>CM060406.1:69433491-72059496 GCA_030545235.1 Helianthus tuberosus
TCATATAAATGGCTTCTGAATTCATTTTTAAAGTCATTTGGTCAGCAGCCAAAGGTTGTAGTGACTGATCAAGACCCTGCTATGAAACAGGCTATTGAGGAGGTTTTCCATGTCAGCAGACACAGATTGTGCATGTGGCACATAATGAAAAAAGTGGCAGATAAGGTATAGTATGCTATATTGTCTTCTGTTAGTGTTTTTTTTTTTGTATATCATATATTTTTTGTTATAGGTTGATATAAAAAGCATTTATTTGTCATAGGTTGGTCACGAGTTGTGCAATAACGATGAGTTTAAAAGGAGGATGTGCGACATTGTATGGACTGATTCGATTGAGCCCGAAGAATTCGAGAGACAGTGGAAGTTGGTGATGATTGAGTTTGGTCTCACAGAAAAAAAATGGATCGATGATATGTTTGTGATGAGATCCATGTGGATTCCGGCTTTTTACCGACACGAGCCAATGTCGGGACTTATGAGAACAACCTCAAGATCAGAGAGTGAGAACCATTTTTTCTGCCAGGTGTCTAATTCACAACTCACTCTCGTAGAGTTTATGAATCATTTCGACGGTGCAATGGATGTCCAACGTTTTAATCATAGAAAAAATGATCATATTTCAAGATATATTGAGCCTGCTGATTTGACCGGAACTTCTTTGGAAGCAGATGCTGCTAAGAGATTCACCAGGTCTATATTCTTTGATCAGCAAATAGAGATTTGTGGTACAATTTCTGAATGTCTGCCGATGGACACCAAAGTAGAGGGTCCACAGATCAGGATAATGTTGAAGGACTTTAAAGCACATGGAAATGGTTTATTGGAGGTATTATAGCATATTTATTTCACACATGCGATTTGTTGATAAAATATTTGCGAATTTATTTTTTTTGCAAAATTATCATCTTAAAATATGCGATTTTGTTTTTTATCATGCGATTTTCAAAATTTATTCATTTACATATTTTTTAAAACATGCGAAATTGTCTTGTTACACATGCGATTTTTATTTTGAATATATATATTCTTTTTTTGTTGGTTTTTCCTAGGTGTGGTTCAAGAATCTTGAAAATGATGTAACTGCACAGTGTAGCTGTTTGCGTTTTGAGCAGTATGGGCTGCTATGCAAACACATCTATTTTCTTTTCAAGATGTTTGGTGTTAAGGAAATACCAAACAAATATGTTACGAAGAGATGGACGAAGGATGTGGTGCCGAATGAGTTAAATGTGAAGTACAATCTAAATGTGGGTGGCAAGGATGTGCAACAAAAGGCTAAACGGATTGCTCGTGAAATCATCCACACAGGGGAGTATTTGGTTAGCAATTTAATTTCCGACCTTGATCAACTTGTTTTAGTGAGGGATCAAATGATGCAGCTTAATGAAATAGTTGATCAGAGTCGCATAACCAAGCAACTTGATCCAAAATTTGACCGATTTTCAAAGTTGATTGGTTATCAACAACCAGTAACTAATGCTCCTCCTACTGTCCGTGTGCCGGCTGGTATAAGAAACAAAGGTCGCGGCTCGCATAAAAGGATTAAATCTAAGAAAGAACAAATGATCAGCCGCAAGGGGAAAAGGTCAAGGACATGTAGCATATGTAATGTAAAAGGTCATGACATTCGGACTTGTGAGGAGCTGAAAGCCAAACTACAAGGTAAACAGCAAAAAAAGAAGAAGAAGGGCATCCAGATCGAAAATGTTGCTAGAGACAAAGACAATGAGTTTGAAGATGATGAAGAGGAAGATGAGTTTGAAGATTACAGTAGTGATGATGGATCTGAAGAAGAAGATCAGTGGGAGGAGGTTTCGGAAGATGATGAGGATGAGTAGTTTTTTTTCTAAATGGACATGCGAATTTATACGAAACACTTGCGATTTTTATATTCATCTGTTTATAGCTTTTTCACATGCGATTTATAATGTACAAACATGCGATTTTATATGATTCAATTTATAATAATTCTAACATGCGATTTTCACTTTTATTACATGCGATTTGTTGAGTTATATTTTTTTTCATGTAACAAACAGGGGCAATATCATTCATGCGATTTAATATTTTTATAAGCAAGCATAATATGGGTTCTAAATATATAATATGTGTTCTAAATACATACCCAAAATATAAAATAATTGTTATTGTCTAACAGAGCCACAAACACAAAAGGATTAAAAAGATGATTTAGTTACTTGAAGAAAAGATTTTATCACGTTCAGAAGAGCTGAACTCCATCTTCTCCTTCACAGTGTTCAGAGCATCTGTCAGGAAAGAGAAGGCCAAGTCATCAGCTCGAGATTGCTCTTTTATGTGATCCAAAGCTCTGTCCTTGAAGCTTGATGGTGGTTCTTGAAGTAGGCGTTCCCATATATCTTGATTTTTCTTGATTTGTTCAAGAATTTTACCCTGCACATCAAGAACCAGATGAGAAGAGTTGACATCAGTGCTTAGTTCTGTCAACGTGCGAGTTGACAATAGTTCTTTGATTGCAATGTTTTTGATTTGTTCTGAATCATCAGATGCCATTTTTGTTTGTATGTTTTGTGTGTGTTTTTGATAATCTTCTATGTATGACTTAATATGGAAGGTAGTTATATCTAGGTTTTTTATATTAATATAGTAAATTTATTATGTAGGTAGGGTGGTAAGTTCAATAGTAATTATTGTAAAATTGATCATTACATGTCATTTTACAGTCACATTGGTCATAAATCAAGTATTTTTTATAAATCAAGTATTTTTAGTTTTTTAGATTCGTTATTTGTTTTTTATAGTTATTTTTTTTTTTTTTTGCATTTTTAAGAGAAAGCAATTTTTTATTTGTTTTTGCACTGTTTTTTATTCGAAATCGCATTTGAATGGATACAAATTCGCACACTATATAAAATCTCAAAGAATACTTAACATTTTACTGAAATCGCAATGCTTTATCATGAATTCGCAAACTGTATGAAATTTTAAGGAATACTTAACTTTTATCGAAATCGCATGTACATTGTTATGAATTCGCACACTATATGAAATTTGAAAGATTTTTTTTAATTTAAATCGCATGTGCATTGTCAATGAATTCGCACATGATCTCACAACCTGCATCATCTTCTTGATTAATTGTTATAATTTCGATTTATAAATTCATCAGAAGTTCACAAACGTGTCCATCGATTTGTGTTAGTTCATAATTTCTAAATTCATCAGAATTTCATTTTTCACATAAGGATTTGGTGAATAGGAATCGATCGATTTTGATTAATTGTTATAATTTCGATTTCGTTTTTGATTTTAGAATCTTACGTTATGATTTTTGAGGTTTTTGTTTGCTGATTATCAACGGTTTTGATCTCGCATTAGACGATTTTAACCTTGGCGGTTTCTTTTGTATTAATTTTAATTTGATAAATTTAATAGTAAAACACGCTGTTTAAATCAGATGATCTGACGGTTGTGGATGAAGCGTACATAATGTACGATTAGGTTATTTGTATGATAACCGGCCTCTCTCTCTCTATATATATATATAAAGAGGTTCATCCCCCACCCCCTAGGTCCATCACCCTCAAGCCATTCCTACGTGGCGGTGACGTGACGGCCCATCTCTCTTGAGGATGAGGCTCTCCATACCCTCTAGTCTAATACGAATTCTTATTTAGTAACAGTTCGGCCGGCTTTACAAATGTTAGAACCATTTATGCCACACCTTCTTTAACCAATAAAACATCCGGTACGTAATCTTATATATTTTCCAAGTGTTATTACACTTGATTAATTCTTTAACTTTTGACCAACGCATTATATTTGATCATTATTCATTAGGTATATATCTATTAGGACACCGTTATCTGACATATCCACGATATATTTATTATTTCAATTGTACTCAAATCACATTTAGTTTTCTTATTTAAATACTAACGATTTTTTTACATTTAATTAATACGTTATTAAATGTAAACATACATCAAAGACCAATTGTTATTCAGTTGTTATATGTTACTTATAATTTTTATGTGATTCTTATTTTATCACACTATTTGTTACCTTAATTTTATAGCTTCTGTTGCTGTCGAAAGGCAAAAGATGCGCAAGGTTAATATCGATACTAAGAGATCAAACGCAAAAGGTGAGACCACCTCTACATGTCGAGGATAAAGAACCTGACTTTGGTTGAGATTGAGAAATATCTTATTCGTAATAGCTCTACATTGAAAAGATTTCAAAGTATGCGATTTCCTGATGATGATTCATTGGTATACGATGGCAACCGTTTGATTGATGAAGAACTTTCCTAGAATATTCCTCAAGTACAAACCGAGCTAGATACACTTAGATCTTTTTTAACAGATGAACAACTTAGAGTTTATAATCAAATAATGTCTGCTGTTGAAGGTAAAAATTGTAACACCTGTGCCTCCACGGCCATCAAACAAATACCGAACCAATGAAATATTATATTTCATACTTGGGATTTGTAAAAATATGTGTATCATTTGCACATATCAACTCTTGTTCGATTCCAAACTCTAAATCACTTTCTGGAAGGTTATACGCGCACCGATGCGTAAATATAACCAGTTTAATCCAACGAACACTCCAGAATAGTGAAATAGGCTTAACATACCTTAAATAACCTTTACATAACTTATATATAAGTTTTGGAAGGTTTGGTGTGGTGAAATCAAGTTAAATCGCTTACAGGGACTAAAGTTGACAAACTGCGAAAGTATGCCAATTTGAACTGTAACGGACATTCCGGAACATGACCATAAGTTAAACATACCATAAATATCCTTTACATAGCTTAGAAATAGGCTTTGAGGTGTTCGGTGTGCTAAAATAAACTTTTGGGTCATTCAGGGACTAAAAGTGTCAAAAAGTGCACAAGTTTGCACTTTCGCGCATAACTTACGTTCTGAATACATCCGGACATCCAAAAATTTATGTAAGCATGACTATGTTATGCTTTAGTGTTTGGCTTGTCAAAAATCCATTCGTCGCGTCATTCGGATCGTTTTTCGCGCTTATGCGCATTCCGTCGAAATTAAGCGAACAACGCGATCGTACGGCCAAACGAACCGACATCCGAGATATTTTTGAGCATATTTTAAGTTCCCTATACTTTAACTTCATTTTAGAGCTTTGAAATGAGGTTAACGGGCCTTAAACGTGTCGAAAATGGGCTGAATACACAACAGGGACTGAAGTTGTAATTCTGCCAAACTTACTAGCTTACGGACCGTAAGCTATACCTTACGGTCTGTAAGGCACCTGCAGACCAGATACATTGTTTCTAATAGCAGGTTCCAGCTGTTCGATCCACATCCACACATTCTCAATCGTCTAGTCAGCGGATAAGAACCAATTTCTAGCCACCATAAGGTTCCGACAAGTGTACGGGTTGGATTCATGGCACGTTTTCCATGAAACGATCCTAACGGTTTGGGTATTCCTATAAATACCCAACCCACTTAACCTCATTTCTCACAAGAATCTGGATTTGAGAGCTCTAAGTTGAAACCATTGTTTCATACCTGAGTTCTTGGATCGAGATTAGCATTCGGGGACCCTTCGTAAGTATTCTTTCGTTCTTTTATTGCTTTTCGAGTCTTTCGAGTCTGAAAGTCAAACTTTGTTTGACTTTCTGCGTTGACCAGTTATGGTCAATGCGAAGTTCGTTTGAACTTCGCAACGTGAGTGTAATCACGTTGGTTATAGTCCCTTGGGACTATGCCCACTGATTACCACGTTGTCTAGGGTCGTAGGGTAGGCGATCTAATAAATCGCCTATACCTTCGAACTCGACCCATTTGGTCGATCATTAGGATCCGACCAAATACATTAGGTGACCATGGTAGGTAGGGAATAACCTTCCGAGGTTATACCCTATGGTCACATCGTTTAAGTAGTTGTATGATAGGTAGTTTATATGCCTTAGGTAAATTACCAGAATACCCTTTTCATGTATAATTGGTAATTAAGCATATGTAACCTAAACTTTTGTCACATAACTGATTATGTAACATGTTTAGGCATATAACACTTGTCATAGGACTAGTTAGACGGTCTGAACGCGTTTCACGCGCACGACGCGTTAAAGTAGCATATGTTACCTTAATGGGTCGCGATGGGTCGAAAGCAATTAGGTTAGTCTCATTGTAGTATGTAGGTCTTGTTAAACCATATCATATGAGTTCCAATACTCATTTGGTTTACCAAGCCTCATCCTATCCGATCTCCCGATTTAAGTCCGGTTTATTTATATAGTTTTAGATTACCGACTGATTCTGTGCTCTCTCTAGCTTTGTTTGGTTGTTGTTCAAGACCTCCAAGCATTCTCAGGCGAGTACATTATTCCCCTCTTTTACTGTTTTCAATTGTTTTGGGGTGACTCATATGTGCTAAATGTTTTCGATGTTATAACGATGGTTTCAAAAACAATTAAGACGATTTATACAAAACTAATAACGATTTCATAAAGTGAACAAACTTGTTGGTTGTAGTTACATAACAAATGACATTCATTAGCAATGATCAAGCCGACCAGTATTAGGTTATGGTACCATAGGATCTGACAAATCCCGTTAGTTACTACACCCGTAGTTATGTGTGGGTGTTGTGGGTAGCGACTGAATCTGTAATTGTTAATTTACTCTTTGGTAAGGGTTTATTAATGCGAGTTGTTAATCTATCCTTTGGTAAGGGTTTATTAATGCGAGTTGTTAATCTATCCTTTGGTAAGGGTTTATTAATGCGAATTGTTAATCTATCCTTTGGTAAGGGTTTATTAATGCGAGTCAAGAAGGTTTGAATGTTATTAGCGAGACGACCATTTAAGTAGTTTCACGACCTAAAACGAATTAAACGATTGGGTAAACGATAGGTTTTCACACGATGTTTTAACGATTGGGTAAACGATTGGCTTCAAAGCGATATACGATATTATTTTGGTTACATATTACATGATTTACATTGGGCATGAACATTACTTTGGTGGTTTGGTTTGATTAAGTGATTAAGTAACAATGCGTGTGTAATATGATACAAGCATGGTGGATACGCCGCTGGTACTTCCTATATATAAGTGTTTGTATGGTATTACATATTGTAGTGTTATTTGAATCATTTCAGTTTGAGACATAGAACATTTTTACAAGTAACATACTTTTCACAAGACATTTATTTACAAACAACTTCTCTTATACAAACTCATTTTACATGGTTATTCATTTAATCATGCATTATTCTCTTATTATACATATCACCTAAACTTATTATTTTTCAAATGATTTACAAAGACAAAGCAAATTACAAGGTTCATGACTAAACATTTTCTTAAACAGAAGTCATGAATCTTATTTTCACAAAACCTATGTACTCGCCAGCATTTCTTTGCTGACCTCGTTTTCACATATGTTTCAGGTATTGTTGAATGATATCGATTGATAAGATGCATGCTCACATAGGACTGGACAAGGCCTTAGTGACTCAATAACAATGATAGACTATGTTTAATTTGTGTATTTAGATTTCCAGACGATGTAATTATTCAATGTTTAATAAAACGAAACACTTTTTGGTATCCATGGTTATGAAACATTAATTCTGTTACAACACTCCCCAATGTTTCCGCCACGTTTTGTATGTTCTACGTGGTCGGGGTGTGACAGAAAAGATGGTATCAGAGCCAATGGTTATAGGGAATTAGGTTATTAGTAATTAGTAATGCTTTGACCTAGTCTATAACCTTTCTAGGACCCTAACGCGAGTTTACTTGCGTTTAGTCATAAAACAATACCGTCACCTATCCTTAGGCGACGACCACAACAAGAACATAAATTTCAAAACCGCTTTGAAAACTAATCATCTGTTCTAGGATGATTGATTACTAGGTTTTGAACCCTCTATTGTAAGGTTTTGAACTCTCTATTATATGGTTTTGAACCCCTTTGAGTTTTCAAAACTTCGTCAAGGTTTTGGGTTTTAAATAATGTGAACACGTGCAAACTGGAAGGGTGAATGCCTGTATTCTGGGTTTTCTGTCTAGGCAAGCACTTCGTATACATCTTATCAGACGCGAGACCAGTTGTGCTTACCTGGGAATTCTTGGGGTGAGTGTTCACTTATAGGCAAGCATGTCTTCGCGATACATTATTTTTGACCCATTTACTTTGATCAGTCACCGTCTCATTTGTTTGCCTTAGGTAACAAACAAATGATCGCAATTTTCATGCGTTATCATTCTGTTTTGATTGTCCAATAATCTTTCACCTGTTCCTCCCTATGCCTTTCTTTTTCTTCAAGAATGTCTCTTCATCACGATGACGCCCAGATATCTGAGCAAGCAGCCAAATTCGCTCAGCGAATAGGCGAAGTAGTCCTGAAGACTGTTGAATTAGCTACTGCCATGTATCATCTCCAGGATGAAGCCACTCAAGAGTCACCAAGACAGGCAGGACCTAGTCAGGTGATAGCACCACCAGACAAGAAACCAATCGAGGAATCAAAGACCATGGATGAACGATTCCCTAAGAAGTCAAGGAAGCGAAAGGCTTCTCAGAACTTCGCCATGGTCGCTCACAATGGTAAAGCAGTCCCCAACCAACCAGCTCAACCCCCTGCCAGGTGTGTATGGCTTTTCCTATGATACCTACATCAAGGAACTATGTACCTTACAAACTACTCTTGTGATTTCTCTCTTTCAAATGATTGCTCATGATTCCCTCGAAAATTTTAAGTACTCGTTTCACTCTAAGAAACAAAGTACAGAAAATTAAGTGACATTATGAGTAATCGTGCTTTTCGCACATCTGTGCCTTTGAATCCTTGGTTGGATAACTAAGGATATTTTCAAATCTCATACCCATTACGTGTTGATTTTTCAACATACACAGTACAAGTATTTCAAAACAATCTTCATGATCTCAAAATATTTCATATAGTTTGAAAATAATTTTTCTAGAAACATTGTCTATGTTATTTCAAAAACATTGGCCATGTTATCAAAACCAACCTTTCAAATTTCAAAATATTTCATATAGTCTGAAGACAATATTAACACAATACATTTTCTTATAAAGTGCATGATTTCGAAAAGCATCATTCATGTCTTTCAAAAACCTTATACATAATTTCAAAATTCATCTCGCATGATTTTAAAACATTTTTGTAAATATATCTACCTAATACACCTACTTTATGATTGCAAAAAGTATTATATATAAGGTTTCAAAAACGTTAAACATTTTTCTTAAAAGAACCCCATGCTCAGTTTTCAAAAATATTTTCTGCATACATTGACTTAACCTTCAAATTCTGCTTCATATGTCGCCTTGACATATCTGGCATCTCAACTTCATAAGCATTTTTACTTGATGTTTTGACATAAGCACGTCCAGTGCAAGGTTTCAAAACATCTTCAACTTCTAAAATCCATATGGGATCTTTTTATCTCCACAATTAGACCCTTGTGGATAATCATCATTCAAATCAGAGTCCTTAATTGGATTCCTTATGTACCTTAATTCGAACATTTCGATTCTTTATAATCGAAATCGAATTTTCTTTTTGAATCTTTCTATCTTTATAGTTAGATTCTTGATAATGTTTAAAGTGCCAAATGAAATCCACGAGATGGATTCCTAGTGTGCTTTAAATACATGTACTCTGTTAGCAGAACAAACTTCTAGTTAAACAATTTTGTGGTTATGTGACTATGTGTTTATTCATCTTATGTTTTCTTTTATGCATTTTTGTGTTTTTAATACTCTGGATATTCGTTATCCAAATCCTCGCAGAATCTTTCATATCTTCATATGAGGGATTCGTAGCAGGATATTCAAAAGGTACTACCTTCAATCCTTAATGGGCTTCTATGTAATAGTTAAGACCCTTGGATTATATAAGTACCGCTCCATGTTTCATAAGAGATCCTTTTAGTGGTCTAGTCTAAAAGATTGATTCACAATTTGGTTAAAGGACGACATCTAGTGATGTAGCTGGACAGAATCCTTGATAAGTCTATTTAGATCATTTATTGATTTAGTCAAAAGGACCCTATGGTGGTCTAGTCACGCTCATCACCGGTTTGTTCATTTGGTTTTCCCCTGCACATTATAAAATGGACTGAGTGAACTATGCAAGGAATTGTCTAATTATGGACGCGTACATAATTATGAAATTTAGTGCACAGAAACCCAGTAAGATTTATTATGTGTAAGAGCCGATAGTGACAACAATAACGAAATGAGAACGATGTAATGGAGGTATGGTGGACGCACCAATGACGCTTTATATACTTGTATATAAGTATCCCTCTTACATTGCAAACATAATGTTATTAAGGTTACTAGAAGTTCAAGAACCCTAATCAATATTGTTCGATCTTTTCAACTTCATGTTTTCAAGCTCTCACAAGTTTCCTCAAAATAAATTTCGGGACGAAATTTCCTAAAGTAGGGGAGACTGTAACACCTGTGCCTCCACGGCCATCAAACAAATACCGAACCAATGAAATATTATATTTCATACTTGGGATTTGTAAAAATATGTGTATCAGTTGCACATATCAACTCTTGTTCGATTCCAAACTCTAAATCACTTTCTGGAAGGTTATACGCGCACCGATGCGTAAATATAACCAGTTTAATCCAACGAACACTCCGGAATAGTGAAATAGGCTTAACATACCTTAAATAACCTTTACATAACTTATATATAAGTTTTGGAAGGTTTGGTGTGGTGAAATCAAGTTAAATCGCTTACAGGGACTAAAGTTGACAAACTGCGAAAGTATGCCAATTTGAACTGTAACGGACATTCCGGAACATGACCATAAGTTAAACATACCATAAATATCCTTTACATAGCTTAGAAATAGGCTTTGAGGTGTTCGGTGTGCTAAAATAAACTTTTGGGTCATTCAGGGACTAAAAGTGTCAAAAAGTGCACAAGTTTGCACTTTCGCGCATAACTTACGTTCTGAATACATCCGGACATCCAAAAATTTATGTAAGCATGACTATGTTATGCTTTAGTGTTTGGCTTGTCAAAAATCCATTCGTCGCGTCATTCGGATCGTTTTTCGCGCTTATGCGCATTCCGTCAAAATTAAGCGAACAACGCGATCGTACGGCCAAACGAACCGACATCCGAGATATTTTTGAGCATATTTTAAGTTCCCTATACTTTAACTTCATTTTAGAGCTTTGAAATGAGGTTAACGGGCCTTAAACGTGTCGAAAATGGGCTGAATACACAACAGGGACTGAAGTTGTAATTCTGCCAAACTTACTAGCTTACGGACCGTAAGCTATACCTTACGGTCCATAAGGCACCTGCAGACCAGATACATTGTTTCTAACAGCAGGTTCCAGCTGTTCGATCCACATCCACACATTCTCAATCGTCTAGTCAGCGGATAAGAACCAATTTCTAGCCACCATAAGGTTCCGACAAGTGTACGGGTTGGATTCATGGCACGTTTTCCATGAAACGATCCTAACGGTTCGGGTATTCCTATAAATACCCAACCCACTTAACCTCATTTCTCACAAGAATCTGGATTTGAGAGCTCTAAGTTGAAACCATTGTTTCATACCTGAGTTCTTGGATCGAGATTAGCATTCGGGGACCCTTCGTAAGTATTCTTTCGTTCTTTTATTGCTTTTCGAGTCTTTCGAGTCTGAAAGTCAAACTTTGTTTGACTTTCTGTGTTGACCAGTTATGGTCAATGCGAAGTTCGTTTGAACTTCGCAACGTGAGTGTAATCACGTTGGTTATAGTCCCTTGGGACACTGCCCACTGATTACCACGTTGTCTAGGGTCGTAGGGTAGGCGATCTAATAAATCGCCTATACCTTCGAACTCGACCCATTTGGTCGATCATTAGGATCCGACCAAATACATTAGGTGACTATGGTAGGTAGGGAATAACCTTCCGAGGTTATACCCTATGGTCACATCGTTTAAGTAGTTGTATGATAGGTAGTTTATATGCCTTAGGTAAATTACCAGAATACCCTTTTCATGTATAATTGGTAATTAAGCATATGTAACCTAAACTTTTGTCACATAACTGATTATGTAACATGTTTAGGCATATAACACTTGTCATAGGACTAGTTAGACGGTCTGAACGCGTTTCACGCGCACGACGCGTTAATGTAGCATATGTTACCTTAATGGGTCGCGATGGGTCGAAAGCAATTAGGTTAGTCTCATTGTAGTATGTAGGTCTTGTTGAACCATATCATATGAGTTCCAATACTCATTTGGTTTACCAAGCCTCATCCTATCCGATCTCCCGATTTAAGTCCGGTTTATTTATATAGTTTTAGATTACCGACTGATTCCGTGCTCTCTCTAGCTTTGTTTGGTTGTTGTTCAAGACCTCCAAGCATTCTCAGGCGAGTACATTATTCCCCTCTTTTACTGTTTTCAATTGTTTTGGGGTGACTCATATGTGCTAAATGTTTTCGATGTTATAACGATGGTTTCAAAAACAATTAAGACGATTTATACAAAACTAATAACGATTTCATAAAGTGAACAAACTTGTTGGTTGTAGTTACATAACAAATGACATTCATTAGCAATGATCAAGCCGACCAGTATTAGGTTATGGTACCATAGGATCTGACAAATCCCGTTAGTTACTACACCCGTAGTTATGTGTGGGTGTTGTGGGTAGCGACTGAATCTGTAATTGTTAATTTACTCTTTGGTAAGGGTTTATTAATGCGAGTTGTTAATCTATCCTTTGGTAAGGGTTTATTAATGCGAGTTGTTAATCTATCCTTTGGTAAGGGTTTATTAATGCGAATTGTTAATCTATCCTTTGGTAAGGGTTTATTAATGCGAGTCAAGAAGGTTTGAATGTTATTAGCGAGACGACCATTTAAGTAGTTTCACGACCTAAAACGAATTAAACGATTGGGTAAACGATAGGTTTTCACACGATGTTTTAACGATTGGGTAAACGATTGGCTTCAAAGCGATATACGATATTATTTTGGTTACATATTACATGATTTACATTGGGCATGAACATTACTTTGGTGGTTTGGTTTGATTAAGTGATTAAGTAACAATGCGTGTGTAATATGATACAAGCATGGTGGATACGCCACTGGTACTTCCTATATATAAGTGTTTGTATGGTATTACATATTGTAGTGTTATTTGAATCATTTCAGTTTGAGACATAGAACATTTTTACAAGTAACATACTTTTCACAAGACATTTATTTACAAACAACTTATCTTATACAAACTCATTTTACATGGTTATTCATTTAATCATGCATTATTCTCTTATTATACATATCACCTAAACTTATTATTTTTCAAATGATTTACAAAGACAAAGCAAATTACAAGGTTCATGACTAAACATTTTCTTAAACAGAAGTCATGAATCTTATTTTCACAAAACCTATGTACTCGCCAGCATTTCTTTGCTGACCTCGTTTTCACATATGTTTCAGGTATTGTTGAATGATATCGATTGATAAGATGCATGCTCACATAGGACTGGACAAGGCCTTAGTGACTCAATAACAATGATAGACTATGTTTAATTTGTGTATTTAGATTTCCAGACGATGTAATTATTCAATGTTTAATAAAACGAAACACTTTTTGGTATCCATGGTTATGAAACATTAATTCTGTTACAACACTCCCCGATGTTTCCGCCACGTTTTGTATGTTCTACGTGGTCGGGGTGTGACAAAAATGGCAGTGATTTTCTTCTTAAGCAAACCAAGTTGGTTATATGGGACAAAGCACCCATGGTACACAAACATGCCTTTGAAGCTCTAGATAGAACATTAAAAGATATTTTGTCTAACAAAAGCTCGTCAGAGTCCGATATGTTGTTTGATGGTAAAGTTATTGTGTTTGGTGGTGTTTTCCGCCAGATTGTTCCGGTTATTCCAAATAGAAGCAGGCAGGAAATTGTTAATGCTTCATTGAGTTCATCTTACATATGGTCCCAATGTAAATTACTTACATTGACAAAAGACCATCGGTGCTTGAGGGTCTACATTAGAAGCGACTAATCAATTTGCAAAAATGGCTTCTTGATATTGGTGAGGGCAAGGTTGGAGGTGAAAATGATGGTGAAGCAATTGTAGAGATACCATCTGATCTTTTAATCACTGACATTTTAGATCCAATTGAAAGTTTGATTCAATTTGTCTATCCTTCTGTTTTAGAAAAATACAAAGATCGGGATTATTTTTCTGAAAGAGCTATACTGACTCCAAAAAACGAAGTGGTACATGACATAAATGATCGATTGTTAGCATTGTTTCCTAGTGAAGAAATAGAATACCTAAGCTCTGATAGTACATGTCAAACAAAACAGATTCTTGATTCATTCCAACAAGATTTATACTCACCCGATGTTCTTAATGGACTAAAGATTTCTGGTTTGCCAAATCATCGCTTAGTTTTAAAGGTTGGTGTTCCTATAATGCTACTTAGAAACATTGATCAACAAAATGGTCTATGTAATGGAACAAGTTTACAAGTTACGTTTCTTGGAAAGAGGGTTATAGAGGCTGAAATTATTTCAGGGACTAATGTTGGAACCCGAACTTTCATTTCAAGAATTAGCATGATTCCTTCGTACAAGAAAATTCCGTTTATTTTTTAGAGGTGTCAGTTTCCCGTATCAGTTTGTTTCGCCATGACAATCAACAAAAGTCAGGGGCGGTCTCTTTCTAGAGTCGGTCTATATTTAAAAGACCCTTTTTTTCACACATGGCCAATTATATGTAGCATTATCAAGGGTAAAATCAAGACAAGGTGTGAAAATGTTAATTCTAGATAAAGATGGCAAACCTTCAATCAAGACAACAAATGTTGTTTATAAAGAATTGTTCACACACTTATGAAATGTTTTGAATTATTTTTTATTTATTGTTAACATTTTGAATTATTTATTTTTATGCACATCGTCCACATTCTTCAAGTTTTTTTAGTTGCATTATGGCTATACTTGATTGCATGTCAAATTCATAAACATCAAGCAGTTTATGATTTCTTCTGTTAACTTTATTAACATATAGGGTACTTGATGATATATCGGTATTACTTGGGAAAAATTATTCCAAGACCATTGAAGTAACACAGATGCCTTCGTCTTTGAGAAGATCCTTAATCAATAATGGCAAAAATAAGAAATTAATAAGAACAATTTTTCATTTATACTTTCTTTCCTTGCTAATTACTTCATTTACACGAGTCAATTAAATTATAGATGACATGAATTAGTAAAGCATTTGTAAACATTATTAAGTAAATTACTTTTTGAGTCCTTATGTTCTAGTGGTTTTAACCATTTGAGTTCAAAATCAAAATGTTTAACGCCCTGAGTCCCTAGACACTTTTTTTATAACAATTTGAGTTCTTTTGAGTTCAAATTTTAACCTTTTAAGTCCAATTTTTTTTTTAAACAAAATTGGACTTAAACCGTTATAAAATGAACAAATTTGGATTCAGAACGTTATAAAATAAATGGTTAGGCACTCAGGGCGTTAAAACTTTTTGATTTTGTACTTAAGTGGTTAAAACCACTAAAACACTGAGACTCAAAAAGTAATTTACTCTATAATATAACAACACAATTTTAATATTTCAAAATTAATTTTCCTGCCCGGGAGGTTCCCGGGTTATAGCCTGGTAAAAAAAAAAACAAATTTTAAACAAAACCACATGACAAATTTTGGTTGCTTGAGATATTTTTCTAATAAAAAAAAATAATGATAATTTGGTAAGTGAAGTAGAAGATAAAAACTCCACAGAACTCCGGTCAATTCAATTAGTTCGTCATTCGCGATTTTCCCTTTATTTTATTTATGAGTTGTAATTACTTGTGGATAAACAAAAAGATATTAAATGAAAAAAAGGTTTGCGTTGACTTGAAGAAGGGTAAACTTGATATGCAAGAACAAGTAGGCTTGGAGAGGAAGACATTACACTCCTTATAAATAATCTTTAGTCATGAAACACTAATTAAAACAATAACACGTAGCTTATCAAGATTAGAGTTGAAAAACAAATGAAGGTTTTTTCATTCATGTTGGGAGGAGTTTTTGGAGCATATATTGCTCAGAACTATATTTTACCAGACATCAAAAGTACATTTATCGAGTTCCGTAATAAACACATGAAAGAGGCATGTCTTCATAATAAAGACTATTTTCACCACCGTCATCACTACCACCGACACAATGCAATGGACAAGGACAATTGTAATCGTTGCGATCAACCAGAAGTAGTTGATGGTGGGCGAAAAGAGGCACGAGCGTGTGAACATGCACATCCAACTGACTTGCAAGAAACTATTGAGATGAATGGACACAACTAGACCTTGATGCTTGCTAATTATTGTGTGTATGTGTGTGTTTTAGTATTTCATGGCATATTTTTATAGAATATTGTAATATTATACACGATTATATGGTTTGCTCTTTGTAATTAAATGATAAGCAATAAAACACTTGTATATTACTTTTGCTTTAGTGTATATATTGGCTTTGATTTTACGGCATAGAGCATGTAGATTGTTTTCATTTTAACTATATCGTACCACTAAAAAACAGTTGCATGCGACCATCAAAACGGATGCAAATATTAAAGTCACAAATACGTTTTTGCAACCGATCGCAACTAATTTTTGCGAACAAATTCTTTGATTAACATTTCCATCACCAATTTGCAGAGCCGGCCCTTAAGGGGGGCGGGGAGGACAACCGAACAGGGCCCGTGATTTCGTAGGGCCCGTAATTTTTAAAAAAAATCCGATATTATATATGTAAAAAATTTTTTAATAGGGTATAACCAAAAAAATATTAACATATGCCCACTTAAAAAAATCATATTGTTTAAACTATTTAGCCCATTAGGTTAGTGAGCCCAATACCCAAATATTTTCTAAAAACTAATTAAAAAAATAAAGTGGGAGTGGGCGGCAATCAGGAACAGAAACGACGGAACTGAGGAAGAACAGAAACGTCGCAGTTGCCAGTTGCACAGCCGATCATCATTCATCATCAGCAGGCCTTCGATTTCAGTCACAGCAAGCAGGTCAGCAGTAGTGCAGTACGCACAGCCTTCGTTTTATCGTTTATGTTGTTGTCGATTGTCGAACATATGGAATTCATTTATTCAGTTATATGTCGAATTCATTTATTCACAGCAGGATTGATTTTCATCTTTTCGATTTCAATTATATATGTCGAATTCATTTAACATTTATTTAGTTAACTTATGTCGATTTCAGATTTCAGTTCATTTATGTTGTTGTCGAACATTATTTAGGCGTTAATGACGTAATGGCTCCTAAACAACCATCCGGATGGCAAAAACGTCAAAAGAGGAAACGACAAGATGAATTGGTGAAGTCACAAAAGGGTGCTATGCAAAAATTTTTGACGCCTAATCCGCCTATTGTTGATGTGGAAAAACCACAAGAGCATGTTGAAGTAGAACGGGAACACGGTATGTCATTCATTCGATTACTATATTTTGTATTTTGTTAATTGCATTGTTTATCGAATGCTATATTTTTTTCAACGGTTCAAAGTTGTATGAAAAAACTAGTTTAAATTTTTTATTTAGTTAAAAGCTAAGGGCACGTTTTTCGAGCTCGAACAGGGTACATGAATTCTCAGGGCCGGCCCTGCCAATTTGCAACTAAATTTATGATCATATCCAGCTATTATTATTTATTTTTTTGTTTGTCTTTTTAACTTAATTTAAAGAGTTATGTAGGACCGGTTTTGACACCGTTCGATTGCGTAACGAACGTTCGACGTGCGGAATCCGTGAACGTGCGTGACCGAACACACAATAACGTACTAGAACCGTGAATCTATTGAAATATATGACGTGTACGATACAAGAATCACGTAGAGAGTACTTTCTCTCTCTAGACTTGAATCTCCTAAATCACCAAAATGAGCAAAAGTCTTCCACTTTACTACTAACTCCTCTATTTATAGGTCAAGGCTTTAATGAAACTTTTCATTAATTACAAGATTGCCACCTTGCCTTTTGACTAGATATAACACTATACAGACTTGATTTCTTTGGTTTCTCGCTACGGCTCGAATTGACGGAGGCGATAGACATTAATGCATCAACAAACTCCCCCTTGGATATTGCCGCAGTCAATCCGTAGTTAAACTCGTAGCGACTTGTCTTTCTCTCTCTCTTGAGTCTTCTTTAAGATTTAACGTCTTCAGCAAACACATACTCCCTCTTGCTCGAACAGAATCCCGGTGGATCTGTCTTCAGCTTCAGCTCCCCCTTTCGGTAGTCTCTTCAGGCTCCCCTTTTCGTAAAGCTTCCGTGCTTTTAGGATCGACGCCTGGCTTTTCGTAGCAACAGATTCAGAAACCTACACATCTCAACCTCTCGTAAGACAAAATAATTTTGACTCTAAAAGAATTCACTCAAAATTCTCAAACATATAACACACAATATTGTGATTCAAATTAATGAATCATCTAAACATTTGAGGATTATCTTCCAACTTCTCATCATCTTAACCAAACCAATTGTTCATCTTGTTTAGCCTTTGAGATTTTGAATATCAGCTTTTCAATATCAATTGTCGAAAATCTTTTTGAATTTTTCAAAAATTTATGCTAAAACACACTAAAATCTTTTTGGATTTTGTAATAAGAGAAATGTAATGCAGAAATGAAATATGTACAAACATATTTTTGTGAGTTTGCGAAAGAGGATCATATCAGTTTTTGAGACACATCACAAGCACCATTAAGCTTTTAATCGTTTTAAGTTCTAAACGATTCACGTTGATTGACGATATAATTGTCCTCTTAAGCTCAATCTAAAAACTTTCGAAATGCTTACCGATACGTTAAGGTATATTAATTTTGCACTAAATTCTTATGGACCCCACGATCTCAGCATATCCCCTCATCATGCAATACACTAACTCAAGTAATGCCTTTAAACTTTTATCAACTGTGATATGTGCGAAAACAACGCAGAATGTTTAAACATTAACAATCAGGTCGATACTTCCGTATACGCAGAGAAAGTCCAATGTTTAAACAAAATAAGAAAAATAAAACAAATTGAAATTGTTTAGGCTTTAACCACCAGATCGATACTCACGTATACGCAGAGGTGATCCAAAGCTTAAACGAAACACCAAAGAAAATAAAGCAGAATGTTTAGGCAATAACATTCAGGTCGATACTCACGTATACGCAGAGGATGTCCAATGCTTAAACAAAATAAAGAAATAAAACAAGTTTAAATCTTTGCAAAATGAAATGCACAATCACAGCGACTTTTCAGCAAAGTTGTGAAAGTTCACAGACTTAACCAGTTTTATGCTTTTTGGCATTCAGCGATTACTGAGTAGGTACACACTCACAAAGGACAAAACTAAGTACTATGCTTTCAACCATGTTTCCCACTAGAACTAGGCTTTTTCATTTAAGTTTGTATCGTTATTGCAAATCTACTAGTCTAGCTGAGCCTATCGTCACATCTTTAGTGAGACCGTTTATCACATTTAGACTTTTCATTTATTTAGCATGCTGTGATAGTCCACTGATTTACTATCATTTCCTCTTGTCTCAACAAAACTCATTTTTACTTTTTTCAATGTTTTTGACATTTTCAAATTTTCAAATGTTTTTGGATTTTCTAAAAATTCTTACTCCCCCTAAAATGCAAACACATTTTAGGAAATTTGAAACTAAACTGTACAACCAACTTGACAACTGATATCGAATCGATTCAATTCGCCATCCACTTGGCATAAACAATCAGAACTCCCCCTGACAACAAACTATTTTCCCATTATGATTTCAAAACACTTAAGTTTGTTTTAATCAAAATGGTTTTTCCGGAAAAATTAGTTTGTTTACTAATCATTTGTAGATTCGGGGTCACTTCATCACATTGTTTTCTTCGTACACATGACAAATTATAGAAAATCAAGTACAACTTAATGTCCCTGATTTACCACATGTAAGGCGAAAAATCACCAGAGTGAAATTTCTCAAGAAATGTGCCGATTCATGTTCCACGCTTACCAACCTGGGAACTCCGGCAAGTCAGGTTTTTCATTTAAACAATTTCACCCAAGCCTGACGGTCCTTGGGTGCTTTTGAATTCTCGTTCAACAATGGTGGAAAATTTGCATCATCCATGGTTAAACCAGAATTCTCTACTTTTACCTCATCAACTGGCTCCTCTGGCTTTGATGAACCAGAATCATTGCCTGAACGTGGCTTGTCTGACTTTGATGAGCCAGATTCATCGCCTGAAGGTGGCTTGTCTGACTTCGACACGTCAGATTCATCGCCGACCATTATCTTCTTCTTCTTTTCGTTCGTCCTCAGATTTGTATCTGATGAATTCGTCTTGCTTGACTTTGTAATCGAGGAAGTCGATTCATCATAACTCTTATTTTTATCAACAGATGAACCCGAGGACAAAATCTTCTCCAGATACTCTCTCGCCTTCTTCCTTTTCTTTCTCAGTCGGTCCTTCTGCCCTTGAGAAAGCTTCACTTTCTTTTCTTGAACTTTAGATTCTTTGACTTTCTGTTCTGAAACTTTCAGTTCCTTGGGCTTTTCTTTGGCTTTGACTAACTTCATCACCCTTTTCTGAGATACAGCCCTCGATCTTTCAATTGATTTCATTGGGCAATCTCTGGCAATGTGACCTTTGATTTGGCATTCATAACATCTTCTTGTCTCAAATCTCTGTCTCTGGCAGTTAACAGCAATGTGTCCTTGAAAACCACAGTTGTAACACACCCTGTTATCGTACCATTCTCCACTTTCAAACCAAACACTCAAATCATAACACTGATTTGATTTGGAGTACTCATGACTTCTCCTATAAGCTTGATTTGACGCTTGAGCACTGTGGTCAAACCTGCACCACTTATTACCAACTTTTTGTGAGTTTTTATTTTCAGATTTTTGTGGTTTTTTATAATGATTGGATGACTGAACTGATGAGCTTTTATTTTCATTTTTAAAATTTTTCAAATTTTTAACTTTTTGTTTCTGTTCTACAATCTTCTTAACAGATTTTTGCTTTGAGCATTCACCTATTTCAGTAGACTGCAAAACAGTATTTTGAAATTTTTCTTGTAATTCTAAAAATATTTTTCTTTTCTTTTCCTTTTCTTTTTCATCATCAGCTTTGTCATCGCAATCCTCAACTTTGACATTATCAAAGTTTGTGACATTGTCACTTATTGGAATTGAATTGATCGGTTCTGGACACACATATTGTGCAGAAATCACAAAATCTTTCAATTTATTTTCAAGCTCGTTGATTTTCTTTCGAGCTTGCTCACCTTCTTTTTCAAGTTCAATAATCTTCTGAAGATGAGAATTTATCATTTTTTGCTTTTCGATGTTGTTTTTGCTAAACACATCTCTCCCATCCTCAAGAATTTTTATTTGACTTTGAAATCCTTTACCCATTTTTACTTTTTCATTTTCTAAATTTTGTTTTTGATTTTTCAAAACATTTTCTGATTTTTTAAGATTTTCGTTTTCTAATGACAAACTCTCTAAATCCCTCAAGAGTTTGGCATTTTCAGATTTCAAATTTTCACAATTTAAGCACTTCTCTCCTGAATGAGACTTCAATTTTCTAGTCTTTTGAAACTCAAGTTCTTGAGCTTGAATCTTCTCGATGAAGTCACTAAGGTTCATAGAATCAAAATTTATCTTCTTCTTTAACACCATCAAATAAGTATTCCACTCATCATATGGCAATGCGTCTGCCAATTTATTGTTCCATTCCTCATTTGTCTTTGTTATCCCCAATCTCCCCATCTCAATAACCAGAGAGCAATATCGTTCAATCAAATCTTTCGTAGATTCTCCTTTGATCCCTGTAAAAACATCAAACTTGTTCAGTGAAGTATAAATCTCAGAACCCATTTTTCGGTATTAAAAGATTTACAAAAACAAATTTTCAAACAATCTGAAATTCACACAATAAATCTATTGGTCCTCAAATTTGAACAATTATCTTACTCTACTAGGCTGACATTCTCACATGCAAATATTATCATGAATTGACAACTTTAATGCACTTCACATGTAACAAATGTTAGATTTTAAAATTGATTATTAGCCGACAAAAAAATGTTGCACTAAAATGTGATTGGGCCGAAGATACAACTTACTCTGATTGGACCTTCAAATCTCACATGTGCCGACTTTCAATTCATATACAAATCGATTTCAAAGAATCCACACTTAAACATTTAATGGCCGACATCATTTGTATTTGATTTTTTCTCATTGGGCCATCACATAAAAGTAGCCGACAGCTTTACTTCATACCACAACATCATTGGGCCGTTCAGCTCATTTAATCAAAGCACTGGTATATCACATAAATCTCTCATTGGACTGCACAATATATGATCTAATCCATATGATATTTGTAAGTTAAAACTTTGTATTGTGGTCGACAACCTACTACACAACAACTATCTAATTGGACCGTTCAAACCAAATCAATTAATTCTGACACGAATCCACGTGATTGTTTAGAAACAAATTTACTTGATTGGGTAGCAATTAAAGACTGGTCACATGTAATGACTGAACAACCGATAAGTTTCACACAATTCAAAGTCAATTTCAAGCAGACACAGACGTGTTTCAAACGGTCATGTCATCTTTATGATACTTTCAAACGGACATGCAATCCTCAAATGGTTAACCCAATTTCAAACGGTCAGGATCCTTCAAACGGTCAGGTGCTTGATTTCAAACTGTCATGTCCTCAAACAGACAACCCTCAAACTGTCATGTCTTCAAACGGACACCTTCAAACTGTCACGTCCTCAAACGGACATCTTCAAACTGACAACTTCAAACTGTATGGTGTCAATTTCAAACAGGAAGGTGTCAGATTCGAACTGTCAGGTCAGTTTCAAACAGGATGTGTCAATTTCAAACGGTCAGCTCGCTGATTCAAACTAAATCGGACCTTAAAACTCGAATATCTCCTAAACGACGAGGAGTTTGAATCTGAAATTTGGTAGGGTTGTAAATCAAGTGTTTTCGCACAACATATCAAAAAATCAGACGATTTGGACCGTAAAAACCTGTTCAATTTGACGAAAATCAGTGAAAAACGTGATAAAAGTGAAAAAAAAATGAAGAAATAGATGAAATTCGGATCTGAAATCGCTGAAATCTGGTACGAATGAATGTGTTTGATCAGTGCAATCGAGCTCCTAGCTCTGATACCACTTGTAGGACCGGTTTTGACACCGTTCGATTGCGTAACGAACGTTCGACGTGCGGAATCCGTGAACGTGCGTGACCGAACACACAATAACGTACTAGAACCGTGAATCTATTGGAATATATGAAGTGTACGATACAAGAATCACGTAGAGAGTACTTTCTCTCTCTAGACTTCTCTCTCTAGACTTGAATCTCCTAAATCACCAAAATGAGCAAAAGTCTTCCACTTTACTACTAACTCCTCTATTTATAGGTCAAGGCTTTAATGAAACTGTTCATTAATTACAAGATTGTCACCTTGCCTTTTGACTAGATATAACACTATACAGACTTGATTTCTTTGGTTTCTAGCTACGGCTCGAATTGACGGAGGCGATAGACATTAATGCATCAACAAGTTAATTGCCAAAATTGTCCCCGAGGTTTGGGCATGTTTGCCATTTTCGTTCAAAATGATTTTTTTTGTACCAAATAGCCACACACGTTTGTAACTTTTTGTCAATTTCATCCAAATGTCTAACTGGGTTAGAAACAACCGTTTGATGAGGGTTTTTTTTTTTTTTTTTTTTTTTTTTTTTTTTTTTTTTTTTTTGAAATTTCACAAGTACATGGCCTAAAATGTAATTTCTTTTTAAACTCTGACTTTATAAAAGTAAAGATTTACATGTAAAACAAATTGTAGAATTATATAAAACAATTGTGGACAAAAAAATAAAATACTTAATTAATATCCACTGGCGATACTCCTTGTTCATAGCTTGAAGGCTTAAATAATGAATAGACACTGTAACTTTATAATTCAACTCGATCATATTAATAATTAATGAAAATTTGTTTAGACCTGCTTAAATCTAACACTCGTAATGAAGATGGCTTTAGATCTAACACTCATTACAGAGATTCCGATTCAAATCATAAAGTTTCTGTTCTAATTTCCGATGAACTGTGCGGTGGATTCAAAACATAGAGTTTCCGTTTTGATTTCTGACGAACCATGCGGTGCCGATTCAAATCATATAGTTTCCGTTTTAAATTCTGGCGAACCGTGTAGTGTCGATGTAGGTCGTTTGACCGCACAAGTGACGACGACGACCTTTAGCATGCGAAAATTTGTTGAACGAAGCTGGTCAAAAGATGTATCACAGCAGAGATGAGATCCTCTACCGGATTTGTCGTCGGCGAACTCATCAACGGCCGGAAGTTCTTACGAATTTCACATGTTGATCTAGCCTTCTTCTTCTTCTTCTGCTTCTGAACATGATATCTCCATCTCGTTCTTCAAGCTTATAAGGTGACATTCCGGTTATCAAAAGCCCTCCAAACTACAAATCACAAGCAATAATACACAAAACAATGAGCATTACACGGTGGAGGTGAGTAACGGTGTAAGTTGCCATACCCTGATATTTCAACCACAAACCCGGTGGGCCCGGTGGGGAGTATCGTGATGTAAGATTGATATCGTCATAGTCAAACATACACAGAATAGCACAGCGGAAGTCTTGGAATATAAAATATTATTACAAACTCAAATGTCCGAAAATACCAAAGTAATAATTACAGACGAGCTTGTAATAATAATCCACAGGTAGATCAATATCTACAAAAGGAGTTCAAAAGACTAATAGGCTTATGCAAAGGAGTTGCAAATCCCTCTTCTAGCAGTATCGAGCAACTTCCAGCCTATTTACGTATTTGTACCTGTAACTTAGTCTTTTGAAAACACGTCAATTTTCACTGGTAAATACAATCAACCGACACATTTTGAAACATTTTCAAAATTGATTTTCATATACACTATGGTACATATAATTTTCATAACTAACTTGGGACAAATTATATCTCATGTTATCAGTTTTACAACACTTGACAATACATATAGGGCCCGGAAACTATGCCGAGACATGATTAACCGACACACCACTTATTCCCTTATTGGGAATACCCATATTGGGCAAAACCCGTATTGGGTTATAAAATCATTTTAATAAAGCATTAGCGTCTGTCAGGTGTATGCCTACACCCCGCGCTTAGGTCGTGGCCACTTACAATTAAATGAGCCGAGGATATCCAGGACACGGTCGCATTAACCCCCAATGTTTAAGTCAAGCAATACGAATTAAAACGGGTTATTTGAATTTCCCGACACATTGGTCTTCGAATCCCATACCCAACCATGCGGTAATAATTTACCGTATCCCAAGCCCGTATAGGGAAAATAGGTTAAGAGTATTTACCTAAGCTAACACTCGTGTTATAATGCAAGATTTATAATAACTCAGCCGTATTCAATTAAGTAAGCGTAGGTAACAATTTATTGGAAGGCTCTAGTCTGGAATGATGGTATCAATAACCAATTAGAATGCTAATGGGTCTTATTCAAGTCATAGACTTAGACCGGCTAGCTTAAAGTATCAAAAACGGTACAATACGCTCGATTAAGCGATGACTGGAATAGAATATAGTTTAAACCCAACAAGTACTAAGACTTGTATAATATGGGTAAAGTATTAACATTCCGGAAATTGAGATAAAAATGATAAGGTTAAACCCATTTCGGTAAACTTAAGTAAACTAGTTACATAAGTCTAACCGTACGCGCATAAGCGATAACGGGTAACCGGATGAGTCATGAACAAGTTCCATATGCCAATATACTTTAAACAAGTTATAATATCATTGGAATATCAACTTGTATGCCCGTTAAGGTTTTAAAATCAAATTATGCCTCATAAGGGCGTTTTGGTCATTTAGCGACGTATAAAGAGAACTTGCGTATAATCTGATGTTATGACCATAAACATTCGGTGAAAACACTTTATTTATGATATAATATGAGAAGGATATCAAACATATGTGTGTATTATAGTTTAATACCAAACTATGCACTGTAGGGGCATTTTGGTCATTTCACACATAGTTTAAAAGCTTATTTGGGATTCTGATTTTATAACATGTCCCAACTGTAAAAAAAATTTTAATTAAGTTATAAAATCAGTAGGTAACAAGTCTTGGTTGGTAAATACGGTTTAAAACCATACTACGCGCCAAAATGGCGTTAAAGTCGTTAAATGATGATATTTGCGATATTTTATCAAAACTGATGTTATGATCAGGTTTATATGATTAAGATATGTTATTTAATATAACTTATCAGTAGGTAAAAAGATTTCATATCAAAATCATGATTAAAACCATTTTTAGTGCCAAAAGGGCATTATCGTCATTTAAGGACCTAATACAAGAACTTGTACTTAAACTTAGTTTATAAACTGACTTGATATCCCAAAATATCCTATTTATGATATTACATCAGTCGGTAATGAGTTTGGTATAAGAAATTATGTTTAAAACCATTTTAAGTGCCAAAAGGGCATTTTGGTCAACTTAAAACATAGTTTACAACATTATATGAAAACTCAGTTTACGATCAGATTAATAACATCAAAATATGTTAAACATTTTAAAAATATAAATATATAAATCATTTGCAAGTTTATTAGTGATTAAAACCTTATGTTTAATAAAAAGGGAAAAATAGTCAAAGTATGGCATAATAACGGAAACTTGCATAAAACTCATATTACTATTTTGATCATGTAATATAACCTCAGAGGGTTATACTACATTATATTACGATCATAATGGAACCTTAAATCAGTAGCAAACTAATCTAATTCGGGTCAGAATTGAAAGTCAAAGCAGAAGTTAAACTTCGCGACTTTCGGTTGCGAACCGACCCTAAAACTAGAATTGACGAGCCAAACATGTTTACACATGTTCTAATAGATATTACCAAGCTGTTTATGTGTTGATATGTGTAAAATGCAACATATAAATTACATCAAATAAGGCATAAAACTAACCCTTTTTTAGTACTAATGTTGGAAAAAGTGTGTTTTTGTCTTCCTTTTGAATTTACAGGGTCAAATGAGCTTAATCGAACAAAAGGAACAAATATACAGCCAAAACCAACATAAATACAAAGAAAAGGAAGAAACGTGGCATGCCTGACTCCTCGACAGCATCTCACAAAGCAAAAACAAGAAGAAAAGCTAAGCATGGGGCTGTGCCCAGCTGAGCACGGGGTGTGCTCAGCTCAACACGGGGCGTGTCCAGCGAACACGGGGCGTGTCCAGTGAACACGGGGCGTGTCCAGTGAGCACGGGGCGTGCCCAAGAAGCAGCACTAAAGACAAACCTGTAGAAGCTTCTATTGCCCACCATGGGGCCGTGTCCAGTGAACACGGGGGCGTGCCGAAAGTACAGCAGGCGCATTAATTGTAATTGCGAATTACAATTAATGAAGAGAGAGAGTGTCAGACGGGCACGGGGCCGTGCCCAGCGGACACGGGGCCGTGCCCAGGCTTCTGTTCAGCCTATAAATAGGAGTGCTTGGTTTCATTGCAACTCATCCCTTGGCACACCACCTCTCTCACACTTCATCCACCACCCACCACCATCACAACACCATCATCCACCACCATCATCCATTGTCCATCGTAGGGTGTGTGAGTCGTCTCGGGATCCAAGATTGATCATAAGAGTTCTTGACAATCAAGGCCATGTTTGCCTAAGTCTCTTACATCACTTGGTGAAGACAAAGTGTCTAGTATAATACTTTTTATTTCTAATCTTTTGCACTTTTTATTTGGTTTTGTATTAATGACTTTAATAACTAGTTACTTATGTTGAAGGTGATCTTTCCTTATCGTTTGTCCGTGGTGTCTTGGCATTATTTTACTGTCTATATAAAATAAAGGATTTTCACCATTCATATCTCCACGGTCTATATGGAGATATGTTGGCTACCTGGTCGGGGGTTAAGGGAACGGTTTGGTAAAGGTCTTGCCATTGTTCAGCGTTTAGAGGTCCTGCAATGGACCTGGGTCAAATTTAGTAGGACCTCCTTCAATACTTCACGGTATTGGATGGCGGGGGTCCAAACTCTTTGATCCCCTCATAAGTTAACTACTATTAATACTATAACCCGGCTATTTAGGACTGTATCCCTGCTGACTCAGACTACTTAGCCGAGGGTAACGTCACCGCCAAAAGCGGGGCCTACCACAATACTGCATTAATAACTTAATTCATTATCTTCCAATAATCCACCCTTTTAGGATTGTATCCCTGCTGACTCAAACTACTAGGGTGAGGGTAACGTCACCTTCAAAAGAGGGGCCTACTACAATAACTAAGATAATCTCTTAATTATGTGCAAAAGTGCGGAAATAATCAAAGGTTATACTAGATACGAGTCGGAACCAAGTGATTCATCTTGTCTATCTGTTTTTCTTTTTATTTTTACTTTCAACATTTTAGTTAGTTTTTATTTTTCTTAGTTTAAAACATTTTCTAAAATTTTTATTTTGATTAGACGTTGAGGATAAACCGGTACTAAAAGCTCTTGTGTCCTTGGACGACCTCGGTATCTTACCAACGCTATACTACGCTCACGATGGGTGCACTTGCCCATATGTGTGTTTAATGTTAGTAAAATATCGTGTTTTATAAATTTAAAACTTGGCTAAAATAAGTGTTAAAAAGGGCTTAAAATATACACCTAAAATAAGTAACACTTCACACGCATCAAGTTTTTGGCGCCGTTGCCGGGGACACAAGGATTTTAGGAAAGCTTAAAATCGACGGCCTAATCAGTTTTTCAAAACGGGCCCACATTTTTCTGCATTTTAGTTTAGTTTTGCATTTACAGTAGGTTGAACACGGGCCGTGCTCCCTGAACACGGGGCCGTGCTGCATAATTTTCATAAAACACCCAGTAACAGAAGCTTGAACACGGGCCGTGCTCACTGAACACGCCCCGTGCTCAACGAAATCAGTAAATTTAATTAAAACGCCCAGATACAGATCCTGAACACGGGGCCGTGTCCAGCCTCTGTTTCCGTTTTTATTTTTGTTTTCTGATCTCGAGACTCAGTTGTGGTCTGCTGAGTGATTCTTATGGATCAATACTCAGGAGGTTGCAACTACACCTATGAGGAGGATGATTATAGGGGTAATTATTGCACTAATTGTCGTAACGCACGATCGGTTCAAAATAATCGCTCATATCAACCATCCAATTCATACACCTACTATGAGGAGCCCAGGTACGAGCCATCAACTTCATACACATCCTATGAAGACCAAAGGTATGAACCTCCTCCTTCATACTCATATTTTGATGAACCAAGGTATGAGCCTTCATACTCATACTTTGAGGAACCAAGATATGAGCCACCACCTTCATATGCTTATTACGAGGAACCATGGCGTGAACAACCCACCTTATATAAGTATTATGAAGAACAAAATTACGAACCTTATCCATCATATGCTTACAATGAAGAACAATGGTGCGAACCATCTACTTCATATGGGTATTATGAGGAACAAAGGGTCGAACAACCGGATTCAAGCTTAGAAAATACCGATTCTTTTTCTATAACCGAAGTAACCGAGAGGATATTAGAACACATAAGAGTTATCGATCGCTGTATAAGAGAATCTCGCGCAAGGGAAGAGGAGTCCCGCGCAAGAGAAGAATTAAAAAATGAAGAGATAACTGAAATTGTAAAAATGGAAGAACAAATAAGTGAAAAACCGACACATGAGTTAAACAACGAAATAGGTGAGTCCGACGAGTCTAATTTTGAAGAAATTAACCTCTTGTCACCTTCTTTCGAAAATCATTGTTTAGTACCCACTCATGCTAAGTTTTTAAAAGAGTTAAACACTAACACTAAAATTGACGAAACGGTAAGTGTTAAGTTAACTAATGATCAAACTTCGCTAATAAAAGAAGACCCATTTGAAATTAACATTACACCGGTTCCGTGTTTCTTTCAAAATTCATTTATTAGTAACGTCACAATCGATAAAGATCTTTGTGTTAACATAATGCCTAACTACATTTTCGAAAAATTAAGTATTAGTGATTTTTCTCCACTTCAAATACCCATTTTTCTATCCAATCGGAGAGTAATAAAATCAATCGGTATAGTTGAGGATGTTTTAGTTCAAACAAATCAAATGGTAATCCCAACCGACTTTGTCATCCTTGATGACGCTCCTCTAGTGTTGGGACGACCCTTTGTAAAAACTCACGAAGCTTTGAAAAACCGGAAGTTCAACAATCTACCTCTTCAATTAGGGGCATTTAAAAAGATTGTCGATCTTGAGCGGTCAATGAAATATCCATTCGGCAATAATGACCCCCTAATTGAAGATGAGCCAGAACCACCCGATAAGGAGGGTCTAGCCAAGGACCATTATAAACGTGGCGCACCACGGAGGCATTCCGCGGAACTATCCGTAGTTAGTTTAGATTAACCTTTATGTTTTCTAGTTTAGTTTTTAATTTTCAGGAATAAAACACACTCGGGATGGTGAAGGATGATAAGGGAAGCTTGAACCAACACCCCATACACAAAAACGGAGCCTCCCGACGATTTTTCTTCATTACAGCAAGTTCAGCACGAGGTCGTGCTCACCCCAACACGCCTCGTGCCCGAGGTTCTGTAGAAAATGCCCAGTTCAGATACCTGGACACGGGGCCGTGCTCACTGGACACGCCCCCGTGCCCAGCCTTCTGTTTACTTTTGGTACTGGCAGTCTGGACACTGGGCCGTGCTCAGCCAACACCACCCCGTGTTCAGCTACCCAGTACCATAAAATCTTGTTTTTAACCCACTTTTACACATTTTAATCAACCGAAAAACTTATTTTTGGGACACATTGAGGACAATGTGTAATTTAAGTGTGGGGGGGGATGCTAAAACCTTGAATCTTGCAAGTCCTAAATACAAGCCTTACACAAAACTCTATTGGAACCGCTAATCACCCCAAATTTTTTCAAAAATTTTCATTTTTTTTACTTGTCTAGGTTTAATTTGGGAATTTCAAAATTCTAAAAAGGTTATATTTTTACAAATTTACAACCGATAGCGTCGTGATAAAAAGAACCAACATAAGAAAATTATGAAAAGGCATGACAAGCTTAGTTAAAATTTAATTATATATACTTGATCACATAAAAACCCATTCCCACAATAGTGAGTTTTGAGCCTTTATTGAGCATACAATTACATATCTTTAAACTAAATGCTCATTTTTCGTTTCTTGTGTGAATAGCCGCTTGGTTCTTACAACTCTAGAACTTGCCATGACGATACATTCCCAATCCTTACCAACTTAAACCCGAGTAAGTAAATGACGGAGGCATTAGGACTAACCATTTTTATTTCTACACCATTATTTTTCTTTTTTTTTACCACCTACCCAAAATCCCCCTAGTTAACACCCCTTTGAGCCTAAACCTTTTCATTTCATAACCCAAACCAAACACCCCTTTACCCACCAAAACCTTTTTCATTTTAAACCCTTTATTTTAGTAACAAAGCTCGGTTTTCTTGTGAAAAAAAAAAAGAGAGAGAGAAAGAAAAAAAAAAGGGATGAAGTTAGCAATAAACAAACAAGCTCATCAAAAGAAGCCTTGTTTGAAAAATGCTTCATTAAAAAATAAACAAAAATTAAAAAAAAAAAAAACAAAGTGTTTTACGAAAACCGACGCTTTTTACGCTTTTTCGCCCTTTTTCTACTAACCACTTTCCCAACCACCTACCTTTAACCCAAGCCTAACCCTTAACCCACAAAGTCCTCTTGATATTTACAAAGGTATAAAAGTTAAAAAGGAGGAGGATTGATTGCTTGGCAAGCTTATGGTAGGAATAAGTCCCATGCCGCTCTCGAGTGATTCACTAAAAATACACCTTCGGCCGAGTGTGAGTGATTTCTCCCGTGAGGTATGTGAACTTGTATATAAATGGAATTTTAAAAAAAAGGCATGTTATGCCCAAATAAGTAATTTGTCTTATGAAAAGTTTTAAATAAATCATGATGAATAGGATTGTAAATAAATAAAAATAAAACTAAATAAAGAATCTTGGAAATCCCGACACTCTATGACAAGCCCAAAAACCTTCTCTTCTACCCATTCCATTTGGGAGTGTAAGCCACATATTAAAGAGTTTTGCTTGAGGACAAGCAAAGATTCAAGTGTGGGGATATTTGATATGTGTAAAATGCAACATATAAATTACATCAAATAAGGCATAAAACTAACCCTTTTTTAGTACTAATGTTGGAAAAAGTGTGTTTTTGTCTTCCTTTTGAATTTACAGGGTCAAATGAGCTTAATCGAACAAAAGGAACAAATATACAGCCAAAACCAACATAAATACAAAGAAAAGGAAGAAACGTGGCATGCCCGACTCCTCGACAGCATCTCACAAAGCAAAAACAAGAAGAAAAGCTGAGCATGGGGCTGTGCCCAGCTGAGCACGGGGTGTGCTCAGCTCAACACGGGGCGTGTCCAGCGAACACGGGGCGTGTCCAGTGAACACGGGGCGTGTCCAGTGAGCACGGGGCGTGCCCAAGAAGCAGCACTAAAGACAAACCTGTAGAAGCTTCTATTGCCCACCATGGGGCCGTGTCCAGTGAACACGGGGGCGTGCCGAAAGTACTGCAGGCGCATTAATTGTAATTGCGAATTACAATTAATGAAGAGAGAGAGTGTCAGACGGGCACGGGGCCGTGCCCAGCGGACACGGGGCCGTGCTCAGGCTTCTGTTCAGCCTATAAATAGGAGTGCTTGGTTTCATTGCAACTCATCCCTTGGCACACCACCTCTCTCACACTTCATCCACCACCCACCACCATCACAACACCATCATCCACCACCATCATCCATTGTCCATCGTAGGGTGTGTGAGTCGTCTCGGGATCCAAGATTGATCATAAGAGTTCTTGACAATCAAGGCCATGTTTGCCTAAGTCTCTTACATCACTTGGTGAAGACAAAGTGTCTAGTATAATACTTTTTATTTCTAATCTTTTGCACTTTTTATTTGGTTTTGTATTAATGACTTTAATAACTAGTTACTTATGTTGAAGGTGATCTTTCCTTATCGTTTGTCCGTGGTGTCTTGGCATTATTTTACTGTCTATATAAAATAAAGGATTTTCACCATTCATATCTCCATGGTCTATATGGAGATATGTTGGCTACCTGGTCGGGGGTTAAGGGAACGGTTTGGTAAAGGTCTTGCCATTGTTCAGCGTTTAGAGGTCCTGCAATGGACCTGGGTCAAATTTAGTAGGACCTCCTTCAATACTTCACGGTATTGGATGGCGGGGGTCCAAACTCTTTGATCCCCTCATAAGTTAACTACTATTAATACTATAACCCGGCTATTTAGGACTGTATCCCTGCTGACTCAGACTACTTAGCCGAGGGTAACGTCACCGCCAAAAGCGGGGCCTACCACAATACTGCATTAATAACTTAATTCATTATCTTCCAATAATCCACCATTTTAGGATTGTATCCCTGCTGACTCAAACTACTAGGGTGAGGGTAACGTCACCTTCAAAAGAGGGGCCTACTACAATAACTAAGATAATCTCTTAATTATGTGCAAAAGTGCGGAAATAATCAAAGGTTATACTAGATACGAGTCGGAACCAAGTGATTCATCTTGTCTATCTGTTTTTCTTTTTATTTTTACTTTCAGCATTTTAGTTAGTTTTTATTTTTCTTAGTTTAAAACATTTTCTAAACTTTTTATTTTGATTAGACGTTGAGGATAAACCGGTACTAAAAGCTCTTGTGTCCTTGGACGACCTCGGTATCTTACCAACGCTATACTACGCTCACGATGGGTGCACTTGCCCATATGTGTGTTTAGTGTTAGTAAAATATCGTGTTTTATAAATTTAAAACTTGGCTAAAATAAGTGTTAAAAAGGGCTTAAAATATACACCTAAAATAAGTAACACTTCACACGCATCATGTGTCAAAACGTATTTTAGAACATTTCTAAACTCATATTACAATATTTATTAATTCTGCCCCGTTGACTTTTTAAAACAATAATATGTTGACCCGTCAATTGACCAAGCAAACGTGATTCTTAGGAGGTGCCCTTTTGTGGGATTAACATCTACCTAATTACGATCACGCAGCCATGTACGTCGCGAACAATTGCTGGACCATTAAGGTCTAAACCGAAAGTCAAAGTGTTTATCGAAAACGTTTGACTTTTGGCTTTAAAAGCCTAATAAACGAACAAGCAAGGAAAGGAACACTTACATGTGATCCAAGGGACTGATTAAAACTCAAAGGGAAGTTCCCAAATGCTCAGGAACCTCTAGAGGAGAAGTTATAGAAGGAAACAAGAAAAGGTGCAAGTTTACAAAGAAAACAAGTTCCTATTTATAGTTTTTGAGGATCTTTGAGATCATTCCAGGTATTATGGGGCTTCAAGGGATGATAACAAGTGTCCCTAAACATGTCACAAACAAGTGTACAACCCCTGGTTTCGTTTAGGAGGTTTAAGGCAGCTTTGAGTGGGGAACAAGAAAATTTTCGAAGCTGGGCTCCTGCATACGAACCGTAAAGGTCTATGTATGCGGTCCGTAAAGGAAGCTGGTCAGCAACATAACTTTCGTACATTGACATGTTTGGATCTTATACTTTCATATGCTAATGTATAACATTAAATGGCATAAAATACCCTTCATGGCCAATATTAGGCACCCCCGAGAGTATGACCGAACATCATAAAGCACTCGGTTTGTTTAATAGGTCACTCAGAGGTATAAATTAACATGTTGATGCTCTTAACCCTTCAACTCACAAACTTTCAAACAATTTCACATACGGTTCCTCTCGTCCAACAAGTGGCTCATTTGAGAATACGGACACCGTATAAGGTCACTCAGAGGCATAGTTTCAGCATGTTGACACTTTTAGTCCCTCCACATTCATACTTTTCATATTTGGCAATAATAGTCCCTCCTAGCCAACTTTAGGCATAATTAGGATTAGGGACACGTGTCAATACATTATTGGACACGATTTTACAAGGTCTTACATGAGTGGTAGTTGATGGTTTGTTTTGAAGGTTGTAGAGAGAGAAAGCAGAGGGTGATGGTTTTAGGTTTAAAAAGAAATTACATTTCAGACCCTGTACTTGTGAAATTTCAAAAAAAAAAAACCTCATCAAACGGTTGTTTCTAACCCAGTTATGCATTCGGATGAAAATGGCAAAACGTTACAAACTTGGGGGGCTATTTGGTACAAAAAAGTCATTTTGGACGAAAATGGCAAACATGCCCAAACCTCGGGGACGATTTTGGCAATTAACTCTAATTTAAATTATATAAAAAAATTATTTAATTAATACCATTACCATAAATTATATTTTATTTAATTATTACCGTTACCATAACTTATATGTTTATCTTCTTGCTATGCTAGAGCCAGGTCTTAAACTTGAGACCTCTACATTATTTTGAGATGGTTTTTTCAACTTTACTACAATAACTTATATTTCGACACCAATCAATGACTTAAACACCCAATCAACGTGTTCTTCAACTTTTTTGAAGAAACCCAGTTTAATTTCATACAATATCTCATTTTTTCCCGTGATTGTGATTATGAAGCGAATCACTTGATCCGTTCCATTCCATCGCTGATAAGTGTTTCTACCATTCAAATTTCGTCAATCGTTGAAGAAATATGAAGAAATCGGCTTCGATCTATGTAAGAAAATTTTGAATTGCATTTTTATGATCTGAGTTTTAGAATTGAGTCATTGTGTTTTACAAAAAAATGAAAAAAACAGTTTTTTATTTTTTTATTTTTAGTCCATTGCGTTTTAGAAATAACACATTTTATTGTGTTTTTAGTCCATTGCGTTTTAGAAAAAAAAAAAACATTTCTTTTGTGTTTTTGTCTATTGCGTTTTAGGAAAACACGTTTTTATGTGTTTTTTGGTCCAATGCGTTTAAAAAAACACATTTTGAATTGTTTTTAGTCCATTGCGTTATAGGTAAAAACACATTTTTATGTGTTTTTAGTCCATTGCGTTTTAGAAAAAAGCACTTTCTTTTGTATTTTTGTCTATTGCGTTTTAGCAAAAACACATTTTTATATGTTTTTTGGTCCATTGCGTTTTAGAAAAACATATTTTGAAGTGTTTTTTGTCCATTGCGTTTTAGGTAAAACACATTTTTATGTGTTTTTAGTCCATTGCATTTTAGAGAAAAAAAACACTTTCTTTTGTGTTTTTAGTCCATTGCATTTTAGAAAAAAAAAATCATTATTTTGTGTTTTTAGGCCATTGCGTTTTAGAAAAAAAAAAAAAGACATTTCTTTGTGTTTTTAGGCCATTGCGTTTTAGAAAAAAAAAAAAAAAAAAAAAAACTTTTCTTTGTGTTTTTCAGCTATTGCGTTTTAGAAATAACACATTTCTTGTGTTTTTTGTCCATTGCATTTTAGAAAAAATCATTTTTTTTGTTTTTTGTCCATTGTGTTTTACGTAAGTGGGTTTTCGAAAAAAAAAATCGAAAATATAACATTAGTATACTTGTTTTAAAAATAAAAAAACGCTCGTTTTTTTTGTGCAATTTTTATAAAAAAATAATTAATGTCGTATGAAAGAGTTATTAACGTTTAAAAAATGGGGAGGAATTTGAGAAGAAAGAAACTATTGCCTTGGATTGACTAGAATGCCCCTAGATAAACCCACACGTCTCCTTTTTCTCTTTTCTTCATTTTCACTCATTTAATCTTAGCACTTGATTAATAAATAGATGGTCAAGATTACTTCCTAGCCTTCCTACCTAAATAAACTTCATAGTATATTCTGACCCTTGGTTTTTACTCTTAATCATAATTCATAACTATAACGCTAGCTTTGGTTATAGGATTCCCTTAACTGTAACTATAATCAAACTTAGGTTTTCGGTTAATCGGTTATGAAACACGGTTATCGTTTGGTTTTGGTTAATCTCGACTATTAACTAAGGCATGTATGAACTAAAATTTGAACTATATCAATTAATGAAAAGAACGATTAACACTGGCCTTACGATAAAATACGTGACGCTCACAGTAGCTGCTAAAATACGCCATGCTTAACAACAAGAAGCAGTAGCGATGCACGACCACGGTGTAATAAAACACGGGCGGTCGACAGTTGCTACTATTGTCGCAATAAGCGACGACTTATGAAAGTTATGATATCCGATGTAACATGAAGAGAAGCAGATGTGGCGAGGTTGTTCAGATTCGTGGCTATAGTAGCGGTGATTTATGTTGTTGGTTGCGGCGGAGCTCGGTTAGAAATCAAAATATTTGTGGTCGGTGATGTGTGTGACTTGGAAGACCCGACTATAAAAACACCAAACAAGAATTTTAGTTACCAAAAATTATGATTTATAAATCACCAATGACCTTGTGCTACACCAAACAAGAATTTTAGTTACCAAAAATGATGATTTATAAATCGCCAATCACATTATGCTTTATAATTTCACCAACATTTGAAATAATTTTAAACCCTAAGCTTTATAATTTAATTTAATGTCACTAATTTGTTATATAAGTATATTAATTTATGATTAAATACGCCATGTTCATGGTATTAAAGCCCACTTATATCTAGGGAAAAGATCAAATAGAAAGTTTAGTTTGGGTAGGAAAGATAGGAAGCAATAAGAAGATGACATGTGGCAAAGATGAAAAAACATAATTTGGTCAAAACTGACCATCTTAAAAAATACCGAACATCTGCAATTCATTTCTCTTCCCCGTATACTCAAATCCACCATTTTCAAAACCATAAACTAACACATCACAACCACCACCTCCACCACCACCACCACGTCCTCCACCACCACCACCACAACCACCACCTACGATCGCCACCATCTTGCCGGAAACTAGATCTGAAACCACCACCACCTTCAACCACCTGTTGGGTTTTTCAGATCTGACACCACCATTCCACCATCCACTGCCACCGCTCCACCGCCACCAGTTTTTCCACGGTGTATTGGAGTTCTTTCTCCATCCACCGTCGTTAATGATAGTTCTTTTGTAAGTTGTGTTATTTTTTATTTTCATTGCGTTTTAGGTTATCAAACCTCAATTGCGTTTTTCACCTCAATATGTTTTAGTTAGAGTTCTTTCACTTTTGTTCTTCTGGATGGCATGACCATGCTAAAATAGAAGCATGATCATGTTGGAACAAAGGCATGACCACGTAAAAACTCATTGCGTTTTAGAACTGCAGTGCAAAGAACATGATCATGCTAAGACAAAGGCATGATCATGTTGGAACTAAGGCATACCCATGTTAAAACTACATTGCTTTTTAGAACCTATGTTAAAACTCCATTGCTTTTTAGACCTGCAGTGCAAAATATTGATTTTGGGTTTCATTGCGTCTTACAACCTGGAGTGTAAAGAACATGATCATGCTAAAATAGAAGCATGGTCATGTTGGAACAAAAGCATGACCATGTTAAAGCATAAACATGGCCATGTTCAAACTCCATTGCTTTTTAGAACCTACAGTGCAAAATATTATTTTTTGGTTTCATTGCGTTTTACAAACAAAGAACATGATCATGCCAAAATAGAAGCATGGTCATGTTGGAACAAAAGCATGACCATGTTAAAACATAAACATGGCCATGTTAAAACTTCATTGCTTTTTAGAATCTGTAGTGTACAATCTTTATTTTGGGTTTCATTACATTTTAGAATTGGAGTGTAAAAAAACATCAAAGAACATGATCATGTTAAAAGGGAAGCACGATCATGTTGGAACAAAGACATGACATGTTAATGTTGGAAAATTGTGGAAAAAGTATTTTTCACAAATATAGGAAAATGATTTTTTCCTATTTTGGACTAGAAATAAATATAATAAAATGAGCGGGTTTTATATATTTATTTGTGGGTTTGTGTTCTATGTCGGAAGAGCTTCGCAACGAACTAAACCACGTCCAAAATGGAGCTAAGATGAATGAGATATCGATGCTCAAAGTTTGGTGTTTGAAACTTGAATGCTGAAATAAGTGGGAAAGTGGCACCTTGTCCCACATCGGATGAGAGATGAAACTTAAATGGGTATTTAAGTGGGAACTCTCCATCCTTATTGTTTCATGGAAGCACTCACTATTGTTTCATGGAGCACCCTAACTCGCACAAGCACACGCGCGCGCGCGTGGCATGGGCGATGAGGCGCTTTGATGGCGCACTTCGCACGCTCGCATCGCCGCGAGCCGCTTGAGAGCCGCCTTTGTATTTTTGACCGCGTGCGTGTGGTGGAGCACAAAGGGTTGCAAGGACCAAGTGGTTTGTGATATGGCATGACGTGGCAGTCATGCGCATACGCGCGCAAGTACACTTGGCACGGAGGCGCGCGGTTGCGCATGGAGCATGGGCACTAAGGTGACGTGCGCGGCGCACCAAAGTGAGCTAAAACAGCGCGGCTGTGTGACGTGCTCGTAGAGGCTTACATGTGACGTGGCGCACGAGCGCAGGTGCGCATGGGACTGAGGCGCACGCGCGCATGGCAGTGAGCCAAAAGGACGCACCGCGCATGAAGCATACAGACCTGCACGCGCGCACCAGTGTGTCTTGCGCGCGCGCACACTCATAAGCTTCCAGCAGCAGTTAAAGCTGTGCAGTTACGATTCAGCATTCGAAACTGACGAAGTTAATGCGTTTGACTGAGAATTAAATGACGAATTAAAATGCATTGAAGACGTTTAATGCAGTTTAATTCTCCCACTTAATTCTTTTTCAGTTTCGTCTTCAGATTGCATTATAAATAGGAGGTTCCTATGGCAGATCAAACATACCGAAACACACTTCTCTACAATCTCTCTACAGAAATTCTTCATCTTCTTCAAGAGTTTAAGGTACACCTTCGGGTTGGAGTCAAGACCGGCAGTGCAACTGCTTGCGGCTGTTGTATCCTGGAAACAAACGTGATCTCCTGGGAGACACGAAATTTGTTTTAAGGGACCCGTGTCTAACACGATCCTCAGCCAAGAACAGTGTTTCTGTTCGTTTTTCTTGTTCTTGTTTTTCTTTTTCCAGTTGTATTTGTACTGTTCTTTCAGTTGTAATTCTGTTAATTATTTGTTATTCAAGTTAATAAAAGTTTTTATTTTATTTTTGCACGAACGGATTCCTACAATCTTAAAACAAATTTTTAAAACACCGTTCATGTAAGACACTAACAATTCTGCTGTGATTCAATATATTTTTTTCCCTTCTCACAGCAGGTTGTGTTTTAAAAAAGGTTTTTCCTATTTTGGTTCAAAGTTGCGACTTTGTCAAAACAGATTCTGTTTCTACATCTTTCTGTCGCTGAGTTCTAAAAATCCTACTGTTGTAGTCTTCAAAGTTGGACTTAGAAGCTACACAGCTGGTTTTTTTTCGCACTCATAAAAATAATAAATTAGCGTATTTATTATTTTGAAAACAGTTTTATTAACTTGTTTTCTTGGATCTTTTCAGAATGTCGACTGAAAACGTGAATACCAATAACACTAATGTTGTCGTTGGAACCCCTGCCAACACTGTGGGAGCGTCAACAGTAGCGAATCATGCTGAACGACCCGAGAAGTTCTCGGGTCTCCACTTCAAAAGGTGGCAACAGAAGATGTTCTTCTACTTGACCACCATGAACCTTGCGAGGTTCTTGAATGAGACCATTCCCCAACCTGCGGAAGGGGAGACCGATGCTCAGGCTCTGAGCGCGGTAGAGGCTTGGAAGCACTCGGACTTTATATGTCGAGGGTATGTTCTCAACGGTCTCTCAGATGCCTTGTATAATGTGTACTACAACGTCAAGACTTCCAAAGAGTTATGGAATGCCTTGGACAAAAAGTACAAAACGGAGGATGCTGGCACAAAGAAATTTGTGGTAGCCCGTTTCTTGGACTACAAAATGGTTGATAACAAGACTGTTATGAACCAAGTCCAAGAGTTACAGATTATACTTCATGACATCCACGCTGAGGGTATGGTACTCAGCGAGACGTTTCAAGTGGCAGCCATGATCGAGAAATTACCTCCTGCTTGGTTGGATTTTAAGAATTATCTTAAACACAAGCGAAAGGAAATGTCGGTGGAGGAACTTGTTGTTCGTCTTCGTATAGAAGAGGACAATAGGGTGGCCCAAAAAGCCACCATTTTGCAAGCTTTGGCTAAAGCAAACATGGTGGAAGTTGGGGAGTCCTCAAAGGGCAAGAAAGGCAAGGGTAAAAAGGACAACAAAGGGAAAGCAAAGGTTAATAACCTTGGACCAAAAAAGGGGGCTGTGAAAAAGAAGCCTGCGCCTTTCCAAGGTACTTATTACAATTGTAACGAGACGGGGCACCGTGCTAACCAATGAAAGAAACCTAAGCGTGAGCGTGCGCACATGGTTGATGAGGATGGTATGCCTCTAATCGCAATGATAACCGAGGAAGCGGCTATGATTGAAGAAGTCAACGCAATGGGTGAAAACCCAAAAGGATGGTTCGTTGACACGGGTGCAACCCGCCATGTTTGTGGAGACAAGGCTCTTTTCTCTACATTCAAGGAAGCGTCGGGTGAAGAAAAGCTTTATATGGGAAATAAAGCTACCGCAAGTATCAAAGAGGAAGGCACAGTCATCCTGAAGATGACTTCTGGCAAGGAGTTAACCTTGACCAAAGTGCTTTATGTTCCAGAGATACGGAAGAATCTCGTGTCGGGATGGATACTCAACAAGTTTGGATTTCGTCTAGTGTTTGAATCGGACAATTTTGTCTTGTCTAGACGTGGTACTTTTATCGGAAAGGGTTATGCCCTTAATGGAATGTTTAAAATGAATGTACTGGTTGTAAACCAAAACAAAAGTTTGAATGAAATTTCTACTTCTACTTACATGATTGAGTCTTCTAATGTTTGGCATGGTAGACTAGGACATGTAAATTTTAATTCATTACGACGTTTAATTAAATTAAACTTGATACCAACATTCCATATCGAGTCCAATCACAAATGCGAGACATGTGTTGAATCCAAACTTACGAGATCATCGTTTAAATCGGTTGAACGAATAACCGAACCCCTTGATTTAATTCATACCGATGTGTGTGATTTAAAAGCGGTTCCCTCGCGCGGAGGAAATAAGTACTTCATCACGTTTATTGATGATTGTACGAAATATTGCTATGTGTATTTACTAAAGAGTAAAGACGAAGCAATAGAAAAGTTTATCTTGTATAAAAACGAAGTTGAGAATCAACTTAAAAAGAAGATAAAAGCTTTGAGAAGCGATCGAGGAGGTGAATATGTTGCACCTTTTACGGATTTATGCGCAAAAAGTGGCATTGTACATGAGTGTACACCTCCTTATTCTCCACAATCAAATGGCGTTGCGGAACGAAAGAACCGCACATTGAAAGAAATGATGAACGCCATGTTGATAAGCTCGGGAGTGAACCGAGAAATGTCGGGGGATGCCATTCTCTCAGTAAACTATCTTTTGAACAAGATACCTTTGAAAAATAGGGACGAAACTCCATATGAGTTATGGAGAAAAAGGAAGCCTTCGTACAAATACTTGAAAGTGTGGGAGTGCCTAGCTAAGGTGATTGTACCACCTCCTAAGGCTCTTAGGATAGGACCCAAAACGATTGATTGCATTTTCATAGGATATGCACATCAAAGTAGTGCACATCGTTTTCTTGTACATGAGTCCAAGAATCCCGATGTACACAAACACACTATCATAGAGGCAAATTCTAACACCGTCTCATATTTTGAGAATGTGTTTCCTATGTTAGGACAAACACATGCGCCTTCATCAAGAGCGGTTGATGAAGCAGGTCCAAGTTCATCTACATGGTTAGATGAAGCAGGACCAAGTTCATCTACGCGATTAGATGAAAGACATGAACGACCCGAGGTCGAGGAGGGTGAGCTTAGACGAAGTAAACGACAAAGGGTTGAAAAATCCTTTGGTCCAGACTTCATGAGCTATATGGTTGAGGGTGAGCCCAATACCTACCGCGAAGCGGTTACCTCCGTGGAAGGACCTCAATGGCAAGAAGCAATTAAGAATGAAATTGATTCTATATTGCAAAATCATACTTGGGAGTTAGTAGATCTTCCACCTGGTTGTAAACCACTAGGATATCGTTGGATATTCAAAAGGAAGATGAAAGCTGACGGAAGTATTGATAAATACAAGGCAAGGTTAGTAATCAAAGGATTTAGACAAAAGGAAGGTCTAGATTACTTTGATACTTACTCGCCTGTTACGCGAATAACCTCTATAAGATTGGTTCTTGCAATTGCGGCTCTAAGAAATTTGGAAGTTCACCAAATGGATGTAAAGATCGCTTTTCTAAATGGCGATTTAGAAGAAGAAATTTACATGGAACAACCCGAGGGTTTTTCCACCCCAGGAAACGAGGGCAAAGTATGTAAATTGGTCAAGTCTTTGTATGGCTTGAAGCAAGCTCCAAAACAATGGCACCAAAAGTTTGATCATGTCATGATTGACAATGGTTTCAAAATAAATGAGTGCGACAAGTGTGTTTATTTTAAAGACACACCAAGAGGTTATGTGATTCTATGTCTTTATGTAGATGATATGCTCATCATTGGGAGTGATGATAAGATGATCAACTCAACGAAAGACATGTTGAAAGCGAGGTTGACATGAAAGACATGGGTCTCGCGGACGTGATTCTAGGAGTAAAAATCACTAGAACCCAAAATGGTCTTGTGTTGAGTCAATCTCACTACGTGGAAAAGATCCTTGGGAAATTCAATTCGGACTATACGAGTATAGCTCGAACTCCAATTGATAATACCCAACACCTAAGGAAGAATAGAGGTGAGAGTGTTTCTCAGTTAGAGTACTCAAGGATCATTGGTAGTCTCATGTATCTAATGACATGTACTAGACCCGACTTAGCATATGCTGTGAGCAGGCTAAGTAGATACACCAGTAATCCGAGCGAGGATCATTGGAAAGCTATCACGAGGGTGCTTAGATACATAAGATACACAAGAGACTATGGATTACATTATACCAGTGATCCAGCAGTGATCGAATGATACACTGATGCGAATTGGATATCGGATATAAAGGATCACAGATCCACAAGTGGTTACGTGTTTACACTTGTTGGCGCAGCTATAGCTTGGAAGTCTTCCAAGCAAACAGTTATAGCTAGATCCACGATGGAATCCGAATTCGTCGCTTTAGATAAAAGCGGGGAAGAGGCGGAGTGGCTACGTCAATTTGTGGAAGATATTCCAAGATGGCCAAAGCCGTTGACGGCGATTTGCATACATTGTGACAATCAATCGGCGCTTGTTAGAGCACAAAGCGCAATGTACAATGGCAGATCAAGGCATATTCGACGTAGACACAACACGGTACGACAACTTATCTCAACGGGTGTTATCTCAGTTGACTATGTGAGGTCAAAGGAGAACATTGCGGACCTGTTAACGAAAGGCTTAAGCACAGATAAGGTGTATAGGTTGTCAAGAGGAATGGGACTAAAGCCCATAGATGAAGGGAATATGAGGGAAACCTAACCTAGTTGACTGGAGATCCCAAGATCTAGGTTCAATAGGCAAACTTAATCATAAACCCAAAGGGAGTCACTGTGGGGGGTGCCCCAAAATCAATAAAGGGAGTTGTATACTTCCTAGTCCATTCCAATCAGTGACGTGAATGAAAGGTTAAGCATGTTGAGGTCAAGGATTTTGAGAAAATCCAAGATTAACCATGATGCTTTTAATGATTCAGAGGAATCACCTATGTTAGAGAGAAGTGGGGTCGCTTCGAATGGATTTGTGGGGAGGCGCAAATCCTAGAGCTCTCGCAGAACCAGGAACATGTTCCATGACCAATAAACGGACACAACCATGAGGACTTGACTCGACTAGGGAGAGTATTGTGTGAATGTATATTGTCGCCTACATAAATGGGGGATTGTTCAAAGACACCGCGTCTACAAGACCCTAGGAGGCTAAGTATGCTTCACAAAAGTAGGTTCAAAGGTTGCACCTACCTATCTTGCAATACTCAACTGTTGAACGTGTATCGTTGAAACTTGATAGATAGATTTCTATTCATGTGGGGGATTGTTGGAAAATTGTGGAAAAAGTATTTTTCACAAATATAGGAAAATGAGTTTTTCCTATTTTGGACTAGAAATAAATATAATAAAATGAGCGGTTTTTATATATTTATTTGTGGGTTTGTGTTCTATGTCGGAAGAGCTTCGCAACGAACTAAACCACGTCCAAAACGGAGCTAAGATGAATGAGATATCGATGCTCAAAGTTTGGTGTTTGAAACTTGAATGCTGAAATAAGTGGGAAAGTGGCACCTTGTCCCACATCGGATGAGAGATGAAACTTAAAGGGGTATTTAAGTGGGAACTCTCCATCCTTATTGTTTCATGGAAGCACTCACTAGTGTACTCGCAAAGGGTGCGGAGCACCCTAACTCGCACTCGCACAGCGTGGCGTGGGCGATGAGGCGCTTTGATGGCGCACTTTGCACTTTGCTCGCATCGCCGAGAGCCGCCTTTGTATTTTTGACCGCGTGCGCGTGGTAGAGCATAAGAGTTGCAAGGACCAAGTGGTTGGTGATATGGCATGATGTGGCAGTCATGCGCATACGCGCGCGAGTACACTTGGCACAGAGGCGCGCGGTTGCGCATGGAGGATGGGCACTAAGGTGACGTGCGCGGCGCACCAAAGTGAGCCAAAACAGTGGGACTGTGTGGCGTGCTCGTAGAGGCTTACAGGTGACGTGGCGCACGAGCACAGGTGCTTATGGGACTGAGGCGCACGCGCGCATGGCAGTGAGCCAAAAGGACGCACCGCGCATGAAGCGTGCAGACCTGCACGCGCGCACCAGTGTGTCTTGCGCGCGCGCGCTCAGAAGCTTCCAGCAGCAGTTAAAGCTGTGCAGTTACGATTCAGCATTCGAAACTGACGAAGTTAATGCGTTTGACTGAGAATTAAATGACGAATTAAAATGCATTGAAGACGTTTAATGCAGTTTAATTCTCCCACTTAATTCTTTTTCAGTTTCGTCTTCAGATTGCAGTATAAATAGGAGGTTCCTATGGCAGATCAAACATACCGAAACACACTTCTCTACAATCTCACTACAGAAATTCTTCATCTTCTTCAAGAGTTCAAGGTACACCTTCGGGTTGGAGTCAAGACCGGCAGTGCAATTGCTTGCGGCTGTTGTATCCTGGAAACAAACGTGATCTCCTAGGAGACACGAAATTTGTTTTAAGGGACCCGTGTCTAACACGATCCTCAGCCAAGAACAGTGTTTTTGTTCATTTTTCTTGTTCTTGTTTTTCTTTTTCCAGTTGTATTTGTACTGTTCTTTCAGTTGTAATTCTGTTAATTATTTGTTATTCAAGTTAATAAAAGTTTTTATTTTATTTTTGCACGAACGGATTCCTACAGTTAAAACATAAACATGACCATGTTAAAACTTATTGCGTTTTAGAACCTAGATGTTGGAACAGAGGCATGACAATGTTAAAACAAAGGCACGACCATGTTAAAATAAAAACATAACCATGTTAAAACAAAGGCATAGCCATGTTAAAAGAGAAACATGACTATATGAAACCCATTGCATTTTAGGTACGTTTTCTTTAAAATTTGACTGCAAAGAACATGATCATGCTAAAACATAAACATAATCATGTTAGAATAGAGGCATGACCATGTTAAAACATAATCACGACCATATGAGACCCGATTGCGTTTTAGAACCTGGGTTATAGTGTGTTGTTCTATCCATTGCGTTTTACGCATCTGAGTTTTCAATTTTTTTTTCAAAATTATAGCAATAGTGTGCTAGTTTTAAAGATAAAAAACGCTTGTTTTTATGGTGCAATTTTTATATAAAAAAATATTGTCATATGAAAAAGTTATTAAGGTTTTAAAAACGATGGGGAATTGGATGAGAGAGAAACTATTGACTTGGATGGACTAGAATACCCTCAAACTAACTCACGCGCCTCTTTTTTTTGTTCAATTTCACTTATTTAATCTTAGCCATTGATTATTTAATAGATGATTAAGATTACTTACTAGCGTTCCTACCCAAATACACTTCCTAGTATATCATGACCCCTAATATCTAAATGCATTTTTTTCTCAAATTTAATTACTATCCATTGTTTTAGCACTCAACTTTTCCTTATAAGTTATATTATAATTACAAAAGTGGTATTAACTGATATGATTTTCGGAATACTTATAAATATTGCATCGCCTCCATGCAAAGTAGTCAAAACAATATTCAAGGTTTTCTGGTTATGAAATATTACAAGTTTGTTAATCAAATTTTCTATGAGTAACAAACGCAAACAAAATGACCGAATAAGCGTCGCACATCGTGAGAGAATGTGTAACCGTTCGCATAATTAAATAAAATAAAACAATTTTATTAAATAAAACAATATAGTACTTTTACAACTGAAATAACCAAATTACAAGAATTAAAGATGAAGTAGAAAAGAACTGGCTGAGGGTTGTGTTTAACACAGGGCCCTTAAAACAAATTCCGAGTCTCCCAGGAGAACCCGTTTTGTTTCCCAGGGTACAACAGACGAAACAGTGTGTACAGCCGGAGCTGGCACGAGGACCCGAAGTCTACCTTGAGAAAAGTAAGAACAAGATCAGAAGAGAGTAGAGAATTATTTGTATATGTTGCTGTTGTAGCTGGTTGTAAGACCCTTACATTCATTGAATATTTGATATTTTATATATAGCATTTCTATGCGTCATTTCTACAAAATACTACGAAAACAACGTTTACATAAAGTTCAACCCTTCAAACGATATTTACAAAGGTTTAAATCACTCAAAAGATGATTTTACAAGTTCTACGCAAGTTTTTGTAACGGAAACGACTAATGTAGCAGCGGAAACTTCGTTGATTGGTGTGTTCGGTCCTCTAGCAAACTTGATCGGCATCCGGACGATGTTTATAGTTACCTACATTTAAAGTGATCACAAACATTAGTTATTTAGTTTATAACATGTTTAAAACAAGTTCCCAACATCAAAATAAATAAATATGCAGTTCTGGCCGAGGTTAGGACCCTTCGCGCGACGCGACGGGATGTGAACCAATCTGTCACGTGACGCGACACCAGTCGCCGGCCGCGACCACATCAATGGTCCCTGTCGCGGGGCACGAGCAAAGGGTTTCAACAGAAAGATTTGTTTTTCAGGCCTGCACTATTCCAACCAAACTAGTTTTTACGAAATCCGTTATAACTTACTCGTTATTGATCCGAATTGGGTCACGTTTCTTCCTACGTGATCGTAATTCGATCATCTATACTATGGAATCAAAATCCAACATCTAACTGAACAATTTTCTTAAATTTAAGCCCTCGGCTTATAATAATTTCAAGTTATTTTGACCCGTTTGTATTTTAAACATCAATTTGATCAAAGTAACTATCCGTTTTACACTAACAACACAACTTGGATATTTACTACTACTAGGGGCTTTAACCATGAGGTTTATATGCCCATTATATTTACATGTATGTTATTTATTCGACCCGTTTAGCTATAACTGAGTTTATGACTTATATTCGGCATTACCCTTTCTCGGCTAACGACTATAATGTTTATTAATTCAAAATTCGGCATCATTTCGACGTCTTTAATCGTGTAACCTTTCCGGTTTGCATCAAGACATCCATTTGACCCGTTTATCCATCTTAGCGAAATCCATCGCTTTATTTCACCAAAGCTTCATTTCTTTGGTTGTTTTGACCCGTTTTGTTTCATTAGCGACATCCATCGCTTTATATTACCAAACACTCATCATATGAGTCAAATTGACCCATTTGATTATCATAGTGAAATCCATCACTTTTATTATCTAACATAACTTTAAACTCTTAATTTATCCGTTCGGTTTGTCTATACGAAATCCACCGTTTTTGTATTAACTGAACTTCATAATATTGAAATTATCATTCAAAGTAATTAAACAAAAAGTACTAACGTAAATTTTCGAAGCGTGTAGCCGCGTACCTTTAAAGCTTTCCTTTCAACCGATTATCCGTTCCGCCTTGATTACTTGACGATCCACCCAATTGCCTATAGAATCCAATTCAAACTTATTACTTAGAATTCATATTTCAATATTCGACATCAAATGTTTATAGCTAATCAATTAAGTGATTCTTTCATTTAAATCCATATTTCAAGATCAGTTAGACATTTTGTCGAACATCTTAAGGGCGTAATCCTTATAATACCATTATCATGTTCGTGATTAACTAGTTAACCATATCAAAACATCATTTTCATACTAATATGACAAGAATATCATAAACGACACTTGAACTTGCGTTATAACAATCAAATAACATCAATTATCACAATGATTCAAGTAGTTATCACAAAATCCATATAACCCACATATGATACACATTGAAATCACTAGGTTTTGACATGAATTCATCACTTTCTTATCTAAGACTTGTGTCTTAGACCTTTAATCATCCTAATTTTACCATAACATCAATTAATTTTTCAATAATTTCAGTTATGAAAATTCAAGAAGAATCAAAACTTCACCAAAGATCAAAATTAAACATACCTTGTGAGCCTCTAACTATAGTGATCACGAATTTAGCTTAGAATCGAGTTCAATTCGGTTTCTCTCTTTGATTTTGAGTGATATATAGAGAATTTAGGGTTTTATATGAAAGGCTCTGTTTTGCCCTGTGGTTTTGATCGACCAGAGGTTTACTCACACCAAGTGTGTGTTTTAAACCTATCTTGTTTTATTTAAAGAGCTTTCAAGAATGTAACTTTTAGTCCCTAAAGATTTTAGGATATGTAAAGTAATTAAAATCCCTTAATTCCCATCTTTTTATAAGTAAAATTTTAACTAGGTTAATTATTCCTAGTTTTAATTTTACTATTTTATTATCAATATTAGCAATTATACATGTATACAAGCATATATAATTTAATATTTGAGGGGTGTTACAAGTCTACCCGCGTAAAGAGGATTTCATCCTCGAAATCGTAATACGTAACAAATAAGGATGGGTATAAGAGTCTCATATCTTCTTCGGACTCCCAAGTGATGTCCGGTCCCTTCCGATGTTCCCATTTGACTTTTACTTAATCGATTTCTTTATTCCTTAAGTTTTTAACCTTTCGATCAAGAATTGCGATAGGCTTTACGACATAGTTCAGTTTATCGTCAACTTCGATGTCTTCATAGCTTATATAAGTCGTTTCATCAGCTAAGCAGTTTCGCAGATGTGAAAAATGGAAGGTGTTGTGTATACTGCTCAATTCTTTTGGCATTTCGAGTCGGTAAGCTACCTTACCCACACGTTCCACGATTTTGAATGGCCCAATAAATCTTGGACTCAATTTCCCCTTTATTTGGAATCGGATGACCCCTTTCCACAGAGATACTTTGAGCATAACCATATCACCAACCTGAAACTCGATTTATCTTCGTCTTTTATACGCATAAGACTTCTGTCGATCTTGGGCAGCTTTCAAATGAGCCCAGACCATTTCAATCTTTTCATTAGTGATCCTGATCACATCTTTGTGGGTTAATTCTCGCGGACCCACTTCACCCCAAGACACCGGGGTCCGACATTTTCTGCTGTAAAGCATTTCATACGGAGCCATTCCAATGCTGGAATGATAGTTGTTATTATATGAAAATTCAACTAGTGGTAGATAGATATCCCAGCTACCACCAAAATCAATAATACATGCTCGTAGCATGTCCTCAAGCGTTTGAATAGTTCTTTCGCTTTGCCCATTGGTCTGCAGATGATATGCGGTACTAATGAACAACTTAGTACCCATCTGCTCTTGGAAATCACGCCAAAAGTTTGAAGTAAATCAAGTATCCCTGTCAGACACGATGGATACCGGTACTCCATGGCGAGATACGATTTCATTCGTATATACTTCCGACATCTTCTTAGAAGTGTATGTCTTGCGAATCGGAATAAAATGGGCACTTTTGGTCAATCGATCAACTACCACCCAAATAGCATCAAATCCACGTGTTGTTCCTGGTAGTTTAGTTAATAGATCCACAGTGATGTGCTCCCATTTTGAAGGGGTAAGGTCCCAAAAACCTTATACCAAGTACATAGGACCATACCACGACCTCACCTCTTAGCCCTCTTTTGACCTTGCGCGGCCGCGCAACTGGTCCTACAGAGAGGACTCAAGAGGAAGATAGCAGACAACACTTGCGCGCTGAAAAGGAAACCATAAATCCTTGCGCCTTCCTCCATAAACAAAGGATGGAAATCCTAAGTTAGACACTTCCGCTTAAATAATACCCAGACTTGGAGATTATTTACTCAACTGATACCCCACAGTAAAAGGTCACACCGGATTATGGCAATAAACCTTCTAGAAGGATTCAATCGTGCAACACCAGACGGTTATAACCGTCCGGTACACATATCATCATCTCAGGCCTCCCTGAAATTGTGACAACTGTGCTCTGTAATCGATGAACAATGTAAAACAATGTTAATTATCAATAAAACAATGTGCTTTGGTGTATTTATGTGTGTATTTGTGTTTGATGATTTTACGATTCGATTCCGATTTCAAGCTTTAAATCATTTTCTGGAAGGTTATACGCAAACTGGTACGTAAACGCAGTTAGTTTAACGCGATGGATACTCCGGAATAGTGACATAGGCTTAACATACCTAAAATAACCTCTACATAACTTAGAAATAAGTTTTGGATGGTTTGGTGTGTTGAAAACAAGTCTATTCGATCGCAGGGACTATTTGTGTCAAACTGCGAAACTATACCAATTCGTATGGCATCGAAGAGTCCGGAACTTGATCATAAGCTAAACATACCATAAATAACCTAAAAATAGCATAGAAATAAGCTTTGAGGGGTTCGGTATGCGAAAACATGCTTATTTGATCTTACAGGGACTAAAAGTGTCAAAAATGACGTAACTTTGCATTTCCGCACATATCTTACGTTCTGACCACATCTGGACACCCAAAATTTTTGTAGACACTAAAATATTTTTATTTTAGTGATCGGCAAGCAAAAATTCCGTTCATCGCTTAATTTGGATCGTTTTTGCGTCCGTTACGACTTCCGTCGTAATTAACCGAACAACGCAACCGTACGACCAAACGAGCCGACACCCGAGATATTTTTGAGCATGCTTTAAGTTCCCTATACTTTAACTTCATTTAGAGCTTTGAAATGGGGTTAATGGGGCTTAAACGTGTCAAAAATGCATCGAAAATCAAGTTTGGGACTTCAGGGACTAAATCTGCCATTTTTGAAAGTTGCTGGTCTGCAAGGTCCTTACGGACCGTATGAACATATGCTTATGATCCGTAAGCAGTCCCCAGCACATTAGAATTTCAGAAACTTCACAGCAGCTTCCCAGCTCATTCTTGAGGCCCTTGTACGCAATTTTCTTGTTTTGGGGACCAAGTTAACACCTCCCCAAGGCATCTAATCAGCTCCTAACAATTGTATGGCTAAGATCATTCCCTCCTTACCAAGAAATGATCTTAATGGTTTTGCAAAACTATATAAAGCCATGCCATTCATTCCATTTTCCTCACATTTGGTCTGAGATTTCTCTAAGTGGTTGTGATTATTCACTACCTACCTGAGAATACTTAGAACCAAATCTATTTGGACCCTTTGTAAGTCCTCTTTCATTCTTTTATTGCTTTCCTAGCTTGAAAGTCAAACAGTTTTTGACTTTCAGCCTTGACCACGAGATGGTCAATGAGAAGTTCGTTTGAACTTCGCAACGTGAGCGTAATCACGATGGTTATAGTCCCTAGTGACTATACCTACTGATTACCACGTTGACTAGGCATAGTGACGAGTCGTAGTTTCGGTCAAAATGCGCATTTATGCGTATTTTGCAACCAACCCACTCTTGGGTATCAAAACACTTTGTTTTGATATCAAAACTTGTTTTCTAAATTAGTTAAGCATGTTTTAACATGCTTAGCTCGTCACTTTTAGTTTAGTGCTTGTTTAGAGTCGTAAGTCAAGCGGTCTAAACCACCGCTTAGACTTTCGAACTCGACCCGTTTGGTCGATCATTAGGATCCGACCAAGCATGTTTAGTGACCATAGTTGTGTAGGGAATAACCTTCCGAGGTTATACCTTATGGTCACCTAGTTTAAGTAGTTGTGTGATAGGTAATTTATATGCCTTTGGTAAATGACCAAAATACCCTTTTCATGCATAATTGGATTTTAAGCATATGTAACCTAAACATTTGTCATTTAACTGATTATGCAACCTAATTAAACATGTTTAGGCATATAATACTTGTCATAGGACTAGTTAGACGTCTCGAACGCGCTTTTGCGCGCACGACGCGTTAAAGTAGCGTAAGCTACCTTAATGAGTCGTAACGGGTTGAAAGCACTTAGGTTAGGTTCTGATTTAGAATGTAGGCTTTGTTAAACCATATCACATGAGTTCCCACACTCATATGGTTTACAAGACCTCATTCTATCCGATCTTCCGATTTAGGTGTCGATTTACTTACTAGTGATCCGACTACTAGGTACTACTTGAATTTCCTTGGTTTGTTTGAGCTTCGCTAAGTTCTTTAGATTAAGGATACCCTTCTATTCAATGTGAGTACATAGTTCCCCTATTTTACTGTTTTCAATTGTTTTGGGGTGATTCATATGTATTAAAAAGATTTCGATATTTAAACGATGGTTTCAAAAATGATAAAGATGGTTTATATTAAACTAATAACGATTTCGATAATGTGAACGAACTTGTTGGTTTAGTTACATAACGAATGACATTCGTTAATTTTGGCCGAACCGACCAGTATTAGGTTATGGTACCATAGGATCTGACAAATCCCGTTATCAGACTACACCCATGGTTATGTGTGGGGGGTTATGTAGGTAACGACCGAATCTGATGATTGTTAACTTACCCTTTGGTGGTTTGTTAATGCGATAGGCGAGATAGTCGAGTCACGAAGGTTTGAATGTTATTAGCGAGACGACCATAAGTAGTTTCACAATTAAAACGAATACGATTTCGGGACGAATTAAAACGATTTGAGACGATAAACGATTTGGTTAAACGATTGGTTTGGGTAGTGATTAGATAATGGGGCGGGTGTAGTATGATAGAATCATGGTAGATACGCTGCTGGTACATCTTATATATAAGTGCTTCTATCATATTACATTGCGTGTCATTATTTAGTTCACTTGGGAAACGATTTGAAACGATGTCACACAACGAGGTTTTCGAAATGATATAAATCATATGAGTTTTATTAACGAGTTTTAACGAGATGTTTTACGAATTGGTTTACTAAAAAAATGTTTTGGGGTTAAGAATCATGGCTACGAGATTTTATATACTATAACCATCTTGATTTGAGTTGGTTAAATTATGTTGCAATACACTTTTCAAAACGAGGTTTGTATTTTTGACTCTTGTAGTCTAATGAGGTACTGCAACATACAAACAAGCCATGAATCCGATACTCTCACAAAACCTATGTGCTCGCCAGCATTTCTTTGCTGACTTTGTTTTTACATATGTTTCAGGTGATGTTGCGTGATGATTGCTAGGAAGCATATTCACTTAGGATCTGGACGTGGCCTTAGTGACATAAAAACGATAGTAGACGATGTTTAATTTGTTTGGTTTGGTTTTAAGACAATGTACATTACTTAATGAATCAATAAAACAAAATTTTAATTACCATGGTTGTTGAAACGATGATTCTGTTACAACACTCCCCGACGTTTCCGCCATGGTTTGTTGTTTTACGTGGTCGGGGTGTGACACAAGAGTTGGTATCAGAGCCAATGATTATAGGGAATTAGGTTATTAGTAATGCTTTGACCTAGACTATAACTTTCTAGGACCCTAACCGAAGTATTCTTGCGTTTTGATTTTAAAACAATACCATCACCTATCCTTAGGTGATAACCACAACAAGAACACAATAACGAATCCGCTTTGACAATTAATCATCTATCCTTGGATGATTGATTACAAGGTTTTGATCCCTCTTAGTTTTCAAAATCTCGTCAAAGTTTGGGTCTAAATAATGTGAACACATGCAAACTGGAAGAGTGAATGCCGGTACCCTGAGTTTTCTGTCTAAGGCTAGAGTGTTCGTACAAATCCGCAGTATCGGACAAGTCACTCTTACCTGGGAACTCTTGGGGTGAGTGTTCACTTATAGGCGAGCATGTCTTCAGCGATACATTATTATGACCTATTTACTTTGATTAGTCACTGCGTGTCGTTTGTTTGTTCGAGGTAATGAACAAATGATCGCACTCCTTGTGTTTTGTCGATGTTTTCAATACCTCTTTTGTTTATCCAATTGTCGACCTCACTCGTTTCTCATGTTTCCTTTTTAGACAATGCCTCCTCGACGCGATGCTCAAACTTTTACTGCTGAAGAAGTCGCAGCCCTTGTCTCTCAGCAAATGGCTGCTGTAGTTCCAGGCGTTGTGACCCAAATCCACGAGTTATACAACAACAACAATAATGCTCAATGTAATTTCAAGAATTTCAATTCTGCGAAGCCTCTTAAGTTTTCTGGGTCACAAGGAGCAAATGCGCTCCTGCAGTGGTTCGAGAGTATCGAGAGCACATTCAGACATGTGCAGTGTCCGAATGCGCGTAAAGTTGAGTTTGCTTCAAGCGTGTTTGAGAAGCGAGCTCTTACATGGTGGAACGGAGTGATGCGTGATAGGGGTGCCGAAGTGGCATTAGCGCAAACTTGGGAAGAGCTCCGAACTCTCATGATGAGAGAGTTCTGTCCCCGTCACGAAATTCGAGCTTTGGAATGAGAATTCGATGATTTGAAACAAGACAGGGGAGAACACCGTGCTTATACGGATCGATTTGAGGAGCTTAGTTTGTTGTGTCCCACTATGGTTACCCCACTGGAGAAAGCAATCGAAAGATATATCGATGGTTTACCCGATTCCATTCAGGATATTGTGATCGGTGTTAATCCTACTACCGTCCGTCATGCGATCGAGTTATCAGCTACCCTGACTGAGTCCCAAGTCAGGAAGGGTAAACTCACCCGCAAGGGTGATAAAAAGAAGACGACCGATTCTGACAAGGAAAAGGGTAAGGGAAAGAAGCAGGGTGAGTCTTCTAAAAGGTCAAGGAAGCGCAAGGCTTCCCAGAACTTTGCTGTTACAGCACAGGCTGCTCAGAACCCACCGACTCAACCTCCTGCAAAGAAAGCATATGCTGGTACCGCACCTCACTGTGCTCGATGTAATGGTCACCATGTTGCCCAACAGGCCTGTAAACAGTGTGCTACGTGTGGTAGACTTGGGCATTTGGCCAACATTTGTTGTTTTGGCCAAAATCAAGATGCTCAGGTTCCAGCACAAGCTCGAGGGAAAGCTGCGAGATTCCCACCTGGTTCGTGTTTTAATTGCGGAGAAATGGGTCATTTCTGCAACAACTGCCCGAGGTTGGTAAATGCGAATGCAAATCAGAATGCAAACACGAACGCAAATGTGAATCCCGCTCGTGGACGAGCATTCAATCTGAACGCCAACGAGGCGAGGGCAGACAATGAGGTTGTTAACGGTACGTTCCTTGTTAACAATCAACTTGCATCTGTTCTTTTCGATTCTGGTGTTGATAGGAGTTTTGTTTCGTTATCGTTTGAGCCTTTACTTACGAAACCTAGAACTAAACTAAGGAAACCCTTATCTGTTGAAGTTGCTACTGGTAAACCTCTTATTCTCGATTCTGTTATTCATGGTTGTCAATTGAACCTCGATAATCATATTTTCCCCATTGACCTCGTACCGATGCAACTTGGGAGTTTTGACATTATCGTGGGAATGGATTGGTTAACCAAACACCATGCTGAGGTTGTTTGTTTTGATAAGATCATTCGTATTCCTCTTTCGTCTGGTGATGTCCTAGAGGTTCATGGTGAGAAACCATCTGGTGGATTGAAACTCATGTCGTGCACGAAAGCCCAAAGTTACCTACGAAAGGGATATGTTGCCTTCCTGGCACATGTCACCGAGGAGAAAGGCGAGAACAAGAGTATTCAGGATATTCCGATTGTTCGGGATTATCCAGAGGTGTTTCCTGATGAACTGCCTGGTTTACCTCCAGTTCATCAAGTCGAGTTTCATATTGACCTTGTACCCAATGCTAACCCGATTGCGAAAGCACCTTATCGTCTTGCACCGTCTGAGATGCAAGAGTTATCGAAACAGCTTCAAGAATTATCAGATAAAGGATTCATCCGTTCGAGTTATTCACCTTGGGGCACTCCTGTCCTCTTTTTGAAAAAGAAAGATGGATCTTTTCAAATGTGTATCGATTATCGTGAGCTTAATAAGCTTACCATCAAGAATCGATATCCCCTACCTCGAATTGATGATCTCTTTGATCAGCTGCAAGGTGCTACCTGTTTTTCCAAGATCGACCTGCGTTCTGGGTATCATCAGCTTCGTGTATTCGAAGAAGATATTCCCAAAACTGCTTTCCGCACGAGATATGGGCACTACGAGTTTACTGTAATGCCTTTTGGTTTGACGAATGCTCCAGCTATCTTCATGGACTTAATGAATAGGGTCTGTAAACCTTATTTAGACAAGTTCATCTTTGTGTTCATCGATGATATTCTTATTTATTCGAAGTCTCGAGTCGATCATGAGCAACACCTTCGTTTGACTTTAGAACTCCTGAAGAAGGAACAACTTTTTGCTAAATTCACCAAGTGTGAATTTTGGCTTAAAGAAGTTCAGTTTTTAGGACATATTGTCAACGAGCAGGGTATCCACGTGGATCCATCCAAGATTGCAGCAATCAAGGATTGGAATACACCAACGACACCTACAGAAATTCGTTCTTTTCTTGCTCTCGCTGGCTATTATCGTCGTTTTATTTCAAACTTCTCGAAAAGTGCGGTTCCACTCACTGCTTTGACTCAAAAGAATAAGCCTTTTGAGTGGGGACCCAAACAAGAAGAAGCGTTCCAAATGCTGAAACAGAAGCTATGTGATGCTCCTGTTCTATATTTGCCCGAGGGAAACGATGATTTTGTTGTCTATTGCGATGCATCCAACTTAGGCGTTGGTTGTGTCCTCATGCAACGAGGTAAAGTTATAGCATACACGTCTAGACAATTGAAAGTTCACAAGAAGAACTACACGACTCACGATCTTGAGTTGGGAGCAGTGGTTTTTGCTCTCAAAATCTGGAGACACTACCTCTATGGCACGAAGTGTGTGGTTTTCACATACCACAAAAGTCTCCAGCACATTCTTAATCAGAAGGAGTTGAATATGAGGCAACGACGATGGGTTGAACTCTTGAACGACTATGATTGCTAGATTCGCTACCATCCTGGTAAGGCGAATGTCGTAGCCGATGCGCTTAGTCGAAAAGAGCGAGTTAAGATGCATTCTGTTCGAACTCTATCTGATCTTCAATCTCGTGTTCTTCAAGCTCAATGGTCTTGTGTGATCAAAGGCTTATTGAAATATGTGCTACCGCTTCAACTCGAGCTTAAACTCGAAAGGAAAGACGATGGTCTGCTCTATTTCAAGGATCGTTTGTGGATTCCGAAACAAGACGATCTCCGCACCTTAGTGATGGATGAATCTCATAAGTCTCGATATTCTATCCATCCTGGTGCTGATAAAATGTACAAGGATCTTCGTACTAAGATCTGGTGGCCTGGTATGAAGAAAGATGTTGCCTTGTACGTATCGAAATGCCTAACTTGTCTCAAAGTCAAGGCATAACATCAAAGACCTTCTGGTTTGCTTGTACAACCAGAGGTACCGGTTTGGAAGTGGGAGAACATTGCTATGGATCTCATCACTAAGTTACCGCGTACATCTAAAGGTCATGATGCTATATGGGTTGTTATCGATCGATTAACGAAGTCAGCTCATTTTATTGCGATTCGCGAGGATTTATCTGCTGATAAACTTGCAAAGATTTATGTTGATGAGATTGTATCACGACATGGTGTTCCTTTGGATATCATTTCCGATCGTAATGCTCTATTTTCATCTCATTTTTGGAAGACTATGCAATCTGCCATGGGAACGCAACTAAATCTAAGCACTGCTTATCATACCCAAACAGATGGACAATCTGAGAGAACGATTCAAACCTTTGAGGATATGCTTAGAGCATGCGTGATAGACTTTGGTGGTAATTGGGATTCTCATCTGCCATTGATCGAGTTCTCTTACAACAATAGTTATCATGCTAGCATTAATATGGCACCATTCGAAGCTCTCTACGGTCGAAAATGTCTTTCACATGTTTGTTGGAACGAGACAGGTGAAGCTCAGCTTACTAGACCTGAGCTTGTTCTAGAAACAACAGACAAAATCAAGAAAATCCGCGATAATCTTGTGACAGCTAGATGCCGTCAAAAGAGTTATGCGGATGTGCGACGCAAACCCTTAGAATTTCAAGTCGGAGACCGTGTCCTACTCAAGGTGTCACCTTGGAAGGGAGTGGTGAGATTTGGAAAGAAAGGAAAACTTGCACCACGATATGTTGGACCATTTAAGATTGTTGAAAGGGTTGGAAAGGTTGCATATCGACTAGAGCTACCTCCAGTGCTTGGAAATATTCATCCGACTTTTCACGTGTCCAATCTGCGAAAGTGTTTAGCTGACGCTGATCTTCACATTCCTCTCGACGAGATCCAAATCGATGAAACGATGCACTTTGTCGAGAAACCTGTGGAGATAGTGGACCGTACATATAAACAGTTGAAGAACAAACGAATTCATTTGGTCAAGATTCGCTGGGAATCCAAACGTAGCCCAGAATTTTCTTGGGAACGTGAGGACCAAATGAAGGCGAAATATCCGCAATTGTTCTCACAAGTTTCCTCTAAATAAAATTTCGGGACGAAATTTCCTAAAGTAGGGGAGACTGAGACAAGTGTGCTCTGTAATCGATGAACAATGTAAAACAATGCTAATTATCAATAAAACAGTGTGCTTTGTTGTATTTATGTGTGTATTTGTGTTTGATGATTTTACGATTCGATTCGATTTCGATTTCAAGCTTTAAATCACTTTCTGGAAGGTCATACGCAAACTGGTGCGTAAACGAAGTCAGTTTAATGCGATGAACACTCCGGAATAGTGACATAGGCTTAACATACCTAAAATAACCTCTACATAACTTAGAAATAAGTTTTGGATGGTTTGGTGTGTTGAAAACAAGTCTATTCGATCGCAGGGACTATTTGTGTCAAACTGCGAAACTATACCGATTCGTATTGGATCAAAGAGTCCGGAACTTGATCATATGCTAAACATACCATAAATAACCTAAAAATAGCTTAGAAATAAGCTTTGAGGGGTTCGGTGTGCGAAAACATGCTTATTTGATCTTACAGGGACTAAAAGTGTCAAAAACGACGTAAGTTTGCATTTCCGCGCATATCTTACGTTCTGACCACATCTGGACACCCAAAATTTTTGTAGACACTAAAATATTTTTATTTTAGTGATCGGCAAGCAAAAAATTCCGTTCATCGCTTAATTTGGATCGTTTTTGCGTCCGTTACGACTTCCGTCGTAGTTAATCGAACAACGCAACCGTACAACCAAACGAGCCAACACCCGAGATATTTTTGAGCATGTTTTAAGTTCCCTATACTTTAACTTCATTTTAGAGCTTTGAAATGGGGTTAACGGGGTTAAACGTGTCAAAAATGCATCGAAAATCAAGTTTGGGACTTCAGGGACTAAATCTGCCATTTTTGAAAGTCGATGGTCTGCAAGGTCCTTACAGACCATATGGACATATTCTTATGGTCCGTAAGTAGTCCCCAGCACATCAGAATTTCAGAAACTTCATAGCAGCTTCCCAGCTCATTCTTGAGGCCCTTGTACGCAATTTTCTTGTTTTGGGGACCAAGTTAACACCTCCTCGAGGCATCTAATCAGCTCCTAACAATTGTATGGCTAAGATCATTCCCTCCTTACCAAGAAATGATCCTAATGGTTTTGCAAAAACTATATAAAGCCATGCCATTCATTCCATTTTCCTCACATTTGGTCTGAGATTTCTCTAAGTGGTTGTGATTATTCACTACCTACCTTAGAATACTTAGAACCAAATCTATTTGGACCCTTTGTAAGTCCTCTTTCATTCTTTTATTGCTTTCCTAGCTTGAAAGTCAAACAGTGTTTGACTTTCAGCCTTGACCACGAGATGGTCAACGAGAAGTTCGTTTGAACTTTGCAACGTGAGCGTAATCACGATGGTTATAGTCCCTAGTGACTATACCTACTGATTACCACGTTGACTAGGCATAGTGACGAGTCGTAGTTTCAGTCAAAATGCGCATTTATGCGTATTTTGCAACCAAACTACTCTTGGGTATCAAAACACTTTGTTTTGATACCAAAACTTGTTTTCTAAATTAGTTAAGCATGTTTTAACATGCTTAGCTCGTCACTTTTAGTTTAGTGCTTGTTTAGAGTCGTAAGTCAAGCGGTCTAAACCACCGCTTAGACTTTCGAACTCGACCCGTTTGGTCGATCATTAGGATCCGACCAAGCTTGTTTAGTGACCATAGTTGTGTAGGGAATAACCTTCCGAGGTTATACCTTATGGTCACCTAGTTTAAGTAGTTGTGTGATAGGTAATTTATATGCCTTAGGTAAATGACCAAAATACCCTTTTCATGCATAATTGGATTTTAAGCATATGTAACCTAAACATTTGTCATTTAACTGATTATGCAACCTAATTAAACACGTTTAGGCATATAATACTTGTCATAGGACTAGTTAGACGTCTCGAACGCGCTTTTGCGCGCACGATGTGTTAAAGTAGCGTAAGCTACCTTAATGGGTCGTAACGGGTCGAAAGCACTTAGGTTAGGTTCTGATTTAGAATGTAGCCTTTGTTAAACCATATCACATGAGTTCCAACACTCATATGGTTTACAAGACCTCATTCTATCTGATCTTCCGATTTAGGTGTCGATTTACTTACTAGTGATCCGACTACTAGGTACTACTTGAATTTCCTTGGTTTGTTTGAGCTTCGCTAAGTTCTTTAGATCAAGGATACCCTTCTATTCAATGTGAGTACATAGTTCCCCTATTTTACTGTTTTCAATTGTTTTGGGGTGATTCATATGTATTAAAACGATTTCGATATTTAAACGATGGTTTCAAAAACAATAAAGATGGTTTATATTAAACTAATAATGATTTCGATAATGTGAACGAACTTGTTGGTTGTAGTTACATAACGAATGACATTCATTAATTTTGGCCGAACCGACCAGTATTAGGTTATGGTACCATAGGATCTGACAAATCCCGTTATCAGACTACACCCATGGTTATGTGTGGTGGGTTATGTAGGTAACGACCGAATCTGATGATTGCTAACTTACCCTATGGTGGTTTATTAATGCGATAGGCGAGATAGTCGAGTCACGAAGGTTTGAATATTATTAGCGAGACGACCATAAGTAGTTTCACAATTAAAACGAATACGATTTGGGGACGAATTAAAACGATTTGAGACGATAAACGATTGGTTTGGGTAGTGATTGGATAATGGGACGGGTGTTGTATGATAGAATCATGGTAGATACGCCGCTGGTACATCTTATATATAAGTGCTTCTATCATATTACATTGCGTGTCATTATTTAGTTCACTTGGGAAACGAATTGAAACGATGTCACACAACGAGGTTTTCAAAATGATAATAATCATACGAGTTTTATTAACGAGTTTTAACGAGACGTTTTACGAATTGGTTTACTAAAACAAATGTTTTGGGGTTAAGAATCATGGCTACGAGATTTTATATACTATAACCATCTTGATTTGAGTTGGTTAAATTATGTTGCAATACACTTTTCAAAACGAGGTTTGTATTTTTGACTCTTGTAGTCTAATGAGGTACTGCAACATACAAACAAGCCATGAATCTGATACTCTCACAAAACCTATGTGCTTGCCAGCATTTCTTTGCTGACTTTGTTTTTACATATGTTTCATGTGACAACTCGTATTTCAGAACTTATCTTTGTGTTAATGTAACGTATGTGGATCCTATGTGATTGTATGAACTTTGATGATTAATTGAATATTATCTTGTTATGTTGTTATATGTTATGAGAATGTATGTACAATGTGATCGCACAACACTATTCGAATCGCACAAGCCGTTGGGCTTTGGTCCTTTACCACTCTTGGCCCACTCCCCACTCGAAACCCACGAGTAGCCCATGTAAGGGTTCGGCCGCTCTCTTATATAAACCGATACAAAACCCTTGTGAGGTTTTGCTTCCCCATTATTTACAAACACTCTATACACAACAAACCCTACTCTCTCTTTCTCTCCTCTTGAAGTCGACGGCAACACCTCCATCTCTCTCTAAGCTTTTGGTTTGGATCATTCTTTTTCTACACTCTAATCGGTTAGTGTATTACTTTGATTGTATGATGTTGTGTTATACATGCGCTACATGATGATGTAAGAATGATATGTGATTAAATGTGTTATAAATTGTTAATGGTTGATGTTCATAAAATCGGCTCATATATGTATGATTTGATCATGATGCGGATTAATAATCAAATAATGATAACTATGATTAGAACCGAAGGTAGGTGAGTCAGCTGTGTTGTGTTTGAATTCGGATGATATGTGATGATCCCAGTGTTAGAGCCGATTGAATATTGGATAGGTTGTGTTCTTGATTCAAATGTTTATTTAGGGTTCATATGAATTTTATGATAAAAACCTTGTTTTGATCGATATATGGTTTAATTAGAAACTGTTGATTGTGTTGATTGATTGTATGCAAACAAGGAAACTGTTGAATGATATAACTAATAGCATGAATTTCGGATATTATGTAACCAATCGCACAAGTATGTCGGTCGCACAAGATCAGGTCACACAAGACCTGATCTGATCGCACAAGTTCTGATCGCACAAGCCCTTGGATCGCACAAGGGCATGTCACACAAGAATTGGTACAATTACTTATAGCACAGTGTACAAGCAGGATATGCATGATCGCACATGACTTGTGGATAATTACTACATACATTGTTCAATATGATTGGTGGCTTGATCCTGGTCAGTCACACCTCCAAGCGGTGATACTCCGTGTGTGGATTTTGGGGGTGTGACAGATTGGTATCAGAGCCATTGGTTATAGTGAACTTGGTTTTAATAAGGGAAAAAGTTTTTTTGTTAAAACCAGACTATAACCTGAACAGTGCTCTACGATCCACAACGACGCTTCGCTCCACGTGCAAGACTCAACATTCTAGGTGATACGATTTATGTTTACATTGCCTACTTGCTAGATTACATAGAACTTTGCTCATGGTATGTTTAGATAAACGTAACAACTGTTGATTGAAACACATGCGTGCTTACTCTCTTCTGTCATCGCACTTTCGCGAACCCCTCTCACTCATGTTTCCTCTTGATATTAAGATCATTGTTGGACGCGTTAACATGACTCAAGCCCAGTTGACGGCTCTGATTAACCAACAAGTTGCTGCGGCACTTGCAGCTGCCCAAGCAGGAGATATATCCTGCAGTCGTAACCCACTCTAGGATCTTTAGATCCTACACTCCTAAGCCAACTCATATTTTTAACTTGTCCTATTCTCGTTTATACAACAGGCCAGCATGCTCAGCCGCCTGCGTGCACGTTCAAAACTTTCATGGACTGTCGTCCTAGTACTTTTAGTGGCATTGAAGGGGCCGTTGGACTCCTCCACTGGTTCGAGAAGCTCAAGTCAGTCTTCGAAATGTGTGAATGCCCTGAGGCTCGCAGGGTGAAGTATGCCACTGGTACTCTCGAGGGTGCAGCGCTCACGTGGTGTAACGCTCAGGTCCAAATGCTGGGGTTAGTTGCTGCTAACGCCACCCCATGGAACAATTTTAAGGAAATGATTAAGGAAGAGTACTGCAATCGTGATGACATTCACAAACTGGAAGTAGAGTTCTTCAACCTAAAGATGACGGGGTCAGAAATTGAAGCGTACACCAAAAGATCGAACGAGCTGGCCATTTTGTGTCCCACTATGGTGGATCCTCCCATCAAACGCATCGAACTATACCTCAAGGGTTTAGTGCCTGAGATTCAAAGTCATGTGACTTCAGCTAACCTCGCCACCATCCAACAGGTTGTTCAACTTGCTCATCGTCTCACAGACCAGGCAGTGGAACAGAACAGGCTGCCTAAGCGTATAGGTGCTACTGCTACTACTACTTCTGCTACTCCCACTGATAACAAGCGAAAGTGGGATGGAACCTCCAGCAAGGGTTCGACTTCAGTTCAGTCCCAGGCACAACAACGAAAGATTGATGACTATCAGAGCCCTGGTCAGCAATCTTCTGGTAGTCAAGGGCAGGGTGGATATCGAGGAAACCTTCCAAAGTGCAACAGATGCGATAGACACCACAGGGGTCAGTGCAACAAGGGTCGTTGCCAGAGGTGTCTCAAGATGGGTCATGAAGCTAAGGATTGTAGGAGCTCACGACCTGCGAATCAGAACCAACAACAACAACCACCAGCTCCACAGAACCAGCAGCAGCAACAGCGAGGCAACAGGGGATGCTTTTAGTGTGGAGCTGAAGGCCACTTCTAGAGAGATTGTCCCCAGCTGAACCAGAATCAGAACAACAATAATAACAACCAGGGGAATGGAAACAACGAAGGTAACAATGGCAATGGTGCAAGGGGTCGTGTGTTCGTTATTGGTCAGGGTGAAGCGAGGAATGATCCCAATGTTGTGACGGGTAAGTTCCTACTGGACGACTTTTATGTTACTGTCTTATTTGATTCGGGTGCCGATACTAGCTATGTATCCTTAAAAGTTAGTCAAATGCTTAAGCGTACCCCATCACTTTTGAACACCAAGCACACTGTAGAGCTAGCTAATGGTAAGAGTTTAGAAGCGACACACATAGTAAAGGGTTGTAATCTTGTTCTTGCTAACCAGACCTTCACTATCGACCTCATTCCTATCGTCTTAGGTAGTTTCGACGTTGTCATTGGGATGGATTGGTTATCCCAACACCAAGCAGAGATTCTTTGCAACGAGAAGGTTGTCTGTATTCCTCGTTCAGGTGATGAACCTCTCATGATTCGTGGCGACAAGAGTGGTGCTGTTGTGAGCATCATCTCTTTCCTTAAGGCCCAGAAGTGTCTGTGAAAGGGTCACACTGCTATTTTGGCTCTCGTTACTGACACCTCGAAGAAAGAGAAGAAGATAGAAGATTTTCCTATTGTACGTGACTTTCCTGAGGTATTCCCTGAGGAATTACCTGGCCTTCCACCTCATCGTCAAGTCGAGTTTCAAATCGAGCTGGCTCCTGGAGCAGCGCCCATAGCTCGAGCACCCTATCGTTTAGCCCCATCTGAACTAGAAGAACTGTCCACGCAACTGCAAGAGCTTTTGAATAAGGGTTTTATTCGTCCTAGCTCTTCGCTATGGGGAGCTCCAGTGCTATTCGTGAAGAAGAAAGATGGTACCTTCAGGATGTGTATCGACTACCGCGAACTCAACAAAGTGACTATGAAGAATCGCTATCCTCTTCCACGCATCGACGACCTATTTGACCAGCTGCAAGGGTCGAGCTTTTACTCGAAGATTGATCTGAGATCGGGATATCACCAGCTGAGAGTCCGAGAAGAGGACGTCTCCAAAACAGCCTTTAGAACTCGTTATGGACACTACGAGTTTTTGGTTATGCCTTTTGGGCTGACAAACGCACCTGCGGTTTTCATGGGCCTTATGAATCGAGTGTGCAAGCCTTACCTAGATAAGTTCGTTATTGTTTTCATCGACGACATCCTGATCTATTCTAAGAGTCAGGAAGAACACGAGCAGAATCTACGACTTATTTTGGAACTCCTTCGAACAGAACAGCTTTACGCCAAATTTTCGAAATGTGACTTCTGGCTTCGCGAAGTCCATTTCCTAGGCCATGTGGTAAACAAGGATGGGATTCACGTTGATCCATCTAAGGTAGACTCGATTAGAAACTGGCCTGCACCTCGCACACCGACGGAAATTCGCCAATTCTTGGGTTTGGCAGGTTACTATAGAAGGTTCATCAAGGACTTCTCCAAGATTGCACAGCCCCTCACTTCACTAACTCAGAAAGGCGTTGTTTATCGCTGGGGTACTACACAGGAATCAGCATTTCAGCACCTAAAGGATAGACTTCGTAGCGCACCTATCCTTTCATTGCCAGAGGGCACAGACGATTTTGTAGTCTATTGCGATGCCTCCATTCAGGGTCTTGGGTGCGTATTGATGCAACGTGACAAGGTCATTGCCTACGCCTCACGCCAACTTAAGATTCACGAAAGGAACTACACTACACACGATTTAGAGCTGGGAGCTGTCGTTTTCGCACTTAAGATATGGAGACACTACCTGTACGGTACCAGGTGCACTATTTACACCGATCACAGGAGTCTCGAGCATATCTTCAAGCAAAAGGAGTTAAACATGCGTCAACGTCGATGGGTCGAGCTATTGAATGATTACGAATGCGCGATCAAGTATCATCCAGGCAAAGCCAATGTTGTGGCCGACACCCTCAGTAGAAAAGATACCACACCTAGGCGTGTGCGAGCATTACAACTCACCATTCAATCTAGTCTTCCTTCTCAAATACGAGATGCTCAGGTAGAAGCATTGAAACCAGAAAACATCAGGGCTGAGGCCCTACGCGGCTCAAGGCAACAGTTAGAACAAACGGAAGACGGTGCCTACAACGTAACAGGACGCATTTGGGTCCCACTCTATGGCAACCTACGAGAGCTTGTGATGGATGAGGCACACAAATCTCGCTACTCTATACATCCTGGTTCAGATAAGATGTACCACGACTTGAAAACTACGTATTGGTGGCCTAGCATGAAAGCTCACATAGCAACTTACGTTAGCAAATGTTTGACTTGTGCGAGAGTCAAGACTGAATATCAGAAACCATCGGGCCTACTCCAACAACCAGAGATACCACAATGGAAATGGGAGCAAATTTCCATGGATTTTGTTACTGGCCTGCCTAGATCTCAACGTGGGAATGATACTATTTGGGTGATCGTGGATCGACTCACAAAGTCTGCACACTTCTTGGCTATTAAGGAAACGGATAAGTTCTCCACTCTAGCAGATGTATATCTTAAGGAAGTTGTCTCGAGGCACGGGGTGCCCACCTCTATTATCTCTGATCGTGATGCACGTTTTACTTCTGAACTGTGGCAAGCAATGCACAGGTCCTTTGGCTCACGTTTAGATATGAGCACAGCTTATCACCAGTAAATGGATGGGCAGTCTGAACGCACCATCCAGACCCTTGAAGACATGCTTCGTGCATGTGTTATCGATTTTGGCAATGGTTGGGAAAAACATCTGCCACTAGTGGAATTCTCGTATAATAACAGTTACCACACCAGCATTCGGGCCACTCCATTTGAGGCATTGTACGGGCGTAAATGCCGATCACCTCTTTGTTGGGCAGAGGTGGGGGATAGTCAGATCACTGGCCTAGAACTTGTAGTAGACACAACAGAAAGGATTGCTCAAATACGACAATGAATGGCGGCAGCTCGTGACCGTCAGAAAAGCTACGCCGATAAGGGCAGGAAACCACTCGAGTTCCAGGTTGGGGATCGAGTGCTACTAAAAGTCTCACCCTGGAAGGGTGTTGTTCGTTTTAGCAAACGAGGCAAACTTAACCCACGATACGTTGGACCTTTCGAAATCATAGAGAAAATAGGCAAGGTGGCCTACAAACTAAACCTACCAGCAGAACTCAGTGGAGTTCACAACGTTTTCCACGTGTCGAATCTGAAGAAGTGTCTGTCAGATGAGACCCTCGTAGTTCCTTTGAAGGAGCTCACTATCGACGATCAGCTGCGATTCGTCGAGGAACCAGTAGAGATTACTGACCGGGATGTTAAGATTCTCAAGCGCACTAGAATTCCTCTCGTTCGAGTTCGTTGGAACTCCCGATGTGGCCCAGAGTTCACCTGGGAACGCGAAGATCAAATGAAACAAAAGTATCCCCAATTGTTCGCAAACAGTACAACCACTGCTGAGGCTGAAGCTACTGTGGAATTTCGAAATGAAATTCCAGATCAACGGGGGGGGGGGGGGATGTGACACCCCAGGAAAACCATGCAACTTAACTAGCTTCCTCAGTAAGTACGTACCAAATTTCGGGATGAAATTTCTTTCAACTTGGGGATAATGTGACAACTCGTATTTCAGAACTTATCTTTGTGTTAATGTAACGTATGTGGATCCTATGTGATTGTATGAACTTTGATGATTAATTGAATATTATGTTGTTATGTTGTTATATGTTATGAGAATGTATGTACAATGTGATCACACAACACTATTCGAATCGCACAAGCCGTTGGGCTTTGGTCCTTTACCACTCTCGGCCCACTCCCCACTCGAAACCCACAAGTAGCCCATGCAAGGGTTCGGCCGCTCTCTTATATAAACCGATACAAAACCCTTGTGAGGTTTTGCTTCCCCATTATTTACAAACACTCTATACACAACAAACCCTACTCTCTCTTTCTCTCCTCTTGAAGTCGACGGCAACACCTCCATCTCTCTCTAAGCTTTTGGTTTGGATCATTCTTGTTCTACACTCTAATCGGTTAGTGTATTACTTTGATTGTATGATGTTGTGTTATACATGCGCTACATGATGATGTAAGAATGATATGTGATTAAATGTGTTATAAATTGTTAATGGTTGATGTTCATAAAATCGGCTCATATATGTATGATTTGATCATGATACGAATTAATAATCAAATAATGATAACTATGATTAGAACCGAAGGTAGGTAAGTCGGCTGTGTTGTGTTTGAATTCGAATGATATGTGATGATCCTAGTGTTAGAGCCGATTGAATATTGGATAGGTTGTGTTCTTGATTCAAATGTTTATTTAGGGTTCATATGAATTTTATGATAAAAACCTTGTTTTGATCGATATATGGTTTAATTAGAAACTGTTGATTGTGTTGATTGATTGTATGCAAACAAGGAAACTGTTGAATGACATAACTAATAGCATGAATTTCGGATATTATGTAACCAATCGCACAAGTATGTCGGTCGCACAAGATCAGGTCACACAAGACCTGATCTGATCGCACAAGTTCTGATCGCACAAGCCCTTGGATCGCACAAGGGCATGTCGCATAAGAATTGGTACAATTAATTATAGCACAGTGTACAAGCAGGATATGCATGATCGCACAAAACTTGTGGATCGCACAAGACAGTGCCGATCGCACAAGGCTTGGGCCACACACTTTCGTTGAACATTTTCATACTGTTGGGCCTCAAAGCCCAAATTCCAGTCGTACAAGATGTTCCGAGTCGCACAAGATGTATGGATCGCACAAGATAGATAATCTGTTATTAATTTGGGCCATGTATATATTTATAGAAGTGTTGGACTTTCTAGTTATTGGGCCGGGTACCATTGGGTTTCAACGGGTGAATCGCACAAGGCTGTTAGACTTGTGCGAGCCCTATCTTTTGAATCGTATAAGTATGAATATGTTATGTACTTGAATGTTTAATGTGTTGCCATGATCAATACGTGTTAGCAACCTGTTAGCTTGTGTGTAAACATACGTGTAATACTTGAACCAAGACCTGACTTGTATGGTAACCATGTTAGGACGTGGTTGACCACATATAGCTCAAGTAACCTTTATGTGTATCTGCCGAGCAAACCAAGGTGAGTTCACACTCTTTCCAAGGCATGGGATTCCCAGGGGTTGGGAATCGGATTGAATAACTACTCGATCTATCATTACTACTAAACTACTTACTACTGTCCTCGGATTGAAGGGCACGTACGTAAAACCTACGTACACTCATACTTACTACTGTCCTCGGATTGAAGGGCGCGTACGTAAAACCCACGTACACGACCATAAGACCATCAACTCTATCAATTGAAGTCCCTCATTTATCGACTTAATCGCCGAGGCCTATGGCGAGCGGGTCATTAGTTAATAGCGCTATTAGGTTTAACAAACCTCGCACCGTGCCAGTCGGACGGGCGTGTACTAATGGACTATGGGCAAAGGGTCAATGCTGATAGATATTGACTTAGGGCACCTCTTACATTTTCGTAGCAGTCGATACGCGTGGTCTAATAACACATGGGAAGCCCCCACTAATCTTTGCAAACATGTCAGGGTGACCGCGATACGAATTAATACGATACATGGTTTACAAAACAAACATATGATTTACGAAACGAATACGATAACCAAACAACCGACTGTGAACTCGCTCAACTTTGTTGTTGATTCGTTGTTACATGCCTTGCAGGTCGTTAGGTACCCATGGAGCTTGCACAGGGAGGCGCAGTCGTTGTGGGACATGGCAGTGTGTGCCATGCTAAAAACATTTCTTTACTTTGTACTTAATATTTACATTGGGTTTTACAATTATGCTTCCGCTAAACACTTAACTACGCTTTGGTTTTGAAACACCTTTCATATTGTTTGGTTGATTATAATTACTACATACATTGTTCAATATGATTGGTGGCTTGATCCTGGTCAGTCACGCCTCCAAGCGGTGATACTCCGCGTGTGGATTTTAGGGGTGTGACATTTCAGGTGATGTTGCATGATGATTGCTAGGAAGCATGTTCACTTAGGATCTGGACGTGGCCTTAGTGACATAAAAACGATAGTAGACGATGTTTAATTTGTTTGGTTTGGTTTTAAGACTATGTACATTACTTAATGAATCAATAAAACGAAATTTTAATTACCATGGTTGTTGAAACGATGATTCTGTTACAAGACTCCCCGATGTTTCCGCCACGGTTTGTTGTTTTACGTGGTCGGGGTGTGACAGAAATCACGATGATGGCATGGAATTGGAGGAAAACCTCCACTTGCCTACTTTCCATGTGGTAATTTCCCAGACGTAGATCTAAACAGCAATCCGTGTGCACTCAAGACGGATTAAGAAGATTAACGGAAGGAAATGTAACCGCTTACGGGGTTAGCATCTTCCGTTAATATTTCATCAACAAGTTTTCCCGCCCTAACTCCTGGTTATAAATATGAGGATAATTCAGGTATAAACTTCAAGTTACACACACTTCGTTAACTCTTCTTCTTCTTTCAAAACACATACTTATTCTCACGCCGGAGTCGGGTCAAGGAGAGAACCCCCCTTCTCCCCTTGACGAGGCTAACGGTGTTTTGTTTTGTAGAGTTTACCGGAGAAGGAGATCAGTCACATCGAATCAAACGAGAGAAACAACCCCTTTATGCAGATCCAAACCCCCTAGATAACTTGATTCCGGTCATTTATCTAGTGTTTCTTCATTGGCGCCCACCGATTCCTCTGTTCTATCAGTTTTATCTCGTTTTGATTTGTTTCCTTCGTTTCTCTGTTTTCAGATGGCAGAGAATTCACCAATTCACCCATCAGGTCCTCGATCTGAGTTCAAGGGTTCTGTAACACAAGAAAAACAGATCGTTGGAATCTAGGGAATCAACAAAAACAACAGTCGTTCAGTAGAAACAGGCTCTTCAGAACAACTCATAGAAAGAGCTCCAGAATACTGGTTCGACAGATTCCAGGTTACTATGAACCAAATTTTCACACAAATTAATAGATCTGAGTCCCTAAACATCAGATCTGATACTCTGCAAGAAACCCATGGAAAAATCAATAGTGTAGTATTGGACCCACAGATGCCTTGCCAGTGGGACATCCAATCTGACAGTTATGTTGAGATACTCCCAAAATCAGGAGATATCAACTATCAGAAAACTGAACTGATGTGCTGAAAATGGGTTAACTAAATTAACTAAATTGAACCCTAAACTAGACTCTCTAAGTTTTAAATTTATAAAACTAAGACTCTCTAAACCCTAAACCACACAATCGGCAAGTGTACCGATCGATGCAATATAGCCTAAGGAAGTCCGAGTATCGAACCCAAGAGACTCTACTGATTACGCTAACGACTCTATCTAGACTGAGACTGACACGACTCAAACTATTTGTTTATTGATTTGGGGGGGTTTTCTAAAAATCCTAAGAATGCAAGTAATGAAAATCTAGATTAGCTAAAGAACTAACACGAACTTGAACGACGACTGAACTCAAGATATGAAGAAGGCTACCTAGGCTAGACTCCTGTTTAACTTGGATTGGATTTCTATTTGATAGTTTTGTGGTATGGAACCGGGATCTTTGGATTCTAAACCTATTAAGACACCACTAAGCCCCTCAAACACTCTCAAGGCGATTCTTATGGCACTACCTAGGTTGTTACGCTCACCGGTTTTCTAGATTTCTTTTCCGTCCTCTAGTTTCTTGAAAGTGCCTATCTAAGACGCTCTACCTTTCAGCACGAACGTCTAAAGCAACTACGGGTTTTAATCTTGACTTAATAGACAATGGAATGTTAAGTCCTTATAACTAAACCAAGACCTATTAATATCCTCGAGCTTTTCCGCGACGAGTCTAGCAGAACACTTGCTTTTATTAAATTACCGATTACTACTTCTAAGGTTAGTTACGTAATTTCACCCTAAAGGATCAAAGATTTATTATGTGATATAGACACTCACCAAAACCTAAAACCCTAGCTCGACTCTATTCCGTGATAAAGACCGTCACCAAGAATCAAACGAAGCAATAAGCAATAATAAAATAATCACAAGCACGCATACGCACCAAGTTAAATTCCCATAGCTTTTACAGTACAACAAAAATCCATAACCATGCCAAAAATCCAATAAAAATCCAATCTTTGTTAAACATTCATCATAGCCTAGGTAGTAAAGGTTTCTAGCCGATAATCATATTCAAAAACAAAACACAAATCATAATCAAATCTGAATTCATCATTAAACAAATAAAAACAAACGAAAAACGAAGAAACAAGATATTAGAACCCGTAAACTTCGATCCCGAGTGCTCCCGAATGTTCCCCGATGATTCTTTGACTTCCCGAACCTTCAAAGCACTTCAATCAGCCTCCAAGATGTCCAAAAGATGTCCAAATTCGTGATAATTCGTCTCCCCTCGGCTGATTACGATTATGATGTTTAAATAACCAAAAAAACCTAAAATCTGTCGCTGTACAAGGTCGGTTCACGTAATAAGCATTCACGCGGCCCGCGTCATAATGAAGATAAGTTCTCGCGGCCCGCGCGCGTGTTAAATGTCCGGAATCTTGATTTAAGTTAATGCGGCCCGCCTTCGAATGTGTTATAAGTTGTCGCGGCCCGCCTGGATGCTCCAGAATTGTTTTTGACTTCGTTTTCGCTCCCGAGCTCCTCGATTTCCGTTCCAGTCTTTCGCCTTTCCAGAATTTGACTCGTTTCCGCTTCTTTCTACTGTAAAGACCTGGAAAACACAAAGATATCAAAAGTATGTATATTCTATGCTAAAAACGGACAAAAACAAATATCTAACAACTAAAACCGGACGCGAATAAAGATGTATTTTACAATACATCAAATATCCCCACACTTACTCTTTTTTCGTCCTCGAAAAAGAATTATGCAAACGGAATCATAGTCGGAATAGTCGAACGGGCCAAAAACTTAAGATATTTTTATTAAAACCGAAACTCGTGTTAGCCACGATTGCAAGTATATCGATCCACTTAAACCCAACCCGGTTCCAAGCCCTTATCATGCAATTTTAGTTCAAGTTCGGTCAATCTACCTAGGGTCTCACACTAAGAATTGCAAGTCAATCTAATCCCCCCTCAAGCTTATAGGACAAAAGGAACAACCACTGGGTTATTTCCTAACCGCCTTATACCAAGATCCAAAGAGTTTAGAATCAAATCTATATTTTTTTATTTTTTTTTTTCATACGAGCTTAGACTTTGCTTTTTGCTCTTTTTTTTTTCTTTCGTGAGTCTAGACGATGCTTTCCCTAACCAAGAGGTATTCCGGCTGTAGAGTCGCTATCCCTAACCACAGATTGCTTAGGTTTCGGTACTTTTATTCGGCAAGGCGATTTCACACATCCCAGAGGCATTCCGGCTGTAGAGTCGATATCCCCAACTCGGATTACATAGACCTGTGCTACTTTCATTTAGTTTCTAGCTCATTTTTTATTCTATTTTTTTTTCAACGAGATAATGACCAAAAACTCTAACGATCTTAGCTTATAACGGTGCCCCTTATACTATTTTTGGCGGTTTCAATTTCCCCACTCTCCCTAGATGAGAACCCACTAGTAGACCGACAATTAGGTATATTTAAGATCAAAGGAACCCAGAACCGAATCGAGCCTACCCGCACATCCCAAACTAGACACAAACACGATTATTTTATCTCATATTATCATTATTTGAACCCGACCAAAAACCCGACTTTTCTATCATTTTCCGTTTTTTATTTTGCAAACTTCTTATTTCAAAAGACATTTTCTAATTTTTTCAATTTTTTTTTTTTTTTTGAATTTTTTTCAAATTTTCTGACTCAAGACTCTACTAACTAGACACTAAACGATAGTTCCCATCCCCACACTTAAACTCTACATTGCCCTCAATGTAGGATGGAAACCGACTCAAAAAAACTAAAAATAAATAAAAAAAACAAAAGACTAAGGGCAAATTGGAAAGGACTTAGCTGGTTTTATAATCGCGTAAGCTCCAGAACTCTCATCCAATCCAGCTCGATCGTATAGCATTTCGGTCGCGATCGGCTTTAACACTGACACTGGTACGTTTGATAAATGCCTGAAATTCGAACAGCAGCTCCAAAATCACCCGAATGGAGATTGAGTACGGATGGTACATATTTAAACCTGCATAACAAAAACAAGCAACCACCAAAGCAATACCGACTCGACACAATGACTAATTAGACGCAAACTACACAAATTATACACTTTTACCCCCTCCCGGCACCTTACTCGCCCTCGAGCAATCCAAGTGCCGACAAAAACATCACTAAAACCGAAGCGTGGAAGCAACGGAAACGGCGCACGTGTATTTAGTGAAAAATTTGTTCTTTATGTCAAGAACGCGCATCGCTTCCCCACACTTGAGTTTTACGACGCCCGAAACAATCGTCCGCAATATCTCAATTAAACCAAACCAAAGCGACAAGAATTTATTATTCAATCAAAAACTCCCCCCCCCCTATTTTTAGCACTATCCCATTCGTACATCCCTCAAAACAATTATCAACCAACACAATAACCATCCCGAGCCACCCGCACCCTCGCAAGTACTCATAATATCAATAATCATGCAAACATATGACACCAAACAACATAGACGACTCAACTAATAATAGACCTGCACTATACCAACAGACTGATAACACATATAACTTAGCACAGAGTCAAAACCGGCAAACATATGACCTAACCCAACTCGACCAGCAGGACTTCGACAAACACAAGACGCAATAACGACTCGACTGACTCGAAATTCAAACCACAGACGACTCGAGACACAGACTCAACCTGTAGACATAACAACTGACCAAACTACTGACCAAACAAACAGAACTACACACATTTTGACTCGAACAGACCTGCAAAACAGACCTAAACCTACTGAGTCGATTAACTCGACACCCAGAACTTGACACTGACCCGACATAACTATTAACCCAACTCGACTCGACCAACAGGCGCAACATTGACTCAACTGACATGACCATATGAACTCGAAACATAAAAGTAATGCAGGCACATACCTTATGATCGACGACTCCGACAAATGTGAGCAGTGGATGACCGGATGATGGAGGTATAATCGGAGGTGGAGGTAACCGGGTGATGATGGTGTACGGATGTGACGAGTGAAGGAAGATGGTGGTGGTTGATGGCTGGTAAAGAGGGTGGTGCAGGGTGGTGGTGGTGGTTCAGTGGCGGAAATACTGGTGGTGATGAATGGCGGATGAGGGTGGTGGTAGGTGTATAATCGCCGGAGAAGATGGGAGGGATATGGTTAAGGTTTTGAAATGAAATGATACTGATTTGGGGGGTATTAGCAGATGTTTCCGCTCACAAGACTCACGCGGCCCGCGTAAGAGAATTAATAGTGGAGGCGGGCCGCGAGGACAGTAAACAGCAATTTTGTTTATTACAGCAATAGCAGAATTGGTCAAAGTAATTTTCTTTAGTACCTAAAATGCCCCCAGCCCTGTATTTTGTCGTTTTGAACAGTAAACGTACCTGGGAACGACTCGTCTGCTGAGTTCGGCCTTCGTGAAGGAGCGTGTACCTGCAAAAACTTTTACGACGCACAAAAGACGCAAAACACGAAACTACGCAAATAACACTAACAACCTAACTAACGACACGACACGAACTATGACTCAAAATACAAACTCTACAAGTAAGTCACAAATGTTCACGCACTTACGGAGGATCATATAAGCGGAGCTCACCTCCACACCAACTCTTATGGGCCGTAGCACTACCATCTCTAATATTGCCCGCATCACTCCTAAATCTCTCATACTCCCTCGACTCGTCCTCAAACGGTTTGAATCTAAACATATCATCTTTATACCTATCCCCACACTGAGCTCTACTCAGCGTTGCTAACTTAGATTCTATCCTAATCATTCTCTCTTCCAACTCCTCGACTATCCTATCAGGTGGATCCCCACACTTGGGTTTTAACACCTTTTCCAAACTCGGCTCACTCACCACATCTTTCTCATCTCCCTCATTCTTCTCACCCTCCTCCATCGACGCTATCGCCTCAACTTTCTCACTCGGCCCTCTCGCATTATTCACCTCGAAAACTACCGACTCGTCGCCCGCTCTAAGTGTGATTGTGCCTAAGAAGACATCTATAAGCGCTTTAGCAGTGTTCAAGAACGGGCGTCCTAAAATCAACGGCACTTTATCATCGGCCTCCATATCTAGCACTACAAAATCAGCCGGAAAGACAAACTTATCCACTTTCACTTGCAAATTCTCTACAATCCCCCTAGGATACTTAACTGTCTTATCGGCTAAAGAGAGGGTCATACGAGTTGACTTCAAATCGCCAAGGCCTAGTTTTTCATAAAATGAATATGGCATCAAATTAATACTAGCACCAAGGTCTGCCAACGCGTGGTTTTTAACATCACCACCAAACAAACAAGGAATCGTGAATATGCCTGGATCAGTGAGTTTCTCAGGAAGTTTATTTAAGATCACAGCAGAACACTCGCCATTCAATGGAGTACTAGAACACTCACCTACCCTATCCTTACGCTTGAGAAAATCCTTAAGGAACTTGGCGTATTTGGGCATGGATCTCAAAGCCTCTATGAACGGAAGATTCACCTTCAGCTGGGTGAACATCTCAAGAAATTTCTCGTACTCCCTAGAATATAACTGCTGCCTAGCACGAGCGGGAAACGGAAGGCGAGAAATATCAATCACTGGCGATGGCCGAACCTTCGTCGGCTGCTTCTCCACTTTCTTCTCTACTGGCGACTTTTCGGCGTGTGCGGTACTTGCTGGGTCTAGCCTCATGTGCACCTTGCCTGGAGCCTCCATCTCAATCACCTCATCAACTTCATCATCTTTCTCTTCTTCCACTCTCTCTCTCACAAACTCTCCCAAACTCTTTCCACTACGAGTCGTAATAGCTTTCACAGAATGGTTAACTGGATGAGTAGTACCTGAAAACTGACCAGAAGGGTATTCTTTCAACTGCCTAGATATATCCCCTACTGTTCTCTTAAGATCTAAAAGAGTAGCCTCTTGATTTTTAAGCTGAAGTTCGTGACTCTTATTAATTTGATCCTGATTTTTCATGAATGCCTGATTCTGAGTCATCATCTGGCCGAACATCTCCTCTAACCTACTCATATTACCCTCTGAACCCTTTTCACTACCTTGACCCTCTTGACTCGACCCCCCACTAGCAAACTGACCTCCTGAACCACTACTCGTGTAAAGACCCGGCCCCCTATTTTGATACTGACCAGATGAGAAACCAGGGGGATTGCCAGAAGGGCGAAAACTACTACCACTACCCTGCCAGTTGGGGTTAAAACTATTATTATTATTACTAAATAAACCCCTAGACTGACCTGCTATGTACTCTACCTGCTCTAACGTAAGTGTGGGACAATCGAGTGTGTCATGACCTCCCCTACAAACCTCACACCTGTCAACTTTCTTCTTAATCTCGTCCAACTCTCTCCTCATCTCTTGCCTCAAATATTTCCTCACACTCTCGACTACAGCAGCTACCGATGGATCCAAGCTAACTTGGTTTACCCCTCGACCGGCCGAGGTGGTAGTAACAGGAATGGAAGTCCTGCCGATAGTGCTGTAATCCATATCAGAATGTGCAAAGCTCTCAAACAAATTATTACACTCTGTCATCGTCTTCTTTCCCATAAGCTGCCCTCCTGCTGAAGTATCAAAACGAGCTCTAATCTCAGGAGTAAGACCATTGTAGAACTTTTCAACTAATGCCCAATCAGACAAACCATGCTGCGAACAACGAGAGAGAAGCGTCTGAAAACGCTCCCAAGCTAAGTGATACGGCTCATCAGGCTCCATACGGAAGGAGTGAATCTGATCACCAAGGCGAGAAGCCTTGGCTGGCGGGAAGTGTTGGACCGTTCTACGACCTTAAACCGTCAGTCAAGGCAGTTCATCTTCATGTGTAAAGGCGGAATCAATGCACATAAAGTCATAACAGCTCTAATCCTTTTAATCTTTCTTTTCTGATTGATTTGAGTGCTTGTACAACGTTTTCTGATACAAATCCGGCAGCACTTTGTCTCACATACAATGACCAAGTTACTTGACAAATGAACCACACACCTATATATAAGAATGAGATTTCGCTTGAACTTGTTTGAAGCGAAATCATCACATGTTGATTTCGCTTGAGTTGTCTTGAAGCGAAATCACCTGATGTTGATTTCGCTTGAACTGATTTCAAGCGAAATCTTCATGTTTACACATATAAAACCCTAATTTAACTCTATTGTGTGATCATTCATCCTATCTAGACACAAGACTTAATGCAGACGAAGTCAACAGACATTCCATGCACTAACAGACTCCCCCTTGGATGTTGACGAAGTCTTCAGCTCCTGAGTCTTCAGTCTTGGTCTTTTCTCCAACTCTGTCTTTTCCTCAAAAACACTCTATCTTCACAGGTTTAGGATCACAACCTGACTCCATCTTCAAACTCCCCTTTGACTGTTGATCCAGACTCCCTCTTTCATTGACTCCCCCTCTCAATATGCTACAATCTGAGATATCTGGTTCAAACTTTGACAATAAGCTTCCGTGGGAATTCCTTAAACCTGCATATTCTCTACCACAACATAAGTTTTACAAATTTATAACACTTAGATTTAAAAACTTACTGGTAGAAATCATTCATACATCAAACATACTAGTTACATCAAGTTCATACGAATGACCTTGATTAACTAACCACTCAATCTTTCAAAACATTTGTATATAACATTCAAAGTTTTCAACAAACTCTCCCAAACCAATTCATCATGTTTAGCACTTGGAATTTTGAATATCTGCTCTTCAACATCAGTTGTCGAAAATCTTTTTGGATTTTGATTTTAAAGAAATGCAGTAAACAAATATATACAAACAATATTTTTGTGAGTTTGTGTAAGAGAATCATATCAGTTTATGAAACAAATCACAAGCACCGTTAAGCTTTAATCATTTTAAGCTCTAAACGATTCACCTTGATTGTCAGTATACTGGTCCACTTAAATTTTCACACAAAGTTCAATTGATCCGAGATACGATATTAATGTTTTAAGCACTTGAACTTATCCGTGTGTCCCACTAACTTGAATATACTCCCGTATCCAGATCCCAATATTCAGTCTTACAGGTGAGTATACCACAGATGATATCTGTCAGGGGAATAAATTATAGTACGAGGGCCGTGAGAGCTCAGGTCGATCTTTCGATACGCAGAGAGATGACGGCTTCGACTTTTAGTGTGTCCCCTTTAGAGGATCTTTTGCATTACAACAGCAGCGACTATCAATTTTATTGTTTCATCAGCTTGCTGAGGGCGATGCTATGTTTCTAGCATTTGCAGAAAGCATTATCCTGGGACTAGGTCAGAAATTTCTTTCAGCAGAAGTCCCGGGATAATACCCCAGATATCACTGAGCATAAAGACCTAGTATCTCAGAATTAGGGACCTTTCAAACAAGATTTCAGGGGTTACCTATATATCCAAGTTTGTGTTAACCCACAGAACAAGCAAGTTTGAAATTTATGTTTATATCTCGTCACAATCTACTAAATGTGCAAAAACCTACTGGCACATCATCAGTGAGACCATTTATCACATTTGACATTTCATATCCTTAGCATGCTGTGATAGTTCACTGATTTACTATCATTTCCTCTTTTTCACAACAAAACTCATTTTCATTTTTCAATGTTTTTGGCATTTACAAATGTTGGACCGTTCTACGACCTTAAACCGTCAGTCAAGGCAGTTCATCTTCATGTGTAAAGGCGGAATCAATGCACATAAAGTCATAACAGCTCTAATCCTTTTAATCTTTCTTTTCTGATTGATTTGAGTGCTTGTACAACGTTTTCTGATACAAATCCGGCAGCACTTTGTCTCACATACAATGACCAAGTTACTTGACAAATGAACCACACACCTATATATAAGAATGAGATTTCGCTTGAACTTGTTTGAAGCGAAATCATCACATGTTGATTTCGCTTGAGTTGTCTTGAAGCGAAATCACCTGATGTTGATTTCGCTTGAACTGATTTCAAGCGAAATCTTCATGTTTACACATATAAAACCCTAATTTAACTCTATTGTGTGATCATTCATCCTATCTAGACACAAGACTTAATGCAGACGAAGTCAACAGACATTCCATGCACTAACAGACTCCCCCTTGGATGTTGACGAAGTCTTCAGCTCCTGAGTCTTCAGTCTTGGTCTTTTCTCCAACTCTGTCTTTTCCTCAAAAACACTCTATCTTCACAGGTTTAGGATCACAACCTGACTCCATCTTCAAACTCCCCTTTGACTGTTGATCCAGACTCCCTCTTTCATTGACTCCCCCTCTCAATATGCTACAATCTGAGATATCTGGTTCAAACTTTGACAATAAGCTTCCGTGGGAATTCCTTAAACCTGCATATTCTCTACCACAACATAAGTTTTACAAATTTATAACACTTAGATTTAAAAACTTACTGGTAGAAATCATTCATACATCAAACATACTAGTTACATCAAGTTCATACGAATGACCTTGATTAACTAACCACTCAATCTTTCAAAACATTTGTATATAACATTCAAAGTTTTCAACAAACTCTCCCAAACCAATTCATCATGTTTAGCACTTGGAATTTTGAATATCTGCTCTTCAACATCAGTTGTCGAAAATCTTTTTGGATTTTGATTTTAAAGAAATGCAGTAAACAAATATATACAAACAATATTTTTGTGAGTTTGTGTAAGAGAATCATATCAGTTTATGAAACAAATCACAAGCACCGTTAAGCTTTAATCATTTTAAGCTCTAAACGATTCACCTTGATTGTCAGTATACTGGTCCACTTAAATTTTCACACAAAGTTCAATTGATCCGAGATACGATATTAATGTTTTAAGCACTTGAACTTATCCGTGTGTCCCACTAACTTGAATATACTCCCGTATCCAGATCCCAATATTCAGTCTTACAGGTGAGTATACCACAGATGATATCTGTCAGGGGAATAAATTATAGTACGAGGGCCGTGAGAGCTCAGGTCGATCTTTCGATACGCAGAGAGATGACGGCTTCGACTTTTAGTGTGTCCCCTTTAGAGGATCTTTTGCATTACAACAGCAGCGACTATCAATTTTATTGTTTCATCAGCTTGCTGAGGGCGATGCTATGTTTCTAGCATTTGCAGAAAGCATTATCCTGGGACTAGGTCAGAAATTTCTTTCAGCAGAAGTCCCGGGATAATACCCCAGATATCACTGAGCATAAAGACCTAGTATCTCAGAATTAGGGACCTTTCAAACAAGATTTCAGGGGTTACCTATATATCCAAGTTTGTGTTAACCCACAGAACAAGCAAGTTTGAAATTTATGTTTATATCTCGTCACAATCTACTAAATGTGCAAAAACCTACTGGCACATCATCAGTGAGACCATTTATCACATTTGACATTTCATATCCTTAGCATGCTGTGATAGTTCACTGATTTACTATCATTTCCTCTTTTTCACAACAAAACTCATTTTCATTTTTCAATGTTTTTGGCATTTACAAATGTTGGACCGTTCTACGACCTTAAACCGTCAGTCAAGGCAGTTCATCTTCATGTGTAAAGGCGGAATCAATGCACATAAAGTCATAACAGCTCTAATCCTTTTAATCTTTCTTTTCTGATTGATTTGAGTGCTTGTACAACGTTTTCTGATACAAATCCGGCAGCACTTTGTCTCACATACAATGACCAAGTTACTTGACAAATGAACCACACACCTATATATAAGAATGAGATTTCGCTTGAACTTGTTTGAAGCGAAATCATCACATGTTGATTTCGCTTGAGTTGTCTTGAAGCGAAATCACCTGATGTTGATTTCGCTTGAACTGATTTCAAGCGAAATCTTCATGTTTACACATATAAAACCCTAATTTAACTCTATTGTGTGATCATTCATCCTATCTAGACACAAGACTTAATGCAGACGAAGTCAACAGACATTCCATGCACTAACAGGAAGTATTTTGCTATGAAAGCATCGCGAAGACCAGCCCAAGTAGTGAAAGTGCCTGCGGGCTGAGAATCGAACCAGACGGCTGCACGTCCAGCGAGTGAGAATGGAAAAACCTGAAGGTATCTAGCATCTAGATTGACACCCTCGATGGAGTAGGTGCCACAAAGACGAGTGATGCGATTTATGTGGGCGGGAGCATCCTCGTCGTCACGACCATGGAACTGGCAAGAATTGGTAATGGCCGTCATGATGTACGAAGGAATCTGCCAGGACCTATCATTTGCAATGGCGGGAAGGGTGATGGGTGAAGTAGCACCGGTGAAACCGGTGGTAGCCTGCTGGTAAACGGTGCGGTTCTCCATGGCGGGTGGAGGACTAGGTGAATGAGAACGGGAGGGTGGTGGGGAAACGCGTGGTGAAACGTGTGGTGATGGCTTCGGTGTGAAATCGAAAGCGGGGGTGGACTGCGAAAATGAAGAAGAGCTAGAAGAAGCTACCTCGGACGCAGAAGACGAGAAGGAAGACTTGATCGTAAACGGATTCGGCGGAGGTCCCTGCGAAAGCGTATGGGGCATCCACTACAAACCCGAATACAAGCAAGTAAGAAGACTCTAACAACGACTCACTAATCTAGAAAAGACACTAAAGCAAATATTTTTTTTTATAATTTTTAGACTCCTACGACTCAACGAACACAAATAGCACGTAATATGTCAAGTAAGTCCAAACAAAGTAGTCAACGCAATCGCCAAGAGAATCCCCGGCAACGGCGCCAAAAACTTGATGTGCTGAAAATGGGTTAAGTAAATTAACTAAATTGAACCCTAAACTAGACTCTCTAAGTTTTAAATTTATAAAACTAAGACTCTCTAAACCCTAAACCACACAACCGGCAAGTGTACCGATCGATGCAATATAGCCTAAGGAAGTCCGAGTATCGAACCCAAGAGACTCTACTGATTACGCTAACGACTCTATCTAGACTGAGACTGACACGACTCAAACTATTTGTTTATTGATTTGGGGGGGTTTTCTAAAAATCCTAAGAATGCAAGTAATGAAAATCTAGATTAGCTAAAGAACTAACACGAACTTGAACGACGACTGAACTCAAGATATGAAGAAGGCTACCTAGGCTAGACTCCTGTTTAACTTGGATTGGATTTCTATTTGATAGTTTTGTGGTATGGAACCGGGATCTTTGGATTCTAAACCTATTAAGACACCACTAAGCCCCTCAAACACTCTCAAGGCGATTCTTATGGCACTACCTAGGTTGTTACGCTCACCGGTTTTCTAGATTTCTTTTCCGTCCTCTAGTTTCTTGAAAGTGCCTATCTAAGACGCTCTACCTTTCAGCGCGAACGTCTAAAGCAACTACGGGTTTTAATCTTGACTTAATAGACAATGGAATGTTAAGTCCTTATAACTAAACCAAGACCTATTAATATCCTCGAGCTTTTCCGCGACGAGTCTAGCAGAACACTTGCTTTTATTAAATTACCGATTACTACTTCTAAGGTTAGTTACGTAATTTCACCCTAAAGGATCAAAGATTTATTATGTGATATAGACACTCACCAAAACCTAAAACCCTAGCTCGACTCTATTCCGTGATAAAGACCGTCACCAAGAATCAAACGAAGCAATAAACAATAATAAAATAATCACAAGCACGCATACGCACCAAGTTAAATTCCCATAGCTTTTACAGTACAACAAAAATCCATAACCACGCCAAAAATCCAATAAAAATCCAATCTTTGTTAAACATTCATCATAGCCTAGGTAGTAAAGGTTTCTAGCCGATAATCATATTCAAAAACAAAACACAAATCATAATCAAATCTGAATTCATCATTAAACAAATAAAAACAAACGAAAAACGAAGAAACAAGATATTAGAACCCGTAAACTTCGATCCCGAGTGCTCCCGAATGTTCCCCGATGATTCTTTGACTTCCCGAACCTTCAAAGCACTTCAATCAGCCTCCAAGATGTCCAAAAGATGTCCAAATTCGTGATAATTCGTCTCCCCTCGGCTGATTACGATTATGATGTTTAAATAACCAAAAAAACCTAAAATCCGTCGCTGTACAAGGTCGGTTCACGTAATAAGCATTCACGCGGCCCGCGTCATAATGAAGATAAGTTCTCGCGGCCCGCGCGCGTGTTAAATGTCCGGAATCTTGATTTAAGTTAATGCGGCCCGCCTTCGAATGTGTTATAAGTTGTCGCGGCCCGCCTGGGTGCTCCAGAATTGTTTTTCACTTCGTTTTCGCTCCCGAGCTCCTCGATTTCCGTTCCAGTCTTTCGCCTTTCCAGAATTTGACTCGTTTCCGCTTCTTTCTACTGTAAAGACCTGGAAAACACAAAGATATCAAAAGTATGTATATTCTATGCTAAAAACGGACAAAAACAAATATCTAACAACTAAAACCGGACGCGAATAAAGATGTATTTTACAATACATCATGAACCAAAACAAATACACATGGTACAAGGAGGTCCTTCATGAAGGCCAAATAAAAGACACCATGATCAGCATTGGAGGGAACAGCAAGTTGTGTTCCCTGTCGTCCCTGGAGGCCCTCAAGAAGAACGACCAGTAATTATTACTGGTATCTTCGGCCATTACCGAACGTACTATATGTTTATGGATCCAGGAAGCTCGATGGATATCATTTACGAGCAGTGCTTCAAACAACTCGATCCAGAGGACAAAGCACGTTTAGAGCCGGTTGATTTCCCTCTCACCGGATTTTGCAATGAAGCCGTGTTCCCGTTAGGGCAAATTGCATTACCTGTGACTCTATCTGATGGCGAACATTCGCGCACAGTTACAGTAAACTTTATGGTCATGCCGGCAACATCACGCCTCGATGTCTTGCTCGAAAGAAGATCACAAAGAGAATTCAGCATGATCACTTCTATTCCACACACTGCATGCGGGTTTCCAACAGAAACTGGTGTCACAATTTTATACTCAAGCAAGGAGGTCATGTACGTCGACGACGAACCACCAGCAAAAGTGGCAAGGCCTTCAGCATCAAACGAGCCGGAGAAATGGGTCCTAAACGAAGAATATCCGGAACAGACTATCCATCTAGGGCACGCCATTTCACCAACAATACGCATACAATTAAAAGAATTATTAACCTATAATAAGGATATATTCGCTTGGTGTCCAGCGGATATGACTAGGGTTCCGCGCGATATAGCACAACATTGTTTGAACATCCGACCCTCAGCAGAGCCCGTTGCTCAAGGGAGGCGCAGTTTCAGCGCTGAGAAAGCGGAAGCCATGAATGAGCAAGTAACAGAGCTACTTAACCCAGTAATGGTTCAAAAACACAGTAGCGGATGGAGAATGTGCGTCAACTTCAAAGACCTGAATAAAGCATGCCCAAAAGATTGCTATGCGCTTCCTGAGATAGACAAAAAAGTTGACTCTCTAGCATTATTTCGATGGAAGTGCTTTCTTGACTGTTATAAGGGTTATCATCATGTCCAGATGAAAGAAGAAGACGAGGACAAGACTGCATTTCGCACAGACAAGGGCATCTTCTGCTATACAAAAATGCCCTTTGGCTTACGCAACGCAGGCGCAACTTACCAACGCCTAATGGACACAGTCTTCAGAGGAGACATTGGTAAAACAGTCGAGGTATACATGGATGACCTCGTCATCATGAGCCATGAGGAGGAAACGATGCTGGCAAATATTCAACGCACGTTCAATTCTTTGCGCTGCGTAAACTTAAAGCTCAACCCAACGAAATGTTCCTTCGGGATGGAAGAGGGGAAATTTCTGGGTTTCATAGTAACAAGAGATGGGTTTAAAGTAAACCCGGAGAAAGTGCAGGCCATCCAACTAATGCCATCACCTGCAACAATAAAAGAAATGCAAAGACTCGCCGGACGTCTAGCAGCCTTGAACAGATTCTTGGCGAATCATGCGGCAAAGTCTTATCCATTCATTAGTACACTACGAAACTGCGCCAAGAAAACCCACTTCCAGTGTACTCCCGAAGCGGAAGCAGCCTTCAAGCAAATGAAGGAATGTTTAATTCAGTTACCAATACTAACAGCACCGCGAGAAAAAGAACCACTGATCTTATATTTATCTACTGCGGAAGTAGCGGTAGGCGCAGTATTAATGGTGGAGCGAGAGAACATTCAGACTCCAATTTACTATATAAGCAAGATGCTCACTGGCCCAGAAACACGCTACTCAATGATAGAGAAACTGGTCTTAGCACTGGTACATGCGTCACGGCGTTTACGTCGATATTTCTCTGGTCACGTCATCACAGTTCTCACCAATTACCACTTAGGGCAAATCCTATCCAAGCCCGACGTTGCGGGAAGATTGGCTAAGTGGGCTATTGAGCTAGGGGGATACAATATCCTGTACAGACCATGACCAGCAATCAAGGGGCAAGTTCTAGCAGATTTTGCCACAGAGGTTCCCATCGATAAAGTCCAAGAAGGCGAGGCAGTCCAGAACCCTGTTCCTGTTTTTGACGACTGAGTGTGGACTCTGCACACAGATGGAGCTTCTAATGATGATGGAGCAGGCGCGGGCCTCCGATTGGTCAGCCCCGATGATCACGAACTTACATATGCTATACGCCTGGATTTCCGAAGCACAAACAACGAAGCAGAATATGAAGCGTTTCTAGCAGGCCTTCGTTTAGCGCTCAAGATGGGAGCACAAAACCTCGAAGCTAACGTAGATTCAAAATTAGTGGCTGAACAAGTCAATGGGCATTACGTTGCAAAGGGTGAAGCTATGGCGTTATATCTAGAACAAGCGCGGATGTTAATCAGCCAATTCCAAACGTTCAAAGTCAATCACATAAATAGAAGCGAAAAAAAGCACGCGGATGCACTAAGCAAGTTAGTTGCCACCAGCTTCAGACACATAGCAAAAGAGGTACGCATCAAAGTGTTGTCCAATCCTTCTGTCCCTCTCAAACAAGTAATTGTTATAGAGATCGGCAATCCATCCTGGATGTCTCCGATCATCTTATACTTACAACACGGGAAACTTCCGGAAGGAAAAGCAGAAGCTCAAAAATTCCAAAACAAGGCAATAAACTATGAAATGGCGGACGGGATTCTATACCGGGAGTCATTCATGGGACCGTTACTGCGCTGTGTTGACAAAACAGACCCGCAATATTTAGTCAGGGAAATCCATGAAGGTTTATGCGGGATACACGCTGGACCGCGCATGGTAGTGGCAAAAATAATGAATGCAGGCTACTATTGGCCGGGAATGCACGTGGACGTGGTAGAATTACTACGGAAATGCACAGCCTGTCAGCGCCATGCGCCAAAAACACTCCGACCAAAAAATCTGCTCGTACCGGTCACGTCCGCCTGGCCCTTCCAACAATGGGGCATCGATCTTGTTGGCCCATTCCCTGACGCGCCAGGCGCAGTAAAATTCATTATTGTTGCAGTCGACTATTTCATAAAATGGGTCGAAGCCAAGGCACTAGCCTCAACAACGGCAATGGTAATTCGCAAATTTATATGGGAACATATTATTTGCAGATTCGGATTACCATTGCGCATCATCTCCGACAACGGCACTAACTTTGCCTCAGAAGATCTTCAGAAATGGTTCAAAGAAATAAAGATCGAGCACAACTTTGCCTCTGTGGCGCATCCACAAGCAAACGGCCAAGTCGAGAGTATCAACAAACAGATCGTCGATGGCATTAAGGCGCGACTCGGGACAGGGCACAAAGGATGGGTTGATGAACTCCCCAGCATCTTATGGGCCCATCGTACCATGCCAAAGACCAGCACGGGAGAAACCCCATTCAGTCTTGTCTACGGATCTGAGGCGGTAATCCCAGCTGAAATTGGCCTCCCATCACCGCGCATGCTTGCCATGGAGAAGCGAAACAACGAACAAGAACGAAGATTGGATTTAGACCTTCTCGAAGAAAGGCGCGAGAACGCTGCCATCACAGAGGCAAGGTACAAATCCAAACTTGAGAAATACTACACCGCGCGCGTACGCGTATGTACCTTCGTTCCTGGTGACTTCGTCTTGCGCGACAATGAAGCTTCTAATGCGGAAAAACCAGGCAAATTAGCACCAAAATGGGAAGGACCATACATCATCAATGAAGTCCTGGGCAAAGGGGCGTACACCCTGAAAAGAATTGGTGGGACACTAGTTCCTCGCACCTGGAACGCGCAGCAGCTGCGCAGGTGTTACATGTAAGCCAAACTATTACACAAAGATGAAATTATACAAGCAATGTGTTTTACACTTTGTATTATTAGCCCTGCGCCTTATTAATGCAAAAGTTATCCTTACGCATGTCATTGTTTATTACAAATTGCATATAATTCCTTTGGTTTACGCGAAAACAATATGGTGAACATTGTACGCCTCATGAACAGTCTAAAAGGGGCAAAACTCGCGCGCCTTATAGAAAAACGTTCACACATGAGCACAATACCATTCTCATTCGCTCTACCTACTAAAAGCAAGTAAACATATGCAACATATTGTAATCCAAACACAAACCGACGAACCATCAAAAACATACATGCACGACAGTGCGTCAAAAAATATCATTAAGTGTAACAACAACACTTCAGACAACTATTCACAAAGAAACACAGTAGTGTTTCTTCAAAAAAAAAAAAAGGAAGAAGAACAGTACTAGTTACAAATGAAACAAACTAGGAAAGCTGGTCCAACACCCTATATGGAGTATGAAGAACCTCACCATACTCCGACAAAGGACAGGGTTCAACAATCCAAGGATTAGCACCCTCATCCTCAACTTCAACAGCAGCAACCGGAATAGCAACCGGAACAACAGCAACCGGAATAGCAACCGGAACAACAGCAACCGGAATAACAACCGGAGCAGCAACCGGAACAACAGTTGGAGCAGCAACACGGCGACGTCGTTGATAAGCAATCAACGAACTTCCCCTCCGGTCAACCGGAAGGGACTGAGCCACAAGATGTGCCGACAACCGGGTAACTCCACCATTATTGTCGTCGGCAAGACGAATACGAAAGCGGTTCTCCAAGGCTTCTCGATGATTTGCATTCTCAACACCGTCATCCCTAACAGCAACCTCAGTCACCGGATTGGAAAGCAATAACAAACCGTCGGCAGCATCGAGCACACGCAAGACGTTAGAAAGCCGCCTCCATTGAATCTACCCCCTGTTCTCCATTTTTCCCAAATTAGGAGAGAAATATCACAACTGATGTGAATGAATCAACCAAAGTAGTAATATCGAGATAAGAGACGTGATGATTAAGTGTCAAATCAGGTGCCATCTCAATGGCGCTGACACTACAAGTATCACATCTCATTTAAAGCTCCTGGCAGAGTCCACACAAATTCCCAGGAACTACAGTGGAACTAGAAGGTGAAGAGTTAACCCAACTTACAAAAAATGACGTCAGCTCATAATTATGCAAACTCTTCGCCCAAAGTCCTAACAGTTCAAGATAAACAAAGGTATAAATATCTTTTCTCAAAAACTATTCATATACCCAAAAGACAAAGATTTTCAAAATCTTCATAACAAGCAAAGTAAATCTTCTCATAGAAGATTCCCTACTTTCCCGCCAAAAAGCATTTCTCTCATGTAAGTCTAGTGTTCCACTTATTTGCATAAGAACAACACTAGACTAGGGGGACTTGAAGGGGTAAGGTACCAAAAACCTTATACCAAGTACATGGGACCATACCACGACCTCACCTCTTAGCCCTCTTTTGACCTTGCGCGGCCGCGCAACTGGTCCTACAGAGAGGACTCAAGAGGAAGATAGCAGACAACACTTGCGCGCTGAAAAGGAAACCATAAATCCTTGCACCTTCCTCCATAAACAAAGGATGGAAATCCTAAGTTAGACACTTTCGCTTAAATAATACCCAGACTTGGGGATTATTTACTCAACTGATACCCCATAGTAAAAGGTCACACCGGATTATGGCAATAAACCTTCTAGAAGGATTCAATCGTGCAACACCAGACGGTTATAACCGTCTGGTACACGTGTCATCATCTCAGGCCTCCCTGAAATCACGATGATGGCATGGAATTGGAGGAAAACCTCCACTTTCCTACTTTCCACGTGGCAATTTCCCAGCCGTAGATCTAAACAGCAATCCATGTGCACTCACGACGGATTAAGAAGATTAACGGAAGGAAATGTAACCGCTTACGGGGTTAGCATCTTCCGTTAATATTTCATCAACAAGTTTTCCCGCCCAAACTCCCGGTTATAAATATGAGGATAATTCAGGTATAAACTTCAAGTTACACACACTTCGTTAACTCTTCTTCTTCTTCTTCCAAAACACATACTTATTCTCACGCCGGAGTCGGGTCAAGGAGAGAACCCCCCTTCTCCCCTTGACGAGGCTAACGGTGTTTTGTTTTGTAGAGTTTACCGGAGAAGGAGATCAGTTACATCGAATCAAATGAGAGAAACAACCCCTTTATGCAGATCCAAACCCCCTAGATAACTTGATTTCGGTCATTTATCTAGTGTTTCTTCACATTTCCACACCGGAATGTCTAACGGTTGAAGTTTACCGTAAGGCTTCTGGTGTTATGCTTTTACTTGTAAACAAGTTAAGCATCTTTCAACATACTTAATTACGTCTCACTTCATTCCGGGCCACCAATAGTTTTGTTTCAAATAGGGTTGTCCAAAAAGCTCGCGACTTGGAGCTCGCTCGAAGCTCGCTCGGATTTAGCTCGGAAAAAGCTCGCTCGATATGGCTCGGTTTGAAAGTGAGCCGAGCTGGCTCGGCTTGGTTAGAAAGTGAGCCTAGTTCGGCTCGGCTCGTGACGAGCCAAATTGGCTCGGCTCGGCTTAGCTCAAATTATTTTACTTATAATATATTTTATTTTTATATACATATAATATATTACAAAAAGTGACTATTATTTACATGTATTTAGGCTTGTAGTTTGATATCTATGACATATTTAAAGGTTGATTGTCGTGCTAATGAACAAATATTGTATTTACTTGAAATATAAAACTTATTTTGCGTTGTTGAACGTGATTTTGACTTGTAGTGTATTAGGTTGAACTTATTTTGAATATGTTCTTTTGAAGTATTGAATAATATTTTAGAATATTGAAATTTGAGAGCTATTTATTAATTTTTATTTTTAAAATTGACTCAAACCAAACCGAGCCGAGCCAGCTCGGTTTAAAACCAAGCCGAGCCCCAGCTTAGATTTTCAGTTCAGATTCAAATCCGAGCCGAGGCGAGCCAGCTCGGTTTATAATCGAGCCGAGCCCGAGCTTGCCATAGCTCGGCTCGGCTCATGAACAGCCCTAGTTTCAAATCTTGGTACATTTTGTTAGCTCCCAGATGAATAGAATAGTGTGACTTGTGAGCTTCATCAAGAAGAAGTGTTTTAACACTACAAGTGTTTGGAACCCATATTCTACCGAAACGGGTTTTTAATCCATTGCTATCTTCTACCAAGTCTTCAAGTTGCCCCACTACTCTTTCTTTTTTCAAATTCTCTTCTTTTGCAGCTTCAATTTGTTCCTCTCTGATTCGTTCGAGTAAACCTGAGGTCACTACTAACTGCATCGACTGCACCAGAATGGGTGAATATTCTTCTTTTCGGCTTAATGCACCTGCAACTATGTTGGCTTTTCCGGGATGATAGTAAATTTCATAATCGTAATCCTTCACCATCTCTAACCAAAGTCTTTGTCTCATATTCAACTCCTTTTGATCAAAGAAGTACTTGAGACTTTTATGGTCAGTGAAAATAGTGCATTTCACACCATACAAGTAATGCCTCCAAATCTTTAAGGCAAAAACCAATGCCGCCAATTCAAGGTCATGTGTCGGATACTTCTTTTCATGAATCTTTAATTGTCTTGAAGCATACGCGATCACTTTTCCCCTTTGCATAAGTACACACCCAAGACCAAGCTGGGATGCATCAGAATATATAACCATGTCTTCAGTTCCATCTGGTAACGTTAATACCGGAGCGCTGGTCTACTTTTCCTTGAGTATACGAAAGGCATCTTCTTGTGCGCTTTCCCAAACAAATTTTTCATCTTTACGGGTTAACTTAGTTAATGGCGTCGCGATTTTGGAGAAATCTTGTATAAATATTTGATAGTAACCCGCAAGACCTAGGAAACTCCTAATCTCTGATGGATTTTTCAGAGGTTTCAATTTAGACACAACTTCTATCTTGGACTGGTCCACCGACACTCCATCGGCACTAATAACATGCCCTAGAAACTGTACCTCACATAGCCAAAAGGCACATTTCGAAAACTTCGCGTAAAGTCTTTCACGCCTAAGCGTTTCAAGTACTTCACGCAAATGACACTTGTGATCCTTTCGCTCTTCGAATACACGAGAATATCGTTGACGAATACTATCACAGACTTGTCTAACATTAGTTTGCAGACACGGTTCATGAGGTCCATGAAATCCACATGTGCATTTGTTAACCCGAAAGACATTACTAAAAATTCGTAATGTCCATAACGCGTTCGGAACGCCGTTTTTGGTATATCTTCTTCTTTCACCTTTAACTGATGATAACCCGACCTTAAATCGATCTTTGAAAACCAACTTGCGCCTTGCAACTGATCGAACAAGTCGTTGATCCTCGAAAGCGGGTATCGATTCTTTACCGTGGGTTTATTTAACTCCCGGTAATCAATACACATTCGCATGCTTCCATCTTTCATATTTACGAATAATACCGGCGCTCCCGACGGAGAAACGCTCGGCCGAATAAATCCCTTGTCGAGAAGATCTTGCAATTGCGACAACAATTCTTGTAATTCCTATTGCGCTAATCGATACGGAGCTTTGGCTACCGATTTTGGGCCCGGAATTAATTCGATGCCAAATTCCACCCCGCGTTCAGGTGGTATCCCCGGTAAATCTTCCGGGAAAACATCTTCAAACTCCCGTACTACTGGTACGTCTTTAATTTCTGGAGACTCTTTAGTTGAATCATGTATGTAAGCCAGATATGCCTTACATCCATGTTAAACAAGCTTATAAGCTTCGATAAACGAGTAGATTATGGGACTACAACTTTTCTTCCCATAGATAGTAACATGTTTCCCGCTTGGAGATGTTAGTTGTATCTCCTTACGGTAGCATATTACCTTCGCGTGATATCGAGTTAGCCAATCCATCCCGATTACCACTTGAAATTTTCCCATTGACATGGGAATTAGATCGAAGAAGTATTCTTCATCGTCAATGCTCAATTTGCAGTTCCAGCACATATCACAAACAATAAAACTTTTATTATTACCTATTTCTACTTCTAGAGGCATAGGTAATTCCGTTAATGTGAATGTAGGGTGTTGAATAAATCGATGTGAAACAAAAGATCTATTCGCACCCGTATCAAATAAAATTCGTGCTGGAATTGAATTTACAAGAAATATACCTGAAACGACATCAGGTTCAACTTTAGTCTCTGTGGCTGTCATGTGGAACGACCCTGCCCTCGACTTCTGGGCATCAAACTTTGTGTCAGTTGTTTCTTTGGTTCCTACAATTCCGGACATTCAGACTTCTTATGTCCCGGTTTGTAATATTTATAACACACCGACACCTTTCCCGGGCAATTTGCAACCACATGTCCCACTTTTTCGCAAGTAGGACATGGTTTGTTTTTAAAATAGCATTCGCCCTTGTGAGTCTTTCAACATATTTTGCATTGAGGTAACCCCCCTTTTGCAACTCCTTTCTTAGGAGCTTCATTAATCTTTGATTTCTTTGCGGGGCTTGGGTTCACATCTAACACCCTCCTTTCACCTCTTTCGATCTATTTCTCCAGCTCGATCTCTCTTTCGCGTGCGGTGTTTACTATATCTGTAAGATGCCCGTATTTCGAAGGAGCCATAAACTCCTGATACTTCGCACTTAACATGTTGTAGTAATAATAAATCTTCTGTTCTTCAGTTTGAACTAGCTCATCACAAAACCTGACCTTGTCAAGAAACACTCCCATGATCTTGTCTATTACCCCTCTGCCTCACCTGAATAAACTCTTCTTTGATCTTGTTGATCACAGCTTTTGGGCTATGGTGTCTAAGGAACGGTGTCTTGAATTCCTCCCACGACATCATTCTCGTGGCCTCAATTCCTTGTTCCTTCTTCAGATTATCCCACCAATCCTTAGCTTGGCCTCTTAATTGACCTGTTCCGTATGCTACAAAATTGGTCTCATCACAATGGGTTCTTTCGTATACCCCTTCTATGTCGCTAATCCATCATTGATAAACGATCAGATCAACTTCGCCATTATAGATCGGGGTTTGCATGCCATAAATTTTTTATATGGATATGCTTTCGATTTACCTGTGTCACTTTCTTTCATTTCATTCATCTTATCATCCATTACCGATATGAGTGTGGTTTGTAGTCTATCGATAAACTGCGGTAGACTAGCTTCTAAAGCCTTTCCGACTTCCTCGAAAATTTTAGCTTTCATCTCTTCAGTTAATTGTGATGCCGAATCACCTCCGGTTGCACCAGACACTGAAATGTTCAGAATAGTTAATCAATAGCTATTTTATTCATTTCCATTTTGTTACATGGAAATTTATATCACATGTAACACCCTCAATTTCCACATGCGGAGTAATACCGCGAGGCGTGCTACTGCCCACGATCCGGCCACTAATTATTTTGAACCGATTAGTTATTATTACTAATAATAGTATAATTAGTGACCTAATTTAAATTTTTCAAAACATAGTTTAAGTTTGCAGCGGAAATGGAAAGAAAACACATCGTAATTTAAAACCACAAGTTTGTTAACATGAAACTTACGAACCACGCACTCCAGCCGATTGCAATGTCTGTCCCAAGCTGTAACGAGCAACCTGCAAAGCATGCAGTAGGGTGTCAACAGAAAGTTGGCGAGTTCACAGTTGTTTAGTGTTGTTCCAAAAACATAAGTTCGTTAAATTACTCTGTTCTTAAAAAACATGTCATGGGGAGCTGCCCCACCTTTTTAAGGTACTAAACTCGTTGCCATACCGACTACTAACTGTGGTTATGTTTAGTGCCCCGCGTCAATGTCTATCGTCATTGACTAGTGCCCAAGTATATTAGTCCACGCACGTCCTCTGTGGCACGGTGTGAGGCTTGTTAGTCCTAATAGCGCTATTCAACTAATAACCCGTTCGGCATTGGCCCGGCGATTAATCGGTGTAAAATGTGTAGGGAATTTCAGATAGAGTTTCCGTCTAGTACGCTTAAGACATGTAGTATAATAGTAAATTAACATGTTGTCCCACCCAAGGGGGACAAGGTTTCTCGTATCCTTCCCAAGGAGAATATGTAGTTGTATCCCACACAAGGGGATAGTTGTTGTTTGTTCCATTCCCAATCCACCGGGAATTACATGCTTTTATGAAAAGTGTGAACTGACCTTAGCTTAGCTCGGCAGATAAGTGTCACTTGAGCTAATGTGGTCAACCACGTCCTATTATGGTTACCATATAAGTCGGGTTCGCATTCAAGTAATACACGTATTGTTCTACACGTATTCTAACAAGTTGCATACAAGCATGGTCGTCACATAACACGTGTAGCATAACAGTTACAACAAACGTTCATATCAAAAGCCCAAAGTATACGGTTTAAGTGTACGGCCCAACTAGTGTGCGATCCAGACTCTTAACCCGTTTAATGTGATAGTGCGGCCCATAACATATAACAGTTCAATACAAGTGTGCGGCCCACTATAGTGTGTGGTCATGCTTCATCAGTTTGTACAATACTGTAACGTCCAAAATTTTCCATTTTAAATTTAAACATCGACATAGTATTTCTAACGAAATTTGGGCATGACCCGTTCGTACTACGAGCGGTCCCCTGTTTTTCACAATCAAAATTTCATTTAAAATACGCTACGTTTCAAAAGTCACAATACATATAACATCAAGGCGAACCTTGATATACATACGAAAACCATTAAGTTAAAACACTTACAACGAAGTAAGTTTCAAAAGACAAACATGTTAGGACATTAAGATTTAACTACTAAACATAAACTAAGAGACCAAAATATATTTGACATGATCTTCTTTACAAAAGATGCGGAACACGTGACGGCTTTGAAGTCTGTTCGGACCGGATGAAGCTTGACCTTAAACTTGAGATTTGCCTACATCACAACAACAATAAACTTCATTAAAACTAAATTACTTCCTTTATAACTCAAGATTTCAACTCGCAGATTTTTAGCCATTATGACATCCGCGAACTTACTAGTTACTCAATACATTAGTATCGTCCTTCTCACTCATAAGTATGTTCCAAGAATGGAACTTAGTACCATTGTTTTCATTCTTACATTCTAAATCTTTTGACCTATTCATAAAGGGTCTACACCTATTCTTTCTCTTGCATTTTAATTCGACATATTTGACCCATTAAGAGTCCTATACATAGTACTCGTTATAAATAACTCAATTACAACATCATATAGTAAAATAATAACATAAATAAACCATGGATTGTGCATGTAGCGTACCTCGTTCATGATTTCCTTGTTTCTTCACGTGACTCGAACTTTCCTCCTTTACACCTATACATAATCATTCATACTTAGATTTCATGCCATATACATATTAACATACATTCCTTGATAAGATGTCATACATTTTTATTCTTACTTCATAAGCACATTCAAATGATGATTTTTACATAAAGTTTATGGTTAATATGGTTGAATTCTTTATTGAAGCATTTCATCAAACACTTGGTGTGCACAATATCAACAAAGCACAAGGTACAAGTATTCATAGCATAGTTCTACTTGTTCACTTTCTAGTCTAACAAGAATCAATCAAATTCATATCTTTCTTTCATCCTGTATTAACTTATCTAATTTCTCTATCACATACAAGATCATGCATCAATTCACATCTATAAGCATATTATTTAAATCATCATGTTCATCATACTCTTACAACAAGTGGGTATAAACCTTAAATCACCCAAATAATCGAAATCAAACAAAATTCTCAATCTATTGTGAAATTCTAACTCACAATTACACAAGATTTCCATATAAATTCATGATTGGGTTAAAACCCATTTTCTACAAATCACCAAATCAGAATTTTCGGCTTACCATTTGTTGAACAAGCTTAGATGGTTAAAGATTTGAGTTCATGCATTAGTTTGGGCTCTTAAATCCTTCCTAATCTTGTGAGTTTATGAAAACTAGGGTTTTCTCCTAGGTTCTTTGCTCCTGGTCGATCCACACAACACACCAGAGTGTGTGTTTTGTATTTTCATTTGTTTATTAATAACTTTCATCACCTTTTTACAAGTTCAGCCCCTCTAATTCTAATTGTTGATTATTAACACATTAACTTTCATTCTTGTTGAACTAATATCGCATTCTTTTAACTTAGTTAATATTACAAAATTAGACATTTAAGGTAGCATAAATAAATTGCATATTTTGGGGTGTTACAAGTCTACCCCCCTTAAAAGAGGTTTCGTCCCCGAAACCTTAATACGTACCAAATAATGTCGGGTAGTGCTCCCTCATTTCATCTTCTAAATCCCATGTAAGATCCGATCCTTTCCGATGTTGCCATTGCACCAAGACTTGCTTTATAGTTTTGTTCCGAAGGTGTGTTACCTTGGAATCCTTGATAGCTATCGGTCTTTCAACGTAATTCAATCTTTCGTCCAATTCAATATCGTCGAGGGGCACGTATGCCGTCTCATCCGCTAAGCACTTTCTCAATTGTGACACATGGAATGTGTCATGTATTCCATCTAAGGTTGATGGTAATTCCAACCGATATGCTACCTTCCCAACCCGGGCTAAAATCTTGAAAGGTCCTATGTAACGGGGACCTAGCTTTCCTCGCTTACGAAAACGGATTATACCTTTCCATGGGGAAACCTTTAATAACACCTGATCACCTATCTGAAACTCGATGGGTCGTCTTCTTTGATCTGCATAGGCCTTTTGTCGATCTTGACCCGCTTTTAAACGGGCTCGCACAAGATTGGTCTTTTCGTTAGTTTTAGCTACTACATCATTGGGCGCATTTTCTCTTTCCCCCACCTCTCCCCAACAAATTGGAGTTCTACACTTCCTTCCGTACAAAATTTCATACAGTGCCATTTGAATGATGTTATGGTAGCTATTGTTGTACGAAAATTCCACCAATGGCAAGTGGTCATCCCAGCTTCCCCCGAAATCTACCACACACGCTCGCAGCATGTCGATGAGTGTTTGAATGGTTCGCTAAGACTGACCATCCGTTTGGGGGTGGTAGGCGGTACTGAAATGTAATTTTGTACCCATACTCTCATGAAAACCTTGCCAATATCGAGATGTGAATCGGGTATCTCGATCCGACACAATAGATACACGGACTCCGTGTCGAGATATTATCTCGTTAACATAGATTTCCGCCATCCTTTCAGAAGAGAAAGTCTCCCGAATGGGTAAGAAGTGCGCGCTCTTGGTGAGGCGGTCCACGATCACCCATCTAGCATCGTCACCTTTCCTTGTCTTTGGAAGCTTGGTCAGTAGGTCCATCGTCACTTCTTCCCATTTCCATACCGAAATTTCTAACGGTTGTAACTTTCCGTATGGTTTCTGATGTTCTGCCTTTACCTGCAAACAGGTCAAACATTTTGCATCATACTTGACGATATCACGTTTCATACCGGGCCACCAAAAAACTTTTCTTCAAATCTCGATACATTTTTGTGGCTCCCAGATGGACCAAAAAACGGGATTTATGAGCCTCATCAAGTAACATAGTCTTTATCTCGCATGACCAAGGTATCCAGATTCGACCGAACCTCGTCTTTAACCCATTCACATTTTCCTCCAGTTTATCTGCGAACCCCTTTGTCCTTTCTTTCTTTGGATCCCCCGTACTTAATGATTTAACTTATGCCTCTCGTATTACCTCAAGAATTCGAGGAGTAATAATCATCCTCATTGGTGTCACTCAAATTGTAGATAGGTGATTCTTACGGCTCAAGGCGTCGGCCACGACGTTCGCCTTTCCCAGGTGATAGAGAATATCGCAATCATAATCCTTAATGAGCTCTAGCCATCTTCTTTGTCTCATATTTAATTCCTTCTGTTCGAAGAAATAATTGAGACTTTTATGATCCGAATAAATCGTACTCTTCGTCCCATACAAGTAATGCCTCCATATCTTCAAGGCAAATACCACTGCTGCTAACTCCAAATCGTGAGTCGGGTAATTTCCTTCATGAGGCTTCAACTGCCTCGATGCATATGCTATAACTTTACCCCTTTGCATTAATACACCTCCCAACCCCTGATGAGAAGCATCCGTATACACAATCAAATCTTCTGCGCCATCTAGTAGAGTCAATACCGGAGAACTTGATAATTTTTCCTTCAATGTTTGGAAAGCCTTATCTTGGTCACTACCCCACACAAACTTCTCATTCTTTTTTGTTAATTTCGGCAATGGTAAGGCTATTTTTGAGAAGTCCCGAATAAACCTCCTGTAATAGCCTGCCGGACCCAAAAAGCTTCTCACTTCGCTTGGGTTCTTTGGAGGTACCCATTTCATGACAGCTTCCACTTTTGACGGACCTACTAAAATACCATCCGCATTAGTCACATGACCGAGAACTTGTACTTCTCTAAGCCAGAAAGCACACTTAGAGAATTTCACGTACAATTTCTCCTTGTGGAGCACTTCAAGAATTTCGCGCAAATGGCATGCATGTTCAGCTTTACTTCGGGAATAAACCAAGATATCATCAATAAAAACTATAACGAATTTGTCTAACATGGCCCGATAAACTCGATTCATAAGATCCATGAACGCGGCGGGCGCGTTCGTTAACCCAAAGGACATTACTAAAAACTCGTAATGTCCGTATCGCATTCTAAATGTCGTCTTCGCCACATCCTCATCCCGTGCCCTTAACTGATGGTATCTGGACCGTAAATCAATTTTCGAAAACCAACTTGCCCCTTGTAACTGATCGAAGAGATCATCGATTTGGGGCAACGGGTATCGGTTTTTCACCATTAGCTTATGCAACTCTCGATAGTCGATGCACATGTGCATCGAACCATCTTTCTTTTTAACAAAAAGAACAGGCGCTCCCCAAGGCGACACGCTCAGGCGTATAAATCCCTTATCGAGTAACTCTTGTATCTGAACCATTAACTCCCGCGTTTCAGTTGGGGCCAACCTATAAGGAGCTTTGGCTACGGGTTTGGCATCAGGATACAATTCAATCTTAAGATCTACTTCACGTTCTGGTGGAAGCCCCGGCAAATCTTCCGGAAATACATTAAGAAACTCTTTCACAACCTCAACCTCCTCTATCTTGGGGGTATTCTGGTTAGTATCTATCACGTAAGTTAGAAATGCCTTACTTCCATTTCGCACATACTTGAATGCTTGGACTATAGAACAAAGCTTTGAATTAACATTCCTTTCCCCTTGTATACACACTCGTTTTCCTCCCGGTGTTAACACATGGATTACCTTCTTCTCGCATTGAATTTCGGCATGATGTTTGGCTAGCCAATCCATGCCAACTACAACCTTGAATTCTGCCAATACCATGGGAATAAGGTCAATGGCAAACTTCTCATCTTCAACGATAATTTCACAATCTCTACAAACTTCGTGCAACAAATAACTCTTACTATCCGCTATCTCTACTTCTAATGGCACATGCATTCTTTCGATTCTAAAAGAGGGGTGTGACACTAATTCACTTGATACAAACGATCTACTGGCTCCAGTATCAAATAACACATACGTAGGCATCAGGTTCAATAAGAATATACATGACACAACATTCGGGTGGTCCTTTGCTTCTTCAGTCAAGATCTGAAACATCCTCCCCTTAGCTCTTGGGGCTTCCTCCTTTCTTGCTTCCTTATCGGTTTTCTGTTGAAGCTTGGGACATTCAGCCTTAATATGACCCGGTTGGAAACAGTTATAGCACGTTCTGGTAGGATTAGGACATCTATAGTATGGATGTCCCTCTTGACCACAATTGTAACAGCCCTTCTTCCCCTTCAAGCACTCCCCCGTGTGTAACTTTCCACAAGTCTTGCATTTCGGAATGCTACCTTTCGCCTTATCCTTCTTGCCATGATCTTGAAATTTCTGTTTCTTTGACGGGCTTGAGCTGGGAACATTCTCAGACACTCTCTTCTCACCTCTTTCTGCTTGTCTTCTTAGTTCAATCTCCCTATCTCGGGCCAAATTAATGAGCTCGTTCAAGGTTTCACATTTAGCGGGAGTTATGAACTCCCGATATTCGGCCTTCAACATACCATGATAGCGGTTTATCCTCATTCTTTCCGTTCCCGCTATTTCTTTACAGAATTTCAGCTTGTCAAGAAAAGTGTTGGTGATTTCATCAATGGTTTCGTCTTTCTGACGAAGATGTAAGAAATCTTCTTGGATCCTGTCAATGGCAGATTGCGGACAATGGTACTTTAGGAATGGTTCCTTGAACTCTTGCCATATCAAGACTTCAACCTTATCTTCACCAATTTCTTTACTATAAGCATCCCACCAGTCTTTAGCTTGGAGTTGTAAACAACCGGTGGCAAGCATTACTTGGTCTTCCTTTTCACAGTGGCTCCTTACAAACACCGCCTCCATACTTGCGATCCACCTTTGACATGCTATAGGGTCAATCTCTCCTTTATAGGGTAAAGGATTGCACGCCATAAATTCCTTGTATGTGCATTTGCGAGCCCCCTTCTTTCCTTGTATTTCATCAATCTTCCCTTTCAACTCATCCATCTTACTTGCCATCATCGTTTCTACCACTTCTAACACATGACTTTCCCCTTCTTAGGGTAGTCGAGGAATATTGGCCTGGATTGTCTTTCCAGCCTCTTCCAAAATCATAGTTTTCAGTTGTTCTTGTTGTGTCGCTTCGTCCTCATTCGTATCTGCCATCTACACATAAACATCATTCTTTATTTTAAACATTCATTCATCCTTTCTATCATGTAATCATACTAGTGATACATAACTCTCATTCTTTTTAATATGTAAAAGAAATTACACACGACTAATTCATACTTAAACTTCCTTTGAAAACTCAACGTTTCTGACAACCAATCATCATGGCATTCTTTCTTCCGTATATCTTGGTGTCACTTTTCTTATTCTTTAGAGTCTTGTTATAACGTTTTTAATACTTCTCGTGTGATAAAAACATTAAACTGAACAACATATTTGAAATTGGCTGAAAATAGTCCCCACCGTAAGCTACGGTGGCTACCGTAGCTTACGGTGGCGTCTTTTTCCTTACGCCCCTGAGCTACTGTCTTATGGTGGCCATTTTACCTCAGGATCTACCGTAAGCTACGATAGCCACCGTAGCTTACGGTGACGCCCAGCATACTATGGCTGATTTTCATGTTTTTGCAGCCATTTTCCGAATCGTTCTATCCCAAACTGACCCGATTCATACCACACCCTTACACATCCTCCCATAACAATTCCATAACATTCTGTAACTAAATTATTCGTAATGCAAAATTCTAATTTTAAGGGTACTTACTTGCTTCGCGCCACGGAACGAACACACACTTCACACGAGTTTTAGGTTTGAGTTCAAGCATTTGATGCTTAAATCCCTCAAACCTAAGCTCTGATACCAACTTGTAACGTCCAAAATTTTTCCTTTTAAATTTAAACATCGACATACTATTTCTAACGAAATTTGGGCATGACCCGTTCGTACTACGAGCGGTCCCCTGTTTTTCACAATCAAAATTTCATTTAAAATACGCTACGTTTCAAAAGTCACAATACATATAACATCAAGGCGAACCTTGATATACATACGAAAACCATTAAGTTAAAACACTTGCAACGAAATAAGTTTCAAAAGACAAACATGTTAGGACATTAAGATTTAACTACTAGACATAAACTAAGAGACCAAAATATATTTGACATTATCTTCTTTACAAAAGATGCGGGACACGTGACGGCTTTGAAGTGTGTTCGGACCGGACGAAGCTTGGCATTAAACTTGAGATTTACCTACATCACAACAACAATAAACTTCATTAAAACTAAATTACTTCCTTTATAACTCAAGATTTTAACTCGCAGATTTTTAGCCATTATGACATCCGCGAACTTACTAGTTACTCAATACATTAGTATCGTCCTTCTCACTCATAAGTATGTTCCAAGAATGGAACTTAATACCATCGTTTTCATTCTTACATTCTAAATCTTTTAACCCATTCATAAAGGGTCTACACCTATTCTTTCTCTTGCATTTTAATTCGACATATTCGACCCATTAAGAGTCCTATACATAGTACTCGTTATAAATAACTCAATTACAACATCATATAGTAAAATAATAACATAAATAAACCATGAATTGTACATGTAGCGTACCTCGTTCTTGATTTCATTGTTGCTTCACGTGACTTGAACTTTCCTCCTTTACACCAATACATAATCATTCATACTTAGAATTCATACCATATACATATTAACATACATTCCTTGATAAGATGTCATACATTTTTATTCTTACTTCATAAGCACATTCAAATCATGATTTTTACATAAAGTTTATGGTTAATATGGCTGAATTCTTTATTGAAGCATTTCATCAAACACTTGGTGTGCACAATATCAACAAAGTACAAGGTACAAGTATTCATAGCATAGTTCTACTTGTTCACTTTCTAGTCTAACAAGAATTAATCAAATTCATATCTTTCTTTCATCCTATATTAACTTATCTAATTTCTCTATCACATAGAAGATCATGCATCAATTCACATCTATAAGCATATTATTTAAATCATCATGTTCATCATACTCTTACAACAAGTGGGTATAAACCTTAAATCACCCAAATAATCGAAATCAAACAAAATTCTCAATCTATTGTGAAATCCTAACTCACAATTACACAAGATTTCCATATAAATTCATGATTGGGTTAAAACCCACTTTCTACAAATCACCAAATCAGAATTTTCGACTTACCATTTGTTGAACAAGCTTAGATGGTTAAAGATTTGAGTTCATGCATTAGTTTGGGCTCTTAATTCCTTCCTAATCTTGTGAATTTCTGAAAACTAGGGTTTTCTCCTTGGTTCTTTGCTCCTGGTCGATCCACAGAACACACCAGAGTGTGTGTTTTGTGTTGTGTTTTCTTTTGTTTATTAAAAACTTTCATCACCTTTTTACAAGTTCAGCCCCTCTAATTCTAATTGTTGATTATTAACACATTAACTTTCATTCTTGTTGAACTAATATCACATTCTTTTAACTTAGTTAATATTACAAAATTAGACATTTAAGGTAGCATAAATAAATTGCATTTTTTGGGGTGTTACAAATACGCAGTTCAAGTGTGTACCCTATAGAAGTGTGCGAGTGTCAAGTGTGCGATGTGCATCAACAGTTTGTACAACATGCAGTCTAGATTGTATGACACACCAGTGTGCGACCATTCAATGTGCGATACACCATTTATACAATCATCCAGTTTGTACAAGTACCAAATATAGCAGATTCGACACTTTATGAACTTACAAACATGCATAACTCAATTTACTGAAAATAGACTGTTTTGGGGTGTTTGTTTACCATACTTAAGAGACTTCAAAAATTACGATCTTTTTATGTGACGTGCCTTTTGGAGAGTTTGATTTTGTGTTAAATTTTTAGAGTTTGAATCTTTACTAAAAATTTATAAAAATTCATTTACTAAGCTATAATCAGATTCGTCACTTTCTAACTGCAGCTCACGGAGAAATTCATTTAAAATCCTTGGTTATCCAATTGACGAAATTCCAGTTGGAAGTTTGCACTACACTTAAGACCATTTGTAGAAAAAAATTTCGTGGTCTAACTCTAATTATTCATCTAGTTATGACTTAAAACATAACACATAAAATCTGCAGAAAAACGCAACTTCAGTTGCTGAAACGAAATAATTTATTTAAAAATAGTAAAAGATGTCCAAAAATCATGATTCCAGCGCCATTAGAAGCGTATTTCAAAATAACACATTATAGACTCGAGAAAATCTAGATTTCATTAAATTATGACCCTGTTACAGCCAGTTAAAATTGGTTGTAACTGTCGGGCATAATATGTTTTCGTTACCCCATCACCCCAACGGAACAACTAACGCACCCAACGACCTAAAATCTTTAATCACAACAGATCATCATCTTAAAATAAATCATATAACAATTAGTTCATTAAACCCATCAAGATTTACATCAAAATTATTCTATGAAACGAAACCCTAACGACTAACCGAACCCGCACCCAATCATAACGCCAACAACAATGATTTCTAGCAACCCTCTATTACATGTAACTATCACAATGTCAAGAACATACAAGAACTTACAGAATCGCAGCCATGATAAAATGTTTTAACAAGTTTATACTGAAATTAAAGACAAGTTACCGGGTTGAAAGATGGTGGGGATCACTCGTGCTTGAACCGAAAGACTTGAAAGACTTCCTTGGGGCTCTTGATCGTCGCCTGCGAAGAGGAGAGGAGAGAGAACATGGATCGCAGGTTTATGTGTAGGTGGTTTAGGGTTTGAGGAATGTTATAAAAAAATAAACTTCCTGCATGTACGTACTATATTAAAAGAGTAGGAGTTGGGGTGGACTTAGGATTACATGACCTGGGCCGAAACTTGTAGTTAACAATTGGTTTAATACATTAATAACTGATTTGGGCCTAATTATTTAAGATTTGGACTTGCATATTTAGGAAATCAACATCTTTATTATCTTGATTGTCTTAAAAGTCCATTATCTTGAAACCAATTAATTCGTTGATGTCCACTAAATTGATTGGACTAAATTTAAGCCAATGGTGGTTTTGTTCAGAATTGAAAAGTCCATATGAGGCTTTATTTTTATGCCATGACTTTAGTTTTTCTTGATCAAAAATTGGCAACACACGGAAAAGAAAGAGTGGGCCAGAAACACTAAACAGTGTAGAATAAATGGGGTGGTCGGATGTTTTGGGCTGATAAGAAGAGGGAAGGGTAAGGGATAACGCATGAGGGTGTTCGGGTTGGCCCTTCTTAGACCAGAGTAAGAGAAGGAATCAGTGGGTGTGGGCCGTGAGTGAGAGTAGAGTAATGGGTTGGGCCACAAAATGGTTCGGGTGTCGAGTCAGTTCAATATTTGACTTCGAGTATCGTTCGTATAATACTATATGTTAAAATAAATTTATTCTTTTATAAAAACTAAGAGAAGTAAGGTGTTACGTAAAAGAATTTATAAATACGAAAACGAACGGTGCTAACCTCATAAGCACGGGTTGTCACATCATCCCCAAGTTGAAAGTAATTTCGTCCCGAAATTTAGCATGCAGTCACTGAAGAAGATAGTGTGGTTGAGCATTTTCGCGGGGTGTCACATCACACATACTTAATCATAAGTAATGTGTTATTCTTTTTCGGTTTGGTCAAGTATATAACTTGCCTTACCTTTCTTACTTAGTGTATTTCCCAGGTTCGAGCGTATTTATACACTCCTCCCATACACTTCGTCTTAACCAGGCTCTGATTACCAACTTGTAAGACCCTTACATTTATTGAATATTTGATATTTTATATATAGCATTTTTATGCGTCATTTTTACAAAATATTTCTTAAACAACGTTTACAAAAAGTTCAACCCTTCAAACGATATTTACAAAGGTTTAAATCATTCAAAAGATGATTTTACAAGTTCTACATAAGTTTTTGTAACGGAAACGACTAATGTAGCAGCGGAAACTTCGTTGATTGGTATGTTCGGTCCTCTAGCAAACTTGATCGGCATCCGGACGATGTTTATAGTTACCTACATTTAAAGTGATCACAAACATTAGTTATTAAGTTTATAACATGTTTAAAATAAGTTCCCAGCATCAAAATAACTAAATATGCAGTTCTGGCCGAGTTTAGGACCCGTCGCGCGACGCGACGGGATGTGAACCAATCTGTCGCGGGCCGTGGCCACTTCAATGGTCCCTGTCGCGGGGCGCGTGCAAAGGGTTTCAACAGAAAGATTTGTTCTCAGGCATGCACTATTCCAACCAAACTAGTTTTTACGAAACCGTCATAACTTACTCGTTATTGATCCGAATTGGGTCACGTTTCTTCCTACGTGATCGTAATTCGATCATCTATACTATGGAATCAAAATCCAACATCTAACTGAATAATTTTGTTACATTTAAGCCCGCGGCTTATAATAATTTCAAGTTATTTTGACCCGTTTGTATTTTAAACATCAATTTGATCAAAATAACTATCTGTTTTACACTAACAACACAACTTGGATATTTACTACTACTAGGGGCTTTAACCATGAGGTTTGTATGCCCATTATATTTACATGTATGTTATTTATTCGAACCGTTTAACTATAACGAGTTAAACGAAATTAAAACGAATCCTATATTTGGGGTCATGCTTCTTTTGGTCATACTCACAACTAAGTTTATGACTTATATTTTCGGCGTTACCCTTTCTCGGCTAACGACTATTATGTTTATTAATTCAAAATTCAGCATTATTTCGACGTCTTTACTCGTGCAACCTTTCCGGTTTGCATCAAGACATCCATTTGACCCGTTTATCCATCTTAGCGAAATCCATCGCTTTATTTCACCAAAGCTTCATTACTTTGGTTGTTTTGACCCGTTTGGTTTCATTAGCGACATCCATCGCTTTATATTACCAAACACTCATCATATGAGTCAAATTGACCCATTTGACTATCATTGTGAAATCCATCACTTTTATTGTCTAATATAACTTTAAACTCTTAATTTATCCGTTCGGTTTGTCTATCGGAATCCACCATTTTTGTATTAACCGAACTTCATAATATTGAAATTATCATTCAAAGTAATTAAACATAAAGAACTAACGTAAATTTACGAAGCGTGTAGCCGCGTACCTTTAAATCTTTACTTTCAACCGATTATCCATTCCGCCTTGATTACTTGACGATCCACCCAAATTGCCTATAGAATCCAATTCAAACTTATTACTAAGAATTCATATTTCAATATTCGACATCCAAAGCTTATAGCTAATCAATTAAGTGATTCTTTCATTTAAATCCATATTTCAAGATCACTTAGACATTTTGTCGAACATCTTAAGGGCGTAATCCTTATAATACCATTATCATGTTCATGATTAACTAGTTAACCATATCAAAACATCATTTTCATACTAATATGACAAGAATATCATAAAAGACACTTGAACTTGTATTATAACTGTAACACCTCGTAAAATCACGTCCAATGATGTGTTGACACGTGTACTAAACCCTAGTAAAGTCAAACGTTGACTATGAGGGACTAATTTTGCGAAAAATCAAAAATTTTGATTATGGAAAAACTGGAAGTATTAACATTCTTAGAATAAGTCTCTGAATAACCTCGCACACATTCATAATCTCATATTAAGCCACTTGTTGGATTATCAAAACCGTTTGCATAATAAACCGAAAGATTTGCACGGTAAAGGGTTAGAAGCGTCAACATGTTTAATAATACCTCTGAATGACCTTTTAACAAACCCGAAGCATCATAATATTCAATAATACTCTCGGGAATGCCCAATATGGATAACATAGGGCTTTGACGCAGTAAAGCGATAATACGCGCAAGTTTGCGCGTTAAAAGGACCGAAAGCGTCAATATTTGAAACTGCACCATTGAGCGACCATTTAAGCGAACTAGTGGGAACTGGAGTGTCTTAATACTCCATTATACCCTTGGGAATGATTGTTATTAACTTCGTAAGGCTTTTACGCCATTTCGCGTTAATACGCGCAAGTTCGCACATTAAAGGGGATAAAAGCGTCAATATGCCAAACTAGGCCTCTGACTGACCCTTTTAACATATCGAGAAGTTTATGATGCTTGGTTATACTCTTGGGTGTGCCTAATATTGGAAATATGAGGCCTCGTATGCTAAAAACATCGTTTCGGAAGAGTTCGGAAGTGCAGGGGCCAAACTTGTCAACATAAGAAAGTTTTGGTGAGCTGGTCTGGTCCTTACGGACCGTATACCCAGACCCTTGCGGTCCGTAAACAATGCCCAGTAACAGAAAACTAAAAACCAGCTTTGGTTTGCCTCCTTGCCTCACACATTTGATTCTAGGGGCCTTTGATGGTTTAGAAAAATGGTATTACACCTGTTATGATCTGGTTAAACATCTCTAACACTTGTAATGATCCTATGCAATCCAAAAACCTATATAAAGGGCCTTGAACTTCATTTCATTTCACACAATTTTCTTGAATTGTTGCTCTCCTACTCAAATCTGAGGGTCCTGATCATTTGGAACCTCCTTTTGAGTGATCTTCTGTCCTAAGGACCACTTGTAAGTGTTCCTTTCATGCTTAGTTATTTTGTTTGGCTCTTAAAGCAGAAAAGTCAAGCGTTTGCGATAAACGCTTTGACTTTTAGTTAGACCTTGTACGGTCAAGCCATGGTTCGCAACGAACATGGCTACGTGATCGTAATTAGGTAGGTGTTAAACCCTCAAAAAGGCACCTCCTAATTACCACGTTTACTTAGTTAATGGTCGGGTCAAAGTAATTAAAATAAATGTCAAACGGGGTCAGTTTTTAAATAAAATTCATAACTGATAATGTATAAGCTATAAAATCAGTTTTATCACTTTAGTAACTTGGTAAATATTAATTGAACATGTCTAAGCATGTTCAACCCGACAATTCTAAGTATAGGCTCGGTTCGCAACCGAAAGTCGCAAAAGTTGACTTTTTCTTTGACTTTCAGTTCTGACCCGAATTAGCTTAGTTTAATTATGCCTTAGGGTTCCTTTGTGACCATATTATATGTTAGTATAACCCTATGAGGTTATACTACATGGTCCTTTAGAATTAGAGTTCATATGCATGTTTCCGTTATATGCTTAAAAGTTGACCGTTTATGCCCTTTTGATATTAAAACGAGATTTTTGAAATGTGAGAGGACAAAAACCTTTATTACTGATTCATAAACATGTCCTAAAAATTTGACATCAGTTTGAGGTCTAGATTAGGAGTTATGCTCAATATCGTAAATTGAAGTCTTTTTATTAATTAAACGGCATTCTCGGCATAAAACCTATTTAAACCCAAATTTTGACACCAAACCTTTTGCCCACTGATGTAATATAATATTTAGAGGTTTTTGAAGATTTTGTTGAATTTTAAACTGATCATAACATAGGGTTCTTGCATTGACTCGGTAATTGACGGTTATGCCCTTTTTGCTAATGAAATGAGTTTTACACATCCTTTACATATCAAACCTTTTTCTACTGATTTTATATATTAAATAAATTATTTTAAACAGTAAAGGTTGTTCAAAATCTCAGATTTACTTATTTAACCCGAATACCGTCAAATACCGACTTTTATGCGATCTAGGCGCCTAGTATGGTTTAAACCCATATTTGGCACCTAAAGCTTGTTACCTACTGATGTTATGAATAAATTTTTATACTTTAACAGTAAGTAAAAGTTTTGAACTCATATTTCCAAAATTAACCCTTAAAGCATATGTGAAATGACCAAAATGCCCCTACGGTGCATAGTTTGGCCATGAACGGTAAATTTCACATATGTAAGATATCTTACTGATATAACTTGATAAAATAAATATTTTTACTGATTATTTAGACCAGAAACTCAGATTATTATTTAACCTCTTTTTATAAACGTTAAAATGACCAAAACACCCCTACGGGGCATAAATTGGTTGTAAATTCGTTTTGGGCATAATGAAAGGTATCCTACTGATATCCCAACATATTTAAGGCATATTAACTTGTGAAACATATTCATGACTCATTTGGTTACCCATTATGCATTTTACGCGTTCGGTACGGTTTATGTAACTAGTTTACATGAATTAACCGAAACGAGTCAAACCTTATCATTTTCACTTCAAAATTCAGAATGTGTTTAATTTACCCATATTATACAAGTCTCCATACTTGTCGGGTCTAAATCACATTCTAATCCGGTCTTCGCTTAATCTTGCGTTTTGAACCGTAGACCTTTCCTTAAAACTAACCGGTCTAAGTTACAACTTAAATAAGACCCGTTTGGAATCTAATAGGTTAATAAAACCTTCGTTCCAGATTGAGAGCCCCAGTAAAGGTACTTGTGCTTGCTGATTTGAATATACGGCTGAGAATAATATTAGCTCAGGTAAATACTTTTAACTTATATTCCATTATACGGGCTTGGAATACGGTATTATAAAAATACCGCTTGGTCGGGTGTAGAAACCTTTTAATCGGAGATGATTAAATTGAATAATCCCGTTTTAATCAGTATTGCTTGATAACAAATAACATTGGGGGTTAATGACCGTGTCCTGGATATCCTTGGCTCATTTAAAAAGTGTAAATGGCCACAACTTAAGCATAAGGTATAGGCATAACACCTCCTGTTGCATATGTAAAAGATATACTCACTCGTGAGGTAACTTCTTGTGAGTTATATTTGTGGTGTGTCGATTAATCTTGATCGGTTTGTTTAAGACAAACATGTAAATCTGATACAAGATTGTTATTAATATAATTGTCCCAAGTTATAAAAGAATATTTGTGCCTTGTGCATTAAAAATCAATTTTCATAAAGATTTTCAAAAGAGTCAGTTAATTGTATTTACCAGTGTAAACTGACATATTTTCAAAAAAGGTTAAGTGACAGGTATTGTACGTAAATTGGCTGGGAGCTCAGGGCATTAATAAGGAATCTTGCAAGTTCTAAACGTCTAAAGTCTGTTGAACAGTGTTTATATTTCTGTTTTAAGATCCGCCTGTGGATCCATCTTGCAATCCATTTGTAATATTTGATGTCACTTTTGAATCGGTTTGCAATATATTTACTCTAGACTTCCGTTGTGCATTGAACTGTGATTATTTGACTATGATGGTATCAACTACGTCACGATACTCCCCACCGGGCCCACCGGTAATACGTGGAAATATCGGGGTGTGACAATAACAATCAAATAACATCAATTATCACAATGATTCAAGTAGTTATCACAAAATCCATATAACCCACATATGATACACATTGAAATCACTAGGTTATGACATGAATTCATCACTTTCTTATCTAAGACTTGTGTCTTAGACCTTTAATCATCCTAATTTTACCATAACATCAATTAATTCTTCAATAATTTCAGGTATGAAAATTCAAGAAGAATCAAAACTTCACCAAAGATCAAAATTAAACATGCCTTGTGATCCTCTAACTATAGTGATCACGAATTTAGCTTAGAATCGAGTTCAATTCGGATTCTGTCTTTGATTTTGAGTGATATATAGAGAATTTAGGGTTTTGTATGAAAGGCTCTGTTTTGCCCTGTGGTTTTGATCGACCAGAGGTTTACACACACCAAGTGTGTGTTTAAACCTATCTTGTTTTATTAAAAGAGCTTTCAAGAATGACACTTTTAGTCCCTAAAGATTTTAGGATATGTAAAGTAATTAAAATCCCTTAATTCCCATCTTTTTATAAGTAAAATTTTAACTAGGTTAATTATTCCTAGTTTTAATTTTACTATTTTATTATCAATATTAGCAATTATACATGTATACAAGCATATATAATTTAATATTTGAGGGGTGTTACACTGGTGTACTTCTGCTGTGGAAGAGATGTTATACTTATACAGCATCTGAGTTGAAACAACCAAAAACAAATTAAAGGAGAGAATTAAATTGCATTAAACGTCTTTAATGCACTTTAATTCGTCATTTAATTCTCAGTCAAAACCGTTGACTCGTCTCTTTCAAATGCTGAAATGAAACTGCTCTAACATTGAAGTCTGGAAGCTTCTTTCACGTGCGTGCGCCCAGGACAGACACTCTGGTGCATGTGCGCTTGTTTGGCTCATTTTCATCCGCGAGCAGGCTTGCACCACTCATGCGCGCGTGCGATAGTAGGTCTGCACCACCCTTGCGCGTGTGCTAGCTTGGCACACTTTCACGCGCGTGCCAGTCAAATGTGAACCTGTACGAGTGTGCCACACAGTCGCGCCGTATTGGATCACTTTGGTGTGCCCGCGCGCGTCACTTAGTGTCCATGCGCCAGTGCGCGAAGACCAACCTGGTCATGCCCCCGTGTACTCGCGCGAGACTAACCTAGTCATGGCCGTGCACTTGCACGCCTGCCTGCCAAGTCATCCTCCATGGTTTACCTGCCTCCTGGTCTTTGCAGCCCATGTGCTTCACCACGTGCGCGTGGTCAAAAATACAAAGGCGGCTCTCAAGTGGCTCGCAGCGTTGCGAGCGTGCGAAGTGCAAAGTGCGCCATCAGTGCCACATTGCGCCATCCTCGCGGAAGGAATGACACTTAGCGAGAAATTTCAAGTGGCAGCAGTGATTGAAAAGTTACCTCCTTGTTGGGTGGATTTTAAGAATTATCTTAAACACAAACGAAAGGAGATGACTTTAGAGGATCTTATTGTTCGTCTTTGGATTGAAGAGGATAATAGAATTGCCCAAAAAGACAGCCTTGCGTAAACTACTGCTAGCGCAAATATGGTTGAGCATGGGCAATCCTCTAAGAGCAACAAGGGTAAGGGGAAGAAGGACAAAGAGAAAGCAAAGGCTAGCAAGCTTGGACCAAAGAAAGGGGTTGTGAAAAAGAAGCCTCAAGTGTTCCAAGGGACTTGTTACAACTGTGACGAGCCGGGGCATCGGGCTAACCAATGCAAGAAACCAAAGCGTGAGCTGGCACATGGTAGATGAAGACGGAATGCCTTTGGTGGCAATGATTTCCGACAAAACCGCCATGATGGATGAGGTCAATACCATGACCAACACTCCAAAAGGATGGTGGGTTGATACGGGCGCGACCCGTCATGTATGCCCAGACAGGAGCCTCTTTAGCACCTTCAGGGAGCTTGCGGGAGATGAGAAGCTGTATATGGGAAATGTAACCACCGCGGACATCAAGGGTGAAGGCACAGTGATTTTGAAGTGGACTTTTGGGTAGGAGCTCACTCTAACCAACGTGCTGTACGTTCCGGATTTACGCAAGAGCCGAGTCTCGGGATGGTTGCTTAATAAGTTTAGATTCCGTTTAGTATTTGAAAGTGACAACTTTGTTCTTACTAAACGAGGAACGTATGTTGGTAAGGGCTATGCCCTCAATGGAATGTTCAAATTGAATGTAATGGCTGTAAAAAAGAACATGAATAAAATTGCTACTACTTCTACTTATATGCTTGAGTTTTCCGATTCGAATAAATGGCATGGTAGATTAGGTCACATAAATTTTAATTCAATACATCGTTTAATCAATTTAAAATGTATACCAACATTCCATATTGATTCACATTCAAAATGCGAAACATGCGTATAATCCAAACTTACAAGATCATCATCGAAATCGGTTAAACGAATAACCGAACCCCTTGATTTAATTCACACCGATATTTGTGATTTAAAAGCGGTACCCACAAGAGGAGGAAATAAGTACTTTATCACGTTTATTGATGATTGTACTAAATATTGCTATGTATATTTACTAAAAAGTAAAGACGAAGCAATAAATAAATTTATCTTGTATAAAAATGAAGTTGAGAATCAACTTCAAAAGAAGATAAAAGGTGTGAGAAGCGACCGAGGAGACGAATATGTTTCACATTTTGCTGATTTATGCGCAAAAAGTGGCATTGTACATGATGAGGGTACACCTCCTTATTCTCCACAATCAAATGGCGTGGCAGAACGAAAGAACCGTACATTAAAAGAAATGGTAAACGCCATGTTGATCAGTTCTGGGGTGAGCCAGGACATGTGGGGGGAAGCCATTCTCTCGGCCAGTTATCTTTTAAACAAGATACCACTCAAAAAGAGGGACGAAACTCCATATGAGTTATGGAAAAGAAGAAAACCTTCATACAAATACTTGAAAGTGTAGGGGTGCCTAGCAAAGGTGATTGTACCACCTCCTAAGGCTCTTAGGATAGGACCCAAAAATGTTGATTGCATATTCATCGGGTATGCGCATCAAAGTAGTGCACATCGCTTTCTTGTACATGAGTCCAAGAATCCAGATGTACACGAACACACTATCATGGAGGTGAATCCTAACGTTTTTACGTACTTTGAAAATTTGTTTCCTTTGAGAGGACAAAGACATGCAACATCATCAACACCCAATTTTGAAGTAGGTGAAAACTCATCTATACCAGTTGATGACGTAATTCAGGATAAGACACATGAACGACCTGAGGTTGAGGAAGGTGATCGTAGGCAAAGCAAAAGGCCAAGGGTTGAAAAATCCTTCGGTCCAGACTTCGTTAGCTATATGGTTGAGGGCGAGCCCAATACATATTGTGAAGCGGTTTCCTCTTCGGAAGGACCTCAATGGAAAGAAGCAATAAAGAACGAAATTGATTCTATATTGCAAAATCATACTTGGGAGTTAGTAGATCTTCCACCTGGTTGCAAACCACTTGGATATCGTTGGATATTCAAAAGGAAGATGAAAAAGGATGGAAGTGTTGATAAATACAAGGCTAGGTGGGTGATTAAAGGATTTAGACAAAACAAAGGTCTAGATTACTTTGATACCTACTCGCCTGTGACACGCATAACCTCCATAAGATTGGTTCTTGCTATAGAGGCTTTAAGAAATTTGGAAGTTCACCAAATGGATGTTAAAACCGCATTTCTAAATGGCAATTTAGAAGAAGAGATTTACATGGAGCAACCTGAAGGTTTCTCCGCCCCAGGTCAAGAGGGTAAAGTATGTAAACTAGTCAAGTCTTTGTATGGCTTAAAGCAAGCTCCAAAACAATGGCACCAAAAATTTGATTATGTCATGATTGACAATGGTTTCAAAATAAATGAGTGCGACAAATGTGTTTATTTCAAAGACACAAATGAAGGTTTTGTGATTTTATGTCTTTATGTAGACGATATGCTTATCATTGGGAGTAATGATAAAATGATCAAAGCTACTAAAAACATGTTGAAAGCGAGATTTGACATGAAAGACACGGGTCTAGCGGATGTGATTTTTGGAGTAAAAATCATTAGAACCCAAGATGGTCTTGTGTTAAGTCAATCTCACTATGTGGATAAGATTCTTGAAAAATTCAACTCGGGAGATACGAGTGTAGCTCGAACTCCAGTTGATACCTCCCAACATCTAACGAAAAATAGAGGAGATGGAGTTGCTCAGTTAGAGTACTCAAGAATTATTGGCAGTCTGATGTATCTGATGACATGTACTAGACCCGACTTAGCATACGTTGTGAGTAGGCTAAGTAGATATATACTAGCAATCCAAGTCATGAACATTGGAAAAGTATAACAAGCGTGATTAGATACATAAGATACACAAGAGATTAGGGGTTACATTATACCCGACAACCAGCAGTGATCGAAGGATATACTGATGCAAACTGGATATCGGATAATAAAGATTCCAAATCAACAAGTCGTTACGTGTTTACACTTGGAGGAGCGGCTATTGCTTGGAAGTCTTCTAAGCAAACTGTCATAGCAAGATCAACAATGGAATCCGAATTTATCGCCTTGGATAAGTCAGGAGAGGAGGCGGAATGGCTACGTCCATTCGTGGAATATATTCCAAGATGGCCAAAGCCTTTGCCAGCCATATGTATACATTGTGATAGCCAATCAACGATTGATAGAGCTCAAAGCTCAATGTACAATGGCAGATCAAGGCACATTCGACGTAGACACAACACGGTACGACAACTACTCTCAACGGGTGTTATAACAATTGACTATGTGAGATCAAAAGATAACATTGCGGACCCGTTTACGAAAGGCTTAAGCAAAGAGTTAGTTCCAATGTCGTCAATAGGAATGAGACTAAAGCCTGTGGTAAATGGGAATATGAGGGAAACCTAACTTTACTGGAGATCCCAAGATCTAAGTTCAATAGGACAACTTAATCATATTACCAAAGCGGAGTCATTGCGGGGGAGTACCCCAAACCAAATAAAAGGGAGTTATATACTTCCTAGTCCATTCGAATCAAAGACATTGAAGTGAGGCTAAGCATATTAAGGTTAACGATTTCGAGAAATCAAATAACCATGATGCTTTTAATGATTCATGGGAATCACCTATGTGAGAGAGAAGTAGAGTCGCTTCGAATGGCATTGTGGGGTGCGCAATCCTAGAGCTCTCACAGAACCAGGCTAGTGTTCCAGGACCATAATAGGACAGGACAATGAGGGGTTGGCCAGACTAGGGAGAGTATTGTGAGAAGCGTATTGTCATTTACACAAATGGGGGTATGTTCAAGGACATCGCGTCTACAAACCGCTAGTAAGCTAAGTATGCTTCACAAAAGAAGGTTCAAATGTAACAACCTACCTTTCTTTCAATACTCAATTGTCGAAGTGTATCGTTGAAACTTGTAAGGAAATATCGATTTCCATTCATGTGGGGGATTGTTGGAAATTTTGTGAAAATAGCATTTTTTACAAATATAGGAAATGCATTTTTCCTATTTTTGGACTAGAAAGAAATATGAGAAACGAAGGAGATTTCATACATTTATTTATGGGTTTGTGTTCTATTTGGAAGAGTTTCGCAACGAATTAAACCGCGTCCAAAACGGAGCTAAGATGAATGAGATATCGATGCTCAAAGTTTGGTGTTTGAAACATTCAATGTTGAAATAATGGGAAAGTGGCACCTTGTTCCACGTAGGAGGAGAGATAGATGAAACTTAAAGGGGTATTTACGGGGGAACTCTTCATCCTTATTGTTTCATGGAAGCACACACTAGTGTTCATGGAAGCACACACTAGTATACTCGCGAAGGGTACAGAGCACCCTAACTCGTACTCGCACAGAGTTCCCCCTTAAATACCCCTTTAAGTTTCATCTCTCTTTCTATGTGGGACAAGGTGCCACTTTCCCATTATTTCAGCATTCAATGTTTCAAACACCAAACTTTGAGCATCGATATCTCATTCATCTTAGCTCCGTTTTGGACGCGGTTTAGTTCGTTGTGAAGCTCTTCCAACATAGAACACAAACCCACAAATAAATGTATGAAATCTCCTTTGTTTCTTATATTTATTTCTAGTCCAAAAATAGGAAAAATGCATTTCCTATATTTATGAAAAATGTTATTTTCACAAAATTTCCAAAAGAATGTGGGATTACCTCAACTCTAGTTTTTTTTGTTGTTCTAATGCTATATGATTCTTCTCTGTGAGGTCTAGTATCGGTTGTTAAATAGCACCTCAATTTGGCCACTTGAATCACATGCAAATTTGAACAAGGAGTAGTTGCAAATCTCTAGAAACAATTGGCCTGGGTTTGTTCTATCTCACATATGATGGCAATGGTTTATTGGGTTTGTTCTAATACCTTGATTCGTTGATGTTCAGTTATGGGACATTTTTTAATCATAATGATAAAAATCGTACTACGCAACAGATAGAAGATTTGAACTTGAAATGAAACAGATAGATCTAAGGCCCACTTGTAATACAGAAACACCACACAAACGAACAATAGGGTAGCGAATTTCCAATAGAAGATACAGATATACCATTACGGTTAGAGAATCGTGTCTAAGAACACCACACAACAGGCCACAATTGAGCTAGCATAGACATATATTAATATTAATTAACCCACACACATGAGAAAATTAACACGCATTTTTCATCATAAACTCACTGCCTTCTCATTTCTTCATTCGGTTACATACAGGAGAGAAAATTACATGAAACAAAAATAAATAAAATAATAAAGACTAAAGAAAAATAAACAAAAATTAATGTATGAATAAAATAAACATGGGATAACTAAAACTTGCATGGTAGGGATGCAAACATGGTTTCTTCAGCCAACATATTCATGGATCAAAGTGACCCAGGTTGGCGACCCACCCGTTATATATTAACGGGTTTGTGATCCGACGTACATCACATAACCTCATGGATAGTCTAGAACGAGGACTCAGTTGTTTCAATCGATTCAACCATTCAAGTGTGTTTTTCATGTCTACAAGGCAATTTTTGTTCCACAATGGGGACAATTATGTGGCAAAATGACGGGTAGGGTCGGGTAGTGAATCAAAATAAGTTAAAGAGATACGGCTAAAGTTGAAACCATAGTTACACCTTTTTATGTATAAATTTTGAAACCATAGTTACACATTTTTATGTATAAATTTATAAATTTAAGGACCAAGGTAGTGAAAAAAAGGGAGGGGGGGGGGGGGGAGGTTAAATGTTAAAATACACAAATTAATTTTACACTTTTTATGTAGATTTTTACAAGTTTTAGAGACTAAATGTAAATTAATAAAACACAGAGGGGTTAAATGTTCAAATCTATAAAGTTATTTAACCCTAAAAAGCCTCAAACGCAACAAAACGCAGCCGCTCTTCTTCTTCCTAGTTTCCAGCAAGTTTCCGGCAGAAATTGCAGGTTTCCAGCCGGAATTCATCGTCGGAATCCGCTATAATCGCGCTATGGAGTCGCTACATAGCATAGCATATAGCGAGGGTATGACGCAACACGACGCTATTCGCTATAGCGGTCGCTATGGAAGCTATCGATAACTATGGTTGAAACAATGTATTATTGAGAAAAATAAATTTAAACGATTTCATGTGTTATATTTACTTATTGCAACTTAAAACGATTTCATGTGTTACATTTACTTATGGCAACTAGTAGCAACGACGTGCAATAGTTATGGTGATTATGTCAGCAATACCCATCCGGTGGTTGGCTGGTGGCAGTGATGAAGATGACGTTAGCGGCGATGTGGTGGCGTCAACTTCAATGTTTTAAAAACCGGTTCAAACCGGCCAATTGCACTTGTTGAACCATCCGGTTAAACCGCCCGATACATCCGGCTAAACCGTTTCTGAGCCAAATCCGGTACAGTATGAAAACCAGATTTTAAAACATTGGTTAACTTATTTGTACACTTAAATTAGAAATTAGCTAAATCAACACATGTGTAGAAGAACTGGTCATGATAATCATGAGTAGAATAATACGTAACATTGTGTAGGGATTAGCTAAATCAACACACGTATAGAACTGGTCATGATAATCACGAGTAGAATAATACGTAACATTGTGTAGGGATGATACATAATACACGCCATCTCTCTTAAAAGAAAGATGAAAATTAACACACACAACCACTGTTTATTGTTAAGATAACCAACCAAGTGACACGACATCCAAACCAAAGCATTCAAGACACTCAAAAGATAACAATACCTTAAAATAACACAAAGATAAAGGAAGTAGAGTACCTACCATCTTACTCTTCTTCAGTTTCAGACTCTGCACTCTGAAGCCACTCCACAAAAGGCTTTGCATTCTTCCAGACGAGAGAGCTTTTGTTCCCGCCACTTGCTCCCTCCTCGTACCACTTCACGATGTACTCTTCTTCCAGAAGGTCCACATCATACAACGCTTTCAAAACAAGCGGCACTTCCTTCACTGCAATCGGGTTTGACTTCTCACAGAAGTCTTCAATTGCTTTTAAAAGAAGCAACTGTGAATCATTTTCACCATCAACAACAGCAGCTAAGTAGTTTTTCTTCTTGAGCGCGTGTTTTGCATACCCTTTCTCCACTCCATCCAGTAATGCCTCGTAAAGAGCGCTTGCATTTTCTTGTGGAGAGCCCGATAGTGACGACAACATTTCCTTTGGACCGACACCCTTCTTTAAATATTCCTTAGCCATGTCAACGAGATTCTTTTTCATCATGTTGCCATTGGATTTCTCCTCCACCACAGGATTTGTCTTCTTCAGAGGCTCTTCTGTAGACAGCATCACCATTTCGGCTGTCACACTACTAAGCTGTTCCTGAATGCGTTGACGGGCCGCTTCTGCTGATGTGTCAGTCTGCCACTGAACCTCATCATCTTCCTCACCTGAACCATTCTCCTTGTCGCCAGCCTGGCTTGCGGCTGGTGAAACACGATCCTCATCAGAAGCATTACCTTTCTTCTTTGACGATGTTTTATCTTTGCTAGTCTTCTTCACCGCGTCTTTCGTCTGCTGCTGTAGCTTCTTTTGTACTTTATCTGCTGCCTCACCTTCCTTCAGCCGCTCCTTTTCAGCCCTCCTCATCGCCTTTTTGTCTTTAGAGTTTTTCTTCTGTTCCGGTGGATTCTTCAAGATAAACGATGTCAGCTTGTCTCTCATATCCACATCAGACACAAAGCCACAAGCAGCACATTTCAACTGAACCATCTGACTTTTTGTAATTAGTATCTCTGTTTCCGGATTCCCGCAACCGTAACACTGAACATACTTTTTGATAAAATTCTCAAGGAGGCCAGCTAGTTTTGCAGTGTCATGAGAACCGTTCACAAGTGACACCCCTGTTTTTTCATCAAACTTAGACTGTGCTCCAAGCTCACACCCGAAATATTTTGTAGTGTAAGAAGCTGGCCTAGCCAAAGCTTTAGCAACATCAACCATGTTCACTATATTCGTTTTGATGCCGTTTCCTCGCCCCTCGATCTTCGTAATCATCTTTGGCATCTTATACCTGTAGAATGCATCATCGCTGTTGCTGGCACCAATGTTCTGCAAAGCCATTGTTATTGGTTCCTCGAGTAGTCAAAGTGTCAGATCACAGATTTTTGGAGCAAAAACACGAGCAATCAGTTGTTGTAAGGAATGAAGGTAGCTGCGCCAAGCTGCTGCAACCACAGAGTTCTCTATAGGAGCTCGAAGCATACAGCCAACCGTTTTCAACAGGATAGGTGTTTCCTTCTTGAAAGGATATAGGACAATACTCTCCCAATAACCCGATAGACCCTAAGTAGAGAATACCCTGCTCGGACATAAAAATACCCTTTTTATAACCTTCCAAAAGTTCCACCTTGCAATATCTTAAAAGCCAATTCCTTGCACCTTCATAGAAGTTATGGTAAGAAATTAGTAACCCAGAAAAGTAACACAACAAATCATAAATGCCAATTACCACAATGCGCTTTAAATGTCATACCACAAGAAATGTATAGCCGTGATGAAATGTATAGAGCGATTAACACCAGTAAGACAAACATGAAGACTATTAAGCAAACACTTTTACTGAACAACATTGTTAAAACATACAAAACTATGACTCAACAAAGAAGTAAGACAGACCAACAATGTGATTGTTTCAACCACATCTTAATCGCAACAAAATCCACATAGAACAGCATATTAACAATAAAATCAAGTATGACTGAAGAAAAACTAGGCAAACAAATTATGCTGTTAATAGGAATAACACAACCCTTAACAGGGTATATCAAGCATAGTCACATGGAACGCGATACGCTCCGGTACGCGGTGCGAAAACCTGTACTCAATTCGGGCCTTTCTAAAAATCGGTACGTTGGTGGGTAGGTTCATTTGGGAACGCTAATTCGGTTCGTGGTACGGTACGGTGTATCCTATGGCGTACCACTGTAGCCTGGTACACATCATATATATATAATAGATCTTTCATTAAATTTTCAAAAACATAATCAAAATTCAAAACAGAAACTTCATAAAAGAAAATTCATAATCAAAACATAAATTTCATAAAACTCAATCTTATCGAAAGCCATTTGCTAATTGCTTACTGTTTTGTTTTTGTAATTGACTGAATTGAATTGAAATATTGTGTGCTAGATTGATTGTTACAGCAGGTATTTATAGTTAACATGGGATGGGTAATAATTAAAGTGTGTTAATTGTAGTGTGAAAAGTTAATGGGGGGAAAAAATTGTTCACTTACCTCTGTTATATAAAAAGTGGGAAAAAGTTAATGGCTTTTCAAATTCCGGTACACGAATCTGGCCGTAGCGGAACGCCAGCCGCTACAAACAGAAACGCGTTTCAGATTGATTAAAAACGTGTATTTACCGATTGGAAATCGGGAACGGTCCAATTTTTAGCGGTCCGGTATGCGCACCAGAGGCGATTGGGACAACTCTGTAAAGCGATTCGGTACAATCGATCTGGTACGCGATACGCGGGTCTTTTAGCGTTTCCTGTGACTATGATATCAAGTCAGCTTTGTATCGACTTCACAATTTGCATGTGACTATTAATCCAGCACCGACTATTTAAGTTTCTCAAGATTGCATAGATGTAATCCTTGTATAAAGTAACTTCTAACCAAGTTCAATCATAAGAGCGTATCACCACAATACGATTCAATTGTAGCAACATCGCCAATGGGACAACATACTACTTACAAAAATCACACTTATGTTGTCAAATGTATACACATAGCAATTACTTAACAATAAAATGCTCAAGTATGTAACAAAACAACATAACCAATTATGACTGAGATATCAGACACACGTTACGTTGTTAAAAGGAATAACGTATGCATCCCTAAACAGTTCAACCAGATGTAACATGTCCGCCTTATATCGACTTTGACAATTTGTGTGTGAATGTGTGATTATTAAAGCAAACCGGTGCCAATTATTTAAGTTCCTCAATTGCATAAATATGATCATTAAAAAAGTAACTTCCAACAATACTCCATATACGTCACCATAAAGAGAGTAACTGTTAAAATTCAAAGACGGAACTATACAAATAGTTAAAGAGTATTAAAGATGACATTGTAGCACCACTTATATAACATCAGATTTATTTCTAGTCTTTTAGCACCGATACAACACAAACATATATCATAAAACCTATTTCATTAACATTTTCCCTATTTGTAAGAAGATCATAAAAATTATAAAGTGATAAAATACTCCTCTGCCAAATCCTTAAACCACCACATACAAATTTTCAGTATTAAAACAATCATAAAAAATACAACACATCAACAACGAAACACACACAATCGTGATTCAAATAATCGATGTTCCACCACATAATCAGAGACCACAACACGGAAACAAAAATCCAAAAACTACAGCAAACAATAAACATCCATAACATTTTCAGATCTCGGATGAAAACTGTCTTCGTGAATCTTTAACAACATCGATTTTCACTGATTATAACAACACAATAAACTCTTTGAATTATCAACAGACAGGCCGATATACATAGCAACTCCACCGTTACAAGCAATTAATAATAACGAATAACATAAATCAAAACATCATAAGGAATAATAATCGGAATCGAATATAGAGTTGTGAAAAGTTACCGATCGATAGAGATGTAAGAGGCGCCTAGGGTTTTCAATTTCAATTGTGGCCAATAGATGATGAGCGAGCGATTCTGAGAAAAAGATCCGTCTTATTATCTATCGCCCACACTCCACGTATTGTTGATTCTACTTATGAGAGTGTCACTGTTTGACCCTTAGGTTTTATATTTGTAACTAATGGACCTTTATACTTATAATTAGGGATGAGCTCGGTACCATACCGGTAGGGGTGAGCGTTTCGCGGTTGCAACCCGCGAGAACCTTGGACCCGACCCATGAGAACCTTGGACCCGAACCTTTTTGAATATATGGGTTGGTTCCGATTCTAGATTTATACAAAATATCGGTTCCGGGTCGGTTCGGTTCCAAGTTCCAACCCGATGGTTCTAAGATAAGAACCACAAGAACCATTTGTGTTTTAATTATAATTATAATGTATAAAAAAAACCTACTATTTAGAGAAATGGTCCAATAGATATGTACTCTTAATACAAAAAATAAAACAATATTCTTCTTTCGTCTCTTCGCTATTCTTTTAATGCGTAATATTAATTACAGTATTAAAAGAATATTCTATTAATTACGTGTAATTGATTTCACGTAATATTAATTAGAGTATTAAAAGAATATTTATTTTAAAGAATAACAATGTGTATTTCATGAAACATTTTTCAGCTAGATGTGTACGTGTGAATGCGATGTACTACGTAATATATTTACTATATCCAAATTTGAAGTATACATTTACATATGTTACTCTAATGTATTTATATGTATGTATTAGTGACAAATATAAAAGTAAAGACCACAAATTATGGTATAGTCTTATTACATAGCTTTTGATATGTTCAATTGGATATGTTCTAATGTTTATATACATGTATCTTTGTTTTGATATGTATACATAATGGATTCGCATACGAGTGAAGAGAATGACAAAACCGTTACGAAAACATAAGTGGGGAAACGAAAAGTGACTTAAAAAGGAAAGCAAATTGGTTATTGTTAGAACCATATGAAGAAATTCATTAATGAACCTATTCAAAGAATAGGAAGATGTAACCCTTCAAAGGTTTTTATATAAAAAGGTTCTGACCCATCAGACCCTTTACCTGACCCATTAGAACCTTTAGGACCCAGAACCACATAGCCTTCTAAGGTTCGGTTGTGGTTCTTAATTTCGTCAATAAAAGTTATGTGGTTCTGGTGGGTCCGGGTCGGGTCGGTTCTTACCCTTTGCAAAGCTCTAAAAAATACAACTAGGTTTATGCCTGCGATGTCGCAACGGGAAGGGGAAGAGGGCCACGAGACTTAATGGTACCTACAATGGGGAGGGAGAGGACTACGAGCCTGTGATGGTGATATTGCGACCTAAAGAATATGGCGAAAGGGGCGCTGAATCTATAAAAGGAGCGACGATGAGAGATTACAAACCCATATGTTGAGTTTCGATTTTGAAGTCAGTCTCACGACAGTCGGCAATCGAGGGTGGAAGAGGGGCGAACGGCAAGGTCGATCGGTTTTCGAATAAATGTGGCGTGCAAACTAAGAAACCTTGTTTTTGAATTGTGAGGCCATGAGTCATAAAGCCCCTTGTGGGGCGTTATGCGACAAGTGGCGGATTGTGTAAAAGATGGGCTTTATATAACTTGAATGGGTAGTGGGGTTATATATGTATGGGGCTTTATATATATATATATATATATATATATATATATATATATATATATATATATATATATATATATATATATATATAGGGGACCGCTAGAATGAGAACCACCTCGAGTTATGAGAACCGCGAGAACCACACCGTACGGGGCGAGGTGGACCAAATTTTTTTTCAAAAACGTAGATTAGTGTATCACAAACACATTCGTAAAAACAAGAGTCATATTAGTTTTCTTATGTGGTAGAAGGTCGGGTTCAAATCCTTTATAGGTTATTGTACAAGAGAAAAGAAGTGTACGAAATATAGGTGAGAAGTTTAGCCCTTGATTTGCAAAATCAATGGTTGAGACTAAGTGGTCCCCAAATAGGCAAATATAGAATTGACATAACTAAAAACAAGAGAAACAAAGAGGGAAAACAGCGAAACAGGAAAATCCAATATTGACTCATAAACCCACTCCCCCCCCCCCCCCCTTGATTTTCAAACGACTATAACGTTTTCATACGTTAATATTTTTTTTATAAAAATTGCACCAGCATTTCATTCTCTTTAATCCGAGCAGCCTATTGCTATAGTTTTCTTAAAAAAATTGCAGGATTTTAAATACTCATTACGTGATTTTGAATACCCAGTAAGTGACTACGTGATCTTGAATACCCAATACGTGATTACTTGATTTTATTATAGTACATTATGTGAAACCCCACTAAGTGATTACGTAACTATAGTTGACTATGTATTTAAAATCACATAATGAGTATTCAAAATACGGTGTAATTCACACAGTAGTCTACTTTTATCTTTTAAAGAAAACTAGGATTGAGACCCGCCGCAATGCGGCGGGGATTCTTTATTTATAACTAAGTCGATTTAGGACCCGCACGTTATGTTAAACCTGTCAAACGGGGAAGAAATAGACAATGTAAAAACGTTCACCCACAGACGCACGTTGGGTCAAGTTAACTCGCAAAATTTAGAACGAAACGTAAAAACGTTAAACCAAAGACGCAGTCGATCTAGGACCCGCACGTTATGTTAAACCTGTCAAACGGGGAAAAATAGACGATGTAAAAACGTTCACCCACACACGCACGTTGCGTCGTGTTAAGTCGCAAAATTTAGAACGAAACGTAAAAACGTTAAACCAAAGACGCACGTTGCGATGTGTTAAGTCACAAAATTTAGAACCAAGCATAAAGCAAAAAAATTTCGGAAAATGAAAACTACAAAAGACCAAAGTTGAAAGTAAAAAAAGTTGTGAGGATAGATTGCAAAAGATAAAAATTTTGGGGTTAAAAGTAAAAAACAAATAGTTTTTGGTTAAAAGTAATTTATGAAATACTTTTAGTTGAAAAATAAAAAAATCATTTTTTCTTGGAAAACCCCCAAAGCCAAGGTTACGACAACTATATGCATAACTATTTTTTCTTTGGAAACCCCCCAAAGCACACCCCCTGTTGCGACGGGCGTAAAACGGTGTCAAATATTACTAATGTTACACAACCGTTATCGACCACCAACACTGACTCGACCTAGGATCTGCGTGTTGCGGCGAACCTTTTAAACATGAAAAAGTATAGGTAAAAAAGTTGAACCACACATGCACGTTGCGCCGTGTTAACTTGCAAAATTTGAAACAAAACATAAAAAAGTTGAACCACACTCGTACGTTGCGTCATATTAACTCGAAAAATTTAGAACTATACGTTAACCGAAAATTTGTCAAAGATGAAAAGTATAAGTGACAAAAGTTGTGAAGTTAAATTGAAAATAATGAAGAGTTTTGGGTTAAAGTTAAAAAAACAAATTATGTAGGGTTAAAATTGCAAAAGGTAAAAACCTTTGGGTTAAAAGTAATGAAAAGTTTTGGGTTAAAGTTAAAAAAACGAATTATATAGGGTTAAAATTGCAAAAGGTAAAAATCTTTGGGTTAAAAATAAAAAATCAAGTTTTAAAAAAAAAAAAAAAACCTAAAGCATAATGTACAAGTTCCAATGCATAATTTTTGTTGCTTATTTAGAGTAATTAGAATTACCACCCGCCGCAATGCGGCAGGGATTCATTAGTTATATATCAAATTAGATAAAAGTAAAATATTTCTTACATGACCGTGAACCTGTGTGTATAACAAAAAAAAGAATAACTAAGTTGATCTCTGACTCGCGCGCTGCGACAGACTTATCAAACGGGGAAAATAGATGCGTTGCGAAAGGCCTGTCAAACGGGAAAAAATAGATGAAAAAACGTTGAAACCGCACACGCACGTTGCGGTGTGTTAACTCGGAAAATTTAGAACGAAACGTTAAACGGAAAACTTGCGAAAGATGAAAAGTATAAGAGACCAATGTTGAATGTTAAAAAATGTTAGGGTTAAATTGCAAATGATGTAAAACTTTGAGTTAAATGTAAAAAAAAAAAAAATCAAAGTGATTAAATTGCAAAAGATATAAACTTTTGAATTATAAATGAAAAATCAAACTAAGGGTTTCAAATTACAAAGAATGAAACTTTAAGCTTAATTTGCCAAAGATTTAAACTTTAGGGTTAGAAAGGAAAAATCCAATTTTTTTTGAAAAACTCCCACAACATATGGTACAACTTGCATATGTGATGTGTGTAAAATGCAACATATAAATTACATCAAATAAGGCATAAAACTAACCCTTTTTTAGTACTAATATTGGAAAAAGAGTGTTTTTGTCTTCCTTTTGTATTTTCAGGATTAAATGAGCTCAAAAACGCAAAAGAAGCAAAAAGACAGCTAAATCCAACATAAATACAAGAAAAGGAATATTAGTGGACTGCCCGAACCCTCAACGGCACCTTCCAAAGCAAAATAGAGAAAACAGAAGACTGAACACGCCCCGTGCTCAGCCAGCACGGGGCCGTGCCCAAGAAGCAGCAGAAAAGACAAACCTATAGAAGCTTCTATTGCCCATCACGGGGCCGTGCTCAGCGGACACGGGGGCGTGTCGAAAGTACAGCAGGCGCATTTATTGTAATTGCGAATTACAATTAATGAGGAGAGAGAGTGTCAGACGGACACGGGGCCGTGTCCAGCCTTCTGTTCAGCCTATAAATAGGAGTGCTTGGATTCATTTCATCTCATCCCTTGGCACACCACCTCTCTCACACTTCATCCACCACCCACCACCATCACAACACCATCATCCACCACCATCATCCATTGTCCATCATAGAGTGTGTGAGTCGTCTCGGGATCCAAGATTGATCGTAAGAGTTCTTGACAATCAAGGCCATGTTTGCCTAAGTCTCTTACATCACTTGGTGAAGACAAAGTGTCTAGTATAATACTTTTTATTTCTAATCTTTTGCACTTTTTATTTGGTTTTGTATTAATGACTTTAATAACTAGTTACTTATGTTGAAGGTGATCTTTCCTTATCGTTTGTCCGTGGTGTCTTGGCATTATTTTACTGTCTATATAAAATAAAGGATTTTCACCATTCATATCTCCACGGTCTATATGGAGATATGTTGGCTACCTGGTAGGGGGTTAAGGGAACGGTTTGGTAAAGGTCTTGCCATTGTTCAGCGTTTAGAGGTCCTGCAATGGACCTGAGTCAAATTTAGTAGGACCTCCTTCAATACTTCACGGTATTGGATGGCGGGGGTCCAAACTCTTTGACCCCCTCATAAGTTAACTACTATTAATACTATAACCCGGCTATTTAGGACTGTATCCCTGCTGACTCAGACTACTTAGCCGAGGGTAACGTCACCGCCAAAAGCGGGGCCTACCACAATACTGCATTAATAACTTAATTCATTATCTTCCAATAATCCACCCTTTTAGGATTGTATCCCTGCTGACTCAAACTACTGGGGTGAGGGTAACGTCGCCTTCAAAAGAGGGGCCTACTACAATAACTAAGATAATCTCTTAATTATGTGCAAAAGTGCGGAAATAATCAAAGGTTATACTAGATACGAGTCGGAACCAAGTGATTCATCTTGTCTATCTGTTTTTATTTTTATTTTAGTTAGTTTTATTTTTCTTAGTTTAAAACATTTTTCTAAACTTTTATTTTGGTTAGACGTTGAGGATAAACCGGTACTAAAAGCTCTTGTGTCCTTGGACGACCTCGGTATCTTACCAACGCTATACTACACTCAACGATGGGTGCACTTGCCCATATGTGTGTTTAGTGTTAGTGAAATATCGTGTTTTATAAATTTAAAACTTGGCTAAAATAAGTGTTAAAAAGGGCTTAAAATATACACCTAATATATACGACACTTCACACGCATCAATATGCATATATATGTTGCTTTTTTATATAGTTTATAATAATCGTTTATTAATAAGTTTTGTAATTAAAGAATTAAACACACAGTAGTCTACAAATTAAAAAAAAAGTGATACTTTTTCTATGTTATCTACGTTAAAAGGTTAAGTAAAAGAGGTAGGAGGCCCCCGACCCTAGGTGCCCCACCCAAAATCCTCGATCATTTCGTTCTCTAAGGGCACAAAAGTCGGATCCAAGGAAGAGACGGGGAAGCTCGGCCCCGGGTGGGAGCATGTCACACCTCGACTTGCAACAGAAGCGTTCGGGGATGCAACAGACACATGACACAAGCTCATTTTTCATTAAGATGTTGTATTAAAAACTAAACTGAATGTTATGTTACATTATCGTTTACACACTAGAGTATCTTACAAAATCACATCTCCACGAACAACTTATCCCTATAGCAGGTATCCATCTTTGTACGATAATATCCGAAAAGCCCAAAACTTGTCCAACTAGCACATTCGCACATTGTTGTTCTTCAGTTTACCTAAAAAGCAAGTTAAGAAAACGGTCAACTACAAAAATTTGGTGAATTTCACCGGTTTTGTTTGTTTCAAATCAATGTATATGTAAGTCGAATTTAGCAAATCTGATGTAACTATACTAAGCCCATAAGTGAAACCTTGACCGTTCATCCATGTCGCTGTAGCCCACATAAACCATGTCGGCATTCCCGCCCCAAGTAGCTATGTCTAACACCACAAAGTGTGTGCAAAGTATGTGAATGGATATGTGCAATTGCAGCAGAACCTATGGCATGTGTGTCAGTTCAATTGGGTTTGTAAGACCAATAGTACTATTCACGCATCCAGCGGCCTATAGTTGATTAGTTGTGTTTGTGGTGACTTTCCGTGTGTTAGTGTTAACTCAGATAATTCACATCAATTCACATGTTCATGTACAAGCATGTACGTATGTGAACATGCTTTTCACCCCAAGTATTCACTAAAACAGTTTAGAAAAAAAGGGCACTGAAATTGTAACAACTCCCAAAAGACCCTATGAAGAACCAAAATCAGAACCCCGGACATGTACGACGAGAACAAGCGCGTTAAACGAAGAATTCGAAACCAGGACGCTCGGGAGTGTCGCGGGATATAAGTTCGATAAATATCTCTCTCGATCTGTCGTTTCTAATACCCGAACCCCTAAAACTCGAAACTCTGCTCTGTAGGAAGTGTACTAAACCCTGATCACTGGTATGATACCATGTATGATTGATCGTAAAACCAGTCAAGGGATGCCAAAGTGCTGCCTGAATAAGGCTATACTTTGTTAACTACGTTGAAGTTTTGATCTCGTGATTATCATTAAAGTTTGAATTGGGTTTCTTACACTAACACGTGTTGCATTGTATGTTTAACTAGAAATCCAGGCTTAATACCAGGAGGCTATATATCAAATCCCTAATTCTTGAAAGTGAGACATTCTCTTTTCTTCACATTATGTGATACTTAAATGTTTTCAAAACCCAAAATGTTTTTCAGTTATTACTTATAATTACAGGGGATAAGTCTTTGTATTCTTAAATTACTGTAGGTATGTGGTGTTTTGTATAGACTACTTGACAAGCCTTGCTATTGGACAACCCGTGGTTCTAAGATAAGAACCACAAGAACCATTTGTATTTTAATTATAATGTATAAAAAACCTACTATTTAGAGAAATGGCCCAATAGAAAACGTACTCGATGTTTGCAAACCCTTGCAAGTTATGTCCTTTAGCCCTAACTCAGTTAATTTTTGTGGTTAAATTTGACCAAATGGACCCTACATGAGGGTATTTTTGTGGTTAAATCTGACCAAATGGACCCCACATTAAAGTAAAATGACCAAAATACCCTCATGTGGGGTCCATTTGGTCAGATTTAAGCACAAAAAATTAACTGAGTTAGGGCTAAAGGACATAACTTGCAGGGGTTTGCAAACATCGAGTACGTTTTCTGTAATTATTGAAGATAAAGGACACAGTTTGCAATAAGTGACATACATAAACGACGATTTTTGTAATTTACTCTAAAAAAAGAATCCTAATATGTAACCCTCCAACTCACGGGCCATATATCAAGCCCAAACTGCCCCTAAGTTACGTATAATGTGCATGTGCTCTCATAACCAAAACCTTACACGCAAAATCTTTCTACTCCCTCTGCCTCCTCTCTGTTTACGTAAGGAAGGAGCAAGGACTCCAAGAATTCTGCAATTTCAAGGCTAAATCTAACCCCTGCATCACTAGGTATCCACATGTTATGTTTTTATTATTAGTTCTATTAGTTCATGCACGTTCTCGGTAATAACTGCTTAAAACTTGGCTGCATTTTCAGTAATGAGGATGATTCTTGACATTCTTTGATGATTACTCGTAAATTAGGGTTGCTAGATATCATGTTTGTTGGTGTTTTAATCGTTTGTGTATTCGTATGATTCCTAGGGTTGGGTCTTGTAGGATTTTGGTTAAACTTGTTGTTATTAATGAACAAATTGGTATAGGATCTGATTTGAGATGACAACCTGCTATAAGTGATGTATTAATACCGTATTGTTTCGCTAGGTATGGGATTAAAGTCTTAAAACCATCTTATGTCATTAAGAGCTGAAACAGGAAGCTGTCCAGTCGTTACAGCTGACTTCAGTTGACTGTAGTTGGGCCATAACATAACGAAAACTGGATTTTCTTGAGTCCAAAACGTAGTATTTCGAAATACGCTTCTAATGGCTCTGGAATCACAATTTTTAGATGTCGTTTGGTATTTTAAACAGATTATTTCGTTTCAGTGGTCAAAGCTTCATTTTTCTGCAGAATTTGTGTGTTGTGTTTTACGTCATATCTCGATGAATAGTTGGATTTAGGTCATGAAATATATACAGTAGATGGTCTTAGGTGTCAGTACGAATCTTCAAGTAGAATCGAGTCAATCAGGTAATCGAGGATTTTTAAATAAATTTTTCTGTAAGCTGCAGTTAGAAAGTGACGAATCTAGCCACTTCATATAGGATTTTTCTAATTTTTTTGGTAAAGAGTTAGGCCTCAAAAATTTAACACAAGGACAACCCCACCTAGGGGTATGTCCCAAAAAAAAGAACATAATTTTTGCAACGTCGTAAGTATGGTAAACGAGCTTCCTAAAATAACATAATTTTCGGTGAATTTGCTATGCATGATTGATAAACTTATAAGAGTCGAAATTATTAGTTTAAGTTCCCGCACTTGGTTAGTGATTGTATAAATGATATATGACATGTCGTAGGTTATATTATGAACATGTGCCTGAAAACCACATGGTAAAATATCTTGTGACAACTTGTTCGCGTGCTATGTGTGCTAGATTAGAGTAGAACTTATGAACTTTGCATAAACACACTAATAACCCTATGGGTATCATAATAGGTCGTGGTTAACCGCATCAACTTATAACGCATTTGATTAGAGTGTCGCGCTCCGGTCAAAGATAATATTTATAAGCCCGAATTACCCTTAACTATGAGTTAGTGGTAGTACGGGGTCAATCTACGAAGAGTCTGTGGTTTATGTATGGATGTGATTGATTATAAAGGGTATCACTTTTATGAAGCTTTCAAATGGTTTAAATTGAATTTTTTTTTGTTTGAAGGGATGTCAGATTAAACCGAAAAAGTTTGTTTTTAATTACTTAACTACGAAAACTTAAATGGTTGCTCGAAACTTAATTGATTGGTATAAAACAATAATATTAAACAAGGTTCACACCCGGCTTGGTAATTGAAGACCTAGGGTTTCTACATGTTTTAGTTTATAAAAGAATCATGCAAAATATATCTTGTTTTAAAGTAATTGACCAAATGCTAACACAAACACATAGATGGAACTTGAAACATCTTCCCATTCATTAATATGTATTACAGACAGATGAACTCGTCAAGGGTAAGTAAAGAAGGAGTCAATCAAATAGATGGACCCGGACTTATTCACTCGGGTTTTGGGCAATTATTTTGCCATTTCAGGTTATAAGGGTTGGGACACCATTGTTCTCCAAGCCATAAACGTGGCCCATCTTGGCCCGTTTGGTCTCGAGATATCGTTTGTTGTGCTTTGTAATTGGAGTCACAAGGGGAACTCTGCCTGCAACTTCCAAACCATAGCCCTTGAGCTCAATGTACTTAGCAGGGTTGTTTGTCATCAACTTCATTGTACTCACTCCTAAATCTCTCAAAATCTGCATATGGTTTCATTAAAACATAAATTTAAGAACAAGAAATATAAATAAAATGATTTTATGAATCCGAAATTCAAGATGCCAACCTGACCCAAACTGATCAAAGGGGACAACAGGTCAAAAGCTTCACAAATGTCTTGGAAAGAATTTTTAAAAAACAAATGTGTCCGCGAATTGTGATATGTTTTATCTCTAATGGGTCCAACATGGTATTAGAAGGTTATGGGTCAAACAGGTTAAAAGTCATTCTTAGCGTACTCAAATGCATAAATCTCCTAGATTCCTTTATTAAGAGGAAGTTATTTTATAGTAAAACTAGAGATTTTTTTTTTGCAAGTCGGCCTAACCGGCCTGTTTTGATCATACACTATAAACTACCTCTTTGGACCCGTTAACCAACCCACCCATGCTGTCACATCTATCTATTCGGTTCAGTGTTTTGAAACTACAAGAAGATTAGTTATTTTGCAGGTTGAATGCTTTTTCTACGTCTTTCGCTTGGAATTTATATAATAAATATATTGAAATTACATGTGCACCGATGCTGTACTCCCTGGAATCAACGGGCAAACCGAGCTCCTCATTGGCTTCAACTGTATCACGTCCATCATCTTGCAAATTATAAGCACGAAGTTTGTGACCTAACCCGATACCCCTTCCCTCATGGCCTCTGATATAGACCAAAACACCCCTGCCAGCCTCTTCAATTTGTTGCATTGCAAGTGCCAATTGGTTACCATAATCACATCTTGCAGACCCCAATATGTCACCCGTTAAGCATTCTGAATGTACCCTTACAAGAATGTCCTTGCCATCACCAATGTCACCCTGTTTCAAAATGAGAAAATATTTCATCGAACTAATATTAAATTCCTACGAAAACTTTTGAAATTTGCAGCATATGGTGCTCCCTTAGTTTCATAGGTGGGTACTTTCAAGACCTATACATCGAAACAAGTCAACTTAGATTGTATTCTATTGATAACGAGTCATGGGGGTTTAGTTAAAAAAGGGGTGGGCCGAAAACCATCCAAAGTGCATTTAAATGCTTACAATCTCTTAAATTGTTTCATTTATAAACCTAGACCATTATTTTAAATATTTAACTTCTATAATCATGTTTAATGTGATAATTATCTAAATCTAGGAAAAAAAGAAGTATTGGTGTGTCAACGTGACAACTTGTTTTGACCCACATTAGAAAATGACCCGATTTAATTGAAAAAAAATATACAATTTTGACCCGTTAGGCTGGCCTGCCCGCTGTCCATTTTGCCACCTTTTAGCTAATTCTTTGTATCTGACCCGTTTAAAATAAAACACAACTATGATGACCCATTCATAAGTATATGGGTTGATTTTCCACCTACAAATAATACTTTTATAAATGTTCCCTGACCTTGACCATAGCAATATGTTCGATTCCATCTAAGACTGATGTATAACAATAAGCAACAAATGGACCCCATGTAGTAGGTATACGTGCAGAAGAAGCACGTTCCACTAGCATATCCGTCTTCCTTCTATACCTGCCAAATTTAAAGCGATGTCAAGAAACGCCATCATTCCATAAATTCTAGAGGTGGCACTTTTGACCCATTTAGTTTTGCTCAAATCAGATTATAATAGAAGTAGTATAAACTTGGTGATCGTAGTTTACACACTAATTAACTCCCCCTTACCCGTCCCACCCATTTTGGCGCATATAAGATCATTGCCTACCTGATCAAATCCGCTATAGATATGATCTTTAAGTTTTCCCTTTTAACAAACTCCCTTAGCTTCGGCAATCTAGCCATGGAACCATCATCATCCACAATCTCACATAAGACGGCTACAGGGTCAAACCCAGCCAACATGGCTAGGTCAGCAGAAGCTTCCGTATGGCCTGCTCTTTTCAAAACACCACCTTCCCTGTATCTCAATGGAAATATGTGTCCCGGGCAGTTAAAATCTGCAGGTTGTGAATCTTTGGAAGCTAAAGCTTTTATACTTACCGCCCTATCATGTGCTGACACCCCCGTAGTTGTGCCATGTTTTGCATCCTACATGCCAACATACAGTCAAACATATATTCATTTATCTTATTATTTACAGGATGTTTGTCATTGCCTTTTGGAAGTGATTATGTGATATGGAAAAACCAGAATCAGATAATCAGCTGTAATAAATTATATTTTTAGCAAAAGTGTTAAATATATCAAAAAACTATACATACCACTGATACTGTAAAGGCTGTACGCATCTTGTCTGCGTTATCTTTCTGATTAACCATCAAAGGAAGCTCCAATCGATCCAAATCTTCGTCTTTCATGCTTACACAAACAATCCCAGTTCCATGTTTAACAATAAAAGCCATATCCTCTGGTGTAACACATGATGCTGCCATTATCAAATCTCCTTCATTTTCTCTGTCTTCATCATCAACAACCACTACCATCTGCAATACAATTCAAATGGTACATAAAGATTCACTTTCTTCACCTCAAAACGAAACGCAACAGTTTCATATGGTTAAGAAGTGATATTACTCGCACTCTCCATAATCCTACATTTTAAATGTTGCAAGTCAATGGTATCTTAAGGGTGATATTGACATTCTACTAACTAAAAACTGCATGATAGGAAGTCTTTAATCATGTGACTAACGAAAACAACACTTATTCAACTATGTGTCGACTCATTAGTTGTATAATGTATATATAATAAATGAAGATGAAAGAATGCCAAACCTTTCCCTGACGTATATCTTCAATGGCCTCCGGAATGGACGAGAAGCCAGTGCTTGGCTGATCCAAACCATAATCATCAGCACCAATAGCAAACCCATTCATGCTAGGCAAAGCTATTGAATCGGGTTGTGTCACAATCCCAGACGATAGACTAACGCGATTCTTGTCAACACCGTTAACCCCTTTTTGATTAACAGGAAAACTACTATCTAATGTAGCTCTGAACCTACCATCACCTTTACATTTGAAGCATGATCGAGTAGTGAGATGGGGACATCCCTCCGATGTATGCCCCTTGGACGAAAACAGATTCACAGAGTGGTGACCGTTATACGAGCTGACATTTGTGACCATCCTGCATCATAGTGATCATAGATAGTCCATTGTTAGAGGCGGCATGATCAAATCTTATCCTAGAGGTGGCATGATATCCAACGGTACCACCTCCATTAATTAAGGGTCTCACTATTTCCACACCCCTAAAATCTTATTTTCACACCCCTACATGTATACGGCCTGTATAGAGTTATACGGGCCGTATAACTGATTGTTGCACAAACAAAAATGTCAGCAAATGTTTTTTTTGACTATGTATACATGCCGTATAACATTATACGACCCGTATAGAATGTTATACGACCCATATAATGTTATACGACCCAAACCTCATATAATGTTATACGGCCCGTATAGATTGTTATACGGCCTAATATTTTCTCTATGTATAGGAGACGTATAACATTATGCGAGCCATATAACATTATACGGCCAAATATTTGTCATGTTAAATTATTCTATACGGACCGTATAACGTTATACAGCTCGTATACAGGGTGTGAAATTAAGATTTTAGGGTGTGGGATTACTAGCACCCTTAATTAATTATGTGTTAGTTAAAAGATGCAACTTTGGCGGGAGAAATGAAGTGTTTGAAACACAAAATATAGGAGTAACAACTTGGGTTCTTTGAGCAGTAATTTCTCAAATTAACATGAATTCAAAGAAACCCAAAAGCTTGCAAACATATATAGTAATCGAGAATAGAGAAAAACCCAACTGTTATCGAAGAAAATAAACAAGAAATGATGCCCAGAAAGCTTACTTTGAGCTTAGTAGAGAAGTGCATGCAAAAGACATGTTAATGGAAGCCATGAATCCGTTGAATTGATGAAAAAAAGCACAAATTGGTGCCTATTTATTGATGTTTGTGGGTGATACAATCCAGTTTGCCAAATTTGTTATATTATATTATATTTGCTAAATTGACATGAGAAATGCCACATTCAAATTGACATGAGATATACCACATTTTTAAATAATTGATTATATGATTGATGATTCTAACACTTTTCTGCTTAAAACTCTGCTCCGCTACCAGTATTGAATGTGTCCATTACAGCATTGGCGCAGACTCGTCGAACTTTTCGCTCAGTAGTGTAATATATGAGGTTTTCGTATAGAATTTTTTGGGTCAATACGTTTTCGACCCCTGGTTCTATAGAAATTTTTAGGTATATACGTTTTCGACCCCCCTCCTCTACCGGTCGAAAATCTCAAGCTTTGCCACTGCATTACAGAAGTAGTAATGAAAAAAATTCAACATTTAACAACACAAAAATCAAAGATGGTACATATTGAGTTATTTAGTCCAAATCTATTTTCATTTCTTATAATGCTAACTTTCGTTGTAATTGTTACAATGAAAAATACTTGTTCATGTTTATAACAACGAAATTATCGTGAAGGAAGTTGAACACTAAGCTTTAACATATGTGTCGGAAAGTAAATGGTGTATCGTAGTGTAGGGGCTAAATTGTAACTTGGTGTCCTATATAAACACCCTTCTTTGTAACCCTAAAGGTGAGTTCAATACAATTTCAATACAATTCAAACCCCAATCACAGTGTTTATTCTCTATACGACTATACCAGACAACATGGTATCAGAGCAGTGTTTCTGATTCGTAAACACTTTGCTCATCATCTACTGTCTACCCCAGCCAATCCAAACTCAAACCAAAAAACCCAACAATCAAATCAAACTCTGATCAACATCGTCATCATTTTCAATCCGCTGAAACCCAAAAAAAAAACATATACAAGAGTGACATCTTCAAATCATATAGATCTTGACCTTTGGTGTTTGGCTGACCTCATTAGCAACAATTTTTTCGACCTCATCAGCAACAATTTTTTCTTTCTTGGAGTGTTTTTTTATGGATTCTTGTTCCTTTGTGCCCACTTGTCTATCCTTCAAATTTATGCTATTCAGACATCTTGTTTTTTCCCAGCCGCCAAAACCCAAAATAAGAAAACCCTAAAACCACTTACATAAATCCGCTGCGTATTTATTGAGAAAAAAAAAATACCTTTTTTGTTTCTCCGCGTATTTGTTGACAAATTGGGCGGAGTTAGTGTCAGCGGATTTGTTCTGGCCTACTTTAAATCTTGAACGCGAGTTCAAGTTACCTGGCGTATTTGATAAATACGCCGGTAGGACAACGTTTTTTTGCGTTGTTATTCTGACGGATTTAAGTTGCCCAGCATATTTGTTCCCGGCGTAATTGATAAATTTTGAACGCGAGTTCAAGTGTCCAGCGTATTTATTAAATACGCGGGCCAGCTGTTTCGTCCGTAGAGACAGCGTATTTACCAAAAAAAAAGAGAAAAGAAACCCGCATATCTGTCATATTCTGTGTCAGCAAAATTGAATATGGCAATCAATCATGAAAAAAACAGTTCTTAAATGATTCTGGTACCACTGACACCATGACGTTTGAACCGTTGGACATACAGTCAATGACCAACCCTCAAAAAACTCAAATCCATACCGCAAACAACGGAACTATGCAAGTGAGAGGAGGAGGAGGAACAATTGAAATTTCACCAACTATGAAATTACCAAATTGCCTTTATGTTCCGTCATTATCACACAAACGATTCTCAATCAGTCATATTACCAAAGAATTGAATTATACGGTACTAATGCATCCTACATTTTGCCTTCTACAAGATATCAGGACGGGTGTGATTATTGGACGTGGTACTGAGCGTCAAGGATTGTACTATGTGGATGAAGTGGCTCAACAGGGTACTGTGATGTTGGCACATGGAACTGAAAACCGGGAAGCCTGGCTATGGCATAGGCGTTTGGGACACCCATCCACCGGTTATTCGCATCTTCTGTTTCCAAAACTCTTTCCATCAAATGGTAGAATAGAGTGTGAACCCTGTTTTCGTGCCAAAAGCCATTAACAACCATTTAAACCCAGTAATACCAAAGTTTATTTACCTTTTTCACTAATCCATTCGGATGTGTGGGGTCCTGCTCCCTTTGTGGGGGGCAGGGTTTTCGATACTTTCTACTATTCGTGGATGATTGCACTCGCATGACATGGGTATATTTTTTAAAAACCAAAACCGAAGTTTATGAGAAATATACCACATTCTATGCTATGATTCACACACAGTTCAAAAGGGAAATCCAGATTCTTCGATCCGACAATGGGGGGGAATTTGTCAATACATCCATGAAACAATTCTTTAAAACCAAATGATTAGTTCATCAAACCTCTTGTTCTCATACCCCTGAACAAAACGGTGTTTCCGAATGGAAAAACCGTATTATTCTTGAAATGACTCGAGCGCTTTTAATTGAATCTCATGTCCCTAAATCTTTCTGGCCGGAGGCGGTTGCAACCTCCGTGTATCTCCTAAATCGGCTTCCCACCAAAGCTCTTAAGTTTAAGACTCCCTTAGATTGTCTATCTAAGTCTGCCAGTATTCCCCATCCTCTTACACTTGAACCTCGAATCTTCGGGTGTACAGCATTTGTCCACATACCAAAAACCAACATGAACAAGCTTGGCCCATGTGCTGAGAAATGTGTATTTGTTGGCTATGGGATCGATCAAATAGGTTACCGGTGTTATAATCCAAAAACTCATCAAATGTTCACTACAATGAATGTTGACTTTCTTGAAACAAAATACTTTTATAACACCCAACTCAGTGGTCAGGGGGAGAATGAACGTACAGACACTCTGAGTTGGCTAACCCAACTTCCCTCATCTGAAGAAGTTGAACCAGAAAAACATCACAGTACTTCGAGTCAGTCACCTTCAAACACAGCCACATAATCTGCGGGGCACAGTACTACTCAAGAAAGTCCATCCAATGTGATACCAGAGGTAAGAAATACTGAGAACCCTGAATGTACTACGTCTTATAACTATGAGACAACAGGGGAACACACAGAACCGAAAACAACAGAACCTACAGAACATGTTGAACCAGATGTTGAACAGGTTGAACCAGTTGTTGAAGAGGTGGAACCAGTTGTTGAACATGTTGAACCAGGTGCAACAGAGACAACCGAAAGATACTCTCTCCCTCCAAGAGAAAATAGAGGAGTTCCTCCTAAGAGATACTCTCCAGAAAAGGTGGCCCCAAGGTCTAGGTATCCTGTGGCAAACATTGCCACTGGAAATTTGTCTAAGGAAGCTAAAGCATTTGCTGCTGCCTTGTGCTCTGAACAAATGCCATCTACAACACAGGAAGCCTTGAAATCTGAAGAGTGGAAAAAGGCTATGGAGACCGAAATGGAAGCACTCAAGAAGAATAACACATGGGAGAAATGCACTCTTCCACCAGGAAAGAAACCAGTGGGATGTCGGTGGGTGTTTTCAGTCAAACACAGGCCTGATGGCACGATTGAAAGATACAAAGCACGGCTGGTTGCAAAGGGTTATACTCAGACTTATAGAATTGACTACTCTAAAACCTTCTCCCCAGTAGCCAAAATCGATACAATCAGAGTTCTTTTTTCAATAGCCGCCAATAAAGGTTGGCCTCTTCATCAATTTGATGTAAAAAATTCCTTCCTTCACGGAGAACTGAACGAGGAGGTCTATATGGATGCTCCACCGGGATTCAATGAGAATTTCAAGGCTGGAGAAATATGTCGGTTAAAGAAATCTCTGTATGGGCTTAAGCAGTCTCCTAGAGCTTGGTTTGGAAGGTTTACCCTTGCTATGAAGAAATATGGCTTTAAACAAAGCAATTCTGACCATACCCTATTTTTGAAACGTAGGGGCAAAATCTTATGACATGCTTAATTATCTATGTTGATGATATGATACTTACGGGAAACGATGAAGAGGAAATGTCAATGTTGAGAGATAAACTTTTCCCGGAGTTTGAGATGAAAGACCTGGGAAGATTGAAGTATTTTCTTGGAATTGAAGTTCTGAGATCTAAACAAGGGATTTTTATCTGTCAGAAGAAATATATCCTTGATCTGCTAGCCGAAACGGGAAAGATTGAGTGCAAACCGGCGGACACCCCAATGGTGGTTAATCACGGCCTACACATGAAAGATGGAGCAGAACTAGCAGATAAGGAGAGATATCAACGAATGGTGGGAAAACTGATATACCTCTCCCACACTCGTCCAGATATAGCTTATGCAGTAGGAGTGGTGAGTCAGTTTATGCACCAACCCCAAGCGAGTCACATGGAAGCAGTATTAAGAATTATCAGGTATCACAAGGGAACAACAGGTCAAGGGATACTGTTCAAATCAAATGGGCACTTAGAAATCCAAGCTTATACAGAATCCGACTGGGCAGGGGATAAAGGAACGAGAAGGTCAACCTCAGGATACTTCACCATGGTCGGAGGAAATCTAGTTACCTGGAGAAGTAAAAAACAAAAGGTAGTCGCCCTATCTAGTGCAGAAGCTGAATTCCGAGGGGTAGCACGTGGCCTAGCAGAGATTCTGTGGATTCGCAACCTCCTGACTGAAATTGGCTTCCTTCCTACTACAGCAACCAAAATCATGTGCGACAACAAAGCTGCTATACAGATCTCAGAAAATCCAGTCCAACATGATCGAACAAAACATGTGGAGGTAGACCGACACTTCATCAAGGAGAAATTGGAGGAAGGTATCATAGAGCTCCCATATGTATCATCAAAAGGTCAACTTGCAGATATTCTTACAAAAGCTGTTAATGGGAACGTGTTCAGTAGCTGCTTAAGCAAGTTAAGTATTGGTGATCCCACTACTCAACTTGAGGGGGAGTGTCGGAAAGTAAATGGTGTATCGTAGTGTAGGGGCTAAATTGTAACTTGGTGTCCTATATAAACACCCTTCTTTGTAACCCTAAAAGTGAGTTCAATACAATTTCAATACAATTCAAACCTCAATCACAGTGTTTATTTTCTATACCAGACAACAATATGCTTGTAGTTTACAGCTCATCATTTCTTTATTTTTTTCCCTGTGTTTTTCTTGCCCTTTGTTAATACTAAGTTTTCATATTTTAAAAATACAATCTAAAATATTTGATGAAAATGGAAGATTCTCTTAAAATATTTTTATGCTTAAGGGCAATTTCATATAGACCCTTACTAACTTGCCAAATATCATGTAACCATGCAAAAATATAAATATCATATATACCATTACAAAGTAGTTGAAATATCATATATATCCAATTCATTAAACACAATTTAATAAAAGACAATTTTACCCTTATTTTTCTAAAACTTTGAAATTGTTGTGAAATATATGGCCTTTAACTTCAAATATTATATTTACTCATTTCTAGCTTAATTTATTTAGCTAAAATATTTTATATAGAAAAACTATTGTTTATAGGGAAAAAATAAAAATAAAAATGGCTAAAAATAAAGAGTTAATTACACAGATAGACCCTATGGTTTATAGCTAGTTTCACATTTGGGTACTAATTTTTTTAACAGTTTAGGTTTTATAGTTTCAATTTTGTATCACCTTTTGGTGTTAACACCAAAATTAGTTAATTTTATCAATATAATGACTAAAATACCCTTTCATTTTTTTTAATTTTATCAATGTAACACCTTTGGGTACTAACACCTAATTTTATTTAAGTTTAAATCAATTTTACAAAATCTTTTTTTTTCATCTTTTTATTATATCTCTTAATTAACATAAAATCTATTTCTTTTTTTTTATTTTCATCTTTTTATTAAATTTCTTATTTAACATAAAATCTACTAGTTACACCAGTATTTTTTTTTGCTAATTTAAATTACTATTTTAGAACTTATACAGTTTCTATATTTATTATATTGATCACTAAGATATAAAATACATATTAATATAAAACTAATTATATTAACAATTCCGTTCTAAAAAATTAAATACACAGTTCACAAGTTTACTCGATACATGTTAGTTGAATCCAAAATTGAAAACGAGTAAGGTTTACATTATTTAAAACTAGCAGCTTTATACATGTCTATTTTTTAATTTACATGAAAGATTTTTATTATTATCTATCATATCTATCCAAAACTGAAAAAGAGTAAGGTTTACATTATTTAAAACGAGTAAGATATTTAATTTACATAAAACTAGATAGCTAGTAGATTTTATTTAAAAAATCTATCTAAAAAAATACTGGTGTAACTAGTAGATTTTATGTTAAATAATAAATTTAATAAAAAGATGAAAATAAAAAATATAAATAGATTTTATGTTAATTAAGAGATATAATAAAAAGATGAAAATAAAAAAAATAAATAGATTTTTTAAAATTGATTTAAACTTAAATAAAATTAGGTGTTAGTACCCAAAGGTGTTACATTGATAAAATTAAAAAAAATGGAAGGGTATTTTAGTCATTATATTGATAAAATTAATTAATTTTGGTGTTAGTACCCAAATGTGTTACAAAATTGAAACCATAAAACCTAAACCTGTTAAAAAAAGTTAGTACCCAAAGGTGAAACTAGCTATAAACGATAGGGTCCATCTGTGTAATTAACTCAAAAATAAATTTAAGCTTAAAATGTGTTATATAAAAATAAGAAGTTAAAAAATGAGCATATATCAAAACTTAGAAGTTAAAAAATAAGGGTAAAATGATTATTTATTAATTTTTTTTAATAAATTGGGCACATTTGATAATTTTACTATTTTGTAAGGGCATATATGATATTTTTAGTTTTGTTTGAATACATATGAAAATTTTCAAGTTTGTAAGGGTATATATGAATTAATCCTTATATTTACATTTAAAACTACTTATTATGTTTTTTATTAGTTATTATTTTTATGGCCTTTTTCATTGTTTTTTTATAAGTTTGTTTTTTATATATTCTCTTAAAAAGGGAAACATAAAACATTATTTATAAACATTTTGAACGATTTATATCATGATTTTTTTAAATTATGGCGCATCTTTTTCGTTGTTAAGTTTTCACGTTCAAAGCGAGTCGCTGCCACAAGAACCGAACACTTGTAGATACCGTTTGACGTTCAGAGCCTATGCATGTACCATACCAAGAGTTTAACGAAGTGTGCTGATACCGACTAAATTTCCACCACATCCGCCGCAACGCATGGGTTTTCTAGCACTAGTTGATAGAATAAAATAACATAAATTAGAGAATGCTAGTCTATTAAAAAATTAAAATGGGAATAAAAAAATAATACTATAATGTATATTTTTCTGTGCATTATTAGAAAATTATTTCAGAAGTTTAAGGCCGGGTTTAGATGAGCTTATTTTATCTCCTTATGACTTATTGACTTTTTGGAAAATGAGTTTTTGTGAAATGGTGTTTGGATAATAAGGTGAAAATGAGCTTTTTAGGCATTGAAAAGGATAAATGAAAAAGTCACTTGATTGGGACTTTTCCAAAAAAGAAGATACGGATATTAAAAAGTCAATAAGGAGAAATGGAAAGCTCATCCAAACATGCTCTAAATATTTCGTGTTCACGTTAATAAGCTTACTAAATAGTCTTATATGGTTATGTTGTTTATCCCGCTCTAATAAACAATTAAGTTTTCGTTGGACTAAAATTATTACAATATAGCAACAGGTGAGTTAACAACGGTCGGTGATCGTGAGATGAGCAAGTGGGCGATTATTAATAAAAATAAAAAATGAATGCATATAGATAATAGATATGAGGGTTATTGGATTTTCTCATTCCCAACTATTCGCCATTGGTCGCTGCCACTCTCAGCTTTAACTTTGATGCCCGCCACTCCCAACTTAACACTTTGTGTGTCCTGTCACCTCATCGTTAACTAAACACTAACTTCGTTTGTTTTAGTATCCTACGTGTTAAAAATAACCAATGTGGCATGTTGACGTGGAAAAGATTTCCTGAACACCTTACAACTTTAGAAAAACCCCCTTGAAATCAGATTATCAACACAACTAACATGCTCATCTCACTCAAAGCGATCAAACCTTAATTTTGTTAATCAACGATTCAAGCCAAAATTCAAGCAAAACAGAGGTACCTTAGTTGTTAGGGTTTATTGCATTTTGATGTTATGCGCCGATTGAATCTCATGGACGGTATCCAAGTGATGCTTTAGTATGGTGAATGTTTAGACTTTAGTTTCGATCAACCTCAGTATATTAGAGGTGATTCAAAGTTGTTACTCATAGATATTGACCATCTTGTATACTTTAAGCTAGTAGATTATGCAATGGAAACGAATTGCTATAAATCTAGGGATTTTTACATATATGGGTTGAATGTTGATAATGGTGAATTTAAGCTTTTTGTGAATGATAAAGATGTTATGGATATGGCACTGAAGGCTAGAACCTAATTTGAACCATTCATGGAAATATTTATTCAAAAATGTCCAATTAGTTCTGAACATAAAGCCTAGTATAGTTTCCGACCCATTAAAAGACAAGCCCAGTCCAAAAAACCAGTAGTCAAGTCCAAAAAATGGTAGTCCTTGTAAAGAGACTGACTAGGGCATCTGCTAAAAATGTTACCACTCCTGTAGACCCTAGATCTGGATCTATTACGTCAACTACCTCAAGTAAGGAGGCTACAAAAGAAGAACAAGTTGGTAATGATAAGGAAACAATTGTGAAACAGGCTGTAGTGTGGAAGAACTTGTTAGTTTTGATAAGGAAACAATTGTACAACATGCGGCATGGGCATTTGTTTTTTATAAAGGAAATAAGTGTAAAAGAGGCTGCAGAGGAAGAAGTAGTTGGTTAAGATGAGGAGTCTAGTGTTAAACAGTGCAGAGGAAGAACTAGTTAGTTGTCATAAGGCAATTGGTTCTAATTAGGAAGAACCAATTGGTTGTGATAAGACGGCTGGTTTTGATAAGGAATCAAGTGTTAAACAAGGTGCAGAGAGGGATATAGTAGTTATGAGGAATCTGATGGTGACATTGCCACTCCTATTGATAGTGAAGATGATGATGTCAGAGGTAAGAAGTATAAAGAAGTTGCTCCAACTGTAAGTAAACACACTAACTGGAAGAAGTTTACTTGGAAAGTTGGAACAAGGTTTGCTTCAAGGAATGCTTTTAAAGAGGTAGTGAGAAGATATGTTGTGACTAATGGTCGAAATCTATTAATTGCAAAGAGTGATAAGAAAGAAGAAGGCTGTATGGTTGTGAAGTGTGTAGGAGGGTGTCCTTTCTATCTATTTTGTTTACAGCACAAAGGGAAAAAGTGTTACACGATTAAAAATGTAAAAAACAAACACAGTTTCCAAAGAAACATGATAAAGAATAGACAACTAACTATTAAGTTTTTATGTGATGAGTTCCTACCTTTATTTAAGGCCAAGCCAAACTAGTCCGCTAAGGAGATCCAATCAGCTGTTAAACAGAAGTATATGGTGATTATTAGTAAGTGGCTGGCTTACAAGGCTAAATCATGTGCACATACGAAGCTTCATGGATCAATAAGGGACCATTACAGTAAAATTGGTTCATACCTGGATGTTTTAAAGAAAGCAAATCCAACATCAACAATTAAGTTAGTAACTACTCTACCAGGTTTCATTAATCTAGATCCAGAGGCCACATGTGAAGTATTCTTCAGACTGTTTGTATGTTTTGATGGAGCAAAAAAAGGGTTCTTAGTAGATGCAGGAAGGTGTTGTGCTTAGATGGTTGTTTTCTAAAGACTTTCCTTGGAGGAATGTTGTTAGCTGCTGTGAAAAGGGATGCTAATGAGCAAATATAGCCCTTGGCATGGGCAGTGGTTGAAGGAAAAAAATAATGACAGTTGGGAATGGTTCATGGATGAGCTTAGTAAATGTTTGGGAATAACTGATGGTGGGGAATCATGACGTTAATATCTGACCAGCAAAAGGTAGTTCTCCTAAATCAGAAATTTAGTTACTCATTACTAATGTTTTATACTAATGTATGATTATGGCAAGGTCTGTTAAATGTTGTTTCATTGCTATGGCCAAAAGGAGAGCATAGAAATTATGCAAGGCACATCTAAGCAAACTGAAAAAAAAAAAAACATTCAAAGATGAAGAGTTGAAGGAGTTGTTTTGAAAAGCAGCTAGGGCTTATTGTGAAGCTGACTATATGCAAGACACTCATGAGATGAGAACAATCAATACTAAAGGAGTAGAGGCCTACTGAAGCAGGATCCCAAATGGTTTAACAGGTGCTATTTGAGCACTCACACCAAGTGTGATGTACTAGTAAACAACATGGCAGAAACTTTTAATGGTTATATCAACAATGCAAGGTCAAAACATATTATTCACATGTTAGAGGATATCAGGATTCAAGTCATGAGTAGGCTACTTACAAAAAGAACAGAAATGGCTGCCAGAGATGTTATCATATGCCCTAGAATCCAGGAAAAGCCTGAATTTTCAAAAGATGTCTCTTATAGATGTGAGGTATATCCCTCATCGTATCATGTTTTCCAAGTAAGGAATTTTGATGATGTCTCTGTGGATTTGGATAATAAAACCTACACATGTAGGAAATGGGATTTAAGGGGATATCTAGGGGTGTTCAAAAAACTCGCGGCTCGCAGCTCGCTCGAAACTCGCTCGAAAAAGTTTGAAAAAAGCTTGGCTGTAGGACCGTGTTTCTTGACCGAAACCGTGATTAGTGTGAGATTAGTTTAAGACGGGAGAGATTAGAGATGGATAAACAAAACTTCTTTGTATTAATCGGTAGTAAAACATTACAAATCGGCCGGATTACAAGATAACCGAACTAATACCAAAGGAGTATACATCCGGGGAGAGACCAAGTGGTGATCTCTTCCCCAAACCAAACAACTCACTATGAACTCTCTCAAATGAGCTCACTCACTCTAACTCTCTTATTTGCAAATGACAAAAGGGTTGCTATTTATAGCCACACCCCCTTTGTCTAGCAAACACACATGGTCAAACAAATAACCCTCTCGTTTGACCACTTCAAACGAGCGGGTCAATACACGTTCGTTTGACCGTTTCACTAACTATTACATATTCAGCATAAAATAAATCTAATCTTATTCGACAAGCATTGGACACAAAATATGCATCAACATTGGCTCGTAATTGGTTCGGTTGTAAATGAGCCACCGAGCCGAGCTCAAGCTTGGCATGGCTCGGCTCGTGAGCTCGTGAGCCGGCTCGATAAGGTTTACATCCTTATTTTTTTGTCCCACATCGCTTAGAAGACAAAAACTAAGGGAGCATCTCCCCGATAAAAGAAGGTAAAGGCAATGTACAAAGTGGGCTAACTTTTTTATACTTGCATATTTAGCCATTTGATTAAATTAAATTGCAATTATGGCCCTTAGTCTATGAAGAGATTCATTTTTGAGGGCTTTTTAAGTAGTAAATTTTTCGGTTCTTTGTTATTCGAGCTAGATTGAGTCGAGCCGAGCTAGCTCAAATTTTAATCGAGTCGAACTCGAGCCTTAAATCTTAGCTCGATTTGAAATTCGAGCTCGAGTCGAGCCAGCTCGAATTGAGTTCGAGCCGAGCTCGAGCTGGGTAGAGCTCGGCTCGACTCGGCTCGTTTATAGCCCTAGGGATATATATATATATATGTAAACATGTGTGTACTGTGGCTGCTTTATACATTAGAATGCCAGAGATTGTGTTGATGAGTGTTACTACAAAGAAACATACATGAAGGCTTATGAGTTCTAAATCCCTCCATTACCTAGTGAAAGGTATTGGCCCAAGGTTCATTATCCTATGGATCCACCTCCAGTCAAATCTGCTCATGGTAGGCCTAATAAGAACATAAAAGAGTGATCCTCATGAAGATCGAAAAAAAAACCCGGAAAACTTATAGAGCATGGATTAATAATGACTTCTGTAAATTGTGGGGCAAGGGATCACAACAAAAGAAAGTCAATAAAAAAAAAGAAAAACAGATGCAGGTGAACGTTTCTTAGTCTTAGGTTTGTGTTTGACTTATGTTATTCGTTTATATTTGCCTAACAGTTTGTGAATTTCCTAATGACTGTAAGTGAGTCTGCTCTTAAGAGACAAAAGATGCGGAGCCAAAAACCAAACCAATCAACTCAAGCAGCTTCACAAGCTACAACTTAGCATTCTACTCAACTAACAACCCAACTGTCATCTCAAAAGGGAACCAAGAGGTCAATTCAAAAGGGAATCGAAAAGACCAAAGGGAAGGGCAATAGGGAAGGCTGCAATTAATTAGTCAATGTTTGACTTTTTGTGTTATTTGGACAAGTTAATGTTATGTTATAACTTATTTACTCTATTATTTTGCCTAAAACCACCCGCTAGTAATGTGGTGTAATGTTATGACTTTTTGTCAGTTTTTGGTAAACTATGTTGGACAACATGATCTAATGTTATGACTCTTTTGGACAAAATTGTGCACCTTAGTTTGGTCATTTAACTTTGGTTTTACATGTTCAATTTGGTCCATGTTATTTTGGTCATTGTATTTATTGTTTTAGGTTTGGTCCATGTTATTACCATTTCAGTTTGGTCTTAGTGTATACAGTTTTATGTTTTTCAAATGTTATCATAGTTTGGTCCTTGTTATTACATGTGTAGTTTGCTCCTTGTTATTATATGTGCAATTTGGTCAAGCTTCGCATACACTTACATTTGCACTTTGGTCAACGTGTCTTACACTTACATGTGTAGTTTGGCGAATAACATTACACTTTTCAGTTTTGTCACTGTGTTATTACACTTACATGTGCAGTTTGGTCAAAGTAACAGGAATCTTCATTAATGGGAAACTACTTGCAAATTCCATTCATAACAACAAGTGGGTACAAATACAACCAGGAATCACTAAATACTAATTAGACAATTAAAACCATATTGCAATGGCAATTAACAAGGTTAACACAGATGGCTTCTTCGACTTAAAATCTGTACCACATATCTTTGATTTCAACATCTTGTTCTCTTCTAATAACACCAAATTCTATAATTCTGGGTTCTGTATCTTCAGGTCTTGATAACTGGTTGGAGTTGTTATGTCGTTTGAATGTTCTTTGAACATGTTATCAACATCTTCTTTCCATAAGAAGAATTTGAATCAGATCCCTACAAGACACAAACTTTCATAATTTCAAACCAAGATGAGGGAAAATGAACAAGGGAACTTATAGGCCAATGAGAGAAGCCGTAAAATTGTTGACCATGGCTTTCACTTTTTCGTCCAACTACTCGAAGAATTGCAACAACGTCGTGATGGCAGTAAACCTTTCCATCCAAACCACTTTGAAGATTTTAGGTTCTCGGATTACACTAAATGCATGGGGTAGAAGAAGAGCTCATATACTCGGACCCTCTTTATTAATAGAATACAATCCAGGTTGACCTGTTTCCATGTATAGGTGTTGAAAGTACCACCTTTGAAACTAAGGGAGCACCATATACTGCAAATTTCAAAATTTTTCATAGGAATTTAATATTAGTTTGATGAAACATTTTCTCATTTTGAAAGAGGGTGACAATGGTGATGGGAAGGACATTCTTGTTAGGGTATATTCAGAATGCTTAACGGGTGACATATTAGGGTCTGCAAGATGTGATTGTGGTAACCAGTTGGCACTTGCAATGCAACAAATTGAAGAGGCTAGCAGGGTGCTTTGGTCTATATCAGAGGCCATGAGGGAAGGGGTATCGGGTTAGGTCACAAATTTCGGGCTTATAACTTGCAAGATGATGGACATGATACAGTTGAATCCAATGAGGAGCTCGGTTTGCCCGTTGTTCTTCATTAAATGATTTTAGGAGCTCGGTTTGCCTGTTGTTCTTCACTGAATGATTTTGCTCAGATGATTCACTTGTGTTCTTGTTCTTCACTGAATAATTTTAGGGTGATTTAGGGCTTTTTATAAGGTGTTAGGGGTGAGCCACATGAGCCTTTTCCATGTCAACATGCCACATTGGATAATTTTGACACGTAGGATAGTAAAACAAACAAAGTTAATGTTTAGTTAACGACGAGATGACAGGACACACGAAGTGTTAAGTTAGGAGTGGCGGGAGTCAAAGTTGGCAGTCCCAGCGGCCAACGACAAATAGTTATGTGGTGCTAAAATCCAATAAACCTAGATATAACAATAATAACTATATAAGGGGAGGTTTATTTATTTATTTTTCTGAATGGCCGATACAGTCGCCTCCAAACCCGGAAAAACCCTCAACTAGGGCTGAAGGCTGTAAACACTCGCCCGAAGGCATGACAATGCGATGAGGTAAAACCCATTCAGTTCGAGGATCAAACTAGCGATCGCCGCCTACTCGTCTAGTCTCTCATCAGCACCCGGTGCCGCTGAAACTAATGGGGGGAACTGGGAAGCAAGAATGGAACCTGGGTCTCTTGGAAATCTAGGTCTCTCCCATACCACTCTACCACCAGCTCATTGACGGAGGTTTATTTGTGAAGAAAATTAATTTGAGTACAAAAAGAACAAAGAAACATTAAATAGTTTCTCTCGTCTCATATATTATTATATTTGATTAATTAATAAGTCATAAAGACTATCATTCTGCACACTAATTTTTTTTGCCTACACACATCAAAATTTATCCTACACATTTCAAAATTTATCATACACTCTAAAGTAATTTTTTTAAATATATATTTTGAAAATAAGTTACCAATTTAATGTAGTTAGATATTAAAGAGGAAAACTACAAAAATGATTTGTGTAAGTTTACCAATAAACTTTACAATAACATTAAATGCAAATATTAAATAAAACAAAATGAAATATTTTTATTGATTGAAATTTATTCTTTTTTTCTTCTTACAAAGACTTTTTTCTCATATGAACCCTTCACTAAAAATAAAACAAAAAAGGTAATTTCTCGTGAATATACTTATACTAGGTTACAACCCCGTGTATTACACGGGTTGAATAAAATAAATATAGTTAATATTAAAGATTAAAATATTATAAAATAAATTTTGTGATAACATATTGTTGATTTTTTTAATAAAAGTTATAAAATTGAATAATAAAATCTAAAAGAGAATGAAATAAGAGGGAAAATAAATATTTAGCTAACTATATTATAACATATGACGCAAAATAATAATAATAATAATAATAACAACAACAACAACAACAACAAAAACATTGTAAATAAAATAAATTACCTCTGGAATATAAAAGAAAACCGTCACCTTAAGAATTTTCATAAAATTATTATGAAATTTGTAAATTAATCAAATAAATTCAGTTAGGAAATATCTAATATAACTTCTAATAAGTTAATGCCACATGTCAACACACCATTTAGTTTATTTATTTCTTTTTAATATTTGAGGGTGTGTCACCGAAATAATATATGGAATTTGTGTGAAATATATATAAACAAAACAAAATATTTTTGTGTTACACGGGAATATGTATTATACAAAATCGTAGCCATCCTTTAATTTTTGTGTAATATATCTGTAAACACATTTTAAAATTATGTTAAATTCATTGCATAAGATATCTCACCTATGCAACGCAGAAGATTACAAATTCAATGTCATGATTTTATGTCATCATCTTTCTTAAAGCCAAATTTATATGTAAAGAATGCATAAAAAAACTTATCTATAATTATATGTAAAGAATGCATAAAATAAAAAAGACTTATCTATAATTATAATTTATCACTTATCAATTACAAAACATATAAATAATATTTAAACTAAAAAATTCGTAAAACATAAAATAAAACTTACCTATAATTATGGCTCATTTTGTGGAAAAAAAAATTACATATTTATTAGAGATAGAAAATCATGAGTAATTTAAGGATATTAACTAAATTAGAGATAAATATATCAGTGGGAAAACAACTCTGAGGATGCGTAGAAATGCGACACATGTCCCAAAACAGGTTTCTTTTATTATATAGTATAGATTACATCACATAATATACTAATAACATAAAATTAATGAGGCTATATCGATATTGATAATAAATGTATCAGCTGAGAAATGATTAATATACGTTAAGGCCACGTGTAACGGAGCATTATAGGGGCTTGATAATGTCTCCAACATCGCCTCCTTGGGCATTATACAGGGCATGAAGGAGGGACGTTTCTAGTATAATGTCCAACGGGGAGAAAACAAAACAGGAAATAAAGATTGAAGGGCATTAAAAGGTATTAACCATCACACATTTTTTAAAAGGATGTTATGATGTTGATGTGTTAGAAAATGCCCCTTAAAAGGCATTAACTATTACGGATAGTCTAATGGTATTAACGACCAAATATATATGATGCAAACAATCGTAGTTTTTTTCTTTTATGATGTTTTTGGTGGTATCTCTATTGGTTTTCAGGAGTCTGTGATTCCATTACCCGATAGGTGGAATGACATCTTTTTATTTTTGATAATCAAACAATTTTTAGACTCCTCCAAGTTAATTATGTTGTGAATAAGTAACATTTCAGTTTATCTGGTAAACACTGATGAGTTTAGGGTGAATAAAGCAAACCACTGTTTTGGAGATAAGAAGACAAACACAGTGATACCTTGTAAGCACTGCTTGTGATCAAACACTGATGATGATTAATAGCTGATAGTAACAACTGATGATGGTAAACAACTGCTGTTGTAATAAGCAGTGTATAGTGGATCAGCGGATTGAAGTGCTGTTGTTTAGTGAGTCAGTGGTTGAGGTATTGAAGAGCAGCAGTTTAGATACAAGGTCTGATACTTACATTCTTGTAAGTTCAGGGGGTGTTTGTGGAAATTCTTACAACGGATAGTTGTAACTAAATTTAGGGATTAGTATAAATAGGGGTTTGCTGTAGTGTGTAGTTAGTTCATTATTTTCAATTTCTTTGCAATTTCTTTCTTTCTTGTAATTCATTTTCAATTCAATAAGATTCAATCGTTAATCGTTGGTTCAATACTCTGGGTTAATTTCTGGGTTGTTTCTCTAACAAGTGGTATCAGAGCCATTGGTGGCTCGATTAGAAGAAATTAACGTTCAATTCCGCAATCAGAGATCAAATATGGTGTCAACGAAGTTTGAATTGGAGAAATTTGATGGAAGGAATGATTTCAGTCTATGGCGTGTGAAGATGAGGGCTCTTCTGGTTCATAATGGTGTGGTAGATGCGCTGAAAGGAGAAGATAAACTTCCTGAAGGCTTAACTGATAAAGAGAAGAAGGATATGCTCGAGAAGGCTCATAGTGCAATCATATTGAGTCTTGGTGATCGAGTTCTTCGTGAAGTATCAAAGGAGACATCTGCTGCAGGGATTTGGGCAAAGTTGGAGTCATTGTATATGACTAAATCTTTGGCAAATCGGTTGTATTTGAAGAAGAGGTTGTATACGTTTCACATGTCATCTGGAAAGAGTCTTGAAGATCACACAGATGAATTCAACAAGTTGATCTTGGATCTTGAAAATATAGAGGTGGCATTGGATGATGAAGATCAGGCCATAATATTTCTCACTTCTTTACCATCATCATATGAACACTTTGTGGATACATTGATGTATGGTAGAGATTCTCTATCTATGGAAGATGTATTGTCTGCCTTGAATTCAAAAGAATTGAAGAAGAGGTCAGATTCTAAAGAAGAAGGTGGAGATGGTTTGTTTGTGAGAGGAAGGTCAGATCAAAGGAATTACAGCAGTGGAAGCAGAAGTTCCAGGTCAAAATCCAAGTCAAGATTCAAGAGGAGATGTTTTGTTTGTAATTCAGAAAAACACTTCAAGAAAGACTGTCCAGAATTCAAGAAAAGAAAAGGTGAAGGCAGTTATTCAAGAGGGCAAAGTAGCAATTACTCAAAGGGGCAGAGCAGTCATGTAGATTCTGATGATCAGTCAGAAGGAGGTTATGACAGTGCTGATGTGCTTATGGTCACAAGTGAATGTAATCAAGAAAAATGGGTAATGGATTCAGGGTGTTCATTCCATATGACACCTTTGAAAGAAGCCTTCAAAGAATTGAAGATGGTAGACATGGGGTCTGTAAAGCTTGGAGATGACAGGCCTTGTCAGATTCTTGGCATTGGTACAGTCACAATGAAGACAGAATCTGGCATCACATTTGATCTCAAAGATGTGAGGTACATCCCTGATCTTAAGAGAAGTTTATTATCTCTTGGTACTTTAGAGAAGATGGGATATCATATTAGTCTCAGAGATGGAAAGGCCAGAGTCATAAAAGGGTCTATGGTGGTGCTCAGTGGTACTAGAATCAAGAACAACATTTACATGCTGGATTGTAAAGTTGTTGATGGAGTAGCTGCTGTGGCAAGTGAAGAAGGTGATGATGAAGCCCTGAAGTGGCATAAAAGACTTGGACATATAAGTCAACAAGGTCTGATTGAATTGTCCAAACAACAAGTTCTTGGTGATTTAAAGAACTGTGATATAAGCTTTTGTGAAAGCTGTGTTTTGGGCAAACAGAAAAGAGTAAAGTTCAGCAAAGGAAAACATAGCTCTAAGGGAGTCTTAGACTATGTTCACTCTGATCTGTGGGGACCAGCAAGAACAGAAACTTTGGGGGGTGGTAGATACTTCTTGTCCATCATAGATGATTACTCAAGAAGAGTGTGGGTTTATGTGCTTAAACACAAGAGTGATACTTTCAAGAAGTTTCAAGAATGGAAAGTATTGGTGGAGAATCAAACTGAGAAGAAAGTGAAGAAACTCAGAACAGATAATGGGCTGGAGTTTTGTAATCATGAGTTTGATAAATTTTGCAAAGAAAATGGTATTGCCAGACATTTAACCATTCCTGGTACTCCACAACAGAATGGTTTGGCTGAAAGAATGAACAGAACTCTGTTAGAAAGAGTGAGGTGTATGTTGGCAACCTCAGGTATGCCAAAGAAGTTCTGGGGTGAAGCTGTATCCACTGCAGCTTATTTGATCAATAGATGTCCTTCATCAGCAATACAGATGAAGACACCTATGGAGATGTGGTCTGGTACTAAACCTGAGTATGAAGATTTAAAAGTTTTTGGGTCTTTGGTGTATTCTCATGTGAGTGATGATAAGTTGGATCCAAGATCTCAAAAGTGTGTAATGCTGGGATATACTGAAGGTGTAAAGGGATACAGGCTTTGGAGGTTGCAAAATCCAAAGGTAATAGTGAGCAGAAATGTTCAGTGCAGGGAGAATGTCCTGTACAAAGATGTTATGGAGTCAATAAACAGAAGTGTATCCAAGAAAGATGATCTTCAGTTTGAGGTGGAGCCAGTGTTAAGCAGACCAAAGGTGAATGTTGAAAGATCTGGTGCAACTCAGGGTGGAACAAGTCAAAGTGAAAGTCCTGTTTCAAGTCAGGATGAGACAAGTCAAAGTGTACCAAATTTGGAGGATTACATTTTGGTGAGAGACAGGTCAAAAAGGAAAGCTGTGAAACCACTGAGATACAGAGATCAAGAAGATATTTCTGCAGTCGCTTTTGTAGCAGCAGAGAATGAAAGCATCTATGAACCACTAACTTTTGAAGAAGCTGTTAATTCAGAAGATAATCAAAAGTGGTATAAAGCAATGGATGAATAGATGGATTCTCTGTACAAGAATGGTACGTGGGAGTTGGTAAACAAGCCAAAAGACCAGAAGTTGGTGTCTTGCAAGTGGATCTACAAAATTAAAGAAGGTGTCAAACCAGGAGAAGGTCCAAGATACAAAGCAAGACTGGTGGCTAAAGGATTTACTCAAAAGGCAGGTGTTGATTACAATGAGATCTTTTCTCCTGTAGTCAAACATGTCTCAATTAGAGTTATCTTGTCATTGGTTGCATCATTAGATCTGGAGTTGGAACAAATGGATGTGAAAACTGCGTTTTTGCATGGTAATTTGGAGGAAAAGATCTATATGGCACAGCCAAAGGGATATGAAGTTAAAGGCCAAGAAGATAAGGCATGTTTACTGAAGAGATCCTTGTATGGACTTAAACAGTCTCCTAGGCAGTGGTACAAAAGGTTTGATGAATATATAGTGGGCAGTGGTTTCAGCAGGAGTCCTTATGACAGTTGTGTGTATCACAGGGAGTATGACAGAGGTAAATTTGTCTATTTACTCTTGTATGTTGATGATATGCTAATAGCTTGTGAAAGCAAAAGCCAAATAGAAGAAACCAAACAACTGTTGATGAGAGAGTTTGAAATGAAGGATTTGGGGAAAGCCAGGAAGATACTTGGTATGGAAATCCACAGGAACAGGGCAGAAAAGGTGTTAACACTGTCTCAATCTTCTTATATTGAGAAAGTGTTAAAGAATTATGGAATGGGAGAGTGTAAGCCTGTTACAACTCCTCTTGCAGCTCATTTCAGTTTGTCAAAGAAAGACTGTCCTCAAACAGATGAGGATAAAGAATATATGAGCAAGGTTCCATATGCAAACACTGTTGGAAGTCTGATGTATCTCATGGTCTGTACAAGACCTGATATTGCATATGCTGTTAGTGTGGTGAGCAGATATATGGCTAATCCTGGTAAAAATCATTGGGCAGCAGTGAAGTGGATTCTCAGGTATTTGGCTGGTACAAAGAAACTTGGTTTAAAGTTTGAGAATCATGCTGAGAAGGAGAACATGGTCAGTGGTTATGTTGATTCAGATTATGCAAAAGACAAAGATAATGGGAGATCAATAACTGGTTATGTATTCTCAGTCATGGGGAATGTGGTGAGCTGGAAGTCTCAGTTGCAGCATGTTGTGGCACTATCCACAACTGAGGCTGAATTCATATCTTTAACTGAAGGGGTAAAAGAGTCTTTATGGTTAAAGGGTATGGTTGCTGATCTGGGAATCAGGTTGGATGGTGTGGAGGTGAATTGTGATAATGAAGGTGCTGTTCAGTTGTCAAAGAACAGTGTTTTTCATGAAAGAACCAAACACATCAATGTGAAAATGTTTTGGATCAGAGATGTAGTGACTTCAAAGGAAGTGTTGGTCAAATGGGTTGGAACTGATGATAATCCAGCAGATGTAATGACCAAGGCTTTGCCAGGTGCAAAGTTTAAATTTTGTTTTAACTCATTAAGTTTGGGATAAATTGAATTGTTACTTAGGTGGAGATTGTTGTGAATAAGTAACATTTCAGTTTATCTGGTAAACACTGATGAGTTTAGGGTGAATAAAGCAAACCACTGTTTTGGAGATAAGAAGACAAACACAGTGATACCTTGTAAGCACTGCTTGTGATCAAACACTGATGATGATTAACAGCTGATAGTAACAACTGATGATGGTAAACAACTGCTGTTGTAATAAGCAGTGTATAGTGGATCAGCGGATTGAAGTGCTGTTGTTTAGTGAGTCAGCGGTTGAGGTATTGAAGAGCAGCAGTTTAGATAAAAGGTCTGATACTTACATTCTTGTAAGTTCAGGGGGTGTTTGTGGAAATTCTTACAACGGATAGTTGTAACTAAATTTAGGGATTAGTATAAATAGGGGTTTGCTGTAGTGTGTAGTTAGTTCATTATTTTCAATTTCTTTGCAATTTCTTTCTTTCTTGTAATTCATTTTCAATTCAATAAGATTCAATCGTTAATCGTTGGTTCAATACTCTGGGTTAATTTCTGGGTTGTTTCTCTAACAAATTATAACTTTTTTTTAAAGATGCATGCAAAATATAACAGTAAAAATTAACCTGTTTTAAAGTAATTGACCGAATGTGTCACATAGATGGAACTTGCAACATCTTCCATTCATTAACATATATTACAAACAGGTTTCAAAGAATGAATTTTGCCGTTTAGGTTTCTAAACTCGAGATGAGGGTAAGTAAAGAATGAGTCAATCAAATAGATGAACCCGACTTATACACTCGGGTTTTGGGAAATTGGTTTGTCATTTTGGGATATAAGGGTTGGAACACCATTGTTCTCGGAGCCATAAACGTGGCCCATCTTGGCCCGTTTGGTCTCGAGATATCGTTTGTTGTGCTTTGTAAGTGGAGTCACAAGGGGAACTCTGCCTGCAACTTCCAAACCATAGCCCTTGAGCCCAATGTACTTAGCAGGGTTGTTTGTCATCAACTTCATTGTACTCACTCCTAAATCTCTCAAAATCTGCATATGGTTTCATTAAAACACAAATTTATGAACAAGAAATACAAATAAAACAATTTAACCAATCCGAAATTCAAGGCGGTAACCTGACCCGTTTTATCTCTAGTGGGCCCACGATTAAATTGAAAGGTTTAGTTAAAAAATGAAACGGGTCAAAGGGGACAAGCAGGTCAAAAGCTTCCTAAATGTATTTATTTGGTATTATTTGTAATCATCATTAACACAGTGTCTTGAAAAGAATTTTGAAAAACAAATGTTTCTGAGAATTGTACTATGTTTTATCTCTAGTGTTTTGAAACTACAAGAAGATTAAATATTTTGCAAGATGAATCCTTTTTTATGTCTTTCGCTTGGAGATTACATCATAAATATATTAAAACTAGTAAATTGCCCCGCGCGTTGCGCTGGGAATTCTAACGGTATCGGTTTGCGCGATGCGTCGTCTCAAGTCTCAACTGACTCATATCGTAACAAAACAATATACAAAAGAATAGCGATATAAAAAAGGTCGTGTTATGTCCAAAAGGATATCGACACGTGTTTTACATCGATCGAAAACCATAAAAACGAATATCAGTACAATACCGATATAGACATTATTTGGTCCGATTTAGTTCAGTTCGTCATGGTAACGGTACGACATCAACATTCACTACAGGCTACAGCACACAATACCGAAAATATACTATACTTTCAATAAAACTTATTTCGAAGAGAAAAAAAACTAAATGCAGCTACTATGTAGTTTTTCAAAAAAAAATAAGGAACGAAATTTACAAGAGAAAAATAAAGTTATTGGTTAAAGATGTATAGCTATATTATAATGAGTGAAATTGAAACAGAAAAAAATATAAAAGATTTATAACCCAAGAGTTGCATGATGTAACTCAATATATGAAGTCGTGTTTTACATCGTTCGAAAACCATAAAAACAAATACCAATATTGGCTTCGATAACACGGATACTATCGTCGGTCGGTACCCGCTCGGTTTGCCACCGTATGTTATATTGAATAGCGTAAAAAAATAATAATAAGTAAAAAAAAACTTTTGCAAAAAATGGTTAAATTAAAAATAAAATTTAGGAAAAAAAATAAATAAACATGCACAAAATCCTAGATTTGAAAGAGCACCAATCAAATTGTTTTACTATTCATTCTAATCTTGCAAATGTTATATAGTAAATAGTAAATTACCTGTGCACCAATACCGTACTCCCTGGAATCAACGGGCAAACCGAGCTCCTCATTGGCTTCAACTGTATCACGTCCATCATCTTGCAAGTTATAAGCACGAAGTTTGTGACCTAACCCGATACCCCTTCCCTCATGGCCTCTGAGATAGACCAAAACGCCCCTGCCAGCCTCTTCTATTTGTTGCATTGCAAGTGCCAATTGGTTACCACAATCACATCTTGCAGACCCGAATATGTCACCCGTTAAGCATTCTGAATGTACCCTAACAAGAATGTCCTTCCCATCACCAATGTCACCCTATTTAAAAATGAGAAAATGTTTCATCGAACTAATAAGTAAACGGTTTGATTTCAACCTATATATATAATACTTTTGTAAATGTTTCCTCACCTTGACCATAGCGATATGTTCGATTCCATCTAAGACGGATCTATAACAATAAGCAACAAACGGTCCCCATGTAGTGGGTATACGTGCAGCAGAAGCACGTTCCACTAGCATATCCGTCTTCCTTCTATACCTGCCAAATTCAAACCCATGTCAAAAAACACCATTATTTCATAAACTGACAATTCGGAACACAAGAGCACGTAACATCGTCGCATACCTGATCAAATCAGCTATAGATATGATCTTTAAATTTTCCCTTTTGACAAACTCCAGTAGCTTCGGCAATCTAGCCATTGAACCATCATCGTCCACAATCTCACATAAGACGGCTACAGGGTCAAACCCAGCTAACACAGCTAGGTCAACTGACGCTTCTGTATGACCCGCTCGTTTTAAAACACCACCTTCCCTGTATTTCAATGGAAATATGTGTCCTGGGCGGTTGAAATCTGCAGGTTGTGAGTCTTTGGAAGCTAAAGCTTTTATAGTTACCGCCCTATCACGTGCTGACACCCCCGTAGTTGTACCGTGTTTTGCATCCTACATGCCAACATATTGTCAATACACATATTCATTTGTAATAAAATATAGTTTTTAGCAAAAAAGTAAAAATATATCAAAAACTATACATACCACTGATACTGTGAAGGCTGTACACATCTTGTCTGCGTTATCTTTATGAGTAACCATTAAAGGAAGTTCCAATCGATCCAAATCTTCGTCTTTCATGCTTACACAAACTATCCCAGTTCCATGTTTAACAATAAAAGCCATAGCCTCTGGTGTAACACACGATGCTGCCATTATCAAATCTCCTTCATTTTCTCTGTCTTCATCATCAACAACCACTACCATCTGCAACATAAATCAAAATTTGGTATAAAATAATGCGACACCAAAACTTAAATGGTATTAAAAGATTTTACTTTCTTCAGCTCAAAACTAAACGCAACAGTTTTCTTATGGTTAAGAAGTGGTTTTACTTGCAACTCTCACTAATCCTACATTTTTATAAATGTCGTAAGTCAATGGTATCTTAAGTGAATTAAGAGTGATATTGACATTCAACTAACTAAAAACTGCATGAACTGCACAAAGGTGTTTCAAAAATATGACAAAAGTATCCATCCGTTTTAACCGATCTGTTTTTACCCATACAAAATAATATCTATCTGTTTTAACCTGTTACCAAAAATGCTCAATTCGCCACCTCTAGCTTTTTGTCAAAATTCAATGCAAAATAATGTTTTTATCGGTCAATAACCTTTGCAAAGTGTTGATAGCAGTATTTTGATCCACTAGATGCTCACTAGTTTAACATTATAGAGAATTATTAAATTATTTGACTACCGATAAAGATATCCTTTCATTAAACTATGTGTCAACTCACATAATTTGAGAAATTTTATTATCACAAGATGGGAAAATCACAGCTTTTAGCAGTGTATATAAAAAAGGAAATGAAAAAATGCAAAACCTTTCCCTGGCGTATATCTTCAATGGCCTCTGGAATGGACGAGAAGCCCGCGGTTGGCTGATCCAAACCATATTCATCAGCGCCAGACGAAAACCCGTTCACGCTAGGCGTTGTTTCAGCTGCTAGTGCACCCAAAGCTATTGAATCAGGCTGTGTCACAATCCCTAATGATACACTAACGCCATTTTTGTCAACACCGTTAATCCCTTTTTGATTAACAGGATAACTACTATCTAATGAAGCTCTGAACCTTCCATCACCTTTACTTTTGGAGCATGATCGAGTAGCGAGATGGAGAAACGCCTCTGATGTATACCCGTTGGATGAAAACAGATTTACAAAGTGATGACCGTTATATGAGCTGACATTTGTGATCATCCTGCATCATAGTGATCATAGATAGTCCATTGTTAGAGGCACCGTTAAGATTAGAAAGAATGTAAAGGAGCCCCCTTTGTTAATCTAAACTTATTATACTAGAGGTGGCATGATGTCCTCATCTGGCAGGTTGGTAACGGGTCAAAACGGGTTGAGCAGACATGCATACTCTTCCCATAGTTGTTAAAAGCCATCGCCTCTTGCGCCTAGGCCCAATTTCCGCAAGGCAAGGCAATTGCACTTTAATTCTCCAGGTGATGGTTCATGCGCATATTCCAGCGAGATTCCTAGATTCTGGAGAGTTTCCAGCCAAATTCTCTAAATTCTGGCAAGATTCCAGCTAGATTTCTATTTTATCTAACGAAAACTATTTTTCTACACTAATAAACTAGCATTTATTACTTTTGGTACTAAATAGACGATATAAAATGTTATATAATAGCTTTAGTTTTATTTTATTTGAAGAATCGTATTAATTTTTTATTATATAAAAATGTTTTAAGTTTTTTTGTTGTGCGCTTTTTTTTCTGAGGCCCGCGCTTTTTTTACGCCTTGCGGCTAGGCCCCAGGCGAGACCTATGTGCCTTGAGTGCGCCTAACGCCTTAACAACTATGACTCATCCACCTCCATTTTTTTAACTTTCATTAATTATGTGTTAGTTATTAACATAAAACAATACTATTACACTTTTCGCCTTGAGGGTAAGTTAAAAGATGCAACTTTGGTGTGAGAAATGAAGTGTTTGAAATAAAAATACCCTCAAAAATGCCAAAATGGAGGAATAATACTTATTACATCATAATCATACACAGAATCAATACCATCAGTTATTGTGTAAAGATTAACAAGATCTATAAGTAATTCTGATCCCAAAAATTGACAGCAAGGGATAACTGAAAGAAACCCTTTTGGTATATAACTCCATATCTCAAATATCAATAACAAGATAGCAATAAGAGTAACAACTTTGGCGCTAAATTATGAACAACAAACATTGAATAGTGTGAATCGAGCAGCAATTTCTCAAATTAACATGAATTCAAACGAACCCAAAAGATATAAACATAAAAATCCCAATTGTTATAGAAGAAAACAAGAGAGATGAAGGGTAGAAAAGCTTACTTTGAGCGTAGAAGAGATGTGGATGCAGAAGACATGTTAATGGAAGCCATGAATCCGTTGAATTGAAGAGAAAAAGCCCAAATTGGTGGGTGTTTTATAGACGAGTAACAGAAGGGAATGAGAAAGAGAAGCAACTCGGAAACGGTTGGTGTACAATCTACATCACCCCACCAATCCAATTTGTCAAATTGGTGGCTGCTTTGCACGTTTTTTTTTATTAAATCAGCATAACACCATAATTCGATTGGTGTCGGTTTAGTTCATTACAATACTCACGTTTGCCATAGTAATTGAAAGATAATTAAAAACAAAATTAATATCAAAACGTAGATTAAGATGACACATCGAAACTGTATAATCAGTATTCTATAATCATCGTCTTTCAAAACATATAATATAAAAATAAAATATATATAAAATAATAGGTTTGCGCACCGATCACTTGTACATTATTATTCGGAACTCTGTTTTAAGTTGAAATATATATATATATATATATATATATATATATATATAGGGGAAGGTTCAGTGGGGAACACTAAAAAAGTGGGGAACAGCGGGGAACCGGCTCAAACGAACTCCGATTGGACTCATTCCAGCGGCGTTGGAACCGGCTCGTCGAACCCTAACTAGGATCTCTTAACCCTAAACCCTAAATATATTAGGGTTTGGCTTTTAGGGTTTAGCCTTAGGGTTTAGCCTTAGGGTTTAGTTTTAGGGTTTAGGGTTTAGCTTTAGGGTTTAGCCTTTAGGGTTTAGTTTTTAGGGTTTATAGTTTAGATTTTACGGTTTAGCTTAGATTTTAGCCTTATTTTTTAGCTTTAGGGTTTAGAGTTTAGGAGTTAGGATTTAGGGTTTAGGGTTAAGAAATCTTAGTTAGGGTTCGACGAGCCGGTTCCAACGCATCTGGAATGAGTCCAATCCGAGTTCGTTTGAGTCGGTTCCCCGCTGTTCCCCACTTTTTTAGTGTTCCCCAATGAACCTTCCCATATATATATATATATAGGGTTAGATTAACGGACATGCGATTTCACAATATCATACGAGCGTACGATAAGCCCTAATTGTACGTTACACTTACACTTATATATATATATATATATATATATATAGGTAGAGGATCATGTACATTAATTCAGAAGTGTGAGAAGTGTATTATAACACTATATATAACACTATATAACACCATATAAACATCGTATAACACTATGTAACACCATATAACACTATGTAACACTATATAACAAATATAACACTATATTTTGTCTGATAGCATGTCTATGATAGATGTATAGTGTTATATATTGTTATATAGTGTTATATAGTGTTACATAGTGTTATATGGTGTTACATAGTGTTATACGGTGTTTATATAGTGTTATATATAGTGTTATAATACACTTCTCACACTTCTGAATTAATGTACACTATATATTGACACATAAATAAAAATATGCACGTACGTTGTGACTGCCAGGGCCGGCCCAAGGGTAAGCCAAATGAGGCTTGGGCCTTGGGCCACCAAAACTATAGGGCCTCCATAATTTGATGAAACCAACGTCCATTTATAAAAGATTTAGGGTGTGGGTTATCAACAGATTGATGGTTGGTAGTGTAGTGGTTTTGTGTATGTATTGATGTTGGTGAGACCTGGGTTCGAATCCCTGGTTTACCATTTTTTTTCTTGTTTTTAAATTTTAACACAATCTTTCAAATAATTACACTTGGGTCCTTCAAGTTTAACTTTCAATCACATACATTTTTTTGGGAAAAAGGCTACAAGATTTTACTTCGCCTTAGGCCCCAAAATGGTTGAGCCGACCCTGGTGACTGCAAACTCAATATTCATCGTGTATTAAAAGTTATAAAAGAAAAACAATTATTGTTGCGAAATACAAACAACTATATAATCAGAAAAATGTCTCACTTACTCTTTCTTGTTATACCTCACATGCACCATGTATAATTGATTATAGACAAAATTGCAGAAAATAACCTTTATGTATACCCCAAACTGCACTTTATACCTTTCACTATGAAATCCGCCAAAACCAACCTTTACGTTCATGTTTTGTTACACATCACAACCTTTACACCAAACCTAGTAAAAAAAGTCAGTTAAGTTGCCCCATGTGCGATGCATGTGAGGGCATATATGTCTTTTCCTTTGACCCCTTTTACAATGAATATTATATTTAAACCTTTTTATTTATTTCCTTCAACAAACCCCCCCCCCCCTCTCTCTCTCTCTCTCTCTCTCTCTCTCTCTCCAGAATCTAAAAACCCCATCTCTCATTCTCTCCTTCTTCCTTCTCCACCCACCACCACCACCCACCCTACACACATTACAGTCGCCGCCACTACACACCACCATTACCGGCACCCTATCCAATTTGCAACATGACTGTCGTCTCCACACCAACCTCCGACAATCGCCACTACCACCATCTCCACAGGCACCACCACCATATTCACAACTGCCATAGCCTGAAACATCCATCGCTACCAATTTCTGTTATAGTGTTTCAGAAACCCACTAATTTTTCCTCGAATCCGAATTTGAGACCCAAAACACTCCTGAAAAAAACCTCAATTCCCAACCCGAATATCGAAAAAACCCAGATCCAAAAACCCTGTTACGGTGGAGATGAAGAAGATGGATGTTTTGGTCGCCAACACAAACGGAAGAATACCCACAGAGCTTCAAAGTAGGATGATTCTGATGTAGAATGTTCTTAAAGAATGTAATTTTTCTAATATCACGATTCTTGTTTTGTGGTAATTAAAGCTTTGAAGTTGATATCTTTTAGGAAAAAGTATGGTAACTATAATTATGAACCAGTGCGTAGTGGTAACTGGCTTTACTTTTTTTGTTTTTTTTTTTGGTTTTTTTTTTTTTTGTTATTAAGGTGATGTTTGGGTTCGATAATCCTCAAATTGAACTGGGATTTTGATTTACATCAGTGAATCACTCGAATAGTGATTGATTTTGAGACTGGTGGTGGTGGTGAATGGTGCTTATGGCGGTGAAGATGGTGGCGGCACGTGATGGGTGATTGCTGGGATATAGAGAGAGAGAGGGGAGATTGAGAGAGTGTCTTAGAGAGGAAGAGTAGTGTGGGGAGAGAGTTTTTAGATAAATAAATAGACATCAGGTTAGTTGAAGGAAATAAATAAAAAGGTTTAAATATAATATTCATTGTAAAAGGGGAAAAGACATATATGCCCTCACATGCATCGCACATGGGGCAACTTAACTGACTTTTTTGACTAGGTTTGGTGTAAAGGTTGTGATGTGTAACAAAACATGAACGTAAAGGTTGGTTTTGGCGGATTTCATAGTGAAAGGTATAAAGTGCAGTTTTGGGTATACATAAAGGTTGTTTTCTGCAATTTTGTCTTGATTATATAATTTTGATAGTTCTCTATTTAGAATTGTATCAGTATCAAATGTGTTCATAGGTAATGTTTATAACAAAATTGATACGATAAGGGTTATTAGATTTTATCACTCCTAATTATTAGATATTGCCCGCTTCCACTCTCAACTATCACTTTGACTCTCACCACTCCCAACTTAGAGCATTCTCATCCAAACCATCAAAATATGTGAGGGGTAGTTTTTATATTATAAAGGGTATAAAAAATGGTTGTGAGTGGAGGAGAGAGAAAATATTACTGTTCATCTGTATATTTGGGGGGACACTGTTCACCCAGTAAAATTTTTTTAATATATATTGAAAGTGGTTGTGAGTGAAGGAGAGAGAAAAATGTAATGATAATATTATTTAATTGAAAAGGAGAGAGAAAAAGTATTTGTTTTTAGTGAAAATATATTGATATAGGAGTTGTTTTTAGTGGAATGTATGTATAATTTGATGGATTGGATGAGAATGCTCTTAATATTTTGTGTGTTGTGTCACTTTGGAGCTATACTTGACAACAGGTTTTGCTCTATTATTGTTGCAAAATCCCTTAATTATGACATCTTCTATGTTCCGATTTTGATGTTGTTCCACCTGATTTGCAGAATCTCTTGTAGAATGGTTAACTTTGGAGCGGCACAACACAAAAAGTGTTAAGTTAGGAGTGGTGGGAATCAAAGTGAGAGTTGGGAGTGGCAGCGACCAACACCCAATAATTGATGATGATAAAATCTAATAACCCATATAATAAAATAACAAAAATTACAAGTAGAGACTGATAGCCTTTTTGAAAAACAAAAAATAGAGCAAAAAAAAAAAAAAACTTTAGTGATACGTTAGAACCTTAGTTTCAATCTCAGCAAAATTAGAGTTAATTACACAAATGGGTCCTGTGATTTATACCTTATTTCGCCTTTGGGTACTAACTTTTTTTTTTAACAGGTTTAGGTTTTATAGTTTCAATTTTGTAACACATTTTGGTACTAACACCAAAATTAGTTAATTAATGACTAAAATACCCTTGCATTTTTTTTAAAGTTTATCAATGTAACACATTTGGGTACTAAGACCTAATTTTATTTAAGTTTAAATCAATTTTACAAAATCTATTTATTTTTTTTATTTTAATCTTTTTATTATATCTCTTAATTAACATAAAATCTATTTATTTTTTATTTTCATATTTTTATTAAATTTCTTATTTAACATAAAATCTACTTGTTACACCATTATTTTTTTAACAGTTTTTTTAAATAAAATCTATTAGCTATATAGTTTTATGTAAATTAAATTTCTTACTCGTTTTAAATAATGTAAACCTTACTGGTTTTCAATATTGGATAGTTATGATTGATAATAATAAATATCTTTCATGTAAAAAAATTTAAGCCATTTTTTAACTCGTTTTTTTTATTCATTTACATTTTACTATTTTAGAAAAAATATTTAATTTACATAAAACTATATAGCTAGATATTTTAGATAAAACTATATAGCTAGGTATTTTAGATAAAACTAAAAAAATTTAAGCCTTTTTTTAACTTTTTTTTTTGTAAAAAAAAGATATTTAATTTACATAAAACTATATAGCTAGTAGATTTTACTGGTACAACTAGTAGATTTTATGTAAATTAAATATTTTTCTAAAATAGTAAAATGTAAATGAACAAAAAAACGAGTTAAAAATGGCTTAATTTTTTTACATGAAAGATATTTATTATTATCAATCATATATATCCAATATTGAAAACGAGTAAGGTTTACATTATTTAAAACGAGTAAGAAATTTAATTTACATAAAACTATATAGCTAGTAGATTTTATTTAAAAAAATCTGTTAAAAAATACTGGTAAACAAGTAGATTTTATGTTAAATAAGAAATTTAATAAAAATATGAAAATGAAAAAAATAAATAGATTTTATGTTAATTAAGAGATATAATAAAAAGATGAAAATAAAAAAATAAATAGATTTTGTAAAATTGATTTAAACTTAAATAAAATTAGTTGTTAGTACCCAAATGTGTTACATTGATAAACTTAAAAAAATGCAAGGGTATTTTAGTCATTAATTAACTAATTTTGGTGTTAGTACCCAAAGATGTTACAAAATTAAAACCATAAAACCTAAACCTATTAAAAAAAAGTTAGTACCCAAAGACGAAACTAGGTATAAAACACATGACCCATTTGTGTAATTAACTCGCAAAATTATAAAATATTTTGAAAGTTTTAAAACATTTCGTGTTAACGCTCAAAAAATTTTTAGGCATGCTTTAAATTTTGTGATTCAAATGTCAATTTTTATATATCTATAATTATAGATTATGAACCTCAATATCAACAATTTCGAATTCAAAATCACCTACATATAACTTTTTTCTAGAATTTATGACCCTAGAGAAAAAAGGAACAAAAACTCTTATTTTATTTCACTCCTCTTAAGCCAACACTAGGAGTTAAATGTCATTTTAGTACCTGTGTTTTGGGTCATTTTACATGTTTAGTCCAAAAGTTTTATTTTTCGTTTGTGGGTCTAAAAAGGTTTCATCGTTGCCATTTTAGTCCACTGGGTTAACTTCATCCATTATTTCTGTTAACGAGAAAGGCAATTCAATCATTTTATATGGCTGAATTGCCCTTCTAGTTAACAAAATTACATATAAAATGACCGAATTGTCTTTCTCGTTAACAGAAAAAATGGATAAAGTTAACGCAGTTGACTAAAATGGCAATAGTAAAACCTTTTTTAACTCACGGACGAAAAATGAAACCTTTAGATTAACCTGTCAAAATGAACCAAACTATAATAACTAAAATGGCATTTCACACTTGTGAGTTAATAAGTTTAATAAATAATGCTTACTAGTAGATGCCCCGCCCGCGTTGCGGGGCGATAACCGAATAATTATCAATCAATTAAAAAAAAGACTACTATAATTTTGCAATGAAAAAAAACGATGACAAGACCGTAATTTTGGGCTCAGGGCAAAACTGTAATTTTTCAGGACTAATGAGCCAGTGTTAGGCAGTTAGAGTTATGCGCCGCCCGCGTTGCGGGGCGCTAAACCGAGTATTTCTTAGGTTAATAACATGTACGCCTTTATGTCGGTTAGTTATACATGCTACCTATAACACAATATCAAAAAAGATACATCAAGTTAACCAATTAAAGAAAAACAGTACCATAGTTATGATAAAAAAATTTAACTAAAACGAAGACAAGCGTGTAATTTAGAGTTGGGGGCAAAACAATAATTTGTCAGGACCAATTAGCGAGTGCTAGGCAGCTGTTTGGCATGAATAAAAACAAAATTAAGTCAACAAAGTAAAATAAAACACTACCATGGTTTTGCCAATGGAAAAAAACGATGGCAAGATTGCATTTTTTCTCGGAGTTAAAATCGTAATTTTAAAATTGAGGTAAAATAATATTTTGAACTGAGGGCAAAAGCATTTTTTTTTATTTTGAAATAGGGGCAAAATCGTAATTTTAAACTGGGAACCAAATCGTAATTTGGCAGGATTCTAGCTGAGGGCAAAACCATAATTTTATTTTGAACTGGGGGCAAAATTGTATTTTTTTAACTAAGGGCAAAATCGTAAATTTAAGCAAGGGGCAAAAGAAAAATTTTATTTTGAATCGAGGGCGAAATCGTAATTTTACACCTAGGATAAAATTGTAATTTGACATCACCTATAAATAACTATTATATGAAAAAAGAAAAAAAAAAAAAAAAAACAAAAGTCAAAGTGGCCGCCAAAAGTGGCCAACCACTTACCAAAACTATTCCCGGCTTACGTCATCAACTTGTAAATGTTAATATGTATAATTTATCATTTAAAAATCATACTAATACGTTAGCTATAGATGTGATTATCCTGAGTAAAGTTATTAGTTGAAACAACATTATAACCAACTTTATATCATTAGTTTTATTGTATAAGTTTGTCTATAATTTATCATTTAAAAATCATACTAATACGTTAGCTATAGATGTGATTATCCTGAGTAAAGTTATTAGTTGAAACAACATTATAACCAACTTTATATCATTAGTTTTATTGTATAATAGATTTAAACTCCCCCCGTGTTGCGGCGGGGGCGTAAAACTATGTCAAATAGCACTAATGGCACGCCAGCATCAGCGACTACCAACACTGAGTCGATCCAGGACCCGCACGATGCGACGAACTTATCAAACAAAAAAAAATGTAAAACACTGAACCACACATGCATGTTGCGTCGTGTTAACTCGCATAATTTTGAACGAAACAAAAAACGTTAAACGACACACGCACGTCGCGCCGTCTTAACTCGTAAAATTTAGAACGAAACGTAAAATGAAAATTTGCGAAAGATGAAAAGTACAGGGACCAAAGTTGAAGGTAAAAATATTGTGAGGTTAAGTTGAAAATAATGAAACTTTTGAGTTAAAAGTGAAAAAAACAATTTATATGGGTTAAAATTGCAACATATAAAAAAGCTTTTGGGTTAAGTTAAAAAACCAACTTTTTTTTTTGAAAACCCCCAAAACATAAATATAACACCTAATGCACAAAATTGTTCCTAATTTATGGAATATAAATATAAATTTGGTTGAGTTGTCTATCCTTTCTAACAAACAAATTTATGTTGTTGTAGAACTAAACTATTATATAATTATATAATATACAACGGGTGAGTTAAGGACGGTCGGTGATCGTGAGATGACCAAAATCTTGACAGCCAGTGGAAAAGGATTAGGTGGAACATAAGGCTGCTGAATTCTAGTGGATGATAATTAATAAAAATGAAAAATGAATGCTATATAGTCATATAGATATAGCATACCAACCTGGCTTTGTCATCTATTGTGGCATGCTCTGACTTTCAAGTTTGACTTCTCCCACTACTCCAATGTTGGTCAATGAAGACACATTGACGTGAAATGGTAAGCTCTGACCGAGACTTCAACTCTTGATGATCCGAACAGCTGACTGCAAAATAGAACACCGTTAGGACTCGTTACAGGAATATGGACCTATGGTTATTCCTGTAACCACCCTCCGGTGTGAGAATAAGTCTCGGTTTGGAAGTAAGAAAGTATAAGTAGAGAGAGATAGAGTAAACGAGAACAGAATGTATATACCTTTGATGTTTACCTCTATTTATAGTTTACTATTAGAGTTTCCCTTAACTTAGGATGACCTCCAATAAGTTAGGGATTTACATGATCTTCCCAAAAGATTGGGGATTTGGTTACGTAGTTTATCCATGCAGAATGGAATATTCTAGAATAAACATGTATAATTATATATTTATAATAAAATAATAGGTAATGACCGGATCGAGTTAGCCGTTCCGGGTCATACCTTATCATGTCCCCCCAGTCCGAAGTTATGAAAAGATTTCATGGAATCGGACTAAAAAGGAAAAAGTCAAAATACACCCTTTGAGTGCAAAGTTCTCGAGTGGGAGTACCATTGCTTTTTTGAAAAATGGCGGCGATGTGAAAAGATGTGACAGTGAGGTCATCATTCGGATAACAGTTGTACCTCCCCTGTCTTGACACGCGTTCCCATCTGTTTGCCTTTTTGAATTTGAAAGGTTTCTATCCCTTATAAATAGGTTTCCCGTTTAGGGCTTTTTTATTTCCATCTTTGCTCGTAACTTCTTCATTTTCTTGATTACAAAAAATGGCCTCCAAGACTGGCGAATCCTCTTCTGCTCAAACGAGTTCCGATGCTTTACTTTGCAAATGGGGGGCGATATCATTCAACAATCTCGTGCAGGAGTATGATATCAAACCGAAATGGAATCCGGTGTTGCCCACAAAGACGGGCACGGCGTTCCCGTTGAAGGAAGGCAAAATCACTCTGTTCAGTGATTTCTTCAAATTCTGCAATTTCTGGTTGCCGATCACTAAGTTTTGTAAGTCCGTTCTTGACCAGTATCCCATTCACATCTCCCAACTGCATCCCTTGGGGTTGGTGAAACTTCGTCACTTTGAGTTTGCTTGCATAGCCCTGGGTAATATCCCTGAAATTACAGTTTTTAGGGCTTTTTTCGTTCTTGTTTGGAAATCCTCCTTTTTCACTTTTGATAGGCGAGACATTGGTGTGTCTTGCTTGAGGGACATCCCTACTAGTTCCAGGGATAAGGAATGGAAAAAGAAATTCTTCTACATTGATGCCAGTGTTATCCCCGGGGAAATGCAGTGGAGGGAAATGGGGGCCAAGGACAAATTCAAAGATTACGGTCCCCCCGCTGATGCTTACGTTGAGAACGCCCTGTTTAAGAGGTTAAGTCAACGCCCTTCCGAGTGCACGGTGATCCCGGAGGGGGCCCTGGTGATGGCGGGGATGAGTTTACTATGGCTTGATATCCGGTTGTACCCTTCCTTTCAAAGGATTGATGAAGGTATGTGGTAATTTGGTTTGAGTTTATTCTGCAAATTGTATTTGTTTTAATGTGTGTAAATGTCAAATAGGCAAGTGGAGTTTGTTTGACTTCGTGGATCCCCTTCGGAACGCTGCTTTGAGGGCCGTGGACTACGTGATTGGGGAACAAGAGCCCAACGTATTGAAAATCCACCTTGAGCAGTTTCTGCTGCCCGCCGTGCCGGCGGATCCAATTGCTTATATATCTCAGTCTCCCCCCAGCGGGGGAAGAAGTGTTTCTGCTGCAGGGACAAAGAAACCAACCCGAGTGAAGATAACTGGGAGAAAAATTGTTACCGCGGGGGCTACTACTGCGCCTGTGGCGGTTAGTATTCCTGCAGCCCCGGAGGATGTTACTGTTACTGCCCCTACTAGTTTGGTTAGTCCAACACGTGCATAGAAAAAGCGCAGAATATTGCCTCCTTTGACTTCTTTTCAAGCGATCAAGACTGCTCACGCCTTGCCCACTAGTAAGTGGTTTTGTTTGCCAATGTAGGCGTTGAATTTCTATATTCTTGTGCTGAAAATCTGATTTGATGCAAGTTCCTTTCCTGAGGCCCAGGTTGAGGGTGTGCCCTCTATGCCCTTGTCCTCTGGGGATGTTGTGTCTTCTGCTGCTGGCAGGCCAAGCCTTTCAGACCTTATATCCCAGGCGAGTGCTGTCGCTGTTAGCTCTTCTATGCTGCCGCCTGTGTTTACCACTGCTGTGGTTGTGACACCCAGCCCCGTTTCTACACTGCTTTATTCTAGTGCTGCCCCTGTTTCCCTGTTTGAGTCTCCTTTTGGTGTTTTCTCTGCACCTGAGAAGGAGGTGCCCTCAACTTCTGTTGCCGGTGAGTCAACAAGTGGCAGGGATGCTACTGTAAGTGACACTGGGGGATCTAGCAATGGTGTTGTTGATGATGGGGCACGTTTGGGCGATGATCTCTACCTGCCCACCATTTGTTGGGATCCGAATGTTGAGGACAAACACTACCAACCTAAGTGGAAGATAGCGGAGTCATCCATATTAATCTCCCCCCCCAGTGGTACGTTACTGGGTCGAGCGGGCATATCCCCCGGCTGAGTCAGCCTATGTAGAGGGGTTGAATAACGAGAACTTGATGAATGCCGCGATGGTGGATGCTGTCAGTCAGCCCCGGAGACTGGCAGAAATCCGACGCCGGTGGATGCATGATAATAATGAGCTCCACCGGGGGCGGGCTGCTATTCAGGAGCTGATGGATGAAAAGTACCGCTTGGAAAGTCAACTCCAAGATGCTGGTCTTAGGGAGAGTCGATTTATCTCTGAGAAAAACAAGGCAGAGGAGGATTTGAAGCGTGTAACAGCCAACCTTGCAGAAGAAAGGATATTATGGGCCCGCGATATAGCGGAAAAAGATCGGGTCCTTGCTCATGCTAAAACCGTTCAGGAGGAGCTGGAACGTAAGGCTCTTGCTGAGGCTCAAAAGGTGAGGTCTGAACTCTCTGCCCAGATGGAAAAGTTCTGTATTGACACTGATTTGTGTCTTAGGTGCAGGAGAGGTATCAAGGTCTAACCGTGGAGTTAGAGGCGTCCCATGCCAAGGTGATGTGTGTAAAATGCAACATATAAATTACATCAAATGAGACATAAAACTAACCCTTTTTAAGTACTAATATTGGAAAAAGAGTGTTTTTGTCTTCCTTTTGTATTTTCAGGATTAAATGAGCTCAAAAACACAAAAGAAGCAAAAAGACAGCTGAATCCAACATAAATACAAGAAAAGGAACATATGTGGACTGCCCGACCCCTCAACGGCATCTTCCCAAGCAAAATAGAGAAGGCAGAAGACTGAACACGCCCCGTGCTTAACCAGCACGGGGCCGTGCCCAAGAAGCAGCAGAAAAGACAAACCTATAGAAGCTTTTATTGCCCACCACGGGGTCGTGCCCAGTGAACACGGGGGCGTGGCGAAAGTACTGCAGGCGCATTAATTGTAATTGCGAATTACAATTAATGAAGAGAGAGAGTGTCAGACAGGCACGGGGCCGTGTCCAGCGGACACGGGGGCGTGCCCAGCCTCCTGTTCAGCCTATAAATAGGAGTGCTTGGTTTCATTTCAACTCATCCCTTGGCACCACCTCTCTCACACTTCACCCACCACCCACCACCACCATAACACCATCATCCATTGTCCATCGTAGAGTGTGTGAGTCGTCTCGGGATCCAAGATTGATCGTAAGAGTTCTTGACAATCAAGGCCATGTTTGCCTAAGTCTCTTACATCACTTGGTGAAGACAAAGTGTCTAGTATAATACTTTTTATTTCTAATCTTTTGCACTTTTTATTTGGTTTTGTATTAATGACTTTAATAACTAGTTACTTATGTTGAAGGTGATCTTTCCTTATCGTTTGTCCGTGGTGTCTTGGCATTATTTTACTGTCTATATAAAATAAAGGATTTTCACCATTCATATCTCCACGGTCTATATGGAGGTATGTTGGCTACCTGGTCGGGGGTTAAGGGAACGGTTTGGTAAAGGTCTTGCCATTGTTCAGCGTTTAGAGGTCCTGCAATGGACCTGGGTCAAATTTAGTAGGACCTCCTTCAATGCTTCACGGTATTGGATGGCGGGGGTCCAAACTCTTTGATCCCCTCATAAGTTAACTACTATTAATACTATAACCCGGCTATTTAGGACTGTATCCCTGCTGACTCAGACTACTTAGCCGAGGGTAACGTCACCGCCAAAAGCGGGGCCTACCATAATATTGCATTAATAACTTAATTCATTATCTTCCAATAATCCACCCTTTTAGGATTGTATCCCTGCTGACTCAAACTACTGGGGTGAGGGTAACGTCACCTTCAAAAGAGGGGCCTACTACAATAACTAAGATAATCTCTTAATTATGTGCAAAAGTGCGGAAATAATCAAAGGTTATACTAGATACGAGTCGGAACCAAGTGATTCATCTTGTCTATCTGTTTTTACTTTTATTTTTATTTTCAGCATTTTAGTTAGTTTTTATTTTTCATAGTTTAAAACTTTTTTCTAACCTTTTTATTTTGATTAGACGTTGAGGATAAACCGGTACTAAAAGCTCTTGTGTCCTTGGACGACCTCGATATCTTACCAACGCTATACTACGCTCAGGATGGGTGCACTTGCTCATATGTGTGTTTAGTGTTAGTAAAATATCGTGTTTTATAAATTTAAAACTTGGCTAAAATAAGTGTTAAAGGGGCTTAAAATATACACCTAATATATATAACACTTCACACGCATCAAGTTTTTGGCGCCGTTGCCGGGGACACAAGGATTTTAAGAAAGTTAGGAATCAACGGCCTAATCATTTTTTTTTATTTTTTTAGGATTTTCTTAGTTTTTCAGCTTCTGCAGAGCTCAGCACGGGCCGTGCTTGGTCAGACACGGGCCGTGCCCAGCATCATCACTGGCAGTTTTTATTTTCTGGGTTACAGAGAGCTGAACACGGGGCCGTGTCGGTGCAACACGGGGTCGTGTCCAACTCCCAGTAACAGGGATCCAGAAGACAATCACTGTAACTCTGACCACGGGCCGTGTTCGCTGAGCACGGGGCCGTGGTGAACATTCTGACCAACGTTCTTTTCTGTTTTTATTGCAGGACTTGGAACCTAGGCGCCACATTTGAACCTCCTACGTAGTGCATGAGCTCCAGTTCTAGTAGAGACATAAAAGAACCTCTAGAAGAACCCGAACGCTTTCTCAGAAAAAGACTTAAAGCCAAAAATCAAGAGAAAGTTTCGGGGGACCCACTTCCAATGGCGGACCAACGTACCCTCATGGATTACCTACGGCCCACCGTAGGCAATCTCGGCGCCGCTATCAATGCACCAAATGTCGAAGCCAATAACTTCGAACTTAGGCCGCATTTGATACAAATGCTCCAAAACTCCGCAACCTTCCATGGGCTTGCGGACGAGGATCCCCATCTGCATATTACTAACTTCTTAGAAATATGTGATACCTTTCGGATCAATGGAGCATCAAATGACGCCATCCGCCTTCGAATGTTTCCATTTTCACTAAAAGACCGAGCTAAGGCTTGGCTTAACACCCTCCCAGTTGGCTCGGTAAACACTTGGGATGAACTTGCCCAAAAGTTTCTATATAAGTATTTTCCTCCTGCTAAAACGGCTAAATTAATGACTGAAATTAATACATACTCACAAGAGGACGGGGAATCCTTATATGAAACTTGGGAAAGGTTCAAGGAGCTTCTAAGAAAGTGTCCTCATCACGGTTTAGCGGTATGGCAACAAGTATCCACTTTCTACAATGGATTGTTGCCACACACAAGACAAACACTTGATTCAAGCTCCGGGGGATTTTTAGGTAATCGTCGCCCAAATGAAATATATAATCAAATTGAGGAAATTGCTCAAACCAATTTTCAATGGCACACTCCCCGAGGTAATAAATCTATTGCCCCGGGCGCCCATAAGGTTGATGAAAGCACCTCTTTACAAGCCCAAATCGAGGCCCTCTCTTCGAAAATCAAAAAGCTAGAAATGACAAAAACGGCCTCGGTTATGGCTTGTGAAGGGTGTGGTGGGTCACATGAAAATTGGAGTTGTATGAAAGAATTAGGGGTCTGTTTGGTATGGGGTAATAGAATGGACGAAGGAATGGAATGGACGAGGCAATGGAATGGACGAGGGAATGCAATGGGTCATTACCATTCCATGTCTTGTTTGGTTACCATGTGAATGGAATGAATTATTATTGTGTATTGTTCGGTAGGCAAGAAAAACGGAGTAATAAAATTAGCGGTGAGTGGTGGTGGTGGTCGGTGGTAGTGATTGTGGGTGGTTATAGGTGGCGGTGGTGGGTATCGGCGATGGGTGGTGGTGGTGGAGGCTAGTGGCGGTGCGGCGGTGGCGACAGTGGTGGTGGCGACAAGGTGGCCGTTGGTGGTGGGTGGCAGCAAAGGTGGCGGCGGCGTCGACGATGGTGGTGGGCGGAGACGGTGAGTGGCGTTGGCGGTTGGTCGTAGTTGTGGGTGATAACGGTGGCGAGTGGGTGGCGGTGGCTGTCGGGGTGAGGTGGTGGCGGGTGGCGGCGATGGCATCGGTGGTGGGTGGCGGCGATGGCGTCGGTGGTGGGTGGTGGTGGTGGTGGGTTGTGGCGAAGGTCGTGGGTTGTGGTGTTGTTGTTGAATGGTGCAAGAGGGGATGGAATGGAAAAAAAACTTGGGGGGTGGAAGGAATGATTTTGAGGGAATGGAATGACTTTTGGAATGGATGATTCCATTCCATTGACCAACCAAACACTCTTTTCTTTATTCCCTCGTAATCACTCATTCCATTCCACCTCTAATTCCTGCATACCAAACACTACCTAGATGAACAAACAGAAACGGTAAACTACATTGATAATAGACCTAGGCCGTCGGGTCCTCCAACGGGTACCTACAACCAAGGATGGCGTAACCACCCAAATCTTGGTTGGAGAGATCCCGGCAATAGTTGTAACCAACAAAACCAACGAACTAATTTTCAACAACCACAAAATTTCTCTCAACAACAAGGTGGAAGAGAAAGGCTTGAAGATACTGTATCTCGCCTCATCTCTGACACTGAAAAGAAAAACTCGGATCGATTTCAACAGTTGGAATCGAATTTTAGAAATCAACAAGCTAGCATTCAAAACGTTGAAAAACAATTAAATCAACTAGCTCAAAATTTCTCCGAGAGACCACAAGGCGCGTTACCTAGTAATACCGAAACCAACCTAAAGGCACAAGTACATCTCATTACATTAAGGAATCGAACCGTGGGTCCTGAGGATGCTCCACTGCCGCCAAATGAAAGAAGCCAATCTAGCCAACCTGTGACTCCTCCTGCGTCAGAAAAGGCTTCTCTACCAACTCAGGAGCCCACCAAGACTCCTCCAATTCCGTACCCCGGTAGGTTAAATCGTCAAAAGACCGATGAGCAATTCGCTAAATTTGAAAATTTACTAAAACAATTGCATGTTAATATTCCTTTTATCGAGGTCCTAACCCAAATGCCTAAATACACAAAATTTATGAGGGATTTCCTCACAAACAAAAGGAAAATTGAATCATTGCAATTAGTTAACTTAGGCGAAGAATGCTCCGCCTTAGTGCTCAACAAACTTCCACAAAAGAAAATAGATCCCGGAAGCTTCACAATTCCTTGCTCGATTGGGGAGTCTCCCGTTCGTAATGCATTAGCCGATCTCGGGGCTAGCATTAACCTTATGCCCACATCAATGTTCAAACGACTCGGCCTAGGAACAACAAGCCCTACAAAGATGAGCATACAACTCGCCGACAGATCCGTCAAATTTCCACAAGGTGTTGCTGAAAATCTATTGGTAAAAGTTGACAACTTCGTTTTCCCAACCGATTTTGTCATCCTAGACATGGAAGAAGACACCGATGTCCCTCTCATCCTCGGGAGGCAATTCCTAGCCACCGCCCAAGCGGTAGTAGACATGAATGACGGAACGTTAACATTGAAGTTTGGGGATAAGGAGGTAAAGTTTGAATGTGGAAAAAGAATTGAGGACGAAGACCCGGTCAACTACATGCAGGTCATAGACTCAAGCTTGGATGACGCTCTCCGACGGTGTAACATGGGATGCAATACATCCCACTTGGGTGACATATGACCGGCTTTGGGTCTAGCCAAGGACCCTTATAAATGTGGCGCACCACGGAGGCATTCGGCGGAACTATCCTTAGTTTAATTTAGATTAATTTTTATGTTTTCTAGCTAGTTTTAATTTTCAGGAATAAAAAAACACACTCATGGTGGTAAGGGATGAAAAGGGGAACGAGAAAAATGACCTCATGCACAAGAACAAGGCGACCCGATGATTCTCTCCATTACAGAAGGTTCAACACGGGCCGTGCCCAACCAACACGGCCCCGTGCTGAACCCCCTGCAGAAAAATGTCCAGTTCAGGTAACTGGACACGGGCCGTGTTCACCAGACACGCCCCCGTGTCCAGGCTTCTGTTTCTTTTCTTTAATTTCTGTTACTGGCACCTGAACACGGGGCCGTGTCCGGTCCCCACGGGGCCGTGTCCAGACTACCAGTAACATAAATCTTTGCTTTTAACACCATTTTACACATCTAATCAACCTAAAAATTTATTTTTGGGACAAATTGAGGACAATGTGTAATTTAAGTGTGGGGGGATGCTAAAACCTTGAAATTTTGCAAGTCCTAAATACAAGCCTTACACAAAACTCTATTGGAACCGCTAATCACCCCAAATTTTTTCAAAAATTTCATTTTTTTTTACTTGTCTAGGTTTAACTCGGGAAATTCAAGTTTTCAAAAAGGTTATATTTTTACGAATTTACAACCGATAGCGTAATGATAAAAAGAACCAACATAAGAAAATTATGAAACGGCATGACAAGCTTAGTTAAAATTTGATTATATATACTTGATCACATAAAAACCCATTCTCATAAAAGTGAGTTTTGAGCCTTTATTGAGCATACAATTACATATCATTAAACTAAATGCTCATTTTTCGTTTCTTGTGTGAATAGCCGCTTGGTTCTTACGACTCTAGAACTTGCCATGACGATACATTCCCGGTCCTTATCAACTTAAACCCGAGTAAGTAAATGATGGAGGCATTAGGACTAACCCTTTTTATTTCTACACCATTATTTTTCCTTTTCTTTTACCACCTACCCAAAAAAAAAAAAAAAAAAAAATCCCCTAGTTAGCCCCTTTGAGCCTAAACCTTTTCATTTCATAACCCAAACCAAAAACCCTTTTACCCACCAAAACCTTTTTTATTTTTAGCCCTTTGTTTTAGTAACAAGTTCGGTTTTGCGTATGTTCGTTCGAAAAAAAAAATGTTGTTGATGAAGCAAAGAAAATAAACAAACAAGTTCATCAAAAATAACTTTGTTTGAATAATAGCTTCATCAAAATAAAAGTTACAAAAATAGAAAGTCCTACGAAAACCGACACTTGTTACGCTTTTTCACCCCTTTTCTACTAACCACTAACCACTAACCCAACCACCTACCTTTAACCCAAGCCTAACCCTTCACCCACAAAGTCCTCTTGATATTTACAAAGGTATAAAAGTTAAAAAGGAGGAGGATTGATTGCTTGGCAAGCTTATGGTAGGAATAAGTTCCACGCCGCTCTCGAGTGATTCACTAAAAATACACCTTCGGCCGAGTGTGAGTGATTTCTCCCGTGAGGTATGTGAACTTGTATATAAATTGAATTTTAAAAAAAGGCATGTTATGCCCAAATAAGTAATTTATCTTATGAAAAGTTTTAAATAAATCATTACGAATAGGATTGTAAATAGATAAAAATAAAACCCAAAAAGATCTTGGAATCCCAACACTCTATGACAAGCCAAAACCTTCTCTTCTACCCATTCCATTTGGGAGTGTAAGTCACATATTAAAGAGTTTTGCTTGAGGACAAGCAAAAGTTCAAGTGTGGGGGTATTTGATGTGTGTAAAATGCAACATATAAATTACATCAAATGAGACATAAAACTAACCCTTTTTAAGTACTAATATTGGAAAAAGAGTGTTTTTGTCTTCCTTTTGTATTTTCAGGATTAAATGAGCTCAAAAACACAAAAGAAGCAAAAAGACAGCTAAATCCAACATAAATACAAGAAAAGGAACATATGTGGACTGCCCGACCCCTCAACGGCATCTTCCCAAGCAAAATAGAGAAGGCAGAAGACTGAACACGCCCCGTGCTCAACCAGCACGGGGCCGTGCCCAAGAAGCAGCAGAAAAGACAAACCTATAGAAGCTTCTATTGCCCACCACGGGGCCGTGCCCAGTGAACACGGGGGCGTGGCGAAAGTACTGCAGGCGCATTAATTGTAATTGCGAATTACAATTAATGAAGAGAGAGAGTGTCAGACAGGCACGGGGCCGTGTCCAGCGGACACGGGGGCGTGCCCAGCCTCCTGTTCAGCCTATAAATAGGAGTGCTTGGTTTCATTTCAACTCATCCCTTGGCACCACCTCTCTCACACTTCACCCACCACCCACCACCACCATAACACCATCATCCACCACCATCATCCATTGTCCATCGTAGAGTGTGTGAGTCGTCTCGGGATCCAAGATTGATCGTAAGAGTTCTTGACAATCAAGGCCATGTTTGCCTAAGTCTCTTACATCACTTGGTGAAGACAAAGTGTCTAGTATAATACTTTTTATTTCTAATCTTTTGCACTTTTTATTTGGTTTTGTATTAATGACTTTAATAACTAGTTACTTATGTTGAAGGTGATCTTTCCTTATCGTTTGTCCGTGTTGTCTTGGCATTATTTTACTGTCTATATAAAATAAAGGATTTTCACCATTCATATCTCCACGGTCTATATGGAGGTATGTTGGCTACCTGGTCGGGGGTTAAGGGAACGGTTTGGTAAAGGTCTTGCCATTGTTCAGCGTTTAGAGGTCCTGCAATGGACCTGGGTCAAATTTAGTAGGACCTCCTTCAATGCTTCACGGTATTGGATGGCGGGGGTCCAAACTCTTTGATCCCCTCATAAGTTAACTACTATTAATACTATAACCCGGCTATTTAGGACTGTATCCCTGCTGACTCAGACTACTTAGCCGAGGGTAACGTCACCGCCAAAAGCGGGGCCAACCATAATATTGCATTAATAACTTAATTCATTATCTTTCAATAATCCACCCTTTTAGGATTGTATCCCTGCTGACTCAAACTACTGGGGTGAGGGTAACGTCACCTTCAAAAGAGGGGCCTACTACAATAACTAAGATAATCTCTTAATTGTGTGCAAAAGTGCGGAAATAATCAAAGGTTATACTAGATACGAGTCGGAACCAAGTGATTCATCTTGTCTATCTGTTTTTACTTTTATTTTTATTTTCAGCATTTTAGTTAGTTTTTATTTTTCATAGTTTAAAACTTTTTTTTAACCTTTTTATTTTGATTAGACGTTGAGGATAAACCGGTACTAAAAGCTCTTGTGTCCTTGGACGACCTCGGTATCTTACCAACGCTATACTACGCTCACGATGGGTGCACTTGCCCATATGTGTGTTTAGTGTTAGTAAAATATCGTGTTTTATAAATTTAAAACTTGGCTAAAATAAGTGTTAAAGGGGCTTAAAATATACACCTAATATATATAACACTTCACACGCATCACAAGGCCCGAGCCAAACAGGTTGAGTTGGAGGAGCGGGAGGAACAACTCAGGAAACTTTAGCAAATGTGTGACTCCCTGGTCTCCGAGAAGAATCACCTTGTTCAATCTTCAACCACTCACCAGGCGCGCCTTAAAGAAGCGGAAAATGCTCTGGACCAATCAAACGCCGAGGTGGATAGCCTGACCAGCCGCCTGGCTGGTTTACAAGGTGACTGGAATTGGTTGATAACCAATGGCCTGGTTGGGGCCTTTGAGTATCTCCGTCAATCGGAGTTTTTGTTGCCCTTTTGGACCGCCTATCCACTGCTTCTTATCAGTCGGGGCACCATGACGGCGTCTATCAGGGTTACTTTAATTGTCAACAAACGGAAAGGATTACTCCCGCGTTCCAGGAGAATAGAGGCAAGCTGCAGGTAGAGATGGCGGATGCTCTTGAAGCGGCTTGTAATGACCCGCTACCCGCGTATGCAGAGCTGGTTGACAAGGTTGCCGAAGATGGCGTGGACTCCTTACGCCAAGTGCTGGATGTGGCGGAGGAATCTGGAGAGGAATGAGTGTTTTTTATTTGTTATGTACACTGTTCCTTAGATATTTTGTAAAAATACTGTTTTGTTTGAGGTGCGTGTAAGCACTTGATTTCTGTCAGACAATTAATGCAATTATCATGATAATGGAGCCGTCGTTTTTCTTAAATGTGGCGATTTGACATGTAATGATGCTTTGTTATTAATTTTGCTGTCGTCACTACTGTTAGACCTCTTGATCTTCTATAAATTAAGTTATGTTTTTTCCAAATTTGGTAATTGAAGAAATGGAGCGAAGGTGCCGTAATCGGAAAATTTCCGAGATACTTCGAAATTTGGATGTGGCGGAGGCTCTGGTCCGTCTCCGGGATCCAGTGACGGAGGAGATGATCAGAGGTAAGCCCCTTTGCCTAAGTCTTCTTGGACGATGTAGGGGCCTTCCCAGTTGGGTCCCAGTTTACCTGAGGGTTCCGCTCTACTGGCCTCGTTATCCCGCATGACATACTCGCCTTCCTTGAAAGTTTGTTGAGCCACGCGTTGGTGATAGTACTTCTCTAAAGTTTTCTTGTACTTTGCCTCGCTGATGGCGGCTGACTCGCGCCGTTCTTACAGGAGGTCCAGACCTTCCCGCAGGAGCCTGTCATTATCATCATCAGTAGTTAGACGCCTTAGCGAAGGTAATCCAACCTCCGCGGTGATGTTCGTGTGAAGTGTTATATATATTAGGTGTATATTTTAAGCCCCTTTAACACTTATTTTAGCCAAGTTTTAAATTTATAAAACACGATATTTTACTAACACTAAACACACATATGGGCAAGTGCACCCATCGTGAGCGTAGTATAGCGTTGGTAAGATACCGAGGTCGTCCAAGGACACAAGAGCTTTTAGTACCGGTTTATCCTCAACGTCTAATCAAAATAAAAAGGTTAGAAAAAAGTTTTAAACTATGAAAAATAAAAACTAACTAAAATGCTTAAAATAAAAATAAAAGTAAAAACAGATAGACAAGATGAATCACTTGGTTCCGACTCGTATCTAGTATAACCTTTGATTATTTCCGCACTTTTGCACATAATTAAGAGATTATCTTAGTTATTGTAGTAGGCCCCTCTTTTGAAGGTGACGTTACCCTCACCCCAGTAGTTTGAGTCAGCAGGGATACAATCCTAAAAGGGTGGATTATTGGAAGATAATGAATTAAGTTATTAATGCAATATTATGGTAGGCCCCGCTTTTGGCGGTGACGTTACCCTCGGCTAAGTAGTCTGAGTCAGCAGGGATACAGTCCTAAATAGCCGGGTTATAGTATTAATAGTAGTTAACTTATGAGGGGATCAAAGAGTTTGGACCCCCGCCATCCAATACCGTGAAGCATTGAAGGAGGTCCTACTAAATTTGACCCAGGTCCATTGCAGGACCTCTAAACGCTGAACAATGGCAAGACCTTTACCAAACCGTTCCCTTAACCCCCGACCAGGTAGCCAACATACCTCCATATAGACCGTGGAGATATGAATGGTGAAAATCCTTTATTTTATATAGACAGTAAAATAATGCCAAGACACCACGGACAAACGATAAGGAAAGATCACCTTCAACATAAGTAACTAGTTATTAAAGTCATTAATACAAAACCAAATAAAAAGTGCAAAAGATTAGAAATAAAAAGTATTATACTAGACACTTTGTCTTCACCAAGTGATGTAAGAGACTTAGGCAAACATGGCCTTGATTGTCAAGAACTCTTACGATCAATCTTGGATCCCGAGATGACTCACACACTCTACGATGGACAATGGATGATGGTGGTGGATGATGGTGTTATGGTGGTGGGTGAAGTGTGAGAGAGGTGGTGCCAAGGGATGAGTTGAAATGAAACCAAGCACTCATATTTATAGGCTGAACAGGAGGCTGGGCACGCCCCCGTGTCCGCTGGACACGGCCCCGTGCCTGTCTGACACTCTCTCTCTTCATTAATTGTAATTCGCAATTACAATTAATGCGCCTGCAGTACTTTCGCCACGCCCCCGTGTTCACTGGGCACGGCCCCGTGGTGGGCAATAGAAGCTTCTATAGGTTTGTCTTTTCTGCTGCTTCTTGGGCACGGCCCCGTGCTGGTTGAGCACGGGGCGTGTTCAGTCTTCTGCCTTCTCTATTTTGCTTGGGAAGATGCCGTTGAGGGGTCGGGCAGTCCACATATGTTCCTTTTCTTGTATTTATGTTGGATTCAGCTGTCTTTTTGCTTCTTTTGTGTTTTTGAGCTCATTTAATCCTGAAAATACAAAAGGAAGACAAAAACACTCTTTTTCCAATATTAGTACTTAAAAGGGTTAGTTTTATGCCTCATTTGATGTAATTTATATGTTGCATTTTACACACATCAAATACCCCCACACTTGAACTTTTGCTTGTCCTCAAGCAAAACTCTTTAATATGTGACTTACACTCCCAAATGGAATGGGTAGAAGAGAAGGTTTTGGCTTGTCATAGAGTGTTGGGATTCCAAGATCTTTTTGGGTTTTATTTTTATCTATTTACAATCCTATTCGTAATGATTTATTTAAAACTTTTCATAAGATAAATTACTTATTTGGGCATAACATGCCTTTTTTTAAAATTCAATTTATATACAAGTTCACATACCTCACGGGAGAAATCACTCACACTCGGCCGAAGGTGTATTTTTAGTGAATCACTCGAGAGCGGCGTGGAACTTATTCCTACCATAAGCTTGCCAAGCAATCAATCCTCCTCATTTTTAACTTTTATACCTTTGTAAATATCAAGAGGACTTTGTGGGTGAAGGGTTAGGCTTGGGTTAAAGGTAGGTGGTTGGGTTAGTGGTTAGTGGTTAGTAGAAAAGGGGTGAAAAAGCGTAACAAGTGTCGGTTTTCGTAGGACTTTCTATTTTTGTAACTTTTATTTTGATGAAGCTATTATTCAAACAAAGTTATTTTTGATGAACTTGTTTGTTTATTTTCTTTGCTTCATCAACAACATTTTTTTTTTCGAACGAACATACGCAAAACCGAACTTGTTACTAAAACAAAGGGTTAAAAATAAAAAAAGGTTTTGGTGGGTAAAAGGGTTTTTGGTTTGGGTTATGAAATGAAAAGGTTTAGGCTCAAAGGGGCTAACTAGGGGGATTTTTTTTTTTTTGGGTAGGTGGTAAAAGAAAAGGAAAAATAATGGTGTAGAAATAAAAAGGGTTAGTCCTAATGCCTCCATCATTTACTTACTCGGGTTTAAGTTGATAAGGACAGGGAATGTATCGTCATGGCAAGTTCTAGAGTCGTAAGAACCAAGCGGCTATTCACACAAGAAACGAAAAATGAGCATTTAGTTTAATGATATGTAATTGTATGCTCAATAAAGGCTCAAAACTCTCTTTTGTGGGAATGGGTTTTTATGTGTTCAAGTATATATAATTAAATTTTAACTAAGCTTGTCATGCCGTTTCATAATTTTCTTATGTTGGTTCTTTTTATCATTACGCTATCGGTTGTAAATTCGTAAAAATATAACCTTTTTGAAAACTTGAATTTCCCGAGTTAAACCTAGACAAGTAAAAAAAAAAATGAAATTTTTGAAAAAATTTGGGGTGATTAGCGGTTCCAATAGAGTTTTGTGTAAGGCTTGTATTTAGGACTTGCAAAATTTCAAGGTTTTAGCATCCCCCCCACACTTAAATTACACATTGTCCTCAATGTGTCCCAAAAATAAATTTTTAGGTTGATTAGATGTGTAAAATGGTGTTAAAAGCAAAGATTTATGTTACTGGTAGTCTGGATACGGCCCCGTGGGGACCGGACACGGCCCCGTGTTCAGGTGCCAGTAACAGAAATTAAAGAAAAGAAACAGAAGCCTGGACACTGGGGCGTGTCTGGTGAACACGGCCCGTGTCCAGTTACCTGAACTGGGCATTTTTCTGCAGGGGGTTCAGCACGGGGCCGTGTTGGTTGGGCACGGCCCGTGTTGAACCTTCTGTAATGGAGAGAATCATCGGGTCGCCTTGTTCTTGTGCATGAGGTCATTTTTCTCGTTCCCCTTTTCATCACTTACCACCATGAGTGTGTTTTTTTATTCCTGAAAATTAAAACTAGCTAGAAAACATAAAAATTAATCTAAATTAAACTAAGGATAGTTCCGCGGAATGCCTCCGTGGTGCGCCACGTTTATAAGGGTCTTTGGCTAGACCCACCTTCTCTGAGTTCGTCTACCGCGTCTTCATGCATCCCGGGCCAATAGTATCCGGCGTTTTGGATTTTGGCGACAACTGCCCGGGGTCCGGCGTGAATGCCACATATACCGGCGTGTATTTCTTGGATCAAGTATTTGGCTTCCGTTGGGGATACACAACGCAACAGTGGTCCCAAATATGGCTTCTTGTATAAAACGCCGTCGTTCACTTCATACTGTAATGCCTTGGTTTGTATCTTCTGGGCTTCGCCTTTGGTAGGGGGTAATTCCCCCTTTGTGAGGAATTTTAAAATTGGAGTGTACCAGCAGGGTTCTTCCGCTGTGACGGCGGACACTTCCCAGGATTCTATGGAAGGTGCTTGTAGCGTTTCCACCTTTAGTTTCTTTTCCATGCCCGAGGTGGCCAGCTTGCTCAGGGCGTCAGCTATTTGATTTTTTCCCCGATGGACATGATTAAGTGTGACGCTTTCGAAAGAAGCCATGAGCTCCTTGGTTTTAGCCAAGTATTTTGCCATCATCTCATCCTTGGCTTCATAAGTTTCATTCGCCTGGTTATTGACTAATAGAGAGTCCACATAGGCATCGACCCTTGTTGTTCCCATAGACTGGGCCATTCTCAAGCCCGCTAGCAGCGCTTCATATTCTGCTTCGTTGTTAGAGCATTCGAAGTCAAAACGCATGGCGTACATCAATCTTATTTCATCTGGGCTTATCAGCATGAGGCCCGCCCCGGATCCTTTTCCACTGAAAGATCCGTCTGTGTATAACTTCAAGGTTTGCCTGGATGTGCTAGACTCAGGTATGTCATTGACCACGGTGTCTTGTATCACTTCTCCATTGGGGATCTCAGCTAGGAAATCGGCGATCACTTGCCCCTTGATTACTATTCATTTTCGATACTCAATGTCTAGGGCTCCCAGCTCAATCGCCCATTTGGCCAATCTCCCGGAGATTTTTGGTTTGTGTGAGATTTGCTGTAGGGGATAGTTTGTTAAGATCTGCACGCGGTGTTCTTGGAAGTATCTTCGAAGATGACGGGTAGCGTGGACTAATGTCAGCACCAGTTTCTCAAGTGTTGGATACCGCGTTTCAGGGCCCGCTAGTACCCGACTGATGTAGTATAGGGGTGTTTGTTTGCCATCTCTTTCTACCATGAGTACCGCGCTTACAGCGTTGTGATCTGCCGCAAGGTACATTTTCAAAAGTTCCTCTGGGTATGGCGCCGTCAACATAGGTAGCCTTTCAATGAACATTTTCATGTCTTGCAAGGCTTCTTCTGCTTCGCTGGTCCATTTGAAGTTTTTCTTGTTGAGGCAGTCTTTCAATGTTTTAATAAATGGCAAAGATCTCTCAGCGTGTCTTGCCAAAAACCTGTTTATGGCTACTAAACGTCCGTTCAGTGCTTGTGCCTCTTTTAGAGTTCTGGGGGAGGGCATTCGCGTTATAGCGGCTATCTTTTCCGGGTTAGCTTTAAAGCCGTCTCGGGTGACCACTACCCCCAAGAACTTATGATGTGTTGTAAAACACATACATTTATCTTATGTAAATTGTGTAATTTTAGATAGTTTTAGAGTAGTTTTTATTAGTTTTTAGCTTTTATTTGATTAGATGGTTTATTACAGGTCCTGGTGCATAAAGAAATAAAAGCGAGCTAAAACGGGTCATAAATGAGTTGTTCCATCACAAAGGAAAAAAAAGATTATACCATGGGATTTGACCCATTTGATGGAAAGAAAAAAAAGGGAATCATAGTGAGACTTGGAGGGTTGAACTGCAATTAAAGATAAGCTATTTAAAAATAGCCAACCAAAGATGGAGGACTAATATTGCCAAGTGGTTGAAAGTGAAATTAATTCTCAAAGTCATGAAAAAAAGAAAAGAAGAAGCAGATCCAATTCGTTGACCATGTTTAATTTTTTTACGACCTTTTAGTCTTTAAAATTTTAGCCTTGGCCCACCTCGCATCAGACCCATTTGGGTAAAACCTAAATTTCATGTTGGAGGTTATTTATAAAAGGTGTGGCATCATTTTATTTGAGGGGGGGACTAAAAGAAAGAAAAGGCTATTCGACCAATATTATTGGACGGCAGCAACTGAAGATCAGACGCAAACAAGAGGCAATTCTTTTGAAGTCATACGGCAGAACAAGAAGCACGCAGGCTAGTAGCTGAACTATTTTTATATTTTTTTTACCATGAACCGTGACTTTATTTATGCTTTTGTTTCGTGTTTGATTATGAGAGGCTAAAACTTTTTAAGCCACTTAGGTTTGGATGATCTTTTGACGCGTGTTTGATATTTATTTTGACTATATGACTTTGACAATGTTTTGGAGTAAATTAGTTATAAGTTGTTGCTAGAATTGATTGTGTATGTTATTGTTTTGCTGAATTTATTGATTTGGTTGATGAGTTTAATGCTTTTGGTAGGAATAAGTCACCTCTATTTGTGTTAAAACTCGTTTTTAGGTTGTTTATTTGCGATTCTCAATCTAATTGTTTGAACTTGGTAACAATTCCTAACATAAAATCAATTTAAAATCAGCTAAACATTAGTGTGCACCCATCTTCTTTGATTCGAAAGATAATTAGAAGTTGCTAGGTAATTCTGTGCATTGTTTGGTAGTTTTGAGCACCCGATAACTCGGGGTTCGTCTGCTTATTCGTGTTTCAGTCAGTTCTAGGATTTTGGTGTATCATCTTATAGCTTGTTTCACATCTAGAGGGTTGGTTAAGGGTAATCCTTTGCAATTTAATATTTGTGGGATTTAGGACCTTTAATTAGGCTTGTTTCCTTATAGCACTCCATCACACGTTTTGGTTGTTTTTATTGGTCGGTTTTTAGGTTCTTGAGTTAGTGGATCACTTTCCTTGTTACCTAATTACTATAGGATTTATTCTCTTTCACAAGAGAGTAATCAGTTAGAAACCGAAACCTAAGTCATTTGTCAGATAGTTGTCTTCACGTGTCATTAGTGATTCCTACCTAAGTGGTTTGTTCATCTCTCCTGGTTGAGTTCAAAGTCTTAGTTGCCTTCGTGTTCGTTAGTTTCGTTAAGTTAGTTAATTAATTTAGTTAAAATATTATTTAATTAATTCTAAAATAAAAACCAATTTCTAAAAATCAATTTAGGACTACAATTGTGATTAGGGTTAATTATTAGAGGTGTCAGTCTAGAGTCCACGGTCCGATACTCGGTCTTGCTAGTTATACTACTTTCACGTCCGGTTCACTTGCCGTTGTGTGTAGTTAGCGAGTTCCACTTTTAAAACTTGGTCATAAAAATTAATTGCAAAAATCTCACATCAACTTACCTTCTTCTACCTCGAATGAACACTTCTTGGGGTTGAGTTTAATGTTGTATTCTCTCAGCTTTTGAAAGGTTTCCTCGATGTCTTCGAGCATTTGCTTTTCCTCTCTGCTCTTGATTACTAAGTCATCGACGTACACCTCCAAATTTCTCCCGATTTGTCTCTCAAAGGCCTTGTCCATGAGGCGTTGATAAGTAGCCCCGACGTTGCGTGACCAAAAGGCATTTTGGTGTAGCAAAAGATGCCTATATTGGTGTAAAACACCGTTTTTTCTTCATCTTCTCTTGACATCTTGATCTGGTGGTAACCCTTATAGGCGTCTAGGAAACACTTGTACCTAAAAGGGACCAGAGAGTCAACCTTGAAATCCATCTCGGGCCATGGATAAAGGCCTTTGAGGCAGGCCTTATTTAAATCTTTGAAGTCAATGCACATCCGCCATGTGCCATCTGGTTTTTTGACCATGACAGGGTTTGATTCCCATGTATGGTATTTTGTTTCCCGAAGGATGCCAACTTCAACCAGCTTTCGTACTTCTTTTACCACTGCATCTCTTCGAACAGGGGCCACACTACGCTTTCCCTGGGCTATTGGCTTGATGCCTGGGAGTGTAGCTAGCCTGTGCTTTGCCTTATCCCGGGGTATCCCGGTCATATCATAGTGTTCAAAGGCGAAGATATCGGCATTCCTCCTTAGCAATTATTTCAAATTATTTTTAACTTATTGTAACTGTTTGCTCGGGGTGGCGTGTGCTGAGAACCCACCTTTCTGGACCGGTTGCTCCAGTAGGTCATTGCCGGCATCTTTTGGTATCCAATACTTCTCCCACCCTGTCTCGGTAAACTGTTGCGATCCCCCGCGGTGTGGGGAATTTCATGAACCCGCGCGCCGTAGAGACCACAGTGTCTAGCTTTCCCAGAGTGAACCTTCCAATTATCACATTGTGGTAGGATTCAGCACGTACCACAAGAAATGTGAGGAGTATGGTCCTCTCGCGGGGGGCGTGTCCGAATGTTACTAGAAAGGTGATTTGGCCGATTGGGTCGACCTTTTCTCCGGTAAACCCCTTTATAGGGGTGTGTACTGATTCGAGCAATTTTTTATCCTCTGGCTGCATCCTGTTAAAACAGTGCTCATAGATTATGTCTTCAGAGCTCCCGGTGTCTAACTGGATTCTTTTCATGTTGTAGTCGCCTACAGCGGCGGATATGATTAGGGGGTTAGTGGTGAGGTGTAAGTCCTCAACACATGGTTCAACTGTCATGATTGCCAGCATCCAGGGTTCGAGAGTGGAGAAACTCTGTTTCGCTCCCTTTCCCTTATCGGCGTATACCATATTTAGCTCTCGCTGTCTCTTTCCCGTCCCTTTATCAGCATCTTCCTTGTTGGGGGGTGGACCCTGCTTTCTGTCACGAACCAGGTGGGCCAGTTTCCACGTCTTTACATAGTATTCAATTTGCTTCTTCAACTGATAGCAATCATTAGTATCATGGCCGCTGCCCTTGTGATATTCGCAGTATTTGCTGGTGTCTTTATTGGGCTCGTCTTTCAAGGGCTTAGGAGGGTTGAGTTTTAGGGTTTCAGAGGCCAGGATTTCTGCCGGCGTTTTACTTAGGTTAGGGTACTCAGACCTTAAATTGGAGGAAGATTCGTTTCTTGAATATGAGCCACTGGACCTGTCATATCGTGAATCTGACCTGTCACCTTTTTGGAATCTGTCCCCCTGTTCTTGCCCTTAGAGTTCCGCTGTTCTCTATCATCCTGGCTTTTTTTATGCTTCCTTTTTCCTGTTAGCTGCGTGACTGGCTGCCACGGTCTTTTCTTGAGTGACATACACTTTGGCTATTCTCAGGATTTCGTCTATGGTGGAGGGCACGCCATCCCTTCCATAGAGTGTCCTTAACAGCTCGTCATCGTTTACCCCTGTAGAAAAGCCCCGCAGGCCAGGTCGTTTGTTATACCTAGGATCGCCAGGCTTTCTTTGTTGAATTTAATGATGAAACTCTTCACCGTCTCATTGTCACGCCTACGAATATGGAGGAGTTCGTTTCGATCCTTTGTGTGACGTCTTTGTTGACTGAATTGCAGCTAGAATTTGGCCACTAAATCTTCAAAACTATCAATCTCCCCCACAGGCAGACTATCCCACCATACTCGTGCCGCCCCTACCAGCGTCTGAACAAACAACTTGCACTAGAGAGGCATGGGCCAGCAGGCTACCTCTCCAACACTTTTGAACAAATTGAGATGATCATCCGGGTCGCTCAGACCATCGTATTTACCCACTGTCTGGGGCATCTTGGGTTTCTCCTTGATCGACGCTTCAGCGATCCTCCTTGTGAATTTTGATTTGAATGTGGCGTCTGCAGGCTTGTAGGGCCTGGTAAGGTCGTCATCTTCCACATTGATGGGCTGTATTTGTTGAGTTGCCCCACCCTGACTTGTTCCTTGGGTAACTGGGGGCTGTGATGTGGCGATATTGAGTATGGAGCCGGGGCCCCCGTTTGGAGATAAACGAGGCCTTGATGTGTTTCCCCTGTCATAGATGGGTTCTGCTGTAGGCGGGGTTTGCCCATAGGTTGGCTGTGATGTTGGAAAAGACCACCAAGGCGGCATGTAGGCCGCGTATGGCGGTTGTTGAGCATAACTTTGTGCTGTCATCTGAGGTGAGTAAGTCTGGTTATTGTATGGGGGTAAGTACCCATAAGGAGGTGCATAGTAGTATCCTGGGAAATAAGCTTGATTCCCAGGTGTGACCGGAGCATTCATGATTCCAGCGGGTATGATAACCTGTTGATGGGGTGGCGTGGACAATGCCGCGGTAAGCGCTGCTGAATATAGCGGTGGCATACCGTATGTGAGAGGCGGCTGGTAATACTGAGCCATGCTCATTTGTTGTGTGACGTTACTCAGACCCGCGAACGTGATAACTGGCATGGTGCTGTGACGTATAGTCTGTGCACCCGTCGTTGATGTTGGGGTAGAAACGATGGTGGTTGCTGTGGTTGATGCCACCAATCATAGTTGCCATGAGGTGTACGAGAGAGGATCTGCAGCTGCTGTCCCATAGGGGCGACTGAGGCGCTTGCAAAACCCCGGTGGTACTTCTGCTTCAAACTCTTGGTCCAGAGACCTGGTTATGGCGGGTGAGGCTGGTATGGTGGTAACCACAGAAGTTGTCACCATCAACGGATTACTGGTTATCACTGCTTGGTTTGGTGTTGTTGCCGTGTTCTGATCGCTTGCCACCGGGTTCACGTTCACAGATGTTACCGAATAGGTCCCACGGATGGCGCCAATGAAGAGACACTGACTTGAAACGGTAAGCTCCGACTGGGACTTCAACTCTTGGCGATCCGAACAGCTGACTGCAAAACAGAACACCGTTAGGACTCGTTACAGGAATGGGGTTATTCCTATAACCACCCTCCGACATGAGAATAAGTCTCGGTTTAGGAGTAAGAAAGTATAAGTAGAGAGAGAGAGAGAGAGTAAACGAGAACAGAATGTCTATACCTTTAATGTTTACCTCTATTTATAGTTTACTATTAGGGTTTCCCTTAACTTAGGATGGACTCCGATAAGTTAGGGATTTGCATCATCTTCCCAAAAGATTGGGGATTTGGTTATGTAGTTTATCCATGCAGAATGGAATATTCTAGAATAAACATGTGTAATTATATATTTATAATAAAATAATAGGTAATGACCAGGTCGGGTTAGCCGTTCCGGGTCATACCTCGTCAGTCAACATGGCATAACAAGTGATGATAAATTGTGGTTTATGATACTTCACATGTGAACAAATTAAAATAGGGTTTGTAATGCCCTACAATTCTGGTTTACTATGGGAAATTCGTAACTAATGTGTATACATGTGAACATATTTCATTGCCGGTTATAATAAAAACCAAAAACAGTCAAGTAAGTATTTCAAATCTATCTCTCATTCGTCTTTCCATCGATCCAAGAGCTCTTATAGTTCCACTAGTGGAAGTAAGGCTTGCGATAGTGACTATGTCGTCAACAGGGCCGGCCCATGGGCCAGCATACTCAAGCTAGGGCTTTAGGCCACAAAATTTATAGGGCCTCCAATAATTTTTTCTATTATACAGCCATATGTTCGAATTGGGCCTTAAAACAAAGCAGGCTTAGAAGTGTATTTGGGCCACTAGGGTAATATCTGTTGGAATTGAAACAACACGCGTGAATACGGATCTGTTGTAATCATTTAAGGTAATTACTAATTAGAACGTCTGAAGACGAGCGACATAGTCGCGATTCCCAATCCCAATCACAGCCAAGATGTAATCAATCATTCAATCAGTCGTTTGGGAAACGAATCGAAGCAGATTGAGATTGTAGCGCCGATTTCGAATGATGGATGCTAGATTGTAGCGCCGATTTATTGCCTCACTGGTAAGTCTGGTATAGTCATCTTTTATATAATTATATCACGGTTTCTTGGTTCTTCAGTGTTCACTGTTCAGTTTACTCTCTCTATATATTCATTAATTCGAGATTTGTTCTTCTAAACTGAATCAAGTGATAGTTGATTTTGCAAAATTGTTTTTGTTCCGAGTTCTTCTGACAATCAAATTCGGAATATAAAATACAGGGCGACTAAGGGAGCCGTTGTTGGATGTTGGTTTGGACTTTGGAGTCTGCCAATTTCAAAGTTGTAGAGATTTGATTCCTGTTGATTTTGAGATTACTGCCAATTAATCCGACATTTGTTCTTCTAAGGTACTGTTACAATACTTGCCCTAATTTGAATCCTGTTGATTTTGAGATTACTATTGATTTATTTGATAACTGAATTCTTAGATTAGATTTTGTGTGGATTGTTGATAATTGTTAGGTTTTGAATCTATAATGTCTAATAGATATAGAAAGCATGAATCGGGTCATTCTAAGAGAAAAAAGAAGCAAAAATTAGAAGCTCAGATGGAATCATTAAAAGGATCGTTATTAAAATATGTAACAACCGTGAAAGATAACAATAGTGATGAACCGTTTAAAGTGGATGACCTTAGTAGCGATGATCCTTTAAATGTTGATGAACATAATAGTGATGAACCTTTGAATGTGGATGAACATAGTAGTGATGAACCTTTGAGTGTGGATGAACATAATAGTGATGAACCTTTGAATGCTGATGTAAATAATAGCGATGAACCTTTGAATGCTAATGAAAATGATAGCGATGAACCTTTGAATGTAGAAGAAACTATAAATTTAGATGATCCAAGTGAATGGACTGTTATTAATGCTAATTTAAGAGATTTGCTTGTAGAAAAGGGACCGGTAAAGATTTATGATTATGATTTTCCAAAAGATGAATATTCTAGAAACTTTAGCTCTTCTTTATATATGCAAAAAATGGTAAATGGGGAAAAATACGAAAGAAAATGGTTGCTTTACTCAATAAAGTTAGATAGGGTATTTTGTTTTTGTTGCAAATTATTTGATCTGAATTCTTGTAAAAGTAAATTAGCAAAAGGAGATAGTAAGGATTGGAGAAATATGAATGATAAACTAAAAAAGCATGAATCAAGTAAAGAACATATTATGAATATGAGCAAATGGTTTTAGTTAGAATCAAGATTAGCGAAAAATAACACAATTGATAAAGAAACTTAAATTCTTATAAATAAAGATAAGGAACATTGGAAAGATGTACTTAAAAGAATTATTGGCGTTGTAAAAACTTTTAGCATGAACAATATACCATTTCGTGGAGATAACGAAAAACTTTATGAAAAAACAATGGTAATTTTTTAGCTATTGTTCAAATGATTGCAGAATTTGATCTCGTAATGAAAGAACATGTTAGACGAATAAAGAACAAAGAAATCTACAATCATTATCTTGGTCATAATAAGCAAAACGAACTAATTAGTTTATTAGCATGTGAAGTTAAAAATAAAATTGTTAACAAAGTTAAGGAAGCTAAATTCTTTTCAGTTATACTTGATTGCACACCCGATACTAGTCATAAAGAACAAATGTCAATTATTTTACGATGCTTAGATATCTCATCAACACCGATTGAAGTTAAAGAATATTTTTTTGAATTTATTATAGTAGATGATACAACCGGTAAAGGTCTATTTGATGCTATGGTTGAAGAAATTAGTAATATAGGTCTTGACATAAATAATATTAGAGGACAATGCTATGACAATAGTTCAAATATGAAAGGAAAGCATCAAGGTGTTCAAAAAAGATTGTTAGATATTAATCCTAGAGCCTTTTATACACCATGTGGTTGTCATAGTTTAAATTTAGTTCTTTGTGATATGGCTAGTTCGTGTACAAAAGCTCGTGAGTTTTTTAGAATTATACAACGTACTTATACAATTTTTGCTTCTTCAACCAAAAGGTGGAAAATACTACAAGATTGTTTACCAAAATTAACTCTAAAACCTTTATCACAAACACGTTGGGAAAGTAGGGTAGAAAGTGTTAAGGCAATTAGATATCAAGCACCACAAATAAAAAAGGCACTTATGAAATTATATGGTGATGATGATGCAAAAGTTCTAAGTGAAGCTAAATCCTTGGCAGATTTTGAATTCAATAAGTTTGAATTTTTATTAGGAATAGTTATTTGGTATGAAATTTTGTATGCTATTAATCGTGTTAGCAAGAGCTTACAGGAAAAAGATATGTGTATTGATAGTGCTATAAAAAAATTAGATGGCCTTTTGTGTTATTTTGAAAATTATAGAGAAAATGGATTCGAAAATGCTATTATTGATGCAAAATAAATCGCTTTAGAGATGGATGTAGAACCTATGTTTCGTGAAAAACGTATCATCCATAGAAATAGACGATTTGATGAAAATGTTGCTAATGAAACTACTAAAACTCCTATTGAATTATTTAAAACCGATTACTTTTTATATATAGTAGATCAAGCTATTTCTTCAATCAAGACTAGATTTGATCAATTTAAAATGTTTGAATGTATTTTTGGTTTTCTATTTAGTATAAAAAAGCTGAAATTATTGGATGATAATACTTTAAAACAACATTGTATTAATCTTGAAAGTTCTTTAAAACACGATACTAGTATAGATATTGATGGTTTAGATTTATTTGAAGAACTAAAAGTTTTAAGACATATGATACATTTAGAATGTGACACTCCTATTAATATCCTAAACTATATTAACACTTTTAACTCTTTTTTCAATTGCTTATATTGCTTATAGGAGTATATTAACTATTCATGTGACTGTTGCTTCCGCTGAAAGAAGCTTTTCTAAATTAAAATTGTTAAAAAATTATTTAAGATCTACAATGTCACAAGAAAGATTGAATGGATTAGCTACTTTGTCAATTGAAAACGATTTGTTAGAAGAAACTGATTATGAAAATTTTATTAAAAGTTTGCATCTGTTAAAGCTAGAAAAGTAAACTTAATCTAAACATATCTTTACACATACAACAAATATATACGAATACAATTTTTTTTAACTCCGCCAACTATATATTTAGCTTATTTTGCCGGTCCCAAGCCCGGATAAAGGAGGAGGGTTTTTATCAAATAGACTTTTATCAAGGTATGTTTTTCATTCTTAACTATACAACTAGGTTTTTTTTTTATTATTTTTTTAAGGCCTCACTTTTGTACTTCGCTTAAGGCCACCAAAATGGTTGAGCCGGCCCTGGTCGTCAAGAGCGAAACTTATAATGTAAGGAAAAGTTGCTCATATAAATATTTCATCTCCTGCAAATCCACTAACTTCATCAGAGATGTTATGAGACGACTCGAAGAAATCAATATTATCTTAGACGTTAGCGAGTACTCTAAGAAATACATGATTAAGTTTGCCTCATTTTTTTTTGGTGAGGCTGAATTTAATAGGCATCTCAATTTAATAGGCATCTCTCAGTCGTTGCTAGATTCAATTAACTACTATAATTTAATGATATAGTTTCTATAAATAAATTTTTATATACCATTAACATTTTTTATATATTATTGAGAAATTTGTGACTACCTTTCAATTAAATTTGACTGAAAATCTATAACCCTACTATTTTTCTACATTTACAAGATAAAGTAGATTATTCGCTCACTCAAACTCAGATCTCTTTAATTCCCGACACTCTCTCAACAATCCAACCCCCAAATCTCTGCACTATGGTCAGTGGCGGATCTTGCCCGTTGAACGTGCCAGGGCCGAAAGACACGGGCACTAAAAAAATTCCGGGCAAGCCCGGGCCAAACATATTTTTTTTTCGAATTTGATTTGTTTTTGACCAAGTTCTTGTAGTTTTTCATTCGTACTCATTGTTCCCGCAATATTTAGCGTTCTCAAGATAACCCACCCATATATATAAACCTATACTATATTATAATGCATAAGGGAGAGACATTTTAAAATACCCAAAAAATAATAACTTTTTCCCTCTTAATTTATAAATACACCTCTAAAATGATCGTAAATTGGTCTTTTAAACAATAATTATATTTCAGCTCCCATCTTATTACACTTAAATAGCTGAGTTTTAATATAATTATGGGTAATTAGTTACATTTTTCTTCCTCCACAACGCACTTATAATTCTTTTACGTAGCCTTGTCATGTTGATGTGTGTAAAATGCAACATATAAACTACATCAAATGAGGCATAAAACTAACCATTTTTTAGTACTAATGTTGGAAAAAGTGTGCTTTTATCTTCCTTTTGTATTTTCAGGACCAAATGAGCTTAATTGAGCAAAAGGAACAAATATGCAGCCAAATAAAACATAAATACAAAGAAAAGGAATAAACGTGGCATGCCCGACCTCTTGACAGCATCTTCCCAAGCAAAAACAAAGGAATAGAAGGCTGACCACGACCCCGTGCCCAGCGGACACGGGGGCGTGGTCAGGTGCCTGCAGAAAAGACAAAGCCATAGAAGCTTCTATTCCCAGGATGGGGGCATGCCCAGCTCAAAACGGGCCGTGGTCAACGCTAAGATTCGCAAAATCTTGCAAATCTTGATAGTACAGATTCGCTTCTGCACACGGGGGCGTGTGGAGCCTAATGAAGAAAATTGCAATTAATGAAGAAAGAGAAAGAAGATGGACATGGGGCCGTGCCCAATGGACACGGGGCCGTGTCCAATGGACACGGGGCCGTGTCCAATGGACACGGGGCCGTGTCCGGGCTTCTTAGCATGCTATAAATAGGGGTGCTTGGCTCATTTCAAAGGCATCCCTTGGCAAACCACCTCTCTCCCATTTCACCCACACTCCACCACCATCACAACACCCACATCCACCACCATCATCCATCATCCACCTAGAGTGTGTGTAGTAGTCTCGGGATCCAAGATTGATAGTAAGAGTTCTTGACAATCAAAGACCATGTTTGCCTAAGTCTCTTACATCACTTGGTGAAGACAAACATTTAGTGTAATACTTTTGATTTTTAATCTTTTTCCACTTTTTATTTGGTTTTGTATTAATGACTTTAATAACTAGTTTCTTATGTTGAAGGTGAAACTTCCTTATCATTTGTCCGTGGTGTCTTGGCGTTATTTTACTGTCTATATAAAATAAAAGATTTACACCATTCATATCTCTACGGTCTATATAGAGATATGTTGGCTACCTGGTCAGGGGTTAAGGGAATGGTTTGGTAAGGTTCTTGCCTTGTTCAGTGTATAGATCCTTCAAGGACCTGGGTCAAGCTTACTAGGACCTCCTTCAATACCCACAGGTATTGGATGGCGGGGGTGCGAATGGCTTGATCCCCTCATATGTAAACTACTATTAATACATTAACCATGCTACTTGGGATTGTATTCCTGCTGACTCAAACCACTTAGCCGAGGGTAACGTCACCTTCAAAAGAGGGGCCTACCACATTACGCATTAATAACTTAATTAATTATCTTTCAATATTCCGACCCTTCAGGATTGTATCATTGCTGACTCAAACTACTGGGTTGAGGGTAACGTCACCTTCAAAAGAGGGGCCTACTACTATAACTAAGATAATCTCTTAAAAAGTGCAAAAGTGCAGAAATCATCAAAGGTTACATTAAAGGCGAGTCGGATCCAAGTGATTCATCTTGTCTATCTGTTTTTATTTTATTTTATTTTCTAGCAATTTTTTTTTTCATGTTTAAAACCTTTTCTAAAACTTTTGATTTGATTAGAGTTGAGGATAAACCGGTACTAAAAGCTCTTGTGTCCTTGGATAACCTCGGTATCTTACCAACGTCTAATCACTTGGATCCTCAAGGACACAAGAGCTTTTAGTACCGGTCGTCCAAGGACACAAGAGCTTTTAGTACCGGTTTATCCTCAACTTCTAATCAAATCAAAAGTTTAGAAAAAGGTTTTAAACTAGAAAAATAAAAACTAACTAAAATGCTGAAAATAAAATAAAAATAAAAACAGATAGACAAGATGAATCACTTGGCTCCGACTCGTGTATAGTGTAACCTTTGATTATTTCCGCACTTTTGCACTTTTTAAGAGATTATCTTAGTTATTGTAGTAGGCCCCTCTTTTGAAGGTGACGTTACCCTCAACCCATATGAGGGGATCAAAGAGTTTGGACCCCCGCCATCCAATACCGTTAAGTATTGAAGGAGGTCCTACTAAATTTGACCCAGGTCCTTGCAGGATCTATACACTGAACAAGGCAAGACTTTTACCAAACCGTTCCCTTAACCCCCGACCAGGTAGCCAACATACCTCCATATAGACCGTGGAGATATGAATGGTGAAAATCTTTTATTTTCTATAGACAGTAAAATAATGCCAAGACACCACGGACAAACGATAAGGAAAAACCACCTTCAACATAAGAAACTAGTTATTAAAGTCATTAATACATAACCAAGTAAAAAGTGCGAAAAGATTAAAAATAAAAAGTATTACGCTAGACACTTTGTCTTCACCAAGTGATGTAAGAGACTTAGGCAAACATGGCCTTGATTTTCAAGAACTCTTACGATCAGTCTTGGATCCCAAGACGACTCACACACTCTATGATGGACAATGGATGATGGTGGTGGGTGATGGTGTTATGGTGGTGGTGGGTGAAATGTGAGAGAGGTGGTGTGCCAAGGGATGGTTTGAACTTGAGCCAAGCACTCCTATTTATAGGCTGAACAGAAGCTCGGGCACGGCCCCGTGTCCATTGGGCACGGCCCCGTGTCCATCCTCTTCTCTGTCTTCATTAATTGCAGTTTGTCTGCATTAGTTGACCACGCCCCCGTGTCCGCTGGGCACGCCCCCGTGTGCAGAAGCATATCTGTACTATCAAGATTTGCCTAGATTCTGCGAATCTTATAGTTGACCACAGCCCCGTGTCCGCTGAGCACGGCCCCGTGGTGGGCGATAGAAACTTCTATAGCTTTGTCTTTTATGCTGGCACTTGGGCACGCCCCCGTGTTCAATGAGCACGGGGCGTGTTCAATGAGCACGGGGCATGTTCAGCCTTCTGTTTTCTTGTTTTACTTGGGAAGATGCTTTCGTGGGGTCGGGCATGTCACGTTTGTTCCTTTTCTTGTATTTATGTTAGATTTAGCTGTCTTTTTGCTTCTTTTGTTAATTTGAGCTCATTTAATCCTGAAAATACAAAAGGAAGACAAAAACATACTTTTTCCAACATTAGTACTAAAAAAGGGTTAGTTTTATGCCACAATTGATGTAATTTATATGTTGCATTTTGCACACATCAAATACCCCCACACTTGAATCTTTGCTTGTCCTCAAGCAAAACTCTTTATAATGTGGATTTACACTCCCAAATGGAATGGGTAGAAGAGAAGGTTTTTGGGTTTGTCATAGAGTGTCGGGATTTCCAAGATTTTTTATTAAGTTTTATTTTTATTTATTTACAATCCTATTCGTCATGATTTTTTAAAAACTTTTCATAAGATAAATTACTTATTAGGGCATAACATGCCTTTTTAAAATTCCATTTATATACAAGTTCACATACCTCATGGGGGATCACTCAACACTCGGCCGAAGATGTATTTTAGTGAATCACTCGAGAGCGGCATGGAACTTACTCCTACCATAGGCTTGCCAAGCAATCAATCCTCCTCATTTTTAACTATACACCTTTGTAAATATCAAGAGGACTTTTGGGTGAAGGGTTAGGCTTGGGTTAAAGGTAGGTGGTTGGGTTATTGGTTAGTGAAAGGGCGAAAATTGTAACAAGCGTCGGTTTTCGTAAGACTTTTTATTTTTGCAACTTTTATTTTGATGAAACTTTTATTCAACAAAGCTATTTTTGATAAACTTGTTTGTTTATTTCTCTTTTGCTTCATCATCAACACACACACATATATATATATATATAGAGAAAGTCATGCGAAAAACCGAGCTTTTTACTAAAATAAAAGGTTAAAAATAAAAAGGGTTTTGGTGGGTGAAAGGGGTGTTTGGTTTAGGTTAAGAAATGAAAAGGTTTAGGCTTAAAGGGGTTAACTAGGGGGATTTTGGGTAGGAGGTAAAAAAAAAAAAAAGAAAAATAATGGTGTTGAAATAAAAAGGGTTAGTCCTAATGCCTCCATCATTTACTTACTCGGGTTTAAGTTGGTAAGGACCGGGAATGTATTGTCGTGGCAAGTTCTAGAGTTGTAAGAACCAAGCGGCTATTCACACAAGAAACGAAAAATGAGCATTTAGTTTAAAGATATGTATTTGTATGCTCAATAAAGGCTCAAAACTCACTTTTGTGGGAATGGGTTTTTATGTGATCAAGTATATATAATCAAATTTTAACTAAGCTTGTCATGCCGTTTCATAATTTTCTTATGTTGGTTCTTTTTATCACGACGCTATCGGTTGTAAATTTGTAAAAACATAACCTTTTTAGAACTTGAATTTCCCGAGTTAAACCTAGACAAGTAAAAAAATGATTTTTTTTTTGAAAAAATTTGGGGTCATTAGCGGTTTCAATAGAGCTTTGTGTAAGGCTTGTTATTAGGACTTGCAAGATTCAAGGTTTTAGCATCCCCCCACACTTAAATTACACATTGTCCTCAATGTGTCCCAAAAATAAGTTTTTAGGTTGATTGAATGTGTAAAAGGGTGTGAAAAAGCAAAAATTGTGTTACTGGTCATCTGGACACGGCCCCGTGTTGTCCGGGCACGACCCCGTGTTCAGGTGCCAGTAACAAAATTGAAAAAGAGAAACAGAAGCCTGGACATGGGGGCGTGGTGGTTGAACACGGCCCGTGTCCAGTTTACCTGAACTGGGCATTTTCTGCAGACTATGCAGCACGGGGCCGTGTTGGGCGGACATGGCCCGTGCTGAACTTGCTGTAAAGAAGAAAGTTTTGTCGGATGGCCCTGTTTTCCTGCATGGGGTGCTGGTTCAAGTTTCCCTTGTTATCCTTTGCCATCCCGAGCGTGTTTTATTTATTTCAACACCATCCAAACACCAAATTAACTAAAACCATCATTCATTAAGTCATAGAGAGAATTACATAATAGTCCTAAAAGTTAAAATTCTAGATAAGTGGGTCAAAGAAACACAAGAAATCCAAATCGAGAAGTTCTAGCCTAAACTTTATTTTACTAGCAAAATTTCCAAAAAGATAATTCTCTTGGTTAGATGCGGCATGAAAACTTCTTTTCTTCGGGTATGGGTTCCTCACATGTCGGCGAGCCACTCCTCTATCTCTCTTGGGAGAAGGAAGGAGGGTTCATTGGCGTTAGTTTGAGGAGGTACAACTTCCACCGGGACTTCTTGTAGATCTTCAAGAGGAGGCTCCGTTGGAAGGTCATCCCACCCAATAGGATTGTGGATTCCAAGTGCTAGGTTCCAATCCTCTTGAGGGAGGATTGGTTCCATGGGAGGTGTTACAAGAATGTTTAACCTCTGGTGCAAAAGGTTAATTTCTTGAAAACTGTTTTCCAGCCCTATCGTAAGATAATTTATACGGTCTATTAGGACCTCCTCTACCGAAGTCATCTCGTCAAGAGCTTCACGTAACGCCATTACGTATAGTGCGAGAGTTGCTTCAATCGATGACCTTCTTTCCCTTCGACTGTTTCTGGAGTGCGCAGAAGAGGTTCCATTGTTTTGACTAGACATTCTACAAAAATAAACCAAAAATAGTTCATTTTAATGAAACAGTACGACGGACACGGCCCCGTGTTCAACTTTCTGTAGTTTTTTAGAACAAGGAATCTTGGAGTTTCAAATTATTTTTCCAACTTATGATGCATTTTCGAGCAGAAATAACTTAAAACAATGTTGTAGAACTTATTTTTAACAAGATTCCTAGAACAAAAACTTAACAAACATCACAATAAAGCTTGGAATCAAGCTTTAATGGAGGTGTTGTTGCAAGAAAGATGAAGGAGAAGGTAATGGATAAAAGAGGAAAGGACAAGATGTTTGTTAGAACCTTCTTTTAGAACATACCTAGGATGGTAGGAGAGAAGATCCTTTCAAATCTCTATCCCTGGATGGTCCAATGTGCAGGGTTCTTGGCTGCATTTATAGAAAAAGACAGCATGCTGGACACGGCCCCGTGTCGGCTAGACACGGCCCCGTGTGCAGGCAAGATCCTGACACGTTTTGTCCGTATTCTGACAGAAAGTCAGAAGGGAATCTTTTGGTGGGCACGGGGGCGTGTTGACCTGGGCACGGCCCCGTGTCGAAAGGCTGTTTTTATGAAGTTTGTCTATTTTTAAGGAACTTTTTCGGATCGGGCGGTTCCTTACTAGATGGAACAACCCCAAAGTGCCTAAGATACCTTAATTGTTCTAGATTAAGACGAGAACGCAAGAGGTTGTCGGTGAGGGTGATTCCTATGCTATATGTAGGTGGACAAGTCCAACCCTTTTCCGGGCTCTCGTTAAAGAAGGTGTATGCCGAATCGCTCAGGTCTATGTATGCATCGAACGAAGTCGATGGGGAGTCATTCACGGCACAATCGACACAGGGACGACTATCGCTCAAGTCCTTACTAGAGTTAGAAGTATCGTCGGGAACAACGAAGTTGTTTGAATGCGATCCCAACACTTCTTCTTGGTTATTGTCTTGAGATAAATTATTGAAATCTATCCTAAGTTCTTTTAACCAATTAAGAATTAGATCTTCTAATTGAAATAGTTCATCAAGAAGCATTTCTCCTAGAAAATTTGGTTGAGAGCATTCGAGGGAGAGATAAGGATTATTTTTACTTTCGCCCCTCTTAAGGATACAGGAAAACGATGGGTGTATATAGTGGGGCTTATAATTTAGAAAATAACATTCTAATTCCTTATGGGAACCACCACATATTTGACACCACGTATCATAAGAATGCCGAAAGTAAAAAATATCAGTATCACTCATATTTTTGTCAGAAATTACCAACCGTCGGGATCTCACGGTTCTGTTTTCAGTAACTGAATCTTGGGCACGGGGCGTGTTGAGTGGGCACGGCCCCGTGTTCAGCTCACTGTCTGACTTAAAACAGGATTGCCAGTTCCAATGATTGGGCACGGGGCGTGTTCAGCGGGCACGGCCCGTGCTGAGTTCTGCAGAAGCTGAAAAATTAAGAAAAGTCCTAAAAAAAATAGAAAAATAAGAAAAAACGATTAGGCCGTTGATTCCTAACTTTCTTAAAATCCTTGTGTCCCCGGCAACGGCGCCAAAAACTTGATGCGTGTGAAGTGTGTATATAAGTTTAAGTATAGTTTAAGCCCTTTTACACTTTCTTTAGCTAAGTTTTAAATTTATAAAACACGATATTTACTAACACTAAACACACATATGGGCAAGTGCACCCATCGTGAGCGTAGTATAGTGTTGGTAAGATACCGAGGTCGTCCAAGGACACAAGAGCTTTTAGTACCGGTTTATCCTCAACGTCTAATCAAATTAAAAGTTTAGAAAAAAGGTTTTAAACTAGAAAAATGAAAACTAACTAAAATGCTGAAAATAAAATAAAAATAAAAACAGATAGACAAGATGAATCACTTGGCTCCGACTCGTGTATAGTGTAACCTTTGATTATTTCCGTACTTTTGCACTTTTTAAGGGATTATCTTAGTTATTGTAGTAGGCCCCTCTTTTGAAGGTGACGTTACCCTTAACCCAGTAGTTTGAGTCAGCAAGGATACAATCCTAAAGGATCGGATTATTGAAATATAATTAATTAAGTTATTAATGCGTATTATGGTAGGCCCCTCTTTTGAAGGTGACGTTACCCTCGGCTAAGTAGTCTGAGTCAGCAGGGATACAATCCTAAGTAGCCGGGTTAAAGTATTAATAGTAGCTTACATATGAGGGGATCAAAGAGTTTGGACCCCCGCCATCCAATACCGTTAAGTATTGAAGGAGGTCCTACTAAATTTGACCCAGGTCCTTGCAGGATCTATACACTGAACAAGGCAAGACTTTTACCAAACCGTTCCCTTAACCCCCGACCAGGTAGCCAACATACCTCCATATAGACCGTGGAGATATGAATGGTGAAAATCTTTTATTTTATATAGACAGTAAAATAATGCCAAGACACCACGGACAAACAATGAGGAAAAATCACCTTCAACATAAGAAACTAGTTATTAAAGTCATTAATACATAACCAAGTAAAAAGTGCGAACAGATTAAAAATAAAAAGTATTACGCTAGACACTTTGTCTTCACCAAGTGATGTAAGAGACTTAGGCAAACATGGCCTTGATTTTCAAGAACTCTTACGATCAATCTTGGATCCCGAGACGACTCACACACTCTATGATGGACAATGGATGATGGTGGTGGATGATGGTGTTATGGTGGTGGTGGGTGGTGGGTGAAATGTGAGAGAGGTGGTGTGCCAAGGGATGGTTTAAACTTGAGCCAAGCACTCCTATTTATAGGCTGAACAGAAGCTCGGGCACGGCCCCGTGTCCATCCTCTTCTCTGTCTTCATTAATTACAGTTTGTCTGCATTAGTTGACCACGCCCCCGTGTCTGCTGGGCACGCCCCCGTGTGCAGAAGCATATCTGTACTATCAAGATTTGCCTAGATTCTGCGAATCTTATAGTTGACCACGGCCCCGTGTCCGCTGAGCACGGCCCCGTGGTGGGCGATAGAAGCTTCTATAGCTTTGTCTTTTATGCTGGCACTTGGGCACGCCCCCGTGTTCACTGAGCACGGGGCATGTTTAGCCTTCTGTTTTCTTGTTTTGCTTGGGAAGATGCTGTCGTGGGGTCGGGCATGTCACGTTTGTTCCTTTTCTTGTATTTATGTTAGATTTAGCTGCCTTTTTGCTTCTTTTGTTAATTTGAGCTCATTTAATCCTGAAAATACAAAAGGAAGACAAAAACATACTTTTTCCAACATTAGTACTAAAAAAGGGTTAGTTTTATGCCACAATTGATGTAATTTATATGTTGCATTTTGCACACATCATTAGACATCATACGAAACCTACTAGATTGTGATTAAACATATGATCTAGTAAATTAAAGTAGTGATCTTGTGAAAGACCAAGATCTTCATACTTTATGTTTCTCATGAACTTGAAAGTAAAAATGTTTTAGAGTATGATGATGGTTGATACATGTTAAAAGCCTTGTAAATAGATGGTTACAAAAATAATTTTTCCAAGAAACCAAGTCTATTTACAAGATCTACAAAGTCATGGTTTATAAGGAAACTAATAATATTTTTTTTAGTGTTTAAACAAGACTATGAACATGATTGTAAAAAAAAAAAAATACAAAAGAAATATTTTTAGAAAAATCATCTTACAAGTTGTAAATGACTAAATCATTCAAGAATGCGATTTACAAACAAATAACCATGTTTTTAAGGGTAACTAAACCTACTAAATAACATGGTAAATTACTACAAGTTTTTACAAAGCTTCAAGTTCATGATGTAGTATAACTTGCTTGATTTTGACACTCGGTGGTGTTAAATGAGTTGTTGATTGTTGTGATGATTTTAAAAGAAAATAAACACATGTTTTGAAAACATGGGAAACCTCCATTTTTAGGGGAAACTCTGTCAAAATTTCTATAAACTTTGACACTTAGAAAATATAAGTTTTTGTGAAACTTATTCCCTAAAAATCTATCTAAAAATAATTACCAAGGTTTCCCTAATTTTTGTGTTAAGAAATAATGATTTCTTCAAGATTAAAATTGATATTAAGTATGTATATTTTTTGAGAAAAATATATATATTTATTGATCACCAAATTTTGTGCTAAGTGTATGTAGTATGTATTACATGTAATAGTGTATTAAGATTTGAAAATACACTAAATACTCATAAGGAGTGAAGATACAAAAAGCACATACAACATGCTTAGACAAATACAAGAAAAATATATTTATAAAAATATGTTACTTGATAGCAAAAATAACTTGGACAAGTTATGAACATGAATGAAGATTTGGACAGAATACATAATTCGGGTGAAAAATACAAGATACTTATATTTATTTTTGAGAAAATAATATAAGTAAGACACATAGTTAAAAATATAAATTATTTTTAACACAAGAACACATATACTAAAGATAGTGACTTGTACTTGTGCGATACAAGTCTAGTGACTAACGATAATAAAACACGTTTAAGTCACGACGCTAGATAAGCAAATCCGGTGAAGTTTACAACGCAGGAACGCAAAGTTGTGAGTTCATGCTCCCCCTTTTCTTTAACTGTTTTTGGTTTTATAACTTCGGGGGTGAAATACATGTTACAATGTTACAATGTTTACAAATGGTATGATGGAGTACAAAAACATTCAAGTGAAACATTCTAGATCATGTCCTGAATAGGGTACCATAAGCACCATTAATCAAGGTATACATTCAGACCGCGGAACAAAAGGTTAGATCTAATGGGTTTCAGGCAACCCCACTCTTGGCCTACTTCTACCAATGAGTGCTTCTGTGTCTCAGTCAAAGTCGACAAAAATGCCTAGGTTTGGTGGCTTCCTATGTCGTGACACATGTTAGTGGCCTTGCAAACCACTAGCGATCTCAAACATTCATAAGTACTCAGTTACAGATACATTCTACATGATACATACAAACATTCACAGTACTCAGTTACATATACGTTTTACAAGTTACATTTAAACATTCATACATTCTACAAGTTACATACCATGTTTTCATTCAAGTGTTTAAACATGCAACAAAATCACTGCATGAATTCACACCAACATTATGTTGACATTTTTCCAAAAACTCACATGTATTTCAGGTAACTAAAGTGGATGTGCGCGCAGTATTACTCATGCTCTTGGATGTTGTTATGTTTGTCTTTGAATAAAGTTGTAATCTTTTCAGACAATATGCTGTCTTGTGATGTAAACACTTAAACTACGTTTCCAGTTATGTAATGTTTGGCATTTGAAGTTATTTTACGAGCATGTAGTATGTTTACCAATCGTATGCAATGAAAACCTTTCATGATCACACCTCGTGCTTCCACCGCAGAAAGGGGTGTGACATTTATAAATTTAAAACTTGACTAACGTGTTAAAAAGGGCTTAAAATATAAAGAAAAACATAACACACCTGACACACACCAAGTTTTTGGCGCCGCTGCCGGGGACACAAAGATTTTAAGAAAGTTAGGAATCAACGGCCTAATCATTTTCTTATTTTTCTATTTTTTTTAGGATTTTTCTAGATTTTTCACCTTCTCCAGACTGCAGCACGGGGCCGTGCCTGGTCGGACACGGGTCGTGCTCAGCATCCTTACTAGCAGTTTTTATTTTCCGAGTTACAGAGAGCTGAACACGGGGCCGTGTTGGTGCAGCACAGGGCCGTGTCGAACTCCCCAGTAACAGGGATCCGGAAAACAATCACTGTAACCATGACAACGGGGCCGTGTTTAGCTAAGCACGGGGCCGTGGTGAGACTTCTGACCAACAATCTTTTTTGTTTTTATCGCAGGACTTGGAACCCAGGCGCCGCACCTGAACTTCCTACGCTGTGCATGAGCTCCAGTTCCAATAAAGACATAAAAGAACCTCTAGACGAACCCGAACCCCTTCTAAGAAAAATACTTGAAGCTAAAACCCAAGAGAAAGTTTTGGGGGACCCACTTCCAATGGCGGACCCTAATGGATTACCTATGACCCATGGTAGGTAATCTCGGCGCCGCTATCAATGCACCGAATGTCGATGCCAACAACTTCGAACTTTGGCCGCATTTGATTCAAATGCTCCAAAACTCCACAACTTTCTATGGGCTTGTGGACGAAGATCCCCATTTACATATTACCAACTTTTTGGAAATATGCGATACTTTTCGGATCAACGGAGCATCAAATGACGCCATCCGCCTCTGAATGTTCCCATTTTCGCTAAAAGACCGAGCTAAGGCTTGGCTTAACACCCTCCCAGTTGGATCGGTAAACACCTGGGATGAACTAGCCCAAAAGTTTTTGTATAAGTATTTCCTTCCTTCAAAAACGGCTAAATTAATGACTGAAATTAATACATACTCACAAGAGGACGGGGAATTCTTATATGAAACTTGGGAAAGGTTCAAGGAGCTACTAAGAAAGTGTCCCCATCATGGTCTTGCGGTATGGCAACAAGTATCCACTTTCTATAATGGGTTGTTGCCACACACAAGACAAACACTTGACTCTAGCTCCGGGGGACTTCTAGGTAATCGTCGCCAAATGAAATTTATAATCAGATTGAGGAAATTGCTCAAAACAATTTTCAGTGGCACACTCCCCGAGGCACAAAATCTATTGCCCTGGGCGCCCATAAGGTAGACGAAAGCACTTCTTTGCAAGCCCAAATCGAGGCCCTTTCTTCAAAAATCAAAAAGTTAGAAATGGAAAAAACAGCTTCGGTTATGGCTTGTGAAGGGTGTGGTAGGCCACATGAAAATTGGAGTTGTATGAAAGAAATGGATAATCAAACGAAAATGGTAAACTACATTGATAATAGACCTAGGACGTCAGGTCCTCCAACGGGTACCTACAACCAAGGATGGCGTAACTACCCTAACCTTGGTTGGAGAGAGCCCGGTAATAGTAGTAACCAACAAAACCAAAACCAACGAACAAACTTTCAACAACCAAGAAATGAGTCACAAAATTTCTCTCAACAACAACAAGGGGGACGAGAGAGGCTTGAAGATACTATCTCACGCCTCATCTCCGACACCGAAAAGAAAAACTCGGATCGGTTCCAACAATTGGATTCGAACTATAGAAATCAACAAGCTAGTATTCAAAATATTGAAAAACAACTAAATCAACTAGCTCAAAATTTCTCTGAGAGACAACAAGGCGCAAGTGCATCTCATCACATTGAGATACCGTCCTGAGGAGGCTCTGCTACCCCCATCCGACAAGAGTCCATCCAATCAATCCGCAACTTCGCCAACACCCCAAAAGGAAACGACTCCTCCACCAAATCACGAGCCCTCCAAGAATCCCACGGTACTCTACCCCGGACGGTTACTTTGCCAAAAGACCGATGAGCAATTCACAAAATTCATAAACTTACTAAAATAATTGCATGTCAATATTCCATTTGTAGAAGTCCTCACTCAAATGCCTAAATATTCAAAATTTATGAGAGACTTTCTCACTCACAAAAGAAAAATTGAATCATTGCAATTAGTTAATTTAAGTGAAGAATGCTCCGCCTTGCTACTCAACAAACTCCCACAAAAGAAGATCGACCCCGGAAGCTTCACCATCCCTTGTTCGATTGGGGGATCGCCCATACGCAATGCACTAGCCGATCTTAGGGCTAGCATCAACCTCATGCCCGCATCAATGTTTGACCGACTCGGATTAGGGAAAACAATCCCTACAAAGATGAGCATACAACTCGCCGATAGGTCCATTAAATATCCACAAGGTATTGCCGAAAATCTATTGGTAAAAGTCGGAGACTTTGTCTTCCCGACCGACTTTGTCATACTAGATATGGAGGGAGATACCGAAGTACCGCTTATCCTAGGAAGACCATTCCTAGCCACCGCCCACGCAATGGTGGACATGAATGGTGGGAAATTAACATTGAGGGTTGGGGACAAAGAGATGGAATTCGGGGTTGGGAAAAGAGTGGAAGACGAGGACCCGGTCAATTACATGAAAGTCATAGACTTAAGTTTGGATGATGCTCTCCGACGGTGCAACATGGGATGCAAGACATCTCACTTGGGTAACATATGACCGACTTTGGGTCTAGCCAAGGACCCTTATAAACGTGGCGCACCACGGAGGCGTTCCGCGGAACTATCCTTAGTTTTAGTTTAGATTAACTTTTAGGTTTTCTAGTTTAGTTTTACTTTTCAGGAATAAAACACACTCTAAATGGTGGAGGTTACTAAGGGAAACTTAAACCCACACCCCATGCACGAAAACAGAGCCTCCCGGCAATTTTTTTTCATTACAGCAAGTTCAGCACGGGGCCGTGCTTAGCCCAACACGCCCCATGCTCAAGGTTCTGCAGCAAACGCCCAGTTCAGGTAGCTGGACACGGGGTTGTGTTAGCTGAACACGCCCCCGTGCCCAGCCTTCTGTTAAAATATGTTACTGGCGATCTGAACATGGGGCCGTGCCCGGACCAACACGGGCCCGTGTCCAGACGGCCAGTAACATAAAATTTTGTTTTTAAACACCTTTTTACACATTCAATCAACCTAAAAACTTATTTTTGGGACACATTGAGGACAATGTGTAATTTAAGTGTGGGGGGATGCTAAAACCTTAAAATTTTGCAAGTCCTAATAATAAGCCCTACACAAAACTCTATTAGAATCGCTAATCACCCCAATTTTTTTTCAAAAATTTCTCGTTTTTTACTTGTCTTGGTTTAATTTGGGAATAACAAGTTCCAAAAAGGTTATATTTTTACAAATTTACAACCGATAGCGTCGTGATAAAAAAATCCCATAAGATAATTATGAAACGGCATGACAAATCTTGTTAAAATTTGATTATATATACTTGATCACATTATAAACCCATTCCCACAAAAAGTGAGTTTTGAGCCTTTATTGAGCATACAATCATACATCTTTAACTAAATGCTCATTTTTCGTTTCTTGTGTGAATAGCCGCTTGGTTTCTTACGACTCTAGAACTTGCCACGACAATACATTCCCAGTCCTTACCAACTTAAACCCAAGTAAGTAAATGATGGAGGCATTAGGACTAACCCTTTTTCTTTTCAACACCATTATTTTTCTTTTTCTTTTAACCTACCCAAAATCCCCCTAGTTAACCCCTTTGAGCCTAAACCTTTTCATTTCTAAACCCAGAAAACAAACACCCTTTACCCACCAAAACCTTTTTCTTTTAAAACCCATTTGTTTTAGTAAAAAGCCCGGTTTTCTTGTGACGTTCCTTATAAAAAAAATTAAGTCTAGCAATAAACAAACAATTTCCTCAAAGAAACTTTGTTTAAAAATGCTTTGTTCGAATAAAAGTCACAAAAAAAAAGTTTTACGACCGACGCTTTTTACGCTTTTAGCCATTTTTACTAACCACTAACCCAAAACCACCTACCTTTAACCCAAGCCTAACCCTTCCCCAAGTCCTCTTGATATTTACAAGGTTTATAGTTAAAAAGGAGGATGATTGATTGCTTGGCAAGCATATGGTAGAAGTAAGTTCCATGCCGGTCTCGAGTGTTTCACAAAAATACATATTCGGCCGAGTGTTGAATGATCTCCTGTGAGGTATGTGAACTTGTATATAAATGGAATTTTAAAGAGGCATGTTATGCCCAAATAAGTAATTTCTCTCATGAAACGTTCTAAATAAATCATAACGAATAGGATTGTAAATAACATAAAAATAAAACCCAATAAAGATCTTGGATTCCCGACACTCAAGACAAGCCAAAACTTCTCTTCTACCCATTCCATTTGGGCGTGTAAGCCACATTATAAAGAGTTTTGCTTGAGGACAAACAAAGATTCAAGTGTGGGGGTATTTGATGTGTATAAAATGCAACATATAAATTACATCAAATGAGGCATAAAACTAACCCTTTTTTAGTACTAATGTTGGAAAAAGTGTGCTTTTGTCTTCCTTTTGTATTTTCAGGACCAAATGAGCTTAATTGAGCAAAAGGAAAAAATATGCAGCCAAATCTAACATAAATACAAAGAAAAGGATTAAACGTGGCATGCCTGACCCCTCGACAGCATCTTCCCATGCAAAAACAAATGAACAGAAGGCTGACCACGGCCCCGTGCCCAGCGGACATGGGGGCGTGGTCAGGTGCCTGCAGAAAAGACAAAGCCATAGAAGCTTCTATTCCCAGCATGGGGGCGTGCCCAGCTCAACACGGGCCATGGTCAACGCTAAGATTTGCAAAATCTTACAAATCTTGATAATACAGATTCGCTTCTGCACACGGGGCCGTGTCCAGTAAACACGGGGGCGTGTGGAGCCTAATGAAGACAATTGCAATTAAGGAAGAAAGAGAAAGAGGATGGACATGGGGCCGTGTCCGGGCTTCTGTGCAGGCTATAAATAGGGGTGCTTGGCTCACTTCAAAGGCATCGCTTGGCAAACCACCTCTCTCACACTTCACCCACACTCCACCACCATCACAACACCCACATCCACCACCAGCATCCATCATCCACCTAGAGTGTGTGTAGTAGTCTCGGGATCCAAGATTGATAGTAAGAGTTCTTGACAATCAAAGGCCTTGTTTGCCTAAGTCTCTTACATCACTTGGTGAATACAAGAATTTAGTGTAATACTTTTGATTTTTAATCTTTTTGCACTTTTTATTTGGTTTTGTATTAATGACTTTAATAACTAGTTTCTTATGTTGAAGGTGAAACTTCCTTATCATTTGTCCGTGGTGTCTTGGCGTTATTTTACTGTCTATATAAAATAAAAGATTTACCCCATTCATATCTCTACGGTCTATATAGAGATATGTTGGCTACCTGGTCGGGGGTTAAGGGAATGGTTTGGTAAGGTTCTTGCCTTGTTCAGTGTATAGATCCTGCAAGGACCTGGGTCAAGCTTACTAGGACCTCCTTCAATACCCACTGGTATTGGATGGCGGGGGTGCGAATTGCTTGATCCACTCATATGTAAACTACTATTAATACATTAACCCGGCTACTTGGGATTGTATCCCTGCTGACTCAAACCACTTAGCCGGGGGCAACGTCACCTTCAAAAGAGGGGCCTACCACATTACGCATTAATAACTTAATTAATTATCTTTCAATATTCCGACCCTTTAGGATTGTATCCTTGCTGACTCAAACTACTGGGTTGAGGGTAACGTCACTTTCAAAAGAGGGGCCTACTACTATAACTAAGATAATCTCTTAAAAAATGCAAAAGTGCGGAAATCATCAAAGGTTACATTAAAGGCGAGTCAGATCCAAGTGATTCATCTTGTCTATCTGTTTTTATTTTATTTTATTTTTTAGCATTTTTATTTTTTATTTTCATGTTTAAAACCTTTTCTAAAACTTTTGATTTGATTAGACGTTGAGGATAAACTGGTACTAAAAGCTCTTGTGTCCTTGGACGACCTCGGTATCTTACCAACGCTATACTACGCTCACGATGGGTGCACTTGCCCATGTGTGTGTTTAGTGTTAGTAGAATATCGTGTTTTATAAATTTAAAACTTGACTAACGTGTTAAAAAGGGCTTAAAATATAAAGAAAAACATAATACACCCGACACACACCACATGTCTTATAAACTATAATGTTATCTTGGTCAGTAATGACGTATAGATTAAAAGGTACAAGTAGATGATGCCTTAGTGTACAAGTGATAAATGCTCAACTTACTTAGTCATTATTTCAGAATGTTTAATAGCTACAGCTGTCAAGTAATTAAATACCATCAATTTAAAGTTTGAATTTGAGAATTCACGAAAAGGTTAAAGAAATTTTCTTAATTATACATACATACGTATCACATCAAAATCTAGAAACACACGCAAGAAATCAAAGACTAAATTGTTAGGTGGTGTTTGTTTTTTTAGGTGCAAAAGGTCTGCAGTCTACGGACCACATCTGCAGACGTCTGCACGAGAAGAGGTGGACCAAACCTCTGCAGTCTGCGAGAAGAAGAGTGTTTGTTTTTTTAACCTTATCAATCCCACCTAACACAAATACCCCATACTGGCACTCAAATCCAACGTTCCCATTTGCACACAATCAACCACACCCACCATTGCAATCTCCTCAATCTTCTTAACCCCTTATTCAGATTCCACCTGGCACATTATCAACAACTCATCTTCATAATTACTTAAATACCCATTATCAATCCCGTAGTCTGATGCTGGGTTGGATTCAGGTAACTAGATGATCGCCGGAGTCGGGCCATGTTCCATGTCGACTACGACGAAATCGTAGCCGGAGAGAGTGGCGATCTCGGCGAGAGTTGGAGAGAAGGAGAGGAGGAAGAGGCTGTATAATGTTTCGCCATTTTTTAGGCGAGATTTGAGGGTTTGTGTGGTGGTGGTGGTGTCGGAGATGGTGGTGATTGTGGTGGTAGATCTGATGGGTGGAGAGATTAAGGGCTTCAGTTTGATGATAGAGGTTAAAGATTTGAAATTAGGGGATTTGGGAAGGTGGATTAGGGTTTGGGTTTGGGTTTGAGAAGAGGTTGGAAGAGGTGGGAAGACATTGGACCATGTCTGCATGGGGAAGAGGACACGCAGAGTGTCACACCCCCAAAATACCACTTGCTGAAACCCCGCTAGGCGTGTGACGTACCAGGATCTAACCACCAATCACATTGAACTAATAACAAGATATTACATACAAGTTCCCATTTATTACGTTAAAGTATTCTCAAAACATAACTTAAAGTTTAACACGTTCAACGGAAGCATAAAGTAAATCATTGTTTAAATGTTCAAGCCAAATGTTCAAAAACCAATAAGCTTGTCACGTGTTTCCAAGAGGCTCGACCCATGACCACTCCAGCAATCCCAGACAGCAAGTTCCTTAACCAAAGAATCTAATGACCTGCGAGCATGCAACAAGTGTATCAGCAAAAAGCTGGCGAGTTCACAGTTTTGTAAAAATGATAGTTGCCAAGTGTTTAGTCTAGTTCAGTTTAATGACAATGTTGATAATAACTCGAGTACCACAAAATGGCGTCAGATTGTTTGCCCGTCACCAATGCCCCTATCAAACATTGGTCGTGATTTAAGGTCATTAGTTCACGCCCGTCCTCTCAGGTACGGTGTGAGGTTGCCAAGCCTAATAGCGCTATCAACTAATACCCCGTTACCTCTCAGGTAACTAATTCGGTATAAGATGGGATTTAAAGTGATAGGAATGAGTGTATTATCTAACATCCCAGTTTAACCCAGAAAAGATGTATTCCTATCAGGAATACCCGTTTAATTGTCCCACCCACCGGGACGCATGCTCAAAGAGTAGTGAACTCACCTTAGATTTGCTTGGTAAATTAAGTCACGTATTCCAAGTTGGTCAACCCAATCCTAACGTGGTACCAATGACAATCAGTTTCGTACACAAGTAATACACACATTGTTGTCACGTAACACGTATAACATAACAGTTTAAAATCACGTACAGTTTACTATCTCTTAAAGCACATAACATATCAGTTCACAAAGTGTGGCCCAATAAAATAAACACAAGCCCAAATAATGCACGGTCTGTTTCAAGTGTGCGGCTCACTGTACATGCATGGCCCAATAAACAGTGTTTAGCCCAATAATTAGTTCAAGTTCTTGTTTCAAAAGTGACAATCAGTCGAGACCATGCGGTCTCGACTCGCAACCTCTGAGGTCTCCAGTCGCAACCGGCGATCTCGAGTGATGAATTCAATTTTCGAGACCACGAGGTCTCGAGTCAGGTCTCAAGTCGAAACTAGACCCGCAACCAAGTTGGTCTCGAGTTCTTTCATTTGGTGATGTTTGGTCTCGAGTCGGAACCATGAGGTCTCGACTCGCAACCTCAGTCGAGACCATGAAAATGTAATTGATTTCCTTTTTAACAACCATCCCGTGATTTCAGCAAACACTTTGCCACATTCCAAAACAAAATCAATCAGCATAATTGCATCAACCGTTACTCATGATTATACAAATCCTAGTGTAACAGTTTATCAACCTATCGAGATCATTAACAATCATCAAACTATAACATGCCCCTTGATTATCACGAATCCTAATTTTCAACAATCGTTAACAGACATCAATTTCCCTAATCAATATCTAACTCAAATTCAAGCACAACACTATTTATTGTCAAAACAAGACCATCAAATTCATTAAACATTAAACACCTTTCATGCAAGTCACATTAACTTTTATAGGAGATCCCCATTCACTGTTAACACCAACAATACTACCCAATCACATTTAACACTTTGTTGTCAACGTAACATCCTTAAACCATACAAGATATCAACAATTACGAACACAACCATACATAGTGAATAAAACAATGATCAAGAGTAACCGAGAGGGTGTGTAGAGCGTGTATGAATGCTAGAACAAGAGGGGATTGGTGCTGCGATCCGCAGAGGACTTCGAAGGGAGTAGGGTTACCTTCGGTTCTTGAGGTAATTAGGGTTGATTACTTGTGTGATTTGCAAAGTATGATAACCATACACAACCCCTTATCTGTATGCGCTCAAGGTAGGTGAGCCGGTCCTAGCTTTGGGCTCCACTTTGGGTCGAGACCGAAATGCAAGAGTGTGGGCTTAGGGACGAGGATTAAAACACATAAACGAAGCATAGGCACATAATAATTTCCGTTCATTTAATTACCACATTCAAACACATTAAGCACCTTTATTAACTTCACATATCGGGTACATAGTTACAACGTATGAAAAAAGGTGATTAGAAATGATAGAAATTTCCGGGTTGTCACATCATCCCCAACTTGAAAGAAATTTCGTCCCCGAAATTTGATAAAAAGTCTCAGAGGAGTGAAGTGGTATCAAGATAGATAGATCAAGATGACTGAGGATTTTCCTCAGGTGCCACATCATCCCGAACTTGAAACGGAATTTCGTCCCGAAATTCACCAGTTTCACCAGGACTTGGTTCAGCAGTTTTGAACAATTGAGGATACTTAAGTTTCATCTGATCCCCACGTTCCCATGTGAACTCCGGCCCACGTCTTGAGTTCCAATGAACTCTAATGATTGGGATTCGACTGTTTTTATGGACCTTAATTTCCTGGTCCATGATTTTGATAGGTTCTGCGACAAACTGCACCTTGTCATCGATCTTCTGTTGTTGTAACGGTACGACGAGTGTTTTATCAGATAAACACTTTTTCAGGTTGGAGACATGAAAGACATCGTGTACGTTACCCAATTCGGCAGGTAACTCGAGTTTGTAGGCCACTTTACCGATTTATTCCAGAATTTTGAATGGCCCAACGTAACGTGGATTAAGTTTGCCGCGCTTCCCAAAGCATACCACACCTTTCCAGGGCGAGACTTTCAACATGACACGATCGCCTACAGCGAACTCCAAAGGTTTTCTACGCTTATCAGTGTAGCTTTTCTGATGGTCACGCGCTGCCGCCATACGATTTCTAATCTAAACAATCTTCTCAGAGGTTTCAAGCACAAGTTCTGGACCGGTGATTTGGCCGTCACCCACCTCAGCCCAACAAAGAGGAGATCGGCATTTCCGTCCATACAAAACCTCAAACGGAGATGCCTGAATACTGGAATGTTAACTGTTGTTGTAAGAGAACTCTATCAAAGGCAAGTGTTTTTCCCATCCTTTGCCAAAGTCGATTACACATGCTCGCAGCATGTCTTCAAGTGTCTGGATGGTTCGTTCGCTTTGACCATCCGTTTGAAGGTGATAAGCGCTCATGTCAAGACGTGAGCCAAATGATTTGTGCATCGCCTGCCACAAATCGGATATAAAACGCGGATCACGATCAGAGATGATAGAGGTGGGCACCCCGTGCCTAGACACCACCTCCTTCAGATAAACACCAGCAAGTTGTGAAAACTTATCAGTTTCCTTGATCGCAAGGAAGTGCGTAGATTTCGTCAGACGGTTAACGATCACCCAAATAGTTTCATTTCCGTTTTGAGTTCTTGGCAGTCCGGTGACAAAGTCCATAGGAATCTGTTCCCATTTCCACATGGGTATTTCTGGTCGCTAAAGCAATCCAGACGGTTTCTTGTATTCAACTTTGACCTTCGCACAAGTCAATCATTTACTCACATACGTTGCGATGTGGGATTTCATCTTCGGCCACCAATATAAGACTTTTAGATCCTGATACATCTTATCAGAACTCGGATGAACAGAGTATCGAGACTAGTGTGCTTCATCCATTACAAGCTCTCTAAGGTTTCTGTACAAAGGGACCCATATTCGCTCCATGAAATAGCGAATACCGTCAGATCTTTCCAGAAGTTCTTTCTCCAAACCTCGCATGGCCTCGGCTTTAAGGTTCTCGTCTTTCAACGCTTCAGCTTGGGTAGAACGAATCTGGTCAGGTAGGTTAGAGTGGATGGTGAGCTTCAAAGCTCGAACTCGTTTAGGCTTCGTTTCCTTGCGACTGGGGGCATCAGCTACAACATTAGCCTTGCCTGGATGATACTTGATTGCATAATCATAATCGTTTAAGAGTTCCACCCAGCGACGCTGTCGCATGTTTAACTCCTTCTGATCAAAGATATGCTGAAGGCTCTTGTGGTCGGTATAAATAGTGCATTTAGTACCGTACAAGTAATGCCTCTATATTTTTAGCACAAAAACCACGGCCCCCAACTCTAAGTCGTGAATCGTGTAATTCTTCTCATGAATTTTTAATTGTCGAGAAGCGTAAGCTATCATCTTCTCACGTTGCATCAGCAGACAACCGAGACCCTGAATAGAAGCATCACAGTACACAATGAAATCTTCGGCACCCTCGGGTAAGGACAAGATTGGTGCACTGCAAAGTTTTTGTTTCAACAGCTGAAAAGCGTCTTCCTGTTTCGTTCCCCAGGAGTATACAACCCCTTTCTGTGTCAACGTGGTAAGAGCTTGAGCGATCCTCGAGAAATCTTTGATAAACCTGCAATAATATCCAGTGAGACCAAGAAATTGTCGCACCTCTAAAGGATTCTTTGGTGCCTCCCAATTTCTGATAGCATCGATCTTAGCGGGATCCACGTGTATTCCCAAGTCATTAACAATGTGGCCAAGGAAGTGTACTTCTTGTCACACCCTCAAAATCCACCTGTGGAGTATCACCGCTTGAAGGTATGACTGACCAGGATTAAGCCACCAATCATATTGAACAAGCATGTAAGTAAATATAAAATCCAACACAATATAATTGGTGTCCAAATCAAAACATAGTTTTAAGTTGCAAGCGGAAGCATAATGTTTAAAACCAAAGCATAAGTTTAAATGTTTCAAATGTTTAACAGGGCACACAACTGTCCATGTCCCACAACGACCACGCCTCCTCGTGCAAGCTCCATAAGCACCTAACGACCTGCAAGGCATGTAACAACAAATCAACAACAAAGTTGAGAGAGTTCACAGTTAGTTGTTTAGTTTTAGTGTTTGTTTCGAAAACCATAAGTTGTTTCATAAACCACGAGTTAACCAGTATCCTTGTTTCCCAAACCATATCCATAATTAGTGGGGCTTCCCCATGTAAACCACTAGACCGTTACCATATCGACAACTGACGAACAATAAGTTGTGCCCTACGTCAATGTCTATCATCATTGACTAAGTGCCCAGATCCATTAGTACACGCCCGTCCTACCGGCACGGTGTGAGGCTTGTCAACCCTAATAGCGCTATTAACTAATGACCCGCTCGCCATTGGCCCGACGATTAAGTCGATATAAAAATGAGGGACTTCATGATAGAGTTTTGTATAGTAAGTTAATGTTGTCGTCCTTCCTATGGAGGAGCGGAGGTACGTAATCTACCCAAGGAGATTGCACAGGTTCGATGTTGTCGTCCTTCCTATGGAGGAGCGGAGGTACATATTCTACCCAAGGAGAATATGCGGTTCTATTTATTCTCTTTACCCATTCCCTGACCACCGGGAATCCCATGCCTTGTAGAAAGTGTGAACTCACCTTGGTTTGCTTGGCAGATAAACAAAATGGTCACTCGAGCTCTATGGGGTCAACCACGTCCTAACATGGTTACCATACGAGTCAGGTCTAGGTTCAAGTAGTGCACATAGGTTTTACACATAAACTATCAGGTTACAATCACACAATTATCATGGCAAACAGGTAAATCACCTAAACAGTCAAGTCCACATAATGCCCAACTTGTGCGACTCAGATGGTTGGGCTCGCACAAGTTCATTAGCCCAATAGTCTTGTGCGATTCAATAAATAAAGCCCAATAGTTCCCAGCCCAAAACATGCAACCCAAATCTATACGGCCCAACTAATAAACGAACAAACAACTTGTGCGATCCTAATAATCTTGTGCGTTTGGTATGTCCTTGTACGATTACAATATGTCTTGTGCGACTGAGATTTGGGCTTTAAGGCCCAATAACATAATAAGGTTTAAAACAGCTGTGTGTGGCCCAAGCCTTGTGCGATCGGCACTGTCTGGTGCGATCCACAAGGTCTTGTGCGATCATGCATAACTAAACAGTACCCTGTGCTTTATGTGTTCGTACCCAACTTGTGCGATCACACTTGTGCGATCAGATCAGTTCTTGTGCGACCCGTCCTTGTGCGATCAAGGGTGGGTCTTGTGCGATTGGTTATCAAATCCCTAGAATCATGCAATCGGTTACACAGTCATCCTAACAGTTTCCTATTTCTCATCCTTTCAATCAATTCAACATTAACAATTTCCAAACATGTAATGATCGATCAAACAGGGGTTTTATCATCGAATCCCTATGAACCCTAATGAGATTCAAAACAAAATCAACAATCATACTCATTTACATCCATTAACACGGCTCATGTTATTGATTTCTAACATGCATCCTAACATGTCTATCACAATTGATCATATGAATACGAACACATCACAGCCGATAATCATACCTTCGGTTCTTTAACATCATACGATTATCAATCCTACAATGATCTAAATTATACTACACACGTGAACCGATTGTTCATGAACATTAAACCTCATCGATTTACATTACAATCAAACACACATCATCCCTAGATCACCATGTATAATATATAGATCACAACACTATCTAACAAAACAATAATAACAAAACACTAACCGGTTAGGAGGTAAGGCAAGGATGATCCGAACAAGAAAGCTTCGAAAGAAAGAATGTTTGCCGTCGGCTTCGAGAGAAGAGAAAGGGAGCGAGTAGGGTTTTGTGTGTGTTGGGTGATTTGCAAATAATGACAAACAGACTCCCACAAGAATGTTTGTATGTGTATAAGAGGAGTGGGCCGACCCCATACATGGGCTGCCCTTGGTTCGGATACAAAGAGTGTGGCCCGAATGGGCTTGTGCGATCGGCCAAATGTTGTGCGATCAGGCTCGTTTTGTGTGATCATATTACATACATACATACATTACACATAATCACGTAACATACTAACATAACATTCAATTGATCATCAAAGTTAACATAATCACATAACGTTCATATCGATTACATCAAAGGACAAAGAGGTTTGAAATACGAGTTGTCACATTATCCCCAAGTTGAAAGAAATTTCGTCCCGAAATTTAGCACGTACTCACTGAGGAAGCTAGTTAAGTTGCATGGTTTTCCTGGTTTTCCTGGGGTTTCACATCCTTCCCCCGTTGGTTTGGAATTTCGTCCTGAAATTCCGCAGTAGCTTCAGCCTCAGTAGTGGTTTCGCTGTTCTCGAACAACTGGGGATACTTGTGTTTCATTTGGTCTTCTCATTCCCAGTTAAACTCTGGGTGTTGGGATTGAACCCTACCAGAGGAACAGATAATGCCAAAACCAGGTCACAACAGTGGATTCACAATAAGCAGACGTTTACATTAAGCTTTCCCCTTGAAAGTGATTTATAACAACTGATGGTCTTTATCCGCTGTTCAGATACAACTACTGCTGGTCCTTCAACTGCTGATCAAATCCATGAAGTATTCAACAACTGCTGGTCATATCTACTGATGGTAAAGCACTGCCCAATCAAGGACTGATCAACCTTGAGGAAAGCACTGATGTAAAGAGAGAGCAGCTGTTTAGTGAATTATTTGTCTTATGTATAGTCAGTTGTTAAGTTAGCAGTGTTTGTGTAAGGACAGTAGATACAGGTTGTTAGACTGTTAGACGTCGCTTTCATGGTGACGTCAGCTGAGATACCTCAGTGGTTTGGTTTGCCTATAAATGTATCAGTACCCTGTACTGTTACATTTGATTGACTGAGCGGATTCTTCTCCTCATGTCTAATCCTTTCATCTTGTGTGCAACCAACCTTGGGGTATCAGGCTGAGGGGGAGTTTAGTTTGTAAGCATATCTGTAATCTTTTGCTTTGATTTGTAAATCTTTTGACTCTATGAGAAGCAAATGTTTATCAAACTATTTTCTCCATTGATTGTGTTTACAAAGCTTGTGATCATTTCCGCTGCACTTAATCTCTGTTCATCTCTATTGATTATACAATTTACACAAACTAGCACAATCATGTGAGCCTCCGATCCTAACAATTGGTATCAGAGCCTGGACAGTCAATTTCGATTTAACAGTCAAATTGACGTAACAATTCGGCTCAAAATTCATTGATACTAAGGTTGGTTGTATTTAGTTGAAAAACAGAGTATCGAGCAAATCATGTTAAAAATGGTTATTCAAAAACTCTAAAAATCAACCAAGATGTCATATGACACACAAATTTCACACAACAAGTGAACTCATGCACAAGACACTCATGGTTTCTAGATCTGAAAGCAATATCTGTTAAACCATGAGATTATTCTTATTTTCTAAAACTGATTTCAATTGTTGTTGTGCAATCTGTGATGTTTTCATTAATTAACTAAAGTATGAACCTCAGATTAACAAAACCTATGTTCGTAAAAACATTGCTGTTTTGCTAAAACGAAAGAGGGAAATTAAAACTTTAGTCATTCAGATCTTATGTATTGAAAACAGGTTGAGTTCCTCAAAAGGACAAAATCAACTATGTTAAAATACATTAAGAAAATTCACAAAAACTCTGAAGTGTGTTTATCTCAAAAATTTTCAAGTCAAAAGAAAAGAGCATAAACATAAAACACTTATGATCATAGTTTAGGGTAATAATGGTCATTTAGCAACTGTGTGCATTCATCTGTTCAGGTAAAAGTTTTGATACCGGTGAATGAACTTTAAAGAGGATCATGTTTCCAATCAGCTGACAAAGAAAATGGTACCAAACAGTGGTCAAAATGTATTCAAAATGTTCTACCACTGTTGTCAAACCACTGACATTTTCATAAACTTAAGAATGATTTGATTACGCTTTTTATTGAAAATATACCAGATCCTTTTTGATGCTGTTCTCAGAAAATCCTTTAACTATTTTTTTTTTCAAAAGAATTTTTCCGAATAATCAGGATATATTGTTCATTTTTTTTGGAATAATATATTTGGAACTTTTGCTTGTTTTTGTTAGCAATAGTTTCAGCTTCTGTCAGGACATAGTACCTTATTTTTGTTGGTATTATTGTCCTCATGAATTGATCAAAAGGAAATGGTATATATGTCAAGATCATGTCATACTCAGGTTTGCTCCTAAATTTTCATCAAAAGTTGGTTGCTAACTTGCTTGAATTACTAGGGTACTCATGTTTTAGTCGAATATTAAACAAAAATGAGTTGCCTTAGCAAAAAGTTCTCATCATCTGGGGTACTAAACCACTGTCCTTCAAAATTGACATGTGGCAAAACCTTGAATGAAAATTCTAACAACTGTTGCTGAAATACTTGTTCTTCAACTCTGTACCATTTACCCTAACCACTGTTTTGTTCAAAAAAAAAAAAAAAAAATCTGTTTCCTAAATACTGTCCACTGCTGAAAGTTAACTACTGATCCCTCATTATCTTGACAAGCACTGATGATTCAAAATCAGTGTCCTATCCACTGATATGCTATCCACTGAGAGTAAAAATCCTCCACCGCCCAAAATTTTTACCGTTGTAACCACTGATGCTTGATACGTCAGTGGCCCTTAAAACAACTGTTTTCCATCCTTCATCCATTTCATCAGTGTTTGACACATGGTCAGTTTTTTAGCCTTCAGATCAAAATAACCGCTGCCACATCAGCAATCATTTTCTTCCAAATAAAACCCTGCCCTAAACCCCCAAACAGGGTTTTACACTGTCGAATTGAATTCCAAAATTCTCTTCTCATAGCAGTTTCCAACCCTTCTTCTCAAAAACTTCAAAATCATTCTTCGTTCTTCTCTGCAAAAATGACAAAATCAAAGTCAAAATCAAAATAAAAAACAAAATCACCATCACCTTCCAAAGAAGCCGCTCAAACGGCCAAAGAAACCATTGAAATACCATACAAACAATCTCACAACTATTTGGGTTTACTCACAAAACCCAAAGACAACCACACTTTCGACTCCATCATTGATACAATATCTGCATCAAAGTACAAAACTTTGTTGACAGTAAATGCTCCCATCTATCTGCAAACCCAGAGAGAGTTTTGGAAAAATGCTACGCTTGAAAAACAAGATGATAAAGTAGTAGCCATTAACTCCTCAATACAGGGTACGGCGATTCAAATCACTCCACAATCACTATTAGAAATCTTCAAACTCGATGATCAGAAAGGTAAAGCTTCCTTTGACAAAAACGAGTTAAAAGCTGATTTTCTGAAAAGGGGCTATGCAGAACAGTCAAAGGTAGATACCCTACAAAAGGGTTATTTTCCATCTGCACCCAGATTTTTATTTCACACACTTCTGATGTGTGCTTCGAATAAAACAACATCTTTTAACGAAATACCATTGAAAATTCAATGCCTGGGTTACGCTATTTTGAATAATAAAGACTACAACTACTCCCAGGAGATTTTCAATAACATGGTGAAAAACGTTGAAAGTAAAGCATTTTTGTTGTTTCCAAGGTTTTTGAGTTACTATTTTATACAAAAATTTGATAAGAAAATTGAAAATTTGCTTAAACAAGGTGTCTATTTTCAAATAAAAAGCTTGACACCTGAAACATTCACTAGAATGTTGGCACCAATAAAAACAAAAGCAGGGGTACCTGAGCAGATTTTAGCGGTTACAACTGCTCCTCAGGTATCAGCTGCTGAGCCCACTGCTCCAGGTGATCAAAGCAGCACAACCACTGCTTTGAAACCCACACCTGACATCACCAAAAAGACCAAAAGAAAAACATCCAGAAAACCCACCAAACCCAAAACAAAGGCAACTCTGGAAGATGAGATCCCAGAGGAAATGCCTGTGACAACACAAAAGTCACCACAAACCACTGCTGCTACTTCCTCACAGCAGTTGGAAGAAAGATCTCAACCCATGCCTAAAACTCCTCCTGCATCCTCACAAAAGGATCAGGTTGTAAGCACAGGGACACCACAATATGAAGCTCTGAATCCACTCGGATCCATCTTCCTCAGTCCTGATCCCAAGGACATGTCTCTTTCAACTCCCATCCCTTCACCAATAATAATGCCACAATCCATGCTACCTTTGTTGCATGCAGCTGCTATAGCTCAGACACAAACCAGTTCCTCTCTATCACCTGTCACTGAGAGTATACCCCCACAGGTGACTGGGTCTGATGCTACTACTCCTGCTATCCCAGCAACATTTGAGGAGGTTACACCCCCTGAGTTACAAGTAACTCTCGGTGGTAGTTCAAGTGGAGCAGCAACTACAACTGGTGGATCAACAGATCCTCCGTTGGACAGTTGTTTCATAAGTGAGACTCCCTTGAAGGCAATTTCTTCCATGGCAACTTCGGTAACCACCAGTGAGTTGGATCTAACCACCGCTACCATCAAAGGTTTATCGAGTGCTGAAGAAAGAAGTCCCCAGTACCAAGAACAAGGGGCATCAATGGGTGATTTTTGGGACTCTGTTCCTAAGTCAAACATTGATATAACCACTGCTGGTGGGGATTCAGATGATCCTACTAAAGTAGGTGATGATTCAAAATATCAGGAATTGACGGGCAGAGTTGAAAAACTAGAAGAATCAGTTTCTGAAATAAAGGAGATGGTGCAAGAGATTTTAAAAGCTCAGAAAGCACAAGCCACTGCTGTTCCTGCTCAAGCACCTGCACAACATGCATTTGCTGCAAATGAGCTTTGGAATATTTTCCAACCCATGCTTGAAAAACAGCAACAGATGGCTGATCAAAAGCAGGCTATTCATGTGCAAATGCTGAACAACATGGTGGAATCAAGGTTTAAAGACACGCAAGCAGATATCAAGGCTATAAAGGCTAGCATTCAAAGTGTCTCTGGCAAAGCTCCTTCTTCCCTATCATTTCTTGATAACCCCCCTTCAGATAATGCCAAAAAGGGGGAGAATATCAAGCTGTTGAGAAAAATGAATAAGATGGGAATAGAACATGGCCTTCATATTGAGCCTGAAAAAGAAAAAGAAAAAGAAAAGCAGGTCTCAAAACCTAACATGTTAGCCAAACAGCTGATACAGCAGTAGTTACAAAAACTGCTGTCAGTAGCCAAACAGCTGCAATGACATCAACACACACATCTTCAACACACACCACTCTACCACACACCACTACAACTACTGCTCCACTACCATCATCTACAATCACACCATCACCACTGCCTCCTGTCATAAAACAGAAGACAACAGATGTTACAACATCTGTTGTAATGACAGCAGCGGTTGAAGCACCAGTTGTTTCAACAGTTGTTTGTCAGACACTCCCCATCATTCAAACCACTGTTTCACCCAAAACATCATCTGCCCCTTCTTCATTAAAAAGGAGAAGGAATCTCATATCAGATGATTCACCACCACCATCACCACCATAAAAAATTACCTCACCATTTCCATCCCCTGCTCAAAAGCAGAAGACAACTGCTGACATATCAGCAGTTGTAATGACAACAGATGTTGAGACACCAGTTGTCTCAACAGTTGTTAGTCAGTCATCCACCACTGCTCTCACCTCTCCTATATCACAACCAAAGCTCTTTAACAGAAAAAGAAAGCCAATCACTGCTGATGACGGGATACATGATCCAAACGCTGCAAAATATCCACTGGAACTTGAAGCTATCAAAAATGAGATGAGACAATTCTATACAGAAGAGGATCCTTCAAAAAGAAGATTCTCTTCACTCATAGGCTACATGGCACCAGTAGATATGGATGAATATCTCAAAATCAAGGCAAGGCAAGCTAAAGTAAAAGCTAAGGTTGACAGTGAAAAAGAAGGTTTGAGTAAAGAAGGCATTGCTAAAAGACTGGAGTTCTATTTTACAAAAGTAAAGCAGATAGAAGAGTTTGCACAAGAGCTACTCAAAGAAAAGGCTGATCAAAAGAAAAGGTTAAGAGAACAATATCTAGCCTACATCATAAAAGAGAAATTCTATCCTGCTGAAGAACAACAGTTTAAAGAATGGCCATTAATTGCTTTAAAGCATGAGGCAGAAAGGATTCAAAGAATCAAGGATGATCCTACAAAGAAGAAGAATGCTCCAAACTGGAGTAAATTCAAAAAGCTCATTGATGACCTCACTGCTGAGTATAAGAGAAAGAAAAAGGAGCTGGTGGATGCAAAAATGGATACTGCTGAAGCCATATCAAAATGGTCAAAACAGCAGACTGATGAAGCCTATGAAAGGCTAAAGAAAAGAAAGATAACTGATTCAAGCACTTCAAAGAAACATGAACTAAGAATGAAGCTTGAACAGAAGATAGAAAACCTCAAAACACTGTTCCGGTCTACTTTTGTGACAAACCAAAAGGAAGGAGAACAGCTGACCTCCAAAGAGGAAAAAGAAAAGGAAGTTGAGTACTTCAAAGATTCCATCATGAAAATAGGTCTAAAAGAAGAAAGCTCAGAAAAACTTCAAAACCTTTTTAAGAAGGTACTATCAAAGCCTGCATCACCACACATTTCAGCAGATATCCCAGACACTGAACTTGATCCACAACAGAGACAAGAGCTAGTTGACAAAGAAGTTGCAGAAGACATAGCTGCAGCAAATCAAGTCATAGAAGAGGCTTTCAAGAAAATGTCTGAAGTTCAGGATACTGCTCTACATCTCTTTTCAAGGCCAATATCTCAAAATTCATCAGGAAATAAATCTCTCCCGAGAAATCCATTGGGTTCAAAAGTACTAAAGTGGCTCTCTGATCAAAAGACCCATGTATTGACTATTGTCAGATCCAATGGAGATGTGAAGTACATATCAAGGAAAGAAGCACTAGGCCTTAGTGTTCAAGATTTGCAGGATCTCCTTGAACTTACACTGTGCCGGGATGAAGATGATACAAGTTCCAAGGAAATTGAAGAAGAATTTAAAAGAAAAGCAAGGGAACTTCTGATGAAGAATAAAGATCCAGAATAATGACAGGTTTTGGCATTATCTGTTCCAGGGGGAGATTGTTAGGATTGAACCCTACCAGAGGAACAGATAATGTAAAGCCAAAACCAGGTCACAACAGTGGATTCACAATAAGCAGACGTTTACATTAAGCTTTCCCCTTGAAAGTGATTTATAACAACTGATGGTCTTTATCCGCTGTTCAGATACAACTACTGCTGGTCCTTCAACTGCTGATTAAATCCATGAAGTATTCAACAACTGCTGGTCATATCTACTGATGGTAAAGCACTGCCCAATCAAGGACTGATCAACCTTGAGGAAAGCACTGATGTAAAGAGAGAGCAGCTGTTTAGTGAATTATTTGTCTTATGTATAGTCAGTTGTTAGGTTAGCAGTGTTTGTGTAAGGACAGTAGATACAGGTTGTTAGACTGTTAGACGTCGCTTTCATGGTGACGTCAGCTGAGATACCTCAGTGGTTTGGTTTGCCTATAAATGTATCAGTACCCTGTACTGTTACATTTGATTGACTGAGCGGATTCTTCTCCTCATGTCTAATCCTTTCATCTTGTGTGCAACCAACCTTGGGGTATCAGGCTGAGGGGGAGTTTAGTTTGTAAGCATATCTGTAATCTTTTGCTTTGATTTGTAAATCTTTTGACTCTATGAGAAGCAAATGTTTATCAAACTATTTTCTCCATTGATTGTGTTTACAAAGCTTGTGATCATTTCCGCTGCACTTAATCTCTGTTCATCTCTATTGATTATACAATTTACACAAACTAGCACAATCATGTGAGCCTCCGATCCTAACACTGGGCCACGACGGGAGTTCCAACGAACTCGAACAAGAGGTATTCTGGTATGCTTAAGAACCTTAACGTCTCGGTCTGTAATTTCTATTGGTTCCTCGACGAATCGCAGCTGATCGTCGATAGTGAGCTCCTTCAAGGGAATTATGAGGGTCTCATCTGACAGACACTTCTTCAGATTCGACACGTGGAAGACGTTGTGAACTCCACTGAGTTCTGTGGGTAGGTTCAGTTTGTAGGCCACTTTGCCTATTTTCTCTATGATTTCGAAAGGTCTAACGTATCGTGGGTTAAGTTTGCCTCATTTGCCAAAACGTACTACACCTTTCCAAGGTGAGACTTTGAGTAGCACTCGATCCCCAACCTGGAACTCGAGTGGTTTCCTGCGCTTATCAGCGTAGCTTTTCTGACGGTCGCGAGCTGCCGCCATTCGTTGTCGTATCTGAGCAATCTTCTCAGTTGTGTCTACCACAAGTTCTGGGCCTGTGATTTGGCTGTCACCTACTTCTGCCCAGCAAAGAGGTGATCGGCATTTACGTCCTTACAACGCCTCAAAAGGAGCGGCCTGGATACTGGTGTGGTAGCTGTTATTATACGAAAACTCCCCCAAAGGGAGGTGCTTTTCCCAATCATTGCCAAAATCGATTACACATGTTCGAAGCATGTCTTCAAGGGTTTGGATGGTGCGTTCAGACTGCCCATCCGTTTGCGGATGATAAGCGGTGCTCATGTCTAAACGTGAGCCAAAGGACTTGTGCATTGCTTGCCACAGTTCCGATGTAAAACGTGCATCGCGATCCGAAATAATGGAGGTTGGCACTCCATGCCTTGATACTACTTCCTTTAAGTAAACGTCTGCTAACGTAGAGAACTTGTCTGTTTCTTTGATAGCCAAAAAGTGTGCATACTTGGTTAATCGATCCACTATCACCCAAATAGTGTCATTTCCGCGCTGAGATCTAGGCATGCCAGTAACGAAATCCATGGAAATTTGCTCCCATTTCCATTTTGGGATCTCTGGTTGTTGAAGTAGACCTGATGGTTTTTGGTATTCGACTTTGACTCTCGCACAAGTCAAACATTTACTAACGTAGGTTGCTATATGGGCTTTCATGCTAGGCCACCAATACGTGGTTTTTAAGTCATGGTACATCTTATCCGAACCAGGATGTACTGAGTAACGAGACTAATGTGCTTCATCCATCACAAGCTAGCGTAAGTTTCCATAAAGTGGGACCCAAATGCGTCCTATTACGTAGTATGCGCCGTCTTCCCTTTGTTCCAACCGTTTCCTTGATCCTCGTAGGGACTCTGCCCTGATGTTCTCTGCTTTCAGTGCTTCAACCTGAGCATCTCCTATTTGGGTAGGAAGACTAGATTGGATGGTAAGTTGTAACGCGCTAACCCGCTTAGGTGTAGTATCCTTTCGACTGAGGTCGTCGGCCACAACGTTGGCTTTGCCCGGATGGTACTTGATCGCGCATTCGTAATCATTCAAGAGCTTGACCCATCGACGTTGTCGCAAGTTTAACTCCTTCTGCTTGAAGATATGCTCGAGACTCCTGTGATCAGTGTAAATGGTGCACTTGGTACCGTACAGGTAATGTCTCCATATCTTAAGAGCAAAAACCACTGCTCCTAATTCCAAGTCGTGCGTAGTGTAGTTCCTTTCGTGAACCTTAAATTGTCATGATGCGTAAGCGATGACCTTATCACGTTGCATCAACACACAACCAAGTCCTTGGATGGACGCGTCGCAATAAACCACAAAATCGTCTGTGCCTTCAGGCAATGAGAGGATAGGTGTGCTACAAAGTCTATCCTTTAAGTGCTGAAATACGGATTCCTGTGCATCACCCCAATGATAGGTGACACCCTTCTGAGTTAGCGAAGTGAGAGGTTGCGCAATCTTGGAGAAATCCTTGATAAACCTTCTGTAGTAGCCCGCCAAACCCAAGAATTGGCGGATCTCTGTTGGTGTACGAGGTGCAGGCCAGTTCTTGATCGAGTCTACCTTGGATGGATCAACGTGAATCCCATCCTTGTTTACCACGTGGCCTAGGAAATGGACTTCACGAAGCCAAAAGTCACATTTCAAAAACTTGGCATAATGCTGCTCTGCTCGAAGAAGTTCTAAAATAAGTCGCAGATGTTACTCGTGCTCTTCCTGACTCTTAGAGTAGATCAGGATGTCATCGATGAAAACAATAACGAACTTGTCCAAGTAAGGTTTGCACACTCGGTTCATAAGATCCATGAAGATCGCAAGTGCGTTTGTCAGCCCAAAGGGCATGACCAAAAACTCGTAGTGCCCATAACGAGTTCTAAATGCTGTTTTGGAGACGTCCTCATCTCGGACTCTCAGCTGGTGAGATCCCGATCTCAGATCAATCTTTGAGTAATAGCTCGAACCTTGCAGCTGGTCGAACAGGTCATCAATGCGTGGAAGAGGATAGCGATTCTTCACAGTCACCTTGTTGAGTTCGCGATAGTCAATACATATACGGAAGGTACCATCCTTCTTCTTCACAAACAATACTGGAGCTCCCCAGGGTGAAGAGCTGGGATGAATGAAACCTTTATCCAAGAGCTCTTGTAGTTGCGTAGACAGCTCTTCTAGTTCTGATGGGGCTAAACGATAAGGTGCTCGAGCTATGGGCGCTGCTCCAGGTGTTAGCTCAATTTGGAATTCAACCTGACGCTGGGGCGGTAGACCTAGTAATTCCTCTGGAAACACTTCAGGAAAGTCACGTACGATCGGAATATCTACTGTCTTCTCCTCTTTCTTTGAGGTGTCCGTAACGAGGGCTAAAATAGCAGTGTGGCCCTTTCGCAAATACTTCTGGTGCTTAAGGAAAGAAATGATGCCCACCACATCACCACTCTTGTCGCCATGAATCACCAAAGGTTCTTCACCAGAACGAGGGATGCGGACGATCTTCTCCTTGCAAGGAATCTCTGCTCGATGTTGAGATAACCAATCCATACCAATGACAATGTCGAAACTACCAAGTACGATGGGGATAAGATCGATGGAGAAAGTCTGACCAGCTAAAACGAGATTACAACCCTTAACTATGTGTGCGGCCTCGAGACTTTTACCATTTGCTAACTCTACTATGTGCTTGGTGTTCATAAGTGTTGGTGTACGCTTAAGCATCTGACTAACTTTTAAAGACACATAACTGGTATCGGCACCCGAATCAAATAAAACAGAAACATAGAAATCATCCAGTAGGAACTTACCCGTAACAACGTTGGGATCGTTCCTCGCTTCACCCTGACCAATCATGAAAACATGTCCCCTAGCACCATTGCCTTCATTATTACCCCCATTGTTTCCATTCCCTTGATTGTTGTTGTTCTGATTCTGGTTTAGTTGGGGGCAGTTCCTCTTGAAGTGGCCTTCAGCACCACACTGAAAGCATCCCCTATTACCATGTTGTTGCTGCTGCTGCTGCTGGTTCTGTGGAGCCTGTTGTTGCTGCAGACGATTCTGATTTGCAGGATATGGGCTCCTGTACTCCTTCGCTGCGTGACCAAGATTGTTACATCGATGGCAGCGACCTTTATTGCACTGCCCACTGTGGTGCAGGTTACATCGATTGCACTTAGGGTGGTTTCCCTTATACCCACTTTGACTTTGATTCTGACTGCTTGCGAATTGCTAACCAGGACTCCTGAAGTCGTCAGTCTTTCGCTGCTGGGACTGGGACTGAACAGAAGTAGAACCCTTGCTTGAATTTCCATCCCACTTGCGCTTGTTGTCGCTAGGAGCCTCTGATGTAGCTGTAGCACTGATACGCTTGGGCAGCTTGTTTTGCTCCACTGCCTGGTCAGTGAGACGATAAGCTAGTCGTATAACTTGCTGAATGGTTCCAAGGTTAGCTGAAGTCACATGGCTCTGAATTTCTGGGACTAAACCCTTGAGATACAGCTCAATACGTTTGATGGGAGGGTCTACCATAGTAGGACACAAGATAGCCAGCTCGTTTGATCTCTTCGTGTATGCTTCGATTTCGGACCCCGACATCTTCAAATTGAAAAACTCCACCTCTAGCTTGTGGATGTCATCACGATTGCAATATTATTCTTTAATCAGCTCCTTGAAGTCGTTCCATGGGGTAGCGTTAGCAGCTGCCAACCCTAGCATTTGAACTTGCGCTTTCCACCAAGTCAGTGCGATACCTTCAAGTGTTCCAGTAGCAAATTTCACCCTTCGAGCTTCAGGGCATTCGCACATTTTGAAGGCCGATTCGAGCTTCTCGAACCAGTGGAGAAGGCCTACTGCTCCTTCTGTGCCGTTGAAGGTACTGGGTCGACAATCCATGAATGTTTTGAACGAGCATACAGGTGGTTGAGCATGCTGACCTCCTGCAGGGGCTGCTGTGAGTGCCTCAGCAACTCGTTCATTGATAAGAGCCGTCAGCTGGGCTTGGGTCAAGTTCAGGCGACCACTCATGATCTTCACATCGAAGGAAACACAAGTAAGAAAGGTGTCGCGAAAGTGTATAAGTGTAGAGTGACAGAAGAGAGTAAACACACAGGGTTTCGAACAGCAGTTGTTACACTAGCTAAGCATACCATGATCAATGCACTACTTAAACTAACAGGCATGTAATACAATTATAAACCATATCACCTATTGCGTTGAGTCTTGCACGTGGAGCGAAGCGTCGTTGTGGATCGTTGAGCACTATACAGGTTATAGTCTGGTTTTGTCAAAAAGCTTTTCCCTTTTTAAAACCAAGTTCACTATAACCAATGGCTCTGATACCAATCTGTCACACCCCAAAAATCCACCTGCGGAGTATCACTGCTTGAAGGTATGACTGACCAGGATTAAGTTACCAATCATATTGAACAAGCATGTAAGTAAATATAAAATCCAACATAATATAATTGGTGTCCAAATCAAAACATAGTTTTAAGTTGCAAGCGGAAGCATAATGTTTAAAACCAAAGCATAAGTTTAAATGTTTCAAATGTTTAACATGGCACACAACTATCCATGCCCCACAACGACCACGCCTCCTCGTGCAAGCTCCATAAGCACCTAACGACCTGCAAGGCATGTAACAACAAATCAACAACAAAGTTGAGCGAGTTCACAGTTGGTTGTTTAGTTTTAGTGTTTGTTTCAAAAACCATAAGTTGTTTCATAAACCATGAGTTAACCAGTATCCTTGTTTCCCAAACCATATCCATAATTAGTGGGGCTTCCCCATGTAAACCACTAGACCGTTACCATATCGACAACTGACGAACAATAAGTTGTGCCCTACGTCAATGTCTATCATCATTGACTAATTTCCCAGATCCATTAGTACACACCCGTCCTACCGGCACGGTGTGAGGCTTGTCAACCCAAATAGCGCTATTAACTAATGACCCGCTCGCCATTGGCCCGGCGATTAAGTCGATATAAAAATGAGGGACTTCATAATAGATTTTTGTCTAGTAAGTTAATGTTGTCGTCCTTCCTATGGAGGAGCGGAGGTACGTAATCTACCCAAGGAGATTGCGCAGGTTCAATGTTGTCGTCCTTCCTATGGAGGAGCGGAGGTACATATTCTACCCAAGGAGATTATGCGGTTCTATTTATTCTCTTTACCCATTCCCTGACCACTGGGAATCCCATGCCTTGTAGAAAGTGTGAACTCACCTTGGTTTGCTCGGCAGATAAACAAAATGGTCACTCGAGCTCTATGGGGTCAACCACGTCCTAACATGGTTACCATACGAGTCAGGTCTAGGTTCAAGTAGTGCACATAGGTTTTACACATAAACTATCAGGTTACAATCACACAATGATCATGGCAAACACGTAAATCACCTAAACAGTCAAGTCCACATAATGCCCAACTTGTGCGACTCAGATGGTTGGGCTCGCACAAGTTCATTAGCCCAATAGTCTTGTGCGATTCAATAAATGAAGCCCAATAGTTCCCGGCTCAAAACATGCAGCCCAAATCTATACGGCCCAACTAATAAACGAACAAACAACTTGTGCGATCCTAATAATCTTATGCATTTGGTATGTCCTTGTACGATTACAATATGTCTTGTGTGACTGAGATTTGGGCTTTAAGGCCCAATAACATAATAAGGTTTAAAACAGCTGTGTGTGGCCCAAGCCTTGTGCGATCGGCACTGTCTTGTGCGATCCACAAGGTCTTGTGCGATCATGCATAACTAAAAAGTACCCTGTGCTTTATGTGTTCGTACCCAACTTGTGGGATCACACTTGTGCGATCAGATCAGTTCTTGTGTGACCCGTCCTTGTGCGAGCAAGGGTGGGTCTTGTGCGATTGGTTATCAAATCCCTAGAATCATGCAATCGGTTACACAGTCATCCTAACAGTTTCCTATTTCTCATCCTTTCAATCAATTCAACATTAACAATTTCCAAACATGTAATGATCGATCAAACAGGGGTTTTATCATCGAATCCCTATGAACCCTAATGAGATTCAAAACATAATCAACAATCATACTCATTTACATCCATTAACACGGCTCATGTTATTGATTTCTAGCATGCATCCTAACAAGTCTATCACAATCGATCATCCGAATACGAACACATCACAGCCGATAATCATACCTTCGGTTCTTTAACATCATACGATTATCAATCCTACAATGATCTAAATTATACTACACACGTGAACCGATTGTTCATGAACATTAAACTTCATCGATTTACATTACAATCAAACACACATCATCCCGAGATCACCATGTATAATATATAGATCACAACACTATCTAACAAAACAATAATAACGAAACACTAACTGGTTAGGAGGTAAGGCAAGGATGATCCGAACAAGAAAGCTTCGAAAGAAAGAATGTTTGCCGTCGGCTTCGAGAGAAGAGAAAGGGAGCGAGCAGGGTTTTTTGTGTGTTGTGTGATTTGCACATAATGACAAACAAACTCCCACAAGAGTGTTTGTATGCATATAAGAGGAGTGGGCCGACCCCATACATGGGCTGCCCTTGGTTTGGATACAAAGAGTGTGGCCCGAATGGGCTTGTGCGATCGGCCAAATGTTGTGCGATCGGGCTCGTTTTGTGTGATCATATTACATACATACATGCATTACACATAATCACGTAACATACTAACATAACATTCAATTGATCATCAAAGTTCACATAATCACATAACGTTCACATCGGTTACATCAAAGTACAAAGAGGTTTGAAATACGAGTTGTCACACTTCTCGAATCCAGAAGTCGCACTTAGAAAACTTCACGTAGAGTTGCTCCTTCCTCAGGAGCTCTAGGATGAGATGCAAGTGTCACACCCCAACCGATAGCGGAAACATCGGGGCGCAACACTAAGCGAATCAGATTGCTCAAGAGAATCCACAACACTAATAGTTTCGATAATTGATTAATCAAGTTTCATAAAATTGTCTAAAACATCAACCATAATTTACAACCACAAAAGTATCAAATAACATAAGCATTTAAACAATGTTCAATTTCCTGAATTAACTAAGATGAGTTTCTAAGCATCACCCTAGCTTGTTTCTTGAATCCCAGCTACTATCAACCTGCAACATGTATTAAAATACTATCAACAAAGATGTTGGCGAGCACACAAGTTTGAATACGTAGCATAATAGTTTAAAAACTCATATCCAACATGAAAACATATAATAAGTTTCACCATGCTAGTTAACGTAGTCCAAGTGATAGCCAAAGTTTCCAACGCAATAAAGTGCCTTTCCCAAAGACTAACGGGAGGTTAATATATCTTATCCTAACAATACCCCAAGACTCAAAGGGGGCGGGCATTACTCCTATAGCGCTATAATTGTTAAGGCGGAACTACACACAAGGATTAAACATTCACATAGCATAAAAGTCTCAAGTATCAAGTTTCAAGTTTCATGTTTAATGAGGATAGAGTATGTTTCAAATAAGTTTCAAGTGTTAAGTGTCTTGATATAGAATACATGTTGCATCCCAAAAGTGTTTAAAGCGAAAAGGGATCGAGTATACTCACAGCGGGTGCTTAAACCAAACACTGCTAAGATTGGATCGAAGGGAGCGCTGGATCAGCCTGCATGCGGGGAACAGAGCATAAGTCCTCTAAGAGCTGACCCGGTTGGGAACAAAGTGTCGAATGGTGCAAAAATCGAGATAAAGTGTCTGATAGAATACCTGAGCGGATGGTCATCCGGACGGATGACCATTCAAACGGATGGCCATTTGAACAGTGGGTGTTTGCGAACTGTTAAAGTTTCAAATGTTGTGATCATAGTGTCCTGTAAAATAAACAAGTGTCATCATAATCAGATCATCTAGACGAATGGTCAGTGAGTGAAGTTGTGTGAGATTTTCTAAGTTTTTGAGTTAACGGAGACGGTGCAACGACGTGTCAAACAACGGAAACATACCAAACCCAGCTTGTTCGATCAGATGGGTATCACCCCTTTTCATACTGACGAGCTGTTTCTGATGAAGTTTCATGTTTTGGACCCATCAATCGGCCCGTTTTTCTGGTGAAATTCAGTTTTCAAGCCGGCTTTCGACTAAGGAATGAGTTGGAAGTCTGTTTAAGTCTGATTTCACCTGGGTTTTGTATAAAAGTTGAAGAAGAGTCCAAAAATCAGTTGTAAAGCGTGATAATTCCTTGGATTTTGTTTAAAAGATGTGAAAATCCTTTAGATCTAGGGCCGTTCTTGATTAAATGATGCTCCACAACAGTTTGTACAACAACTGAGTGGAAACCATCTTCAAGAGACCCAAATCAGTTGGTTTTCATGAAAAAGTTGAAGTGTTCGTGTGATTTTGATGAAGAATATTGTGTAGAAGTGATAAATGAAGAGAATTGTACAAGAATCGGGGAAGAATACTTACGAGTTTGCCTTGAATCTCGATTAAAGTGCCTGAGAGTGCGTGTGGTCGAATGGCAGAGAGTAAATTGTGAAATGAAGGGTGAACATCCCTATTTATAGGTGATGTTGACAGGTAAGTCGGTGGAGAGGTGCGAGGGATCGGATGGCTTTCCGGTTGAATGGCCATCCGATCGGATGGTCATCTGAGCGGATGGTCATCCGATCGGATGTCCATTCGGATAACCGAGACCCGTTTGCTAGTTTTCCGACTTTGATTCGTTTTGCGAGCTAGATTAAGTGTTGCGTTGCGTATTATTTTGAGTAACCATTACACGGTATGATTATATAATTAACATAAAAGTTTCCATGTTTCAAGTCTGCGTTTAAGCTAGTATTCCATTCAATAAGTATCAAGTATCAAAGTCCCTCGTTCAACAAAGAATTAAAGTTTCTCGTTAAACAAGTAACAAGTTTCTCGTTTAACCAAGTGTCAAAGTTTCAAGTTCAATAAGTATCAAAGTTTAACAAGTGTCAACTTTCAAGAGTCGAGTTTCAAAGTATCACAAGAGTCTAGTATCACAGGAGTCAAGTGTCACAAGAGTCAAGTATCAGAAGAATCAAGATTCATATTGTTCATGTATAAAGTCTCATGTAAAAGTTTTACATAGTTTAACATAGTCAAGATTCAAATAGTATCATTAAGTATCACAAGGACGAGACTTGCCAAAAGATAAAAGTTCTGAAACGCAGGGCGTTACAGTCTCCCCTCCTTTAGGAGATTTCGTCCTCGAAATCTAAGAAGAAGAACGCCCGAAGAGCTATGGATACTTGGTTTTCATTTCTCTCTCAAGTTCCCAAGTGAATCCGGGGCCTTGCTTTGCTTCCCATCGCACCTTAACTATGGAAATTTTGTTGCGCCTCAACCGCTTGGTACCTCGGTCCATGATTTTGACCGTTTTTCCACAAAATGAAGAGTCTCGTTTATTTGCAAGTCTTCAATGGGAACCTGAAGTTCCTCATCGTCTAAGCACTTCCTGAGATTGGAAACGTGGAACGTCGGATGTACATTGCTAAGCTCTTGTGGCAAATCGAGTCGGTAAGCCACCTTGCCAATCCTTTCGAGTATCTTGAAAGGACCCACATAGCGAGGAGCAAGCTTTCCCTTTTTACCAAAACGTATAAATCCTTTCCAAGGAGATACTTTAAGCAGAACATGATCTCCAACATTGAATTCTAGTGGCTTACGCCTTTTGTGAGCATAGCTCTTTTGTCTGCTCCTAGCCTTGATCAAGTTATCGCGGATTTGAAGAATCTTATCCATTATCTCTTGAATGATCTCAAGGCCAGTAAGTTGCTTGCCACCAATCTCATGCCAACTGAGAGGAGATCGGCACTTGTGACCGTGTAAAGCTTCGAAAGGAGCCATCTGAATACTGGAATGATAGCTGTTATTGTACGAGAACTCGATCAATGGTAAATGTACATCCCAATTACCACCAAAGTCGATGACACAAGAACGGAGCATATCCTCTAGGGTTTGAATAGTACGTTCAGTCTGTCCATCCGTTTAAGGATGAAAGGCTGTACTAAGATTCAAGTGAGAACCCATAGCAGACTGAAAAGTTTGCCAAAGGCGTGAAGTGAAACGACCATCACGGTCAGAGATAATGTCAATGGGTATACCATGATGACATACGATTTCATCACTGTAGATTCGAGCAAGTTTCTCCACTTTGAAATCTTCACGAATAGGAAGAAAGTGGGTTGATTTGGTCAATCAATCAATGATAACCCATATAGTATCATGACCGGCAGGTGTACGAGGTAGTTTAGTTATAAAGTACATAGCGATGCTATCCCATTTCCAAACAGGGATTTCGAGTTGTTCAAGAAGACCTGAAGGACGTTGATGTTCGGCTTTAACCTTTGAGCAAGTAAGACACTTCGAGATGTATGCGGTGATGTCCTTTTTCATACCAGGCCACCAATAAGTCATACGAAGGTCATGGTACATCTTATCAGCACCGGGATGAATAGAGTATCGAGATTTGTGAGCCTCATTCATAATTGTAACATTTGTGCTCTGTAAACATTGTACGATATAGAACAATATCAATTATCAATAAAACGATGTGTTTTGGTCTCAATATTTGTGTATTTGTGTTTGACAATTTCACGTTTTGATTCTAGTTCGATTTCAAGCTCTAAATCACTTTCTGGAAAGTTATACGCAAACTGTTACGTAAACGTAATTAGTTTAACGCGACAAACACTCCGAAACAGTGACATAAGCTTAACATACGTTAAATAACCTTTACATAACTTAGAAATAATTTTGAAGGGTTTGGTGTGTCAAAAAATAAGTTTATTCGATCGCAGAGACTATTTGCGACAAATTGCAAAAGTCTGCCGATTCGTATAGCAACGTACACTCCGGAACAAGATCATAAGCTAAACATACCCTAAATATCCTTTAGATAGCTTAGAAATAAGCTTTGAAGGGTTCGGTATGCGAAAATGCGCTTATTTTATCAATATGGACTAAAAGCATCAAAAAGAGCATAAGTTTGCATATACGCGCATATCTTACGTTCTGACCATATCCGGACATCAAAAATATTTGGTAATCATTACAATGTTTTATTTTAGTGATGGGAATGCAAAAATACCATTCATCGCGCAATTTGGATCGTTTTCGCGTCCATTCGCGTTTCATTGTAATTAATCGAACAACGTGATTGTACGGCCAAACGAACCGACGTCCTTGATATTTCCAAACATATTTCGAGTCCCCTATGCTTTAACATCCTTGTAGAGCCTTGAAAATGGGTTAACGAGGCTTAAACGCGTCGAAAAAAAAGTTTCAGAGCTACAGGGACCTGTTTTGACAGATTTGAAAGTTCTGATCTGCACACTTTTAGGCTGGCCGCGAAGAACTTCTTGTCTGGTTTCGCGGGGCACGAGGACTCATGCTGGAAGATTCATTGAATCCTTCAAATCAGCTGCTGAATTGGTTTTTAACCATAGTTTTTGCATACCATGAGCTGGTTTATGTGTTCCCCAAGTTGCCAAATCAGTGTGTAACATTTGTAGGGTCAAGATTATGCTTTGATCCATTCAAAAACACTTGGCAATGATCTAGAGGCACTTGAAAATCTATAAATAGCAAGGTGTTTAACCCATTGTTCCTTGCTCATTTGCTTTTCTTCTCTAATCTGCTCTAAGTGGAGGCAATCACCTTGTTGAAGGCCACCTACCTGAGCATTCTTAGTTCTTTTTCCAAGCTTGGACTCTTGTAAGTGTTCTTTCATGCTTGGTTATGTTTTTCAAGCAAGAAAGTCAAACAGTGTTTGACTTTCAGCTTTGACCATGATTTGGTCAAGACAAAGTTCGTTTGAACTTTGCAACGTGAGCGTAATCACGATGGTTATAGTCCCTTGTGACTATACCTACTGATTACCTCATTGTCTAGTCGAAGTGACGAGTCAAAGTTTCGGTCAAAATGTACGATTATGTGCATTTTGCGACGAAACTATTTTCAGGTATCAAAAGACTTTGTTTTGATATCAAATCAGTTTTCTAACTTAGTTAAACATGTTTAACTCGTCACTTTTAGTTTAGTGCTTATTTAGGGTCGTAAGTTAAGTGGTCTAAACAACCGCTTAGACTTTCGAACCCGACCCGTTTGGTCGATCATTATGATCCGACCAAACACATTAGGTGACCATAGTTGTATAGGGAATAACCTTCCGAGGTTATACCTTATGGTCACTTCGTTTAGTTAGTTGTATGATAGGTTGTTTATATGCCTTAGAAAAATGACCAAAATGCCCTTTTTGCGCATAATTTCATTTTAAGCATATGTAACCAATGTTTTGACACCTAAACTGATTATGCAACATAATTAAACATGTTAGGGCATATAATACTTATCATAGGGCTAGTTAGACCATCCGAATGTGCTTTCGTGCAAATGACGCGTTAAAGTAGCGTAAACTACCTTAACGGATCATAACGGGTCAAAAGCACTTAGGATAGGTTTTAATTCAGAATGTAGGCTTTGTTAAATCATATCATATGAGTTCCAACACTCGTTTGGTTTACAATACCTCATTCTATCTGATTCCTCGATTTATGTCCCGTTACACTAACATAGTATCCGATACACTAGGAACCGCTTCAACACTTGAACTCTTGATCCTTTGAGCTTTGTTGTACCATTTGAACAAGACCTATACGCAATCCAATGTGAGTACGTAGTCCCCTCTTTTACAATTTTCAAATGTTTTGGGGTGATTCATATGTGTAACCATTTAGTTTTCCAATGTATGGCATATATGTGTTTACTAAATGCTTTTATGTGTATTATTCCGATTATGCAAACACAATAGTTATCCAAATCCTTATAGGATCTATCTATATTCATAGTTAGATTCTTGTAGGATATTTGAAGTACAGTCTTAGATCTTCCTATTTTCATAGTGAGATTTTTAAGAAGTACTTTACAAGACGATGGTTATGGTTTATGTGTAGATTGTTGGTGATTTAGATAACGAAATAAGGACATGGGGGATACGCCGCTGGTACTTTCTACATATAAGTGTGCTTATTGTATTACCCTTTGTGGCGTTATCCCAAATTACCATTAGGATTTATATGTTATGATTCAATGATTCAATGTGACAGAAACCAAATCCCTTTTAGCATCAATCTATCTTCGTAGATTGATCCTTCTAGGATGTTTAAAGTGCTAATATTGGAGTCCTAGTTTGGATTCATTGTGTACTTTAATGCGTATTTGACTAGACAATGTGACTGAAACCAAATCCTTATAGCATCTATCTATTCATAGTTGTAGGATGTTTAGAGTACTAATATTGGAGTCCTAGTTTGGATTCATTGTGTACTTTAATGCGTATGTGACAAGACGATGTGATGAGAACCGGATCCCTGTAGTATCTATCTATCTTCATAGTTAGACATACATGGGATGTTTAAAGTACTAATATTGGAGTCCTTGTTTGGATTCATTGTGTACTTTAATGCGTGTTTACAAGTTGGTGACAAGTTGACGATTTATGTGTTTATGTCGTAGTTGTGATTTAGATAACGAAATGGGTATAATAAAATAAGAACATGGTGGATACGCTGCTGGTAGTTCCTATATATAAGTGTTCTTATTTTATTACTCTTGTAGCGTTATCCGAATCACTTTAGGATTTTGTGTACGATTGATTCAATATTCGATTATCCAAATCCTTGTAGAATCTTCCATATCTTCATATGTTAGATTCTTAGAAGGATATCTAAAGTATTTTTATAAATCATTAATTTGATTTATATAATACTCACACAAGTTTTGACAAAATTCAAGTATTGTTATTATTAATCCTTGATTGGATTTCTAATAACACACTAACGAGTTTTACGATGATTTCAACGAGATTACAATGTACAATTTCAATGGCATCAAAATTACTTAGTAATAATCATATTGCCATATACAATACTATTTTCCACGAGTTTTCACAATCAAGATTATGTATTGCAATACTAGACTTTTGCCATTCTTTGGCTTCAAGATTCATTTTCAATCTACAGCTTTCTTAGTTGTCAAATATTGCAATACCAAACTTTTTGCCATTTATTTAGCTAACAAAACCTATGTACTCGCCGACATTTTTATGCTGACTATTTTTCACATATGTTTCAGGATTTCGACTATTCAAGCATGCAACGCCTAGGACTGCATCCGGGCCTTAGACTTCTTAAATCAAAAGACAATTACACGTATTCTTTGTTGTAAAACAATGTTAACTATATTGAAACAATTTAGTACTAGTAGTTGTGAGCAATTTGTAACGTGACTCCCCAATATTTCCGCCGCGTGTTGTTGTATTACGCGATTGGGGTATTACAATAATGAGTTCACGAAGGTTGTCGCGATCTGGCACCCAGATGCGATTGATATAGTATTGAAGTCCATTAGACTTTGTTTCAAGTTGATCGATAGAAGCACCTCGTATTTCAAAGCTTAGGCTACCTTCATTGACTGACGAGTATTGAGCTTCACGGATGCAAGCATGAAGATCACTAGTGATCTGAGAACAACGGATGCTACTAACATGAGTCTTGTGACTAAGAGCATCGGCCACGACATTCGCTTTGCCAGGATGGTAGCGAATCTCGCAGTCGTAGTCATTAAGCAACTCTGCCCATCGTCGCTGATGCATATTCAGTTCTTTCTGGTTAAAGATGTGTTGCAGGCTCTTATGGTCAGTGAAAACCACACACTTAGTACCATATAGGTAGTGTCGCCAAATCTTTAACGCAAAAACAACTGCGCCAAGCTCTAAATCGTGGGTAGTATAGTTCTTCTCATGTATTTTGAGCTGTCGAGAGGTATAAGCGATGACCTTGTCCCGTTGCATGAGCACACAGCCTACGCCACGGTTTGAGGCATCACAATACACCACAAAATCATCGTTCCCATTAGGGAGAGCAAGTACAGGAATGTTACAAAGCAGATTCTTAAGAGTTTGAAAGGGTTCCTCTTGCTCATGACCCCAAGCAAAAGGTTTCTCTTTCAGAGTCAACGAGGTACGAGGAAGGGCGATCTTTGAAAAGTCCGAGATGAATAAGTGGTAATAACCCGCCAATCCCAAGAAGGAACGAATCTTAGATGCAGATTTAGGCATGCTCCAATTCTTCACTGCTTCGATTTTGGAAGGATCAACATGAATTCCTTGTTTACTAACGACGTGCCCGAGAAATTGTACTTCATTAATCCAAAATTCGCACTTAGAAAACTTTGCGTATAAGCGTTCACCACGTAAGAGTTCTAGCATGAGGCGTAAATGGCGTTCATGATCAGCTCGGGTTTTCGAATAAATAAGAATATCATCAATAAAGACTATCACAAAACGATCCAAATAAGGTTTACAAACACGATTCATAAGGTCCATGAACACGGCGGGTGCGTTGGTCAAACCAAAAGGCATAACCACGAACTCGTAGTGTCCATAACGGGTGTGAAATACGGTTTTGGGGATATCTTCTTCGAGAACACAGAGCTGATGATAACCAGATCGGAGGTCGATTTTAGAGAAAAAGCTTACGCCTTGTAGTTGGTTAAACAGATCATCAATACGAGGGAGAGGATAACGATTCTTAACAGTGAGTTTATTAAGTTCACGGTAGTCGATGCACATGCGAAACAAACCATCTTTCTTCTTGACGAACAATACGGGAGCACCCCAAGGAGAGGTACTTGGACGTAGAGGTGCACAAAATAACCGGTTAATTAACCGTAACCGGTTATTAACCGAAACCGTAACCGGTTAATAACCGATTTAGGAATAACCGGTTAGTGGTTATTTTTAACCGTAGGTTAGTAACCGGTTATAAGTGTTTAGTATAATAACCGGTTATTAACCGGTTTTTTTAAACCGGTTTTTTAACCGATAGACTGGTTAACCGAAAAAATAACCGAAAAATTCAAAAAAAAGGCAAAAAAAACCGGTTAATAACCGAAAATAACCGGTTAATTAACCGAACCGGTTAAAGTAATTAACCGGACCAGTTAAAAAAATAACCGGTTAAAGTAATAACCGGTTAAAGCATTAACCGGTTAAAGTCAAAAAGTCAAATTAACCGGTATAACTGGTTAACCAAACCGGTTATTAAAATTAACCGGTTTGTGCACCTCTACTTGGACGTATAAAGCCTTTGTCGAGTAGTTCCTGTAGTTGACTAGATAATTCTTGCATCTCAGAGGGTGCAAGTCAGTACGGAGCTTTGGCAACAGGGGTCGAACCAGGTATGAGATCAATACGAAAATCAACAGATCGAGGAGGAGGAAGACCAGGAAGTTCTTCAGGAAAGACATCGAGGAAATCACACACCAGTGGAACATCACATACGCTCTTTCCCTTGCCCTTTTGTTCCACTATGTAGGCCAAGAAGGCAAAGTACTGTTTACGTAAGCATTTATTCGCTTGAGTGCATGACTTCAACTTCAGTCCTTTAGAAGGTCGGTCTCCATAGACGTGCAAAGTATCACCAGATGGGAGAGGTAAACGAACGTACTTCTCGTGACAAGCGATTTCAGCATGGTTCTTACGCAACCAATCCATGTCGACTATGATATCGAAGCTGCCCAATTGCATGGGCATAAGATCAATAGTGAAAACATGATCGTTAAGAGTCAGGAAACAATCACAGAGGACAGTATCAACCAGAATAGACTTACCATCGGCAATCTCAACAGAGAACGACTTAGGTAGTTTAGAGCGTGCACAGTCTAACGAAGATTCAAATTCTACGGACACAAAGCTTCTGTCGGCACCAGTATCAAATAGTATCGAAGCGTAAAGATTATTAACGAGGAACATACCATTAACGACGTCATTGTTGTTACGTGCCTGATTTGCATTGATGTTGAACGCTCGTCCTCGAGTAGCTTGCCATTGCTCCTAATTCAGCTGGGGACACTGGGGACGGAGATGAGTAGTGTCTCCACACTTGTAGCATGCTCTCACATTATTCGCTGGTTTGGGAATCTGCTGAGCTGGTTGAGCTGGCAGAGCTAGTAGGGCTTGCTGGACCTGAATGGCTTGACGACAGTAAGGGGTTGTGTGACCATAGCGATTGTAGTTGGTACACAGACGACAAGCTGAGTTGGCAGGATGATGATAGTTACAAGTGGCACACTTGGGATGAACCCCTGTGTACGACTTCTTGGTGTTCTCTGGAGCAGGAGGGTTAGTAGCAGCATGCACAATAGCATTGCCCGTAGGGTTTGCATTTGCAGCAGGGACAATTGCGTTGCAACCAGAACCTTGAGACTTTCGCTTCTTGTTCTTGCTGCCACTTGGCTGCTAGGTAATCTGGTTAGCAGGTTTTATTCATGGAACAGAGTTTCCAAGCTGTTTATCACGAACAAGGTTGTTGTTCAAACTTACTGCAAGACGGTAAACTTCTTCAATAGAGTCGAGTTGAGCTGCTTCAATGGCGTCACGCATAGCAGGAGGTAACCCATGAATGTACTTGGTGATCATGCATTTAGGAGTAGACACCAAGTGTGGTACAATGATACTGAGTTGCTTAAAATGGGTAGTATAAGCCAGATTGTCATCTCTAACTTGTTTCAGATGCCAGAATTCATCCTTAAGTTTTTGCTGCTCATGAGGAGGGCAGAATTCAAGCATCATCATCTCCCTAACCTCGGCCCAGGGTAAAGCATAAGCTTCATCATTTGAGCGGATGTTTCTCTCATTTGTCCACCATTCTAGAGCTGTGCCTTGAAACACGCCAGTTGCATCCTAGTCTTTAGATGCTAAGGGCACTCACTATTGATGAAGGTAACTTCGATGCTGTCGAACCACTTCGGCATTGCAGTCACCCCATCGCTTCCCGTGAAATGCTTAGGGTTGCAAGAGACAAAGTGTTTGTAGTTGAAGCTCACAGGCTTAGGCAGGACAGCTTTCGAGTCCACAGAGGAGGGAGGAGTGTTTGATCCCTGGATTTCAGATACAATCTTGGGAACAATGTGTGTATTCTAGTCGGCCATGAAAGACATCATCTTTTTCTGAGTGTTGGCCTTTGACCGCTTGTGTGGGTTGGAGAGACAACTCAATGACATCTAAAGAGTCAGATTAAGGATCGGGTGAGACTCGATCATAATGTTTTGTTTAATAATATAGTTTCACAAACACATAGTATAGCATAAAGGTTCACATGATTGCACAAAAGACTCAAGTTGTTTCACACATCACAAAACGTTCAACAAGTTTCACATTGTTTAATAGCATAATACGTTCAAAATGTTTCACATGGTTTGATCATGGTATTTCACATAGTATAACGTTCAATTATGTTTCCCCAATAAATAAAGCATCATAATTTAGTTCGATCCTGAGAGATTTTTGTTATTGTTTTAGATTGCGGAGGTACGTGCGATTCGTGTAAAAGTTCTGAAACGAACAAAGTATCAAGTATAAAACCACATGTAAATAAAAGGATAGGCTCATAAAACATAGGATTGTTTCGGGTAGAGAAACATTGACTAACCAAAGTTAATCGAGTCCCTTTCGAATCAAGGTAACATGCTTTGGCTTACTTAGACAAATACGTCATCGATGTTAGGCCTATGATATTTGCCCTTTTGGTCACTACACGCCCTCAATTGATTGGGAAAATTCGAGACTTTGGAGAGATTGAAAAAAAAATCAAGGAGTGGGACTAGTTATCAAGATGCGAGTTTCACCTCTTACTTGGTAACATCGTACCCTAATAGTGTCGGCACTTATCAAAAGATAAGACCTAATAGATTATGAAATGGAAATTTCCCTTCAAGGTTTGGATGTCACTCCTGACTTGAGGGTAAATCTCGTGCAAAATATAAACACTGCTGAGCGAAAATCGTCATCAAAGGCAGGAATCACCCCTATTTTGACAAGTCGTTTTGAGAGTGTTTTCAAAGCATCCAAGTGTGTATTGTGTTAGCCTTAGGAAAGGCATGTAAGTTTAATAGGGAAGTGTTGCTTGGAAGCATGTACGGTAGAATGCATAAGTCTTAAACAACAAATAAAAGTCAACGTTCCTAGAACTATAGACTAGGCAAAGTATTCATACTTTTCCTAATTCCCTATAGTTATGGCTCTGATACCAATCTGTCACACCCCAACCGATGGCGAAAACATCGGGGCGTGGCACTAAGCGAATCAGATTGCTCAAGAGAATCCACAACACTAATAGTTTCAATAATTGATTAATCAAGTTTCATAAAATTGTCTAAAACATCAACCACAATTTACAACCACAAAAATATCAAATAACATAAGCATTTAAACATTGTTCAATTTCCTAAATTAACTAAGATGAGTTTCTAAGCATCACCCTGGCTTTTTCTTGAATCCCAGCTACTATCAACATGCAACATGTATTAAAATACTATCAATAAAAATGTTGGCGAGCATACAAGTTTGGATACGTAGCATAATAGTTTAAAAACTCATATCCAACATGAAAACATATAATAAGTTTCACCATGCTAGTTAATGCAGTCCAAGTGATAGCCCAAGTTTCCAACGCAATAAAGTGCCTTTCCCAAAGACTAACGGGAGGTTAATATGTCTCATCCTAACAATGTCACACCCCAAAAACCGTCGTAGCGGAATATATAACGTAGTGGAGACGGAAGTTGGTGCCCATTTATATCTTGTCGATCGATACATTTAATTGTTGGACATTTTAGTATGTTTTAAATGTAAGTTATTTAAACATTACGTTTTAAGACACGACACAACCATGACGTAGTTAAGTTGTTTATGATCCTCATGGATCTTATTACATTCGTCCCAGAAATTTTAAAAGTTAGTCCAACATTATTAAGTAACAAAACATGCATCAACAACCACAAGATACGCCATAATTCCCGAAGCCGAACTCAAGTACCTGTAGAATAGGGGTGTTCATCGAATCGAATATCGAATTTTCGAATTATTCGAATAATTTTTATTTTTTCTTGAATTCGTATTCGATTCGAATTCGATTAAAACTTATCGAATTCGATTCGAATTCGTATTCGAATAAAAAACCCAATTCGTATTCGATTCGTATTCGATTAAAAATTCGAATTCGAATAAATTCGATTTGATTTAGATTTTTTAAAAACATGTAAATAACTATCAAAATGAAATATAAATTTTAAAGCAGCCATAAAGCACGATATCACATTAAAAAGTTCAAAATAAAGTACTATAAGTCTAAAATTCAAAATGAGAAGTCGGGAATAACCACTTCACATTACAAGATAATATTTTTAGGGTTATAAATCTATTGATATATTTGTTAGCTAGGTTTTATTTATGACCCATGTAGAGGGTTTGGTAATGGGTAATTTTAATACTTGGAATAAATTTAGAAAATAATTTATAGTATAGCCTAATAAAAGTTATATATGTATTATATATAAAAATAATAAATAAAAATGTATAATTTTTATTCGAATTTCGAATTGAATCGAATTTGAAATTATAAATTCGTATTCGATTCGTATTCGATTTACTTGACTCGAATTGAATCGAATTCGAATTCTTATAATCGAAACGAATTTTTGATAATCGAATCGAATTTAAACTAATTTCGAATTTTTCGAATTCGAAACAAATTCTGAACACCCCTACTGTAGAACACGTTAAAATCAAGAGTCAACACAAAGGAAGGTGAGTTCACATATTCACTTACACACAATTTTAATCCAAGGAAAACTTTCCGATTAGGTGTTTATTTGAAAACATCCATATAAATTTTATAAAGTCCATTTTACTTCCTTAATAAAATCCATGGGTCTTCCGTCGGTTCATCAATCCGACAACTGTAATATATATTGCCCAGGTTTTGTATATTAAATTATAGTGTCAACTTTCAGACTCGTATGTTAGCTAGACAATACGAACTATATATTAACCATGCAGGGATAATCAAAGCTAGACAATAAACAGAATTTAAATTCGTCGTTTGACTTGACACGGGGCGACCGGTCACGACGGGGTTGTCAACCCAATAGATCTACCAAAAATTCATCGCGTGCAATACTTAATTGATTAAACGACATCAAGGGCGCAGGGTCCTCTTGGAGGACAATATGATGTCTGCCTCACGTACAATATATATATATATCCTACTAATATGAAAATTTAATACACGATGTTGTACGAATCCCCAGACACTCCATCATTTGAGACCCAGTCAGAATTCGTCCCCAACTGTACGGTCATGTTTCGCTTAGGAAATACCATACTTTCAATATTCATTCATCAAAAACGTTTTACTTCGAAACGTATGACTTATCAAATTTCATATATTTTCAACGAAAATATATATTTTATATTAAAGGGTATGTTTTATTTCGAAAACATTATTAAACCCTTTTATTGACGTGTTCTATCCCCAAAATATATACAAAGCAGTAAAAAGAGGGGTTTAGTGACACTTACCTTTGGGTGCGTATTTTAAATAGCGAAATCCCAGAGATTGATTTCTACACGTCCTAATATATATATATATATATATATATATAGGAACGATTTTAAATCAGTACCCATAACACAAAAATCCTAAGTTTCTCCGTTTCTTAGAATTATCACATAACTTTGAGATTTTCTCGAAAAGTTATCATTTTTGATTATGTTGGCACTTTAATATATATGAGTCCATATATATATATATATTTTTATGATTTTGCGACTTGAACGATTTTATTGGTGACCATTATTGTGTAAATCCGTTAACTCTCCCGTTTATACGCAATATATCTATGGTTTGCGCGTCGTAATATATATATACATAAACGTTTATATAATTTAACACCGAAACACGTGAAATCTTGTTAACTTATCTATTTTGTCACTTTTAAAGAAAATATACAAAAAATATCTTATATGTATCAAATTTCATGCTCGACAAACAAGTTACACATTTAACGCGATTTTTACCGTTTCTACCGCACAAAACACACAAATATACATGCATAATCCAAATCTTTAAAATCATGTTAAAACTTAACATATTTTCACATTCTCATGTTTAAATCACATAACACATTTTAACACATAAGGTTCACCCAAAATTTTACCTATACTAGTGTATATTGAAAAATGCGTATTTTAGCGACTCGGTAACGTTTTCGGGCGTCGGAAGTCACGTATGACCAACCAAACACCAAGTAAACTTAAAATTAGTTAAAATACTCATTTTTAAACTAAAAATATTAGTTTACTTACTGATCTAAATTAGTTTTGTATAAATCACTCGAAAAGCCGATTTTGACCGTTTTAACGCATAGTTTTGCGTTAAACGTTACTATAATCATCCCAACTCGAAACGGCTAGATATTTTAACACAATACATGTTATTTACTGATTAAAATAGTGATCATAATCAGATTAGTGCAGTTTTTGTGTAAGTCACATAAATCATGCGATTTGACGTATTTTACAACTCCTAATGCACCAAGTACAACATGCAAGACTAGTAAACTTTATGACAAAGTTTTATATCATTATACACTTCAAAATAATCATATTTTAGTGTTTATAAACTGATCAAAAATTATTTCTATCAAATCATTTTTAAATCATCATTTCATGCTTTCATATCATCATGCATGTTCATGTATGTGCATCTAATGCACTCATACAACATCATTATCATCACTTATGATCTGATCATACTCAAGAACATATTAAATCCATGTTCTTACAAATCATAACCTATATCATCCACTATCACATATTCATTCATACATAAATGCAAGTGTTCTCACCTTTATGAATATATGACCAAAATTGCATGCATGCATACACATATACATACACACACACGAAATATATACACCCACATAACCTTCAAAAGTTCACTTTTTCATCAAATCCCTTTCAAATCATGAAACACTTTTAGATCATTTTTTATAACATTTTTGATACATGCATGTATTCTATTATTCAAGAATCACTCACTCAAAAATCAAAACACAATCATATACATACACACATAAACCTATGGCTACACACATATACATATTCATCCATTTTTATTTATCCAAAAACCCATTTGTTTTAGATTTCAAGTTTGTGATTAAATTCAAGAACAAGAGAAACTTCTATCATCATCATCAAGATCATTAAGAATCAAAAACAAGATTTTTAAAATAAATTTTATACCTTCAAGTTCTTGAATGATTTTTAGTAAATATTTGATGATATGGGACTTGATTGTTGCTTGAAACATCTTGAAATCATTTCTAAATCACCAAATAGACTTGAAAACACCTTGGAATGGATATGAATCTTCAAGATTAAATTTGAAAATGATAATGGAAGTGCCATAGAGGGTGTTTGGCCGTGGATTTGCAAGAGAGAGAGAGTGAATGAAGTTTTGAATTTGTGTCTTGGAATTGTGAAGTTTATGGAAGGGTTTACAAGCATCATCATCATTTACACATTTCTAGACCAACATGTGTAAGAGAGAGGAGAGAGGAGAGAGAAGGCATGCATGGCTGCCATCTCAACCCTTTTGTCTCACATCTCTCACACACCTAATGTGACAACCCTCACTAAACCAGGTATCCATACAACGTAATTAATAATTAATTACTGCTTAATTACTGTGCTTGTTTGAAATTACTGACGAACTGCTACTTGATATCTGATACATGTACTTACTTGCATCATACTTTACTTACCGTCACTACATTATTTACATGCTGAACCTTAGTGACAAACATGATGCACAAAAAGCACAGTAGCACAATACACGGATAACCAATTGAACATGCTGATAAAGCCAGCATCAGGCAAACACTGCCTCTAAGGCCTGTCAAGGATATGGCAATCCTTCCAAGAAGCCTTTGGCTCTCAATTGAATCTGAGCACTGCGTTTCATCCGCAAACTGACGGTCAAAGCGAGCGAACGATACAGACTTTGGAAGACATGCTGAGAGCGTGTGTTATGGATTTGGGCGGTAGCTGGGACAAGCATTTGCCTTTGGTCGAATTTTCGTACAACAACAGCTACCACACCAGTATTGGTGTCGCGCCATTTGAAGCCCTTTACGGACGCAAGTGCCGATCACCCTTATGTTGGGCTGACGCAGGTGATAGGCAGCTTGCTGGTCCCGAAATCGTCCAAGAGACGACAGACAAGATTGCGCAGATTCTTAAACGCATCGAAGCAGCTCGCCACAGACAGAAGGCCTATGCGGATCCAAACCGGAAACATGTGGAATTCCAAGTTGGAGAAATGGTGTTATTGAAAGTTTCACCCTGGAAGGGTGTGGCACGCTTCGGAAAGCGTGGGAAGTTAAATCCGCGCTACATTGGTCCTTTCAGAATTTTGGAAAGAATAGGACTAGTAGCATACAAGCTGGACTTACCTGCTGAACTCCATTCAGCTCACGATACATTTCATGTATCCAACCTGAAGAAAAGTCCAATTCGAGATACCATTGCCATTACCACCGACGAGATTCACGTTGACGACACGCTCCACTTCACAGAAGAACCTGTTGAGGTCACGGATTGGAAAATAAACAAGACCCGCCGGAGCAGTGTCAAGCTCGTCAAAATTCGTTGGAATGCCAGGCATGGTCCTGAATACACCTGGGAACGTGAGGACCGAATGAAAGAGAAGTACCCCCACTTACTTCCTAAGAACCCTGCATCTAGTAGCAGAACTTAAAATTTCGGGACGAAATTTATTTAACGGGGGGAGAATGTGACAACCCTCACTAAACCAGGTATCCGTACAACGTAATTAATAATTAATTACTGCTTAATTACTGTGCTTGTTTGAAATTACTGACGAACTGCTACTTGATATCTGATACATGTACTTACTTGCATCATACTTTACTTACCGTCACTACATTATTTACATGCTGAACCTTAGTGACAAACATGATGCACAAAAAGCACAGTAGCACAATACACGGATAACCTATTGAACATGCTGATAAAGCCAGCATCAGGCAAACACTGCCTCTAAGGCCTGTATGAGCCAGAAATATTTTGCTACACAAGTGGTGAGTGTAGGGATACAAGGGTTGTAGAACTGCGTCTCTAGGAATAAGTTTCAATGACTGGATGTGCCTAAAACGTACTCTAAGTACAAAAATTTAGCACTTTACATAACAATTCAGCTTTTAGCTAACTAATAAAGTGCCAAAACATGAGAAAAATATTACTAGACACTTTCCAAAGTGTCAGAAATGAGTTGTGTCACTAAAAAGAGTTATAACGACACTTTAAAGCTTTGTTAACGCTTTAACGAATTACTATCCAACCGAACAACCGGACTTTACCCGGAACCTGAAAATATTGTCATTTTCATTATTTATCTTTTTCTGAGCCAGTTAGGGTCCCCGAATACCCTAACACCCATTGTAACACACTACACACAACTAACCGGGTTAAGCACTTAACTAACTTACTTAACCTAACTATTATCCTAACTAACTAGTTGGAATCGGACTAGACCCCCCCCCATTACAAACCGTCCCCATGTAGGGGGACACACTTTGTACTTTTGTGATCTATTAAATCTTGAGTGCTTAGTATCAAGTAGACACATGGACCTTTGGTTAAACATGTTGAGAATTGCCTATAAGTTCATAGCATAACACATATGACCATTTCCATCACACAACACCACAACACAACTCTCTCTCCTTCTCTACCTAGCTTCGGCCGAACATCCCCTTATACATCTATCATACTCTCGATTTCCTTCATCACATTCCAAGCATCTACAAGTGTTAAGGGTCGCATATAAGGAGTCTTGGTGCAAACGGAAGGCGAAGGACCTCTTTATCTTGCTTTTATCCACGCGTTTTTCGCATAGATTCTTCCCTAGCCTCGAGCTAGAGGTATAATGCTTAAAACTCGTATTTGAACTAATCTAAGGTGGTTAATAGGATGTATGATGATTAAAACTCGAAATCTTACAAGTTGATGCTTTAAAGTCTACTTAAAACACTAAAAATGGTGGTTAATAACTCATATGTTGTGTAAATGATGTAGTATTCGAAATGTATGATTATTTAGGCCCGATCTATGATGTGGTAGCTCGGATCATCGTTTAACCCGGTTTGGTAAGATCATGGATCTTAACATAAGCTTGTTTTGAATGATACAAGGGTTAAAAGGTGAAACTCTACCACACACGAATCATGAACTTGTGTAAAAGAGTTTTACTTGTAAAATTGTGTTTAAAACTAGCAGATCTACGTATCTGCAAGTGGTAATTTCAAAGGACCAAGCGTTAAAGAAATCATGCTTTCTAAAAATGGATCTTACACTAACAAGAATGATTTTTATAAACCACAAGTGTGTAAACACTTGTGAAATGAAAAGATCCGACAAAATAACAGTTTTTGTAAAAGATGACTGGAAGTTGTAAAGATGGATTTTCTCTAAAAACGAGGTTTTTACAAGATCAAATTACCTTATATGAAGATCTACTAAATTTAAGGGGATTTACACCACAGTTTTGGGAAAACTGCAAGTTCATGTAATTTTTGGCAATTTACACATATGTTGATTAGTTGTTGTGATGAAAGTTGTTCTGATCAAATAAAGAAAATTGTTGAGTTGATTTGTTAAAGAAAATGATACGCTTGAAAGCGTGGCCACCTCCAGTTACAGAGGAAACTCTGGCGAAATTTTTCTAAAAACCTAACACTTAGAACTATTTACACTACAAGTGTTAGAATTATTTTTGACATGTTTTCGAAATATAAATTTCGCCATGACTTTATTTACTAAATATTCGGAGGTGGGATTTTCACAAAATTTAACGTGATAAATATATATTTTCACACACTGTTTATGATTATTTTGTGAAAATACATAGATATTATTTTTAGAGTAAAAATAATATTTACGAACGTCAACGATTCCAAAATAATACGAACGCTTTCACCATAAATATATAAGTTACACCGGTAATTATATTACCACTCGATTGTTAAACGTAACTTACGCACTTACGGAAATATTTATGAACGCGTATTTTAACAACGTATTATTGGAGAAAAAATATGCGAAATGAAAATATAATATTTTTGAGAAAAATACTTATATTTTGGAATTGGATATATATATATTAAGTGAGACTTAATGATATAATTTGAGCGCACATGTATTGAATCCCCCATCCTTGGGAAGGAGAAGAACTACCAAGTATATACAGAATGTAAACACGAAATAGCTGTCTAACTATTTACTAAAGACTTAAACTATAAAGCTAAGGCACGGCCGTCCGTCTAATAGAAATTAGCACCTGTAGGTCGTCGCACAGCTGCCTGATTTGGAGTACTTGGTAGAGACGCACCGACTGTGAGTTCATGTCCCCCTTTTCTCTTAACTGTTTTCAGTTTTTAACTGCGGGGGTGAAATACATGTTACTATGATTACGAATGTTTCTTACATGGTATGGTCAGCTAAGGAAGGAACTGTTAGGTTATGTGATTGGGTAGGTGAAACCTTAAGAACATTAGTCCTCGTAGTACGATCGAGGGATACGAGTGATAGGCCTATTTGAGTATAACAAACACCACCCATGCGCCCGCAGGTTGGACCATGTGGTGACCTTGTCTTAACACCACCCATGCGCCCGCAGGTTGGACCATGTGGTGACCCTGTCTTAACACCACCCATGCGCCCGCAGATTGGACCATGTGGTGACCTTGTCGTAACACCACCCATGCGCCCGCAGGTTGGACCATGTGGTGACCTTGTCCTATCCCCTCCCATGCGCCCGCAGGTTGGACCATGTGGATACACAATAACTGATATGTTTCCTTATTTGCTTTCATACCAGAGTTTACAAAACATTCATACTTGCAATGATTACAAAGGTTTATTCGCGCGCACATACTAAACACATGAACTCGCTCAACATTATTGTTGATTTTTCAACTTACATGTATTTCAGGAAATTAAAGATCTGGCGCGGTATGTTATGTTTTCCCGCTGCATAAGGGTTCCAAGGTCATCCCAGTTTAGGAAATGTGACTCTTTCCTGGACAAGTCACAAATCTTAAACTGCGTTTAATTCATGTTGATGTTTATGTTTATTAAGACAATGTTGTTGTATTTGGTTTTCAAAACTTAATTAAATGGATGATCTTGCATGGTTTTATTTCATATAGCTTTGTTATGGTTAAGCTATGGTATTAAGAAGTCACACCAAATTAACCACGCTTCCGCAAAGCCAGGGTGTGACAGCTTGGTATCAGAGCTCTGATCATAGCGAACTAGGATTCTTTCTCGAGTCTAGACTATGATCACTAGGGCTCTCACGAAAACATTTTACTGCATACCACTTAAGTCCAGATCCAAAACTGTTTACAAACAAATGTTGAGCACGTTGATTTATTATAGGCTCAGCCTGGAGGGCTGAGGCTCGGTCTGGAGGATCGAGGCTCGGTCTAGGTGACCGAGGTAGTTGGCTAGTGAGGCTAGGAAGAGTAGGCTCAGTCATGAAGGCTGAGGCTCGGTCAAGGGGACCGAGGCTCGATCTAAGAGGTCGAGGTGGAGGATAGAGCAGTCTTAGAGACTGGGAGGAATTTGGCCAGTGGGACTAGGAGAATTATTTGATTGACTAACATGTTTATATGATTATATGATTGATTATTATACGTATATGTGTTTGTGTTACAAACGTCATGCTTTCATCATGTACTAGAAAGATGGACACTACGAATCCCATGGCCATAGTATCAGACGACATAGTTTCATCGAAGCACGAGGTGTACATTTCCGATACTACCGGCACAGACAATGACGACTTTCAGCCCTTTTGCGCTGCCTGAAGTCGTAGTAGAGCCTACTGATGGCCATCTTGTTGGGGATTTGCCCCCTTGCCGCTTATCCTGATGTTGATATGCCCCCTCCCGACGTGGCCTCTAACAACGATAACGATCTACTGGAGGAGGACCCATTCGAGGGCAGGGCCCTATTGCTGCTGGTATTAGACTACTGCATGCGGACGCTCCTGTAGGGGAAACTCATGTCCATTCCCCTATCCCAGACTCATTTGAGTTTCTGACATCCGCATCTTCGCACATACAGGGAATGCAGCACCATTCACACGACGCCAACCCTGATACGGCATCATCAGCTGCACCGGTTCCCGCACCCAGCTTTGAGTTTGATCACAGTATTGAGGGTGATCTTGTTCTTCCACCTGGTTTTGATCCAGACTATGACCTTGAGTTCATACACTTAGACCAGCCCTTGGAGGATCCTGTAACCCCCTGTGTTTGTTGATCCAGCTGATCTTGAGATGGAGTTTTTGATCCGGAGCCGGCCGTGGCCCCTGAGCCAGGCGCTGCTCCTGACCCCGCATTGGAGCATGACCCTGTTCATGCCAATGCACCTACTGTTGCTCCTTGATTGATCATCTGCTTGGACGAGAGAAAATTTGGGGTAACTGTGCAAGACAATTTATTATTACGGGGGCCCACGTAATAACGATTTGTAGTGCACAGGAATCCTGGTGGACTCTGCGGGTCAAGCTAATGATAACCAATGCAGCAGGAAATAACTTAAACACGAATGACCAAGGCGATGTAGCCTCGAGTTCATTCTATTACGAGCAACAAGCCAAATTGGCAAGCCTATGTGAAGGCTCAGAAATTTACTTCCCCACTCATACAGTGAGTATATTTGCGTGTGAAATTGGGTGATTACATGATGGCTTATGTTGCTATATACACCTCATAGACAATTGAAACGTTGTCTAACCCGCTTCACACCACTTCGACGAAAGGGAATGTCACCCAGACGTGACACAAACACCAGTACGTTGCCAAGGACAGAAGCCGAGCTGCAAGAACGCATCTCACAGATAAATGCACGACATGAAGCCCTCTGCTCTAAGTACAACGATGGCATTACTGGAAATAACCCTCCAACTGGCTGCACCTATAAACAGTTCCTGAACTGCAAGCCTTTGAACTTTGATGGAACAGGAGGCGCCGTTGCATTTGTTCGTTGGTCCGAAAAGACCGACTCCATTCTAAGAATGAGTAACTGTTCGCCCCAACAGAGTGTTACCTATATCTCAGGGCTGTTTCTAGATGGAGCCCTATCCTGGTGGAATCTACAAGTTCAGACACTAGGCGAAGCTGCTGCCTACGCGCTGACCTGGACCGAACTAAAGGAACTTATGCGCAAAAAGTACTGTTCCCGCGCAGAAATCCAGAGATTGGAGACCGAGTTCTGGCATTTGAAAATGGACGGTCCAAAGATCGCAGAATACGTTCAAAGGTTCCATGACTTATCGCATGTGGTACCCTACATGGTCACTCCTGAGTTCAAGAGAATTGAACGCTTCATTTGGGGACTAGCTCCTCAAATCATAAGCATGGTAACCTCATCCAAGCCTGCGACCATTACTGAGGCGATTGATTTGAGCGTGGCTCTCACAGAGGAGGCCATTCGCCTGAACAAGTTTGATGATGCTGAGCATAAGAAGAAAGAGACTCACGTCGAGTCGTCAGGAGGTAACAAACGGAAGTTCTCAAACTTCAAGCAGGGCGCCAGTGTGGCGGTTAAGAAAGGAGGATCAAGCACGCCAACTCAGGTTACAACTGGTAGTGGGAAGAAAGGAAAAGGATATCAGGGCACCCAGCCCAAGTGTAATACCTGTCAACGCCATCATACTGGCCATTGTAGTGTGAAAGTATGCGAAGCATGTGGAAAGCCGGGCCACTTGAAGGATTCTTGTTGGGCTAGTGCTGGCCGGGGAGGCCAAGGAGGATTTGGGAATAGGAATAATAATCGTGGTGGTAATCGCCCACAAGGAAACTATGGAGGAAACGGGAATCGAGGCAAATTTGCGAATCAGGCTGGCAATGCAAACCAGAACAACAACCAAGATGGAAATGGAGGTGGAAACGGGCAAAGACTTGGATGCTATAACTGCGGTGATATCAGGCATTTTAAGAAGAACTGCCCAGAGTTAAACCAAGCCCGTGGAAGAGTGTTCCAAATCGAAGCTAGGGAAGCGCGCCAGGACCCCAATGTTGTTACTGGTACGTTCCCTGTAAACCAACGCTATGCATCCGTTTTATTTGATACTGGTGCCGATTATAGCTTCGTGTCGTTAGAATTTAAGAATATGCTTGGGTTAGCCGCTAATAAGTTAGATATTCCCTACTCAATCGAATTGGCCAATGGGAAGTTAGTAGAAGCCAATGAAGTTATCAGAGGTTGTGTGATCGAATTAGGAGAGCGTGAGTTTGCTTTAGATCTACTACCAGTCCAGTTGGGAAGCTTCGACGTGGTAGTAGGAATGGATTGGTTATCAGGCAACAAGGCTGAGATAGTTTGTCACGAAAAGATTGTTCGTATCCCAACCGAAGATGGCGAGACAATTGTGGTTCACGGAGAGAAGCGTGATACGCCGTTAAGGATTATCAGCTGCCTGAAAGCGCGAAAGTGTTTACAGAAGGGATGTGTTGCCTTCCTGGCACACATTGTGGATAAGAAAGCTGCTAAGCCAAGAATCGAAGACATCCCTGTCGTGAGGGAATACCCAGAAGTCTTCCTAGAAGACTTACTTGGACTGCCACCTCAGAGGCAAGTAGAGTTCCACATTGACTTGGTTCCAGGCGCCGCGCCTGTGGCTAAGGCACCTTATAGACTTGCTCCGTCTGAGATGCAGGAACTGTCGACACAACTTCAAGAGTTGTTAGACAAGGGTTTTATCCGACCAAGCTTCTCGCCTTGGGGAGCTCCGGTCCTGTTTGTCAAGAAGAAGGACGGTAGTTTTCGAATGTGTATTGACTACAGAGAGCTGAACAAGCTGACGATCAAGAATAGATACCCTCTGCCAAGAATCGATGATCTGTTTGATCAACTGCAAGGCTCAAGCTTTTATTCAAAGATCGATCTTCGATCTGGATACCATCAGTTAAGGATACAAGAGGAGAGTATCCCGAAGACAGCCTTCAGAACTCGTTATGGACACTACGAGTTCCTTGTTATGCCGTTTGGTTTGACAAACGCACCTGCAGTCTTTATGGATCTAATGAATAGAGTTTGCAAGCCGTACTTGGACAAGTTCGTGATTGTGTTTATCGACGACATCTTGATCTATTCAAGAACAAAGACCGAGCACGAACAGCATCTAAGAGCTATTTTGGAGCTGCTAAAGAAGGAACAGCTGTATGCCAAATTCTCCAAGTGCGAATTTTGGCTACGGGAAATCCAATTCCTTGGGCACGTGGTAAATGGAGATGGAATCCACGTGGATCCAACCAAGATCGAGGCGATCAAGGATTGGGAAACGCCAAAGACGCCAACCGAGATTCGGCAATTCTTGGGTTTGGCTAGCTACTATCGAAGGTTCATTGAGGATTTTTCGAAGATCGCTCAACCATTGACGCTCCTCACACAGAAAGATAAGAAGTTTGATTGGGAAATCAAACAGGAGGAAGCATTCCAGATACTGAAGAATAAGCTCTGCAATGCGCCAATCTTAGCACTACCGGAAGGTACAGATGATTTTGTGGTATACTGCGACGCTTCGCGCCAAGGATTGGGTTGCGTGCTGATGCAACGCCAAAAGGTTATTGCTTACGCATCGCGTCAACTAAAAGTGCACGAAAAGAACTATACCACACATGATTTGGAACTTGGCGCAGTGGTATTTGCACTAAAGATCTGGAGACACTACCTTTATGGTACAAAGTGTACAATCTTTACAGATCACAAGAGCCTACAGCACATATTCAACCAGAAGGAGCTGAATATGAGGCAAAGACGTTGGGTTGAATTGTTGAACGATTACGACTGCGAGATAAAGTACCATCCAGGGAAGGCGAACGTGGTCGCCGATGCCCTAAGTCGAAAAGAGAGGATCAAACCCATAAGGGTTAGAGCTTTAGAAATGATTATCCAAACCGATCTTTCCTTGCGCATTCGTGCCGCGCAAAAGGAAGCTCTTAAGGAAGGGAATCTTGAAGAAGAACATCTCCGTGGGATGGAGAAGCTACTGGTACCAAACGAGGAAGGAACGTTATGCTTCGAGAAAAGGATTTGGGTTCCTCTGTTTGGTGGTTTAAGGAAAGTTATTTTTGATGAAGCTCACAAATCACGGTACTCTATCCATCCTGGAGCGGATAAGATGTACCAGGATCTCAAAGATTATTATTGGTGGCCTAGGATGAAAGGCGATGTTGCTGTGTACGTGAGCAAATGTTTAACGTGCGCTAAGGTTAAAGACGAATACCAGAAGCCTTCAGGACTTCTACAACAACCTGAGATTCCCAAGTGGAAATGGGAATAAATCACCATGGATTTTATTACAAAGCTGCCAAGAACGTCGAGAGGCCATGACACTATTTGGGTAATAGTGGATCGATTAACAAAGTCAGCACACTTCTTACCTATCAGAGAGAAGGATAACACTAGCAAATTGGCTGAAATTTACATGAGAGAGATCGTCGCGCGCCATGGAGTGCCTCTCTCAATCATCTCTGATAAAGACGGAAGGTTTGTGTCAAGGATATGGCAATCCTTCCAAGAAGCCTTTGGCTCTCAATTGAATCTGAGCACTGCGTTTCATCCGCAAACTGACGGTCAAAGCGAGCGAACGATACAGACTTTGGAAGACATGCTGAGAGCGTGTGTTATGGATTTGGGCGGTAGCTGGGACAAGCATTTGCCTTTGGTCGAATTTTCGTACAACAACAGCTACCACACCAGTATTGGTGTCGCACCATTTGAAGCCCTTTACGGACGCAAGTGCCGATCACCCTTATGTGGGGCTGACGCAGGTGATAGGCAGCTTGCTGGTCCCGAAATCGTCCAAGAGACGACAGACAAGATTGCGCAGATTCTTAAACGCATCGAAGCAGCTCGCCACAGACAGAAGGCCTATGCGGATCCAAACCGGAAACATGTGGAATTCCAAGTTGGAGAAATGGTGTTATTGAAAGTTTCACCCTGGAAGGGTGTGGCACGCTTCGGAAAGCGTGGGAAGTTAAATCCGCGCTACATTGGTCCTTTCAGAATTTTGGAAAGAATAGGACTAGTAGCATACAAGCTGGACTTACCTGCTGAACTCCATTCAGCTCACGATACATTTCATGTATCCAACCTGAAGAAAAGTCCAATTCGAGATACCATTGCCATTACCACCGACGAGATTCACGTTGACGACACGCTCCACTTCACAGAAGAACCTGTTGAGGTCACGGATTGGAAAATAAACAAGACCCGCCGGAGCAGTGTCAAGCTCGTCAAAATTCGTTGGAATGCCAGGCATGGTCCTGAATACACCTGGGAACGTGAGGACCGAATGAAAGAGAAGTACCCCCACTTACTTCCTAAGAACCCTGCATCTAGTAGCAGAACTTAAAATTTCGGGACGAAATTTATTTAACGGGGGGAGAATGTGACAACCCTCACTAAACCAGGTATCCGTACAACGTAATTAATAATTAATTACTGCTTAATTACTGTGCTTGTTTGAAATTACTGACGAACTGCTACTTGATATCTGATACATGTACTTACTTGCATCATACTTTACTTACCGTCACTACATTATTTACATGCTGAACCTTAGTGACAAACATGATGCACAAAAAGCACAGTAGCACAATACACGGATAACCTATTGAACATGCTGATAAAGCCAGCATCAGGCAAACACTGCCTCTAAGGCCTGTATGAGCCAGAAATATTTTGCTACACAAGTGGTGAGTGTAGGGATACAAGGGTTGTAGAACTGCGTCTCTAGGAATAAGTTTCAATGACTGGATGTGCCTAAAACGTACTCTAAGTACAAAAATTTAGCACTTTACATAACAATTCAGCTTTTAGCTAACTAATAAAGTGCCAAAACATGAGAAAAATATTACTAGACACTTTCCAAAGTGTCAGAAATGAGTTGTGTCACTAAAAAGAGTTTTAACGACACTTTAAAGCTTTGTTAACGCTTTAACGAATTACTATCCAACCGAACAACCGGACTTTACCCGGAACCTGAAAATATTGTCATTTTCATTATTTATCTTTTTCTGAGCCAGTTAGGGTCCCCGAATACCCTAACACCCATTGTAACACACTACACACAACTAACCGGGTTAAGCACTTAACTAACTTACTTAACCTAACTATTATCCTAACTAACTAGTTGGAATCGGACTAGACCCCCCCCCCCCATTACAAACCGTCCCCATGTAGGGGGACACACTTTGTACTTTTGTGATCTATTAAATCTTGAGTGCTTAGTATCAAGTAGACACATGGACCTTTGGTTAAACATGTTGAGAATTGCCTATAAGTTCATAGCATAACACATATGACCATTTCCATCACACAACACCACAACACAACTCTCTCTCCTTCTCTACCTAGCTTCGGCCGAACATCCCCTTATACATCTATCATACTTTCGATTTCCTTCATCACATTCCAAGCATCTACAAGTGTTAAGGGTCGCATATAAGGAGTCTTGGTGCAAACGGAAGGCGAAGGACCTCTTTATCTTGCTTTTATCAACGCGTTTTTCGCATAGATTCTTCCCTAGCCTCGAGCTAGAGGTATAATGCTTAAAACTCGTATTTGAACTAATCTAAGGTGGTTAATAGGATGTATGATGATTAAAACTCGAAATCTTACAAGTTGATGCTTTAAAGTCTACTTAAAACACTAAAAATGGTGGTTAATAACTCATATGTTGTGTAAATGATGTAGTATTCGAAATGTATGATTATTTAGGCCCGATCTATGATGTGGTAGCTCGGTTCATCGTTTAACCCGGTTTGGTAAGATCATGGATCTTAACATAAGCTTGTTTTGAATGATACAAGGGTTAAAAGGTGAAACTCTACCACACACGAATCATGAACTTGTGTAAAAGAGTTTTACTTGTAAAATTGTGTTTAAAACTAGCAGATCTACGTATCTGCAAGTGGTAATTTCAAAGGACCAAGCGTTAAAGAAATCATGCTTTCTAAAAATGGATCTTACACTAACAAGAATGATTTTTATAAACCACAAGTGTGTAAACACTTGTGAAATGAAAAGATCCGACAAAATAACAGTTTTTGTAAAAATGACTGGAAGTTGTAAAGATGGATTTTCTCTAAAAACGAGGTTTTTACAAGATCAAATTACCTTATATGAAGATCTACTAAATTTAAGGGGATTTACACCACAGTTTTGGGAAAACTGCAAGTTCATGTAATTTTTGGCAATTTACACATATGTTGATTAGTTGTTGTGATGAAAGTTGTTCTGATCAAATAAAGAAAATTGTTGAGTTGATTTGTTAAAGAAAATGATACGCTTGAAAGCGTGGCCACCTCCAGTTACAGAGGAAACTCTGGCGAAATTTTTCTAAAAACCTAACACTTAGAACTATTTACACTACAAGTGTTAGAATTATTTTTGACATGTTTTCGAAATATAAATTTCGCCATGACTTTATTTACTAAATATTCGGAGGTGGGATTTTCACAAAATTTAACGTGATAAATATATATTTTCACACACTGTTTATGATTATTTTGTGAAAATACATAGATATTATTTTTAGAGTAAAAATAATATTTACGAACGTCAACGATTCCAAAATAATACGAACGCTTTCACCATAAATATATAAGTTACACCGGTAATTATATTACCACTCAATTGTTAAACGTAACTTACGCACTTACGGAAATATTTATGAACGCGTATTTTAACAACGTATTATTGGAGAAAAATTATGCGAAATGAAAATATAATATTTTTGAGAAAAATACTTATATTTTGGAATTGGATATATATATATTAAGTGAGACTTAATGATATAATTTGAGCGCACATGTATTGAATCCCCCATCCTTGGGAAGGAGAAGAACTACCAAGTATATACAGAATGTAAACACGAAATAGCTGTCTAACTATTTCCTAAAGACTTAAACTATAAAGCTAAGGCACGGCCGTCCGTCTAATAGAAATTAGCACCTGTAGGTCGTCGCACAGCTGCCTGATTTGGAGTACTTGGTAGAGACGCACCGACTGTGAGTTCATGTCCCCCTTTTCTCTTAACTGTTTTCAGTTTTTAACTGCGGGGGTGAAATACATGTTACTATGATTACGAATGTTTCTTACATGGTATGGTCAGCTAAGGAAGGAACTGTTAGGTTATGTGATTGGGTAGGTGAAACCTTAAGAACATTAGTCCTCGTAGTACGATCGAGGGATACGAGTGATAGGCCTATTTGAGTATAACAAACACCACCCATGCGCCCGCAGGTTGGACCATGTGGTGACCTTGTCTTAACACCACCCATGCGCCCGCAGGTTGGACCATGTGGTGACCCCGTCTTAACACCACCCATGCGCCCGCAGATTGGACCATGTGGTGACCTTGTCGTAACACCACCCATGCGCCCGCAGGTTGGACCATGTGGTGACCTTGTCCTATCCCCTCCCATGCGCCCGCAGGTTGGACCATGTGGATACACAATAACTGATATGTTTCCTTATTTGCTTTCATACCAGAGTTTACAAAACATTCATACTTGCAATGATTACAAAGGTTTATTCGCGCGCACATACTAAACACATGAACTCGCTCAACATTATTGTTGATTTTTCAACTTACATGTATTTCAGGAAATTAAAGATCTGGCGCGGTATGTTATGTTTTCCCGCTGCATAAGGGTTCCAAGGTCATCCCAGTTTAGGAAATGTGACTCTTTCCTGGACAAGTCACAAATCTTAAACTGCGTTTAATTCATGTTGATGTTTATGTTTATTAAGACAATGTTGTTGTATTTGGTTTTCAAAACTTAATTAAATGGATGATCTTGCATGGTTTTATTTCATATAGCTTTGTTATGGTTAAGCTATGGTATTAAGAAGTCACACCAAATTAACCACGCTTCCGCAAAGCCAGGGTGTGACACCTAACATATATACGTGTATATATATATATATATGTAAATTAGAGTTAAAACTGGTATTTTACTAGATACCGGGTATTTTATCTAGCGTTTTAACCCCGTTTTAGTGCGTTTTAAATTATTTTTAACGCTCTATAAAAATAATCTCACCAAAATATTATTAAACAATATTTTGTTTGCCTGGACTGGCTATATTGTCGGTATTTGGCAGTATGCGCGCTGAGCTGCGCGGTACGCGCTTAAAATCGCAAAAATAGGGATTTAAGCGTTTTTATTTTTTTTATCATTCTATAGTAATAAACTCATTAAAGTATTATTAAAATGATTATCAGTTGCCTTGACAGGTTGTGTTGACAGTATTTTGTCGGTACACGCGCTGCATCGCGCGGTACGCGCTTAAACTCAAAAAATAGAGTTTCTTAGCGTTTTAATTTATTTTTTCCTCACGAATAAGATTAAAATTATTATTCTAATCATAACAGACTATTTTTAGGATTTTAACACTGATCGGGTGGTCACCGACGTTCGTTTCGCATTTTAACCGTTACGCGATAAGCGTTTATCTTACCGTTGCCAACATAATTTTTACCAATGTTTAAATTTACCAACTCATTAAATTCCACATATAGACATCATAACCAGTCAAGTATAGCCCTGTTACCTATTCACAACACGTGTTACAATTGTACGGTACGACCTGAAAAGCCGGGTGTCACAGTCTCCCCCTGTTTAGGAAATTTCGTCCCCGAAATTTTATTCTACAGGTTTTGTTTTCGCACAAGGTGGAAATAGCAAAAACAAACTTGATGAATATGGTCTTGTAGTTTCTGCGAGAAACTTGGATTCTTACGAAGAATCCTTGTAGACCTATTTTATACACATCCTCAATTCCTAAACTCACGTCTCAACGCTCTCCACTCTTTCCATGGTTCAACACTTACAAGCACTTAATCAAAAATATTAATTCAAAATTTCACCAATTCGAGTTCTACATACGTATATTTACATATACATTACCCCGTACCTAAGATAGTCTGAGTTTACACCTAATTAGTCCAACTCGAGATGGGCTCTTGAAAGAATCAAATATCATAAACTCGTCTTCCTACCTTCTGGCATTCATTTCAGATATCCACAAATCGCCAAATCAATGAATCGTATATACCACTAGAATTCTGTAATCGCCTTCCCAGTTATTAACATAACTCTTCTAGCTATACGTACTGCTTCTACGATACTTCGATAAACTTCCATTTATCTTCCAAACAAATCTTTATAAAGAACAAAATCAGTGTATTATCCATTATACACTTTCTCAACTGAACCCAAACAATACATCATGTACACTACTCCATCCTTAGGGTAGCTTGAGCCTATAAGCGACTGATCCAACTCAAGATGGGCTCTTTAAAGAACCTGATCATTGTGGCTCAGCTTTTCTTTTCTCTGCTAAACCTAATAGCATCTCTCTCAAGATAACTCCTTCTGTATATCAATTGGCGACTTTTAACCTTCCCTCGATCTAGGCAAATCATGTCGCTGGTTTCCTAGATAAACTAAGGTCTGGTTAATTGTCCTTTGTCATGTTAGCTCCACGAAGTGATGATCAACGCTTCCATCCATGCAAAGCTTCAAACGGAGCAACCTGAATATTAGCGAGTTAACTATTATTGTAAGATAACTCTGTCAAGGGCATGTGAGTATCTTAACTTCCTTCGAAGTCCATCATACACGCTCCCAACTTTTCTTTCAACGGTCCGAAAAGCTTCCCACTATCTTGCTGTCCAATCAATTTCCCTTTTTCCTTTTGTGGTTATTAGTGTCGAAGGCTGCACTAATTTAGAGAAATTCTAAATAAATCTCCGGTAGTACCCAGCTAGCCTTATGAATCGTCATACTCCCGACAGGGTCTCTGGCACTTCTCATCAATTGATCGCTCTAATCTTAGACAGATCTATATGCAGACCTTCCTTATTCCTTAACAACTCCATAGTCAACCTCAATGCCTCTCATGAGTTTCCTTGGCTCGCGTGAAAGCAAGTATGTCGTCGACGAATATTATCACGAATTCATCCGATTAGGGTGTCCATACCCTATTCACGAGATCCATGAATATAAATGGCGCATTAATTTAGTCAAAAGGAATGACTAATAACTCGTAATGGCCATATCGTGTTCGAAAAGCAGTCCTTGGAATATCTTCGTCAGCAACCTTCAACTGATGATATCCTAATCGTAGATCGATCTTCGTGTAGCAGCTGGATCCCGGTAGCTTGATTGAACAAATCGTCAATTCACGGTAAAGGGTACCGATTCTTGATAGTCAACTTGTTCAGCTCTCTGAAATCAACACACATCTTGAAAGATCCATCCTTCCTTCTCACAAAACAGATGCGCCTCAAAGCGAAAAGCTTGATCGAATAAAATCCTTGTCCAATAGCTCTTGAAGTTGATTTGACATTTCCTTCATTTCTAACGGTGCTTAATCTATAAGGAGATTTTGCAAACAGGTGCAGCACCGGGTGCTAGATCGATCCGAAATTCGATCTGTCTCGCAGGGGGAAATCCAGGTAAGTCTTTTTAGGAAAACTTCTGGATAATTGCGAACAATAGGAATCTCTCCAGTATTCCTACATTCGGCTTTCGTATCCACCACGTTAACAAAGAACGCAGGATAGCCTTTTCACAACAAATTGATCATCCTCACAATACTAACGACTCTCAACTATCAACACTCAACACTCGAAACTCGACACTCGACTCGGTCAGTCTTCGTGAACAACTACCACCTTTCTACCATCATCAGAATGAGATATCCTAGCTAGCTTCTTCCAGCGATAGTCCCCACTTCGCTCTTGGATAATCAATCCATTCTCACATCTTTGTCAAAGCTCCCTAGTTCCACTGGAAATAAACCAACACTAGAACTACGATCACCTAAATAAATACTACAACTGCAAACGACCTTACTAGTCTCTATCAACTTACCAATTGCTAGTTCTATCGGGCACTTTATACCCAGCTTACTTGTTGGTGAACAAAAAAATGGTTCAAAGTTTCTCGAACAAAACTCAAGTCAGCTTTGGTATTAAAAGTATGAACATAGATTGGTTTTTGATTCGAAACCTACCAATAACAGTAGCAGGATTCTCACGCGCCTTCCCAACACTCGCCTCAACGGCTTTGCCCTTAGCATCCTGTCCTTTCGGTTTCGGGCAGTTTCTTTTGTTGTGTCCTTGCTCACCACACATGTAGCATCCCTCGAGTGTACCTCCCTCCGATTTACTCTTAGCATAGCACTCGCGAGTCATATGTCTAGTCTGACCACATCTGGCGCACTTTCTCCGCTCATCCTCGTGAGTCTTCTTCTCAAAACTACTCCGGCCATCACTGGCATCATCCTTTCTAGAACGGCTAGAACTGGCTGCATACGCCTTCCTCGAACTCTCAGACTTTCGCTTTCGTGAATCCCTAGATCTAAGCTCGGAATGCGGAATTATTTGAATGGTCAACCCGCTGTGACGGCCCGACATCCCGTTGCCACGCCATTGCATAGGGTACCAGTAAATGATCTTGGGTTACAACCCTGGATTGTTTTATGTATACATCTATGTACTATTCACAAAGTTAATGAAAATCAGGAATACGCTCTGATTATATCATAACACATGAACTACAAAAACTTTCCGATCATTATATCACCTGGAGGGTTTCTGATTCTGTGTCTCACCAAAACCATGCCCGTGAGCACCACATCCACGTTCCTGGCCATCATTTTGGTTAGCATCGCACTGTTCCATGGCATTATTAACATGTTGGGCTATGAGTTGTGCCAACTCTTATGGTGTGGTAGGTAGTCCAGAACCCTGTCTCACTTTTGGCGGCATTTCGTCGTTTTTATTATTTACAATAATAATAATCACATAAGACGATAACTAAAAGTAATTCAACCATTATATGTTAGTGGACCAAATATTGAGCATGTATAATATCCATATAATAATGAGAATAATTTTTAAACCAAAAGAAACCCATTCGATATTTATACCAGAAATTTCAAAGCTTGTTTTTAGTACGAAGACTAATCAAAGTTTGGCATGTCTACATCAACACCCTCAACAAGCCTATATGAAATTTCTTCCTAAATATCTGAAAATTTGGCATGCAAGCCATAATTAGGGTTCATCAAATGAGACATACAAAACAAACAACAGAAACAACCAACCACTAACGCTTCAATCCCTGGAAGTCCAACATCTTCCTAACAAGCTCTTCTAGCTCATCATAACAGTCCATCTGTCCCTCTAAGTCCTTCATCGTCTCCATGCCTCCGCATAACGTGGCGAACTGACGATCACAGTGAGAGAGATTGGCCCAAACCCCTTTCTGCCTCTTCAAAGTGGACGCTGTCTCAACTCTCGAAGTCAAATGCGATCTCTCCAACAGGTCAAGTCCTCTTCCCACGGCGAGTGTAGACTAAAAAGAGGTGTTGCAAAACACGCGACTCGAATAACGGAATAGACAATTCTATAACGACGGGCGAAGGATTCTCAAGTGTAGGCTCGACATTATCAGTGAGCAGGATGACTAATGGCTCTATACACCGACACGTAACATATCGTAACCGTACAAAGTAAGTGTGTGATCAATATGAATAGTAACATATAAGGCCCAAATAAACAGAAAATCACGTATGCACATAAACACATAAGGGTTTTCATACATGATAAATTTTTCCATGTTTATTTATTTAAAAATAATCTTGGCTTCGAGAATTTTGGACTTCAAATCTCAAAATTCTTCGGTTGAAGTCTAGAGTTTTCCTCCGAAAACATCTAGTTCGCTAACAACCATTGGCTCTGATACCAACTTCTGTCACACCACAAAAAAACGTCGCAGCGGAATATATAACGTAGTGAGGACGGAAGTTGGTGCCCATTTATATCTTGTCGATCGATGCATTTAATTTTTGGACATTTTAGTATGTTTTAAATGTAAGTTATTTAAACATTACGTTTTAAGACACGACACAACCATGACATAGTTAAGTTGTTTATGATCCTCATGGATCTTATTACATTCGTCCCAGAAATTTTAAAAGTTAGTCCAACATTATTAAGTAACAAAACATGCATCAACAACCACAAGATACGCCATAATTCCTGAAGCCGAACTCAAGTACCTGTAGAACACGTTAAAATCAAGTGTCAACACAAAGGAAGGTGAGTTCACATATTCACTTACACACAATTTTAATCCAAGGAAAACTTTCCGATTAGGTGTTTTTTTGAAAACATCCATATAAATTTTAGAAAGTCCATTTTACTTCCTTAATAAAATCCATGGGCCTTCCGTCGGTTCATCAATCCGACAACTGTAATATATATTGCCCAGGTTTTGTATATTAAATTATAGCGTCAACTTTCAGACTCGTATGTTAGCTAGACAATACAAACTATATATTAACCATGCAGGGATAATCAAAGCTAGACAATAAACAGAATTTAAATTCGTCATTTGACTTGACACGGGGTGACCGGTCATGATGGGGTTGTCAACCCGATAGATCTACCAACAATTCATCGCGTGTAATACTTAAATGATTAAATGACATCAATGGCGCATGGTCCTCTTGGAGGACAATATGATGTCTGCCTCACGTACAATATATATATCCTACTAATATGACAATTTAATACACGATGTTGTACGAATCCCCTGAAACTCCATCATTTGAGACCCAGTCAGAATTCGTCACCAACTGTACGGTCATGTTTCGCTTAGGAAATACCGTACTTTCAATATTCATTCATAAAAAACGTGTTACTTCGAAACGTATGACTTATCAAATTTCATATATTTTCAACAAAAATATATATTTTATATTAAAAGGTATGTTTTATTTCAAAAACATTATTAAACCCTTTTATTGACGTGTTCTATCCCCAAAATATATACAAAGCAGTAAAAAGAGGGGTTTAGTGACACTCACCTTTGGGTGCGTATTTTAAAAAGCGCAATCCCAGAGATTGATTTCTACACGTCCTAATATATATATATATATATATATATATATAGGAACGATTTTAAATTAGTACCCATAACACAAAAATCCTAAGTTTCTCCGTTTCTTAGAATTATCACATAACTTTGAGATTTTCTCGAAAAGTTATCATTTTTTATTATGTTGGCACGTTAATATATATGAGCCCATATATATATATATATATATATATATTTGTATGATTTTTCGACTTGAACGATTTTATTGGTGACCATTATTGTGTAAATCCGTTAACTCTCCCGTTTATACGCAATATATCTATGGTTTGCGCGTCGTAATATATATACACAAAAACGTTTATATAATTTAACACCGAAACACGCGAAATCTTGTTAACTTATCTATTTTGTCACTTTTAAAGCAAATATACACAAAATATCTTATATGTATCAAATTTCATGCTCTACAAACAAGTTACACATTTAAACCGATTTTTAGCGTTTCTACCGCACAAAACACACAAATATACATGCATAATCCAAATCTTTAAAATCATGTTAAAACATAACATATTTTCACATTCTCATGTTTAAATCAAATAACACATTTTAACACATAAGGTTCACCCAAAATTTTACCTATACTACTGTATATTGAAAAATGTGTATTTTAGCGACTCGGTAACGTTTTCGGGCGTCGGAAGTCGCGTATGGCCAACCAAACACCAAGTAAACTTAAAATTAGTTAAAATACTCATTTTTAAACTAAAAATATCAGTTTACTTACTGATCTAAATCAGTTTTGTATAAATCACTCGAAAAGCCGATTTTTGACCGTTTTAACGCATAGTTTTGCGTTAAACGTTATTATAATCATCCCAACTCGAAATGGCTTGATATTTTAAAACAATACATGTTATTTACTGATTAAAATAGTGATAATAATCAGATTGGTGTAGTTTTTGTGTAAGTCACATAAATCATGCGATTTGACGTATTTTACAACTCCTAATGCACCAAGTACAACATGCAAGACTAGTAAACTTTATGACAAAGTTTTATATCATTATACACTTCAAAATAATCATATTTTAGTGTTTATAAACTGATTAAAAATTATTTCTATCAAATCATTTTTAAATCATCATTTCGTGCTTTCATATCATCATGCATGTTCATGTATGTGCATCTAATGCACTCATACAACATCATTATCATGACTTATGATCTAATCATACTCAAGAACATATTAAATCCATGTTCTTAAAAATCATAACCTATATCATCCATTATCACATATTCATTCATACATAAATGCAAGTATTCTCACCTTTATGAATATATGACCAAAATTACATGCATGCATACACATATACATACATACACACGAAATATATACACCCACATAACCTTTAAAAGTTCACTTTTTCATCAAATCCCTTTCAAATCATGAAACACTTTTAGATCATTTTTTATAACATTTTTGATTCATGCATGTATTCTATCATTCAAGAATCATATTATTCAAGAATCACGCACTCAAAAATCAAAACACAATCATATACATACACACATAAACCTACGGCTACACACATATACATATTCATCCATTTTTATTTATCCAAAAACCCATTTGTTTTAGATTTCAAGTTTGTGATTAAATTCAAGAACAAGAGAAACTTCTATCATCATCAAGATCATTAAGAATCAAAAACAAGATTTTTAAACTAAATTTTATACCTTCAAGTTCTTGAATGATTTTTAGTAAATATTTGATGATATGGGACTTGATTGTTGCTTGAAACATCTTGAAATCATTTCTAAATCACCAAATAGACTTGAAAACACCTTGGAATGGATATGAATCTTCAAGATCAAATTTGAAAATGATAATGGAAGTGCCATAGAGGGTGTTCGGCCATGGATTTGCAAGAGAGAGAGAGAGTGAATGAAGTTTTGAATTTGTGTCTTGGAATTGTGAAGTTTATGAAAGGGTTTACAAGCATCATCATCATCACTTACACATTTCTAGACCAACATGTGTAAGAGAGAGGAGAGAGAAGGCATGCATGGCTGCCATCTCAACCCTTTTGTCTCACATCTCTCACACACCTAACATATATACGTATATATATGTAAATTAGAGTTAAAACTGGTATTTTACTGGATACCGGGTATTTTATCTCGCGTTTTTACCCCGTTTTAGTGCGTTTTAAATTATTTTTAACGCTCTATAAAAATAATCTCACCAAAATATTATTGAAAAATATTTTGTTTGCCTGGACTGGCTACATTGTCGGTATTTGGCAGTATGCGCGCTGAGCTGCGCGGTACGCGCTTAAAATCGCAAAAATAGGGATTTAAGCGTTTTTATTTATTTTTGTCAATCTATTGTATTAAACTCATCAAATTATTATTAAAATGATTATCAGTTGCCTTGACAGGCTGTGTTGACAGTATTTTGTCGGTACACGCGCTGCATCGCGCGGTACGCGCTTAAACTCGAAAAATAGAGTTTCTTAGCGTTTTAATTTATTTTTTCCTCACGAATAAGATTAAAATTATTATTCTAATCATAACAGACTATTTTTAGGATTATAACACTGATCGGGTGGTCACCAACATTCGTTTCGCATTTTAACCGTTACACGATAAGCGTTTATCTTACCGTTGCCAACATAATTTTTACCAATGTTTAAATTTACCAACTCATTAAATTCCACATATAGACATCATAACCAGTCAAGTACAGACCTGTTACCTATTCACAACATGTGTTACAATTGTACGGTATGGTCTGAATAGCCGGGTGTCACAAACAATACCCCAAGACTCAAAGGGGGCGGGCGTTACTCCTATAGCGCTATAATTGTTAAGGCGGAACTACACACAGGGATTAAACATTCACATAGCATAAAAGTCTCAACTATCAAGTTTCAAGTTTCATGTTTAATGAGGATAGAGTATTTTTCAAATAAGTTTCAAGTGTCTAGTGTCTTGATATAGAATACATGTTGCATCCCCAAAGTGTTTAAAGTGAAAAGGGATCGAGTATACTCACAACGGGTGCTTAAACCAAACACTGCTAAGATTGGATCGAAGGGAGTGCTGGATCAGCCTGTTTGCGGGGAACAGAGCATAAGTCCTCTAAAAGCTGACCCGGTTGGGAACAGGGTGTCGAATGGTGCAAAAATTGAGATAAAGTGTCTGACAGAATACCTGAATGGATGGTCATCCAGACAGATGGTCATCCGGACGGATGACCATTCGAACAGTGGGTGTTTGCGAACTGTTAAAGTTTCAAATGTTGTGATCATAGTGTCCTGTAAAACAAACAAGTGTCATCATAATCAGATCATCTGGACGAATGGTCATCCGATCGGATGACCATTCGGACAGATGGTCAATGAGTGAAGTTGTGTGAGATTTTCTAAGTTTTTGAGTTAACGGAGATGGTACAACGACGTGTCAAACAACGGAAACATACCAAACCTAGCTCGTTCGAACGGATGTGTATCACCCCTTTTCGTACCGACGAGCTGTTTCTGATGAAGTTTCATGTTTTGGACCTTTCAATCGGCCCGTTTTTCTGGTGAAATTCAGTTTTCAAGCCGAATTTCGACTAAGGAATGAGTCGGAAGTCTGTTTGAGTCTGATTTCACCCATGTTTTGTATAAAAGTTGAAGAAGAGTCCGAAAATCAGTTGTAAAGCGTGATAATTCCTTGGATTTTGTTTAAAAGATGTGAAAATCCTTTAGATCTAGGGTCGTTCTTGATTAAATGATGCTCTACAACAGTTTGTACAACAACTGAGTGGAAACCATCTTCAAGAGACCCAAATCAGTTGGTTTTCATGAAAACGTTGAAGTGTTCGTGTGATTTTGATGAAGAATATTGTGTAGAAGTGATAAATGAAGAGAGTTGTAAAGAATCGGGGAAGAATACTTACGAGTTTTCCTTGAATATCGATTAAAGTGCCTGAGAGTGCATGTGGTCAAATGGCAGAGAGTAAAGTGTGAAATGAAGGGTGAACAACCCTATTTATAGGTGATGTTGACAGGTAAGTCGGTGGAGAGGTGTGAGGGATCGGATGGCTTTCCGGTCGAATGGCCATCCGATCGGATGGTCATCCGAGCGGATGGTCATCTGATCGGATGGTCATCCGATCGGCTGTCCATTCGGATAGCCGAGACCCGTTTGCTAGTTTTCCGACTTTGGTTCGTTTTGTGAGCTAGATTAAGTGTTGCGTCGTATATTATTGTGAGTAACCATTACATGGTATAATTATATAACTAACACGAAAGTTTCCATGTTTCAAGTCTGTGTTTAAGCTAGCATTTCGTTCAATAAGTATCAAGTATCAAAGTCTCTCGTTCAACAAAGAATTGAAGTTTCTCGTTCAACAAGTAATAAGTTTCTCGTTTAATCAAGTGTCAAAGTTTCTCATTCAATAAGTATTAAAGTTTAACAAGTGTCAAGTTTCAAGAGTCTAGTTTCAAAGTATCACAAGAGTCTAGTATCACAAGAGTCAAGTATCATAAGAGTCAAGTATCAGAATAATCAAGATTCATAATGTATAAAGTCTCATGAAAAACTTTCACATAGTTTAACATAGTCAAGATTCAAATAGTATCATTATGTATCACAAGGACGAGACCTGCCTAAAGATAAAAGTTCCAAAATGCAGGGCGTTGCAGCAAGTGCCGCTCGTGGTCCTCCTTGCTATTAGAATAGATCAAGATGTCACCGATAAACACAATGATGAAATTTTCGAGGTACGGTTTGCACACATGGTTCATGAGGTCCATGAAAACCGCTGGTGCGTTAGTTAACCCGAATGGCATAACCGGAAACTCATAGTGGCCATACTGCGTTTAAAAAGCCATTTTAGGAACATCCTCCTCTCGGACTCTCATCTGATGATAGCCCGATCTTAAGTTGATTTTCGAGTAGAAGCTTGACCCTTGCAGCTGGTCAAACAGATCGTCGATGCGAGGTAAAGGATAACGGTTCTTAACCGTCACCTTGTTGAGTTCACGGTAATCTATACACATATGAAAGGACCCGTCTTTCTTCTTCACGAATAGAACTGAGGCTCCCCAAGGCGAAGAACTAGGTCGGATAAAGCCTCTATCCAACAGTTCTTGAAGTTGATTAGACAGTTCTTGCAGCTCGCCTGGTGCAAGACGATAAGGAGCTCGAGCAATCGGGGCTGCTCCTGGCGTAAGGTCGATCTAAAACTTCACCTGACGGTGGGGAGGTAAACCTGGAAGTTCTTCGGGAAAAACATTAGAAAACTCACGGACAACTAGTAAATCTTCGATTCTCTTTTCCTCAGGCTGAGTGTCAGTGACGAGTGCCAAAATAGCAGGATAACCCTTCCTTAAATACTTCTGGGCTTTCATAGTTGAGCTGATATTAACCGTTGCACCACTTCGATGACCTTGGACAGACAAAGATTCTCCACTGGGGAGAGGAATACGTATGATTTTCTCCCTACAGAGAATTTCCGCTTGGTGCTTAGATAACCAATCCATACCAACGACTACATCAAAACTTCCAAGAGTAACGGGGAGTAGGTCAATGTCGAACACTTGACCCATAAGGTCGAGTTTACACCCAAAATGAACGTGTGAGGCTTCAATTGACTTGGCATCAGCCAATTCTACAACGTGTTTGCTTACGAGAGGCGTTGGAGTCAACCCTAACTGACGACTAAACCCCAATGACACATAACTCCAATCGGCATCAGAGTCGAATAAAACAGAAGTAAAAAGGTTGTTCACAGAAAACATTCCGGTCACAACATTGCCATCGTTCCTGGCTTCGCCAGCGCCGATAGTAAACAATCTTCCACATGCACCATTCCCTCCATTGTTTTCATTGTTGTTGTTCCCAGCGTTGTTGTTATTCCCAGCATTCTGATTCAGTTGAGGGCAATCCCTCCTGAAATGATCCTCGTCTCCATGTTGGAAATAGCCCTTACGATTACCCTGGTTTTGTTGAGGTTACTGTCTTTCTTGTTGCTGCGGCTGCTGTTGCTGTGGCGGTTGCTGTTGCTGCTGCTTTGGGAACGGGGCCCTGCAATCCCTTGCCATATGACCCACTTTATTGCCCCTGTGACATATTCGGGTACAGAGGTCCACGGTTATGGTAGTTGCATTTGCTACACTTTGGTTGTTTCCCCACGTTGGAACCCTGGTTCGAGTTGTTGGTCTGGTTCTGATTAACAGAGGACGACTGACTAAAACTCCTGTTGTTACTGTTGTCTGCTTCTTCTGTGACTGGTTTGAGTTGGACACCTTGTCCGTATCGTTCCACTTATGTTTGTGATCCGTAGCAGGAGTAGTAGCTGTAGCAGTAGTGGCAGTAGCAGAAACACGTGGTGGTAGCGAGCCACGCTCCACCTCCTGGTCAGTGATCTTGTAAGCTAAGCGGATGATTCGAGGCAAGTTGTCAAGATTCGCTGCAGTGACCAAGCCCTTGACATGAGTTACTAGACCATTGATGTACAGCTCAATCCTCCGATGGGGTGGTCGTGATAAGTTAGGACACATATTCGCAAGTTCATGAGATCGTTTCATGTACGCCTCGATCTCAGATTTTGCCATCTTCAGGTTGTACCAACTCCTTGAAATTTGTAGTACTCATTTTCCAGCTTTTGAATTTCGTCTCGAGGGCAGTACTCCTCCCGTATCAACTCCTTGAAATCGTCCCAAGTGGTCGCGTTTACCATTTCAATGCCCAACATTTGGACTTGGGCATTCCACCAAGTCAAGGCACCATCTTCAAGAGTGCCTGAAGCATACTTCACCCTATCCCCAGCAGGGCAGTTACACATAGCAAAGACCAACTCAGCTTTCTCAAACCAACGGAGTAGTCCCACTGCTCCTTTAGTCCCATTTAACGTCTGTGGCTTACAATCCATGAATGTCTTGAATGTACAAGTAGGCGGATTGTTTTGATTCTGGTTCGCAGGTTGACCTATAGACGAAAGAGAATACAACACACGAGTAAGAGTCGAGTACACGACACAGGGATAAAGAGCGTTTGGTACATATCGTACCAGCTTGTTGAGCCGCTAAGGCCTCAGCCACGCGAGTGTTGATCAAGTCGATTAGTTATGCCTGGGACATAACAATGTTGCCACGTCCTCCGCCGCTGCCACCACCACGTCCACCATTACGTCCGCTCATGATTCTATATAAGAAGAGTGGAAAAGGTCAAATATTAGGATTGAGTAGGAGTCAAAATCGCTATGACTTCTACAGATTACTGAGTTCTATCATTACGTCAGATAATGGAACAGAACTCCTTTCACACTCATTAAGCCTCACTAGGACTCACATGCACCCCACATTATTATTATGTGTGCACCCATAATGATAATGCGATTTTTCATGTTTATCTCAGCTCCTCTTAATTTGCATTAAAAGGTTCCTCAAGTTCGGGTAACAAGACGAAAGACATCACAAAACATAGATCACGAAAGTCTAGAGGGAACGTCACACTATCAGTCACATAACGTAGGCAAGTAACACATGAATTCATATTGTAGTGCTAAGTGTGCAATCACATGCAATGTCATACGTAAGTGTACACTAGTTATGCAGTGCAATAAGTAAACGAGAGACGAACCTTGCAATCTGGAGCTGAGTGTCATGGTCGATTTTCAGAACTGTTCGGTTATAGTCTGGTTTTATAAAACGTTTTAAAACCTAGTTCACTATAACCAGTGGCTTTGATACCAAACTGTCACACCCCCAAAATACCACATGCGGAAACCCCGCTAGGCGTGTGACGTACCAGGATCCAACCACCAATCACATTGAACTAATAACAATATATTACATAAAATTTCCCATTTATTACGTTAAAGTATTCTTAAAACATAACTTAAAGTTTAACAAGTTCAGCGGAAGCATAATGTAAATCATTGTTTAAATATTCAAACCAAATGTTCAAAAACCAATAAGCTTGTCACGTGTTTCCAAGAGGCTCGACCCATGACCACTCCAGCAATCCCAGACAACAAGTTCCTTAACCAAATAATCTAATGACCTGCAAGCATGCAACAAGTGTATTAGCACAAAGCTGGCGAGTTCACAGTTTTGTAAAAATGATAGTTGTCAAGTGTTTTGTTTAGTTCAGTTTAATAACAATGTTTATAATAACTTGAGTACCACAAGATGGCATCAGATTGTTTGCCTATCCCCAATGCCCCTATCAAACATTGGTCGTGATTTAAGGTCATTAGTTCACGCCCGTCCTCTCAGGTACGGTGTGAGGTTGCCAAGCCTAATAGCGCTATCAACTAATACCCCGTTACCTCTCATGTAACTAATTCGGTATAAGATGGGACTTAAAGTGATAGGAATGAGTGTATTATCTAACATCCTAGTTTAACCCAGAAAAGATGTATTCCTATCTGGAATACCCGTTTGATTGTCCCACGCACCGGGACGCATGCTCAAAGAGTAGTGAACTCACCTTTGATTTGCTAGGTAAATTAAGTCACGTATTCCAAGTTGGTCAACCCAATCCTAACGTGGTTACCAATGACAATCAGTTTCGTATACAAGTAATACACACATTGTCGTCACGTAACACGTATAACATAACAGTTCAAAATCACGTATAGTTTACTATCTCTTAAAGCACATAGCATATCAGTTCACAATGTTCAGCCCAATAAAATAAACACAAGCCCAAATAATGCACGGTATGTTTCAAGTGTGCGGCCCACTATACATCCGTGGCCCAACAAACAGTGTTAAGCTAAATAATTAGTTCAAGTTCTTGTTTCAAAAGTGACAATCAGTCGAGACCATGAGGTCTCGACTTGCAACCTCTGAGGTCTCGAGTCGCAACCGGCGATCTTGAGTGATGAATTCAATTTTCGAGACCACGAGGTCTCGAGTCAGGTCTCGAGTCGAAACCAGACCCGCAACCAAGTTGGTCTCGAGATCTTTCATTTGGTGATGTTTGGTCTCGAGTCGGAACCATGAGGTCTCGACTCGCAACCTCAGTCGAGACCATGAAAATGTAACTGATTTCCTTTATAACAACCATCCCATGATTTCAGCAAACACTTTGCCACATTCCAAAACAAAATCAATCAGCATAATTGCATTAGCCGTTACTCATGATTATACAAACCCTAGTGTAACAGTTTATCAACCTATCGAGATCATTAACAATCATCAAGCTATAACATGTCCCTTGATTATCATGAATCCTAATTTTTAACAATCGTTAACAGACATCAATCTCCCTAATCAATATCTAACTCAAATTCAAGCACAACACTGTTTATTATCGAAACAAGACCATCAAGTTCATTAAACATTAAACATTAAACACCTTTCATGCAAGTCACATTAACGTTTCTAGGAGATCCCCATTCATTGTTAACACCAACCATACTACCCAATCACATTTAACACTTTGTTATCAACATAACATCCTTAAACCATGTAAGATATCAACAATTACGAACACAACCATACATAGCGAATAAAACAATGATCAAGACTAACCGAGAGGGTGTGTAGAGCGTGTATGAATGCTAGAACAAGAGGGGATTAGTGCTGCGATCCGCAGAGGACTTCGAAGGGAGTAGGGTCGCCTTCGGTTCTTGAGGGAATTAGGGTTGATTACCTGTGTGATTTGCAAATTATGAAAACCATACACAACCCCTTATGTGTATGCGCTTAAGGTAGGTGAGCCAGGCCTAGCTTTGGGCTCCACTTTGGGTCGAGACCGAAATGCAAGAGTGTGGGGTTAGGGACGAGGATTAAAACACATAAACGAAGCATAGAAACATAATAATTTTTGTTCATTTAATTACCACATTCAAACATATTAAGCACCTTTATTAACTTCACATATCGGGTACATAGTTACAACGTATGACAAAACGTGATTAGAAATGATAGAAATTTCCGGGTTGTCACACAGAGGTTTGAAGACATTTTTAATGAAATGTCTTCTAAAAAATAAGCGGTCTGCAGAGCTAAACGTCTGCACGGCGCAGAAATAAGAGGCCGGAAGGGGTTTTTCAGAAAAAACAAACACCCCCTTAGTGTATATACAAGAGGTATCTAAGGTGAGTAAAGATTTGAGATTGAAAGTCACACGTCTCAAGTTTGAATCCGATCCTAAGAGGGGTAGGGGTGGTGTTAGGATCTGAGTTTCTTTTGATTGTGTTTGCTTAATAAAATGAAGATGAAACAGAGATATATTGCAGCGAAATTAAATGGAATAAACTTTCAACACACAATCAATGGAAGAAAAAGTTTCAGCAAACATGTTTTACATATAATCGAATGATTGTATTTATTACAATAATCAATTACACTGCATGCATGCATATAATCTCCCACTCAACCTGAGCTCACTTGATTGTTCGTACAAAATGACTTGGTGAAGAAGAGAGCTAATAGAACAGTATAAGGTACTGTTCTATTTATAGTACAAAACAACCACTGAGCATCTTTGGCTGACGTCACCATGAAAGTAACATCTAATCTCCTAACAACCTACAACCACTGATCAATACAAACACTGATGACTAAACAACTGATTACAAATAATACAAAGAATAAAGTAAACTACTGCTTCTTCATTCCACTGTTATAGCTCCAGCAGTGCTTTGGGTCTTCAGCAGTACTTGAGGCATATCAGTAGATTGAGCATCAGTGCTTAACTTCAACAGTCTTTATATATCAGCAGTAGTTGTGAAAAGCAATACTTTGAGGTCATCAGATGTTAGGGCCACTTTCAAGGGGAAAGATCTGTTATAACCAACTGCTTATTGTGAATCCACTAATCTGAACCAGTTTTGGCTTTATCAACTGTTCCTTTGTAGGGTTCAACCCCAACAATCTCCCCCTAGAACAGATGATGCCAAAACACTTCATTATTCTGAATTTTTATTGCCTCATCAAGAATTCCCTAACTTTCCCTTTGAATTGTAATTCAAAGTTCAAATAATTCTCATCATCCTCATCCCTGCACAATGTAAGCTCAAGGAGATCTTGTAAATCTTCTACACTTAGGCTAAGTGCATTTTCCCTTGATATATGCTTCACCTCACCACTGGACTTGAGCAGAGTCAATACGTGGGTCTTTTGATCAGACTTCCACTTTAGTATCTTTGAGTCCAGTGGGTTTCTTGGGAGAGTTTTTATTTTAAATGAGTTTGGAGAAGGAGGCTTGGTTATGACAACTTTGGCAGGGTCTTGAGATTTTGCTAAGTCTGGATTTACTGCCAACATTGTCTGAAGAACCAACTTCATAATGTATTCCCCTTGAGCTTTGTCTTCATTTGCTTCTGCATCCATCTGCTTTTGATTCCTTCTTTGATAAAGGGTAGCAGCAGGTGGAGTAGTGGATCTTCTAATTGGCAAGGCCTGTTTGACTGGAACCACTGCTTCTGGATAATCAGGCTTTTTGGGAGCAGTGGGATCTTTCTTCCTTAACTCTTCCAACCTTTTGTCGGTATCTAACACTTTCACCTCTGACCACCTTATAACCTGATTCCTTGACCCATAATCAGTAGCTATAAGCTCTTCTTTTATTCTTTTCAGCTTCAAGGCCCTTTCTGGTACATTCTTTTTGTAATTGGACCAGACTGGATGAGTTTGCTTTACTTTGTCTTCAAGCATTTTTTGAATTCTGGCTATCTCCTCTTTAAGTTCACTAATGGTCCATTCCTTGTACTGATGCTTGTCTGCCCTATATTTTTTGTATGCCATGATTTATTTAATGTAATCTTGTTTCAAACTTTCATCATCCTTTTCTGATAATTTCTGACAAAGGTCTTTTGAGAACTGCTCTAAAGTTCTGACTTTGGTGAGCAGGTATTGCAAGTTTCTTTTAATGTCTTTGTCAGACTTTCCCTTTGTGTCTCTTTGAGATATATCCTCTGCTTCTTTGGCCTTTAATTTAAGATATTCTTATATGTTTCTTGGCAAAGGATAACCTTGAAGAGATGGGAGTTTCCTCTTTTCAGGATCATCTTCAGAGTAGAAGGATTTGATCTCCTCCCTGACTGTTGGAAGATCTAATGGATATTGTACTCCCAAAGGGGCTAAGGCAGTGTTTGGATCAAGGGCTTGAACTGAACTGATTGGAACAGGGTTTGGAATAGTGGCTAGGGTCAGTGGTTGTGAAGATGTTGGAAGTGGAGAAGTGTCATCTTCCAGTACAATGTTTGTTACCCTTCTCCTTTTGTGCTTTGGAGAGGTTGGTGGTGTATTTGTGGGTTGAGTGGTGGTGATTGAAATGATAGGTGACTGACTAACAGCTGTTGAAACAACTATTGTTTCAACCACTGTTGTCACTACAACTGTTGATGCGTCAACTGTTGTCTTCTGCTTTTTGGCAGGTGGTGATGCTTTTGGTATGACAATGGATTGAGTGTTGGTTGAAGAAATGGTAAGGGCAGTGGTTGGGATAACATTTGTTGAAACCACTGAAGTACCAACAACTATTGATACAACAAGTTTCACGGCCCCCGTCCCGGTTTTACCCAGTCCAGGAGCCGCGGGACAGAAATCTCATGGTATTTATTAATTGAGTTGACAGCGGAAGATTTACAGGATCTTTTAAACTTGAAAATGCCAGATTATTTTATTTCCATAATTTGGGACAAACCCCGTAATTTACAATAGAGGAATTTCACGAGGAAATTCCCTGTTTTACAAAACATGTTTATTTATTTAACTGAGCCACCACTTCAAGCTTTATTAGTGCTCCGTAGCACTTTTCCTTGATTCACAGCAGGTCGCCTGAAACATGTTTAAAAATATTTTATCAGCGGGGAAATACTGGCGAGTCTCTCATTTTACATAAAATGACACATAGTTATGAATTACAGCATAAGAGCGATTACAATGGCTACTATCTTATTTTTATCTGGCGCCGTGTCACAGCCTTGTGATGATGGTCATACCACTATTGGGTCCTTTCACCCAAGTAGTGATGATTATCACTGTTAGGTTGATGAACCTAACCGTGAGAAATTAGTAATGTGCACAATACCCCACTTGCAAGTGATTCAAGATAACCACGACTTATTCCATCGGATTGGTTTTAATCGATCGGACATTGAATCGTAGCAGCGATCGAGTTAATACCCTGTATCGTAGTAGCGCCTTGATACCTTAAAACTTCGAATTTAGGCAGTATTCTTCGTTTTTGAATGAGATTTTCGAGCACAGGTGAAAGTCCCATGCACAGGCTACTTATAGCAGAAATCTGAGTCTTACGCGGCCCGCGTAAGCCTTAACAGGCTTTTACGCGGCTCGTGAGAGCCACCTAGTCTACGACTAGGGCTACGGTGTCATCGGTAGGTCTGCCACGTGTGTGACACGTGGCCTGGAACGCTTATCCGGTCAAAGTTAAGTTGACGCGGCCCGCGTAAGCCTAAGCTTACTCTTACGCGGCCCGCGTGAAACCCGGAAATCTTGTTTTCTTGGTTTTTCATGTACATTAGGGTGTCAGGGGTCAGGGTTTTCACTTACGGGTCGTTTTGGGACATTTTTGCAGGTCCTTACATCCTCCCCACCTTATTTAGAATCTCGTCCTTCAGATTTACTGAAATAAGTGAGGATATTTTGGCTTCATCTCTGATTCCAGCTCCCAGGTGTATTCGGGGCCTCTCTTTGAATCCCACTTGACCTTAACTAGTATCAATCTTTTATGTTTGAGAAACTTAATCTTTATGTCTTCTATTTGAAGCGGTTTCACCATGAACTTCAACTTTTCATTTACCTGTATGTCGTGAAGAGGGACTACCAGCGATTCATCCGATAGACATTTCTTGAGGTTGGATACATGATATACGTCATGTACCCTGGCTAATTCTTCTGGTAGTTGTAAGCGATAAGCAACAGGTCCTGTTTGCTGAATTACTGGAAAGGGTCCTACGTACCTTGGACTTAGCTTTCCTTTCTTACCGAACCGAACTACTCCTTTCCAAGGAGAAACTTTTAAAAGTACCTTGTCTCCAACTTGAAATTCTAGCGGCTTACGTCTATTGTTGGCATAACTCTTCTGACGATCTCGAGCCGTTTTTAGTCTTTCCTTGATTTGATTGATCTTGTCGGTGGTTTCTTGTATGATTTCAGGACCTGATAATTGGCTTTCTCCTATTTCTGCCCAGCAAACTGGAGTTCTACACTTGCGTCCATACAGTGCTTCGAACGGGGCAGCATCAATGCTTGAATGGTAACTATTGTTATAGGAGAATTCGATTAAGGGTAGGTGGTCATCCCAGTTTCCACCAAAATCTATCATACATGCCCTAAGCATGTCTTCCGGGTTTGGATCGTCCTTTCACTTTGTCCATCTCTTTGGGGATGATAAGCCGTACTTAAATTTAATCACGTTCCCATTGCTTCCTGAAAACTTGTCTAGAAATGTGAAGTGAAGCGACTATCCCTATCTGACACAATGGAGAGTGGAACTCCATGTAGTGATACTACTTCGTCTACGTACAACTTTGCTAACCTTTCCATGCTAAAGGTTTCTTTCATGGGTAGAAAATGGGCTGATTTGGTTAATCGATCTACAATTACCCAAATCGCATCACTACCTTTTCTGGTTTTGGGTAACTTAGTAACAAAATCCATTGTTATGAGTTCCCATTTTCATACAGGCATTTCTAATTGTTGCAGTAGACCTGAGGGTTTTTGGTGTTCTGCCTTAACTTGTGAACAAGTTAGGCACTTAGAGACATATCTAGCTATGTCCTTCTTCATTCCTATCCACCAGAAATTATTTCTTAAATCTTGGTACATCTTATTATTACCAGGATGCATGGTATACCTAGATTTATGGGCTTCCTCTAAAATCTTATTTCTTAGCTCTCCCTATTTAGGTACCCAAATTCTTTTCTTGTGGAATCTCCAAATTCCATCAGCTCCTTGCTCTAGTTCCTTTATTCTTCCTTTCATTCTTTCAGCATCATCTTTGATTGCTGTTTCTTGAACATTCTTCAATTATTCCATTAGATCTAATTGTAAACTTAATCTAAGAGCACGAACTCGCTTTTGCTTTTCATGATACTTACGACTTAAGGCATCTGCAACTACATTTGCCTTTCCTTCGTGATATTGAATATCACAGTCGTAGTCACTTAGAATTTCCATCCATCTTCTTTGCCTCATGTTTAACTCTTTTTGCCCAAATATATATCTTAAACTCTTATGATCCGTATAGACTGTAAACTTACTTCCTTACAAATAGTGTCTCCAGATCTTAAGGGCAAAAATTATAGCTCCTAAGTCTAAATCATGAGTCGTATAATTTTCTTCGTGCTTTTTCAATTGCCTTGAGGCATACGCAATTACCTTCTTGCGTTGCATCAGCACACATCCTAATCCTAGTTTAGAAGCATCACAGTAAACTTCAAAATCTTTTGTTCCTTCTGGTAAGGCAAGAATTGGGGCATTGGTTAACCTTTACTTTAAAATCCTAAAAGCCTCTTCTTGCTTAGGTCCCCATTCAAACTTAACTGATTTACAGGTTAGCTTAGTTAATGGTACAGCTATTTTAGAAAAATCCTTAATAAACCGTCTATAGTATCCGGCTAACCCTATAAAACTTCTAACTTCCATAGCTGATTTCGGAACTTTCCATTTAGTGATTGCTTCTATTTTGGAGGGATCTACGTGAATACCTTCGTAATTCACCATGTGTCCCAAAAATTGTACCTCTTGTAGCCAAAATTCACATTTTGAGAATTTGGCATAAAGCTTCTCTCTTCTTAACAAAGTTAAGAGTACATGCAGGTGCTCACAATGTTCCTCCTGGCTTTTGGAATAAATAAGTATATCGTCGATGAAAAATAATTACAAATTTATCGAAGTACGGTTTACATATCCTATTCATCATGTCCATAAATGCTGCAGTAGCATTTGTTAGTCCAAATACCATGACTGTAAACTCGTAATGACCATATCTAGTTCTAAAAGCAGTTTTAGGTATGTCTTCTTCTTGTACTTTCAACTGATGGTATCCGGAGCATAATTCTATCTTAGAAAAATATCTAGCTCCCTGAAATTGATAAAAAAGATCATCAATCCTAGGTAATGGGTATCGATTCTTAATTGTAACCTTATTCAATTCCCTGTAATCGATACACATTCGCATTGAACCATCTTTCTTTTTCACAAACAACACAGGTGCTCCCCAAGGGGATGAACTAGGTTGTATAAATCCTTTACTGAGCAATTCATCTAACTGCTTTTTCAATTCTAACATCTCGGTGGGTGCTAACCGATAAGGTGCCTTGGCTATCGGTGTAGTTCCAGGAATGAGATGAATTCTAAATTCTACTTCCCTATCGGGTGGTAATCCAGGTAATTCTTCTGGGAATATATCTGAGTATTCTGACTCTATTGGAATTTCCTTAAGTTCCTTACCCTTAGTGTTAATGATTACCGAAATCATATACACTATTCCTTGTTTTCTTGAATAACTGGCCACTTTCATTACTGAAATGAATTTCATTGGCTTACGTGGCTTATCTCCTGTAATCACCACTACTTCTCCTGTGGTTGTATGTATTTCTATGGAATTCTTATCACATAGGATTCGAGCATGGTTGGCTACTAGCCAATCCATTCCTAACACAGCATCGAATCCAACTAAATTCATAGGTAACAGGTTTGTAAAAAATTTATGGCCTAATAGTTCTATCTTTCCTTCTTTCAAAACCTTATTTATGTTAACAGAATTCCCATCTGCTGTTTCTACCGTAAAAATTTGTCTAAGGTTGGTTAAGGGTAGATTAAGAGCTTGGCAGAATGAAGTATTTATAAAACTTTGGTTTGCACCAGAGTCAAATAATACTTTTGCATAAACGTCGTTAACTAGAAACGTACCAGCTATCACGCCAGGGTTTAACTCTGCTTCCTGAGTAGTTAACTGGAAGGCTCTTGCATTTTTCTTGGTAGTTCCTTCTGCAGGTTTGGCTTTGTTATTAGCTGGTTTGACCAATTTTGGGCAGTCTGGCCTAAAGTGTCCAGCTTCTCCACAGTTGTAGCAGATTGTTGACTTCTTCCTCCTGCAATCTTCCTCTTGATGCCCTGGAATTTTGCAGAAATTGCAATATCCTTTGCATCTTCCAAAATGCTTTCTTTTACAGGTACCGCAAAATGGAGCAGTGGGAGATGGCCCAGTTCCCTTTTTCTTGAAGTTACTACTATTACCCACACAAAATCCTTGGGTAATCTTTTGGGCTACTTCCTTCTTTCTATTTTCTTCTCGCGTACGCACCAGTCCGTCTGTCAAAGTGTTGGCTAATTCCACTGCATCATCAATTGTGCGAGGTCTCGCAGCTTTAACGATATCACGAATTTCGCCAATCAAACCCCAAATATAGCGAGAAATAAGTACCGGTTCTGGCGAAGCCAGGGTTGGTACAACTCTAGCATACTCGAAGAATGTCGAAGTATACCCTCGACAGTCTATATCCACCATCCGGTGGTTCAAGAATTTATTCGCCATTTGCTCTTTTTCATATTCGGGACAGAATTTTCTTTCCACCAGACCTTTAAATTCTTCCCAATTCATGGCATAGGCCACATCGCTTCCCTTGGCTTGTAGTACCGTATTCCACCATTCTAGCGCCCCTTCTTTGAAAAGATGCGACGCATACATGACCTTGTCTTCCTCGGCACATTTACTTATTTTAATTACTGCCTCGGTTTTCTCTAACCAAAGCAGTGCGGCAGTCGCCCCTTCGTTGCCTGCAAATTCAGCCGGTTTACAGGCAAGAAATTCCTTGTAAGTGCAACCAGGTGTTGCAGCTTTCATTCTTTTAAGAAATGGGGCTTGCACCACATCATCATTATTGTTATTATTAATGTTGTCGCCTCCATTTACGCTATTACTGAAATTGTCACCATGAGTACGTTTGCTGGGAGTAGTTGGTTTAGGTTCAACTGGATGAAGGCAGCAGCAATAATTGCTGGAATAGCATTTGCTATTCCCTGGGCAACGATGTTTTCTATATCTTGTCGGTTAAGAAAATGATCTTCATTGTTTTGCTCGGATTGATTAACCTCGTTAACTGGATCATTACCAGCGTGTTCCATCTGGTAATTAATATATATAAGTGATTAGCATAAAATAAATAACAACCAAATGCAATAAAATAATCACACATAATCATGTCAACACATATAGCCAAAATTGTCGACTTTGCGACGTCCATTTTTATATATTGTAGTATGCATCCGTACATTACCAGATATGTTACCAGAGTTTTATTTTTAGTTATTTTACAGGATTATATTTTTATTACTATTATTATTATTATTATTTTGTTATTATACAACCATAACCACACAGTCACACCATCCCCGTCAGCTGGCATCTCAGAAACGACGTTCCCTCTCGTCGTACTTCCATGATATCCTTTCCCCCACATCCCGGATTTGATTTCCTGCGTCCACCAACTCCTCGCCATAGTGGCAGAGTTCAGCCAAGTTTTCTGTGCTCATAGGTGGATGTAGTGGAGGCTCGGGGTCGAATTGAGGGAAAAAGGTATTAGGGTTATTCAGAAGGTTCTGAAACTGCCAGTTAGTGGTCCACCATTCTTCCAGCTCTCCTAGAGGTCGGAGGTTAACAAGGGGATCTGGAATAGCAGGTTCCAGATTAACTAGAAGTTGGGCTTCAGCTGGGTAATTGAAGAGGTTTTCATTGGCAGGTCCGATGAGGTCGCTATTTGCCAATTGGCGGTCCAGCTCCTCCCAGGGTGGCATTTCTTGGGCTTGCCCTGAACTTTCCCCAATCTCTATTCCTTTGCCTTTATCTATCGGGTCCTCAGTCTTTATAACTTTCCGTGTTGCTGGTTTCTTCCTACGTATACGCCTCCAGCCTACAAGTCTTCTTTTATTTTTCGGCTTTGGTTTCTCCTGAGGTTGGGCTTGAAATATCATTGGCTCTTCAGTATCAGCCTGGTAATCAGTAAAGGTACCGGTGGTATCCATATCTGTAGTATGGATAGTAAAATTTTGAAGTGCTTCTGATAGTTCATTCATGCTGTTAGCATACATGAAGAAACACACAAAATTCTAAGTTAAAATTTTGTAAATTAAAATTTTAATAGAATTAAAGAATAGCAATTAAAAAATTAATTATTTCTAAATACTTAATTGGCTTAAATCAGTGGCTCTGATACCACCTTTTTCTGTCACGGCCCCCGTCCCGGTTTTACCCGGTCCAGGAGCCGCGGGACAAAAATCCCGTGGTATTTATTAATTGAGTTGACAGCGGAAGATTTACAGGATCGTTTAAACTTGAAAATGCCAGATTATTTTATTTCCATAATTTGGGACAAACCCCGTAATTTACAATAGAGGAATTTCACGAGAAAATTCCCTGTTTTACAAAACATGTTTATTTATTTAACTGAGCCACCACTTCAAGCTTTATTAGTGCTCCGTAGCACTTTTCCTTGATTCACAGCAGGTCGCCTGAAACATGTTTAAAAATATTTTATCAGCGGAAAAATACTGGTGAGTCACTCAGTTTACATAAAATGACACATAGTTATGAATTAAAGCATAAGAGCGATTACAATGGCTACTATCTTATTTTTATCTGGCGCCGTGTCACAGCCTTGTGACGATGGTCATACCACTATTGGGTCCTTTCACCCAAGTAGTGATGATTATCACTGTTAGGTTGATGAACCTAACCGTGAGAAATTAGTAATGTGCACAATACCCCACTTGCCAGTGATTCAAGATAACCACGACTTAATCCATGTAATTATAACTTTGAAAATAATTTGAGGTATTGTAAAACAAATTTGATAAAAAGAGAATGACTCACATTGCAAGTTTAAACGGGCAGAGTTTAGCCTACTGATAAGCCTTGTAACCTAAATTAAATGACAATGCATACGAACTAGGTCAGTAACTTAATACAACATTTACGATAACTCACGAGATTAAAACCCTCACGATGAATGACAAAGTGCAATACTTAAACATCCATCAGATTGGTTTCAATCGATCGGATATTGAATCGTAGCAGCGATCGAGTTAATACCCTGTATCGTAGCAGTGCCTTGATACCTTAAAACTTCGAATTTAGGCAGTATTCTTCGTTTTTGAATGAGATTTTCGAGAACAGGTGAAAGTCCCTTGCACAGGTTACTTATAGCAGAAATTTGAGTCTTACGCGGCCCGCGTAAGCCTTAACAGGCTTTTACGCATCCCGCGAGAGCCACCTAGTCTACGACTAGGGCTACGGTGTCATCGGTAGGTCTACCACGTGTGTGACACGTGGTCTGGAATGCTTATCCGGTCAAAGTTAAGTTGACGCGGCCCGCGTAAGCCTAAGCTTACTCTTACGCGGCCCGCGTGAAACCTAGAAATCTTGTTTTCTTGGTTTTTCATGTACATTAGGGTTTCAGGGGTCAGGGTTTTCACTTACGGGTCGTTTTGGGACATTTTTGCAGGTCCTTACGGCAAGTGTCTCAACATCTGTTGGTTTGGAGGTTTGATGTGAGGAACTTTTGGGGATTTGAGGAGTATGTTTGGTGGCTTTGGAAGGTGTAGTTTTGGGTTAGCTAACCTTTCTGGTAGGCTTTCTTCTTTTAATTGTAGAAGTACCCTGCTCTTCCTTTTCCATCATAACTTTCTTCTCTTGCTCAAATCTTTTTGACCCCTTTATTTCCATTGTCTCTTTTTTGTTTGCTTTTAGATCAGCAAATGCATTTAGAGTCACATCAACCTTTTTAGAACCATCTGGCCTTGGAATTTCTACCACAAGTTTAGACATTGGATTTGGTGGCATATGCAAACCTTCTTTACCCTTCTTTCCTTTCTCCCCCTTTTTGGCATCATCAGGGTTTTCAACATAAATTATGGTAGGAGGAGAAGTGCCAGTGGTTTGAAGCAAATGGGCCTTTATTGCCTTGATATCAGCTTGTGTATCTTTGTACCTAGCTTCCATTACATTTCTGAACATTTGAAGCTGAACCTCATGTTGTTGATCAGCATACTGTCTCTGTTTGTGAAGCATAGGTTGAAATAAGTGCCAAAGCTCAGTGGGGGATGGAGCAGATGTTGAAGTAGTGGATGTAGCCTTTTGAGATTGTAACAACTGCTGCAACATATTTTTTATATCTGCAACAGATGTCTCAATTTTATCAACCCTCTCCGTCAATTCCTTGTATTTTAAACCATCACACAAATGAATGGGATCATCTGATTTCCCACTAGCAGTGGTTGTATCAGTAGTTGACTTAGGGAAAGTTTCCCAAAAATCATCCACTGATGCCCCTTTTTCTTGGTACTGGGGACTTCTTTCCTCAGCAGAGGTTACCAAAGTAAACACACTAGTGGGGATTAGAAACACACTAGTGGTCACAGTGGTTCCCAGAGAGGAAATTGCCTTCAAGGGAGTCTTACTGATGAAACTACTGGCCAGGTGTAAATCAGTGGATTCAACACCTGTAGTAGCTGCTCCACTTGAACTACTGACAGAAATTACATGTAATTCCTGCAGTGTAACCTCCTCAGCTGTTGGGGGTTAGCAAAGATAGAGGAACCAGACTCAGTCACTTGTTGATGCATATTCTCAGTGATAGGTGGTTGAGAAGAACTGATTTGTGTCTGATCCATATCAACTGCATCCAACAGAGGTATAATTGATGGTGGGATTTGTGCAGTGAGGATGGGGGTTGAAAGAGAATTTGCCCCGGGAGCAGGGCTGTGGAAGATGGAGTCAAGTTACTCCAGAGCTTCATATTGTGGTGTCCCTATGGATACAACCTGACCCTTTTGAGAGGATGCAGGAGGAGTTTTAGGCTCAGGTTGAGATCTTTCTTCCATTTGCTGTGAGGAAGTAGCAGGAGTGGTTATTGGTGACTTTTGTGTTGTCACAGGTATTACCTATGGGATCTCATATTCCAGAGGAACCTTTTTGGAGGGTTTGGGGGGCTTTGTGGATTTTTTCTTGATGGGCTTTTTGGTGATTTTTGGTGTGGGTTTCACAGCAGGGGTTGTGCTGCTGTAATCACCAGGAGCAGTGGGCTCAACAGCAGGAGCCTGAGGAGTAGAGGTTGTCTCAGCTAAATTCTGCTCAGGTTCCTCTGTTTGTGTTTTGGAAGGTTTTGACAGCCTTCTGAAAGTTTCAGAAGAAAGGCTATTTATTTGAAAAGGATTTCCTTTGATAAGCACATGTGCATTATCCTTTGAAATTTTCTTTTGTAAATAAAAACTTAAAAACCTTGGAAACAATAAGAATGGTTTTTTATTTTCTTTGATATTATTAACATTTTTGACCATGCCATTGAAAATCTCCTGGGAGTAGTTAAAATCAACTTCAGCCATTATAGCATAACCCAGGTATTGGATTTTCAATGGTATTTCATTAAAAGCTGTTGTTTTATTTGACACACACATGAGAAGGGTATGGAATAAAAATCTCATGGCAGGTGGAAAACTCCCTTTTTGCAAAGTATCCTTTTTCATTTGTTCCTCATACCCCCTCTCAATCAAATCAGTTTGGTATTCTTCCATTGGGAAAGAACTTTTACCTGTAAGATCATTTATTTCAAAAACTTCTGAAATGGTTTGAGGTGTGACAGCAACCTGAATTCCCCTTATAGTTGAAGTAATAGCCAATGGCTTTTTGTCCTTGACCTCAAGCTTTGCATTTTTCCAGAATTCACGTTGGGTATCCAGGTAGATAGGTGCGTTACAGGTCAACAAAGTTTTGTACTTTGAAGACGAGAGAGCATTAATAACGGAGTGAAAGGTTGTGTTTTAACTTGTTTTATCAAGTGTACACAGGTAGTTGTGAGGGGTTTTTAGTGCGAGAGCCATGGTGATTTGAAGGTAGTTGCGAGAGGAAGAAGACGATGAGTGATTTGAGGCAATTTGATGGTAACTGCTTTTGAAAGGAATTTTGAATTCGATTCGACAGAGAAAACCCTGTTTGGGGTTTTGATCAGGGTTTTATAAGGTGAAAAAGTGAATGCTGATGTGGTAGCGGTTACAAAGATCTGACGGCTAAGTACTGTCCACGTGCCAACCTCTGATGAACAATGGATGACAATTGTTTAGGAAACCACTGATGATCAATATCAGTGGTTTACAGTGGTGAAAATGAAAACAATGACTGCCTTTTAACTATCAATGGATAGCCATCAGTGGGTTAAAAACACTGATGTTTGATCAACAGTGATTAAGCAAGGAAATGAAGGAACAGAGGTTGACTTTCAACAGTGGATAATATCAATAGATCAGATGTTTGAACCAAAAACAGTGGTTGTGGCATACTTTTAAGTATTAATGAAAATTTGCATTTTTAGCTATTTTTAAGGATGAATTTTTGATTTTCTGAAAACATTTTAATGCTTTTATTCATAGAAAAATAGGATTTTACCTGTTATTCCATGTTCAGCATGCCAATCCTAGAGATCAAGCTTTCAAAGGTGGATGTGTCTAAAGCCTTTGTTAGCACATCTGCCAGCTGATCTTTAGTTGTAACATGGTGCAGAGAAATCAACCTTTTTCATAGCAATCCCTCACAAAATGATGTCTGATGTTAATGTGCTTGGTGGTTGAATGTGAAACTGGATTTTTGATGATATTTTCTGTTGCCTGACTGTCCAACATGAGAGGTGTCTTTAAGGCAGTGATACCAAAATCCAGCAATTGATTTTGAAGCCATAACAGTTAGGCTGTACAGCTTGCAGCAGCTATATACTCTGCCTCAGCAGTGGATGTTGAAACAGCTGCTTGCTTTTTGCTTTGCCAAGAAACTAAGCAACTGCCTAGGAATTGGCACCCTCCTGAAGTGGACTTCCTTGTTGTATTGCATCCAGCAAAGTCACTGTCTGAGAAACCTGAAAGCTTGATATTTCCATCAGCTGGATACCAGATACCAAGTGTGGGAGTACCTTTTAAGTATCTGAATATCCTTTTTACAGCAATAAGATTTGACTTTCTAGGGGCTAATTAGGATCTTGCACAAACACATGTTGCAAACATGATGTCTGGCCTAGATGCAGTTAGCAACAATAAAGACCCAATCATGCTTCTATAAAGAGTTTGATCAACCAAATCATCTTTCTCATCAGACATGACTATCTTTGTGGTTGCTATGGGTGTACTACATGGTTTGCAATCATTCATATCAAATTTGTTTAAAAGTTCTTTGGCATATTTGCCTTGATGAATGAAAGTACCATTTTGTAGTTGCTTTACTTGGAGACCAAGAAAGCATTGTAGTTCACCCATTGCACTCATCTCAAACTCAGATGTCATGAGTTTTCTGAACTCTTCACACATTTTGGAACACGTGCTTCCAAAAATGATGTCATCCAAATCTGGACAATCATCAAGTCTTTCCCTCTCCATTTTAAAAATAGTGTTTTGTCACTTTTGCCTCTTGTGAAACCAATAGAGAGAAGAAAGGTGGAAAGAGTTTCATACCAGGCTCTATGTGCTTGTTTCAGGCCATACAAAGCTTTATTTAGCTTGTAGACATGATTTGGATTAAATAGATCCTCAAAACCTGGAGGTTGAAAAACATATAACTCTTCTTGAATCTTACCATAGAGGAATGCACATTTAATATCCATTTGAAACACCTTTATGTTGTGGTTGACAGCAAAGGCCAGGAATAATCTGATAGCTTCCAATCTTGCTACAGGGGAAAAAGTTTCATCATAGTCAATGCCCTCTTCATGTCTGAACCCTTGAACCACAAGCCTTGCTTTATTCTTGACAACAATACCCCTTTCATCAGTTTTATTTTTGAAGACCCACTTTGTGCCAATAGGACTCACACCCTCTGGCAGTGGTACAAGCTCCCATACTTGTTGTCTCTTAAACTGTTGGAGCTACTCTTGCATGGCTTCCACCCAACTGTTGTCTTTTAGTTCCTCTTGGTACTTAACAGGTTGATGAAGTGATAAAAAACCAGCAAAAAGACATATGTTTTGGGATTGACTTCTGGTGAGCACCCCTTCACTGATGTTGCCAATGATTTGGTCAGGTGGATGAGACTTTAAGAAGATTAAATCTCCTTTGTATGGAACAATGGCATTTAAAGGTGAGGGCTGCAGATGTGAATCATCTAAGCTAACAACTGTTGGTGACTTTGATGATCCAACAGTGTCTTGAAATGGAGGTGGAGGAATAGGAGGAAGTGGCATGGAAACATGTTGATTTTTATCGACTGTTTGAGGATTTCTATCAACAGTGTTTGAGGATGTGGAAGCAGGGGTTAAAGGGCTACTTTGGTCAACAACTGTTGAGGTAGCAGTGGTTGAGCTTTGACAGCTGTTTTGAACATCTACTGCTCTAGCAATGGATGTAAACTTTTGTTGTGGAATGATGATTTCATATCCATTGTCTGATGGAGGATTTTGAGATGGACCTGCACTGTTAGTCTTGACAAAAACATTTTCAAAAGTAAATTTATCAAGATCAAATAACTCAGCAGGATTTGCAAGGATTTTCATTGAAGAAAGTTCATTGAACTTCACATTCAAAGTCTCTTCCACTGTCTTAGTCCTAGTGTTAAACACTTTGTAGGCCTTAGCAGTGGTTGAGTATCCCAAATGATAAACACAATCAATTTTGGCTGCAAACTTTGAAATGGAATCTTTTAAGTTTAAAATGAAGCATGGGCAGCCAAAAACTTTGAAGTATGAGATCAGTGGTTTGATTTTATACAGAATTTCATAGGCAGTCTTTTGATGCCTGGGGTTTTTTAAAACTCTGTTCTGGACATAGCAGGCAGTGTTTACAGCCTCTGCCCAGAAAGTTAATGGCAAACCTGAATCAGCAAGCATGGTCCTGGCAGCCTCAATCAATGTTCTGTTCTTTCTCTCAACAACCCCATTTTGTTCTGGTGTCCTTGGAATGTTGTACTGCCTTACAATTCCTTTTGACACACAAAACTCATCCAACTCCCTATTTCTGAATTCTATGCCATTGTCACTCCTGAAGACTTTTACTGGCAAGTCAAACTGCTTTTCAACCTGTTTGACAAAGTCTTGCAGAATGCCTGCAGTCTCATCTTTGGAATGTAAGAAATAAGTCCATGTAAACCTAGAAAAGTCATCTGCAATTACCAAACAATATTTTTTCTTTTTAAGACTCATGACTTTTACTGGGCCAAACAGATCCATGCGAAGCATTTGCAAGCACTTGGTTGTTTTGGACTCTTCAATGGACTTAAATGAGCTTTTATGTTGTTTTCCTTTTAAGCAGGAAACACAATGCTCAGGACAGGTGAACACTTTTTGTGGAAGACCTCTTACAAGGCCCTGTTTTGACAAAGCAGTGATTGTCTTGAGATTTGTGTGCCCCAATCTTCTGTGCCATAGTTTTGTCTCTTTGTTAGAGGCAGCTGAGAACAGACATGCATCAGTTCTGTGGCTCTCTTTTGATAAATCAACTACATAAACATTGCCACTTCTTTGAGTAACAAGTTGGGTTTTTCTATTTTTTATTATTTCTTCAATCTTTTTAACCATTTCTGGTCCAACAATCCTACAACACTCCTTAGTAAAAAATGATCCATAACCTTTGTCACTCATTTGAAAGACACTAAGGAGGTTGAATTTTAGATTGTCTATCAGATTGACATTTTCAAACTTAACATTTCCAGATTGTACTGTACTAGAACCCATCACCTTCCCTTTACTATTATTACCAAAAGATATATCACCCCCTCCATGAGTTTTGAATTCTTTGAGTAGGGCTCTACATCCAGTCATGTGCCTGGAGCCTCCACTATCTACATACCAAAGACTATCTAAGCATGCAGAAGCTCCCTTAGTTGCAGCCATCATGGCACAATCACAGACATGTTCACTTTCTTCTGGCTTCTTCTCTTCTTTTTCACCTTGCTTCTTCTCATCTTCTTCAACAGACCAGGGGTCAGACAGTGGTTCCAATAGGGGTTCTGAATTTTCTCCTAACAGTAGTTCACCAACAACAGCAGTAACCACTGCTTCAGCAACTGTATCCACTGTTTCTTCATTTGACTGTCCTTCTTCAGTTTCCAGCCCTTCTGGTATAGACTCTAATGCTACAAAACAGAAATCATCACTAGAAGCATCATTTTTAGCATAGAGTGCAAAATTTTCATCACCTAGCTCATCAGGTAAGCTACTCCAGTCAACAAAGCCTTGGGTGAAAAAGCTTTGTTGTTCTGGTTGAACAACTGTTGGTGCAGCTTGTTGAGGTGCAACTTGTTACACCTGAACCTGAGGAGCTGGGGCCTGGACATACTGTATCTGAGGAACAGTGGTTTGGACATAGTGAACAAGAACAGGGGTTGCAGGAGTGAGTAGTGTTTACATGAGCAACAGAGGTATATTGGGCATAATGCACAGTGGTTTAGTTATTTTGTGGTCTAGGGTTAGAGCTAGGATGTGTGATGATTGGTCCACTAGTTTGACTCCTGCACTCTCTAGTAAAATGACCTAACCTATTACACTTGTAGCATTTTATCTTTGATTTATCCAACCCTACTTTCAGATTCCCATGTAACCCTGGAAATTTTCTCCCTGTCCTTTTGTAAAACTTGCTGGTTCTAACACTCAGCAGTGCAAGTTGGTGTAATATGTCCATTTCCTCTAAATCAGTTGGATCAAAATGCTGAAGATCATTGAGTTCAAAAAAGAGATTGTCAGAAATCTGGTTTTCACAACTAGCTTTGAAAGCATAGTTATTTGAGTAAGAATCAGAGTTATTAAAAGCTCCACCAGCAGTTATGTCAATGTAATGATCATAACCCTGATCCTTACTACTACCAGATTCCTCTTGACCCAGAAGTGCTGTGCTACCAAATGTATAGTCATCAGCAACCTTCCCTGACTCTTGCAACTTTTTTTTCTGGTTCAACTCCCTTTCATAGGTCAGGAGTCTAACAAATTTTAGTTCACTTATGAGACAGCTAAAATGTTCAAACTTTTGTGTTAACGATTCACCCTTGACGTGACAAAAGGTTTCATACTGTTGATTCAAAACTTCTCTATTGTTTTCAATTACTTCTTCGGTACCACCAAATTGTTCCTTAAGTGCATCCCACAATTCCTTAGCACTGTTACAGTGTAACAGCCCAGCATAAATTTCGTTTGGGAGTGCAGATGCAACGATGCTAAATGCCTTGGCATCCAGTTCAATTTTTTGAAAATCCTGGTCAGTATAGTTCTCAATTTTCTTAGGAACCATGACTTTTAGATCCTCAGCACTCGGCACCATTGGAACATGTGGTCCAAAGACAACCGATCGCCAACACCCTGTGTTTTGTTAAGCTAAGATGTGACCCATCCTACGCTGCCAGATGTTATACACAGATCTGACCAACATAGGTGGTTTGAAGAGAGAACCGGTGTTCATTGTGTTATCCTGTGATTGTGACTTCATTTTGGTTGTTTTACAGGTATTGAATAATCAACTTTGTACGTGATTACACCTTACTCTGTTTTTCAACTAAAACCGAACAATCGAGAGTATCAATGAAATTGAACTGAACTTTTACGTCAAAATGATTGTTAGATCAAGTTTGACTGTCCGAGCTCTGATACCAATTGTTAGGATCTGAGTTTCTTTTGATTGTGTTTGTTTAATAAAATGAAGATGAAGCAGAGATATATTGCAGCGGAATTAAATGGAATAAACTTTCAAGACACAATCAATGGAAGAATAAGTTTCAGCAAACATGTTTGGCATATAATCGAATGATTATATTTATTACAATAATCAATTACACTGCATGCATGCACATAATCTCCCCCTCAGCCTGAGCTCACTTGATTGTTCGTACAGAATGACTTGGTGAAGAAGAGAGCTAATAGAATAGTAAAGGGTACTGTTCTATTTATAGTACAAAACAACCACTGAGTATCTTTGGCTGACGTCACCATGAAAGTGATATCTAACCTCCTAACAACCTACAACCACTGATCAATACAAACACTGATGACTAAACAACTGATTACAAATAATAAAGTAAACTATTGCTTCTTCATTCCACTGTTATAGCTCCAGCAGTGCTTTGGGTCTTCAGCAGTATTTGAGGCATATCAGTAGATTGAGCATCAGTGCTTATCTTCAACAGTCTTTATATATCAGCAGTAGTTGTGAAGAGCAGTACTTTGAGGTCATCAGATGTTAGGGCCACTTTAAATGGGAAAGATCTGTTACAACCAACTGCTTATTGTTAATCCCTTGATCTGAACCAGTTTTAGCTTTATCAGCTGTTCCTTTGTAGGGTTCAATCCCAACAGGTGGTTATCACTCACAACATCCAATCAAGTTCCGTCATGTCATCAACCATTATTCCATCACTCACAACCTTTTTTAGTGGAAATGATCATCACTCACCACAACACCCAACAATTTCCCCCCAACCAACAATTTCCCTCACAACATAAAAACCATAACGCGTCAAAAGTTTAACGCGAATTAAAATCCACGCGTGATGGATATGGGGAGGCGGTGGTCTTTTGCTATTGTTCACCCGTGAAACTTATTTATCACGGACAAAACTTAAGCCACCCCAGGTGGCCTAATCGTGTTTTATCATAGTGGGTCTTTAAGCAACGATTTTTTTCTGAAACTAGAGATAGTAAGCTTAGGCCTTAGGCTACCAATCACCGGCTACGATCACCAACGTATTCCGTCAGTTACCTAGCTACTCGGACTTTTATACAATGGCCACTAAAAAAGAGCTACTATCTGTTTAAGGCTATACGGTATGGGGATCGGCTTTGGACCGTCCCCTACCGTCGCCGATCCTACCTCCATGCTGCCCCCCCCCCCCAATGTCGCGTCCTCTCTGTCTTCTTCTCGACGTCCAGGACGATGCAATATGGTGGAATATTGTGGGCCCCTTTGTTTGTTTGTGTTTTAGTGATTTGTACATTAGGCATTACTACTTGTACATAGTTTTGTAGGGTAGGATCATCTAGGACCATCCTCCCGTACCCTCTAGTTTAGTGGGATGGACCATCATTGGGAGGACTATGACGTGGCGCCTACGTGGCGGATCATCCACCATACCCTCTAGCGTAATTCATTCTAGCTATAATTTTTTTAATAGTGTGAAATGACGTAACTAACCTCATGAATATTTCCATTAGATAAACGTGACCATGCACAGCCACACAGATCCCTTGGCGATTTATCAGTTCACCGTCCAGTCAATTCATCACCGTCCGTCCGTTAACTCACTTCACAATCTCCAATTTCATCTAATCACAGACCCCAACCAAAACACTTGCTAACTCAAAATTCCCTAAATTCTCGTATCCAATGACCTCTGCAGTATTCTCCTCTGCATTTTCCCCATATTCCAAAACCCACTTACACCTCCGATCCACCACCAAACACCCACCCCCTCTCCTCCGACCACATTTCACCACCACTCCATACCACCCCACCCTCATTACCCACCTCTCAAAACCAATAAGACTCATATCCACCTCGTCATCAAACACCAACAACCCCATCACCAAACCCCAAGGCGCCAAAATTATCCCACTAGCAATCTCACTCGCAATTGGGTTAACCCTACGTTTCATCATCCCAAAACCCATCCAACTCACCGATCAAGCATGGCAACTGTTATCCATCTTCATCTCCACCATCACCGGCCTAATCTTATCCCCATTACCCGTCGGTGCTTGGGCTTTTTTGGGTCTTACAACCACCATTTTGACTAACACTTTGAGTTTTACGACGGCGTTTAGTGGGTTTACTAATGAGGTTATTTGGTTGATTGTGATTTCCTTCTTTTTTGCTCGTGGGTTTGTCAAGACTGGGTTGGGTGAGAGGGTTGCGAGTTGGTTTGTCAAGTGGTTGGGTGGGAGTACTATTGGGTTGGCTTATGGGTTGATGGTTAGTGAGAGTTTGATTGCTCCGGCTATGCCGAGTACTACGGCCAGAGCGGGTGGGGTTTTCTTGCCGATTATTAAGTCGGTTTCGGTTTCCGCTGGGAGTTTGCCGAATGATCCGTCAGCGAAGAGGCTTGGATCGTATCTTGTTCAGTCGCAGTTTCAGGTAGTTGAGTTTTGGATTCCGTTTGACGCATAGCGGAAAATATTATATGAATTGTTAGAGCTAATTTGAAATTCTTGTTATTGATCAAAGTGATCATAATATTAGAGATGTCAATTACAATTCGTTTGTATGATAACGGATTATCTGTTAGCGGAAGCCGTTATCATCGTCGCCATCGTATTCGTGTTCGTGTTCGTGTGTGTTTGTACAGAGAACAGAGAAACATGCAACTGGATATTGTATTGAAAAATATCTTGGTTAAATAAAATGTTCATACAGAGATTACATTTATACTCGGCCGGTTAGTTTGATAACCGCCTCTAACTATGCTAACTTAATAATAATAATAATAATAATAATAATAGTAATATTAATAAATTTCTAATGCGAGTTTAATTCTAACACCATCCCCTAAACTTAGCATCAGTAATGACTCGTCTCGTCTTCGTCGACAATAAAATGCCTTCTCTTTGAATTTATCATAATGCGTCCATAGATCTGCCATGAATTGTTTTGTGATGCCGAGTATAGTAATATTGTTGCTCATTTCCCATTTTGTCGCTGAAAGTCTTTGAACCGTCGTTAATGCCAATTCAGTGCCGCTAAATCGCTCTGTCGCTAATCTGTCTTCTGTCGCTATCTTTCTTCTTTTGTCACTAACTGTCGTCGCTAAAACTGGAAATCCATTCTTTCCTTTTTGTTCCCGCCATTCCTGCGTCCTTTTTTCCTTCATTTTAACATCCGATGATTCATTGTTAATCATGTGTTTCTGTCTTCTCATATCATTCTTGAAGAATAATATGTCATGATTTCTGTCGACTATTTCCGTCACCGATTCCGGTTGTATCCTCCGCTCTCTTCTTCTTCTTTATCATCGTCCTCTGTTTTCTTTGCATTATCTTTTTCATCTTCTTTGTCTTTCTTCTTGGATTCCCCTGTTTCTTGAAGAATCAATTTCGATGACATCGGATTCTCGAACTCCCCTGTTTCTCCTTGTCTCCCTTCTGATTCTCGTTCTAATAATTCGATTTCGTGTTCTAATTTCATTAGAATCTCTTGCTTCCATTCTGCAAACTCGCGCGATCGCGGAGTCGTGCGATCGGGATTGGATTCTTGTCCGTCTCCATATCCCCTGTTTTCTTTCATCTTACCGTTTAGTTTTTGAACATTTTTACAGGCCATCTCTTCGCTTTCGGGATCGCCTTCTTTGTCCCGTTTCTCGAATTCAATTTCTTGTATCATTGAATTCTCTTCTTTCGGTGTTATGACTTCGCCTTTATCTCCAATATCTTCGAGACGTCCCGATTCGTATTCCAGAAATGCAATTTCGTATTGCAATTCCATTATTGCAATCTCTTGTTTCATGATTGCAATTGCGCGTAATCGCGGACTTATATAATCTGAATCGCTATTTGTTTCTCGCCTCTTCCCGTGTTTGTTTTTCATCTTCTTCGTCCGTATCTTCCCAGGATCATGTAATTCTGATTCTAATTCTTCGTTTTCTAACCATGCGCTCTGATACCACATGTTAGCGGAAGCCGTTATCATCGTCGCCATCGTATTCGTGTTCGTGTGTGTTTGTACAGAGAACAGAGAAACAAGCAACTGGATATTGTATTGAAAAATATCTTGGTTAAATAAAATGTTCATACAGAGATTACATTTATACTCGGCCGGTTAGTTTGATAACCTCCTCTAACTATATTAACTTAATAATAATAATAATAATAATAATAATAATAATAATAATAATAATAATAATAATAATAATAATAATAGTAATATTAATAAATTTCTAATGCGAGTTTAATTCTAACATCATCTTGGGTGATATTTGTTTGACAGTGTTCTGGTAACTCTAGTGCTCTGTTTCTGACTGCTGCAGCACAAAATCTTTTATGTCTACAACTAGCCGAGGGGCTCGGGGTGGTGGTTGCAGACCCGTGGGTCGAATGGTTCATCGCGGCTAGTTTACCTGCTTTCATTTCACTATTACTTACTCCATATATCTTGTACAAACTATACCCACCTGAAACCAAAGACACACCTGATGCCCCTGCTATGGCTGCAAAAAAACTCGAACTTATGGGTCCAGTCACAACGAACGAGTGGGTGATGATCGGCACCATGCTTCTAGCCGTCTCCCTATGGGTATTCGGGTATTCAAAATCACTATCATAATATACATTATTACATCCAAACATCCGCTTAACATGATCCAAAGTACTAATATGATTCATTCGCTACACAGGGATGCGATCGGGGTATCCAGTGTGCTTACTGCAATGATTGCGTTATCGATACTTTTGTTATTAGGAGTGCTTGAATGGGATGACTGCTTAAACGAAACTTCCGCATGGGACACTCTAGCTTGGTTTGCAGTGCTCGTGGGCTTGGCTAGCCAATTAACCGAACTTGGGATTGTTAAATGGATATCAAGTTATGTTGAAGTTATTTTGCAATCTTTGTCGTTGAGCTGGCCTGTGGCTTTTGGTGTTCTTCAGGCAGTTTACTTCTTAATCCACTACATGTTTGCAAGTCAAACCGGTCACGTGGGAGCCTTATATCCTGCTTTTCTTGCTATGCATATTGCAGCCGGGGTGCCTAGGGTGTTGGCCGCACTCGCATTAGCTTATAATACCAACTTATTCGGTGCTTTAACACATTATAGTAGTGGGCAGGCAGCCGTTTACTTTGGAGGTATGTTTCTTATAATACAAACTTTTTTGACTGACATGAATGTTGTCATAGCATAAAGAATGATACACTTGTTTTCTCTTATCTTTTGTTGACAGCTGGTTATGTAGACCTCCCGGATATCTTCAGAATCGGGTTCACTATGGCCTGTGTAAACGCAGTGATCTGGGCGGTTGTTGGTGGTTTCTGGTGGAAGTTTTTAGGGCTCTATTGATTCTCGAGTTACATGTAAGTAATTATCTTAGTTTTGTATATATCCGTCCTCTCGATACAAGCACAACGGCGCTAAACAAGATTCATGTTTTCTGAAAGAGTCAGGGATCTTCAAGTGTTGTTGACTTAGGTTTAATCCAGTTCTCCGCTAAACCATGTATATAATTGGCTCTGATTAAATTGTGCATTGTTCATAACTTCTGTAATTGTAAATGTAATCTCTTTAATATGTTTCCCATGTCCCAACACATTTTTATAGATAATTAGCGGTCAAAACTCTTTGTTATGGTCCGAGTTTGATTATTAGTAGAATGAAAATAGGATTCTCGAGTAATGACAATATTTATAACATGTACATGGGTTTATTGTAATTACTAAAAATTGTTTTACAATCACTCATGTTTTTGATACAAACTCATAAAAGGAGTTTAGGATCCCGATATCGATATGGTAATCATGTCAAAATTGGTCTTGGCAAACCGGTTCTTGTTATAAGCCTGGCTGCTACCATCCCAGCAGCCAATGCAGCTCCAAATAATGCATGCAATCGAACACAAAAATATTTCGCCATAAATATCTTTGTTTTATCCTGCAAGGACGAATCCCGTTAATCATCTTGATGTTTTACAGAAACTTTGGTGATTTTGCAACTTACCTGGTGGTTATCTGAAACGAAGCTGACCACGAGCTTGCCCATGGGTAGTGTAAGTCCACACAAAAACTGCATCGCAAACTCGGGTCAGTTTTCGTTACCTTTGACTTGTAAGAAAGTACATTTGTGTGGAAAAAGAATTATTTGAAAAGCTTACGATGGAAGTGATTGGAAGAGCTTTACAAATGCCAAGAAGAAACAGAAGTGAATAGAGGGAAATCACTGACATTTTGACCACATTTGAACCTGTTTCTGTGCCGATCCGCACCTATGTAAGTGAACCGGAGCTGAGTTAGAGTTGCTTGCGTGTTTCGGGATGTGGGTTTGGATTTTTGTACAAATCGGTGTGGAGACTACTTACCAGTGGAGAGAGTTTTCCTACTGCTTTATCACCTGGAATCTGAGTTTGCAAGTCAAGAAAACTTCTTAAGAAACATAAAAAGATGGCGAAAACAATACGGAAAACATAGAGGTGGCAAAATGATTGATTAAGCAACGGGTCAAAACGGGTTGTCTTTTGTGCAAGCCCAAACGGGCCAGGGTGGATAGGTTGAAGCGAAATGCTGTTTGGTAAAAAAGGTTTTTTTTTTTTTTTTCTAAATTATTAGTGTCATATATGATTAAAAAAAAATACTATTTTAATAGTATAGTTCTCGAAAAGAATAAGAGCTTTTATGCTTAAAAATACACTTTGGGCGATTTACAACCCATTACTCTTTCCACGTATATATTCTTATATTACTTGTTAAAGATAAAAACATAACACAAATCGACCCATTTATAACTATATAACAATACCTGGTGAAAATGGCTACAAAAAAGAATGAGTGATGTTGTAATGCCTACTAGGACAGAAGCCGCTAGAATTGTGCCAGTTATTGGTAGCGTCTCCATCCTTGTGCTACCGCCTTGCAACAGGTAAAAGGCTGTGGTTGCAAAAGGACCGAAAGCCGCAAAGCACAACGGTTCTCCAAGACCCCGGTAACTCAACCGGAAAGGCGGACACTGTAACAGGTTAGTTGAATGGTACTACAGGTTAACCAAAGGGGAACTTTCTGATCTGCCTGTAATATGTGTACCTGATATATGTATCCACAAGTGATCGCAGAAGCCAGTAGCAACATTGACCTCACATTTCCAGCTTCCATGGATGCCCAAACAAGCCCCATAGACCCGACACCAAGGAATAATAATGCAGCCATAAGGGTCCCTGACCGACTGCATAGACACACGATACAAACGTTTTGAGAGATAAAGACGAACAATAGAGAGGTAAAGATTGACTGTAATTTACCTGCCGATCATGTTAACAACAGATTCTTTCTTGTTTATATCTGCTCCTGTATCAAAATCATAAACGTCGTTGCTGTCGAGATTACACACCATATGAACGTACTTTTCATAGCAAATATGCGAATTTTGTTTCACGAATTTGCTGATTTTCTTACCTTAAATTGAGCCAAGTGATTATAAGAACCGATGAAGACAAAAGCAGAACATATTGCTTGGCTGAACACAACCCTGTTTGCAGATAAGCTGCTGCTGTTCCTACCTGTAGACATCGATGTCATTTCATACCAAATACCTTTCTTATATAGGGGATGGACTATCACAATGTTTCAAACAAGTGGCGGTTGATGCTTAATGTCGACAATTGTACAGTTATACTAGTGGAACAAAAAGCTCCATCAGTGGTAACTAAAGTTAATTGTCCTTGACAGCCAGCCGCTGCCAACACTCTGTTACCACTGAGCATCTGTTGCCACTTACGACTATTTGCCACTGATGGACCAAATTGCAACCAATCAATAATGAGTTACCACTTATAATCAGTTTTCGAGCTCGGACCAAGCACCTGAATTCTCATGGCCGGCCTTGTAAACGATCATAACGACACTAAAATCACTAACATAACTCTCGTTCAAGTTTGAACAACTTACAGTCAATGGAACCAATGCAACAGAATAGATTGGCAATTTGATCGCCCGCCATACCAACGTTGCATTAGAGATATCATCTTCATGTGCAGCAGCTTCATCCGGTTGACTTTTCAGGCGAACCAGCTCTCTTCTTCTTCTTCTTCTTTCTCCATGAACCTCTAGGCCTCCAATATGAATATGTTTATAGTATAATCTATGGCTAAAGCAACACCATGATGAAGACTTCAAACCACCCAACAATGAAGCTACTGCATAACACCTGTTAATAAAAAAATGAGAAAATTCACAGTGTGCATGATTTGAAATAACAAAGGATAATTGAAGACCACACATACCTGGTGAAATTGTGGGTGTCTTGAAGATGAAGTGCAGACCTCCATGATGTTTGGGTGCAGAATTTGGGCACCATGTTTAACTGGATGCAACTACCACCACATACTCTTGAGTTTGAAAGTGAAGGGGGAGGATAAGGATGTTTTACACTTAGCTCCCCTACACTTTGGGGTATGTGTGAACAGCTCCACATGGTTTATATTTTGGCAAGATTTCCCTTGTGGTTAGAGAGAGGATAATAAGTTTGAATTAGTAGTGTGAGTGTGTGACAAACATAAGAGACATAATAAAATATTTAAAAAGCATTAATTACGAAAATGTGACAGTCACATTTTTGTTAGGGTCATGCTAGCTGCACACGCCCAAAATTATTTTCACACCCCAAAGCGCCGCGCTATGGCCAAAGCGCGGCGCTTCGATCGACAAAACGTGCTTCGATTGACGTTTGAAACATTTGATACTGTTTGACAGACATAAAGCTGATTATGATGTTTTGTCGTTAACCCTAAGCGCCGCGCTTTGGCCATAGCGCGGCGCTTCGACCCCAAATTTCACCCTTTTAAAGGCCCCTTTTAAAAGCAACCTCTAAGACAGACAGTTCGATCATACACAAACACTTCGATATACATTTTCCTTCATTTCAGATCAAAGGTCTGTATTAGGGGTGTGCAATAACCGAACCGTTAACCGAAACCGAACCGAAAACCGACAAAACCGAACCGAAATTAACCGAAACCGAATTAACCGAAAGGCGGTTAACGGATATTTTTTTTACCATCGGTTAACCGAAATTAACCGAACCGAACCGAACCATTTATTTTTTGTTATATATTTCTAGCTTTTATACCTCTATTTCATGTATTTCATGTTTTATACTTTTATTTAATATAATAATACATCTATTTCATTTATTTATGCCTTCATTTTATTTATTTATACCTTCATTTCATTTATTTAAACATCTATTCATGCATTGCATTATACCTCCATTTCATTTATTTATACATCCATTTCATGTATTTATACATCTATTTCATGTATTTATACCTCCATTACATATATTTCTAAGCAAAAAAATTAGCCCATGTTTGAATTGGTTATTAACCGAAAATTAACCGAACCGAACCGAAAACCGACAAATTAACCGAATTAACCGAACCGATTAACCGATGACTTCGGTTACGGTTACGGATAATGCTAATAACCGAACCGAACCGAACCGTGCACACCCCTAGTCTGTATTGCCTTTATTCCCCATCCGTTGTGTTTCTTCAAAATAACGCGCGGTTTTGCTGTATTAGTTACATCTCTTGAAAAAACGATGTCGTGGTTAAACAACTATATTTTCGGTCAATATTCTGACGAGACAGTTGTTCCTGATTCTTACGAGGGGACCGCTATTTCTGACTCGTATGAGAAACCGGTCTCGTCCAACTTGAGGGAGGCAGAGGTTGTATCTGGCATTCGTTATCGTGATAACACGGTGACGCTGGATTTGAATACCCCTGTGGAGGACCCTTACGCACAACAAGGTTATTCGAATTTCGGTTACGGTGGCGAGTACAGCTTTGTACAGCAGGAGTGTGGTCCAAACGACAGTTACGGTTGTCAACAGAGCTTACAAGGTTATTCGAATTTCGGTTACGGTGGCGAGCACAACTTTGAACATCAAGTATATTCGGACCTCGGTGACGATGGTGAGCCGGGGGATGTGTCTGTTGACGAGGAAGGCTGTTACCCGGTTACGTTTTCGTTTGATACGACGCAGACCTTTTCGTCACGTAAAGAGTTGGTGCGTTGGGTACAAGACACGGCAAAAGACAACGGTTACCTCATTGTGACTAAGAGGTCGAATAAAAGAGGAGAGAATTACAAGATTTGGTTTCAATGTACTTTTGGTGGGGAGCATAAGAGTATAGCTACACAGAGGAAAACGGGTAGCAAGAAAATAGGCTGCCCGTTCGAGATGATCGGGTTTTCGGAATCATCCGGAAGTGTTTGGAGGATCGAGGTGACGAAGGCGAAGCATAACCACACTCCTATTGAAAACTTAGAGGGTCACGCGTATGCGAGAAGGCTTTCTTCGGAGGATACAAAACTGGTTAAGGAGCTGGCAGAGCAAGACATTCCCAACCAAAGTATCTGGTGAACGCTGACAAAAAACAATCCGGCTAGAAAGCTTATTCCAAAAGATATACACAACGCTGTTCAGAAGATCAACGCCGAAAAAAATGTCGGTAAGTCTCCGATGCAAAAACTTGAAAGCATTCTTCTCGAAAAAAATTACACTTATTACATGCGCACGAATGAGATATCAAACGAAGTTGAAGATGTCTTCTTTGTTCACGAAAGATCATTCAATATGTGGTGTGCCTTCCCGCATGTGCTAATGATTGACGCCACCTACAAAACGAACATGTACAACCTGCCATTTGTTCAGGTCGTAGGCATGACGTCGACAAACAAATCGTTTACGGCTGCTTGTGCGGTAATTTCCGCTGAGAAGTCAGAGAACTACCTATGGGTGTTGCAGAGGATCAAGTCTATGCTGGTAGGATGTATGGAACCGCGCGTGATTTTAACAGACAGGGATTTTGCGCTAATGAACGCGTGTGAACAAGTTTTTCCAAAAGCGCATAAGTATCTTTGTCGGTTCCATATTCAACAAAATATTAATAAGAACAGCAAGAAGAAATTCTCTGACAAGGAATGGAAAGAATTCGTACGTACATGACGATGCCTGAGACGGGGTTTCTTATTGCCCAACGATACGGTGTGATTGTTCACACCTTCGACATGCGTGGGAGCTGTACAATTTTCCCTCTGCTGGGCGGGCCAAACGAAGCTGAGGAACCTCACCTGGTGGTTGCGGTTGTGTTCGTCGACCATGGGCATTTCATACATGTAGAGCTTGGAGGTTGTTATCCAATGCCTCCCCCAAACCCACTCTGGACAGCACACAGAACAGAGCGCGCAGCAGCCTGGCATACATTATACAGGGATCAGATCAACACGTACGAAATGCTTACGTATCGTGCCCCTGACCTTAATGTAACCCCATATGTTCACGATGTAGGTTAAATGTGTTTAATAATAATCACGTTTGTGTTTGTTCAATATATGCGTTACATCACGTCCAAAACCGAACGTCACCGACACACATAACACCTCTCACAGGAGTACAATTAATGACAATATACATCATAATACTACAATTAATGAAAAAATACGTCATGTTCATGTACGGTAGGCGGCTGATACACATAACACCTCTCACAGGAGTACTTGTGCTTTCAAACCAAAATGATACGATATAACGGAATAAGACATCACACGTAACCGATTTGATCCGGAACTTGCAGTATAGTCCATATATAATAAAAAATGATGTATAATGGAAAAAACGTAAAATTTAGACTATTATCGACGCGTTTGTGAATTAAAAACAATTTAAAAAAAATAAAAAAAGGCCTTAAACGCCCCGCTATGACCAAAGCTAAGCGCTTTACCCTTGAAGCGCCCCGCTTTGGCCATAGCGGGGCGCTTTGGTCCCTCGTTATACCTGAAGCGGGGCAGCTTCTCCCCCACTTCAACACAAAACACAAAACACACACACAAGGTGCGATTACACACACTGATCTTCGGATATCTTCGTTTTCAATCTTTCGACCGCTAAAAGGTAAATCGAACACCCTTAATCGTTTTGGTTAAATGTACATGTTTGATATTTGTTTGATTTGGGCGTTTGGATCGATCGGGTGGGGCTGTTATTCATCGCGAAGAACCAAAGCGCCGCGCCGAGGCCAAAGCGCGGCGCTTTGGTTCATGTTTATTTATTTTTTTAAATATTATTTGTTTAATAATATTTGTTTAATATTATTTGTTTAATAATATTTGTTTAATAATATTAAAATTTTATAAATAATATTATTTGTTTATTATTTTATATTTAATATTATTTGTTTATTATTTAAATTATATTTAATATTATTTGTTTATTATTTAAATTGTTTAAATAATATTATTTGTTTATTATTTTATATTTAATATTATCTTATCAACGTGCAGGGATGGATTCTTCCGATGACGAGATTGAGCATATGGAGGCTGAGGGAGATGAGGGAGAGCAGGAAGAGCCGGCATGTCCGTACCTGCAGTTTCCGCCGGGGTCAAGGGCGAGGGGGAGATGCGCGAGGTTGCGCGCCATCCCCATTGGGGAGCATGTAGGGATAGACTGGGGTCTGTTGGAGACCGTGGGAGAGGCCGCGCGGGCGCGTAAGATAGTTGGACTAGATACTCCTTGGTCGCGCCTATTTGAGTTAGCGATGGAGGACTCGTACCCTGAGCTTACGTGGGAGTTTCTTTCCACGTTTACATACGCGCCGCATCCGGCGGATTACGTGGAGGACCCGGATTTTCCAGTCTACGAGGTTACATTCCGTCTTGCCGGTCAGGAGTTTCGGATGAGTGTGCGGCAGTTTGTTGTCCATACAGGTTTGTTTAAATAATATTATTTATTATTTTATATTTAATATCATTTGTTTATTTAATGTTATTTTTTTATTTAATGTTATTTGTTTATACAGGTTTGTACACAGAGGCCGAGCTTGATACTGATTTATATACGCAGGCGGTTACGATGATGGACAGGCAGACGCTTATCAGTTTCTGGAGGTCCATTTCCAGGGTTCCCTTTGGGAGATCCTGGCAAAAGGCCACCACCATTAGAGACACCTTGTTCCGATACCTGCAGCATGTTATTGCGGCAACTATCGTGCCGCGGGGTGCCAGCAGGGAGAAGGTCAACCTCAGTGACCTTTTCTTTCTATACTGCCTACTGCGCCGCCAGCCCTGCGATCTAGCAGCCTGCCTGGCAGATTACTTCGCCACAGCATACCACCGGCAGCTCCGCGGGTGGGTGCACACTGGCTCATTCATCACCGCCATCGCACGCTCGCTCGGGATCGTGCCCGAGGGAGATCCGGTGCTGTCCGATCCGGTCCCGTCTACCAGGTTGGGCCGCGCGTCAGTTTCTAGCATGCAGATCACCCGTCGCTTTGATGTTGGTCTGAGGTTTAGGGGCGGAAACGGGCTGATTTGGCAGCCGGAGCCGGTGCAGGAGGTCATCCCGGTTGTTATTGAGGTGAGGCCTGGAGTGTTGGCCCCTCCTGATGTTCAGGCGGCCGCTCGGCAGGCTCAGCTACAGGCTCTGGGACTCGATGAGTTCCCGGGCCAGCCTGAGGCTGAGCCTGAGGCTCAGCCTGAGGCTGAGCCTCAGGCTCAGCCTGTATTAGAGGATCCGGCTCAGGAGGAGCATATCGAGGAGATCCCGGTACCACCAGTTCAGCCAGCTCCTGAGCCGCCACAGTACCCGCAGCACGTTTACGCTGACCTGCCTCCGGTAGCGCGTGAGGTGGCTCGGGACTTCGACCGGCGCCTCAGACGCCAGGCCGCACGCCAGGACTGGATCATCGAGACGCTCGTTTCTCTACGAGAGCGCGCTGGGTTGCCTCCACTTCCCCTCCCACCGTCCCCACCGCACGAGGATTAGTATCTTAGTTTGTTTGTATAGTGTTTTGTTATGTATTATGCAGTCAGTTGTACCTTTTTGTTTTGTATGTACAAACTGATATATATATATATATTGCAGTTAATCTTCTATTTACATCACGTTGGTTTTGGATTGTTTACGTTTAATTCTTATGGTTTTCTGTACAATTTATTTAACGTGTTCGTTTAATTTAACAAAATAAACTAGGTTAACAGTTTATAAAGACGCACTTATATTATATACGTTCTATAAAAATAATGACGTAAAAAACGTAATTATAAAACAACGTATTATAAAACTCAAATACAATTTTTTCCTCCAAAAAACACTACCAAACTAACCCACATCCCACCTATTTCAAAAAAAAAACAACACAAATTCCAGCCAACGCTTTTTGTCTTTTTGCACACTCAAAGCGGGGCGCTTTGAGTGTGCAAAAAGACTAAGGCCGTGTGCGAATAGACCAAGCCTTTTGTTATTTGAATTAAGTGATGTTTCATTTGGTTGTAAATTATGCTTTATGATTGGTACCACATCATATAAATTAAGTTTTCAACTTCTTTTCGAGCATTAATATTAAGAGTGGAGATACACTAGGAAGTTTATTTGGCTAAGAAGGCTAGGAAGTGATCTTGACCATCTATTTAGTTAATCAAGGGCTAAGATTAAATAAGGGAAATTGAAGGAAAGAAAAGAAGCGCGTGAGTTTGTTTAGGGGTATTCTAGTCAATCCAAGGCAATAGTTTCTCTCTCCTCCAATTCCCCCCATTTTTTAAACGTTAATAACTCTTTCATACGACATTATTTATTTTTTTTTTATAAAAATTGCACCAAAAAACGAGCGTTTTTTATCTTTAAAACGAGTATACTATTGCTATATTTTCGAAAAAAAAAATTGAAAACCCAGTTGCGTAAAACGCAATGGAAAAAAACCCAGTTGCGTAAAACGCAATGGAAAAAAAACCTAAAAAATGACATTTTTCTAAAATGCAATGCACCAAAAACACAAATAAATGTCTTATTTGTAAAACGCAATGGCCAGAAAACACAAAGAAATGTCTTAATTCTAAAATGCAATAGCCTAAAAACTCAAAAGAAAGTGTAGATTCTAAAATGCAATGGACTGAAAACACATAAAAATGTGTTTTACCTAAAACGCAATGCACCAAAAAAACAAACACATGTCTTATTTCTAAAACGCAATGGACAGAAAACACTTAAAATGTCTGTTTTCTTAAACGCAATGGACTGAAAACACATAAAAATGTGTTTTGCCTAAAACGCAATGCACAAAAAACACAAAGAAATGTCTTATTTATAAAACGCAATGGCCAGAAAACACTTAAAAATGTCTCATTTCTAAAACGCAATGGCCTAAAAAAACAAAAGAAAGTGTTTTCTGTAAAACGCAATGGACTGAAAACACATAAAAATGTGTTTTACCTAAAACGCAATGACTAAAAACACTTCAAAAATATGTTTTTCTAAAATGCAATTACCAGAAAACGCATAAAATGTCTTAGTTCTAAAACGCAATGGCATAAAAACACAAAAAAGTGTTCTCTCTAAAACACATTGAACCAGGACAATAGTTGTCTGTGAATTGTTTGAACCAGGAATGCAGTTCTAAAAACGCAATGGCATAAAACTTACAGAAAATTTACAGTTTTCCAGAGAACTTGTCTGTGAATTGTCTGAACTACGAATGCAGTTTTCCAGAGGCAAATTTCCAGAAAATTAATTTTCTCATGCATTTTTATTAAACGCAATAGCTCAACCCCAGCCAGGGGCTCTGCCCCTTTGACCCTGCTACCAGGGGCTGCCGCCCCCGGACCCCCGCCAAGATCGTAAAACGCAATGACTAAATAAAAAACCCAGATCGTAAAAATGAAATTAAAGAATTTCTTACATGGATCGAAGTCGATTTCTTTAACGATTGACGGAATTTGAATGATAGAAACACTTATGAGCGATCGAATCGAACGGATCGAGTGATTATCTTCAAAATCATGGGAAAAACGAGATTTTGAATGAAATTAAACTGAGTTTTCTTCAAAAAAACTGAAGAACACGTTGATCGGTGTTTGAATCATTGATTGGTGATGAAAATCGCACTATAATGTAGAGATTATTAAGAAAGAAAGTGAAGAAATGGTTGAAGATGGTGGGTTTTGAAAATGGTGGGTTTTGAAGTTACTGAGGATAAGAAGGAAGAAGAAAGGATATGGTTGACTAAAATATCCTTCCTCTTTATTTTAAATTTTGCCACTTGTCATAATCCTATTGCTTCCTAACCTTCCTAGCCAAAATAAACTTTCTATTTGATCATTTCCCTTGATATTAATAAGGTTCCCTTTTATTTTCTTAAAGTATTAATAAAAATACAAAGTAACCCTTATTCTTTAGGTTGAACTTTAATATACTTGTACTTTATAAGTTTATATAATTAAAAATAATTATTATTTATTATGTTAAGTTTTTTAAGTTTATTTATTTTCTGTTTTTGTGGGTTTTTTATATTGTTTCGATTTAGTTGTTCTTTTTTACAAGAATGTTTTATGTTTTGATCAAAATTTTACAGTCCAACATTTTTACGTCTGCTTTTTGTTCGATTTAAAAGTCTCGCCATCAGGTCCTAAATATTAGTTCATATGAAAATTGGGAAAATCTGGTTTGTAGTTTATTAGTATTTTAAAGCATCATTTAATTATTATTATTTACGTTAAGTTTTTTTTAGTTTATTTATTTTCCGTTTTTGTGGGTTTTTATATTGTTTCGATTTAGTTCTTTTTTACGAGAATGTTTAATGTTTTCATCAAAAGTTTATGGTTCAACATTTTTATGTCTACTTTTTGTTTGATTTAAGAGTCTCGCCGTCAGGTCCTTAATATTAGTTCATATGAAAATTGGGAAAATCTGGTTTGTAGTTTATTAGGATTTTAAAACATTATTTATTATTATTTATGTTAATTTTTTTAGTTTATTTATTTTCTGTTTTTGTGGGTTTTTATATTGATTCGATTTACTTGTTCTTTTTTACAAGAATGTTTTATGTTTTGATCAAAATTTTACGATACTACATTTTTGCGTCTACTTTTTGTTCAATTGAAGCGTCTCGCCGCTAGGTCCTAAATATTAGTTCATATGAAAATTGGGAAAATATAGTTTATTAATATTTTAAATTTTAAAATGTAACATTTAAAAGTTAGCTATAAAAATTTTGCCAATGTTCATAATTCTGTTTTATCACCCACTCTATTAGTTAATGTTTTTATTTAATTAATTAATTAATTTATTATTATTATTATTATTATTCATTTACCAAATTGTGTTATTATCATTAGGGAGGAAGGGGCGATTATTATTTCCATATTATAAATTAGTAACAAGTTGTTGCTTAATGGTGTTGTATCCTACATATTGAGAGTTTTTCAAAAAAAAAAAAAAATCACTTCTAACACAAAGATTTTCACTTTTTGCATTTTAACTCCTTTGCTTTGTTAACTTTTAATTTAAAGTTTTTTATCTTTTCCAAATTAACTCCAACATTTTTTTTATTTTCAACTTTGGTCCCCCATACTCTTTATCTTTCGCAAGTTTTTTCGTTTTACGTTTCGTTCTAAATTTTGCGAGTTAACACGTAACAACGTGCGTGTGAGGTTCAACGTTTTTTCGTCTATTTTTTTCCCATTTTACAGGCCAGTCGAAAAACGTCTATCTTTCCCCGTTAGACAGATTCGTCGCAACGCGCGGGTCCTAGATCGACTTATTTATTTTTTTCTATGTTTTACATTTCGCTCTAATTTAATCGCATTAAAACGCTGCAATGGGCGTGCGTAGTTCAACGATCTTACATCTGCTTTCCTCTGTGTTATATTGTCTTTTTTTATTTATTTTAGGTTTACGAGTTTTTCCGATGTTGGTGGCCGCTGACAGTGATGTGATATTGGTGCTACTTGGCACAGTTTTACGAACGTTTTTAATGTATTAAGTTTTTTTACCAATAATATTTTCGAGTTTACCTCTATATTTCCTTTACTTAAAAAATTAAATTTTACATGCATGTTTTTATGTACATGTAGGCATAAAATCGATTTGCTCTACGTTTCGACGTACACTTTTACTGGAAACGAGTCTGGCCAGATATAATATGTTTCACTTAAAAAACCAGTTTTAAGGGCATGTTTTATGTACGTTTTTGTATAAATTCGAGTTGGACTACGTTTCAACGTAAACTTTTTTGGAGAAATGTTAGATCAAATATAATATGTTCGCGTCTTTTTATGTATGTTTCGTAAATTTTGTTTCGAAGCGAGTGGAGTCAAATTGTGCTTTTCCTCCTTTTTTTCAAAAGCTACAATTAATCGCTTTTGATTACACGTGTCAGTTCCTTTATACCCGTTGATGTTTTCTAGGTATGAATTGGGCCACATATATTATGTTATGATTGTACGATATAAACTCGATTTACTTTACGTTTTGATCAAATTGCAATGCTTATATAGGTCACATTGAGTTCAGTCAGATACTTGAAAACATGCGTTTTCATATGGTACACGCATCACATAACATTTGGACTCATTCTTTTAATATTTGCGCCGCTACGCGCACGGGTCTTATTGCTAGTTAATGTAAATCTATAATAAATAAAAGAGTAAATGGCCAAAATCGTCCCTGAGGTTTGGGCATGTTTGCCAGTTTCATCCAAAACAATTTTTTTGTACCATTTGGTCCTTCACATTTGAGATTTTTTTGTCATTTTCATCCAAACGCCTAATTTGGGTTAATTTTCTGGCATATATTTGGATGAAAATAACAAAAAAAATCTCAAAACTTAGGAACGATTTTGGCAAAAAGTTAGACGTTTAGATGAAAATGATAAATTAGCCCAAAAGTGAAGGGCAATATAGTAAAAAAAATTGTTTTGAATGAAACTGGCAAAAATGCCCAAACCCAGACGATTTTTGCAATTTACTCTAATAAAATCTAATTTGGTGGAAACTTACAAAGATATAATAACGTAGAACGGGGAGCGGGTGCGGTTGGTTGTGGAGGACTGAGATTTGAGTTGAAATAAAACGCTCAAGGCCAATTGAGTCGGCTCATTATTTTTTTTTGAGTAAACCTTACTTTTCGTTCCTGTGGTTTGCTGATTTTAACAGTTTTAGTCCAATAGTTTAAAAATTGCATTTATCATCCAATAGTTTATAATTCTAACAATTCTAGTTATTATTCATTTATCAAATTGTGTTATTATCATTAGGGAGGAAGGGACATCCAATGGTACTACCCTTGTCCCGACCAATCAACCGGCGCCATGTTAAATTCTTTACAAAATAACTTTACACTACAAAATACTGGTGATGCCCTACCATAAGTACCCTTGAACCATGAACCCCACTCTTTTACTTCACCCACCAATCCCACACACCCTTAAACCTTAAACTCATCAACATCCCAACCCCCAACCCTTACCCTTGCGGCTTTCTCTACCCGCATAACACACCCTCAACTCTTACCCTTGGGGGTGGCGACGGTATTGTAGTGAGGGTTGGAACCCTCAACCCTCTACTCGTAAGGTGCCCGCACCCCTTATTCATTTACCAAATTGTTTACACAATAACTTGTTCATTTGTAATCTTACCAATCTTGATTATATTAAAATGATTTAAAACGAGTTCACTCGTTAAGTTAGAATAGTTTCATGTTTATCATTTTATCAATTAATTTGTTACACAAGATATATAGCGATAACTAACATAAACTATAAGTAGAAAAAAACATATCTCGATAATAATGGACTCTTTTAAGTCTTCACTGCTCACATGATATTCAATCACAAGGGTTTTCATCGTGTTTAACTGAAGCGTTTACCTTTTTTTAACATAATATGTTTTAAGCGTTCACTAATTTCAAGCAAGCAAGGTTCGTTAAATCCGCTTGGTTTTCTACTTATTTATTTTGGGTTGGTCCAAGTCGAATACCACAAGGAATGCCTCATATGGTTATCTCTAATTTCAAATTAATTGTGGGACATGTTAAATATGGGCAGAAGTAGTAAAGCAATAGCCTAATAGTTGTAGATATATAAAATTTAAAGAAGGATTATAGAATCAGGGTGGGGTTCGGCTACAATGTCCATTTTTTCCTACAAAGTGTACAAATTCATAAAACACCACAATTTTAGCCATAAAACACACTCAAAACCCACAAATAAAAGAGTGAAGATCACTAAAACACAATATTCAAACCCTAACAGTCAATAAAAACTTCAAACACACCATCGTAGAACTATGAATATAAAACACAACATGATAATCAACATAAAACATACTAATGTTAATCATTCGATAATCAAAGTCTTATCATCTAAAATTCAACACAAAACCCAGAAATATGGCGTTTTAGTAATCTTCATTTTGTTATTTGTGGGTTTTGAGTGTGTTTTATGGTTGACATTATGGTGTTTCTTGACTTTTTACACTTTGTAGGAAAAATGGACTTTGTAGCCAACTCCCACCCATCTATTACACTTTCACACAAAAATCATTGACATATGTTATATTTTACAACGTTTAGTTCTATAGACTACTTGTCCAAAAACTTCTAGATGCGTGAGACAATTTAGTTTTGCCTCATTTGCATCTTTCAATTATTGACCGTTTTTCACATTTCATTTATTGGTAGATCTTAGTTCTTGATCTTCATCGTTTTCATTAATTCAAGCACTACACTTCAACAAAATTATCATCAACGACGATTTTTGTTTCAATTCCATACATTTCAGAACATGATATAAGTTACCAAGATCTCTTTATTTTTAGGTACACCAACCTTCTAAACCATCATGTCTAATGTCTCTTTAGACAACCACTTTATTACACCTTAACTTGACCATTTTCATTACTTGCTCCATGTTCAAGAAATTCTTATAACCGACTAGTCTACAACTATAACAACCCTTGAAAATACCCTAAACGCTTCTTAATCAAAAAAACCAAACCCGCATAACATTTATTTTAATAAAAAATGAAAAATCAAGAATAATACACCTGTCGCGGGCCGCGACAGGTTTGAAAGGGGTCGGTTACGGGGCGCGACTGCCCATTACTTGCTGGAAACGTTTTATGCCACGTGTCACACACGTGGCACATCTAGGGGCTGACTCGGCAACCCTAGCCGTAGCTAGGGTGCCGTCGCGGGGCACGAAAGCAAGAGAGGGGGCGGTCGCGGGGCGCGACAGGCTCCCTAAAAACCTATAAATTGAGCTTCAGTTGGCCATTTCAAATCATTCAAAATACCCCCTAAATCACGAAGCTCTGCCCCATTGTTAGTATTTTAACCCCCGATCACTAATTCGATACCCTGTCCGATTGATCTGGAACCCAGAAACTGATGCCAAAGCGCTGTCTGTTTAGGGCTATGCTTTGTAAACTAAGTTGGGGTTCTGTCTCATGACGTATTGATAAAGTTGAATTTGGGTTATTATACTAACACGTGTGCATTGTATATTTTTAATAGGAACTCAAGAAAATTATCAGAAAATATCACCAGGAAGCCTGTAGATAATCCTAAGTTTACAATGTGAGTCATTATCTTTTTCTCACAGTTTGTGAGTCATTCTCCATTTTATCACATTTTTGTGATACATTTATATTTAAAATGCTTTACAAAACCCTAAATGTTTATGAGTTATAATTACAGTGATTAAATTTTTGTATTCTACAATTACTATCGGTATGTGGGGTTTTGTATACATTACTTGACACTCGTTAATATTGGACAATGAGTTAGCCAATATTAGCATGACCACAAGCACAGGGGAAAATGGTGCCCCAGTAGCAATACTGTTTGAGAAATTGGTAAATATAAACAAATGTAAAAACTCTTGATGCTGTAAAATATAACAATGTCTCTTTTTATAAAATAGAATGAACTCGCAAGTATTTCTTGCTGATAAAATATTTTTCAAACGCATTTCAGGTAGCTGGATGTAAAGCTATTAAAAGCCAGTTATGGAGTACCGAAGGCTTAAATAAAGTGCCTATAAGTTGCCTAAATAAAAAGAAGAAATTTATGTTTTCAAGCAAAAAGGGGTTTTCCCTATAAATACATTATAAATGAAATATGGGTTTTAGGTTGTTAAATATAAAAGTTGGTGTTTTATAAACTCTGAAATTATTTTCTAACTACGATCATGATGAAAATTTTTCGCTGCGTAATAAATAAACACCGGTACCACTTGACTGGTTCACGGCTCCCGCTCCCATGGTGGGGTCGGGGGTTGTGACAGAAAGTGATATCAGAGCCAATGGTTTTACCTATTTAGGTGTTCTTTTAAATACCTAAATTTTAAACAATTATGTTAGGAAATTTATGTAAATAACTTATGTGTCATTCTGTGTAAATACATCTCAATATGTATATTATAATTTTTATGTCATTTTGACAATTTTTGAATTCACAGTATGAGTGATTAAAATACATCTGACACCTATCGTCACCTGTCCCACTCTTCACTGGATGAAGGACCATCCGAGTTAGCATTCGGATACGTATCTGATTCCGAAGAACCTTTTGTTTTTAGAGCCAAATTTGAGGAAGGTTTTCCACCCAAGAAAAAGGGAATGGTTTAATAATATGGAAAAAGAAAATAGGAAGAAAAAGAAAACCACAACAGCTACTATAACCTTATCTGAAGAAACCACTCAATTCCCGTTAACCAAACGACTATGGGAGGAACTCGACCGTAGATTACCAAACTATGATATGTTTCAACCTATAGCTAAAGAAACAAACCCAAACCTACATGTCTACCCAGAACCACATTTAACTCAGAGGAAATCTCGAGGATACCTGCACCAAATCCAATAGAACAATGGTGGGTCAATGACTGGGAATTTCACAACCTCATACAAAACCCTTATCTCCAGCCACAACCACAATTTCCACCATATATCCCAAACGCCTATCCAGCCATGAGCTCCGAGAATATATCTGAGTTGAGACAATATGGAGAGGAACTGTTGTCAGCAGGACACCGAGTTCGTGATATAGGTGAAAAGCTTGTCCGGAAGTATGACGAGGAGAAGTTGCAATTCTAAAGACAAGACAAACCATATATATATATATAGGCTAGGAGTTGGCTAGAAAGTCCAAATTTCCTAAAAAGTGTAAAAAGTCACAAAACACCATAATGTCAACCATAAAACACACAAAAAACCCACAAATAACATAATGAATATTACTAAAACATCATGTATGTGGGTTTTGTGTTGTGTTTTAGGTGTTAAGGCTCTGATTACGGAATGACAAATATTATTGTGTTTTATGTTGTTTAGCATTTTGTGTTTTATATTTATAGTTATACGATGGTGTGTTTGAAGTTTTTATAGGATATTAGGGTTTGAATATGGTGTTTTAGTAATCTTCATTTTATTATTTGTGAGTTTTAGGTGTGTTTTATGGCTGAAATTATTGTGTTTTATGACTTTTTACACTTTCTAGGAAACTTGGACTTTCTACCCGAACCCCACTCTATATATATATATATATATATATACATACTTTCCTTATACTTTTTTAATATATATATATATATATATATATATATATATATAGGCTAATTATAATGAAGAAACCCACTCCAGTTAAGAAAACTATGAAAACTCTATAAGTGGACCAGAAGTAGGCACATGTTTTTTGTAAGAGATTGACTGAGGGGTATATTAGGAAATTTGCCCTAGACAAGACATTAAATGCACCAGTTGACATTTGAACTAGACATTGACACACACTTCTCTCTATCTTTCGACACACACTTCTCTCTATCTTTCTCTCTCTCTGGATAACCATTTCCAGATCTAACATCATTCATAATCAACCACCAAAATTCTTTTTCTTATCAAAATCATTCATAATCAACCACCAAAACTCTAGATCTACAAGTGTAACAACCCGGTGATGGCGTTGTTCAAAATTCTTCTTCTAATCCATCGATCCACCACAAATCATCACCAAAACCACTGGTTTTCTTGGCGGATTTAGTGCTTTGAGTGGTTCAAGATCCGATGGTGGTTCCAAGATCCAGCGGTGGTCAACAAATCCGATGTTGAAGATGATGTTTCAGATGTTGCAGATGATCCAAAAGATGTTTGATGTTGAACATGATGTTCCAGATCTAAAAATCCTCCAGATACATAAGTATGTTTGTGTTTTTGTAGATCTTTATTTTTTGTGTTTTTGTAGATCTCCAACTTTTTTTGTAATTTTCAGATTTGCAGTTTTTTTGTGTTCCAGATCTAGAAGGATCTCCAGATTTGCACTTTTCAGATTTGCAATTTTTTTGTGTTTTGTAGATCTGCAACTTTTTTTTTTTTAAGAAGATGAATGTTATTACTGATTTTATGATTGAATCTAAAAAATCTATTGTTTTTGGATTCTTGTTAATGAAGTTATATTTTTTTATATAAATTTTGTAAACTGCTAGTTACATTGTAGCATTGCTAGTTACATTACTTATGTGGATTATCGTTAATGAAGTTTATTTTTATGTAACAATTCTCATAACAATTCTTTTGCATCTTAGTTACGAAATGTAACAATCAAAGAAAAGATACATGTTACATTTTTCCGTGTTACATAAATAATGCATGTTACTGAAAATAAAGTGCATTGTTACACTTTTTTAGATTGTTGTAAAAATAAAGTGTTACATTTTTTTTCCAGATTATTGTAAAAATAAAGTGACTGTTACAGAAACAAAGTGTGTTGTTACATTTTTTTTGTGTTAGAAATGTAACAATCAATCAAAGCAAAAATGCATGTTACAATTTTTTGTGTTACAGAAATAATGTCCGTTACAGAAAATAAAGTGTATTGTTACACTTTTTTAGATTATTTGTAAAAATAAAGTGTGTTGTCAATTTTTTTTCCAGATTATTGTAAAAAATAAAGTGTCTGTTACAGAAACAAAGTGTTACATTTTTTTGTGTTACAAAAAAAGTGTTACAATGTGACGTAAAATTGATCATGTAAAAATTATGTTACGTTTCTATGTAATATTTTTATGTTACAGAAATAAAGTGTGTTATTACAAATGTGGCATAAATTGACAATTAAAAAATGTATGTTACATTTTTATGTAATACAAATACAAATGTATATAAAAAATAAACAAAAGATCTGATGTATATAAAAAATGAAAAAAGGGAGAATTACATCAAAAAGAAACAAAAATCTGACACATGCAGAGTTTTTGTTTGTTTGTGTCAAATAAGTGTAAAATTCTTCCAAGTATACCCTTTAGGTACACATTATATATTTTAATAATGAGAGAAAGGGATAAAAATCATTAGATATGCAAACAATCATCCTAGCCATCCATCCACTCTAATCAATGGTTATTATTGGGTTTTTAGGGTTTCTTTAACTCAAGGGGGTTTTTAATTTATCCTTCCCCTATAATATATAACATATATGTGTATATATGTATATACATCTATGCATGCTAAAACTAAAATACTGACATGTATGATTACAATTTTTAATAATGCAATATGGTCAACAAAGTGTGTGAATAATTGTTTTATTTTAATTATTTTGTGATATTAATACCTGAAAATGTTTGCAATTCAGATGTCAAATGAAGTATCACGTACTCAAGAAATTCATGCTAATGATAGAAATTCTTTGGATGAAAGTGCTATAGAAAATATAGTAACTCAAGGAATAGCTAGTGCCATACCCTCGATTATTGAAGCCATTAAAAATTCTGTTCATGTAAACAATAATACTACTATAAGCTGTAAGCAGACTCATTGCTTCAAACCTAGCAATGATATTCTTGTCAAGACTCCACTTCCCAAAAGAAAGAAAGCCACAACCTATGGTTGTTTTTATAAAGAATTCCGCTCTAATAATTCCTATAAGAAGAAAGGAATTGGACCGTCAACGGCACAACCTACCTGCAGAAACAATAATGAAAAACAGTCAGAAAAATGCTATTTTAGCAGAACACCCTACTGTAACTTCTGTAAATAGACCAGGCATATAGAGGAAGAATGTAGAAGAAAAACTAATATATGTTTCAACTGCGGAGAAACAGGACATATCAAACCATACTGCTCAAAACTGACAAAGACACCCTACAACTAGGCAAAAACATTAGAAGAAGTTAAGAGAAACGCATGAACATTCATACTTACAACGCAGGAGGCAGCAATAAATTGAGATATATGCACCAATACGTTCTTGTCCATAACATCTATGCTAAAGTATTATGTGACTCTGGTTCTAATAAAAGTTTTATAAATAAATGTCATTGTACCACGAGGATTTCTTTCATGGAAGCAAACGCTCATTTGCCTTATGTAGGATCATTTGCACAACCAAAACGAGTCGTTCAGAAGAGTTCTAACCAATACGAAAGGCGGAATCAGACGTATCGGAGTTATTTCAGCTGATTTGCACTTAGATTCACTTTAAATTGTCTCTGTATTGATATCAGATCGTTTTACAATGCTGGAGACACTTCGGCAGAGCTTCGCTACCAGAATCAAAACGTTACAAATGATTTGAACAAGGCTAGTATTTATAGGCAGGTCATTCCGCACGAAACGGCTCAAGCGAAATGGCCAGATCCATTTCGTACAAAATGGACATTGTTCATTTCGTGCGAAATGGCATTTTTCCATTTCGTGCGAAATGGTTCATACCTATATGTTTCACGTTTTTCTCGTACAGCGTGCCCTGATCTAACCAATCTAATACAAGACTTGATACAAGACGAAGTCGACAGACATATGCACCAACAGACTCCCCCTTGGATGTTGACGAAGTCTTCAGTGTCGAGTCTTCGGTATGTCACTTCTTCAGTCTTTATCAGTCTTCTCGCTCTCTTCAAAGAATTCTCCATTGTAAGCATCCTCAATCAATCTCTTTCTCTTCTTCTCTCTCTTTCTTCCAGAATCTCAACCTGTCTCTATCTTCTCTTGATCAGATCTCTTGATTCTTTAAGTTCTTCAGCATCAGCAGCTTTTATCATGAATACAGTTCCATAATCAGAAGCTGGCTCTATACACTCCCTCTTCAGAATCCCCCTTTCGATAAGCTGGGATCGCAGTCTGGAATAGCTCTTGTTCTAGGATCATGACCTGGCTCAAACTCCGCAACTTTCACAGGTTCAGGACTGTTTCCTGGCTCTTCGTATGTTGAAAGTCCACAGAAATCAGAACCTGGCTTCTGCATATCTTTCAGGAGTCGAAACTTTGCTGCTTCTGCCTGCACAATCTCTACCTAAAACATAAGTTTTACAGATTTTAACAATTTGACAAATTTATATATCACTTGCAGGTATCGTTTAAAATGATTTAACATTTAAAATCTTTGATGACCACTTGTAAGAATAACATCTCTTTCTAATCAAACTCTCCCAAACCTGTTCATCATGTTTAGCACTTGGAATTTTGAAAATCAGCTCTTCAACATCAGTTGTCGAAAATCTTTTTGTATTTTTCAAAATTTTATGCTAAAACACTCCGAAAATCTTTTTGGATTTTGTTTATAATGGAAAGCAATAAATAAATATTTACAAACAATATTTTTGAGAGTTTGTGTAAGAGGATCATATTAGTTTATGAGACAAATCACCAACACCGTTAAGCTTTAAACATTTTAAGTTCTAAACGATTCACGTAGATTGTCAGTATACTGATCCACTTAAATTTTCACACAAAGTTCAACTGTATCGAGATACGAGATTAATGTTTTAAGCGCTTAAACTTATTCGTGTGTCCCACCTCAGAATATACTCCCGTATCCAGACTCCTATATTCAGTCTTACAGGTGAATGTACACTAGTGATATCTGTAAAGGGGTTAAATGCGAGACCATGAGGGCTCAGGCTATTGCTTCCGCAAAATCAGAGAGATGATGGTTCGACTTTCAGTGTGTTCCCTTTAGAGAATCTTTTCTTCAATAGCACGTGATTAGCAATTTTCAATGTTTCATCATTTTTTATACTGAGGGCGAGCTTTAAGAATAAAGCAATGTAAAGTATTATACGAGGACTAGGCTATTGCTCCCGCAAAATCAGAAGTCCAGGTATAATACCCCAGATATCACCACGCACAAAGACCTAGTATGTCAGAAATAGAAAGCCCTTCAAACAAGATTTCAGGGGTTACCTATATATCCGAGAGATGTTCCCCACGAAATAAGCAAGTTTGATATTTAGGTTTATATTTCGAACACAATCTACTAAGCGTGTAAAAACCTACTGGCATATCATCAGTGAGACCGTTTATCATATTTTCACTTTCCAATTCTTTAGCATCCCGTGATTGTCCACTGATGTACTATCATTTCCTCTTTTTCACAACAAAGCTCGTTTTGAATTTTTCAATGTTTTTGGATTTTGAGATTTTATTATGTTTTTGACTTTTTCAAATTTTTGAAATTTTTACCCCCCCTAAAATCAAAAATATGTTTCAATTTTAGATTTTCAGGGAAAATTTGAAAACAAACTGTATAAATAAAGTGACAACTGTTGTGAATTGCTTCAATTCGCCATTCTGTCACACCCCGATTTCCACGTGTCACCGGTGGGCCCGGTGGGGGAGTATCGTGACGTGGTTGGCAACATAATAGTCAAACAACACAATATTTAATATGCACAGCGGAAGCAATTTAAAAGATATAATACAACCGAATTTAATATTGTAATATCATATGTCACAATATTCGGATGTTTATCCACAGATGGATCGGAAACAAAATGGAAACAATAGTTCAACAGACTTCAGGCATCTTAAGTTTGCGAGACTCTTTATTGATGCTAAGGAGACAATCCAGCCAATTACGCTTAGTACCTGCATTTAATCTTTTTGGGAAAATACGTCAGTTTACACTGGTAAATACAATCAACTGACTCATTTTGGAAAATGATTGAAAATTGATTTGGATGCACGTGGCATAAACATTTTATTTAACTTGGGAGAATTATTTAAATATATAATCTTGTGAACGAATTACATGTTCCTTGTGCGTTCAGTAGCCCGGATCTTGTCCGGGTTAAAGATCAATAGACACACCACAATATTCTTTTGTGCACTGACGGTTGTACGCCTACACCCCGCGCTTAAGTCGTGGCCATTTCGTAAAATGATGCCTAGGATATCCGGGACATGGTCATTAACCCCCCAAAGGCTTTAAGTAACAAGACTGTTTAAACGAGCCGATCAAATTATTCAATTAACCACCCAACGATGGAAGATTTGATGCCCGATCAAGCGGTATGCTATATACCGTAACCCAAGCCCGTATAGGGAAAATAAGTTAAAAGTATTTACCTGAGCAAAGTATAATTCACAATAAGCAAATTGCAAGTAGCTTTTACTGGTCCTCCTAATCTGGAACGAAGGTTTATAATAACCTATTAGAATCCTAACGGGTCTTTAATTAAGCTTAAGCTTAGACCGGCTAGTTTCAAAGATACGGTTACGATTTAAGCGAAGACCGGATAGAATGTGATTTAGACCCGACAAGTTCAGAGACTTGCTTAATATGGGTATTTCATTCACATTCTGGATTTTGAGATAAAACGATAAGGTTTGACCCGTTTAGGCTAGTTTATGTAAACTAGTTACATAAACCGAACCGAACGCGTAATAAGCGTAACGAGTATTCATGAGAGCTATTTACAGGTTTCCTAAGTTAATATGATTCATATATGTTGTGACATCAGTAAGATGTCTTTTATTATGCCCGAAACGAATTTAAACACAAACTATGCCCCGTAGGGGTAGTTTGGTCATTTAAAAGGTTATAAAAGAGTTTAAGTATTCACCGGAGTTACAGGTCTGATGTAATCAGTAAAAATACTTATTTTACCAAGTTATAACAGTAGGATAAAGTATATATGTGAAATTTAGTAATTATAACCAAACTATGCCCCGTAGGGGTATTTTGGTAATTTCACATAAGCCGAAAAGCTCAAAACTGAAGTCTGAGTTTATCAACCTTTGCTTACTGTTAAAACATTATAATTTGCCTCAAATATTAGTAGGTATCAACCCTTGTATGTTTAAAATAATTCTGGTACATACTATGCGTTAAAACGCTTAAAAAGGCGATTAGAAGCCATTTCCGGTTTTGATACATAAATCTGATATTTTTATATTTCCAGAAGCCTTAAAATAATTTATTTATCATATGTGATCAGTAGAAAAAAGGTTTGGAGTCGTTTAGATATGTAAAACTCATTTTATAGCCCGTAAGGGCAAAACCGACAATTACCGGATTAAGCCTACGACTATAAGTTATGCTCAGCCTAAAATTAATTAAAAATCTTTAAAAATCCCAAAATAATATATTACATCATTGGGTAAAGAGTTTGATATCAAAAAGTATGCTTAAGTAGGCTATACGCTAAATATGCCGTTTAATTAACATAAAGCTTTAATTTTACGCTAACGAGCATAACTCTTAAACTACACCTCAAACTGATGTCAAATTTTGCATACAAGTTTATATATCAGTAATTAAAGTTTCTACTCTTTTACATTTCCAAAATTCACGTCTTAAGGTAATAAGGGCATAATGGTCAACATATGAGCAATTAACGGAATCATGCATAATAATTGGTTAATTAATGAACCATGGTGTATAATCACAGAGGGTTATACTAGCATGTTACCTGGTCCAAATAAAGCTCTAGGGCATTTCTAAAACATGCCTTAACGGGTCAGAACTGAAAGTCAAAGTATAAGTCAAACTATGCGACTTTCGGTTCCGAACCGGGTCTAAACAGGAAATTGTCGGGTTGAACATGTTTAGACATGTTCTTACACTAATTACCAAGTCATATTAATGATCAAACAGGTTGTATGTGTTCTACATTGCTAATTATGCATAAATTGTAATTTACACATTCTGTTGACTTTTTAAATACAAGTTTGACCCGACATTTGACCTAGTTAGAGTGGGAATCAGGGGGAACCCTTTTGAGGGTTTATTACCCACATAATTACCAACTTATAACTACTTTTAATTCGAGATTTGACTGAGCCATTATTAATTAATCTCGAAATCAAACCGTAATTACGATGGTTTGACTTTTAGCTAAATAACTAAGCTAAACTTAATTTAGAAAGGTCAAGCAAACTTACAAGTGTCTAATGGTTGATTAGGAAGGCCTGGAAGATGCTCCTGTGCTCCACAATTGATCAGAAGATGTTGAGGAATGAATGATCAAAGTGTTGCACTTGTGAGCTCCTTATATAGTGATCAAGGCTCCACAATATGTTGACAAATAAGTCTAGCACTGACCATAAGTTACCAACATGTGTCCTATATGTTTAGGGATTGTTTAGGGGCCAAGGGATAAGTGGAAAACCGTTAAAAATCAGTTTCATGCGCGTAACAGTAAAAACAGCAACTTTCTGTCGCTGGGCAACTGCTTGTGCACCGTAAGGCTTCATGCTTGCGGTGCGCAAGCCTTCATCAGGGACCAAAAATGTTGTTCTTTCAGTATTTCGAAAGGGCAACCTCATTATCCGACTTTGGGGCCTCAATTATCATTTAGGGACCTCCCAAAATGGCCTTGAACAGTTACATACCCTACCATTTTGAATTGTTTGCTTGGATTCACTTTGAAAGTGCCGAACAATATGGTTTACCGTAGAATTTTTCATAGAAACCTATCATGCACTTCGAATTCCATTATTGTCAATACATTTCTGGATTTACAAATATATTAGATGTTTAATATATATATACTTGGGTCTTGGGATTTATAAATGAGGTCGTTCAGAGGTAAAAATTTAACATGACGCCACTTTCAAATCCTGCCAAAACATCTTTATTATGTCCGGGTTTACAACACTTTTTGTCTTACATGACACGTGTCGTTACATCATTGAACATGAATTTTCGAGGTGTTACATCCTCACCCCCTTAAAATAAATCTCGACCCGAGATTTACGGAAATAAATAAGGGTACTTTTCTTTCATTGTGGATTCAACTTCCCACGTGTATTCGGGTCCTTTACGGGCATCCCATTTGACCTTTACAATAGGTACATGCTTCCTTCGAAGCTTCTTAACCTGTCGATCTTCAATCGACAATGGCTTTTCCACAAACTTCAAGCTCTCATCTATATGCACATCTGTGTGTGGTATAACCAGTGATTCATCAACGAAGCACTTCTTCAGATTGCAGATGTGGAACACATTGTGAATTCCACTGAGCTCTTCAGGTAAGTTTAACTTATAGGCAACTGACCCGACACGTTCGATAACCTCGAAAGGTCCTATGTATCTCGGGCTTAGCTTGCCTTTCTTACCAAATCGCATCACCCCCTTCCAGGGTGATACTTTTAGCAACACTTTGTCACCTACTTCGAAGTGAAAAGCTTTACGCTTCGGATCTGCGTAGCTCTTCTGCCTATCCCGGGAAGATTTGAGACGGTCACGAATCTGGACAATCTTGTCCGTCGTTTCAAAGACCATCTCTGGTCCTGACAATTGGACATCTCCAACTTCTGCCCAACAAATGGGCGATCTACACTTTCTACCGTATAATGCCTCAAAAGGCGCAGCCTTAATGCTGGTATGGTAGCTATTGTTGTAGGAGAATTCGACTAAGGGTAGGTGCTTATCCCAACTACCACCCAAGTCAATCGCACATGCACGTAGCATGTCTTCCAACGTTTTAATAGTACGCTCACTCTGACCGTCTGTCTGAGGATGGTAAGCCGTACTAAAGTTCAAACGTGTGCCCAAAGATTGTTGGAAGCTTTTCCAAAAATGGGACGTGTACCTAGTGTCTCTATCAGAGATAAGAGACACAGGTATGCCATGTAAAGCTACAATCTTGTCCACGTATAACTGGGCTAACATATCGGAGCTATAAGTCTCCTTGATGGGTAAGAAATGTGCTGACTTAGTCAGTCTATCAACTATAACCCATATTGTATCATTTCCTTTCCTTGTCTTGGGTAATTTGGTAATAAAATCCATAGTTACCATTTCCCACTTCCAAGTAGGAAGTTCAGGCTGTTGTAGCAAACCTGACGGCTTTTGATGTTCTGCCTTGACTTGTGCACATGTCAAGCATTTTGCTACATAGGCAGCTACAGACTTTTTCAAGCCTATCCACCAATAATTTGCCCTTAGATCCTGGTACATATTATCAGTTCCAGGATGAACGGAGTATTTGGAACTATGGGCTTCCTGGAGGATAACATCCCGTAGTCCTCCATAAATTGAAACCCATATTCATCCATTCAATCTTAGAATTCCGTCCTTGCTAAGAGATAACTGCTCCTCAGTTACTCCTAACTTTTCATTGGGGTAGTTAGCTTCCAACACAGCTTCCTTCTGTGCAGCTAACAACCTTTCAATCAAATTATTCTTTACTTCAATGCTTTTGGCATTGATTCGGATGGGTTTCACCCTCTCCTTTCGGCTCAAGGCATCAGCCACTACATTCGCCTTGCCGGGATGATACCTGATTTCACAATCATAATCATTTAAAGTCTCCATCCAATGGCGTTGCCTCATGTTTAATTCTTTCTGATTAAACAGATGCTGGAGGCTCTTGTGATCAGAATAGATCACACACTTGATTCCATAAAGATAATGCCTCCACAGTTTTAGTGCGAACACAACGGCACCCAATTCCAAGTCGTGGGTGGTGTAATTCTTTTCATGCACCTTTAACTGTCGTGATGTATAGGCAATAACCTTGCCTTTCTGCATAAGCACACACCCCATGCCAGTGTAAGATGCATCGCAGTAAACCACAAAATCTTCTATTCCATCTGGCAATGTCAGTACTGGGGCGTTGCTCAACTTTTGTTTCAGAATATCAAAGGACTCTTGCTGCTTAGGGCCCCAAACAAACTTTACTTTCTTCTTGGTCAAGGAAGTTAGGGGTGCAGCAATCCTTGAAAAATTTTCAATGAAGCGCCTGTAGTATCCTGCTAAGCCTAGGAAGCTACGAATCTCCGTAGGCGTCTTCGGCTCTTGCCAGTTCATAACAGCTTCAACTTTAGCAGGATCCACTTGGATACCACGCTCACTGACCACATGTCCAAGGAATTGGACTTCTCGAAGCCAGAACTCACACTTAGAGAATTTGGCATAGAGCTTCTCTTGGTGAAGTAGCTTCAGAATGCAACGGAGATGCTTCTCGTGATCAGCTCGGCTCTTTGAGTAAATAAGGATGTCGTCAATGAAGACGATGACGAATTTATCTAAGTGCGGCTTGCAAACGCGATTCATGAGATCCATGAACACGGCCGGTGCATTAGTGAGCCCAAAAGGCATCACTAGGAACTCGTAATGACCATTAGGAGTCCTAAATGCAGTTTTATGTACGTCTTCATCTCTAACCTTTAGTTGATGGTAGCCTGACCTCAAGTCAATCTTCGAGAAATAACTTGCCCCTTGCAACTGATCGAACAAATCGTCGATCCTGGGCAAAGGATATCTATTCTTTATCGTGACCTTATTAAGCTCTCGATAGTCGATGCACAGACGCATCGATCCATCCTTTTTCTTGACAAATAGGACTGGCGCTCCCCAAGGAGACGAACTAGGCTTAATGAAACCCTTGGCTAGCAACTCGTCTAGCTGTGTCCTCAATTCTTTCATCTCTGTGGGCGCCAACCTATAAGGTGCTCTAGCAACAGGTGCTGCTCTGGGGATGATGTCGATTCTGAATTCCACTTTCCTATCTGGTGGTAAACCAGGTAGCTCTTCAGGGAAAACTTCAGGATATTCAGAAATGACCGGAATGTATTCTATCTTCGGTTTAGGTTCATCAATGATCACTTGTGCCATGTAGATGACACAGCCTTTCTTTAAACATTTTGAAGCCTTGAGCATAGTCACTTGCTCAGGCAGCCCATACTGGGTGTCTCCCCGAATGGTAAGTGATTCACCAGTCGGAGTCTTTATTACCACTTGTTTCTTGTTACAGACAATTTGGGCCTGGTTATGAGATAACCAGTCCATACCCAGAACTATGTCAAAACCGGCCAACTTAAAGGGAAGTAGGGACAGAGGAAAAGAGTGGTTCTTAATGGATATAACACATCCATCTAACACAGTTGAGACGGCTTCTAAGGTGCCATCTGCTAACTCTACCTCATAATTTATACTCTGGGTTTTGACAGGTAAATTCAGCAATTTGCAAAATTATGATCTACAAACGACTTATCAGCGCCTGAATCAAATAGTACTCTTGCATAGACATCGTTTACGAGAAATGTACCTGTTATCACATTGTCATCTTGGACTGCTTCCTTTGCGTCCATTCTGAAGACTCTCGCATTGGTCTTCTTGGCCTCTTCAGGCTTCTTTGCGTATTTAGGGCAGTTGGTTTTAATGTGCCCCTTTTCATTGCAACGGTAGCATGTTGCGTCTTTTATCTTTTTGCAATCCAAGGTCTTGTGATCCGTGGACTTGCATATTCCACATGCATAGGATTTTGACTGAGTCTGAGAGTTCGACTCGAGTCTGCACTTTCCATAGTGCTGTTTCTTGCAAATCTTGCATTTGGGCTTCTCACCAGACTGATGCCCATCTTTCCTCGACTCAGATCCTTTCTTGTTGTCACCGTTCCCACGGTGCTTCTTGTTCGATTTCCGTGAACTATCATCTTCACGTTTTCTCTTCTCCGCCTCCTTGTTCCTCAGCGATCTTTGCCTGACCGCATCTAAAGTGAGGGACAAGGATATGTCAGCTACAGATCTAAAAGTAGCTGGCCGAGAAGCCTTCACGCTTGCCTTGATCTCGGGGGCTAAACCACCGATAAAACGAGCGATTCTTTTTGGCTCCGGGGTCACCAGATAAGGAACCAACCGGGACATCGTGTTGAAGCTCGTTAGGTAAGCTTGACAGTCAAGGTTTGTCATCACCAATGATAGAAAATCAGACTCTATCTTCTCCACCTCGTGTTGGGGGCAGTAATTTTCCCTGATAAGGGCGACAAATTGATCCCACGACATGTTGTACAATGGGATTTTCCCGGTGGCTTGAATCAGAGATCTCCACCATTCTAATGCTTCACCCTTAAAAGACTGCGACACAAACTTGACCACGTCTCTCTCAGCACATCCGCTGATATCTACAACCGTATCCATCTCATCCAGCCACGTCATACAGTCAATGGCTCCTTTATCCCCAGTGAAATCCCGGGGTTTACAGGAAACGAAATATTTATAAGAGTAACCCTTCTCACGGGGTCCTTCGTTTAATACAATATGTTGAGATGGATTACTGTGGTGGTTCGAGGAGTGTCGATCATCATCTTTCTTCGGGTCGTCTTTCTTGGACGGTGGCTTTGAAGGCTGTGTAGATAGGGTCCTACTACGAGTCCCACTATACTCTTCGTATTGCCGTTCCAATGCCTTAGTAACTGCGTCGTCGACCAACGCTTTTAATTCCGCATTCGTTAAATTAACCCGGGCGTTATCAATGTTCTCCACTGGATGACTATTTATCTCGTCTGAGTCAGCCATCTTAATTGAACTGTTGCAGAAAACAAGGACAATATTTTATTTGGGAGTTTATCATGGAGTTGCCCCTTAGGGTAATTCATTAACCATGGTAAACAGAGACCATATTTGGTTAATTTATTAATCATATTTATTTAGGATTTTAATATAACTTATCCTAATTATAAAACAATAATAGTTTTATTAATAGCACAAAAGGCCTAGTCACATGGACAATTATAAGCCATGATTTCAGAGAATCAAGGCATGAAGGTTTGAATCATAGTTCATTACCTTTTTCTGACAGGGAGTCATAGCTACCACTGTCTCTTGGCTCATATGGAAATGAGCATGGCCCGTAGGCGCCATATTACCACGTATGGTCTAATATGATCATCTTAATTGATGATTTAACCCATGATTGAGAGATCATTAGTTGGGTTTGGGATCTTTGAAAAGATCCTTACATAATAATAACGTGTGTGATTTTTAAATGAATCACATCTGCCAGGAGTGTTAACATGTTTTCAGATGTTAACATGGATTTGAATCTTTTAAACAGGTCTTACCATCTTGGCCCGGTCTTATAATTGACCCGTAGGCTAGGTTTCACACTTAAGATTCTTAATTAATGTTTAAATAGGCAGATTATTTTTTAAAAGGAATGGTTTCGATTTATTTATTTCATATATAAATTATTTATGCTCATAAGGCAAACATGAAATTTATAAAACAAACATTCCATTATTTATACATAGGTTACACGCTGCCCTAAACGGGTCTTTTCAACAAACATTTACCCACGCAGGGGTCAAGCAACAAACATAATAGTCCACGCAGGGACTTTAAACAATAACATACCCTCGTAGGGGTTTATAGAAAGATAGGCCCGCGCAGGGGCTCACAACAAACAATCATACATACATACCCACGTAGGGCTTAACAACAAGATATGCCCACGCAGGGGCTCAACTGTTACAAGGAAGTTACAACAATAGTGGAAGGATTAAACGGTCCTTCTTGCCCTTCCCCTTGATCAAGCTTGTCAACCCTTGGAAGAAGCTTTGTCTCTCCTGGCGGTCGCGGCGATATTCCCGCTCAACCTGATCCAGTCTCTGAAGAATTTCCTCCCGTTCTGGGGGAGAAAATCGTGGCGGCTGCGATTGAGTTCGTATAATCGGTCGGCCAGGTATCTGGTACCCATGAGTCGGGTACCCTACTCCCCATGGGTCTCCATACGGTCCTTGGGGGTTATAGTTAGCCGCTACCAAGTATGGGTCGGCTTCTGCGTAGTTGTAATTGGTGTGCACTGGCTGTTCAAACGGGTTATACGCCATGGAACCCGTGTATGCCGGAATTGGGTTATCAAAACCCATAGGCAGTGGTTGCGGTGCAACTGGGTGTGCAGGGTCCACCCATTTGTGGATCTTCTTGATGTGGCGGGTAGTGGCTGCCACTTGATTGGCGAGGAGAGCTGAAATGAAAATCTCTTGCTCGTGAAGACATGCGGGCACCGGTTCTCCTACGCCTCGGAGGTTGAGGAGGTGCCGGCTGTACTGGTGGCGGTGGAGGTGGTGGCGTAACTGCCACAAATCTTGAATCCACAGAGGGATCCTGTTGCTGCTGCGGCTGCTGAGGAGGCGACGAATGGCGAGGAGGTGTATAGTACCACTCGTGCCTGGTAAACATAGCTTGAAGATCCGTCAGAGATCTCTATCGGGTGGTTTGGTGTACCACTGGCTGGCTCGACGGGGTCCGTATCCTCGTCCATATCATCCGCGTGATCTCCGGAAAAATGGTCCTCCGGTCCCAATGGGTTGAAACCCACTGGTTCCTGTATGAAGTTTGCCGGGTTAAACCGGCCCCTAAAAACTGGTGTAGGGTCGCCGAAAGAATTATGCGATAAAGATCGCTGTTACGGTATGTAAGAGGGTTGAGGGTTGTCGGGCTCGTACTCCGGCTGTGGCCCGTAAGGGTTATGTATAGGAGGTGTTGAGCTGTGTGAGACCGACCGTCTTGCCGGCTCGAAGAGGTTCCTCCGGTTCTGCCGGGGATCGTCAGTTTCTGTTGTCGAAGGAGCTCGCACATTCGAAGGTCCAGCTTCGTTATCGTTGGGGGCGGTGACTGGCCCCTTTCCTCGTCCCCTTCTTCTGAAGAATCTTGGTGGCATTTTGTTAATCCTGTCAGTATAGTATGAGATAACAACAACAATATGTAAAAATTAAAGGACAAAACAAAAACCAAACAAAGTGGAATTTGTCCTATGTTATATGTCTAGACTCGAAAGTTTAGAAATGTGCAATTGTGTCATTGAGATTAAACACAAAAGGCTAGTGTTTAATTCACTCAATGTTGGCTCTGATACCAATCCGTCACACCCCGATTTCCACGTGTCACCGGTGGGCCCGGTGGGGGAGTATCGTGACGTGGTTGGCAACATAATAGTCAAACAACACAATATTTAATATGCACAACGGAAGCAATTTAAAAGATATAATACAACCGAATTTAATATTGTAATATCATATGTCACAATATTCGGATGTTTATCCACAGATGGATCGGAAACAAAATGGAAACACTAGTTCAACAGACTTCAGGCATCTTAAGTTTGCGAGACTCTTTATTGATGCTAAGGAGACAATCCAGCCAATTACGCTTAGTACCTGCATTTAATCTTTTTGGGAAAATACGTCAGTTTACACTGGTAAATACAATCAACTGACTCATTTTGGAAAATGATTGAAAATTGATTTGGTTGCACGTGGCATAAACATTTTATTTAACTTGGGAGAATTATTTAAATATATAATCTTGTGAACGAATTACATGTTCCCTGTGCGTTCAGTAGCCCGGATCTTGTCCGGGTTAAAGATCAATAGACACACCACAATATTCTTTTGTGCACTAAGGGTTGTACGCCTACACCCCGCGCTTAAGTCGTGGCCATTTCGTAAAATGATGCCAAGGATATCCGGGACATGGTCATTAACCCCCCAAAGGCTTTAAGTAACAAGACTGTTTAAACGAGCCGATCAAATTATTCAATTAACCACCCAACGATGGAAGATTTGATGCCCGATCAAGCGGTATGCTATATACCGTAACCCAAGCCCGTATAGGGAAAATAAGTTAAAAGTATTTACCTGAGCAAAGTATAATTCACAATAAGCAAATTGCAAGTAGCTTTTACTGGTCCTCCTAATCTGGAACGAAGGTTTATAATAACCTATTAGAATCCTAACAGGTCTTTAATTAAGCTTAAGCTTAGACCGACTAGTTTCAAAGATACGGTTCGTACGCATGATTTAAGCGAAGACCGGATAGAATGTGATTTAGACCCGACAAGTTCAGAGACTTGCTTAATATGGGTATTTCATTCACATTCTGGATTTTGAGATAAAACGATAAGGTTTGACCCGTTTAGGCTAGTTTATGTAAACTAGTTACATAAACCGAACCGAACGCGTAATAAGCGTAACGAGTATTCATGAGAGCTATTTACAGGTTTCCTAAGTTAATATGCTTCATATATGTTGTGACATCAGTAAGATGTCTTTTATTATGCCCGAAACGAATTTAAACACAAACTATGCCCCGTAGGGGTAGTTTGGTCATTTAAAAGGTTATAAAAGAGTTTAAGTATTCACCGGAGTTACAGGTCTGATGTAATCAGTAAAAATACTTATTTTACCAAGTTATAACAGTAGGATAAAGTATATATGTGAAATTTAGTAATTATAACCAAACTATGCCCCGTAGGGGTATTTTGGTAATTTCACATAAGCCGAAAAGCTTGAAACTGAAGTCTGAGTTTATCAACCTTTGCTTACTGTTAAAACATTATAATTTGCCTCAAATATCAGTAGGTATCAACCCTTGTATGTTTAAAATAATTCTGGTACATACTATGCGTTAAAACGCTTAAAAAGGCGATTAGAAGCCATTTCCGGGTTTGATACATAAATATGATATTTTTATATTTCCAGAAGGCTTAAAATAATTTATTTATCATATGTGATCAGTAGAAAAAAGGTTTGGAGTCGTTTAGATGTGTAAAACTCATTTTATAGCCCGTAAGGGCAAAACCGACAATTACCGGATTAAGCCTACGACTATAAGTTATGCTCAGCCTAAAATTAATTAAAAATCTTTAAAAATCCCAAAATAATATATTACATCAGTGGGTAAAGAGTTTGATATCAAAAAGTATGCTTAAGTAGGTTATACGCTAAATATGCCGTTTAATTAACATAAAGCTTTAATTTTACGCTAACGAGCATAACTCTTAAACTACACCTCAAACTGATGTCAAATTTTGCATATAAGTTTATATATCAGTAATTAAAGTTTCTACTCTTTTACATTTCCAAAAATCACGTCTTAAGGTAATAAGGGCATAATGGTCAACATATGAGCAATTAACGGAATCATGCATAATAATTGGTTAATTAATGAACCATGGTGTATAATCACAGAGGGTTATACTAGCATGTTACCTGGTCCAAATAAAGCTCTAGGGCATTTCTAAAACATGCCTTAACGGGTCAGAACTGAAAGTCAAAGTATAAGTCAAACTATGCGACTTTCGGTTCCGAACCGGGTCTAAACAGGAAATTGTCGGGTTGAACATGTTTAGACATGTTCTTACACTAATTACCAAGTCATATTAATGATCAAACATGTTTTTTGTGTTCTACATTGCTAATTATGCATAAATTGTAATTTACACATTCTGTTGACTTTTTAAATACAAGTTTGACCCGACATTTGACCTAGTTAGAGTGGGAATCAGGGGGAACCCTTTTGAGGGTTTATTACCCACATAATTACCAACTTATAACTACTTTTAATTCGAGATTTAACTGAGCCATTATTAATTAATCTCTAAGTCAAACCGTAATTACGATGGTTTGACTTTTAGCTAAATAACTAAGCTAAACTTAATTTAGAAAGGTCAAGCAAACTTACAAGTGTCTAATGGTTGATTAGGAAGGCCTGGAAGATGCTCCTGTGCTCCACAATTGATCATAAGATGTTGAGGAATGAATGATCAAAGTGTTGCACTTGTGAGCTCCTTTTATAGTGATCAAGGCTCCACAATATGTTGACAAATAAGTCTAGCACTGACCATAAGTTACCAACATGTGTCCTATATGTTTAGGGATTGTTTAGGGGCCAAGGGATAAGTGGAAAACCGTTAAAAATCAGTTTCATGCGCGTAACAGTAAAAACAGCAACTTTCTGTCGCTGGGAAACTGCTTGCGCACCGTAAGGCTTCATGCTTGCGGTGCGCAAGCCTTCATCAGGGACCAAAAATGTTGTTCTTTCAGTATTTCAAAAGGGCAACCTCATTATCCGACTTTGGGGCCTCAATTATCATTTAGGGACCTCCCAAAATGGCCTTGAACAGTTACATACCCTACCATTTTGAATTGTTTGCTTGGATTCACTTTGAAAGTGCCGAACAATAAGGTTTACCGTAGAATTTTTCATAGAAACCTATGATGCACTTCGAATTCCATTATTGTCAATACATTTATGGATTTACAAATATATTAGATGTTTAATATATATATACTTGGGTCTTGGGATTTATAAATGAGGTCGTTCAGAGGTAAAAATTTAACATGACGCCACTTTCAAATCCTGCCAAAACATCTTTATTAAGTCCGGGTTTACAACGCTTTTTGTCTTACATGACACGTGTCGTTACATCATTTAACACGAATTTTCGAGGTGTTACACATTCACTTGGCATAAACAATCAGAACTCCCCCTGACAACAAACTATTTTCCCATTATGATTTCAAAACACTTAAGTTTGTTTTAATCAATTGGTTTTTCCGGAAAATAAGTTTTGTTGATTTTACCACTTGTAGGATAGGGGATTCATCACATTGTTTTCTCAACCAATTGTATTAAAGTTAAATCAAGTTCAACTTAATGACCTTGATTAACCACTTGTAGGTGAAAACCCACGTATAGGTTCACTAATCAACCAATACCACTTGAGAATTGAAATATGACAATTTTCAAGAATACTACCACTTGTAGGTTTTCCAAACAAACATTTCAAGAATGATGCCGATTCCTGCTCCACAATTACCAACTTGGGAGCTCCGGCAAGTCCAGAGTTTTAGTCATGATAAGTTCTATCCCAGTTACTAACCTGGGATGACCCATCTTCATCTAGTTTCTTCGTTTTCTTCTCATAAAATTCCTTTACCCCTTTGACCTCCCGTCAACCATTTTTCCAAAAGTGTTTTGAACTGTAGGGTTAAAGGCTTTTTCAACATCAAATTCTTTCTTTTCAGAAAAAAATTGATTTGAAATTTCAACTTTTCTAATTTTTGATTTTAAATTTTCAGCCCGCAATGGTGGAAAATTTGCATCATCCAATGGCGGAACTGAATTTTCACTTTTTATCACAACTTGTGGCTCTTTTGACTTTGACGAGTCAGATTCATCGCCAGAACTAGCATCAGATTTCTTAACAACCCATTTTTAATTATTAAGATTCACTTATCTTCTGTAAAAACTCTTTGAACATTCACCAACCTCAAATTTTGAATTTTTGAAAACTTTAAATTGTTTGGTTGGTGGTTCATTCTCAACCATCTTTTCTTTCAGTTTTTCAGAGACTCCCTGTTTTGTTTGGATTGCCTTTGGACAATTCCTGGCAATATGACCAACTGTTTTGCATTGAAAACAGGTTCTCGTTTCCTTCTTCTGAGCAACTTCCTTCCTCATTCCCTCTTGCTTCTTTGCAAAGAATTCTTTGTTTGTCTGCTTTCTGAATAATTGCTCTTTTTCTTCTTCTGATAATGTTCCTGAAACAAATACAGTTTTTGGTTTATAAATTTTCTCATTTTCATGATTTTTTGGTGGAATAAAACCAAGACCTTTCTTTTTGAAATTACTGTTATGGTTTGGTTTCTTTTGAAAATCAGAACCAGAACTGTAACCTTTTTTCTTGTTTAACCTTTGTTTATCTCTTGAGGTGTATTGTTTAGGTTTTCCAGAAAGATTTACATCTTTTATTTCAGAAATATTAATTTCTGTTAATTTGAAAACCTTTTTGATCATTTCAGTTTTAACACCTCTTATTGGAAATTCTTCATCAGAATATAATTTGTCAGAATCATTCAAAGTATATGCCACTTTGAATGTTTCATCATTCAAATTATTTTGTGATAATAGAAAATCTTTATTGTAAACCCGTTTGCCCTGTTTGACTGATAGACTTGAAGTGTCAGACTTTGACTTTGACTCTGACTTTGACTCCTCCGTTTCATCTTTTTCCAACACCTGATCGACCACTTTCTTTATTAATTCAGACTCATGATCAGTGTCGGATGATGTAAAAGTAACATCAATGTTATCTGGCAAGTTATCTGAAGGCTCAGATTCCCACTGTAAGTTTGTTGCCTTTTTGACTCTTTCTGAATTTGGATTTCGTGGAGAATATCCATTTTCAAGCGGGGGTGGACACTTGTTATAGCCAAAACTTTGTTTCTTACCAGAAATCTTCACTTCAGTATCCTCTTTTGTTTCGGAATTCTTCTCTTCAGATTTTTCTTTTTCAAATGCCTTCATGCCTTCAACTGTGTGACACTCTGGGTTTTCCCGAGCAACCATCTTGTATTGAATTTGTGTGTACATAATATTAAATGAAAGTCGTGATTTATCTTGATGTGCTATGTGTCGATAATGTGTACGTATAATGTATAGTTATGAATATATATATGAATATGAGTATTGGTGAGCCGAGACCACCAAGACCCGACTCGAGACCACCCAGTCTCGAGTGAACAGTATAACTGTTGGGCCGGTTGGGCCATGCTTCTCCTTATCCCACTCAAAAGCCCATTAGGGTGCACCAACTTGGTACGAGTATATAACCCTTGTTGATAGCCAACCTTGCCATTTTTGGGCAACCCACACACACTCTCCTACACACACACACTCTCTCTCTCTCACTAAAACCCTAAACCTCAACACTCCACCCCTCTCGGATCAAACCGGTGACAACCAAAGGGTTCTCGGATTTGCTCGAGATCAACACTCGGAAGCTCTTTCATCAATCCTTCACATCTTCTACACCCGAAATCCTTGACCGGTGAGTGTTTCTTGCAAACACACGAATATGCATGATAAAAAGTGTCGATTATGTGTTAAAGTGCATTGTAGCTATTTATTTAAGTATGATGAAAGTATTTGTTGATTTAGTGGACATTGTTGAATGGTAAAGATATTTAATTGACATGAATAATGGACACAATACGTTTAGTAAATGATAGCCTTTGATGCTAGCTATGTGTTAGAATGTTGTTTATGAATGATTTGATGTAACAAATACATACATATGTTGTCATTGAACCAAGTGATTGTGTGCTAGATATAGAAACCGATGATAGCCTTTAGTGATGTCCGAATCATGCATTTGTTTAGAGGTTTAGGTTGCCTTGAATGAACATGCTTGTAAATGGTGAAATGGATGAATGAGGGTTGAATGTGATATGAATATTTGATGAACTGTTTGAATATATGTTGAACATTTAAAAACTGTGTGTTTTAATCCATTTGGTTTAGGTTTTAGACAAGAAAACATGTTTGAGTGATTTGGTTGGATAGTACACCATTACATGAAATCGGAATTCTATTGGCTAGTACAAATGCTGGCAATCAGCAGGTGTGCCAGTCGAGACCCCCGGTCTCGACTCGAGACCGTTAAGCCATAAATCGAGACCGCAGTGTTTGCGACTCAAGACCATCTCATGACAACTCGAGACAAGCTTCAAGGACTCGAGACCAGCAAGGTCTCGACTCGAGACCTCAGAGGTTGCGACTCATGCTTGACAACTCGAGACCAACCATCCACAACCCGAGACCACTAGGTTGCGACTCGAGACCGCATAGTCTCGAGTCGAGACCGCTTAGTCTCGATCAGGATGTTCGACTAGGTTATTGGGCCGCATTTAAGGTTTGGACTGCATGATTTCCTGTTACTGTTTATCTGGACAAAGTGCTACTGAGTAACTGTTCAAGTATTAGGGCAGGCCCAATAACCTTGTATGTTTTGTATGCTATGTGTTAGATACGTGTACCATATACGTGATTACTTGTATCCGAGCCTGACCTATACTGGTAACCATATTAGGACGTGGTGACCAGCATACTTAACCCAGTAAACTAAACTGCCGAGCAACCCAAGGTGAGTTCACAACTATTAAAGCATGCGTTCCCGGTGGTTTTGGGAAACGGAAACTTAAACAACGCCATCCCCGCGTAAGGGATACAAACCTACTTTCTTCCCCTTAAATGGGACTTGTTGGACCGTGTTGTGACCCTAAACGATCAGTTGAGAAAGTTCATCATTACGTATAAAGGCGGAATCAGAATACGTAATGTAACAGCAGCTTATCCTTTCAATTCCTTCACTTTATTAGCTTTCTGAATCAATTTTGACAGAGTTCGGTTACCAAGCTTATGACCAGATCTCGCTCCAATGTTTTTACAAATCAACACATGCTAGGTATTTATACTAATGTTAATTTCGCTTCAATGTCAAGCCATATAAGCGAAATCAACATGAATCTGATTTCGCTTATATGTCAAGTACATTAAAGCGAAATCAACATGTACCTTAAAGCGAAATCCCATCTAACATCATGTACATTAAAGCGAAATCAAGTATAAAACCCTAATTTTGACTTTTAAGATCCAATCTTGACTTTCTTGATTTAAGACTTGATGAAGATGCAGTCAACAGACATTCTCATGCATCAACAGACTCCCCCTTGGATGTTGACGTAGTCTTCAGATCCTGAGTCTTCAGTCTTAATCTTTTCTCTAACTCTCTGTCGTCTCATCATAAGCACTCTATCTTCACAGGTTTCAGAATCTTGTCCTCCTGGCTCTAACTTCTTTCTTCCCTTTGAATGTTGATCCAGACTCCCCCTCTCACAGACTCCCCCTCTCGATATGCTAGAATCTGAGAAATCTGGTTCAAGCTTTGACAAATAGCTTCCGTTGAGAATAATGAAGTTCAAACCTGTTACTCAACCAATAAACATTACAAATCTATCTTTCAAATATAACTCACAAACTTAATCAGTTATAGAAATCCACTCAAGTATTCAGGTCCAAGTTAATGACCCTGATTACTTGATTAATCTACCAAGTCCAAATTAATGACCTTGGTTGATCTTTTGACGAATCAATACTGATTTTGAAAACAATTTTCAAACAATTTCTGAAAATAACAAGTATCAAATTAATGAACTTGTTTTTGATTTTTTAAACAATTCAAACTTCATCAAATATAAGCTCTCCTCATTCTTCAGTCCAGAATCTCCTGCATCTGTTTCAAACATCTAAGAATCCAACAATCAACTCTCCACTTTGGTTTGTCGGAAAATAAAGCAAATTTTTTTTTTTTTTTATCAAAGTGTTCTAAACTAAGAAATGAAATACAGAAAACTTAAATTGCAGAAAGTAAACTAAGTAAACCATTTACAAACATATTTTTGGTGAGCGTGTCAGGGAATCATATCAGCTATCAGACAAATCACAAGTACCGTTAAGCTTCATTTCATACTCAGACTTAAACAATTCACCTCGATTGTCGATATACTGATCCATCTTAAATTCTCACACAAATTTCAATCTATTCAGGATACGATTTAGATGAATTAAGAACTTAGCTCATTCATGTGTCCCACCTCTTGAATATACTCCCGTATCCAGAATCCCAGATATTCAGTCTTACAGGTGAGTATACCACAAATGATATCTGTCAGGGGTTAAATGCGAGGGCCGTGAGAGCTCAGGTCGATCTTTCGATACGCAGAGAGATGACGGCTTCGACTTTTCGGTGTGTCCCCTTTAGAGGATCTTTTAGTTTCAATAGCAGCGACTATCAATTTTATTGTTTCATCAGCTTGCTGAGGGCGATGCTGTGTTTCAAGCATTTGCAGAAAGTATTATTCGAGGACTAGGTCAGAAATTTCTTTCAGCAGAAGTCCCGGAATAATACCCCAGATATCACTGAGTATAAAGACCTAGTATCTCAGAATATGGGACCTTTCAAACGAGATTTCAGGGGTTACCTATATATCCAAGTAGTGTTCCCCACGAATTCACAAGTTTGAATTTAGGTTTATATCCCGAATAAATCTACTAAATGTGTGAAAACCTATCGACACATCAATAGTGAGACTGTTTAACTCATTTAAACTTTTCAAATCTTTAGCATACTGTGACTGTCAAGCCGATGTACTATCATTTTCCCTCTATACACAAGCTCTTTTTTAGATTTTATCATGTTTTTGTATTTTTGCATTTTTTACTGTTTTTGTATTTTCTGAAAATATAACTATGTACAAAACATCTACTCCCCCTAAATACCAAAACAAGTAAAAATTCGACAAACCATTGCAGATTGTTTCTCGTCTTCATCCGCAACAGTACTCTCATCAACGCCAATTATGCCATCCGACACCGACAGAAGCTTCATACCATTCAGTTTTAACAAATATTTAAACCGATTTTTATCAAAAGCTTTGGTATGTAAATCAGCTTTCTGTTCGTCAGTGTGGATTTTCTCAATTCGTATCAACTTTTTCTCAAAGCAATCACGAATAAAGTGATGACGAATTTCTATGTGTTTAGTTTTAGCGTGATGTACTGGATTTTTAGTTATATTTATTGCGGCCTCATTATCAACAAAAAGAGGTGTGTTAAGAAACTGCAAACCGTAGTCGCGCATCTGTTGCTGTATCCACAAGATCTGAGAGCAGCAACTGCTAGCAGAAACATACTCCGCTTCACAAGTAGATAACGCCACAGACGTTTGTTTCTTACATTGCCAGGTAACCAATCTAGGACCAAAGAACTGGCATCCTGCAGTTGTTGATTTTGAATTAACTTTGCAGCATCCGAAATCCGAATCGGAATACCCTTCGAGCGTAAAATCGCCTTTCCTAGGATACCACAACCCCAATGAAGGAGTTCCTTTCAGGTAGCGCAATATCCTCTTCACAATGATCATATGCGATGCTCTCGGGTTAGACTGAAATCTTGCTGCGAGGCACGTTGGGTACATGATATCAGGACGTGAAGCAGTTAGGTACATTAAAGAACCTATCATGGATCGGTAAAACGTTTCATCAGCCCTGTCTCCGGTGAGATCTGGGTGAATCCCATGATTTGTTGCAAGTGGGGTAGCAGCTGGAGTAGAACTTGACATCCCAAATTTCTCTAGAATATCATGAACATACTTTGACTGATGAATGAAAATTCCCTCAGGAAGTTGTTCAACTTGTAATCCCAGAAAGAATTTCATCTCCCCCATTGATGACATTTCAAACTTCTGCTTCATCACTGATTCAAAATCTTTGCATAGATTTTCATTTGTCGATCCAAAGATTATATCGTCCACATAAATCTGAACTATCAGAAGATGACCATCGACCTCTTTAGTGAAGAGAGTGGCATCCACTTTTCCACGAATGAACTTGTTGGCTAGTAGGTGTTGAGACAAAGTCTCGTACCAAGCTCTCGGGGCCTGGTGTAAACCATACAGCGCTTTGTCCAATAAGTAGACTTTGTTTTTGTGGATTGGATCGGTAAAGCCCGGTGGCTGACCGACATAAACCTCCTCTTTAACCTTCCCGTAAAGAAACGCCGATTTAACATCCAACTGATAAACTTTGAAGTTCTTCCAAGACGCAAATGCTAGAAAAATTCTGATTGCCTCTAGTCGTGCCACAGGAGCATAGACTTCGGTAAAATCAATCCCCTCCTGTTGACTAAAGCCCTGAACAACGAGTCGAGCTTTATTCCTTACAACAACTCCTCTATCGTCCCTCTTACACTTGAACACCCACTTGGTGTTAATTTTCCTTTGACCATCCGGCAAATCAACTAACTTCCACACTCCTAATTTCTCGAATTGACTAAGTTCCTCCTGCATAGCATTGACCCAAGAGTCTTCAGTAAGCGCCTCTTTGTAAGTTCTTGGCTCAACCTGCGAGATAAAACAACTCAATGAGAATTCAGTTTGCAAAGGAGCAACTTTTGTATAAAAACATGTAAGCCCTTTATCAATCTGATTTCGAGTGCGAACGCCTGTCTGCAATTCTCCTATGATCAACTCCTCTGGATGATATGAAAAAGTTCACGGCATCACTTCGCTTGGAACATCTACATTTCCCTCCAGATTAGTAACATTCTGCTCTGCATCTTGTTCACCAACTTGGTTTGTTTGACTTGAAAACTGAATTTGCTCCCCCTCAGAATCTGAATCACCATGATCAAATACTGGCATGTTTTCAGCTTCTAGATTATCATTCTGAACCGACTGATTATCTTGAGCAACTTCATCCTGTTGGACATCATCATGTTCACCAGCATTACTTGGACCTGCTTCATCGTCATTTGAAGTTTCCCGTGGTCTTCTAGAATACTCAGCTGGGAACCTTAGCTGTGACTCATATTCACGCAAAATATCCAACTCATCAAAGAAATCTTCTTCATCCTCTGATTCTTCTCTCATGTCAAACGAATCCCAAAGTTTGTCATAATGATAACGCCATGAATCACTAGGATTCTGCGGCGGCATAGTATAACCTTGACATTCAACATTTGCAGCGTCAATAATCCGCTTCTCACTTGGAACGAAGACATGTCTTAACGGATTTGAATAACCAACAAATATTCCCTCAATGCACTTCGGACCAAACTTTCCAAAAGGCTCTATAACCGTACAGGGTGACCCGAACGGTTCTAGATACTTCAAATTCGGTTTGCGATTATTGATTAGCTCAAAGCATGTTTTGTTGAACTTCTTGACAGTGAGAACCCTGTTGAGCGTATAGCATGCGGCAGAAACAGCTTCAGCCCAAAAATTAATCGGTAACTTTGAATCTGCGAGCATAGTTCTAGCCGTCTCGATTAGTGTCCGGTTTTTGCGTTCTGCGACTCCATTCTGCTGCGGAGTGTACGGAGCACTAAACTCATGCAAAATACCTCTTTCATCACAAAATTCTTCCATCTTGCTGTTCTTGAATTCAGTACCATTATCACTTCGAATTCTCTTAATACGCCTTTGGTACAAATTCTCAATCTTCCTGAACAGACCCATCAAACTGTCAAATGTTTCATCTTTTGTCTTCAAGAAAGAAACCCACGAAAATCTGGAATAATCATCAGTAACGACCAAACAATAGTAATCTCCTGTAATACTTTTGACATTCACAGGACCAAACAAATCCATGTGAAGTCTTTCCAGCGGTCTCGAAACTGAATTAACTTGCTTTGTAGGGTGTGACTTTTTCTTCTGCTTGCCTTTGATGCAGCTAATGCACTCCCCTTCTAGATGAAAACCTTTGATATTAACTCCCAATACCAAATCATTGTGCACCAAGTGATTCATTTTTCTAAGATGAATATGCCCCATCTTTCGGTGCCACAATCTTGATTCTTTCTCAGTTGCTCTAGACACGAAACAATGTGCTTGACCAGTAGTTGTAGTCGCTACACTCATATCCAATACATATAAATCATTCACTCTAGGTGCCCTCATAATAATCCATTCTTCAGGGATAACAAAACCAGGTTTCAAAATCAAACATTCTTTATCAGTGAAGTGAGTAGTATACTGATTGTCACAAATCTGCGAGATACTAAGCAGATTGTTCTCCAGCTCAGTGATGTAGTTAACTCTCTCAAACGTCACAATCCCATTGGATAACGTTCCTTCACCAACAATTCTACCACCTTCATGACCAGCAAATCCCACATAACCACCATTGATATTCCTCACATCATATAGCAATGCAGTTTTTCCTGTCATATGTCGAGATGCGCCACTATCCATGATCCATCTTGAAATAGCTTTTGGAAGATCCTGCACATACCACAAGTTGATTTTAAAACATTTCAATAAAGATGCCGATTCATGCTTCGCGATCCAGGAAGCTCCGGCAATTCAAACTGCTTATTCGAACATGGTGTCCACCCAGGCCTCATCAGCCTTAGATGTAACCTTGACTCTCGCAATTTGAATTTTGAAATTTTCAGCCTTCAAAGGTGGAAAATTTGCATCATAATCAACCGAAATTGATTCTTCAGCCTTTTTCACTTCAGAAGTTGAAATTTTCATTTCAGTTTTTGGTTTCCAAACTTGTTGAGATAATGCAACCCGTTTGTAAAATTTGTCATTTTTAGTTACCACTTTCTTAACAGGTTCATTTTTCACTTTGATGTTGTCATTTTTCACACTCTTTTTCTCAACAACGATTGGTGATTTACCCTTCACATCAACTTTCTTCTTTTGTCTATCAACAACTTCAGTCTTAGGCTTGGAGTTAGTGCAATTTCTTGCAATGTGACCAACTTTGTTACATCTAAAACATGTACGAGTATCATCAACTCGACTTGTGCCTTCAGACTGAGGTTGTGAAACCCTCTTCTCAAAGAACTCTTTATTTGATTTTGAAAAAATTTCATTCTCTTCATCAGCAAGTGAACTTGAACTGTTCACAAACACCTTCTTTTCAGCAAACCTTTTGTTTTGAAAACTCTTTTTCTGATAACTATTACCACCCCGATAACCACCCGACCAATTGTTTCGATTGTTATTATAAAAACGTGGTGGAACAACATGCTTTTTGTAATAAGCTTTATCTTTCTCAAAATTCATTTGCCTTTTTGTTTGACACAAACTGTTCACTTCTGATAACTCAACTTCAACCAATTTGAAAACATTCGTCAACTTTTTCACATTAACATTCTCAATTGGAAACTCAGAATCCGAATACAACTTATCAGATCCAGCCATCTTGTACATCACAAGACCCGGTTCATCACTTAAGTTGTTTTTGGACTTTGATTTCTGAATGTATTTGTCCAAGAAACACCCATCATCTTCAGCTGAATCACTATTCAAAACACTTTCAGCTGTGCTCTTAACAATCTCTATCTGAACACTATCATCAGATGATGTAGAAAAAGTAACATCAATGTTCTCCGGAAGTATAACTTCTTTTTCTTCCTCAATTTCAACCAACCCAGACTGCTTTTTAGTGTAATTATGAAGAACAGGTGGTGGTACTTGATGAAAACCCACCCCAGTTCCATCAGAATACACATCTTCGCCCGCTTTGTCTTTCCCGATGGGTTTGGGAATGATATGTTGCAAAACAAAGCTTGCGGAGCTGTAACTGTTAAGCTTCAACTGGATTCGCTCGTTTTCGATTACAGCCTCTTGAACTTTAAGTTTCAATTTAGCGATTTCATCCAGTTGTTTGTTGATTGATTCTTCTTTAACTCTAAGCACTGCTTTTAAATGTTCATTTTCTTTAAAAGTTTTACCATTTCGATCATCACAATCTTTCATTGTGCTTTTGAGTTTTTCAAATTTTTCAGAAATCTGACGGTTTTCAAGAATCAACTTTTCATTTTCTTGTTTAATTTTGTCACGATCAATTTTATCAGTTTCAATTTTAGCAGTTAATTCTTTTATCCGTTCAGTTGAAGCTTTAACTGTTTTGTCACGACCAAGAATCTGATTCTCAACGTTTCTGACCTTTGCTGTCAGATCTTTAATTTTCTCACCGTTGAGATACGTGACAGTATTACAAAATTTGCACTCTTTGTTGCAATTTTTGCAATCAGCATTTCCTTCGATCTTTTTACCTGACGTATTTGTTGACACATCTGAACTGACCTGGCTTTTTGACTCAGACACGGAGTTAGAGTCTACCTCAAGCGCTTTGGCAGCCAGCACTTTGTCAGCCATTTTTCCCAGATTCTCTGCAGTTAACTCCTGCGTAGTATCGATAACTCCAGTATCAATCTTCTTGGATTCTTTTCCTTCTATCTCTTTTTCTTCTTTCACCTCTTTCTCCTTTCTTTCTTTCTCTTCTTCAATCATTTTCGAAGTTGGAGTTCCCCACCATTTGTGTTGCCAATACTCATCATTTTCTTTCATTTCCTTGATTAAGACTTCCAGATCAAGAGTTTTGTGATCGACTGCAATATTTCCATACTCGTCAAGATAACACTCTCTGTCTGGATCCCATCTTTTGGCTCTCTTTGCTTCCAAAAAGATTCTAGAAAGTCTAGTAATTTTGTTTTCCGAAATCATTTTTCTATATTTATACTTCTGCTCTTCAGTTCTCTCATCTTTCCATGGAATAGGTTCATTTTTCGCCATGAATGCGTAACCAACCGCATCTTCTTCTGGTAGAACCTCTTGACTCCAATCATATCCCTCATCATCATAAATCACTGCAAGAGCTCTAGATTTCTCTCTGTTGTCTTCAACCTGCTTCAATCTAGGCGGCTCGTATTTATTTTGATGATAAATTGCCTTCTTGTAGTAATCATCTCTGAAAGGATTCTCCGATTCGTCAGCATAAGCGTTTCGGCATTCTTGCTTGAAATGACCCTTCTGCTTACACTTGAAGCAAGTCACCTTCGATTTATTGAACCCCAGCTTGGTAGAAGCACCACCAATTGTTTTTCTGCCAGTAATTTCCATGAATCTTTGTGCACGACGAACAGCACTTGCCATAGCCCAACGAATATCGATCAGTTCCATTTCCTCCGGATCAATCTGATCGTAATCTTCTTTCGTCAGATTTGTATTGCCAATCTTCCCAGCTACCAATCCTTCATACGATTCCAACACCGATGCTAGAAAGATCATTTGCTGCTTTGCCGATTCTTCGTCAAAATTTTGAGCATTCTTCAAGTCTATTGCAATACTGCATTGAAAATGATTCTTTGCATCAGCATTTCCAGAAGATGAAGATCCACTGTGAAAACCACTGTGACTTCCACTGCTTTGACCACTTTGACTTTCTTTGCCGGCTGTCGACACATTTTCAGCAGAAAATGCAGTTTTTGGAGAAGTAGCTTTCGGCATCATGCTCTTTGGATAGTATAGATCCAGATTCTGTTGATAAGATGAATGATTAACTTTGTACGTCTTCTTTAACTCCAACTCATGACTTTCAAGTTTCTCAATCACCAAATCTGGTTTCAACAATTCAGAAGGAATAGTGTTCTTAAGCATGAGAGCATAATATCTCCACTCCATCTCGTCTGGCAACGAATCGAACAACTTGTCTACTTGCTCATCATCAGAATATCTGATATCATGTCGTGCTAATTCCAGCTTCAGATGACCGAACCTTTCAATCATTTTACACACTAACTCATTCTTAAGACAACCAAACATATCAAACTCTTTCCTAAGAAGTTTCTTTTTGTTTTTCACGATATCAGTACTTCCTAAACATTTCTTTTCTAACTTTGCCCAAAGATCTTTAGCATTTGAATATTCTATCAATGAGATGATATCCTCCCGAACAGACTGAAATAACAACGCCACACATTTTTGTTCGGCTACGAATGAATCAATCTCATCAGATCCTGTTAAAACTTCACCATTCTTGTTTCCTTGATCATAACCGTTCTTCAAACTTTTCCAACTTGGAAATGCGAATGCCATCATCCAATCTTCAAACTTTCTTGACCAACGACTATACTCCTCGATAGCCATTAGCTTTGGGGGTTTATTGAACGTTCCGAATGCACTTTCCGATTCCCAAGCTTCCTTTTTCCTTTCTTTTGGTGGATTCTCGTTCTCATTGCTTGTAGATGAAACATCTCCCGAGTTTCCAGCAAACGCATACATGTCACTGAACGGGTTTAAGAAAAGATCATCCATCATGAATGTACCTGCAACAAACAATCAGCAAACACTTAGACAAATTTTCAAAATTTTTGACAAACACTGACACTGAAGCGAAATCAGTCAGATTGACTGATAAGCGAAATCACTTAAAGTGATACAAAAGCGAAATCTGATTTGACTGTTGAAGCGAAATCAGATCTTGTCTCTTGGAGCGAAATCACTTATGACACATAAGCGAAATTAGACTTTGTCCTTATGAGCGAAATAACAAAGTCCGTATGAGCGAAATCACCACTCGTCCGTATGAGCGAAATCAGCAGTTGTCCAAATGAGCGAAATTAACTAAGACTGTATGAGCGAAATCAGCTAAGTCCGAATGTACACAAAAGCGGAATCACGAGTTTACTCATTTTTACGATGAATTTCAATCTGAAACTTTCAAGGGTTGTACTACTCTTAAATCCGATCACAATGATATGATTATTGTTCAATTTTGACCGCAAGTTCGTTCCAGATCTGAAGATGAAGTTTCTGTTCGAAAACCGATTGAGATTTTGATAAAATTGATTGATTTTTACTAAGTTTTAAGGTCTGATATTTTTACGGATTGATTAACAGATAATTTCGCTCAATATACTTGAGATTCAACTCATTTTGTCCGTAGAAACTTGTTTAAACCGAAAAATATAAAAAGAAATTGAGTAGAAAGATGAGAAAAGTGTCGAATCAGCTGATGTAGTATGAACTTCTCGTCCTGAAGCTCTGATACCACTTGTTGGACCGTGTTGTGACCCTAAACGACCAGTTGAGAAAGTTCATCACTACGTATAAAGGCGGAATCAGAATACGTAATGTAACAGCAGCTTATCCTTTCAATTCCTTCACTTTATTAGCTTTCTGAATCAATTTTGACAGAGTTCGGTTACCAAGCTTATGACCAGATCTCGCTCCAATGTTTTTACAAATCAACACATGCTAGGTATTTATACTAATGTTAATTTCGCTTCAATGTCAAGCCATATAAGCGAAATCAACATGAATCTGATTTCGCTTATATGTCAAGTACATTAAAGCGAAATCAACATGTACCTTAAAGCGAAATCCCATCTAACATCATGTACATTAAAGCGAAATCAAGTATAAAACCCTAATTTTGACTTTTAAGATCCAATCTTGACTTTCTTGATTTAAGACTTGATGAAGATGCAGTCAACAGACATTCTCATGCATCAACAGACTCCCCCTTGGATGTTGACGTAGTCTTCAGATCCTGAGTCTTCAGTCTTAATCTTTTCTCTAACTCTCTGTCGTCTCATCATAAGCACTCTATCTTCACAGGTTTCAGAATCTTGTCCTCCTGGCTCTAACTTCTTTCTTCCCTTTGAATGTTGATCCAGACTCCCCCTCTCACAGACTCCCCCTCTCGATATGCTAGAATCTGAGAAATCTGGTTCAAGCTTTGACAAATAGCTTCCGTTGAGAATAATGAAGTTCAAACCTGTTACTTAACCAATAAACATTACAAATCTATCTTTCAAATATAACTCACAAACTTAATCAGTTATAGAAATCCACTCAAGTATTCAGGTCCAAGTTAATGACCCTGATTACTTGATTAATCTACCAAGTCCAAATTAATGACCTTGGTTGATCTTTTGACGAATCAATACTGATTTTGAAAACAATTTTCAAACAATTTCTGAAAATAACAAGTATCAAATTAATGAACTTGTTTTTGATTTTTTAAACAATTCAAACTTCATCAAATATAAGCTCTCCTCATTCTTCAGTCTAGAATCTCCTGCATCTGTTTCAAACATCTAAGAATCCAACAATCAACTCTCCACTTTGGTTTGTCGGAAAATAAAGCAAATTTTTTTTTTTTTTTTTTTTTTTTATCAAAGTGTTCTAAACTAAGAAATGAAATACAGAAAACTTAAATTGCAGAAAGTAAACTAAGTAAACTATTTACAAACATATTTTTGGTGAGCGTGTCAGGGAATCATATCAGCTATCAGACAAATCACAAGTACCGTTAAGCTTCATTTCATACTCAGACTTAAACAATTCACCTCGATTGTCGATATACTGATCCATCTTAAATTCTCACACAAATTTCAATCTATTCAGGATACGATTTAGATGAATTAAGAACTTAGCTCATTCATGTGTCCCACCTCTTGAATATACTCCCGTATCCAGAATCCCAGATATTCAGTCTTACAGGTGAGTATACCACAAATGATATCTGTCAGGGGTTAAATGCGAGGGCCGTGAGAGCTCAGGTCGATCTTTCGATACGCAGAGAGATGACGGCTTCGACTTTTCGGTGTGTCCCCTTTAGAGGATCTTTTAGTTTCAACAGCAGCGACTATCAATTTTATTGTTTCATCAGCTTGCTGAGGGCGATGCTATGTTTCAAGCATTTGCAGAAAGTATTATTCGAGGACTAGGTCAGAAATTTCTTTCAGCAGAAGTCCTGGAATAATACCACAGATATCACTGAGTATAAAGACCTAGTATCTCAGAATATGGGACCTTTCAAACGAGATTTCAGGGGTTACCTATATATCCAAGTAGTGTTCCCCACGAATTCACAAGTTTGAATTTAGGTTTATATCCCGAATAAATCTACTAAATGTGTGAAAACCTATCGACACATCAATAGTGAGACTGTTTAACTCATTTAAACTTTTCAAATCTTTAGCATACTGTGACTGTCAAGCCGATGTACTATCATTTTCCCTATATACACAAGCTCTTTTTCAGATTTTATCATGTTTTTGTATTTTTGCATTTTTTACTGTTTTTGTATTTTCTGAAAATATAACTATGTACAAAACATCTACTCCCCCTAAAATGCAAAATCATATAAAGAAAATTTGACAACCAACACTAATAGCTTTGTCTGGCCATCCATTTTCTGCATCTCGTGCTCTGTTTTGCAGAAAATATAACATACCCCCATGATTTACAACCCATTGATCTTAACAGTTTGAAGACCGTGTTTCAATCTGATGAAAGTAATCATGTTTGTTCACCCGTGAGGGTTTCGGCGTATTCAATCAACACTCCCCTTACACCAAACTATTTTCCCATAATGATTTCAAAACACTTAAGTTTGTTTTAATCAGAATGGTTTTTCCGGAAAAATTAGTTTGTTTACCCATCTCTTATGAGTTCGGGGTCATCATATCACCTTGTTCTCTTTTAACCATTTTGAAAAATTTAACATTATTAGGATTCTATCAACACAAACACTTGTAGGAAATCAAGTACAACTTAATGTCCCTGATTTACCACATGTAAGACGAAATATCATAGTTACCATCCTGTGAATTTCTCAAGAATGATGCCGATACCTGCTTCACACTTACCAACCTGGAAGCTCCGGCAAGTCAGGAATTCAACCAACAGATTTTGACACCCAAGCCTGACCAGCCTTAGGTGCATTTTGAGCTTTTCTCTTTTCTTCATAAAATTCTTTCACTCCTTTTTCCTTACCATCAGCCATCTTACTAAAAATATGTTCAACATTGCTATTAAACATTTTTCTAGTTTCAACACCTTTTGATTTTAGGTTTGCGGTTTGTAATGGTGGAAAATTCTCATCATTCATTAACAGAACTGTTTCTTCCTTTTTTACCTCAACTTGTGGCTCCTCTGATTTTATGAAATCAGATTCATTGCCCGATCTTGGCTTGTCTGAGTTGGACGAGCCAGATTCATCGCCAATAACTTTTGACAGAGTTCGGTTACCAAGCTTATGACCAGATCTCGCTCCAATGTTTTTACAAATGAACACATGCTAGGTATTTATACTAATGTTAATTTCGCTTCAATGTCAAGCCATATAAGTGAAATCAACATGAATCTGATTTCGCTTATATGTCAAGTACATTAAAGCGAAATCAACATGTACCTTAAAGCGAAATCCCATCTAACATCATGTACATTAAAGCGAAATCAAGTATAAAAACCTAATTTTGACTTTTAAGATCCAATCTTGACTTTCTTGATTTAAGACTTGATGAAGATGCAGTCAACAAACATTCTCATGCATCAACAGGACTCTTAGTTAATTATTGTTTATACGGTAATGCAACAAGAAACACTAAACGAAACTCTATCACTTAAGTCCCTACCATTTAATAACGATTAGTCGCCGGGGCCTGGCGAACGGGTTATTAGTTAATAGCGCTATTTAGGTGTAACCAGCCTCACACCGACCCTTGTTACTGGGAACGGGAGTGAACTAATGTACTCTGGCAAACCGTCAATGATGATAGAACATTGACAAACGGGGCACTGCGAAAACGTACGGTTAAGTAAGTATTCAGTATTGGAAAAACAGTTTAGTCGCTTACTTATGGGGTAGCTCCCCATCGCATGTATAAACGGATAAATTAACTGGTGAAACAAGTTTTTGGTAATTAAAAACTGGACAACTCGTGAACTCGCCAACATTTTTGTTGATACCCTACTGCATGCTTTGCAGGTACCCAGTGACTCAGGAGCTTGCAGCTTGGGAATGTGTAGTGGTCGTCTAACCCATGTGTTGGGTTTTAAATAATCTTGAACTATGAACTTTGTTTTGAAACTGTTTGGTTTATGCTTCCGCTGTTTACTTAAACTGTTATTTGAACTTAAACCTTTAGAACTTCAAACTATGGTGTTTACTAACTATTATGGTTGGTGAACATTTTTATTATTAACCAATGCTCAGTATAATTGGTGGCTGGATCCTGGTCACTCACGCCTCCAAGCGGTGGTACTCCGCATGTGGATTTTGGGGGTTGTGACAGATTGGTATCAGAGCCATTGGTTATAGTGAACTCGGTTTTAAAAAGAAAGTCTTTTTGAAAAAAAACCAGACTATAACCTGTGACTCGTGACGACACTACACTCCAAGGGCAAGACTCAACGTATTAGACCTCATAGCTCGGACTTGTGTTTACTTGCTTGTTTACTTTATGTTGTTACTCTACTATACATACTAGTGTGCCTAATTAGATAGATACGCATTTCCTCTTCTACCTCATTCTCGCTACATTACGACATCACACTCATACTGTGTTTTCTGGCTATGAAGATAATGAGTGGACGCGGAAGAGGAAACGTTAACATGACCCAGGCTCAGTTCACTAACTTGCTCAACACGGTGGGTGCAGCTTTCGCAGCTCACCCTGGAGGTAAACTCGTTACTTTAGGATGTTTAGATCCTACCCCCGCATCGTCTTTTCACCTCTAAGCCTATTCGCTTCACTTCTCATGACAGGTCAGCCTGCGCCTGCGCAGCCACGTGTTTGTACTTTCAAAACCTTTATGGATGGCAAGCCTCTCCCTTTCAACGGCACTGAGGGTGCCATAGGCCTTCTGCACTGGATTGAAAAGGCCGAAGCTGTCTTTGCTATCTGCGAGTGTCCCCCTGCTAACTGGGTAAAGTTCGCAACTGGTACGCTTGAAGGAAACGCACTTTCATGGTGGAAGGCGCAGATTCAGATGCTTGGTCTGGAAACTGCTAATGCTACTGCGTGGGAAGATTTCAAGGACATGATCAAAGAAGAGTATTGTCATAGGGATGACATCCACAAACTCGAAAAAGAGTACTATGAGCTCAAGATGGTTGGATCAGCGATTGAGACCTACACCAAGCAGTCCAACGACTATGCTGCACTTTGCCCAAACATGTCCCGACCTATGTATCGAAGGATCGAATTGTACATCAAAGGTTTGGTCCCAGAAATCCAGAGCCATGTAACCTTAGCTAACCTCAATACCATATAGCCCGTGGTCCGTCTTGCTCACAAACTCACCAATCAGGCTGTGGAGGAGGGCAAGCTGCCCAAAAGGATCAGTGCTACTGCCGGAACTTCTAGCGATAACAAACGAAAGTGGGATGGAAATCAGGGTAAGGATGCTAACCCCACTCAGGCCTAAGTTCAGCAAAGGAAAACTGAAAACAACAAAGGCCCTCAGCAACAGGGTGGCTATCGAGGAAACCACCCCAAGTGTAACAAATGTAACCGACACCACAATGGGCCATGTGGCAAAGGTCAGTGTCAGCGATGCCACAAGATGGGGCATGAAGCCAAAGACTGCAGGAGCCAGTTCCCAGCTAGGCAAAATCAGCATCAACCGCAGCAACAGCAGCAGCAAGGAAACAACCGTGAATGCTACAAATATGGGGCAATAGGGCGCATGTGAAAGGATTACCCCCAGCTGAACCAGAATTGCAACAACAATAATCGAGGTGCTGGAAACAACGACAACAACCAGGGAGCTGGAAACAATGCAAGGGCATTCGTGATTGGGGCTGCCGAAGCAAGGAATGACCCCAACGTGGTGGCGGGTAAGTTCCTACTTAATGATCGTTATGTTTCCATACTATTTGATTCTGGAGCAAATGCTAGTTATGTATCCCTACGTATTAGTAAGAAGCTTAAGTCCACTCTTACGCCGTTAAGCTCTAAGCACGTCGTTGAAATAGCTAATGGTAGAAACCTCGAGGCCTCACACGTTATTCGTAACTGCAAACTAGAATTGTCTGGTCAGACCTTCCGTATCGATCTCTTCCCCATCATTCTCGGAAGCTTCGACGTCGTCATTGGTATGGATTGGTTATCCAAGCATCGAGCTGAAATCCTCTGCCAAGAGAAAGCTGTTCGTATTCCCCGTCCTCCTGGCAAACCCCTTATCGTCCAAGGCGACAAAAGCGGAGAAGTCACAGGCATCATTTCATTCTTAAAAGCCCAGAAGTGTTTACGAAAGGGGCACACCGCTATCTTAGCACTTGTTGCCGACACGCAGAAAAAGGAAAACAGGATTGAAGATTTTCCAGTGGTACGTGACTATCCTGAGGTATTTCCGAAAGAACTACCTGGACTCCCTCCTCACTGTCAGGTCAAATTTCAAATCGAACTAGCTCCCGGAGCAGCGCCTATAGCTCGTGCACCTTATCGTCTAGCTCCCGCAGAACTCAAGGAACTTTCTACTCAACTACAAGAACTTTTGGACAAAGGTTTTATCCGTCCTAGCTCGTCACCCTGGGGAGCCCTAGTGCTCTTTGTCAAAAAGAAGGATGGCACTTTCCGAATGTGCATTGATTACCGCGAACTGAACAGGGTTACCATCAAGAATCGTTATCCACTTCCCCGTATCGACGATCTGTTCGACCAGCTGCAAGGGTCGAGCTATTATTCCAAGATCGATCTGCGATCGGGCTATCACCAGCTGAGAGTCCGCGATGAGGACGTCTCTAAGACTGCTTTCAGAACACGCTATGGTCAGTATGAATTCCTTGTCATGCCCTTCGGAATGACAAACGCACCTGCGATCTTCATGGATCTCATGAACCGAGTGTGCAAACCCTACCTCGACAAGTTCGTAATTGTGTTTATTGACGACATCCTAATTTACTCGAAGAGTCAAGAGGAGCATGAACAACACCTGCGTCTTATTCTTGAACTCCTTCGCAAGGAGCAACTGTACGCCAAATTCTCGAAATGTGATTTCTGGCTTAGGGAAGTCCATTTCCTTGGGCACATAGTCAATCAGGATGGGATTCATGTCGACCCCGCTAAGATCGAATCCATTAAGAATTGGCCTATACCTAAGACTCCGACCGAAGTTCGCCAATTCTTGGGATTGGCAGGATATTATCGAAGATTTATCAAGGGATTTTCTAAGATCGCTCAACCACTTACGACCCTACTCAGAAGGGTGTTGCTTACAAATGGGGTGATGCCCAGGAATCTGCCTTTCAGGAACTAAAGAAGAACCTCTGTAGTGCTCCTATTCTTTCCTTACCTGAAGGTACCGATGACTTTGTTGTTTACTGCGACGCTTCTATTCAAGGACTTGGCTGCGTGTTGATGCAACGCGAGAAGGTTATTGCTTACGCTTCGCGACAACTCAAGATCCACGAACGAAACTACACGACACACGACTTAGAATTCGGAGCTGTGGTTTTCCCGCTCAAGATTTGGAGACATTACTTATACGGTACCAAGTGCACGATTTACACCGATCACAAGAGTCTCCAGCACATAATGGAACAAAAGGAGTTCAATATGCGGCAACGCCGATGGGTCGAACTCCTGAATGACTACGAGTGTGCAATTAGATATCATCCAGGCAAGGCTAATGTGGTAGCCGACGCCCTCAGCAGAAAGGAAACCAAACCTAAGCGTGTTTGTGCTTTGCAGCTCACCATCCACTCAAACCTCCCTAAACAGATCCGAAGCGCTCAGGTTGAAGCATTGAAAGTCGAGAACGTCAGGGCTGAGTCCCTGCGAGGATCAAGGAAACGGCTAGAACAAAAAGAAGATGGTGCTTACTATGTAAACGGGCGTATATGGGTCCCACTTTATGGGAATCTGCGCGAGCTTGTAATGGATGAAGCCCATAAGTCCCGTTACTCAGTACATCCTGGTTCGGATAAGATGTACCACGACTTAAAGACTACATACTGGTGGCCTAGCATGAAAGCCCACATAGTAACCTATGTCAGAAAATGTTTGACTTGTGCAAGAGTCAAGGCTGAGTATCAGAAACCATCGGGCCTACTCCAACAACCAGAGATCCGGCAGTGGAAATGGGAGCAAATTTCCATGGATTTTGTTATTGGCTTGCCTAGGTCTCAACGCGGAAATGACACCATTTGGGTGATAGTGGACCGATTAACTAAATCTGCCCACTTTTTGGCTATTAAAGAAACAGACAAGTTCTCTACCTTAGCAGAGGTATACTTAAAGGAAGTGGTTTCGAAGCACGGGGTGCCAACCTCTATTATTTCCGATCGGGACGCGCGTTTTACTTCCGAGTTGTGGCAAGCTATGCACAAATCCTTTGGCTCACGCTTAGACATGAGCACCGCTTATCACCCACAAACGGATGGGCAATCTGAACGCACCATCCAAACCCTCGAAGACATGCTTAGGGCATGTGTGATCGATTTTGGCAAGGGTTGGGAAAGGCACCTACCGTTAGTAGAATTCTCCTACAACAACAGCTACCACACCAGCATTCAGGCAGCACCCTTTGAGGCATTGTACGGTCGTAAATGCCGATCGCCTCTCTGCTGGGCGGAAGTTGGTGACAGCCAGATCACAGGTCCAGAACTTGTGGTAGACACTACGTAAAGGTGCCCAGATCAGACAACGCATGGCGGCAGCTCATGACCATCAGAAGAGTTACGCTAATAAGGATAGGAAACCGTTAGAGTTCCAGGTTGGAGACCGGGCTCTACTTAAAGTCTCACCCTGGAAGGGTGTGGTTCATTTTGGAAAACGGGGCAAGCTTAATCCACGATATGTCGGACCATTTGAATTTACCGAAAAGATCGGTAAGGTCGCTTACAGACTGAATCTGCCTGAAGAACTGAGTGCTGTGCACAACGTCTTTCACGTGTCTAATCTGAAGAAGTGTCTGTCAGATGAAACACTCATCATTCCTTTCAAGGAACTCACTATTGACGAACAGCTACGCTTTACTGAGGAACCGATTGAGATCACGGATCGAGAGATCAAAACCCTCAAACGTAGCCAGATACCTCTCGTGCGAGTCCGTTGGAACTCGCGACGTGGCCCAGAGTTTACCTGGGAGCGGGAAGACCAGATGAAGCGCAAGTATCCCCAGTTGTTCCCTAATGAAACTCCCAGCACTGAAGCTACAACCGAATTTCGGGACGAAATTCCAAACTAATGGGGGGATGATGTGACACCCCGTTGAAACGTTCTCACTTATACTAGCTTGACAGTGACTGCCTTAACTTTCGGGACGAAAGTTCTTAAAACTTGGGGATAATGTGACACTCTGGGTTTTCCCGAGCAACCATCTTGTATTGAATTTGCGTGTACATAATATTAAATGAAAGTCGTGATTTATCTTGATGTGCTATGTGTCGATAATGTGTACGTATAATGTATAGTTATGAATATATATATATGAATATGAGTATTGGTGAGCCGAGACCACCAAGACCCGACTCGAGACCACCCAGTCTCGAGTGAACAGTATAACAGTTGGGCCGGTTGGGCCATGCTTCTCCTTATCCCACTCGAAAGCCCATTAGGGTGCACCAACTTGGTACGAGTATATAACCCTTGTTGATAGCCAACCTTGCCATTTTTGGGCAACCCACACACACTCTCCTACACACACACACTCTCTCTCTCACTAAAACCCTAAACCTCAACACTCCACCCCTCTCGGATCAAACCGGTGACAACCAAAGGGTTCTCGGATTTGCTCGAGATCAACACTCGGAAGCTCTTTCATCAATCCTTCACATCTTCTACACCCGAAATCCTTGACCGGTGAGTGTTTCTTGCAAACACACGAATATGCATGATGAAAAGTGTCGATTATGTGTTAAAGTGCATTGTAGCTATTTATTTAAGTATGATGAAAGTATTTGTTGATTTAGTGGACATTGTTGAATGGTAAAGATATTTCATTGACATGAATAATGGACACAATACGTTTAGTAAATGATAGCCTTTGATGCTAGCTATGTGTTAGAATGTTGTTTATGAATGATATGATGTAACAAATACATACATATGTTGTCATTGAACCAAGTGATTGTGTGCTAGATATAGAAACCGATGATAGCCTTTAGTGATGTCCGAATCATGCATTTGTTTAGAGGTTTAGGTTGCCTTGAATGAACATGCTTGTAAATGGTGAAATGGATGAATGAGGGTTGAATGTGATATGAATATTTGATGAACTGTTTGAATATATGTTGAACATTTAAAAACTGTGTGTTTTAATCCATTTGGTTTAGGTTTTAGACAAGAAAACATGTTTGAGTGATTTGGTTGGATAGTACACCATTACATGAAATCGGAATTCTATTGGCTAGTACAAATGCTGGCAATCAGCAGGTGTGCCAGTCGAGACCCCCGGTCTCGACTCAAGACCGTTAAGCCATAACTCGAGACCGCAGTGTTTGCGACTCAAGACCATCTCATGACAACTCGAGACAAGCTTCAAGGACTCGAGACCAGCAAGGTCTCGACTCGAGACCTCAGAGGTTGCGACTCATGCTTGACAACTCGAGACCAACCATCCACAATCCGAGACCACTAGGTTGCGACTCGAGACCGCATAGTCTCGAGTCGAGACCGCTTAGTCTCGATCAGGATGTTCGACTAGGTTATTGGGCCGCATTTAAGGTTTGGACTGCATGATTTCCTGTTACTGTTTATCTGGACTAAGTGCTACTGATTAACTGTTCAAGTATTAGGGCAGGCCCAATAACCTTGTATGTTTTGTATGCTATGTGTTAGATACGTGTACCATATACGTGATTACTTGTATCCGAGCCTGACCTATACTAGTAACCATATTAGGACGTGGTGACCAGCATACTTAACCCAGTAAACTAAACTGCCGAGCAACCCAAGGTGAGTTCACAACTATTAAAGCATGCGTTCCCGGTGGTTTTGGGAAACGGAAACTTAAACAACGCTATCCCCGCGTAAGGGATACAAACCTACTTTCTTCCCCTTAAATGGGACTCTTAGTTAATTATTGTTTATACGGTAATGCAACAAGCAACACTAAACGAAACTCTATCACTTAAGTCCCTACCATTTAATACCGATTAGTCGCCGGGGCCTGGCGAACGGGTTATTAGTTAATAGCGCTATTTAGGTGTAACCAGCCTCACACCGACCCTTGTTACTGGGAACGGGAGTGAACTAATGTACTCTGGCAAACCGTCAATGATGATAGAACATTGACAAATGGGGCACTGCGGAAACGTACGGTTAAGTAAGTATTCGGTATTGGAAAAACAGTTTAGTCGCTTACTTATGGGGTAGCTCCCCATCGCATGTATAAACGGATAAATTAACTGGTGAAACAAGTTTTTGGTAATTAAAAACTGGACAACTCGTGAACTCGCCAACATTTTTGTTGATACCCTACTGCATGCTTTGCAGGTACCCAGTGACTCAGGAGCTTGCAGCTTGGGAATGTGTAGTGGTCGTCTAACCCATGTGTTGTTTTAAATAATCTTGAACTATGAACTTTGTTTTGAAACTGTTTGGTTTATGCTTCCGCTGTTTACTTAAACTGTTATTTGAACTTAAACCTTTAGAACTTCAAACTATGGTGTTTACTAACTATTATGGTTGGTGAACATTTTTATTATTAACCAATGCTCAGTATAATTAGTGGCTGGATCCTTGTCAGTCACGCCTCCAAGCGGTGGTACTCCGCATGTGGATTTTTGGGGTTGTGACAAACTGTGGGATAAATCCTGTCAATTACATAAGAAGAACATGAGTAACTTTTTAACAACTTGTTTACTCTTTTAGTTTCTATTCTCTGAGTTTCCAGTTTCTTTTCAAGCTCAGCACACAGATCAATGTGATAATTGACCATTTCCTGCTTTATCATGTATGCTCCATTGAGTGTCTTCATAGCTGTAGCTTGTTCATTGCTTGACTCGTTGTATTGATTTATGGCTTTGTTTAAGACATCATACGATTCTTTCAACCTGTTCATGTTGTGAATCAACTCATTGTTGTACTTTTTCAGAGTCTCACAGTTTTCACAATCTTTAGACACCCTTTTCTGCATCAGCCTCCTTTTTAATCTCGAAAGCTGGAACTTCTTTAACCTTTATCACTTGGACCTCTTCTTCATCATTTTTATCTTTCTCAGCTCGAGATTTTAAATATTCTTTCATTCTTTCTGCATAATACAAAGTATCATCATCACGATCATCTTGTTTTTCAACCTTCTTCTTTGCCATTTGAGCCCTTTCAGCATCTCTCTCAGCTAGATATTTTAAGTGCTCTTTCATTTTATCTGCCCAATAATCATTAGCATCATTTTCAACTTTCTGAGCAACAAAAGCTTTATGATTTGCAATTATGTTAGGATCATAATCATCCCAACTAAAATCTTTTGGAAGTCTTTCATCATCTTGATCTGTCAAACATACTTTACTCTCTGCTGAAATATATTTGTCCCAACTAAATCCTTTTGACGATCTTCCATCATCTTGATTAACAAGATAAGCTTTCTTTGATTCTTCAATCTCCTTCCTAGCATGAGCAGTTTGTGATTGTTGTTGAAACGGCTGTTGAGCAACTTGATGATAAATTGCTTTCTGATAATAATCATTGTTGTTGAAAGGATTTTGAGCTCCACTTGCTTCGCGGTTTGTGCATTCTCGTTTGAAATGCCCTTTTTCCCTGCAATGAAAACAAGTAACTTTAGATTTATCGAATCCTAAAGTAGAAACATTTGCATCACGAAAATCATCTCTTCCAGTAATGTCACACCCTGGCTTTTATGGAAGCGTGGTTTATTTGGTGTGACTTCTTAATACCATAACAACAATCACAACAATGCTATATGATAAAAATACGGGATGTTCATCCATTCATATAGTTTAGAAAAATGCACAATAACAATTGTCTTAAAATGTCAACCCCAAAATACATTACAACCCATGACTTGTTTAAAACGAGTTCATAAGACTCAACAAAAGACTACCAACAAAACGAGTATTAGAGACATGCAACCCGTCCAGGAAGGAGTTACACTTCCCAAACCCTACGACCCTGGATGACATCTTTATTTAGTACGCAGCTTGATTAACATGCATCACTTGCCAGATCCGATTAATTCCCTGAAATACATGTAGTTTAAAAATATCAATAAAAAGTTGAGCGAGTTCATGTGAATGTCTGTGTGTATAAGCCTTTAAAATACGTCTTGTATGTATAAAAGTCCCTGGTATGTAGCAATAAGGAAAAACAGATCACCACTGGGTTGCAAAGCCAATGGTATGTGTGAAACTGGTGCAGGAAGACTCAAACCTAGCAAATTTGTCTCCGGTATGAAGACATAGTCACCACTATGGGCCGCCCCGACCTCATGGGTGTGGGCTCGCTACACCCAAATAGATCTATCACTCATATCCCTTGGTCCTACAATGAGGATTAATGGCCTTAAGTGTCATGCCCATCACTCACTTGATCGCGCAGTAAAAATCCTCCTTAAGCTAACCATACCATGTATAAAAATGTCTGTAATAAATTGTAACATGTATTCCACCCGCGAAGTATAAAAATAAAAATAGTTAAGAGAAAAGGGGGACATGAACTCACAGTAGTGCGTTTTGTACCGTATCTCAAACTTTGTCAGCTACACGACAACCTACAACGTACTAATGTCTATTAGACGAACGGGCCGTGCCTTGGCTTAGAGTTTAATGTTTTGAGTGACGTTTCTTATATTATTCCGAGTGATAATTATTTGTCAAAATAATTAATATTTCAACTTAAATTATATGTTGTGTTGGAATAATTGTTCATTCAATATTCTTGTATTAATACTTCTAAAGTATTTTATATACGCATTTCCTTCCCAAGGATGGGATATTTCACACATGTATGCTCGTATTGGAATTATATTTTTAAGTCCCTTTTAGAGAATATATATATTTAACCATTTTCATGTATAAAACCAACCTCCGATACTTTTTATTTTGTTACAAAAATTATGGTGAGGTTTATGTTTGAAAAACATAGTCTAAAATATACTAGTAAACACTTGCCTAGAAAATATTTACTAAGTGTTGAAATTTTTAGAAAATTTTGCCATAGTTTCCTTTGTAAATGGAGGTGTCCATGCTACATAGCATATCATTTTCTTTAACATATATCATGTTAGATCGTTCTCAGGTAACCTACCCGACATTTAGACACGCAACATACTACTTATGTCGTTTCAGTTTTTAACATTCAAAACTGGGCTGTATTCGGGCATTTTAATAAAATAGTTAACTTATTCCAAAAATTCCCAAATTTTTACAGAATGTCTTATACGATCCAGATATTATTTTGTAAAAATATCGGGGTCCAATTCATTACCAATATTTCATAGAAAATCATTTACCAGACTGTAATCAGATTTATCACTTTCTAACTGCAGTCTACAGAATAATTCATTTAAAATTCATCGTAAGTCCGATTGAAGAAATTCCAGTTGGAGGATCACAATGACATCTGTGATCATCTACAGTATAAATTTCATGAGCTAGTTCTACTCAGGTTTCAAGTTATGACGAAAAACATGACACACATTTTCTGCAGTAACGCAGCTTGTGCTGCTGTCCAAAAATGGACCTTTAAAAATAGTAAACGACCTCGAAAAAATATGATTACAGTGCCATTTGATCCGTTTTTCAAAAATACATAATTTAGGCTTCAGAAAGTCAGTTTTTCGATTTATAATGATCCATTTACAGCCAGTTGAAGTTGGCTGAAAATGCTAATCAGCATGCTTTTTATAGTTTAAATGTTACTAAAATGCACCAACAAATGTCCTAAATAAGTGTTTATTTAGAAATCAACAATCAAATGTCATGCATGTTTTAATCAACCTTAATCCAACAAGATTTCATCTTTATGTAAACTTATGTTCATGATCCTTGTTCATTTTCTTTTTATGTTCTTGTGTTAAACATTAAACAACAATCTCTCGAATAATCAACATAAAAGTAACCAAGAGTTTAATCAAAGACTTACAACTAGCTCAAAGGCTAGGGATGAACTTAGGGTGAGAGGGGCACTCCCCTCTTAGGGGAGTCCCCTCTCTTACGCACGACCAATCAGCACGTGCCACGTCAACTCCCCTCTTAACTCCCCTCACACCCTCAATTTGATGGCGGCACTCCCCTCTTAGGGGACTTGCTTTTTTTTATTTGTTGTAATTATGCATGTTTATAAATTAAACAAATATTAATAAAAATTAAATAAAATTTAATAAAAGACATTTCATTAAATTAAAAATAAAAATTACATTCAAACTAGAAAAATAAAAAAACAAACTACTCGTCGTTGGAACTCACTTCAAGGTGAGGTAGATCTAAACGTCCGAGATGCTCAACGAGATCGTGTTTTAGTCTCCAATGCGTTTCTTCGTCAATGAGCTCGCTATAAGCTGTATCATTGAAGATGGGTTCGACTGGAGGATCTTGAATGTGTACCGGTGCTATCGCCCTTCCGTCGTCTTTTATAATCATGTTATGTAAAATAATGCACGTATACATGATGGACCTTATCTTTTTCACCGTTTTGGAACGTATTGGACGATTTAGTATTCCCCACATCTTTTCTTGCTGCCTCGTGTTGCCTCTTGAACTTTTTTTCATTCGGGATGTGAGGATATGGAAAAGACTTCACAAACACGGACCAGCTAGGGTAGATCCCATCAGTAAGATAATACCCGCGTTTGTATAAGTGGCCGTTCACTTGAAATGGACAATTTGGCGCCGTTCCGTTTCGTTGAGTAAGAAATAACGGAGATTGTTGGAGCACGTTGATGTCGTTTTGTGAACCCACCAGGCCACAAAAAGCATGCCAAACCCACAAATCTTGAGACGCCACCGCCTCTAACATAACTGTCGGGTATTGATGATCGCCTCTCATATATTGTCCACGCAATTCTGTGGGGCACATTCTCCAGATGAAGTGTGTACAATCCAGACGACCCAACATACCAGGTAGGTGATGTCTCTCCTCATGAGCCTGATACAATAGCGCAATGTCGTGGCTCGTTGGTCTACGTAAGAATTCACCGGCATACATTGTACAGACCGTCTCGCAGAAATATTCAAGGCACTCACGAGATGTCCTTTCAGCCATATTTAAATACTCGTCGTTTTCGTCTGGTGGGTTACCGGTTGCAAGTTGTTTAATTGCAGAAGTAACCTTTTGCAACGGCGTGAAACTTTTCTTCATTCTCCCGTCCAAGCCCTCTTGAAACCACTCGTTATTCGCTTCCACGTCACTAACAATTTTTAGGAACAAAGACTTGGACATACGAAACCTCTGACAAAAAATATCGACATTAAATTTTGGATTTTCGACAAAATAATCGGCCATGAGTGTTTCGTGGCCTCCCACACGATCTCGACGGACAATTTTTTTTACTAGACGATGCCGTGTCTAGTAGCTCCGCTTGTTGGATGAGATTTTGGAAGAAAATTTAACTACCATCGCTTGACGATGAATCTTCATCGTCGGGAAAGTCGGGTAGGGGAGAAAAAAACGGGAACTTGGAATCCATTTTTTTAAAGATTGGTTAAAAAATTAGATGAGTTGAATGGGTGAGAGTTGTTTTGGGTTTGAAAAATAAAAAGATTAAAGATGTAGTATTTATAGGGGTTAGGAATTTTTTTTTAAATGTATAACGGCTATATAGCCATTGAATCTCGATCCCCTCATCGGTGAACCCTCCCCGATCCCCCTCCCCGAATACCCTCCCCGCGGTGATGGCGGCGGTGTTCCCGCTCGGGGACTTGGGTCACCGCCCCACTCCCCGCATGGTGCCCCGTTCACCCTTATGAACAAAGATGATGAAGATGGGGTGTAGAGCAATGTGTGAAGTTCCTTAAAGACCTCCAAGCTTCAACCTCCAAGTATCACCTTCTAGCACTTGGAACAAGCTTGAAAATGGAGCAATGGTGGTGACAAGGTGGTGGTGGTGGCGGATGTAGGGAGGGCCGAGAGAGAGAGAGAGAGAGGTGGTGAGGGTGGTGGAGTGAACTTGTGAAGTGAGAGAATGAAATGATGAGATCTTGTAACCACCATACTTATAATTATTCCTCTAATATCTTGGCAAGTGAAACAAGTAAAGAGACCCAATCAAATCAAGAGTTAGTATTTAATGGGATATGGTGATGATGATGGTGGGTCCCTCCTTGGGCCGTAAATATTGACGGGGGGGGGGGGGGGGGGTTAATTGTAAAATTTGATCATAAGTAGGTAATTATTTAGGAGGTTAAATGTATTATCAAATGTATTATGTGTATGTCATATTTTCTAGTGTGTTGGGGTATTTGGAGACCATAATTAGTCTAAAAATAATAGAACAATGTTTCTGACAAAATTTTGGTGTCCCGGGTAATGTCCGGTTGTTCGGTTAGGTACCGTTCCATTAAAGTGTTAAATTGTACCGTATAGTGTCTTTTATGTATCTTTTTGTAACACAATTAATTCCCAACACTTAGGAAAGCATTCAGGACCATTTAGTCAATTTTCTGCACAATACTAATGTGTTAAAATCTGAATTTTTGCTAAAAATGCAGGATTCTGCATTTAAAATGAGTTTTAGGCACTTTCCGGCACTCGAACTATCACCTAGTGACACAGTCTTATGGTCCTCACTTCCCTACACACCATACTAGTGTAGTACCTTATCCCTGGCCATACTAGGTCTTCAAAACACTGTCTGTCTATGTAATGGCACTATCAGTAAATTTCTGAGTTATCCGCTAACTGTGATTTGTGCATCAAGTATGTCACTAAAGTTTGTATGTAGTGAGTGGAGTGACAGCATGAAATGTGATGCATATGTATGTAGGTTACAGAAATCAGAGAGCAGTTTACGTTAACAGTTGAAATCAAGCACAGTCATTAAGCACTTAATTAAGATTAATTAATTGTACGGATACCTGGTTTAGTGAGGGTTGTCACAAGTAATCTGTTTAAACTTTTCAGCTCTTCTCAACACACTAGCCAAACACCACTTTATATCCATTAACTCCATTTTCTCAGCGTCAACCTGATCGTAAACTTCTTTTGCCAACATTGGATTTCCGATCCTTCCTGCAACTAAACTCCCATAAGACTCTAACACAGTCACTAACAAAGACATATGGCTTTTGGCTACTTCTTCAGAGTAATTTTGATCATTCTCAAGATTTAACGCAATGTTGCATTGTAAAACTTTGCCACTCTTTGTTGCTGAGAAATTTGGATCGAATGATGGATATGAAGAAAATCCCGTTTTGCTACTTGATCCTTGAGATGAACCTCCAGACGAGCTTTTTGCATTGAAAGCAGTTTCAATCTTTGGTGCAATGTTGGTCTTATCACTAACACCACCTTTGTAATACAGACCAATGTCTTGTTCACCATCATAGTTCTTCATTCTCGCTATCTTTCGTTGTTCCATCTCTTGAGCTTCAAGTTGTTCAATAAAATCACTCAGTGTTAGATTGTCAAATTCAGGTTTATTTTTCAACATCATAAGATACGTGCCCCAAACATCATGTGGCAACGCATCGGCTAACTTTTCAATCAATTCTTCTTTATCTTTATCAATGTTCAATGTTTTCATATTTTTCACCAAATTGCAATATCTTTCTATAATCTGCTTGGTGTTTTCAGTTTTTAGCCCACGAAATAGATCAAATTCTTTCTTCAAAAGCGACATCTTGTTCTTGATCATCTCTTTACTTCCAACAAACTTTGATTTTAATTCTTTCCATATCGAATGAGCACTTCCGTTGTGTTGAAGTGAAATCAAGATTTCTTCCTTAATAGCTTGCTGCAAGAGACTAACCATCAACTTTTCATTTTTGTATTTCTTTTTCTCATCAACATCTAGATCTCTAATGTCAACTTTCTGTCCGTTGTCCTTAAGCGGTCTAATATATCGAAATTCAGTATATTCCCATGCATCTAGGTAATATGCTTGAACCCAATTTTCAAAACGTTCTGCCCATCCACTATACTCCTCAATACTCATAAGCTTAGGCGGTTTTTGCGTAGTGCCCGTTTCATTTTCTAACATCGTGTTCTGAGTAATAGTAATCAGACAAGCAAACGCGTTGTAGAATTCGTTCTCCATGACTCGGTATAAAAAATTCACAAACTATAACACTTTCAAACGAAATGGATTTCTTCAAACAAAATACTCCTTCAAACGAAATGAACCTTTCAGGCGAAATGGACCCTGTTCAAACGAAATGAACCTATTCCTTCCAATTCGTACGAAATGGAATGTAGTTTTAAACGAAATGGCACTTTGGTACGAAATGAAGCCTGATTCGTACGAAATGGAAATCTGATGTACTGTTTCAAGCGAAATGGTCTTTGGAGCGAAATAACGGTCCGTTTTGTGCGAAATGGAAGCAAAGTCAAAACGATCTGGTATCCATTTCATGCGAAATGGAGCTGACGTCACACTTTCAAACAGTTTTTGATAAAATTGATCAAGTTTTACTTCGAATTAAGGTCTGATTCTTTCAAGGCTTTGTTAAAACAGTGTTTCGCATGTTATAAGTGAAATTCAAGCCATTTTATCCGTGAAAACTCAGTTAATTTTGAAAAGAAGGTGTAGAAGTCAGAATTTTTGATGAAAAAACAGCTGAAATGGTAAGAACTCTTCCTCCTGAGCTCTGATACCACTTGTAGGATCGTTTGCATGACCAAAACGAGTCGTTCAGAAGAGTTCTAACCAATACGAAAGGCGGAATCAGACGTATTGGAGTTATTTCAGCTGATTTGCACTTAGATTCTCTTTAAACTGTCTTTGTATTGATATCAGATCGATTTACAATGCTGGAGACACTTCGGCATAGCTTCGCTACCGGAATCGAAACGTTCAATTCAAGGTCCCGTATGATGGATTGAGATCATCATATTCAAAAGTAATCTCAACAAAGCACTTCATTTGTTTTAAATCATAGTAGACTTATTTAGTCTTCACCTCCATTAAATCATTTTGTTAATTACGACACCTTGTGGTGGCCTTTTTCATTTACTTGAAACTCGAGTTAATCTTATTTACACACCTAATGTACTGATCTGTTTATTTTCTATTGGTTCATTATCTTAAGTCAGTCTTAATACAATTATGTGTTAAGATAAGGGTACATAAATTCATATTATACTCCGGTGTACCTCTAACGTTTCTTTCCTCATTGATCGAAAATTCTATAATATTTATTTGGTCTTTCATCATCAATTGAAAATCCTATAATAATTATTTAAAATAAATATCCAAAATTATTTCATTAAATTTTCAGTTGATTACGAAAACGGTGAATTTGTTCGGTCACCGTAATTATTGAATTATTTCAAATCATTACGACACCTTGCGGCGTTGGTATAAACTTGTAGGTTGGGGTAATCATAATCATACAAATCATGCAAAACCACGTATATCTTTCGTTTGATTCATCATGGAAAATAGTCTTAATGCAATTGTGTATTAAGACAATTATACACTAAATTCTGTTGTATTTTGGTGTATCCTTGCAATTCAATAATGTCAAAACACTGATTTTTCCTCATGTCATGATTCGATAATTGACAAATCATTTCTTTCAAGCTTTTATTTCAATTAAGCTTGTTAATTCTAAAGTTTTCCTTGATTAATAAGGTAAGTTTCCTTTAACAATTGAATTCGATTGATTCTAAAAGTCACTCACTGATTGTAAACATTTGATTTTAATCATAAATCTCTTTTGGCTTGAACATAGTCACCGTAGAAATTAATTCATCTCGTTCATTTTGATATCAGTTTCTAGATCTAATTCCATTAAACCATTGATTTCTAAATTGTTATGTGATACCCTCGTTTTCATTTGAACATGTCTTGATTCTGTGTCATTTACGTTAATAGCGTTCTTATTAACTAAGACGCGACATAATCCTAAAAGAGACATTGTAGCCAAATCTCGAGGACGAGATTTAAAACAAGGTGGGGAGGATATAACAACCATCGAAAACACTCTAAAACAATTCGTAATCGAAAAACCGAACCCACATAACATTTATTTTAATAAAAAAATGAAAAATCAAGAATAATACACCTGTCACGGGCCGCGACAGGTTTGATGTAACGCCCTATTTTCAGTTACAAGATTCGGTTAAAACTTATCGTGCAAGCCACGTGTGTTGATTTTTAGTTGAGGGATTTTCAAAAAAAAAAAAATGTAAAGATAAATGTTGAGGGGGTTATCTGTGATTCATTAATTCCCTACATGAACCCTAGAGCCCAACCCTATAACTGCAACTTTCTTTCGTTTATTTGGTCTCGCAAGCAGAAAAGAAACCAACCACCTCTCCTCCGCTACTTCCAAGCTGATAGAAGAAGAAGCAAATCCGTGACCATAAGAACCCGAGCCAGGTTTTTCTTTTGCTAGCGACCATCGCAAAACCATTTGGTGGAGTATCACGGCAATCTGGTTAATCATTACCAACTTATAATCGCTTCAGGTTCTCGATAGCTCCACCTGTGTTCTTGAAGTCAGTCGGCTTGGCGTCGGTGGTGAATCTTCATTGCAGAACCAAGAATAGAACGGGTTAGTTCTTTTTTTTAGTTTAGGCCTCGAGATGAACCGGTGGGGGGTTAAGTTTGTTAAGGTGATGTGAGTTAGGTGTATATGTAGGTTTAAGTATATTTTAAGCCCTTTTACACTTTCTTTAGCCAAGTTTTAAATTTATAAAACATGATATTTACTAACACTAAACACACATATGGGCAAGTGCACCCATCGTGAGCGTAGTATAGTGTTGGTAAGATACCGAGGTCGTCCAAGGACACAAGAGCTCTTAGTACCGGTTTATCCTCAACGTCTAATCAAATCAAAAAGTTTAGAAAAATGTTTTTAAACTAAGAAAAATAAAAACTAACTAAAATGCTGAAAAATAAAAATAAAAATAAAAACAGATAGACAAGATGAATCATTTGGTCTCGACTCGTGTATAGTGTAACCTTTGATTATTTCCGCACTTTTGCACTTGTTTAAGAGATTATCTTAGTTATTGTAGTAGGCCCCTCTTTTGAAAGTGACATTACCCTCAACCCAGTAGTTTGAGTCAGCAAGGATACAATCCTAAAAGGTCGGATTATTGAAAGATAATTAATTAAGTTATTAATGCAAATTATGGTAGGCCCCTCTTTTGGAGGTGACGTTGCCCTCGACTAAGTAGTCTGAGTCAGCAGGGATACAGTCCTAAATAGCCGGGTTATAGTATTAATAGTAGTTTAACTTATGAGGGGATCAAAGAGTTTGGACCCCCGCCATCCAATACCGTTAAGTATTGAAGGAGGTCCTACTAAATTTGACCCAGGTCCATTGCAGGACCTCTAAACGCTGAACAATGGCAAGACTCTTACCAAACCGTTCCCTTAACCCCTGACCAGGTAGCCAACATACCTCCATATAGACCGTGGAGATATGAATGGTGAAAATCTTTTATTTTATATAGACAGTAAAATAATGTCAAGACACCATGGACAAACGATAAGGAAGAATCACCTTCAACATAAGAAACTAGTTATTAAAGTCATTAATACAAAACCAAGTAAAAAGTGCGAAAAGATTGAAAATAAAAAGTATTACACTAGACACTTGTCTTCACCAAGTGATGTAAGAGACTTAGGCAAACATGGCCTTGATTGCCAAGAACTCTTACGATCAATCTTGGATCCCGAGATGACTCACACACTCTATGATGGACAATGGATGATGGTGGTGGATGATGGTGTTATGGTGGTGGTGGGTGGTGGGTGAAGTGTGAGAGAGGTGGTGTGCCAAGGGATGGTTTGAGCTTGAGCCAAGCACTCCTATTTATAGGCTGAACAGAAGCTCGGGCACGGCCCCGTGTCCACATCCTCTCTTTCTTCATTTAATGCAGCTTGTCTTTATTAGTTGACCACGCCCCCGTGTCCGCTGAGCACGACCCCATGTGCAGAAGAATCTTTGTACTATGAAGATTTGCCTGGATTGTGCGAATCTTATAGTTGACCACGGCCCCGTGTCCGCTGAGCACGGCCTCGTGGTGGGCAATAGAAGCTTCTACCACTTTGTCTTTTCTGCTGGCACTTGGGCACGCCCCCGTGCTGGCTGAGCACGGGGCGTGTTCAGTCTTCTGCCTTCTTGTTTTGCTTGGGAAGATGCTGTCGTGGGGTCGGGCATGTCACGTTTGTTCCTTTTCTTGTATTTATGTTGGATTTTGCTGTCTTTTTGCTTCTTTTGTTAATTTGAGCTCATTTAATCCTGAAAATACAAAAGGAAGACAAAAGCACACTTTTTCCAACATTAGTACTAAAAAAAGGTTAGTTTTATGCCACAATTGATGTAATTTATATGTTGCATTTTGCACACATCATAAGGCATGTGTGCGTGTGTGACGGTTATAGGGTCTGGTACATGATGATGCTTAGGTTGCGTGGGAATTTTATAAACTATTAAGAGCTTTTATGGTGGGAGCATCCAAGCTTATTAAACTAAAAGAACATGATAAAAATGAAATGATCAGGATGGGGTTAGGAATGGTGGTTTGAAATGGAGTAGATAAGCATTATGTATGAAGATGATGGTAATTTTTAATTGAAGTATGGGAAAAGTGACGTTGGAAGTATGCATGAATTCATGCTTTCTCATGAGGGTGGTTGTTGGGTTAAAAGAGTGATATTTCTAAGAATTGCTTAGTGGCTTCTTTTTATATTAAGTAACGTATTCATATGTATGATCAGGTTCTTGTGGGTTTAGGATTCGTACATTCTACGACTTCGCTAGCATTTGTGTAACGATCTTTACGATAAGGTGAGTTCTAGACGCCCCTTTTTTATGTTTTAATATTACTTTTGGGCTGGCATGCATACTTTTGATACAATTCATAAAGGGATTAAATGAACTATAACTGAGTGTGTAATGAATAAATTAGATATGTGATGTTTAGAGTTTTATGTGGTCACACCTTGGTCTGTGTATATGAGCTTGATAATGAATAAATGAACTATAACTGTGCGTGTAAATTATCTAAGGTGAATGTAGAAGTGCGTCTTTACATAGACTATGGATGAGTTTATATATAAATATATTTTTTAATATATTTATGTGTATGTTTACCATTGAAATAGCCTATTAGGCACAATTGAAATGAAATAGCCCATTCGACACAACTGGGATGAATTAGCCTATTCGGCACAACTGGAATGATATAGCCTTTTCGGCACAATTGAAATGGAGTGGTGACGATCACTCGTGAGATGTGCACATTCTCAAAGTATAAGATGTAAGGAGTGAATAATACAAAAGGTATGAAAGCGGTAATTTCGATTACCGAGTAACGTGTGATTGACAATGTAAAGAGGAAGAGTTTTGCTATGCTATGTTATGATGTGCATTCTGTGTGTGCTATGTTGTATTTTTCTGTGGTCTACAAAAGCATGTTTTAAATTGGTATATTATAATAAATGATGTTATAGTATTAAAGATAATTACAAAACTAGAACTCACTCAGTTTTTCTGATTGTTTTTAGCATGCATGTCAGATTGTTTCAGGTATATTAGGAATGATTATGATTGAACGGTCGCCTTGGCTTAGATATGAGAGTTACTCGCATCCCGAAGACTGGCATCCTTGGTTGAGGAAGCTTATGTTGCAAAATCTTTGAAGTTAAATGTTTTATGTTGCTTTGGAAAATGTTGAATTTTATGTTTTCCGCTGCGAAGTTATTGAAGTTCCAGTTTCAGAACGATGCTATTGACGTATGTAACCAACTGTGAGGCCTCCCAGATTGGGGCCTTACAAGTTGGTATCAGAGCTATAGTTTGAGAGATTCTGGCATTTTTCAATGCCTGGACTGTGAATGGGACCAAAGTCAGGGATGCCAGTGCGGGTAACCTAAAGGCAGTAGTGTCAATTGTGTATGTAGCTATGTTTAGTAGGTTAGGACAGGAGGTGAAATTCCAATGAAGCAGGACAGGAAAAGTTTAGAACCGGAAAGACAAGGCGAGAGGTTAATGGCGACTGGCCACAATCATTAACTAATTGTTTTGCTTATAGTGTTTTAAATTGTACCTGAATTGCTATATTTGGTGTTTTATTTCAGCAACGATCGATGGCACGAGGAAATACTGTGAAAGGTGCTGCTAGGAACACTAAGACTATTGAGAACAATGACGAGGAGTCGGTTAATACTGGAAAAACTACGCCTTCTCAACACACTATGCCCTCACAGCATACTGAGAAATTTGTGCTGGAGCCGGTTGTTCGTGAAGCGGTTAGGGATGAAATCCTCAACATGATTCAGGAGTTTCTACCGGATATTGTGAAAGGGGCTTTCGAATCGTTAAAGGAAGACGTGTTGAAGGATATCGAGACTAAGAAAAAGAAGGAATCTGATGATGATTCTGATGGCGAGGGGGATGGTCCAGGTAAGGATGCAAAAGTGGGTTGTAGCTATGCAGCCTTTAAGAGGTGCGACCCACCTCGTTTTGATGGACGTAAGGATGCAGTGGTGACTTGTTACTGGCTATCTGAGATGGAAGCTGTAATCTCCATCAGTGAGTGTCGCACTGACCAGGCGGTGAAATTTGCTGCTCATTCATTTACCACCGAGGCACTACACTAGTGGAACACTATCAGGGAAAGGAAAAGTGCGCAAGAGTTGGATGATATGAAGTGGGACAACTTGAAGGAGATGGTGAGAAAGAAGTTTTGTGCTCCTAACGAAATTGAGAAGATCGAAAAAGAGTTCATAACTTTCAAAGCAGGGGAGTTATCACATCGGAAGTATACCTCCAAATTTATTGGGATGGCACGTTTGATACCGTACATGTCTGGGAATGATGAAAGGTGGAAGAAACATTATATTGAGGGGTTACCTGACATGGTCAGACACTTGGTTAAGGCTCATGCTCCCAAATCGTTTGACGACGCAGCGCGACGCTCTACGATGATGTGCTTGAAAATGAACCTAAGGCGAAGGAGGTGGGAAAGAAAAAGGGGAATGGTAACAACGATAATGGTAAACGTGTCAGAAGTGATAACCCTGAGCTTATAGAAAAGGTCAGAGTAGAGGAGCATCTTGATAAAAGGAAAGATTGTAGATGCGGAAAGAAGCATTTGGGAGAATGCAAGCTAGGAACAAATTTATGTTTCCGTTGTGGAAGGACTGGACATTTTTATCGGGATTGCCCGAATGCTCTAAAATGCCACAAGTGTGGTAGATTGGGACACACGACTAATGAATGCAAGAAGCCGAGAGCCAGGGAGGATTCCTCGACACCTTTTTAAACTTTGTTATGGATTGATTATGTTTTTTTTTTCAATGTGATTGAACTGATAGATTAAGCTTCGGATTTTAGACATGGTTGCTTGTTTATTTATGATCTTGTTTAATTGCTGCAATTTTTGGTGTGAAAGAACAGAAAAATATATGTGATATTTTTGGTCTATAGATGTTTCTTGTCTGTCTAGGGCCTACAAACCTAGTGGTACCAGAAGTTATATGATTTATGTAGAGTTTTTACAAATGTATAAAAATATGCAATGCCAAAACGACCCTTGATTGGGTTTTTACCAACTGATATTTAAGGAAGATAACATATCATCGTGGGTTTCATTTCATGACTAAGCTACCTCTTACAACTAAATGATTGGAACATCATCTGGGTGAGCATGGAACGCTGTACAATGATGCACATGTATATTGACAAGAGAAGGGAACGACAAGTTGATTCACATCAATGGGTATTTGGCAGTACTAAAAAAAACAATCGAGGAGCAGAGTTAACTGATGATTGGGTTTAGTGACGCGATGAACTAGACCAGTAGCCAATGGATCATCGGTTAGATTATCCTTTATCTAACAGGTTTCGAGGACGAAACCTATTTTAAGGAGGGTAGATTTGTAACGCCCTATTTTTAGTTACAAGATTCGGTTAAAACTTATCGTGCAAGCGACGTGTGTTGATTTTTAGTTGAGGGATTTTCAAAAAAAAAATGTAAAGATAAATGTTGAGGGGGTTATATGTGATTCATTAATTCCCTACATGAAATCCTAGAGCCCAACCCTATAACTGCAACTTTCTTTCGTTTATTTGGTCTCGCAAGCAGAAAAGAAACGAACCACCTCTCCGCCGCTACTTCCAAGCTGATAGAAGAAGAAGCAAATCCGTGACCATAAGAACCCGAGCTGGGTTTTTCTTTTGCTAGCGACCAATCGCAAAACCATTTGGTGGTGTATCACGGCAATCTGGTTAATCATTACCAACTTATAATCGCTTCAGGTTCTCGATAGCTCCACCTGTGTTCTTGAAGTCAGTCGGCTTGGCGTCGGTGGCGAATCTTCATTGCAGAACCAAGAATAGAACAGGTTAGTTCTTTTTTTTAGTTTAGGCCTTGAGCGGTGGGGGGTTAAGTTTGTTAAGGCATGTGTGTGTGTGTGACGGTTTTAGGGTCTGGTACATGATGATGCTTAGGTTGCGTGGCAATTTTATAAACTATTAAGAGCTTTTATGGTGGGAGCATCCAAGCTTATTAAACAAAAAGAACATGATAAAAATGAAATGATCAGGATGGGGTTACGAATGGTGGTTTGAAATGGAGTAGATAAGCATTATGTATGAAGATGATGGTAATTTTTAATTGAAGTATGGGAAAAGTGACGTTGGAAGTATACTTGAATTCATGCTTTCTCATGAGGGTGGTTGTTGGGTTAACAGAGTGATATTTCTAAGAATTGCTTAGTGGCTTCTTTTTATATTAAGTAACGTATTCATACGTATGATCAGGTTCTTGTGGGTTTTAGGATTCGTACATTCTACGACTTTGCTAGCATCTGTGTAACGATCTTTACGATAAGGTGAGTTCTAGACGCCCCTTTTTTATATTTTAATATTACTTTTGGGCTGGCATGCATGCTTTTGATACGATTCATAAAGGGATTAAATGAACTATAACTAAGCGTGTAATGAATAAATTGGATATGTGACGTTTAGAGTTTTATGTGGTCACACCTTGGTGTGTGTATATGAGCTTGATAATGAATAAATGAACTATATCTGTGTGTGTAAATTATCTAAGGTGAATGTAGAAGTGCGTCTTTACATAGACTATGGATGAGTTTATATATAAATATATATATATTTTTTTATATATTTATGTGTATGTTTACCATTGAAAAAGCCTATTGGGCACAATTTGAGATGAAATATGTAACGCCCAGCGTCCCTAAACTTTAGACTTTTGTCAGAACTAGTCCCTGAACTTTAGTTATTGGCAAGTCTAGCCCTTGAACTGTATGATGTGCGATACTTTGATATCTTGGTGAATCTATATGCTTGGAATGTCTAAATCTATGTTTGGAATGCCTAAATCTATATGCTTGGAATGTCTAAATCTATGTTTGGAATGCCTAAATCTACGTTTGAAATGTCTAAATCTATTTGGTGCTTGACTCTTTAGACTCGTGAAACTTGATTCTTGGTTAAACGAGAGACTTGAGTCTTGTCACTGGCGGAATCTATAAATCTTGAAAACTTTTGGTGTTTATAATATAATCTAGTTGTTCTATTACCAAATAATACGCAACGCTTGATCTCACATGCAAAAATGGGAACACGGAAATGATGGATTGGCCGAAGTGGCAATCCGATCGGATGACCACTCGATCGGACATCCACCCGATCGGATGACCACCCGATCGAGTTGCCATTCGATCGAGTTGCCACCCGATCCATGTGCACAGCCCCTTTCCCACCTTCCTTCACACTATAAATAGGCCTGTCACATCACCAAATTCCCTGATGTGACAGCCCTACTCGAACAGACGCACGCGCACCACTTTTCTTCCATTTTCTTGACTATTTCGGTACGTTTTACTCTAGATCCTTGTACTTCCTTGATCTACACCTCATTCTCTACGTGATTCACCTTTGAAATCACACTTTTTACCGTGAAATCCCCGAGATTTGAGCTCTTGAAGGTGATGTCACCATGGTGGTTTGTACAAACTGTTGAATGATGTCATTTCTTCCAAGATCTAGCTCAGATCTAAGGAATTTCATATGTTTTTACACTAAATCCAACCTAAATCTAGACTTTTTATATAAAACTTAAAGTTTTCCTCATCTTTTCCCCAACCTTTCGCTTTAATCGGTGAAATCTGGGCATAAACGGACTGTAGACTTGATGGATAGTCTAGAGTAGGTTTAGAAACGGATTGATGCCGGAAGAGACGACCATGGAACGGATTCCGACATGAACTGATTGTAAACAGATGACTGACCAGACGGGGGTGATTCCCACCCGATCAGGACAACTGAAGGACGATGAGTTTACCGTTGTCTCAATGCGTTTCGTACCGTCGTCATCAGTCTAGAAACTTAGAAACGTTACAAAAGGTGAACGGGACAATGACCGCCCGATCGAACGGCAACCCGATCGGGTAGCCACCCGATCGGACAACCACTCGATCAGGAGACACTTGTCCTTTAGCCCTGAAACCTTTCAACACTTAGAACTTTTCCAGAAAACTTAGAACTTGGGAATCTCAATCGAGTGGCAACCCGATCGGATAGCCATCCGATCGGGCAGCCATCCGATAGAGGTGACCAACACTAAACTCAATTCTTGGATCGAGTGGTGATCTGATCGGATAGCCGTCCGGTTGGACATCCATCCGACCCCTCCTCACTTTATGGGATTTGAATCGAGTGGCAACCCGATCGGATAGCCATCCGATCGGGCAGCCATCCGTCCCTCACACACTTTGCACTCGATCGACTGGCAATCCGATCGGACAACCATCCGATCCAGTGACTGTTCCAACACTTTGCGTAACCTCGTTATTCTGTCCGACTCTTACGCTATTATAATCTAAGCAGGCTAATTCTAAAAACCCTTTAATCCAATAACAATTGCGACTGTTAAGCAATCACTGTGAGTATACTCGATCCCTTTTTGCTTTAAACTTTGGGATGTAACATGTATTCTTTAAACTACGATACTTGAGACTTTGCAAACTATACTCTATCCTACGTGTACATGAAACTTGTGCATTCTAGTATTATATTTTGTGCTATGTGACGCTTAATCCAGGGTGTGTAGTTCCGCCTTAACAATAGTAGCGCTATAGGAGGTGCACCTCTCCCATTATTCTCAGGGAGTATTGTTAGGAGGGTTCTAGTTTACCTTGAGTCTTGGGTAAACACTAAAGCATCTGGATACTTGGGCTATCACTGCGTGGACTGCGACACTAGCACGGCTGAAACTATTTTTATACTTACATCGAGGATATGAGTTGTTTTTAATCTACTATGCTATTATTCAAACTTGTATACTCGCCAATACTTTTGTATTGATATTTTAATACATGTTGCAAGATGTTAGGTTGCTATGGGAGACATGGAAATCAAGCTTGGAGATGCCTAGAAACGTCACTTAAATAATTTAGTCTTTTGAACAATTTCATTATGTGATGTAATTTTGATGATGCTGGTTTGATAATTGACAATCTCTATCATGAAATCTACTTAATTACCATTGAAATACCTAGTATTATGGAATCTCATGAGCAATCTGAACGGTTAGCGCTCGCGCCCCGATGTTTCCGCCATCGGTTGGGGTGTGGCAGATTGGTATCAGAGTGATAACTATAGGGAATTAGGATAAGTAGGAATACTTGCCCTAGTCTATAGTTCTAGGAATCTTGATTCTTATCTGTTGTTTAAGACTTATGCATTCTACCGTATCGGCTTCCTAGCCGCACGACTTCCTGCCAAACTTACATGCCTTTCCTAAGGCTGACACAATATACACTTGATACTTCGAAGACGCTATCAATTAGTGTTTGTATTTGGCACGAGATTTACCCTCAAGCTAGGAGTGACATCCAGACCTTGACGGGAAATTTCCTAATATTATTCTAGTAGGTCTTGTCTGCGGATAAGTACCAACACTATTAGGGTACGATGTTGTCAAGTTAGAGATGAAACTCAGATCTTGGCAACTAGTCCCACTCTTTGATGTTTTATTTATGTCCCGCTAAAGTCTCTAAACTTTCATTCAATTGGATACGTGAAATGACTAAAAGGATGAATATCGTAGGCCTAACATCGATGACGTATTTGTCTAAGTAAGTCAAGACACGTTATCTCAACTTGAAAGGGGTTCGAATCACTTTGGTTAGTCACCGTTCTTCTACCCGGAACACTCTATGTTTTATGAGCCTATCTTTTATGTTATCACGAGTTTACATGTGGTTTTAGACTTAATTCTTCGTTTATCTTGATTTTTCGTTTATTTTGGAGACGTTCTCACGAACCACACGTATGTCCGCAAACTAAAATGTTAACCCTAATCTCAGGATCAACTAAATTTATGAAGTTTTAACCTATCATGATAGCCTATGTGTGAATCTTGATCGACTATGATTCTATGTAAATCTATCTGATGAATCTATGTGTGGTTGTGGATGTAAGACACTAAAGGTAACATGGCATGGAAACACGAGGGAGAAGTGACATGTCTAAAACATGGTGGACACGCCGCTCGTACTTCCTATATATAAGTGTTTCAGGCGTGTTACCAACTTTCGTGCTAAGTGCCATGCGAAACTTAGTGTTTACAGCCCGGTGATGAGTTGTTGGAATCCAATCTATGAAAAATACTTGAGTAATCTATGATGAATCTATGTGTAATCTATGCGTACTCTAGCGTAATCTACGTATAATCTAAGTATGTGATGTTTGAGAAACAAAATGCAAAACGTAGCCTAGTGCCGAAGACGAGGATGACGTGACATGTCCGAAGCATGGTGGATACGCCGCTGGTACTTCCTATATATAAGTGTTTCTAGCATGTTACCGAGTCTTCGTACCACGTGCTAAGTGAAATTCGTAATTTTGTAGCCTCGGGTTGAAGTTGTGGAATCTATTTGGTTAATCTATGATTGAATCTATTTGGTTAGTCTATGTTGAATCTATTTAGGTAATCTATGTTTTGAAAAGTGGTGGAATCTAATGTTGTGATTAGCGAAGCGTGACACCGATGACGAGGGGGACGTGGCATGATTGAAGCATGGTGGATACGCCTCTGGTACTTCCTATATATAAGTGCTTCTGTCATGTTGCCGAACTTTCGTAGCACGTACCATGTGGGATTTCGTTGTTTGTGGATTATCCATGGTAATCTATGTGAAACTATTGGAACCTACAAATGAATCTATTGGAAACTATTGAATCTATTGGTGTCTGTGAGTCTACTGAATCTACCGAATCTATGGAAACTGTTGGAATCTATGTGAAACTATTGGAGTAGTCTATGTGAATCTATGATGATGAGTGTGATTTGTGACACATAACATGACACCGAGTACGGGGTTGAAGCGACCGTGCCCGAAGCGTGGTGGATACGCCGCTGGTACTTCCTATATATAAGTGTTTCTGACACGTCGCCAAACTTCGTATAATGTGCCATGCGAAGGTCATGGGTTACGGTATCTGTGTGAATCTTGAGTCTTAGTCTATCGTGTGTGAATCTACATTAATCTAGACTTAATGATCCCCTTGTTGGATCTTTAGGATGTCTTCTCGAAAGCTCTCCGACACTCTAAAAAGATCTAGGGAAAAGTCTCAGAAAAAGATGATGTCCTTCATAGCCGACTAGATCGCCCGAGTCGTGCCAAAGATTGTCTCTGAGATCCAAAGATCGAACACTCCGTGTTGATTCTAAAATGGTGAAAGAGAAGTCTACCAAGTACACCTATAAACATTTCATCTCTTGCAACCCTAAGTCTTTCACAGGCAGTGATGGGGTGACTGCTATGCTCAAGTGGTTCGACAACATCGAGGTTACTTTCATCAACAGCGAATGCCCAGATCATCTAAAGACTAGGAGTGCGACCGGAATGTTTCAAGGTCGAGCGTTGGAGTGGTGGACAAACGAGAGAAACATCTGATCAAATGAAGAAGCCTATGCTTTTCCATAGGCTGAGGTGCGAAAATTAATGATGCTTGAATTCTGCCCTCCTGATGAACAACTGAAGCTTGAAGAAGAGTTCTGGCACTTAAAGCAGTTTAGTGATGATAATCTGGCTTACACTACCCGCTTCAAGCAGCTCAGCTTGATTGTTCCTCACTTGGTTTCTACTCCTAAGCGAATGATAACCAAGTATCTCAATGGTCTACCTCCTGCTATGCGTGATTCTATTGAAGCAGCTCAACTCGGGAACATTGAAGAAGTTTATCGTCTGGCCGCCAGTCTCAACAACAACCGTGTTCATGATAAGCAGTTTGCTACTCCTGCTACCTCCAAGACTGCAAATCAAGTCACCCAGCAGTCAAGTGGCAGCAAGAACAAGAAAAGTAAATCTCAGGGTTCAGGATGCAATGCTATTATTCCTGCTGCAAACCCTGCTGCTAAACCTGCTACTGCTGCTGCTAACCCTGCAGTTCCATAAGTTAAGAAGCAGTACACTGGGTCGTACCCCAAGTGTTCCACTTGCAATTTTCATCACCCTGTTGCTTCCGTATGTGGTCTGTGCACCAACTACAACCGCTAAGGTCACACGACTCCCTACTGTCGTCAAGCTAACCTAGCTCAACCAGTTCAACAAGCCCCAGCTCAGGCAGCTCTACCAGCTCTCCCAGCTCCTCCGCATAGTCCAAAGCCAGTCAATGTTGTTCGTGCATGCTATAAGTGTGGGGATACTACTCACCTCCGTAACCAGTGTCCTCAGCTTAACCAGGACCAGCAGCCAGCCGCTCGTGGACGAGCGTTCAATCTCAACGCTAATCAGGCTTGTAATGACAATGATGTCGTGAATGGTACGTTTCTTGTGAATAACCTTTACGCTTCGATCCTATTTGATACTGGTGCCGATAGAAGTTTTGTGTCCGTGGAATTGGAATCTCTTCTAAACTGTGCACGCTCTATGTTACCTAAGTCGTTCTTGGTGGAAATTGCCAATGGAAAGTCTATTCTAGTTGATTCTATTCTCCGTGGTTGTTCCTTGATTCTTAATGACCACGTGTTTACTATATATCTAATGCCCATGCAATTGGGTAGTTTCGATGTCATTATCGGCATGGATTAGTTGCGTAAGAACCATGCCGAGATCGCTTGTCACGAGAAGTTTGTTCGTTTACCTTGACCGTCTGGTGATATCTTGCATGTTTATGGAGACCGACCTTCGAAAGGACTGAGGATGATGTCATGCACACAAGCGAGCAGGTGCTTACGTAAACAGAACCTTGCCTTCTTGGCCCACGTGGTGGAACAAAAGAGCAAGGGGAAGAACATAAGCGATGTCCTGGTGGTGTGTGATTTCCCCGATGTCTTTTTTGTAGATCTACCTGGCCTTCCACCTCCTAGAACCGTCGATTTTCGTATTGATCTCATACCTGGTGCGACTCCTGTCGCCAAGGCCCCGTACCGTCTTGCACCTTCCGAGATGCAAGAGTTATCCAGTCAGCTTCAAGAACTACTCGACAAGGGATTTATTCGTCCAAGTGCCTCGCCATGGGGTGCTCCCGTGCTGTTCGTCAAGAAGAAAGATGGTTCATTCTGTATGTGTATCGACTACCATGAACTTAATAAGCTTACCGTTAAGAATCGTTATCCTCTTCCCCGCATTGATGATCTATTTGACCAACTACAAGGTGTGTCATGTTTCTTGAAAATCGATCTTCATTCTGGTTATTATCAGCTTCGAGTTCTCGAAGATGATGTACCCAAAACCGCCTTTCGTACCCGTTATGGGCACTACGAGTTCGTGGTCATGCCATTTGGATTGACCAACACACCCGCTGTGTTCATGGATCTCATGAATCGTGTTTCTAAGCCCTATTTGGATTGTTTTGTTATAGTCTTTATTAACGATATCTTGATTTATCCTAAAACTAAAGCTGATCATGCTCGACACTTACGCTTGATGCTTGAACTTTTACGAGGAGAATGCCTGTATGCTAAATTTTCTAAGTGTGAGTTTTGGATTAATGAAGTTCAATTTCTTGGTCACGTCTTTAGTAAGTAAGGTATCCATGTTGACCCGTCTAAAAATAGAAGCTGTAAAGAATTGGGGTACGCCAAAGTCTGCATCCGAGATTCGTTCCTTTCTAGGATTGGCGGGGTATTACCGCCGGTTTATTTCGGATTTCTCGAAGATAGTTGTTCCTCTTACTTCGCTAACTCAGAAGGAGAAACCTTTTGTTTGGGCTCCCGAACAGGAGAAATCCTTTCAAACTCTTAAGACTCTTTTGTGTAATGCCCCTGTTCTTACTCTCCCTGATGGGAATGATGATTTCGTGGTATATTGCGATGCCTCGAACCGTGGATTAGGCTGGGTGCTCATGCAGCGGGACAAGGTTATTGCTTATGCTTCTCGTCAACTCAAGGTGCATGAGAAAAACAATACTACTCACGATCTGGAGCTTGGTGCAGTTGTGTTTGCGTTAAAGATATGGCGACACTACTTGTATTGTACTAGGTACGTGTTGTTCACTGACCATAGAAGTCTTCAACATATCTTTAACCAAAAAAGAGCTGAACATGCGACAGAGACGTTGGATGGAATTGCTTAACGACTACGACTGCGAAATCCGTTACCATCTTGGCAAGGCAAATGTAGTGGCCGATGCTCTTAGTCGTAAAACTCATTTAAATGCTATTCGTATCTCTAATGATCTCCATGCATGTATTCGTGACGCCCAGTACTCATCATCAAATGAAGGAAGTCTAGAAGAAGAAATCCACGACGCTAGGATTGATCAGCTTGAAACTAAACCTAATGGACTGCAGTATTACCTCAATCGCATCTGGGTGTCGGATCACGATAATCTCTGTGAGCTTATTATGAAGGGGGCTCAGAAATCCCATTACCCCATTCATCCGAGAGCCGATAAGATGTACCATGATCTGCGTACGACTTATTGGTGGCCTGGCATGAAAAGGGACATTGCTGTATATGTTTCTAAATGCCTTACTTGTACGAAAGTGAAGGCTGAACATCAACACCCTTCAGGACTCTTAGAACAACCTAAAATCCCATTCTGGAAATGGGATGGTATCGCTCTGGATTTTATTACTAAGTTACCTCGAACACCTTCTGGTCATGATAGTATATGGGTGATAATCGATCGTTTGACCAAATCCGCCCACTTTCTTCCTTTTCGTGAAGATTACAGGGTGGAGAAACTTTCTCGAATCTATACTGATGAGATTATATGCCGTCATGGCATACTTTTTGACATAATCTCGGACCGAGATGTTCGTTTTACTTCACGTCTTTGGCAAACCTTTTAATCCGCTATGGGTACTCATTTGAATCTTAGCACGGCATTTCATCCTCAAACGGATGGACAGACCGAGCATACTATTCAGACCCTAGAGGATATGCTCCGTTCTTGTGTCATCGACTTCGGTGGTAACTGGGATGTACATTTACCATTGATTGAGTTCTCGTACAACAACAGCTATCATTCCAGTATTCAGATGGCTCCTTTCGAAGCTTTGTATGGCCGCAAGTGCCGATCTCCTCTCAGCTGGCATGGGATTGGCGACAAGCAGTTTACTGGCCCTGAAATAATTCAAGAGACAACGGATAAGATTCTTCAGATCCGTGATAACTTGATCAAGGCTAGGAGCAGACAAAAGAGTTATGCTGATAATAGGCGTAAGACTCTGGAATTTGATGTTGGTGACCGAGTTCTCCTCAAGGTATCCCCCTGGAAGGGAGTAGTTCATTTTGGTAAGAAGGGAAAGCTCGCCCCTCACTATGTGGGTCCTTTCAAGATACTCGAAATGATTGACAAGGTGGCGTACAGATTTGACTTACCACAAGAACTAAACAATGTGCATCCAGTGTTCCACGTATCTAATCTACGTAAATGCCTAGCCAACGAGGAACTTCAGGTTCCCCTTGAGGACTTGCAAATAAATGAAGCTGTACAATTTGTGGAGAAACCGTTCGAAATCATGGATCAAGCTATTAAGCGTCTGAGGCGTAGCAAAATTCCCATTGTTAAGGTTCGATGGGAAGGAAAGCGTGGCGCCGAATTCACTTGGGAGTTGAAAAGTGATATGAAGGCCAAGTACCCGCAGCTCTTCGAGCAGTCTTCTTCTAAGATTTCGGGGATGAAATCTCCTAAAGGAGGGGAGACTGTAACGCCTAGCGTCCCTAAACTCTAGACTTTTGCCAGAACTAGTCCCTGAACTTTAGTTATTGGCAAGCCTAGCCCCTGAACTGTATGATGTGCGATACTTTGATATCTTGGTGAATCTATATGCTTGGAATGTCTAAATATATGTTTGGAATGCCTAAATCTATATGCTTGGAATGTCTAAATCCATGTTTGGAATGCCTAAATCTACGTTTGAAATGCCTAAATCTATTTGGTGCTTGACTCTTTAGACTCGTGAAACTTAATTCTTGGTTAAACGAGAGACTGGAGTCTTGTCACTGGCGGAATCTATTAATCTTGAAAACTTTTGGTGTTTATAATGTAATCTAGTTGTTCTATTTCCAAATAATACGCAACGCTTGATCTTACACGCGAAAATGGGAACACGAAAAGGATGGATTGGCCGAAGTGGCAATCCGATTGGATGACCACCCGATCAGATGACCACTCGATCGGACGACCACCCGATCCATGTGCACAACCCTTTTCCCACCTTCCTTCACACTATAAATAGGCCTGTCACATCACCAAATTCCCTGATGTGACAGCCCTATTCGAACAGACGCACGCGCACCACTTTTCTTCCATTTTCTTGACGATTTCGGTACGTTTTACTCTAGATCCTTGTACTTCCTTGATCTACACCTCATTCTCTACGTGATTCACCTTTGAAATCACACTTTTTACCGTGAAATCCCTGAGATTTGAGCTCTTGAAGGAGATGTCATCATGGTGGTTTGTACAAACTGTTGAATGATGTCATTTCTGCCAAGATCTAGCTCAGATCTAAGGAATTTCATACGTTTTTACACTAAATCCAAGCTAAATCTAGACTTTTTATATAAAACTTAAAGTTTTCCTCATCTTTTCCCCAACCTTTCGCTTTAATCGGTGAAATCCGAGCATAAACGGACTGTAGACTTGATGGATAGTCTAGAGTAGGTTTGGAAACAGATTGATGCCGAAAGAGACGACCATGGAACGGATTCCGACATGAACTGATTGTAAACAGATGGCTGACCGGATAGGGGTGATTCCCACCCGACCAGGACAACTGAAGGACGATGAGTTTACCGCTGTCTCAATGCGTTTCGTACCGTCGTCACCAGTCTAGAAACTTAGAAACGTTATAAAAGGTGAACGGGACAAGGACCGCCCGATCGAACGGCAACCCGATCGGGTAGCCACCCGATTGGACAACCACTCGATCAGGAGACACTTGTCCTTTAGCCCTGAAACCTTTCAACACTTAGAACTTTTCCAGAAAACTTGGAACTTGGGAATCTTAATCGCGTGGCAACCCGATCGGATAGCCATCCTATCGGGCAGCCATCTGATAGAGGTGACCAACACTAAACTCAATTCTTGGATCGAGTGGTGATCCGATCGAATAGTCGTCCGGTCGGCAGCCATCCGACCCCTCATCACTTTATGGGATTTGAATCGAGTGGCAACCCGATCGGATAGCCATCCGATCGGGCAGCCATTCGTCCCTCACACACTTGGCACTCGATCGACTGGCAATCCGATCGGATTGCCATCCGATCGGACAGCCATCCGATCCAGTGACTGTTCCAACACTTTGCGTAACCTCGTTATTCTGTCCGACTCTTACCCTATTATAATCTAAGCAGGCTAATTCTAAAAAGAGCTCCCTTTGATCCAATAACAGTTGCGACTGTTAAGCAATCACTGCGAGTATACTCGATCCCTTTTTGCTTTAAACTTTGGGATGTAACATGTATTCTATAAACTAGGATACTTGAGACTTTGCAAACTATACTCTATCCTACGTGTACGTGAAACTTGTGCATTCTAGTCTTTTATTTTGTGCTATGTGACGTTTAATCCAGGGTGTGTAGTTCCGCCTTAATAATAGTAGCGCTATAGGAGGTGCACCTCTCCCATTATTCTCAGGGGTGTTGTTAGGAGGATTCTAGTTTACCTTGAGTCTTGGGTAAACACTAAAGCATCGGGATACTTGGGCTATCACTGCGTGGACTGCGACACTAGCACGGCTGAAACTATTTTTATACTTACATCGAGGATATGAGTTGTTTTTAATCTACTATGCTATTATTCAAACTTGTATACTCGCCAATACTTTTGTATTGATATTTTAATACACGTTGCAGGATGATAGGTTGCTATGGGACACATGGAAATCAAGCTAGGAGATGCCTAGAAACGTCACTTAAATAATTTAGTCTTTTAAACAATTTCATTATGTGATGTAATTTTGATGATGCTTGTTTGACAATTGACAATCTCTATCATGAAATCTACTTAATTACTATTGAAATACCTAGTGTTATGGAATCTCATGAGCAATCTGAACGGTTAGTACTCGCGCCCCGATGTTTCCGCCATCGGTTTGGGTGTGTCATATTGGTATCAGAGCCATAACTATAGTGAATTAGGATAAGTAGGAATACTTGCCCTAGTCTATAGTTCTAGGAATCTTGATTCTTATCTGTTGTTTAAGACTTATGCATTCTACTGTACCGGCTTCCTAGCCGCACGACTTCCTGCCAAACTTACATGCCTTTCCTAAGGCTGACACAATATACACTTGATACTACGGAAACGCTATCAATTAGTGTTTGTATTTGGCACGAGATTTACCCTCAAGCCAGGAGTGACATCCAAACCTTGACGGGAAATTTCCTGATATTATTCTAGTAGGTCTTGTCTGCGGATAAGTACCAACACTATTAGGGTACGATGTTGTCAAGTTAGAGGTGAAACTCAGATCTTGGCAACTAGTCCCACTCTTTGATGTTTTATTTATGTCCCGCTAAAGTCTCGAAACTTCCATTCAATTGGATACGAGAAATGACCAAAAGGACGAATATCGTAGGCCTAACATCGATGACGTATTTGTCTAAGTAAGTCAAGACATGTTATCTCAACTTGAAAGGGGTTCGAATCACTTTACTTAGTCACCGTTCTTCTACCCGGAACACTCTATGTTTTATGAGCCTATCTTTTATGTTATCATGAGTTTACATGTGGTTTTAGACTTAATTCTTCGTTTATCTTGATTTTTCGTTTATTTTGGAGACGTTCTCACAAACCACACGTATGTCCGCAAACTAAAACGTTAACCCTAATCTCAGGATCAACTAAATTTATGAAGTTTTAACCTATCATGATAGCCTATGTGTGAATCTTGATCGACTATGATTCTATGTAAATATATCTGATGAATCTATGTGTGGTTGTGGATCTAAGACACTAAAGGTAAGATGGCATGGAAACATGAGGGAGAAGTGACGTGTCTGAAACATGGTGGATACGCCGCTCGTACTTCCTATATATAAATGTTTCATGCGTGTTACCAACTTTCGTGCTAAGTGCCATGCGATACTTAGTGTTTACAGCCCGGTGATGAGTTGTTGGAATCCAATCTATGAAAAATACTTGAGTAATCTATGAAGAATATATGTGTAATCTATGCGTACTCTAGCGTAATCTACGTATAATCTACGTATGTGCTGTTTGAGAAACAAAATGCGAAACGTAGCCTAGCGCCAAAGACGAGGATGACGTGACATGTCCGAAGCATGGTGGATACGCCGCTGGTACTTCCTATATATAAGTGTTTCTAGCATGTTACCGAGTCTTCGTACCACGCGCTAAGTGAAGTTCGTAATTTTGTAGGCTCGAGTTGAAGTTGTGGAATCTATTTGTTTAATCTATGATTGAATCTATTTGGTTAGTCTATGTTGAATCTATTTAGGTAATCTATGTTTTGAAAAGTGGTGGAATCTAATGTTGTGATTAGCGAAGCGTGACACCGATGACGAGGGGGACGTGGCATGATTGAAGCATGGTGGATACGCCGCTGGTACTTCCTATATATAAGTGCTTCAGTCAGGTTGCCGAACTTTCATAGCACGTGCCATGCGGGATTTCGTTGTTTGTGGATTGTCCATGGTAATCTATGTGAAACTATTGGAACCTACAAATGAATCTATTGGAAACTATTGAATCTATTGGAGTCTGTGAGTCTATTGAATCTACCGAATCTATGGAAACTATTGGAATATATGTGAAACTATTGGAGTAGTCTATGTGACTCTATGATGATGAGTATGTTTTGCGACACATAACATGACACCGAGTACGGGGTCAAAGCGATCGTGCCCGAAGCGTGGTGGATACGCCGCTGGTACTTCCTATATATAAGCGTTTCTGACACGTCGCCAAACTTCGTACAACGTGCCATGCGAAGGTCGTGGGTTACGGTATCTGTGTGAATCTTGAGTCTTAGTCTATCGTGTCTGAATCTATATTAATCTAAACTTAATGATCCCCTTGTTGGATCTTTAGGATGTCTTCTCGAAAGCTCTCCGACACTCTAAAGAGATCCAGGGAAAAGTCTCAGCAAAAGATGATGTCCTTCATGGCCGACCAGATCGCCCGAGTTGTGCCAAAGATTGTCTCTGAGATCCAAGGATCGAACACTCCGCCCTCATCTGTTGATTCTAAAACGGAGAAAGAGAAGTCTACCAAGTTCACCTATAAACATTTCATCTCTTGCAACCCTAAGTCTTTCACAGGCAGTGATGGGGTGACTGCTATGCTCGAGTGGTTTGACAGCATCGAGGTTACTTTCATCAATAGCGAATGCCCAGATCATCTAAAGACTAGGAGTGCGACCGGAATGTTTCAAGGTCGAGCGTTGGAGTGGTGGACAAACGAGAGAAACATCCGATAAAATGAAGAAGCCTATGCTCTTCCATGGGCTGAGGTGCGAGAATTAATGATGCTTGAATTATGCCCTCCTCATGAACAACTGAAGCTTGAAGAAGAGTTCTTGCATTTAAAGCAGTTTGGTGATGATAATCTGGCTTACACTACCCGCTTCAAGCAGCTCAGCTTGATTGTTCCTCACTTGGTTTCTACTCCTAAGCGAATGATAACCAAGTATCTCAATGGTATACCTCCTGCTATGCGTGATTAGCTCAACTCGGGAACATTGAAGAAGTTTATCGTCTGGCCGCCAGTTTCAACAACAACCGCGTTCATGATAAGCAGTTTGCTACTCCTGCTACCTCGAAGACTGTAAATCAAGTCACCCAGCAGTCAAGTGGCAACAAGAACAAGAAAAGGAAATCTCAGGGTTCAGGATGCAATGCTATTATTCCTGCTGCAAACCATGCTGCTAAACCTGCTACTGCTGCTGCTAACCCTGCAGTTCCAGAAGTTAAGAAGCAGTACACTGGGTCGTACCCCAAGTGTGCCACTTGAAATTTTCATCACCCTGTTGCTTCCGCATGTCGTCTGTGCACCAACTGCAACCGCTAAGGTCACACGACTCCCTACTGTTGTCAAGCTAACTCAGCTCAACCAGTTCAATAAGCCCCAGCTCAGGCAGCTCTACCAGCTCTCCCAGCTCCTCCACATAATCCAAAGCCAGTCAATGTTGTTCGTGCATGCTACAAGTGTGGGGATACTACTCACCTCCGCAACCAGTATCCTCAGCTGAATCAGGACTAGCAGCCAGCCGCTCGTGGACGAGCGTTCAATCTCAACGCTAACCAGGTTCGTAATGACAATGATGTCGTGAATGGTACGTTTCTTGTGAATAACCTTTACGCTTCGATCCTATTTGATACTGGTGCCGATAAAAGTTTTGTGTCCGTGGAATTTGCATCTCTGCTAAACTGTGCACGCTCTATGTTACCTAAGTCGTTCTCGGTGGAAATTGCCAATGGAAAGTCTATTCTAGTTGATTCTTTACTCCGGGGTTGTTCCTTGATTCTTAATGACCACGTGTTTACTATAGATCTAATACCCATGCAATTGGGTAGTTTCGATGTCATTATCGGCATGGATTGGTTGTGTAAGAACCATGCCGAGATCGCTTGTCACGAGAAGTTTGTTCGTTTACCTTTACCGTCTGGTGATATCTTGCATGTTTATGGAGACCGACCTTCGAAAGGACTAAGGCTGATGTCATGCACACAAGCGAGCAGGTGCTTACGTAAACAAAACCTTGCCTTCTTGGCCCATGTGGTGGAACAAAAGAGCAAGGGGAAGAAAATAAGCGATGTCCCGGTGGTGTGTGATTTCCCCGATGTCTTTTTTGAAGATCTACCTGGTCTTCCACCTCCTAGAACCGTCGATTTTCGTATTGATCTCAAACCTGGTGCGACTCTTGTCGCCAAGGCCCCGTACCACCTTGCACCTTCCGAGATGCAAGAGTTATCCAGTCAGCTTCAAGAACTACTCGACAAGGGATTTATTCGTCCAAGTGCCTCGCCATGGGGTGCTCCCGTGCTGTTTGTCAAGAAGACAGATGGTCCATTCCTTATGTGTATCGACTACCGTGAACTTAATAAGCTTACCGTTAAGAATCGTTATCCTCTTCCCCGCATCGATGATCTATTTGACCAACTACAAGGCGCGTCATGATTCTCGAAAATCGATCTTCGTTCTGGTTATCATCAGCTTCGAGTTCTCGAAGATGATGTACCCAAAACCGCCTTTCGTACCCGTTACGGGCACTACGAGTTCGTGGTCATGCCATTTGGATTGACCAATGCACCCGCTGTGTTCATGGATCTCATGAATCGTGTTTCTAAGCCCTATTTGGATCGTTTTTTATATAGTCTTTATTAACGATATCTTGATTTATTCTAAAACTAAAGCTGATCATGCTCGACACTTACGCTTGATGCTTACGAGGAGAACACCTGTATGCTAAATTTTCTAAGTGTGAGTTTTGGATTAATGAAGTTCAATTTCTTGGTCACGTCGTTAGTAAGTAAGGTATCGATGTTGACCCGTCTAAAAATCAAAGCTGTGAAGAATTGGGGTACGCCAAAGTCTGCATCCGAGATTCGTTCCTTTCTAGGATTGGCGGGGTATTACCGCCGGTTTATTTTGGATTTCTCGAAGATCGCTGTTCCTCTTACTTCGCTAATTCAGAAAGAGAAACCTTTTATTTGGGGTCCCGAACAGGAGAAATCCTTTCAAACTCTTAAGACTCTTTTAGGTAATGCCCCTGTTCTTACTCTCCCTGATAGGAATGATGATTTCGTGGTATATTGCGATGCCTCGAACCATGGATTGGGCTGGGTGCTCATGCAGCGGGACAAGGTTATTGCTTATGCTTCTCGTCAACTCAAGGTGCATGAGAAAAACTATACTACTCACGATCTGGAGCTTGGTGCAGTTGTGTTTGCGTTAAAGATATGGCGACACTACTTGTATTGTACTAGGTGCGTGGTGTTCACTGACCATAGAAGTCTTCAACATATCTTCAACCAAAAAGTGCTGAACATGCGACAGAGACATTGGGTGGAAATGCTTAACGACTACGACTGCGAAATCCGCTACCATCCTGGCAAGGCAAATGTAGTGGTCGATGCTCTTAGTCGTAAAACTCATGTAAATGCTATTCGTATCTCTAATTTTCTCCATGCATGTATTCGTGATGCCCAGTACTCATCAGCAAATGAAGGAAGTCTAGAAGAAGAAATCCACGGCGCTAGGATTGATCAGCTTGAAACTAAACCTAATAGACTGCAGTATTACCTCAATCGCATCTGGGTGCCGGATCGCGATAATCTACGTGAGCTTATTATGAAGGGGGCTCACAAATCCCATTACTCCATTCATCCGGGAGCCGATAAGATGTACCATGATCTGCGTACGTCTTATTGTTGGCTTGACATGAAAAGCGACATTTCCGTATATGTTTCTAAATGCCTTACTTGTACGAAAGTGAAGGCTGAACATCAACACCCTTCAGGACTCTTAGAACAACCTAAAATCCCAGTCTGGAAATGGGATGGTATCGCTATGGGCTTTATTACTAAGTTACCTCGAACACCTTCTGGTCACGATAGTATATGGGTGATAATCGATCGTTTGACCAAATCCGCCCACTTTCTTCCTATTCGTGAAGATTATAGGGTGGAGAAACTTGCTCGAATCTATACTGATGAGATTATATGCCGTCATGGCATACCTCTTGACATAATCTTGGACCGAGATGGTCGTTTTACTTCACGTCTTTGGCAAACCTTTCAATCCATTATGGGTACTCATTTGAATCTTAGCATGGCATTTCATCCTCAAACGGATGGACAGACCGAGCGTACTATTCAGACCCTAGAGGATATGCTCCGTTCTTGTGTCATCGACTTTGGTGGTAACTGGGATGTACATTTACCATTGATTGAGTTCTCGTACAACAACAGCTATTATTCCAGTATTCAGATGGCTCCTTTCGAAGCTTTGTATGGCCGCAAGTGCCGATCTCCTCTCAGCTGGCATGGGATTGGCGACAAGCAGTTTACTGGCCCTGAAATAATTCAAGAGACAACGGATAAGATTCTTTAGATCCATGATAACTTGATCAAGGCTAGGAGCCGACAAAAGAGTTATGCTGATAATAGGCGTAAGCCTCTGGAATTTGATGTTGGTGACCGAGTTCTCCTCAAGGTATCCCCCTGGAAGGGAGTAGTTCATTTTGGTAAGAAGGGAAAGCTTGCCCCTCGCTATGTGGGTCCTTTCAAGATACTCGAAAGGATTGGCAGGGTGGCGTACAGACTTGACTTACCACAAGAACTAAACAATGTGCATCCAGTGTTCCACGTATCTAATCTACGTAAATGCCTAGCCGACGAGGAACTTCAGGTTCCCCTTGAGGACTTGCAAATAAATGAAGCTGTACAATTTGTGGAGAAACCGGTCGAAATCATGGATCAAGCTGTCAAGCGTCTGAGGCGTAGCAAAATTCCCATTGTTTAGGTTCGATGGGAAGGAAAGCGTGGCGTCGAATTCACTTGGGAGTTGAAAAGTGATATGAAGGCCAAGTACCCGCAGCTCTTCGAGCAGTCTTCTTCTAAGATTTCGGGTACGAAATCTCCTAAAGGAGGGGAGACTGTAACGCCCAGCGTCCCTAAACTTTAGACTTTTGCCAGAACTAGTCCCTGAACTTTAGTTATTGGCAAGTCTAGCCCCTGAACTGTATGATGTGCGATACTTTGATATCTTGGTGAATCTATATGCTTGGAATGTCTAAATCTATTTTTGGAATGCCTAAATCTGTATGCTTGGAATGTCTAAATCTATGTTTGGAATGCCTAAATCTATGTTTGAAATATCTAAATCTATTTGGTGCTTGACTCTTTAGACTCGTGAAATTTGATTCTTGGTTAAACGAGAGACTGGAGTCTTGTCACTGGCGGAATCTATTAATCTTGAAAACTTTTGGTGTTTATAATGTAATCTAGTTGTTCTATTACCAAATAATACGCAACGCTTGATCTTACATGCAAAAATGGGAACACGAAAAGGATGGATTGGCCGAAGTGGCAATCCGATCGGATGACCACCCGATCGGATGACCACTCAATCGGACGACCACCCGATCGGATGACCACCCGATCGAGTGGCCACTCGATCGAGTTGCCACCCGATCCATGTGCACAACCCCTTTCCCACCTTCCTTCACACTATAAATAGGCCCGTCACATCACCAAATTCCCTGATGTGACAGCCCTATTCGAACAGACGCACGCACACCACTTTTCTTCCATTTTCTTGACGATTTCTATACGTTTTACTCTCGATCCTTGTACTTCCTTGATCTACACCTCATTCTCTACGTGATTCACCTTTGAAATCACACTTTTTACCGTGAAATCCCTGAGATTTGAGCTATTGAAGGTGATGTCATCATGGTGGTTTGTACAAACTGTTGAATGATGTCATTTCTGCCAAGATCTAGCTCAGATCTAAGGAATTTCATACGTTTTTACACTAAATCCAAGCTAAATCTAGACTTTTTATATAAAACTTAAAGTTTTCCTCATCTTTTCCCCAACCTTTCGCTTTAATCGGTGAAATCCGAGCATAAACGGACTGTAGACTTGATGGATAGTCTAGAGTAGGTTTGGAATCGGATTGATGCCGGAAGAGACGACCATGGAACGGATTCTGATATGAACTGATTGTAAACAGATGGCTGACCGGATGGGGGTGATTCCCACCCGATCAGGACAACTGAAGGACGATGAGTTTACCGCCATCCGTCCCTCACACACTTGGCACTCGATAGACTGGCAATCCGATCGGATTTCCATCCGATCGGACACCCATCTGATCCAGTGACTGTTCCAACACTTTGCGTAACCTCGTTATTCTGTCCGACTCTTACCGTATTATAATCTAAGCAGGCTAATTCTAAAAAGAGCTCCCTTTGATCCAATAACAGTTGCGACTGTTAAGCAATCACTGTGAGTGTACTCGATCCCTTTTGCTTTAAACTTTGGGATGTAACATGTATTCTATAAACTACGATACTCGAGACTTTGCAAACTATACTCTATCCTACATGTATGTGAAACTTGTGCATTCTAGTATTCTATTTTGTGCTATGTGACGTTTAATCCAGGGTGTGTAGTTCCGCCTTAACAATAGTAGCGCTATAGGAGGTGCACCTCTCTCATTATTCTCAGGGGTTATTGTTAGGATGATTCTAGTTTACCTTGAGTCTTGGGTAAACACTAAAGCATCGGGATACTTGGGCTATCACTGCATGGACTGCAACACTAGCACGGCTGAAACTATTTTTATACTTACATCGAGGATATGAGTTGTTTTTAATCTACTATGCTATTATTCAAACTTGTATACTCGCCAATAATTTTGTATTGCTATTTTAATACATGTTGCAGGATGATAGGTTGCTATGGGACACATGAAAATCAAGCTAGGAGATGCCTAGAAACGTCACTTAAATAATTTAGTCTTTTGAACAATTTCATTATGTGATGTAATTTTGATGATGCTTGTTTGACAATTGACAATCTCTATCATGAAATCTACTTAATTACTATTGAAATACCTAGTGTTATGGAATCTCATGAGCAATCTGTACGCTTAGTGCTCGCGTCCTGGTGTTTCCGCCATCGGTTGGGGTGTGACAAAATAGCCCATTCGGCACAATTGGGATGAATTAGCCTATTCGGCATAACTGGAATGATATAGCCTATTTGTCACAATTTAAATGGAGCGGTGACGATCACTCGTGAGATGTGCACATTCTCAAAGTATAAGATGTAAGGAGTGCATAATACAAAAGGTATGAAAGCGGTAATTTTGATTACCGAGTAACGTGTGATTGACAATGTAAAGAGGAAGAGTTTTGCTATGTTATGTTATGATGTGCCATCGTACCTGATTCTGTGTGTGCTATGTTGTATTTTTCTGTGGTCTACAAAAGCATGTTTTAAATTGGTAAATTATAATAAATGATGTTATAGTATTAAAGATAATTACAAAACTAGAACTCACTCAGTTTTTCTGATTGTTTTTAGCATGCATGTCAGATTGGTTAAGGTATATTAGGAATGACTGAACGGTCGCCTTGGCTTAGATATGAGAGTTACTCGCATCCCGAAGACTGGCATCCTTGGTTGAGGAAGCTTATGTTGCAAAATATTTGAAGTTAAATGTTTTATGTTGCTTTGGCAAATGTTGAATTGTATGTTTTCCGCTGCGAAGTTATTGAAGTTCCAGTTAAAGAATGATGCTAGTGACGTATGTAACCAACTGTGAGGCCTCCCGGGTTGGGGCCTTACATTTGAAAGGGGTCGGTCGTGGGGCGTGATGGCCCATTACTTGCCGAAAATGTTTTATGCCACGTGTCACACACGTGGCACATCTAGGGGCTGACTCGGTAACCCTAGCCGTAGCTAGGGTGCCCTCGCGGGGCGCGAAAGGAGGAGAGGGGGGCGGTCGCGGGGCGCGACAGGCTCCCGAAAAACCTATAATTTGAGCTTTAGTTGACCATTTCAAATCGTTCAAAATTCTCTTTCTCTCTGTCTATATAATACGAAAATAATAGCTAAAATACCCCCTAAATCACGAAGCTCTGCCCCGTTGTAAGTATTTTAACCCCCGATCACTAATTTGATACCCTGTCCGATTGATCTGGAACCCAGAAACTGATGCCAAAGCGCTGCCTGTTTAGGGCTATGCTTTGTAAACTAAGTTAGGGTTCTGTCTCATGATGTATTGATAAAGTTGAATTTGGGTTATTATACTAACACGCGTGCATTGTATATTTTTAATAGGAACTCAAGAAAATTATCAGAAAATATCACCAGGAAGCTTGTAGAAAAATCTAAGTTTACAATGTGATTCATTCTCTTTTTCTCACAGTTTGTGAGTCATTCTCCTTTTTATCACATTTTTGTGATACATTTATATTTAAAATTCTTTACAAAACCCTAAATGTTTATGAGTTATAATTGCAGTGATTAAGTTTTTGTATTCTACAATTACTATCGTTATGTGGGGTTTTGTATACATTACTTGACACTCGTTAATATTGGACAAAGAGTTAGCCAATATTAGCATGACCACAAGCACTGGGGAAAATGGTGCCCCAGTAGCAATATTGTTTGAGAAATTGGTAGATATAAACAAATGTAAAAACTCTTGATGCTGTAAAATATAACAATGTGTCTTTTTATAAAATAGAATGAACTCGCCAGTATTTCTTACTGATAAAATATTTTTAAAACGCGTTTCAGGTAGCTGGATGTAAAGCTATTAAAAGCCAGTTATGGAGCACTGAAGGCTTAAATAAAGTGGTTATAAGTTGCCTAAATAAAAAGAAGAAATTTTTGTTTTCAAGCAAAAAGGGTTTTTCCCTATAAATACATTATAAATGAAATATGGGTTTTAGCCCACTTGTTAAATATAAAAGTTGGTGTTTTATAAACTCTGAAATTATTTCCTAACTACGAATCTGATGAAAATTTTCCGCTGCGTAATTAATAAACACCGGTACTACTTGATTGGTTCAAGGCTCCTGCTCCCAAGGTGGGGTCGGGGTTGTGACAACAACGTCTCAGGCGTGCCATAAAGTCATCATTAATGTATAGTTGTCCTTCTAGGACACTAATCTTAATTGGAGAACTAGAAGTTGGTTTCCGTGACTTAGCTAGTCACTCTATTTAAGTAAGTGACTACATCTGGTAACAAATTATTTAATTCTTGTAAATGAGTTATTCTTTGATATAATGATAATTCATTCCATCTTACATAACTTTTCAACTGCTTTTATCTCCCATAAAATGTTGAGAATATTAACTCGTTAAAATGAAAATTAAGTCGAAAACGAATCCCATCTTTAATGGCTTTAAGTACTCTGTTATCAATATTTATTAATACCCAATATATATTCTTAACCTTCTTTGAGGTATCATCTTTATGCATGATGGTGAAGCAATTGCAAATATACTACACAACCAAAAAGCCATTGATGGGACATCTTGGTTCTTGACCAAAACCCAATTATAATGGGGAGAAAGTTTAATAACTTATTGGCTTGATGTGAATTAACATTGTATCATATAAAACATATGTTCTTATATTCAAATATGTTTTTTTTTCTCTTTTTGATTATTGGGTTTGCAACACGTTTGGTCATCGTCTTCAACAAAAGCAATTCATGTAAAAACACTTGTCACATGTAGTTTGACACTTATTACAATAGTCATTAATAAAATGAGAATTAAGATCACTACATTTATTAAATTTAATATGATTGTCTGGAATATTGTGATTGCTATCTTATAAGCCAATCCACTAAGTCATGCAAAATTTAGGATATGGAATTAATAAGCATTTAGACGATGCATCGATTTCAGAATACTAAATGGTATCAAGTTAGGATACACATATCTTTTTATCATTTCCATAATATTTAGGGATTCTGTAACAACTCTCATCAAAAGTCATATATATTAAATTAATTTGACCAATAGGAAACTCTAATTGAGACACCCAAGTGATTCTGCACACACCCTAAAATTTTCAGAACAATCGGAATCAGGATCAGGGCCCCTAAAACTCAGGGGGGGGGGGTAAACCCTATTTACGATTATTCTAAAATCTCGTTGTCAAAAATCGAATTTACAAAACAGTTAAGTCAGCAAGGCTGGTCCCAGACGTGGCTGACCTAGGGTGAAAACGTGTCCCTTGCGCACCGCAAGGATAAAGGCTTACGGTGCGCAAGCCTGTTAGGTGTCCCTTGCGCACCGCAAGGATTATAGGCTTACGGTGCGCAAGCCTGGCCAAATTTTAAGTATAAATAGCAGACATTGGCAATCGAATTTTGGTATTGAAATGACGTAAAACTTCGCTGCATGCACTGAGATACGTTCTGTTTACCACAATTAACACACACGAATCACTAATCGCCGCCGCAATACAGGGTAATAACTCGATCGCTGCTACGATTCCATGTCCGATCGATTAAACTATCCAATGGATGTTTAAGTGCTGCCCACATTAGGGTTTATGCTTTGTCATTCGTCGATTAAATCGATGGATGTTTAAGTATCGCACTTTGTCATTCGTTGTGAAGGTTTTAATCTCGTGAGTTATCGTAAATGCTGTATTAAGTTACTAACCGAATTGTGTGCTTGTTACTAATTTAGGTTAAAAGGCTAATCAGTAGGCTAGGATCTGCTTAAACTTGCAATGTGAGTCGTTCTCTTTTTATCTAATTAATTTCAAAATCAGATTTATTTTCAAAGGTTATAATTACAGGGATTAAGTCTACGTAATCTGAAATTACTGCCAGTATGTGGGGGGATGTGCGCATAGCTACTAATTATTTATCACATGTGGGTGAAAGGACCCAGCAAGTGATATGTCCACAGTCACAAGTCCGGTCAAGTGACAACTGGGTCAGTTAATTCAAAAAGATAGAGACATTGTAATTGCTCTTAATACTGTAAATTATAACAAACAGGTCATTTTAGTAAAATGAATGATTCACTCAGTATTTCCCGCTGACAAAACCTTTTTCAAACATGTTTCAGGTGATCTGTTGTGATCCAGGAAAAGTGCCGAGTAGCACTACAAGCTTAAGGAAGTCGCTCAGTATAAAATAAAGAAACATGTTTTGTAAAATAAAAGATTTCTCCGTGAAATCTCAAGATTATAAATTACCGGGTTTTATCCCGAGTTGTGAAATAAAATAATCGGGAAATATTTCAGTTTTAAAAAAAGATTATGATGATAAACTTCCGCTGTTAAACTCAATTAAATAAATACCACGGGATTTCTGTCCCGCGGCTCCTGAAACGGGTCAAACCGGGTCGGGGGCCGTGATAGAAAAAGGTGGTATCAGAGCCACTGATTTAAGCCAATTAAGTATTTAGAATTACTTAATTTTTTTTCTGATTGCCTATTATATGATTATGTGTTTTATTAATTGAATATTTGTGTACAGTATGGGTAAGCAAAAGTTGTCAAACATCAATCTTAAATTAGATATGTCATCCAATGAGAAGGGAAGTTCATCCCAAACCAAACCCTCAAATCACCTTGCAATCCCTGAAGAAGGAATATTTGTACGAAAGGCACACTATGAGGAACCACTTTCTCCTAGTAAAAGAAGTCTGATTATTAGAAAAAGTAAAGAGAAAATAAAGAAAATCCAAGAAAAGAAAGTTAAACTGGAAACCCAGAAATTAACCAATAAAACACCTTGGGAGGACAAGTTAGATGAGAAATGGGCAGATCTGTATATGCTAGCTACAGTAGCAGTTAATGCAAATCTTTAAATAATTTGACCCAAGTTTTAGTACCTTTATTAATTTCAGTCTAGAAACCTTAGTTTAGTAAATAAATAAAATTTACAATAAAACCTAGTGTGTTTTAACTTTTCAATTATTTTGTAGTTACCCAGTATGAAATAATATTTAAAGGTTTTCTATGAAATTTGGTATAAATTTTTAACTTAGTATTTATGTGTATTTTGCTAAACAGCATGAACAACTTGTCTGATGCTCTTCAAAACTTAAATCTCTATCAGGTAAAAATAGAGGTTTCCAGAGATTTCAATAGGTATACACCAGACATAGAAGAACCTGTTGAATTCAATGCTCCACCTCCGGAGAAACCTAAACCCAAGAAAAGAAGGAGATTTGTGGGATGGAGACGTGTGCGTAGGAGGAAACCTACAACTAGGAAGATCCCTAAAATAGAAAATCCTTTAGACAAAGGAAAGGGGGTGGAAGTCAGTGAAGATTATAGGCCCCTGGAAATGGAATTAAGAGAAGATTCTAGACCACCAGGAATGGAATATGGAGAAGGTTCTAAGCAAATTCAGAGGGAAGTTGGGGAAAGTTCTAGACAGGTTGAGGAGTTACCTTTTCAGGAGGAATTAGATCGGGCATTGGCGAGCTGTGATGTCGTTAGGCCAATTAATAATAATCTATACCCTACTCTTGAAACACAACTACCAATAAACTTGGACCCCGCAATTCCAGAACCTATTATCCACACCCAGCCTCTAGGGATAGATGAGTGGTGGACAAATGATTGGCAGTTCCAAAACCTGATCAACAGTCCTTATTCCTTCCTTCCTCAGTTCGACCCGGAACCATTACCAAATCCACCCATGAGTAACGAGAATTTAGCAGAACTTCGCCATTTTGGCGAAGAGTTAATGGATGCGGGAAATAGAATCCGGGAGATAGGGGGACAAATTGCCTGGAAGTATGATGAAATGGAGCTTCGTTTTTAGAAAATGACGAGAGTTAGTGGGTTGGTAAAATGGTGGTTGTGTAATAGTAATAGTGAAATCAGTCTGTAAAATAACTATGAATAAAACTTTGTAAAATAATAGTGTGTATTGATGCATACTATAAAATATAAAAATGGAAATCAAGAAATTGATAATTTTGACTATATATGTGCGTATTTGAAATTTGTATGATTGTTTTGTGTACAAATTTTATTTTCCATACTAATAAATTATATATATTATCAGATGGAAAACGCTAATAACGAACCAGTAAATGAGGTTAATCAATCTGAACAACAACCGAGGGATCAATATATGACCAGACAGGATATAGAAAATATTGTTGCTCAAGGAATAACTAATGCTATTCCAGCAATAGTTGCTGCTGTTAGAAATCCAATCGAGCCTCAACAAATTGTTCCAAGTAAACGTATTTCTGAAGATAACTTCAGTAATAGCGTAAACGGAGGTAATAATCATGTTAATCATGATAATGAACCACGGCAAGCTCCGCTCCCTAAGAAAATGAAAGCCGCAACACCTGGTTACACTTTCAAAGAATTTTTTGCTTGTAAACCATCTGAGTTTGCAGGCAATGAAGGAGCAACTGCGGCACTGCGTTGGTTAGAGAAAACCGAGGCAGTAATTGCCATAAGTAAATGTGACAAGGATGATCAGGTCATGTACGCGTCAAATCTTTTCAAAGAAGGGGCGCTCGAATGGTGGAACACTGTGTTACAAGCTAAAGGAAGAAATAGGGCTTATGCTATGATTTGGGAAGAATTTAAGAATCTTGTAGAAAGAAAATTCTGTCCTGAGTATGAAAAAGATCAAATGGCGAATAAGTTCTTAAACCATCGTATGACGGGTGTAGATTGTCGCGGTTATACTTCGACATTCTTTGAATATGCTAGAGTGGTACCAACACTGGCTTCGCCAGAACCGGTACTCATTTCTCGCTATATTTGGGGATTAATTTGTGAAATCCGCAATATCGTTAAAGCTGCTAGACCTCGCACTATTGACGATGCTGTAGAATTAGCCAATACCTTAACTGACGAACTGGTACGCACACAAGATGAAAACAGGAAGAAGGAACTGGCTTAGAAAATTACCCAAGGATTTCGTACGGGTAATAATAACAGCTTCAAGAGAAGAGGAACAGGGCAATCTTCAACTTCGCCCTTCTGCCAGAATTGCAAAAAGAAACATTTTGGAGAATGCATGGTATATTGCAATTTTTGCAAAACTGTAGGACATCGTGAAGAAAATTGCAGGAAGAAATCCATAATTTGTTACAATTGTGGAGAGGCAGGACATTTCAAAACAGAATGTCCTAAAGTGGTCAAACCAGCAGACAACAAAGCCAAGATAGCTGATGGAGCTACTAAGAAGAATGTTAGAGCATTCCAGCTAACCACTCAAGAAGCAGAACTCATTCCAGATGTGATAGCTGGTACGTTCCTAGTTCATAACGTGTATGCAAAAGTATTATTTGACTCTGGTGTAAACCAAAGTTTTATCAATACTTCATTCTACCAAGTTCTTAAATTACCATTAACCAACATTAGGCAAATTTTTACAGTCGAAACGGCTGATGGGAATTCAGTTAAAATAGATAAAGTTCTGCAAAATGTAGAAATAGAACTTTTAAGTCATAAAATTTCTGCAACCCTGTTGCCTATGAAACTAGCTGAATTCGATGTTGTGTTAGGAATGGATTGGTTGGTAACCAACCATGCTCGAATTCTTTGTGATAAGAATTCCATAGAAATTCAAACACCTACCGGAGAAGTCATTATGATTATAGGAGATAAACCACGTAAACCCATGAAGTTCATATCAGTAATGAAAGTTGCTAGTTATGAACGAAAGCAAGGAATAATGTATATGATTTCGGTAATCATTAGCACTAAGGATAAAGAACTTAAGGAAATTCCTGTAGTCTCAGAATACCCAGAGGTATTCCCAGAAGAGTTACCAGGGTTACCACCAGATAGGGAAGTAGAATTTAGGATTCATCTAATTCCCGGAACTATACCGATAGCCAAGGCACCTTATCGGTTAGCACCCACAGAAATGTTAGAACTGAAAAAGCAATTAGATGAATTACTAAGTAAAGGTTTCATAAAACCTAGTTCATCCCCGTGGGAAGCACCAGTGTTATTTGTTAAGAAGAATGGTGGTTCAATGAGAATGTGTATTGATTATAGAGAACTGAATAAGGTTACAATTAAGAATCGATACCCATTACCTAGGATTGATGATCTTTTCGATCAACTTCAAGGAGCTAGATATTTTTCTAAGATCGACTTACGTTTCGGATATCATCAATTGAAGGTACAAGAAGAAGACATACCTAAAACTGCTTTCAGAACTAGGTATGGTCATTACGAGTTTACAGTAATGCCCTTCGGATTAACGAATGCACCTGCAGCATTCATGGACATGATGAATAGGATCTGTAAACCGTATTTGGATAAATTTGTAATTGTCTTCATAGATGATATACTTATTTATTCAAAAAGTCAGGACGAACATTGTCAGCACTTGCATGCACTCTTAACTTTGTTAAGAAAAGAAAAGCTGTACGCCAAATTCTCAAAGTGTGAATTTTGGTTGCAAGAAGTACAATTCTTAGGCCATATGGTAAATCACGAAGGTATTCATGTAGACCCTGCTAAGATAGAGGCGATTACCAATTGGAAGGTTCCACAAACTGCAATGGAAATTAGAAGTTTTATAGGTTTAGCTGGCTATTATAGATGGTTTATTAAGGATTTTTCCAAGATAGCTGTACCATTAACTAAGCTAACCTGTAAAGCAGTTAAGTTTGAATGGGGACCTAAACAAGAAGAAGCCTTTAGAATATTGAAGCAGAAACTAACCAATACTCCAATCTTAGCCTTACCAGAAGGAATAGAAGATTTTGAAGTATATTGTGATGCTTCAAAACTTGGATTTGGATGTGTGCTAATGCAACGCAAGAAGGTAATTGCGTATGCTTCAAGGCAATTGAAAAAGCACGAAGAAAATTATACGACTCATGACTTAGAGTTAGGAGCCATAATTTTTGCCCTTAAGATTTGGAGACACTATCTTTACGGAAGTAAAATTACTGTCTATATGGATCATAAGAGTTTAAGATATATATTTGGGCAAAAAGAGTTAAACATGAGACAAAGAAGATGGATGGAAATCCTCAGTGACTACGACTGTGATATTCAATATCACGAAGGAAAGGCAAATGTAGTTGCAGATGTGACAACTCGAAATTTAGAACCTTCATGTATGCTTAAAAGAGTGGCTAGATAACTTATGTGATTAATGACAAATGAACCTTTACGTGATTATGTGCTATTCGTGTGTATGCTTATGTGTATGTATGCGATGTATGGATATAGGAACCGAGATAACACGAACCCGACTCGAGACCATGTGGTCTCGAGTGAACTAGTATAACATACGGGCCGGTTGGGCCGCACACACATACACACTTAGCCTAACCGAGAGCCCACTAGGGTATTTTGCTTGGAGCGGATATATATACACTTGATAGATGGCCATGTTACCATTTTGAACAACATTCATACTCTCCTCTACACACATACTCTCCACCCTCACACTAAAACCCTAAACCACAACAATACTCTCCTTCACTCTCGGATCCAATCAACAACCGTAAGAAGCTCTCGGATCGTCTCTCACACACACCGGTTGGAAGCCTCACTCGCACCTTTGAACCCACACTTGAACCGGTTAGTGTTTAGGATGTTTGTTAGTGATTCTATGATGCTTGTTAAGTGATTTTTCATGATGTTTGTTATGTTAAATAATAGTATGAATGATAGAACTTAACTAGTGTAGTGTATGTTTGATAATGTTTGTGAACCGGGTGTGTATGGTATATTGAGTTGATAATGATGTATGATTTTCGGTTGATGATGATGATTTGATAACATGTTTGCTTGTTAAGGTTCATACATGATAAATATAGATTCTCCTTGTATAACCGATGTTAAGATTGTTGTTGTTCATAAGGATTGTAGAATACATGTTGTTTGATATCTAGTTTGGATAATATAACCCTTGTCCGAAAATGCAAAACATGTTTAATAGGGGCTGTTTGTGTTTGATGAATATCCGGATATGCGTTGAATGTGTTTTGAATATTTGATGAACATGAAGAACATGGTTGAATATCATAAGAACATGGTTGAATATTTGAATCCTGATTGTTTGATCCATTTTTAGTAAACTGCTAGACAAGGAACATGTTTAAGGAATTTGGTTGGTTAGTACAAACTGTTACCTAAAATCAGAATAGTACACTGTTCCGAATCAGTAGATGTCCACTCGAAACCAGCAGTTGCGACTCGAAACCAAGCACAACGAGTCGAAACCTCCCGGTTGCGACACAGATTGCGAGTCGCAAACACCTGGTTGCGACTCGAAACCACACTTGATCAAGCCCCAAACCTTGTGACTCGAAACCACCGTTGCGAGTCCGGTTGCGACTCGTAACCAAACCAGCACGAACCGAAACTGCGATTGCGACTCCGGTTGCGAGTCGCAAACGCCTAATTGCGACTCGAGACAATACGCAGATATAACTGTTTGGGCTTGCAATTCATTTCGGACTTAATTGCTTGGGCCGGACTCTTGGGCCCAATGAACAGACCTTATATGTTACTGTTGAACGTGAATGCTGATGAACTGCTATGATTAAACGTGTAACCCATACGTGCACTACTTGAATACGAACCTGATTGTATGATACAACTATGATAGGACGTGAGTAGCCTCAACGCTGCTTGTTTGACTTTTCTGTGTTTTCTACCGAGCAAACCAAGGTGAGTTCACACCCTCTACAAAGCATGGGATTCCCAGGGGTCGGGAATTGGGGTTATGGAACTGGGTTCCTCGTCCTCCTTGGGTAGGACAGCAAAGGTTCAGGAATGTAATTCCTCGTCCTCACGGACAGATAACTCGTACTAGACCAAAACTCTATCATGAAGTCCCTCATCTTTGTATCGACTTAATCGCCGAGGCCAATGGCGAGCGGGTCATTAGTTAGATAGCGCTATTTAGGTTTGACAAACCTCACACCGTGCCGCAGAGGACGGGCGTGAACTAATGGACTACTGGCACGTCAATGATGATAGACATTGACAGTTCAGGGCACATAAACATGACTACAGTCAGCAGTCGATATGGTAACGAGTCTAGTGTATACATGGGGTAGCCCCCACGGCCGAAATGCCAGATAACTAACACGGGGTAGCCCCCACGGCAGGATTGCCAGAGTAACCGGGAATGAACAAGTCACGTTTTTAAACTATGGGGTAACCCCCACGGCAGGATGCCAGCTAAAGGAAACTGTTTTCGAAACAACTTAAAACGAACACCCAACCGTGAACTCACTCAACTAGTTGTTGACTCGTTACTACATGCTTTGCAGGTCCTTAGGTTCTTAAGCTAGAGCTTGCATGGAGGAGGATCGTTGTGGGACATGGACAACTGTGTGCCATGTTAAACTATGAAACAATTAAACTTATGTTTTGATTTAAGACTTATGCTTCCGCTTGCAACTTAACTATGTGTTTGTTTGGACACCAATTGTATTGGTTAAACTTTTACATCTTTTAACTCGTATGTTCAATATGATTGGTGGCTGGATCCTGGTCAGTCACGCCTCCAAGCGGTGGTACTCCGCAGGTGGATTTTGGGGGTGTGACAGATTGGTATCAGAGCCATTGGTTATAGAGAACTTGGTTTTAATAAAGGGGAAAACGTTTTTGTTAAAACCAGACTATAACCTGTACAGTGCTCAACGGTCCACAACGATGCTTCACTCCACATGCAAGGCTCGACACTCTAGGTGATATGGTCTGTGTATGTATTGCCTACTTGTTAGTTACATAGTACATTGCTTATGGTATGCTTGGTTAGTATAACTACTGTTGCTTGAACGCGTGCGTGCTTACTCTATCCTATCGTTGTACTTTCGCGAACCCCTCTCACTCACGTTCTTCTTGATATGAAGATCATGTCTGGACGCGTTAACATGACACAAGCCCAGTTGACGGCTTTGATCAATGAACGAGTTGCCGCAGCACTTGCAGCTGCACACGCAGGAGGTATATCCTGCAGTCCGAACTCATTCTAGGATCTTTAGAATCCTACTCTCGTGAACCAACCTTTGTGTTAAACTCTGTCTTTTCTTTCACCTACGATAGGTCAGCACATTCAACCACCCGTGTGCACTTTTAAGACTTTCATGGACTGCCGACCAACTACTTTTAGCGGCACTGAAGGAGCAGTAGGTCTCCTACACTGGTTTGAGAAACTAGAGTCTGTCTTCGAAATGTGTGAATGCCCTGAGGCGCGCAGGGTGAAGTATGCTACTGGTACTCTCGAGGGTTTAGCCCTCACATGGTGGAACGCTCAAGTTCAGATGCTAGGGTTGGTTGCTGCCAACGCCACCCCATGGGAAACTTTTAAGGAAATGATCAAAGAGGAATACTGCAGTCGCGATGAGATTCACAAACTCGAGGTGGAATTCTTCAACCTCAAGATGACGGGGTCCGAAATTGAAGCTTACGTAAAAAGGTCGAACGAACTGGCAATTTTGTGCCCTACTATGGTGGATCCTCCCATCAAACGCATCGAACTATTTCTTCAGGGCTTAGTGCCAGAAATTCAAAGTCATGTGACTTCAGCGAACCTCGCTACCTACCAGCAAACCGTTCAGTTGGCTCACCGTCTCACGGATCAAGCGGTGGAGCAGAACAAGTTACCAAAACGCATAGGCGCTGCAACTACTACTGGTACCTCTAGTGACAACAAACGGAAGTGGGATGGAACTTCAAGTAAGGGTTCGACTTCTGTTCAGTCCCAGTCTCAGCAGAGAAAGACTGAGGACTACAAGAGCCCTAATCAGCAATCGTCTGGTGGTGGATACAAAGGAAATCATCCCAAATGCAATCGCTGCAGCCTGCACCACAGCGGACCGTGCACCAGGGGCAACTGTCATCGGTGCAACAAGCCTGGTCACGCTGCAAAGGATTGCAGGAGCTTATACCCCGCCAATCAGAATCGTCAGCAAGCTCAACAGAACCAGCGCCAGCAACAACCACAGGGTGATAACAAAGGGTGCTTTCAGTGTGGAGCTGAGGGCCACTTTAAGAGAGATTGTCCCCAACTGAACAGGAACCAGAACAACAACAACAACAACAACAATAACAACAATCAGGGGAATGGTAACAATGGGAACAACAACAACAATGGCGCCAGGGGGCGGATGTTTGTGATCGGCCAAGGTGAAGCAAGGAATGACCCCAATGTTGTGGCGGGTAAGTTCCTTCTCGACGACTTTTATGTTTCAGTTTTATTTGATTCGGGTGCCGATACTAGCTACGTGTCACTAGAAGTTAGTCGAATGCTTAAGCGTATTCCAACACCCTTGAACCTCAAGCACACCGTAGAGCTAGCAAATGGTAAGAGTTTAGAAGCCACACACGTAGTCAAGGGTTGTAAACTCATTCTCGCTGACCAGACCTTCTCCATCGATCTCATTCCTATTGTCTTGGGTAGTTTCGACGTTGTCATTGGGATGGATTGGCTATCCCAACACCGAGCAGAGATTCTTTGCAACGAGAAGGTTGTCCGTATTCCAGGTCCCGATGGTGAACCTCTCATGATTCATGGCGACAAGAGGAGTGCTGTTGAGAACGTCATTTCTCTCCTTAAGGCCCAAAAGTACTTGCGAAAGGGCCACACTGCCATTTTGGCTCTTATTACTGACACCACGGAGAAAGAGAAGAGGATAGAAGATTTCCCAGTTGTACGCGATTATCCAGAGGTATTTCCTGAGGAATTACCTGGTCTTCCGCCTCATCGCCAAGTCGAGTTTCAGATCGAGCTAGCTCCTGGAGCTGCGCCCATAGCTCGTGCACCTTATCGATTGGCTCCATCAGAGTTGAAAGAACTCTCCACGCAACTACAAGAACTCTTGGATAAGGGTTTTATTCGTCCTAGCTCATCGCCCTGGGGAGCTCCAGTGCTATTTGTGAAGAAGAAGGACGGTACCTTCAGGATGGGCATCGACTACCGAGAACTCAACAAGGTGACGGTGAAGAATCGTTATCCTCTACCGCGTATCGACGACTTGTTCGACCAGCTGCAGGGATCGAGTTACTATTCAAAAATCGATTTGAGATCGGGTTATCACCAACTGAGAGTCCGGGAAGAGGACGTCTCCAAGACAGCTTTCAGAACTCGATACGGGCACTATGAGTTTTTGGTCATGCCTTTTGGGATGACAAACGCACCTGCGGTTTTCATGGACTTGATGAACCGAGTGTGCAAGCCTTACCTGGACAAGTTTGTTATAGTCTTCATCGACGACATCCTGATCTACTCTAAGAGTCGGGAGGAACATGAACAGCATCTGCGACTTATTCTAGAACTCCTTCGAACAGAACAGCTTTATGCAAAGTTCTCGAAATGCGACTTCTGGCTTCGAGAAGTCCATTTCCTAGGCCACGTGGTGAACAAGGATGGGATTCACGTTGATCCATCCAAGGTAGACTCGATAAAGAACTGGCCTGCACCTCGAACACCAAAGGAAATTCGCCAATTCTTGGGTTTGGCGGGATACTACCGGAGATTCATAAAGGATTTTTCTAAGATTGCACAGCCTCTCACCTCGCTAACGCAGAAGGGCGTTGTTTATCGCTGGGGAAACGCACAGGAGTTGGCATTTCAGCACCTGAAGGATAGACTTTGTAGCGCACCTATCCTCTCCTTGCCGGAAGGCACAGACGACTTTGTGGTTTACTGCGACGCATCGATTCAAGGTCTTGGTTGCGTGTTGATGCAACGAGATAAAGTTATAGCCTACGCTTCACGCCAACTCAAGGTTCATGAAAAGAACTACTCGACGCACGACCTAGAGCTGGGAGCTGTCGTTTTTGCACTTAAGTTATGGCGGCATTACCTGTATGGTACCAAGTGCGCCATCTACACCGACCACAGGAGCCTCGAGCATATCTTCAAGCAGAAGGAACTGAATATGCGGCAACGACGATGGGTCGAACTTCTGAATGACTACGAGTGCGCAATCAGATATCACCCGGGCAAAGCCAATGTTGTGGCTGACGCCCTCAGTCGAAAGGACACTGCGCCTAAGCGCGTACGAGCTTTACAACTCACGATCCATTCTAGTCTTCCCTCCCAGATACGAGCAGCTCAGATAGAAGCACTGAAACCGGAAAACGTCAGGGCTGAAGCCCTACGCGGATCGAGGCAACGCTTAGAGCAAAAGGAAGACGGTGCTTACTACGTAACGGGACGCGTTTGGGTCCCACTTTATGGCAACCTACGAGAGCTTGTGATGGACGAAGCACACAAGTCTCGCTACTCGGTACATCCTGGATCGGATAAAATGTACCACGACATCAAGACTACGTACTGGTGGCCTAGCATGAAGGCCCACATAGCAACCTACGTCAGCAAGTGTTTGACTTGCGCTAGAGTCAAGTCGGAATACCAGAAACCATCAGGCCTGCTCCAACAACCCGAGATACCTCAATGGAAATGGGAGCAAATTTCCATGGATTTTGTTACTGGCCTACCTAGATCCCAGCGCGGGAACGATACTATTTGGGTGATCGTGGATCGACTCACAAAATCTGCACACTTCCTGGCCATTAAGGAAACGGATAAGTTCTCCACTCTTGCAGAAATCTACATCAAAGAAATCGTTTCGAGGCACGGGGTGCCCACCTCCATTATCTCAGATCGAGATGCACGTTTCACTTCAGAGCTGTGGCAAGCAATGCACAAATCCTTCGGCTCACGACTAGACATGAGCACAGCGTACCATCCTCAGACGGACGGACAGTCCGAGCGCACTATTCAAACCTTAGAAGACATGCTTCGTGCATGTGTGATTGACTTTGGCAACCGCTGGGAAAAGCATCTGCCACTTGTGGAATTCTCGTACAATAACAGCTACCACACCAGCATTGGAGCTGCTCCGTTTGAGGCATTGTACGGACGTAAATGCCGGTCTCCTCTTTGCTGGGCAGAGGTGGGAGATAGTCAGATCACTGGTCCAGAATATGTGGTAGATACAACCGAGCAGATCGCTCAGATACGGAAACGCATGACGGCCGCTCGTGAACGTCAGAAAGTTTACGCCGACATGGGCAGGAAACCACTTGAGCTCCAGGTTGGGGAGCGGGTACTACTCAAAGTTTCACCCTGGAAGGGTGTGGTTCGTTTTGGTAAACGCGACAAACTTAACCCACGATACGTTGGACCCTTCGAGGTCATTGAGAAAATAGGCAAGGTGGCCTACAGACTTAACCTACCAGCGGAACTCGGTGCAGTTCACAACGTTTTCCACGTGTCGAATCTGAAGAAGTGTCCATCAGATGAGACCCACGTAGTTCCTTTGAAGGAACTCACGATCGACGAGCAGTTACGATTCGTCGAGGAACCAGTCGAGATCACGGACCGGGATGTTAAGGTCCTCAAGAGCACTAGAATACCCCTTGTACGAGTTCGTTGGAACTCACGTCGCGTCCCAGAGTTCACCTGGGAGCGCGAAGATCAGATGAAACAAAAGTATCCCCAACTGTTCGCAAACAGTACACCCACTACTGAGGCCGAAGCTACGGAATTTCGGGACGAAATTCCAGATCAACGGGGGGTGGATGTGACACCCCAGGAAAACCGGGAAAACCAAACAACTTAACTAGCTTCCTCAGTGAGTGCCTACCAAATTTCGGGACGAAATTTCTTTCAACTTGGGGATGATGTGACAACTCGAAATTTAGAACCTTCATGTATGCTTAAAAGAGTGGCTAGATAACTTATGTGATTAATGACAAATGAACCTTTACGTGATTATGTGCTATTCGTGTGTATGCTTATGTGTATGTATGCGATGTATGGATATAGGAACCGAGATAACACGAACCCGACTCGAGACCATGTGGTCTCGAGTGAACTAGTATAACATACGGGCCGGTTGGGCCGCACACACATACACACTTAGCCTAACCGAGAGCCCACTAGGGTATTTTGCTTGGAGCGGATATATATACACTTGATAGATGGCCATGTTACCATTTTGAACAACATTCATACTCTCCTCTACACACATACTCTCCACCCTCACACTAAAACCCTAAACCACAACAATACTCTCCTTCACTCTCGGATCCAATCAACAACCGTAAGAAGCTCTCGGATCGTCTCTCACACACACCGGTTGGAAGCCTCACTCGCACCTTTGAACCCACACTTGAACCGGTTAGTGTTTAGGATGTTTGTTAGTGATTCTATGATGCTTGTTAAGTGATTTTTCATGATGTTTGTTATGTTAAATAATAGTATGAATGATAGAACTTAACTAGTGTAGTGTATGTTTGATAATGTTTGTGAACCGGGTGTGTATGGTATATTGAGTTGATAATGATGTATGATTTTCGGTTGATGATGATGATTTGATAACATGTTTGCTTGTTAAGGTTCATACATGATAAATATAGATTCTCCTTGTATAACCGATGTTAAGATTGTTGTTGTTCATAAGGATTGTAGAATACATGTTGTTTGATATCTAGTTTGGATAATATAACCCTTGTCCGAAAATGCAAAACATGTTTAATAGGGGCTGTTTGTGTTTGATGAATATCCGGATATGCGTTGAATGTGTTTTGAATATTTGATGAACATGAAGAACATGGTTGAATATCATAAGAACATGGTTGAATATTTGAATCCTGATTGTTTGATCCATTTTTAGTAAACTGCTAGACAAGGAACATGTTTAAGGAATTTGGTTGGTTAGTACAAACTGTTACCTGAAATCAGAATAGTACACTATTCCGAATCAGTAGATGTCCACTCGAAACCAGCAGTTGCGACTCGAAACCAAGCACAACGAGTCGAAACCTCCCGGTTGCGACACAGATTGCGAGTCGCAAACACCTGGTTGCGACTCGAAACCACACTTGATCAAGCCCCAAACCTTGTGACTCGAAACCACCGTTGCGAGTCCGGTTGCGACTCGTAACCAAACCAGCACGAACCGAAACTGCGATTGCGACTCCGGTTGCGAGTCGCAAACGCCTAATTGCGACTCGAGACAATACGCAGATATAACTGTTTGGGCTTGCAATTCATTTCGGACTTAATTGCTTGGGCCGGACTCTTGGGCCCAATGAACAGACCTTATATGTTACTGTTGAACGTGAATGCTGATGAACTGCTATGATTAAACGTGTAACCCATACGTGCACTACTTGAATACGAACCTGATTGTATGATACAACTATGATAGGACGTGAGTAGCCTCAACGCTGCTTGTTTGACTTTTCTGTGTTTTCTACCGAGCAAACCAAGGTGAGTTCACACCCTCTACAAAGCATGGGATTCCCAGGGGTCGGGAATTGGGGTTAAGGAACTGGGTTCCTCGTCCTCCTTGGGTAGGACAGCAAAGGTTCAGGAATGTAATTCCTCGTCCTCACGGACAGATAACTCGTACTAGACCAAAACTCTATCATGAAGTCCCTCATCTTTGTATCGACTTAATCGCCGAGGCCAATGGCGAGCGGGTCATTAGTTAGATAGCGCTATTTAGGTTTGACAAACCTCACACCGTGCCGCAGAGGACGGGCGTGAACTAATGGACTACTGGCACGTCAATGATGATAGACATTGACAGTTCAGGGCACATAAACATGACTACAGTCAGCAGTCGATATGGTAACGAGTCTAGTGTATACATGGGGTAGCCCCCACGGCCGAAATGCCAGATAACTAACACGGGGTAGCCCCCACGGCAGGATTGCCAGAGTAACCGGGAATGAACAAGTCACGTTTTTAAACTATGGGGTAACCCCCACGGCAGGATGCCAGCTAAAGGAAACTGTTTTCGAAACAACTTAAAACGAACACCCAACCGTGAACTCACTCAACTAGTTGTTGACTCGTTACTACATGCTTTGCAGGTCCTTAGGTTCTTAAGCTGGAGCTTGCATGGAGGAGGATCGTTGTGGGACATGGACAACTGTGTGCCATGTTAAACTATGAAACAATTAAACTTATGTTTTGATTTAAGACTTATGCTTCCGCTTGCAACTTAACTATGTGTTTGTTTGGACACCAATTGTATTGGTTAAACTTTTACATCTTTTAACTCGTATGTTCAATATGATTGGTGGCTGGATCCTGGTCAGTCACGCCTCCAAGCGGTGGTACTCCGCAGGTGGATTTTGGGGGTGTGACAGCAGATGCCTTAAGTCGTAAGTATCATGAAAAACAACAACGAGTTCGTGCTCTCAGATTATATCTACAGTTAGATTTAATGAATCAACTGAAGCAATTTCAAGAAACAGCAATAGAGGATGTTGCTGAAGGAATGAAGGGACGAATAAAAGAATTAGAACAAGGAGATGATGGAATTTGGAGATTCCATAAGAAAAGGATTTGGGTACCAAAGCAGGGAAAATTAAGAAATAAGATTTTAGAGGAAGCTCATAAATCTAGGTATACCATACACCCTGGAAACAATAAGATGTACCAAGATTTAAGAAATAATTTCTGGTGGATAGGAATGAAAAAGGATATAGCTAGATATGTTTCTAAGTGTCTTACTTGTTCACAAGTTAAGGCAGAACATCAGAAACCTTCAGGTCTACTCCAACAATTAGAAATGCCAGTATGGAAATGGGAACTTATAACAATGGATTTTGTTACTAAGTTACCCAAAACCAGAAAAGGTAATGATGCAATTTGGGTAATTGTAGATCGATTAACCAAATCTGCTCACTTTCTACCAATGAAAGAAACCTTTAGCATGGAAAGATTGGCCAAATTTATATGTAGATGAAGTCGTATCTCTACATGGAGTTCCAATCTCCATTGTATCAGATAGAGATAGTCGTTTCACTTCTCATTTCTGGAAAAGTTTCCAAGAAGCTATGGGAACTCGACTAAACCTAAGTACTGCATATCATCCTCAAACAGACGGGTAAAGTGAAAGGACAATCCAAACTCTTGAAGACATGCTCCGAGCATGTGTGATAGATTTTGGTGGAAATTGGGACGACCATTTACCATTAATTGAATTCTCCTATAACAATAGTTATCATTCAAGTATCGAAACTGCCCCATTCGAAGCACTGTATGGAAGAAAGTGCAGAACTCCAGTATGTTGGGCAGAAATAGGAGAAAGCCAATTGTTAGGTCCTGAGATAGTACAAGAGACGACCGACAAAATTTCACAAATCAAGGAAAGACTGAAGACGGCTAGAGATCGCCAGAAGAGTTATGCAGACAATAGATGTAAGCCGTTAGAATTTCAAGTTGGAGACAGAGTATTGTTGAAAGTTTCTCCTTGGAAAGGAGTGGTTAGATTTGGTAAGAAAGGAAAACTAAGTCCAAGATACATAGGACCATTTCTTGTGATCCAACGTATAGGACCAGTTGCTTATCGTTTACAACTACCAGAAGAGTTAGCTGGAGTACATGAGGTATTTCATGGATCCAACCTCAAGAAATGTCTATCAGACGAATCTTTGATAGTACCTCTCCAAGATATAGAGGTAAACGAAAAGCTAAAATTTATTGAGAAACCTCTTCAGATAGAAGACAGAAAAGTGAAGTTTCTCAAGCACAAACGACTAGTGCTAGTTAAAGTAAAATGGGATTCAAAACGAGGACCCGAATACACTTGGGAGCTGGAATCCGAAATGAAGCGAAAGTATCCTCAATTATTCCAGTAAATCTCGAGGACGAGATTTTATTAAGGTGGGGAAAATGTAACAACTCTCATCAAAAGTCATATATATTAAATTAATTTGACCAATAGGAAACTCTAATTGAGACACCCAAGTGATTCTGCACACACCCTAAAATTTTCAGAACAATCGGAATCAGGATCAGGGCCCCTAAAACTCAGGGGGGGGGGGTAAACCCTATTTACGATTATCCTAAAATCTCGTTGTCAAAAATCGAATTTACAAAACAGTTAAGTCAGCAAGGCTAGTCCCAGACGTGGCTGACCTAGGGTGAAAACGTGTCCCTTGCGCACCGCAAGGATAAAGGCTTACGGTGCGCAAGCCTGTTAGGTGTCCCTTGCGCACCGCAAGGATTATAGGCTTACGGTGCGCAAGCCTGGCCAAATTTTAAGTATAAATAGCAGACATTGGCAATCGAATTTTGGTATTGAAACGACGTAAAACTTCGCTGCATGCACTGAGATACGTTCTGTTTACCACAATTAACACACACGAATCACTAATCGCCGCCGCAATACAGGGTAATAACTCGATCGCTGCTATGATTCAATGTCCGATCGATTAAACTATCCAATGGATGTTTAAGTGCTGCCCACATTAGGGTTTATGCTTTGTCATTCGTCGATTAAATCGATGGATGTTTAAGTATCGCACTTTGTCATTCGTTGTGAAGGTTTTAATCTCGTGAGTTATCGTAAATGCTGTATTAAGTTACAAACCGAATTATGTGCTTGTTACTAATTAAGGTTAAAAGGCTAATCAGTAGGCTAGGCTCTGCTTAAACTTGCAATGTGAGTCATTCTCTTTTTATCTAATTACTTTCAAAATCAGATTTATTTTCAAAGGTTATAATTACAGGGATTAAGTCTATGTAATCTGAAATTACTGCCAGTATGTGGGGGGATGTGCACATAGCTACTAATTATTTATCACTTGTGGGTGAAAGGACCCAGCAAGTGATATGTCCACAGTCACAAGTCCGGTCAAGTGACAACTGGGTCAGTTAATTCAAAAAGATAGAGACATTGTAATTGCTCTTAATACTGTAAATTATAACAAACAGGTCATTTTAGTAAAATGAATGATTCACTCAGTATTTCCCGCTGACAAAACCTTTTTCAAACATGTTTCAGGTGATCTGTTGTGATCTAGGAAAAGTGCCGAGTAGCACTACAAGCTTAAGGAAGTGGCTCAGTATAAAATAAAGAAACATGTTTTGTAAAATAAAAGATTTCTCCGTGAAATCTCAAGATTATAAATTACCGGGTTTTATCCCGAGTTGTGAAATAAAATAATCGGGAAATATTTCAGTTTTAAAAAAAGATTCTGATGATAAACTTCCGCTGTTAAACTCAATTAAATAAATACCACAGGATTTCTATCCCGCGGCTCCTGAAACGGGTCAAACCGGGTCGGGGGCCGTGACAGATTCAAACCCTACTTTATTTGGTATATCATTAACTTTCCTTGAGCAAAATTGCGCGTTTAAGTATCTTGAAGAGTCTTCTGGTATTTCGATATTTTTCACATCATCAAAGACTTGGAATGGTCTAACTGGTTAAGCCAATTTATTAAACAATTATGATCCATATACTTCTAGTGTATCATCATATATGCTTTAGTTGCACTTGTGTTTGTTTAATACATGAAATTGAATACGACAGAACATTGTATTATTATATTGAACATTCATGTTATAACACGTTTCTCATATTTTATTCTCGTTTAATCACTCCCTTAGTGTGTCACTTCTTGTGGCCGATTTCAATATTAACATGGTTGATATCATTATCATCATGAGGATCATTACAGTTTCTCCATTTACCATAGTTATGACCTTTTTAACGACCATTGTATAATCATTATTAACTTAAGCATGATAACAAATTTCTTAATTACCATGATCACAAACTTTACACCACTCATTATCTCATAACATTCACTCCAGGGAATGGATTATAACAACACAACTTTCATGGTGGTCGTTTCAAACCTTATATTGCTATCGTATGAGCCAATTTGATATTTGACAACTAAAAATTATTTTAATCAACGTATTCTTATAAACAATCTTCTCATCACATGATATAAATTGATATGTTATATAACCAAATCATTAAGATTTATCGCTCTAAAAATCTTACAAGCTATAATAAATTCGTAATAAGTTTTAAAGATTTTACACTTCAGGTGTCATATTATAAATGAACCTTCACCTTCTTCTCGATCCACCATCTTCTCAAAGAACACCAGTAAATCTTTGATAACAAAAGTATCCAAGGATAATCTTGTTGCTGAATCAAGTGTCCCTGGCTGCACAATGTAAGAAAAGGGCATGTTCTTGTTCATAATCTAAAGAGGGGAGGTTTAGGGATTTTATTATACAATGAACTGTTGTTCCAGATTGAGGGTTCAACATCGACTACATCCTCGTGGTGATTATGGAGTCTGTGAAACCTCTTCACCAAATCAAATTGTCGGAAGTTTACAAGCCGCTAATCCGACGACTTGAAACCCAACACCCTGTGCTCGTTAGAAATACGCAGGTTGCTAAACTATTTAAAAATCTTAAGTTCTCTAAAAACATTATCTTTGTTCACGCCTTCACCGATTTTTGTTAACGAACCACCCAATCTCATCATTTTTCACAAGAAAACCATTTTGTCAGAGAAACATGTCTCCAAAGAAATAATCCATGTAAATTTATATTAAAATTAAACTAGAGTTAATTTGAATACATTATAGAAACGGTCCGTAATTAAAATAGGATTAATTACATAAATGATCCATGTAGTTTTAAAAGGGTGTTTTGATCATTTTACATGGATTTAACAAAAAAGTTAACATTAGCTTTAGTACTCCAAAGTGTTATAAATTTGAAACCATAGAATCTGAGCCTATTACTTGAAAACCTTAAGGTAGCGTTTGGTATGCTGGAACAATAGGTGGAATGGAATGACAATTGTGAGGGAATGAAGAAAAAAGTGTTTGGTTGGTTGATGGAATGGAATCGCCTATTCCAAAATGCATTCCGTTACTTCAAAATCATTCCATCCGTCCCCTTGTTTTTTTTCCATTCCATTCCCTCTTCACCCTTCATTAACCCACCACCATTGCCACCACCCACCACCACCATCCATCGCAGTCTGCCGTCGTCATCCACCTTTTTTTGCCACCTTCCGACGTCACCCACCTACGTCGCCACCCACCGACGTCACCGCTACCACTACCGCCAGCTCTAACCACCACCGCCCACCGCCGCTACCCGCCACCGTAGACGACACCACCACTGCCACCGCAACCATCACCACCACCACCACCTCCACCACCACCCCCACCTGCCACCACCCACCACTGCCGCCGTACAACTGCCACCTATCACCACCAACCATCATCGCCCACCACTGACCACCGCCATCCAATTTTATTCCTTCGACTTTTCTTGCCAACCAAACAACAAAAAGTAACGATTCATTCCATTCTCACATAGTAACCAAACAAGACATGGAATGATAATGATCAATTCCATTACCTCATCCATTCCATTACCTCATCCATTCCATTATCTCATCCATTCCATTCCACCGTCTATCCATTATCTCATACCAAACATACCCTAATACCTAAAGGTGTTAGTTTTATAAACCACATGTACCATACGCGTAATTAACTCTATACTGAATGTAGTTTTCCTTAACTTTACAATAAAATATAATTATTATTTTTAATCTCATATATAAGATAATTTAAATGCAGGGCCGGCCCAGAGGGTGTGCAAGGTATGCCACCGCTCTGGGCCCAAAATGGCCGACCTGGGCCCAAAACATTTTGGGCCCAAAATTAATTTTTGTTCGGTCTATATGTGTATAAATTAATTATCGACCTCATTATAATGACAATTTTTATATGGTAGAGATGGTTGGTTCCTTGTTTTTTATTGTTAAGGTTAAGTTTCGAAACATGCATATAACATTTTTTAAGTCTACCCAAACCAAATTTTTAACCTTGTAAGGGCGCGGGTCGACTCTTTAGAGTATATTGGGTCCCGTGGATTTTTTTTTTAAAAATTTGTTTCATCCAAAAGATGGTATTCGATTTATTTTGTTTTACTTAACTTTAATTGTTTTGATTATAAAAAAATATGTTTAACTATAATTTTTTATCATTAAATTGTTCAATTGTTTGTTAATTTTTATTATTTGTTATTAAGCTAAACATGTAATTACTTAAAAACAATGACGCTTTGAGTCATATCTTGCGCTCTACTCAATGTTCATGTATTTATCACTGGTACAAGTTTAATTGCATGTAGAGAGAGAAGAGAAAGAGAACCGTTAGAAAAAAGGCAACTATTTTTTTTTTTTCTACATCACGACGTACTTTTTCCGTATATTCTTAATACACCGTTATAATGTGTTTTCTTGTATATTTTGATTTTCTGAATATACCCTTACAACGTGTTTTCTTGTACGTTTCGATATGCAAATGCCGCGTGACGTGTTTTTTCATTTATGTTTCCACATAAAAAGCGGTCGCCGCAACATGTGGGTGATTCCCACAAGTTTTTAATTCATTTGCATATATTTAAAACTTTTTTATATATTCTTTTTTAAAAGTTTATATTTTAGGGGCCTGTATTTTCTTTTCGTACAGGGCCCAGAGATTTTTGAATACTTTCAGGGACGACCCTGTTTGAATGTAACAATTTAATATGTGAATTTTGTTTTTTTTTTTTTGAACGGCAAATTTTGGATCACTGATGGACCACTGGAGTATCATCGTGCCACCAGCAGAACCACCCGATCATATCCATCTCCACTAGGCAATAATGCCTATACACAAATTCAGGAGGAAACCCAATAAATATGGGAAAACCCCCTTTGTGGGAATCGAACCCATGACCTAATGGTCATAAGCCTTATCCCACCCCCAAGATACCACTAGGCTATAATGCCATGGGTAATGTGAATTTTGTAATCATAGTCTAAAGAACTTAATTAATAGAAATACTTGAAGTAATATTTGACGTCCTTATGAAGTTTAATGAAATTCATTGATGGACACCCCCACTAGAATCCATCACTAGTGATGGAACCAAGTTCGATGACGTGGCGGACAATGATTGGGTGTAGTGAGTGATGGAAAACCATCACTAGTGGAGCGCCCCTACCCCCTAATTATACAAGTATAACACCTTATACATGAACAAACAATTTGATGTAAAGAATAATGCAAGATCATAGTTTGTTACTCCAAAATGAAATAAATGTTGATGAATACAATATAGATTGTTTTAGTGATGTTGAAAAATGCGCGCCTTAGGACAAACCAAAGTTGTGGTAAGCACTATGATTCGCTTGGTTTTCGAATCATATTGTGAGGACTTTAGGACGCTTTCTTTGTCTTCTTCAAACCAAATAATCAACCGTCAATGATTTGTGGATTTCATTAAATCTTATAGTGTTTCATAGGCAAGTTCCTTCTGGTTTGATTTTGATAGAAATATAAATTTTGTAATTATATTCTAAACAAATTAATAGAAATAGTTGATGTAATATTTGTCGTCCTTATTGATGTTTAATGAATTTGATGTAAGACTAATGTTGTGCTGAACCAGTAAGAAGTCTGAACCATTAAAAGCTTGTATAATGGTTAACTGTTTAGAGGCAAATGTCTGGCAAATTCAGATTAGAGGTATTAACCATTCAGACTCAGTATAATGCTTAACCATTAAGAGGCAAATGTCTGAACAATTCAGAAATCTTCTTGCGAAACAAACAGTCTGAACCATTATGTGCTGAACTAGTAAGAGGTCTAAACCATTCAGAGCCCCATTAAGAGGTAAACAAACAGCCTCTAATGCAAGAACATGGTTTGTTACTCCAAAATGAAATAAATGTTGATGCATACATGATATAATGTTTTAGTGAAGTAGAAAAATTTGCAGCTTAGGACAAACCAAAGTTGTGGTAAGCGCTATGATTTGCTTGGTTTTTGAATCATATTGCGAGGACTTTAGGACACTTTTTTTGTATTCTTCAAACTAAATATTCAACCGTCAATGATTTGTGGTTTTCATTAGATTATATAATGTTTCACAGACTAATTACTTCTGGTTTGATTTTAATAGAAATAGAAATGGTTGTACGTCTCACAAAGCTAGTTAAACTGGAGTTGGAAGCAAGAGTTTTGGTAATAAGAACTCGAAACTTTTATTTAGAGTAGAATGTTAGTGTTGTGATTTTCGTGTCATCAAGTCGTTTTAATTAATCGAAATTCACTTAAAGCCAAAGAGAAATAAAAATATAAATTGATGCGAGTTAGGAGGTGAAATACACACTTTTTATATATTACTATTCTTGTTTCATACACCAATGAAACTGATGCTTCAAGGGAGCCGTGTCCCCTTGGCGGGGTCTAGGAGCAATGCCCTAGGGGATCCAGGGGCGGCGTCCCTGGTGAGGATATAGCTGCCCAGTAATTGAGTGGCGTCCATGGTGAAATTTTTTAGCTATCTTCTTGAAATTATACTGGAAGTTGCTTTAAATTTACATGAATGATGGAAAATCTCAAGGAAACTATTCATCGGTTATAGTTTAGTTAGTGATCGGCAACTTGCCCACAGGTTGTAAATGATCATTAATAGCAATTGACCTTTAGTGATGAAGCTATGATAAATGGTATATTGATGGAAACTAGTTGATAATTAAACCTTTAGTTGACTTTAGAGAGAAATAATTATATTTAGGCCATATGTAATAGGCTTTATAAGGGCGTGAAAGATTTTGATATTGCCCTTACACCATTCCTCATAGGCATTATAAGTGCATGAAGAGGGAGAGGCATTTCTAAAATAATGCCCAATAAGGAGAAAAAACAAGGGAACTAATAAATGAAAGAGCATTATGAAGTTTTAACCATTACATGAAGCATTATGATAGTGATGTGGCACAAAATGCCCCTTAAGGGACATTAACCATTACCCATGGTCTTAGGTACAAGATGCGAGTTTCAAATAAGCTAATATATGTTTAAAATGAAGCTATGTTAAGTTTTGATATTGATGCTTTAAGTAGAGTGTTTAAAACAGATTTTAAATTGAGAAACTGGGTGAAGTATTAACAATACATAAGTGAATAAATAAACCTTGAAGGAACATTTAAGCAAAAATGTTTAGTAAAATCCTTCCCTTCTTTTATATGTAAGGAGACAAAATTTAGTCTCCCTTGAGTGTTTGTCACTTTTGGTTCTTTCTTATTTCTATTTTACAATTTATATATGAAAAAATTACACCATTGGTCCTTGTGATTTCTGTCAAATTTAAATGTAGGTTACTAATAGTTTGTTTGTTTTTTTTTTTTTTTTTTTTTTTTTTTTTTTTTTTTAAATCAGGTATTAACTTTCTAATTTATCACAATATTGAGTGCTAAGATCAAACCTTGTTAACTTTTTTTGTTAAGTCTTAATAAAATGACTAAAATGCCCTTTAATAAATAAAGTGTCTATTTTTAATTAAATATATTTGACTATAATAATTTAAAGTTTTATTTGTATTTTTATTTATATTTTTTATATTTTTCTGTTTTATTTATATTTTTTTATAAAATTATATGGATTTGAAGTTTATTATTTATAAATTTTGAGTTTATATATAATAGTATTTAGATTAAGTTAAAAAGTTTATTTTACTAGCATATTATTATATATAAACTCAAAGTTTATAAATAATAAACTTCAAATCCATTTAATTTTATAAAAAATATAAATAAAACAGAAAAATATAAAAATAAAAATATAAATATAAATAAAACTTTAAATTATTTTAGTCAAACATAATTAATTAAAAAATATACTCTCTAGATATCAAAGGACATTTTAGTCATTTTAGTAAAACTCAACAAAAAAAAAGTTAATAAGGTTTGGCCTTAGTACTCAACATTGTGACAAGATTTGGCCTTAGTACTCAACATTGTAACAAATTAGAACATTGATACCTGATTTGCAACAAAAAACTATTAGTACCCGACATTGAAATTTGATAGAAACCACAAGGATCAACGATGTAATTTTTTCTTTATATATACACATATTAAAAGGTACCCACACGATACGGCGGAAAACACCGACATTGTGCATTATTCGATTGTTCAGTTATTATCCTTAACTGAAAGCGAAGTTATTGGTTATCTATTTTATTAACCAATCGGTTTTGGTAAATTAGTTCGGTTTATTAAGTTAGATTGACGGTTTTTGGTTTAGTTCGTTTAATTTCGGTTAATAGCCAAAACCAAACTTGGGCTAAAACGTTTGCTTACAAATACATGAAATGCAAGTATACATGAATCGGTGGTATAAAAGATAGAAATATATGAAAATATGAATGGTTTGGTTCAGTTTCGTCTGTTTTTGATGTAACATATTAATTTTTAAAATAAAAAATATACAACAATACTATACTCAAATTAAAGAGATAAAAATACTTGTTTTCATGGTGTACTTTTTTTGAAAAAAAAAATATTAATGTACAAAAAAAGTTATGACTGTAAAATCATGGGTGTAGTTAGTTTTTATAAACATCAATCCTCCAGTGGAGACTAGCAGTCGGTCAGAGGGTAAGATAATGGAGGTCGAGGTAAATCGTACAACTTTGCTTGGGTCTGTAGTAGGGGTCGAGGTTGCCAATTTTCAATCTTTACTTCGGGAGTCTATTATCAAGGAGGGGATACAATCAGGTATTAAATGAATTTTCTTTCAATTAATATTAGAGGGATTGGTGGTGATGGAAAAATGGGTAAGGTGAAACAGTTAAAGGAAAGGAATCGCGTAGATTTCCTTGGTATTCAGGAAACTCACTTGAGTGATGTTAGTAGATTTGATTTTAATCAGATTTGGGGTAACGATGTGTTAGATTGTGATGTTGTTTTAGCGAATGGCAGATCAGGGGGGATTTTTAATGTCTGGAACCCAAAAGTTTTTAAAAAGTCCTTTTCGGTGAAGAGCAGGAACTTTCTCTTAACTTCTGGTTGCCTAGTGGAGGATGGTACGGTTTTGAATTGTGTTAACATTTATGCTCCTCAAAAATTGGGAGAAAAAAGGGATCTTTGGGAATCGTTAAAGGGTGTTTTAACAGGGTTGGAGGGGATGTACATTCTTTTGGGGGATTTCAATGCGATCAGGGTCCCCGAGGAGAGAAAAAATTCTCGGTTTAATCATAGATGTGCATCTAATCTGAATAAGTTTGTGGATAGCCTGGGTTTGTTTGAATACATTATGAGGGGAAGCAAATTCACGTGCCTTTCAGTAAAGGATGGCGAGTTTAAATTGAGCAAGATTGACCGCTTTTTGGTTTGTCAAGGTTTTTTAATAGGTGGCCTAATGCAGTCTTAAGAGCCTTACTAAAAGAATGCTCTGACCACAATCCGTTGCTGCTCTCTCTTGTGAATGTGAAGTTTGGTACTATCCCTTTTCGGTGGTTCAATTCTTGGATGGATAGAGATGGGTGTAAGGAGGAGGTTATTAAAGTGTTAGAAGATTCTTCGTATGAAGGTTCGCCAGATGTGAAACTTTATAGTAAATTCAAGGCTCTTAAAAGTGCGTTGGTTTCTTGGTGGCTCCGCACTAATAAGAAAGAAGGGGAAGTTCTATCTGAGCTGCAAAAAGATATTGAGAGATTGGATTTGGCTATGGAAGAGAGAGACTTAGAAGAGGAAGAAGTCTGGGTTTGGGAGGAGTGCAAGAAAAATGTTGAATTTCTTAATCAGTGCAAGAATAGAGATTTAAAGCAAAAGTCTAGGGTCCGTTGGGCAACGCACGGGGATGATAACTCTGCCTTTTTCCATGGGATTGTGAATGGAAGAAAATCTAAAAACTCGACTCCGGGTTTAATGGTGGACGGGGCTTGGGTCACGAAGCCTAATATTATTAAGAGAGAAGTGTTAAAGCATTTTAGAAGCCAATTCTCGGAGAAGCATCCAGTTAGACCTTTTCTTCGGTCTCATAAAATTAAAAAGTTGCCTTACGATCATTCGGAATCTTTAGTCGCGAGATTCACTAAAGAAGAGGTTAAGTTGGCAGTGTTCGATTGCGGGTCTGACCGGGCACCAGGCCCGGATGGGTTTAATTTTAATTTCATCAAAGGTTTTTGGAACTATCTAGAGGAGGATTTCTATAACCTGTTGGATGCTTTTTATGTATCGGGTGTCTTCGGTAGAGGATGTAGTTCTTCTTATATCACCTTGATTCCTAAAACGAAGAATCCGGTGGGATTGTCTGAATATAGGCCGATTACTCTGGTTGGAGTGATTAGTAAAGTGGTTTCTAAGGTGCTTGCCATGCGGGTCAAGAAGGTGCTTAGTTACGTGATTTCTGTTACACAGTCGGCCTTTCTTAAGGATAGATTCATTTTGGATGGGCCTATGGTTCTTAATGAGATTTATGGGTGGTTAGGCAAACGTAAGAAAAAGGCGTTTATGTTGAAAATTGACTTCGAAAAAGCTTATGACAACGTTAATTGGGGTTTCTTAGTTGATTTGATGGATCAAATGAATTTTCCGGACAGATGGGGGAGGTGGGTCAAAGGGATTTTGGAGTCTGCTAGGTCCTCAGTGCTGGTTAATGGATCGCCCACTTATGAGTTTCAGTGTGAGAAGGGTCTTCGCCAAGGTTTTTGATCGTTATGGAAGCTTTCTCTTGTATTTTGGATCAAGCTTGTGACGCAGGTGAATTCAAATGTATTTACGACTCGAAGACCGGCTTGAAAATTTCTCACTTGTTATACGCTGATGATGCTTTAATTATTGGGGAGTGGTCGAAGGAAAACATTGAGACTACGGTGCGTTTGTTAAGACTCTTTCATATGTGTACTGGCCTTAAAATTAACCTAAACAAATCGCTTATTTATGGTGTTGGTGTTAACAGGGAAGAGATCGAAGATATGTCTAATATTCTTGGTTGTAGGATTGGAGATTTTCCATTTGAGTATTTGGGGATTAAAGTGGGTGCCAATATGAACCGGGTGTGTCATTGGAGCTCAGTTGTGGATACGGTTCGGTCTCGGTTGTCTAAGTGGAAAGCGGATTGTCTTTCGATGGGAGGTCATCTTACTCTTATTAAGTCAGTCTTATCTAATCTACCGATATATTATTTGTCTCTATACAAAGCTCCGGCTCAAATAGTGGACCAAATAGAAACTTTGATGAGGAGTTTTCTGTGGGGTGGTGCAAACGGAGTGAAGAAGATACATTGGGTTTCGTGGGAAGTGGTTACATCTCCGAAATCTAATGGGGGTCTGGGAATTTCTCGTTTATCGGATGTTAATATTGCATTGATTACTAAGTGGGTGTGGAGGTTTAAGAAGGATCCGCACAGCTCTTGGCGTCACATTATCGAAGCGATTCATGGTGGTAGAGGTAATTGGCGTTTTCTGCCTATTAATAAAGCTCAGTCCGGTTGTTGGAAGACAATAGTTTCGCTGGTTGATAATTTGAAACTAGGCGGTATAGAGGTTCAGAATCTGATAAGAGGTAACGTGGGTTCCGGAACGGACATTTGTTTTTGGTACGATAGATGGTATGGGAATTCAATTCTTATGCAGCGATGGCCCCGTCTTTTTGCCCTTGAAAGTTATAAAAGATGCTCGGTGAAAGACAGAATCCAGGTTCGAAATGGGGTGTTGTGTTTCGTTGATAAATGGAAGCATGGTCTTTCTTCGGTTGAGGAGTTATCGGAGTACAGGGAGTTGCAGGAGATGATTCCGAAGGTCTCTTTTTCGGGTGGCAGTGATAAATGGTATTGGGAAGCCGATCGGGGAAATTTTTTCTCAGTTCAGAATGTCAAGAAGCTTCTGTGCAGTGGTCGTGAAGTTAGGAGAAATCAGAATATGGAGTGGATTGGGTGGGTTCCGATTAAGGTTAATATTCACGCCTGGAGACTCGACTTGGACCGGCTTCCGACCAAGAAAGACCTTATTAGAAGAAATATTAATGTAGGAAACGCTTCGTGTGTGTTTTGTTACTCGCAGGAGGAGTCGGCGTTGCACCTCTTTACTGGATGTCTTCTTGCGAGTGGTGTGTGGCAAGCGGTTGAAAGATGGTGTCGTTTGGATTCGATTTTCTTGTTCGATATTAAAGATATTTTCTCCTTGTCTGCAGCGGTTCACGGTACAGAATGGAAGAAAAGAATTGTTAAAGGGATTGTGATGACGGCGTGTTGGGTTATTTGGAAGACACGTAATAAGGCCGTTTTTGAAGATGTCGAGCCTCGGGTCTGTGAAATGATCGCTTGTATTAAATCTTTGTCTTATCTTTGGTTACGTAGTAGGTCTAAATTTAAAGACATTAGTTGGAAGGACTGGAGTAGATATCCGATGTATATGTTGTAATTTTTGGTTGTAGGCGGTCCTCGTTTTAGTGGGCTTAGCCGTCTTTTTTAATGAAGTTTAACGTTCAAAAAAAAAGTTTTTATAAGGGGATAAAGTGTAACTATTAACTAATTCTTTATAATTTTGTTAAAGTTGAGAGAAATAAACTGTAATTAAAATGAGGAGATTAAAATATAATTAGTGTTTAAAGTCTAATTTACTTTCATTTTAGGTTGTACCTTATGGATTAAAGAAAAAAATAGTTTTTAACTTTTGAGTATCTTAAAAGGCTCTTATCTTATGTATTATATATAGTATAGATAGAAAGATTATAAAAAAAATATATAAAATGTCTGATTAGCAAAAATTATAAATTATATGCTAGTTGAACAAATATTGAAAAATGTCAATGAAGAGGCAATACGTTGGGTAAGGTATTTTGTATGGGTTTTACTCTCACACTTACACATGCACAAGGAGTTTAAATTTTAGTCTAAATGACGAGAATTCGAACGCGTGCATTTGTAGATGCACTATGTCTGTAGCTTTCGTCTGTATGTAGTCTATTTTGTCCTAGTTGCCGTCATTGTATAGTTTTACATGTGTTATTTTATCTCCAGGATGAAACGTTGTTAAAACGTGTTTTGTAAAGTCCATCCGGACGGATGGAGTCCATCCGGTCTGATGGACATATCCTATCCGGATGGATGATCATCCGGTCGGATGGTGGTTTCTCCTGGTTAGAGCTCGCCTATAAATAGGAGACATTGGGTCTCATTTGTATGATTCATTCCTGACTTCTGAGGCGAAGCTCTTGCTATTTTTCATCGGATCTTTGTACGATTACACATCTTTAATGAGAATGGAAGCTTTAAACGGTGTCTACATTGTAGATCAATTTGTCACACCCCAACCGATGGCGGAAACATCGGGGCATGGCACTGAGCGAAACAGATTGTCCAGAAGTTTCCATAACAATTATCATTACCAATTAATTTAAAGTAACATGTCCCATACCATGTCTCAAAAGGTAAACAAATTATTACAGACAAAATCAAGGCAAATAGTTCTGTTCTGACAACTCAGATTTCAAATATCCCTATTGTTTATCTGCTTCTAGAGACCCTTGATTTCATTCGTACAGACAACTATTTGTTGGCTTCTAGAGCCCTATCCTAGCCTCGATTTCCTAGCAGATAAGCATCCTAAGCACCTGTCACATACGTTAAAATAAAGTCAATACACATAGTGTAAAGGTGAGCATACAAGTTTGATAATAGCATAATAGAGTTCGAAATCGTTTACGCATAACCAGCACGTACACAGATTGAAATGAGGCATGTTAGTTATCGACATGAACCTATCGATACCAATGACTGCGGGTTAACTGTCCAAGGCAGTTCGTAATACATGATCACCACTGTAATCCATGCAAATAATTGTCCTTAACAACCCCCCAGTGAACGGGTGCTGAGTCCAAACTATAGTACTATCGTTGCTAAGGCAGGTAGACATCATTCCATGTGTAAACATAACAAACAAGCATTCATTAAGTTACGTATAACATGCGGCAACGGTTAGCGTTTAAAGTATTGCGTAGTGTGTTCGATGTGATTTTGTATAAGTAACGTATGTAACACCCAAAAGTGCATAAAGCAAAAAGGGATCGAGTATACTCACAGCGATGGATGGATTGAAGGGAGCGCTAGAGAGTAGGGTTAGCCTGAACAGATCGATAGTATAACGATAAGTGACGCGTAAAACGATGCAAGGTGTAAATGGCTCGGACAGCAGTCCGGTCGGATGGTAGTCCGGTCGGACGGCCAGTTCGTGCGGATGACAATCCGTTCGGATGGTTATCAGGTCGGACGGTAGTCCAGTTGGATGACTATTCGAGTGGATTGTTTCTTCCTATGAGAAGGATGTGTTTGTGTATGATGGCTTATCTTTTGAAGTTTTCGCTGTAGCATTTTGAAAACATTGAAGTATCTCTACCTTTCAGGTCGGTCGGTCGGACGGTCGTCCGGTCGGACAGCGACTCGAATGGCGAGGTTCCTTAGTGAGAACAAGTTCACAGCAGGGCGGTCACTCGGTCGGATGTCCATCCGAGCGGGTGGCAACTCTGTTGTTGAACATATTGAAAATTGTTTAAGGTTTAAAGTCCAAATGTCTCATGATTCGGGTGGCTGTCCGTTCGGATAGTAGTCCGGTCGGACAACAACTCGTTCATCAACCAGACTTGAATCGTTGGAAAGTAGTTAAGTGTGGGACCCAAGGTGCAAGTCGTTCGGACAGCCGGTCGCTCGGATGGCTGTCCGTTCGGACAGTACTCCGATCGGACGGCACTCCGTCCTGGCCGTTCCATTCGTCCTACACTTGGCCGTTTTGATTATTTGTCGTGTTATCGAGATGGGTTGATATCGTGCTAACCAACTGAGTCCCATCCTAAGCTCTAGTGACCCGACTGAACATGAACCACCCAAATTCGGTCAGTCCACCGGTTTAAGATGATAGTTCTTGGTTAACCCGAAATCGATAGTCTCATGGATAGAATGCGGATCTTGAACTAACACAACCACAAGATTGGGTAGTGAGTCGGCACAAGCTCCGATTCTACCGGTTTTGAATGCATTGAGTGTAAAAGAGTAGAAAGAAAGTTGGAAAACCTTCTCTCAATCCTCTTCACTGTTGATATGTTTAGATCTATGAAAGATCTTCGTTTGTTTATGTGAAAATCGGTTAGATCTAAGTTGTTCTTGGTGGGTTGAGGCTAAAACATGAAGTTCTTCAAGAACCCATGATGACGTCATCCTAGAACACCTTGAATCTTGATGATTTCACGGTTAAAAGTTAAGATTTAAAAGATAGAAAGGTGTAGGAGTGCGTGTAGATCAAGGAAGTACAAGATTTAGGACGAGATCTTACCGGGATTGTGAGAAATCGGAGAAAAAGCGAGGAAAACGAGCTGGTCAGACGTCACTTGCCAAAAGTGGAAAGAATGAAAGTGACGTGGGGTATTTATAGGATACCCAAAGTGGAAAGGGGCTGGCCGGTCGGATGGCATCTCGCCCGGATGGCAATCCGGTCGGATGTCATCTCGGTCGGATAGCAGCCTGGCACTTAGATCAAGTGGCAGCCCGGTCGGATGGCAGCCTGGCACTTAGATCAAGTTGCGTCGTCTATCAGCGTAACTTTTCTGTCTACTTCAAGCTTTCAACAAGTTGTCTCGAATTTGGAGGACTTTGTCAGTCGTTTCTTGCAATAGCTCAGGACCGCTTAATTGCGAGTGACCGATCTCGTGCCATGCAATAGGCGATCGACATCTTCTTCCGTATAAAGCCTCGAATGGTGCCATCTGAATGCTGGAATGATAATTGTTGTTATACGAGAATTCGACTAACGGCAGGTATGTATCCCAATTACCACCGAATTCTATGACACACGAACGGAGCATGTCTTCAAGAGTACGGATCGTTCTTTCAGTCTGTCCGTCGGTTTGAGGGTGGAAAGCGGTACTTAGATTAAGCGATGTACCGAGAGCCATTTGAAACGTTTCCCACAGTCGCGAGGTAAACCGAGCATCACGGTCAGAGATGATGTCGCGAGGCGTCCCATGATTACAAATGATCTCGTTGGTGTAGATTCGGGCTAATCGTTCTACCTTGTAGTCTTATCGTATAGGTAAAAAGAGAGCTGATTTGGTTAGACGGTCCACAACAACCCAGATGCTGTCGTGACCTGATGACGTGTGCGGAAGCTTTGTTATGAAGTCCAGGGCTATACTTTCCCACTTCCACATAGGGATCGGCGGTTGTTCGAGTAAGCCAGAGGGTCTTTGGTGTTCCGCCTTGACTCTTGCACAAGTCAGACACTTCCCAACTTATAGAGCAATATCCCTTTTCATGCCCGGCCACCAGTACTTGTAGCGAAGGTCCTGGTACATTTTATCGGCACCGGGATAAATAGAATACCAGGATTTATGGGCTTCATCCATTAATATCTTTCGCAAATCGGTCCGTCTAGGGATCCAAATTCAGTCCAGATAGTGGAATATCCCATTCGGTTTATTCACAAGATGAGCTCCATCGTGGTAGATTCGTTCCTTCTTCTGAGTGCGTTCTTCAAAACAAGCATGTTGGGCTTCGCGGATGAGGGTTTCGAGATCGTATTGGGCTTGGACATTGCGAATGCTAAGCAAATAACTCCGTCTGCTGAGAGCGTCGGCAACAACATTTGCTTTGCCTGGGTGATAACGAATCTCACAGTTATAATCGTTGAAAAGTTCTACCCATCGGCGTTGATGCATATTAAGTTCTTTCTGATCAAAGATATGTTGTAGGCTCCTATGATCGGTGAAGATCGTACACTTTGTACCATACAGGTAGTGTCGCCAAATATTTAACGCAAAAACAACTGCGCCAAGCTCGAGATCATGGGTTGTATAGTTCTTCTCATGGATTTTGAGATGACGAGATGCGTAAGCTATAACCTTGTCCCGCTGCATAAGAACACAACCGAGACCAAGATTGGAAGCATCACAATAGACAATGAAATCGTCGTTTTCGTCGGGCAACGTGAGAACAGGAGCATTGCAAAGCATGTGCTTGAGGGTTTGAAAAGCAGACTCTTGTTCGGTTCCCCAAACAAAAGGCTTGTCTTTATGCGTGAGAGCGGTAAGCGGCATAGCTATCTTTGAGAATCCTTCGATAAATCATCGATAATAGCCCGCTAGTCCGGGAAAAGAACGGACTTCAGACGGGTTCTTAGGTGTAATCCAACTCTTAACGGCTTCAATCTTCGCACGATCGATGTGAATACCCTGACTATTGACAATGTGACCCAGAAACTAAACCTCCTCCAGCCAAAATTCGCACTTGGAGAACTTGGCATAGAGTTGATTCCCCTGGAGTAGCTCAAGAACCAGGCGTAGATGTTGCGCGTGTTCAGTCTTCGACTTGGAATAGATCAAGACATCGTCGATAAACACGATGACGAAACGGTCGAGATATGGTTTACACACTCGATTCATCAGGTCCATGAAAACCGCTGGTGCGTTGGTTAAACCAAAAGGCATAACAACGAATTTGTAGTGGCCGTATCGAGTGCGAAAAGCGGTTTTGGGTATATCTTCCTCTTGGATGCGTACTTGGTGGTAGCCTGAGCGTAGATCGATCTTTGAGAAGCACGTAGCACCTTGTAGCTGATCAAACAAATCATCAATGCGAGGTAGAGGATAGCGGTTCTTGATAGTTAACTTATTCAATTCCCGATAGTCGATGCACATCCTGAACGACCCATCATTCTTTTTAACTAAAAGGACTGGCGCGCCCCAAGGAGAGGTGCTTGGGCGAATAAAGCCTTTTTCAAGTAATTCCTGGAGTTGGTTTGAGAGTTCGCGCATTTCGGACGGTGCGAGTCGGTAAGGAGCTTTGGCAATAGGGTTGGCTCCAGGAATGAGGTCAATACGAAAGTCGATATCACGACTTGGCGGTAGTCCGGGAAGATCCTCAGGAAAAACGCTAGGAAATTCTCGAACCACTGGAACGTCGTTTACTCCAGGCCTACCTTTCTTTTCCTTCTCCGCTACTACAATGTTAGCCAAGAAAGCTCTGTATTCCTTGCGGAGATACTTGCTAGCTTGGACACATGACATGAGCTTGAGACCTTTCGAAGCAGTTTCACCATAAACACACAATAAATCACCATTCACGAGCGAGAATCGAATCATCTTATTGAAGCACACAACTTCAGCATGGTTTTCGTGAAGAAAGTCCATGCCTACTATGTCGTCAAAACTTACGAGTTGCATCAGAATAAGGTCGATTGGGAAGATGTGATTGTTGAGCTCGAGAGTACAATCACAAAGAACAGAATTAACGGCGACAGTTCTTCCGGTAGCGACTTCAACATCGAACGTCGAGGGGAGATGGGAGCGTTTACGACTAAGAAGTTTCTCAAATTCGAACGACACAAAGCATTTATCGGCTCCAGTATCAAACAAACACGAAGCATAAATACCATTCACAAGGAACGTACCATTGACCACGTTGTTGTCAGCCTGGGCTTGGCGCACGTTGATGTTGAAAGTTCTAGCGCGTGCTGCTTGTTGCTGTTTTGTTGATGTTGCTGCTGCTGGGGCTGCGGATGCTGGGGCTCTTGTTTCACAACCCTATTCGGGCACATGTTAGCGAAATGGTTAGGAGGCAGAGGAGCTTGTTGACCCTGAGGGGCGGTGAGAATAGCTTGATGAACAGGAGCTTGAGTTTGTCGACCACGGCAGTTGGAAGTGAAGTGGTCGTACATATTGCAATGGGCACAAAAATGGCAAGCGATGGTAGTCGGGTGGTGGTAGGTGCAGGTAAGGCAAAGCGGGTGTGGCCCAGTGTATGCACGCTTAGCAAGCGGTGCATTTGCCACAGGTGCCGCTACTTGTCGCTGTTGAGCTGGTACAGCTTGAATCGGTGCAACAGTGATCGCACAGTTCTTGTTGCTGGAGCTGTTCTTTCTCTTATTCTTTCTCTTGTTGTTCGATGCGGTGGCGGTTTCAGCAGTTGGTGCGGCAGTGACTTGATGCAGGTGCTTTGTAGTTTTATCCCAGACGCCAGCCTTGACCCGCTTGTCGTTGATTTCAGCGGCCAGTAGGTAGGTTTCTTCGATCGTTGTAGTCTTAGCCGCTTGCACGAAATCTGCAACACAGTCAGGCAGGGCTCGGATATACTTCCTGGTTACGATCTCCGGAGTCTTGACTTGATCAGGACAGATAATGCTGAGCTGCTTGAAGCGAGCAGTGAGTGCAGCGTTTTCTCCATCCTTTTGCTTTATGTGCCAGAATTCATCTTCTAACTTTTGGCGTTCATGAGGAGGGCATAATTCTTCCAGTATGACCTCCTTGAGTTCGTCCCACGACAGACCGTAGGCTGCATCGTTCCCTCGTTTGTTTCTCTCGGCCGTCCACCAGTCTAGTGCGCGGGACTGGAAGACGCCGGTAGCATTTAGAGTGCGGAGATCGTCGGGGCAACCGCTCTGTCGCAGAGTGACCTCAATGGAATCAAACCATTGGAATAACATTGTAGGGCCTTCCTCGCCAGTGAATTCCTTTGGCCCACAAGACTTGAACTGCTTGAAACTGAAGGCAACTTTGGGGGTAGCTTTAGGAGCTTCCGTTCTGGATTCCTCAGATGATTTGCTCACGTTCTCGTATACGTCACTCACGGCTTTTGCTACTTGTTTAGCGATGATAGCAGCCAGACGTTTGTCTCTCAGTTCTCGACGAGAAAGTGGTGGGTGACTAGGTCATGATGATGGTCCAGTTGACATTGTCTGCAACAGACATCGTCATAGGTCTTAGACACATCATAATCGAATCTCTCTTCACACGTTTAATACTTACTACTGCTCAGGAACACAATGTAACATGTATCTCATAAACACATAGGCACATAATCACAGATTCACATAAACACCGAAGCACATAAGCACGTAATGCACAGAAGCACATACGCACGTAATCAAGGAGGTGCATATAGAGACACGTAGAGCATTCTGACTACCTCAGAATACTGGATCCTATCACCCAAAGTCTGTGGGTGTTCGAATATAGCGATCGCGAATAACTTATTGAGTAGTATAGTATAAGCGTATAACATAGCACAAGGTCGTCCATAATTTAGCGATTTGTGAGCGTTTTGAGATAGAAATGCAGTGCGAGTCGTGCGTGTCGATCGAAGTGAAAGCAAGAATCGAATAAATCTCCAAAATTAAACATGTAAACAGATAAACACACATATAATCCCATAAAATCGACGAATCATCAGAGTCAGCAGTTGCGGGCTCAGAATCGAAACATATAAAAATCGAGAAATAGATTGTCTGCGGCTATTAGACATTGACTAACCAAAGGGGTTCGACTATTTTCAAGGACTTGTCGTACACGCTTGACTTTCAGGACTGTGCTTCAGCCGCGATTCTTGGGCGTTTGGCACGCATCCCGATAGTCATACCGTGACTTCAGGTCGTTGGAGTCCGTCAAGACTTTGGTGAGAGTTTTGTAAAACCAAGTAAAAGTCGGAACAAGTCCTCAAGGTTAGGGTTTCACCCCTGGCTTAACAACTTCGTTCCTGTTTTTGATGAAATAAAAGAGAATTGTGCGTCAAAGTATGGATTTCACTCCTGGTTCAACGCAAGTTCTCGTGTTTCCAGATGAAAATGTGAGTTGATCAAGCAATTTAGTCGAGAGTTTGCGGTTTTCACACCTATTCTCAACTTAATCGCTTTTTCATAATTGAAAATTCGAGTGCAGTGATAGTGTAGCGTAGGTGAGAATAGCGAGAAATAGTAGTAAGCCCATGCATAATCCCTAATGGATACGCACAAGTCAGTCTGTTGGTTCCTAACTATAGACTAGGTCTCTAAGACATCGACCCGGACTTGGTCGAGTCTTGCCTAATTCCCTATAGTTATGGCTTTGATACCAATCTGTCACACCCCAACCGATGGCGGAAACATCGGGGCATGGCACTGAGCGAAACAGATTGTCCAGAAGTTTCCATAACAATTATCATTACCAATTAATTTAAAGTAACATGTCCTATACCATGTCTCAAAAGGTAAACAAATTATTACAGACAAAATCTAGGCAAATAGTTCTGTTCCGACAACTCAGATTTCAAATAGCCCAATTGTTTATCTGCTTCGAGAGACCCTTGATTTCATTCGTACAGACAACTATTTGTTGGCCTCTAGAGCCCTATCCTAGCCTCGATTTCTTAGCAGATAAGCATCCTAAGCACCTGTCACATACGTTAAAATAAAGTCAATACACATAGTGTAAAGGTGAGCATACAAGTTTGATAATAGCATAATAGAGTTCGAAATCGTTTACGCATAACCAGCACGTACACAGATTGAAATGAGGCATGTTAGTTATAGACATGAACCTATCGATACCAATGACTGTGGGTTGACTGCCCAAGGCAGTTCGTAATACATGATCACCACTGTAATCCATGCAAATAATTGTCCTTAACAACCCCCGAGTGAACGGGTGCCGAGTCCAAACTATAGTACTATCATTGCTAAGGCAGGTAGACAGCATTCCATGTGTAAACATAACAAACAAGCATTCATTAAGTTACATATAACATGCGGTAACGGTTAGCGTTTAAAGTATTGCGTAGTGTGTTCGATGTGATTTTGTATAAGTAACGTATGTAACACCCAAAAGTGCATAAAGCAAAAAGGGATCGAGTATACTCACAGGGATGGATGGATTGAAGGGAGCGCTAGAGAGTAGGGTTAGCCTGAACAGATCGATAGTATAACTATAAGTGACGCGTAAAACGATGTAAGGTGTAAATGGCCCGGACAGCAATCCGGTCGGATGGTAGTCCGGTCGGATGGCCAGTTCGTGCGGATGACTATTTGAGTGGATTGTTTCTTCCTATGAGAAGGATGTGTTTGTGTATGATGGCTTATCTTTTGAAGTTTTCGCTGTAGCATTTTGAAAACATTGAAGTATCTCTACCTTTCAGGTCGGTCGGTCGGTCGTCCGGTCGGACAGCAACTCGAATGGCGAGGTTCCTTAGTGAGAACAAGTTCACAGTAGGGCGGTCACTCAGTCGGATGTCCATCCGAGCAGGTGGCAACTCTGTTGTTGAACATATTGAAAATTGTTTAAGGTTTAAGGTTTAAAGTCCAAATGTCTCATGAGTCGGGTGGCTGTCCGTTCGAATGGTAGTCCGGTCGGACAACAACTCGTTCAACAACCAGACTTCAATCGTTGGAAAGTAGTTAAGTGTGGGACCCAAGGTGCAAGTCGTTCGGACAGCCGGTCGCTCGGATGGCTGTCTGTTCGGACAGTACTCCGATCGGACGACACTTCGTCCTGGCCATTCCGTTCGTCCTACACTTGGCCGTTTTGATTATTTATCATGTTATCGAGATGGGTTGATATCATGCTAACCAACTGAGTCCATCCTAAGCTCTAGTGACCCGACTGAACAGGAACCACCCAAATTCGGTCAGTCCACCAGTTTAAGATGATAGTTCTTGGTTAACCCGAAATCAATAGTCTCGTGGATAGAATGCGGATCTTGAACTAACACAACCACAAGATTGGGTAGTGAGTTGACACAAGCTCCGATTCTACCGGTTTTGAATGCATTGAGTGTAAAAGAGTTGAAAGAAAGTTGGAAAACCTTCTCTCAATCCTCTTCACTGTGGATATGTTTAGATATATGAAAGATCTTCGTTTGTTTATGTGGAAATCGATTAGATCTAAGTTGTTCTTGGTGGGTTGAGGCCAAAACATGAAGTTCTTTAAGAACCCATGATGACGTCATCCTAGAACACCTTGAATCTTGATGATTTCACGCTTAAAAGTTAAGATTTAAAAGATAGAAAGGTGTAGGAGTGCATGTAGATCAAGGAAGTACAAGATTTAGGATGAGACCTTACCGGGATTGCGAGAAATCAGAGAAAAAGCGAGGAAAACGAGCTGGTCGGACGTCACTTGCCAAAAGTGGAAATAATGAAAGTGACGTGGGGTATTTATAGGATACCCAAAGTGGAAAGGGGCTGGCCGATCGGATGGCAACTCGCCCGGATGGCAATCCGGTCGGATGTCATCTCGGTCGGATGGAAGCCTGGCACTTAGATCAAGTGGCAGCCTGGTCGGATGGCAATCCGGCCGGCTGGCACCTGGTTAAAGTGCTCGGCGCGATGATTTTTGCTGTTTCGATTGCGATTGCGATTGCGAGAGATTCGATGCGATAGAGTTTCCTAGTCAAATTACTTTAATCCCAACTACTCATATCTCGCACTATCTCTTCTCCACCAATTATCATACCATTTCGATTGCGATTGAGTTCGATTGCGTTTGAGTTTCGATTGCGATTCGATTGATTACCACGACATAACATAAATGAACATGCACAAGTAACACATAAGGCACACACACACGTATAATAATAACCAAAAGCGTATTTCGAGTTGTGAGTGCGATTACCATTCGATGTCGATTCGATTAGCATAGTTCGAGTATCGTTTAGTTAACTTTATCGCATTGTTACTTCCTATAGTTCATAGTCGTAAGTCGATTAAATAGCGATTAACACCCGTCGATTACTGCGATTATTGACACTTACTCCACATAATACAACTAAAGTAAACACATAAAAGAGATTCACTATCAGTCAAGTCGCGCGATCTGTCATTGACTTTGACCTTGACTTTGACTTTCGAAAACACGAGGTGTTACAATCTTACTCCTACATTGTATTTGGATTCCGCACAACTGCAGTGATCGCAGATCTGACCTGAGTGTTCAATCAGAACCGAACTACCGGGCCTCACAAGTGGTATTAGAGCTTGGAGGTCGGATTCGGAGAAGATCTAGAGCGATTTCACAGAGATTTGACCGATTTCAGCAGATTCTACCGGAGATTTCATCATATTCTTCATCTATTTCTCTGATTTCATCTTATTTCTACCTTTTCTCATCTTAAACACCTTAAAATCCAAATTTGATTGAGAGTTCACAGTTAAAATGGACTAAAATTCACACATAATAAGCGAAATCTGTTAAATAACAATCCTACAAAGTTTCATAGCAAAATTCGAACAAAATCGCATCAAAATCGATCAAAATCATGACTTTTGGAACGAACTGTGCTGACGTCACTCATCCGATCGGATAGACATCCGACCGGATTACTTTGTTACTGAGTTCTTATTAGTTTCTGACGTCACTGCTCATCCGATCGGATAGTCATCCGACCGGATAGAGTTTTTTGTTGTTTGAAAGTTTGAGTTTGTATGTTGTCGACTGACCATTCGATCGGATAGCCATCTGACACTTGACACATCCTACACTTTTGCATTTGATCATTTCATCCGGATAGCCATCCGGATGACTGATCATCCGATCAACTGTTTTGTTTGTATTCATTCAATCTTGACCTTGTTTGGCTTTTTCAGGAACAACAATCATGAGTGACGAGTTTCTAAACCCGTTCGGTGACTATTTCGCCTACAATAGCACCGGAGCTAATCATCAGACGCAAATCCTAAAACAGCTACAAAATCGATATCAGATTCGCTTAGCGTGGACAACGCCTATGGCAGGTATAACAAACCACCTAAGCTTATGGCTATCGAGGACTACAAACGCTGGGCAAAACGTTTTGATGGTTGGTTGAGAGCCTTTGCTTGTGATAGTTGGATGCGTGTTAAAAACGGTTACTACCCTACAAGAAGAGATTTTGAGAATCTAGAATAAAGGAGCAAGAAGATTTCGTGTCTGAGCAAAAGGTTATTGCATTGTTACACCATTCTATAAGGGATGATATTATCTCTTTGATCGATTATAAGAATTCAAAAGATTTGTGGGAAAAGTTGGAGAAAAAGTGCACGGGTGGAGAAGAGATCGTTAAAAACAAAAAGTCATTGTTGAAAAATGAGTTTGAACTATTTGCTTGCATGAAAAACGAAATTCTTCGTCAAATGATAGAAAGGTTTTGCCATTTGAAAGCAGAACTAGAAAGATTCGGCATTAATAAGGATAAAGAAGAGATAGTTGATAAGTTGTTTAAAGCATTACCGAACAAACAAGATTGTCAGTATTTTGGATTGGTGCTAAAGAATACAAAATCGATAACAGATATTACACTGAACTGGTTGATTGAGAAGCTAGAAGCGCACGAGTTGGAGATCAAAAAGTTGAACAAAGTGAACAATACATAGTATCAACATAATGTAGATTTGTACTACAGGGGTAGCATGATTCCAAAAGCTTCGTCACCAAAGACTTCTTTCAGTTCTGAAAGTTCAAACACTGTTGCAAAAGAAAATTCAAGCAGTGGGTCTTCATCGAGTGGTTACGGGTATCATGGCACTGGTTCAAGTACACCAGCATCATCTGCATCAAACACGCAACAACCTCAAAATTCTCCAAATGCTAACATCTTTCAATGTAACATTGCTGTCAACCTCAACAACGCCCAGAACTTCAATGAAGAAACAACTAAACAACAGATGGTGTTTCTTGCATCGATATTGGAATCTTATGAGAGTCTCGTAGCGGGGAAGATTGGTAACACGAACCTCACAAAAGAAGATTACGATCAAATTGACCCGGAGGAGATGGAGCTCATAGATATCCGCTGGTGCATGGCAAGGATTATTTCTCGGGCACAACGATTCATGGAGATCACAAGGCGACATTTGATTGGGGGCCGTCAACAAAATTGGGATTTAAAAAGTCAAAGGTGACTTGTTTCAAATGTAAACAAAAAGCTCATTTCAAGAGGGAGTGCCGAAATTCAGCAGCTGATGAAACTGCGAACCCATTTCATGATGACTACTACAGAAAAGCAGTTTATCATAGAAACCGTGAAGAACCGCCAAAGATGAAGCAAATCGAAGACAATCCAAAAGAGAAATCAAGGGCTCTTGTGGTGATTCAGGATGACGAAGGGTTCAACTGGAACGATTTTCTTCCAGAAGAAGATGCTGTTAAATATGCGTTCATGGCACAAGTTGAAACAGTATCAACATATAACAGAGAAAGAAGTATAGCACAGAGAAAAATGAAAAAGATTTATGATGCCTACAAAGAAGCTAAGAAAGCAAAAAGGTGGGATCCAGACAGAGAATGCTACTTGGATCCAAAAGGAAATATCTGCGTTGATCCAAAATCAATTGATTTTGAATCTCTTGTAAAGCCGATTCCGTTTGAAGAGGAGCAGATAAAGATAGATGCAGAGAGAAGAGCTGAAAAGGAGAGACTGAGACAGGAAAGATATGAGGAATTTCTTAGGTCTATGGAGTCTAAGAAGGTGGATGAAGGGATTGTCGATGTGAATGCCGAGTTAACAGCCGAGAACCTAACAAAGATGGTAGACCAAGTCATGATGGCAAAGGCATTAGAGGTAGATTCCAAATCTGCTTCTAAGTCTGAGTTGTCGGGAAAGGTCAGTTCTAGTGGTTCAGATGATGAACCAGGTAAGGGTGAAAATGCTAAATCTGAAAGTGATTGCAGAAATTGCATGAAACAGTGCAAAGTCTGTAATACACACGCACATCTCTCAAGATCACAAATCCAGGAGCTGACAGATAAAATAAACATGTTACAAAAAAGCTTGATTAATCGAGACAAACTGGTAAAAAGTTCAACTGACAGAATCAATGAGTTAACTGAGAAAATCAAAATTGATGAAAAAGATGTTGAGCGTTTTAAAAAGGAAAATGAAAAGTTCATGCTTGCAAACCGAAAGATAACTGAGGATTTTGAAAAATTAAAAAGAACAATCAAAGACTCAGATGAATGAAACGCTAAAACTCGTAAAGAAAATTCAAATCTGTCAGGTGTTCTTCAAGCAAAAGAGAAATTGATAAATGAGCAGTGGATGAGATTGCGAATCTCAAGCTTCAGTATCAGGAAGCTAAGATTGAGAATGAGAGGATTAATTTGAAGCTAAACAGTTACACTTCTGCCAGTTTTGTTCTCCAACACATAGTTCCCAAACCGATCGGAAAGAACAAAGATGGTGAAGATGTATACTCTGATGGAATCGGGGTTGGGTATCACAAGGTTCCACCACCCATGAGCAATAATTTCACTAAAAAACAAACTGGGTTGGTTAATGAATCAGAGTTAAGTGAGAAAACTGATGCTGAAAAACTACCTGATAACATCGATGTCACGTTCATTTCACAATCCGATGAAGATAGCATCGAATCTGAGGTTGTGAAGAACGTTGTTAAAAAAGTTTTAAAATTTGATAGTGATTCCACAAATGAAGATGATGATTGTTTCTTGAACAATTACATCCCGAAATCTAAGTCCAAGAATAACTTAGAGGAAGAACCGACTCTTATCATGTACAAGATGAATGGTTCGGATAAGTTGTACTCGGATGAAGAGTTTCCGATTGAAAATGTCATTGTGGATAAACTGAAAAAGGTTTTTAAGTTGGTCGAAATTGATGTTTCTGAGGTTAAAAGTTTGTCAAGTTCGAAAAGGTTTTTGAACTTCCAACGTGATAAATCTTACAACAACAAACCTAATGTGCCACCGTGTTTTCACAATAACAACCAAAACAGAGGGTTTGGAGGGCAACAGGGTGGTAAGAATTATCAAAGAAAGAATTTTTAAAAATCAAAGTTTGTGAAAAAGACAACATTTGTGAAGAGTACGAGTTCAGTGACTGAATAAGAATCTGAAATTTTTTAAAAAACAAATGAAGAGTTTTTCGCTAAAAAGGCCTCACAACCACAGTCCGAGGGCCAAAGTCGAGTTGTTGATACTCGAACATGCTTCAAGTGCAACCAGATTGGACACATTGCACGAAAGTGCACCAATCAAAAACCTAAGTTTGTGGTTGTGGAGAATCCAAAGGAATCAAATGATGCTAAAGGAAAAGCGCCTATGTTTGTTGAAAAGAAGATTCCAAAATCTGAAAACGTTAAAACCAAATTTAAACCAGTTAAACAATCGGTAAAGAGAAATGGTGAATCTTCCAAACAAACATGGATGCCAAAATCTCAAGTCAAAGCATCAACTGAAACAAAACCAAAGGTTTCCGATAGTGCTGCAAAACAAACGTCTTCAACCAAACCGGTTAAGATGTTTGTACCTTTGGATTTGTATCAGAAGCTTGAAAAACAAACTTCTTCGACCCCACCAGGCAAGAAGTATGTTCCAAAGAAGGTCCAACCATCTGATCAACCTGAAAAAGATGAGTTTTTCATATACAAAGAGGTTGAGGTTGGAACTGAGAAAAGCTTGGAAATGAATGATAAAAACTTCCCACCTCTTTACACCTAGAAAACTCACATTGATGTCAAGCTACCCGAGTCAAAGGAGGCTTGGGTTTCTTTATTTAACTGAACTTCATTTGAAATGTGGAGGAGCTCCCGAGATCTATTTCAAAGTGGATTATGGATAGTGTAGCATCCAGGCACATAACGGGGCCAAAAACCCTGTTATATGATGTTAGAGGGTTTAATGATGGTTACGTCGGTTTCGCCGGGAATCAAGGTGGAAGGATTATCGGGGAGGGCAAGTTGTCTAATAGTGTCATATCATTTGAACGAGTCAACTACATACCAGAGCTAGAGAACAATTTACTGAGCATCTCTCAAATTTGTGACAGGAAGTACACAACGCACTTTACCGACAAGGAATGTTTGATTTTGAAGCCAGGGTTTGTTGTCCCCGAAGAATGGATCATTATGCGGCGCCGAGGGAAAATGATCTGTACATTCTTAATATGAGTATCGCTACAACTACTTCGGGTCATACTCAGTGTTTTGTGTCAAAAGCTACCGAGAAAGAATCAGTATTGTGGCATCGGAAGATGGACCACATTCATCTGCGAAAGATGAATCACCTGGTTCATAACGATCTAGTCAAAGGTGTGAATCTAAAGAGTTTTCACCTGGAGGGAGAATGCATAAGCTATCAAAAAGGTAAACAAACGAAGAAGTCGCACCCAAGGAAGATGCAGAACTCGATCTCGAGGCCACTTAAAAGACTTCACATGGATCTCTTTGGTCCTGTGAATGTGAAGAGCATTACTGGTGATCTATACTGCTTAGTGGTTACAGATGACTACTCGAGACTCTCGTGGGTGATATTCGTGAAGTCAAAGGATCAAACATATGAGAGTTTGCTGAAACTGTTCAAGAAGATAGAAAACTTGTACCAAACGCGCATTTGTCGACTCCAAAGTGATAATGGTTCCGAGTTTAAAAACAATCAGATAGAAGAATTCTGTGACAGAAAGGGTATACTGCAAGAATTCAGTACGCCGTACGCTCCGCAGCAGAATGGAGTAGCAGAAAGGAAAAACCGGACACTGATAGAAACAACGCGAACAATGTCGGCTGATTCAAAGCTTCCTATAAACTTTTGGGGAGAAGCCGTATCTGCTGCTTGCTATACCTCAGTTGGGTTTTAACTGTGAAGAAGCATAACAAGACATATTTCGAGCTGATCAACAACCGAAAGCCTAACTTGGAATATCTGGAGCCGTTTGGGTCACCTTGCACGGTTTTGGATCCTGATGGAAAGTTTGGTGCTAAGAGTTTAGAAGGAATCTTTGTGGGTTATTCTAGTCCACTTAGACGGGTATTCGTTCCTCATCTTAGAAAGATTATTGAAGCTCAGCACGTGGAATGTCAGGGATACATTATGCCTCCACAGAAACCTGCTGACTCATGGCGAGTCGACTACGAGGCATTTTGGGAGTCATTCGATTTACCTGAAGAACCGGAGTTTATTGACCAGATAAATCTATTTCGGGAATATGAAGCTTCCCAGTATAACAAATGGCCCGTCAAGTCTTCCAAGCGTCAACAAAATTCAAATGATCATGAAGCTGGTCCCAGTCACAGTGGTCACAGTGATACATATTTGCAGCAAACACAGACAACTTCGGGACAAGAGCCTGCTCAAGAAAATCAGACAGCAGTTTTTGATGATTCAGGGTCTGACTCAGATAGCCTGACCTTTGATAGAGGTGATTCAAAACCTGAGGGGGAGCAGATCCAATCTTCAGATCAAACAGTTCAAGTCGATGAACAAGTTGCAGATCAGAATGTCACGAATTTGGAAAGCGAGGTGAACGTCTCTGGTGAAGTGATGCCGAGGACTCTATCGTATCACCCCGAAGAGCTGATAATTGAAGAGTTACAATCAGGAGTTCAAACGAGAAGTCAAATAGACCAAGGATTTGCTTGTTTTTACACTAAAATTGCACCGTTACAAAACGATTTCACACTTAGTTGCTTTATTTCAAAGGTTGAACCGCGAACATATAAAGAGGCGTTGACGGAAGAGTCGTGGGTTAACGTGATGCAAGAGGAGCTAGGTCAATTTGAAAAGCTCGGAGTTTGGAAGCTAGTCGATCTTCCTGATGGTCATAGAAAGATTTACACCAAGTGGGTGTTCAAGTGTAAGAGAGATGATAGGGGAGTGATTGTGCACAACAAAGCTCGCCTAGTCGTTCAGGGTTTCAGTCAACAGGAGGGGATCGATTTCACCGAAGTATACGCCCCTATTGCTAGACTCGAAGCTATCAGAATCTTTCTCGCATTCGCTTCATGGAAAGGGTTTAAAGTCTACCAGTTGGATGTCAACTCGGCGCTCCTGTACGGAAAAGTGAAAGAGGGGGTCTACGTCGGTCAACCACCGGGCTTCACCGATCCGATTCACAAAGACAAAGTCTACCTCTTGGACAAAGCTCTATACGGATTGCACTAGGCCCCGAGAGCCTGGTATGAGATGCTCTCTCAACATTTGCTTTCCAACGGCTTTATCCGAGGAAAGGTGGATGCTACTCTTTTCACAAAGGAGGTCGATGGACACCTGCTGATCGTGCAAATATATGTTGATGATATAATTTTTGGGTCCACAAACGAGGAACTCTGCAAAGAATTCGAAGCAGTGATGAAGCAGAAGTTCGAGATGTCGTCGATGGGTGAGATGAAGTTTTTCCTTGGGCTACAAGTTGACCAGATGCCGGAGGGGATCTTCATACATCAAACAAAATATGTCCACGAAGTTCTGGAGAAATTTAGGATGTCAGAGACTGCACCTATGTCCACCCTGTTAGCAACTAATCACGGTATCAACCCTGATCTCACCGAAGAGAAGGTCGACGAGACGCTATAACGCTCAATGCTTGGTTCGCCGATGTACCTCACTGCATCTCGACCCGACATAATGTACCCGACCTGTCACACCCCAACCGATGGCGGAATCATCGGGGCGTGGCACTGAGCGAAACAGATTGTCCAAGAGATTTCATAACAACTATAATTACCAAATATTTAATCATCACGTCCCATACTGTAACATATAAAGTAACATAGTTATTATAGACAAATTGTTCTCAAAGACAGATAAAACTGTTCCGACGACTCATAAATTATTTAATGAATTTTCTAGACTCCCCTAGCTCGTTTCCAGCAAATAGAGCAAGCATCCTAAACACCTGTCACATACGTTAAAGTAAAAGTCAATACACATAGTGTAAAGGTGAGCATACAAGTTTAGTAGTATAATAGTAGCGAAAACGATTTACGCATAACCATCATGTAACATGTTTAAGGTGAAACAGGTAGGTTATCGACAATGAAATATGCACAGACGTGACTGTGAGTTATAGAATGCGCAACACATATCACCACTGTGACACGTGAAGAAAGGCCCTTAACAACCCCTGTCCGTGACAGGTGCTGAGTCAAAACTATAGTAATATCGTTGCTATGGTGTCAGACAACAATCACTGTATAAACATAACATACTAGCATTCATTGAATAACACATATAACATGCAGAGCGGTTAGCGTATAAAAGTGTTTGCGTTGTGTGTTGATTGTGATTTTGATATAAGTAACGTATGTAACACCCAAAAGTGCTTAAAGCAAAAGGGACCGAGTATACTCTCAGAGCGTGTTTAACAATAAACACAGTCTTGGATTGAAGGGAGCGCTGTGGGATTAACCTGAACACAGTACGACAGTATGAGCGCTGAACGGTGGGTAAAATGGTGCGTCGAAGTGAAGTGGGGACGGATAGTCATCCGGTCAGATGACCTTCCGGATGGATGGTCATCCGGACAGATGACCATTCGGTCGGAGGGTTGACAGTTTGGGATGGATGTGTTTGTGTATGGTGGAACTTTGAAGTTTTCATTGTAGCATTTTATAAAACGACAAGTGTTTCTACAAATTAGGTCATCCGGACGGATTACCGTTCGGTCGGATGGCCCTTCGTCGAACCTGAACACCTTTGAAATTTTATGAAAATGTTTAAGTGTTGAAAGGAAACCACAAGTCATCCGTTCGGATTGTTATTCGATCGGATGGCGATCCGATCGGATGGCAATCCGCTTGACAACCTGTTCGTTTGTAAAACTTGTAAAATTTGTTAAAATGTAAAGTCTGGCGACTGAACCGAGATGGTATGACAACGTGTCAAACAACGGGAACTCCACCAAGTCCTAGTCGTCCGATCGGATAGGAATCACCCCATCCGATCAGCTAACTATTCTTGATGGAACTTCATATTTAACCCGTTAAGTCAGTCATCTCGTCGATAGGATTCAGTTCTCAACCCGGCACTTCATTAGAGAATGATTAGAAGGCCCGAACGAGCTCAGATTCTATCTATTTTAAGTAAAAGTGAAGAAGGTTTGAAGAAAAGTGGAAATCGGTTGGAAAATGTTTAGATTTAGGTGAAATCAATGTTTAAACATTGTAGGAATCCTTTGGACCGGGGTTGTTCTTGGTGGAATGAGGTCACACTTTGGTGTTCTTGAGAACCCATGATGACATCATCCTAAAAGAGCCCAAATCCACCGATTTCATGGTGAAAATTTAAGATTTGATGGTGAAAATGATGAAGATGTGTGTATAGATGATAGAAGTACAAGATTTGAGGTAGAAACTTACAAGAATAGCGAGGAATCAAGAGAAAATAGGCCAAAAGCGTGCTGGTCGAATGAGAGCTGTCACATCACATGAACAGTGATGTGACAGGTGATATTTATAGGTGGTGAGGGAGAAAGGCGGTGCAAAGATAGGGTCGGAGGGCCTTCCGATCAGATGGCCATCCGATCGGATGGTCATCCGGACGGATGACCATTCGATCGAATGGTCCTTCGATCAGATGGCTTTTGCCAGTTGGTTTCCGAATTTTTGTTTCGTGCGTTGAGCGTTGCGATGCGTTACGAGTAAGCGATGCGATAGTGTTACTAGTTACACAAATAATATAACTACTAATAATCACAAAAGTAAACCTTAGATTTCGACTTCGTGATGAGATTGCGTTGCGATAGAGTTGCAATTGCGTCTGCGAATAATCACCTCAACATAAACATAACATGCACAAGTAACACATAATAGCACACACACGTAAAACAATATCCATAACCTGTAATTCGAGTTGCGATGCGATAGCGATGTGATAACGTTTAGTAGATTAGAGTTTAGTTATTTTTATCGCATTGTTACTTCCACATAATACAACTAACAAGTGTAAATTAAAGTATCGATTATCTAGTTTCGAGAGTACAAGCAATAATTAAGCAAGGAATGACATATCCAATTAGCAATCTTTTCTTCCTTTGACTTGACTTTGACTTTGACTTTGACTTCGAAAGTCGGGTTGTTACACGACCTGCCTCGCAACCCATTATCAGTCGAGTCCTAGATCGTCACACATGGTTATCGTCAAGAGGATCCTACGCTACCTGAGAGGAACCCAAGCTTGGGGTTGTGGTATCCAAAAGACGGTGATTTCATACTCGAAGGCTACTCTGACTCAGATTCGAGATGCTGCAAATTGAATTCAAAGTCTACAACAGCAGGATGCCAGTTTTTCGGACCACGTCTGGTGACTTGGCAATGCAAGAAGCAGACAACCCTTGCACTTCCAACATGTGAAGCAGAATATGTCTCAGCAAGCAGTTGCTGCTCTCAGATTCTGTGGATCCAACAGCAAATGCGGGATTACGGTTTGCAATTTCTTACTACTCCTATCTATGTAGATAATGAGGCAGCAATAAAAATAACAAAAAACCCGGTACATCACGCTAAAACTAAACACATAGAAATTCAACATCACCTTATCCGAGATTTTTTCGAGAAGAAGTTGATTCGAATAGAAAAGATTCATACCGACGAACAAAAGGCTGATTTACACATAAAACCGTTTGATAAGTCACGTTTTCAATACTTATTAAAACTAAACGGTATGGAACTTTTGTCGTCAGGGGGAGCAATAGTTGGCGTTGATGAGAAATCCAAAGCAGAGGACGTTGACAAGCAATCTGCTATGGTTTGTCACATTTTTTGATGTTTTCGTTTTTAGGGGGAGATAGTTTTATACAGAAAATACAAAAACAATAGAATTTCAAAATGTAAAAAACAATAGAAAACCTAAAAAGAGTTAGTGTAAAAAGAGGAAACGATAGTACATCAGCTAGACTATTATGGTACGCAAAAGAATTGTAATGATTAAAAGCGTTAAATGGTCTCACTGATGATATGTCAGTAGGTTTTTGCACATTTAGTAAACTTTTTCGGGATATAAACCTAAAATTCATATCTTTCTTATTTCGTGGGGAACATCTCTCGGATATATAGGTAACCCCTGAAATCTTGTTTGAGAGATTGCCTGTTTCTGAGATACGAGGTCGATATACTTAGTGATATCTGGGGTATTATACCAGGACTTCTGATTTTGCGGAAGCAATAGCCTAGTCCTCGTATAATACTTTATTCGCTTTAAAAATAAAGCTTTCCCTCAGCATAAAAATTGATAAATATTGAAAAATACAAATCAAGTTCTGTTGTAAAGGAAATCCCTAAGTGGGACACACCCAAAGTCGAGCCATCATCTTTATGTCTGAACAGAAGTTCTAACCTGAGCTCTCATGGTCTCGCACTACCCAGAAAATAGATATCATTATAGTATATTCACCTGTAAGACTGAATATGGGGAATTTGGATACGAGAGTATATTCTGAGGTGGGACACGCGAATAAGTTAAGCTCTTAAAACACTAATCCGTATCCTGAATTAGTTGAACTTTGTGTGAGAATTTAAGTGGATCAGTATATCGACAATCTAGGTGAACTGTTTAAAACTTAATGTGTAATGTAAGCTCAACGGTGCTTGTGAGACGTCGGTAGCTGATATGATCCTCTAACACAACTCACAAAAAGATATTTGTAAATAGTTTACTGTTATTTTATTTTAGCATAAACCCAAAAAGATTTTCAGTGTGTTTTAACATAAACTTTCTAAAATCCAAAAAGTTTTTATTTCTGCTTTAGTTTTGACAAACCATTGTGGAAAGCTGATCTTCGTAATCTCAGATGTGATGCAGAAAGTTTTTGCAGAACGACTAGGTTTGGAGCTAATCTAAAAGTTTGAAATTTCAAAAGTCAAACAAGTTCATTAATTTGACACTTGTATCTTTCAGAAAAGGTTTGAAATTTTGTTCAAAAATGTCAGTTGGTTTGAATCGGGTCAACCAAGGTCATTAACTTGGACTTGGTCGACAAATTGAGTAACCAGGGTCATTAACATGGACTTGGATACTTGAGTGGATAATCAAAATTGATAAAATTGAAAAATTGAAAAAGTTAGAAAATTTTTGAAAAAGTTTGAGGTGATTGAATGATCATCCGATCGGATGACCATCCGGTCGGATGGCCATCCGAATGGATGTAATCACTATATAAAGACAGTCAATGGTCATAGACCTCATTCGATCGAATATCTATCCGTCACTCTTACTTTTTCTCTCTCCAACTCACTTTGATTTCTGAGCCAATTTCTTGCCTAACGAATTTCATAGGATTGTTGGTTTGCACATCATTCTCTATGGGGAAGGTAAGTTCATCTAATCTTAACGTTTTACATGTGTTTTTGATGATTGTTCTTGCTGACACTTTTGACGTCATGAACTATCTTAGATTTAGGCTTGATTGGGTGTTGTTTGTAGAAATTGAACATAGATCTTACATAATCGACCTTAGATTTAGGATTTCACCGTTCCAATTTCATCATTACATCAACATATTTGAACTTAGATTGATTTGTGGGTGTCGGCAGCCGAGATGCATTTCTTCAGATCTAGGGAGATTTAGAGAGTTTTGGTAGAAATTGAACATAGGGTTTTGCTTATCGGAGAGATTTCTAAGAGAAATTTGAATCAATTTTGCAAAAACATGATAAAATTTGATCAGATGTGATTGACATTCAAACTGTTCTTCATGTTTCTTCGAATGTTCATTCGATCGGATGACCATCCGATCGGATGACCATCCGATCGGATGACCATCTGAACCACATCACTATTGTGTACATTGAATGAAGTTGTCTTTCACTCAAATGTTCATTCGATTGGATGACCATCCGATCCACAACACAACTTAGTACTTTTTGCCACTCGGTCGGATGACCATCCGGACCATGTTGCTTTCATGCATATTTTCCTATCCGGTCGAATGGTCATTCGGACCAACTTTCACTCATGTCATTGTGCTTATCAGAACGAATAACCATTCGGTCGGATGGCCATTCGTCAGACAGTTTCAGTACTGTCATAGTGTAAAGTGTTAGAATAATTTTCAAGATTTTGAATTTTTTCACTTTGCACTATATGTCTTGAAAAGCGTGCATATTTAATAATGAAATGTTTGCAGGCAAGGGCTTCTGAATTTCATCCAAAACACAACATATACTGCATTTTGGAAGAAAAATTTCCTAACATTGAGCCATTCAATGATGTTCTGCCATTTTTAAGAGAAAGCAGAATTTTCAAAGCTTTGACGGAGAGGCATAAGTGCTATGAGTCTCATGTCAGAACTTTTTGGAATGCGGCACATTATGTAGAAGAAGATAAGGCAATACACTCTGCAGTTAAAATCAAAGATGAAAAGAAAAAGGACATCGATTTGCCTTTGAAGATTACTGTGGAAGATGTAAGGAGGGTGTTAGATCTGCGAGACAAAGACGAGGATCCAATTATAATTCCTGAAAGATTCTGCAAGGGGTTTTGGCTGCGAATGGGATATACAGGGTTTATAAACGACAAAGGTTATATAAAGTCGAAGTTCTGCATACCCTATAAGTTTCTAGTACATTGTGTGATTCATGCGCTTTCACATAGAAAATGTGCATATGATGAAGCCTCAGACTACGTCATGAACATTATTGCATGTTTGGTGCTCAATCGGCCATACAATATTTCGCAAGTCATCTTCAATCACATGCTAGATAACATAAAAGGCAAAAAATATATCATGTATCCTAGGTTCATCCAGATGTTGTTAGATAATCAGATTCTGAACTTGCCAAAGGATCCAAGTGATGAGCTTCCATTGGAACATATGGACATTGAGACACTGAAAAGGTTGAATACCTATAGAGGTGTGAAGCAAGAGAATGAACCAAGGTATAGACAGAAGTTTGGTAAGATAAATAAGTTTGATTATGTGGCACCTGAGGGTGAGAATTGGAGACACGCTGATAGCAACTTGGAAAATGAAATAGAAGGATTGAAGCTGATGGTCGAGAAGAAGCTTAGATTCTGGTTTGTGAAGGATGAGAAGAAGAAAAAGAGAACACCGAAAGTTTCTACACCGAAAGTTGTGATTAAGGGTAAAAATAAGAAGCAGGAATCATCAGAAAGGTTGGTAGATATTTCATTTGAATATTATTCTAACAATAATAATGTTTGTATTGCAGAGACAAAGAAAAAGAAATCTCCACCAAGACTGGTAGATGAGACTGTTATTCCACCAACAGATATTATTAATGAAGGCATAGATCTTCTGAAGATGTCTTTCGCTGACTACGAGAAGCGATCAACTGCTCAAGGTGCTCATGTTGAGAAAGAAGCTGAAAACAAAAACAGAAAATGTTGAAGCTGGTGAAGATAATGTGAAAGATACGCTCGTTGAAGGTCTAGTGCATACAGATTCAAGTGCTATAGAAAGCGACTTTGATCCTACAATGATTGCTCCAACGTCTTATGTGAGTGGAAAGCAAAAGTACAAGAGGTCACCAAAGAAAAAGAAGGCATCAGACGAAGAGGATGCTACTTATGTTCCAACGCCTACTGACAAAGAAAAATAGAAAAAGAAAGGTATAAAGAAAAGAAAGGCACGTCCAACAGGTGATGTTCCGAGAAGAATTAAAGCTAGAAAGGATACAACTGCTATTCCTCAAGAAACAATAGCAGTTCCAGAAGTTCCAGAGATTGAAAGGGTTGAAAGAGTTGAGGAGAGGGTTGAAGATGTTGAAGTAGAGTTTATTGGAGTTAGAAAGTCTACACCTCCACCGTCACCTATCAACAAAACAATTCATATATCTCCTGATCATGAAAAGACTCCAGAGCAGCCACCCAAGAAAGTGGAAGAGCCAACATTAGGTACAAAGAAACCTACAACTTCGCAAAGCTCAAGCCACGTATTTCCTATGATACCTTCTTATCTTGGAGCAGGTCCAGTAGGGTTGGAAGACATTGGAGACTTGTTCAATGAAGGCAAAATCAATTCTTTGACAAGGAAAGTAAGTATTCTGGAGAAAGGTAAAGCTGAAGTTGAAGCAGAGTTAAAGGCTACAAAAGAAAAGTTGAATAGTATTGAAGCTGAAAACGTTGCTTTAAGAGAAGAGGTTGAAGATCATTCTGAAGTGATTGAAGGTTTGGTAGACAAGATTATGGAGGTAAACACTCGTTATAAGTCAATGGATGAGTCTCATCAAATGTTGATGGAAGTTGTTGGGAATCTGCACACGTCTTCTGCAAATGAGAATGAAGTATTGAAGAAGGAAATAGAAGCATTAAGGGCTGCCAAGGTGATTAAAGATGAACAGCTTAACATGCTTTACACTGTGATTGAACATAAGCTGGGTATCAATGTTCAAGCTGTGTATGATGAGATAAAGATTCAAAGGGTTAAGGCACGAAGGGTTGAAACAGAGAAAAGACTAGCTGAAGAAGCGGCTGAATCTCTAAAGGATAAGAAGAATGGTCTTGTGATCGACAAAGAAGAAGTTCTTGGTTCATCTAGCCAACAAGATCAATTAAAGCCTGATGATGAGGTACATGCTTCTAACGTTGAAACTTCTACTGTTAATGATGTTGAGATGTAAGACGTAGAAGTAGAGGCTGAGGTGAATGTTGAAGTTAATCTAGATATTGTACTTGTTGGAGAGGTCAAGGATGTGATACACAGTGAGTGGGCTAGCCGTAGACAAATAGAGGTTGAACGTCGTCGGTTGAGGGCTAGAATGAACAAGTTTAAAGTAGTTGAAGAAGATTAAGAGATAGATGAATTATTTGGTGATGAAGACGAAGAAGATGAGGATGATGGTGATAAAGATGAAAAGAACGACAAAGATAAGAAAGATGATAAAGACGATAAGGGTGATAATGATGATCAGGGTGCTTTTGGTTTATTAATTACAAAGAGATCAGGTCCGAGTACTTTAGAATACTTTATGAATGATGAGCTAAACGAGCAGCATGAGGATGATCAACATCATGAAGCGTCGTCTTCTGGAACAAAGCATGCTACTAATGAGGTATTCCTAACACTCCCTAAAGTTATATATTTACATCATGCAGAGGAAGAGGGGGAGTTGGTTGAGAACTGGACTCGGGAGTCCATGTTAGAGGAATTAGATATGGATGATGGGAAGTTGAAGTTTGGTATTGAAGAGGAGATTCCACCTACTCCTGATAGAGAATATTCTTTGAAGTTTGTGAATGAAGCATACAACTTTAACGATGTTATCATTGAAGAAGGTTCTGATGTTTCTGATGAATATACAACGTTTCACTATTCTGGTGTTGATGACGACTTTCCAACTTTGAATGAATTATTTCAATCTCATAACAAATAAGAAGTAAGAAGGAAAGTAGTTGAGAAGATCACTACAGAGGGTGTTCCTGAGACTGTATCACAAGAAGATCTTCTAGAGGAACGAAAAAGATGGTTTAAAGATATGCCTAAAGAAAGAAAATTCAAGAGGCCGCTTCAGTTCTTCACAGATCATCCTGATAAATCTCTTGGTGATATCCTATCATGGGGCTACTTGGAGGATTTGAAGGTATACGCGATAAGAAGAGAATTTGGGGTTCAATACTTTGAGTTCTTATCAGATATAAAGATGTTGCCGTGGTGGGATATAGAAGAGCTGGTGCAAACAAAGAACATGAAGCAATTTTATTATGGTTCAGAGGTTAAGTGTCATGAACAGAGGCTGTGGAATTACATCAAGCTGCAAGCTAAGGATAACTTTCCAGATTGGAAGCCACATCAGCCTAAGCAGATCGTGAAAATTGATCCTGTTACAGGTGAGAAGGATATTACTTTAAAGATCAGACGTCCAAGATGCTTAAAGAATATGCTGCTTCGTGCAATGGAACAAGACTTTCATGAAGATTCCAAGTGATGGCTCTACAACCAAAGCACAGCTGAAGCGATAATCACTTTGTTTGATGTGAAGACGGGAGACTGCAGACGCATTCGTGTGCAAGATCCGATGTGGTTAGTAAATTGCTCGAAGAAAGACATTGACTGCTTGTTCTTCAACAAGATTGTCTGCAATGAACCGGATAAAGTTCAAGCTCAGCAATATCAAAAGATGGTGAATGTGTGCTTCGCAAAGGATATCAACTCTGGAAGATATTGGGAGACAAAGTTTAGAAATCTTGAGTTGGAGGAATTCCTGAAGAAAGAGCGCAGAAGTAAAAGATTCAAAGAAATCAAACCTAAAGCTGCACAAAGAGGAAGATGGAAGCTTGCATGGCCCGAAACAGATCAAACACCTATCGAATCTTAAGAAAATAAGATTCCTATGTGATCTAAAGCAAAAGATGGTGATCCTGAATACCGTAAGTGGTGGAATGAGACTGGAAGACCTCTGAGGAGGAGAATGCTGGAAGAGAGAAAGGAAGAGAGGAGGAGAAAGGAAAGAGACAGGAGACGCAACAGGAAGGCGCACTAAAGGCTATACTGGAAGAAAGGCTGCAGCTACATCCAAGGGGGAGTCTGTAGATGCACTATATCTGTAGCTTTCATCTGTATGTAGTCTATTTTGTCCTAGTTGTCGTCATTGTATAGTTTCATATGTGTTATTTTATATCCAAGATGAAACGTTGTTAAAATGTGTTTTGTAAAGTCCCCCCGGACGGATGGAGTCCATCCGGTTGGATGGACATATCCTATCCGGACGGATTATCATCCGGTCGGATGGTGGTTTCTCCTGGTTAGAGCTCGCCTATAAATTGGAGACATTGGGTCTCATTATTATGATTCATTCCTGACTTCTGAGGCGAAGCTCTTGCTATTTCTCACCAGATCTTTGTACGATTACACATATCTAATGAGAATGGAAGCTTTAAACGGTGTCTACGTTGTTGATCTTACTCCTACACTTTATTTGGATTCCGCACAACTGCAGTGATCGCAGATCTGACCTGAGTGTTCAATCAGAGCCGAACTACCGGTCCTCACAGCAGTCCTAGACCTGCGAACATGAGTGTCAGATCAAAACTCTTGGGCTCATGCAAGTCGGGTTTTGCTTTGGCACACCACTTTTTCTACGGTTTCTTAGGTTCGAGCTTAACTCACCATTAGATGTCCTATACGTTGAATGCTTTATAAGATGAACAATTAGTGGCGTCTCTGATAATTCACATACCATGTTCGAGCTCGGAAAATGTGCCCATATGCTTTAACGATAAACAGTACAATTACGAAAAGGACAAAAATTGTAGTATTTGATAAACAATGCAATTATGATAATGACAAAATCATAGTATTCTAATGAGTTAAATACCGTAATAACTAATAAGTTAATAGTTAACCAATCATAGTATTCGTATATACCGCTCGTTTCCTCTTTTGTCGTTTTTGCCATCGGGATTCTTGATTAGGAGCCATTAATGCCTAACAAGAATAATCAATGTTCAATTAACAAGAATGATCGATGTTTCACAATCACAATTTCGAGATCAATCAAGAATTCCATACACAACAACAATCAATAATCTTAATCTTATACTCAAAAATCATAACTAAAGCTTAACAACAATTAACGAACTAACAGTTTAACACAATTACACAATAAGTCAATAACACTAAACGAACGGACCTCTTGAGTTTTGAATCTTCTGTTGTTATGTTCGAAAATTAGAATTTCGGAATCAACGTATGATGTGGTTCTTGTTCGCACCAGGCCAACAGCTTCTGATGTTGTTCTTGTTCACAATAGGCCAGCATCGTCTGAATCGCCTATCCCAAGCCGATGAAGTTCTGATGAATGATAAATTGAGGATGTTCTTCGTCTGATGAGTTTCTTGTTCGTCCTTTCAGATTCTAGGAGACCAAGAAATTTTCGATAATCAACGACGATTCAACATCAATTGCCGTGGTGTTTTATTATTTTTATTAAAATCATATTAGTATTGGGCCCAATAAACCTAATGTGAAGTGAGCTAAATTATAAACCATAGAATAATATTTGATAATGGGCTTATATTGGAATTGGTATGTACTTACAATTTTTTTAAATAACACACACACACACACACACATATATATATCAATTTTCTTAAAAACTCACGTGCCCCTCGAAATCACGGGCCTTGTACAGAGGTCCTCCCCGCACACTATCATAGCCGGTTCTGTGAACGATATTGTGGTTGTATGACATGAATGCTTCAAAGGATGAACATTGTTGCGTTTCGAGGTCTACATCACTGATTCTTGTTTGAGCTAAACGATGTTGTAGTTTGAGCCGAACGACATCAGCAATTCTTCAAACTGAACACACTAACTGGGATGAATGTAGCAGCCGATCGTTTCTAGCTCTGTGCTGAATGTGCAACCTTACTATGTTAGGATGTTATGAATACTATTGAAGAAATAATCGATGTCTTTGGCTGTTAGTAAGAAGCTTAATTGTATATTATAGTTTGTATTGCATTGTAAACCTTTTTAAGAATAGTACTTTTGATTTTAACTATAAAAATGTACTTGTTTAAGAATAGTACTTTTGATTTAACTATAAAAATGTACTTGTAAGTTCTTTTTCTATTTTTGACCAATTATAAAAATAGTTGGGCCGGTTTAGATAAATGAATAAAAAACTACTCGTTAATTTACATTCGAATACATAGAGATGGGCATAATACCCGGTTTCAAACCCAACCCGGTAGAACCTACCTGGAACCGGTTCCAGTTCCTACCCGCTGTATATAAGAACCGGGTCCAGGTTCAATATACCCGTTGGTTCTTACCCGCTTCCACATTTTATAAAAAAATAGGGTCGTACCCGGTTCCTACCCGGAACCGGTTCCTCCGTATTCAAAACAATACCCGGTGTATTAAATTCTTACCATTTTTGATTTTATTACCGTTAGAATCGAGTACTAGCCGTTGCAAACTGCCCATTTAATGTATATTACCGTTGGAATCGATTACAACAAGTATAAATAGTGACCAGAATCGATTCCACACACCACATTGATCTACTTCTTGATTATTATTCTACTTCTTTATTCATTTGATAATATGGCAACCAAGAATTCAAAACTACCAACTCTCCATCCGTTAACAAGGCTCCTCAATCGGCTCCATATGTCGTTAGGACACTCATACATAATCGGAATCAAGATGTATGGTGCAATTGGGATTTGGTGGAAATGAGTGACGGCTCGCAAAAGGCTCAATGCAAACATTGTGGAGCTTTGTTAAGCAAGGACTCCAATTCAACTTTGACGAAACATATAAAGAACAAATATTGCAAGGCTTTGAAAGATGTTACACCCGGTCAAGTGCAATTCTCAAAGGATGGTTCAATATTTCGTTACGATCACATGATAGCTCGGGATAGGATGGCTAAGTTGGTGATTCAACAATCATTGCCGTTTGGACACTTCGACAACCCTCAATTAACTAAGGTTATTAGAGAGACTCTTCAACCACGCTACAAACATGTAAGTCATCGCACTTTAAAACGTCATTGTTTAAATTTATGGGAAAATGCAAGAAAAGACTTAAAAGTAGCTTCGGAACATGTTATTCACGTACTATGACCGCCGAGGAATATAAAACGTTTGATCTTTTGTCATGGTGGAAATCAGAAGAATCGGAATTCCCGATTCTAGCCACCATGGCTCGTGATATACTAATGGTCCAAGCTTCCACCGTAGCTTCGGAAAGTGCGTTTTCTCTTAGTGGCAGGGTATTGTCCATACGAAGAACAAGACCAACACCGTAATCAATAGAGATGGCAATTTGCCTAAAAGATCATTTGGATGCCGTGGACCGTATTCAGGATAAGACAAGTCTAGAAGACGAAGTGGAATTAGAGAACAAGATAGTTGATGAAGAGGAGGATGAAGAAGTACAAACTAATGATTCGGAAGACGATTGTACCGAAGTGGCACCACCAAAGCGAGCCGCAAGTCAAATGGAAGCTTCCACGACATCGACAAGTAAACGGTCAAAGAAATAAACCGGCTTCAATATGTTTGTATTTTCTTTAATATGTTTGTATGTTTTTTCATCAATATAAGGAATTTTTTTAAGAACTGGTTACCAGTATCATTTCAGCGATTTTTTAGACATACCCGGTGGAACCGGTTCTTCAGAGAACCCGGTTCCAATCCTACCCAGGATCGGTTACTATCGGTTCCAGTATTCAAGCTCTAAACCCGGTTAGGAACTGGACCCGGTTCCTACAAGAACCGGTTCCCCTACACTATAACAAGAACTGGGTACAGGTAGGAACCGGTTCCTGGTAAAAAAAATACCCGATATGCCCATCTCTACGAATACATAAGAGAACTCTTTAAGATACTTTGCTCAATTAACATAATAAGTAACTAAGCTTCATGTTCGATTACCAAACAATTACCAATATCTTGTTCTATTCCACAAAAGATTAAACACATATAGATCTGGTGATGTTCTCAAATTCGTTAGCCATCTCCGTTAGACAACTATTGTTTCACTGTAAGATTAGAGCCCTCAAGATTATGATAGGGATGGCAATGGGCCAGGCTTAAGCCAGATATTGGTAATCTTATACCCGTCGGGTGACGGGTATTTGTCGGGTAATTATCCGTCGGGTATCAGGTATACCCGTGGGTATCCGACATACCCGTTAATTTGTTAAAAGATACCGACTGAAATTTCCAATTACATTTCTTTTTTTACAATCATAATATTGTATTATTTTTAATTATATAACAACAATTATAAATTAAAATAAACATTACATACATATAAGTTTTATCATAAATAAATAATAACATTATAGTTTTTATAAAATTTTATTTATATACTTCACAACATACAAAATATATATAATATTATCAAATAAATATTCTAAAGATTATTTTTATCATGTCGAACCTACTAAAATGAGACACTAATAGATGTGGGTTAAGGGATAACAAAAATATAAAAAAAAAACTTTCGGGTATATAGTTCGGGTAAACGTATATGTGGTTTTGGGTAATCGGGTCGGGTATCATGTAACCTATACCCGAATTTTTTAAAACTAATCCCATACCCGACCAATACCTCTCGGGTTTTTTTTTTTTTTTTTTTTTTTTTTTTTTTTTTTTTTTTGTCATCCCTAGCATGTGGGCATGGACACTTTTCAAATATCTTGATACCACTAGACTTTAGGTTGTACACAAACTTAGCTACAAATTGGATGTGGATGTTTGACAATTAATGAAAAAATGTGGACTTTGGATGTTAAAAGTTTAATTGTGGGCATGGTCTAGGCAAATGAGAGTGGGCCAGAATGGCCATCAGTTCACTAGAGATGCAAACGGGAAGAAATAAATGCTAGAATACCCTTTAGTGTAGGAAAACGGGATCCAAATGGAAAGCAACAACTGTGAACAAGAATCCAATGATTGGGTTATCCTCATAGTTTCATTGATTCCTTTTAAACTCCTATATGTGGTTTTTTTTTTTTTTACCTTTTTAATAAAAGATACGAGGGTGGAAGGAGTCGTTCAATCACTTAATGTGCTTGAGTTATTTTCTAGCCAATAATATCATGCCATGTCAAGTCTCTATTCCACTCCCCATTTTACTCTCAATCACTGGCAATGGTCAAACACATGGAGAGTGGTAAAAAATTTTTAAAAAAAATTGTGATTGGTTGAAATGGGTTGAGACCCACCATTAAACCCCCCTCTCTCTGTCACACCCCAATCGATAACGGAAACATCGGGGGCGCGACACTAGGCGAACCAGATTGCTCAAGAGAATCCATAACAACTATTAAATGGCAATATTTAAACGGTTAATTGTCCAATACCAATCAACAAATATCCCACAACAATTCTTACAGATAGAGTGTCTCAAAAGCAAAACAAGTCCGACAACCTAGATTTCTATTTGTGTAGTTTCTAGACTGCCTATCTTGATTTCCAGCAAACATAGCATCCTATCAACCTGTTACATACGTTAAAATAAAGTCAATACATATAATGTAAAGGTGAGTACACAAGTTTGCATAGTATATAGTATAGCGAAAGCGTTTACGCATAACCAGCATGTAACACGTAGAAATGTGAATCAAGTAAGCTATCGACAATGACGCATGCAACCGACATGACTGCGAGTTGTAGAATGCGCAACACATTATCACCACTGTGACCATGTGAAGTAAGGCCCTTAACAACCCCTGAATAAACAGGTGCCGAGTCCAAACTATATTACTATCGTTGCTAAGGTGTCAGGCAAAACAATCACTGAGTAAACATAACATACAAGCATTCATCGAATCATGTATAGCATGCGAGAGCGGTTAGCGTTTATAAAATAGCTTGAGTATTGTGTGAGTTGTGTGTTGATATAGAACGTATGTAACACCTATAACAACTCTCCCAAAACCCTTAAACATGTCATATATATCTTAAAATACACCCCGTATACGAAAAACGGACCTGATATACCTTTACTTTTACAAAACTCAAATAAAAACAAAAATATGAGGGTGTCGCGGGTCGTGACCCGGACCCTCATATTTGTCGCGGGGCGCGAAGGAGTGAAACAAGGCCGCACCAGGTTCTGCCACGTGTCCCAGTCGTGTCGAGCCTACATGCTGATTAGCCAAGCCTACAGCCCTAGTCTATGGCCTCGCGGCCCGCGAAAGGCAGACCTTGAGGCTTCGCAGGGCGCGGCGAGGTGGGCGATCAGGCCTATAAATGGAGGGCTTCGGCTCATAATTCAAATCGTTCAAAATCTAAAACTCTATCTCAATTCTCTAAAAATAGAAATTCTACTCGGGTATAATACCCACTAAAAAGCGAAGCTCTGCCTCGTTGTAAGTATTATAACCCTCGGTTACGTATTAGTTACTCTGCCCGATTGATCTAGAGCTTCGTAATGCATGTCAAGGCTCTGCCTGACTCAGTCGTTAGAGTTCTGTCTCGGGGGGGGGGGGGTATAGCTAATGTAAAATTGGGTTATCTTACTAACACGTGTGCATTGTTTAATTTAATAGGTTATAACCAGGAAGTCACCAAAAAGCCGTAGGGTTATCTAAAACAGCAATGTGAGTCATTCTTTTTTTGTAAACTGTTTTTACAAAACCTTAATTGTTTTAAATTATAATTTAACAGTGATTGACTATTTGTAATTCTACAATTACTATCGGTATGTTGGGGTTTTGTATACATTACTTGTTACTAATACTGAGAATAGTAACATATGACTACAAGTCAGGATTGACAGTACCGTGGGTGGTAATTGGGTAGATGTAAACAAATGTAATTGCGGATGCCCTCAATACTGTAAAGATATAAAATTATTTTGATTAAATTGGGATGCACTCACCAGTATTTTCCACTGACAAAACTTTTTAAACGCGTTTCAGGTAACAAAATGTGAAAGCTAAATAGAAGCCAGCTGGAGAGCACTGAAGGCTTGGAAAAGTGGCTATAAAAGTTACCTAAAACAAGAAAGAAGTTTTTATTTCAATAAAATAGGGTTTATCCCGATAAACGTAATATAAATGGAAACTTGGGTTTTACCCATGTGTTTATTATTTATAAATTGAGGTGTTTTACTCTGATAAACTATTTGCTAACTACGGTCCTGATGTAAATTTCTGCTGCCAAATTAATAAACACCGATACCACTAAATCTGTGAGCTCGTGGCCGCCTGTGTCCCGGGGCAAGGGGTCGGGGGTTGCGACAGAGAGAGTGGTATTAGAGCTACAGCCACTGATTTGAGCCACATAAGTGTTCAGCTGACACCAAAAAATTGCCAATTCTGTTAGGAAATAATCTATGTGACTATGTGTATATATGTATATTATTGTTTTGTGTTATTTGACAATTTGTTAGTTTACAGTATGAGTGAGCAAGGTACGTCTGACGTCTACCGTCATCTAGATAGTTCTCCCAAAAGTGAAGGAACCTCGTCACAACCTACTCCTTCGGGGTATTCTACTGATACAGAATAGGGGATTTTCATATTTAATGCGCAATCCGAAGAACCGTCCCTTCGAAAAAAAGAGTATGGTTAAGTCGTGGAACACACGAGAGAAGAAAGCGAATGAGAAAGTTACAGCAACAAAGAGCCCTAGCAGCAGCCAATAGGGAAGTCAATGCCCAGACATAAGGCTTAGTTAATAGACGTTTGGCCAACTTCCATATATTAGCCACCACCGCAGCAGATCCGAACCTTGACCAAATAATCGAACCACAACCATTACCATTGTTCCTAACTCAACCAATGGAGATAGAGCCTAACCTAGGAAACGAATTTCGCATACAAGCCTTTGACCCTGACGAGATACCTAGAATCCTAGCACCCAATCCTCTAGCATATGATCCATGGAATGATGACCATAGGGATTACCAGGAACTCTATCCACAGGGTGACCCGATACCAAACCACAGAGCCCAGTATACCAACCTTAACCCTCTAGATCCATATTGTAATGCCGATCAGTATGTGAAGGAAATCTTAAACAATCCGTACGCATATGGAGAACCGTTACCTTTGTACCCTGACCCAGTACCCACACCACGACCACCCATGAGTGACGAGAATGTGCAGGAACTCTGCACTTATGGTGAGGAACTAATAGAAGGAGGAGGGAGAATGAGAGAGATAAGAGAGAAGCTCGTGTGGATATACGACGAGCGAGAGCTGCAGTTCAACCCCTAAATTGTATATATATATATACGCATAGTTTGAAAAAAAATCAAATCAACTAAAATAGGTAACCTAATATCTACTGATGCATAACTAGTAGTGTGTTTACATTTCAGTTATAAATTGTAAAATATATATATGAAAAGAGTAAATGTCGCAATGCTCGACGATTTTGATCAATTTGTTTGTCTGGTTATTTGCATTAAATCTTATTCAGTGATATTAATACCTGATAAATGTTTGTAAATCCAGATGGACAACGAAGAAAATAAGGAAAACCAGAATAATGATAATAATGAAAGCCAAATAGATAACAGTGCCATCCAACATATAGTAGCACAAGGAATTAGAGATGCTATGTCATATATTATTAAGTCTGTTAAAGAAGTAGAAAATAATCAAAGTGGAAGTAAACGAACACCTAGTGAACCAAGTCACAGCATGAATAATGGACCGCTACTCCAATTACCAATTCCAAAAAGAAGAAAAACCATGTCATATGGCTGTTCTTACAAAAAATTCTGGTCTTGCAAACCAATAGAATTCTCTGGCAATGAAGGAGCCATTGCAGCTTTACGTTGGTTAGAAAAGACAGAGGCAGTCTTAAAAATAAGCAAATGTGAAGATGAAGATAAGATTATGTTTGCTTCTAATTTTTTAAGAATGCAGCCTTAGAATGGTGGAATACTATTCTCCAGTCTAAGGGAAGTGACAGAGCTTATAATATGGAATGGATCAACTTTAAGAAAATGGTTGAAAGAAAATTATGTCCTCCCAATGAAAAAGAACAAATTGCTAATAAGTTCTTAAACCTTAGAATGACCGGAATAGACTGCAAGGGTTACACTACCATATTCTTCGAATATGCTAGAATAGTGCCGACCTTAGCCTCACCAGAACCCGTGTTAATCTCCCGTTACCTCTGGAGATTAATTAGTGAGATCAGGCATGCAGTCAAGGTAGTTAGGCCACAAACTATAGAAGAAGCAGTAGAATTAGCTAATACCTTGACTAATGAATTGGTACGTACGCAAGAAGAGAATCAGAGAAAGAACTTAGCCCAGAAACTTACCCAAGAATTTCGTTATGGAAATAATTACCATGGGAAAAGTATAGGTTCTAACTCTGCACCTTACTGTAAGAAGAAGCATTCAGGAAAATGCTCCATATACTGTAACTTCTGCAAAATGTCGGGACACAAGGAAGAAGATTGCAGGAGGAAACCCAGCAACAAGCTATCCTTCAACTGTGGAGAGATGGGACACATCAAGCCGAATTGTCTGAAACTAGCTCCAGCAACAAACAACAAAGCTACCAAGAATGCCCGAGCATTTGTTCTGACAGACGAATAAGCCAAGATGATTCCGGATGTGATTGCTGGTACGTTTTTAGTTAATGATATTTTTGCTAAAGTATTATTTGACTCTAGTGCAAACTAAAGTTTTATTAATACTTCGTTTTGCAAAATTCTCAATCAACTATTAACTAAACTTCAACAAGAATGTTTGGTAGAAATAGCAAATGGAGAATCCATTAAGATTACTGAAATCTTGCAGGGAGCAAGAATAGAAATCTTAAACCATAATTTTATTACTAACATTTATCCAATGAATCTGGCTGGATTTGATATAGTATTAGGAATGGATTGGTTGGTAGCCAATCATGCCAACATTCTATGTGATAAAAAGTTAATACAAGTAAGTTCACCAAAGGGTGAAACGATCACAATTAAAGGAGATAAGCTAAGTAGGTCTACACAATTTATCTCTGTGATGAAAACAGCAAGTTATGCGAGGAAAGGATCACTAGTGTATATGATTTCCATAATCATTAACACTAAAGGAAAAGAATTAAAGGATATTCCCGTAGTATCTAAATTCTCAGATGTTTTTCTAGAAGAATTACCTGGACTACCGCCAGAAAGAGAGGTTGAATTCAGAATTCACCTATTGCCAGGGACAGCACCGATTGTGAAAGCACCATACCGTTTAGCACCAGCAGAGATGCAGGAACTGAAGAAACAGTTGGATGAACTTCTGGAGAAAGGTTTCATACAGCTTAGTTCATCGCCATGGGGAGCACCAATCTTGTTTGTCAAGAAGAAGGACGGATCGATGCTTATGTGCATTGATTACCGCGAACTGAACAAGGTTATGATTAAAAATCGGTACCCATTACCGAGAATCGATTATCTGTTCGATCAACTGCAAGGAGCTCGATTCTTTTCTAAGATTGATTTATGCTCAGGATATCACCAACTGAAAGTACAGGAAGAGGATATTCCAAAGACTGCTTTCAGAACAAGGTATGGTCATTATGAATTTACAGTCATGCCATTTGGTTTAACCAATGCCCAGCTGCATTTATGGACATGATGAACAGAATATGTAAACCATATCTGGATAAATTCATAATTGTCTTTATAGATGATATTCTTATTTACTCTAAGAGTAAAGAGGAACATGCAGCGCATCTGCATACGCTTTTAAATTTCCTGAGAAAAGAAAAGCTTTACGCTAAATTTTCAAAATGTGAATTTTGGTTACAAGAAGTACAATTTCTTGGACATCTGGTTAATCATGAATGAATTCATGTGGATCCCACAAAGATCGAGGCGATTACTAAGTGGAAAGTCCCTGAATCACCAACGGAGGTGAGAAGTTTTCATGGACTAGCAGGTTATTATTGACGTTTTATTCAAGATTTTTGTAGAATAGCCATTCCCTTAATGAAATTGACCTACAAATCAATTAAGTTTGAATGGGGACCAAAACAGGAGGAAGCTTTTAAGATTTTGAAGCAAAAGTTAACCAACGCATCCATACTAGCATTACCAGAAGGAACTGGAGACTTAATAGTCTATTGTGATGCTTCTAAATTAGGTTATGGATGTGTGTTGATGCATCGTCAGAAGGTTATAGCTTATGCCTCTAGACAACTTAAGAATCATGAAGAGAATTATACAACCCATGATCTAGAGTTACGAGCTATAATTTTTGCCCTTCAAATTTGGAGACACTATCTATATGGTAGTAAGTTTACTGTTTTCACTGATAAAAGTCTAAGATATGTTTTTGGGCAAAAAGAATTGAATATGAGACTGAGACGTTGGATGGAGATTCTTAGTGATTATGATTGTAATATCCAGTATCATGCAGGAAAAGCTAATGTAGTAGCTGATGCTTTAAGTCAAAAATATCATGAAAAGCCAAGAAGAGTACGTTCTCTTAAATTAAATCTGCAGATAGATTTAAATGAGAAAATTAAAGAAATACAGGAATCAGTAATCAAGGACAATACGGAAAAATTAAAAGGAATGATTAAGGAACTAGAACAAGGAACAGATGGAATTTGGAGATTCCATAAGAAAAGAATCTGGATACCCAAACAAGGAAACCTACGCCATCAAATTTTAGAAGAAGCCCATAAGTCTAAGTATACGATACATCCTGGTAATGATAAAATGTATCAAGACTTAAAAAAGAATTTCTGGTGGATAGGAATGAAAAAGGATATAGCAACCTATGTTGCTAAGTGTCTGACTTATTCACAGGTTAAAGCTGAACATCAGAAACTCTCAGGATTATTGTAGCAATTAGAAATGCCTGTATGGAAATAAGAGTTAATAACAATGGATTTTGTTACTAAATTACCCAAGACAAGAAAAGGTAATGATACAATCTGGGTGATCGTAGACAGATTAAACAAATTTGCTCATTTCTTACCAATGAAGGAAACTTTCAGTATGGAACAATTAGCCAAGTTATATGTAAATGAAATAGTTTCATTACATGAAATTCCTTTGTCTATTGTTTCTGATAGAGATAGCCGTTTTACTTCTTATTTTTGGACTAGTTTCCAAAAAGCAATGGGAACCAAGTTAAATCTAAGCACAACCTATCATCCTCAAACGGACGGACAAAGCGAAAGGACAATACAAACAATGGAGGATATGCTTAGAGCTTGTGTAATTGATTTCAGAGGAAATTGGGATGATTATTTCCCATTAATAGAATTTTTCTACAATAACAGCTATCACACCAGCATCCATGCTGCACCATTTGAAGCACTCTATGGACGTAAGTGCCGAACTCCAGTCTGTTGGGCAGAAATTGGAGAAAAGCAACTGTCTGGACCAGAGATAGTACAAGAAACAACATACAAGATTATTCAAGTTAAGGAAAGACTGAAAACAGCACGTGATCGTCATAAGAGTTATGCTGATAACAGGCGAAAACCATTGGAATTTCAGGTAGGAGACAAGGTATTGTTAAAAGTATCTCCTTGGAAAGGAGTGGTCAGATTCATCAAGAGGGGAAAGCTAAGCCCTAGGTATGTTGGACCATTTGAGATTATTAGAAGAATAGGACCAGTAGCTTACCAGCTACAACTGCCAGAGGAAATGGCAGGAATACATAATGTATTTCATGTATGTAATCTCAAAAAGTGCTTACCAGATGAATCATTAGTGGTACCTCTTAAGGACATCGAGGTAAATGAGAAACTTAAGTTTGTAGAGAAACCGCTACAGATTGAAGATAGAAAGATCAAGAATCTCAAACATAAGAGATTAGTTCTGGTCATAGTAAAAGGGGATTCCAAGAGAGGACCATAATACACGTGGGAGCTTGAAGCCGAGATGCAGAGAAAATATCCACACATGTTCCAGTTGACCTCGAGTACGACATCTAAAACAAGGTGGGGAGGATATAACAACTCTCCCAAAACCCTTAAACATGTCCTATATGTCTTAAAATACACCTCGTATACGAAAAACGGACCAGATATACCTTTATTTTTACAAAAATCAAATAAAAACAAAAATATGAGGGCGTCGCGGGCCGCGACCCGGACCCTCATATTTGTCGCGGGGCGCGACGGAGTGCCACAAGGCCGCACCAGGTGCTTCCATGTGTCCCAGTCGTGTCGAGCCTAATGCTGATTAGCTAAGCCTACAGCCCTAGTCTATGGCCTCGCGGCCCGTGACGGGCAAACCTAAAACTCTCTCTCAATTCTCTAAAAATAGAAACTCTACTCGGGTATAATACCCACTAAAAAGCAAAGTTCTGCCTCGTTGTAAGTATTATAACCCAAGGTTACGTATTAGTTACTCTGCCCGATTGATCTAGAGCTCCGTAACGCATGTTAAGGCTCTGCCTGACTCAGTCGTTGGAGTTCTGTCTCGTGGGGAGGGTATAGCTAATATAAAATTGGGTTATCTTACTAACACGTGTGCATTGTTTAATTTAATAGATTATAACCAGGAAGTCACCAGAAAGCCGTAGGGTTATCTAAAACAGCTATGTGGGTCATTCTCTTTTTGTAAACTATTTTTACAAAACCTCAATTGCTTTAAAGTATAATTTAACAGTGATTGAGTATTTGTAATTCTACAATTATTGTCGGTATGTTGGGTTTTGTATACATTACTTGTTACTAATACTGAGAATAGTAACATGACCACAAGTTAGGATTGACAGTACCGTGGGTGGTAATTTGGTAGATGTAAACAAATGTAATTACGGATGCCCTCAATACTGTAAAGATATAAAATTGTTTTGATTAAATTGGGATGCACTCACCAGTATTTCCCACTGACAAAACTTTTTAAACGCGTTTCAGGTAACAAAATGTGAAAGCCAAATAGAAGCCAACTGGAGAGCACTGAAGGTTTGGAAAAGTGGCTATAAAAGTTACCTAAAACAAGAAAGACGTTTTTATTTCAATAAAATAGGGTTTATCCCTATAAACATAATATAAATGGAAACTTGGGTTTTACCCATGTGTTTATTATTTATAAATTAAGGTGTTTTACTCTGATAAACTATTTCCTAACTACGGTCCTGATGTAAATTTCCGCTGCCAAATTAACAAACACCGATACCACTAAATCTGTGAGCTCGCGGCCGCCCGTGTCCTGCGGTAAGGGGTCGGGGGTTGCGACAACACCCAAAACTGCGTTAAGCGAAAAAGGGTTCGAGTATACTCACAGTGCGTGTTTAGCTAGTTAACACCGACTTGGATTGAAGGAAGCACGTTGGAGTTAGCCTGATCATAGAACAATAGCGTAAGCGTTGAACAACGGGTAAAACAGAGTGTCGAATATGTCGAACGAGTCCCCATTCGATCGGATGGTCATCCAGACGGATGACCGACCATTCGAACGATTGATCATTCGAATGAGTGAGTGTGTTTGTAAATCGTTTGAAAACTTTTGAAGTTTTTGTTGTAGTATTTAAACAAGTCATCCGGACGGATGGCCATTCTATCAGATGGCTATTCGATTGAGTGTGCGTTTTGGAAAATTATTAAGTGTTTGGAAATAATAAGGGAGAGATCATCCAACGGATAACCATTCGATCGAATGGTCATCCGATCGGATGGCCAGTTGAGTGGATGTCCTGTTTGTTTGAAAACTTGTAAAACTTTCTAAGTAAAAGTTTTGAGTTTTGACGGAGACGGCGTGATGACGCGTCAAACAACGGAAACACACCAAGGTTCAGTGCAATTGATCGGATGGGAATCAGCCCATTCGATCGTACTCACTGTTCTTTTGATGAAGTTTCATTTTCAACCCGTAAATCGGTCATCTCGCCGATGGAAATCTGTTTTCAAGCCGGCTCTCAACTAGAGAATGAGTAGAGAGTTCTGAATGAGCAAGGATTCCATCGGTTTTGTGTAGGATGTTGAAGAAAAGCTTGAAGGAAAGTAGAAAAAGGTTTGAATCAGTTGAAAAATGTTTAGATCTTGTTGAGATTTGTGTTGAATAGTGTGGAAATCCTTTAGATCTGAACCATTCTTGATGAGATGAGGTCACACAACCGATTGCATAAGCAACCGAGATGATGTCACCTTCAAGGGGTCCAAATCAGGTGATTCCAAGATGAAAACCAGTGATTTTGATGAAGAAGATGATGGAGAAGTGTGTAGTGATGATGGAAGTACAAGATTTAGGGAGAAATATTTAGGAAATGGCTTTGAATCGAGAGAAAAGTGCTTGAGAATGACCTGGGAGTGAGTTGGTCGGATAGAGCTGTCACATCAGTGAACAGTAGCGTGTACGACACTATTTATAAGCTGAGAGGGGAGATAAGGCGGTGCAAGTGAGTGGTGTTTGGGTTGGATGGATGTCCGGTCGGATGGCCACCCGATCGGATGGTCATCCGGACGGATGTCCATTCGATCGAGTGGTCAGTCGATCGACTGAGTTGTGCGAGTTAGTTTTCGACTTTCGTTTCGTGCGATAAGCGTTGCGTTTAAGCGAGTTGCGAGTATGCGTTGCGTTGAGATATCCACATAACATTAAACAAGTAATCACACAAATAATACACATAACACATAATTGCATAAAAGTAAATCTGCGTTTCGAGTTGCGTTGTGATTACGTTGCGATAGCGTTTAGTATAAACAAGAGATGTAATATGCGATAAAATGCGTTAAGTAGTAAGCGTTGTAAACTGCTTTAAATGCGATAATTGCTTTTTGAATAAGCATTGTGAATGCGTTGTAGAACATAGTTTCAAAATATCGTTTAAACCCATTTGCGATAATCGAGATCTCGAGAGTACAAGTCAATTAAGCAATAAATGACAGATCTTAGTAATGACCCAAAAGGTCGGGTTGTTAGACTCTCCTCCTTCCCTCCTCTTCCCGCTTCGGTGTATACTCACCGCAAACACCACTCGGCAACCCTACTCCCCGCATCCCCTTCCCGAAACGACTTCGTCCCCTCTGAGTACATAGTTGTTAATTCGACTCCAAGTTAAAAGTTAATCTGTCAATGATGAAAGTTTTAAAGTTAAGTCACTATTGGCCTCTTTTGTCAAAATTGATGAAAGTTTTAAAGCTAAGGGTGGAATGGGTGCTCACCTAATGGGAAATGGTAAACTTTTTCTCTAGCGAATGATTTCATACCTGTCAACTTTCCTCAAAATTTCTTATTTTGCACTTTAACACTAGGGGTGCTCCCTACATGAGGAGTGGTAAACAATTTAAAAAATAAATAAATAAATAAAAAACTAAATGTGTGATTGGTTGGAAAAGAGTGAGGCCCACAATTAACCCCCTCTCTCTCCTCTCTCTCTCTCTTCTCTCTTCTCTCTTCTCTCTTCTCTTCTCTTCTCTTCTCTTCTCTTCCCACATCGGTGACTACTCACCGTAATAAGCATTCACCACTTACCGATTTGAGGGGGCGGCACTTTACCGATCGGGAAACATGCTCACCGAAGAGGTCACCGCATGGTGCCCCTTCCACCCTAAAGTCATTATTGACCTCTTTTGTTTTTTTTTGAACGGCAAGGTGTCACAATTTTTTGGGTGCGAGACACCCCACACCCCCCCTCATTGGGGAGGCCCGTCGCCCCACTCCGGCCAGACGTGAGTGTCTTAACCGTGCCCCAGCTGGCATCAGAGTGTGACCGGCGTCCAAAGGAAAAACCCCACAGGTGCCTCGCCCATCGTAGGACTTGACGGGTTGAGAGCCGCCACAGAGGGGAATAAACCGCCTCAAGTGGGGATCGAACCCGGGCATCATGGGTAAAACCCTGGTGCCTCCCCTGCAGCCTGTGGGGATCGAACCGGAGACCTCATGAAGAGGAGGCCAGTCTCTCCACCACTGGGCTGCAAGCTCATTGACCTCTTTTGTTAAAGAGAAATATTTTGTTTTGAGTAATTCGGTGTTATCGATATCAAGAAAAGAGAAATATTTTGTTTTGAGTAATTCGGTGTTATTGATTCTTCATATGTCTAATAAACATTTACATTTTATTTTAGCAATTTTGATAAGATTAAGATATTACCGTTGACTAAAACTCTATAACTGTATTTCATAAAAACCGATGTCAAGCTTCCTAAAACAATATAAGAAAATGCCAAAATAGCATCCAAATTCAAACTTGAACACAATGAGATCTAGAAGTAAAACTACGTATTTGTACATATGCCTTCATTTCGTTGTCAACTTCGAGCACTTGCAACTCTATCCCTAGCAAACAACTCTTTTGAAATTATTTGCAGAGTTTATTTTTATTAGTTTATTTAAATGTCTATTTATTATTAGAAATGACCATACACTTACATAAAAAGTAATTACATACATGTATTGTAAAAAGCTTTCTAAGAATTTGTTAAATAGTATGACCCATTTTTTTATATTTATATGTGGTTTTTTTTATTTATATTCAGATTTACGACCTCAGTGTCAATGAAGAATCAGTTGTTATTATCGTTATTGAGATCCGTGCAGCTTCAAACACTACGTCAAAACAGGGTTTTAGCCACACTTTTTTCCAAAACAGGCTTGCCACAATTTTGATTAAATATGTGGCTAAATGTCATTTATAATATCTTAATACACTTTTAGCCACACATTTTATTATTAATGTGACTATTGTATAACAGCTCAAAACCTTTAGACACACATTTATTATTAATGTGACTATTGTATAACATATCAAAACATTTAGCCACACTTTTAGAAAAAAACTGTGACATTTACTAGCCACAACTAGAAAAGTGTGGCCAAATGTAACTTATTGACACTTTGTTTGTTTGATTTCTTGATTCATGTGACGAAAACATATCTCTTCGAAATCTTTAGTCACACGTTTAATAAAAAAATATGACAATCACTAGCCACAGTAGAAAAATGTGGCCATCTGTAATTATCTGTCACAACTGGTTAATATTGGGGCTAAAGGAATATATATATATATATATATAGGGCAAGGATAAATTGAAAACCCCCTTGAGTTAAAGAAACCCTGAAAACCCAATAATAACCATTGATTAGAGTGGATGGATGGCTAGGATGATTGTTTGCATATCTGATGATTTTTATCCTTTTCTCTCATTATTAAAATATATAGCGTGTACCTAAAGGGTAAAATGGGAAGAATTTTACACTTATTTGACACAAACAAACAAAAACTTTGCATGTGTCAGATCTTTGTTTTTTATGTAATTATCCGTTTTTTCATTTTTATATACATCAGATCTTTTGTTTCTTTTTATATACATTTGTATTTGTATTACATAAAAATGTAACATACATTTTTTAATTGTCAATTTATGCCACATTTGTAATAACACGCTTTATTTCTCTAACATAAAAATATTACATAGAAACGTAACATATAATTTTTACATGATCAATTTTACGTCACATATGTAACACTTTTTTTATAACACAAAAAAATGTAACACTTTGTTTCTGTAACACACACTTTATTTTTTACAATAATCTGGAAAAAAATTGACTACACACTTTATTTTTACAAATAATCTAAAAAAGTGTAACAATGCACTTTATTTTCTGTAACAGACATTATTTCTGTAACACAAAAAAATGTAACAGGCATTTTTGCTTTGATTGATTGTTACATTTCTAACACAAAAAAATGTAACAACGCACTTTGTTTCTGTAACAGTCACTTTATTTTTACAATAAACTGGAAAAAAAGTAACAACACACTTTATTTTTACAACAATCTAAAAAAGTGTAACAATGCACTTTATTTTCAGTAACATGCATTATTTATGTAACACGAAAAAATGTAACATGCATTTTTTCTTTGATTGTTACATTTCGTAACTAAGACACAAAATAATTGTTATGGGAATTGTTACATCAAAAATAAACTTCATTAACGATAATCCAACATAAATAATGTAACTAGCAATGTTACAAAATTTTATATAAAAAATATAACTTCATTAACAAGAATCCAACAACAATAGATGTTTTAGATTCAATCATAAAATCAGTAATAACATTCATCTTCTTAAACAAAAAAAATAAAAAAAAAGTTACAGATCTACAAAACACAAAAAAATGAATATCTACAAAACACAAAAAATTGCAAATATGAAAAGTGCAAAGCTGGAGGACTTTTTAGATCTGGAACACAAAAAAATTGCAAATCTGAAAATTACAAAAAAAAGTTGGAGATCTACAAAACACAAAAAAATAAAGATCTCCAAAAACACAAACATACTTATGGATCTAGAGGATCTTTTAGATCTGGAACATCATGTTCAACATCAAACATCTTTTGGATCATCTTCAACATCTAAAACATCATCTTCAACATCGGATTTGTTAACCACCGCCGGATCTTGGAACCGCCATCGGATCTTGAACCACTCAAAGCACTAAATCCGCCAAGAAAACCAGTGGTTTTGGTGATGATTTGTGGTGGATCGATGGATAAGAAGAAGAAGTTTGAACTACACCGTCACCAGGTTGTTACACTTGTAGATCTATTGTCACACCCTGACTTTTGCGAAAACGTGATTATGGGTGTGACTTTCTTAATACCATAGCATTCAATCATAACAACGCTATATGATAAAACCATTAGATGTTCATCCATAAATTAAGTTTGAAAATAGCACAACATAATTGTTTGAAACATCGACACCAAATTCAAATTGCAAACCACAACAAGTTTTAAGGAGTTCACTAAGACTCGACAAAGGACCTTAAGCAAACCCGAGTTTAGAACCATGTATCTCGTCCAGGATTAAGATACATCTCCTAAACCCTAAAGACTTGGATGACATCTTTTATTTATAACGCAGCTTGAAAACATGCAAACACCTGAGAGATCTACTTAGTTCCCTGAAATACATGTAATTTGAAAACATCAACAAAAGTTGAGCGAGTTCATGTGATTGTGTATATGTATGTATAAAACCTTTGTAAACAGTGTATGTATGTTTGTAAATCCCGGTATGACAGCAAACAAGGAAAAGATCACCAATGGTTTGCAAGGCCACGGATATGTGTGACGACGTAGGAAGGCTCAAACCTAGCAAATTTGTACCGGGCTTCCAGCTGGAAGACATAGTCACCCTATGGGCCACCCTAGTCCTCATGGGTGTGGGCTCGCTACACCCAAATAGATCTATCACTCATGCCCTCGGTCCTTATACGAGGATTAATGGTCTCAAGTATGCGCCTACCCATTCACATGATCTATGGTACTTTCCTAGGCTAACCATACCAATTGTATTTCCTAGGCAGCTCGAATCCCTTGAGCAGACACGACTACCTACAATGTACTAACATCTATTAGACGAACGGGTCGTGCCTTGCCTTAGTATTTACGTTTTTGAGTTACGTTTCTTTTAATATTATCCCAAGTTATAATTACTTGTTAAAATAATAATTATTTTAACATTAAATTATATTTAATTTTTGGAATAATTATTTAAACAGTATTTTTGTAATAATACTTCTCAAGTATTTCCTTCCGAAGGATGGGGGTATCTCATACATGTATCTTCGTATTCTTGTATTTGTAGTTCCAAAATAATATACTTTCAAGTCTAACTTAAAAAAAATATGTAAAATCTTATTTTGTCCAAAGATAATGTATTTCAAGAAAATATATATTTTTCCCAAAAATCATATATTTTCTAAATATTCCAAGAAAATATATTTTTACTTCCTAAAAATAATATATTTTCTCTTTGTCGAAAATATGATATAACTTGGTAATATTTACAAAAATCATATTTTCATTTCTTGTATCCAAAATATTATTTACCAAAAATATATTTATAACGGTATTTTCCGAAATATTTTGTAAGTTACATTCTTGTTCGGTTTGCCAATATTATGTGTGTAACTAATATATTTATTCCTTGAGATTTTTGGTATTATTTTGGATTGTAATTTCTTGGTATTTTGTTAAGTTATATTATTTCAAATCCTAAAATAATATAACCAATACACAAAGTATACAAATAATCACACACAATGTGTCTTCTAAATATATACCTTTCAAATACATATTTAGTTATTTTTATGAGTTAATTACATAGTTAGTCCCTGTGGTTTGCACAAAGTAACATACTTAGGTACTAATAGTTTGAAATAACATTCTAGGGTATTAACTTTTCATTTTGTAACGTTTGGGGGTATTAAGCTTATTTGTAGGCTTAAAATCACATTCTGTTAGTACTTAAGTATGTTATTATGTGCAAACCACAGGGACTACCTATGTTATTACCTTAGAAGTTAATACCTCCAAACGTTACAAAATGAAAAGTTAATACCCTAGAAGGTGATTTTAAACTATTAGTACCTAAGTATGTTATTTTGTGCAAACCACAGGGACTAACTATGTAATTAACTCTATTTTTATTCACAAAAACCAACCTCCAATATTTGTATTTTTGTAACAAAAATTATGGCAAAGTTTATATTGAAAACACATGATCAAAATACACTTGTAAATATTGGTTTGAAAATATTTCTCTAAGTGTTTATATTTTTAGAAAATTTTGCCATAGTTTCCCCTAAAAATGGAGGTGTCCATGCTATCAAAGCATATCATTTTCTTTTTAAAATCATCACAAACAATCAACAATCAACCCTAAACAACTTACACTTACCAAGTGCCAAAACAATGCTATTTACATAACAATCATGAACTTGAACTTTCATAAAAACTTGTAGTAACTTGGCAGTGTCTTTAGTAGGTTTAGTTACTCTCCATAATGTATTTACTTCTTTATAAACTTCATTCTTGAAAGATTTAGGTATTTACAACTTGTAAACATGTTTTAGAAAAACATTTCTTTATGAAATCTTCTTGCTTCACAAGTGTTTCTACACTAATTTAACCCTTAAAAATAGTGTTTGTTTATGTAAGAACTAAGTCTATGTAAATCTCGTTATTTAACTTAGTTTCTTGGGAAAACTATTTTTGAAATCATCCAAGTTTATGTTTAGTAATCATGTTACATGTTTCATTATTCATAAAATCATTTTCATTCTTCAAGTTCATGAGAAACATAAAGTATGATGATCTTGGTCTTTCACAAGATCACCACCTTAACTTACTAGATCATGTGTTATATCACAATCTAGTAGGTTTCATATGATGTCTAACATCATTAACACAAATCATCAATCATCAAGAAGCAAATCAACACTAATCAACAAGTATTCATATGGTTTTAAGCTTATGTTAAAGTTTCATGATTATGTTCTTTGGTGTTCTTTAAGATTAACAATGTTCATCATCTTTTAACCAACAAAATTAGAAGTAACAGGAGATTATAAGGGCCTTACTACTAGCTCTATGGCTAGGGATGAACACAAGAAGTTGAAGATGATAAATGTGTTGGATAAAAGCAAAGGGAAGAGGTCCTTCAAGATCCACAAGCTCCAAACTTCTTTAGACACCTTCTAGTACCTTGTGATGACTTGGGATTGTATGAGAATGAGATGATGATGGTGGTGATGTTGTTGCTTGTTCTCGGCCGAAAAGAGGAAGGGAGGAAGGAGATGGAGTGGTGTGTGTTTGTGTTTGTGTGTGTGAGATAATGAGCATTAGATCTTCTTATAACCATGTTTAAGTTTTATCCAATGGATAAAGTGTTTCTTAACTACAATACAAGATCATCTAAGATATCAAAGTGAATCGAAGGAAGATCAAGTAAGATCATGGGGTAGGGCCACATTGGTGACCGTCCACCATGGTGGGGGGGGGGGGGTCTTGGTTGGTGTTGAATGATAAGTTAAGTTAATTAGTTAGATTCTAAGGGTATTAGTTAGGTGTTATGCATATTACGTGTTATATAGTGTGTTAGGGTGTTCGGGGATCATAACTAGCTCAGAAATAATAAAACAATGCTTCTACTATAATTTTAGTGTTTCGGGTAGTGTCCGGTTGTTCGGTTAGATACCGATTCGTTAAAGTGTCAAACTATACCGTTTAATGTTCTTTATGTACCCTTTTGTGATACTTTTAATTCCCGACACTTAGGAAAGCATTCAGGACCATTTAGTCATATTTTTGCATGATACAAACTTGCTAAAAAGCCGATTTTTGCTGAAATATGCTGAATTCAGCACTTTATGTGGGTTTTAGGCACTTCCCGACACTTAAACTATCACTTAGGAATGCAGTTTTATGGTCCTTACTTCCCTACACACCATACTAGTGTAGTACTTAGTCTCTGGCCCATACTGGGTCTCAAAACACTTTCTGTCTAAGTACTGAACCTCGACAGCATTCTTCTGAGTTATCCGCTAACTGTGCTAGCTGTGCTTTGTGCATCATTTATGTCAATATGGCTTGTATGTAAATATGATGTGACATTATGCCATATGTGATGCACATGTAAGTATGATGCAGTAATCAGAAAGCAGTTAATTGTAATCCAGCACAGTCATTAAGCACTAATCATGGTTAATTAAATTGTACGGATACCTGGATTTTTGACAGTTGTCACATTCTCCCCCTGTTAAGAAAATTTCGTCCTGAAATTTTAGTTCATCTACTAGCTGTAGGGGAGTTGGGGAACAAATGCGGATATTTTGCTTTCATGCGATCCTCACGCTCCTAAGTGAACTCTGGGCCGTGACGCGCTTTCCAACGAACCTTGACAAGTTTAACACTACTCCTTCACGTCTTGTTAACCTTCCAATCAGTAACCTTAACAGGTTCTTCAGTAAAGTGGAGTGTGTCGTCAATGTGGACTTCATCGGCAGGAATGACAACTGTTTCTTGAGTTGGACTCTTTTTCAGATTAGATACATGAAATGTATCATGAACTCCATTCAGTTCCGCGAGTAGATCCAACTTGTAGGCTACAAGACCAATCCTTTCCAGGATTTTGAACGGTCCAATATATCGCGGGTTCAACTTTCCACGCTTCCCAAAGCATGCTACCCCTTTCCAAGGGGAGACTTTTAGTAAAACCATATCTCCCACTTGAAACTCCAAAGGTTTCCTCCTTTGGTCCGCATAGCTCTTTTGTCGATCACGAGCCGCCTTGATGCGCTCTCGGATCTGTATAATCTTGTCTGTCGTCTCTTGAACCAATTCAGGACCAACAAGCTGTCTATCACCCGCGTCTGCCCAGCATAACGGTGATCGACACTTGCGTCCATAGAGAGCTTCAAACGGTGCAGCTTGAATGCTCGCATGGTAACTGTTGTTGTACGAGAATTCTACCAAAGGTAGATGGGTGTCCCAATTGCCACCCAAGTCCATTACACAAGCTCGCAACATGTCTTCTAGCGTTTGAATTGTTCGTTCGCTCTGGCCATCTGTCTGTGGGTGAAAAGCAGTAATCAGATTTAACTGAGAACCAAAGGCTTCTTGGAAGGATTGCCAAATCCTTGTTACAAATCTTCCGTCTCTATCAGAAATAATCGAGAGAGGCACTCCATGTCGTGCAACTATCTCTCTGAGGTACAGCTCGGCAAGCTTGCTAGTTTTATCTTTTTCCCTGATCGGCAGAAAGTGTGCAGATTTAGTCAAATGGTCTACGATTACCCAAATCGTGTCATGACCTCTGGGTGTCTTTGGTAACTTCGTTATAAAATCCATTGAAATCTGCTCCCATTTCCACATGGGTATTTCAGGTTGTTGCAGAAGACCTGAAGGCTTCTGATATTCGGCTTTTACCTTGGCACAAGTCAAACATTTGCCAACATACGTTGCAACGTCGCCTTTTAATCTCGGCCACCAATAAAAATCCTTTAAATCTTGGTACATCTTATCCGATCCTGGATGGATCGAGTACCGTGACTTGTGAGCTTCATCGAAAATTACTTCTCTAAGACCACCAAAGAGGGGAACCCAAATTCTTCCCATGAAACACAACGTTCCTTCCTTATTGGGTACTAACTGTTTCTCCATCCCACTGAGATATTCATCCACAAGATTCTCCTTCTTGAGAGCTTCTGTCTGCGCAGCTCGAATGCGCAATGAGAGGTCCGTTTGAATAATCATTTCCAAAGCCTTAACCCTTATGGGCTTAATCCTCTCTTTTCGACTCAAGGAGACTGCTACGACATTCGCCTTCCCTGGGTGGTACTTGATTTCACAATCATAATCGTTTAACAACTCAACCCATCGTCTCTGTCTCATGTTAAGCTCTTTCTAATCGAATATATGCTGTAAACTCTTGTGATCTGTAAAGATCGTGCATCAGGTGCCATACAAGTAATGTCGCCAGATCTTTAATGCAAACACCACTGCGCCTAATTCCAAATCATGCGTGGTGTAATTTTTCTCGTGAACCTTCAACTGACGCGAAGCATAAGCTATAACCTTCTGTCGCTGCATCAGCACGCAGCCTAAACCTTGACGCAAGGCGTCGCAATATACCACGAAGTCGTCGGTGCCTTCGGGTAGGGATAAGATGGATACATCGCAAAGCTTGTTCTTCAACAACTGAAATGCTTCTTCTTGCTTGTCTCCCCATTCATATTTCCTGTCCTTTTGAGTAAGGGAGGTCAATGGTTGAGCGATTTTTGAAAAATCCTCAATAAATCTGTGGTAATATCCTGCTAAACCTAGGAACTGACGGATCTCGGTTGGCGTCTTCGGAGTCTCCCAATTCTTGATCGCCTCGATCTTTGTGGGATCCACATGGATTCCATCTTCGTTAACCACGTGACCAAGGAACTGAACTTCACGCAACCAGAACTCGCACTTTGAGAACTTTACGTTTAATTTCTCTTTCTTGAGCAGCTCTAAGATAGCTCTTAGATGTTGCTCATGTTCTTCCTTTGTCTTGGAATAAATCAAAATATCATCGATAAACACAATCATAAATTTATCGAGATATGGCTTGCAGACTCTATTCATCAAATCCATAAACACTGCTGGCGCGTTTGTCAAACCAAACGGCATAACCAGGAACTCGTAGTGTCCATATCGAGTCCTAAAGGCCGTCTTTGTAATACTCTCCTCTTGAATTCTCAACTGGTGATACCCTGATCGAAGATCGATCTTGGAGTAGAAACTCGAACCTTGCAGTTGATCGAAAAGATCATCAATCCTCGGCAAAGGATACCGATTCTTGATGGTTAACCTGTTTAGCTCTCGGTAGTCGATAGACATGCGGAAACTACCGTCTTTCTTCTTGACAAACAGCACTGGAGCTCCCCAAGGAGAGAAGCTTGGTTTGATAAATCCCTTGTCCAATAGCTCCTGGAGTTGTGTCGATAACTCTTACATTTCTGAGGGTGCAAGTCAATAAGGTGCCTTAGCTACAGGCGCAGCGCCTGGAACTAAGTCAATGTGAAACTCGACTTGTCTTTGCGGCGGCAATCCTGGCAAGTCTTCGGGAAAGACTTAAGGATATTCCTTCACAACTGGAATGTCTTCTAGCTTTGGATCAGTGGCTTCTTTGTCCACAATGTGTGCCAAGAAGGCAACACATCCTTTCTGCAAACATCTTCGGGCATTCAAACAACTGATAATCCTTAGAGGCGTATCATGTTTCTCTCCGTGCACCACAATAGTTTCTCCACTCGCCATCGGAATGCGAATGATCTTCTCGTGATATACGATCTCTGCTCGGTTGCTCGACAACCAATCCATTCCCACTACCACGTCGAAGCTTCCCAACTCGACTGGCAGAAGATCAAGCGTAAAATCGTGCTCCCCAAGCTCTATTACACAACCTCTAATGACTTCATTCACTTCTACTAGCTTTCCATTAGCTAGTTCTATCGAATACGGAATGTCTAGCTTACTAGCTACCAACCCAAGTATATTCTTAAATTCTAGGGATACAAAACTATAATCGGCACCAGTATCAAACAGTACAGATGCAAAGCGTTCATTGATAGGGAACGTACCAGTGACTACGTTCAGATCTTAGCGAGCTTCCCTCGCTCTGATGTTGAAAACCCTTCCCTGAGCTTGGTTGATTTTCGGGCATTCATGCTTGAAGTGCCCAACATCTCCATAGTTAAAGCAACCGGGTCCCAGACCACTACCATTTCCATTACCACCTTGATTGTTGTTTGCTCCACGGTTTCCACTACCAGCTTGATTCCCAAAATTACCACGATTACCATTACCGCCATTTCCTCCTTGATTGCGGTTTCCATACCCATTTCCACCACGGTTATTGTTTCCATTCCCGCTGCCATAACCTCTCTGACCACCATTACCACGACCAGTACCAGCCCAGCACGTCTCCTTCGAATGACCAACCTTTCCACAAGATTCACATTTTCCAGCTCGGCATCGTCCATGGTGATGCAATTGGCACGCATCGCATTTGGGCAAGGTGCCCATATACCCTTTTCCTTTGTTTTCAATACCAGTTTTGATTTCAACTGGTGAGTACGCCTCTTTCTTCTTGTTAACACTGCTGGTACCCTTCTTGAAGTTTGAGAACTTCCTTTTGTTCTCACCTGATGACTCAACGTGAGTCTCCTTCTTCTTCTAGTCAGAAATCGAGAACTTGTTCAATCTGATAGCTTCTTTAGTTAGTGACACACTTAGATCAATAGCCTCAGTTATCGTTGCAGGCTTTGATGTTGTCACCATGCTCATGATTTGGGGTACCAATCCCCAAATAAAACGCTCAATGCGCTTGAATTCAGATCAACCATGTAAGGAACGACGCGAGATAAGTCATGAAATATCTGCACATATTCAGCAATCTTCGAACCATCCATCTTGAGGTTCCAGAATTCAGTTTCTAACTTTTGGATTTCAGCCCCGGAACAGTATTTCTTGCGCATGAGTTCCTTCATTTCTTCCCAAGACATGGCGTATGCAGCTTCTTCCCCCTGAGTTTGAACTTGGAGATTCCACCAGGATAGAGCACCATCTAGAAAAAGTCCCGAGATGTAGGTGACCTGGTGCTCCGGCGCACACTTGCTCATTCTAATCACAGAATCAGTTTTCTCCGTCCATCTGACAAAAGCTACAGTACCCCCGGTGCTGTCGAAATTCAGAGGCTTACAGTCTAAGAACTACTTATAGGTACAGCCTGTACAAGTAACATCATTCACAGAAAGCATTAGCGAACGCACATGGAATATCCAAAAGTAACGTAATGTGTCTTTTAGTGACTTAAACATTACCAAGAGGTGGGTTGCTTCCCGAGGTACCTCCGCTATGTTTGGAGCCTAAGGCCTCGTGTTGTGCTATCGCTCGTGAAATCCGTTCTTGTAACTCGGCCTCTGTTGTAGGCAATTGGTTGTCTCTTTGAGGAGGCATTTTCTAAAGAAGATTGTATAGGTCAGGTCTTATGCATATAAGTATGTAGTACGCGTATGTAATAACATTTTTCAACTCAAGTAAACACATAACATCACAATCATAACACAAACAAGTAATTCAACATTGCATATAATGAGAACGTTGCGATTGAGCTTTCATATATCATCGACCACGAATACAGTTTTACATGTTTCTACAAATGTACCATATCACATCAAAAGGGACTACAGGGTCACACTACCCTTGTCCAAAATATTCATCAAATTACAACAATCATAAAATCCAAAAGTGGTCTTCAAAAGGCTGTGCAAGCTGGGCTCAATAGCGACAATCTCATCAAAAGTATGCTACCTGCATAAAACCAAAAACCTGCTATGCTGTTGGTGGGGGAGGAGGAGGTGGAGGAACGAAAAGCAAACTGCGCACATGCGCTAACTCCTCCTCAAGAGCATGAATGATACGCAACAGATAACTAATCTGCTGCTCCATAGTAAGAAAACGAATGTCAAAATCCGGGTATGGCAGAAGAGGAGCAGGTGGAGTCGCGAAAGGTGACTGACAAGTATAAGGTGGAGGACGTGGAATCCTCTCTAGCTCCATGACTCTACGATATAACATCTCCTGCTGAAGCTGTAGGGACAGGAGTCATCCCTCGTGTAACCAGTGTTGTGGAAGGATGGTATGGATCAGAGACTGGCATAGTGTTAGGCGGAAACCATATGAGTGGCTCGCCTGACGGTGCAGAAGCAAAATGAGTAGCAGGTGTGAACTGTGGCATGAAGGGAAAAGCTGCTGACACAGGTGGAACATGGCCAGGCTGCTGGCTGGACAGACCTTCCCCTGGACGGGGTGGAGGGATATCCTGTAAGAATGTGATCGGAAGATCCGTGCGGTGTATATCTGACACATGTAGGTGAAACGGGGCAATGTCAACAGGTGCATGTGTAGGTGCAGGTAGGGGAGTAACAGGCTCAACAAAAGGAGGCATGTCATCATCATCCTCTATCCACCCATTGCGGGTGAATGCGTAACGGGGATCTATCTGAGCAGCAAAAGGAGCATGGTAAGCGGCTGCAGGGATCGGATCAGGTACAAGGGGTGCAACAACAGGTCTGTCAACAGGTACAGGGTCATGCTCAGGCAGAGGATCGTGAGCAGGTATAGGCTCGGGTGCAAGCATAGGCTCAGGGTCGGCTGGTGCCAGCTCAAGATCAGCGGGTACATCAAAAAGCTGATCGTCGGGAACGAAGTCAATCTCATGCTCAGGATCAATGTCAGGATCGAACTCAACATCAAACTCGAAGTCCTGTGGAGGAATAGGTGCGACAGACATAGCTGTGTTAGAATCAGAATTAGTGGGATAACACTGCAATCCAAGTGCATGCAAAGTAGTGGATGACACAGACTCGAAAGAATCAGGACCAGAATGATCAGATGAAATCTCAATGATTGGAATCTCAATAAGCGGAACAGCAATGACATCATCGACTGGAGCTCCATCACCCTAGGCATCCTCAGGGGGACCCTCAATAAAAAGATCGATATCATCGTTAGACATGGCATCAAAAGGCAGATCCTCGAGAGGAAAAGCCGCAAGAGGAAGAGGGGGGAGGATCGGGACCACGACATGCTCATCATCGGGATGTACGAGGATGATAAGATCCTGGTCAGGAATGGGAATGAAAAATGGATCCTCGTCAGGTAGACCATCAGCATGCGGTATGTCGTCACCAAAATCAGGTAAAGCAAACGGCTGGAAATCATCGTCATCGTCACTCTCAGTGTCAGAGGTGAAAATCTCAGGGTCCAGGACAATCTCATCGTCCGAAACTATGGCCATAGGGTCTACAGTATCTGACAGCTCACTCTCAGATAAGGACATGGTGTCTGTAACAAAACAATCACAACATATGCACATATATCAACAATCATCAAATCAGCAGGTAAGTAGTAACAATGCAAACATGTATTCATCCTAGTCTTCCCAGACTATCCCACCGAGCCTCTCAGACTGAACCACCTAGTCTCTCAGACTAAACCTCCCGGTTTCTCAAACTTAACTACCCAGTCTCTCAGACTGCCACAGCTAGTCTCTCAGACTAACTCCCCAGTCTCTCAGACCGTATTACCCAGTCTCTCAGACTGAACTATAAACGAATTCCTCAAAATGTGATTTGTGTCTTTTATTTGTAAAAATGTTTGTTTCCTGGATCTGGACGTTTCGTGTATGCAATGTAAACATGTTTGAAAACATTTTCGTGAGAGCCCTAATGATCGTAGTCTAGACTCGAGAAAGAATCCTAGTTCGCTACGATCAAAGCTCTGATACCAAGCTGTCACACCCTGACTTTTGATAAAACCATAGCATTAGATGTTCATAACAACGCTATATGATAAAACCATTAGATGTTCATCCATAAATTAAGTTTGAAAATAGCACAACAAAATTGTTTGAAACATCGACAACAAATTCAAATTACAAACCACAACAAGTTTTAAGGAGTTCACTAAGACTCGACAAAGGACCTTAAGCAAACCCGAGTTTAGAACCATGTATCTCGTCCATGATTAAGATACATCTCCTAAACCCTAAAGACTTGGATAACATCTTTTATTTATAACACAGCTTGAAAACATGCAAACACCTGCCAGATCCACTTAGTTCCCTGAAATACATTAATTTGAAAACATCAACAAAAGTTGAGCGAGTTCATGTGTTTGTATATATGTATGTATAAAACCTTTGTAAACAGTGTATGTATGTTTGTAAATCCCGGTATGACAGCAAACAAGGAAAAGATCACCAATGGTTTGCAAGGCCACTGATATTTGTGACGGCGTAGGAATGCTCAAACCTAGCAAATTTGTACCGGGCTTCCGGCTGGAAGACATAGCCACCCTATGGGCCACCCTGGTCCTCATGGGTGTGGGCTCGCTACACCCAAATAGATCTATCACTCATGCCCTCGGTCCTTATATGAGGATTAATGGTCTCAAGTATGCGCCTACCCATTCACATGATCTATGGTACTTTCCTAGGCTAACCATACCAATTGTATTTGTATGTAATCCTTTCATGTATTTTACCCCCGAAGTTAATAAACAAAACAGTTTAAGGAAAAGGGGTACATGAACTCACAGTCTTGCGTCTTTAGTACTCGCAACTCGAATCCCTTCAGCAAACACGACTACCTACAATGTACTAACGTCTATTAGATGAACGGGTCGTGCCTTGCCTTAGTATTTACGTTTTTGAGTTACGTTTCTTTTAATATTATCCCAAGTTATAATTACTTGTTAAAATAATAATTATTTTAACTTTAAATTATATTTAATTTTTGGAATAATTGTTTAAACAATATTTTTGTAATAATACTTCTCAAGTATTTCCTTCCCAAGGATGGAGGTATCTCATACATGTATCTTCGTATTCTTGTATTTGTAGTGCCAAAATAATATACTTTCAAGTCTAACTTAAAAAAAAATATAAAAAATCTTATTTTGTCCAAAGATAATGTATTTCAAGAAAATATACATTTTTCCCAAAAATCATACATTATCTAAATATTCCAAGAAAATATATTTTTACTTCTCAAAAATAATATATTTTCTCTTTGTCGAAAATATGATATAACTTGGTAATATTTACAAAAATCATATTTTCATTTCTTGTATCTAAAATATTATTTACCAAAAATATATTTATAACGGTATTTTTCGGAATATTTTGTAAGTTACATTCTTGTTCGGTTTGCCAATATTATGAGTGTAACTTATATATTTATTCCTTGAGATTTTTGGTATTATTTTGGATTGTAATTTCTTGGTATTTTGTTAAGTTATATTATTTCAAATCCAAAAATAATATAACCAATACACAAAGTATACAAATAATCACACACAATGTGTCTTCTAAATATATACCTTTCAAATACATATTTAGTTATTTTTATTCACAAAAACCAACCTCCAATATTTGTATTTTTGTAACAAAAATTATGGCAAAGTTTATATTGAAAACTCATGATCAAAATACACTTGTAAATATTGGTTTGAAAATATTTCTCTAAGTGTTTATATTTTTAGAAAATTTTGCCATAGTTTCCCCTAAAAATGGAGGTGTCCATGCTATCAAAGCATATCATTTTCTTTTTAAAATCATCACAAACAATCAACAATCAACCCTAAACAACTTACACTTACCAAGTGTCAAAACAATGCTATTTACATAACAATCATGAACTTGAACTTTCATAAAAACTTGTAGTAACTTGGTTGTGTGTTTAGTAGGTTTAGCTACCCTCCAGAATGTATTTACTTCTTTATAAACTTCATTCTTAAAAGATTTAGGTGTTTACAACTTGTAAACATGTTTTACATAAACATTTCTTTATGAAATCTTCTTGCTTCACAAGTGTTTCTACATTAATTTAACCCTTAAAAATAGTGTTTGTTTATGTAAGAACTAAGTCTATGTAAATCTTGTTATTTAACTTAGTTTCTTGGGAAAACTATTTTTGAAATCATCCAAGTTTATGTTTAGTAATCATGTTACATGTTTCATTATTCATAAAATCATTTTCATTCTTCAAGTTCATGAGAAACATAAAGTATGATGATCTTGGTCTTTCACAAGATCACCACCTTAACTTACTAGATCATGTGTTAAATCACAATCTAGTAGGTTTCATATGATGTCTAACATCATTAACACAAATCATCAATCATCAAGAAGCAAATCAACACTAATCAACATGTATTCATATGGTTTTAAGCTTATGTTAAAGTTTCATGATCATGTTCTTTAGTGTTCTTCAAGATTAACAATGTTCATCATCTTTTAACCAACACAATTAGAAGTAACAAGAGATTATAAGGGCCTTACTACTAGCTCTATGGCTAGGGATGAACACAAGAAGTTGAAGATGATAAATGTGTTGGATAAAAGCAAAGGGAAGAGGTCCTTCAAGATCCACAAGCTCCAAACTTCTTTAGACACCTTCTAGTACCTTGTGATGACTTAGGATTGTATGAGAATGAGATGATGATGGTGGTGATGTTGTTGCTTGTTCTCGGCCGAAAAGAGGAAGGGAGGAAGGAGATGGAGTGGTGTGTGTTTGTGTGTGTGAGATAATGAGCATTAGATCTTCTTATAACCATGTTTAAGTTTTATCCAATGGATAAAGTGTTTCTTAAGTACAATACAAGTTCATCTAAGATATCAAAGTGAATCCAAGGAAGATCAAGTAAGATCATGGGGTGGGGCCACATTGGTGACCGTCCACCATGTGGGGGGGGGGGGGTCTTGGTTGGTGTTGAATGGTAAGTTAAGTTAGTTAGTTAGATTCTAAGGGTATTAGTTAGGTGTTATGCATATTGTGTGTTATATAGTGTTTTAGGGTGTTCGGGGATCATAACTAACTCAGAAATAATAAAACAATGCTTCTAGTATAATTTTAGTGTTTCGGGTAGTGTCCGGTTGTTCGGTTAGATACCGGTTCATTAAAATGTCAAACTATACCGTATAATGCTCTTTATGTACCCTTTTGTGATACTTTTAATTCCCGACACTTAGGAAAGCATTCAGGACCATTTAGTCATATTTTTGCATGATACAAACTTGTTAAAAAGCTGATTTTTGCTGAAATATGCTGAATTCAGCACTTTATGTGGGTTTTAGGCACTTTCCGACACTTAAACTATCACTTAGGAATGCAGTTTTGTGGTCCTTACTTCCCTACACACCATACTAGTGTAGTACTTAGTCTCTGGCCCATACTGGGTCTCAAAACACTGTCTGTCTAAGTACTGAACCTCGTCAGCATTCTTCTGAGTTATCCGCTAACTGTGCTAGCTGTGCTTTGTGCATCATTTATATCAATATGGTTTGTATGTAAATATGATGTGACATTATGCCATATGTGATGCACATGTAAGTATGATGCAGTAATCAGAAAGCAGTTAATTGTAATCCAGCACAGTCATTAAGCACTAATCATGGTTAATTAAATTGTACGGATACCTGGATTTTTGACGGTTGTCACATCTATAGTTTTTGGTAGTTGATTATGAATGATTTTGATAAGAAGAAGGATTTTGGTGGTTGATTATGAAGATCTTAGATCTAGAAATGGTTATCTAGAGAGAGAGAAAGAGAGATAGAAGTGTGTGTCGAAAGAGAGAGAGAAGTGTGCGTCAATGTCTAGTTCAAATGTCAAGTGGTGCATTTATTGTCTTGTCTAGTGCAAATTTCCCAGTATGCCCTCAAGCCAATCTCTTACAAAGAACACGTGGCTACTTCTGGTCCACTTATAGAGTTTTCACAGTTTTCTTAACTGGAGTGGGTTTCTTCATTATAATTAGCCTATATATATACTAGCGGTAAGACCCATGTGCAAACACGGGTCGTTTCTTAGAAAACCATGCATAACATATATTGACAGAACATATAGATATGTCTATAGATATTGTACCAAAACGTGTTATTTATTATAGCTAAAAGACAATTATAAGTAAATATAAAAGATATTTATCAAAGTTAATAAAAGATGTCTAACAAACTTAATAAAATTCATCGGTTACATATGATTATTTCCATTCTCTTATTCATAAAAGAGAGTATCCACCCATTGACAATATAAATTGTTATAAACATAATTACATATGAAAGATGTCTAACAAACTTAATAAAATTCGAATACAATTTAACTTTAACAAACATTATCTAAGAACATACGATCACCTGATCCAACAATCTCCCTATACAATAGATGATACGAGAACCCTTCTTTATTACTGATTTTTATTTCTCATCAACATCTCTCTGATTTGTCCTCTGAATTGTAGTTCAAAGTCCAGGGAGAACATGTCTTCTTCATCATGATGTGCACAAAATGCAACATATAAATTACATCAATTGTGGCGTAAAACTAACAAAAGAAGCAAAAAGGCAGCTAAATCTAACATAAATACAAGAAAAGGAACAAACGCGGCATACCCGACCTCCCCGACAGCATATTCCCAAGCAAAACAAGAAAAGAGAAGGCTGAACACGCCCCGTGCTCAGTGAACATGGGGGCGTGCCCAAGTGCCAGCATAAAAGACAAAGCTATAGAAGCTTCTATCGCCCACCACGGGGCCGTGCTCAGCGGACACGGGGCCGTGGTCAACTATAAGATTCGTAGAATCCAGGCAAATCTCGATAGTACAGATATGCTTCTGCACACGGGGGCGTGCCCAGCGGACACCGGGGCATGGTCAACTAATGCAGACAAACTGCAATTAATGAAGACAGAGAAGAGGATGGACAAGGGGCCGTGCCAAATGGACACGGGGCCGTGCCCGAGCTGCTGTTCAGGCTATAAATAGGGGTGCTTGGCTCATTTGCAAACCATCCCTTGGCACACCACCTCTCTCACACTTCACCCACCACCCACCACCATCACAAAACCATCATCCACCACCATCTTCCATTGTCCATCATAGAGTGAGTGAGTCGTCTCGGGATCCAAGATTGATCGTAAGAGTTCTTGACAATCAAAGGCCATGTTTGCCTAAGTCTCTTACATCACTTGGTGAAGACAAGTGTCTAGTGTAATACTTTTTATTTTTAATCTTTTCGCACTTTTTACTTGGTTATGTATTAATGACTTTAATAACTAGTTTCTTATGTTGAAGGTGATTCTTCCTTATCGTTTGTCCGTGGTGTCTTGGCATTATTTTACTGTCTATATAAAATAAAAGATTTTCACCATTCATATCTCCACGGTCTATATGGAGGTATGTTGGCTACCTGGTCGGGGGTTAAGGGAACGGTTTGGTAAGAGTCTTGCCTTGTTCAGTGTATAGATCCTGCAAGGACCTAGGTCAAATTTAGTAGGACCTCCTTCAATACCCACCGGTATTGGATGGCGGGGGTCCAAACTCTTTGATCCCCTCATATGTAAGCTACTATTAATACTTTAATCCGGCTACTTAAGACTGTATCCCTGCTGACTCAGACTACTTAGCCGAGGGTAACGTCACCTTCAAAAGAGGGGCCTACCATAATATGCATTAATAACTTAATTAATTATCTTTCAATAATCCGACCCTTTAGGATTGTATCCTTGCTGACTCAAACTACTGGGTTGAGGGTAACGTCACCTTCAAAAGAGAGGCCTACTACAATAACTAAGATAATCTCTTAAAAAGTACAAAAGTGCGGAAATAATCAAAGGTTACACTAAGCACGAGTCGGAGCCAAGTGATTCGTCTTGTCTATCTGTTTTTATTTTTATTTTATTTTTCAGCATTTTAGTTAGTTTTATTTTTTTTCTTATTTAAAAACCTTTTTTCTAATTTTTGATTTGATTAGACGTTGAGGATAAACCGGTACTAAAAGCTCTTGTGTCCTTGGACGACCTCGGTATCTTGCCAACACTATACTACGCTCACGATGGGTGCACTTGCCCATATGTGTGTTTAGTGTTAGTAAAATATCGTGTTAAAAAGGGCTTAACATATACATTAAAAACTAATAACACTCACGCGCATCAAGTTTTTGGCGCCGTTGCCGGGGACACAAGGATTTTAAGAAAGTTAGGAATCAACGGCCTAATCGTTTTTTCTAATTTTTCTGTTTTTTTTAGGATTTTCTTAGTTTTTCAGTTTCTGTAGAGCTCAGCACGGGCCGTGCCTGGTCGGACATGGGCCGTGCCCAACATTGTTCCTAGCAGTCTTTATTTTCCGAGTTACAGAGAGCTGAGCACGGGGCGGTGTAGGTGCAACACGGGGCCGTGTCCAACTCCCCAGTAACAGGGATCCGGAAAACAATCACTGTATCTCCGACCACGGGCCGTGTTCACCTGAGCACGGGGCCGTGGTGAACCTTCTGACCAACGTTCTTTTCTGTTTTTATTGCAGGACTAGGAACCCAGGCGCCACATCTGAACTTTCTACGTAGTGTATGAGCTCCAGTTCTAGTAGAGACATAAAAGAACCTCTAGAAGAACCCGAACGCTTTCTCAGAAAAAGACTTAAAGCTAAAAACCAAGAGAAAGTTTCAGGGGACCCACTTCCTATGGCGGACCAACGTACCCTCATGGATTAGCTACGACCCACCGTGGGTAATCTCGGCGCCGCTATCAATGCACCGAATGTCGAAGCCAACAACTTTGAACTTCGGCCGCATTTGATACAAATGCTTCAAAACTCCGCAACCTTCCATGGGCTTGCGGACGAGGATCCTCATCTACATATTATTAATTTCTTAGAAATATGTGATACCTTTCGGATCAATGGAGCATCAAACGACGCCATCCGCCTTCGTATGTTTCCATTCTCACTAAAATACCGAGCTAAGGCTTGGCTTAACACCCTCCCAGTTGGTTCAGTAAACACCTGGGATGAACTAGCCCAAAAGTTTCTATATAAGTATTTCCCTCCTGCTAAAACGGCTAAATTAATGACTGAAATTAACACATATTCACAAGAGGATGGGGAATCCTTATATGAAACTTGGGAAAGGTTCAAGGAGCTACTAAGAAAGTGTCCTCATCACGGTCTTGCGGTATGGCAACAAGTATCCACTTTCTACAATGGGTTGTTGCCATACACAAGACAAACACTTGATTCTAGCTCCGGGGGACTTTTAGGTAATCATCGCCCAAATTAAATATATAATCAAATTGAGGAAATTGCTCAAACCAATTTTCAGTGGCACACTCCCCGAGGCAATAAATCTATTGCCCCGGGCGCCCATAAGGTTGATGAAAGAACTTCTTTGCAAGCCCAAATCGAGGCCCTTTCTTCAAAAATCTAAAAGTTAGAAATGGCAAAAACGGTCTCGGTAATGGCTTGTGAAGGGTGTGGTGGGCCACATGAAAATTGGAGTTGTATGAAAGAATTAGATGATCAAACGGAAACGGAAACGGTAAACTACATTGATAATAGACCTAGGCCGTCGGGTCCTCCAACGGGTACCTACAACCAAGGATGGCGTAACCACCCTAACCTTGGATGGAGAGATCCCGGCAATAGTAGTAACCAACAAAACCAACGAACTAACTTTCAACAACCACAAAATTTTTCTCAACAACAATGTGGACGAGAAAGGCTTGAAGATACTGTATCTCGCCTCATCTCCAACACCGAAAAGAAAAACTCGGATCGATTTCAACAATTGGAATCGAATTATAGAAATCAACAAGCTAGCATTCAAAACATTGAAAAACAATTAAATCAAATAGCTCAAAATTTCTCCGAGAGACCACAAGGCGCGTTACCAAGTAATACCGAAACTAACCGAAAGGCGCAAGTACATCTCATAACATTAAGAAACCGTACCGTGGGTCCCGAAGAGGCTCCACTTCCACCAACTGAAAGAAGCCAATCTAGCCCAACCACAACTCCACCCGCGCCCCAACAAGAGAAGGCTTCCCCACCAGTTCAAGAACCTACTAAGACTCCTCTGGTTCCATACCCCGGTCAGTTAATTCGTCAAAAGACCGATGAGCAATTTCACAAAGTTCGAAAATTTACTAAAACAATGGCATGTTAATATTCCATTTATCGAGGTCCTAACTCAAATGCCTAAATATTCAAAATTTATGAGGGACTTCCTCACTCATAAAAGGAAAATTGAATCATTGCAATTAGTTAACTTAGGCGAAGAATACTCCGCCTTACTACTCAACAAACTCCCACAAAAGAAACTTGACCCCGGAAGCTTCACAATTCCTTGCTCGATTGGGAAATCCCCCATTCGTAATGCACTAGCCGATCTCGGGGCAAGCATCAACCTCATGCCCTCATCAATGTTCAATCGACTCGGCTTAGGAAAAACAAGTCCTACAAAAATAAGCATACAACTCGCCGATAGATCCGTCAAATATCCACAAGGTGTCCTTGAAAATCTATTGGTCAAAGTCGGCGAATTTGTCTTTCCGGCCGACTTTGTCATACTAGATATGGAGGAAGATACTGAAGTACCACTCATCCTAGGGAGGCCATTTCTAGCCACAGCCCAAGCAGTGGTAGACATGAATGACGGAACACTAACATTGAAGTTTGGGGACGAGGAAGTAAAGTTTGGAGTTGGAGAAAGAGTAGAAGACGAAGACCCGGTCAACTACATGAAGGTCATAGACTCTAGCTTGGACGACGCTCTCCGACGGTGTAGCATGGGATTCAAAACATCCCACTTGGGTAACATATGACCAGGCTTTGGGTCTAGCCAAGGACCCTTATAAACGTGGCGCACCACGGAGGCATTCCGCGGAACTATCCTTAGTTTAGTTTAGATTAATTTTTATGTTTTCTAGTTTAGTTTTAATTTTCAGGAATAAAAACACACTCGGGGTGGTGAAGGATAACAAGGAAAACTTGAACCAGCACCCCATGCACGAAAACAGGGCCATCCGACCAAATTTTCTTCATTACAGCAAGTTCAGCACGGGCCGTGCCCGCCCAACACGGCCTCGTGCTGCACAATCTGCAGAAAATGCCCAGTTCAGGTAACTGGACATGGGGCGTGTTCACCCAACACGCCCCTGTGCCCAGGCTTCTGTTTCTCTTTATTCATTTCTGTTACTGGCAATCTGAACACGGGGCCGTGCCCGGACAACACGGGGCCATGTCCAGACACCCAGTAACATAAATTTTTCTTTTTCACACCTTTTTACACATTCAATCAACCTAAAAACTTATTTTTGGGACACATTGAGGACAATGTGTAATTTAAGTGTGGGGGGGATGCTAAAACTTTGAATCTTCCGAGTCCTAATCACAAGCCTTACACAAAACTCTATTGGAACCGCTAATCACCCCAATTTTTTTCAAATTTTTTTTTCATTTTTACTTGTCTAGGTTTAATTTGGGAATCTCAAATTCTAAAAAGATTATATTTTTACAAATTTACAACCGATAGCGTCGTGATAAAAAGAACCAACATAAGAAAATTATGAAACGGCATGACAAGTTTAGTTAAAATTTGATTATATATACTTGATCACATAAAAACCCATTCCCACAAAAAGTGAGTTTTGAGCCTTTATTGAGCATACAAATACGTATCTTTAAACTAAATGCTCATTTTTCGTTTCTTGTGTGAATAGCCACTTGGTTCTTACGACTCTAGAACTTGCCACGATGATACATTCCCGGTCCTTACCAACTTAAACCTGAGTAAGTAAATGATGGAGGCATTAGGACTAACCCTTTTTATTTCTACACCATTATTTTTCTTTTTTTTACCACCTACCCAAAATCCCCCTAGTTAACCCCTTTGAGCCTAAACCTTTTCATTTCTTAACCCTAAAACAAACACCCTTTTTACCCACCAAAACCCTTTTTATTTTAAACCCTTTGTTTTAGTAACAAGCTCGGTTTTTCGTATGACTTTTCAAAAAAAAAAAAAATGTTGATGATGAAGCAAAAGAGAAATAAACAAACAAGTTCATCCAAAATAACTTTGTTTGAATAATGGCTTCATCAAAATAAAAATTGCAAAAAATAAAAAGTCTTACGAAAACCGACGCTTTTTTACGCCTTTCGCCCTTTTACTAACCACTAACCCAACCACCTACCTTTAACCCAAGCCTAACCCTTCACCCAAAAGTCCTCTTGATATTTACCAAGGTATATAGTTAAAAAGGAGGAGGATTGATTGCTTGGCAAGCCTATGGTAGGAATAAGTTCCATGCCGCTCTCGAGTGATTCACTAAAATACATCTTCGGCCGAGTGTTGAGTAATCCCCCGTGAGGTATGTGAACTTGTATATAAATGGAATTTTAAAAAAGGCATGTTATGCCCTAATAAGTAATTTATCTTATGTAATGTTTTAAATAAATCATGACGAATAGGATTGTAAATAAATAAAAATAAAAATTAATAAAGAATCTTGGAAATCCCGACACTCTATGACAAGCCCAAAAAACCTTCTCTTCTACCCATTCCATTTGGGAGTGTAAAGCCACATTATAAAGAGTTTTGCTTGAGGACAAGCAAAGATTCAAGTGTGGGGGTATTTGATGTGCACAAAATGCAACATATAAATTACATCAATTGTGGCGTAAAACTAACCCCTTTTTAGTACTAATGTTGGAAAAAGTGTGCTTTTGTCTTCCTTTTGTATTTTCAGGATTAAATGAGCTCAAATTAATAAAAAAAGCAAAAAGGCAGCTAAATCTAACATAAATACAAGAAAAGGAACAAACGCGGCATGAACGACCTCCCCGACAGCATCTTCCCAAGCAAAACAAGAAAAGAGAAGGCTGAACACGCCCCGTGCTCAGTGAACACGGGGGCGTGCCCAAGTGCCAGCATAAAAGACAAAGCTATAGAAGCTTCTATCGCCCACCACGGGGCCGTGCTCAGCGGACACGGGGCCGTGGTCAACTATAAGATTCGCAGAATCCAGGCAAATCTTGATAGTACAGATACGCTTCTGCACATGGGGGCGTGCCCAGCGGACACGGGGGCGTGGTCAACTAATGCAGACAAACTGCAATTAATGAAGACAGAGAAGAGGATGGACAAGGGGCCGTGCCAAATGGACACGGGGCCGTGCCCGAGCTGCTGTTCAGGCTATAAATAGGGGTGCTTGGCTCATTTGCAAACCATCCCTTGGCACACCACCTCTCTCACACTTCACCCACCACCCACCACCATCACAAAACCATCATCCACCACCATCATCCATTGTCCATCATAGAGTGAGTGAGTCGTCTCGGGATCCAAGATTGATCGTAAGAGTTCTTGACAATCAAAGGCCATGTTTGCCTAAGTCTCTTACATCACTTGGTGAAGACAAGTGTCTAGTGTAATACTTTTTATTTTTAATCTTTTCGCACTTTTTACTTGGTTATGTATTAATGACTTTAATAACTAGTTTCTTATGTTGAAGGTGATTCTTCCTTATCGTTTGTCCGTGGTGTCTTGGCATTATTTTACTGCTATATAAAATAAAAGATTTTCACCATTCATATCTCCACGGTCTATATGGAGGTATGTTGGCTACGTGGTCGGGGGTTAAGGGAACGGTTTGGTAAGAGTCTTTCCTTGTTTAGTGTATAGATCCTGCAAGGACCTGGGTCAAATTTAGTAGGACCTCCTTCAATACCCATCGGTATTGGATGGCGGGGGTCCAAATTCTTTGATCCCCTCATATGTAAGCTACTATTAATACTTTAATCTGGCTACTTAGGACTGTATCCCTGCTGACTCAGACTAATTAGCCAAGGGTAACGTCACCTTCAAAAGAGGGGCCTACCATAATATGCATTAATAACCTAATTAATTATCTTTCAATAATCCGACCCTTTAGGATTGTATCCTTGCTGACTCAAACTACGGGGTTGAGGGTAACGTCACCTTCAAAAGAGGGGCCTACTACAATAACTAAGATAATCTCTTAAAAAGTGCGGAAATAATCAAAGGTTACACTAAGCACGAGTCGGAGCCAAGTGATTCATCTTGTCTATCTGTTTTTATTTTTATTTTATTTTTCAGCATTTTAGTTAGTTTTATTTTTTTCTTATTTAAAAACCTTTTTTTCTAATTTTTGATTTGATTAGACATTGAGGATAAATCGGTACTAAAAGCTCTTGTGTCCTTGGACGACCTCGGTATCTTACCAACACTATACTACGCTCACGATGGGTGCACTTGCCCATATGTGTGTTTGGTGTTAGTAAAATATCGTGTTTTATAAATTTAAAACTTGGCTAAAAAGTGTTAAAAAGGGCTTAACATATACATTAAAATCTAATAACACTCACGCACATCAATCATCCCTCTCAAGTTGAAGGTCCAACAAATCTTGGAGATCGTATGCATTCAGATTATATGCACTACCCATTTTAATCTCTTCAACACTACCATCTGATCTGATCAAAGTCAATACTTGGGTTTTTGAGCATGACTTCCACTTTACTATTTTTGGATCAGTTGGCTTTCTTGGGCAAAGAATTAGTGAAGATGAGTTTGGTGATTGTGGCCTGCTAACTAAATTTGCAATTGATTCAGACAAATCAGATGATGAGAGAAGTTTTTTCGAAGTACCGATTTTTGGAGACAGAGCAGCAGTTGTAGGATAGACTGAGTTTTAAAGAACATTTGAATGTTCAGCTCTAACTTCTTCCAGCTTTTTGCAGGACTCAACTATCTTCAGTTTAGACCACCTAGCAATGGATCTAACTGGACCATAATCAGCAGCCACAAGCTCTGCTCTCATTCTTTTAAACTTCAATACCTCATCTGAATCCACTGCTTTGACTTTCTTCCAATTAGGTTGAGTTGGCTTTACCAGAGGATCATTGTTCATTTTCGTGATTCTATCGATATGAGTTTTTCTCTTACGTGTGGAGATGATTTTTGGTGAAGGAGAATGTTTTGGTAGTGAAGATGAATGTATGGGAAATCTTTGTGACATTGGAGATGGTTGGATTGTGGTTGGTGTAGTGAAAATGATCATGGCAGATGTTTGAGAAACTTCTGCTGAAACAACTGGTGTCTCAGCAGTTGTTTGGTAAACATCTGCTGATACTTTTGTGTTCCCAACATCTATTGATAAAATGGGTGATGATGGTGTGGAAGGTATTTTCTCCTTCTTTTGTAGTGGTTTTTTTGGAGAAGGTTGGGATTTAGGTTGAGCAAGCGATACAATTTCTGTAGGATTAGCTTTTAAATCTGGTGGCAACTTTCTCAATGAATCTTTCTCCCCCTTTTTGGCATCATTATCATCATCATCATCATCTTTCTCAAATATTGATGTAGAGGTGGAGCCAGTAAGTTCCAACAGATGTTCCTTAATGTTCATAATGTTTGCTTGTGTGTCTTTATACCTGGCATCAACCAAATTTCTGATAAATTCCAAACTGAAATTACGGTTACTTTCAGCTAAATTCCTCTGAGTTTGATGGATGGGTTGCATAGAATTCCAAAGCTCATTGGCAATTTCCTGTCTGGTAGGTTGACTTTTAAAAAGCTCTACCATCTGCTTAATCAATTCTTTCATTTCAACAACATCTGTTTCAATGGTAGACACTCTAACCGTCAAATCCTTATAACTTAATTCATTACCTACTTTAATAGGATCATCTGAATTCCCACCTGTAGTGGTTGTATTTGTTTTGATAATAGGAGAAGTCTCCATATCATCAGAAACAGATGCCCCTTTTTCTTCGTTCTGGGGACTTCCCACTGAAGCAGAGATTACAGTTGTAACCTCATCAGTAGTTGCCTTCAAGGGAGTCTTAATGATGTAACCACTGTCCAACTGATCACCAATGGGTTCAATAATTGTAGTGGCTACTCCACTTGAACTACCACCAAGAGTTTTGTAATACTCAACGGGGATAACCTCCTCAACTGTTTGTAGGATAGGAGATTGAATTGGTTCAGACACAGGCATTTGTTGCGATCTACTCTCAGTAATGTGTGCATTAGAGGAACTGTTTTCTTTCTGAAATTCAATTGCTTCAAACAGAGGTAATATTGTTGATGGAACTTGAGCCGAGGGTTGTGGTGTAGAAAGAGTGATTGCCTTGGGAGAGGGACTTTTAAACATACTTTCATATGAAAGGTCTACTTCATGTTGTGGTGTCCCTGTACTTACAACATGATCCTTTTGTGACAATACATGAGGAGTTTGGATGGGTTGAGATCTTTCCAACAACTCTGAAGAAGTAGCAGCAGTGGTTTCAAGTGACATTTGTGTTGTCACTGCATTAACCTCTGGGATCTCATCTTCCAGAGGAACCTTTTTATTTTGTTTAGTTTTGATGGACTTTTTGGATGTGACAACTTTCTTTTTGCATTTTCCTGGTGTGTATTTCACAACACCGGTTGTGGTGTCATGATCACCAGGACCAGTTCGCTGAACAACATAAGTTTGAGCAATTGATGCGAACGCATCTAAAACAGGCTCATCTCCCTTTGTTTCAGTTGTTGAAACTTTTGACTCTTTATCCATAAGTTTAGTAAAAGTTTTACTTGTAAGACTATTTATTTGAAAAGCTACACCTTGTTCAAAATCTGTTTGTGACACTTGTTTTCGTAGGTAGTAGCTTAGAAGTCTTGGATACAACAGAAAAGCATTACTACGAACACCTTTTTTCAAATTTTTCACATTATTTAACAAATCAGAAAACAGTGCTTGTGATAAATTGTAATCAGATTTTGTTAAAATAGCATAACCGAAATACTGAATGTTCAAAGGTATCTCATTAAATGCGGTGGTCTTGGCTGAGAGACAAATTAAAAGAGTATAAAACAAAAATTTCATTCGCGGAGGGAAGTTTCTTTGTAGATAGTAACTTCCTTTAATTGTGCATCATACCCACTTTCAATGAACTCTGTATGAAGTTCAAGTTTTCAAAGTTGTTCTTACCTCCCAAGTCGTCCAATGCAAATGTAGTGGAAATTGTAAAGGGAGAAATTCATACCACACTTTCCCCGACCTTAGATGTGATGGCAACTGGATTATTATCTTCAGCCTCTATTTCAGCATTAAACCAAAATTGTCGGAGTGTTTCTTTATGAACCGGAGCATCGGCAGTAAGAATTGATTTGTATTTCGATGACGTTAAAAGGTCAATTATTGAGTGATAGCTAGTATTTTTGCTGGTTTTCTCGAAGATGGGGAGGTAGTTGTGAGGGTTTTTGATGTTCAGAGACATGATCGGAAAAGAAGGTGATTTGGAGATGAAACAGAGTTTAAATTGGAGGGTTTTTAATATGTTGGAAACTGTTTTTGAGAATTTTGAATTCGAGACTGCAGTGGTAGAACCTCGATTTAGGGATGAAACAACTTTTATATAGAGAGAATAAGTGAATGCTGACGTGGCAGTAGTTACAAATATTTGATGGCTAAGATCTGTCCACGTCAGAACCTCTCTTGCGATAACCGATGACAGTTGTTTGGAAACCTCTGTTGGTCGTTGGGAACAGTGTAAGTCAAACAGTTGTTAGATAAACAGAAATTATGAGAACAGATGATAACTTTCAGCAGTAGTTTTATTTTTAGCTAACATCTGTCCACGTCAGAACCTCTATTGTCATAATGGATGACAGTCAGCAGTTTAGGAAATCAACAATCATTAGGATAAACAGAAATTATGACAACAGACGGTAACCTTTAATAGTGGATGTATTTTTAGGCAAGCAGAAGTTTCAAAAACAGTTTTTTTCAATCGGTGTAACTCAACTGTCGTAAGTCTAACATCTGTTATTAGCCCAACCACTGTTAGTATCAAATCCTCTGTTAAACATTTTAAGATTGAATATGATATGTTGTTCGTTAACATCTGCTGACCCATAGCAGACCTTTGCATCTTCAGACATTTATTCATCAGCAGATGCTCTCTTTTGTCAGACTTTAGCTACAACACACCTTTTATAACACAAAATATACCGTAAATTCTTCCAAAAAACTGTTGTTGATAAACAAAATTATATAATAATACTTATAGCAGACGCTATATAAAAATACTTATTCATTATTAGCCCAACCCTTGTTAGAATCAAATCCTCTGTTAAGCATTTTAAGATTGAATATCATGTGTTGTTCGTTAACATCTGTTGACCCATAGCAGACCTTTGCATCTTCAGATATTTATTCATCAGCATATGCTCTCTTTTGTCAGACTTTAGCTACAACACACCTTTTATAACACAAAATATACTGTAATGTAACACCCCGTGTTTTTGAAAGTCAAAGTCAAGGTCAAAGTCAACGACCGATCGCGCGACTTGACTGATAGTGAATCTCTTTTATGTGTTTACTTTAGTTGTATTATGTGGAGTAAGTGTCAATAATCGCAGTAATCGACGGGTGTTAATCGCTATTTAATCGCCTTACGACTGTGAACTATAGGAAGTAACAATGCGATAAAGTTAACTAAACGATTCTCGAACTATGCTAATCGAATCGACATCGAATGGTAATCGCACTCGCAACTTGAAATACGCTTTTGGTTATAATTATACGTGTGTGTGTGCCTTATGTGTTACTTGTGCATGTTTATTTATGTTATGTCGTGGTAATCAATCAAATCGCAATCGAAACTCAAACGCAATCGAACTCAATCGCAATCGAAATGGTATGATAATTGTTGGAGAAGAGATAGTGCAAGATATGAGTAGTTGGGATTAAAAGTAATTTGACTAGGAAACTCTATCACATCGAATCGCTCGCAATCGCAATCGAAACAGCAAAAATCATCTTGCCGAGCACTTGAACCAGGTGCCAGCCGGCCGGATTGCCATCCGACCGGGCTGCCACTTGATCTAAGTGGCAGGCTGCCATCCGACCGAGATGACATCCGACCGGCCAGTCCCTTTCCACTTTGGGTATCCTATAAATACCCCATGTCACTTTAATTCTTTCCACTTTTGGCAAGTGACGTCCGACTAGTTCCTTTTCCTCGCTTTTTCTCCGATTTCTCGCAATCCCGGTAAGATCTCGTCCTAAATCTTGTACTTCCTTGATCTACACGCACTCCTACACCTTTCTATCTTTTAAATCTTAACTTTTAACCGTGAAATCATCAAGATTCAAGGTGTTCTAGGATGACGTCATCATGGGTTCTTGAAGAACTTCATGTTTTGGCCTCAACCCACCAAGAACAACTTAGATCTAACCGATTTCTACATAAACAAACGAAGATCTTTCATAGATCTAAACATATCCACAGTGAAGAGGATTGAGAGAAGGTTTTCCAACTTTCTTTCAACTCTTTTACACTCAATGCATTCAAAACTGGTAGAATCGGAGCTTGTGCCGACTCACTACCCGATCTTGTGGTTGTCTTAGTTCAAGATCCGCATTCTATCCACGAGACTATCGATTTCGGGTTAACCAAGAACTAATATCTTAAACCGGTGGACTGACCGAATTTGGGTGGTTCCTGTTCAGTCGGGTCACTAGAGCTTAGGATGGGACTCAGTTGGTTAGCACGATATCAACCCATCTCGATAACACGACAAATAATCAAAATGGCCTAGTGTAGGACGAACTAAACAGCCAGGACGGAGTGCCGTCCGATCGGAGTACTGTCCGAACGGACAGCCATCCGAGCGACCGTCTGTCTGAACGACTTGCACCTTGGGTCCCACACTTAACTACTTTCCAACGATTGAAGTCTGGTTGTTGAACGAGTTGCTGTCCGACCGGACTACCATCCGAACGGACCGCCACCCGAATCATGAGACATTTGGACTTTAAACCTTAAACAATTTTCAACATGTTCAACAACAGAGTTGCCACCCGCTCGGATGGATATCTGACCGAGTGACCGCCCTGGTGTGAACTTGTTCTCACTAAGGAACCTCGCCATTCGAGTCGCTGTCCGACCGGATGACCGTCCGACCTTAAAGGTAGAGATACTTCAACGTTTTTAAAATGCTACAACGAAAACTTCAAAGGTCAAGCCATCATACACAAACATATCTTTCTCAAAGGAAGAAACAATCCACTCGAATAGTCATCCGACCGGGCTACCGTCCGACCAGATAACCATCCGAACGGATTGCCATCTGCACGAACTGGTCGTCCGATCGGATTACCATCCAACCGAACTGCTGTCCGAGCCACTTACACCTTGCATCGTTTTACGCGTCGCTTATCGTATTACTATCGTTCTGATCAGGCTAACCCTACTCCCTAGCGCTCCCTTCAATCCATCAATCGCTGTGAGTATACTCGATCCCTTTTTGCTTTATGCACTTTTGGGTGTTACATACATTACTTGTACAAAATCACATTGAACACACTACACAATACTTTAAACGCTAACCGTTACCGCATGTTATACGTAACTTAATGAATGCTTGTTTGTTATGTTTACACATGGAATGCTGTCTACCTGCCTTAGCAACGATAGTACTATAGTTTGGACTCAGCACCCGTTCACTCGAGGGTTGTTAAGGACAATTATTTGCATGGATTACAGTGGTGATCATGTATTACGAACTGCCTTGGGCAGTCAACCCGCAGTCATTGGGATCGATAGGTTCATGTCGATAACTAACATGCCTCATTTCAATCTATGTATGATGCGTGTGAAGTGTGTACATAAGTTTAAGTATATTTTAAGCCCTTTTACATTTTCTTTAGCCAAGTTTTAAATTAATAAAACACGATATTTACTAACACTAAACACACATATGGGCAAGTGCACCCATCGTGGGCGTAGTATAGTGTTGGTAAGATACCGAGGTCGTCCAAGGACACAAGAGCTTTTAATACCGGTTTATCCTCAACGTCTAATCAAATCAAAAAGTTTAGAAAAAGGTTTTAAACTAAGAAAAATATAAACTAACTAAAATGCTGAAAATAAAAATAAAAGAAAAAACAGATAGACAAGATGAATCACTTGGCTCCGACTCGTGTTTAGTGTAACCTTTCATTATTTCCGCACTTTTGCACTTTGTTAAGAGATTATCTTAGTTATTGTAGTAGGCCCCTCTTTTGAAGGTGACGTTACCCTCAACCCAGTAGTTTGAGTCAGCAAGGATACAATCCTAAAGGGTCGGATTATTGAAAGATAATTAATTAAGTTATTAATGCATATTATGGTAGGCCCCTCTTTTGAAGGTGACGTTACCCTCGGCTAAGTAGTCTGAGTCAACAGGGATACAGTCCTAAGTAGCCGGGTTAAAGTATTAATAGTAGTTTAACTTATGAGGGGATCAAAGAGTTTGGACCCCCGCCATCCAATACCGTTAAGTATTGAAGGAGGTCCTACTAAATTTGACTCAGGTCCATTACAGGATCTATACACTGAACAATGGCAAGACTCTTACCAAACCGTTCCCTTAACCCCCGACCAGGTAGCCAACATACCTCCATATAGACCGTGGAGATATGAATGGTGAAAATCTTTTATTTTATATAGACAGTAAAATAATGCCAAGACACCACGGACAAACGATAAGGAAGAATCACCTTCAACATAAGAAACTAGTTATTAAAGTCATTAATACATAACCAATTAAAAAGTGCGAAAAGATTAAAAATAAAAAGTATTACACTAGACACTTTGTCTTCACCAAGTGATGTAAGAGACTTAGGCAAACATGGCCTTGATTGTCAAGAACTCTTACGATCAATCTTGGATCCCGAGACGACTCACACACTCTATGATGGACAATGGATGATGGTGGTGGATGATGGTGTTATGGTGGTGGTGGGTGGTGGGTGAAGTGTGAGAGAGGTGGTGTGCCAAGGGATGGTTTGAGCTTGAGCCAAGCACTCCTATTTATAGGCTAAACAGAAGCTCGGGCACGGCCCCGTGTCCGGTGGGCACGGCCCCGTGTCCACATCCTTCTCTGTCTTCATTAATTGCTCTTGTCTGTATTAGTTGATCACGGCCCCGTGTCAGCTGGGCACGACCCCGTGTGCAGAAGCATATCTGTACTATCAAGATTTGCCTGGATTCTGCGAATCTTACAGTTGAGCACGGCCCCGTGTTCGCTGAGCACGGCCCCGTGGTGGGCGATGGAAGCTTCTACAACTTTGTCTTTTATGCTGACACTTGGGCACGCCCCCGTGCTCACTGAGCACTGGGCGTGTTCAGCCTTCTGTTCTCTTGTTTTGCTTGGGAAGATGCTGTCGTGGGGTCGGGCATGTCACGTTTGTTCCTTTTCTTGTATTTATGTTAGATTTAGCTGCCTTTTTGCTTCTTTTGTTAATTTGAGCTCATTTATTCCTGAAAATACAAAAGGAAGACAAAAGCACACTTTTTCCAACATTAGTACTAAAAAAGGGTTAGTTTTATGCCACAATTGATGTAATTTATATGTTGCATTTTGCACACATCAGTGTACGTGCTGGTTATGCGTAAACGATTTCGAACTCTATTATGCTATTATCAAACTTGTATGCTCACCTTTACACTATGTGTATTGAGTTTACTTTAACGTATATGACAGGTGCTTAGGATGCTTATCTGCTAGGAAATCGAGGCAAGGATAGGGCTCTAGAGGCCAACAAATATTTGTCTGTACAAATGAAATCAAGGGTCTCTAGAAGCAGATAAACAATTGGGCTATTTGAAATCTGAGTTGTCGGAACAGAACTATTTGCCAAGATTTTGTCTGTAATAATTTGTTTACCTTTTGAGACATGGTATGGGACATGTTACTTTAAATTTATTGGTAATGATAATTGTTATGGAAACTTCTGGACAATCTGTTTCGCTCAGTGCCATACCCCGATGTTTTCGCCATCGGTTGGGGTGTGACAAATTTGTATCAGAGCCATAACTATAGGGAATTAGGCAAGACTCGACCTAGTCCGGGTCGTTGTCTTAGAGACCTAGTCTATAGTTAGGAACCAACAGACCGACTTGTGCGTATCCATTAGGGATTATGCATGAGCTTACTACTATTTCTCGATATTCTCACCTACGCTACACTATCACTGCACTCGAATTTTCAATTATGAAAAAGCCATTAAGTTGAGAATAGGTGTGAAAACCGCAAACTCTCGACTAAATTGCTTGATCAACCCACATTTTCATCTGGAAACACGAGAACTTGCGTTGAACCAGGAGTGAAATCCATACTTTGACGCATAATTCTCTTTTATTTCATCAAAAACAGGAACGAAGTTGTTAAGCAAGGGGTGAAACCCTAACCTTGACGACTTGTTCCGACTTTTACTTGGTTTTACAAAACTCTCACCAAAGTCTCGACGGACTCCAACGACCTGAAGTCACGGTATGACTAACGGGATGCGTGCCAAACGCCCAAGAATCGAGGCTGAAGCACAGTCCTGAAAGTCAAGTGTGTACGACAAGTCCTTGAGAATAGTCGAACCCCTTTGGTTAGTCAATGTCTAATAGCCGCAGACAATCTATTTCTCGATTTTTATATGTTTCGATTCTGAGCCCGCAACTGCTGACTCTGATGATTCGTCGATTTTATGGGATTATATGTGTGTTTATCGATTTACATGTTTAATTTTGGAGATTTATTCGATTCTTGCTTTCACTTCGATCGACACGCACGACTCGCACTGCATTTCTATCTCAAAACGCTCACAAATCGCTAAATTATGGACGACCTTGTGCTATGTTATACGCTTATACTATACTACTCGATAAGTTATTCGCGATCGCTATATTCGAACACTCGCAGACTTTGGGTGATAGGATCCAGTATTCTGAGGTAGTCAGAATGCTCTACGTGTCTCTATATGCACCTCCGTGATTACGTGCGTATGTGCTTCTGTGCTCTACGTGCTTATGTGCTTCGGTGTTTATGTGAATCTGTGATTATGTGCCTATGTGTTTACGAGATACATGTTACATTGTGTTCCTGAGCAGTAGTAAGTATTAGACGTGTGAGGAGAGATTCGATTATGATGTGTCTAAGACCTATGACGATGTCTTTTGCAGACAATGTCAACTAGACCATCATCAGGACCTCGTCACCCACCACTTTCTCGTCGAGAACTGAGAGACAATCGCCTGGCTGCTATCATCGCTAAACAAGTAGCAAAAGCCGTGAGTGACGTATAGGAGAACGTGAGCAAATCGTCTGAGGAATCCAGAACTGAAGCTCCTAAAGCTACCCCAAAGCTGCCTTCAGTTTCAAGCAGTTCAAGTCTTGTGGGCCAAAGGAATTCACTGGCGAGGAAGGTCCTACAGCGTTATTCCAATGGTTTGGTTCCATTGAAGTCACTCTGCGACAGAGCGGTTGCCCCGACGATCTCCGCACTCTAAATGCTACCGACGTCTTCCAGTCCCACGCACTAGACTAGTGGACGGCCGAGAGAAACAAATGAGGGAACGATGCTGCCTATGGTCTGTCATGGGATGAACTCAAGGAGGTCATGCTGGAAGAATTCTGCCCTCCTCATGAACGTCAAAAGTTAGAAGATAAATTCTGGCACATAAAGCAAAAGGATGGAGAAAACGCTGCACTCACTGCTCACTTCAAGCAGCTGAGCATTATCTGTCCTGATCAAGTCAAGACTCCGGAGATCACAATCAAGAAGTATATCCGAGCCCTGCCTGACTGTGTTGCAGATTTCGTGCAAGAGGCTAAGACTACAACGATCGAAGAAACCTACCTACTGGCTGCTGAAATCAACGACAAGCGGGTCAAGGCTGGCGTCTGGGATAAAACTTCAAAGCACCTGCATCAAGTCACCACCGCACCAACTGCATCGAACAACAAGAGAAAGAATAAGAGAAAGAACAGCTCCAGCAACAAGAACTGTGCGATCACTACTGCACCGATTCAAGCTGTACCAGCTCAACAGCGACAAGTAGCGGCGCCTGTGGCAAATGCACCGCTTGCTAAGCGTGCATACACTGGGCCACACTCGCTTTGCCCTACCTGCACCGACCACCACCCGACTACCATCGCTTGCCATTTTTGTGCCCATTGCAATATGTACGGCCACTTCACTACCAACTGCCGTGGTTGACAAACTGAAGCTCTTGTTCATCAAGCTCTTCTCACCGCCCCTCAGGGTCAACAAGCTCCTTCGGCACCCGCGGTCAACGCCAGAGCCTGCTTCGCATGTGGCGATCCTAACCATTTCGCTAACATGTGCCCGAACATGGTTGTGAAGCAAGAGCCCCAGCAACCGCAGCCCCAACAGCAGCAACATCAGCAACAACAGCAACAAGCAGCACGAGCATGAACTTTCAGCATCAACGTGCGCCAAGCCCAAGCCGACAACAACGTGGTCAATGGTACGTTCCTTATGAATGGTATTTATGCTTCATGTTTATTTGATACTGGAGCCGATAATTGCTTTATGTCATTCGAATTCGAGAAGCATCTTAGTCGTAAACGCTCTCATCTCCCCTCGACGTTCGATGTTGAAGTCGCTACCAGAAGAACTGTCGCCGCTAATTCTGTTCTTCGTGATTGTACTCTTGAGCTCAACAATCACATCTTCCCAATCGACCTTATTCCGATGCAACTCGGAAGTTTTGACGTCATAATAGGCATGGACTTTCTTTGCGAAAACCATGCTGAAGTTGTGTGCTTCGATAAGATGATTCGATTCTCGCTCGCGAATGGTGATTTATTGTGTGTTTATGGTGAAACTGCTTCGAAAGGTCTCAAGCTCATGTCATGTGTCCAAGCTAGCAAGTATCTCCGCAAGGAATACAGAGCTTTCTTGGCTAACATTGTAGTAGCGGAGAAGGAAAAGAAAGGTAGGCCTGGAGTAAACGACGTTCCAGTGGTTCGAGAATTTCCTAGCGTTTTTCTGAAGATCTTCCTGGACTATCGCCAAGTCGTGATATCGACTTTCGTATCGACCTCATTCCTGGAGCCAACCCTATTGCCAAAGCTCCTTACCGACTATCACCATCCGAAATGCGTGAACTCTCGAACCAACTACAGGAATTACTTGAGAAAGGCTTCATTTGCCCGAACACCTCTCCTTAGGGCGCACCAGTCCTTTTCGTCAAAAAGAAGGATGGGTCGTTCCGGATGTGCATCGACTATCGGGAATTGAATAAGTTAACTATCAAGAACTGCTATCCCCTGCCTCACATTGATGATTTGTTTGATCAGCTACAAGGCGCAACGTGCTTCTCAAAGATCGATATACGCTCAGGCTACTACCAACTACGCATCCAAGAGGAAGATATACCCAAAACCGCTTTTCGCACTCGATACGGCCACTACGAATTCGTTGTTATGCCTTTTGATTTAACCAACGCACCAGCGGTTTTCATGGACCTGATGAATCGCGTGTGTAAACCATATCTCGACCGTTTCGTTATCGTGTTTATCGACGATGTCTTGATCTATTCCAAGTCGAAGACCGAACACGCGCAACATCTACGTTTGGTTCTCAAGCCACTCCAGGGGAATCAACTCTATGCCAAGTTCTCCAAGTGCGAATTTTGGCTGGAGGAGGTTCAGTTTCTGGGTCACATTGTCAATAGTATTCACGTCGATCCTGCGAAGATTGAAGCCGTTAAGAGTTGGATTACACCTAAGAACCCATCTGAAGTCCGTTCTTTTCTCGGACTAGCGGGCTATTATCGACGATTTATCAAAGGATTCTCAAAGATCGCTGTGCCGCTTACCGCTCTCATGCATAAAGACACGCCTTTTGTTTGGGGAACCGAACAAGAGTCTGCTTTTCAAACCCTCAAGCACATGCTTTGCAATGCTCCTGTTCTCATGTTGCGCGATGGAAACGACGATTTCATTGTCTATTGTGATGCTTCCAATCTTGGTCTCGGTTGTGTTCTTATGCAGTGGGACAAGGTTATAGCTTACGCATCTCGTCAGCTTAAAATCCACGAGAAGAACTATACAACCCATGATCTCGAGCTAGGCACAGTTGTTTTTGCGTTAAAGATTTGGCGACACTACCTGTATGGTACAAAGTGTACGATCTTCACCGATCATAGGAGCCTACAACATATCTTTGATCAGAAAGAACTTAATATGCGTCAACGCCGATGGGTAGAACTTCTCAACGATTACGACTGTGAGATTCGTTATCACCCAGGCAAAGCAAATGTTGTTGCCGACGCTCTTAGCAGACGGAGTTATTTGCTCAGCATTCGCAATGTCCAAGCTCAATACGATCTCAAAACCCTCATCCGCAAGCCCAACATGCTTGTTTTAATGAACGCACTCTGAAGAAGGAACCAATCTACCACGATGGAGCTCATCTTGTGAATAAACCGAATGGGATTTCCACTATCTGGACCGAATTAGGATCCCTAGACGGACTGATTTGCGAAAGATATTAATGGACGAAGACCATAAATCCCAGTATTCTATTCATCCCGGTGCCGATAAAATGTACCAGGACCTTCGCTACAAGTACTGGTGGCCGGGCATGAAAAGGGATATTGCTCTATACGTTGGGAAGTGTCTGACTTGTGCAAGAGTCAAGGCGGAACACCAAAGACCCTCTGGCTTACTCGAACAACCGCCGATCCCTATGTGGAAGTGGGAAAGTATAGCCATGGACTTCATAACAAAGCTTCCGCACATGTCATCAGGTCACGACAGCATCTGGGTTGTTGTGGACCGTCTAACCAAATCAGCTCACTTTTTACCTATACGAGAAGACTACAAGGTAGAACGATTAGCCCGAATCTACACCAACGAGATCATTTGTAATCATGGGACGCCTCGCGACATCATCTCTGACCGCGATGCTCAGTTTACCTCACGACTGTGGGAAACGTTTCAAACGGCTCTCGGTACTACGCTTAATCTAAGTACCGCTTTCCACCCTCAAACCGACGGACAGACTGAAAGAGCGATCCGTACTCTTGAAGACATGCTCTGTTCGTGTGTCATTGACTTCGGTGGTAATTGGGATACATACCTGTCGTTAGTCGAATTATCGTATAACAACAGTTATCATTCCAGCATTCAGATGGAACCATTTGAGGCTTTATACGGAAGAAGATGTCGATCGCCTATTGTATGGCACGAGATCGGTCACTCGCAATTAACCGGTCCTGAGCTATTGCAAGAAACGACTGACAAAGTCCTCCAAATTCGAGACAACTTGTTGAAAGCTCGAAGTCGACAGAAAAGTTACGCTGATAGACGACACAAGCCCCTTGAATTTGACGTTGGCGACTACGTACTCCTAAAGGTATCACCTTGGAAGGGTGTGGTCAGATTCAACAAGAAAGGGAAACTAGAGCCTCGATATGTTGGACCTTTTAAGATTCTGGAAAGGATCGGAAAAGTCACCTACAGACTCGAACTACCGGAGGAACTTAGTAACGGCCACCCGACTTTCCATGTGTCAAACCTCCGAAAATGCTTAGCTGAGCATGATTTAATTGTACCTCACGATGACCTTCAAGTAAACGAAACACTACACTTCGTGGAAAAGCCTGTCGAAATCATGGATCGCCAAACCAAGCAGCTCAGACGCTCGCGCATTCCTATTGTGTAAGTCCGCTGGGAAGGCAAACGAGGCGCAGAGTTCACTTGGGAACTCGAGAGCGACATGAAGGCGAAGTACCCACAGTTGTTTGTTACGGCTTTGGACTAATTTCGGGACGAAATTCCCTCAACTAAGGGAGGTTGTAACACCCCGTGTTTTCGAAAGTCAAAGTCAAAGTCAAGGTCAAAGTCAAAGTCAACGACCGATCGCGTGACTTGACTGATAGTGAATCTCTTTTATGTGTTTGCTTTAGTTGTATTATGTGGAGTAAGTGTCAATAATCGCAGTAATCGACGGGTGTTAATCACTATTTAATCGACTTACGACTGTGAACTATAGGAAGTAACAATGCGATAAAGTTAACTAAACGATACTCGAACTATGCTAATCGAATCGACATCGAATGGTAATCGCACTCGCAACTCGAAATACGCTTTTGGTTATTATTATACGTGTGTGTGTGCCTTATGTGCTACTTGTGCATGTTTATTTATGTTATGTCGTGGTAATCAATCGAATCGCAATCGAAACTCAAACGCAATCGAACTCAATCGCAATCGAAATGGTATGATAATTGGTGGAGAAGAGATAGTGCGAGATATGAGTAGTTGGGATTAAAAGTAATTTGACTAGGAAACTCTATCGCATCGAATCGCTCGCAATCGAAACAGAAAAAATCATCGCGCCGAGCACTTGAACCAGGTGCCAGCTGGTCGGATTGCCATCCGACCGGGCTGCCACTTGATCTAAGTGCCAGGCTGCCATCCGATCGAGATGACATCCGACCGGATTGCCATCCGGGCGAGATGCCATCCGACCGGCCAGCCCCTTTCCACTATGGGTATCCTTTAAATACCCCATGTCACTTTCATTCTTTCCACTTTTGGCAAGTGACGTCCGACCAGCTCGTTTTCCTCGCTTTTTCTCCTATTTCTCGCAATCTCGGTAAGATCTCGTCCTAAATCTTGTACTTCCTTGATCTACACACACTCCTACACCTTTCTATCTTTTAAATCTTAACTTTTAACCGTGAAATCATCAAGATTCAAGGTGTTCTAGGATGACGTCATCATGGGTTCTTGAAGAACTTCATGTTTTGGCCTCAACCCACCAAGAACAACTTAGATCTAACCGATTTCCACATAAACAAACGAAGCTCTTTCATAGATCTATACATATCCACAGTGAAGAGGATTGAGAGAAGGTTTTCCAACTTTCATTCAACTCTTTTACACTCAATGCATTCAAAACCGGTAGAATCGGAGCTATCGATTTCGGGTTAACCAAGAACTATCATCTTAAACCGGTGGACTGACCGAATTTGGGTGGTTCCTGTTCAGTCGGGTCACTAGAGCTTAGGATGGGACTCAGTTGGTTAGCACGATATCAACCCATCTCGATAACCTGACAAATAATCAAAACGGCCAAGTGTAGGACGAACGGAACGGCCAGGACGGAGTGCCATCCAATCGGAGTACTGTCCGAACGGACAGCCATCCGAGCGACCGGCTGTCTGAATGACTTGCACCTTGGTTCCCACACTTAACTACTTTCCAACGATTGAAGTCTGGTTATTGAACGAGTTGTTGTCCGACCGGACTACCATCCGAACGGACAGCCACCCGAATCATGCGACATTTGGACTTTAAACCTTAAACAATTTTCAACATGTTCAACAACAGAGTCGCCACCCACTCGGATGGACATCCGACCGAGTGACCGCCCTGCTGTAAACTTGTTCTCACTAAGGAACCTCGCCATTCGAGTCGCTGTCCGACCGGACGACTGTCTGACCGACCGACCTGAAAAGTAGAGATACTTCAATGTTTTTAAAATGCTACAACGAAAACTTCAAAGGTCAAGCCATCATACACAAACACATCCTTCTCAAAGGAAGAAACAATCCACTCGAATAGTCATCTGACCGGGCTACCGTCCGACCAGATAACCATCCAAACGGAGTGCCATCCGCATGAACTGGCCGTCCGATCGGATTACCATCCGACCGAACTACTGTCCGAGCCAGTTACACCTTGCATCGTTTTACGCGTCGCTTATTGTATTACTATCGTTCTGATCAGGCTAACCCTACTCCCTAGCGCTCCCTTCAATCCATCAATCGCTGTGAGTATACTCGATCCCTTTTTGCTTTATGCACTTTTGGGTGTTACATACGTTACTTATACAAAACCACATCGAACACACTACGCAATACTTTAAACGCTAACTGTTACCGCATGTTATACGTAACTTAATGAATGCTTGTTTGTTATGTTTACACATGGAATGTTGTCTACCTGCCTTAGCAACGATAGTACTATAGTTTGGACTCAGCACCCGTTCAGTCGAGGGTTGTTAAGGACAATTATTTGCATGGATTACAGTGGTGATCATGTATTACGAACTGCCTTGGGCAGTCAACCCGCAGTCATTGGGATCGATAGGTTCATGTCGATAACTAACATGCCTCATTTCAATCTGTGTACGTGCTGGTTATGTGTAAACGATTTCGAACTCTATTATGCTATTATCAAACTTGTATGCTCACCTTTACACTATGTGTATTGACTTTACTTTAACGTATGTGACAGGTGCTTAGGATGCTTATCTGCTAGGAAATCGAGGCTAGGATAGGGCTCTAGAGGCCAACAGATAGTTGTCTGTACAAATGAAATGAAGGGTCTTTAGAAGCAGATAAACAATTGGGCTATTTGAAATCTGAGTTGCCGGAACAGAACTATTTGCCAAGATTTTGTCTGTAATAATTTGTTTACCTTTTGAGACATGGTATGGGACATGTTACTTTAAATTAATTGGTAATGATAATTGTTATGGAAGCTTCTGGATAATCTGTTTCGCTCAGTGCCATGCCCCGATGTTTCCGCCATCGGTTGGGGTGTAACACGTAAATTCTTCCAAAAACTGTTGTTGATAAACAAAATTATATAATAATACTTATACCAGACGCTATATAATAATACTTATTCATCATTAGCCCAACCGTTGTTAGTATCAAATCCTTTGTTATGCATTTTAAGATTGAATATCATCTGTTGTTCGTTAACATCTGTTGACCCATAGCAGACCTTTGCATCTTCAGACATTTATTCATCAGCAGATGCTTTCTTTTGTTAGACTTTAGCTACAACACACCTTTTATCACCCAAAAATCTACCGTAAATTCTTCCAAAAAACTGTTGTTGATAAACAAAATTATATAATAATACTTATACCAGACGTTATATAATAATACTTATTCATCATTAGCCCAACCACTGTTAGTATCAAATCCTCTGTTAAGCATTTTAAGATTGAATATCATCTGTTGTTCGTTAACATCTGTTGACCCATAGCAGACATTTGCATCTTCAGACATTTATTCATCAGCAGATGCTCTCTTTTGTCAGACTTTAGCTACAACACACCTTTTATAACACAAAAATATACCGTAAATCCTTCCAAAAAACTGTTGTTGATAAACAAAATTATATAATAATACTTATAGCAGATGTTATATAATAATACTTATTCATCATTAGCCCAACCACTGTTAGTATCAAATCCTCTGTTAAGTATTTTAAGATTGAATATCATCTGTTGTTCGTTAACATCTGTTGACCCATAGCAGACCTTTGCATCTTCAGACATTTATTCATCAGCAGATGCTCTCTTTTGTCAGACTTTAGCTACAACACACATTTTATGACACCAAAATATATCGTAAATTCTTCCAAAAAACTGTTATTGATAAACAAAATTATATAATAATACTTATAGCAGACGTTATATAATAATACTTATTCATCATTAGCCCAACCACTGTTAGTATCAACAGTCGTTAGAATACACAGTTGTTTCATCATCAACAGATGTTCTCTTTTGCCAAACTTTAACTATAACTCGAAGTATTGACTCTCTGTAATTTGCAGGAGCACAGATTATTCAAAAAACTGCTATCAATGATCAAATTCTAAACATTTTTTTTATCTTTGCACTCATCTGTTCACCATCAAACCAACCCTTGATACTATTAAACCTCTGTTGACTTACCAAACAGATGTTCAAACACAATTCAACATCAACATAATCTAAATCTAGGGGTGTGCATGGGTCGGTTTGGGTCGGTTTTGACCAAAAACCATAACCATAACCGCGATGTCGGTTATTGGATAACCATAACCATAACCGATCGGTTATGGTGGTTATGGTTATTCGGTTATGATGGTTATAGTGGGTCGGTTATGGGCGGTTAACCGTGTATTTAGCTTAGCTAAAAATAGCTTAATAAATGGTTTTTTGCACACCCCTATCTAAATCTTACTCAAACACTAAATAAGTAAAAACAAAACACAACATAGATTCTTAAAATTAAAATTTATTCATGACATTAAAACTAAAACTCCAATAATTACATCACATACTGATGTGCGTGAAGTGTGTTATGGTTTTAATGTTTATTTTAAGCCCTTTTACACTTTCTTTAGCCAAGTTTTAAATTTATAAAACACGATATTTACTAACACTAAACACACATATGGGCAAGTGCACCCATCGTGAGCGTAGTATAGTGTTGGTAAGATACCGAGGTCGTCCATGGACACAAGAGCTTTTAGTACCGGTTTATCCTCAACGTCTAATCAAATCAAAAAGGTTAGAAAAAAGGTTTTTAAACTAATAAAATAAAAACTAACTAAAATGCTGAAAAATAAAAATAAAAATAAAAACAGATAGACAAGATGACTCACTTGGCTCCGACTCGTGTTTAGTGTAACCTTTGATTATTTCCGCACTTTTGCACTATTTAAGAGATTATCTTAGTTATTGTAGTAGGCCCCTCTTTTGAAGGTGACGTTACCCTCAACCCAGTAGTTTGAGTCAGCAAGGATACAATCCTAAAGGGTCGGATTATTGAAAGATAATTAATTAAGTTATTAATGCATATTATGGTAGGCCCATCTTTTAAAGGTGACGTTACCCTCGGCTAAGTAGTCTGAGTCAGCAGGGATATAGTCCTAAGTAGCCGGGTTAAAGTATTAATAGTAGTTTAACTTATGAGGGGATCAAAGAGTTTGGACCCCCGCCATCCAATACCGTTAAGTATTGAAGGAGGTCCTACTAAATTTGACCTAGGTCCTTTGCAGGATCTATACACTGAACAATGGCAAGACTCTTACCAAACCATTCCCTTAACCCCCGACCAGGTAGCCAACATACCTCTATATAGACCGTGGAGATATGAATGGTGAAAATCTTTTATTTTATATAGACAGTAAAAGAATGCCAAGACGCCACGGACAAACGATAAGGAAGAATCACCTTCAACATAAGAAACTAGTTATTAAAGTCATTAATACATAACCAGTTAAAAAGTACGAAAAGATTAAAAATAAAAAGTATTACACTAGACACTTTGTCTTCACCAAGTTATGTAAGAGACTTAGGCAAACATGGCCTTGATTATCAGGAACTCTTACGATCAATCTTGGATCCCGAGACGACTCACATACTCTATGATGGACAATGGATGATGGTGGTGGATGATGGTGTTATGGTGGTGGTGGGTGGTGGGTGAAGTGTGAGAGAGGTGGTGTGCCAAGGGATGGTTTGTGCTTGAGCCAAGCAACAGAAGCTCGGGCACGGCCCCATGTCCAGTGGGCACGGCCCCGTATCCACATCCTTCTCTGTCTTCATTAATTGCTCTTGTCTGTATTAGTTGACCACGGCCCCGTGTCCGCTGGGCACGACCCCGTGTGCAGAAGCATATCTGTACTATTAAGATTTGCCTGGGTTCTGCGAATCTTATAGTTGACCACGGCCCCGTGTCCGCTGAGCACGGCCCCGTGGTGGGCGATGGAAGCTTCTACAACTTTTTCTTTTATGCTGACACTTGGGCACACCCCCGTGCTCGTTGTGCACGGGGCGTGTTCAGCCTTCTGTTCTCTTGTTTTGCTTGGAAAGATGCTGTCGTGGGGTCGGACATGTCACGTTTGTTCCTTTTCTTGTATTTATGTTAGATTTAGCTGCCTTTTTGCTTCTTTTGTTAATTTGAGCTCATATAATCCTGAAAATACAAAAGGAAGACAAAAGCACACTTTTTCCAACATTAGTACTAAAAAAGGGTTAGTTTTATGCCACAATTGATGTAATTTATATGTTGCATTTTGCACACATCAAATAGCCCCACACTTGAATCTTTGCTTGTCCTCAAGCAAAACTCTTTATAATGTGGCTTTACACTCCCAAATGGAATGAGTAGAAGAGAAGGTTTTTGGGCTTGTCATAGAGTGTCGGGATTTCCAAGATTCTTTATTTAGTTTTATTTTTATTTGTTTACAATCCTATTCGTCATGATTTATTTAAAACTTTTCATAAGATAAATTACTTATTAGGGCATAACATGCCTCTTTTAAATTCTATTTATATACAAATTCATATACCTCACGGGGGATCACTCAACACTCGGCCGAAGATGTATTTTAGTGAATCACTCGAGAGCGGCATGGAACTTACTCCTACCATAGGCTTGCCAAGCAATCAATCCTCCTCCTTTTTAACTATATACCTTTGTAAATATCAAGAGGACTTTTGGGTGAAGGGTTAGGCTTGGGTTAAAGGTAGGTGGTTGGGTTAGTGGTTAGTAGAAAAGGGCGAAAAGCGTAAAAAGCATCGGTTTTCGAAAGACTTTTTTTTTGCATTTTTTTTGATGAAGCTATTATTCAAACAAAGTTATTTTTGATGAACTTGTTTGTTTATTTCTTTTTGCTTCATTACCAACAAAACAAATTTTTTTTTTCAAAGTCAAACGAAAAACCAAGCTTTTTACTAAAACAAAGGGTTAAAAATCAAAAGGTTTTGGTGGGTGAAAGAGTGTTTGGTTTGGGTTAAGAAATGAAAAGGTTTAGGCTCAAAGGGGTTAACTAGGGGGATTTTGGGTAGGTGGTAAAAAAAAAAGAAAAATAATGGTGTAGAAATAAAAAGGGTTAGTCCTAATGCCTCCATCATTTACTTACTCGGATTTAAGTTGGTAAGGACCGGGAATGTATCATCGTGGCAAGTTCTAGAGTTGTAAGAACCAAGCGGCTATTCACACAAGAAACGAAAAATGAGCATTTAATTTAAAGATATGTATTTGTATGCTCAATAAAGGCTCAAAACTCACTTTTGTGGGAATGGGTTTTTATGTGATCAAGTATATATAATCAAATTTTAACTAAGCTTGTCATGCCGTTTCATAATTTTCTTATGTTGGTTCTTTTTATCACGACGCTATCGGTTGTAAATGTGTAAAAATATAACCTTTTTAGAATTTTGAAATTCCCAAATTAAACCTAGACAAGTAAAAAAAAAATTGAAAATTTTTGAAAAAAATTTGGGGTGATTAGCGGTTCCAATAGAGTTTTGTGTAAGGCTTGTAATTAGGACTTGCAAGATTCAAGGTTTTAGCATCCCCCCCACACTTAAATTACACATTGTCCTCAATGTGTCCCAAAAATAAGTTTTTAGGTTGATTGAATGTGTAAAAAGGTGTGTAAAAGCAAAAAATTGTGTTACTGGGCGGTGGACACGGCCCCGTGTCTGATGGACACGACCCCGTGTTCAGGTGCCAGTAACGAAAACTTACAGAAGGTGGACATGGGGGCGTGTCCAATGGGCACGATCCCGTGTCTGTCGTAAATCTGCATATTTAGACAAACAGCAGGTCTGGGGTAGTGGGCACGGGGGCGTGTCGGCTGGACACGACCCCGTGTAGACAATCTGCAAGGTTGAAAAACAGGTTTCTGGTTCTGGTTTTTCCTGTCCCGGCTTTAGTAGCACTAAGGTTTAGTGCTCTAAGCCTCGTATGTACCTGTTTTAGCAACAAACACTACACCAAAACATAGCAAACATCCTAATTTACCAATGTTCAACATCCCATCCATCACAAAGTTAGAAAGAAAAATGCAGAAAATAAAAGAGTTAAAGGAAAGTAAATTGTTCGACACACGGCACGCAGGCCGGAAATTGTTCAAGATAAAAGGGTTAACCTGTAGGATCACCAACCAACCACTTCTGCCTCCGCTCCTCCCGCCTAGTCCATATCCTCGTCCTCATCATCACCATCTCCACTGTGCCCCGCAATGTACTCCCGGATATTTCCAATATCATCTTGGATATCGGATATGTTTCTCTCGATTGCTCCAACCCAGTTGTACGTGTTGCTTGCCATATTATAGGTGTTCCTGGTGCACATGAGGTTTTCCTACAATAAATCATGTAAACTTTGGAAGTTAGGAAAACCGCCTCCTGAGGAGGATTGGCCCGGATCACCGTGGGGCTGGTACTGGTACTGATGATGTTGTGGAGCGTGAAGGACAAGTGCTTCTTGCGGGTTCCATGCATGCCCCTGCATCCTTTGGAAGCTAACCGTCCCGTCTTCAGCCTCATAAATTAGGTTCATTGAGCGGCAAATGTGTATGTCTACCCTTCCCGACCATGGGCTCCTTCCGAATGACCTAGGTATGTTGGTGAAGTGCTTGAAGAGACGTTATACCCATCCTCCAAAGAAGATAGGGGTTGGTGAAGTAGCAAGTCGGTTCAAATGCATGTTTCGGAGCAGGAGGAACGGAACATCAAGGTGTCTGCGGTTATGGATGCAGTGGAGGACAACCAAATCTCTCAACCCAACAACGCCACCACTATCATGCCTTTGGCTAAGAGAGTAGCCGAGGAGCCTATGGATGTATCGGTAGAGCGGATCCTTCAACTTAGTGCTCTTAGTGCTGCTCGGATTGTAGTGCCCTTCACCAATCTGAGCCCACACGGCTTGGCGATTGTTTTCATCGATCTCTCGCATCCCTCCGGTATTTTCCTCGTTACTCGCATCTTCCTCCGCATACAACCCGACAATCAACCCAAATTGTGCCATTGAAATCGAATACCTAGTTCCACCACATCGGAATGCTACCCATCATTGTCAAATGGGTCGCACCTTAAGTTGAACGTGAAGGTGCTATAGAATTCCAAAGTGCACTCGTGGACGGAATGAAGTCAAGTTGTTAAAGCGACTCTTAATAGCCCGGTGACAAGGTTGTTGAAACGGTCAAGTTGGTTCACCAATGCTAACAAATCCATGCATGCTTGTCTTAGGTATTCCTCCGGTCTTGTTTGAAGTACTTCGTATCTAGCCCTAGCATCGAGCTCATTTGCGTTAAACCTCGTGAACTTCCTAGACATCTGAAAGAATACACCAAAAGTTAGCATGAAACAGTAGAATTTTCGGACAAAACTGCAAACAGCGTGCTGGACACGACCCCGTGTTCAGCGGACACAGCCCCGTGTCCAGGCGTCTGTTACTCAAAAACATCATTTTTCGACCCGGTTTCGAAAACTTGAAAATTTTTGGTCCAATAGGTGCGGTTTCCCCCAAAAATGAAACCCCAAGTGCCGTTTTTCCCAAAACAACCCGTTTACCCATTCAATTTTATCTTTTTCGGTTCAAAAACAAGGGTTTGAGGTTTTTGTGAGAAATCGGGCGAATCTTTGAACAATACAAGTGGGTTTACTTCCTATAACACTAATCTAACTAAATGCTAACAGATTGAAGCAAAAATTTGAGGTTCGATCCGGGTGTAGTTCAAGAACCCTAGATTTTTCCCCAAATTTTTGAAGTTTTAACTACATGCAAATGCTTAATCTAACTAATAGTAGTGATAGAATCATACCTTGATGTTGTTACAATGATAGGAGACATCGAAAATCTGCGGAAAATCGCCTGGAACCAGAGCGTTTTCGGGGAAACGGGGCGTGTGGAATGAAGTAACTATTATGAAAAGGGGAATATATCCCGACAGTAGCGCGGACACGGCCCCGTGTCCAGCGGACACGGCCTCATGCCGAGCAAAGTTTTAATTTTTTTTTCAGTGCTCGTGTGAATGCCCTTGTTTCCCAAAAAGTTTGGTTAGAAAACTTACCGATTTAGATGTCATCCCCATCGTTCGTAACTTACCAGGTATGATGTTGATGCTTTCATTCTTCGACCGTTTGAAGCGAGATCTCCTCCTCTTCATCCTCAATGAATCCTTGATAGAGTTTCAGCCGTTGGCCGTTGGCCATTGACTTTGAATGGAATTCCATTCCGAGATTTAATTTCTACTGCACCGTGTGGGAAAATATGGGTGATGGAAAAAGGTCCTGACCACCTAGACTTTAATTTACCAGGAAACAATCGAAGTCATGAATTAAACAAAAGAACTAGATCTCCCACTCGAAATTCATTAGGTTTAATATGTTTGTCATGCAAGTTTTTCATTCTTTCCTTGTAAATTTCTGAGTTTGAGTATGCATAATTCCTAAGCTTGTCTAATTCATTTAACTGACAAAATCGATTTTTACCAGCAAATTCTAAATCTAAGTTTAGATTTTTAATTGCCCAGTAGGCTTTGTGTGCAATTTCTACTGGCAAGTGACAACTTTTTCCATAGACTAGCTTATATGAGGTTGTACCTATTGTTGTTTTATAAGCAGTTCGAAAAGCCCATAAAGCATCATCTAATTTATCTGCTCATTCCTTTTTATTTAACCCTACGGTTTTTTCGAGTATTCGTTTTAAACCTCTATTAGTCACTTCGGCTTGTCTGTTTGTTTGATGGTGATATGCTGTTGAGACCGGTGATAGACCCCATATCTTGTTAAAATTTTTTCAAGTTGATGGTTGCAAAAATGGGTACCTCTATCACTTATTAATGCTTTAGGTGTGCCAAAATGAGAGAATATTTTTTTCAGAAATCTTACCACTACTCTTCCATCATTTGTTGGAAGTGCCTCGGCCTCGGCCCATTTAGACAAGTAGTCTACTGCCACAAGTATATATTTGTTTCCTTTCGACGGTGGGAAAGGTCCCACAAAGTCGAGTCCCCACACATCAAAAATTTCACAAACAAGAATGCCATTTTGTGGCATTTCGTTTTTGGAAGAAATATTACCTGTTCTTTGGCAAGCATCGCAAGTCTTGACAAGACTTTGGGCGTCCTTGTAAATGGTCGGCCAATAAAATCTTGAATCAAATACCTTTCGTGCGGTACTCACGGCACCATGAGGTCCTCCGTATGGACCTTCGTGACAGTGGCGGAGAATTCTTCGTGCTTCGCTACCATGTACGCATCGTCGGATGAGTTGGTCGGCACACATTTTGAAAAGATATGGATCTTCCCAAAAATAATGTTTCACATTGGCAAAGAATTTTTTTCTTTGATGATGTGGCCAATCTTTTGCGATTATACCGCTAGCTAGGTAGTTAGCATAGTCGGCGTACCATGGTTCTTCCTTGTATTCCACCATTTCTAGGGACTCCGTTGGAAATTTTTCGTTGATTTGCTCGTCCCTGGTTGCCTCCAATGCTGGGTCTTCTAAGCGTGAAAGATGATCCGCTGCGGTGTTTTCTGCTCCTCTTTTATCTTTGATTTCAATATCAAATTCTTGGAGGAGTAGAATCCACCGAATCAAACGTGGTTTTGCGTCCTGCTTTTTGAAGAGATATTGAATGGCTGCATGATCTGTATAGACTATAGTTTTAGAAAGAACAAGATAAGAATGAAATTTATCAAAATCAAATACCACAGCTAGTAATTCTTTTTCAGTTGTTGTGTAATTTTCTTGTGCATCGTTAAGTGTTTTACTAGCGTAATAAATTGGGTGAAAATGCTTTTCTTTTCTTTGTCCTAAGACAGCTCCAACTGCAAAGTCACTTGCATCTCACGTGATTTCGAAAGGAAATTTCCAATCAGGCGCTATCATGATAGGTGCATTGACTAGCATTTCCTTTAGGGTTAGAAATGCTTGATTGCAATCCTTGTCAAAGATGAAAGGGGCATCTTTTTCAAGTAATTTTGTTAGAGGCCTTGAGATTTTAGAAAAGTATTTGATAAACCGCCTATAAAATCCGGCATGCCCTAGGAAACTCCTGATAGCTCTAACGGAGGATGGGGGTGGTAGTCGAGAAATGGTGTCTATTTTCGCTCGATCCACCTCCATTCCTTCTCTTGAGATTTTGTGACCGAGTACTATTCCCTCCGTTACCATGAAATGGCATTTTTCCCAGTTAAGGGCGAGGTTAGTTTCCTCACATCGGGATAACATTCGTTCAAGGTTATCGAGGCATTGGTCGTATGAATCCCCAAAGATAGAAAAGTCGTCCATGAAGACTTCCATTGTCCTTTCTATCATGTCGTGGAAGATGGCTACCATGCAACGTTGGAATGTTGCGGGGGCATTACATAGACCAAACGGCATGCGTCGATAAGCAAAAGTTCCATAGGGACATATGAAGGTTGTCTTTTCTTGGTCTTCGGGTGCTATCGGGATTTGAAAGTAACCTGAAAAACCATCCAAGAAACAATAAAATTTATGACCGGATAATCTTTCTAACATTTGATCAATGAAGGGTAAAGGAAAGTGATCTTTTCTTGTCACTTCATTTAATCGTCTATAATCTATACATACTCTCCATCCAATGACGGTTCTCGTTGGTATTAGTTCATTCTTTTCGTTAGTTATTACCGTCATACCTCCTTTCTTTGGAACAACTTGGACGGGACTTACCCAAGGACTATCGGAGATAGGATAAATAAGTCTGGCGTCAAGTAATTTGATGACTTCATTTTTAACCACTCCTTGAACATTTGGATTTACTCGACGTTGTGGTTGTATTACCGATTTGTAATCATCATTCATTAGAATTTTTTGCGTGCACATGGAATGACTTATTCCTTTAATGTCTACAAGTTTCCAAGCGATCGCATTTTTATGATTTTTTAAAAGACTAATTAATTTTTCTTTTTCTAAACTACCTAATTTAGATGAAATAGTTACAGGTAATTTACCATCTTTGTCTAGAAAAGCATATTCCAAACCTTTTGGGAGTTCTTTGAGCTCAAGAGGTGGGTCTTTAGGAGACTCCTTATTTGGTTGCTCATTTTGATCAAGCACCTTAAAAGTTTGTTCTATGGCGACCTCTTCTTCAACAAAGTGGTCAAACTTTTCACTTGTATCAGGTGGTTCATCCTCATCTTCAATTAGGGGGTCATTATTGCCGAATGGATATTTCATTGACGGCTCAAGATCGACACTCTTTTTAAATGCCCCTAATTGAAGAGGTAGATTGTTGTACTTCCGGTTTTTCAAAGCTTCGTGAGTTTTTACAAATGGTCGTCCCAACACTAGAGGAGCGTCATCGAGGATGACAAAGTCGGTGGGGACTACCATTTGATTTGTTTGAACCAAGACATCCTCAACTAAACCGATTGATTTTATTACCTTTCGATTGGATAGAAAAATGGGTATTTGAAGTGGAGAAAAATCACTAATACTTAATTTTTTGAAAATGTAGGTAGGCATTATGTTAACACAAAGATCTTTATCGATTGTGACATTACTAATAAATGAATTTTGAAAGAAACATGGAACCGGTGTAATGTTAATTTCAAATGGGTCTTCTTTTATTAGTGAGGTTTGATCAATAGTTAACTTAACACTTACCGTTTTGTCAATTTTAGTTTTAGTGTTTAACTCTTTTAAAAACTTAGCATGAGTGGGTACTAAACAATGATTTTCAAAAGAAGGTGACAAGAGATTAATTTCTTCAAAATTAGACTCTTCTTGTATTTTAGCGTTGTCGGACTCACCTTTTTCGTTGTTTAACTCATGTGTCGGCTTTTCACTTATTTGTTCTTCCATTTTTACACTTTCAGTTATCTCTTCTTTATTTAATTGTTCTCTTGCGCGGGACTCCTCTTCCCTTGCGCGAGATTCTTTTATATAGCGATCGATAACTCTAAGGTGTTCTAATATCCTATCAGTTACTTCGGTTATAGAAAAAGGATCGGGATTTTCAAAGCTCGAATCCGGTTGTTCGATCCTTTGTTCCTCATAATACCCATATGAAGTAGATGGTTCACACCATTGTTCTTCATTGTAAGCATATGATGGATAAGGGTCGTAATTTTGTTCTTTATAATACTCATATGAGGTGGGTTGTTCACGCCATGGTTCCTCATAATAAGCATACGAAGGTGGTGGCTCATATCTTGGTTCCTCAAAGTATGAGTAAGAAGGCTCATACCTTGGTTCCTCAAAATATGAGTATGAGGGAGGAGGTTCATACCTTTGGTCTTCATAGGATGTGTATGAAGTTGATGGCTCGTACCTGGGCTCCTCATAGTAGGTGTATGAATTGGATGGTTGATATAAGTCACAATACTGAACCGAGTGCGGGTCACCACAATTAGTGCAATAATTATTCCTATAATCATCCTCTTCATAGGTGTAGTTGTAACCTCCTGAGTATTGATCCATAAGAATCACTCAGCAGACCACAACCAAGTCTCGAGATCAGAAAACAAAAATAAAAACGGAAACAAAGGCTGGACACGGCCCCGTGTTCAGTGGACACGGCCCCGTGTACAGAATCTGTATCTGGGCGTTTTAATTAAAGTTACTGATTTCGTTGAGCACGGGGCGTGTTCAGTGAGCACAACCCGTGTTCAAACTACTGTTACTGGGTGTTTTATGAAAAATGTGCAGCACGGCCCTGTGTTCAGGGAGCACGACCCGTGTTCAGGTTACCGTAAACGCAAAACTAAACTAAGATGCAGAAAAATGTGCGCGCGTTTTAAAAAAAGGTTTTTTTCTTTAAAACTGATTAGGCCGTCGATTTTAAGCTTTCTTAAAATCCTTGTGTCCCCGGCAACGGCGCCAAAAACTTGATGTGCGTGAAGTGTGTTATGGTTTTAATGTTTATTTTAAGCCCTTTTACACTTTCTTTAGCCAAGTTTTAAATTTATAAAACACGATATTTACTAACACTAAACACACATATGGGCAAGTGCACCCATCGTGAGCATAGTATAGTGTTGGTAAGATACCGAGGTCGTCCAAGGACACAAGAACTTTTAGTACCGGTTTATCCTCAACGTCTAATCAAATAAAAAAGGTTAGAAAAAAGGTTTTTAAACTAGTAAAATAAAAACTAACTAAAATGCTGAAAAATAAAAATAAAAATAAAAACAGATAGACAAGATGATTCACTTGGCTCCGACTCGTGTTTAGTGTAACCTTTGATTATTTCCGCACTTTTGCACTATTTAAGAGATTATCTTAGTTATTGTAGTAGGCCCCTCTTTTGAAGGTGACGTTACCCTCAACCCAGTAGTTTGAGTCAGCAAGGATACAATCCTAAAGGGTCGGATTATTGAAAGATAATTAATTAAGTTATTATTGCATATTATGGTAGGCCCCTCTTTTGAAGGTGACGTTACCCTCGGCTAAGTAGTCTGAGTCAGCAGGGATAGAGTCCTAAGTAGCCGGGTTAAAGTATTAATAGTAGTTTAACTTATGAGGGGATCAAAGAGTTTGGACCCCCGCCATCCAATACCGTTAAGTATTGAAGGAGGTCCTACTAAATTTGACCCAGGTCCTTTGCAGGATCTATACACTGAACAATGGCAAGACTCTTACCAAACCGTTCCCTTAACCCCCGACCAGGTAGCCAACATACCTCCATATAGACCGTGGAGATATGAATGGTGAAAATCTTTTATTTTATATAGACAGTAAAATAATGCCAAGACACCACGGACAAACGATAAGGAAGAATCACCTTCAACATAAGAAACTAGTTATTAAAGTCATTAATACATAACCAATTAAAAAGTGCAAAAAGATTAAAAATAAAAAGTATTACACTAGACACTTTGTCTTCACCAAGTGATGTAAGAGACTTACGCAAACATGGCCTTGATTGTCAAGAACTCTTACGATCAATCTTGGATCCCGAGACGACTCACACACTCTATGATGGACAATGGATGATGGTGGTGGATGATGGTGTTATGGTGGTGGTGGTGGGTGGTGGGTGAAGTGTGAGAGAGGTGGTGTGCTAAGGGATGGTTTGAGCTTGAGCCAAGCACTCCTATTTATAGGCTGAACAGAAGCTCGGGCACGGCCCCGTGTCCAGTGGGCACGGCCCCGTGTCCATATCCTTCTCTGTCTTCATTAATTGCTCTTGTCTGTATTAGTTGACCACGGCCCCGTGTCCGCTGGGTATGACCCCGTGTGCAGAATCATATCTGTACTATCAAGATTTTCCTGGATTCTGCGAATCTTATAGTTGACCACGGCCTCGTGTCCGCTGAGCATGGCCCCGTGGTGGGCGATGGAAGCTTCTACAACTTTGTCTTTTATGCTGACACTTGGGCACGCCCCCATGCTCGTTGAGCACGGGGCGTGTTCAGCCTTCTGTTCTCTTGTTTTGCTTGGAAAGATGCTGTCATGGGGTCGGGCATGTCACGTTTGTTCCTTTTCTTGTATTTATGTTAGATTTAGTTGCCTTTTTGCTTCTTTTGTTAATTTGAGCTCATTTAATCCTGAAAATACAAAAGGAAGACAAAAGCACACTTTTTCCAACATTAGTACTAAAAAATGGTTAGTTTTATGCCACAATTGATGTAATTTATATGTTGCATTTTGCACACATCAAATACCCCCACACTTGAATCTTTGCTTGTCCTCAAGCAAAACTCTTTATAATGTGGCTTTACACTCCCAAATGGAATGGGTAGAAGAGAAAATTTTTGGGCTTGTCATAGAGTGTCGGGATTTCCAAGGTTCTTTATTTAGTTTTATTTTTATTTGTTTACAATCCTATTCGTCATGATTTATTTAAAACTTTTCATAAGATAAATTACTTATTAGGGCATAACATGCCTCTTTAAAATTCTATTTATATACAAGTTCATATACCTCACGGGGGATCACTCAACACTCGGCCGAAGATGTATTTTAGTGAATCACTTGAGAGCGGCATGGAACTTACTCCTACCATAGGCTTGCCAAGTAATCAATCCTCCTCCTTTTTAACTATATACCTTTGTAAATATCAAGAGGACTTTTGGGTGAAGGGTTAGGCTTGGGTTAAAGCACAGTTCTCCATGTGGTCACTCAAAGAACAAAGAACAGATGAAGAACTAAACAGGAAAGTCGACATAATAAATGACACTAATTACAACAAAACCTGGAACAGCATAGCATTGCTCGATGAAGTCCTCCACTCTCCTCCATCAGAGTTCCAGAAGAATGCAGAGGAGTTTCTGACACAACTTCTAAAACAAGATCAGAAAATCTGCAACATGCTAACTGACCTGAAAATCAAAAGAGAACATGAAATCACATGGAGAAAGGCCAGAGTCTACGAAATCCTAGCAAGTGTTAACTCTAGCGTGTAATACTTTATACAAATTTCTTTAAATTTGTATTTTTCTATGTAGTAGTTCATTTTAATAATATAAACATGCATCTTAACATATTCTAAAATGTTAGTGTCTATAAAAACACTCAACATCATCAACAGTTAATCAAAATAAGAAACAAACCTAACATGCAAAGTTCTCTTCTCAACTGTTGTAGCACATCTGACTTTTCACGATATTGCACGAATCTATACTTTCTATAAAAGGAGAAAATCTTACTGACGCAAGAAAACCTGACTTTCGTTTTACCGAAAATCGAACATTGCAACTCTCCCATCAAAGAAGATAGCACATGCAACTTTTCACGATGTTGCAACAATGATACTGCAACATCGATAATGAAAGGTTGATGTGTAATGGGAAGCTTCACTGAAACGACGATGTTGGAACCATGATACTGGAATGATAACATGTAAACATAATCAACAAACATTCGAACAAAGAAGTGTAATCGGAGATTAGCGGCTGAATCACGAGAAAGATGCATTTGAGAGGGAGAGATACGCTCACAGATGTGAGCGGGAGAGATTTGAATGTGGAGCCAGATTATTAACCCTTATTTATAGGATTAGAATATATGGTTTGAATTTTGAATTTTGAATGTGGAGCCATAATTTTGAATCTCAACAGATGTTTATTGGGAACTGATGTTTGATTATAAAATGTTGAGGGCAGATGTTTAAACAAAAGTTTAAATGTTATTTTATATTAGGCTTAACATGGGCAGACCTTTCCCTCAGCAGACCTTTGCATCTTAAATGTGGGCCACCTTTGAATTTTAAAGTCTTTTAATATTAGGCATTATGATGTAATAATGACATAAGAAAAGCATTGTTGGACATGCTCTCCTGCTGACACATCAGCTTTTCTTATGTCATTGGGATTTCTCATTTTATAGAAAGTATGTATATATATATATATATATATATATATATATATATGTAGAGGTTCCTGTAAAAAAAGGGGTTTTTTTGTGAGAAAGGTAAGAAAGAATCTACACCATTAGATCTTTGATCTAATGGTTGAGATCATAATGGCAAAATTGTAAATAATGTTTACTATTAAACATATTAATTTTCTAGATTAAGGGTATACAGGTAAATTTAACATTTTTAAATTAAGAAACTAACATTAATGCACATGCAACTTCCCCTCGTCTTTTTTAAACGTCAATAACTTTTTATACGTAACTTTTATTTAAAAAATTACATCATAATAACGAATGTTTTTTTATCTTTAATATGAGTACCATATTACTATACTTATATAGAGAAAAAAAATGTTTGAAAAGATGTTTAGTCCATGATGTTTTGTCTATGTTCATACAGTGGTGTTTTAATTGTATTGTAATTCAAAGCGTGGTGTTTTAAACACATACTGGAATGCAGGTGTAAAACACTATATGATGAACATGCGAAGAACATCTACTGGAATGTAGGTTTAAAACACCATAGTGTTTTAACATATGGAATCTGGAACATCTACTAGCATGCAGATGTAAAACACCATGCATGCAGGTTTAAAACACCATGTACAATAACCATACTAAGAACACATTCTGTAAATGGAGGTAGTGTCTTTAATAGTGTTATATACTTATTGAATGGTGTTATATACTTATTGAATGGTGTTATATAATTATTGAATGGTGTTATATATATGCTGAATGGTGATTTTGCAATGTTATTTGTAGTGTTTTTATAAAGATCTTTAAATTGGTGTTATATACTTATTGAATGGTGTTGTATAATTATTGAATGGTGTTATATACGTGCTGAATGGTGGTTGCAGTGTTATTCATAGTGTTTTTATAGAGATCTTTTAAAAAATTCATGTTCCTATAAATAAGGTGGCGGTTATGGAAGGTTTTGAATTAATTGAATCAATGATAAAATTACTTGTTTACCCTTTTGAATTAATTTAGATTGATGACACATGTCATCTCCACCATATTTCTCACACTTCTCACATTTTTAACCTTTTTTACGATAACCTTACCCTATATATATATATATATATATATATATATATATATATATATACCCGCTTACAAATTTGTGTGACCAAATATAACTAACTATGATGATATTTCACAACAAAGCGTGTTTATGTGGCTAAAATTACTAGATGGACACAGTAAACTTTGTGTCACCATCATTTCCTTCTTCCTCAAAGCCCCCAAAATTCCCCACCTACACAAAACCTAAATTAACCCCCACCAAGTTCAGGAGATCTCCATTGTATCTCCGCCGTGTCTCCACCACGATCACCACCAATTCCAACATCCACAACTCTTACCATCAACGCTCTCCTCCCATCTACTCTCCCCCACTACCCAAATTAAGCGTTTAATTTAGTTTGAAGAAAGTTAGAATGAGATTACTCAGATCAATTTTCACTTTCCTCTTCCTCCTCCTCCTCCAGATGCAGGCGATGTAATTCGGAAACATCTTCAGTGGAGACTCAGAGAGATCTAAAGTCACATGGTAATTTTTTTTACTCAGAAGGAGTATTGTAGTTTTAGTTTACAGTTTGATGTAAATTAGGTTAAACATGTGTGGTTTTGTTATGATTAAATCCCTAAGATGTCAATCGGACTTGATGTTTTTTATTTTTGCTAGTCATACATGGATTGTGAGATTGAATTGGAGGTTAGTGAGCCCTTGGTTGTTATTATTTACACCAACTTTGGTTGTTGGAGGTTAATTAGGTTAATTATGAGTGATTTTGTTAAGATTATAACTCTGAGATGCTAATTGAATGTTCAGCTGATCCCACCCCCACATAACACTTTTATGAAAAAGAACTCCATTTTAGTATTCGATTTGGACCAGCTATGCTAGTTTGTATTATATAATCATGACTGCATATATGTTTTATGGTTAAACATCTACTCAAATTATGTTCAGCTTGCTGGAGTTGTTCCAGTTGAGGCCTCACACATTGATGTCCCACTATTAAGTTTGTACCAAGAACCCTTAGGGGTGCAAACGAGCCGAGATACTCGAGCTCGGCCCGAAAGAAAAAAGATCGAACGAGGCGAGCTTAAACGAGCTCGAGCCTGTCGCAACCCCCGACCCTACCCTAGAGCGGGAGCCCGCGAGCCAGTCAGATGGTATTGATGTATATTAAATTTGCAGCGGAATAAATCATGAGGATCGTAGTTAGGAAATAATTTCAGAGTCAATAAAACATCAAAATTTTTATATTAAACAAATGGGCTAAAACCCATATTCCATTTCAAATGTATTTATAGGGATAAACCCTAATTGCTGAAAAACATGAATTTCTTCTTTAATTCAGGTAATCATAGCCACTTTATTTAGCCTTCAGTGCTCCATAGCAGGTTTCTATTACCTTCACAGTGGGTTACCCAAAACACATTTGAAAAACATTTTATCAGCAAAAATACTGGCGAGTTCATTCTAGTTTGTAAAAAGACACATTGTTATATTTTTACAGTATCAAGGAAAATTACATTGTTTATATCTATAAAAAAACTCAATCAGTATTTATCACACGGTGGCAGTTCCGTGGTGACGGTGGTCATATCACTCATTGGCTAACTTTCGTCCAATAGTGAAGGTTATCAAGTAATGTATTCAAAACCCCACATACCAACAGTAATTACAGAATACAAAGACTTAATCACTGTAAGTATAACTGAAAACATTTATGGTTTTGTAAAGCAAGTTGATAAAAAGAAAGAATGACTCACTTTGTAAACTTAGGGTTTACTAAAAGCTTCCTGATAATATTTCCTGGTTAAATTTCCTGAGTTCCTAATAAAATATACAATGCACACGTGTTAATATAATAACCCAATTCAACTTTATCGATACATCACGAGATCAAAACCCCAACGTAGTTAGCAAAGTATAGCCTTATTCAGGCAGCACCTTGACATCCTTTGTTGGGTTTAGGGTCAATCGGACAGGGTATCGAATCAGTGATTAGGGGTTAAAACACTTACAACGTGGCAAAGCTTCGCGATTAGGGGTATACTATCGAAATAAAATGGAGACGTAATGTAGAGAAAGCGTCAAAGTTTTGTCGAAATGATGTGAAAGATTCTATCCCAAGCCAGGCTACTTATAGCCAACCTAAACTGGTCCTGCGCATCGCGCCAGACATCCCTTCTCCTTGCATGTGTCGTAGGAGAGAACCACCTAGCCTAGGGTAGCCTTGTTGTGATTATAGCCATGCAGGTTATTCTTATCATGAATTACACATCTTGGTTACCTTCAGCGCGTCGAGGGACAGTTAAGGGATCCCCCTATGTGCCTCTGGGGCCCCTATTTCTTAGTTTTCATTTCGGATCACGACGTACAAGTTTGGGTTCTCTAAAAGAGTTCCTTATACAGTGTTTTTTAGTGTTGTTACATCCTCCATACCTTGTTTTAAATCTCTTTCTCTAGATTTACTGGAACAAGTAAGGATACTTCATTTTCATTTTAGATTCTAACTACCATGTATACTCTGGTCCTCTTTTTGAATCCCACTTTACTTTGACCAGTACTAGTCTCTTGTGCTTGAGATTCTTGATCTTTCTATCCTCAATTTGTATTGGCTTTTCCACAAACATAAGCTTTTCATTTACCTCTATGTCTTGAAGAGGTACTACCAATGATTCATCAGCCAAACATTTCTTCAAGTTGCATACATGAAATACATCTTGTACTCCTGCCATCTCTTCAGGTAACTGTAGATGATAAGCTACTGGTCCGATTCGTTTAATAATTTCAAAAGATCTAACATACCTTTGGCTTAGCTTTTCTTTCTTACCAAATCTGACAACTCCTTTCCAGGTGAGACTTTTAATAGTACTTTGTCTCTGACTTGAAACTCTAATGGTTTACGCTTGTTATCTGCATAACTCTTTTGACGGTCTCGTGCTGTTTTCAGTCTTTCCTTGACTTGGATTATTTTGTTAGTTGTTTCTTGTACAATTTCAGGTCCTGACAATTGCTTTTCTCCAATTTCTGCCCAACACACATGTGTTAGGCATTTCCGTCCATAGAGTGCTTTAAATGGTGCAGCATTAATGCTTGTATAATAGCTATTATTGTAAGAGAATTCGATTAATGGTAAGTATTCGTCCCAACTTCAACCAAAGTCTATCACACAGGCTCTGAGCATGTCTTCCATAGTCTGAATCGTCCTTTCGCTTTATCCGTCTGTTTGAGGATGATAAGCTGTACTTAGATTTAATTTGGTTCCCATTGTTTTTGAAAACTTTTCCAGAAATGAGAAGTAAAACGACTATCTCTGTCGGACACAATAGATAAAGGGATTCCATGTAATGAAACTATTTCATCCACATACAGCTTGGCTAACTATTCCATACTGAAAGTTTCTTTCATTGGTAAGAAATGTGTAGATTTAGTTAATCTGTCCACAATCACCCAGATTGCGTCGTTACCTTTTCGTGTCTTGGGTAATTTGGTAACAAAATCCATTGTTATCAATTCCCATTTCCAAACTGGCATTTCTAATTGCTGAAGTAACCCTGAAGGTTTCTGATGTTCAGCTTTAACTTGTGAGCAAGTTAAACATTTAGAAACATATCTTGCTACGTCCTTTTTCATTCCTATCCACCAAAAGTTTTTCCTTAGATCTTGATAAATCTTGTCACTTCCAGGATGCATCGTATACTCGGATTTATGAGCTTCTTCTAGATTTCGGTTTCATAGGTTTCCTTGGATAGGTACCCAGATTCTTTTCTTATGCAATCTCCAAATTCCATCTGCTCCTTTTTTCTAATTCTTTAATCATTCCTTTCAATCCTTCAGCATCATCCTTGGTTGTTGCTTCCTGTACCTTTTTCAATTGTTCATTTAAATCTATCTGCTGGTTTAATCTGAGAGTACGTACCCATTTTGGCTTCTCAGATACTTTCGACTTAAAGCATCAGCTACTACGTTAACTTTTCTTGCGTGGTATTGGATATCACAATCAAAATCGCTAAGGATTTCCATCCAGTGTCTTTGCCTCATGTTTAATTCTTTTTGCCCGAAAACATACCTTAAACTTTTATGATCTGTGAAGACAATGAACTTACTACTGTAATGATAATGTCTCCAAATCTTGAGGGCAAAAATTATCGCTCCTAGCTCTAGATCATGTGTTGTATAATTTTCTTGAGGCTTCTTTAGTTGTCTAGAGGCATAAGCAATCACCTTTTGTCGTTGCATCAACACACATCAAAATCCTAATTTAGATGCATCACAATAGACTATGAAGTCTTCAGTTCCTTCTGGTAAAGCAAGTATTGGTGCGTTAGTTAATCTTTGCTTCAGAATCTTGAATGCTTCCTCGTATTTTGGTGCCCATTCAAACTTAACTGATTTACATGTTAGTTTGGTTAATGGAATGGCTATTCTAGAAAAAAATATTGAATGAAACGCCTACAATATCCTACCAATCCAAGAAAACTTCTTACTTCTGTTGGTGAATCAGGGACTTTCCATTTGGTAATGGCTTCGATCTTTGTAGGATCTACATGAATTCCTTCATGATTAACTAAATGTCCAAGAAATTGTACCTCTTGCAACCAGAATTCACATTTTGAGAATTTAGCATAAAGTTCTGCATAGAAGTATTTGTAGATGTTCTGCATGCTCTTCCCTATTCTTGGGGTAGATCAGTATACCATCAATGAAAACAATTTTGAATTTATCTAGGTATGGTTTACATATTCTGTTCATCATGTCCATAAATGCTGCTGGGGCATTCGTCAAACCGAATGGCATGACGGTATATTCCGTATGGCCATACCTTATTCTGAAAGCAACTTTAGGAATGTCCTCTTCTTGTACCTTCAGTTGATGATATCCGGAGCGTAAATCAATCTTTGAGAAGAATCGAGCTCCTTGAAGTTGATCTAATAGATCATCAATTTTCGGTAGTGGATACCGATTTTTAATCGTAATCTTATTCAATTCCCTGTAAGCAATACACATGTGCATCGATCCATCTTTCTTCTTGACGAATAACACAGGCGCTCCCCAAGGTTATGAACTAGGTTGTATAAAAACTTCTTCTAGTAGTTCGTCTAGTTGCTTTTTCAATTCCAGCATCTCCGTTGGCGCTAGACGATAGGGTGCTTTGGCAATTGGTACAGTTCCTGGTATTAGGTGAATTCTAAATTCAACCTCGCGATCTGGCGGTAGTCCAGGTAACTCTTCTAGGAAAACCTTTGAGAAATCATATACTATAGAAATATCTTTTAATTTTTTTCCTTTGGTGCTAATGATTACCGAAATCATATACACTATTTTTCCTTTTCGAGTGTAGCTTGCAACTTTCATCACCGAGATGAACTTCGTGGATGTTGTCGGCTTTTCTCCCTGGATGGTGATCCTATCTCCAGTTGGTGCACGAATTTCCATAGAATTTTGATCACACAAAATGCGCGCATGATTGGCCATCAACCAATCCATCCCTAATACGACATCGAATCCAACTAGATTCATTGGTAAAAGGTTAGCGGTAAACTTATGACCTAAAAATTCTATCTTTGCTTTCTGAAGGATTTCGCTTATAATGATAGAACTTCCATTTGCCGTTTCCACCGTACAGGTTTGGCGAAGTTTACTTAGTGGTTGATTAAGTAATTGGTAGAAAGTAGTATTTATAAAACTTTGGTTTGCACCAGAGTCAAATAATACTTTAGCATAAACACCATGAACGCGAAACGTACCGCAATTACATCAGGAATCAACTCAGTTTCCTTGGCTGTCAGTACGAATGCTATGGCATTCTTTTTGGGTCCTTCCGTTGCCTTTGCCTTGTTGTTAGCTGCTGAAGCTAGTTTTGGGCAGTTCGGTCGGATATGACCCGCCTCTCTGTAGTTGTAGCATATTCTAGCACTAGCTTTGTTTCTACACTCTTCTTCTTTATGTCCTTTCCTCTTGCAGAAGTTGCAGGACACCGCACATTTTCCTGTGTGCTTCCTTTTACAAAACTTACAGAATGGTGACGAGGAGGATGAACATGTTCCTCTCTTACGGTAAGAATTACCAGAACGTAGTTCTTGGGTAATCCTCTAGGCTAGATTCTTCTTCTGGTTTTCCTCCTGTGTGCATACCAGTCCATCTGTCAGAGTGTTAGCAAGCTCCACTGTTTCTTTAATGGTTTGTGGTCTAGCTGCTTTGACCATATCTCTGATCTCACTAATTGATCCCAGATGTAACGGGAGATTAATACTGGCTCTGGCGAAGCCAGTGTTGTTACTATCCTAGCATACTCGAAGAATTTGGTAGTAAATTCCATACAGTTTACCCCACTCATTCTATGGTTTAGGAATTTATTAGCAATCTGCTCCTTTTCATGAGGAGGACATAATTTCCTTTCAACTATTTTCTTAAAGTTATTCCATTCCATATTATATACCATATCACTTCCCCTGGATTGAAGAATGGTATTCCACCACTCTAATGCTTCATCTGTGAAAAGACTAGAAGCATACATGATCTTATCATCATTGGCACATTTACCAATTTTTAAGACTGCTTCATCCTTTTCTATCCAGTGTAAGGCTGAAATAGCTCCTTTATTGCCTGCGAATTCTATAGGTTTGCACGACAAGAATTCTTTGTAAGAATAGCGTTATCTTCATTAACACTGTGACTCGGCTGGGTGTGCGTACGTTTACTGCCTATTACTATATTATCGTTTACCGGATTTTTATTAATAGCGTCTAGAATATATGGCATGGCATCTATTATTCTTTGAGCTACTATGTGTTCTATTGCACTTTTATCCAATTGGTTCCCGTTATCGTTATTATTCTGAACTTCCTGATTTACTTCGTTTGACATCTGAATTGCAAACATTATCAGGTGTTAATATCACAGAATAATTTAAACATACAAATATTCAAACACCTTTAACCAAAATCGTCAAACTATTGCCATGTTTTACTCTTTATATATATATATATATATATATATATATATATATATATATATATATATATAGGACAAAGATCCGTTAGGAACCACCCTTTATTGCGAGAACCGCGAGAACCAGTGTGAACACAAACAGTAATTCCTAAAAAAATCTAAAAAACACGCAAATTTTTTTTTTTTTTTTTACTATTTTTTTTGGAAAAATCGCTATATTTTGTTAATAAAAAAAATTCAAAAAAAAAAATTCGAGTAACAGTTATCCATGCACATGTGCATATGTATCATTTCTTTGTCAAATTCCGTAATTCATTACAAATAATAGTCAATTGCACTTTCATTTACACTACCACCTGTAATACACTATTTTTTACGTTAACAATATTAGAAATGCACATGTGCATCTATATGTATTAACATGAAATAAGGTGTTTTGGTACACTACTTTCTCTTTCATCTATCATTCCATCCATAATACACAAGCATGCACATGTGCATTTTTGTCATTTCTTTGACAAATTCCGTAATTCATTACACATATTAGACAATTTCACTTTCATTTACACTACCATATGTAATACACTACTTTTTACATTACCAATATTAGAAATGCACATGTGCATTTATATGTATCAACATGAAATAAGGTGTTTTGGTACACTACTTTGAATACACTTTCCCTTTCATCTATCATACCATCCATAATACACTACCATTACCTCATACCATCCATAATACAATACCATTAACAATATTTTCACTTTATTACATGGATGTAAACACCATTTATACCATCCAATCAACATATTACATCATAAATTGACATCTATAACCAAACCATCAACAACTAGATATTACTAACCAAAAAACATATATATGGGCCTACTTCTCCATTCAAAATCACAAACTTTTTGTATCAAAACACGTTATATCATGGTTATACCTAATGATGCACATGTGCATTTTGAATATTGGTAATGTAAAAAGTAGTGTATTACAAATGGTATTGTAAATTAAAGTGCAATTGTCTATTCCTGATAACGTATTACTGAATTTGTCGAAGTAATGATACATATGCACATGTGCATGGATAACTGTTACTCGAAAAAAAAAAATTTTGTGGTAACCAAAATATAGCAATTTAAAAAAAAAATAGTAAAAAAAAAAAATTTTGAGTGCTTTTTTGATTTTTTTAGATTTTATTATGTGTTCGCATTGATTCTCGTGGTTCTCGCAATAAGGGTGGTTCTCGCATGAACCTTACCCTATATATATATATATATATATATATAGAGAGAGAGAGAGAGAGAGAGAGAGGAATGTTCATTTGAGAAGAAAATTAAATTAAGAAGAAAAAGAACAAAGGGTATAAATGTAAAACATTAAATATTTTTTCTCTCAACTCATTTATTATTATCTTTGACTAATTAATTAGTCATAAACACTAACATCCTCCATACTTAAAATTTTGCTTACACACATCAAAATTTATCCTACACGTTTTGAAATTTATCCTACACATATTGAAATTTATCTTACATAACTCGTAATTCATCCTACACACCTCGTAATTTATGTTACACTTTAAATTATATATTTTTTCTTTTTTTGAAATATATATATTTTTTGAAATAAGTTACAAATTTAATGTAGTTAGCTATTAAAAAGAAAGACTACCAATTAATGATCCCTCTAAGTTTACCAATATACCCTTACACTAATAGTAAATGCAAAAATTAAATGAAGTAAATGAAGCATTCTTATTGGTTGAAATCTCTTCTTTTTTATTCTTACAAAAAATTTCTCCTCATTTGAACTCTCCAATATATATATATATATATATATAGGGGACCGTTAAAATAGAAACCAACTCCAGTTGCGAGAACCGCGAGAACCACTCTCCACAAATCAAACTTTGCCACGTATGCACTATTATTTTATATCTTAAAGGGTATTTTGGTCATTTAATCAAAATGTCTAATCTCTGTTTCTTTCTGCCTCTTTAAAGCCTTCACATCAACCACAAAATTCAAACATCTCATCTCTCATCTCTCTATCTCTCTTTGAAATTGAACCTGCAACCAGAATCCTCTCTCTCTCTTGAAACCACAATCATCTTCAAGAAACCACAATCGTCTTTAAAACTTCTAGATCTGAAAACAGGTGGTTGGTCGGCGACGGAAGACGGTGATTGGTCGGTGGCGGAAGACGACGGTGGGAGGTGGTTGGTCGAAAGACGGTGGGGGGGGGGGGGGGAGGTGCTTATTGGGTTGTCGGGAATGGAGATATGTCACCGCTCACCCGTCAACCTTCATTATCATCTTCGTCGATATCACCTCTGGCCGTCCTCGTCATCACCTCTTTCACAGGAATCCCATCGGAATCAACTTATACCTGAGTCTGACGTGAGACAACGCACCTCAGCCACCGATTTGTGCCACTTTCTTGCTTCCGGAGTGTGGTTGTTGCTGTCGTATGGCGCGTCGCCGCCACTGGGTGGGGGTGTTTGCCGGAACAACCACTGCCGGCATCGATGCCGGTGAGTCTTTGGTTTTGTTTGATTATTTACCTGTTATTTGCCATTTGTTCGAGTCTTTTGGTTTTGTTGGATTGTTTATCCGTAGCTGTGTCTTTTTTCATTGCTTAAGTCTTTGGTTTTTGTTGGATTGTTTACCTGTTATTTGCCATTGTTTGACCAAAAAGTTTTGTCGAATTTTGTTTGAGGTTGTCTGCTAATTTTAGCGGATCAGGGGAGTGAGTATTTGATAAGAAAGTGTTATATTAGAGATGTTTTGTCTGCTTCTGTTGGCTGGCTTCGATGTCGACTGTTTTTAGAGGTGACCGATTTGCAAGCGGTGCCGAAGGTGCCCCGTGGTGCCCCGCTTGGTGCCCCGTGGTGCCCCGCTTGGTGCCCCGTGGTGCTGATCGAAAAGTTGTCGAATTTGTGTGAGGTTGTCTGCTACTTTTTAGCGGACCCAGGGAGTGAGTATTTTGTGTCGTTTTGGCAATGATAGAAAGAAACATTTTTCCCGACAATTGATGACGATGGCATGGCAAGTATGGTGGATGGTAGGTTTTTGAACCCGCAACCCCACTTTTGCAGCCTTGATTATTGGGAACTTTGAGCCAAACCCTGTTTTTTTTTCTTTCAAGATCCACATATTGTTTTTCTGATATTTTTGTTGATTTTTATATTTTTTAGTCGATGATGATAAGTCAACTTATCTGAGACACCCACTAAGTTGTGATTTTTGTGTGAGTTCGTTTGTTAAGATATTCAAATTTCGTAAACCTGAAATCGGGGTCGGTGGCGTAAAAAGATGTTCGGCGTAAAAAAAATGTTTTTTGTAAAAAAAAAAAATTTGTTTTGGTGTTAAGTTTTTTTTTTTTGAAAAGTTTAAAACCGTAAAAAAAATTTAGTTTTTTTGTAAAAAAATTCTAAAATTTTTTTTATTTTTTGTAAAAAAATATGTTTTTTTTGTAAAAAAGTTTAAACCCGTAAAAAAACTTGTCGTAAAAAAAGTTTAAAACCATAAAAAAGTTTGTCGTAAAAAAGATTAAGACCGTAAAAAAGTTTTCTTAAAAAAAGTTTTTGTAAAAAAAGTTTTTCGTAAAATAAAGTTTTCGTTAAAAAATCTTTTTCATAAAAAAAAGTTTAAACCCGTAAAAAATTGTTTTTTTTTTTTTTGTATAAAATCAGTTTTTTGTAAAAAAAGTTTAAACCCTTAAAAAATTTTGTTGTAAAACAAAGTTTAAAACCATAAAAAACTTTTCGTGAAAAAAAGTTTTTCTTAATAAAAAGTTTAAAAAGAAAAATTGCTTCGTAAAAAAAGTCTTTCGTAAAAAAACCTTTCGAAAAAAAGTTTCGAACCATTGATCTTGAGAGATGGATGGATGAGATTAAAATTAATATAAACAAGATTAAATTATGTTTTTCTTATTATATTTTAAATATTTTAATGTTAAAATGGTAGTTTAGTAAATTTGCTTGTTTTGTCTTTATTGTATTTGTAACGTCCTGCGTTTTCATACTTTCCATATTTAGAAACCATTGCTTGAAATTCTATTTTTTGGAAATCTTGTATTCCTTGTAATCGTATTTCGTTGTATCGTTGTAAAATCCGAGACTTTGATCGTAATGAAATGAATCTTTTATACATCGTTTATACATGTTTATACATTGATACATTCACTCGTTTGATACATGGTTCGTAATTCGTATAAACGTAAGCTTAACTCGTAAACAATGATCGTGTATTCGTAATCCTTAAATCTTCATACATTAAAACACTTAGTTATTCGATTATAAGATTAAGTTGTATGTTTTTTTTCACTTGATCATACCAAACTATAAACCATACATACTTGTTACATTTCATGTGTTATACACACCTATGTTATCACACTTTTTGCTAAATTAAAACATGTCATTTATGTATTTTGGATCTTCTTACAAGTTACATACATACTAGACACCATGTAACACTTTATTAAACATTAAATATATACCTTCTAATGTCAATAAAATAAAATAAAATAAAAATTATAGGGCTGTTAACAGCCTTGCATCAGCCCACTTAATTTCCTTGTTTTGAGTTATTTAGCCCACTAAACACTTCCAATGCCCAACCCAATGAAACCCTAATCCATCCCCTATATAACCCAAGCCTCCTCCAAGCATTTTTCACTTTCTAAACACTCTCCATTCACTCTCAAACACTCCAAACCGTAGCTGATTGCAGAAGTTCAAGCAGATTTATACCACTTCACTAAAGTGAGCATAACTCACTCAATTCTTATCCGATTCACTCGATTCTTTTTCCTATTCCTTTGTATTGACCTTAGCTACGTTTCCATGGGTTTTCCTTGGAAATCCAAAGCCTGGAATGTTGCCAAAAGGGCTCCAAAGTGGACTGATTTTCCAAAAGGACATAGGTATGAATGCTGGGGCTCGTCTTGAATAGGCGGCCCGAAAGGAGGGTGATATGAAGGTGAAAAACCTAATGAAACTGAGTGTCTCACAGGCTCAAAAGAGTGTCTCCAATTATCTCATGAATCGGAGCTAGTAAATGACGCTGATGGCGTGCGTCTGTGTGAGGGTCCAGCATTGCTAGATGGTCCTCCCCTCATAGGACCTTTTCCTTTTCCTCGAACGCGTGGCGAAATTATATAAGACCTGTCAAAACAATAAAACAACATATAAATGACAAAAGGAAAGCTAAGAATAAATCCTAGGTCATTTGCCTAGACTCGGAAGTCTAAGGAATGTGCTATTGTGTCATTGAGATTAAACACAAAAGGCTACTGCTTAATTCACTCAATGTTGGCTCTGATACCAACCTGTCACACCCCGATATTTCCTCATATTACTGGTGGGTGATGTGTGTAAAATGCAACATATAAATTACATCAAATGAGGCACAAAACTAACCCTTTTTAAGTACTAATGTTGGAAAAAGAGTTTTTTTGTCTTCCTTTTGTATTTTCAGGATTAAATGAGCTCAAATTCACAAAAGAAGCAAAAAGACAGCTAAATCTAACATAAATACAAGGAAAGGAACATAAGTGGACTGCCCGACCCCTCAACGGCATCTTCCCAAGCAAAATAGAGAAGGCAGAAGACTGAACACGCCCCGTGCTCAGCCAGCACGGGGCCGTGCCCAAGAAGCAGCAGAAAAGACAAACCTATAGAAGCTTCTATTGCCCACCACGGGGCCGTGCCCAGTGAACACGGGGGCGTGGCGAAAGTACTGCAGGCGCATTAATTGTAATTGCGAATTACAATTAATGAGGAGAGAGAATGTCAGACAGGCACGGGGCCGTGCCCAGCGGACACGGGGCCGTGCCCAGCCCTCTGTTCAGCCTATAAATAGGAGTGCTTGGTTTCATTTCAACTCATCCCTTGGCACACCACCTCTCTCACACTTCATCCACCACCCACCACCCACCACCGTCACAACACCTTCATCCACCACCATCATCCATTGTCCATCGTAGAGTGTGTGAGTCGTCTCGGGATCCAAGATTGATCGTAAGAGTTCTTGACAATCAAGGCCATGTTTGCCTAAGTCTCTTACATCACTTGGTGAAGACAAAGTGTCTTGTATAATACTTTTTATTTTTAATCTTTTGCACTTTTTATTTGGTTTTGTATTAATGACTTTAATAACTAGTCACTACTAGAAAATCTGAAATTTCTTACACCAGTTTTCGTAGGAAATGCGTTACAAAACAGGCTTTCCCACACATTTGTGACAAATACATGATGTAGGAAAATGTCTCGTAGGAAACCTGTTTCCAACGCATTTCCTACGCAATTTCCTACCCATTTCCTACAAAATCGCCGTGTCACAAACTGCTACAGATCTCCTACAACAATTCATAGTTATTTTTAATATATTATTTATGATAAATATTAATTATTATATTTTCGGAATTTTTTTAGCTACACATTTCCGACAAAAAAAAATTAAAAAAATTCATTCAGCATTATTCGTGACAAATTTATGACAGAAAAATAAAAATAGTTGTTACAAATTTCCGACAAAAGCATTATTCGTGACAAATTTCCGACAGAAATATAAAAATAGTTGTTACAAATTTCCGACAAAAGCATTATTCGTGACAAATTTCCGACAAATTTTTTTTTTAGAAACTACAGGGACTACTTTTGTAAAAACTGAAACTTCAGGGACCAAAGTGTAAATATTTCAAAAATCTGTCAAAAAGGGGGTTCTTCCTTAAAGAACCGGCCCTTTGCAAGGATCGAACTCCTGACCTATCGTTTAGAACCGCAACGCCTTAACCAGTTTATCCTCTTACTATGAGCTGTTAGAATATGAAACTTAATTCCTTTTATACACTAACTAGATTTAAACTGTTTGTCGGAAATGTGTCACAGGTTGTGACACAATTCTGACGGAACGATTAAATCAACTAAAAAATAAACTGTTTGTCGGAAATGTGTCACAAGTTGTGACACAATTCTGACGGAACGATTAAATCAGCTAAAAAATAAATATTTTGTCACAAATGTGTAGGAAATATAATAATTTTTAATTATTATACTAATTTTACTATTATATATAAATATAGAAGTGCATATCCTTGTATTTATTTTTAATAAAATTAAGTAATATGACTTAGATGTCGGAAATGTGTCGCTACTTGTGACGCAGTTCCGACGGAATGTTTAATTAAACTAAAGAATAAATATTTTGTCACAAACTTGTAGGAAATGATTTAATAATCAACCTTTTGTAGATTATTTCTAACAGATCTGTGATGCAACTATCAATTAATTAGGGTTTTTTTATTTTCTGTCATTGTTGCGTCAAAAATTTGACATAGAATTTTGGAAAAAAAAAATCGTAAGAAATTTGTCACAAATGTGTTTGAATCTGTGACAAAAATAATTGTGTAGGAAATTTCCGTAGGAAATTATGCACTTTTCTAGTAGTGAGTTACTTATGTTGAAGGTGATCTTTCCTTATCGTTTGTCCGTGGTGTCTTTGCATTATTTTACTGTCTATATAAAATAAAGGATTTTCACCATTCATATCTCCACGGTCTATATGGAGGTATGTTGGCTACCTGGTCGGGGGTTAAAGGAACGGTTTGGTAAAGGTCTTGCCATTGTTCAGCGTTTAGAGGTCCTGCAATGGACCTGGGTCAAATTTAGTAGGACCTCCTTCAATACTTCATGGTATTGGATGGCGGGGGTCCAAACTCTTTGATCCCCTCATAAGTTAACTACTGTTAATACTATAACCCGCCTATTTAGGACTGTATCCCTGCTGACTCAGACTACTTAGCCGAGGGTAACGTCACCGCCAAAAGCGGGGCCTACCATAATATTGCATTAATAACTTAATTCATTATCTTCCAATAATCCACCCTTTTATGATTGTATCCTTGCTGACTCAAACTACTGGGGTGAGGGTAACGTCACCTTCAAAAGAGGGGCCTACTACAATAACTAAGATAATCTCTTAATTATGTGCAAAAGTGCGGAAACAATCAAAGGTTATACTAGATACGAGTCGGAACCAAGTGATTCATCTTGTCTATCTGTTTTTCTTTTTATTTTATTTTCAGCATTTTAGTTAGTTTTTATTTTTCTTAGCTTAAAAACCTTTTTCTAAACTTTTTATTTTGATTAGACGTTGAGGATAAACCGGTACTAAAAGCTCTTGTGTCCTTGGACGACCTCGGTATCTTACCAACGCTATACTACGCTCACGATGGGTGCACTTGCCCATATGTGTGTTTAGTGTTAGTAAAATATCGTGTTTTATAAATTTAAAACTTGGCTAAAAATAAGTGTTAAAAAGGGCTTAAAATATATACCTAATATATACGACACTTCGCACGCATCAAGTTTTTGGCGCCGTTGCCGGGGACACAAGGATTTTAAGAAAGCTTAAAATCGGCGGCCTAATCAGTTTTTCAAAACCTTTTTAAAAGCGCGCACATTTTTCTGCATTTTAGTTTAGTTTTGCATTTACAGTAACCTGTACACGGGGCCGTGTTCGCTGAACACGGGGCCGTGCTGCACATTTTCATAAAAACACCCAGTAACAGTAGCTTGAACACAGGCCGTGCTCACTGAACACGCCCCGTGCTCAACGAAATCAGTAACTTTAATTAAAACGCCCAGATACAGTTCCTGAACACGGGGCCGTGCTCACTGAACACGGGGCCGTGTCCAGCCTCTGTTTCCGTTTTTCTTTTTGTTTTCTGATCTCGAGACTCGGTTGTAGTCTGCTGAGTGATTCTTATGGATCAATACTCAGGAGGTTACAACTACACCTATGAGGAGGATGATTATAGGGGTAATTATTGCACTAATTGTCGTAATGCACGCTCGATTCAAAATAATCACTCATATCAACCATCCAATTCATACACCTACTATGAGGAGCCCAGGTACGAGCCATCAACTTCATACACATCCTATGAAGACCAAAGGTATGAACCTCCTCCCTCATACTCATATTTTGATGAACCAAGGTATAAGCCTTCATACTCATACTTTGAGGAACCAAGATATGAGCCACCACCTTCATATGCTTATTATGAGGAACCATGGCGTGAACAACCCACCTCATATGAGTATTATGGAGATCAAAATTATGAACCTTATCCATCATATGCTTACAATGAAGAACAATGGTGCGAACCATCGACTTCATATGGGTATTATGAGGAACAAAGGGTCGAACAACCGGATTCAAGCTTAGAAAATACCGATTCTTTTTCTATAACCGAAGTGACCGATAGGATATTAGAACACATTAGAGTTATCGATCGATGTATAAAAGAAGCTCGCGCAAGGGAAGAGGAGTCCCGCGCAAGAGAAGAACTAAAAAAGGAAGAGATAATTGAAAATGTAAAAATGGAAGAACAAATAAGTGAAAAACCTACACATGAGTTAAACAACGAAAAAGGTGAGTCCGACAACGTTAACATTCAAGAAGAGTCTAATTTTGAAAAAATTAATCTCTTGTCACCTTCTTTCGAAAACCATTGTTTAGTACCCACTCATGCTAAGTTTTTAAAAGAGTTAAACACTAACACTAAAATTAACGAAATGGTAAGTGTTAAGTTAACTAATGATCAAACGTCACTAATAAAAGAAGACCCGTTTGAAATTAACATCACACCGGTTCCATGTTTCTTTCAAAATTCGTTTATTAGTAATGTCACAATCGATAAAGATCTTTGTGTTAACATAATGCCTAATTACATTTTCGAAAAATTAAGTATTAGCGATTTTTCTCCACTTCAAATACCCATTTTTCTATCCAATCGTAAAGTAATAAAATCAATCGGTATAGTTGAAGAAGTCTTGGTTCTAACAAATGAAATGGTAATCCCGACCGACTTTGTCATCCTCGATGACGCTCCTCTAGTGTTGGGAAGACCATTTGTAAAAACTCACGAAGCTTTGAAAAGCCGGAAGTTCAACAATCTACCTCTTCAATTAGGGGCATTTAAAAGAAGTGTCGATCTCGAACGATCAATGAAATATCCTTTCGGCAATAATGACCCCCTAATTGAAGATGAAGATGAACCACCCGATACAAGTGAAGAGATTGACCACTTTGTTGAAGAAGAGGTCGCCTTAGAACAAACTTTTAAAGTTCTTGATCGAAATGAGCAACCAAATAAGGAGTCTCCCAAAGACCCACCACTTGAGCTCAAAGAACTTCCAAAAGGTTTGGAATATGCTTTTCTAGACAAAGATGGTAATTTACCTGTAATTATTTCATCTAAATTAGATAACTTAGAAAAAGAAAAATTAATTAATCTTTTGAAAAAACACAAAAATGCAATAGCTTGGAAACTTGTAGACATAAAAGGAATTAGTCCTTCTATGTGCACACACAAAATTTTGATGAATGATGACTACAAATCGGTCATACAACCACAACGTCGAGTAAATCCAAATGTTCAAGAAGTGGTTAAAAACGAAGTCATCAAATTACTTGACGCCAGACTTATCTATCCTATCTCCGATAGTCCTTGGGTAAGTCCCGTCCAAATAGTTCCAAAGAAAGGAGGTATGACGGTAATAACTAACGAAAAAAATGAACTAATACCAACGAGAACCGTCACAGGATGGAGAGTATGCATAGATTATAGGCGATTAAATGAAGCAACAAGAAAGGATCATTTTCCTTTACCCTTCATTGATCAAATGTTAGAAAGATTATCCGGCCATAAATTTTATTGTTTCTTGGACGGTTTTTCAGGTTACTTTCAAATCCCGATAGCGCCCGAAGACCAAGAAAAGACAATTTTCACTTGTCCCTATGGAACTTTTGCTTATCGACGCATGCCGTTTGGTCTATGTAATGCCCCCGCAACATTCCAACGTTGCATGGTAGCCATCTTCCATGACATGATAGAAAAGACAATGGAAGTCTTCATGGACGACTTTTCTATCTTTGGGGATTCATATGACCAATGCCTCGATAACCTTGAACGAATGCTATCCCGATGTGAGGAAACTAACCTCGCCCTTAATTGGGAAAAATGCCATTTCATGGTAACGGAGGGAATAGTGCTCGGTCACAAGATCTCGAGCGAGGGAATGGAGGTGGATCGAGCCAAAATAGATACCATTTCTAGATTACCACCTCCATCCTCCGTACGAGCCATCAGAAGTTTCCTAGGGCATGCCGGATTCTATAGAAGGTTTATCAAAGACTTTTCTAAAATCTCTAGACCTCTAACAAAATTACTTGAAAAAGATGCTCCTTTCATCTTTGACAATGATTGCAATCAAGCATTTCTCACCTTAAAAGAAATGTTAGTCAATGCACCTATCATGATAGCGCCTGATTGGAAATTTCCTTTCGAAATAATGTGTGATGCTAGTGACTTTGCAGTTGGAGCTGTCTTGGGACAAAGAAAAGAAAAGCATTTCCACCCAATCTATTATGCTAGTAAAACACTTAATGATGCACAAGAAAATTACACAACAACTGAAAAAGAATTACTAGCTGTGGTATTTGCTTTTGATAAATTTCGTTCTTATCTTGTTCTTTCTAAAACTATAGTCTATACAGACCATGCAGCCATTCGATATCTCTTCAAGAAGAAGGACGCAAAACCACGTTTGATTAGGTGGATTCTACTCCTCCAAGAATTTGACATTGAAATCAAGGACAAAAGAGGAGCAGAAAATACCGCAGCAGATCATCTTTCACGCTTAGAAGACCCAGCTTTAGAGGCAACCAGGGACGAGCAAATCAACGAAAAATTTCCAACTGAGTCCCTGGAAATGGTGGAATACAAGGAAGAACTATGGTACGCCGACTATGCTAACTACCTAGCTAGCGGTATAGTCACAAAAGGGTGGCCACATCATCAAAGAAAAAGATTCTTTGCCAATGTGAAACACTACTTTTGGGAAGATCCATATCTTTTCAAAATGAGTGCCGACCAACTCGTCAGACGATGCGTACATGGTAGTGAAGCACGAAGAATTCTCCGCCATTGTCATGAAGGTCCATACGGAGGACATCATGGTGCCGCTAGTACCGCACGAAAGGTATTCGATTCAGGATTTTATTGGCCAACCATTTACAAAGACGCTCAAAGTCTCGTAAAAACATGTGATGCTTGCCAAAGAACAGGTAATATTTCTTCCAAAAACGAAATGCCACAAAATGGCATTCTTGTTTGTGAAATTTTTGATGTGTGGGGACTCGACTTTATGGGACCCTTCCCACCATCGAAAGGAAACAAATATATACTTGTGGCAGTAGATTACTTGTCTAAATGGGCCGAGGCCGAGGCACTTCCAACAAATGATGGAAGAGTCGTCGTAAGATTTCTGAAAAAATTATTCTCTCGTTTTGGCACACCTAAAGCTTTAATAAGTGATAGAGGTACCCATTTTTGCAACCATCAACTTGAAAAAATTTTAACAAGATATGGGGTCTATCACCGGGTTTCAACAGCATATCACCCTCAAACAAACGGGCAAGCCGAAGTGACTAATAGAGGTTTAAAACGAATACTTGAAAAAACCGTAGGGTTAAATAAAAAGGAATGGGCTGATAAATTAGATGATGCTTTATGGGCTTTTCGAACTGCTTATAAAACAACAATAGGTACAACCCCGTATAAGCTAGTCTATGGAAAAAGTTGTCATTTGCCAGTAGAAATTGCACACAAAGCCTACTGGGCAATCAAAAATGTGAACTTGGATTTAGAATTTGCTGGTAAAAATCGATTTTGTCAATTAAATGAATTAGACGAGCTTAGGAATTATGCATACTCAAACTCTGAAATTTATAAGGAAAGAATGAAAAATTTGCATGACAAACATATTAAACCTAATGAATTTCGGGTAGGGGATCTAGTTCTTTTGTTTAATTCACAACTTCGATTGTTTCCTGGTAAACTAAAGTCTAGGTGGTCAGGACCTTTTCCCATCACCCACATTTTTCCACACGGTGCAGTAGAAATTAAATCTCGAAATGGGCCACCATTTAAAGTCAATGGCCAACGGCTGAAACTCTATCAAGGATTCATTGAGGATGAGGAAGAAGAGATCTCGCTTCAAACGGTGGAAGAATAAAAACATCATGCCTGGTAAGTTACGAACGATTGAGACGACAAAATAAAGCGGTAAGTTTTCTAACCATAGCTTATGGGAAAAAAGGGGCACTCACATGCGCACTTAAAAAAAAAATAAAAAAATAAAATAAAATAACTTGCTCGACACGAGGCCGTGCCCGCTGGACACGGGGCCGTGTTCGCGCTGCAGACGGGATAAAACCCCTTTTTCAAAACAGTTTCTTCATTCCACACGCCCCGTTTCCCCACAAAAGCTCTGGTTTCAGGCGATTTTTCGCAGAATTTCGACGTCTCCTATCGATCTAACAACGTCAAGGTATGATTCTATCACTCTTAGTAGTTAGATTAGTTACTTGCATGTAGTTAAAACACCACAAATTTGGGGAAAAATCTAGGGTTCTTGAAGTTCATCCGGATCGAACCTCAAATTTTTGCCTAAATCTGTTTGCATTTAGTTAGATTAGTGTTAAGGGAAGTAAATACACTTGTATTGTTCATAGATTTAACCGATTTCTCACAAAAACCCCAAACCCTTTTTCTTGAACCGAAATAGATAAAATTGATAGGGTAAACGGGATATTTTGGGAAAAACGGCACTTAGGGTTTCATTTTCGGGGGAAACCGCACCTATTGGACCAAAAATTTTCAAGTTTTCGAAACCGGGTCGAAAAATGGGATTTTTGAGTAACAGACCTCTGGACACGGGGCCGGGTCCGCTGAACACGGGGTCGTGTCCAGGCACTGTTTGCAGTTTCTTTAAAAATCTAATTGTTTCGTGCAATTTTTGGTGTATTCTTTCAGATGGCAAAGTTCACTAGGTTCAATGCAAGGGAGCTTGAAGCAAGGGCAAGGTACGAGATTCTTCAAACAAGACCAGAGGAGTACCCCAGGAGAGCTTGCACGGACCTGTTAACCTTGGTAAACCAACTGGACCGATTCAACAACATCGTTACGGTCCGCTAGCTGTTGCATTGAACACTCGGCTTCGGTCGGTGCATCAATGCACCATGGACTTCTACAGTACCTTTAACTTCACTTCAAGGTGTGACCCTTTCGACAATGAAGGGGTTGCATTTCGGTGTGGAGGGACAATGTACTCGATCTCTATGGCACAGTTTGGAGCCATAATAGGGCTATACCAAGAAGAGGAATCGGGAAACGAAGAAAATACCGGAGGATTACGAGACTTGGATGAAAATGAACGACAAGCCGCATGGGCTCAAATCGGTGAAGGAATCTACAACCCTAGTAGCACCAAGAGTACGAAGCTAAGGGATCCACTCTATCGCTACATTCACAGGCTTCTCACCTACTCTCTAAACCAACATCACGACAGTAGCGGCGTTGTAGGGTTGAAAGATTTGGTTGTCCTTCACTGTATTCACAACCGGAAGCCTCTCGATGTCCCATATCTCTTGTTACGGAACATGCATCTTAACCGCCTTGCTCGCGCTCCAACGCCTATCTTCTTCGGAGGATGGGTGTACCATCTTTTCAAGCATTACACGTGAATTCCAAGGTCCTTTGAAAGAAGCCCATGGTCGGGACGAGTTGATTACCACATTTGCCGAGCCATGAACTTACTTTATGAGGCGGAAGACGGAACGGTGAGTTTCCAAAGGACGCAAGGCTATGCATGGAACCCGCAGGAGGCCCTAGTTCTTCACGCACCACCTCCCCACTACCAGTATCAACCCCATGGTGATCCGGGTCAATCCTCCTCACAAGGAGGCGGTTTTCCTAATTTTCAAAGCTTACATGATCTTATGCAGGGAAACCTCATGTGTACCAGGAACGCCTACAATCTCGCCAACAACATATACCACCGGGTCGGAGCTATTGAACGCAACATCAACGATATACAAGACGATATCGGCAGCATTCGGGAGTATATGGCGGGGCATGGGGATGGAGGTGATGATAGCGATGAGGATATGGAGTAAGGGGTTTGGAGGAGCAGGACCGGGTTGATGGCGAGCCCACTGGTTTAAGTCCCTTTATCTATCGAACAATTGGTGGCCTGCGTGCCAGATGTTGAACAATTTACTTTCCTTGACCGCTTTTATTTTGCGTTTTATTTTTCTTTTACTTTATGCTTGGAACAATTAACTATGGTAATGTAGGGTGTTTGTGTTACTTGGTGTGGTATTAAGTGATGAAACAGGTACAAACCGAGGCTTGGAACGCTAAGCCTCAGCACTTATAGGACCAGGATGGAAAAGACGGGAGAAGAAACCTGTTTTTCAGGCTTACAGACTGTCCACACGGGGACGTGTCCAGCCAACACGCCCCCGTGCTCACCTCCCAGACCTGCTTTTTGTTTACTGACCTGCAGATTTTTGTCAGACACGGGGCCGTGTCCACTCAACACGCCCCCGTATTCATCTTCTGTAAGTTCTCGTTACTGGCACCTGAACACGGGGTCGTGCCCACTCAACACGGGGTCGTGTCCAGGTTGCCAGTAACACAAAATTTTTGCTTTTTAACACTGTTTTACACATCTAATCAACCTAGAAATTTATTTTTGGGACACATTGAGGACAATGTGTAATTTAAGTGTGGGGGGGATGCTAAAACCTTGAAATTTTGCAAGTCCTAAATACAAGCCTTACACAAAACTCTATTGGAACCGCTAATCACCCCAAATTTTTTCAAAAATTTCATTTTTTACTTGTCTAGGTTTAACTCGGGAAATCCAAGTTCTCAAAAAGGTTATATTTTTACGAATTTACAACCGATAGCGTCGTGATAAAAAGAACCAACATAAGAAAATTATGAAAAGGCATGACAAGCTTAGTTAAAATTTGATTATATATACTTGATCACATAAAAACCCATTCCCACAAAAGTGAGTTTTGAGCTTTTATTGAGCATACAAATTTACATCTTTAGACTAAATGCTCATTTTTCATTTCTTGTGTGAATAGCCGCTTGGTTCTTACGACTCTAGAACTTGCCATGACGATACATTCCCGGTCCTTATCAACTTAAACCCAAGTAAGTAAATGATGGAGGCATTAGGACTAACCCTTTTTTTTTCTACACCATTATTTTTCTTTTTCTTTTACCACCTACCCAAAAATCCCCCTAGTTAACCCCTTTGAGACTAAACCTTTTCATTTCATCACCCAAACAAAAAACCCTTTTACCCACCAAAACCTTTTTTATTTTTAACCCTTTGTTTTAGTAACAAGTTCGGTTTTTCGTAGGATCGTTCAAAAAAAAAAAAAAACTGTGTTGATGATGAAGCAAAAAGAAAATAAACAAACAAGTTCATCAAAAATAACTTTGTTTGAATAAAAGCTTCATCAAAATAAAAAGTTACAAAATCTTACGAAAACCGACACTTGTTACGCTTTTCGCCCTTTTTCTACTAACCACTAACCACTATCCCAACCACCTACCTTTAACCCAAGCCTAACCCTTAACCCACAAAGTCCTCTTGATATTTACAAAGGTTTATAAGTTAAAAAGGAGGAGGATTGATTGCTTAGCAAGCTTATGGTAGGAATAAGTTCCATGCCGCTCTCGAGTGATTCACTAAAAATACACCTTCGACCGAGTGTGAGTAATTTCTCCCGTGAGGTATGTGAACTTGTATATAAATGGAATTTTAAAAAGGCATGTTATGCCCAAATAAGTAATTTCTCCTATGAAACGTTCTAAATAATTCATTACGAATAGGATTGTAAATAGATAAAAATAAAACTTCTTAAAGAATCTTGGAAATCCCGACACTCTACGACAAGCCTAAAACCTTCTCTTCTACCTATTCCATTTGGGAGTGTAAGCCACATATTAAAGAGTTTTGCTTGAGGACAAGCAAAAGTTCAAGTGTGGGGGTATTTGATGTGTGTAAAATGCAACATATAAATTACATCAAATGAGGCACAAAACTAACCCTTTTTAAGTACTAATGTTGGAAAAAGAGTGTTTTTGTCTTCCTTTTGTATTTTCAGGATTAAATGAGCTCAAATTCACAAAAGAAGCAAAAAGACAGCTAAATCTAACATAAATACAAGGAAAGGAACATAAGTGGACTGCCCGACCCCTCAACGGCATCTTCCCAAGCAAAATAGAGAAGGCAGAAGACTGAACACGCCCCGTGCTCAGCCAGCACGGGGCCGTGCCCAAGAAGCAGCAGAAAAGACAAACCTATAGAAGCTTCTATTGCCCACCACGGGGCCGTGCCCAGTGAACACGGGGGCGTGGCGAAAGTATTGCAGGCGCATTAATTGTAATTGCGAATTACAATTAATGAGGAGAGAGAATGTCAGACAGGCACGGGGCCGTGCCCAGCGGACACGGGGCCGTGCCCAGCCCTCTCTTCAGCCTATAAATAGGAGTGCTTGGTTTCATTTCAACTCATCCCTTGGCACACCACCTCTCTCACACTTCATCCACCACCCACCACCATCACAACACCATCATCCACCACCACCATCATCCATTGTCCATCGTAGAGTGTGTGAGTCGTCTCGGGATCCAAGATTGATCGTAAGAGTTCTTGACAATCAAGGCCATGTTTGCCTAAGTCTCTTACATCACTTGGTGAAGACAAAGTGTCTAGTATAATACTTTTTATTTTTAATCTTTTGCACTTTTTATTTGGTTTTGTATTAATGACTTTAATAACTAGTTACTTATGTTGAAGGTGATCTTTCCTTATCGTTTGTCCGTGGTGTCTTGGCATTATTTTACTGTCTATATAAAATAAAAGATTTTCACCATTCATATCTCCACGGTCTATATGGAGGTATGTTGGCTACCTGGTCGGGGGTTAAGGGATCGGTTTGGTAAAGGTCTTGCCATTGTTCAGCGTTTAGAGGTCCTGCAATGGACCTGGGTCAAATTTAGTAGGACCTCCTTCAATACTTCACGGTATTGGATGGCGGGGGTCCAAACTCTTTGATCCCCTCATAAGTTAACTACTATTAATACTATAACCCGGCTATTTAGGACTGTATCCCTGCTGACTCAGACTACTTAGCCGAGGGTAACGTCACCGCCAAAAGCGGGGCCTACCATAATATTGCATTAATAACTTAATTCATTATCTTCCAATAATCCACCCTTTTAGGATTGTATCCTTGCTGACTCAAACTACTGGGGTGAGGGTAACGTCACCTTCAAAAGAGGGGCCTACTACAATAACTAAGATAATCTCTTAATTATGTGCAAAAGTGCGGAAATAATCAAAGGTTATACTAGATACGAGTCGGAACCAAGTGATTCATCTTGTCTATATGTTTTTCTTTTTATTTTATTTTCAGCATTTTAGTTAGTTTTTATTTTTCTTAGTTTAAAAACCTTTTTCTAAACTTTTTATTTTGATTAGACGTTGAGGATAAACCGGTACTAAAAGCTCTTGTGTCCTTGGACGACCTCGGTATCTTACCAACGCTATACTACGCTCACGATGGGTGCACTTGCCCATATGTGTGTTTAGTGTTAGTAAAATATCGTGTTTTATAAATTTAAAACTTGGCTAAAAATAAGTGTTAAAAAGGGCTTAAAATATATACCTAATATATACGACACTTCGCACGCATCAGTGGGCCCGACGGGGAGTTTCGTGACGTAGTTGATATCATCATAGTCAACACATATAATATAATAGCACAGCGGAAGGCTTGGTAGATAATTACTATTACAAACCATAACGTCCGAGTGTCCAAATAAAAGAATATACAGACTGGTTGTAATAGAGATCCACAGGTGGATCATAAAATCAAAATACAAGAAACTGAAATAACAGAATTTAGGCATCTAAGGATTTGCAAGATCCTCTTATTTGACACCAAGTAGCTCCAGCCTAATTTCGAGAGGTACCTGTCACTTAGTCTTTGGAAAATACGTCAGTTTTCATTGGTAAATACAATTTAACCGACTCATTTGAAAAGAGTTTATAAAAATTGATTTAGGTGCACAAGGCACAAACCATTTATAACTTGGGACAATCTTTAATAAAATCTTGTATACAGTTTTACATGTTTGTTATACATATGGGGCCGGTTTCGAAGCCAGTCATGATTAACCGACTCACCACTATAAAACCCACAAAGGAGTTATCCCCAACATGTGGGTTATTTAGCATTTGCATCTGTTAGGTGTATGCCTACACCCCGTGCATAGTTCGTGGCCCATTTCAAATGAAATGAGCCGAGGATATCCAGGACATGGTCGTATTAACCCCCAATATTTATGTTATCAAACAAAACAGATTATAACAGGTTATGCAAATTTATTAATCACAATCCGATTAAATGATTTCATACCCGACCAAGCGGTATTATTATAATACCGTATCCCAAGCCCGTATAAGGGAAAATAAGTTAAAAGTATTTACCTGAGCTAGATGTGTAAGGATGTAACTCAGCCGTATGTTTCCTAAAGCCTTATGTAAATACCTTCTACCAAAGCTACTCAATCTGTATGGAAGGTTTATTAACCAATTAGGATACTAACGGGTCTTTATTTAAGTCAAAGACTTAGACCGGTTAGTTTGAAAGACACTTAACGGTTCAAAACGCTAGATTAAGCGGAGACTGGAATGGAATGTGATTTAGACCCGACAAGTTTGGATACTTGTATAATATGGGTAAACTAATCACATTCTGGATTTTGAATATTTAATGATAAGGTTAAACCTATTTCGGCTAATTCATGTAAATTAGTTACATAAACCGAACCGAACACATAAATGCATAACGGGTAACCAAATGAACCATATACAAGTATCATATGTTATTATGCTTAAAATATGTTAATACATCAGTAGGATGTTAACATATATGCCCAAAAAGTATTTAAAACCAATTTAAGTCCCGTAGGGGCATTTTGGTCATTTTAATATTTATAAAAGAGGTTTTAAAGTAAACTGATATTCTGGTCTAAAACATTCAGTAAAAATATTTATTTTATGAGGTTAAAATAGTAAGATATCATTCATATGTTTGGTTTACCATTTATGGCCAAATTATGCCCCGAAAGGGTATTTTGGTCATTTCACATATGATTTTAAGGATATAATTGGAAGTCTGAGTTCATGACTTATACCTACTATAAAAATATTGAAAATTATTTATAAATTCAGTAGGTAACAAGTCTTGGGTGCTAATTATGGTTTTAAACCATACTATGCACCTAATTAGCATAAAATGTCGATAATTGACGATATTTAAGATGTTTAGGTGATTCTGAAATTTTGAACAACCTTGAATGTTTAAAATATTTTATTTTTCATATCAAGTCAGTAAAAAAAGTTTGGCATGTTAATCATATGTAAATCACATTTTATTAGTCGAAAGGGCATTATTGTCAATTAAGGAATTTATACAAGAACTCCATGATATGGTCAGTTTATAATCTGACCCAATATTCCAAAAATCCCTAAAAATAATATCTTAACAGTAGGTAATGAGTTTTGGATCAAAATCTATGTTTAATTATGCATTATGCAAAATAGCGTAATTTAATTAATAAAAAGCTCAATTTTACGATATCATGCATAACATTGTTTTGAGACCAGAAAATCATATCAAATTAATTTAGACATGCTTATATATCAGTACTTAACCTATTAGTATGCTCAGATGTTCAAAAATCTCATTTTTGGCTAAAAAGGGCATAACGGTCAATTATAAGCATAATAACGGAAACTAGCATATAATTCAAACTATTAATGACCAGGTAATATAACCTGAGAGGGTTATACTACAAGAATATATGGTCCTAATGGAAGCTTAAACATAGAAGAATTAAGCTCAATCGGGTCAGAACTGAAAGTCAAAGCAAAAGTCAAGCTTTTGCGACTTTCGGTTGCGAACCGCCCCTAAACTCAGAATTGTCTGGTTGAACATGCTTAGACATATTCTAATATTATTTACCAAGTTAATTAAGTGATAAAATATGGTTCATAACTTCTACATTATCAGTTTTAATTATTTTATAAAAATCTGACTAGTTTGACTTTTTACTTAACTACTTTGACCCGACAATTAACTAAGTAAACGTGGTAATTAGGATCTGCCTGATGTGTGCAAAATGCAACATATAAATTACATCAATTGTGGCATAAAACTAACCCTTTTTTAGTACTAATGTTGGAAAAAGTGTGCTTTTGTCTTCCTTTTGTATTTTCAGGATTAAATGAGTTCAAATTAACAAAAGAAGCAAAAAGACAGCAAAATTTAACATAAATACAAGAAAAGGAACAAACGTGACATGCCCGACCCCACGACAGCATCTTCCCAAGCAAAATAAGAAGACAGAAGACTGAACACGCCCCGTGCTCAGCCAGCACAGGGGCGTGCCCAAGTGTCAGCAGAAAAGACAAAGTGGTAGAAGCTTCTATTGCCCACCACGGGACCGTGCTCAGCGGACACGGGGCCGTGGTCAACTATAAGATTCGCAGAATCCAGGCAAATCTTTATAGTACAAATATTCTTCTGCACACGGGGTCGTGCTCAGCGGACACGGGGGCGTGGTCAACTAATAAAGACAAGCTGCATTAAATGAAGAAAGAGAGGATGTGGACACGGGGCCGTGCCCACTGGACACGGGGCCGTGCCCAAGCTTCTGTTCAGCCTATAAATAGGAGTGCTTGGCTTAAGCTCAAACCATCCTTTGGCACACCACCTCTCTCACACTTCACCCACCACCACCATAACACCATCATCCATTGTCCATCGTAGAGTGTGTGAGTCCTCTCTGGATCCAAGATTGATCATAAGAGTTCTTGACAATCAAGGCCATGTTTGCCTAAGTCTCTTACATCACTTGGTGAAGACAAGTGTCTAGTGTAATACTTTTTATTTTTAATCTTTTCTCACTTTTTAATTGGTTTTGTATTAATGACTTTAATAACTAGTTTCTTATGTTGAAGGTGATTCTTCCTTATCGTTTGTCCGTGGTGTCTTGGCATTATTTTACTGTCTATATAAAATAAAAGATTTTCACCATTCATATCTCCACGGTCTATATGGAGGTATGTTGGCTACCTGGTCGGGGTTAAGGGAACGGTTTGGTAAGAGTCTTGCCGTTGTTCAGCGTTTAGAGATCCTGCAAGGGACTTGGGTCAAATTTAGTAGGACCTCCTTCAATACTTAACGGTATTGGATGGCGGGGGTCCAAACTCTTTGATCCCCTCATAAGTTAAACTACTATTAATACTATAACCCGGCTATTTAGGACTGTATCCCTGCTGACTCAGACTACTTAGTCGAGGGTAACGTCACCTCCAAAAGAGGGGCCTACCATAATTTGCATTAATAACTTAATTAATTATCTTTCAATAATCCGACCCTTTAGGATTGTATCCTTGCTGACTCAAACTACTGGGTTGAGGGTAACGTCACCTTCAAAAGAGGGGCCTACTACAATAACTAAGATAATCTCTTAAATAAGTGCAAAAGTGCGGAAATAATCAAAGGTTACACTAAACACGAGTCGGAACCAAGTGATTCATCTTGTCTATCTGTTTTTTATTTTTTTATTTTTATTTTCAGCATTTTTAGTTAGTTTTATTTTTCTTAGTTTAAAACATTTTTCTAAACCTTTTGATTTGATTAGACGTTGAGGATAAACCGGTACTAAAAGCTCTTGTGTCCTTGGATGACCTCGGTATCTTACCAACACTATACTACGCTCACGATGGGTGCACTTGCCCATATGTATGTTTAGTGTTAGTAAATATCGTGTTTTATAAATTTAAAACTTGGCTAAAAAGTGTTAAAGGGCTTAACAAATACATTAAAAACTAATAACACTTCACACGCATCAAGTTTTTGGCGCCGCTGCCGGGGACACAAGGATTTTAAGAAAGTTAGGAATCAACGGCCTAATCGTTTTTTCTTATTTTTCATTTTTTTAGGATTTTTCTTAGTTTTTCAGTTTCTGCAGAGTTCAGCACGGGCCGTGCCCAGCACTATCACTGGCAGTTTTATTTTCCGAGCTACAGAGAGCTGAGCACGTGGCCGTGTCGGTGCAACACGGGGCCGTGTCCAACTCCCAGTAACAGGGATCCGGAAAACAATCACTGTACCTCCGACCACGGGCCGTGTTTACTGAGCACGGGGCCGTGGTGAACCTTCTAACCAACATTCTTTTCTGTTTTTATTGCAGGATTTGGAACCCAGGCGCCACATTTGAATTTCCTACGTAGTGCATGAGCTCCAGTTCTAGTAGAGACATAAAAGAACCTCTAGAAGAACCCGAACGCTTTCTCAGAAAAAGACTTAAAGCTAAAAATCAAGAGAAAGTTTCAGGGGACCCACTTCCAATGGCGGACCAACGTACCCTCATGGATTACCTACGACCCACCGTAGGTAATCTCGGCGCCGCTATCAATGCACCGAATGTCGAAGCCAATAACTTCGAACTTCGACCGCATTTGATACAAATGCTTCAAAACTCCGCAACCTTTCATGGGCTTGCGGACGAGGATCCCCATCTACATATTACTAATTTCTTAGAAATATGTGATACCTTTCGGATCATTGGAGCATCAAATGACGCCATCCACCTTCGAATGTTTCCATTTTCGCTAAAAGACAGAGCTAAGGCTTGGCTTAACACCCTCCCAGTTGGATCGGTAAACACCTGGGATGAACTAGCCCAAAAGTTCCTATATAAGTATTTCCCTCCTGCTAAAACAACTAAATTAATGACTGAAATTAACACATATTCACAAAAGGATGGGGAATCCTTATATGAAACTTGGGAAAGGTTCAAGGAGCTACTAAGAAAGTGTCCTCATCACGGTCTTGCGGTATGGCAACAAGTATCCACATTCTACAATGGGTTGTTGCGACACATAAGACAAACACTTGATTCTGGCTCCGGGGGACTTCTAGGTAATCGTCGCCCAAATGAAATATACAATCAAATTGAGGAAATTGCTCAAACCAATTTTCAGTGGCACACTCCCCGAGGTAATAAATCTATTGCCCCGGGCGCCCATAAGGTTGATGAAAGCACTTCTTTACAAGCCCAAATCGAGGCCCTTTCTTCGAAAATTAAAAAGTTAGAAATGACAAAAGCGGCCTCGGTCATGGCTTGTGAGGGGTGTGGTGGACCACATGAAAATTGGAGTTGTATGAAAGAAGTAGATAATCAAACAGAAACGGTAAACTACATTGATAATAGACCTAGGCCGTCGGGTCCACCAACGGGTACCTACAACCAAGGATGGCGTAACCACCCCAACCTTGGTTGGAGAGATCCTGGCAATAGTAGTAACCAACAAAACCAACGAACTAACTTTCAACAACCACAAAATTTTTCTCAACAACAAGGTGGAAGAGAAAGGCTTGAAGATACTGTATCTCGCCTCATCTCCGAAATCGAAAAGAAAAACTCAGATCGGTTCCAACAATTGGAATCAAATTTTAGAAATCAACAAGCTAGCATTCAAAACATTGAAAAATAATTAAATCAAATAGCTCAAAATTTCTCCGAGAGACCACAAGGCGCATTACCAAGCAATACCGAAACCAACCCAAAGGCGCAAGTACATCTCATTACATTAAGAAACCGAACCGTGGGTCCCGAGGACGCCCCATTACCACCTGTTGAAAGAAGTCAGCTCGGCCAAAGCACGACTTCGCCCGCGCCCCAACCAGAAAAGGCTTCTCCACCAAATCAAGAGCCCACCAAGAATCCTCCGGTTCCATACCCCGGTCGGTTAAATCGTCAAAAGACCGATGAGCAATTCGCAAAGTTCGAAAATTTACTAAAACAATTGCATGTTAATATCCCTTTTATTGAGGTCCTAACCCAAATGCCTAAATATGGAAAATTTATGAGGGACTTCCTCACTCACAAAAGGAAAATTGAATCATTGCAATTAGTTAACTTCGGCGAAGAATGCTCTGCCTTAGTACTCAACAAACTCCCACAAAAGAAAATTGATCCCGGAAGCTTCACGATTCCTTGCGCAATCAGGGAATCCCCCATTCGTAATGCACTAGCCGATCTTGGGGCTAGCATTAACCTCATGCCCACATCAATGTTTAAACGACTCGGCCTAGGAACAACGAGCCCTACAAAGATGAGCATACAACTAGCCGACAGATCCATCAAATTTCCACAAGGTGTCACTGAAAATCTATTAGTCAAAGTTGACAATTTCGTTTTCCCGACCGATTTTGTCATCCTAGACATGGAGGAAGACACCGATGTCCCTCTCATCCTCGGGAGGCCATTTCTAGCCACCGCCCAAGCAGTGGTGGACATGAATGACGGAACACTAACATTGAAGTTTGGGGACAAGGAAGTGACGTTTGAATGTGGAAGGAGAATAGAGGACGAAGACCCGGTCAACTACATGAAGGTCATAGACTCAAGCTTGGATGACGCTCTCCGACGGTGTAACATGGGATGTGAGACATCCCACTTGGGTAACATATGACCAGGCTTTGGGTCTAGCCAAGGACTCTTATAAACGTGGCGCACCACGGAGGCATTCCGTGGAACTATCCTTAGTTTAGTTTAGATTAATTTTTATGTTTTCTAGTTAGTTTTAATTTTCAGGAATAAAACACACTTGAGATGGCAAAGGATGCAAGGGAAACTTGAACCAGCACCCCATGCAAGAAAACAGGACCATCCGACAAAAATTTCTTCATTACAGTAAGTTCGGCACGGGCCGTGTCCGCCCAACACGGCCCCGTGCGGTCTGCGGAAATACCCAGTTCAGGTAAACTGGACACGGGCCGTGTTCACCCAACACGTCCCCATGTCCAGGCTTCTGTTTCTCTTGATTTAATTTTGTTACTGGTACTTGAACACGGGGCCGTGCCCGGACACCACGGGGCCGTGTTCAGCGCCCAGTAACACAAAATTTTTGCTTTTTCACACCTTTTTACACATTCAATCAACCTAAAAACTTATTTTTGGGACACATTGAGGACAATGTGTAATTTAAGTGTGGGGGGATGCTAAAACCTTGAATCTTGCAAGTCCTAAATACAAGCCTTACACAAAACTCTATTGGAACCGCTAATCACCCCAAATTTTTTCAAAAATTTTCATTTTCTTTTACTTGTCTAGGTTTAACTTGGGAATTTCAAAGTTCTGAAAAGGTTATATTTTTACAAATTTACAACCGATAGCGTCGTGATAAAAAGAACCAACATAAGAAAATTATGAAAAGGCATGGCAAACTTAGTTAAAATTTGATTATATATACTTGATCACATAAAAACCCATTCCCACAAAAGTGAGTTTTGAGCCTTTATTGAGCATACAAATACATATCTTTAAACTAAATGCTCATTTTTGTTTTTTGTGTGAATAGCCGCTTGGTTCTTACGACTCTAGAACTTGCCACGACGATACATTCCCGGTCCTTACCAACTTAAACCCGAGTAAGTAAATGATGGAGGCATTAGGACTAACCCTTTTTATTTTCTACACCATTATTTTTTTTACCACCTACCCAAAATCCCCCTAGTTAGCCCCTTTGAGCCTAAACCTTTTCATTTCATAACCCAAACCAAACACCCTTTCACCCACTAAAACGTTTTTCATTTTTAACCCTTTGTTTTAGTAACTAGCTCGGTTTTTCGGATGACTTCCTAAAAAAAAATGTTGATGATGAAGCAAAGGAAAATAAACAAACAAGTTCATCAAAAATAACTTTGTTTGAATAATAATAGCTTCATCAAAATAAAAGTCAAAAAAAAATAAAAAGTCTTACGAAAACCGACGCTTGTTACGCTTTTCGCCCTTTCTACTAACCCAACCACCTACCTTTAACCCAAGCCTAACCCTTCACCCAAAAAGTCCACTTGATATTTACAAAGGTATATAGTTAAAAAGGAGGAGGATTGATTGCTTGGCAAGCCTATGGTAGGAGTAAGTTCCATGCCGCTCTCGAGTGATTCACTAAAATACATCTTCGGCCGAGTGTTGAGTGATCCCTGTGAGGTATGTGAACTTGTATATAAAGAGAATTTTAAATAGGCATGTTATGCCCTAATAAGTAATTTATCTTATGAAAAGTTTTAAATAAATCATGACGAATAGAATTGTAAATAAATAAAAATAAAACTAAATAAAGAATCTTGGAAATCCCGACACTCTATGACAAGCCCAAAAAACCTTCTTTTCTACCCATTCCATTTGGGTGTGTAAAGCCACATTATAAAGAGTTTTGCTTGAGGACAAGCAAAGATTCAAGTGTGGGGGTATTTGATGTGTGCAAAATGCAACATATAAATTACATCAATTGTGGCATAAAACTAACCATTTTTAGTACTAATGTTGGAAAAAGTGTGCTTTTGTCTTCCTTTTGTATTTTCAGGATTAAATGAGCTCAAATTAACAATAGAAGAAAAAAGACAGCAAAATCTAACATAAATACAAGAAAAGGAACAAACGTGACATGCCCGACCCCACGACAACATCTTCCCAAGCAAAACAAGAAGACAGAAGACTGAACACGCCCCGTGCTCAGCCAGCACGGGGGCGTGCCCAAGTGTCAGCAGAAAAGACAAAGTGGTAGAAGCTTCTATTGCCCACCACGGGGCCGTGCTCAGCGGACATGGGGCCGTGGTCAACTATAAGATTCGCAGAATCCAGGCAAATCTTCATAGTACAAATATTCTTCTGCACACGGGGTCGTGCTCAGCGGACACGGGGGCGTGGTCAACTAATAAAGACAAGCTGTATTAAATGAAGAAAGAGAGGATGTGGACACAGGGCCATGCCCACTGGACACGGGGCCGTGCCCGAGCTTCTGTTCAGCCTATAAATAGGAGTGCTTGGCTTAAGCTCAACCATCCCTTGGCACACCACCTCTCTCACTTCACCCACCACCCACCACCACCATAACACCATCATCCACCACCATCATCCATTGTCCATCGTAGAGTGTGTGAGTCATCTCGGGATCCAAGATTGATCGTAAGAGTTCTTGACAATCAAGGCCATGTTTGCCTAAGTCTCTTACATCACTTGGTGAAGACAATTGTCTAGTGTAATACTTTTTATTTTTAATCTTTTCGCACTTTTTAATTGGTTTTGTATTAATGACTTTAATAACTAGTTTCTTATGTTGAAGGTGATTCTTCCTTATCGTTTGTCCGTGGTGTCTTGGCATTATTTTACTGTCTATATAAAATAAAAGATTTTCACCATTCATATCTCCATGGTCTATATGGAGGTATGTTGGCTACCTGGTCGGGGGTTAAGGGAACAGTTTGGTAAGAGTCTTGCCGTTGTTCAGCGTTTAGAGATCCTGCAAGGGACCTGGGTCAAATTTAGTAGGACCTCCTTCAATACTTAACGGTATTGGATGGCGGGGGTCCAAACTCTTTGATCCCCTCATAAGTTAAACTACTATTAATACTATAACCCGGCTATTTAGGACTGTATCCCTGCTGACTCAGACTACTTAGTCGAGGGTAACGTCACCTTCAAAAGAGGGGCCTACCATAATTTGCATTAATAACTTAATTAATTATCTTTCAATAATCCGACCCTTTAGGATTGTATCCTTGCTGACTCAAACTACTGGGTTGAGGGTAACGTCACCTTCAAAAGAGGGGCCTACTACAATAACTAAGATAATCTCTTAAATAAGTGCAAAAGTGCGGAAATAATCAAAGGTTACACTAAACACGAGTCGGAACCAAGTGATTCATCTTGTCTATCTGTTTTTTTTTTTTTTTTTTTTTTTTTTCAGCATTTTTAGTTAGTTTTATTTTTCTTAGTTTAAAACATTTTTCTAAACCTTTTGATTTGATTAGACGTTGAGGATAAACCGGTACTAAAAGCTCTTGTATCCTTGGACGACCTCGGTATCTTACCAACACTATACAACGCTCACGATGGGTGCACTTGCCCATATGTGTGTGTAGTGTTAGTAAATATCGTGTTTTATAAATTTAAAACTTGGCTAAAAAGTGTTAAAGGGCTTAACATATACATTAAAAACTAATAACACCTCACATGCATCACTGCCTTTTTGAGGGATTAACACACATCTAATTACGATCACGTAGCAATATTCGCCTCGAACAATGGCTGGACCGTTTAGGTCTAAACCGAGAGTCAAAGCCATTTTACGTAACTTTGACTTTTCGATTTTTAATTAATAAAACTGAACTAAAGAGGGGGCTAAGACACTTAGAAAGGGTCCTAGCAATCTTTTCAGCTTAGAATAGGCTTCCTTATGATCAGGAATCCTAGAATGCTCAAGAAAACTCAAGCTAGAGAGATATGATAGTTTAGAGTGAATGAGCAAGTGAAATGGCTGCCCAAAGGAGCGTATTTATAGTGAATGGAGGTTGCCCAAGATCATCACAGGTGTTTAGGGTGGTTTCAGATGTCTCCAGGTGTCCATAGTGGTTTTTAAAACCATCAACAATCCATAGAAATCGTTTTGTTTTGGTTTGGAGCACAAGGAAGAAGAAGACCAGCACCTGTCCAACACATTCTGTCGAAGTGGACCCGTTGCGTCACGCCACGGTGAACAGGGGGTGTGGTCGCGCGACGCTAGCTTTCCAGACAACTTTCAAAAGTTGTCACCTTTAGTCCCTGCACCTTTATAAGCTTAAAAAACTTCCATTTTTGGCACTTCTAACCCTTGTAGTTAGTTTGTAGATGATCTAGGGAGTATAAGCAAACACCGTTAGGTCCGATTCCGTTAAATGATCACCGAAAACACAAGTTTTGCCTCTTGACGCTTTTAACCCTAATTCTAGGGAATTTGTGTAATTAACACATAACGATATCGGAACCTCATGAAATTGATATCATATATTCTTGAGAGTATATTTGAACACTACGAAGCCCCGGGTTCGTTAAAAGGTCACTCGGAGGTAAGAATTAACATGTTGACACGTTTAACCCCTTTAATTTATAATCTTTCGATTATATTCACAAACGGCTTCTTATATCCGAATAAATACTCGTTTAGCAATATATTCTTCGTGTATGGTCATCCAGAGGCACAAGTTTGGCATGATGACACTTTTAGTCCCTTCGCATACATATTTTCATCGTTCGACAACTTTAGTTCTTCAAACTCAAACTTTCACATGTTTAGAGTTTAGGACACGTGTCTTTACATAATTGGACACGTTTTTACGAGGTGTTACATTTTCATATGTTTATTTTTCATGTTATTTAAACTCCAAATCCCAAGAACCATTTGTAAACACCTCTTAAACTCCAAATCGAACACATTCAACTTCCTAGTCTCAACAACTTCATCACATGGGATAATCGGAAAGCATATGCAACTTTATGAGTAAACTTGACCCATTTTTATTTTAATACACTTTGGGTGCAATATGTTTTACTTGTTAAAATGCACGATTCACAAACATGATTTATTAAATCAATCCTTATACATGCTTTGTTATGCTTAAGTTTATGCTAGAATTCATACTACTTGTTAACCCGCCTTAACAATTATAGTGCTATAGGAGTAGCACACCACCCGACGGGGTTTTGTTGAGTCTTTATTCTATAACGGTCTCATCACTTTTGTATCGAGGGATGCTAAATACTAGTGGACACTAGAGTTGACATATTGTTATGCATGATAGATAGACCTTGTATACCAATTGCTATGTTGGATTGAAAATACCTTTTTATACATATACCACAAGTCTAAAACTAGTGTACTCGCCAATACCATTGTATTGAACTATGCTTTTAAAACATGTTGCAGGTTTAGCGATGATGTTGATGATGCATGGAATCTAGTAGGAAGCTTAGATACACACTTTAAATTTTGTATTTTATTTGTATTGTATTCCATTATTCATGTTGTATTTGTTTCAAATACTTGTAATTGACTCTTTAGAAATGAAATGAAAATTTATCATTTAAATACTTGTCACAAATAGTGTTATGAATTCTCTTGCAATCTGTTTCGTCTCACTCCGATGTTTCCGCCAACGGTTGTGGTGTGACAGTATTTATTGTTTTATTACTTTTTTTGTCTTATTAAATTAATTGTTTTTTTTGTTAAAATCAGATTTTTTATTTAAAAAAAAATTTAAAATCTGATATTTTTTTACAAAAAAAAAAACAACTTTTTTTCAGGATTTTTTTACAAAATACGTTTTTACGAGCCGTTTTTTACGCGTCGTTTTATCCCGGTTTTTTACGCCCCGTTTTTACGCGCCGTTTTTAAGATCCGTATTTACGTGCCGTTACGCCTCGCATTTTAAGCGCAGCTTTTTACGCCCCGTTTAACGCGCCTTTTTTAAGTGACGTTTTTTTGCACGGCGTTTTTTACGCCCAGTTTTTACTCGCCGTTTTTTTACACCCCGTTTTTTACGAAAAAATTTTTTTTACGTACAACTTTTTTTACCAAAAATTTTTTTTACGTAAACTTTTTTTTGCGATGCAATTTTTTTACAAAAAAAAACTTTTGTTTACGTAAAACTTTTTACGTAAAACAAAACATTTATGAAAACTTTTTTACGACAATTTTTTTACGGTTTAAATTTTTTTACAAAAAACCTTTTTTTACAAAAAAAACAGGTTTTTACTAATGTAAAAAAACATTTTTTACAAAAAACATTTTTTTACGGTTGTAAAAAAACATTTTTTTTAGAATTTTTTTACGAATATTTTTTACAAAAAACTTTTTACGGTTGTAAAAAAACACAAACACTTTTTTACGGTTGTAAAAAATAAACTTTTTTTTTACAAAAACATTTTTTTTTCATTTTTTTTTTCAAAAAACTTTTTTACGGTTTTAATTTTTTTTTACACAAAACGAACGCATCCAGAAAATCACAACTCGGTAGGTGTCTCAGATAGATTGAACTTATCATCATCGACTGGCAAAAAAAATACAAAAATCTCAACAACAAAAATCAAAACAAATGTTTGGATATTGAAAAAAACGGGGTTTGGCTCAAAGTTTACAATAATCAAGGTTGCAAAGTGGGGTTGCAGGTTCAAAAACCTACCCTCCACCATACTGCCGCGCCTTCATCATCAATCTATCGGAAAAATTGTTTCGAACTATCATTGCTAATCTCAACCCCCATATCTTTAATTTCAACCCAAAATCCTGTCACTGCCAACTCAATCCACAGATTGAAAATGAAAAGAATTTGATCGTTCAAGAAAAACCCATCTCATCACATAAGGTATTTCTACCATCTTTAACACAAATCAATGAAAACCCATCAAATCAAAGAAATCAAGAAAACCCCCATCAAGATGTGCTTACCTCATCATAGAAGGTGTTCCCACCATCTTTAACACAAATCAAGAAAACCCATCTCACACAGAAGGTATTTCTACCATCTTTAACACAAATGAAAGAAAACCCATCATCAAAAAAAGACCACAAACCGATTCAAAACCCGAGTACCGATTCAAAACCCGAGTTCCAACTCGACTCACTCAACTCAGATCAACTCCAACTCAGTACTCGTCGCGGCGGCAGACGGCAGACGGGGGCCGAACACCACCGTTACGGTGGCGCGGCGGCTGACGACAGACGGCAGGGACCCCTGTTTCGAGCAAGATAGAGAGAGAAAGTGACGACCGTCTTCCGCCACCGTCTTCCCCACCAACCACCTCCCCACCACAGTCTTTCGAACAAACCACCTCCCACCACCATCTTCCGCCACCTCCCACCACCTCCCACCAACGCCTTCCCCACAAACCACCTCCCCACCAACGTCTTGAAGATGATTTTGTGGTTTCTTGAAGATGAGATATGAGGGGTTTCAAGAGAGAGGTGATGATGGTGTTGCAGGTTCGAATTCAAGAGAGAGAGAGAGATAAAAGATGAAGTGTTTGAATTTTGATGAGAGATGAGGGATGTGTAGGACTTTAAAGAGGCACACAAATATGACAGAGATTAGACAATAGGAGTAAAAGACCAAAATATCCTTTAGGATATAATATAATAGTGCATACGTGGCAAAGTTTGATTGGTGGAGAGTGGTTCTCGCGGTTCTCTTAACTGAGGGTGGTTTTCATTTTAGCGGCTCCATATATATATATATATATATATATATATATTTACATATATAGGGGAGGGTTCATTGGGGAACACTAAAAAAGTGGGGAACCGGGGAACACTCTTAAAATAATACTTAACATGTTAAAAATTATTTTTTTTAATTTTTTTCGACGGTTTTTCTTATAAATACATGTAGAAACATTTTTAATAAAAAAAATCAAAAACTAAAAATATAAAAAATATTTAAAAAACAGTGAAAAATATACATATCTTATAAAATTAACTTAACATGTTAAAAATAAATTTTTTTAATTTTTTCTCAGCGCTTTTCCCTATAAAAATGGGTAGAAACTATTCGAATTAAAAAAAATTAAATTTTGTAAAAAAAATTTTTTACCCTTTTTTTAACTATATTTTTTTTATAATTTTAGTTTTTGATTTTGTTTATAAAAAAAGATGCTAAAACTATTTATAAGGAGAAGCGCTAAAAAAAAAAAAAAAAATTGATTTTTAACATGTTAAGTTAAATTTTTAAAAGTGTTTCACGGTTCCCCACTTTTTTAGTGTTCCCCAATGAAACTCACACACTATATATATATATTAGCATCTTGGGTTGGTTGTTTCTCAAAAGTGCATCTCCCTCTCGTCGTATTTCCAGACGAGATTTTCTCCTATGAGACGTATCATGTTTCCTTCATCAATAAGTACTTCGCCATAGTGACGAAGTTCAGCTACGTTTTCATGACTCATAGGTGGGAGTATGGCTGGTATAGGTTCATAGTAACACTACGTGAAAAAGGGGCTACGGTCACACTTTTGGCAAAACCGCCCTGCCACACATTTAAAAAATGTGTGGCTAAATGTCATTCATAACATTTTAAAACACCTTTAGCCACACATTTTATTATTAATGTGACCATTTATACCGGTTCAGAACCATTAGCCACACTTTTAGAAAATATTGTGACATTTATTAGCCACAACTTGAAATGTGTGACTGTATGTTATCTATAGCCACATATTTTTGTTTAAAAAATTGACACCTTTAGCCACACTTTAAGAAAAACTATGACATATATTAGCCACAGTAACAACGTGTGGTCAAATGTTATCTATGATCACATTATTTGTTTTCATGTGACCAATAACATATTTATTCAAAACCTCCAACCATATTTTAAGGAAAAAAATTGTGATATTTATTAGTCGCACTAAAAAAAGTGTGACCAAATGTGATCTACGGCCGCAGTATTTGTTTCATGTGACTAAAAACATATAAATTCAAAACTTTTAACCACACGTTAAGAAAAAACAACCACACTAGAAAAGTGTGGCCAAATATGATCTACGGCCACATTATATGCTTGATAATGTGGCTAAAATCTAAGATATATGACCATATATATTATTTTGTGTAACCAAAGTATATATGATAGCCACACTTAAAATTACAAAATTTCATATAGTTTTAAATAAACATTCGTCACACTAGTCACTTTATTTATTTTGTGTGACAAAATGTTATTAAATGTTATGGAAAAAATGTGTGACCAAATGTAATACATATTTAAAAATTCCCCCCAAATATATTATCATAACATTTAAAGTTCCCCCCAAAATATGTCACCCTAAAATTTCTCCCTCAAAATATTTCATTCAAAAACTTAAACTTCCCTCCAAAACTTCTTTCTCAAATAATATTCTCATTAAAAAACTATATTATTTAATATTAATAAAAAAAAAATCTTGCTACATATTTAAAAATTCAAACTATTATTATATATTATATATTCTATACTGTATTTTTTTTCTAAATAATATGTTAATGTATGTATATTTGTTACGTTTAAATTTTTATTTTATGCATATTAGTACCGGTATCGAATTTTCCGTACCGAATTATTGTCGGTACCCACTTTTTTGCGTTTTCGGAATTGGTACTTTTGGTTTGGTATGGTACCGGTATTTTATCAAATTTTATTTTCAAATAACGGTATAGGACTGGTACCGTACAGTACCGTACCAAACATTTTTGGCACAGGTACCTGTATCCATATTTGACGATTTTCAGTATCGGTGTTTTTTTGGCACCGGTACCGAGCTCATCCCTAATCATATATGTGTTATTAGAGCACATTGGGCCTTAATGGGTCACAAAAGCCAATAGTGGGCCTTAACGGAATACAATCAACAATTGTAGATCAAACATATCTTAATGGACCATATTGGGCATCAATGGATCACATTGGCCAATAGTGGGCCTTAATGGATCACAATGAACAATGGTAGATCAAACATGTCTTAATAGACCATATTGGGCCTTAATAGATCACAATTGCCAATAATGGATCATCTATGTCTTAATAGACTATATTAGGCCTTAATGGAGATCGATGGACAATAATGGATTATATATGTCTTAATGGATCATAATGGACAATAGTAGACTGTCCAAGTCTTAATGGATCACAATGGACAATAGTAGACCGTGCATGTCTTAATGGAACATATACATGTCCTAATGGACCATATTGGGCCTCAATGAATCACAATAGATAATAGTAGATCATATGTGTCTTAATGGACTATATTGGGCCTTAATGGATTGCAATTGACAATAGTAGATCGACCATGTCTTAATGGACCATATTGGGCCTTATTAGATCACAATGGGCAATAGTAGATCGTGCATGTCTTAATGGATCATATTGGGCCTTAATGAATCACAATGGACAATAGTAGAGCATACATGTCTGAATTGATCATTTGGACCTTAATGGATCACGATGGTCAATAGTAGATCATATATGTCTTAATGAACCATACCAGGCTTAGTAGATCATGATAGCCAACAATATATTACACATGTCTTAATGGACCATAATGTGCCTTAATGGATAATACATGTCTTAAGGGACCATATTGGGCTTTAGTGAATCACGATAGATAGTGGTAGATCATACACGTCTTAATGGACCATATTGGGCCTTAATGGATCACAATAGAAAATAGAAAATAGTAAATCGTACATGTTTTACTAGATCGTATTGGGCTTTAGTGCATCACAATGGATAATAGTAGATTATATACATAACATGTAATTTATATATTAAATACACAGAAATATATAATTTAAATTTATTTTTTTTATAAATTCATATCTATTAATTTATATAAATATGTTAGTTTGTGCTACAAACAATAGTTACTATCCACTAATTTATATGTATTAATCAAGGTTGTAAGAATCGTTAGGCGCTAGTCGGCCGGTGAGGTACTCAATAACGATTTATTGGGCTAATCGGATTTGGATTTTATATGTAATTTTCAGTTTTTTATGTATATACATATGTTTTTATGTATTTTTTTTAAGTAGACATGATTTAACACCTTATTCGACCCATATTTTCAAGTAGATTTGATTAATTGCTGGAATTTACAGGTTTCGGTCAAAAATATATCCTTAATTTAGCTGGAATTGCTAGATTACCACCGATTTTTAGCCAACTAGGATTTGATCTGACCACTGTTGATCGTCTACTGATTAATTGATCGATTTGATAAAAATTACTCGATGAACCTGTGACTAGCGATTAATCGACTACTAATCAGAGCATTGGCAGACCTACACAGTGGTGTAACACCCCGAAAACGGGTTTGGTAATCAAACTCCGTTAATACTAAAAGACGGGTAAAGTACCGTTAGTAGTAAAAATAACCCGGCAAATATTTGGATTTAAATAAGAAATCTTAATAATTAAATGCAAGCGAATCAAAGTTTTAAGGAATTGAGTTTATAAGAGCCCGAGTTAACGGGACTTAAAATAAAACGGTTATAACTCCCGGGACCCACTAAGTAACTAGGAATATCAACCTAGTTAGTTAAGTGTTTTAAAATAATAAGAAAATTGGTTAAAACATACTATATGCAACTTGGGTAAAGTATAAGGGCCAAACGTGATAGACTTGAAACAAGTTTTAATAAAATAAAACATAAAACACCAAAACACACACCTTGAGTGTGTGTTCTGGTCGAAATTTCTAGAGAAGCCAGGAGCTCCCATATTCAAACCCTAACTTGCTCAAATTGCTCAAATTGAAAGGCCAAATTAGTTCCAAATCGAAATCCAAGCTCGTATTAGTGATCACCTAAGTGAAGGGGTCACAAGGTATGTTAAATTTCATCTTTTCGTTACATCTTGGAATTTTGATGAACATAAGAAATCAAAATCTGAACTTGATTGTGTGATGTTTAGATGAGATTAGTAATGAAAACATGCCTAGGAGTAAACCCTAGTCAATATCTTGTTGAATTAGTGTTTAAACTATGAAATTCATGACCATCCATTTATGTGTTAAATGGGTTTAGTAGAATGATGAAGAATACTAGAAAAGTGATGATAAGTATGTGAAAACTTGTTGTTTCTAAATCAAGGTATTAAAACAGGTTAATGCATTGATCAAGGTATTAAAACAGGTTAATGCATTGATCCGAGTCAGGTATGTAAAATGGTTCAACTCATCATTTAGAACTTGGGGTTCTCTAAGAGTTAAACAAGGTCAAAATTTGATATCCGGTTATCTTAAGGGTAAACCGAATAATTTAAGTTATAATCGTAGTGTTTTAGAAACATAATGGTTTCTAAACAAGTTTTATAGTTAAAAGATAGGATTTTGGGTCAAACAAGTATCTAAAAGTCCCTCGTCGTAAAAGAAGGACTAAAATTGACCAAAACGCCCTTGTAAGCTAAATTGAGCTAACAACCTTTAAAGGTTGTTTGGAAACGAGTTCTATGATAAAATGAATGTTTAGAATAAGTATAAGAAGCATGAATCATGCAGATAAATGCTTAAATGCCCTTAACGGGTCAAAATAAGCATTTAAGTAAAAACGGGTTTAAGAATGTATGTAAACCCGGGATTTTGAATCTGTTATGATAAACAACAATGACTTTTTAGAATTTATGAGAAATTATAGTCAAACAAACATGTTTGTTTGATAAATACACGAATGGGTCAAAATTGTGAAAAAGGGTAATAAGCCGGAGACTTAAAAGTTAGAAATTTTGTTAATCCGGATGTTGGATTTTAGCTCCATTAGTTGGAGAATTAAATTACGGACGCGTAGGAAAAGGAATCGGTTAAATCGGACTTACGGATCATAAGTTATGATGATTTTAAATTTGGTTTTGATAAATGTTTTAGCTGGGTAAGTGCAGCAACAAAAATAAAGGAACTTGCTGTCAAAAAGGGGGCTAGGTGTAGCGTCTAGCCCCTAGGTGTAGCATCTAGCCCCTAGGTGGGGGCGTCTATGTGACAACCCTCACTAAACCAGGTATCCGTACAACTTGATTAATAATTAATTATTGCTTAATTACTGTGCTTGCTTGAACTTGTGAATAAACTGCTACTTGAACACTGATACATGTACTTACTTGCATCATACTTTACTTGCTGTCACTACATTATTTACATGACTGAACCTTAGTGACAAACATGATGCACAAAAAGCACAGTAGCACTATAACGGATAACCTATTGAACATGCTGATAAAGCCAGCATCAGGCAAACACTGCCTCTAAGGCCTGTAAGAGCCTGAAATATTTTGCTACACTAGTGGTGAGTGTAGGGATACAAGGGTTGTAGAACTGCATCTCTAGGAATAAGTTACAATGACTGGATGTGCCTAAAACGTACTCTAAGTACAAAACTCAGCACGTTACACAATAATTCAGCTTTTAGCTAACTTATAAAGTGCCAAAACATGAGAAAAAATATTACTAGACACTTTCCAAAGTGTCAGAAATGAGTTGTGTCACTAAAAAGGGTATTAACGACACTTTAAGCTTTGTTAAGTACTTTAACGGATTACTATCCAACCGAACAACCGGACTATACCCGAAACATGAAAATATTGTTATTTTTCATTATTTATCTTTTTCTGAGCCAGTTAGGGTCCCTGAGCACCCTAACACCTGCCATAACACACGACACACAACTAACCAAGTTAACTACTTAACTAACTTGGTTTAACCTAACTAATACCTAACTAACTAGTTGGAATCGGACCAAGACCCCCCCCCCTCTCTAACCGTCCCCAACTAAGGGGGGACACACTTGTACTCTTGTGGATTATTTTAATCTTAAGTGTTTAATATTTAGGGTGCATATAATCCTTTGGTTAATACCCACCCTAATTGTCTATAAGATGCAAGGATAGCACAACATAACCTACACTTCACAAATCAACAACACAACTCTCTCTCCTTCTCTACCTAGCTTCGGCCGAACATCCCCTTATACATCCATCATATTTTCGATTTCCTTCATCAAGTTCCAAGCATCTACAAGTATCAAGGAGCGTATATAAGGAGTCTTGGAGCAATCGGAAGGCGAAGGACCTCTTTATCTTGCTTTTATCCACGCGTTTTTCGCATAGATTCTTCCCTAGCCTTGAGCTAGTGGTATGTTGCTTAAATCACCTTCTTGAACTATCTTAAAGTGGTTAAAATGATTTGTAATGGTTAAAACTGGTAATCTTACAAGATGATACATTAAAGTTTACTAAAAACACTAAAAATGGTGGTTAATAGCTCATATGTTGTGTAAATGATGTAGTATTCGAAATGTATGATTATTTAGGCTCGATCTATGATGTGGTAGCTCTGATCATCGTTTAACCCGGTTTGGTAAGATCATGGATCTTAACATAAGCTTGTTTTGAATAATACAAGGGTTAAAAGGTGAAACTCTACCACACGCGAATCATGAACTTGTGTAAAAGAGTTTTACTTGTGAAATTGTGTTTAAAACTAGCAGATCTACGCATCTGCAAGTGGTATTTTCAAAGAACCACGTATCAAAGAAATCATGTATTTTAAAAGATGGATTTTACACTAACACGCATGATTTTTATAAACCACAAGTGTGTAAACACTTGTGAAATGAAAAGATCCGACAAAATAACAGTTTTTGTAAAAGATGACGGGAAGTTGTAAAGATGGATTTTCTCTAAAAAAACGAGGTTTTTACAAGATCAAATTACCTTATATGAAGATCTACTAAATTTAAGGGGATGAACACAGTTTTGCGAAAACTGCAAGTTCATGTAATTTTTGGCAATTTACACATATGTTGATTTGTTGTTGTGCTGAAAGTTGTTCTGATCACATAAAGAAAATTGTTGAGTTGATTTGTTAAAGAAAATGATACGCTTGAAAGCGTGGCCACCTCCAGTTACAGAGGAAACTCTGGCGAAATTTTTCTAAAAACCTAACACTTAGAACTATTTACACTACAAGTGTTAGAATTACTTTTGGCATGTTTTCAAAATATAAAATTTCGCCATGACTTTATTTACTAAATATTCGGAGGTGGGATTTTCACAAAATTTAACGTGATAAATATATATTTTCACACACTGTTTATGATTATTTTGTGAAAATACATAGATATTATTTTTAGAGTAAAAATAATATTTACGAACGTTAACGAATCCAAAATAATACGAACGCTTTCACCATAAATATATAAGTTACACCGGTAAGTATATTACCACTCAATTGTTAAAACGTAACTTACGCACTTACGGAAATATTTATGAACGCGTATTTTAACAACGTATTATTGGAGAAAAATTATGTGAAATGAAAATATAATATTTTTGAGAAAAATACTTATATTTTGGAATTGGAAATATATATATATTAAGTGAGACTTAATGATATAATTTGAACGCACATGTATTGAATCCCCCATCCTTGGGAAGGAGATTAACTACCAAGTATATACAGAATGTAAACACGAAATAGTTGTCTAACTATTTCCCAAAGACTTAAACTATAAAGCTAAGGCACGGCCGTCCGTCTAATAGAAATTAGCACCTGTAGGTCGTCGCACAGCTGCGTGAGCAGGAGATACTTGGTAGAGACGCTTCACTGTGAGTTCATGTCCCCCTTTTCTCTTAACTGTTTTCAGTTTTCTAACTACGGGGGTGAAATACATGTTACTTTGATTACAAGTACTTTATACATGGTATGGTTAGCGTAGGAGGTTTACTACTTAGATCATGTGAGTGGGTAGGCAGAAACACCGAGGGACGTAAGCGGTAGATCTATCTGGGTGTAGCGAGCCCAACTCTAGGCCCAACAGAACGGACCTCTGAGAGGCCCAACAGAACGGACCTTGGAGTGACTTTGTACCCAACGCGAAATCTGCTAGGTTTGAGTCTTCCTACTTGCACTTCACACATACTAATGGCCTTGCAAACCATTGGTGATCTCTTTTCCTTACACTGCTACATACCAGGGAACTTTTATACTTACAAGTGTTTTACATACTCACTTACACATGAACTCGCTCAACATTATTGTTGATTTTTCAACTTACATGTATTTCAGGAAATTAAAGATTTGGCACGGTATGTTATGTTTTCCCACTGCATAAGGGTTCCAAGGTCATCCCAGTTTAGGAAATGTGACTCTTTCTTGGACAAGTCACAAATCTTAAACTGCGTTTATCTCATGTTGATATTTATGTTGTTCAAGACAATGTTTTACGTTATGGTGTTGTAAGTCTTTAAGACAATGGTATGTTACTCTGGTTTTAAAACTTAATCAAATGGATGATCTTGCATGATTTTATTTCATATAGCTTTGTTATGGTTAAGCTATGGTATTAAGAAGTCACACCAAAATTAACCACGCTTCCGCAAAGCCAGGGTGTGACAGCTTAGTATCAGAGCTCTGATCATAGCGAACTAGGATTCCTTCTCGAGTCTAGACTATGATCACTAGGGCTCTCACGAAAACATTTTTACTGCATACCACTTAAGTCCAGATCCAAAACTTTTTACAAACAAATGTTGAGCACATTTTATTATTTATAGGCTCAGTCTAGAAAGGCTGAGGCTCGGTCTGAGAGGCCGAGGCTCGGTCTGAGAGATCGAGGTAGTTGGCTAGTGAGACTAGGAAGAGTAGGCTCAGTCTAGAAAGGCTGAGGCTCGGCCTGAGAGGCCGAGGCTCGGTCTGAGAGATCGAGGTAGTTGGCTAGTTGGACTAGGAAGAGTAGGCTCAGTTTGGAGGCTGAGGCTCGGTATTGGAGACCGAGGCTCGATCTGAGAGGTCGAGGTAGTTGATAGAGCAGTCTAGGAGACTGGGAGGCTAGTGGGACTAGGAGAATTATTTGATTGACTATCATGTTTATATGATTATATGATTGATTATTATACGTATATGTGTTTGTGTTACAAACGTCATGCTTTCATCAAGTACTAGAAAGATGGACACTACGAATCCCATGGCCATAGTATCAAACGACATAGTTTCATCGAAGCACGAGGTGTACATTTCCGATACTACCGGCATAGACAATGACGACTTTCAGCCCTTTTGCGCTGCCTGAAGTCGTAGCAGAGCCTACTGATGGCCATCTTGTTGGGAATTTGCCCCCTTGCCGCTTATCCTGTTGATTGATATGCCCCCCCTCCCGACGTGGCCTCTGACGACGATAACGATCTACTGGAGGAGGACCCATTCAAGGGCAGGGCCCTATTGCTGCCGGTATTAGACTACTGCATGCGGACGCTCCTGTAGGGGAAACTCATGTCCATTCCCCTATCCCAGACTCATTTGAGTTTCTGACATCCGCATCTTCGCACATACAGGGAATGCAGCACCACTCACACGACGCCGACCCTGATATGGCATCATCAGCTGCACCGGATCCCGCCCACAGCTTTGAGTTTGATCACAGTATTGAGGGTGATCTTGTTCTTCCACCTGGTTTTGATCCAGACCATGACCTTGAGTTCATACACTTAGACCAGCCCTTGGAGGATCCTGTAACCCCCTGTGTTTGTTGATCCAGCTGATCTTGAGATGGAGTATTTGATCCGGAGCCGGCCGTGGCCCCTGAGCCAGGCGCTGCTCTTGACCCCGCATTGGAGGATGACCCTGTTCATGCCAATGCACCTACTGTTGCTCCTTGATTGATCATCTGCTTGGACGAGAGAAAATTTGGGGTAACTGTGCAAGACAATTTATTATTACGGGGGCCCACGTAATAACGATTTGTAGTGCACAGGAATCCTGGTGGACTCTGCGGGTCAAGCTAATGATAACCAATGCAGCAGGAAATAACTTAAACACGAATGACCAAGGCGATGTAGCCTCGAGTTCATTCTATTTCGAGCAACAAGCCAAATTGGCAAGCCTATGTGAAGGCTCAGAAATTTACTTCCCCACTCATACAGTGAGTATATTTGCGTGTAAAATTGGGTGATTACATGATGGCTTATGTTGCTATATACACCTCATAGACAATTGAAACGTTGTCTAACCCGCTTCACACCACTTCGACGAAAGGGAATGTCACCCAGACGTGACACAAACACCAGTACGTTGCCAAGGACAGAAGCCGAGCTGCAAGAACGCACCTCACAGATAAATGCACGATATGAAGCCCTCCGCTCTAAGTACAACGAAGGCATTACTGGAAATAACCCTCCAACTGGCTGCACCTATAAACAGTTCCTGAACTGCAAGCCTTTGAACTTTGACGGAACAGGAGGCGCCGTTGCATTTGTTTGTTGGTCCGAAAAGACCAACTCCATTCTAAGAATAAGTAACTGTTCGCCCCAACAGAGTGTTACCTATATCTCGGGGATATTTCTAGATGGCACACTCTCTTAATGGAACCTCCAGGTTCAGACCCTTGGCACAGACGCTGCTTATGTACTGAGCTGGGACGAGCTCAAGGAAACGATTGAGAAGAAATGTTGTTTTAGGACTGGAATTTAGAACTTGAGGTGGAGTTCAGAAATTTGAAAATGGACGAACCAGAAATTCCTGAACTTGTCCAGCGATCGCACGACTTATCTAGGGTCGCCCCCCTACTTAGTCAAACCGGAGTTCAAAAGGATTGAACGATTCATTTGGACACTTGCACCCCAGATCAGGGGTATGGTTACTACCTCAAAGCCCTCAACCATTGCAAAAGCTATCAATATGGGTGATCTATTTATAACATGAGATGTTATGTGATTGATAACATGAGATGTTATGTGTTGATATTGTTGTATACTTACGTACACTCTACTTATTATGACCTAACCTACATGAAACATCTTTTAGAAGATGCCGCCAAGACGTCAAACGCCGTTGCCTACCAATGAGGCAGAACTCCAGCAAATTATCGCTTCTGCCATTGCACAATACGCCGCCTCTCAAGGAGGGACTAGTGGAAGCAACTCTGGTAACACTGGCAACAACAATAATCCACCTCATGGTAATACCAAGTCATTTAGACCTACCATGACCTAATTGGATATCTTTAGCAATAATGCTAATGCCAATCATATGTTGTAACGTATGTGCAGGATGCACCTACAAGCAGTTTCTAGACTGCAAACCGGTCAACTTTGATGGCACAGGAGGTGCTGTCGCCTTTGTTCGTTGGGCCGAGAAAACTGAATCTGTTCTTCGCATGAGCAAATGCGCGCTAGATCAGCAAGTCACCTATATCTCAGGGCTGTTTCTAGATGGAGCCCTATCCTGGTGGAATCTACAAGTTCAGACACTAGGCGAAGCTGCCGCCTACGCGCTAACCTGGACCGAGCTGAAGGAACTTATGCGCAAAAAGTACTGTTCCCGCGCAGAAATCCAGAGATTGGAAACCGAGTTCTGGCATTTGAAAATGGACGGTCCAAAGATCGCAGAATACGTTCAAAGGTTCCATGACTTATCGCATGTGGTACCCTACATGGTCACTCCTGAGTTCAAGAGAATTGAACGCTTCATTTGGGGACTAGCTCCTCAAATCATAAGCATGGTAACCTCATCCAAGCCTGCGACCATTACTGAGGCGATCGATTTGAACGTGGCTCTCACCGAGGAGGCCATTCGCCTGAACAAGTTTGATGATGCTGAGCTTAAGAAGAAAGAGACTCACGTCGAGTCGGCAGGAGGTAACAAACGGAAGTTCTCAAACTTCAAGCAGGGCGCCAGTGTGGCGGTTAAGAAAGGAGGATCAGGCACGCCAGCTCAGGTCACAGCTGGTAGTGGAAAGAAAGGAAAAGGATATCAGGGCACCCAGCAAAAGTGTAATACCTGTCAACGCCATCATACTGGCCATTGTAGTGTGAAAGTATGCGAAGCATGTGGAAAGCCGGGCCACTTGAAGGATTCTTGTTGGGCTAGTGCTGGCCGGGGAGGCCAAGGAGGATTTGGGAATAGGAATAATAATCGTGGTGGTAATCGCCCACAAGGAAACTATGGAGGAAACGGGAATCGAGGCAACTTTGCGAATCAGGCTGGCAATGCAAACCAAAACAACAACCAAGCTGGAAATGGAGGTGGAAACGGGCAAAGACTTGGATGCTATAACTGCGGTGATATCGGGCATTTTAAGAAGAACTGCCCAGAGTTAAACCAAGCCCGTGGAAGAGTGTTCCAAATCGAAGCTAGGGAAGCGTGCCAGGACCCCAATGTTGTTACTGGTACGTTCCCTGTAAATCAACGCTATGCATCCGTTTTATTTGATACTGGTGCCGATTATAGCTTCGTGTCGTTAGAGTTTAAGAATATGCTTGGTTTAGCCGCTAATAAGTTAGATACTCCCTACTCAATAGAATTGGCCAATGGGAAGTTAGTAGAAGCCAATGAAGTTATCAGAGGTTGTGTGATCGAATTAGGAGAGCGTGAGTTTGCTTTAGATCTACTACCAGTCCAGTTGGGAAGCTTCGACGTGGTGGTAGGAATGGATTGGTTATTAGGCAACAAGGCTGAGATAGTTTGTCACGAAAAGATTGTTCGTATCCCAACCGAAGATGGCGAGACAATTGTGGTTCACGGAGAGAAGCGTGATACGCCGTTGAGGATTATCAGCTGCTTGAAAGCAAGGAAGTGTTTGCAGAAAGGATGTGTTGCTTTTCTGGCACACATTGTGGATAAAAAGGCTGCTGAGCCAAAGATCGAAGACATCCCTGTCGTGAGGGAGTATCCAGAAGTCTTCCCAGAAGACTTGCCTGGACTGCCACCTCAGAGGCAAGTAGAGTTTCACATCGATTTAGTTCCAGGCGCCGCGCCTGTGGCTAAGGCACCGTACAGACTTGCTCCGTCTGAGATGCAGAAACTGTCGACACAACTTCAAGAGTTGTTAGACAAGGGTTTTATCTGACCAAGCTTCTCGCCTTGGGGAGCTCCGGTCCTGTTTGTCAAAAAGAAGGACGGTAGTTTTCGAATGTGCATCGACTACCGGGAGCTGAACAAGCTGACGATCAAGAATAGATACCCTCTGCCAAGAATCGATGATCTGTTTGATCAACTGCAAGGCTCAAGCTTTTATTCAAAGATCGACTTGCGATCTGGATACCATCAGTTAAGGATACAAGAGGAGAGTATCCCGAAGACAGCCTTCAGAACTCGATATGGACACTACGAGTTCCTTGTTATGCCGTTTGGTTTGACAAACGCACCTGCAGTCTTTATGGACTTGATGAATAGAGTTTGCAAGCCGTACTTGGACAAGTTCGTGATTGTGTTTATCGACGACATCTTGATTTATTCAAAGACGAAGGCTGAGCATGAGCAACACCTAAGAGCTATTTTGGAGTTGCTGAAGAAGGAACAGTTGTATGCCAAGTTCTCTAAGTGCGAGTTTTGGCTACGTGAAGTCCAATTTCTTGGACATGTGGTTAATGGAAATGGAATCCATGTTGATCCAACCAAGATCGAGGCGATCAAGGATTGGGAAACGCCAAAGACGCCGACCGAGATTCGACAATTCTTGGGTTTGGCTGGCTACTATCGAAGGTTCATTGAGGATTTCTCAAAAATCGCTCAACCATTGACGCTCCTCACCCAGAAAGATAAGAAGTTTGATTGGGGAATCAAACAGGAAGAAGCATTCCAGATACTGAAGGATAAGCTCTGCAATGCGCCAATCTTAGCACTACCGGAAGGTACAGATGATTTTGTGGTATACTGTGACGCTTCGCGTCAAGGATTAGGTTGTGTGTTGATGCAACGCCAAAAGGTTATTGCTTACGCATCGCGTCAACTGAAAGTGCACGAAAAGAACTATACCACACATGATTTGGAACTTGGCGCAGTGGTATTTGCACTAAAGATCTGGAGACACTACCTTTATGGTACAAAGTGTACAATCTTTACAGATCACAAGAGCCTACAACACATATTCAACCAGAAGGAGCTGAATATGAGGCAAAGACGATGGGTTGAGTTGCTGAACGATTACGACTGCGAGATAAAGTATCATCCAGGGAAGGCGAATGTGGTCGCCGATGCCCTAAGTCGGAAGGAGAGGATCAAGCCCATAAGGGTTAGAGCTTTAGAAATGATTATCCAGACCGATCTTTCCTTGCGCATTCGTGCCGCGCAGAAAGAAGCTCTCAAGGAAGGAAACCTTGAAGAAGAATATCTCCGTGGGATGGAGAAGCTACTGGTACCAAACGAGGAAGGAACGTTATGTTTTGAGAAAAGGATTTGGGTTCCTCTGTTTGGTGATTTAAGGAAAGTTATTTTCGATGAAGCTCACAAGTCGCGGTACTCTATCCATCTAGGAGCGGATAAGATATACCAGGACCTCAAAGATTATTATTGGTGGCCTAGGATGAAAGGCGATGTTGCTGTTTATGTGAGCAAATGTTTAACGTGCGCTAAGGTTAAGGCCGAATACCAGAAGCCTTCAGGACTTCTGCAACAACCTGAGATTCCCAAGTGGAAATGGGAACAAATCTCCATGGATTTTATTACGAAATTGCCAAGAACGCCAAGAGGCCATGACACTATTTGGGTAATAGTGGATCGATTAACAAAGTCAGCACACTTCTTACCTATCAGAGAGAAGGATAATACGAGCAAATTGGCTGAAATTTACATGAGAGAGATCGTCGCGCGCCATGGAGTACCTCTCTCAATCATCTCTGATAGAGACGGAAGGTTTGTGTCAAGGATATGGCAATCCTTCCAAGAAGCCTTTGGCTCACAATTGAATCTGAGCACTGCGTTTCATCCGTAAACTGACGGTCAGAGCGAGCGAACGATACAGACTTTGGAAGACATGCTGAGAGCGTGTGTTATGGATTTGGGCGGTAGCTGGGACAAACATTTGCCTTTGGTCGAATTTTCATACAACAACAGCTACCACACCAGTATTGGTGTCGCGCCATTTGAAGCCCTTTACGGACGCAAGTGCCGATCACCCTTATGTTGGGCTGACGCAGGTGATAGGCAGCTTGCTAGTCCCGAAATCGTCCAAGAGACGACAGACAAGATCGCGCAGTTTCTTAAACGCATCGAAGCAGCTCGCCACAGACAGAAGGCCTACGCGGATCCAAACCGAAAACATGTGGATTTCCAAGTTGGAGAAATGGTGTTATTGAAAGTCTCACCCTGGAAGGGTGTGGCACGCTTCGGGAAGCGTGGGAAGTTAAATCCGCGCTACATTGGTCCTTTCAGAATTCTGGAAAGAATAGGACTAGTAGCATACAAGTTTGACCTACCTGCTGAACTCCATTCAGTCCACGATACATTTCATGTACCCAATCTGAAGAAAAGTCCAACTCAAGATGACATTGCCATTCCCATCGACGAGATTCATGTTGACGACACGCTCCATTTCGTTGAAGAACCGGTGGAGGTTACGGATTGGAAAGTAAACAAGACCCGCCGGAGCAGTGTCAAGCTCGTCAAAGTTCGTTGGAATGCCAGACACGGTCCTGAGTACACCTGGGAGCGTGAGGACCGGATGAAAGAGAAATACCCCCACTTATTTCCTAAGAACCCTGCTTCTAGTAGCAGAACTTAAATTTTGGGATGAAATTTATTTAACGGGGGGAGAATGTGACAACCCTCACTAAACCAGGTATCCGTACAACTTGATTAATAATTAATTATTGCTTAATTACTGTGCTTGCTTGAACTTGTGAATAAACTGCTACTTGAACACTGATACATGTACTTACTTGCATCATACTTTACTTGCTGTCACTACATTATTTACATGACTGAACCTTAGTGACAAACATGATGCACAAAAAGTACAGTAGCACTATAACGGATAACCTATTGAACATGCTGATAAAGCCAGCATCAGGCAAACACTGCCTCTAAGGCCTGTAAGAGCCTGAAATATTTTGCTACACTAGTGGTGAGTGTAGGGATACAAGGGTTGTAGAACTGCGTCTCTAGGAATAAGTTACAATGACTGGATGTGCCTAAAACGTACTCTAAGTACAAAACTCAGCACGTTACACAATAATTCAGCTTTTAGCTAACTTATAAAGTGCCAAAACATGAGAAAAAATATTACTAGACACTTTCCAAAGTGTCAGAAATGAGTTGTGTCACTAAAAAGGGTATTAACGACACTTTAAGCTTTGTTAAGCACTTTAACGGATTACTATCCAACCGAACAACCGGACTATACCCGAAACATGAAAATATTGTTATTTTTCATTATTTATCTTTTTCTGAGCCAGTTAGGGTCCCTGAGCACCCTAACACCCGTCATAACACACGACACACAACTAACCAAGTTCACTACTTAACTAACTTGGTTTAACCTAACTAATACCTAACTAACTAGTTGGAATCGGACCAAGACCCCCCCCCCCCTCTCTAACCGTCCCCAACTAAGGGGGGACACACTTGTACTCTTGTGGATTATTTTAATCTTAAGTGTTTAATATCTAGGGTGCATATAATCCTTTGGTTAATACCCACCCTAATTGTCTATAAGATGCAAGGATAGCACAACATAACCTACACTTCACAAATCAACAACACAACTCTCTCTCCTTCTCTACCTAGCTTCGGCCGAACATCCCCTTATACATCCATCATATTTTCGATTTCCTTCATCAAGTTCCAAGCATCTACAAGTATCAAGGAGCGTATATAAGGAGTCTTGGAGCAATCGGAAGGCGAAGGACCTCTTTATCTTGCTTTTATCCACGCGTTTTTCGCATAGATTCTTCCCTAGCCTTGAGCTAGTGGTATGTTGCTTAAATCACCTTCTTGAACTATCTTAAAGTGGTTAAAATGATTTGTAATGGTTAAAACTGGTAATCTTACAAGATGATACATTAAAGTTTACTAAAAACACTAAAAATGGTGGTTAATAGCTCATATGTTGTGTAAATGATGTAGTATTCGAAATGTATGATTATTTAGGCTCGATCTATGATGTGGTAGCTCTGATCATCGTTTAACCCGGTTTGGTAAGATCATGGATCTTAACATAAGCTTGTTTTGAATAATACAAGGGTTAAAAGGTGAAACTCTACCACACGCGAATCATGAACTTGTGTAAAAGAGTTTTACTTGTGAAATTGTGTTTAAAACTAGCAGATCTACGCATCTGCAAGTGGTATTTTCAAAGAACCACGTATTAAAGAAATCATGTATTTTAAAAGATGGATTTTACACTAACACGCATGATTTTTATAAACCACAAGTGTGTAAACACTTGTGAAATGAAAAGATCCGACAAAATAACAGTTTTTGTAAAAGATGACGGGAAGTTGTAAAGATGGATTTTCTCTAAAAAAACGAGGTTTTTACAAGATCAAATTACCTTATATGAAGATCTACTAAATTTAAGGGGATGAACACAGTTTTGCGAAAACTGCAAGTTCATGTAATTTTTGGCAATTTACACATATGTTGATTTGTTGTTGTGCTGAAAGTTGTTCTGATCACATAAAGAAAATTGTTGAGTTGATTTGTTAAAGAAAATGATACGCTTGAAAGCGTGGCCACCTCCAGTTACAGAGGAAACTCTGGCGAAATTTTTCTAAAAACCTAACACTTAGAACTATTTACACTACAAGTGTTAGAATTACTTTTGGCATGTTTTCAAAATATAAAATTTCGCCATGACTTTATTTACTAAATATTCGGAGGTGGGATTTTCACAAAATTTAACGTGATAAATATATATTTTCACACACTGTTTATGATTATTTTGTGAAAATACATAGATATTATTTTTAGAGTAAAAATAATATTTACGAACGTTAACGAATCCAAAATAATACGAACGCTTTCACCATAAATATATAAGTTACACCGGTAAGTATATTACCACTCAATTGTTAAAACGTAACTTACGCACTTACGGAAATATTTATGAACGCGTATTTTAACAACGTATTATTGGAGAAAAATTATGTGAAATGAAAATATAATATTTTTGAGAAAAATACTTATATTTTGGAATTGGAAATATATATATATTAAGTGAGACTTAATGATATAATTTGAACGCACATGTATTGAATCCCCCATCCTTGGGAAGGAGATTAACTACCAAGTATATACAGAATGTAAACACGAAATAGTTGTCTAACTATTTCCCAAAGACTTAAACTATAAAGCTAAGGCACAGCCGTCCGTCTAATAGAAATTAGAACCTGTAGGTCGTCGCACAGCTGCGTGAGCAGGAGATACTTGGTAGAGACGCTTCACTGTGAGTTCATGTCCCCCTTTTCTCTTAACTGTTTTCAGTTTTCTAACTACGGGGGTGAAATACATGTTACTTTGATTACAAGTACTTTATACATGGTATGGTTAGCGTAAGGAGGTTTACTACTTAGATCATGTGAGTGGGTAGGCAGAAACACCGATGGACGTAAGCGGTAGATCTATCTGGGTGTAGCGAGCCCAACTCTAGGCCCAACAGAACGGACCTCTGAGAGGCCCAACAGAACGGACCTTGGAGTGACTTTGTACCCAACGCGAAATCTGCTAGGTTTGAGTCTTCCTACTTGCACTTCACACATACTAATGGCCTTGCAAACCATTGGTGATCTCTTTTCCTTACATTGCTACATACCAGGGAACTTTTATACTTACAAGTGTTTTACATACTCACTTACACATGAACTCGCTCAACATTATTGTTGATTTTTCAACTTACATGTATTTCAGGAAATTAAAGATCTGGCACGGTATGTTATGTTTTCCCGCTGCATAAGGGTTCCAAGGTCATCCCAGTTTAGGAAATGTGACTCTTTCCTGGACAAGTCACAAATCTTAAACTGCGTTTATCTCATGTTGATATTTATGTTGTTCAAGACAATGTTTTACGTTATGGTGTTGTAAGTCTTTAAGACAATGGTATGTTACTCTGGTTTTAAAACTTAATCAAATGGATGATCTTGCATGATTTTATTTCATATAGCTTTGTTATGGTTAAGCTATGGTATTAAGAAGTCACACCAAAATTAACCACGCTTCCGCAAAGCCAGGGTGTGACAGTCTAGCCCCTAGATGGAGGCGTCTAGCCCCCTGATTCCGAAAATTTTTAATTTTTGTTCATTTTGACTCATGAAACTTGTTTATACCCTTTTTAACATTGTCAAAACTAACTTTTAAGTTGGTTTTGATCATAGGTGAATGTCAAGAGTGCCCGGATGAAGATCAAGCGTCGAGCAAGAACCGAACACACGTTAAATGAAGCTTCCGCAACAAATCTTGAATTGTGTTATTATAAGTGAATTATGTAAACACTTATAAATTAGTTTTTGAAACTTTGTAATTACTTGGGAATGTTAGTATAACAAGTTTTTGTAAAGTCACATTTTAGCATATAAAATGTGTATCTTATTATTAAAATCTTGATAAATGGAGACGGGCGTTACAAGTTGGTAATCAGAGCTCAGGTTAAAAGAATAGAGTGTTCGGTTCGAAGCTTGATCGCAAATCCGGTAAGTACATGTATGTTAATAGTTTAGTATGCTAAAGTGTTGTAAATAACACATATGGCTATCGTGTGATACACGTTACCCCAATTAAAATGATTGATATAGTTGACGAAAATACGCGCGTTGACGCGTATAGTAGAAAAAGCCTTGTATTATAATACGGGCGATTATTGAAGTTGACATTACAAACTCTTGTGAATGTTTTAATTAAAGGATACTCGCGTCTGAAGATGACGAGAGTTGAACGAATTGTGGATATGATGATGGAATGGTCCGAGGTATGACAAGAAGAGCATACTCATCAAGGACCTAAATCGCGTAACGATCGCAAATAAGTAATGGCAAGGAAAGCCCGTTAGGGCAAGCATTTACCAGGTGCACGTTTAAATTATTGCATGAATAGAAATATGCAACAAATACCTAGAAACTGATAGTTGCATATGTAAATTGAAAACTTGGAAAAACCTGAATAGAATACCTATCCAGGATATTGTTTCCAAGAGAAATAAATAGAGGTGTTACTTACATGGGGCGTGATGTGAAAGTTATAAAAAGGTCATGTATGTCATGTGTTGATCGCCTACTCTGGCCAAGTAGGTAGTGAACACATGATACCATGAACTTTTCATGATGGACATGCTTACACCCGATGTAGTAAGGACGAGGTGAATGGGACAAATTAAAAAGTACCCAAATGAATCAGATAAGCAAAATATTTGATCATAATGTAAACGCACAGCCGAGTGACGGAAGCGTATTATATTAGGATAATGAGCCTGAGAGAAGTGACAAAGAAACATGTAAAATGATTAAGACATGTATCGGGAAGGGGTGTACTTACACTCAAACCCGAAGAATGCAAACATGTAAAATGATTAAGATATGTATCGGGAGGGGGTGTACTTACACTCGAACCCGAAGAATGCAAACATGTAAAACGATTAAGGTATGCACTGGGAGGGGGTGTACTTACACTCGAACCCAGAAAATGCAAACATGTAAAATGATGTAGACATGTATTGGGAGGGGGTGTACTTACACTCGAACCCAAAGAATATAAACATGTAAAATGATCAAGATATGCATTGGGAGGGAGTGTACTTACACTCGAACCCGGAAAATGCAAACATGTAAAATGATGTAGACATGTATTGGGAGGGGGTGTACTTACACTCGAACCCGAAGAATATAAACATGTAAAATGATCAAGATATGCATTGGGAGGGAGTGTACTTACACTCGAACCCGGAAAATGCGAATATGTCTCTTAACGGGTCGTTTTTGTAAAACGTCAAACTTGAGGACAAAGTCGAAATATAAAAATAAAGAGAGGTCTTAATGCATACCGGGAGGGTTGCAATAATAACGACTTCGGTAAAACACCCGGTTGATGGGTAGGAATTTAAACACACGTGAAAAGTCAAGAGACGTGAACGCGAGTCGAAAAAAAATCAAAAGACTTGGATTACGAGTTATGACTATAAAATCTCGTATATAGAAATTGTGAATAAATATGTTCAACTATTCGAGGTCGAATGGGTTGAATAAAGAATAAAGTTGATTGTTTATAAGTGATGGATTTCACATTAATAGGTCAAACAGGTTGAATACAATATAATGCCGAATGGCACAAATAAGCGCTAGCCAGATAAAGGCAGCGTTAAATGCAAGAGAATAATGAGCCCGGTAATGGGATATAACCAAATAAGAATATATGCAAACCAAATAACAGTAAGCATAAGAAGAACTGACGCATAAATGACTTGAGAAGTCATAAAGTCATAAAATTGTCTGAAAGAAAACAATTGTAACCACGAAACTACAATCAAGGTTAACGGATCTTAAGCTTGAAGCCAAATGATTCTTCAAACAAAAACAGGGTGCCTTGACACCAAACATGTATTTTAAGAATGACATGAGTAAAGAATGATCTATGGGATCAACATAACCTTTGAGGTTATGAACAATGGAAAGGTCCATGAGGCTAGAACGACCCACGGGTCATGACTAGAAAGAAATATATTATAAGGGCCTCGTGTCACACCCTAACCAATGGCGGAAACATCGGGGCATGGCACTGAGCGAAACAGATTGTCCAGAAGTTTCCATAACAATTATCAATACTATTCAATTTAAATAATACGTCCCATACCGTATCTCAAAAAGCAAAATAATTATTACAGACAAAAATCCAGGCAAATATTCTGTTCCGACAACTCAGATTTAAAATAGTCAGCAATTGTTTATCTGCTTCTAGAGACCCTTAGTTTGATCACTACAGACAACTATTTGTTGGGCTCTAAAGCTTTATTCTAGCTTCAATTTACTACCAAGTGTGCGTCCTAAGCACCTGTCACATACGTAAAATAAAGTCAATACATAAAATGTAAAGGTGAGCATATAAGTTTGATAATAGCATATATAGAGTTCGAATTCGTTTACGCATAACCAGCACGTACACATAGTGAAATGAAGCACGTTAGTTATCGACATAGATCCATCGATACCAATGACTGCGGGTTGACTGCCCGAGGCAGTTCGCAATACATGATTACCACCGTAATCCATGCAAGTAATGGTCCTTAACAACCCCCGTGTGAACGGGTGCTGAGTCCAAACTATAGTACTATCGTTGCTAAGGCAGGTAGACAACATTCCATGTGTAAACATAACAAACAAGCATTCATAAGCCACGTATAACATGCATTAACGGTTAGCGTTCAAATAGTATTGAGTAGTGTGATTGTTGTAGTTTGAATATTCGTAACGTATGTAACACCCAAAAGTGCTTAAAGCAAAAAGGGATCGAGTATACTCACAGCGGTGAATGGATTGAAGGGAGCGCTTAGCGAGTAAGGTTAGCCAGAATAGATTCGATAGCATAACGATAAGTGACACGTAAAACGTCACAAAGTGTGAATAGATCGGATGGTAGTTCGTTCGGATGGTAATCCGAGCGGACAGCAATCTGTGTGGATGACAATCCGTTCGGATGGTCATCCGGTCGGACAGCTCGTCCGGTCGGATGACGATTCGAGTGGATTGTTTCTTCCTATAAGAAGAATGTGTTTGTGTATGATGGCTTGACTTTTGAAGTTTTCGTTGTAGTATTTTGAAAGCATTGAAGTATCTCTATCCATCAAGTCGTTTGATCGGATGGTGTGTCGTGCGGATGACAGTCCGTTCGGATGGTCATCCGGTCGGACGGCAACTTAGTGGTGAGATTACTTGGTGAAGACAAGTTCACAACAGAAGTGTCACTCGATGGCAACTCTGTTAAGGAACATGTTGAAAATTGTTTAAGTCTTTAAAGTCTTAGTATCTCATGATCCGAAGAGTAATCCAGTCTGATGGTTGTCCGATCGGATTGCAATTCGTTCAATACTCAAACTTCGGATAAGGTTGCTTAAAGGTGGGACCCAAGTGTGATCCGTTCGGATGAATTATCCGATTGGACAACAATCCGTTATGGTTGTTCCGTTCATCCTACACTTGGTCGTTTTGATGGTTTGTCATTATGTCGAGGCACTTAGACAACGTGTTAGTCAACAGAACCCCTAGTTCAACCCAGATGACCAACCTGACCAGGAATCACCCTAGTCCGGTCGGTTACCGGCTCGAGTCGGTTGTTCTTGATTAACCCGAAATCGGTAGTCTCGTGGATAGGATCTGGATCTTGAGCTAGTACAACACTACGATAGAGTAGAAGACTAGTTCAGGGTCGGATCCTATCGGCTTTGAGTACATTGAGTGCAAAAGAGTTGAAAGAAAGTTAAAAACCATCTTTCAATCCTCTTTCACCACACTTGTGTCGAGATCTTTACAAGATCTTTGTGGAAATCGGTTAGATCTAAGTTGTTCTTGGTGGATTGAGGCCAAAACATGAAGTTCTTGAAGAACACACGATGACATCATCCTAGAACACCCGAAATCTAGTGATTTCACGGTTAAAAGTTAAGATTTAAAAGATAGAAAGGTGTAGGAGTGCGTGTAGATCAAGAAAGTACAAGATTTAGGACGAGATCTTACCTTGATCGAGAGAAATCAAAGAAAAGGTGGGGAGCACGAGCTGTTCGGACAGAGGGTTTCCAAAAGTAGAAAGAATGACAATGACAGGGGTATTTATAGGATTCCAAAAGAGGAAAGGGTGATCCGATCGGATGACACACCGCTCGGATGGCTTATCCGGTCGGATGACATCCTGGTCGGATGGCGTCTGATCTGCGGACAAGAGGCTATCCGGTCGGATGGCTTTCCGGCCGGATGGCGCTTGGCTCGAATGTCTGACGCGACGATTCTTGCTGAGTCCATTTTGATTGCGAGCGGTTCGATACAATAGGGTTTCCTAGTCAAATTACTTTCAGTCCCAACTACTAGATATCATAGTTCGATTGTGATTCGTGTTCAAGTTCGATTTCGAGTTTCGATTGAGTTCGATTGCATTTCGAGTTAGATTGCGTTTCGATTGATTACCACAACACAACATAAATAAACATGCACAAGTAACACATAAAGCACACACACGTATCACCTTAACCAACAAGTATAGATCGAGTTACGATTCGGAGTCGATTTGATTAGCATAGTTTGATTATTAGTTGATTAACTTTATCGCATTGTTACTTCCTATAATTCGTAGTCGATTAGTCGATTGAATAATACGTCGATGGCTTGTAATTATCAACACTTACTCCACATAATACAAATAAAATAAAGAAATTTCTACAAGTCAAATCCGTATAACCGGTCGTTGACTTTGACCTTGACTTTGACTTTGACTTGTGAAAACACGGGGTGTTACAGCCTCCCCTTGTTTAGGAAATTTCGTCCCGAAATTATGCTGGAAGTTGTACAACGCCGTGATCCACGTTTGAGAACTTTTTCTTTCTAGACTTTCTCTTCGAACAACCGCGGGTACTTCGCCTTCATGTCGCTTTCGAGTTCCCAAGTGAACTCTGCACCTCGTTTGCCTTCCCATCGGACTTTCACGATAGGAATGCGAGAGCGTCTGAGTTGCTTGGTTTGGCGATCCACGATTTCGACAGGCTTTTCCACGAAGTGTAATGTTTCCTTCACTTGCAGGTCATCGAGAGAGACATGTAAGTCGTGGTTGGCTAGGCACTTTCGGAGGTTTGACACGTGGAAAGTCGGGTGGACATTACTAAGTTCCTCCGGTAGTTCGAGTCTGTAGGCAACTTTTCCGATCTTCTCCAGAATCTTAAAAGGTCCAACATATCGAGGCGCGAGTTTTCCCTCTTTGCTGAATCGGACTACACCCTTCCAAGGTGATACCTTTAGGAGTACGTAGTCACCAACGTCAAATTCGCGGGGCTTGCGTTTCTTATCAGCGTAACTTTTCTATCGATCCCGAGCTTTCACCAGGTTGTCTCGAATTTGGAAAATTTTGTCTGTCGTTTCTTGTAATAGCTCAGGACCGGTTAATTGCGAATGACCGATCTCGTGCCACACAATAGGCGATCGGCATCTTCTTCCGTATAATGCCTCGAATGGTGCCATTTGGATGCTAGAATGATAGCTGTTGTTATACGAGAATTCGACTAACGGCAGGTATTTATCCCAATTACCATCGAAGTCTAAGACACACGAACGGAGCATGTCTTCAAGAGTATGAATCGTTCTTTCAGTCTGACCGTCGGTTTGAGGGTGGAAAGCGGTACTTAGATTAAGCGATGTACCGAGTGCCGTTTGAAATGTTTCACACAGTCGCGAGGTAAACCGAGCATCACGATCAGAGATGATGTCACGAGGCGTCCCATGATTACAAATGATCTCGTCGGTGTAGATTCGGGCTAATCGTTCTACCTTGTAGTCTTCCCGTATTGGCAAAAAGTGAGCTGATTTAGTCAAACGGTCGACCACAACCCAAATGCTGTCGTGACCTGATGACGTGTGCGGTAGCTTGGTTATAAAGTCCATAGCTATAATTTCCCACTTCCATATGGGAATTGGTGGTTGTTCGAGTAAACCAGAGGGTCTTTGATGTTCAGCCTTGACTCTAGCACAAGTTAGGCATTTTCCGACGTAGAGAGCGATATCCCTTTTCATACCCGGCCACCAGTACTTATAACAAAGGTCCTGGTACATCTTATCGGCACCGGGATGAACAGAATACCAGGATTTGTGGGCTTCGTCCATCAAGATCTGTCGCAAATTGGTTCATTTGGGAATCCAAATTCGGTCCAGAAAGTGGAATATCCCATTCGATTTGCTTACAAGTTGGGCTCCATCGTGGTAGATTCTTTCTTTCTTCAGGGTGCGTTCGTTAAAACATGCATGTTGAGCGTCGCGGATGAGGGTTTCGAGATCGTGTTGGGCTTGCACATTCCGAGTGCTAAGCAGGTAGCTCCATCTGCTAAGTGCGTCGGCAACAACATTTGCCTTGCCTGGGTGATAACGGATCTCACAGTCGTAATCGTTGAGAAGTTCTACCCATCGGCGTTGACGCATATTAAGTTCCTTCTGATTAAAGATATGTTGCAGGCTCCTATGAATGGTGAAGATCGTACACTTGGTACCATACAGGTAGTGTCGCCAAATATTTAATGCAAAAACAACTGCGCCTACCTCGAGATCAAGGGTTGTATAGTTCTTCTCGTGGACTTTGAGCTGACAAGATGCGTAAGCTATGACCTTGTCCCGTTGCATGAGAACACAACCAAGACCAAGGTTGGAAGCATCACAATAGACAATGAAATCATTGTTTCCGTCGGGCAATGTGAGAACAGGAGCGTTGCAAAGCATGTGCTTGAGGGTTCGAAAGGCAGACTCTTTTTCGGTTTTCCAAACAAAAGGCTTGTCTTTATGCGTGAGAGAGGTAAGCGGAACAGCGATCTTTGAGAATCCCTCGATAAATCGTCGATAATAGCCCGCTAGTCCAAGAAAAGAGCGGACTTCAGACGGGTTCTTAGGCGTAACCCAGCTCTTGACAGCTTCAATCTTCACAGGATTGACGTGAATGCCTTGACTATTTACAATGTGACCTAGATATTGAACTTCTTCCAACCAGAATTCGCACTTGGAGAACTTGGCATAGAGTTGGTTCCCCTGGAGTAACTCGAGAACAAAACGTAGATGTTGCGCGTGTTCAGCTTTTGATTTGGAATAGATCAAGACATCGTCGATGAATATGATGACGAAACGGTCGAGATACGGTTTACACACGCGATTCATCAGATCCATGAAAACCGCTGGTGCGTTGGTTAATCCAAACGGCATGACAACGAATTCGTAGTGGCTGTAACGAGTGCGAAACGCGGTTTTGGGTATATCCCCCTCTTGTATACGCAGTTGGTGATAGCCTGAACGTAGGTCGATCTTTGAGAAACACGTAGCGCCTTGTAGTTGATCAAACAATTCGTCGATGCGAGGTAGGGGATAGCGGTTCTTGATAGTTAACTTATTCAATTCTCGATAGTCGATGCACATCCTGAACGACCCGTCCTTCTTTTTGAGGAAAAGGACTGGCGCACCCCAAAGAGAGGTGCTCGAGCGAATGAAGCCTTTCTCAAGTAATTCCTGGAGTTGCTTTGAGAGTTCGCGCATTTCGGACGGCGCGATTCGGTAGGGAGCTTTGGCAATAGGGTTGGCTCCAGTAATGAGGTCGATACGAAAGTCGATATCACGACTTGGCGGTAGTCTGGGAAGATCCTCTGGAAAAACATTGGGAAATTCTTGAACCACAGGAACGTCTTTCACTTCCTTCTTCTCTTTCTTTTCCTTCTTCGCTACTATAATGTTAGCCAAGAAAGCCCTGTATTCCTTGAGGAGATACTTGCTAGCTTGTACACATGACATAAGCTTGAGACCCTTTGAAGTAGTATCACCGTATACACATAATAAGTCACCATTCGCGAGTGAAAATCGAATCATCTTGTCGAAGCACACAACTTCAGCATGGTTTTCTCAAAGAAAGTCCATGGCGATGGTTGAGCTCAAGAGTACAATCACGAAGAACAGAATTAACGGCGATGGTTCTTCCGGTAGCGACTTCAACATCGAACGTCGAGGAGAGTTGGGAGCGTTTAAGTCTAAGGAGTTTCTCGAATTCGAACGACACAAAGCAATTATCTGCTCCAGTATCAAATAAACATGAAGCATAAATACCATTCACAAGGAACGTACCATTGACCATGTTGTTGTCGGCCTGGGCTTGACGCACGTTGAGGTTGAAAGTTCTGGCGCGTACGGCCTGTTGTTGCTGCTGCTGTTGTTGTTGCTGCTGAGGCTGTTGTTGCTGAGGCTCTTGTTTCACGACCCTGTTTGGGCACATGTTGGCGAAATGGTTCGGGTCGCCACATGCGAAGCAGACTCTGGCTTTGACCGCGGGTGCCGGAGGAGCTTGTTGACCCTGAGGGGCAGTGAGTAGAGCTTGATGAGCAGGAGCTTGTCGAATACGGCAGTTGGCAGTAAAATGGCTATATACATTGCAATGAGCACAAAAACGGCAAGCAATGGCAGTTGGGTGGTGGTAGGTGCAAGTAGGGCAGAGCGGGTATAGCCCAGTGTATGCACACTTTGCAGGCGGTGCATTAGTTACAGGCGCCGCTACTTGACGCTGTTGGGCTGGTACAGCTTGAATCGGTGCAGCAGTGATCGCATAGTTCTTGTTGCTGGAGCTGTTCTTTCTCTTGTTCTTCCTCTTGTTGCTCGATGAGGCGGGTTCAGCAGTTGGTGCGGTGGTAGTAGCTTGATGCAAGTGCTTCGGAGTTTTATCCCAGACACCAGCCTTGACCCTCTTGTCGTTGATTTCAGCGGCCAGTAGGTATGTCTCTTCGATCGTCTTAGTCTTAGCCGCTTGCACGAAATCTGCGACGCAGTCGGGCAAAGCTCGGATGTACTTCTTGATTGTGATCTCCAGAGTCTTGACTTGATCGGGACAGATGATGCTGAGTTGTTTGAAATGAGCAGTGAGAGCAGCGTTGTCACCCTCATGTTGATGTATGTACCAAAATTCATCTTCTAGCTTTTGACGTTCGTGATGAGGGCAGAATTCCTCTAGCATGACTTCCTTGAGCTCGTCCCACGACAGACCGTAGGCTGCATCGTTCCCTCGCTTGTTCCTCTCGGCCGTCCACCAGTCTAGTGCACGGGACTGGAAAACGCCGGTAGCATTCAGAGTTCAAAGGTCATCAGGGCAACCACTCTGTCGCAGAGTGACCTCAATGGAGTCAAACCATTGGAATAGTGCAGTCGGACCTCCTTTGCCAGTGAATTCCTTTGGCCCACACGACTTGAATTTCTTGAAATTGAAGGACTTGGCAGTAGCTTCAGGAGCTTCGGTCCTCGACTCCTCAGATGGCTTGCTGGCATTCTCATAAACATCACTCACGGCCTTTGCCACACTTTTTTGCGATGATGGCGGCAAGGCGTTTGTCCCTCTTTTCTTAACGGGAAAGTGCGTGACGGGATCCAGACGACATTGTCTGCAATAGACATCGTCACAGGACTCAACATATTGTATTCGAATCTCACCTCACACGTCTACTACTTACTGAAGCTCAGGAACACGCAGATTCACGTAAGCACATAACACATAGAGCACAAATTCACATAAGCATGTAGAGCATATAATCACATAACACCTAAGCACGTAAAGCAAAGAAGCAAGGAAACACATACGCATTCAATCACTAGAGGCAGTCAGAAAACAGAGCTCTAGATCCATTGGCCTATAAATAGGAACCTAAGGTGTTAGGTTTAGAACTTTTGACACTTTTGGTACTTTGGAGAGTTGAAGAGCTCTAGATCTAGAGAGAGAAGCCAGAGAGAGAAAGTGACATCGTGATTCAGGTGCTTTGTACGATTTCAGATCTGTCAATAGAATCACTGATTATATTACGTTCTCGTGTGTTCGGTCACGTTCGTGTATGGATTCCACACGACACACGTTCGGTTCGCAATCGTTTCGGAGCGAAAACCGGGACCTAACATGAGCGTATATCGTAGTATAAAGTCGCCCATAATTTAACGATTTGGGGTAGAATTGCAGTGCGAGTCGAGTGTGTCGATTAAAGCGAAGACGCAAATCGATTAATTCTTCCAAAATTAACACTTAAACAGGTAAAAGCACATAAAACACATAAAATCGACAAATTATCAGAGTCAGCAGTAGCGGGCTCGGATTTGAAGCACATGAAAATCGAGAGATAGATTGTCTGCGGCTAGTAGACTTGGACTAACCAAGGTGGTTCAACTATTCACAAGGACTTGTCATTCATGTCTGACCTTCAGAACTGTGCTTTTGCCTCGATTCTTGGGCGTTTGGAACACATCCCGTTAGTCATATCAATATTTCAGGTCATTGGAGTCCGTCAAGGCCTTGGTGAGAGTTTTGTAAAATGTGCGGAACAAGTCATCAAGGTTAGGGTTTCACCCCTGGCTTAACAACTTCGTCCCTGTTTTTGATAAAATAGAGGAGATTATTCATCAAAATATGGGTTTCACCCCTGATATGGTATAATTCCCTCGTTGAACAAGCGTTCGTTATTGAAAAAGAATGGAGAAATCATTGATAAGTTGATAAAACATCATTGATCAAGCAATTTAGTCGGAGTTTGCGGTTTTCACCCCTAATCTCGACTTTATCGCCCATTTATAGTTGAAAATTTGAGTGTAGTGAAAGTGTAGCATAAGCGAGAATAGCGAGAAGTAAGCTCATACATAGTCCCTACCGGACATGCACAAGTTGGTCTGTTGGTTCTTAACTATAGTCTAGGCATCTAAGACTTCGACCCAGACTAGGTCGAGTCTTGTCTAATTCCCTATAGTTATGGCTCTGATACCAATCTGTCACACCCCAACCGATGGCGGAAACATCGGGGCATGGCACTGAGCGAAACAGATTGTCCAGAAGTTTCCATAACAATTATCAATACTATTCAATTTAAATAATACGTCCCATACCGTATCTCAAACAGCAAAATAATTATTACAGACAAAAATCCAGGCAAATATTCTGTTCCGACAACTCAGATTTAAAATAGTCAGCAATTGTTTATCTGCTTCTAGAGACCCTTAGTTTGATCACTACAGACAACTATTTGTTGGGCTCTAAAGCTTTATTCTAGCTTCAATTTCCTACCAAGTGTGCGTCCTAAGCACATGTCACATACGTAAAATAAAGTCAATACATAAAATGTAAAGGTGAGCATACAAGTTTGATAATAGCATATATAGAGTTCGAATTCGTTTACGCATAACCAGCACGTACACATAGTGAAATGAAGCACGTTAGTTATCGACATAGATCCATCGATACCAATGACTGCGGGTTGACTGCCCGAGGCAGTTCGCAATACATGATTACCACCGTAATCCATGCAAGTAATGGTCCTTAACAACCCCCGTGTGAACGGGTGCTGAGTCCAAACTATAGTACTATCGTTGCTAAGGCAGGTAGACAGCATTCCATGTGTAAACATAACAAACAAGCATTCATAAGCCACGTATAACATGCATTAACGGTTAGCGTTCAAATAGTATTGAGTAGTGTGATTGCTGTAGTTTGAATATTCGTAACGTATGTAACACACAAAAGTACGTAAAGCAAAAAGGGATCGAGTATACTCACAGCGGTGAATGGATTGAAGGGAGCGCTTAGCGAGTAAGGTTAGCCTGAATAGATTCGATAGCATAACGATAAGTGACACGTAAAACGTCACAAAGTGTGAATGGATCGGATGGTAGTTCGTTCGGATGGTAATCCGAGCGGACAGCAATCCGTGTGGATGACAATCCGTTCGGATGGTCATCCGGTCGGACAGCTCGTCCGGTCGGATGACGATTCGAGTGGGTTGTTTCTTCCTATAAGAAGAATGTGTTTGTGTATGATGGCTTGACTTTTGAAGTTTTCGTTGTAGTATTTTGAAAGCATTGAAGTATCTCTATCCATCAAGTCGTTCGATCGGATGGTGGGTCGTGCGGATGACAGTCCGTTCGGATGGTCATCCGGTCGGACGGTGGTCCGGTCGGACGTCAACTTAGTTGTGAGATTACTTAGTGAAGATAAGTTCACAACAGAAGTGTCACTCGATCGGATGTCCATCCGATCGGGTGGCAACTCTGTTAAGGAACATGTTGAAAATTGTTTAAGTCTTTAAAGTCTTAGTATCTCATGATCCGAAGAGTAATCCAGTCAGATGGTTGTCCGATCGGATTGCAATTCGTTCAATACTCAAACTTCGGATAAGGTTGCTTAAAGGTGGGACCCAAGTGTGATCCGTTCGGATGGCAATCCGTTCGGATGACTTATCCGATCGGACAGCAATCCGTTATGGTTGTTCCGTTCGTCCTACACTTGGTCGTTTTGATGGTTTGTCATTATGTCGAGGCACTTTGACAACGTGTTAGTCAACAGAACCCCTAGTTCGACCCAGATGACCAACCCGACCAGGAATCACCCTAGTCCGGCCGCTTACCGGCTCGAGACGGTTGTTCTTGATTAACCCGAAATCGGTAGTCTCGTGGGTAGGATCTGGATCTTGAGCTAGTACAACACTACGATAGAGTAGAAGACTAGTTCAGGGTCGGATCCTATCGGCTTTGAGTACATTGAGTGCAAAAGAGTTGAAAGAAAGTTAAAAACCATCTTTCAATCCTCTTTCACCACCCTTGTGTCGAGATCTTTACAAGATCTTTGTGGAAATCGGTTAGATCTAAGTTGTTCTTGGTGGATTGAGGCCAAAACATGAAGTTCTTGAAGAACACACGATGACATCATCCTAGAACACCCGAAATCTAGTGATTTCACGGTTAAAAGTTAAGATTTAAAAGATAGAAAGGTGTAGGAGTGCGTGTAGATCAAGAAAGTACAAGATTTAGGACGAGATCTTACCTTGATCGAGAGAAATCGAAGAAAAGGCCAGCACGAGCTGTTCGGACAAAGGGTTTCCAAAAGTAGAAAGAATGACAATGACAGGGGTATTTATAGTATTCCAAAAGAGGAAAGGGTGATCCGATCGGATGACACACCGCTCGGATGGCTTATCCGGTCGGATGACATCCTGGTCGGATGGCGTCTGATCTGCGGACAAGAGGCTATCCGGTCGGATGGCGCTTGGCTCGAATGTCTGACGCGACGATTCTTACAGAGTCGATTTCGATTGCGAGCGGTTCGATACGATAGGGTTTCCTAGTCAAATTACTTTCAGTCCCAACTACTAGATATCATAGTTCGATTGTGATTCGTGTTCGAGTTCGATTTCGAGTTTCGATTGAGTTCGATTGCATTTCGAGTTAGATTGCGTTTCGATTGATTACCATAACACAACATAAATAAACATGCACAAGTAACACATAAAATACACACACGTATCACCATAACCAACAAGTATAGATCGAGTTGCGATTCGTAGTCGATTTGATTAGCATAGTTTGATTATTAGTTGATTAACTTTATCGCAATGTTACTTCCTATAATTCGTAGTCGATTAGTCGATTGAATAATACGTCGATGGCTTGTAATTATCAACACTTACTCCACATAATACAAATAAAATAAAGAAATTTCTACAAGTCAAATCCGTATAACCGGTCGTTGACTTTGACCTTGACTTTGACTTTGACTTGTGAAAACACGGGGTGTTACACCTCGCCTTAAAGAGGTGAAAGTCTAATAAAACAGCCCATAAGGCTAAGTGATAAAAACCCACGGGTTAATTAGACAAAGCGAGGAAATCAGTTTTGAATACTAGCATAAAACAAAGACTGTAAAAGAATAAATTTAGGACTGTCAATATCTCGGTATGGATAATTGACAAAAGTTAAAAAGAAGATGCTAAACTAAAACTTCGGTTTTGGTAAGAAATAACGTTTTTACAAATATGAAATTCTGATAGACGTATAAATAGTAAGCATGAAAGATATAAGTCTTGACACTGATTGGTGCAAGGCGATATATTCGAAAAGTAATATTTTCGAAAATAAAAAGTTGATATGAAATTTGGCATGGCGTGACGTGATCACGGTCAAGAAGTGTAATGTGAAGTATAATCACATTAGAGCCGAGCGATGAATATTGCTAAGTTAATTAAACTAGTGGAAATAACAAGATTACATTATTTCAAGTTGCATTATGTCGTATAAGATACGTAGATGATTAATAACCAAAAAGATATTACCATACTTTTCGGGTAATACTAACAATTGGTTAAAATATGAGCAATGCTCAATTGATTATCGAGAGCAAATGCATGGAGTTAAACTCAATAAATTATGTAAGAAAAGGTTTCGAGGATGAAACCTCTTTAAGGGGGGTAGACTTGTAACACCCCGAAAACGGGTTTGGTAATCAAACTCCGTTAATACTAAAAGACGGGTAAAGTACCGTTAGTAGTAAAAATAACCCGGTAAATATTTGGATTTAAATAAGAAATCCTAATAATTAAATGCAAGCGAATCAAAGTTTTAAGGAATTGAGTTTATAAGAGCCCGAGTTAACGGGACTTAAAATAAAACGGGTTATAACTCCCGGGACCCACTAAGTAACTAGGAATATCAACCTAGTTAGTTAAGTGTTTTAAAATAATAAGAAAATTGGTTAAAACATACTATATGCAACTTGGGTAAAGTATAAGGGCCAAAGGTGATAGACTTGAAACAAGTTTTAATAAAATAAAACATAAAACACCAAAACACACACCTTGAGTGTATGTTCTGGTCGAAATTTCTAGAGAAGCCAGGAGCTCCCATATTCAAACCCTAACTTGCTCAAATTGCTCAAATTGAAAGGCCAAATCAGTTCCAAATCGAAATCCAAGCTCGTATTAGTGATCACCTAAGTGAAGGGGTCACAAGGTATGTTAAATTTCATCTTTTCGTTACATCTAGGAATTTTGATGAACATAAGAAATCAAAATCTGAACTTGATTGTGTGATGTTTAGATGAGATTAGTAATGAAAACATGTCTAGGAGTAAACCCTAGTCAATATCTTGTTGAATGAGTGTTTAAACTATGAAATTCATGACCATCCATTTATGTGTTAAATGGGTTTAGTAGAATGATGAAGAATACTATAAAAGTGATGATAAGTATGTGAAAAATTGTTGTTGCGATATAAGTTCTAGATGTTGTTCATAAACACTAGACCTAGAGGCTTGAACTTGATGTTAAAACTTGGTTAAAACAATAACCATGAACTTGATAAATGAAGTATACAAATTCTGCCCAATAGGTGTTTGATAAAATGCCTCATTGAAAGCTAAGATGTTGAAATTTCGAGTGAAAAGAACATTTGAATATTAAGGAAAATTAGACGAAATATGAAACAAGAAGAGTTCTAATCATAATGTTGATTTAGACTTAATGTTGTAAATCATGTGATTGAAAGTAGTTAACTTTAATAAGCTAAGTTAACTAATCTTGAAGTCGAATAGTTGATTCGACATAAGAAGCGTAGGATGGAATAGTCATAAATGATTATGACTAACCTAACCATCTTACAATTACAATGATAGTTTGACGCTTGGCAAGTTAGGTGAAAGCTTGGGGAAGGAAGTGGGTCAAACGAAGCATGAATGACGAAAAAGCATAAATTTGAAAGTAAGGTAAGTAAAGCTTACACTCTTGTTAATTCCTAGAAAATATCTTGTTGTATTTATTTCGGATAAGATAGACAAAGATTAGAAAAGTGATGTTTCCGACATATAGTTGTATGGAACAATATGAATGAAAATGATAAGAAACCACATTGATGGTTAAAAAGGATTAAATTGATTAATCTTTTATACCATAACTATTAGAAAGATGAAATTTTATGGTTACCTTATAAGATAAGCCAAAACGAATAATAAGGCAAAACAGTAATTTGGTGATGCGTTAACAATAAACATTAGTTTTTGAAAGACACATATGGCATAAGCCATAATGGGTCAAAGGAGTTCAGAAATGGGTTATAGGTAAACGACCATACGGTGTAAACCGTAGTGAGTCAATTTGATGAGACGGTAATAAATATCGTCTTGCAAAGATAAACGGATATTTAGACCAAACGGGTCAAAAGGTGAAGATATCACCCTTCGACAATATTGACTAATGATTACCGTTGAGTATATGATTTCAGGAGCCTATATAGAATGGATATTTGTTTCACTATTAATTAGCGATTTCTAAATCAAGGTATTAAAACAGGTTAATGCATTGATCCGAGTCAGGTATGTAAAATGGTTCAACTCATCATTTAGAACTTGGGGTTCTCTAAGAGTTAAACAAGGTCAAAATTTGATATTCGTTTATCTTAAGGGTAAACCGAATAATTTAAGTTATAATCGTAGTGTTTTAGAAACATAATGGTTTCTAAACAAGTTTTATAGTTAAAAGATAGGATTTTGGGTCAAACAAGTATCTAAAAGTCCCTCGTCGTAAAAGAGGGACTAAAATTGACCAAAACGCCCTTGTAAGCTAAATTGAGCTAACGACCTTTAAAGGTTGTTTGGGAACGAGTTTTGTGACAAAATGAATGTTTAGAATAAGTATAAGAAGCATGAATCATGCGGATAAATGCTTAAATGCCCTTAACGGGTCAAAATAAGCATTTAAGTAAAAACGGGTTTAAGAATGTATGTAAACCCGGGATTTTGAATCTCTTATGATAAACAACAATGACTTTTTAGAATTTAGGAGAAATTAGAGTCAAACAAACATGTTTGTTTGATAAATACACGAATGGGTCAAAATTGGGAAAAAAGGGTAATAAGCCGGAGACTTAAAAGTCAGAAATTTTGTTAATCTGGATGTTGGATTTTAGCTCCATTAGTTGGAGAATTAAATTACGGACGCGTAGGAAAAAGAATCGGTTAAATCGGACTTACGGATCATAAGTTATGATGATTTTAAGTTTGGTTTTGATAAATGTTTTAGCTGGGCAAGTGCAGCAACAAAAATAAAGGAACTTGCTGTCAAAAAGGGGGCTAGGTGTAGCGTCTAGCCCATAGGTGTAGCGTCTAGCCCCTAGGTGGGGGCATCTAGCCCCTAGGTGGGGGCGTCTAGCCCCCTGATTCCGAAAATTTTTAATTTTTGTTCATTTTGACTCATGAAACTTGTTTATACCCTTTTTAACATTGTCAAAACTAACTTTTAAGTTGGTTTTGATCATAGGTGAATGTCAAGAGTGCCCGGATGAAGATCAAGCGTCGAGCAAGAACCGAACACACGTTAAATGAAGCTTCCGCAACAAATCTTGAATTGTGTTATTATAAGTGAATTATGTAAACACTTATAAATTTGTTTTTGAAACGTTGTAATTATTTGGGAATGTTAGTATAACAAGTTTTTGTAAAGTCACATTTTAGCATATAAAATGTGTATCTTATTATTAAAATCTTGATAAATGGAGACGGTCGTTACAAGTGGTCAGGGTGGGCGGCCACACCCCTTGAAAAAAAAATTAGTCTATATTTTAGGCAAAAAACCCGACCACACCCCTTGAAAATATGGTTGAACACCTCATCCACACCCCACATCAAATAATTTCTAGGTCCGCCACTGAATCAGAGACTTGGCGAGATTTTTTCAACCATGGTATTAATTGCACTACGTTAACATAAATGTTATATTTTACTTTTACCAAAATTTTGGAGGTTATGAAATTCACGTATAGAGTTTGAATTTTTAGAGCTTTTAAAAAGTTTGGAGGTTTTGAAATTCACGTTAAGATAAATGTTATATTTTACTTATTCCAATCGTTCACACTTGTGCTTTTATTTTTCCCACTTCACTTCCTCTCTCACACCACACCACACAAACATAAACTTCTGCAAATAATGTATACGATAAAGTTGATGATGATGAACCGATGCAAATCGCCGATGAGGAGCAACAAGCAATGGATGAGAATTCGCAGATTGATATAATTGATGAACGATTGGAAGATATCTTGATTCAGAACAACAATAAACGATCGTTATCATAGGCGTCCGATAAATTATTTTCAACAGCTTGTTCTCGTTTCCCAACCTAGAGCGATGGTTATGGCGCGGTGGTCTGACGGTAGCATTCAAGGGTGTTTGATGGTTAGATGGCGGTAGTGGATTTGGATTGAAAGGCGATGGGTGCTCATTCTCTTCGCGTGATCAAAGACTCTACGTATGCATTTTCGCTTGGCAGTAGGTACCTTTGTGTTTGATTCTAGTAGTGTTGCTGATTATGTGTTGTGACTGACGATTGTTGGTTTGTATTTGCCAGTTGATCGTTTTGTTTCTACTGATTCGAATGCTTGAGTTTGTTTCACATGCTATAGATAAGGTAGATTCATTGTGAAATTATACCAAGTGAAGTAATTGAGAGCAACCAAATACTTGTTCTTGGATGGAGTGACAAATTGGTAAGTTTTTAGTTGTTTTTTGTGCTTGCTTTGTTCTAAAGATTCATTTACTTGTTCTTGTTAATGTATTCACTAATTATGAACTTTTTGGTATTTTGAAGGGCTGAAATTGTGAGGCTTGAGACCATTAAAGCTAAAGTAAAAGAGAGAATCGAAGCAGAGGTAGTCAACTTATTATTGATTATATCTAATATTCTTTTTAATTTTCAAAGATTGATGAATGTTTATATGAAGGCCCGGCAAAAGACCATATTGAAAGAGGATTTGGTGAGCAAGAAGAGAGCTCTCGAGATAAGCCGTGCAACTCTTTTGGAAGAGGCATTATTGATCAACATCAACATTAGCAGCAGTTTCAAGATCAACATCAGCAGCAGTTTTACCATCAACTACCGTGGTAACTTCATCCACCTCATTGCCGTTTTACCATCAACTACCGTGGCAACTTCATCCACCTCATTGCCACTGCAATAAAAGAACCAAATGATGGATGACTTCATCTAAAAACCGTGCTATATTAAAAAAAATAGCTTAGAAATAGTTTGTAGTTTATGTGTATTGTCATTTTCCGTTGCAACTTTTGTAGATAACCTTTGATTAAAAGTTTATACCTTTGGTGTTTTTAATTGAATATTTATGTATGGATTTTGATTTATTATTGCTAATACTCTTTTGTTTTTTTGGGTTTTCTAATGTTTCCAGCTGTTTTAAAAAAAAAATTGAAAACAAAAGGGCTAGTTACACAAAAATGACCACATAGATCCACAATATATATGTGTGACCAAAGATTAGAGAATAGCGATAATTAAAATTACAAATTTTGTGTGACTATAAATAATAATTAGCCACACCAGTCATTTTACTTTTTTCTTTGTGTGACGAAATGATACCAAACGTCATGGTAAAAACAAAGATGTGTGACCAAAGATAAGACAATAGTCACACCTAAAATTACATATATGTTTTGCGTGTCTAGTACTAGTTTTTAGCCACACTTTCACCAAATCGATGTGACTATATAATAGAACCGACCACACTAAAAGTAAATTCATGTGGCCGTAAATACCCTTTAACCACACTTAATGAAAATTTATGTGACCGTCGCTACCCCTTAGCCACACTTGATGGACAAAATACTTTGTTATAACAACCTTTTTTGTCACACTTTTTTAATGGATGTGGCTAAACAAACTTTTTAGCAAATATATGTGACTATATAATAGAAACGACCACATGTATTTACTTTTAGTGTGGCCGTGGCTACCTTTTAGCCACATTTTTCCTTGGTTTCAACAAGAAATTTTAGTACCTTTTAGCCACAGATTTAAGTTGCAACGGCCACTAAAAAGTGAATGTGGCCATATGGTACCTACGATGACTAGACCTTTGGTCACACTTGAGCTGAAAAAAATTCGTGTGGCGGAAGACATATGGTGACACTTTTTTTTTTGTGGCTATAGCCCTTTTTTGACATAGTGTAAGCAGGTATGGGTTCTCCATATGGTAAGTAGGTATTTGGTTCATTTATCATGTTTTGGAAAGCCCAGTCGTTGGTCCACCACTGTTCTAGTAGGTCCGATGCTGGTAACATGGGTATTTCCTTAGGGTTGAAAGCTGGTATTGCTAGTAGGTTCTCTTGAATTGGTTCAGGGTACATTGGTATTGGTGCTATGGGTTGTTTTGGGTATAAGGGTAGCAACTGGGGTTCTGGTTCTGCTATCAGATTGAGGCTTATTTCCCTTTCTGCGGGTCGGAAAATATCACAATTAGCTAATCTTCTATCTAGTTCTTCCCACAGAGGTCTTGTCACTGGTATTTGACCAGTTCCTTTTACTAAGGTTATGAGTGCTTCTTGATTTTTCCTTTTCCTTATCTTTTCCCTTTTTCCCTTGTTGAACCATCCCCTCTTTTTGGGTGGAAATGCTTCATCTACTTTTGCTTGAAAAACAAAAGATTCCTCGGTGTCCGCGTCGTATCCGGATGTAGTCCCGGATAGTCCTTCATCCATTTCAGAGTCAGACATGTGACGATAGACGTCAGATGTATTTTGATCGCTCATACTGTGAACTCAAAATTTGTCAAAATAACATAAAAATCATAATATAGTTATTAAGATTTATTTACACAGAATAATATATAAGTTATTACATTAATTTCCTAACATAATTGTTTAAGTTTTAAGTATTAAAAGAACACCTAAATGGCTTAAACTAGTGGCTCTGATAGCACCTTCTGTCGCAGCCCCGGCCCTACCCTAGGATCGGGAGCCTGCGAGCCAGTCAGATGGTATCGGTGTTTATTAAATTTGCAGCGGAATAAATCATCAAGATTGTAGTTAGGAAATAATTTCAGAGTTTGTAAAACCCCAAACTTTTTAATATTAAACAAATGTGTTAAAACCCATATTCCATTTCAAAGGTATTTATAGGGATAAACCTTAATTGCTGAAAAACATAAATTTCTTCTTCAATTCAGGTAATCATAGCCACTTTATTTAAGCCTTCAGTGCTCTATAGCAGGCTTCTATTACCTTGACAGTGTGTTACCTGAAACGCGTTTGAAAAACATTTTACCAGCAAAAATACTGGCGAATTTATTCCAGTTTATAAAAAGACACACTGTTATATTTTTACATTATCAAGGAAAATCACAATTTTTATATCTACCAAAAACTCAATCAGTATTTGTCACACGGTGGCAGTTCCGTGGTGACGGTGTTCATATAACTCATTGGCTAACTTTCGTCTAATAGTGAAGGTTATCAAGTAATGTATACAAAACCACACATACTGGTAGTAATTGCAGAGTATAAAGACTTAATCACTGTAAGTATAACTAAAACATTTACGGTTTTGTAAAGAAAGTTGATAAAAAGAAAAAAATGACTCAGTTTGTAAACTTAGGGTTTACTAAAAGCTTCTTGATAATATTTTCTGGTGAACTTTCCTGAGTTCCTAATAAAATATACAATGCACACGTGTTAGTATAATAACCCAATTTAATTTTATCGATATATCACGAGATCAAAACCCTAACGTAGTTAGAAAAGAATAGCCTTATTCAGGCAGCACCTTGACATCTGTTGTTGGGTTTAGGATCAATCAGACAGGGTATCTAATCAGTGATTAGGGGTTAAAACACTTACAACGAGGAAAAGCTTCACGATTAAGGGTATACTATCGAAAGAAAATGGAGACAGAATGCAGAGAAAGCATCAAAGTTTTGTCGAAATGATGTGAAAGCTTATGTCCCAAGCCAGACTACTTATAGCCAACCTGGACTGGTCCCACGCGTCGCGCTAGACATCTCGTCTCCTTGCGCGTGTCGCGGGAGAGAACCACCTAGCTTAGGGTACCCTGGTTGTGATTATAGCCATGCGGGGTGTTCTTATCATGAATTACACGTCTTGGTTACCTTCAGCACGTTGTGGGAGAGTTAGGGGATCACCTCATGTGCCTCCGGGGCCCATGTTTCCTAGTTTTTTATTTCGGGTCGTGATGCGTGTGTAGCGTTATATAATTTTATTGATATTTTAAGCCCTTTTTTTAACACGTTAGTCAAGTTTTAAATTTATAAAACACGATATTCTACTAACACTAAACACACATATGGGCAAGTGCACCCATCGTGAGCGTAGTATAGCGTTGGTAAGATAACGAGGTCGTCCAAGGACACAAGAGCTTTTAGTACCGGTTTATCCTCAACGTCTAATCAAATAAAAAATTTTAGAAAAGGTTTTAAACATGAAAATAAAAACTAAGAATGCTGAAAATAAAAATAAAATAGATAGACAAGATGAATCAATTGGATCCGACTCGCCTTTAATGTAACCTTTAATGATTTCCGCACTTTTGCACTTTTAAGAGATTATCTTAGTTAAAGTAGTAGGCCCATCTTTTGAAGCTGACGTTACCCTCAACCCAGCGTTTGAGTCAGCAAGGATACAATCCCAAAGGGTCGGAATATTGAAAGATAATTAATTAAGTTATTAATGCGTAATGTGGTAGGCCCTTTTTTTGAAGGTGATGTTACCCTCGGCTAAGTGGTTTGAGTCAGTAGGGATACAATCCCAAATAGACGGGTTAATGTATTAATAGTAGTTTACATATGAGGGGATCAAGCCATTCGCACCCCCGGCATCCAATGGCAGTGGGTATTGAAGGAGGTCGTAGTAAGCTTGATCCAGATCCTTGCAGGATCTATACCCTGAACAAGGCAAGAACCTTACCAAACCATTCCCTTAACCCCCGAACAAGTAGCCAACATATCTCTATATAGACCGTAGAGATATGAATGGTGAAAATCTTTTATTTTATATAGACAGTAAAATAACGCAAAGACACCACGGACAAATGATAAGGAAGTTTCACCTTCAACATAAGAAACTAGTTATTAAAGTCATTAGTACAAAACCAAATAAAAAGTGCAAAAAGATTAAAAATCAAAAGTATTACATTAAATGCTTGTCTTCACCAAGTGATGTAAGAGACTTAGGAAAACATGGCCTTTGGTTGTCAAGAACTCTTACAATCAATCTTGGATCCCGAGACTACTACACTTACTCTAGGTGGATGATGGATGATGGTGGTGGATGTGGGTGTTGTGATGGTGGTGGAGTGTGGGTGAAGTGGGAGAGAGGTGGTTTGCCAAGGGGTGCCTTTGAAGTGAACCAAGCACCCCTATTTATAGCCGGCATAGAAGCCCGGACACGGCCCCGTGGCCATCCTTTTTCTCTTTCTTCATTAATTGCAATTTGTCTGCATTAGCTCCACACGCCCTCGTGTTGGCTGGGCACGGCCCCGTGTGCAGAAGCGTACCTGTACTATCAAGATTTGCAAGATTTTGCGAATCTTAGCGTTGACCACAACCCGTGTTGAGTTGGGCACACCCCCGTGCTGGGAATAGAAGCTTCTATAGCTTTGTCTTTTCTGCAGGCTTCTGGCCACGCCCCCGTGTCTGCTGGGCACGGGGCCGTGGTCAGCCTTCTGTTTTCTTGTTTTTGCTTGGGAAGATGCTTTCGAGGGGTCGGGCATGCCAGTTTATTCCTTTTCTTGTATTTATGTTAGTTTTGGCTGCATATTTGTTCCTTTTGTTCAATTAAGCTCATTTGGTCCTGAAAATACAAAAGGAAGACAAAAGCACACTTTTTCCAACATTAGTACTAAAAATGGGTTAGTTTTATGCCTCATTTGATGTAATTTATATGTTGTATTTTACACACATCAAATACCCCCACACTTGAAACTTTGCTTGTCCTCAAGCAAAACTCTTTATTATGTGGCTTACACGCCCAAATAGAATAGGTAGAAGAGAAGTTTTGGGCTTGTCTTGAGTGTCGGGAATCCAAGATCTTTAATGGGTTTTATTTTTATGCTATTTACAACCTATTCGTTATGATTTATTTAGAACGTTTTATAAGAGAAATTACTTATTTGGGCATAACATGCCTTTTTAAAATTCCATTTATATACAAGTTCACATACCTCACGGGAGATCACTCAACACTCGACCGAATATGTATTTTTGTGAAACACTCGAGACCGGCATGGAACTTATTCCTACCATATGCTTGCCAAGCAATCAATCCTCCTCCTTTTTAACTATTAACCTTTGTAAATATCAAGAGGACTTGGGGAAGGGTTAGGCTTGGGTTAAATGTAGGTGGTTTTGGGTTAGTGGTTAGTAAAAAGGGCTAAAAGCGTAAAACGCGTCGGTCGTCGTAAAACTTTTCGCTTTTGTGACTTTTATTCAAACTAAACACTTTCAAACAAGGTTTCTTTAAGGAACTTTTTTTGTTTATTTCTATACTTCATTTTTTTATAAGGAACGTCACAAGAAAACTGAGCTTTTTACTAAAATAAGGGGTTTAAAAGAAAAAGGGTTTTGGTGGGTAAAGGGTGTTTGTTTTGTGGGTTTAGAAATGAAAATGTTTAGGCTCAAAGAGGTTAACTATGGGGATTTTGGGTAGGTGGAAAAGAAAATGAAAAATAATGGTATTGAAAAGAAAAAGGGTTAGTCCTAAAGCCTCCATCATTTACTTACTTGGGTTTAAGTTGGTAAGGATCGGGAATGTGTCGTCATGGCAAGTTCTAGAGTCGTAAGAAACCAAGCGGCTATTCACAGAAGAAACGAAAAATGAGCTTTTAGTTTAAAGATGTATTCTTGTATGCTCAATAAAGGCTCAAAACTCACTTTTTGTGGGAATGGGTTTATAATGTGATTAAGTATATATAATCAAATTTTAACTAGATTTGTCATACTGTCTCATAATTTTCTTATGTTGGTTCTTTTTATCACGACGCTATCGGTTGTTAGGTTTAGGATCAATCGGACAGGGTATTCAATCAGTGATTAGGGGTTAAAATACTTACAACGAGGCAAAGCTTCGCAATTAAGGGTATACTATCGAAAGAAAATGGAGACAGAATGCAGAGAAAGCATCAAAGTTTTGTCGAAATGATGTGAAAGCTTCTGTCCCAAGCCAGGCTACTTATAGCCAACCTGGACTGGTCCCGCGCATCATGCCAAACATCTCGTCTCCTTGCGCGTGTCGCGGGAGAGAACCACCTAGCCTAGGGTAGCCTTGTTGTGATTATAGCCATGCGGGGCGTTCTTATCATGAATTACACGTCTTGGTTACCTTCAGCGCGTCGCAGGAGAGTTAGGGGATCACCTCATGTGCCTCAGGGGCCCATGTTTCCTAGTTTTTTTTTATTTCGGGTCGTGATGCGTGTGTAGCGTTATATAATTTTGTTGATATTTTAAGCCCTTTTTTTAACACATTAATCAAGTTTTAAATTTATAAAACACAATATTCTACTAACACTAAACACAGATATGGGCAAGTGCACCCATCGTGAGCGTAGTATAGCGTTGGTAAGATACCGAGGTCATCCAAGGACACAAGAGCCTTTAGTACCGGTTTATCCTCAACGTCTAATCAAATAAAAAATTTTAGAAAAGGTTTTAAACATGAAAATAAAAACTAAAAATGCTGAAAATAAAAATAAATATAAAATAGATAGACAAGATGAATCACTTGGATCCGACTCGTCTTTAATGTAACCTTTGATGATTTCCGCACTTTTTCACATTTTAAGAGATTATCTTAGTTAAAGTAGTAGGCCCCTCTTTTGAAGGTGATGTTACCCTCAACCCAGTGTTTTGAGTCAGCAAGGATACAATCCCAAAGGTTCAGAATATTGAAAGATAATTAATTAAGTTATTAATGCGTAATGTGGTAGGCCCCTCTTTTGAAGGTGACGTTACCCTCAGCTAAGTGGTTTGAGTCAGCAGGGATACAATCCCAAATAGCCGGGTTAATGTAATAATAGTAGTTTACATATGAGGGGATCAGGCCATTCGCACCCCCGCCATCCAATACCAGTGGGTATTGAAGGAGGTCCTAGTAAGCTTGATCCCGGTCCTTGCAGGATCTATACACTGAACAAGGCAAGAACCTTACCAAACCATTCCCTTAACCCTTGACCAGGTAGCCAACATATCTCTATATACACCGTAGAGATATGAATGGTGAAAATCTTTTATTTTATATAGACAGTAAAATAATGCCAAGACACCACGGATAAATGATAAAGAAGTTTCACCTTCAACATAAGAAACTAGTTATTAAAGTCATTAATACAAAACCAAATAAAAAGTGCGAAAAAATTAAAAATCAAAAGTATTACATTAAATGCTTGTCTTCACCAAGTGATGTAAAATACTTAGGCAAACATGGCCTTTGATTGTCAAGAACTCTTACGATCAATCTTGGATCCCGAGACTACTACACACACTCTAGGTGGATGAAGGATGATGGTGGTGGATGTGGGTGTTGTCATGGTGGTGGAGTGTGGGTTAAGTGGGAGAGAGGTGGTTTGCCACGGGATGCCTTTGAAGTGAACCAAGCACCCTTACTTATAGCCTGCACAGAAGCCCGGACACGGCCCCATGTCCGCTAGACACGGCCCCGTGGCCATCCTTTTTCTTTTTCTTCATTAATTGAAATTTGTCTGCATTAACTCCACACGCCCCCGTGTTGGCTGGGCACGGCCCCGTGTACAGAAGCGTATCAGTACTATCAAGATTTGCAAGATTTTGCGAATTTTAGCGTTGACCACGGCCCGTGTTGAGCTGGGCACGCCCCCATGCTAGGAATAGAAGCTTCTATAGCTTTGTCTTTTTTGCCGGCTTCTGGCCACTCCCCCGTGTTCGCTGGGCACGGGGCCGTGGTATGCCTTCTGTTTTCTTGTTTTTGCTTGGGAAGATACTGTCGAGGGGTCGGGCATGCCACGTGTATTCCTTTTCTTGTATTTATGTTAGTTTTGGCTGCATATTTGTTCCTTTTGTTCAATTAAGCTCATTTAGTCCTGAAAATACAAAAGGAAGACAAAAGCACACTTTTTCAAATATTAGTACTAAAAAGGGGTCAGTTTTATGCCTCATTTGATGTAATTTATATGTTGTATTTTACACGCATCAGTCACGCCGTACAAGTTTGCGGTCTCTAGTAGGGTTCCTTATAAGGTTTTTGAGTGTTCTTATAGAGCCCAAACTAGAGCCTTAAAGTCAAGCTTGTTTAGTAAACGAGTCTGAGCTTCGCTTATTGAGCCGGCTCGCGAGCCTATTGTCTATATAAGTTTTTATTACTCTGTTAAATATTTATTTAAATAATAATAATAATAATAATAATAATAAAATTATGAAAAATAAACTAAATTATATATAAAATAATAATTATCATATATATTTAGGGGTCTTTTGGTAATTTGCTATAATTAATATAAATTAACTAACAAATAGAAAACAAGCTCGAGCTTGAAAAAAATGCCTACGAAGGTACTTCGGTTGCCTGTCTTGTTCTGTCATCAGCAAAACCATACCCTCCTGGTGACCTTCTTGACTGTGCATTTGATGCAGCAGCAGCTGCAGCCTGTGATGCTGCAGAGGTCATTTCAACAGCAGGAAGATCTTTAGCAACCAGAAGATCATCTAGCAACACCCCTGCGACAAGAACTTGAGTTTTCGTTAACTTAATGATTTGTAGACACCAATCATTTGCGAGAGAGAACCCACTGCCACTAAAGAAGAGAGACGTCTGGCTAATGAGTGTTCAGCAGAACTGAGTGCAAAAGTGAATCAGGTAATTTTGTCTCATTGATATATTATTAAAGCTAATTGTCTCAGAAGAAATAAGTGCAAAAGATCCATGATTTAGTAATGTCTAAAATGTTATAAGTTCAGGCATAGTTATTAAGAACGCCCAGGCGCAAATTATATAGCCCTGGGCCCAACGTTGCATTGAGTGTGCCTCGCGCCTTTAATCTTTAGGTTAGTTCATAATCTTCTGCATAGTTATTAAGGCGAGCGCCCAAACGCGCCTAGGTGCATATAAAGCCCCGGGCCCAACAAATCGCCCTGAGTGCGCCTTGAGCCTTTAATAACTATGATTTCAGGTTATAAGTATAATTAAAGATATGTGGGAAAATGAGGCTGGTCTTCGTCCTGCTACCATGGAAAAATAATGATATAAAAGTATATCAAAGATACCAGTATAAAGGAATTATGATGCGGGCCCAAGTGTGGAGGAGCGGGCCATCTTATATTTGGAGGCCCAAGACCGTGTGACAAAAGCGGCTTCACTAAAATGGCTCTAACTTGAGCTATGGGGGTCCATTTTGGGCGTGCGACCAGGCGAAACGACCGTGAGAGCGAGGCCCATCTTTCTACAAATGCCAAAGGTCATTTGGGTCATCGTTCGGGCCCAAAACACTTATTTATATGAGTTATTTATCGTTTTATGTTTTTTTATTTCTTTTGGTGGACTTTTATTTCGTTCTAGCTTTTGGCCCAAGTGTTTTTTGAGGCCCGTTTTCAATTTTCCTTGTTATTTATATGGATGTATTGAGAGAAAACAAAGCAATTTTGGAATATATGAACTGTCTTTTTTCTCTCCCAATTCACTAGTGTGTGTTTTATGTGTGTGATGTGCGTGCGGTGTTATATATATTTTGTGTATATTTTTAGCCCTTTTTACACTTTAGTCAAGTTTTAAATTTATAAAACACGATATTTTACTAACACCAAACACACATATGGGCAAGTGCACCCATCGTGAGCGTAGTATAGTGTTGGTAAGATACCGAGGTCGTCCAAGGACACAAGAGCTTTTAGTACCAGTTTATCCTCAACGTCTAATCAAATGAAAAATTTAGAAAAAGGTTTTAAACTAGAAAATAAAAACTAAAAATGCTGAAAATAAAAATAAAAATAAAAACAGATAGACAAGATGAATCACTTGGATCCGACTCGCCTTTAGTGTAACCTTTGATTATTTCCGCACTTTTGCACTTTTTAAGAGATTATCTTAGTTATAGTAGTAGGCCCCTCTTTTGAAGGTGACGTTACCCTCAACCCAGTAGTTTGTGTCAGCAAGGATACAATCCTAAAGGGTTGGATTAATGAAAGATAATTAATTAAGTTATTAATGCGTAATGTGGTAGGCCCCTCTTTTGAAGGTGACGTTACCCTCGGCTAAGTAGTTTGAGTCAGCAGGGATACAATCCTAAATAGCCGGTTAAAGTTTTAATAGTAGTTTACATATGAGGGGATCAAGAAATTCTAACCCCCTCCATCTAATACCAATGGGTATTGAAGGAGGTCCTACTAAGCTTGACCCAGGTCCTTGCAGGATCTATACACTGAACAAGGCAAGACGCTTACCAAACCATTCCATTAACCCCCGACCAGGTAGCCAACATATCTCTATATAGACCGTGGAGATACGAATGGTGAAAATCTTTTATTTTATATAGACAGTAAAATAATGCCAAGACACCACGGACAAATGATATGGAAGTTTCACCTTCAACATAAGAAACTAGTTATTAAAGTCATTAATACATAACCAAATAAAAAGTGCGAAAAGATAAAAAATAAAAAGTATTACACTAAATGCTTGTCTTCACCAAGTGATGTATGAGACTTAGGCAAACATGGCCTTTGACTGTTAAGAACTCTTACTATCAATCTTGGATCCCGAGACTACTCACACACTCTATAGTGGGTATTGAAGGAGGTCCTACTAAGCTTGGCCCAGGTCCTTGCAGGATCTATACACTGAACAAGGCAAGACGCTTCCCAAACCATTCCCTTAACCCCCGACCAGGTAGCCAACATATCTCTATATAGACCGTGGAGATACGAATGGTGAAAATCTTTTATTTTATATAGACAGTAAAATAATGCCAAGACACCACGGACAAATGATAAGGAAGTTTCACCTTCAACATAAGAAACTAGTTATTAAAGTCATTAATACATAACCAAATAAAAAGTGCGAAAAGATAAAAAATAAAAAGTGTTACACTAAATGCTTGTCTTCACCAAGTGATGTATGAGACTTAGGCAAACATGGCCTTTGATTGTTAAGAACTCTTACTATCAATCTTGGATCCCGAGACTACTCACACACTCTATGATGGATGATGGATGATGGTGGTGGATGTGGGTTGTGATGGTGGTGGTGGGTGGGTGAAGTGTGAGAGAGGTGGTTTGCCAAGGGATGCCTTTGAAGTTAACCAAGCACCCATATTTATAGCCTGCACAGAAGCCTGGACACGGCCCCGTGTCCACCCTTTTTCTCTTTCTTCATTAATTACAATTTGTATGTATTAGCTCCACATGCCCCCGTGTCCGCTGGGCACGACCCCTGTTGATGCATAATGTCTATCGCCTGCGTCATCAGTCTGTGTCGTGTCATTAATATGTAATAATTTGAAAAAGTAAAGTTTATAAGTTGTAAGCCAGTTCGCATGACCTGATAAGGTCAGGTCGCACGAAGTGCAGTTATCCAGTACGTGTGGTCTGGAACTGTTAGTTCATGCGATTTGGTCAGCCTATAAATAGGCTAGTAGTGTTCTTCATTTGTAACATTCTGGAGAATTTTATACCGAAGTGCTGTCCGATTCTCTCTGTACGAAAAGGTCTAAAATCAATGAAGAACATGTTTAAAGTGACTTTCTACTCTTCTACTCCTGTTCTAACACTGATTGACAGTTTCTAGTCTGATTCCACCTTTCTAGAAACTAGATCTGACTCTGATTGACTCGTTTGGACGATTCATCGATCTTACAAGTGGTATCAGAGCTCAGGATGAGTCAAATCTGTTGATATCAGTGTTTTGAACGGTTTAGAACCATATACTTCTACTCTTTCTTGGATTTTCAGACGAATTCATGGATAAAATGGACTGAATTTTGGATATTGTGTGTAAAACATCATTTTGAACAATCATACAAGGTTACAGACCATAAATCGAACTAATATTGATCCAAAAATGTCAAAAACTTGAAATTTTGATAAACTAAGTCTTCAAACGAATTGAAACTGTCCAAATTGTATGAAAATGATGCTCAAATCTTGTGAAATTGATCAGATCGTTTGAGTTTTAGTCAAACCGTATGAAAATCATGACCAGATCGCATGAGATGAGATCAGATCGTGTGAACTTATATCAGATCATTTGAAAGTTTCAAAAATTGTGACCAACTCGTACGACTTGAGTGGTCAGATCGCACGAACTGAAAAATTTGCAACTGATATTTTTTACTTCGCACGCTTTGGATAGTCCAGGTCGTTTGAAACATTCAGGTCGTTTGAAACAGTCCAGTTCATTTGAAAAGTCCAGGTTGTCTGAAAGTCCAGATCGTTTGGAAGTCAGGTCTCTTGAAATTGGAATTTTTCAAAACTTAGAAATTTTTCGAAACATTTTTCAAAATATAAAAATGGACAATCAAGAGTTTTACAATGCGTTTTTCGGAGGAGGTATGACATCTCAAACTCCAGCAAGTATAGCCCAGAATGTGAATATGGAGAACGAGCTAGGAACCATGCAAAAACCACCAAAACTGCTCAACATTGAAGATTATTCGGGGTGGCAGGATAGATTTCGCACGTGGGTTCAGGAAAATCACCTCGAATGCTGGCTGAAAGTTGAAACGAAATATGTAGTTCCTATGAATTATGCTGGTCTTCCGAAAACACTTAACACGTTAACTCCAGCTGAACAAGACAATTTTAAAGCCGAGAAGAAGATGGTCAGTATATTACAACAGGCAATTAAGGAAGACATTTTGGTACTGTTACAGCATCAGGGTGACGCGCAATCTATTTGGAACTCTCTTAAAATCAAATTTCTTGGGAGTGTTGCAATGATCAAAAGCAAAAAGGCGCTACTGAAAAAGGCATTCGACATATTTACTGCTATCAATGGAGAATCAACGAAAGAGTTGATTGAGAGGTACTGTCACTTGGTAGTGGAGATGAAACGTTTGAATATAGACAAAACAGACGAAGAGTGGGTTGATAAGTTGGCTGACGCACTACCACAAGAAGTGTGGGGTACGTTCTTATTGGTTTTGAAGAACAATTTGGAATACGTGGGTTTCAATTTGAGTACGTTTATCGAGAGAATTGAGGCTCATGAGCTTGAAATTTGGAAGATGAGGAAAATGAAATCTGCAAATGTACAACAAGATGTTCAGCTTTATTACAAAGGAAACTCATCTGTCACATCTACCCCGAGTCCAAATATTCAAACGGCATTCAGTGCAGATTCTTCATCGGGAGTACCTTAAAGCATGCCTAATAACAATGTTTCACCGTTTCCAAATTACGAACCGAATCCTAAGGTTCAGAATTTTCAAGAACATGTTTCTTCTCAAAGTTCTTCAGGTTCAAAAAATCAGAGTTATAGTCATGGGATACTGTGCAATATCGCTGTTAATATAAAAAATGTTCAAGATTTTACCGAGACAGCCGCAAAACAACATATAGCACTTTTAGCTTCTGTACTTAAGTCTTACGAGAGTCTAGTAGTAGGACGAATTGGTAACCCAGACATGACTAAAGAAGATTACGATCAAATTGATCCCGAGGAACTAGAAGTCATCGACATAAAATGGGGTATGGCGAGCATTGTGAGAAGAGCTCAGAGGTTCATGGAAATTACCGGAAGAAGTAGTCTCGCAGGTCCTGATCCTAAACTTGGATTCGACAAATCGAAAGTGACTTGCTTCAAGTGTAAAGAGAAGGGGCACTTCAAACGCGAATGTCTGAACAGAGAAGTTAATAACCACCAGAATCCATTCGCCAACGATTATTACCGACATGCCATATATCATAAAAACAGTCAACAACCATTCAATCCACGACCTCAAATCAAGAACAGTCAATCCAAACAAACAGAAAAAGCTCTTTTAGTGAATCAAGATGATGAAAAGATTCCAGAAGGTTTCAGTTGGGATAAGTACATTCCAGGAAGTGGTCTTGCAATGATGGCTGAAATTATTGAAGAGCCGGAACCGGAAATCAAGGAATGTGTTCCTGAAGTTGAAGAAGTCAGTGAAGTGGTGAATGAAGAAAGTTTTGTAGATCTAGAAGAGGAGGCAGCAGCGGTCTACTATTATCAGTCTGAACATGAGGTTATTACTAATGCATTTAAATCTATAATGCCAGCTAATGTGTTTGATTCTTTTGCAGGTTTCTTTAGTGAACCGACTACGGGTTTTTGCCCACAGTACGAAGTTGAACAAACTCTGATTCAAGAGATCATTGATGTCTCAAAGGAAATGAATGAAGAGACTTTGAAAGAAATAGCAGACAAAGCTCTTATGGTCAAGCTGCAAGAGGTAGAACAAACTAAAACACCTTCTGATAACAATGAGACCAAAGATGCAACTCAAGAGTCAGTGTCTGTTGAAAAGGAGTCAATTATCGAGACTTGTGATACGTATGAGTCAGGAGAGAAGTCCGAGTCTGATGACAAATCAGAAAATGTGAAGTCTGAATCTGGAGAGAAATCTGAGTCTGAGTCCGGAGGGTTTGGTAAATCGGAAAGTAAAAATGATAAACAAGAAAATGTTTTTGAAAAAGTTGATCCAATTCTTGAAAAGCCATGCGAAAACTATTTGAAACCATGCATGGATTGTCTTGACAAGACAAATTCTTGAAAAGACAAACAGTTTCAAGAGTTGAAAAAGTTTAACGACAAATTAAAATTTGATTTTAATGATGTTAAAGAAGCTTATGATACTCTGTCACGATCAATTAAAATGATCCACACTGAGAGTAAAGAAAATGATAAAATTGCTAATTTGCTCAAAGCTACGGTCATGGAAAAGCAAATGTCTATTAACATCCATCTGGACACAATCGCATCTCTAAAGAAGGAACTTGAACTAATGCGCATTGAGACAGAAAGAGTCGACAAAAAGTTGATCAGTTATCTTTCATCTTCATATGTGATTGATCAGATTGTTCCTCAACAAACTGAAGTTAAACCAGCTTTCAAAAATGTTCCACCCCCAATGTGGAATCATTATTCTCAAAAATATCCAGACAGGGTGGAGAAGGCATTGAATCTCAAACTTAGAACAGAGGAGAATGAGTTACCAGAAAACATAGATGTTACATTCTCTCCGTCTGACACCGACAACGAGCCACAACTGGTTAAAACAGTTGTAGACCAAGTGTTGGATGAAGAGAGTGATAACACTGATTTCGAAACGGTTAAAACTCATTTTGAGAATTCCAGTTCAGATTCTGAAGATGACGGAAACTTTCTTAATAAGTTTATCCCAAAGTCAGATAAAGTTCTGGATGACGATTCGATCATTGTGGTTTACACGATGACCGGAACTGACAAACTGTATACTGATTTGGAGTACCCGATTCAGAATGCGAATCTGGAAAAGGTTGAAAAGGTTTTTAAACTCGTGGAAATTGATATCTCAGAAGTTAACAACAATTCGTTTCTATCAAAATCAAAAAAATCTTTTGTTAAACAACCGACAAACAACCCAGGAAAGAAAATGAATGGGTGGGTAATAATGGTAATAACAAGAGACATGGTAATAATTACAAAAAGAAAGGTGTTGGTTTTGAGATGAAAATGGCTAAGAAAGGAGTTAAGCCAAAAGAAAAATTGAGTGAAGTGTTTGTGGCTGGTAATAACACAGAAGTCGAAAAGGATTATATCTTTAGTAAGCAAGCAATAGGCGATTTTATTGCGGCCAAAACGATAAGAGACGAGACCAATAGATCCACTTTTGTTGAATATGACAAAAGAATTTGTTATCGATGCAATGAAATCGGTAACATGGCCAAACAATGTGTCAAAAAGATAATAAAACCAGTTTTCCATAAACCAAAACCAAAATTTTCAAAGGATGTTAAGGGAAAATCACCTATGGTATCCCCTGTGCGTATTCTTAAACGCGGTGAATCATTGAAGTCAGAGGACAAACCAAAATCAACTTTTGAAACTGGTGAATCTTCAAAATCACAAAAGACTTCAAAGGTTTATTCTAAAACAAAGACTTCCCAAAGTCAATCATGGGTGGAGAAACCTAAACATTCTTTTGAGGAAAAGAAAATGGAAGAAGTTTTAAAATCTGAACCAAAAATCTTTGCAACCACTGATGAGAAAATTGAATTTGAGTTAGATAAGTTGATTGAAGAATTCCCACCTATCAAGGAAGGAGCTCTAAAATCAAAACCAGAATCTGATGTTCCAAATGTTGTTTTTAACATTCCAAAAGTTGACATAGTAGCTCATGATATTGTCTTTGGTAGTGTACCAAATGTTGAAAAATCTTGGGTATCATTGTTTAAGTAAATGTCTTTTGATGTGTGTAGGGGCTTCCAAGGTCTATCATTTCTAAATGGATAATGGATAGGGGCGCCTCACGGCACATGACAGGGATGTTAGCACTGCAATACGACGTCAAATCAATCAATGGAAGTTATGTCGGGTTTGCTGGAACTCAAGGTGGTAGAATTGTTGGAGAAGGAATACTTACTAACGGGGTCGTAACATTTGATAAAGTGAACTACATTGCTGAGTTAGAAAACAATCTGTTGAGCATTTCTCAGATTTGTGATAAGTCGTTTACTGTTCATTTTACAAAAGACGAATGTCTAATTCTTAAACCAGGGTTTAAAATACCCGAAGAAATGGTGTTGATGCGCGCTCCTCGTGAACACGATCTCTATATACTAGACATGAGCGTTGCAACAACGACAGATAAAAAGGCACAATGCTTTGTGAATAAGACGAAGGCGACTGAAAAAGAATCCATCATGTGCCATAGTAAAATGGGTCATATTCACTTGAGAAAGATGAACTTTTTAGTTCATAATGATCTTGTAGACGGTGTTAATTTGAAAAGCTTCCATCTTAACGATGACTGTATTGAATATAAGAAAGGGAAACAGACGAAGAAATCGCACCTGAAAAAGCTCTTGAACTCCATCAGATTACCGCTCGAAAGACTCCATATGGATCTTTTCGGACCAGTAAATGTGAAAAGCATAAGTGGAGATCTATATTGTTTAGTTGTTACTGACGACTTTACAAGATTCTCCTGGGTGATGTTTCTAGAGAGAAAAGACGAAACGTTTGATTCTTTGATGAGGCTATTCAAAAAGATGGAAAATCTTTACAAACTGCAGATTAGACGTATTCGAAGCGATAATGGCACGGAATTCAAGAACAACCGTATGCTCGAATTCTGCAACGATAAGGGCATTCTTCATGAGTTCAGCGCACCGTATACTCCTCAACAAAACGGTGTCGAAGAAAGAAAAAATCGTAGGTTGATCAAAACGGCTCGTACCATGCTAGCAGATTCGAAATTACCAGTATATTTTTGGAGTGAAGCGGTCGCCACGGCATGTTACACGCTCAATCGGGTTCTTACGGTGAAGAAGTACAAGAAAACTTGTTTTGAATTACTTCATCTTTACAAACCGAATCTGAAGTACTTAGAATCATTCGGTTCACCATGCACTTTCATTAATCCAGACGGTAAGTTTGGCGCAAAAGCTAATGAAGGTTTTTTTGTAGGATATGCTAGTCCGTTGAAGAGAGTTTTTGCTCCAAGCTTGGGGAAGATCATACAAGTTCAAAATGTTGACTGTCAACAGTTTACTACTCCGAATCAACTTCCCAGAAACAGGTTGCTATTTGATTACGACAATCTCTAGGAGTCATTCCATTTACCAACAGAGCCGAATGAGGAGGAACTAGCATTCTTATACCAACAATAACAGTCTCTTTCACAAGAACAAGTGCCGAGACCGTTGGTGGTTTCTTCGCCCACCGTGGGTTCAAATGATCATGAGGCTGGTCCTAGTGGAACTGCACATGTACCCCCAGAAGAAACAGCTCCAATATTTGACCAGTCTGACGACTCAGAATCGAAAACCGATCCGATTTATGACGAGGAACCAAATATTGCGACTTCAAATGCTATTGATCACACGGGTGATCAGAATATAACAAATTTGCAATCGGAAGTGAGCGTACCGGATACAATCATGCCAAGAACGTTATCTTACCATCCGTCAGAGCAAATCATTGGTGAACTTCAAAGCGGCGTAAAAACCCGTGAACAAATAAACAAAGGGCTTACATGTTTTTACTCCTCTGTAGCACCTTTACAAGTAGACTTCTCATTAAAATGTTTCATCTCGCAGATAGAGCCGAAAACGAATAAAGAAGCATTGACCGAAGAGAGTTGGGTAAATGCAATGCAAGAAGAGTTACAACAGTTTGAAAAGCTTGGAGTGTGGAGGTTGGTTGATCTCCCGGAAGATCATAAGTTGATCAAGACCAAGTGGGTCTTCAAATGTAAGAGAGATGATAGAGGGGTTATAGTAAGGAACAAAGCACGGTTGGTAGTCCAAGGATTTAGTCAGCAAGAAGGGATTGACTTTACTGAAGTATATGCTCCCGTTGCTCGACTTGAGGCAATTAGAATCTTGTTGGCGTTCGCTTCATGGAAGGGGTTCAAGGTTTATCAACTGGATGTCAAATCTGCATTCCTCTACGGCAAGATTAAAGAAGAAGTGTATGTCGGTCAACCACCGGGTTTTACCTATCCTGTACACAAGGACAAGGTGTATCTACTTGACAAGGCGTTATACGGATTACACCAGGCCCCGAGAGCCTGGTACGAGACGCTTTCCCAACATCTGCTGACCAACGGGTTCACCAGAGGGACTGTCGATAGTACCCTGTTCACTAAAGAGGTTGCAGGACATTTACTGATCGTGCAAATATATGTTGATGATATAATTTTTGGATCAACGAACGATGAGTTGTGTAAAGAGTTTGAGAAGGTCATGAAGCAGAAGTTTGAAATGAGTTCAATGGGGGAGATGAAGTTCTTTCTCGGGCTTCAAGTTGAGCAACTGCCCGATGGAACCTTCATACACCAAACCAAGTATGTGAATGATGTGTTGGACAAATTCAATATGTCCGAATCATCTCCCATATCAACCCCCTGGCTATGAATCATGGCATATGTCTGGATGAAAGTGGTGAGAAAGTGGATGAAACGCATTATCGGTCAATCATAGGTTCGCTAATGTATCTGACAGCATCACGACCGGATATCATGTATCCAACCTGCCTCTGCGCCAGGTACCAGTTAATTCCTAGAGCATCGCACATGATGATAGTAAAGAGAATCTTACGGTATCTCAAAGGTTGCCCAAGCACCGGCTTGTGGTATCCCCGATCTGGTGACTTCTCTCTAACTGGATATTCTGACTCTGACTTCGGGTGCTGTAAGTTGAATGCTAAGTCCACAACTGCTGGTTGTCAGTTCTTCGGAACTCGGCTAATCACTTGGCAGTGTAAAAAACAGACCACAGTCGCTCTCTCGACTTGTGAGGCCGAATACGTTTCGGCTTCCAGCTATTGTTCCCAGATTCTCTGGATTCAACAACAAATGAGGGACTATGGTTTGCAATTTTTAGACACACCAATTTTTGTGGACAATGAGGCAGCCATTAATATCACTAAAAATCCGGTTCAACACTCAAAAACAAAACATATTGAGATTCGACATCATTTAATTCATGATTCCTACGAAAAGAAATTGATTCGAATTGATTATATTCACACCGATGATCATAGAGCTGATTTTTACACTAAACCCTTTGATAAAACAAGATTTAATTATCTTTTGAAATTGAACGGGTTAAAAAATTTGTTTTCTGGGAGGGTGGTAGAGTGTGTGGCCGAGGCGGACGGCGATCAGAAGTGATCTGCGTCTAGTTGTCATGTTTTCTGTACAGTTTGTTTACTGCTTTTGATAAAACCAAAAACACAAAAATATGTTTTTGATTTTAGGGGGAGAAAGTTTATAGAAAATACAAAAACATGATAAAATTTCATAAATACAAAAACATTGAAAAATCAAAAATGAGTTTTGTTGTGAAAAAGAGGAAATGATAGTACATCAGTGGACTATCATAACATGCTAAAGAAATGGAAAGCCAAAATGTTTTTAAACGAGTCTCACTAATGATGTGCCAGTAGACTTCACATGATTAGTAGATTGAGTTCGAGATATAAACATAAAGAATAACTGCTTATACTCATGGGGAACATCTCTCGGATATATGGGTAACCCCCGAAATCTTGTTTGAAGGGCTTTCTTTTTCTGACATACTAGGTCTTTGTGCGTGATGATATCTGGGGTATTATACCAGGACTTCTAATTTTGCGGGAGCAATAGCCTAGTCCTCGTATAATACTCTGCACTGCTTTATTCTTGAAGCTCACCCTCAGCATAAAAAATGATGAAACATTGCAAAATGCTAATCATGTGCTGTTGAAAAGAAGATCCCCAAGGGGGACCCACCTAAAGTCGAGCCATCATCTCTCTGATTGAACGGAAGTTCTAGCCTGAGCTCTCATGGCCTCGCATTTACCCATTTACAGATATCATTAGTGTACATTCACCTGTAAGACTGAATATAGGAGTCTGGATACGAGAGTATATTCTGAGGTGGGACACGCGAATAAGTTTAGTTCTTAAAACACTACTTGTTATCTTGAATCAGTTGAAACTTGTGTAGAAGTTTAAGTGGACAACAATACTGACAATCAGAAGTGAATTTGTTTAAGACTTAAAGTTAAATCAAGATCAACGGTGTTAGTCTCAAAAACTGATATGATCCTCTTACACAAACTCACAAAAAGATGTTTGTAAATATGTTTGTACAGTTTCTTCAATTCCAAAAGATTTTATGTTTGTTTAGTCAAAATGTTGTAAAATTCAAAAAGATTTGTCATTTCATCTTATTTTCGACAACAGACGTTGGAGATCTGATGATCAAAGTTCAACAATGCTAAACAAGTTGGATCATTTGGGTTGGATAAGAAAAGTTTGAGAAAAGTGTTGGTAATTGCTCAAAATGTTTAAAAGTTCATTAATTTGAACTTAAAATGTTTCAAAATTGTCAGCGAGATCATATTGTGGTCGGCTAAGGTCATTAACTTGGACTTGGCAGTCTAAACAATTGACCAGGGTCATTAAATTGGACTTGGTTAACTGAGTGTGTTGGTAAAAAGTTAAAAAGTTAAAAAATTCAAAAATTTTGAAAAATTAAATGGTTCACACGAGGTTACCAACTCGCACGAGCTGGCCAGAGTGTTTTAACTTGGCCAGATCGTTCCAAAAGTGCCAACTCGTGCGAGCTGGCCACACCGCCTCAATAACCAACTCGCACGACCTGGCATCCACTATATAAAGGGGAGTCCAGATCGCGTGAAATCATTTCAGCTCTCACACCGCACCACACACACCTTCAGGTGATTCTAGTGATTTTTTAGTTTTCAAGCTTTAATCCTGTGTTCTTGTGTTCGGATTCCTTGTATAAGTTGGTTCACACAACTTATATCATGGGAAAGGTACAGATTGATGTTAAATTGAAACAAATCATATGAACTCGAACGAACAGGTTGTTTGAACTTAGATCTAGGCTTATAAAATGGATTAAATCGAATAAAAATCATATCAATGTGCTCGGATTTTGATGTAGAACATATCTAGGTTATCAATTTCATAATAAAAACAAGATTTGAAAAACCTGCAAATCACTGTTCATGAATGTTTGTTCAAACGAGGTGATGACTCAGACCACACGAGATGGCCAGACGGTGTGAATGTTCCAGATCGCTTAAGATTAGCCAGATCGTTTGAGTTTCACACCGTTTAGAATTGGTCAACTCGTTTGAAGTTCCACACCGTTTGAAAATGATCAGGTTGTTTGGGTTGGTCAGATCGATTGACCGCCAGTCCGTTTGAATGGTCACTGTGACAACCCGCACTAAACCAGGTATCCGTACAACTTAATTACTGATTAATTACTACTTAATTACTGTGCTTGATTGAAACTAGCTGATAAACTGCTACCTGCATACTGATACATGCACTTACTTGCATCATACTTTATATGCTGTCACTACACTATTTACATACGGCACCTTAGTGACAAACATGATGCACAAAAAGCACAGTAGCACTAAACGGATACACAGTGAACATGCTGAAATAACCAGCATCAGGCAGACACTGCCTCTAAGGCCTGTTAAGAGCCTCATATATTTTGGCTACACTGGTAGTGAGTGTAGGATATAAGGGTTGTGGTACCGCGTCTCTAGGGATAAGATACACTGATTCGGATGTGCCAAAAACGTACTTTAAAGTACCAAACACAGCACTTTAATAAATAAACCAGCTTCTAGCTGACTAGTAAAGTGCCAGAACATGAGAAAATATTACTAGACACTTTCTAAAGTGTCGGGAAAACAAATTGTGTCACTAAAAATGTAATAACGACACTTTAAAGCCTTTTGTAACACTTTAACGGATTACCATCCAACCGAACAACCGGACTATACCCGGGACATGAAAATATTAGTATTTTCACTATTTATATTTTTCTGAGCCAGTTAGGGTCTCTGATTACCCTAACACCCGTCAAAACGTGTGACATACAACTAACTAAGTTAAACACCTAAACTAACTTAGTTAACCTAAACTAAACATTAACTATCTAATTAAAATCGAACCAACCCCCCACCCTATACCCTAACCGGCCCCAAAAGCCAAGGGGACACATTAGTACATGATCTATTATTTTAATTAGGCATGTATGGTATCTTTGGGACACGTTGACCAATGGACTAAGAACTAGATTTTGCCTATAAGTAATACATACTAACACATGGTTAATTACTTCACATTTCCTCCAACAAAACCCACTCTCTCTTGCCCTTCCCACTCACGGCCGAACCTCAACCCACCCACCTCCACATTTTCAAGTGTTGATCTTGCATTCCAACATCATACAAGCCTCACAAGCCACGTTTTAGGAGCTTTGGTGCAAGCGGAACACGAAGGACCTCCACCGTTAGCTTTTATCCACCTCTTTTTCGTCACGATTCTTCCCTAGCCCCGAGCTAGAGGTATATTGTTTAAAACTTGTTTTTAAGCTTATCTAAGGTGGTTAAAAGAACTTTCGTCGGTTAAATATCGTAAACATGCGTTTTGGAACTTTAAAGTCTAGTAAAATCACAAAAATGGTGGATAATAACATATAACTTGTGTAAAAGTTGTAGTATTTGAGATTTGTGTTTATCTAGACCCGATCTATGATGTGGTAGCTCAAATCTCCGTTTAACCCGACTTTGTAAAATCACGTATCATCACATAAGCTCGTTTTTGAAAGATACAAGGGTTAAAGGTGAAACACTACCACATTTAGAGTATGAACTTGTGTAAAAGAATTTTACTTGTGTAAAAGTGATTTAACCGGTACAATGGTGTTTAAAACTGGCGGATCTACGTACCCGCAAGTGGTATTTTTGAAAGACCACACTTTAAAGAAATCATATTTTTCAAAAGATGAATCTTACACTAATAAATATGGTTTTATAAACCACAAGTGTGTAAACACTTGTGAAACAAAGAGATCCGACAAAGAAGTAAATTTGTCACTTGTTACTAGAAGTTGTAAAGACGGATTTCTCTAAACACAAGGTTTTTATGGGATTAAAGTTACTTTATATAAAGATCTACATATATAAAGGGTGTTTACAATATAGATTCGGAAAAACTGCAAGTTCATGCGATTATGCAATTTACATACTTGTCGACTAGTTGAAGTGTCGGAAATTGTTTGATTGAATAAAGAAGATTGTTGAATTGATTTGTTAAAAGAAAATGATACGCTTGAAAGCGTGGCCACCTCCAGTTACAGAGGAAACTCTGGCGAAATTTCCTAAAAACCTAACACTTAGACTTTTTACACAACAAGTGTTAGAACTATTTTTGGACATACTTTCGAAACATAAATTTCGCCAGCACTATATTTTACTATATATTCGGAGGTGGGATTTTCACAAAGATTAACGTGATAAATATTTTTGTCACAACACTGTTTATGATTATTTTGTGAAAATACATAAATATTATTTTAAAGTGAAAATAATATTTACAAGCGTTAATGATTCCAAAACTTTGCGAACGCTTACACAAACATATAAGTTACACCGGTAATTACATTACCACAAGATTGATAAAACGTAACTTACGCACATGTATTGTATCCCCCATCCTTGGGAAGGAGAATAACTACCAAGTGTATACGGAACATAAACACGAAATAGTTGTCTAACTATTTCCCAAAGACATAAACTATAAAGCTAAGGCACGGCCGTCCGTCTAATAGAATTAGCACTTGTAGGTCGTTGCACAGCTTACTGTATTGGAGACACTTGGTAGAGACGCGCATTCACTGTGAGTTCATGTCCCCCTTTTCTCTAACTGTTTTCAGTTTACTTAACTGCGGGGGTGAAATACATGTTACTATGATTTACGAGTACTTTACAACGGTATGTTTAACGTAAGGAGGTGTTATACGATCATGTGAGTGGATAGGAACACATGGGGCTATTAGTCCTCATGGAGGGACCGAGGGACAGGAGCGGTAGATCTATCTGGGTGTAGCGAGCCCAGCCCCCGGCCAAACTAGAAACGGACCGTGGGGTGACTTTGTCCACATACTTTGCCGTGGCGAAATCTGCTAGGTTTGAGTCTCCCTATTTGCACTTCACATATGTCAGTGGCCTTGCAAACCATTGGTGATCACAAGTCCTCTTACAACTGCTGCATACCACAACTATTTTATACTCACAAGTGTTTTACTTACTCACTTACACATGAACTCGCTCAACATTATTGTTGATTTTTCAACTCACATGTATTTCAGGAAATTAACGAGATCTGGCACGGTATGGAACGTTTTCCGCTGCACTTGTCATGAAGTCATCAGGGTTTAGGGGATGTGTCTCTTTCCTGGACAAGACACAGTCCTTAAACCATGTTTATGTTATGTTTCAGTTTGTTATGTTGTTGAACAAGGTTATGGTTGTTGGTTAAAACAATGGTACTGTATTTGGTTTTCAAAACTTAATGGATGATCTTGCATGTTTTTAATTCATATAGCTTGTTATGGTTAAGCTATGGTATTAAGAAGTCACACCAAAATTAACCACGCTTCCGCAAAGCCAGGGTGTGACAGCTTGGTATCAGAGCTCTGATCATAGCGAACTAGGATTCTGTCTCGAGTCTAGACTATGATCACTAGGGCTCTCACGAAAACATTTTTCTGCATACCACTTAAGTCCAGATCCACACTTTTTACAAACAAATGTTGAGCACATTTTATTTATTTATAGGCTCAGCTTGGAGGGCTGAGGATCGGTCTGGAGGATCGAGGTGGTTAAGGTAGTTGAGCACGTTGGTTTGTTATAGGATCGATCTGGAGGATCGTGGCTTGGTCTAGGTGACCAAGGTAGTGGGCTAGCAAGGCTAGGAAGAAAAGGCTCAGCTTGGAGGGCTGAGGATCGATCTGGAGGATCGAGGTTTGGTTTAAGTGAAGGATAGAGCAGTCTGGTAGACTGGATGAAATTGGCTAGTAAGACTAGGAGGATTATGTGATACCTTACTTGATGACTTATGTGATTACGTGAGTTATGATTGACTATTTGTGCATGTTTGTGGATATGTTACAGACACATGGATTCTGCAGACACTGGTGGTTCAGGCACCACAGGCCCGAGGCCTATCGTTTCAGACGACATTGAGTCATCGGAGCACGAGGTTTATACGTCAGACTTCACCAGCACGGATGACGATGACTTTCAGCCATTCGCCTTACCCGACGGCGTTGATGAGCTCCCTGTTGATCTTCCAGCCGGGGATCTACCACTCGTTGTGATCCCTGCTCCAGTACCCCTTGCATCATACCCTGTTTTACCCATCGACGACGAGGAGGACGACGTCGATATGTTTGAGGAGGAGCCTTTGGAGGATGCTCAGGGCGAGGCCCTACCTGCTGTTGCTCCCTTACTGATCGCAGATGCTCCGGCTGCGGAGTCACCTGCACATTCCCCAGTCGCGGACTCCTTTGAGTCTGTGGCTTCTGTACCCACACATGCTCATAGTGCGCAGCACTTCTCCCATGGGTCCGATTCTGACCAGGCTTTTTCTGTGGCTTCCATACCTGGACTTGTTTTTGACCATGACGACGAGGGGGATTCAGATCCTATGTTTCCACCAGGATTTGATCCTGACCGTGATTTAGAGTTTGTCCCGATGGACGAGTTGATGGAGGATCCAGCAGATCCTATTGACCCTTTCGATCCGATTGATCCCGATCTTGATTTTGACATGGCGTTTGATGACTTTGAGCCTGCCATTGCTCCTGAGCAGGCAGCTGCCCTTGACCCTTTACCAGAGCATGACCATGTGCATGCTGATGTACCTTTTGAGCCCATTGCTGATGATCACCACATAGATGTTCCTGCTGATCCCATTGATCCATTACCCATTGTTGCTGTACCAGTTGACCCCCCTGTCGAGCACTTGGCACCCGTTCACCCTGTGGTTGCTCCCTTATTTGATCCCGTTCCCATAGAGCCCGGACATGCACCGTTCGCGGCTCATATGGATCCACCGGACGAGTCTGCCCAGCATGGCTGGATACCGGCAGACGAGGACGTTCCCCCATTCCCTCCACAGATTCCTGTTGCACCACATACTGATTTTTTCGTTTCAGGTTCCTATGTTTACACCTCCAGCAGGGCCTGGAGAGGGCTCTTCAGCACACCCTGATGGGCATGTACCGATGCCCATGCCTTTCATGCCTCAGATTCCTTTTGTTCCACCCACTACAGCTCCTTTTGGGGTGGCACCCCTTGACCCCACACGTGAGCCACTGCTGTGGTCACCGTTTTCCCCTATGCCACCCACTGATCCATACCACAGGTTCCACGTGGGACACACCATCGAGGATGTATTGATGTCGTTCGTACACCAGCATGAGTCGCATGAGCAGCGACTACAGGAGTTGGAGAGAGCCCATCTGCAGCCATGTCAGTGCCATGGCCGGGTACCCTCTCCGTTGCAGCCATCACGACCATTACCCCCTGACTATGCTGCTCGTCTTACTACTTTGGAGCAGCAGATTGCTTCCATTATTCGCACACAGCAGGCGATGGAGGCGGACTGGTTACAGTTGCGCCGTTTGTTTTATACCCATTTTCCCCCTCCTCCACCACCATCGGCTTAGAGCTCATCGGTGCCACTTGGGTAGGCGAGGTGAGAAGGCGGCGATTGCTTTTTGTCTGCACAGCATTTTGGGGAGACTACGTTATGATTTGACTTTTGTTATGTACTTGATGTTGTATTGATACTGATGTAGCTTTTGACAGGGGTGATGTAGCCCCTAGTGATTGATGATTGTATGTATACACTTACGATGTGGTCTCATTTATATGGCAATCGCAGTGTTCTCACCATATTTGGATTCGCTTGATTACTTGTTTATATTTTATGACATTGGATGTGGTGTGATTAATATTTGTGATATGTGATAACATGAGATGTTATGTGATTATACTATTACTACCGTTATATACGTACACTATATTACGAACTGATTTACGTATTATAACAACGGAGCCTTACTATGGCCTAACCAACTTAAACCATCTTTTAGAAGATGCCGCCAAAACGCCCTACGCCCATGCCAATGCCTACTAACGAGGCAGAGCTACAGCAAGTCATTGCAGCTGCCATAGCACAGTACGCAGCATCTCAGCCAGGAGGGAGCGGAAGTGTTAACCAAGGCAATAACAATCCACCTCACGGTAATACCACGCCATTCGAACCTACCATGAACTAGTTGGAGATTTTAGCAATGATGCTAATGCCAAACACATGTTTTAACATACGTGCAGGATGCACCTACAAGCAGTTCTTGGACTGCAAACCAGTTAACTTCGATGGCACAGGAGGTGCAGTTGCCTTTACCCGCTGGGCTGAGAAAACCGACTCTGTTTTACGCATGAGCAAGTGTGCTGAGGATCAGCAAGTCACATACATTTCAGGGCTGTTTCTAGATGGAGCCCTATCCTGGTGGAACCTACAAGTACAAACTCTAGGCGAAGCTGCCGCCTACGCCCTGACTTGGGCCGAATTGAAAGAACTGATGCGCAAAAAGTACTGTTCACGCACAGAAATTCAAAGGTTAGAGACTGAATTTTGGCACTTAAAGATGGACGGTCCAAAGATTGCGGAATACGTCCAAAGGTTTCACGACTTATCTCAAGTGGTTCCTTACATGGTTACGCCTGAATACAAGCGAATCGAGCGCTTCATTTGGGGTTTGGCTCCCCAAATCATAAGTATGGTAACCTCCTCCAAACCAGCAACTATCACTGAAGCCATCGATTTAAGCGTGGCTCTCACCGAGGAGGCGATTCGTTTAAACAAGTTTGATGAAGTCAAGGCAAAGAAGACAGAGACTCACGTTGAGTCCTCAGGGGATAACAAAAGGAAGTTTTCAAACTTCAAACAAGGCGTCAGTATGGCAGTGAAGAAAGGAAAATCAGCTGGCAGTACCAAGAGAGGAAAAGGGTACCAGGGCACCCAGCCCAGATGCAATAACTGCCAACGCCACCACACTGGCCCTTGCAACGTGAGAGTTTGTGAATCTTGTGGAAAACCGGGCCACTCAAAGGAATCATGCTGGGCCACTGCTGGCCGGGAAGGCCAGGGAGGATATATGAATAATAACCGTGGTGGAAATGGGAATCGCCCGCAAGGAAATTTTGGAGGAAACAGAAACCGGGGCAACAATGCACACCAGGCTGGCAACGCCAACCAGAACAACACCCCAGCTGGAAACGGGGATGGAAACGGGCAGAGACTCGGATGCTATAACTGCGGGGAAATCGGGCATTTTAAGAAGGATTGCCCAACGTTGAATCAGGCCCGTGGTAGAGTGTTCCAACTCGAAGCTAGGGATGCACGCCAAGATCCAAATGTTGTTACGGGTACGTTCCCTATCAATCAACGCTATGCATCCGTTTTATTTGATACTGGTGCTGACTATAGCTTCGTATCATTAGAATTTAAGAATATGCTTGGGTTAGCTGCTAATAAGTTAGACATACCCTACTCGATCGAATTAGCTAATGGAAAGTTAGTTGAAGCCGACGAAGTAATCAGAGGCTGTGCGATAGAACTGGGAGAACGCGAGTTTACTTTGGATCTACTACCAGTCGAATTGGGAAGTTTCGACGTGGTGGTAGGAATGGATTGGTTATCCGGAAACAAGGCTGAAATAGTATGTCACGAGAAAGTTGTTCGTATCCCAACTGATGATGGTGAGACAATTGTGGTTCACGGAGAGAAGCGTGACACGCCGCTAAGATTTATCAGCTGCTTGAAAGCAAGGAAGTGTTTACAGAAAGGATGTGTTGCTTTCCTGGCACACATCGTGGATAAGAAGGCTGCCGAACCAAGGATCGAAGACATCCCTGTCGTAAGGGAATATCCAGAAGTCTTCCCAGAAGACTTACCCGGACTGCCACCTCAGAGGCAAGTGGAGTTTCACATCGACTTAGTTCCAGGCGCAGCGCCTGTGGCTAAGGCACCATACAGACTTGCTCCGTCTGAGATGCAGGAATTGTCAACACAGCTTCAGGAGCTGTTAGACAAGGGTTTTATCCGACCAAGCTTCTCGCCTTGGGGAGCTCCGGTCTTGTTTGTCAAGAAGAAGGACGGAAGTTTCCGCATGTGTATTGACTACAGAGAATTGAACAAGCTGACGATCAAGAACAGGTATCCTCTGCCAAGAATCGACGATCTGTTCGATCAACTTCAAGGTTCAAGCTGTTACTCTAAGATCGACCTTCGATCTGGATACCATCAACTAAGGATACAGGAGGAAAGTATCCCGAAAACAGCCTTCCGAACTCGTTATGGACACTACGAATTCCTCGTGATGCCATTTGGATTGACAAACGCGCCTGCGGTATTCATGGATCTAATGAATAGGGTTTGCAAGCCATACTTAGACAAGTTCGTGATTGTATTCATCGACGACATCCTGATTTACTCAAAGACGAAGGCTGAACACGAACAACATCTTAGAACCATATTGGAGCTGCTAAAGAAAGAACAACTGTACGCCAAATTCTCCAAGTGCGAGTTTTGGCTACGCGAAGTCCAGTTTCTTGGACATGTGGTTAATGGGGATGGAATTCATGTTGATCCCACAAAGATCGAGGCAATCAAGAATTGGGAAACGCCTACAACGCCAACCGAGATTCGACAATTCTTGGGTTTGGCTGGTTACTACCGAAGGTTCATCGAGGATTTCTCGAAAATCGCTCAACCTTTGACGCTCCTGACACAGAAGGATAAGACGTTTGATTGGGGAATCAAACAGGATGAAGCATTTCAGATATTGAAAGATAAGCTCTGCAACGCGCCAATCTTAGCTCTACCGGAAGGTACCGACGATTTTGTGGTATACTGCGACGCATCGCGTCAGGGATTGGGTTGTGTGTTGATGCAACGCCAAAAGGTCATTGCTTACGCATCACGCCAACTGAAAGTGCACGAAAAGAACTATACCACCCACGATTTAGAGCTTGGCGCAGTGGTTTTTGCACTAAAGATCTGGAGACACTACCTGTATGGTACGAAGTGCACAATCTTCACAGATCACAAAAGCCTACAACATATATTTAACCAGAAGGAGTTAAATATGAGGCAAAGACGATGGGTTGAGTTATTGAACGATTACGACTGCGAGATAAAGTATCACCCAGGGAAGGCGAATGTAGTCGCCGATGCCCTAAGTCGTAAAGAAAGAATCAAGCCCATAAGGGTTAGAGCTTTGGAAATGATCATACGAACCGATCTCTCCTTGCGCATTCGTGCTGCATAAAAGGAAGCTCTCAAGGAGGAAAACCTTGAGGAAGAATATCTCCGTGGAATGGAGAAGCTTTTGGTACCAAACGAGGAAGGAACGTTATGTTTTGAGAAAAGGATTTGGGTTCCTCTGTTTGGTGGATTAAGGGAAGTTATTTTCGACGAAGCGCACAAGTCACGGTACTCTATCCACCCTGGATCGGATAAGATGTACCAAGATCTCAAAAATTACTATTGGTGGCCTAGGATGAAAGGCGACGTTGCTGTTTACGTGAGCAAATGTTTAACGTGCGCTAAGGTCAAGGCGGAATACCAGAAGCCCTCGGGGCTGCTGCAACAACCTGAGATTCCCAAGTGGAAATGGGAACAAATCTCAATGGATTTTGTTACAAAACTGCCAAGAACGCCAAGAGGCCAAGATATGATTTGGGTGATTGTTGACCGCCTAACAAAGTCCGCACACTTTCTGCCAATCAAGGAGAAAGACAGTACTAGCAAACTTGCGGAAATTTACTTGAGAGAGATCGTAGCACGGCATGGAGTACCTCTCTCGATCATCTCTGATAGAGACGAAAGGTTTGTGTCAAGAATATGGCAATCCTTCCAAGAATCTTTTGGCTCACAATTGAATCTGAGCACTGCGTTCCATCCGCAAACAGACGGCCAGAGCGAGCGAACGATACAAACGTTGGAAGACATGCTGAGGGCATGTGTTATGGATTTGGGAGGTAGCTGGGATAAACATTTACCGTTGGTCGAATTTTCATACAACAACAGCTACCACACCAGTATTGGTGTCGCGCCATTTGAGGCCCTATACGGACGCAAGTGCCGATCACCACTCTGTTGGTCTGACGCCGGTGATAGGCAGCTTGCTGGTCCCGAGATCGTCCAAGAGACGACAGACAAGATTGCGCAAATACTTAAACGCATCGAAGCCGCTCGCCACAGGCAAAAGGCCTACGCGGATCCAAACCGGAAGCATGTGGATTTCCAAGTTGGGGAAATGGTGTTATTGAAAGTTTCACCCTGGAAAGGGGTGGCGCGCTTTGGGAAGCGTGGGAAGTTAAATCCGCGCTACATTGGTCCTTTCAGAATTCTGGAAAGAATTGGAACTGTAGCATACAAGTTGGACCTACCTGCTGAACTGAATGGTGTTCACGATACATTTCATGTATCCAATTTAAAGAAAAGTCCAACTCAAATTGACGTTGCCATTCCTATCGATGAGATTCATATTGACGACACGCTCCACTTCGTTGAAGAACCTGTTGAGGTCACGGATTGGAAAGTTAACAAGACCCGCCGGAGCAGTGTCAAACTCGTCAAAGTTCGCTGGAATGCCAGACATGGTCCTGAATTCACATGGGAACGTGAGGACCGGATGAAAGAGAAATACCCCCACTTATTTCCTAAGAACTCTGCATCTACAAGCAGCACTTAAATTTCAGGACGAAATTTATTTAACGGGGGGAGAATGTGACAACCCGCACTAAACCAGGTATCCGTACAACTTAATTACTGATTAATTACTACTTAATTACTGTGCTTGATTGAAACTAGCTGATAAACTGCTACCTGCATACTGATACATGCACTTACTTGCATCATACTTTATATGCTGTCACTACACTATTTACATACGGCACCTTAGTGACAAACATGATGCACAAAAAGCACAGTAGCACTAAACGGATACACAGTGAACATGCTGAAATAACCAGCATCAGGCAGACACTGCCTCTAAGGCCTGTTAAGAGCCTCATATATTTTGGCTACACTGGTAGTGAGTGTAGGATATAAGGGTTGTGGTACCGCGTCTCTAGGGATAAGATACACTGATTCGGATGTGCCAAAAACGTACTTTAAAGTACCAAACACAGCACTTTAATAAATAAACCAGCTTCTAGCTGACTAGTAAAGTGCCAGAACATGAGAAAATATTACTAGACACTTTCTAAAGTGTCGGGAAAACAAATTGTGTCACTAAAAATGTAATAACGACACTTTAAAGCCTTTTGTAACACTTTAACGGATTACTATCCAACCGAACAACCGGACTATACCCGGGACATGAAAATATTAGTATTTTCACTATTTATATTTTTCTGAGCCAGTTAGGGTCTCTGATTACCCTAACACCCGTCAAAACGTGTGACATACAACTAACTAAGTTAAACACCTAAACTAACTTAGTTAACCTAAACTAAACACTAACTATCTAATTAAAATCGAACCAACCCCCCACCCTATACCCTAACCGGCCCCAAAAGCCAAGGGGACACATTAGTACATGATCTATTATTTTAATTAGGCATGTATGGTATCTTTGGGACACGTTGACCAATGGACTAAGAACTAGATTTTGCCTATAAGTAATACATACTAACACATGGTTAATTACTTCACATTTCCTCCAACAAAACCCACTCTCTCTTGCCCTTCCCACTCACGGCCGAACCTCAACCCACCCACCTCCACATTTTCAAGTGTTGATCTTGCATTCCAACATCATACAAGCCTCACAAGCCATGTTTTAGGAGCTTTGGTGCAAGCGGAACACGAAGGACCTCCACCGTTAGCTTTTATCCACCTCTTTTTCGTCACGATTCTTCCCTAGCCCCGAGCTAGAGGTATATTGTTTAAAACTTGTTTTTAAGCTTATCTAAGGTGGTTAAAAGAACTTTCGTCGGTTAAATATCGTAAACATGCGTTTTGGAACTTTAAAGTCTAGTAAAATCACAAAAATGGTGGATAATAACATATAACTTGTGTAAAAGTTGTAGTATTTGAGATTTGTGTTTATCTAGACCCGATCTATGATGTGGTAGCTCAAATCTCCGTTTAACCCGACTTTGTAAAATCACGTATCATCACATAAGCTCGTTTTTGAAAGATACAAGGGTTAAAGGTGAAACACTACCACATTTAGAGTATGAACTTGTGTAAAAGAATTTTACTTGTGTAAAAGTGATTTAACCGGTACAATGGTGTTTAAAACTGGCGGATCTACGTACCCGCAAGTGGTATTTTTGAAAGACCACACTTTAAAGAAATCATATTTTTCAAAAGATGAATCTTACACTAATAAATATGGTTTTATAAACCACAAGTGTGTAAACACTTGTGAAACAAAGAGATCCGACAAAGAAGTAAATTTGTCACTTGTTACTAGAAGTTGTAAAGACGGATTTCTCTAAACACAAGGTTTTTATGGGATTAAAGTTACTTTATATAAAGATCTACATATATAAAGGGTGTTTACAATATAGATTCGGAAAAACTGCAAGTTCATGCGATTATGCAATTTACATACTTGTCGACTAGTTGAAGTGTCGGAAATTGTTTGATTGAATAAAGAAGATTGTTGAATTGATTTGTTAAAAGAAAATGATACGCTTGAAAGCGTGGCCACCTCCAGTTACAGAGGAAACTCTGGCGAAATTTCCTAAAAACCTAACACTTAGACTTTTTACACAACAAGTGTTAGAACTATTTTTGGACATACTTTCGAAACATAAATTTCGCCAGCACTATATTTTACTATATATTCGGAGGTGGGATTTTCACAAAGATTAACGTGATAAATATTTTTGTCACAACACTGTTTATGATTATTTTGTGAAAATACATAAATATTATTTTAAAGTGAAAATAATATTTACAAGCGTTAATGATTCCAAAACTTTGCGAACGCTTACACAAACATATAAGTTACACCGGTAATTACATTACCACAAGATTGATAAAACGTAACTTACGCACATGTATTGTATCCCCCATCCTTGGGAAGGAGAATAACTACCAAGTGTATACGGAACATAAACACGAAATAGTTGTCTAACTATTTCCCAAAGACATAAACTATAAAGCTAAGGCACGGCCGTCCGTCTAATAGAATTAGCACTTGTAGGTCGTTGCACAGCTTACTGTATTGGAGACACTTGGTAGAGACGCGCATTCACTGTGAGTTCATGTCCCCCTTTTCTCTAACTGTTTTCAGTTTACTTAACTGCGGGGGTGAAATACATGTTACTATGATTTACGAGTACTTTACAACGGTATGTTTAACGTAAGGAGGTGTTATACGATCATGTGAGTGGATAGGAACACATGGGGCTATTAGTCCTCATGGAGGGACCGAGGGACAGGAGCGGTAGATCTATCTGGGTGTAGCGAGCCCAGCCCCCGGCCAAACTAGAAACGGACCGTGGGGTGACTTTGTCCACATACTTTGCCGTGGCGAAATCTGCTAGGTTTGAGTCTCCCTATTTGCACTTCACATATGTCAGTGGCCTTGCAAACCATTGGTGATCACAAGTCCTCTTACAACTGCTGCATACCACAACTATTTTATACTCACAAGTGTTTTACTTACTCACTTACACATGAACTCGCTCAACATTATTGTTGATTTTTCAACTCACATGTATTTCAGGAAATTAACGAGATCTGGCACGGTATGGAACGTTTTCCGCTGCACTTGTCATGAAGTCATCAGGGTTTAGGGGATGTGTCTCTTTCCTGGACAAGACACAGTCCTTAAACCATGTTTATGTTATGTTTCAGTTTGTTATGTTGTTGAACAAGGTTATGGTTGTTGGTTAAAACAATGGTACTGTATTTGGTTTTCAAAACTTAATGGATGATCTTGCATGTTTTTAATTCATATAGCTTGTTATGGTTAAGCTATGGTATTAAGAAGTCACACCAAAATTAACCACGCTTTCGCAAAGCCAGGGTGTGACAGTCACATTGCTTTAACACCAGATCGTTTGAAAAGTTTAAATCAATTTGGCACGAGGTCGCATGAACTGGCCACTTCGTATGAAGCCAGATCGCGTGAATGATAATTTTGTTTTGAAAATTGTGCAAATTGTTTAACTTGTTTATTTCTGTTTGTGTTTCAGGCATCGAATGTGGTATTTGATCCATCGCACAATATTTACTGTGTTTACGATGAAACTCTACCAAAGATGAGTGTGTTTAAGGAGATTTTGCCATGCATGAGGCGTTTACCAATTCAGAAAGCTTTAACGGATCAGCACAAAGTATTCAAATCTCATGTTCATCATTTTTGGAAGAATGCTAGTTACGATGAAGTGAATGATGTTATTAATTCAAGTGTGAGTATAAATGATGAAGATAAAGAAATTATAATCACAGAACAGCTTGTACGAGAAGTTTTAGGGTTTCCAGATGATGATAATTCGCCAACAGGGTTTCCAGAAAGGATGGTCAAAGGTTGTATTCTTAGAATGGGTTATAACGGTCCGTTGAATAAAGAAAATTATTTGAAAGCGTGTTTTATGAAGCCGTACAAATTCTTTATTCACTCAGTGATTCATGCACTAAGTCACAGGAAAGGTGGATACGATGTTATGAAAGATTATCAAATGTGTATGGTGACGACATTGGTGCTAAACAAGAAATACAACTTTTCTAGAATTGTCTTTCATTACATGAAAGATAATATTACTTCTGGTAGTCGAAGTTGGGTGTATCCAAGGTTTGTGTAGATGATGTTGGATCATGCCTATCCAAATCTGGTGAAAGATGAACAAAATGATCTAATGATGTTGCATCACATGGATAATGAAACGTTAATCCGATTATCCAAGTATACAAAGCATTGGCCTGAACCGAAGAAGACAAAGTTTTTTGGGTTCATCAAAAGTGATAAGTATGAGGATCCAGATCCAGTAAATCATTTAAAGTGGAGTAATGATGTTGAAATGCAAGAAAAGAGTGCAATTGATGAATTAAAGATGTTAGAAGATTTCTGTGAAACTCGAAATGATTGGTATACAAAAGTAGAAAAAGAAAAGAAGAAAAAAGGTGGAAAGAGAACTCCTACACCAAAAGTCCAAGCTGAAGAAGGATCATCTTCTCAACCACAAAAGAAACGTAAAAAGAAAGCGGTTGAAACATTGCTGGTTGATGAACCAGAAGAAGATGAGACAGAAGCTAATGTTAAAAAAGATCAAGAACAATTATCTCCTGAAACTGAACAGTTGTTGAAAGATATTGATGATACTTTAGAAGCTCAGAAATCAGCTAGTAAGATGGTAGTTGATGATGAAGAGAAAAGTTCATCTGGTTCTGAAACTGATACGGATGCTGAAGTTGAACGTTGGATTAGAGAAAACTATGATCCAAAAGATAGAGAGAAACAAAAGAAGAGAAAGAGGAGTTCGGGTGACGATGATGATGAAACATATGTTCCACCAGAGAATGTTCAGATTGTGAAATCACCATCTTCAGGAGGTAGAAAGAAATCAACATCAAGAAAACGTGTCGGAACTCCAGCAGCACGAAAGTTAAAGTTCAAGCCGAAAATAAATCCGCAACCAGAACCACAATCTAAACCACCATCACCACCACAAAATCAACCAATATCACCACCACCGTGACAACCATCACCTGATCCTTTACAATCACCACAATCACCACCACAACATCATATTTCATTACCCATTCATGAATAACCACCAATAACTTCACCACATGTCCAACAAACACCACCAACCACACAACCACCAGTTCATACTACTCCTGGATCGTCTGGATTTGAAGATTTTCCACATATTCCAGAGAGTACAGTTCTTGAACAGCTTGATGATTTTAGCTTTGTGAATGATGATCTTGTGAAGAAGTTGCAAAAGAAGGTGAATGAGGTGTTAAGTGAGAAAAAGAAGTTAGAGGAACGTGTCAAGTCTGTTGAATCTGAGAATTCATCTTTACTAAAAAAGATTGAAGCTGATCAAGTCGACATAGACATTCTGAAAGTTCGAATAGCTGATTTGGAAAAAGAAAAGTCTCGAAGGGATGAGCAGAATGAGTATTTCAAGTTGAAAAATCAAGAGTTAGAAGCCAAGAATGCTAGAAAAGAACATGAAGAGTATATGTTAACGAAAGTGTTGGAAGATTTGATTGGTAAGCCAATTGAACAAAGGATTGAAAAGATAGAACTTGCGGAAGTAAGAGCAAGACGTAAAGCTGAAATGGAAGCTGGAATGAAAGATAAGGGAAAAGATGTTCAAGTTGAAGATGTTGTTCAAGTAACTGAAAGAGCAATTGTTCTGACTGAGCCAAAATCCCCAACAAAAGTTCTAGAATCGTCTATTCCAGATCCTTGTCCGTTAACTTCAGTACCTGGTGATGAAGATGATGAAGAAGATGAAGATGATAATCTGAAAGATGATACAGATGAAGTACATTTTTTTCATAGCGATGATGATGATGATGATGATGGAAATGATGATGCTGATCAAGGAAATTCTGGTATAAAAGTAACTGAAGCGTCACAAGATGAGAATATTGATGCGTACTTTCAAGACAATGCAAACGAAGAACCAGAAAATGCAGGAGGAGAGGGGGAGCATGGTGATGCTGAAAAAGATGATGAGATTGTTGATCAGGGTACAGGTTTGATTCTACGTCTTGAACATGATGTAGAGGAAGGTGAGATATTGCATATGTACACTAGAGCTGAGATCATTAAGATGATGGTTATTGAAGAAAGTGAGTTTAACTTCGATTTTGAAGAGGAGTTGAACAAGTTTGATATTAATCATCAACCTGCATATCAGTACAAGTATGTTGAAGAAGCTGATAATTATGATAAAGTGGAAGTAGAAGACTGGAGTGATGATGATCAGTCTGAGAATGTTAATGTTGATACTTCTAGCTTTCCAACTCTTGCTGAGTTTTTTAGTCAAGCAAATAAGGATGAGCTAAGAAGAAAAGTTGCTGAAAGTGTTAAGAATAAGAGTTTTAAAGAAATGTCTAAAGAAGAACAACGCGAAGAACGAAAGAAGTGGTTCAGGAAGGATACGGAAAGAAAATTCAAAAGACCACCACAGTATTACAGAAGAGATAGGGATGTTTCTCTGGGTGATATCATAAGCTGGGGTTACTTGCCACAAGTCAACGCTTATGCTATTAGAAGAGAGTTTGGTGTTCAATATTTCCAATATATTCAAGATATAATGTCTCTACCTTGGTGGGATGTTGAAGAGTTGTCCCAAGTCAGAACCTTGTCATATCCTGTCAGAGTTCATGATATGCCGACATGGGGCTTGATGAAATTTGAAGCCTTTAGAGAATTTAAACACTGGAAGCCACATTATCCTAAGAAAGTCAAGAGGATGGATCCAGTTACAGGTATTGAGGAAACAATTCTGCTGATCAAGAAGCCCAGGGTTTTGAAGAATATTCCATTGCCAAAGATGGAACAGAATTTTCATGAAGGGTTTGTATGCTGGGTTTTTAGTTGCATGTCGATCGAAGCAGTAATTGTGTACAGAGTTAGGGATGAAATTACATATATTCACCTGTACGATCCGATGTGGATAGTGAATTGTTCTGCAAAGGATATTGAATGTCTGTTTGTGAACAAGATTGGATACAAGGCAGAAGATAGAGAACAAGCTCTGCAGTTTCAGAAGGTTGCTACAATATGTTTCCAGAAGGGTATAAATTCTGAAAATATGTGGTTAACAAGATGGAGAAAGATTGAAAGCGAAGAATCTCTGAAAGCAAAGAAGAGGAAAGAAGAGCGTGAAGAGAAAGACAGGATTGCTAGAGCTACATGTGTGCAAAGGCTAGCTGAGGAAGAAAAGAGAGCTGCCAAAGAGAAAGAACAGCTCAGGAAAGCGTTATTGAAAAAGCCGAAGCAAAGAGAAGAATTTTTCAAGTCTTTGTGAAGGATGTTTTGAAGACTGGCTGACTGAAGACTGCGGTAATATCCAAGGGGGAGTTTGTTGATGCATAATGTCTATCGCCTGCGTCATCACTCTGTGTCGTGTCATTAATATGTAATAGTTTGAAAAAGTAAAGTTTATAAGTTGTAAGCCAGTTCACACGACTTGATAAGGTCAGGTCGCACGAAGTGAAGTTATCCAGTTCGTGCGGTCTGGAACTGTTAGTTCATGCGATCTGGTCAGCCTCTAATTAGGCTAGTAGTGTTCTTCATTTGTAACATTCTGGAGAATTTTATACCGAAGTGCTGTCCGATTCTCTCAGTTCCAAAATGTCTAAAATCAATGAAGAACATGTTTAAAGTGACTTTCTACTCTTCTACTCCTGTTTAAACACTGATTGATAGTTTCTAGTCTGATTCCGCCTTTCTAGAAACTAGATCTGACTCTGATTGACTCGTTTGGATGAGTCATCGATCTTAAAGCCCCGTGTGCAGAAGCGTATTGTACTATCAATATTTGCTTGGATTCTGCGAATCTTAGCGTTGACCATGGCCCCGTGTTGAGTTGGGCACGCCCCCGTGTCAGGAATAGAAGTTTCTACAACTTTGTCTTTTCTGCAGACACCTGAACACGCCCCCGTGTCCGCTGGGCACGCCCTGTGTTGAGTTGGGCACAACCCCATGCTCAGCTAGGCACAGCCCCATGCTCAGCTTTCTTCTTGTTTTTTTGCTTTGGGAGATGCTGTCGAGGGGCCGGGCATGCCACGTTTCATCTTTTTCTTTGTATTTATGTTGGTTTTGGCTGTATATTTGTTCCTTTTGTTCATTTACGCTTAGTTAATCCTGAAAATACAAAAGGAAGATAAAAGTACACTTTTTCCAACATTAGTACTAAAAAAGGGTTAGTTTTATGCCTCATTTGATGTAATTTATATGTTGCATTTTACACACATCAAATACCCCCAACACTTGAATCTTTGCTTGTCCTCAAGCAAAACTCTTTATAATGTGGCTTACACTCCTAAATGGAATGGGTAGAAGAGAAGTTTTGGGCTTGCCTTGAGTGTCGGGAATCCAAGATCTTTATTAGGTTTTATTTTTATGCTATTTACAATCCTATTCGTTATGATTTATTTTGAACATTTCATACGAGAAATTACTTATTTGGGCATAGCATGCCTCTTTAAAATTCCATTTATATACAAGTTCACATACCTCACGGGAGATCACTCAACACTCAGCCGAAGATGTATTTTTGTGAAACACTCGAAACCGGCATGGAACTTATTTCTACCATATGCTTGCAAGCAATCAATCCTCCTCCTTTTTAACTATAAACCTTTGTAATATCAAGAGGACTTTGGGGAAGGGTTAGGCTTGGGTTAAAGGTAGGTGGTTTTTGGGTTAGTGGTTAGTAAAAAAAAGGGCTAAAAGCGTAAAAAGCGTCGGTTGTCGTGAATCCTCTTTTTTTTTACATTTATTCATACTAAGCATATTCAAACAAGATTTTTGAGGAACTTATTTGGTTATTGCAAAATTCTTTCTTTCTGTCTTTTTTTTTTTTTTTGCACTAGTTAACCGAGCTTTTTACTAAAATAAAATGGGTTTGAAAAGAAAAAGGTTTTGGAAAGGGTGTTTGTTTTGTGGGTTTTGAAACGAAAAGGTTTAGGCTCAAAGGGGATAACTAGGGGGATTTTGGGTAGGTGGTAAAAAAATGAAAAATAATGGTGTTGAAAAGAAAAAGGGTTAGTCCTAATGCCTCCATCATTTACTTACTCGGGTTTAAGTTGGTAAGGGCCGGGAATGTATCGTCTTGGCAAGTTCTAGAGTCGTAAGAAACCAAGCGGCTATTCACACAAGAAACGAAAGATGACCATTTAATCTAAAGATGTGTATTTGTATACTCAATAAAGGCTCAAAACTCATTTTTTGTGGGAATGGGTTTTTAATGTGATCAAGTATATATAATCAAATTTTAACTAGATTTATCATGCCCTTTCATAATTTTCTTATGTTGGTTATTTTTATCACGACGCGATCGGTTGTAAATTTGTAAAAATATAACATTTTTAGAACTTGTTATTAGCGGTTCCAATAGAGTTTTGTTTAAGGCTTGTTTTTTGGACTTGCAAGATTCAAGGTTTTAGCATTCCCCCCACACTTAAATTACACATTGTCCTCAATGTGTCCCAAAAATAAGTTTTTCGGTTGATTAAAATGTGTAAAAGTGGGTTAAAAAAAGGATTTTATGTTACTGGGTAGCTGAACACGGGGTGTGTTGGCTGAGCACGGCCCCGTGGTCAGATTGCCAATACCAAATTTAAACAGAAGGCTGGGCACGGGGGTGTGTTGAGTGAGCACGGCCCCGTGTCCAGTTACCTGAACTGGGCATTTTCTGCAGAACCTCGGGCACGGGGGCGTGTTGGGGTGAGCACGGCCCCGTACTGAACCTGCTGTAATGAAGAAAAATTGTCGGGAGGCTCTGTTTTTGTGCATGGGGTGTGGGTTCAAGTTTCCCTTAGTAACCTCCACCATTTCGAGTGTGTTTTATTCCTGAAAAGTAAAACTAAACTAGAAAATATAAAAGTTAATCTAAACTAAAACTAAGGATAGTTCTGCGGAATGCCTCCGTGGTGCGCCACGTTTATAAGGGTCCTTGGCTAGACCCACCTTATCTGGTGGTTCTGGCTCGTCTTCAATTAGGGGGTCGTCATTGCCGATTGGATATTTCATTGATTGTTCAAGATCAACACATCTTTTGAAGGCCCCTAATTGAATAGATAGATTGTTGTACTTCCGATTTTTCAAAGCTTCGTGGGTCTTTATAAAAGGTCGTCCCAACACTAGAGGAGCGTCATCAAGGATGACAAAGTCGATTGGGATTACCAATTGAGTGGTTTGGACCAAGATATCCTCAACTACCCCTATTGATTTTACTAATTTCCGATTAGATAGAAAAATGGGTATTTGAAGTGGAGAAAAATCACCAATACTTAATTTTTTGAAAATGTAGTTTGGCATTATATTAACACAAAGATCTTTATCAATTGTAATATTACTAATAAAGGAATTTTGAAAAAAAACATGGAACCGGTGTAATGTTAATTTCAAATGGATCTTCTTCTATCAGCGTAGTTTGATCATTTGTTAACTTAATGCTTACCATTTCGTCAATTTTAGTGTTAGTGCTTAACTCTTTTAAAAACTTAGCATGAGTGGGTACTAAACAATGATTTTCGAAAGAAGGTGACAAGAGATTAATTTTTTCAAAATTAGACTCTTCTTGAATTTTAACGTTATCGGACTCACCTTTTTCGTTGTTTAACTCATGTGTCGGCTTTTCACTTATTTGTCCTTCCATTTTTACATTTTCAACTATCTCTTCTTTATTACGAGTTAATTCTTCTCTTGCGTGGGACTCCTCTTCCTTTACGCGAGATTCTTATATGCAACGTTCGATAGTTTTAATGTGTTCTATTATCTTATCGGCTATGTGGGTGATAGAGTAAGGATCTGGATCCTCAAAGCTTGAATTCAGATGTTCGATCCTTTGTTCCTCATGATACTCATAGGAAGTAAATGGTTCACACCATTGTTCTTCATTGTAAGTATATGATGGATAAGGGTCGTAATTTTGTTCTTCATAATACTCATATGAGGTGGGTTGTTCACGCCATGGTTCCTCATAATAAGCATATGAAGGTGGTGGCTTATATCTTGATTCCTCAAAGTATGAGTATGAAGGCTCATACCTTGGTTCTTCAAAATATGAGTATGAGGGAGGAGGTTCATACCTTGGGTCTTCATAGGATGTGTATGAAGCTGATGGCTCGTACTTGGGCTCCTCATAGTAGGTGTATGAAGTGGATGACTGAAATAAGTCACAATATTGTACCGAGTGAGGGTTACCGCAATTGGTGCAATAATCTTCCCTATAATCATCCTCCTCATAGGTGTAGTTGCAACCTCCTGAGTATTGATCCATAAGAATCACTCAGCAGATCACAACAGAGTCTCGAGACCAGAAAATAAAAATAAAAACGGAAACAGAGGCTAGACACGGCCCCGTGTTCTGCGAGCACGGCCCGTGTTCAAAATCTGTATCTGGGTGTTTTAATAAAAGTGACTGGTTTTGTGGAGCACGGGGCGTGTTCAATGAGCACGGCCCCGTGTTCGGACTCTGTAACTGGGTGTTTTTATAAAAAAAATGCAACACGGCCCCGTGTTCAATGAATATGGCCCCGTGTTCAGGCTACTATAAATGCAAAAACTAACTAAAACGTAGAAAAATTGCGCGCGTTTTAAAAAGGTTTTGAAAAACTGATTAGGCAGTCGATTTTAAGCTTTCTTAAAATCCTTTTATCCCCGGCAGCGGCGCCAAAAACTTGATGTGCGTGCGGTTTTATATATATTTTATGTATATTTTTAGCCCTTTTACACCTTAGTCAAGTTTTAAATTTATAAAACACGATATTTTACTAACACCAAACACACATATGGGCAAGTGCACCCATCGTGAGCGTAGTATAGTGTTGGTAAGATACCGAGGTCGTCCAAGGACACAAGAGCTTTTAGTACCGGTCTATCCTCAACATCTAATCAAATCAAAAGTTTAGAAAAATGTTTTAAACTAGAAAATAAAAACTAAAAATGCTGAAAATAAAAATAAAAATAAAAACAGATAGACAAGATGAATCACTTGGATCCGACTCGCCTTTAGTGTAACCTTTGATTATTTCTGCACTTTTGCACTTTTTAAGAGATTATCTTAGTTATAGTAGTAGGCCCCCCTTTTGAAGTTCACGTTACCCTCAACCCAGTAGTTTGAGTCAGCAAGGATACAATCCTAAAGGGTGGGATTATCGAAAGATAATTAATTAAGTTATTAATGCGTAATGTGGTAGGCCCCTCTTTTGAAGGTGACGTTACCCTCGGCTAAGTAGTTTGAGTCAGCAGGGATACAATCCTAAATAGCCGGGTTAAAGTTTTAATAGTAGTTTACATATGAGGGGATCAAGAAATTCTAACCCCCGCCATCCAATACTAGTGGGTATTGAAGGAGGTTCTACTAAGCTTGACCTAGGTCCTTGCAGGATCTATACACTGAACAAGGCAAGACGCTTACCAAACCATTCCTTTAACCCCCGACCAGGTAGCCAACATATCTCCATATAGACCATGGAGATATGAATGGTGAAAATCTTTTATTTTATATAGACAGTAAAATAATGCCAAGACACCACGGACAAATGATAAGGAAGTTTCACCTTTAACATAAGAAACTAGTTATTAAAGTCATTAATACATAACCAAATAAAAAATGCGAAAAGATAAAAAATAAAAAGTATTACACTAAATGCTTGTCTTCACCAAGTGATGTAAGAGACTTAGGCAAACATGGCCTTTGATTGTCAAGAACTCTTACGATCAATCTTGGATCCTGAGACTACTCACACACTCTTTGATGGATGATGGATGATGGTGGTGGATGTGGGTTGTGATGGTGGTGGTAGGTGGGTGAAGTGTGAGAGAGGTGGTTTGCCAAGGGATGCCTTTGAAGTGAACCAAGCACCCCTATTTATAGCCTGCACAGAAGCCTGGACACAGCCCCGTGTCCGCTGGACACAGCCCCCTATCCACCCTTTTTCTCTTTCTTCATTAATTACAATTTGTCTGTATTAGCTCCACACGCCCCCGTGTCCGCTGGGCACGGCCCCGTGTGCAGAAGCGTATCTGTACTATCAAGATTTGCTTGGATTCTACGAATCTTAGCGTTGAACACGGCCCCGTGTTGAGTTGGGCACGCCCCCGTGTCAGGAATAGAAGCTTCTACAACTTTGTCTTTTCTGCAGACACCTGAACACGCCCCCGTGTCCGCTGGGCACGCCCCGTGTTGAGCTGGGCACAGCCCTATGCTTAACTTTCTTCTTGTTTTTTTGCTTTGGGAGATGCTGTCGAGGGGTCGGGCATGCCACGTTTCTTCCTTTTCTTTGTATTTATGTTGGTTTTGGCTGTATATTTGATCCTTTTGTTCATTTACGCTCATTTAATCCTGAAAATACAAAAGGAAGACAAAAGCACACTTTTTCCAACGTTAGTACTAAAAAAGGGTTAGTTGTATGGCTCATTTGATGTAATTTATATGTTGCATTTTACACACATCAGTGTGAAAATCCCAATTTTCGGTATTTTTTGTGAATTAACAAATTTTGGAAGAATCGTTCCTGGTATTCTGTGAGAATCAACAGGTCCGATTTCCTATCTCGTTTACTAGTCTACATCAGTTGGTATCAGAACTGAATTCCTGGCTCAAAATGCCTCCGAGGAGAAACAGGCCACTCGATGAAGTGTATGAACAGCGACTTATGGCGCAAGTGGATCAACGTTTGGATCAAGTGGTCGATCAGTTGACTGATCGGATGGCTGACTTGATTAATCATAGGAGGCAGGGACCCAATGATGGGCATACTTCTGATTTTAGTAACCCATTTGGTGATGGTTCGAATTCCGAGGACGAACAGGAAGGGCGACCAGAGCGGAATCGAAGGGGTGATAATCAGCATTGGGAGTCAGGAATAGGAACCAGCATTCCAGAATTTGATGGTGACACATTGAATCCAGAAAATTTCATTGATTGGCTTGTTGTGGTTGAAGAAGTGTTTGAGTTCAAAGAGGTTCCTGAAGACAAAAGGGTTCCTTTAATTACTACCAAGTTACGTGGTAGGGCATCTGCTTGGTGGTAACAACTGAAACTGTCCCGTGAAAGGGTTGGAAAGTCAAAAGTCACAACCTGGAGGAAGATGAAGAAGTGCATGAGGGCCAACTTTATTCCTCATAATTATCAGCATTTAGTGTACCAGCGGTTACAGAATTTGAAGCATGGAGCCAAATCTGTTGAAGATTACACAACAGAGTTCTATCAATTGGTGGCTCGAAATGATATTCAAGAGACCGAAGATCAACTTGTCTCTCGTTACATTGGTGGTCTGAGGGTTCTGATTATGGAGTTTGTGAATTTGTTTGATCCGGTTATAATTTCTGATGTACATCAGCGTGCCCTGGTTTTTGAAAAACAAAACCAACGTAGTGGTGGTTCAGCCTCATCTGCCTTGACAGGAGGTAGTTCGGGTTCGGGCAACGTGGCGTCTCGTTTTGTGCCCAACCAAGTAAAACTGGGTGGTGACACTGCTGGTCCTAGTTCTAAAGGGGCCGGTATTAGTAGCATGAAATGTTTTAATTGTGGAGAGATGGGTCATCCACAGGCAGAGTGCAAGAGGGCTTGGAAGAAACACTTGTTTAATGAACCTGAGGTATGGGAAGATGATGATGAGGCTGGTGGGACTTATGAAGACAGCCCGGTTTATGATGATTAGGAGCCTGAGTATGAAGAAGAGAAGGTGGCTAGAGATGTGGGGTTGAGTCTGGTGGTTAGGCGCTCTTGCTATACACCAAAGGCCAATGATGATGATTGGCTTAAACATAACATCTTCCATTTGACATGTACTGTGTTGGGAAAGGTTTGTACTTTTGTTATTGATTCAGGGAGTTGTGACAATCTTGTTTCTGAGGAGGCTGTCAGAAAGCTAGGTTTGAAGACAGATAACCATCATAAACCTTATAAGCTCCAGTGGCTCAAGAAGGGAGGCGAGGTACAAGTAAGTAAGCGTACCCTTGTTTCTTTTGGTGTTGGTAAAACATATAAGGATGATGCGTGGTGTGATGTGGTACCTATGGACACGTGTCATTTATTGTTGGGGAGGCCTTGGGAATATGATCATTGGATAGAGCATAACAGGCACTCTAATACCTATAGTTTTATGTTTGATAATGTGAAGATAACTTTGTTGCCTAATAAACCCAAGGAAGTAGTCGCCAAGCCCACTGGTACCCTGTTGACTCTTTCTCAGTTTGAGAACGAATTAGAGGTGGGAAATGATGTTTTTGTGTTGATTGGTAAGGAAGTGGTTGACGGGGTCAACATTCCTGATGCTATGGTTCCTTTGCTTGAGGAATTTTCTGATGTTTTCCCTGATGAGTTGCCTGATGGATTACCACCTTTGCGTGACATCCAACATCATATTGATTTGGAGCCTGGGTCATAGTTATCCAATAGACCACATTACAGGATGAGCCCTGCTGAGGATGAGGAGTTGTGAAGGCAGGTTAAGGAGTTGATTTCTAAGGGTCATGTTCATGAAAGTATGAGCCCTTGTGCTGTTCCTACTTTGTTGACTCCAAAGAAAGATGGCACTTGGCATATGTGTGTTGATAGTCAAGCAATCAACAAGATTACTGTGAGGTACAGGTTTCCTATTCCTCGACTTGTTGATTTACTTGATCAGATTAGTGGTGCTACTATTTTTACAAAGTTAGATTTGAAGAGTGGGTATTACCAGATTCGTCTTAGATCGGTGATGAGTGGAAGACTGCCTTCAAGACTCGTGAACGGTTGTATGAGTGGTTGGTGATGCCATTTGGTTTATCAAACGCACCTAGTACTTTTATGTGCGTGATGAGTTAGTTGCTTAGACCTTTTATTGGGAAGTTTGTGGTTGTGTATTTTGATGACATTCTTATTTATAGGGCTTCTTTTGGTGACCATGTTATGCATGTGAGGCAGTTTTTGGCCTTACTTCGCAGGGACATTTTTTATGCAACCACCAAGAAGTGTGTGTTCATGACCCCTAAGGTGTTGTTCTTGGGGTTTGCTGTTTCTAGTGATGGGATACAGGTTGATGAATCCAAAGTAGTGGCTGTTCAAAATTGGCAAACTTCTACTACCATTACTAAAGTTCGTAGTTTCCATGGGCTTGCTTCTTTTTATAGACGATTTATTCCACATTTCAGTTATATTATGGCCCTAGTGACAGATTGTATGAAGGGGAAGACGTTTGTATGGACAGAAGAGGCATATTTGGTTTTTTTCAAGTTGTGAAAGACAAGCTCACTACAACACCAATTCTGGTATTGCCTGATTTTTCTCAAGTTTTTGAACTTCATACTGATGCCTCAAAGATTGGAATTGGTGGGGTTCTTAGTCAGGGTGGTAGACCTGTTGCTTATTTTAGTGAGAAGTTAACTGGGCCTAAGTTGAGGTACAGTACTTATGATCTAGAGTTTTATGCAGTGGTCCAAGATGTAAAGCATTGGCGTCATTACTTGTTTCAAAAGGAGTTTGTTTTTATTCACTGATCATGATTCCCTAAGGCATATTCGTACTCAAGACAAGGTATCTCATAAGCATGGGCGATGGTTGGCCTTTCTTGAAAAGTTTACTTTTGTGGTCAAACACAAGACTGGTGTTTCAAACAGGGTTGCTGATGCCTTAAGTAGGAGGAGTAATCTGCTTGTATCCATGAAGGTTGATGTGCCGGGTCTGGAGGTCATTCGTGAGCAGTTAGCCATTGACCCTTATTTCTCAGTTGTTTTGCAGGATATGGAAACTGGGCAAAAGTCAGACTTTCTTTTGCATGATGGTTTTCTGTTCAATGGGAATCAACTATGTATCCCTGATTCAAGTTTTCTCTTGCAGATTATTAAGGAGTTACATGGTGAAGGGCATGTTGGTCGTGGCCGTACTTTACAGCTGGTGCAAGCTTCTTATTTTTGGCCTACTATGAGGAAAGAGGTGTCGTATTTTCCAGGTTTCAAAGGGCATGGCTACTAATGCAAGTCTCTATATGCCTTTGCCTATCCCCTGACAGCCATGGGTTGATATTAGTATGGATTTCGTGTTGGGGTTACCTCGTACTCAGAGAGGTAATGATTCTATCTTTGTTGTTGTGGATCGATTTTCTAAGATGGTCCATTTTATTCCCTGCAAAAAGACGACTAATGCTGTTAATGTGGCCCAACTCTTCTTTCGTGATGTGTATTGTTTGCATGGACTACCTTCTTCTATTGTGTCTGATCGGGATACTTGATTTCTGAGTCATTTTTGGCTTAGTTTGTGGAAGATGGTCAATACTCAAGTCAACTTTAGTAGTGCTTATCACCCACAAACTGATGGCCAAGCTATAGTTGTTAATCGGTCACTTGGTAATTTGCTAAGGTGTTTGGTAGGTGATCATGAGAAGGCATGGGATAAAAAATTATGCCAAGCTGAGTTTGCTCATGATCATGCTGTTAATCGTAGCATCGGATTTAACCCGTTTCAGATAGTTTATTCATCTCAGCCTTGGGGACTACTTGATTTGATGATGCTTCCTGTTTCTGGATCTGTTCCAAAGAGAGTCCAAGATTTTGTGGAGGGTTTACATGAAGTTCATAATGTTGTCTATGATAATTTGACCCGAGCTAATATGAAGTATAAGCAAGCTGTTTATCAGAAGCGTAGACATGTTGATTTCGAAGAAGGTGATTTTGTTTGGGCTGTTTTGATTAAAGATCATTTTTCAGTTGGGGAATACAACAAGTTGTCAGCCAAGAAGATTGGACCAGTTGAAATCGTGGAGAAGATCAATCCGAATGCATATCGTCTAAAGCTGCCTAGTCACATTCGTTGTTCTGATGTGTTTAATGTGAAGCATATGTTGCCTTATTATAGTGATTCTTCTGACGATGAAACAATTGGTAATTTGAGAGCGAATTTTGTCTATCCAGGGGGAATGATGCGCGCCCAAGTGTGGAGGAGTGGGCCATCTTATATTTGGTGGCCCAAGATCGTGTGACAAAAGGGATTTCACTAAAATGGTTCTAACTTGGTCTACAGGGGTCCGTTTTGGGCGTGCGACTAGGCGAAACAATCGTGAGAGCGAGGCCCATCTTTCTGCAAACGCCATAGGCTGTTTGGGTCATCGTTTGGGACCAAAAATGCTTATTTCTATGAGTAATTTATCGTTTTATGTTTTTTATTGCTTTTGGTGGACTTTTATTTCATTCTAGCTTTTGGCACAAGTGTTTTTTTGAGGCCCATTTTCAATTTACCTTGTTATTTATATGGATGTATTGAGAGAAAACAAAGCAGTTTTGGAATATATGAACAGTCGTTTTTCCTATCTCGTTTCCTAGTCTACATCAAATTATATCAGCCTGTTTCATGGTAATCTATAATTTTTGATGTTATATTCTAATATAAGTATGGTTTTATAACTTTAGAGCACATCATATTATATATATCTTAAAGAACAATGTTAGTGCTACAGTGCGTCGACACGAAATTACAATATTGCCCTTTGTGCAGGCGAGCAATCAGTTAGAGTATCCGTTGTCATTTTAGTGGAATGCGTTTAGTATACTTTTATGTATAAAATTATTTGCAATGTCACGTATTGTGACAGTAATGCTTTTAGTATACTTTTATGTATAAAATTGTCATCTAAGTTTAGTATCAAGTTAGGGAAGAAAATAGAGTTATGTTTTATCAACTTTTCTTCGTTATGTGATGCTCGCTGACGCGCGAGATAGGTTTACGTGAAATGTTTGATTTTAATATATAAAGTTTCGTGAACGTTAATTTTCTGATAGTGTCACATGTCGCAACGTGCGCTGTTCTATTACCAGTTACTTAAAAATAATTAAATGTTGGGGTCAAACGGGTTAGGTTCGGGTCAACTTGTAAAATATCGAGTCATGTTCGGGTTGGTGTGTCTAACACATTTTTCGGGTTTGGGTTCGTGTTAATTTTTTAGGTTCAGATCGGATTGAGCGCACCAACCTGCAACCCGACCCATTTAGCACCCCTAATTTTAGGTCTGCAGTTATGTATTTACTTTAATTTTGTTTATAATATGTTGCTGGATTGTTTGTTTTCTCAATTGAGATTTTAGTTCATGTGGTGTTTTAGTTTGTGTGTTATCTTGTTTTGTATATTTGGTCTGTTTAATTAAGTCATGATTTCTTTTATCCTATTATTTCAGGTCAATGAGTGCTTCTCTCTCACTCTCTACCAGCCACCAAGCATCTGTCACCACTACAATCAGCTAACCTGAAAAATCATGAAGAGAAAGGACATATGTTCGGATTCTTTTTAACTTGTATTGTTTTTAAAGTATAAAGAGTACAATGGTAATTTCATAAGTATTTAACATAATTTGTAACGTTGGTTAGTGCTAATGATAAGGCCATGTCCTGCTACTATATACGTGATAATTGATTTGTTTGTTTTCTTAAACTTAGTTTTTTTTTTAATTTATTGTACTTGTAGAACATCATCGAGTTCAATATATTAGTTATGAAAACCTAGAAATATACTTTTGACAAATTATTTTCGTATACATGATAATATTTATTTTTCTGACGGCTTTCTTTTTTCATTTTATGGATTGTATATTTTAAATAAAGACCCATTATAGCCCAAACCGTGAAATTAACTAAAACCATCCGGTCAAAGGTATTCAGCTAACATTACAATTAGCCATTTAGAAAAACGTTACTCAAAGGTTCTAATACTGCCATTCGGGCAACATTAAATTCAGCATTACATACTATTCACTACATAAAAACAAATAAAATGACCAACGTAATGACAACCATGATAGGGTTCAATCAACATTACGTAAAACTATACCCATACAGTCGGTTCTATAATATCATCGCGGGATTCATTACCCATGTCAAGTGGATCTACACGTGGCAATATATTTTCATTGCGAGGAAAAATTAGAGTACTAAATTCCTCATCGACATTGTCATACGAAACTCTATAGTTTTTTGGAGGTGTCATAAAGACAACAGACATGTTTTTTATCCAGCTGGTCTTTAGGCCAAACCAAACCCATATTGGGGATATAGGAGGCTAATTGGGCCTTGCCCAATTAGAAGCCCACGTGGTGGAAACCCTAGTCCGGGTTGCAAACTTGTGTTATATAAACAAGGGTTTGCATTAGGGTTAGGGTTAAGGACTTGAAATCAGATTACAGGGAGTTTAGAGCGAGAGAAAATTCGTGACGTTGTGTGGGACAAATTTTGTATTGAGTGCTAGGATCTTAGGTTGATTGTTTCATATAATCAATAAAGATCAGTTTGTTGGTTTGAGTTTTTCTGTTTCTACAACTTTCTGTGATAATCTGATCTAGAGGATTCCACACTCTAGATTAGATAAACAATTTTGTCAAGATCCGTTGGACTAAGGGGACCTACAATTGGTATCAGAGTATTAGGCTCTTGATTGGCTCGGTTTAGAATTGAGTGCTGCAGAAAAGGGTGGTTTTTTTTTTCAAAAATTTTGAAGCTGAAAAATTAGGGTTTCGAAATTTCTGTAGTTTTGATATATTTCTGCGTAATTGTTTGTGTTTTGCTCAGTCTGCGTATTTAATTTTGCTGTGTTAGTGTTTTTGGTTGCAGGGAAGGTGAAGATTTTGAAGAAAAACTTGAAGATTTGAATATTTGTTCTTTGTGTTCTTCACTCTGTTTAAGTGCCTATGTCAATATGGAAGAAGCTGAGAAGAAGATGTATGAAGCTGAGAAGAGAGCCCTTGTAGCTATAAAGATGTCTCTACCTGATGGCATTAAACATACCTTTAAGAAGTACACTACCTCAAAGGATATGTGGGATGCATTAGAAAAGCGATATGAGGGAAACACTGATGTGAAGAAGAATAAGATTGATATGCTGAAGAAGCAATTTGCTGTGTTTAAGTGCATGAGAAATGAGTCCCTTGAAGAATTCATTACACGGTTATATCATATGACAGAGATGAACAACTATGACATAGAGGGATACACTGATACCGAGATCAATAACAAGTTGTTAGATGCCCTACCTGCTAAATGGGATATTTACACTCTCCTGATAAAGGGTGAAGCTGATTATGCTGATAGAGGCTTAGAAGAGGTTGTAGGGAAGTTGAGAGCTTACGATCTCAACATGAAGAAGAAGGAAACAGGTTGTGATCAGGTTCAAGATCCGGGAGTCTACAAAGGCCTTCCATCTTCATCTTCTCACAACGCTTCTTGTGACTCTGCAACTGCTTTTCTTTCAAGTGAAAATGAAAATGTTTTTGTTGATGCTAATGGTGAATCATGTTTTGTTACCTCAACGGGAGCTTCAACTTCAGGTAAGCGACAACGGGAACAGCAGCAGACTGGATCGAACAATAGTAAAATTCCCAAGTCCATGCCCATGAGTGTGAAATCAACTGAGAATCAACTGCACTCCTTTCCTCATTCCTTGCTTCTTATTAGAATTATATACAGGGCAAGATAACAGATCCAGCAGCACTAGACGAAGATTATGAGCAGATTGATCCAGACGACTTGGATGAGATGGATATTTAGTGGCAGATGGCCATGATATCTCTCAGGGCTAGAAGGTTCATGAACAGAACTGGTAGGAAGTTCATTGGGAAAAAGGTTGGATTCAATAAATCCAAGGTTCGATCCTTTAAATGTCAAAATCTTGGACATTTCGCCAGAGAATGTCAAAGACAAACAGGAGAACCACAACAATCTTCTACTTTTCATAATTCATCTAGTCAAAGTTCATCCAACAGTGCATCGCGGGCACTGGTTTCTACTACTTCTCCTGATGGCTCATATGATTGGAGTCTTCACCTGGAAGATGACAAAACCATAACTCAAGCTCTAATGGCAGAGATCGTTACAGTAATCGAAGAAGGTCAACAACTTGAGGGAGAAGCGAGTGATGGTGTTAAAGAAGAGTCTTCTGAAAAGACAAACGTAGCTGAATAGGTAGCAAGTGAAGAAACCAAAGCTACCAAGGAACAAAATGTTGCTGAAAAGGTCAAGCCTAAAGAAAAACCAGCTGAAGAGGTTAAGACTGATGATGTACAAGTGCAATCTGATGAAGAAGATAAAGCCAAAGCTGACTTCGCTGCATTTATGGCCGATTTGAGTAAAGCTACTGGTGAAGTAAGTTCAAAACCAGTAAGTTTTGTCTGCATGAGTTGAAGTGAACTAAAAGGTACAGTTGACAGGTTGTCCACACACAACCAAAATCTGATAGACGAACTAAATGGTCTAAAAGAATAAAACTTTTCCATAAAGAAAAAAGATTCTCAATACCTTAATTAAATAAAATCATGTGAAGCTGAAGTTAAGACTTTAATTGAAAAATTAAATAAAGAGCTTCAAGTGATAGATTTAACACATGAGACTATGAGAGATAAAACAAAGGAACTATCTGACAAGTGCAAAGAACTATCTGACACACAAGTTAAGATTGTTGAACTTCAAAGAAAAATAGACCAATTTAGAAACATATATTATGTAATGAATCACATGATGGGAAACTTAAAAAGGAATAATGCTCGAACAATGGTGGGATTTAATGAAGTTCCTCCTCCTGTTCATCAGGACTATACATTTTACCACATGAACATGATTTAACAGATTTTGTGTATGGTGTAGCTGTGGTTAAGCCGATGACTGTCGAAGTACCTGATGGTTCCACGTCTGAGAATGATGGTGAATCTAAGTATGAAGTGGCTGATGTTAAGAAGGAAACCAAACAAAACACTATTTTGAAAAATAAAAATGGACCTTCCCAATCTAAAAAACAACATTTCGTTAAAAAGCTGAACTTTGTGAAAGGGGATGACATGAAAAATGAAGAAAATGTCAATGAAACATAGTCAAATGAAAAGTTTGTTAAAGATAGAATGAATAAGGGCAAATCAAAAGTAACAAACGTTGGTCCTTCTAACACATTGCCCACATCATCAGAACCATCAAGTCCAAAGGCTTCAGAAAAGAAATCTTTTGCAAAAAGATCGTGCTTTAATTGTCATACAAAAAGACATGTAGTGAGTTATTGTCCTTACAAGAAGGGTGAAGCACCTTTGAAAGAAATGAAGAAAGACAAATCACCAGAAAAGAGGGATGATTGTGAGTCGAGCAAAGTAAACTCACCAAAGAAATTTGTAGTTGAAGATAAGGCTGAAACAGGAAATCAACAATTTCCACGTTTTCAAAGAAATCAACAAAGATTTCACCCTGCATCTACATCTGGCAGATTCGACAGACCTAGGAGTAGTTCACCCCAAATGAATAACTTTAATGGTCAGTCAAATAATTTTAGAGGTCAAATTTCACAAAAAAAAATCGATATCACACTGGTGGTAGTCAAAATTTTTATAATAATGACTCGAGAAATTATTACAATCAAAATTGTGAATATCAATCGAGAGTTCATCCGAACTCAGGACCTGCGAATCAGAATAAAAGTTTTAAAAATCAAAATTTCCAAAGGTCACATAGTCCAAACACATATAGGAACCCTCAGTACCAAAGACCTAGTGGAAATCAAAAACCATTTCCATCAACAGGCCTGAGATCCAAGACTCCTATTAGGAGTGATGGATATTGGATGGATGTTCCGGTAGTTGGTGAATCTGGAAGACCCAAGACCATTAAGGCTTGGGTCCCCCTATCTAACTAAATTTGTTTTGGTTTGTGCAGGAGCTGCTAAGGAGACTGATCAACTTGTGGTATGTTGACAGTGGCTGCTCAAGGCACAAGACGGGGGATAAGAGGTTGCTTACAGATTTTGAAGAGATAAATGGAGCATACGTGAACTTTGCAGGAGCAAAAGGTGGAAAAATAACAGGTCAAGGAAAAGTGACCAATGGGAAGATAACCTTGGATAAAGTCTACTATGTCGAGCAGCTCAAACACAACTTAATGAGCGTGTCGCAAGTCTGTGACAAGGGTTACTATGTCCACTTTACCAAGTCTGAGGCATTGTTGTTAAAACCTGGTTTGATCATTCCTGATGATTGAGTAGTTATGAGGGCACCAAGGAAGATTGATACCTATGTCATGGACATGAGTGTCAATGATTCTTCGATGGTGTCTACATGTTTGTTGTCAATGATTCTTCGATAGATCCTAATCTTAAATTTTTAAAAAATAGCCAAACAGGTTAGTAATACTTACTCGATATAAGGCACAACTTCAGGCACGTTTTGCAATACATAGAAATGTGCTTTCAAGATGAGTTCTGGAGAAACCTGGCCTGGTTTACCGGCAGCCAAAGGATTTCCCTCCCCATTATCATTTTCGGATGTTTTATGCTTATCTGGTGGAATGCCAATAGTCTTCATGTTTTTATGGTATTCTTTGAAAAACTCAATTGTTTCTTCTGCAATATTCTCCTTAGCAATGCATCCTTCTAGATAAGTTTTGTTTCGCACATGCCCTTTAATAACCTTAGGCTGTGTTCCAGAGATCCACTTAACAGGGGGAGGGGAGGGGAGGGAAAATGGGGTTTTTTTTGCCTGAAAATAGTCTTTCCAATTTGGAAAGACATGGAGGGGAGGGGAGGGATGGGGAGGGATTTTTAACTCGGGAACACACCGTTAATGCATCTTGCAAAGGGATACATCCACCCAAAGCATATTGGCCTACATAATTTTACCTCCCTAGTAAGGTGCACAGTTAAACGAATAATAATATCGAATAAGGATGGGCGTAAGTATTTCTCGAGCAGGAACAGTCTCACACAAAGTTCTTCTTGTTACTTATCCAGTTTTTCTACCTCGATTTCCTTGCTATATATTGATTTGAAAAAAAAAACAAAGTCGGATAATAGCATATCTTGTGGGTTCCGGCATGATAGACCGTATTATAATGGGCAAAAATTGTTGCATGATAGTTCGGAAAATTCGGTACCGCTACCCGGTACCATTTGCTGATCCCTGAGTACGGGTACCGTACAAACAACAACGGTATCATACAACTTTTTTTTTTGTTATTTTCTTCAACTTTTAATGATTTCCATTTTAATCAAGGGTAGGGAGGAGCGATGAAGTCACTGTTAACCGATATCGAATCGGTACTGGTACCAAATATACCGGTTAAAATACCGGCTTATGAAGGTAAAAACCTGTGTACCAAACCGGTACTAGAAACGCCAAAAATCGGTACCGAATTGGTACTTAAGATTTTTCGGTTCGGGAAATTCGGTACTGGTACCCAGTACCGTTTGTTCATCTCTGACGACGGGTCTTATACGAACAACATCATTACCATACAACTTTTTTTATTGATTTATCTTTAAGTGTTTTTTTCTATATTTTCTTTTTATTCTTATGGGTTCCCTGCGCAACGCGCTCGTAGTGATTCTAAAACACATATAAACACAGACTAAATAACAAAAGAAGTTCGTCACAACGCGGCGACAGTAATAAACCTAGTTATGTTAATTATTAAAGTTGACATGTTTATTTTGATAATTTTCCATAAAAAATTGTATATGTCGTTATTTTAAAGGGATTAAATCACTATTTTAAGAAGTTCTCAAGTTCTCTTTCCGTAAAACCAACTTTCAGTTAAATTTTATAGCTTTTAATAGCAAGTTTACTGTAAAAATTTTGTATGCTCACGTTTAGGCAGAATTACAACTAAATCATGATGATTGACGGTCCCCAAAATCCAAAAAATAGTAAAAGGAATTACATCCACAGAACTCTTATTGCTTGTCTTGACACTTCCTATGCTCTTACTATATATGAAGCCCTCACTCTGCTAACCTTTTCAAGCTACCTAGATCTCAACACATATAGATTTATTTTTTGGCTCAGAATTGATCTTGCATGGGTAGTTTGGTATATAATAACAATGGCATATGTCCTGAACCAGATCAAGGAGCATGGGGTATAGAAATCGTCGAGTCTGAGCCTCATGAAGTCGATAAAAGGGTGAGGGGAGCCTATTTGACATGGGAGGATGTTCGTGTGGCTGTTTCAAGTTCAAATTGGAGTGCAGGGAAAGATGAATGTAGATCCTTACTTAATGGTGTCACTGGCTATGCTAAACCAGGAGAGATTGTTGCCATTATTGGTCCTTCTGGTTGTGGCAAGTCCACTCTCCTTGATTGTCTGGCTGGTATATATTATTCCATTTTACCCTTGCATGTTTCACAAGCTTATAACCCATTTGTTAATGGCATGCATTAGGTTAAATCATTTATATAAACTTCAAGTAACTATTGATTATATATGCATATCTCATATATTTCCAAAGTATATTTTGATTAAATTTGGCATGCTAAAGTAGATCTTCCGATCCTTGGGGTATAAAATTAAGTAGATTTTCATGTTTTTACATGTACAATTACAGGGAGGCTGTCTTCAAACACGAGGCACACCGGACGGGTTCTAGTTAATGGACAAAAACGAAGGCTTACGCACCGCACTTTGGTATGAGAACAATCCTATCGCGAATAGTTTTTTGATTCAAATTCGGTAAAATAACCATTAAGACCTTTATTTACATCGGGATAGATGGTAAACGGGTAACAAGCTGCACCACTACCCCTTTTTTGATCCTTATTTACTATGAATGACCCAAAAAAATCCAAACACGTCTTATGACAAACAGGGCATATATTTGATCCTTATTTAATTATTACATACAAAAGACACATTTGATCCTTAGTTGGGATGTTTAGAGGCTACAATTTCTTGATTTTGTTACAATCACACCAACGTGGTCCTACTTACCCTACTTTTTAAAATAATTTAGGCGTATATGACTCAAGAACAAGTTTTAACATGGACTCTAACGGTTAAAGAAATGGTCTACTACTCTGCTGAACTGCAACTGCCCAAGGCCATGCCAAGATCCATGAAGAGGGAGAGAGCAGATAGAACTATAAGGGAGATGGGTCTCCAAGATTCCATGAACACAAGAATAGGAGGCTGGGGAATCAAAGGACTTAGTGGTGGCCAAAAGCGGCGTGTAAGCATCTGCTTAGAACTCTTAACACACCCTAAGCTTCTCTTGCTTGATGAGCCTACGAGTGGTCTTGACAGTGCAGCATCGTATTTTGTCATGAACCGGATTGAAAAGCTCACTAGACAATATGGGATGACAGTTTTAGCAGCCATCCATCAACCCAGTAGTCAAGTTTTTTGCCTTTTTAACAGTCTTTGTCTTCTCTCTACGGGGAAAACTATATATTTCGGTCCTACTTTTGCAGCAAATCAGGTAATCTCATTGTTTATCATGACCTGGGTTGGCTCAACCTTTTCCAAGGCACAAAGCAAATCTTAAAATTCCTAGTCCCTAAAATTTTGTTGGGTGCCGAAAGCAATTTTTTTTTCTTTCTAAAATAGTAAAGATGCCGCTGATCATGACGACTTATATTATAAAGAGATATCACAAAACCATGAAGTTAACCCATTTTTTTTTGTTATGACTAGTTTTTTGCAGTAAATGGTTTTCCTTGTCCTGATCTACAAAGCCCTTCAGATCATTTCCTGATAACTATCAACACAGATTTTGATGAGGTAGGTCATAGTTGTTTTATCTTTCACATGAACTAGGATTATGTATCCAAAGACTTAGAGTCTTCCTGGATCAAATTTCTAATAAAGAGCAGCAAGATTGTGAAGACTAAAGTTGCTGATGACTTAAAGGTTGTCACAAAATCTAACCGGTTCTTCGTTTCCCACTTTTAGGACACTGATAGTGAAAGTACTCCTGTTGAGAAAGTAATAGATGTACTTTCTGAATCCTACAAGTCCTCTGCGATATATATGGACGTTAAAAGTGAAATAGCTGCTATATGTGATCATCAGGTACATGGATCTCACTTGGTGTTGTTTATTAACCAAGGACTACACTGAATAAAGTAGCAGATAATGAAGATTGTGAATTTTGTAGGCAGAAGGCTTGACTGAGAAAACAGGAAGCCTGCAAGCTAGTTCCATTACACAGTGCCTGGTGCTTGCAGAAAGATCATTCATAAACATGTACCGTGATATAGGATATTACTGGTTACGACTTGGCATATATATTGTCTTGGGTTTTGCGGTAGGAACAATCTTCTACAATCTCAGACCAGATTTTGGCTCCATAAATGTAAGTTATATATTTTGAAGGAAACTAAAACACAATTAATTTTTACTAAACTAGGGAGAAAGTATATAAATATGAAATTGTAGTATACATCTCTTTATATAGAGAAGTTACGAATAAGTACATGAAAACCAACCATCATAATGATTTTAATTACTACATGATACACCATCATAACTAAATAAAGTGTGTGGTTGATAACTACACATATATGTTGGAATCTATTACCTATTAAATAGAGTAGATCTTTATGCTTATGTTTATATCATGTAATTTCAAATTGATGGTTCGGTGTTACCTCCACTGTTTGAAATGAACAATGCTTACACCTTAGATTATAGATTAGAATAAAAAATGGTGAGACAGTAGCATGGTTAGCCAGATTTTTGTTGCAATGTTTGTATGTTGCGTATGTAAATGATACTGCTGCAGTCGATTATGAAAATGTTATGGAATGCCAATTTGGCTTGGTTGTATAGTGTTTCAATCAATCTACATATGGATGTCAAGAACTGTTTGTTATGGTTCACAATGACAGGCAAGGATTTCAATACTCGTGTTTGTTTCTTCATTCCTATCCCTCTTGGCCATTGGTGGTTTCCCCTCATTCGTTGAGGAAATGAAGGTTTGTTGATGCATTTCATGTGGTTTTGAATAAACATAATGTGCTTGACATGAGTAACTTTTTTGACAATAATATTTCTGTAGGTTTTTCAATGGGAAAGATTAAATGGACATTATGGTGTTGGTTCATTTGTTATCAGCCATATGATCTCTTCAACTCCATACCTCCTTGTCATATCCTTGATCCCAGGAGTAATAGCTTACTCGCTTGTAGGTCTTCAAAGAGAATACGAACAATTCATATTTTTTGCACTAGTGCTCTTCGCATCAATGTTGCTCGTCGAATGCCTTATGATGATTGTAGCCACCATCGTGCCAAACTTGCTCATGGGCATCATTACAGGTGCTGGAATCCAAGGATTGATGATACTAAGTGCTGGATTTTTTCAGTTGCCAAATGATCTCCCTCAAGTAATATGGAAATACCCTATGTACTATGTTTCATTCCACAGGTATGCATTACAAGGAATGTATAAAAATGAGTTTGAAGGTCGTAAGTTTCCTGAATACTTGGGTGGTCCTCCGACCATTGATGGGGAGATGATATTGAAGGATATATTGCAAGTCGAGATGGGATACACGAAGTGGAACGATCTTGGAATCTTATTTGGAATGGTTTTTGTATATAGGATAATACTCTTCTGCACTATAAAGACAACAGAGAGGGTGAAACCTATTATTACAGCTTTCTAGTTGAGTTCTACTTGTGTAAAGTAGAATCCTTGTAGTATCTCTCTTTCGTGTTTACATATACTTTCTAAATAAAGCTAGCTTGTAACTCCAAGTACATCTTGGAACTCAAAAATATATTGGATTCAAAAGGCAACAAATATACATATAGAGAGTACTACGTACCTATGAAGCACGGGGACGCCATCTGACCTCGAGTACCCGTCCCGGGGACGGCGTGGGGACGGAAACGCGCCGGAAACGCCATGGGGACGTCCCCTGGACGCTTCCGGGAATCTAGGGACGGCAACGATACGCTTCTGGGAACATGGGGACGGCAGTTCCACGTTTCGGGGACGTTTCCTTAATAAATTTAGGGTTTTAACACAAGGATTCAGAGTAGAGGTGTAGAAGGAATCGATAAAGATGTAAAAAAAACCCAAATCGAGTGAAAGGCGCACTCCGGCCAACTTCCGGCTGGATTCAGGCCAGAATCTGCAAAATCCGGTCAAAAACCAGACGGAACTGGTAAAAACTTGTTGAAGAGGTCCCTGGTTAAGTTCTGCTTTCTTTTTTCTTTCTGCTTGCTTTTTTTCTTTCTTCTTTCATGCAAATTCTGGTAAAAAATCAGACGGAACTCCTTTCTTCTTTCCTTCTTTTTTCTTTCTGCTACTCTTTTGTATTCTGATTTCTAACCGTGAAGCTTGTGTTTGCTCTTTAAATTGTGAAAGGAAATGTGTGATTGGGTGTTTTGATATGTAAAAGATGATGGGAACATAGTAAAAGACTAAGGTGCTGTTTGTTTTTTCTGCGGGAAAAGGTCTGCAGTCTGCGGACCACATCTGCAGGCATCTGCAGGAGAAGAGGTGGACCAAATGTCTGCAGTCTGCAAGGAGAAGATGGTTTGTTTTTTCTATATAAAAACCTCTTCACACTCAACACACACAAAAAACACACAGAACATCTCTGATCTCTCTCTCTCTGTGCCTCCCTCTACCACCACAACCACCGTCCACCTCTACCACCACAACCAACCACCACCACTTCAGCCACCACCATCCCGTCGCAGCCACCACCATCCCGTCGCAACCTCCACCACCACCTAACGCTCACCACCACCACTCCCTCCTCCCTGTCGCAACCACCAAGCACCACCGCCCCCACCACAAGGGTTTCGATTTAGGGGTTTCTGAAGAGAGAGAGAGAGATCGAGGGAGGAGAGAGATCCATAGAGAGAGAGATCGAGGGGGTTTCTGAATTATGGTGGAGGTCGAGGGCCTGAGGTGGTCGTCGAGGGCCGGGGGTGGGTCGTCGAGGTTCTGGGCTGGTCGTGGAGGAGCTGGGGTGGTCTTTTAGGGGCTGGGGTGCGACGACGAGCGGTTGAGAGGGTGGAGAGGGCTCTTGTCGGACGTGGTGGGGGCGGAGAGGGTGGAGAGAGGCTGATGTCAGACGTGGTGGGGGCGGCGCCGGAGGTTGAGACGGTGGCAGAGGCGATGACGAACGTGAAGGAGGGGATGAGGGGTTGCGGCTGCTCTTGTTCTGTTTAGGGTTTGGAGAAGACTTTTGAAGTGGCCAGAAGACTTCAGTTCATATCTGCGTGAAACAGAGGTGAGGCAGAGGTTTTATTGTGAAAAGTCTTCTAAAAAACAAACAAGCTGCAAGGCTCTACATCTGCACGTGGTCTGCGTGGGGAAGACAAAAGTGGTTGAGAAGTACTTTTTCAAAAAAACAAACACCACCTAAAAGATGATGTAAATAGTGTAAAAGGTGATGTGAACAGTGTAAATTGTGCAGTAATTTGGAGTGTGCAGCCAAATTATTTGAGTTGTCAATAAAAAGTTAAATAAACTTTGAAATTATTTTCATTGGGACATTAAACTTTTTATTAGATAGATATATTTTTTTTAAGCCTCTTATATATATTTTTATTGTTTTCTAATAGTGCGATTTTTTTTTTTGTCTCCAGCGTGCGTTTTTATTGTTCAGTGTGCAAGACTCAACAAGTGGCTAGGGTGGTTTTAGTTTCGAGGTTAAATTTTGATGAAAAGAAACACATCTTCATTGATATGTCTTCTCAAGAAACACATCATCGATATATAATATATTTTTATTTTTTAATATTATTTTTTTTTTGCCGTACCCGTATCTTGTATTTTTGAGTTTTGTCGTTCCCCGTACCAGTATCGTCCCTGTACCCCAGTCTCGTACCCGTATCCGTGCTACATAGTTAGAAATCATCAAATCATCGTGATATATATGAACCGTTGCACCCATACTGGTGGAGGTTACTAACTGCACTAAATGTTAATATTATTATTACTATTAATATAATCTAGCTTCTTAAATACTAATACTTCCCCTTTAAGCTACATAGAGGTGATGCCCAATCTTTCTTTCAATCGTATCAAGTCTCAACTTGCAAGGCTTTTGTGAAAGTGTCTGCTAAGTGCTAACGGCTAAGCATATATCTTCATTCGTCTCTTCTTTATGATAAACTTGCATGCTTGTCTACATGTGTTTTTCTCTTTGACTGTAAACTTCATGTACACCGTAACCGGGTCACAATTGCCGGCTCTCTTTTGTTTCCTTCGATCGCACCCTGCTCCTCCTCTTTGTTCTCAGCCTCACAACCAAGGGGACTGCTCCCCTTTCTCGAAATCTGACACCTAAAAGCTCTGACACCAATTGTTGTTGGCAATCAGGCTCAAAAACACAAACAATGAATTTGATTTCAATCAAGATCGACTCTTTCGTCTATTATAACTATTGACATGCTAACAATAACCCCATCCCAAACACCACTTTTAATTCTATTCTAACTTTAACAAACCAGTAAAAAACATAAACTTAAATAACTTTATCTAAATATTCAAACTTTTAATTAAATACATAAAATTAAATAACTTTATCCAAAGATTCAAACTGTTAATTAAATACTAATGAATTAAATATTTTAAATCACCCTTCAACTTTCACATACAATTAAATAGAATAACATATGATGAATTTGGATTAAATAACTCACAGTCTTATTAACCTATAAAATAAAACTCTAATATTGATTACAAACTCATAACCATAATCACAACTTTGATTAGGTTTATACAGACCATCGGTACAATTAAAGATGAACTCGAACTCCAGATTAGACATTAAATAAACCCCATATGTTTATCTAAACGATTTAATTAACTATCATAAATTAAAGACAACTTATTTAATTTACGGTGGATGTATCCATACATCCCCAAAAGTATTTACACGTCCCCTAACCCTATACGCCCCTCATTGCCCAATACGCCTCAAACTGGCCCCACCAATACGCCTCTCATTGCCCAATACGTTTGAAAATGGTCCCTACCATCTAATTAATGTCAATCATTGTGTGTCAGCTAATGATTACCCAATGATTGGTATGTAATGAAGTTTATTTTGATAGAGTTTTTGTATGGGGAAGTTGTGAAATATTTATATAAGAAAATGAATATTTTTTTTATAAAATGTTGTTATAAAAAATGTGTCAGTACTATAAAACTTCATATTTTTATGAAATGAATTGTGTATTTTTTTAATAAAAAAATGTGCATATGTTTTTTATTAAGTATTATTATTAAAAACTTCATGTTTTTATGAAATGAATTGCGTATAATATAAAATGTCAAATTTTAATAAGTATTATTAAATGTCAATTTTTTTTATAAAAAGAATTGTATATATTATAACAAAGTTTTTTATTTATGAATTATTATTTTGTCTTTAATTGTCAAATTTTTTAAATGTCAAATATTTATTAAACGACTTTTATTTAGTATTACTAAATGAGTATTATTACGTCTTTAATTGTCAAACTTTTAAATTTCAAATTTTATTAAATGGGTATATTATAACGTTTTATTAAATGTCAAATTTTTTATTTATCAATTATTATTATGTGTTTAATTGTTTCCATAACGCAATATGTATGTTATAAAATGTCAAATTTTTATGTCTTTAATTGTTTTTCACTTGTCGTTTATTAACCATAACGAAACAAGAAACGTAATTCAAAATGTAATTAAACATCGTTTTATATTAATACACAAAACATGTAACTTTGATACATAATGAAACGACTAAACCCTAAACCCTAAATCGCTAATTGTTACATATTCTTGAATTCCTGTACAGGAAAACGATGGATGCAGCTTACACAATTTAAAGACAGGTCGGCTGTCTTGAAATTACGTACTGAACCCTACCTTCCAACGGGATTTCTGCTTCACATCTACCACACTGAGATGGCACAAGGGATCAGGAGGTTGGAGCAGTGGAGTTGGGATTTCCTTTATCAACCACCGTCCAGTCTTCTGCGTCCCCACGGGATGGTGAGTGTAGTGGCATTCTCATTGGTGGAAGGCTCATGAGAACACTAATGAACTCCTCTCTTGGAAGGACACGTTACGGGGCAGACTGTGTTGGCTAGCGTCACTGGGAGCTGACGAGGCAACAGGCTACTCCGATAACACGTAATCCTAGATCGGTGTTCTAGTGCATGAATATGAAATACGAACGTAGTTTCTCCATAAGGATTACGCTACCACCACCATCAAAACACCGAATTTCGATATCCTGTTAATAAAAAATACAATTTAGCATTAGACTCGGCATTCGAAAATATATTGTAAAAAAAAAAACAAAACAAAACAAATTCAAGCACCACCACAGCCGACCCACCACCACCACCACCACAGCCGACCCACCACCATCACCACCACCACCACAGCCGACCCACTACCACCACCACCCCAGCCGACCCACCACCACCACCACAACAACCCTAGCCGGCCCACCACCACCACAGCCGACCCACCACCAACACCACAGCCGACCCACCACCACCACCACCACCACCACCATAGCCGACCCACCACTACCACCACCACAACCACCCTAGCCGGCCCACCACCACCACAGCCGACCCACCACCACCACAGCCACAACCCCAACACCACCACAAACGGCCAAAATAAAACCACAAAAAAAAAAACAAACCTTGAATATTCCGACCGTATAGAGTGATACGAGAGCGAAATCTATACGAGAGACCACCTGCCGGATTTTCATCGTGTGGTCCCGAACTCAGTCCAAAAAAAACCTTTGCATATGTACTTATGACCAGCTTTGTTCGTTTTAACTATAAGAAGAAATTGAAGTTCAATGCGAAGCGTATGGGTTGATGAGTCGCATATGGAAGTGAAGTGTCATAAATGTACTTCTCAACTTTTCAGAAAAAGTAGACATATACGGGTCTCATCGGGCTATACGAGGCGTATCGGCTGAAAAGTTGTCAACCTCCGTACCCTAATACGCGCGTATGGCCGTATGAGCGGCTTATTGAGTTGTTTTTTTAAAGCTTGTATACATTTCAGAAGTTGTAAATTCAGAAATATACACCATCTTCACAATCACAATTTCACAATGGTTGTTTGCAAATGTGGTCGGACGGCTGCACTAAGAACATCTTGGACTGAAGCTATTCCCGGACGTCAATTTTACACTTGCCACAGTATGGTATGTTTTTAATCCCATACCCATGCCCGGTTATAAAAATATAAATTAAAAAAATCGGGTATATAGTCGGGTATTTTTGTCATCCTTACTTTGACACACTAATTCTTCTTCCGTATCAGCGTTCTAAGTGCAACTTCTTTGTGTGGGTCGATCCTCCCATGTGTCATCGGGCATGTGTGGTCATCAAAGGACTGATGGATACGAAGGTTGTGCTTGAAAACGAAGTCAAGTATTTGAGAGAAGAGGTTCGAATTTATAAATTGCAAGAAGCGGAATTTGAAGATAATCATTCAAGGGTTGTTCGTAAGAGGGAAAGTTGTTTGATAATCAGTTTGATTTTTTTGTGTTGTTTGTCTAGTTATTTTTCATTGTTAGTATATAAGTTTATTCAAGACATGTAATCGAATATTAGTTATAAATGTCGTTTTTTGATATTATTATAAATATTAAGTTTTTTTTTAAAATGTTGTTTTTTTATAATAAGTCGACTAAGCATAAACAACAAAACGAACAAACACTCATCAAGTTACAAATGTTTAAACATACCAAAATGAAATAAATATTTGTCCATAGATGCCCAACACAACCAAAATAAACAAAACGAAATAAATATTTGTTCATACATGCCCAAAAATGTTTAACAAAAAAAGTTCACCAAACAAATAGAAATACTAATCCTCCATGTTGTCACCGGTGTCGTCAGAATTGTAACGACTCGCCAAAAAATTTCCTAAAACGCTCCGTAAGTGAACACCCGGACCCCTGAAACCATAATGTTCATGAAAAACCAAGAAATTTAGAAATTTGGATTTCACGCGGGCCGCGTAAGACATAAGGATAGTCTACGCGGGCCGCGACAGATCGAAAATCACCGGATAAGCATGAAGGCCACGTGGCATGACACGCGTCGACCAGACGCCTACGGGGGCCGCGTAGGTGTTCCTTCGAGTTTACGCGGGCCGCGACGCGCCCCAGTTTTAGCCTATAAATAGAGGACGATAGTTTCATTTCAAATCGTTCAATTCTTTTCTTTCTCTTGATCTCTTGTTCTGTCATTCTAATATCAGAACTTCTAAATCCCGAAACTCTGCCCGTATTAGGGTAATAACTCTAATCACTAGTACGATACTTTATCCGATCGATTAAAACCAATCCAACGGATGTCTAAGTGCTGCCAATATTTGGCTATACTTTGTCATTTGTTGTGAGTTTTGATCTCGTGATTATCGTTAAAGTTGAATTGAGTAATACACTAATACGAGTTCCATTGTAGCTAGAAATTAGAACTTGTAACCAGGGAACTACTAAGCTAGAATACTTAGCGATTAAGTAAACTTAATAGTTAAGGAAAACTTAGTGGTTAAGTAAACTTAGTAGTTAAGATAACTTAGCGGTTAAGAAACCTTAATAGATAACTTAAACTTAATCAGCTAAGTAAGATTAATTAACTAAGTTAAGTATGATAAATTAATCAGTTAAGCAAGATTAATTAAGCTAAGCGAGATTAATTAAGCTAAGCGAGATTAATTAAGCTAAGCGAGATTAATTAAGCTAAGCAAGATTAATTAAGCTAAGTAAGATTAATTAAGTAAGTAAATTAAACACCTAAATAGATATACATGAAAATAAATATATATGAGATAGATAATATCAAAGGAATGTGCAAGGAATGTATAAGAAGATACATATATATATGGGTAGGAAGCTTCCTAGAAAATGTATAGGTAACTTCCTAGAAAAGCTATATGAAATTTCCTAAAAATTTCATATTTCCTACCTATAAATAGGAAGCTTAGGATTCATTTTTCTTTTCTCATTCATTCTATTCTTCTCTCTATGCGTTGGTGTTCTAACCAATAATCACCAATGCGATGTTCTGTCCGATCGATTCGGGAACCAACTAACGAATGCCAAAGTGCTGTACTTTGTGAATTTCGTTAAACGAATGCCAAAGTGATGTCTAAACAAGACTATACTTTGTGAATTTCGTTAAGGTTCTGATCTCGTGACCATCGTTAGGTTTGATGTGGTTTTACACTAATACGTATTCCACTCTGTTAAACTAAATGTTTAACCACCCGAAACTCTACACCATACTCTTACAATCAAAATGGATGCTTAATCATCAGAAGATTCAGAACCATAAAGTAGATGCTTAGAATCAAGATGCTTGTTTAAACAAGACTATATGCTAACAAAGTGGGCCATTCTCTTTTTATCAAACAATGTTTTATAATACTCCAATTGTTTTCAAAAGTTATAATTACAGGGATTAAGTCTTGGTTATCTTGAATCACTGGCAAGTGGGGTATTGTGCACATTACTAATTTCTCACGGTTAGGTTCACCAACCTAACAGTGATAATCATCACTACTTGGGTGAAAGGACCCAATAGTGGTATGACCATCGTCACCAGGGTGTGACACGGCGCCAGATAAAAATAAGATAGTAGCCATTGTAATCGCTCTTATGCTGTAATCTATAACAATGTGTCATTTTTGTACAAACTGAATGAACTCACCAGTATTTCCTACTGACCAAATATTTTTAAAACGCGTTTCAGGTAATTACAGTAGATCGGAATAAGAGTTGGATACGGCACCAAAAAGGCTTACAGAAGTGGCTTAATTTATCAATTAAATTAAATAAAGAAAAGTTGTTTTAAGTATTCGGGTTTATCCCATATTAAAGCTACCTTTCAAAACATGATTTTATCCCATCTATTTAATAAATAAAATCCGGTGTTTTCTAAACTCTGATATTTTTCCTAACTCACGGTCCTGATGAAATTTCCGCTGCACTACTTTTCAAAATAACCACCGGTACCACTGAACTGGTTCGCGGCTCCCGATTCCGTCCAGGGTGGGGTCGGGGGTCATGACAGGAGTGGTATCAGAGCCACTTGTTTAAGCAATTAGGTGTTGTAATAAAATACCTAAGTTTAAACGAAGAGTTAGGAACTTGATATTTTCTGGTAGCACTCAGGATAGTATTTAGACTTGAACTTAAGAAAGATGCCTTAATATGAGCTTCAAGATGAGCTAATTACTTGTATGAGTATAATTTGATAGATATTGGTATGCCGTAAGAATAATGATTAGAACATTGCAAAGTACGATAAATAAGCAATAACACTTAATTGCTGTTAATTCTTGTTTATTGATACTACTTGGTCTAGAATAAGATATGTTATGGGAATACAAATTTCCTTGATTCTGGATGAAAGCCTTAATAAAAGAGGCACTTTTAAAATCTTGAAAAAAATACTACTTATGGGAAACATAATAATTACCTCTCCGGCGAGAACCGGGCAAGATGAGGTTACCTCTCCAGCTAGAACCGGGTAAGAAGGAGTATAATATGTCAAACAAGTGATAAAATTCCCTAAATAGTACCATGACCTGATGTCTGACTTGTTTTTGGAAAAATTAATATGTTAAATACATTGACCTTATGAATGGTATGTATGATTATATAGATATGTATATCTATAAGGAATTCCAAAAGCCATAACGATTGACAATTTAAAATAAATCACGAACATAAGTGTCAATAATAATACTAGATTTCTTTATCAGGAATCTCTTGCATATATCTATAATTCCAATATCAAACATTATTTCGTTTGAACATCTACCTCGTAACTCATCCGACAATATAATCAATGGAAACCCTTTAAGTTGAGACACCATCAAAAGTATAAGAATTTCCAATGTGTTACCATAGACTATTAACGGAAGTAAGAAGCATGTAAAGTTGTGCTAGTACACAAGAAAACACATGAAACTTAAGTTATACGTCCACAGAAGTCGAAGTATATCACACACGACTTTCAAGGCAAGACCTTTGGAAAATATAATTGGGCATGACGACACCAATGCGAATCCCGTCAGTGGAAGAACTACTAATCAAAAAGCAGCACTTGGCCACGTGATCCTACAAACGACATGAAGCATGCTGAGGTACGATAGAACAAGATTTCACAACAATCGGTGCATAGTCTAATCCAATTCTTGACGCTGCAAAAGAAGTCACATACCTTTACAATCCCCCTATTTCATTTTATTCGACATTCCCTGGTAATGTCACTTAACAACGGTTATCACACAAAATTCCAGATAAAATTCTTAAATTCCTTTTGTTAAAATTCAGACCTCTGCACATAGTAAATAGACTTTTGCATTTCTACTCTCCTAATGGTCATCATGAGGATTTCTTTCATAATCGTGAATATTTATTTGGTTGTTTCATTTCTTGGTAAATCCACACGTTACACATGCACTGTTTGTTGCGCATGTGGTTAGTTTGAATTATGAAGACCATGGGAGGGCTTCATTCCAATTTGTTGTTTTATTAAAACTCACATATCGTTCCGCTATACTTGATCTTTGCATTGTAAACCGGGTTTTTTGCAAAACGATGACTCTTTGATATCGAATCGACGAATTTCTTGAAAAACTCGATTTTCTTTTGAATGGTATACATGGTTTTTGTTGTAACCATGTCAGAACTTTCTTATTGATACATGAACTCGTTATGTTTAAACCAAGTTCCATTGTTTGAACTTGCTCGCAATACGTATTCAATTCAAGGTCCCGTATGATAGATTAAGGTCATCATATTCGAATTAATCCTAACAAGCCCTTCAATTACTTTGAACCATAACAGGCTTGTTTGGTCTTCGACTTCATCAAATCGTTTCTTTGATCACGATCACCTTGTGGTGACGTTTTCACAAAATTGAAGCTTGCGCTAATCTCGTTTGCACACATCATAAACGGATTTAATTATTTATTTATTTATATTGAATCCGCTTTGTTAGTTTATCCTATAAAAGCAATCTTAACACAATCGTGTGCTAAGATAATGATACACAAATTTATGTCATATTTCAGTATATCTCTTAATGGTTCTTACAGCATCAATCAAGCCTTTCGTGATATTTATTGCTTTATCATCTTCAATCGAAAAACATTATTCAATTGTCTCAATTTCAATCGAAAATCCTACTAGATTTGTTTAAAACAAACATTCGGACTTACTTCATTTAATTTAAAACACGGTGAACTTGTCCAGTCACCGCTATTATTATTTCGATCACTACGACACCTTGTGGCGTCGGGTATAGACTTGTAGCTTAAGCTAATCTATATATATATATATATATACCTTTCGCTTAACTCATCCTTGAAAGTGGTCTTAATAAAACTATGTGTTAAGACAATGATACACTAAACTCTGTTGTATATCAGTGTATCCTTGTAATTCGATAAATGTCAACCCATTGATTTTTCTCATATCATAATTCAATAGTTGACAAATCATTTGCGTACTTCTAATTCATTCGAGCTTGTTGATTCTGAGTCTTCCTCAGTTGACAATCAAAGTAAATTTTCTATTGACAGTAAATTCTATTGTTTCTAAAAAAATCATTCACAACTTGTAAACATTCACTTGAACCTAATCACCTTAGAAACTATATCATTTCATCTCATTCATTTGACATCGACTTCTTGAACTAATTCAGTTAAACCATTGAGCCCTACTTATTGTAAAACACGTATTCATTTGAACATATCTTAAAGTTGTTCCTATTGACTAAGACATGACATAACTCCAAAAGAGATACCGTAGCCCAAATCTCGAGGACGAGATTTAAAACAAGGTGGGGAGGATGTAACGACTCTCCCAAAAATGTCCTAACACGCTCCGTAAGTGAACACCCGGACCCCTGAAACCATAATGTTCATGAAAAACCAAGAAATTTAGAAATTTGGATTTCACGCGGGCCGCGTAAGACATAAGGATAGTCTACGCGGGCCGTGACAGATCGAAAATCAACGGATAAGCATGAAGGCCACGTGGCATGACACGCGTCGACCAGACGCCTACGCGGGCCGCGTAGGTGTTCCTTCGAGTTTACGCGGGCCGCGACGCGCCCCAGTTGCAGCCTATAAATAGAGGACGATAGTTTCATTTCAAATCGTTCAATTCTTTTCTTTCTCTTGTTCTCTTGTTCTGTCATTCTAATATCAGAACTTCTAAATCCCGAAACTCTGCCCGTATTAGGGTAATAACTCTAATCACTGGTACGATACTTTATCCGACCGATTAAAACCAATCCAATGGATGTTTAAGTGCTGCCAATATTTGGCTATACTTTGTCATTCGTTGTGAGTTTTGATCTCGTGATTATCGTTAAAGTTGAATTGAGTAATACACTAATACGAGTTCCATTGTAGCTAGAAATTAGAACTTGTAACCAGGGAACTACTAAGCTAGAATACTTAGCGATTAAGTAAACTTAATAGTTAAGGAAAACTTAGTGGTTAAGTAAACTTAGTAGTTAAGATAACTTAGCGGTTAAGAAACCTTAATAGATAACTTAAACTTAATCAGCTAAGTAAGATTAATTAATTAAGTTAAGTATGATTAATTAATCAGTTAAGCAAGATTAATTAAGCTAAGCGAGATTAATTAAGCTAAGCGAGATTAATTAAGCTAAGCAAGATTAATTAAGCTAAGGAAGATTAATTAAGTAAGTAAATTAAACACCTAAATAGATATACATGAAAATAAATATATATGAGATAGATAATATCAAAGGAAGGTGAAAGGAAGGTATAAGAAGATATATATATATGGGTAGGAAGCTTCCTAGAAAATGTATAGATAACTTCCTAGAAAAGCTATATGAAATTTCCTAGAAATTGAAATTTCATATTTCCTACCTATAAATAGGAAGCTTAGGATTCATTTTTCTTTGCTCATTCATTCTATTTTTCTCTCTATACGTTGGTGTTCTAACCAATAATCACCAATGCGATGTTCTGTCCGATCGATTCGGGAACCAACTAACGAATGCCAAAGTATTGTACTTTGTAAATTTCGTCAAACGAATGCCAAAGTGCTGTCTAAACAAGGCTATACTTTGTGAATTTCGTTAAGGTTCTAATCTCGTGACCATCGTTAGGTTTGATGTGGTTTTACACTAATACGTATTCCACTCTGTTAAACTAAATGTTTAACCACCCGAAACTCTACACCATACTCTTACAATCAAAATGGATGCTTAATCATCAGAAGATTCAGAACCATAAAGTAGATGCTTAGAATCAAGATGCTTGTTTAAACAAGACTATATGTTAACAAGGTGAGTCATTCTCTTTTTATCAAACAATGTTTTACAATACTCCAATTGTTTTCAAAAGTTATAATTACAGGGATTAAGTCTTGGTTATCTTGAATCACTGGTAAGTGGGGTATTGTGCACATTACTAATTTCTCACGGTTAGGTTCACCAACCTAACAGTGATAATCATCACTACTTGGGTGAAAGAACCCAATAGTGGTATGACCATCGTCACCAGGGTGTGACACGGCGCCAGATAAAAATAAGATAGTAGCCATTGTAATCGCTCTTATGCTGTAATCTATAACAATGTGTCATTTTTGTACAAACTGAATGAACTCACCAGTATTTCTTGCTGACCAAATTTTTTTAAAACGCGTTTCAGGTAATTACAGTAGATCGAAATAAGAGTTGGATACGGCACCAAAAAGGCTTACAGAAGTGGCTTAATTTATCAATTAAATTAAATTAAGAAAAATTGTTTTATGTATTCGGGTTTATCCCATATTAAAGCTACCTTTCAAAACATGATTTTATCCCATCTATTTAATAAATAAAATCCGGTGTTTTCTAAACTCTGATATTTTTCCTAACTCACGGTCCTGGTGAAATTTCCACTGCACTACTTTTTTAAATAACCACTGGTACCACTGAACTGGTTCGGGGCTCCCGATTCCATCCAGGGTGGGGCCGGGGGTCGTGACAAGAATCATCCCCACCACCTGTTATATGGATCTGCGTAGCGGACATGCCTGCCTCCTTGTCGGTACCCGGATAAACTCGTTGATGTGGCAGGGGTCGAACCTGGATAAATTGTTGACCCAAGCTTCTACCAGCAATACATAGCCCGACCACTTATAAATATTTCCGACACCCTAGAATATTTTAAATTGTCCCAATATGTCTTTAAATACACCCTATACGTGAAAACGGGCCTCAAATATATTAAATAGTATTTAATATAATTAAAAATCTGATTTTTAAGCTGAGGCGGGCCGCGTAGACCCACCCCAACCCTTACGCGGGAGGTATCAAGATTAAAACCTGATTTCGTTGGTTTTCTTAAGTTTAGGCGGGCCGCGTAAGATCCCCTTAAGTAAACGCGGGCCGCGTGAGATCAAGATAGTGGTGCAGCCCGGCGATGACACGTGTCATCATCGTGGCGAGTCTAGGCGATGACCCGGATCACCTAAACCCTACCCGGGCTACGACGCGGGCCGCGTAAGCCTTTGCTTACTTTTACGCGGGCCGCGTGAGAAACATAATTCAGCACTATATAAAGGAGCCATCGGTTTCAACCAGAAATCGTTCATTTCTTTTTTGTGTCTCGACTTTCTGAAGATATAAGCATAATATTCGAGTATGATACCCCCTAATTAGCGAGTTTCTGCTCCATTGTAAGTATTATAACCCCAGTTTCGTATTAGATACGCTGCCCGATTGATTTAGGATTCCGTAACAACTGTCGTGGTTCTGCCCGACGTAGTTGTTGGAATACCGTCTCGGGGAGGGTATCATTAATATTTTCAAAGGGATTATCATACTAACCTATGTACAATTGTGTAAATTATAGATTAATCCCAGGAAACCCTTACGCAAAGTCTAAGATAGCAATGTGAGTTTATCCTCTTTTTGTAAACCTTTTTGTGAACTGTTTTATAAAACCTTAAATGTTTTACAATGTGATTAAGCGATGATTGAGTCTTTGTAGTTCTTCAATTACTGCCGGTATGTTGGGGTTTTGTATACAAAATTTACTACATTGTGAGTAGTAAGTCAGGACGACAATACGTTACCATTGGACAACGAGTTAGCCAATGTGTAATATGACCCACCAGCCAGGATTGACAGTACTGAATGAGTAATTGTGTAGAAATAAACAATGTGATCGCTCTCAATACTGTGTTAATTGATAAAATGTTCTTGATTAAACTGGGTTTCACTCACCAGTATTTCCCACTGACGAATGTTTTTAAAACGTGTTTCAGGTAACACAATGTGACAGCCAATTAGTAGAAAGCCAGCTGGAGAGCACTGAAGGCTTGGGAAAACTGTGGCTATAAAAGTTACCTAAAAGACGATGTTTTAAATTCAATAAAATATGGTTTATCCCTATAAACATGTTGTAATAAGAAACTTGGGTTTTTTTTCCCATGTGATTATTAATATCAAATATGGTGGTTTTACTCTGATAAACATTTCCTAACTACGGTCCTGATTTAATTTCCGCTGCCAAATTAACCAACTGATACCACCAAAATTCTGAGTTCACGTCCGCCCGTTCCCGGGATAGATAAGGGATCGGGGGTTGCGACAGAAGGTGGTATCAGAGCCTAGCCACTGGTCTAAGCCAAAGAAGTGTTCTGCTGACACTTAATGTAACATCTGTGTTTGTAATCATTGTGAACAGTTCTATTATCAATAAAACAATGTTATTTGATCCCAATGTTTGTTTGGTTATGTTTTACATTTTTCATGTTTTGACTTTTATTCAATTTCAAACTCTACATCGCTTTCTGGAGAGTTATACGCAAACTGATGCGTAAACGTAATCAGTTTAATGCGACAAATACTCCGGAACATCAACATATTCTTAACATACCATAAATAACCTTTACATAGCTTAGAAATAGGCTTTGAGGGGTTCGGTATGCTAAAATAAACTTTTGGGTCATTCAGGGACTAAAAGCGTCAAAAAGTGCACAAGTTTGCATTTTCGCGCATAACTTACGTTCTGAATACAACCGGACATCCAAAAATTTATGTAAGCACTAAAATATTTTATTTTAGTGTTTGGCATAAGAAAAATCCATCCGTCGCGTCATTTGGATCGTTTTTCGCGCTTATGCGCATTCCGTCGTAATTAAGCGATCATCGCGATCGTACGACCAAACGAACCAACATCCGGCATATTTTTTAGCATGTTTCATGTCCACAATGTTTAGGCATCATTTTGGGGCCTTAAAGTTGGCTTAACAGGCCTTAAACGTGTCGGAAATAGCTTAAACACATAACAGGGACTGAAACTGTCATTTTTGAAAGTTTGTTTCTGACCAGAGAGGCCAGGCGGCCCGCGTAAGTTTAGTGACTCCCTTTCTGCGGCCCGCGTCAGGTTCCCAGATCAGATAAGAACAATTAATCAGCGGATTACAGTTGTTAAACTCCCAACCACACACCCACACTTGCCCTTTCAGTTCATGAGAGGCCATTTTTAGTTACCACAACTTTCCAACAGGTGTACGCCTTGGATTCGATCACGATTTCCAAGAAACGATCCTAACGGTTCGGGAAATCCTATAAATACCCACATCCCCCAACTTCAAAACCCACTAGAATCTGATTTGAGAAGCTCTAAGTTGAGACCTTTGTTTCATACCTGAGCTACTTGAATCAAGATTAGCATTCGGGGACCCTTTGTAAGTATTCCTTCGTTTTTTATTGCTTTTCGAGTCCGAAAGTCAAACTTTGTTTGACTTTCTGCGTTGACCAGTTTATGGTCAATGCGAAGTTCGTTTGAACTTCGCAATGTGATTGTAATCACGATGGTTATAGTCCCTTGGGACTATGCCTACTGATTACCACGTTGTCTAGGGTCGTAAGGGTAAGCGATCTAATAAATCGCTTATACCTTCGAACCCGACCCATTTGGTCGATCATTAGGATCCGACCAAATACATTAGGTGACCATAGTAGGTAGTGAATAACCTTCCGAGGTTATACCTTATGGTCACGACGTTTAAGTAGTTGTATGATAGGTAGTTTATATGCCTTAGGTAAATTACCAAAATACCCCTTTGATGCCAAAATTCATTATAAACATATGTGCCATAACTTTTGACATCTAAACTGATTTGGCGACAATATTAGGCATGTTAAGGCATATTCTACTTGTCATAGGACTAGTTAGGCGGTCCGAACGCATTTCACTCGAACGACGCGTTAAAGTAGCATAAGCTACCTAAACGGGTCGTAATGGGTCGTAAGCACTTAGGTTAGGTTTCATTTAGTATGTAGGCTTTGTTAAACCATATGACACAAGTCTCCATACTCGTTTGGTTTATGAACCCTCATTCTATCTAAATCCTCCGATATAGGTCCGGTTTATTAAGATAGTTACCTATATTAGGTGTCGTTTGATATCCGTGATCTCTAGCATTGCTTGGTGGTTATCTTAGGACTTCTGAGCAATCTCAAGTGAGTACATAGACCCCTCTTTTACTGTTTTCCAAACTGTTTTGGGGTGAAACACATGTGCCTACTTGTTACTTTCGTGCTTTCCTGCTTTCACATCCTATACTTGCTATGTTCATTAGTACACTTATAGTACACGATTTCATTGTGTTCATGCTATGTATGCCCATTGTGTGCATATTTAGTACATTGTTTTACATTACATTTCATGCTATGTATGCCCATTGTGTGCATATTTAGTACATTGTTTTACATTACATTTCATGCTATGTATGTCCATTGTGTGCATACTTAGTAAATTGTTTTACATTACATTCCATGCTAGGTACGCCCATTGTGTGCATACTTAGTAAATTGTTTCACATTACATTCCATGCTAGGTACGCCCATTGTGTGCATACTTAGTACAGTTGTTTTCATAACATGTTAACATTTTGGTATGACATTTGGGTTGTTTAAAATGGAACAATACATTGATTAACATTAGCTACGCCGTTCGTTAGTAGGAAGTGGTACCATAGGAATTGACAACTCCCGTTCCTGAAATCCTGGGTTTGTTTGGATTGGAAGGAATGACCGAATTCGATACACATAACTTAGATAAACCTTTAATTTGTTTAAGGGTTTATCGCCACATTCTCAAGGCTTAGATGTATGCATTTTCACAATACCGCATAAATGTTTGTATCAGTATAGCATGCATTTGTTCCACAAAACATAACTTTGATTTAAACCATGTTTTACTTCAATACCTTGTTTTTGTGCATTTTACTTATGGTTTAGTTGATATATTTCACTTACCATACATGATACTTTTGGGTACACATTACATGATCTACATTAAACATAAACAATTTGACATTGATATACACATTTAGTGGTTTACATTGGACATAGACATTTCGATATGGTTTACACATTAACACATGACAATTTATTTATACATAACCAATTTACATTGGTGGTTGGTTTGAGTAAGTGATTTGAGTAACGAGGCGTGTGTAATATGATACTAGCATGGTGGATACGCCGCTGGTACTTCCTATATATAAGTGGTTGTATGACATTACATGTCGTAGCGTTACTTAAATCATTTCAATATTTGACATATTACGCTTTACATAAACAACTTATTTTCACAAGACATTGATTTACAAAACAACTTATCTTATACAAACTCATTTTACTTGGTTATTCATTTAACCTTACAGTATTCTCTTATTTATACATATCATCGCTTTTTGAATGATTTACAAAACAAAACAATTTACAAGGTTCATGACTAAACTTTATTAAACGTTTTCTTAAACTTACAAGTCATGAACCCTATTTTCACAAATCCTATGTATCTCACAGGCATTTTTATGCTGACGTACCTATTTTCACATGTGTTTTCAGGAGCTATTGCGTAGGATGATGATCATGACACTAGGACAGACCTGTGCCTCAGAGACTAAAAAAGAAGATAGACTAGTTTAATTATGTTATGAACTCTTTGTTTTCCTGTTTAAGACAATATGACACTCTTGTTTAATAAATAAAATATAACTTTGTATGCCATGGTTGTGAAACAATTAATTCTGTTACAACACCCCCCGACGTTTCCGCCACGTTTTGTATGTTCTACGTGGTCGGGGTGTGACAGAAGAGTTGGTATCAGAGCCAATGGTTATAGGGAATTAGGTTATTAGTAATTCTTTGACCTAGACTATAACCTTTCTAGGACCCTAACACAAGTTATCTTGTGTTTAGATCTTAAAACATGCACATCACCTATCCTTAGGTGATTATCAAAACAAGAACCCAATTTTCCGAAACGATTTTTGAAAAACAATCATCTGTTTTTGGATGATTTATTATAAGGTTTTGAACCCTCTATTACAAGGTTTTGAACCCTCTGTTATATGGTTTTGAACCCTTCCAGTTTGGTTTTTGGCCTTGTGCCTTCAAATTTTCAAAATCTCGTCAAAGTTTTGGGTTCTAAATAGTGTGAACACGTGCCAACTGGAAGAGTGAATGCCTGTACCCTGGGTTTTCTGTCTAAGGCTAGAGTGTTTGTACAAATCCACATAATCGGACCAGTCACTCTTACCTGGTAACTCTTGGGGTGAGTGTTCACTTATAGGCGAGCATGTCTTCGCGATACATTATTTTTGACCCATTTACTTTGATTAGTCACTGTGTGTCTTTGTTTGCTTTGTGATGCGGACGAATGACCACCATCTTTGCTTTTGTTGATTTTGTTTCATCTCATTCTCTTCATCCAATCATCTCACTCGTTTCCTTTCATGTTTCCTCTTTTAGAATGCCTCCTCGACGCGAAAACCAGATAGCGACTGCCGAACTGGCAGAAATCATTGCGCAGCAGATGGCAGCTCAATTCCCAAACCTCTTTGCTCAATGGAACCAAGCCAACAACAACAACAATGCTCCATGCAAATACAAGGATTTTAACTCGGCTAAACCACTCAAGTTTAGTGGTTCTGAAGGAGCGACTGGGCTTCTTCAATGGTTCGAGAGCATTGAGAATACTTTTCGCCACGTGCAGTGTCCTGACAATCGCAAGGTCGAGTTTTCTTCGAGTGTGTTTCAGAAGAGGGCTCTCACATGGTGGAACGGGGTTATGAGAGACCGTGGAGCAGAAGTTGCTCTAGCACAAACTTAGGCTGAACTTAGGGCCCTTATGATGAGGGAGTTCTGTCCTCGTCATGAACAGCGAGCTTTGGAGAGAGAGTTCGATGACTTGAAACAAGACAGTGGCGAGCACAGGGCATATACTGATAGATTTGAGGAATTGACTCTGCTTTGCCCGACTATGGATACCCCACTCGACAAGGCTATCGAAAGGTACATCGACGGCCTACCTGACTCAGTACAAGACATCATTACTGGTAGTAACCCTGCCACACTCCGTCAGGCTATCGAGTTAGCAGCGACATTGACTGAGTCGCAGATTCGGAAGAATAAGTTACACAGGAAGGGTGACAAGGGCAAGAAACAGTCGTCTGACAAGGAAGATAGCAAGAAAGGTCAAAACAAGAATGGAAAGAATTCTGGTTCTTCGAGAGGGTCAAGGAAGCGTAAGGCTTCCCAAAATTTTGCTGTCACTGCCCAAGCTAACCAGGCAGCTCCCAACCAACCCGCACAGCCTCCAGCGAAGAAACCCTATTCAGGGAATGCACCTTTTTGCAATAGATGCAACAGTCACCATCAGCCTCAACATCAGTGCCGTTTCTGTAATAACTGTGGAAAGTCGGGTCATCTTGCCAATGTTTGTCGATTTGCTCAGAATCGGGCAGTTCAGAACCCGGCTCAACAAGTTGCTCAGCAACAGGGTCAAGCTGCACGACCACACTACCCACCAGGTTCTTGTTATAACTGTGGGGATCTGACCCACTACCGTAATCAATGTCCAAGATTGGTGAATGCGAATCCAGTTCAGGCCCCGGCTCGAGGTCGAGTCTTCAACATGAATGCCCAAGAGGCGCAGGCGGACGATAACATGGTGAACGGTATGTTCCTTATTAATAATCAGCCTGCATCTGTTCTTTTCGATTCTGGTGCCGACAAGAGTTTTGTGTCATTGTCTTTTGAGCCAATGCTTCACGTGTCTAGAACGAAACTAGGAAAACCCTTGACAGTAGAAGTTGCTAATGGTGAACCCATTGTTCTTGATTCTGTTCTACGCAACTGCCAGTTGAACCTTAACGACCATCTTTTTCCTATCAACCTCACGCCTATGCAACTTGGAAGCTTCGACGTCATTGTGGGTATGGATTGGTTATCCAAGCATCACGCAGAGGTGGTTTGTTTCGAGAAGATCGTTCATGTGCCGCTTTCGACAGGCGAGATCCTACAGGTTCAAGGTGAGAAACCGTCTGGTGGTCTCAAGCTCATGTCTTGTTTTAAAGCTCGGAAATATCTGCGGAAGAACTATGTGGTCTTCTTAGCACATGTTACAGCAGATAAAGGCAAGGGTAAGTCTATTTCAGATATTCCTCTCGTTCGGGATTATTCTGAAGTTTTCCCTGAAGAGTTACCTGGTCTTCCCCCAGCACGCCAAGTCGAGTTCCGCATTGATCTCGTACCTGGTCCAAATCCCATTGCCAGAGCTCCATATCGTCTTGCACCATCTGAGATGCAAGAGTTGTCTAAGCAGCTTCAGGAGCTCTCTGACAAAGGTTTTATACGTCCTAGCTTTTCACCTTGGGGTGCTCCCGTTCTTTTTGTCAAGAAGAAGGATGGATCCTTTAGGATGTGTATCGATTATCGTGAGCTTAACAAGCTTACCATCAAGAATCGATATCCCCTACCGCGCATAGACGATCTCTTTGATTAGTTACAGGGCGCTTCTTATTTTTCGAAGATTGATCTGCGTTCTGGGTATCATCAACTTCGTGTGCATGAAGAAGATATTCCCAAGACAGCTTTCCGCACTCGTTATGGGCATTATGAGTTCACAGTCATGCCATTCGGTTTGACTAATGCTCCTGCTGTTTTCATGGACTTAATGAATAGGGTCTGCAAACCTTATTTGGACCAGTTCGTCATTGTTTTTATTGACGACATCTTGATTTATTCTAAGACGCGAGCTGATCACGAGCAACATCTTCGTCTTACTCTAGAACTCCTAAAGAAAGAGCAACTTTTCGCCAAATTCTCCAAGTGTGAATTCTGGCTTAAAGAAGTTCAATTCTTAGGACATATTATCAACGAACAAGGTATTCATGTAGATCCCTCCAAGATCAGTGCGATTAAGGATTGGGATACGCCTACTACTCCTACTGAAGTTCGTTCTTTTCTTGGTCTAGCGGGTTATTACTGCCGCTTCATTGAGAATTTCTCAAAGATTGCAGTTCCTCTAACTGCTCTAACTCAGAAGAACAAGCCATTTGACTGGGGATTCAAACAAGAGGAAGCTTTTCAAAACTTGAAGCAGAAGCTTTGCGACGCGCCTGTTCTGACTTTTCCTGAGGGCAATGATGATTTCCTCGTTTATTGCGATGCATCTAAATTGGGTCTTGGCTGTGTTCTGATGCAAAGGAACAAAGTCATAGCATATGCATCGAGGCAGTTGAAGATACATGAGAAGAACTACACCACTCATGATCTTGAGTTGGGTGCAGTTGTTTTCGCTCTAAAGATCTGGAGACACTATTTGTACGGTACAAAATGTGTGGTTTTCACGGACCACAAAAGTCTTCAGTATATCTTCAATCAAAAAGAACTCAACATGAGGCAACGACATTGGGTCGAGCTTCTAAACAACTATGACTGCGAAATTCACTACCATCCTAGTAAGGCGAATGTCGTAGCCGATGCATTGAGTTGTAAGGAACGTACTAAGCTTCATTGTGTTCGTGTTCAATCTGTTATTCAAGCTCGGCCTGATATCCAAGCCCGCATTTCTCAGGCTCAACAATCTTGTGTTTCACAAGGTTTGATGTATAGGGAATTTCCCTATCACATAACACCTGATCTGGAACTGAAGGACAATGGATCGTATTACTTCATGGACCGTTTGTGGGTCCCAAGACAGGATGATCTTCGTACCTTGCTTATGGATGAAGCCCATAAGTCTCGTTATTCTATTCATCCGGGCTCAGATAAGATGTATAAGGATCTTCGTATTCAGTATTGGTGGCCTGGTATGAAGAAAGACATTGCCTTATACGTATCAAAATGCCTTACTTGTCTTAAGGTTAAGGTTGAACATCAGCGTCCTTCGGGTTTATTGGTGCAACCAGAGATCCCAGTTTGGAAATGGGAAAACATTACTATGGATCTTGTTACCAAACTTCCACGCACAAAGAAAGGTCATGATGCCATCTGGGTAGTCGTTGATCGTCTTACTAAGTCAGGGCATTTCTTGCCAATCCGTGAGGATTTTTCTGCTGACAAACTTGCTAAAATCTATGTGGATGAAATTGTAGCTCGACATGGTGTTCCTTTGAACATCATTTCTGACAGAGATGCTCGTTTCACTTCTCATTTTTGGAGAACCATGCAATCTGCTATGGGGACCCAACTTAATCTGAGCACAGCTTATCATCCGCAAACGGATGGTCAATCTGAGAGAACAATCCAGACTCTGGAGGATATGCTTAGAGCTTGTGTGATCGACTTTGGTGGTAGTTGGGATTCACATCTTCCGTTAATTGAATTCTCCTACAACAACAGTTATCACACCGGCATCAAAACGGCTCCTTTCGAGGCTCTGTATGGTCGAAAATGTCGTTCACCAGCCTGCTGGAATGAGATCGGCGAGGCTCAACTTACTGGACCTGCCCTCATTTTAGAGACAACAGATAAGGTTAAGAAAGTTCGTGATAACCTTTAGACAGCTAGAAGCCGTCAAAAGAGTTACGCGGACCCAAAACGCAAGCCCTTGGAATTTCAAGTCGGTGATCGAGTATTACTTAAGGTCTCACCTTGGAAAGGTGTGATCAGATTTGGAAAGAAAGGAAAACTTGCACCTAGATACGTTGGACCATTCAAGATCGTCGAAAGAATCGGTAAGGTAGCCTACAGACTTGAGTTACCTCCTGAACTTGGAAATGTTCATCCAACTTTTCACGTGTCCAATCTCAAGAGGTGTTTAGCTGATGAGAACCTCCACATACCACTTGACGAAATTCGTGTTGATAAAACACTGAAATTTGTTGAGAAGCCAGTGGAAATCATGGAACGTGAAGTCTAGTGGCTTAAACGCAAGCGCATTCCTTTGGTCAAAGTTCGCTGGGAAGCTAAACGTGGACCCGAGTTTACTTGGGAACGCGAAGATCAAATGAAGGCGAAATATCCGCATCTTTTCCCACGAGTTTCCTATAAATAAATTTCGGGACGAAATTTCCACAAGTAGGGGAGACTGTAACATCTGTGCTTGTAATCATTGTGAACAGTTCTATTATCAATAAAACAATGTTATTTGATCCCAATGTTTGTTTGGTTATGTTTTACATTTTTCATGTTTTGACTTTTATTCAATTTCAAACTCTACATCGCTTTCAGGAGAGTTATACGCAAACTGATGCGTAAACGTAATCAGTTTAATGCGACAAATACTCCAGAACATCAACATATTCTTAGCATACCATAAATAACCTTTACATAGCTTAGAAATAGGCTTTGAGGGGTTCGGTATGCTAAAATAAACTTTTGGGTCATTCAGGGACTAAAAGCGTCAAAAAGTGCACAAGTTTGCATTTTCGCGCATAACTTACGTTCTGAATACATCCGGACATCCAAAAATTTATGTAAGCACTAAAATATTTTATTTTAGTGTTTGGCATAAGAAAAATCCATTCGTCGCATCATTTGGATCGTTTTTCGCGCTTATGCGCATTCCGTCGTAATTAAGCGATCATCGCGATCGTACGACCAAACGAACCAACATCCGGCATATTTTTGAGCATGTTTCATGTCCACAATGTTTAGGAATCATTTTAGGGCCTTAAAGTTGGCTTAACGGGCCTTAAACGTGTCGGAAATAGCTTAAACACATAACAGGGACTGAAACTGTCATTTTTGAAAGTTTGTTTCTGACCAGACAGGCCAGGCAGCCCGCGTAAGTTTAGTGACTCCTTTTACGTGGCCTGCGTCAGGTTCCCAGATCAGATAAGAACAATTAATCAGCAGATTACAGCTGTTAAACTCCCAACCACACACCCACAATTGCCCTTTCAGTTCATGAGAGGCCATTTTAAGTTACCACAACTTTCCAACAAGTGTACGCCTTGGATTCGATCACGATTTCCAAGAAACGATCCTAACGGTTCGGGAAATCCTATAAATACCCACATCCCCCAACTTCAAAACCCACTAGAATCTTATTTGAGAAGCTCTAAGTTGAGACCTTTGTTTCATACCTGAGCTACTTGAATCAAGATTATCATTCGGGGACCCTTTGTAAGTATTCCTTCGTTCTTTTATTGCTTTTCGAGTCCGAAAGTCAAACTTTGTTTGACTTTCTGCGTTGACCAGTTTATGGTTAATGCGAAGTTCGTTTGACCTTCGCAATGTGATTGTAATCACGATGGTTATAGTCCCTTGGGACTATGCCTACTGATTACCACGTTGTCTAGGGTCGTAAGGGTAAGCAATCTAATAAATCGCTTATATCTTCGAACCCGACCCATTTGGTCGATCATTAGGATCCGACCAAATACATTAGGTGACCATAGTAGGTAGGGAATAACCTTCCGAGGTTATACCTTATGGTCACGACGTTTAAGTAGTTGTATGATAGGTAGTTTATATGCCTTAGGTAAATTACCAAAATACCCCTTTGATGCCAAAATTCATTATAAACATATGTGCCATAACTTTTGACATCTAAACTGATTTGGCGACAATATTAGGCATGTTAAGGCATATTCTACTTGTCATAGGACTAGTTAGGCGGTCCGAACGCATTTCACGCGAACGACGCGTTAAAGTAGCATAAGCTACCTAAACGGGTCGTAATGGGTCGTAAGCACTTAGGTTAGGTTTCATTTAGTATGTAGGCTTTGTTAAACCATATGACACGAGTCTCCATACTTGTTTGGTTTACGAACCCTCATTCTATCTAAATCCTCCGATATAGGTCCGGTTTACTAACATAGTTACCTATATTAGGTGCCGTTTGATATCCCTGATCTCTAGCATTGCTTGGTGGTTATCTTAGGACTTCTGAGCAATCTCAAGTGAGTACATAGACCCCTCTTTTACTGTTTTCCAAACTGTTTTGGGGTGAAACACATGTGCCTACTTGTTACTTTCGTGCTTTCCTGCTTTCACATCCTATACTTGCTATGTTCATTAGTACACTTATAGTACATGATTTCATTGTGTTCATGCTATGTATGCCCATTGTGTGCATATTTAGTACATTGTTTTACATTACATTACATTTCATGCCATGTATGTCCATTGTGTGCATACTTAGTACATTGTTTTACATTACATTTCATGCTATGTATGCCCATTGTGTGCATATTTAGTACATTGTTTTACATTACATTTCATGCCATGTATGTCCATTGTGTGCATACTTAGTACATTGTTTTACATTACATTTCATGCTATGTATGTCCATTGTGTGCATACTTAGTACATTGTTTCACATTACATTCCATGCTAGGTACGCCCATTGTGTGCATACTTAGTACAGTTGTTTTCATAACATGTTTACATTTTGGTATGACATTTGGGTTGTTTAAAATGGAACAATACATTCATTAACATTAGCTATGCCGTTCGTTAGTAGGAAGTGGTACCATAGGAATTGACAACTCCCGTTCCTGAAATCCTGGGTTTGTTTGGATTGGAAGGAATAACCGAATTCGATACACATAACTTAGATAAACCTTTAATTTGTTTAAGGGTTTATCGCCACAGTCTCAAGGCTTGGATGTATGCATTTTCACAATACCGCATAAATGTTTGTATCAGTATAGCATGCATTTGTTCCACAAAACATAACTTTGATTTAAACCATGTTTTACTTCAATACCTTGTTTTTGTGCATTTTACATATGGTTTAGTTGATATATTTCACTTACCATACATGATACTTTTGGGTACACATTACATGATCTACATTAAACATAAACAATTTGACATTGATATACACATTTAGTGGTTTACATTGGACATAGACATTTCGATATGGTTTACACATTAACACATGACAATTTATTTATACATAAATAATTTACATTGGTGGTTGGTTTGAGTAAGTGATTTGAGTAACGAGGCGTGTGTAATATGATACAAGCATGGTGGATACGCCGCTGGTACTTCCTATATATAAGTGGTTGTATGACATTACATGTCGTAGCGTTACTTAAATCATTTCAATATTTGACATATTACGCTTTACATAAACAACTTATTTTCACAAGACATTGATTTACAAAACAACTTATCTTATACAAACTCATTTTACTTGGTTATTCATTTAACCTTACATTATTCTCTTATTTATACATATCATCGCTTTTTGAATGATTTACAAAACAAAACAATTTACAAGGTTCATGACTAAACTTTATTAAACATTTTCTTAAACTTACAAGTCATGAACCCTATTTTCACAAATCCTATGTGTCTCACAGGCATTTTTATGCTGACGTACCTATTTTCACATGTGTTTTCAGGAGCTATTGCGTAGGATGATGATCGTGACACTAGGGCGGACCTGTGCCTTAGAGACTAAAAATGAAGATAGACTAGTTTAATTATGTTATGAACTCTTTGTTTTCCTGTTTAAGACAATATGACACTCTTGTTTAATAAATAAAATATAACTTTGTATGCCATGGTTGTGAAACAATTAATTCTGTTACAACACCCCCCGACGTTTCCGCCACGTTTTGTATGTTCTACGTGGTCGGGGTGGGACACTTAAAATCTAAATTTTGTGTTAGGAAATAATTTATGTGATTATGTGTGTTGTGTTATTTGACTATTTGTTAGTTTACAGTATGAGTTATCAAGGACCCTCAGACATGTGTCGTCAGTTGTCTGATTCACCTAGGAGTGAAGGTACCTCTTCACAGCCTGCCCTTTCTGGGTATTCTGCTGATCAGGAAGAAGGGATGTTTGCCTTTAAAGCTCAGTCAGAAGAGCCATTCCCTCACAAAAAGAGAGGATGGTTCAGTAAGGAAGCATTTGCACGTAGGAAAAGAATGCGGAAGTTGCAACAGCAAAGAGTTCTAGCAGCCGCTAAGCGAAAGACAGATGCCCATACACAGGATATGCTTAATAGAAGCCTAGCCAATTTCCATATCCTAGCTACAACTGTTGCTGACCCAAGTATGGAACAACTAGTAGCCCCACAACCCTTACCTTTGATTCCCACTCAACCGATGGAAGTAGAAATGAATGATTTTAACCCTGAGGAGATACCTAGGATACCAGCCCCTAATCCTCTAGATCCAAATTATGATCCATGGTTTGATGATCTTAGGGATTATGTGCCACGCTATCACTTAGATGAAGAAACCTTGCCGAATTTAGCAGCATATCCAGGTTTGGACCCTCTAGATCCTTATTTAGACAATGATGAATACATTAGGGAGATTTTGGAGAATCCATACCCTCAGGAGAATCTAGTACCTCAGTACCCAGAGCCAATACCAGTACCTGCACCCCCAATGAGTGCAGAGAATTTGCAAAAACTCCGAAATTTTGGAGAAGAAATCATAGAAAGTAGCGAGAGGATGAGATATGTAGGAGAGTAACTCGTATGGAAATACGATGAGCGCCAGATGGATTTCGATGGAAATCCATATCCATGAAGGAGATGGTGAAGTTGGTAATAATAATAAATAAAATATATGTGTAATAATAATAAATCTATTGTAGTATAGACCACTCTGTGGTTAACGAGGCATAGTAGTATTGTAATTTTTAATTTCTGTTTAGTGTGTATTTGACGCCTACTATAGCAAAAAGAGTAAAGTCGCAATGCACGACTTTTTTGACCAATATGTGTATTATGTGGTTGTTACTTAAACTATTTAATTATTCTATTAATGATTGGTAAATGTTTAAAATTTAGATGGCCGACGAAGGAAATCAAGGAAATCTGAATAATGATAACCAGAGTAACATTAACGTGGTTAATGAGAATCCAAGCATCAATAACAATGGAAACCAAATGGATAATAGTGCCGTTCAACATATAGTGGCACAAGAAATCATAGATGCAATGCCATTTATTATTCAAACGATTCAAGAAGGGAATAATAAAAGTAAGCATAGCAGTAAGCGACCAATCGAACCAAAAAACAACGTGAACAATGGACCTGTACTTCAAATGCCCATTCCCAAAAGGAGAAGAACCGTGTCTTACGGTTGTTCTTATAAAGAATTCTGGTCTTGTAAACCAATGAAATTCTCGGGCAACAAAGGGACCATTGCAACTCTACGCTGGATAGAGAAGACTGAGGCAGTCTTAAGAATAAGCAAGTGTGATGAAGAAGATAAGATATTGTTTGCTTCTAATCTGTTTAAGAATTCAGCACTAGAATGGTGGAACACTATCCTCCAATCAAGAGGAAGTGATAGAACTTACAATATGGAATGGGACGAATTTAAGGACAAGGTAGAAAGGAAATTCTGCCCACCCAATGAGAAGGAACAGATAGCAAACAAATTCTTAAACCTTACGATGACTGGTGTGGATAGTAAGGGATACACTAAATTATTCTTTGAATATGCTAGAATAGTGCCAACTCTTGCTTCACCTGAACCAGTATTGATCTCCCGTTATATCTGGGGATTAATTGGGGAAATAAGACACGTAGTCAAGGCAGCTAGACCTCAAACTATAGAAGAAGCTGTAGAACTAGCAAATACCTTGACAGATGAATTAGTCCGTACTCGAGAAGAGGATCAAATGAGGAACCTAACCCAGAAGCTCACACAAGAATTTCGTTTTGGAAATTTTAATCGTGGGAAAAATATAGGTTCTACCTCTACACCTTACTGTAAGAATTGCAAAAGAAAGCATTCAGGAAGATGCTCCATATACTGTAACTTTTGCAAAATATCAGGACACAAGGAAGAAGATTGCAGGAAGAAAGCTAACAGCAGGATATGTTACAACTGCGGAGAACAAGGTCATATCAAGCCTAATTGCCCGAAATTAGCTCCAACTACAAACAACAAGAATACTAAAAATGCTAGAGCATTTGTTCTTACTGCAAATGAAGCCAAAATGATTCCAGATGTCATAGCTGGTACGTTTTTAGTTAATGATGTCTTTGCTAAAGTATTACTTGACTCTGGTGCAAACCAAAGTTTTAGTAATACATCATTTTGCTAATTTCTAAATCAGTCATTAACTAAACTACCACAAGAATGCTTAGTAGAGACAGCTAATGGAGAAACTGTTAGGATTTCTGAAATCTTGCAGGGAGCAAGCATAGAAACTTTAAATCAGAAATTTATAGCAAACCTTTATCCCATGAATCTGGCAGGATTTGATGTCGTTTTAGGAATGAATTGGTTAATAGCCAATAAAGCCAGTATTTTATGTGATCAAAAGTCGATACAAGTAAATTCACCAAAAGGTAAAACGATCACAATTAAAGGAGATAAACCATCTAGATCCACAAAATTCATCTCTGTGATGAAAACTGCAAGTTATATAAGAAAAGGTTCTATAGTGTATTTGATTTCCATAATCACTAACACTAAAGGAAAGGATTTAAAAGATATTCCAGTAGTATCTCAGTTTTCAGATGTATTTCCAGAAGAATTGCCAGGGCAACCTCCAGATAGAGAAGTTGAATTCAGAATCCATTTAATACCAGGAACAGCACCAATTGCCAAAGCACCTTACCGTTTGGCACCCGCAGAAATGCAGGAACTGAAGAAACAATTAGACGAATTGTTGGAGAAAGGATTTATACAACCAAGTTCGTCACCATGGAGAGCACCCGTGAATTGAACAAGGTCACGATTAAGAATCAGTACCCATTACCAAGAATCGATGATCTGTTCGATCAACTACAAGGAGCTCGATTTTTCTCTAAAATCGATTTAAGATCGGGATATCATCAATTAAAGGTACAGGAAGAGGACATTCCTAAGACCGCATTTAGAACAAGGTATGGCCATTATGAATTTACTGTCATGCCATTTGGTTTAACCAATGCCACAGCTGCATTTATGGACATGATGAACCGAATATGTAAGCCATATTTGGATAAATTCATAATTGTCTTCATAGATGATATTCTCATTTATTCTAAGAATAAAGAAGATCATGCAAAGCATTTGCACGCACTTTTAAGTTTATTAAGAAAGGAAAAACTTTATGCTAAATTTTCAAAGTGCGAATTTTGGTTAGAACAAGTACAGTTTCTCGGACACCTAGTCAATCATGAAGGAATTCATGTGGATCCAACAAAAATCGAGGTGATTACTAAATGGAAAACCCCTGAATCACCAACCGAGGTTAGAAGTTTCTTAGGATTGGCCGGTTATTATAGAAGATTTATTCAAGATTTTTCTAGAATAGCCATTCCCTTAACTAAGCTAACCTGTAAATCTGTTAAGTTTAAATGGGGATTAAAACAAGAAGAAGCCTTTAGAATCCTTAAGCAAAGATTAACCCATACACCCATATTAGCGTTACTAGAAGGAACTGAAGACTTTGTAGTCTATTGTGACGCTTCCAAATTAGGTTATGGATGTGTATTAATGCAACGTCAAAAGGTTATAGCTTACGCATCTAGACTACTTAAGAATCATGAAGAGAATTATTCAACCCATGATCTAGAATTAGGAGCTATAATTTTTGCTCTTAAAATTTGGAGACATTACCTTTATGGTAGTTAGTTTACCATATTCACTGATCATAAGAGTTTAAGGTATGTTTTCAAGCAAAAGGAGTTGAATATGAGACAAAGACGCTGGATGGAGATGCTTAGTGATTATGATTGTGATATCAAGTATCATGAAGGAAAAGCAAATGTAGTGGCATATGCTTTAAGCTGAAAGTATCATGAAAAACCAAAAAGGGTACGTTCTCTTAAATTAAATCTACAAGTAGATTTAAATGATCAGATAAGAGAAGCACAAGAATCAGTAATCAAGGATGATACAAAAAAATTGAAAGGTATGATTAAGGAATTAGAACAAGGAACAGATGGAATTTGGAGATTCCATAAAAAGAGAATGTGGATACCTAAATTAGGAAACCTACGTCATCGTATATTAGAAGAAGCCCATAAGTCCAAATATACGATGCATCCAGGAAATAATAAGATGTATCAAGATTTAAGAAAGAATTTCTGGTGGATAGGAATGAAAAAGGACATAGCAACCTATGTTTCTAAATGTTTAACCTGTTCACAAGTCAAAGCTGAACACCAGAAACCCTCATGATTTCTACAACAGTTAGAAATGCCAGTGTGGAAATGAGAATTAATAACAATGGATTTTGTTACTAAATTACCCAAAACAAAGAAAGGCAATGATACAATCTGGGTGATTGTAGATAGGCTAACCAAGTCAGCTCATTTTCTACCAATGAAGGAAACTTTCAGTATGGAACAGTTAGCTAAATTATATGTAAATGAAATTGTTTCTTTACATGGAATTCCTTTATCAATTGTTTCTGATAGAGATAGCCGTTTTACCTCTCATTTTTGGTTAAGTTTCCAAAAGGCAATGGGAACCAAGTTAAAACTAAGCACAGCTTATCATCCTCAAACGGATGGACAAAGTGAAAGGACGATTCAGACAATGGAAGACATACTTAGAGCTTGTGTAATTGATTTCGGAGGTAATTGGGATGATCACTTATTGATGCGTGTGAAGTGTGTACGGTTTTTAATGTATATTTTAAGCCCTTTTACACTTTTTAGTCAAGTTTTAAATTTATAAAACACGATATTTACTAACACTAAACACACATATGGGCAAGTGCACCCATCGTGAGCGTAGTATAGTGTTGGTAAGATACCGAGGTCCTCAAAGGACACAAGAGCTTTTAGTACCGGTTTATCCTCAACGTCTAATCAAATCAAAAGTTTAGAAAAAAGGTTTTTAAACTAGAAAAATAAAAACTAACTAAAATGCTGAAAAGTAAAAATAAAAGTAAAAACAGATAGACAAGATGAATCACTTGGCTCTGACTCGTGTTTAGTGTAACCTTTGATTATTTCCGTACTTTTGCACTATTTAAGAGATTATGTTAGTTATTGTAGTAGGCCCCTCTTTTGAAGGTGACGTTACCCTCAACCCAGTAGTTTGAGTCAGCAAGGATACAATCCTAAAGGGTCGGATTGTTGAAAGATAATTAATTAAGTTATTAATGCATATTATGGTAGGCCCCTCTTTTGAAGGTGACGTTACCCTCGGCTAAGTAGTCTGAGTCAGCAGGGATACAGTCTTAAGTAGCCGGGTTAAAGTATTAATAGTAGCTTACATATGAGGGGATCAAAGAGTTTGGACCCCCGCCATCCAATACAGGTGGGTATTGAAGGAGGTCCAACTAAATTTGACCCAGGTCCTTGCAGGATCTATACACTGAACAAGGAAAGACTCTTACCAAACCGTTCCCTTAACCCCCGACCAGGTAGCCAACATACCTCTATATAGACCGTGGAGATATGAATGGTGAAAATATTTTATTTTATATAGACAGTAAAATAATGCCAAGACACCACGGACAAACGATACGGAAGAATCACCTTCAACATAAGAAACTAGTTATTAAATTCATTAATATATAACCAAGTAAAAAGTGCGAAAAGATTAAAAATAAAAAGTATTACACTAGACACTTGTCTTCACCAAGTGACGTAAGAGACTTAGGCAAACACGGCCTTTGATTGTCAAGAACTCTTACGATCAATCTTGGATCCCGAGACGACTCACACACTCTATGATGGACAATGGATGATGGTGGTGGATGATGGTGTTGTGATGGTGGTGGGTGGTGGGTGAAGTGTGAGAGAGGTGGTGTGCCAAGGGATGGTTTGCAAATGAGCCAAGCACCCCTATTTATAGCCTGAACAGTAGCTCGGGCACGGCCCCGTGTCCAGTGGGCACGGCCCCGTGTCCATCCTCTTCTCTGTCTTCATTAATTGCAGTTTGTCTGCATTAGTTGACCACGCCCCCGTGTCCGCTGGGCACGCCCCCGTGTGCAGAAGCGTATCTGTACTATCAAGATTTGCCTGGATTCTGCGAATCTTATAGTTGACCACGGCCCTGTGGTGGGCGATAGAAGCTTCTATAGCTTTGTCTTTTATGCTGGCACTTGGGCACGCCCTCGTGTTCACTGAGCACGGGGCGTATTCAGCCTTCTGTTCTCTTGTTTTGCTTGGGAAGATGCTGTCGGGGAGGTCGGGCATGCCACGTTTGTTCCTTTTCTTGTATTTATGTTAGATTTAGCAGCCTTTTTGCTTCTTTTGTTAATTTGAGCTCATTTAATCCTGAAAATACAAAAGAAAGACAAAAACACACTTTTTCCAACATTAGTAATAAAAAGGTTAGTTTTATGCCACAATTGATGTAATTTATATGTTGCATTTTGCACACATCAAATACCCCCACACTTGAATCTTTGCTTGTCCTCAAGCAAAACTCTTTATAATGTGGCTTTACACTCCCAAATGGAATGGGTAGAAGAGAAGGTTTTTGGGCTTGTCATAGAGTGTCGGGATTTCCAAGATTCTTTATTAAGTTTTTATTTTTATTTATTTACAATCCTATTCGTCATGATTTATTTAAAACTTTTCATAAGATAAATTACTTATTAGGGCATAACATGCCTCTTTAAAATTCCATTTATATACAAGTTCACATACCTCACGGGGGATTACTCAACACTCGGCCGAAGATGTATTTTAGTGAATCACTCGAGAGCGGCATGGAACTTACTCCTACCATAGGCTTGCCAAGCAATCAATCCTCCTCCTTTTTAACTATATACCTTTGTAAATATCAAGAGGACTTTTTGGTGAAGGGTTAGGCTTGGGTTAAAGGTAGGTGGTTGGGTTAGTGGTTAGTAGAAAAGGGCGAAAAAGCGTAAAAAGCGTCGGTTTTCGTAAGACTTTTTATTTTTGCAATTTTTATTTGGATGAAGCCATTATTCAAACAAAGTTATTTTTGATGAACTTGCTTGTTTATTTCTTTTGCTTCATCATCAAAAAAATTTTATTATTATTATTATTTTTTGTTTTTGAAAAGTCATACGAAAAACCAAGCTTGTTACTAAAACAAAGGGTTAAAAATAAAAAAGGTTTTGGTGGGTGAAAGGGTGTTTGGTTTGGGTTACGAAATGAAAAGGTTTAGGCTCAAAGGGGTTAACTAGTGGGATTTTGGGTAGGTGGTAAAAAAGTAATGGTGTAGAAATAAAAAGGGTTAGTTCTAATGCCTCCATCATTTACTTACTCGGGTTTAAGTTGGTAAGGACCGGGAATGTATCGTCATGGCAAGTTCTAGAGTTGTAAGAACCAAGCGGCTATTCACACAAGAAACGAAAAATGAGCATTTAGTTTAAAGATATGTATTTGTATGCTCAATAAAGGCTCAAAACTCACTTTTGTGGGAATGGGTTTTTATGTGATCAAGTATATATAATCAAATTTTAACTAAACTTGTCATGCCTTTTCATAATTTTCTTATGTTGGTTCTTTTTATCACGACGCTATCGGTTGTAAATTTTAAAAAATATAACCTTTATAGAATTTGAAATTCCCAAGTTAAACCTAGACAAGTAAAAAAAAATGAAAATTTTTGAAAAAAATTTGGGGTGATTAGCGGTTCCAATAGAGTATTGTGTAAGGCTTGTAATTAGGACTTGCAAGATTCAAAGTTTTAGCATCCCCCCCACACTTAAATTACACATTGTCCTCAATGTGTCCCAAAAATAAGTTTTTAGGTTGATTGAATGTGTAAAAAGGTGTGAAAAAGAAAAATTTTATGTTACTGGGCATCTGGACACGGCCCCGTGGTGTCCGGGCACGGCCCCGTGTTCAGGTGCCAGTAACAAAAAGTTGTAAAAAGAAACAGAAGCCTGGACACGGGGGCGTGTTGGGTGAACACGGCCCGTGTCCAGTTTACCTGAACTGGGCATTTTTTGCAGACTGTGCAGCACTGGCCGTGTTGGGCGGGCACGGCCCGTGCTGAACTTGCTGTAATGAAGAAAAATTTGTCGGATGGCCCTGTTTTCGTGCATGGGGTGCTAGTCCAAGTTTCCCTTGATATCCTTCACCATCTCGAGTGTGTTTTATTCCTGAAAATTAAAACTAAACTAGAAAATATAAAAATTAATCTAAACTAAACTAAGGATAGTTCCGCGGAATGCCTCGGTGGTGCGCCACGTTTATAAGGGTCCTTGGCTACACCCAAAGCCTGGTCATATGTTACCCAAGTGGGATGTTTTGCATCCCATGCTACACCGTCGGAGAGCATCATCCAAACTTGAGTCAATGACCTTCATGTAGTTGACCGGGTCTTCGTCTTCTACTCTTTTTCCGACTCCAAACTTTACTTCCTCGTCCCCAACCCTCAATGTTAGTGTTCCATCATTCATATCTACCACTGCTTGGGTCGTAGCTAGGAATGGCCTCCCTAGGATGAGTGGTACTTCGGTATCTTCCTCCATATCTAGTATGACAAAGTCGGTCGGAAAGACAAATTCGCCGACTTTGACCAATAGATTTTCAGCGACACCTTGTGGATATTTGACGGATCTATCGGCGAGTTGTATGCTTATTTTTGTAGGACTTGTTTATCCTAAGCCGAGTTGATTGAACATTGATTGATGAGGGCATGAGGTTGATGCTTGCCCCGAGATCGGCTAGTGCATTACGAATGGGGGATTTCCCAATCAAGCAACGAATTGTGAAGCTTCCGGGGTCAAGCTTCTTTTGCGGGAGTTTGTTGAGTAGTAAGGCGGAGCATTCTTCGCCTAAGTTAACTAATTGCAATGATTCAATTTTCCTTTTATGAGTGAGTAGTCCCTCATAAATTTTGAATATTTAGGCATTTGAGTTAGGACTTCGATAAATGGAATATTAACATGCAATTGTTTTAGTAAATTTTCAAACTTTGCGAATTGCTCATCGGTCTTTTGACGAATTAACCGACCGGGGTATGGAACCGGAGGAGTCTTAGTAGGCTCTTGAACTGGTGGAGAAGCCTTTTCTTGTTGGGGCGCGGGTGGAGTTGTGGTTTGGCTAGATTGGCTTCTTTCAGTTGGTAGGAGTGGAGCCTCTTCAGGACCCACGGTACGGTTTCTCAATGTTATGAGATGTACTTGCGCCTTTGGGTTGGTCTCGGTATTACTTGGTAACGCGCCTTGTGGTCTCTCGGAGAAATTTTGAGCTATTTGATTTAATTGTTTTTCAATGTTTTGAATGCTAGCTTGTTGATTTCTAAAATTCGATTCCAGTTGCTGAAATCGATCCGAGTTTTTCTTTTTGGTGTCGGAGATGAGGCGAGATACAGTATCTTCAAGCCTTTCTCGTCCACCTTGTTGTTGAGAAAAAATTTGTGGTTGTTGAAAGTTAGTTCGTTGGTTTTGTTGGTTACTACTATTGCCGGGATCTCTCCAACCAAGGTTAGGGTGGTTACGCCATCCTTGGTTGTAGGTACCCGTTGGAGGACCCGACGACCTAGATCTATTATCAATGTAGTTTACCGTTTCCGTTTGATCATCAACTTCTTTCATACAACTCCAATTTTCATGTGGCCCACCACACCCCTCACAAGCCATAACCGAGGCCGTTTTTGCCATTTCTAACTTTTTGATTTTTAAAGAAAGGGCCTCGATTTGGGCTTGTAAAGAAGTGCTTTCATCAACCTGATGGGCGCCCGGGGCAATAGATTTATTGCCTCGGGGAGTGTGCCACTGAAAATTTGTTTGTGCAATTTCCTCAATTTGATTGTATATTTCATTTGGGCGACGATTACCTAGAAGTCCCCCGGAGCTAGAATCAAGTGTTTGTCTTGTGTGTTGCAACAACCCATTGTAGAAAGTGGATACTTGTTGCCATACCGCAAGACCGTGATGAGGACACTTTCTTAGTAGCTCCTTGAACCTTTCCCAAGTTTCATATAAGGATTCCCCATCTTCTTGTGAATATGTATTAATTTCAGTCATTAATTTAGCCATTTTAGCAGGAGGGAAATACTTATATAGAAACTTTTGGGCTAGTTCATCCCAGGTGTTTACCGAGCCAACTGGGAGGGTATTAAGCCAAGCCTTAGCTCGGTCTTTTAGTGACAATGGAAACATCCAAAGGCGGATGGCATCGTTTGATGCTCCATTGATCCGAAAGGTATCACATATTTCTAAGAAATTAGTAATATGTAGATGGGGATCCTCGTCCGCAAGCCCATGGAAGGTTGCGGAGTTTTGAAGCATTTGTATCAAATGTGGCCGAAGTTCGAAGTTATTGGCTTCAACATTCGGTGCATTGATAGCGGCGTCGAGATTATCTACAGTGGGTCGTAGGTAATCCATGAGTGTACGTTGGTCCGCCATTGGAAGTGGGTCCCCCAAAACTTTCTCTTGGTTTTTAGCTTTAAGTCTTTTTCTGAGAAAGCGTTCGGGTTCTTCTAGAGGTTCTTTTATGTCTCTACTAGAACTGGAGCTCATACACTACGTAGGAAGTTCAAATGTGGCGCCTGGGTTCCAAGTCCTGCAATAAAAACAGAAAAGAACGTTGGTCAGAAGGTTCACCACGGCCCCGTGCTCAGGTGAACACGGCCCGTGGTCGGAGATACAGTGATTGTTTTCCGGATCCCTGTTACTGGGGAGTTGGATACGGCCCCGTGTTGCACCGACACCGCCCCGTGCTCAGCTCTCTGTAACTCGGAAAATAAAAACTGCCAGAAACAATGCTGGGCACGGCCCGTGTCCGACCAGGCACGGCCCGTGCTGAGCTCTGCAGAAACTGAAAAACTAAGAAAAATCCTAAAAAAACAGAAAAATACGAAAAACGATTAGGCCGTTGATTCCCAACTTTCTTAAAATCCTTGTGTCCCCGACAACGGCGCCAAAAACTTGATGCGTGTGAAGTGTGTATGGTTTTTAATGTATATTTTAAGCCCTTTTACACTTTTTAGTCAAGTTTTAAATTTATAAAACACGATATTTACTAACACTAAACACACATATGGGCAAGTGCACCCATCGTGAGCGTAGTATAGTGTTGGAAAGATACCGAGGTCGTCCAAGGACACAAGAGCTTTTAGTACCGGTTTATCCTCAACGTCTAATCAAATCAAAAGTTTAGAAAAAAGGTTTTTAAACTAGAAAAATAAAAACTAACTAAAATGCTGAAAAGTAAAAATAAAAGTAAAAACAGATAGACAAGATGAATCACTTGGCTCCGACTCGTGTTTAGTGTAACCTTTGATTATTTCCGCACTTTTGCACTATTTAAGAGATTATCTTAGTTATTGTAGTAGGCCCCTCTTTTGAAGGTGACGTTACCCTCAACCCAGTAGTTTGAGTCAGCAAGGGTACAATCCTAAAGGGTCGGATTATTGAAAGATAATTAATTAAGTTATTAATGCATATTATGGTAGGCCCCTCTTTTGAAGGTGACGTTACCCTCGGCTAAGTATTCTGAGTCAGCAGGGATACAGTCCTAAGTAGCCGGGTTAAAGTATTAATAGTAGCTTACATATGAGGGGATCAAAGAGTTTGGACCCCCGCCATCCAATACCAGGGGGTATTGAAGGAGGTCCTACTAAATTTGACCCAGGTCCTTGCAGGATCTATACACTGAACAAGGCAAGACTCTTACCAAACCATTCCCTTAACCCCCGACCAGGTAGCCAACATACCTTCATATAGACTGTGGAGATATGAATGGTGAAAATCTTTTATTTTATATAGACAGTAAAATAATGCCAAGACACCACGGACAAACGATAAGGAAGAATCACCTTCAACATAAGAAACAAGTTATTAAAGTCATTAATACATAACCAAGTAAAAAGTGCGAAAAGATTAAAAATAAAAAGTATTACACTAGACACTTGTCTTCACCAAGTGACGTAAGAGACTTAGGCAAACATGGCCTTTGATTGTCAAGAACTCTTACGATCAATCTTGGATCCCGAGACGACTCACACACTCTATGATGGACAATGGATGATGGTGGTGGATGATGGTGCTGTGATAGTGGTGGGTGGTGGGTGAAGTGTGAGAGAGGTGGTGTGCCAAGGGATGGTTTGCAAATGAGCCAAGCACCCCTATTTATAGCCTGAACAGTAGCTCGGGCACGGCCCCGTGTCCACCCTCTTCTCTGTCTTTATTAATTGCAGGTTGTCTGCATTAGTTGACCATGCCCCCGTGTCCGCTGGGCACGCCCCCGTGTGCAGAAGCGTATCTGTACTATCAAGATTTGCCTGGATTCTGCGAATCTTATAGTTGACCATGGCCCCGTGTCCGCTGAGCACGGCCCCGTGGTGGGCGATAGAAGCTTCTATAGCTTTGTCTTTTATGCTGGCACTTGGGCACGCCCCCGTGTTCACTGAGCACGGGGCGTGTTCAGCCTCCTGTTCTCTTGTTTTGCTTGGGAAGATGCTGTCGGGGAGGTCGGGCATGCCATGTTTGTTCCTTTTCTTGTATTTATGTTAGATTTAGCTGTCTTTTTGCTTCTTTTGTTAATTTGAGCTCATTTAATCCTGAAAATACAAAAGGAAGACAAAAACACACTTTTTCCAACATTAGTAAAAAAAAGGGTTAGTTTTATGCCACAATTGATGTAATTTATATGTTGCATTTTGCACACATCACTTACCTTTAATAGAATTTTCTTATAATAATACTTATCACACAAGTATCAATGCTGCACCATTTGAAGCACTTTATGGACGGAAGTGCCGAACCCCAGTCTGTTGGGCAGAAATTGGGGAGAAGCAACTATCTGGACCTGAGATAGTGCAAGAAACAACCGACAAGATTATTCAAGTCAAAGAACGAATGAAAGCAGCACGTAATCGATAGAAGAGCTATGCTGATAACCGACGAAAACCATTGGAATTTCAAGTAGGAGATAAAGTATTATTAAAGGTCTCTCCTTGGAAAGGAGTAGTAAGATTCATCAAACGGGGAAAGCTAAGTCCCATGTATATTGGACCTTTTGAGATTATTAGAAGAATAGGACATGTAGCCTATCAGCTACAACTGCCAGAGGAAATGGCAGGAATACATGATGTGTTTCATGTATCTAATCTCAAGAAATGCCTAGCCGATGAATCACTGATGGTACTTCTTAAGGATATAGAGGTAAATGAACAACTCAAGTTTGTAGAAAGGCCTCTACAGATTGAAGACAGGAAAGTCAAGAACCTCAAGCATAAGAGACTAGTTCTGGTCAAAGTGAAGTGGGACTCCAAAAGAGTACCTGAGTATACATGGGAGCTTGAATCTGAAACGCAAAGGAAATATCCGCAATTGTTCCAATAGATCTCGAGGACAAGCTCTAAAACAAGGTGGGGAGGATGTAACAACCCTCAAATAAACCGACACCCTTATAAATATTTCCGACACCCTAGAATATTTTAAATTGTCACAATATGTCTTTAAATACACCCCATACGCGAAAACGGGCCTCAAATATATTAAATAGTATTTAATATAATTAAAAATCTGATTTTTAAGCTGAGGCGGGCCGCGTAGACCCACCCCAACCCTTACGCGGGCGGTATCAAGGTTAAAACCTGATTTCGTTGGTTTTCTTAAGTTTAGGCGGGCCGCGTAAGATCCCCTTAAGTTAACGCGGGCCGCGTGAGATCAAGATAGTGGCGCAGCCCGGTGATGACACGTGTCATCATCGTGGCGAGTCTAGGCGATGACCCGGATCACCTAAACCCTACCCGGGCTATGACGCGGGCCGCGTAAGCCTTTGCTTACCTTTACGCGGGCCGCGTGAGAACCAGAATTCAGCACTATATAAAGGAGCCATCGGGTTCAACCAGAAATCGTTCATATCTTTTCTGTGTCTCGACTTTCTGAAGATATAAGCATAATATTCGAGTATAATACCCCCTAATTAGCGAGGTTCTACTCCATTGTAAGTATTATAACCCCAGTTTCATATTAGATACGCTGCCCGATTGATTTAGGATTCCGTAACAACTGTCGTGGTTCTGCCCGACGTAGTTGTTGGAATACCGTCTCAGGGAGGGTATCATTTATATTATCAAAGGGATTATTATACTAACCTATGTACAATTGTGTAAATTATAGATTAATCCCAGGAAACCCTTACACAAAGTCTAAGATAGCAATGTGAGTTTATCCTCTTTTTGTAAACCTTTTTGTGAACTATTTTACAACACCTTAAATGTTTTACAATGTGATTAAGCAGTGATTGAGTCTTTGTAGTTCTTCAATTACTGCCGGTATGTGGGGGTTTTTTATACAAAATTTACCACACTGTGAGTAGTACGTCGGGACGACAATACGTTACCATTGGACAACGAGTTAGCCAATGTGTAATATGACCCACCAGTCAGGATTGACAGTACTGAATGAGTAATTGTGTAGAAATAAACAATGTGATCGCTCTCAATATTGTGTTAGCTGATAAAATGTTCTTGATTAAACTGGGATTCACTCACCAGTATTTCCCACTGACAAATGTTTTTAAAACGCGTTTCAGGTAACATAATGTGACAGCCAATTAGTAAAAAGCCAGCTGGAGAGCACTGAAGGCTTGGGAAAAATGTGGCTATAAAAGTTACCTAAAAGACGATGTTTTAAATTCAATAAAATAGGGTTTATCCCTATAAACATGTTATAATAAGAAACTTGGGTTTTTTTTCCCATGTGATTATTAATATCAAATATGGTGGTTTTACTCTGATAAACATTTCCTAACTACGGTCCTGATGTAATTTCTGCTGCCAAATTAACCAACTGATACCACCGAAATTCTGAGTTCGTGTCCGCCCATTCCCGGGACAGATAAGGGATCGGGGGTTGCGACAGAACCAAAGACTTCATCCTCCACAAGCAAAAGGACCCATCCATCTTTGTTACCCCCCCTATTGTTCACAGGATCAGTGATCCTTAACCCTAAGATACTATTGTTCTAACTACAACCCCAAATTGTTCAAAACAAACCACAAAAACCATCAAATTCTAAAAACTGGGCTCCGGCCACGTCTAAATTTTCCATAATCGCCCATAGTTGCAGCCTACATGTCACACCCCGATATTTCCACGTATTACCGGTGGGCCCGGGGGGAGTATCGTGACGTAGTTGATATCATCATAGTCGATTTATCACAGTTTAATGCACAGCGGAAGTCTAAAAGTAATTTATACAAACCGAGTTGAAAGTAACATAAAATATTACACAACGGATTGTAAGTGGATCCACAGGCGGATCAAAAACAAAAAGAAATATTGTTCAACAGATTTTAAACATCAAAAGCTTGCAAGACTCTTTATTTGATACTAGGAGTAGCCAGCCCATTACGTGTAGTACATGCACATAATCTTGTTGAAAAATACGTCAGTTTACACTGGTAAATACAATTAACTAACTCTTTTGAAAAGTATTTATAAAATTGGTTTGGATGCACAAGGCATAAAATCTTTTATAACTTGGGACAACTATTTAAAAATAATCTTGTATACAGATTTATATAGATTGTCATCCATTCAGTAGCCCGGGTTAGAAGTACCGGGTTAAAGATTAATAGACACGCCACTAATATAATCCCATGGCGAGTTATCCTCAACGAGTGGTTATATCTTTTACATACACAACTGTCAGGTATATGCCTACACCCCGTGCTTAAGTCGTGACCATTCCTAATGAATGAGCCGAGGATATCCAGGACACAGTGATGTGTGTAAAATGCAACATATAAATTACATCAAATGAGGCATAAAACTAACCCTTTTTAAGTACTAATGTTGGAAAAAGAGTGTTTTTGTCTTCCTTTTGTATTTTCAGGATTAAATGAGCTCAAATTCACAAAAGAAGCAAAAAGACAGCTAAATCCAACATAAATACAAGAAAAGGAACATAAGTGGACTGCCCGACCCTCAACGGCATCTTCCCTAGCAAAATAGAGAAGGCAGAAGACTGAACACGCCCCGTGCTCAGCCAGCACGGGGCCGTGCCCAAGAAGCAGCAGAAAAGACAAACCTATAGAAGCTTCTATTGCCCACCACGGGGCCGTGTCCAGTGAACACGGGGGCGTGGCGAAAGTACTGCAGGCGCATTAATTGTAATTGCGAATTACAATTAATGAAGGGAGAGAGTGTCAGACAGGCACGGGGGCGTGTCCAGCGGACACGGGGCCGTGCCCAGCCTTCTGTTCAGCCTATAAATAGGAGTGCTTGGTTTCATTTCAACTCATCCCTTGGCACACCACCTCTCTCACACTTCATCCACCACCCACCACCATCACAACACCATCATCCACCACCATCATCCATTGTCCATCGTAGAGTGTGTGAGTCGTCTCGGGATCCAAGATTGATCATAAGAGTTCTTGACAATCAAGGCCATGTTTGCCTAAGTCTCTTACATCACTTGGTGAAGACAAAGTGTCTAGTATAATACTTTTTATTTCTAATCTTTTGCACTTTTTATTTGGTTTTGTATTAATGACTTTAATAACTAGTTACTTATGTTGAAGGTGATCTTTCCTTATCGTTTGTCCGTGGTGTCTTGGCATTATTTTACTGTCTATATAAAATAAAAGATTTTCACCATTCATATCTCCACGGTCTATATGGAGGTATGTTGGCTACCTGGTCGGGGGTTAAGGGAACGGTTTGGTAAAGGTCTTGCCATTGTTCAGCGTTTAGAGGTCCTACAATGGACCTGGGTCAAATTTAGTAGGACCTCCGTCAATGCTTCACGGTATTGGATGGCGGGGGTCCAAACTCTTTGATCCCCTCATAAGTTAACTACTATTAATACTATAACCCGGCTATTTAGGACTGTATCCCTACTGACTCAGACTACTTAGTCGAGGGTAACGTCACCGCCAAAAGCGGGGCCTACCATAATTTGCATTAATAACTTAATTAATTATCTTCCAATAATCCACCCTTTTAGGATTGTATCCTTGCTGACTCAAACTACTGGGGTGAGGGTAACGTCACCTTCAAAAGAGGGGCCTACTACAATAACTAAGATAATCTCTTAAATATGTGCAAAAGTGCGGAAATAATCAAAGGTTATACTAGATACGAGTCGGAACCCAGTGATTCATCTTGTCTATCTGTTTTTCTTTTATTTTTATTTTTCAGCATTTTAGTTAGTTTTTACTTTTCTTAGTTCAAAACATTTTTCTAAACTTTTTATTTTGATTAGACGTTGACGATAAACCGGTACTAAAAGCTCTTGTGTCCTTGGACGACCTCGGTATCTTACCAACGCTATACTACGCTCACGATGGGTGCACTTGCCCATATGTGTGTTTAGTGTTAGTAAAATATCGTGTTTTATAAATTTAAAACTTGGCTAAAATAAGTGTTAAAGGAGCTTAAAATATACACCTAATATACATAACACTTCAATGCACATTACACAGTCATTAACCCCCCCCCCCCAAAGGCATTGCATCAAACAAAACAGATTAAAACGGGTTATCTCAATGATTTAACCATTAATTGATTAAAGATTCAATACCCGACCAAGCAGTAATAATTTACCGTATCCCAAGCTCGTATAAGGAAAAATAAGCTAAAAGTATTTACCTGAGCAAAAATAAAATTTTATCCTCAGCTGTATATCAAATCAGCAAGTACGGTAGCTTTTACTATGCTCCTAATCTGGAACGAATATTGGATTCCTAACGGGTCTCATTTAAGTTATAACTTAAACCGGTTAGTTTTAAAGAAGGGTATACGGTTCAAAACGCACGATTAAGCGAAGACCGGATTAGAATGTGATTTAGACCCAACAAGTATGAGGACTTGTATAAAATGGGTAAACTAGACACATTCTGGATTTTGAGGTATAAATGATAAGGTTGACCCGTTTCGGTTAATTTATGCAAACTAGTTACATAAACCTTACCGAATGGCAATATGCATAACGGGTAACCAAATGAGTCATGTACAGGTTCCACAATTTAATATGCTTTAAATATGTTGTGATATCAGTAGGATACATTCCATTATGCCCAAAATGAATTTAAAACCAATTTAAGCCCCGTAGGGGTATTTTGGTCATTTTAAAGTTTATAAAAGAGGTTAAATAATAATCTGAGGTTCTGGTCTAAAATAATCAGTAAAAATATTTGTTTTAATAAGTTATATCAGTAAGATATCATATATACGTGAAATTTATCATTTATGGCCAAACTATGCACCGTATGGGCATTTTGGTCATTTCACATATGTTATAAGGGTCAAATTTAGAAATCTGAGTTTAAAAATTTTACTTAGTGTTAAAGTATAAAAATTTTCTCATAATATCAGTAGGTATTAAGCTTTAGGTGTTAAATATAGTTTTAACCCATACTATGCGTTTAAAAATCGTAAAAGTCGGTATTTGACGATTTTCGGGTTATTTAAGGAAATCTGAGATTTTGATCGGTTTATAAAGCTTAAAATATTTTATTTAATATATGAAATCAGTAGGAAAAGGTTTGATATTAAAATGTTATGTAAAACTCATTTTATTAAAGAAAAAAGGCAATTTTGTCAATACCGAATTTACACTAGAACTCTATAATATAATCAGTATAAAATTTGATAAAAATTTACAAAAATCCCTAAATACTATATTATAACAGTGGGTAGAAGGTTTGGTGTCAAAATTTGGGTTTAAATAGGTTTTATGCCAAAAATGCCGTTTAATTAATAAAAAGCTTTCATTTTACGATATTGCGCATAACTTCTATTTTAGACCATAAACTGATGTCAAAATTTTAGGACATACTTAAATATCAGTAATAAAGGTTTTTGTCCTCTCACAATTTCAAAAATCTCACTTTAATGATAAAAGGGCATAATGGTCCATTTTAAGCATTTAACGGAAACATGCAATGAACTAGGATTTCTATGGAACCAAGTTGTATAACCTCAGAGGGTTATACTAACATATAATATGGTCCTAAAGGAACCCTAAGGTATATCTAAACTAAGCTAAATTGGGTCAGAACTGAAAGTCAAAGTAAAAGTCTACTTTTGCGACTTTCGGTTGCGAACCGAGCCTAAACTCAGAATTGTCGGGTTGAACATGTTCTTATATTATTTACCAAGTTATTTAAGTGTTAAAACATGTTTCATGACCTCTGCATTATCAGTTATGAATTAATTTGTAAAAACAGACCTGTTTGACGTTTTATTAATAAGTTTGACCCGACAATTGACTGAGATAACGTGATAATTTGAAGGTGCCCTTTTAAGGGTTTAACACCTACAAAATTACCAACACATAGCCACTTTCAATTCAAATAATGGCTGGACCATTTGTGATTAATCAATAAGTCAAAGCTTAATTACGCTAACTTTGACTTTCGGTCATTACACTAATGAAAACTTAATTACAAAGGCTAAGTTGTCACACCCCGATATTTTCACGTATTACCGGTGGGGAGTATCGTGACGTAGTTGATATCATCATAGTCAAATAATCATAGTTCAATGCACAGCGGAGGTCTAAAGTAAAAATATTACAAACCGATTGAAAGTAACATAAAGTATTATGAACGGAATGTAAAAGGATCCACAGGCGGATCAAAACAAAGGAAACATTGTTCAACAGATTTTAAAGTGATAGAGCTTGCAAGACTCTTTATTTATTCACTCAGGAGTAGCCAGCCTATTTCGCATAGTACCTGCACTTAACCTTTTGGAAAATACGTTAGTTTACACTGGTAAATACAATTAACCGACTCTTTTGAAAATATTTAAGAAAATTGATTTAAATGCACAAGGCACAAATAATCTTTTATAACTTGGGACCATTATTTTAAAAATAATCTTGTATACAGATTTATATGTTTGTCGTCCGTCAGGGCCGGTTAGAAGAGCCGGACAAGATTAACTGACACACCACAAGTATAATACCCACAAGGAAATTCCTTATTATGGGATACCTTTTATACATACGCAACTGTCAGGTGTATGCCTACACCCCGTGCTTAAGTCGTGGCCATTTCAATGAATGAGCCGAGGATATCCAGGACATGGTCATTAACCGCCCAAAGGCATTGCACCAAACAAAACAGATTAAACGGGTTATGTAAATATATTAATCACAATCCAATTTAAATAACTACACACCCGACCAAGCGGTATTATTATAATACCGTATCCCAAGCCCATATAATGGAAAATAAGTTAAAAGTATTTACCTGCGCAAAATATACAAATTTATCTCAGCCATACACAATCAGCAAGTGCAAATATCTTTTACTGGGCTCCTAAATCTGGAACGAAGGTTTTAATAACCTATTAGATTCCTAACGGGTCTTACTTAAGTTTAAACTTAGACCGGTTAGTTTTAAAGAAAGGTTTACGGTTCAAACGCAAGATTAAGCGAAGACCAGATTAGAATGTGGTTTAGACCCGACAAGTATGAAGACTTGTGTAATATGGGTAAACTAAACACATTCTGGATTTTGAAGCAAAAATAATGAGGTTTGACCCGTTTGGGTTAATTTATGCAAACTAGTTACATAAACCGCACCGAACGTGAAAAATGCATAACGGGTAACCAAATGAGTCACGAACAGGTTTCCTAATTTAATATGCCTTAAATATGTTGTGGTATCAGTAGGATACCTTCCATTATGCCCAAAACGGATTTAAAATCAATTTAAGCCCCGTAGGAAATCGGAAAACAATCATGAAATAGACATTTAAAATCAATTGTTAGATCAAGTCATGTAGTTTGAGAAAATCGGAAAACAATCATGAAATAGACATTTCACACGAAATGGACATTTCACACGAAATGGACATTTCACACGAAATGACCATTTCGTGCGAAATGGAAATCCTATAAATAGGTGACTTGAGATTTCATTTGTAACTTTTGGATTCCGGTAGCGAAGCTCTGCCGAAGTATCTCCAGGTTGTAAGTCGTTATCAAATCAATACAAGAGATAGTTAAACTACTTTTTTGTGCAAATCAAGCTGATTCAACATCAAAACGTCTGTTTCCGCCTCTCATTTTGATCAAAAACTCTTCTAATTGACTCATTTGGTCGTGTAAACGATCCTACAAGTGGTATCAGAGCTCAGGAGGAAGAGTTCTTACCGATTCAGCTTGATTTCATCCGAAAATCTCACTTTCTTCACATTTTTCAAAATTAACTGAGCTTTTACGGTTAAAATGGACTAATTTTCATATATAACGTGCGAAACACTGTTTTAACAAATCCTTGAAAGAATCAGATCTAAAATCCACCTAAAACGTGATTAATTTGACAAATATCCAGCCGATTGGGTGACGACAGCTCCATTTCGCACGAGATAGAACTCCATTTCGTTTGAATTTTGTCATTTCGTGTGAAAATACAATCCAATTCGCACGTAATGGCCCATTTCACTTGAAAGATCATCATTTCGTTTGAGATACCTTCCATTTCGTACGTATTGAACATAGTTGATTCCATTTCGCACGAAGTGATTTCATTTCGTGTGAAATTGTCATTTTGTTTGAAGAGCTTGTTTCAGTTTGCATCAGATCGGTTTGAAAAACAGTCTTCATGTGAATTATAGTCAGCGGTCCAATCAGAAGTAGATGAATATCAATCTTGTTGGCCATTAAATAATTTAGCATGTGATTTCGTATAATAGCAGCTCAATCAAGAATTGCAAGTGATCTGACAGTTTTGTTGTATGCATGTGAAACGGTTGCGTGTGAAATATTTTCAAATCGCGTGAAACAAATCAGAAAGTGCACTGACCCACTAATTGTTAGAAACTACGGCCCAATCGAATTAAGTTGATACTTGATGTTGTCGGCCACTCACATTGAATGAATACATGTGATTTCGTTGCCCAATTATAGTTCATGCAGCTCAATTAAATCTTCAACTTTATTGAGTGTCCGACCCATGTGAACACAAGAATCAATCGGCCCAATGAAATTAATTTGTGTATTTTGATTGTCGGCCATTAATTCAATGAATTGAATTGTGAAATGAAAGTTATCGGCCCATGAGATTGGTTTTTATTGCGGCCCAATAGAATCATATTATAAACTGTTGCTGTCGGCCCATGTGTTGTTGTTGAAGGTGATCAAGTTGTTTTTGTCGTATAGTGCTTACAACCAAGTGGTCCAGGTCATTTGGACTTAAGTTCAATTCGTATGGTTTGGTTTCAGTTTGCACAGATTGAGAGGATTCCAGTTCGTTTGAAAAGTTTGAGTTTGTGAATTGTTGATATCGAAACATGGAAAACGATTTCTATAACGAGGTCAGTAAAAAATCATTATTAAATAAATAATTTGAATTGTTTTCAAGTCTGCCGGGTGAAACTACAAAGACGCTTATCGAGAGATATCGTGATATAGTGCGTTCAATGTCTCGATTGGATATTACTAAAGATCGAGAGGAATGGGTAGAAAAATTAGCCGATGCTTTATCTCAAAAAGAATGGGTACATATCTTATGATTTTGAAGAATACCGGAGAGTACTATAGATTGACAATTTCTCAATTCATTAAAAAACTTGAAGAGCAATTTGATAATGAAGAGTCTATTTCTTCAGAAAAGTCAGGATGAAGAGTCTATTTCTTCAGAAAATAGTTCCGAAAAGACACCAGTCTTTGATCAATCATCAACTGATAGCAGTGATGATGAGGAAGAAATTAATCAAATAAACATTGGTAAAACTTACTTATCTCCTGAAAGTTTCAAATTTTATTTTGCAGATAAATTGGAGAAGCTAAAGGAGAAACGAGCAGCAAAAGAGAAGAAAAAGGCAAAATGTGAGAATGTTGCTCAGGAAGAGAAGCATGAACAGAGTGAAGAAGTTAAAGTTGCTGAGAAGATTGTTGAGATTGAAAAGATTGTAGAGGTCACAAAACCTTGTCGGAAATGTTTGGAACCATGCAAACATTGTGAAGAGAAAGACAAGAAGTTTAGTGAGCTAGACAAGATGAAAGAAAAATTATTGTTCGATGTCAAGTATGTTAAAGAATCGTATGATGTGCTGAATAGAATAGTCAACCAGTTGGAAAAGACAAACTCAGAAAGAGAAGATGCTTTGACAATGATGAATGCAGTGATAATGTCTAAGCAGAAGGCTATCAATCATTATATTGAGGAGTGTGCAAAATTGAAGCAGGAGTTGGAGATTGAAAAGATTGAGAATGAAAGAATCAGACGATTGCTGCAAAGTTATTCAAGTTCTGATTACTTGATTGATAGAATTTATCCAACTGTTGCAGGGTTTGAAGCCTTTCAGGACAAGAAGTCGGAAGATAAGGATACTGGTAAGAAACAAAGTGCAAATTATAACAACTGTCCGCCTCTGATCTGGGAAGGTTATTCTCCCAGAAAACCAAATGAGGAACAAGTCAAAAAGGCAGTCAATATAAAGTTAAAGTCCGAAACAACTGATGATTTACCAGACAACATTGACGTCACATTCACATCGTCTGACACTGATCATGAGTCTGAGTTAATAAAGAAGGTGTTCGATCAGGTGTTGGATAAGGATGAGGAGTCAGAGTCAAAGTCTGAGTCAGAAACTTCGAGTTCGTCGGTCAACAGTTCAAAACCATCAGTCAAAAACGTGTACAATAAAGAATTTATGTTATCAAAATCTAATTTGAATGACGAACCAATCAAAGTGGCATATACTTTAAATGATTCAGACAAATTATATTCTGATGAAGAATTTCCAATAAGAAGTGTTCAAATTGAAAAGATTAAAAATGTTTTCAAATTAACAGAAATTAATATTTCTGAAATAAAAGTTGTAAATCTTACTGAAAAACCTAAAAAATACACTCAAGAGTTCAACAAAGATTGAACAAGAAAAAAGGTTACAGTTCTAGTTCTAGTTCTGGTTTTCAAAAGAAACCAAACCATAATAGTAATTTCAAAAAGAAAGGATTAGGTTTTATTCCACCAGAAAATCATAAAAATGAGAAAATTTCTAACACAAAAACAATATTTGTTTCAGGGTCAAGTTCTGAAGAAGAGAAGAAAAGCTCATTCTGGAAACAGTCGAACAAAGCATTTCTTGAAGAAAAACAAAAGTTTGAAAGGAATGGAGCTAATTACAAAAAGGAGACAAGAACATGTTACCGATGTCAAGAATCACATCGCCTGGAATTGTCCAAAGGCAACCACCACAAAACAGGAAGTTGTTTCTAAACTCAAAGAAAAAGTTATTGATAAAACTGAACCACCAACTGAAAAATTCAAAGTGTTTAAAAATTCAACATATGAAGTTGGTGAATGTTCGAAAAGGTTTTACAAAATAAGGGTGAATCTTGACAACCAAATGTGGGTTGTTAAGAAATCTGATGTGAAATCTGGCGATGAATCTGACTCGTCAAAGTCAGAGGAGCCACAAGTTGAGTTAAAAAGCGAAAATTCAGTTCCGCCAATGGATGACGCAAACTTTCCACCATTGCGGGCTGAAAATTTTAAACAAAAAATTGGAAAGGTTGAAATTTCGAATCAATTCTATTCTGAAAAGAAAGAATTTGATGTCGAAAAGGCTTTCAATGGGAAAGTAAAACATATTTTTGGAAAAATGGTCAATGGTAAGGCCAAAGGGGTAAAAGAGTTTTATGAATCGAAGAGGAGAACGTACACACCGACTGCTAATATTGGGCTTCACAATCTGATTTGGGCCGCCCACTAGCCACCAACTGGTTATGGTTGGCGCAGGCCCAACCTCAATAACATGTCCACGGGACAGGTCATATCACCGTATCCAGCGTATCTTGGGCCGTACACTGACCAAGTGGGCCTTATTGTTTGGGCTCGCATATGGGGTGGCCAACAGAGTTGATTAATGGTACATGTAGTTAAATTCACTTGGTGGTATTGACGATATGTTAACTGATCTAATGTGCCATGTATATGTAATATGTGGTCTAGCGTGTGAACCTAACTGTTTGATTACATGATGTGGGGGAATACGAACTTGTAACATGAGGGTGTTTGTGGTTCGTACACTTGCTATGATAAGTAGTAGGGATATGTGCCGTACTTGCTTACTACTTGTATAATACGTGACAATCTACGTGATGTAATGTGAACATAAACTGATTGTGTATACATGCATACCATAGGCTTTGACTGATTAATTGGAAACAAGAAACAAATCTAACCGAGCAAACCAAGGTGAGTTCGCACTCTTTCTAAGGCATGGGATTCCCGGTGGTTGGGAATGGGTTAAAGAACTAAAATGGAACCTGCACATCCTCCTTGGGTAGGATATGTACCGCCATCCTCCATGGGTAGGATGCCAATATTAATCCTGCGTATTCTCCTTGGGTAGAATACGTACGTTCTTCCTCCTTGGGTAGGACAACAACCTTAAACTTACTAGACAAAAATCAATCTTGAAGTCCCTCATTTTTATATCGACTTATTCGCCAGGCCAATGGCGAGAAGGTCATTAGTTGATAGCGCTATTAGGGTTGACAAGCCTCACACCGTGCCGGGAGGACGGGCGTGTACTAATGGATCTGGGCACTTAGTCAATGATGATAGACATTGACGTAGGGCACAACTTACTTTCATCAGTTGTCAATATGGTAACGTTCTAGGGGTTCACATGGAGAAGCCCCCACTGGTTATGGATATGGTTTGGGAAACAAGGAAACTGGTTAACTTATGGTTTACAAACGAACTCATGGTTTTTTTAGAACAACTTTAAAACGAACACTCAACTGTGAACTCGCTCAACTTTGTTGTTGACTCGTTGTTACATGCCTTGCAGGCCTTTAGGTACCTATTGTTGGAACTTGCTGTCTGGGAGGCTGGAGTGGTCATGGGTCGAGATACATGGAATCGCAACACAAGACTAATGGTTTATAAACACTTAACGAATGAATTATGCTTCCGCTGTATACTGTGAATTGTTTGTAACGTTGTAACACTTAATGTTAATAAATGAAAGTTTTATTTAATTATATTATGCGAAGTTCAATGTGATTGGTGGCTTGGATCCTGGTCAGTCACGCCTCCTGCGGTGATACTCCGCTTGTGGATTTTAAGGGTGTGACAGATTGGTATCAGAGCCATTGGTTATAGTGAACTTGGTTTTAAAAAGGGGAAAAACATTTTGTAAAACCAGACTATAACCGAACAATTCTGAGAACGTGAATACGACCATGACACTCAGCTCCAGATTGCAAGGTTCGTCTCTCGTATACTCATTGTACTGCATAACTACGGAACACCTACATATTATATTGCATGTGATTGCACGTATAGCACGACAGTATGAATTCATGTATTACTTGCACATGTTATGTGACTATTAGGGTGGTATATGACTTACGCATCGTGATGCTCTTTGTTTGCTATTTGAGTTTGAGGAACCATTTGACATGAGTTAAGAGGAGCTGAGATGAGCATGCAAATCACAATATTATTGTGGGTGCACACATAATAATAATGTGGGGTGCATGCGAGTCCCAGTGAGGCTTAACAAGTGAAAAATGGGTTCCGTTTCGTTATTTGATCAATGTGAAACATAACAAACCTGTAGGGGTCATAGCAGTGTTTGTCCCCTACTCGAACTTGAACTTTTCATTCCTCTCTGGATCCCTTCGAATCTCGACGCTATCGGGTATTACCTGAACACCCATCTGAACGCCTGGCGAACTGTGTGTAATGTTAGGTGCTTGTACGAACATCCCCGAGTTGGATGTTGCAACGACAATGATTGGTCTATATCTTTCTCACCTTTCTTCGTTTGCTGGAGCTTAACGTATTGACGCCTTAGATTTTGAAGTGCGATCACTCCTGCAACACTCTCGTAACATACCGTGTATTACTCAGTCAACTCCCAAGAACGATGGCCTTCGGCATTTGAACGACCCCAGTTACCAGCAACGAACATCAGTGATTTGACTCCAATCACATCCTTAACCCCAGCCCGCGACGCATGGGAGTCAACTTTTACGAATTAATCGGGACATAAACGATGACAATCGACCATGGTATGGAACGTGAAACTGCCAGCACAAGGGGTAGCGCCTTAGGACGTGGCACGGAATATGAAAGGATGGACCCTGTTGATTAAAGATCGTAGAGCTCCATTTCAAACGACAACAACCAAGGAAACAACAGCCGTACTGGAAATCCTCGCAACGAGTACAACAACACGGGAAATGATGATCATGGAGGGACATTAGGGATTGGCGTGGGCGACGCCAGGATTATAACGACATGGTGGCCTACGTGTTCTTGGTGACTAATCACTTCGCCACCGTTTTACTAAACCCCTATGCATCTTGAAACCAAACCTGTTGTGGAATCGGCTGATGGCAAGACAATGGAAACCTCATATGATCGTTGGGATGCAAACTAGACCTTGTGGGATAAGTGTTCGACATCGACCTTTCTTCTGTTGTTCTTGATAGATGTACCCTGTGAAGAGAAGATTCTACATATCCCTCTCCTAGTGGAGGATCGTTAGTTGTTCTAAAGCAACAGAGTGGTGCAAAGGTTAGCGCCATTTCAACTATGAAGGCCCAGAAGTGTCTATGGAGGGATCACCCCGCTATGTTAGCAACCGTTACTGATGTTGAGGCTAAGGAAAAGAGGATCGAGGATCCACCAATTGTTCGTGATTCCTCTCAGTGTGCTACCTGAGGAGCTTTCAGACTTACTTCCACCACTGTTAGGCAGAATCTCAGTTTGATCTCACGACAGGGGCAGCCCTGATTACTTGTGCTACATACCGTCTTGCACCAGGAGGGTTGCAAGGACTATCTACAGGAATTGTTGGACAGGAGTTTTATTGGACATAGTTTTGTTCGCTTTGGGGAGCCCCAGCTATATTCGGGAAGATAAAGCCTTTCGCATGTGTACTGATTATCCAGAACTCAGCAAGGTGACAATCAAGAACTGTTTGCCTCGACCATGTATTGACGGAAGACCAAGAGGAGAATGTTCCTGAAACGGTATATCGAACGCAATACGGCCATTGCGACTTTGTACACCATGACCATTGAGTTAATCAACACACCAGCAGCATTATGGACCACATGAATCGACCGTATTTATAGATGACGTTCTGGATCATTTCCAAGAGGAAGGAACAGCATGGGCAGCATTTGTATCTTATTTTAGAGCTCCTGAGGGAGGAGCCACTCCCCGCGAAGTCTTGTAAAAGTAACTTCTGGATTCGAGAGATACCTTTTTGGTCATATGATCAATGAAGTGGGAATACACGTGGATCTCGCTAAAGATCCATTTTGTTAGATATTGTTCGGCACCAAAGATCCCTTCGAGGATGCAGCAATTTCTTGGTCACACTAGACCCTATCGCAGATTCACCACATGATTTTCGAAGATTGCGCAGCTTAAATCTCTTTAGCACAGTAGGGTGCTGTGTTCGGGAAAGACAAAACAGGAGGATGTCTTTTCAGCTTTCAAATCCCAACTCTGCAATGTTTACACGTCGACGCAACACAAGAGAGTGATGATTTATATAATAGAGTTACTAGAGGAACTGCACGACACAATCGGCGGTGGAAACCGTGGTCTTTGGATTTACTTGGAGGCATTTCTTGGACGGTACCGAATGCGTTACCTAGACCGATCACAAGGGCCTCCTGTGAATCGATGTTCAAAATTGCTAAAGCATGCAATGACATCACTGGATGGAACTACTGAATGAGTATGACTGTGAACCCTAAACATACACGAGCTCTGCAGCTCACTATCGACTCTAACATACCTGATCAGACTCGCTCTGTTCAAACTGGAGAACAGAAGGAAGAAAACGTTCAAGTCAGACCCATGCGGGGTATGGAGAAGCAACCTCGGGTAGGGCGGATGATATTCGTTACCTCAGGAACGAATGTGGACCTCATTATACGACAATTATAGGGAACTCGTGTTGAGCAAAGTGCATCGGTTTTGATATTCCGGTCATCTGGGTTTTGATGAGAGACATTAGGATTTATAAACCTTGTACTGGTAATCGGGCATGACGGCTCACCTAGCTAGGTATGGGAATGATGATGGACTTGTGGAAAAGTCAAAGTTAAGTGTTAGCAACCAGAAACTCCTATATCGAAAGTGAAAACAGACTGCCATGGATTTGGTCGTAAGCCTACTTTCAACTCGAAACGAAAACATTATCACCTGGATGGTCGTATAATTGTCTCGCGTAACCAGCTCACTTTCTAGCCATCAAGGAAACGGATAAGTTTTCTACACTTGCAATCATCTACCCGAAAGAAGTGGTTTCTAGGCACGGGGTGCCAACCTCCATCATCTCTAATCGCGACCCACGATTTGCATCTGATTTATGGCAAGCGATGCACAAATCCTAGTCATGAGCACAGCATATCATCCACAGACGGATGGACAGACAGAACGCATCACCCAAACACTTGAAGATATACTTCGAGCGTGTATAATTGACTTTTAGTAACGGCCGGGAGTGGCATCTACCTTTAGTGGAGTTTTCGTATACTAACAGTTACCCCACCAGCATCCAGGCTGCTCCGTTCGAGGCATTGTGCGAACGGTATTGGGCAGGAGTTGGAAACGGCCAAATCACCGGCCCAGAACTTATTATAGACACAACAGAGAAGATTGCCCAGATACGACAATGAATGGAGGCACTCGTGACCGTCAGAAAAGTTATGCTGTTAAGTGCGGGAAACCACTCGAGTCCCAGATTGGGGATCAGATGCTACTTAAAGTCGCACCATTGGAAAGGTGTAGTTCGTTTTGGTAAACGAGACAAACTCAACCCGTGATATGTCAGACTTTTCGAAATCACGAAGAAAATAGGCAGGGTGGCCTACAAGCTGAATCTACCTGAAGAACTCAGCGGAGTTCACGACGTACTCTATGTGTCGAATCTGAAAAAGTGTCTGTCAGATGAAACTCTCACAGTTTCTTTCAAGGAGCTCACCATCAACGATCAGTTGCAATTTGTCGTAGAACCAGTGGAAATCTTGGACCGGGAGGTCAAGATTCTCAAACGCACCAGGATACCTATTGTTCGAGTTCGTTGGAACTTCCGTTGTGGCCCAGATTTTACCTGGGAATGAGAAGACCAAATAAAACACAAATATCCCCAGCTGTTCGAGAATAATGAAACCACTACTGAGGCTGAAGCTACTGCGGAATTTCGGGATGAAATTCCAAACCAACGGGGGGATGATGTGACACCCCAGGAAAACCAGGAAACCGCGCAACCTAACTGGCTTCCTCAGTAACCACGTGCTAAATTTAGGGACGAAATTTCTTTCAAGTTGGGGATGATGTGAAAATCCGAATTCTTGAGGTTTGTGCCGTTAAACCCCGGAGTCTTAACTCCTCATTCTTCTTATACAATGTTTCTTGTTCAGATAAATTTTGCTTTATGTTATGCTATTATATCATGTTAAACCTAAACGCACGTTATAACCTCGTTAAACATTACGCCGTATGTCTGGGCCGCATGTATGTTGGGCCACACTTCTTTTAGATTGATCCCTGCCATGTATGTTGAGCCCAAGTAGGATGGCAGCCTTGCTACCCTTACGGCAGCACAATGATGTGGGCTTAAGCCCATTTAATCACAAGTATTGCCCCAAACCAAACCCTTGTATTTAATTACATGTATTAAGTGATTGTTTATCATATACTCAAAATTAAACCCTACTTTTCCCCAAGAGTACGTGCGACAGGAGACCCCCCCCCCCTCACACTCGAAGCCTTTCAATCGTGTTTTCTTGACTTCGGTTAGTATGTTAAATTATTATTGATTATTTGCTTATTGTTCTTGATGATGGCATGGGTATTGCTTGTTATTTTCTTAATGTTTGGAACGATCTAGTTAACAGGAAGTATATAATTTGGTATGGATTGATAATAAACTGATTTCATGATTTTGGTTTTTTATTATAGCCTTTATTGATATCATAACACTCAAGGATTGCATGTGATTTAACTTATGTTTGTCTGATCCATGCCATGTGAATTCTTGTAGTATACTCAGTCCAATCACATGTAATATAGCAACAGCTTTTGTCGGCCCAGTGAAATTAATATTAGTTTATTCAAATATCAAGATTTAAAAACAACAAACCCACTAACAATCGGTCCAATCAGTTAGACAAGAATTGAGTAGTCCATGTGATAACTATAGAAGGCAATGATGATAATGATGAGATGCTTTAATGGGTGGGTAAAAAAAAATAGTACAGCCAATCAAATAGAGCATGTATAACAAAGTTAGCACAAGTTGTTAATAAGTTGAATATATGAAAGAATTCATATTAGGTGCAATTGTGTTAGACAGTGAATTAGACTTTTGAGGGGCAATAGATCATATTATGGATGGATTGGTTTTCGGTTTGGGCCACACAAAACTGGACAACAATCAGGCCTGACACATAATTAATTCTGGGCCGAAAGGGTTTAATAAGGAGAACTGGGCATAGTTGGGCTTAGAAAATGTAGTTGTTGGGTCTCTCTCTCTCTCACGGACTGGACTGCTAATATTGGGCTTCACAATCTGATTTGGGCCGCCCACTAGCCACCAACTGGTTATGGTTTGCGCAGGCCCAACCTCAATAACATGTCCACGGGATGGATCATAACACCGTATCCAGCGTATCTTGGGCCGTACACTGACCAAGTGGGCCTTATTGTTTGGGCTCGCATATGGGGTGGCCAACAGAGTTGATTAATGGTACATGTAGTTTAATTCACTTGGTGGTATTGACGATATGTTAACTGATCTAATGTGCCATGTATATGTAATATGTGGTCTAGCGTGTGAACCTAACTGTTTGATTATATGATGTGGGGGAATACGAACTTGTAACATGGGGGTGTTTGTGGTTCGTACACTTGCTATGATAAGTAGTGGGGATATGTGCCGTACTTGCTTACTACTTGTATAATACGTGACAATCTACGTGATGTAATGTGAGCATAAACTGATTATGTATACATGCACACCATAGGCTTTGACTGATTAATTGGAAACAAGAAACAAATCTAACCGAGCAAACCAAGGTGAGTTCACACTCTTTCTAAGGCATGGGATTCCCGGTGGTTGGGAATGGGTTAAAGAACTAAAACGGAACCTGCATATCCTCCTTGGGTAGGATATGTATCGCCATCCTCCATGGGTAGGATGCCAATATTAATCCTGCGTATTCTCCTTGGGTAGAATACGTACGTTTGTCCTCCTTGGGTAGGACAACAACCTTAAACTTGCTAGACAAAAATCTATCATGAAGTCCCTCATTTTTATATCGACTTAATCGCCGGGCCAATGGCGAGCGGGTTATTAGTTGATAGCGCTATTAGGGTTGACAAGCCTCACACCGTGCCGGCAGGACGGGCGTGTACTAATGGATCTAGGCACTTAGTCAATGATGATAAACATTGACGTAGGGCACAACTTACTTTCGTCAATTGTCGATATGGTAACGGTCTAGTGGTTCACATGGGGAAGCCCCCACTGGTTATGGATATGGTTTGGGAAACACGGAAACTGGTTAACTTATGGTTTACAAACGAACTCATGGTTTTTTTAGAACAACTTTAAAACGAACACTCAACTGTGAACTCGCTCAACTTTGTTGTTGACTCGTTGTTAAATGCCTTACAGGCCTTTAGGTACCTATTGTTGGAACTTGCTGTCTGGGAGGCTGGAGTGGTCATGGGTCGAGATACATGGAATCGCAACACAAGACTAATGGTTTATAAACACTTAACGAATGAATTATGCTTCCACTGTATACTGTGAATTGTTTGTAACATTGTAACACTTAATGTCAATAAATGAAAGTTTTATTTAATTATATTATGCGAAGTTCAATGTGATTGGTGGCTTGGATCCTGGTCAGTCACGCCTCCTTCGGTGATACTCCGCTTGTGGATTTTGGGGGTGTGACATTAATCAGGGTCATTAAGTTGAACTTGATTTAACTTTCATACAAGTGGTTGAAAAGCAATGTGATGAAACGCCAACAAAACTAATTTTCCGAAAAAAACACTTAAGTGTTTTGAAATCTTAATGGGAAAATAGTTTGTTATCAGGGGGAGTTCTGATTGTTTATGCCTAGTGAATGGAGATTTGAAGCAATTCTCATCGGTTTGTCAAATTTTTCTTTAAATGATTTTGAATTTTAGGGGGAGTAAGAAATTTTTCAGAAAATCCAAAAACATTAGAAAATTTGAAAAAGTCAAAAACATGATAAAATCAAAAATGAGTTTTGTTGTGAAAAAGAGGAAATGATAGTACATCAGTAGACAATCACAGTACGCTAAAGAATTGGAAAGTCAAATGTGATAAACGGTCTCACTGATGATATGCAAGTAGGTTTTTACACGTTTAGTAGATTGTTTGTCGAGATATAAACCTAAATATCATACTTACTTATTTCGTGGGGAACATCTCTCGGATATATGGGTAACCCCCGAAATCTTGTTTGAAGGGCTTTCTATTTCTGACATACTAGGTCTTTATACGTGATGATATCTGGGGTATTATACCAGGACTTCTGATTTTGCGGGAGAAATATCCTAGTCCTCGTATAATACTTTGCATTGCTTTAATCTTAAAGCTCGCCCTCAGCATAAAAAATGATGAAACATTGAAAATGCTAATCATGTGCTGTTGAAGAAAAGATTCTCTAAAGGGAACACACCTAAAGTCGAACCATCATCTCTCTGATTTTGCAGAAGCAATAGCCTGAGCTCTCATGGTCTCGCATTTAACCCCTTACAGATATCATTAGTGTACATTCACCTGTATGACTGAATATAGAAGTCTGAATACGAGAGTATATTCTGAGGTGGGACACGTGAATAAGTTTAAGTCTCTAAAACATTAATCTCGTATCTCGAAACAGTTGAAATTTGTGTGAAAATTTAAGTGGATCAGTATACTGACAATCTAAGTGAATCGTTTGGAACTTAAAGTGTTTAAAGCTCAACGGTGCTTGTAATTTGTCTCAAAAAAACTGATATGATCCTCTTACGCAAACTCACAAAAATATTGTCTGTAAATATTTCTTTACTACTTTTCATTAGTTTGTTTTAGTATAAAATTTTGAAAAAGTCAAAAAGATTTTATATCATCTTATTTTCGACAACTAATGTTGGAAAGCTGATTTTCAAAATTCCGAGTGCTAAACATGATGAACAACAGGATTGGGAAAGAAATGAGGTTTGATTTTGAAATGATTAAATGGTTCATTCAGTTGAAACCAAATTTGAATGTTTCATATACAAGTGGTAAGCAGAAAATATAAATTTGTCAAATTTTTAAATTTGTGAAATTTATTTCGAGGTAGAGTTTGTGCAGATAGTAAATTCCAGACTACGATCCCAGCTTATCAAAAGGGGGAGTCTGAGGATGTATGTCACACCCCCAAATTCCACCTACGGAGTACCGTCCGCTTGAGGGCGTGACCGACCAGGATCCAGCCACCAATTATACTGAGTATTTGGATAATAATAAAGATGATCACCAAACTTAATAGTTAGTAAGCATCATAGTTTAATGTTCGAAAGTTAGGTTCAAATAACAGTTTGATTAAATAGCGGAAGCATAGGCAAAACAGTTTAAACAAAGTTCATAGTTCAAGTTATTTAGAACCCAACACGCGGGTTTAGACGACCACTACACTTCCCAAGCTGCAAGCTCCTGAGTCACTGGTTACCTGCAAAGCATGCAGTAAGGGGTCAACAATAATGCTGAGTGAGTTCACTAGTTGTCCAGTTTTAATTACCAAAAACTTGTTTCACCAGTTAATTTATCCGTTTATACATGCCATGGGGAGCTACCCCAAAAGTTAGCGACTAAACTGTTTTTCCAATACCGAACACTAGGTGACCGTTGCGTATCCGCAGAGTGCCCCGATGTCAATGTTCTATCATCATTGACGGATGCCTGAGTACATTAGTTCACGACCGATCCCATACCTTGGCACGGTGTGAGGTTGGTAAGACCTAAATAGCGCTATCAACTAATAACCCGTTCGCCTGGCCCCGGCGACTAATCGGTATTATGTAGTAGGGACTTTAAGTGATAGAGTTTCGTTTAGTGCCGTTTGTTGCAATCCGTATAAACAGTAATTAACTAAAAGGTTCCCAATAACAAGGGAAGAAAAGTAAGTTGTATCCCTCATAAGGGGATAGTGTTGTTTTTAGTTCCGTTTCCCAAACCACCGGGAATACATGCTTTAGGTTGTGAACTCACCTTGGGTTGCTCGGTAGGTTAATTACCCGGTCGATCACGTTGGTCACCACGTCCTAGCATGGTTACCGAATATGGGTCAAGTTGGGGTCCAAGTAAACACGTATAGCAAACACGTACAGACACACATAGCATGCATTCATACAAACACTTGGGTTATTGGGCCTGCCCTACCATTTCACAAACAAACAGTACAGATACATATGCAGTCCAGTCAACAGATAGTCCAACAAGCTTTTGGCCCAATAACACTTAGGCAGCCCAGTCGAGACAAGGGCGGTTTCGACTCGAGAATACACGGTCTCGAGTCGCAACCAAGGGTTCCGACTCGCAACCTCGGTTTCGGTTCATCATGCTTTGGTCTCGAGTCGCAACCAAGGGTTCCGACTCGCAACCTCGGTTTCGGTTCATCATGCTTTGGTCTCGAGTCGCAACCAAGGGTTCCGACTCGCAACCTTGGTTTCGGTTCATCATGCTTTGGTCTCGAGTGTGCTGCTTGCGAGTCGCAACCGGGAGATCTCGGAGAATCACGTTTTGGTCTCGAGTCGCAACCAAGGGTTCCGACTCGCAACCACTGTTACGTGCACCTGAATCCTTCTAGAACCTGTCCTACGTACTAGCCAATAGCATTTTGATTTCATGTAATTTTTGTACTAACCAATAACATTGCACTAACATGTTTTATTGTCTAAATCATAACAAAATCAGATCAAAACAAGCATATTTGAATATTCATATCACCTTCAAACTTGTTCTTCATATGTTCATCATAATTATGAACTTTCAAGTCCTAAATCTAGCATACACAATCCGAAACAGCATGTTTACACAAGGTTATCCATCAACATTCATCCCTTTATCATGTTTATCAAACCAAGATCAGAACACAATTCAGTCATCAACATCGGCCCTATATCTAGCACATAATCACCGGTTTACTCATCATATCTATGCACTCATGATAACACATACAAATCAACACATAGCTAACACTCATGATTATCATTTTCCTAAACAGATTTGTGTACAACCTTTGGCATACAATCTTTGGTTCAAAACAATTATCTACATCATCTAGTCATTTCTAACCAACTAAATCATGCAAATCATACAAAGAGACATGTAAACTAGGCATGCATATCATTCATCAAATACTCATTACAAAATAAAGCCTTTACAAACCAAGTATTGTGACACCTAGAACATAAAGCACTAACCGGTTAGATTTCAAGGTGTGAGAATAGGATGAATAAGCTTCCAAATAAGATCCTAAGCTTGAACCGAGAGTCCTTGATATCACCGGTTTTGATCCGAGAGAGAAAGGAGAGTGGAGGTGAGCTTGATTTGCTAGGGTTTTAGTGATTTGGAGGAATGTAGGAGGGTGTGTGAATGGTGGGAGTGTCAAATGAGAGAAGGAGGGCTTGGGCATGGGTTTTATATCTCGAGTGGGTTAGGGGTCTCCGGGTGGGCTTCTAGGTTGCATGGCCCAACCGGCCCGAGTGTTTATTGTTCACTCGAGACCGAGGGTGGTCTCGAGTCGGGTCCTTTTGGGGTCTCGGCCCACTCATATAACACACATACATATATAATATACATACATTCATCACACTTAGCACAAGGATCACATAAAATCATCGAGATAACACGCACTAATATTTAATAACGTTTATACACATAATGCTAATACAAGATATTTGCTCGGGAAAACCTAGAGTGTCACATTATCCCCAAGTTTTAGGAACTTTCGTCCCGAAAGTTAAGGCAGCCACTGACAAGCTAGTAAAAGTGAGAGCATTTCAACGGGGTGTCACATCATCCCCCCGTTAGTTTGGAATTTCGTCCCGAAATTCAGTTGTAGCTTCAGTGCTGGGGGTTTCATTTGGGAACAGCTGGGGATACTTGCGCTTCATCTGGTCTTCCCGCTCCCAGGTAAACTCTGGGCCACGGCGTGAGTTCCAACGAACTCGCACGAGGGGTATCTGGCTACGTTTGAGGGTTTTGATCTCACGATCCGTGATCTCAACCGGTTCCTCAGTAAAGTGTAGCTGTTCGTCAATAGTAAGCTCCTTATAAGGAATGACGAGTGTTTCATCTGACAGACACTTCTTCAGATTAGACACATGGAAGACGTTGTGCACAGCACTCAGTTCTTCATGCAGATTCAATCTGTAAGCGGCCGTGCCGATCTTTTCGGTAACTTCAAAGGGTCCGACATATCTTGGATTAAGCTTGCCCCGTTTTCCAAAACGAACCACACCCTTCCGGGGTGAGACCTTAAGTAGAGCCCGTTCACCGACCTGGAACTCTTGCGGTTTCCTATCTTTATCAGCGTAGTACTTTTGGCGGTCGCGTGCTGCCGCCATGCGTTGCCTAATCTGGGCAATCTTTTCTGTGGTGTCGACTACATGTTCCGGGCCTGTGATCTGGCTGTCACCAACTTCAGCCCAGCAGAGAGGCGATCGACATTTACGGCTGTACAATGCCTCAAAGGGTGCTGCCTGAATGCTGGTGTGGTAGCTGTTGTTGTAGGAGAATTCCACCAACGGTAGGTGCTTCTCCCAATTCTTGCGAAAATCGATCACACATGCCCTGAGCATGTCTTCGAGGGTTTGGATGGTGCGTTCAGACTGCCCATCCGTTTGCGGGTGATAAGCGGTGCTCATGTCTAGACGTGAGCCAAAAGATTTGTGCATGGCTTGCCACAACTCAGAAGTAAAACGCGCGTCTCGATCAGAAATAATAGAGGTAGGCACTCCGTGCTTCGAAACCACTTCTTTTAAGTATACCTCTGCTAGGGTAGAGAACTTGTCTGTTTCTTTGATAGCCAAAAAGTGTGCTGACTTAGTTAAGCGATCCACTATTACCCAAATGGTGTCATTTCCTCGTTGTGACCTAGGCAGGCCAGTAACAAAATCCATGGAAATCTGCTCCCATTTCCATTGCGGAATCTCTGGCTGTTGGAGTAGGCCTGATGGTTTCTGATACTCAGCCTTGACCCTTGCACAAGTCAAACATTTCCTGACATAGGTTGCTATGTGGGCTTTCATGCCAGGCCACCAATAGGTAGCCCTCAAGTCGTGGTACATCTTATCTGAACCCGGATGTACTGAGTAACGGGACTTGTGGGCTTCATCCATCACCAGGTCGCGTAAATTCCCATAAAGCGGAACCCATATGCGTCCGGCCATGTAGTAAGCACCGTCTTCTTTTTGTTCCAATCGTTGTCTCGATCCTCGTAGGGACTCGGCCCTGATGTTCTCAGCTTTCAATGCTTCAACCTGAGCATCTCGAATCTGGTTAGGGAGGTTCGAGTGGATAGTGAGCTGTAAGGCACGAACACGCTTGGGTTTGGTCTCCTTTCTGCTGAGGGCATCGGCTACCACATTAGCCTTGCCTGGATGATATTTAATTGCACACTCGTAGTCATTTAGGAGTTCGACCCATCGGCGTTGCCGCATATTCAACTCCTTTTGTCCCATTATGTGCTGGAGACTCTTGTGATCAGTGTAAATCGTGCACTTGGTGCCGTACAAGTAGTGTCTCCAAAGCTTGAGCGCGAAGACCACAGCTCCAAATTCTAAGTCATGCGTCGTATAGTTCCGTTCGTGGACCTTGAGTTGTCGCGAGGCGTAAGCGATAACTTTCTCGCGTTGCATCAATACGCAGCCAAGTCCTTGAATAGAAGCGTCGCAGTAAACGACGAAGTCGTCGGTACCTTCGGGTAAGGAGAGGATAGGAGCACTACAAAGGTTCTTCTTTAGTTCCTGGAAGGCAGATTCCTGAGCATCACTCCATTTGTAAGCAACACCCTTCTGAGTGAGTGTCGTAAGTGGTTGAGCGATCTTAGAGAATCCCTTGATAAATCTTCGATAGTATCCTGCCAATCCCAAGAATTGGCGAACTTCGGTCGGAGTCTTAGGCACAGGCCAATTCTTAATGGACTCAATCTTAGCAGGATCAACATGAATCCCTTCCTGATTGACGATGTGCCCAAGGAAATGGACTTCTCTAAGCCAGAAATCACATTTCGAGAATTTGGCGTACAGTTGCTCATTGCGAAGAAGTTCGAGAATGAGACGCAGGTGTCGTTCATGCTCCTCTTGGCTCTTCGAGTAGATTAAGATGTCGTCGATAAACACAATTACGAACTTATCGAGATAGGGTTTGCATACTCGGTTCATGAGATCCATGAAGATTGCAGGTGCGTTGGTCATTCCGAAAGGCATAACAAGGAATTCGTAGTGACCATAGCGGGTTCTGAAAGCAGTTTTAGAGATGTCCTCATCGCGGACTCTCAGCTGGTGATAACCCGATCGCAGATCGATCTTGGAATAATAGCTTGACCCTTGCAGCTGGTCGAACAGGTCGTCGATACGGGGAAGTGGATAACGATTCTTGATGGTAACCTTGTTAAGTTCGCGGTAGTCAATGCACATTCGGAATGAGCCATCTTTCTTTTTGACGAAGAGCACTGGGGCTCCCCAGGGTGATGAACTAGGACGGATAAAACCTTTGTCCAAAAGTTCTTGTAGTTGAGTAGAAAGCTCCTTGAGCTCCGCGGGGGCTAATCGATAAGGTGCACGAGCTATAGGCGCTGCTCCGGGAGCTAGCTCGATTTGAAATTCGACCTGACGGTGAGGAGGGAGTCCAGGCAGTTCCTCCGGGAATACCTCAGGATAGTCGCGTACAACTGGAAAATCTTCAATCCTGTTTTCCACTTTCTGTGTGTCGGTAATGAGTGCTAAGATAGCGGTGTGCCCTTTTCGTAGATACTTCTGGGCTTTTAAGAATGAAATGATGCCTGTGACTTCTCCGCTCTTGTCGCCTTGAACTATAAGAGGTTTGCCAGGGGGACGGGGAATACGAATAGCTTTCTCCTGGCAGAGGATTTCAGCTCGATGTTTGGATAACCAATCCATACCAATGATGACGTCGAAGCTTCCAAGAACGATGGGGAAAAGATCGATACGGAAGGTTTGACCAGACAACTCTAATTTGCAGTCACGAATTATGTGTGAGGCCTCGAGGTTTCTACCATTAGCTATTTCAACGGTGTGCTTAGAGCTTAGCGGCGTAAGAGTGAGCTTAAGTTTCTTTCTAATACGTAGGGATACATAACTAGCATCTGCTCCGGAATCAAATAGTACGGAAACATAACGATCATTGAGTACGAACTTACCCGCCACAACGTTGGGGTCATTCCTTGCTTCCCCAGCTCCAATCACAAAAGCTTTTCCTCTAGCACCATTTCCAGCATTGTTGTTATTGTTCCCAGCACCTTGATTGTTGTTGTTTTGATTCAGTTCAGGGCAATCCTTTCGCATGTGCCCCGTTGCTCCACACTTGAAGCATCCACGGTTGTTTCCTTGTTGCTGCTGTTGCTGTGGTTGTTGCTGATTCTGCCTAGCTGGGAACTGGCTTCGGCAGTCTTTGGCTTCGTGCCCCATCTTGTTGCATCGCTGACACTGTCCTTTTCCACATGGCCCACTGTGATGTCGGTTACATTTGTTACACTTAGGGTGGTTTCCTCGATAACCACCCTGTTGCTGAGGGCCCTTGTTGTTTTCAGTCTTCCTTTGTTGAACTGGGGCCTGAGTGGGGTTAGCATCCTTTCCCTGATTTCCATCCCACTTTCGCTTGTTATCGCCAGAAGTTCCAGCAGTAGTACCGATCCTCTTGGGCAGCTTGCCCTCTTCCACAGCCTGATTGGTGAGTTTGTGAGCAAGACGAACCACGGGCTGTATGGTGTTGAGGTTGGCCGAGGTCACATGGCTCCGGATTTCTGGGACCAAGCCTTTGATGTACAATTCGACCCTTCGATACATAGGTTGGGACATGTTTGGGCAAAGTGCAGCATAGTCGTTGGACTGCTTAGTGTAGGTCTCAATCTCTGATCCGACCATCTTGAGCGCATAGTACTCGTTCTCGAGTTTGTGGATGTCATCCCTGTGACAGTACTCCTCTTTGATCATGTTCTTGAAATCTTCCCATGCAGTAGCATTAGCAGTTTCCAGACCAAGCATCTGAATCTGTGCCTTCCACCAAGAAATCGCGTTTCCTTCAAGCGTACCAGTCGCGTACTTAACCCAGTTAGCAGGGGGACACTCGCAGACAGCAAAGACAGCTTCGGCCTTTTCAATCCAGTGGAGAAGGCCTATGGCACCCTCAGTGCCGTTGAAAGGGAGAGGCTTTCCATCCATGAAGGTTTTGAAAGTACAAACACGTGGTTGCGCAGGCGCAGGCTGACCTGTTGTGAGAAATGGAGCGAATAGGTTTAGAGGTGAAAAGACGATGTGGGGGTAGGATCTAAACATCCTATAGCAACGAGTTTACCTCCAGGGTGAGCTGCGAAAGCTGCAGCCACCGTGTTGAGCAAGTTAGCGAATTGAGCCTGAGTCATGTTAACGCTTCCTCTTCCGCGTCCACTCATTGTCTTCATAGCCAGAAAACACAGTATGAGTGTAATGTCGTAACGTAGCGAGAATGAGGTAGAAGAGAAATGTGTATCTATCTAATTAGGCACACTAGTATGTATAGTAGAGTGGTCAATATAAGATAAACAAGCAAGTAAACACAAGTCCGAGCTACGAGGTTTAGTATGCCGAGTCTTGCCCTTGGAGTGTAGTGTCATCACGAGTCACGGGTTATAGTCTGGTTTTTTTCTCAAAAAGACTTCCCTTTTTAAAACCAAGTTCACTATAACCAATGGCTCTGATACCAATCTGTCACACCCCCAAATTCCACCTGCGGAGTACCGTCCGCTTGAGGGCGTGACCGACCAGGATCCAGCCACCAATTATACTGAGTATTTGGATAATAATAAAGATGATCACCAAACTTAATAGTTAGTAAGCATCATAGTTTAATGTTCGAAAGTTAGGTTCAAATAACAGTTTGATTAAATAGCGGAAGCATAGGCAAAACAGTTTAAACAAAGTTCATAGTTCAAGTTATTTAGAACCCAACACGCGGGTTTAGACGACCACTACACTTCCCAAGCTGCAAGCTCCTGAGTCACTGGTTACCTGCAAAGCATGCAGTAAGGGGTCAACAATAATGCTGAGTGAGTTCACTAGTTGTCCAGTTTTAATTACCAAAAACTTGTTTCACCAGTTAATTTATCCGTTTATACATGCCATGGGGAGCTACCCCAAAAGTTAGCGACTAAACTGTTTTTCCAATACCGAACACTAGGTGACCGTTGCGTATCCGCAGAGTGCCCCGATGTCAATGTTCTATCATCATTGACGGATGCCTGAGTACATTAGTTCACGACCGATCCCATACCTTGGCACGGTGTGAGGTTGGTAAGACCTAAATAGCGCTATCAACTAATAACCCGTTCGCCTGGCCCCGGCGACTAATCGGTATTATGTAGTAGGGACTTTAAGTGATAGAGTTTCGTTTAGTGCCGTTTGTTGCAATCCGTATAAACAGTAATTAACTAAAAGGTTCCCAATAACAAGGGAAGAAAAGTAAGTTGTATCCCTCATAAGGGGATAGTGTTGTTTTTAGTTCCGTTTCCCAAACCACCGGGAATACATGCTTTAGGTTGTGAACTCACCTTGGGTTGCTCGGTAGGTTAATTACCCGGTCGATCACGTTGGTCACCACGTCCTAGCATGGTTACCGAATATGGGTCAAGTTGGGGTCCAAGTAAACACGTATAGCAAACACGTACAGACACACATAGCATGCATTCATACAAACACTTGGGTTATTGGGCCTGCCCTACCATTTCACAAACAAACAGTACAGATACATATGCAGTCCAGTCAACAGATAGTCCAACAAGCTTTTGGCCCAATAACACTTAGGCAGCCCAGTCGAGACAAGGGCGGTTTCGACTCGAGAATACACGGTCTCGAGTCGCAACCAAGGGTTCCGACTCGCAACCTCGGTTTCGGTTCATCATGCTTTGGTCTCGAGTCGCAACCAAGGGTTCCGACTCGCAACCTCGGTTTCGGTTCATCATGCTTTGGTCTCGAGTCGCAACCAAGGGTTCCGACTCGCAACCTTGGTTTCGGTTCATCATGCTTTGGTCTCGAGTGTGCTGCTTGCGAGTCGCAACCGGGAGATCTCGGAGAATCACGTTTTGGTCTCGAGTCGCAACCAAGGGTTCCGACTCGCAACCACTGTTACGTGCACCTGAATCCTTCTAGAACCTGTCCTACGTACTAGCCAATAGCATTTTGATTTCATGTAATTTTTGTACTAACCAATAACATTGCACTAACATGTTTTATTGTCTAAATCATAACAAAATCAGATCAAAACAAGCATATTTGAATATTCATATCACCTTCAAACTTGTTCTTCATATGTTCATCATAATTATGAACTTTCAAGTCCTAAATCTAGCATACACAATCCGAAACAGCATGTTTACACAAGGTTATCCATCAACATTCATCCCTTTATCATGTTTATCAAACCAAGATCAGAACACAATTCAGTCATCAACATCGGCCCTATATCTAGCACATAATCACCGGTTTACTCATCATATCTATGCACTCATGATAACACATACAAATCAACACATAGCTAACACTCATGATTATCATTTTCCTAAACAGATTTGTGTACAACCTTTGGCATACAATCTTTGGTTCAAAACAATTATCTACATCATCTAGTCATTTCTAACCAACTAAATCATGCAAATCATACAAAGAGACATGTAAACTAGGCATGCATATCATTCATCAAATACTCATTACAAAATAAAGCCTTTACAAACCAAGTATTGTGACACCTAGAACATAAAGCACTAACCGGTTAGATTTCAAGGTGTGAGAATAGGATGAATAAGCTTCCAAATAAGATCCTAAGCTTGAACCGAGAGTCCTTGATATCACCGGTTTTGATCCGAGAGAGAAAGGAGAGTGGAGGTGAGCTTGATTTGCTAGGGTTTTAGTGATTTGGAGGAATGTAGGAGGGTGTGTGAATGGTGGGAGTGTCAAATGAGAGAAGGAGGGCTTGGGCATGGGTTTTATATCTCGAGTGGGTTAGGGGTCTCCGGGTGGGCTTCTAGGTTGCATGGCCCAACCGGCCCGAGTGTTTATTGTTCACTCGAGACCGAGGGTGGTCTCGAGTCGGGTCCTTTTGGGGTCTCGGCCCACTCATATAACACACATACATATATAATATACATACATTCATCACACTTAGCACAAGGATCACATAAAATCATCGAGATAACACGCACTAATATTTAATAACGTTTATACACATAATGCTAATACAAGATATTTGCTCGGGAAAACCTAGAGTGTCACATTATCCCCAAGTTTTAGGAACTTTCGTCCCGAAAGTTAAGGCAGCCACTGACAAGCTAGTAAAAGTGAGAGCATTTCAACGGGGTGTCACAATGTAAGAGCCAGATTCTGATTCTGGAACAAAGCTCGAGATAAAAGCTGCTGATTCTGAAGAATTTATGAAATCAACATATAAAGGAGATTTAGCTGCTGATGCTGAAAAGAGAGAGAGAAGAAGAGAAAAGATTGAAGGATGCTTACAATTGAGAATACTTTGGAAAGAGCGAGAAGACTGATAAAGACTGAAGATGTGACATACCGAAGACTCGACACTGAAGACTTCGTCAACATCCAAGGGGGAGTCTGTTAGTGCATATGTCTGTCGACTTTGTCTTCTATCGAGTCTTGTAATAGAATTGTTAGATCAAGTCACGTAGTTTGAGAAAATCGGAAAACAATCATGAAATAGACATTTCACACGAAATGGACATTTCACACGAAATGACCATTTCGTGCGAAATGGACTTGTACCATTTCGTGCGAAATGGACATGGCAGTTTCGTGCGAAATGGAAATCCTATAAATAGGTGACTTGAGATTTCATTTGTAACTTTTGGATTCCGGTAGCGAAGCTCTGCCGAAGTATCTCCAGGTTGTAAGTCGTCATCAAATCAATACAAGAGATAGTTAAACTACTTTTTTGTGCAAATCAAGCTGATTCAACATCAAAACGTCTATTTCCGCCTCTCGTTTTGATAAAAAAACTCTTCTGATCGACTCATTTGGTCATGCAAACGATCCTACACCAAAAACCCCAAAATATTATATTACATCAGTGGGTAAAAGGTTTGGTGTCAAAAATTGGGTTTAACTAGGGTTCTATGCAAAAAATACCGTTTAATTAATTAAAAGGCTTCAATTTACGATATTAAGCATAGCTCCTAATTTAGACCTTAAACTAATGTCAAATTTTTAGGAGATGTTTATAAATCAGTAATAAAGGTTTTTGTCCTCTCACATTTTCAAAAATCTCGTTTTAATATCAAAATGGCATAATGGTCGACATTTAAGCAATTAACGGAAACATGCAAATGAATCGGATTAATAAGGAACCATGTAGTATAACCTTAGAGGGTTTTACTAACTTATAATATGGTCCAAAAGGAACCTTAAGGCATATCTAAACTAAGCTAAGGGTCAGAACTGAAAGTCAAAGCAAAAGTCTACTTTTGCGACTTTCGGTTCCGAACCGGGCCTAAACTCAGAATTGTCGGGTTGAACATGCCTAGACATGTTCTTACATCATTTACCAAGTTATTTTAATGTTAAAACATGTTCCGTAACTTTTACAATATCAGTTATGACTTTATTTGCAAAAATAGCTTCTGTTGACTTTTTAATATTAAGTTTGACCCGACAATTGACAAGTTAGAGTGATAATAAGTGGATGCCCTTTTAAGGGTTTATTACCCACATAATTACCAACTCATAGCCACTTTTAATTCGAAAAATGGCTGGACCATTAGTGATTAATCACTAAGTCAAAGCTTAATTACGATGGCTTTGACTTTTGGTCATTAGACTAATAAAACATGAACTTAGGAGGCTAAGAACACTTACAATGGTCCTTAGCATGAAATTGGAACTTAAGACAACTTGCTTGAGCTCCAGGTCCACGTATTACCGGTGGGCCCGGTGGGGAGTATCGTGACGTAGTTGATATCATCATAGTCAAATAATCACAGTTCAATGCACAGCGGAAGTCTAAAGTAAAAATATTACAAACCGATTGAAAGTATCATAAAGTATTATGAACGGAATGTAAAAGGATCCACAGGCGGATCAAAACAAAGGAAACATTGTTCAACAGATTTTAAAGTGATAAAGCTTGCAAGACTCTTTCTTTATTCACTCAGGAGTAGCCAGCCTATTTCGCATATACCTGCACTTAACCTTTTGGAAAATACGTTAGTTTACACTGGTAAATACAATTAACCCACTCTTTTGAAAATATTTAAGAAAATTGATTTAAATGCACAAGGCACAAATAATCTTTTATAACTTGGGACCATTATTTTAAAAATAATCTTGTATACAGTTTTATATGTTTGTCATCCGTCAGGGCCGGTTAGAAGAGCCGGACAAGATTAACTGACACACCACAAGTATAATGCCCACAAGGAAATTCCTTATCGTGGGATACCTTTTATACATACGCAACTGTCAGGTGTATGCCTACACCCCGTGCTTAAGTCGTGGCCATTTCAATGAATGAGCCGAGGATATCCAGGACATGGTCATTAACAGTAAGGACTCTCAAAATTGTCCTAAAAGCGTAAGTATAATCCCGGACCCCTGAAACCATACTGTGCATGAAAAACCAAGAAAAACATAATTCTGGTTCCCAGGCGGGCCGCGTAAAAGACAAGCCTTGTCTTACGCGGGCCGCGTCAAACTAGGGTTGACCGGATAAGTGTTCTGGATCCACGTGGTGACCAGATGGCAAGCCTACTCATGACCAATCTGACCTACGCATAGACTAGGCGGCCTCGCGGGCCGCGTAAAGTTTAGCTTATGGTTTACGCGGGCCGCGTAAACCTTCAATTTCATCTATAAATAGAGCTGATCATGAGCAGTCTTCTGGTGTCGACGAAAACATTTAATTTCAAATTCTCACTGCACAATTTCGAAATTACTTTCAATATTAGTGAGGCGCTGCTCCGATACCGGGTATTAACTCAATCGCTGCTACGATTCAATGTCCGATCGATTAAAACTATCTAATGGATGTTTAAGTACTGCCCACATTAGGGTTTATGCTTTGTCATTCGTCGTGAATTCGATGGATGTTTAAGTATCGCACTTTGTCATTCGTTGTGAGGGTTTAATCTCGTGAGTTATCATAAATGCTGTATTAGTTACTAACCTAGTTCGTGTGCATGTTATTAAATTTAGGTCAAAAGGCTAATCAGTAGGCTAGGCTCTTCCCATATAAATCTGCAATGTGAGTCATTCTCTTTTTATCAAAAGCGTTTTTCAATACTCCATTTTCAAATGTTATAATTACAGGGAGTAAGTCATGGATATCTTGAATCACTGGCTAGTGGGGTATTGTGCACATTACTAATTTTTCTCTCGGTTAAGTTCATTGACTAACCGGGATAATCATCACTACTTGGGGTGGGACCCAATAGTGGTATGACCATCGTCACATGTGACAAGGCGCCAGATAAAAATAAGATAGAAGCCATTGTAATCGCTCTTATGCTGTAATTTATAACTATGTGTCATTTTATGCAAAATGAGTGACTCGCCAGCATTTCCCCGCTGATAAAACATTTTTAAAACATGTTTCAGGCGACCTGCTGTAAATCAAGGACACGTGCTAATGAGCACTAACAAGCTTGAAGAGGTGGCTCAGTTAAAAAAATGAATAAACATGTTTTAATAAATCAGGGAATTTCCTAGTTAAATTCCTCTATTGTAAATTACGGGGTTTATCTCCAAATTATGGAATAAAATAATAGGGCATTTGAGTTTTTAAAAGATCCTGTTAAAAATCTTCCGCTGTCACATCATCGATACCACGGGTTCCTGTTCCGCGGCTCCTGACCAAGTCAAACCGGGGCTAGGGCCGTGACAGGAAAAGGTGGTATCAGAGCTACACTGATCAAGCCACTGATTTAAGCCAAATAAGTATTTAGAAAATACTTAATTTTATTGATTGCTATTTTTGTGATTACGTGTTTTACTATTTGAATATTTGTTTACAGTATGGGTAAGCAAAGACTTTCGGATATCTACTATAAATTAGATACTACACCAAAAGAAAAAGGATCATCATCCTCAAATCACTCTGCAATTCCTAAAGAAGGAATATTTGTTCGAAAGGCACAATATGAGGATCACTTTCTCCTAATAAAAGAAGTTTGATTATTAGGAAAAGTCAGGAGAAAATAAAGAAATCACAACCAAAAGAAAAGAGAGTTAATCAGAAAACCCAAGAACTAGGCAGTAACCCACCATGGGAAGATAAATTAGATGAAAAATAGGCAGATCTCTATATGTTAGCCACTGTAGCATTAAATGCAAATCTTTAAATAGCCTGACTCAGTTTTAGTACCCATATCACCTACAAGTCAAAAACTTTACCCAGTTAATAAATAAGTTACAGTAAACCCTAATATGTTTTAGTTATCAGTTGTTCTTTGAATAAATTAATCAAACGGTATGCAATAATATTTAAAGGTTATATATGAAATTTGTTTATAAAATTTTAACCTAGCATTTTGTGTGTATTTTTACATATATGCTAAACAGCATGAATGACTTATCAGAAGCCCTTCAAAATCTCAATCTCTATCCGGTGATAATAGAAATTTCCAGAGATTTTACTGGTTATATACCCGATATAGAAGAACCTATGGAATTCAACGCTCCACCTCCGGAGAAACCTAAGCCTAAGAAAAGGAGAAGATTTGTAGGATGGAGGCGTGTGCGCAGGAGGAAACCCGCAACTAGGAAGATTCCCAAAATAGAAAATCCCATAGACAAAGGAAAGGGGATTGAAATCGGGGAAGGTTTTAGGCAAATAGAAATGGAGATCGGGGAAGGTTCTAGACAGACAGAGATGGAATTTGGGGAAAGCTCTAGGCAAATCGAGGAGTTGCCATTTCAGGAGGAATTGGATCGCACATTGGCAAGCTGTGATATCGTTAGGCCTTTCAATAATAACCTCTACCCTTATCCTGCCGAAAATCAACTTCCAATAAACCTGGAACCAGCAATCCCAGAACCTATAATTCATACCCAACCTCTAGGAATGGACGAGTGGTGGACTAATGATTGGCAGTTTCAAAACCTGCTCAACAATCCTTATAACTTTCTTCCTCAGTTCGACCCGGAACCGATACCAAATCCGCCAATGAGCAATGAAAATCTAGCTGAACTCCGCCGCTTTTGCGAGGAGCTGATGGATGCAGGAAATTGGATTCGGGAGGTAGGAGAACAGATCTCCTGGAAGTACGACGAAAGGGAACGTCGTTACTGAAAGCTTGTCAATGAAAGTATTATTGTGCAATATCGTATGCTTGTTCTTGGAGGTGTGTGCGCAGGAGGAAACCATCAACTAGGAAGATTCCCAAAATAGAAAATCCCATAGACAAAGGAAAGGGGATTGAAATCGGGGAAAGTTTTAGGCACACAGAAATGGAGATCGGGGAAGGTTCTAGGCAGACAGAGATGGAAATTGGGGAAAGCTTGTAAATGAAAGTATTATTGTGCAATATCGTATGCTTGTTCTTGAGTAGCTATAGGTGGAATGTTTATATGAGCGTGAACTATTGAAGTGAATGCATGTTATGTTGTAGATACGTGTAGGAACTTTGTGCTCTATTTGAAACCACTATATGACTAACTGGTAATCATATTAGGACGTGATTGACTGACCTTGACTGTTAGCTATATTTGAGAGTCAAACCGAGCAACCAAAGGTGAGTTCACACACTTTCTAAGGCATGGGATTCTCGGTGGTTTGGGGGTCCTAAAAATACCTGTAAGTATAATCCCGGACCCCTGAAACCATACTGTGCATGAAAAACCAAGAAAAACATAATTCTGGTTCCCAGGCGGGCCGCGTAAAAGACAAGCCTTGTCTTACGCGGGCCGTGTCAAACTAGGGTTGACTGGATAAGTGTTCCGGATCCACGTGGTGACCAGATGGAAAGCCTACTCATGACCAATCCGACCTACGCATAGACTAGGCGGCCTCGTGGGCCGCGTAAGGTTTAGCTTATGGTTTACGCGGGCCGCGTGAACCTTCAATTTCAGCAATAAATAGAGCTGATCATGAGCAGTCTTCTGGTGTCGACGAAAACATTTAATTTCGAATTCTCACTGCACAATTTCGAAATTACTTTCAATATTAGCGAGGCGCTGCTCCGATACCGGGTATTAACTCAATCGCTGTTACGATTCAATGTCCGATCGATTAAAACTATCCAATGGATGTTTAAGTGCTGCCCACATTAGGGTTTATGCTTTGTCATTCGTCGTGAATTCGATGGATGTTTAAATATCGCACTTTGTCATTCGTTGTGAGGGTTTAATCTCATGAGTTATCGTAAATGTTGTATTAGTTACTAACCTAGTTCGTGTGCATGTTATTAAATTTAGATCAAAAGGCTAATCAGTAGGCTAAGCTCTGCCCATATAAATCTGCAATGTGAGTTATTCTCTTTTTATCAAAAGCATTTTACAATACTCCATTTTCAAATGTTATAATTACAGGGAGTAAGTCGTGGATATCTTGAATCACTGGCTACTGGGGTATTGTGCACATTACTAATTTTTCTCTCGGTTAAGTTCATAGACTAACCGGGATAATCATCACTACTTGGGGTGGGACCCAATAGTGGTATGACCATCGTCACATGTGACAAGGCGCCAGATAAAAATAAGATAGAAGCCATTGTAATCGCTCTTATGCTGTAATTTATAACTATGTGTCATTTTATGCAAAATGAGTGACTCGCCAGCATTTCCCCGCTGATAAAATATTTTTAAAACATGTTTCAGGTGACCTGCTGTAAATCAAGGACACGTGCTATGGAGCACTAACAAGCTTGAAGAGGTGGCTCAGTTAAAAAAAAATGAATAAACATGTTTTAATAAATCAGGGAATTTCCTAGTTAAATTTCTCTATTGTAAATTACGGGGTTTATCTCCAAATTATGGAATAAAATAATAGGGCATTTGAGTTTTTAAAAGATCCTATTGAAAATATTCCGCTGTCACATCATCGATACCACGGGTTCCTGTTCCACAGCTCCTGACCAGGTCAAACCAGGGCTGGGGCCGTGACAGGAAAAGGTGGTATCAGAGCCAACTCAGAAAGCCACTGATTTAAGCCAAATAAGTATTTAGAAAATACTTAATTTTATTGATTGCTATTTTTGTGATTACGTGTTTTATTATTTGAATATTTGTTTACAGTATGGGTAAGCAAATACTTTCGGATATCTACTATAAATTAGATACTACACCAAAAGAAAAAGGATCATCATCCTCAAATCACTCTGCAATTCCTGAAGAAGGAATATTTGTTCGAAAGGCACAATATGAGGAAGCACTTTCTCCTAATAAAAGAAGTTTGATTATTAGGAAAAGTCAGGAGAAAATAAAGAAATCACAACCAAAAGAAAAGAGAGTTAATCAGAAAACCCAAGAACTAGGCAGTAACCCACCATGGGAAGATAAATTAGATGAAAAATGGGCAGATCTCTATATGTTAGCCACTGTAGCATTGAATGCAAATCTTTAAATACCCTGACTCAGTTTTAGTACCCATATCACCTACAAGTCAGAAACTTTATCCAGTAAATAAATAAGTTACGGTAAACCCTAATATGTTTTAGTTATCAGTTGTCCTTTGTATTAAATTAATCACACGGTATGCAATAAAATTTAAAGGTTATCTATGAAATTTTGTTATAAAATTTTAACTTAGCATTTTGTGTGTATTTTGCATATATGCTAAACAGCATGAATGACTTATCAGAAGCCCTTCAAAATCTCAATCTCTATCCGGTAAAAATAGAAGTTTCAAGAGATTTTACTGGTTATATACCCGATATAGAAGAACCTATGGAATTCAACGCTCCACCTCTGGAGAAACCTAAGCCTAAGAAAAGGAGAAGATTTGTAGGATGGAGGCGTGTGTGCAGGAGGAAACCCGCAACTAGGAAGATTCCCAAAATAGAAAATCCCATAGACAAAGGAAAGGGGATTGAAATCGGAGAAGGTTTTAGGCAAACAGAAATGGAGACCGGGGAAGGTTCTAGGCAGACAGAAATGGAGATTGGGGAAGGTTCTAGGAAAACAGAAATGGAAATTGGGGAAAGCTCTAGGTAAATCGAGGAGTTGCCATTTCAGGAGGAATTGGATCGCGCATTGGCAAGCTGTGATATCGTTAGGCCTATCAATAATAACCTCTACCTTTATCATGCAGAAAATCAACTTTCAATAAACCTGGAACCAGCAATCCCAGAACCTATAATCCATACCCAACCTCTAGGAATGGACGAATGGTGGACTAATGATTGGTAGTTTCAAAACCTCCTTAACAATCCTTATACCTTTCTCCCTCAATTCGACCCGGAACCGATACCAAATCCGCCAATGAGCAATGAAAATCTAGCTGAACTCCGCCACTTTGGCGAGGAGCTGATGGATGCAGGAAATAGGATTCGGGAGGTAGGAGAACAGATCTCCTGGAAGTACGACGAAAGGGAACGTCGTTACTGAAAGTACCAACTGACAAGGGAAAGTAGAGTTATGAAACTGTGATTGTATAATAATATTAATAAGTAAACTAAATCTTGTAAAATAACTACAAATAAAACTTTGTAAGATAATGGTGTGTAATAATGCATAATATTATAATGGGAATCGAGAAATCGATAATTTTGGCTATACAGGTGTTATGAAATTGTGTGATTATTTGTATATTGCTATTAATTATTTATGCTAATAATTTATATATATTAATTATCAGATGGAAAATGCTAATAACGAACCAGTTAACGAGGTTAATCAATCTGAGCAACACCCGGAGGATCAATTTATGACTAGGCAAGATATAGAAAATATCGTTGCTCAAGGAATATCCAATGCTATTCCAGCAATCCTTGCTGCTGCTCAAACACCTGTTGAACCTCAACAAATCATTCCTAGCAAATGTACTTCTGAAGATAATTTCAGTAATAGCGTAAACGGAGGCGGAAATCATACTAATCATGATAATAATCCACGGCAGGCTCCGCTTCCTAAGAAAATGAAAGCTGCAACGCCTGGTTGCACATACAAAGAATTTCTTGCCTGTAAACCAGCTGAGTTTGCAGGTAACGAAGGAGCAACTTCAGCACTGCGTTGGTTAGAGAAAACCGAGGCAGTAATTTCCATCAGTAAATGTGCTGAAGAAGATCAGGTCATGTATACGTCGAATCTTTTTAAAGAAGGGGCGTTAGAATGGTGGAACACGGTGTTACAAGCTAAAGGAAGAACGGTGGCATATGCTATAAATTGGGAAGAATTTAAGAGTCTTGTAGAAAGAAAATTCTGTCCCGAGTATGAAAAGGAACAAATGACAAATAAGTTCCTAAATCATCAAATGGTAGGTGTAGATTGTCGAGGGTACACTTCGACATTCTTCGAATACGCCAGAGTAGTACCAACACTGGCTTCGCCAGAACCGGTACTTATATCTCGCTACATTTGGGGCTTAATAGGCGAGATCCGCAATATTGTTAAGGCTGAGAAACCTCGCACAATTGACGATGCGGTGGATCTAGCCAACACACTGACTGACGAACTGGTACGGACGAGAGAAGAAAATAGAAAGAAGGAAGTAGCCCAAAAGATTACCCAAGGATTCCGTATAGGTAACCGTAACAATTTCAAGAGAAGAGGAACCGGATAATCTTCCACTGGTCCATTTTGCAATTCTTGCAAAAGGAAGCATTTTGGAAGATGCCAAGGATACTGCAATTTTTGCAAAATTCCACGGCATCAAGAAGAAGATTGCAGAAGGAAGAAATTCACAGTCTGCTACAACTGTGGAGAAACTGGACATCTTAAGCCAGACTGTCCAAAACTAAACAAACCAGCTGACAATAAAGCTAAACCTGCAGAAGGAACGAATAAGAAGAACGTTAGAGCTTTCCAACTGACGACTCAGGAAGCCGAACTAATTCCTGATGTGATAGCTGGTATGTTTCTAGTTCACAATGTATATGCAGAAGTATTATTTGACTCTGGTGCAAACCAAAGTTTTATAAATACTTCATTCTGCCAAGCACTTAATCTACCCTTAACCCAACTTAGGCAGATTTTTACAGTCGAAACGGCAGACGGCAATTCTATTAACATAGATAAGGTTGTGCGAGAAGGAAAGATAGAATTGTTAGGCTATAAATTCTCTGCAAACCTGTTACCTATGAAATTAGCCGGATTCGATGTTGTGTTAGGAATGGATTGGCTAATAGCCAACCATGCTCGAATTCTTTGTGATAAGAATTCCATAGAAATTCATACACCCACAGGAGAATTAGTGGTGATTACAGGAGATAAGCCACGTAAGCCAATGAAATTCATTTCAGTAATGAAATTGGCCAGTTATTCCAGAAAACAAGAAATGGTGTATATGATTTCAGTAATCATTACTACGAAAAGTAAAGAGCTTAAAAAATTCCAGTAGTATCGGAATATCCCGATGTATTCCCAGAAGAACTACCTGGATTACCACCTGATAGGGAAGTTGAATTTAGAATTCATCTAATACCTGGAACTACACCGATAGCTAAAGCACCATATCGGTTAGCACCCACCGAAATGCTAGAATTGAAAAAGCAATTAGATGAATTACTAAGTAAAGGTTTCATACAACCTAGTTCATCCCCGTGGAGAGCACCAGTGTTGTTCGTAAAGAAGAAGGATGGCTCGATGAGAATGTGTATTGATTATAGAGAATTGAATAAGGTTACAATTAAGAATCGATACCCATTACCTAGGATTGATGATCTTTTCGATCAACTTCAAGGAGCTAGATATTTTTCTAAGATAGAGTTGCGCTCCGGATATCATCAATTGAAAGTACAAGAAGAAGACATACCTAAAACTGCTTTCAGAACTAGGTATGGTCATTACGAGTTTACAGTCATGCCCTTCGGACTAACGAACGCACCTGCCGCATTCATGGACATGATGAATAGAATCTGTAAACCGTATTTGGATAAACTTGTAATTGTCTTTATCGACGATATACTTATTTATTCCAAAAGTCAGGACGAGCATTGTGAGCACTTGCATATACTTTTAACTTCGTTAAGAAAAGAAAAGCTTTATGCCAAATTCTCGAAGTGTGAATTTTGGCTGCAAAAAGTGCAATTCTTAGGACACATGGTGAATCACGAAGGTATTCATGTAGATCCTGCTAAGATAGAAGCAATCACCAAATGGAAGGTTCCGCAATCAGCAATGGAAATTAGAAGTTTTATAGGTTTAGCTGGATATTATAGACGGTTTATTAAGGATTTTTCCAAGATAGCTGTACCATTAACTAAGCTAACCTGTAAAGCCGTTAAGTTCGAATGGGGACCTAGACAAGAAGAAGCTTTTAACATTTTAAAACAAAAGTTAACAAATGCCCCAATCCTAGCCTTGCCAGAAGGAATTGAAGATTTTGAAGTTTACTGTGATGCTTCAAAACTAGGATTAGGATGTGTGCTAATGCAACGAAAGAAGGTAATTGCGTATGCTTCAAGGCAATTGAAAAAGCACGAGGAAAATTATATGACTCATGACTTAGAGTTAGAAGCCATAATTTTTGCCCTTAAGATTTGGAGACATTATCTGTATGGAAGTAAGTTTACTGTCTATACAGATCATAAGAGTTTAAGATATATATTTGGGCAAAAAGAATTGAACATGAGACAAAGGAGATGGATGGAAATCCTAAGTGATTACGACTGTAATATTCAATATCACGAAGGAAAGGCAAACGTAGTTGCAGATGCCTTAAGTCGTAAGTATCATGAGAACCAAAGACGGGTTCGTGCTCTTAGATTAAATCTACAGTTAGATTTAATGGAACAACTAAAGCATTTTCAAGAAACAGCAATCAAGGACGATGCTGAAGCAATGAAAGGACGAACAAAAGAATTAGAACAAGGAGCTGATGGAATTTGGAGATTCCACAAAAGAAGGATTTGGGTACCTAAGCAGGGAGAATTAAGAAATAAGATTTTAGAAGAAGCCCATAAATCTAGATATACCATGCACCCTAGAAACAATAAAATGTACCAAGATTTAAGAAATAACTTCTGGTGGATAGGAATGAAAAAGGACATAGCTCGATATGTTTCTATGTGTCTTACTTGTTCACAAGTTAAGGCAGAACACCAGAAACCTTCAGGTCTACTACAACAATTAGAAATGCCTGTATGGAAATGGGAACTCATAACAATGGATTTTGTTACTAAGTTTCCTAAAACCAGAAAAGGTAATGATGCGATTTGGGTAATTGTGGATCGATTAACCAAATCAGCTCATTTTCTACCCATGAAAGAAACCTTTAGCATGGAAAGGTTGGCAAAGCTGTTTGTAGATGAAGTAGTATCCTTACATGGAGTTCCACTCTCCATTGTATCGGATAGGGATAGTCGTTTCACTTCCCATTTCTGGACAAGTTTCCAAGAAGCAATGGGAACCCGACTAAATTTAAGCACGGCATATCATCCTCAAACAGACGGACAAAGTGAACGGATGATCCAAACTCTGGAAGACATGCTTAGGTCATGTGTGATAGATTTTGGTGGAAATTGGGACAACCATTTACCCTTAATTGAATTCTCCTATAACAATAGTTATCATTCAAGCATTGAAGCTGCCCCATTCGAAGCACTGTACGGACGAAAGTGCAGAACTCCCGTATGCTGGGCAGAAATAGGAGAAAGTCAATTATCAGGTCCTGAAATAGTACAAGAAACTACCGACAAGATCACTCAAATCAAGGAAAAACTAAAGACGGCTCGAGATCGTCAGAAGAGTTATGCAGACAATAGACGAAAGCCGTTGGAATTCCAAGTAGGAGACATGGTACTCTTGAAAGTTTCACCTTGGAAAGGAGTAGGTCTATTTAGTAAGAAAGGAAAGCTAAGTCCAAGATACATAGGACCATTCCCAGTGATCCAACGTATAGGACCAGTTGCTTATCGCTTACAACTACCAGAAGAATTAGCTGGAGTACATGATGTATTCCATGTATCTAACCTCAAGAAATGCCTATCAGACGAATCTTTGGTAGTACCTCTCCAAGATATAGAGGTAAATGAGAAATTGAAATTTGTTGAGAAACCTCTTCAAATCGAAGATCGAAAGGTCAAATTTCTCAAATACAAAAGATTGGTGTTAATTAAAGTTAAGTGGGATTCAAAGAGAGGACCCGAATATACTTGGGAGCTGGAATCCGAGATGAAGCGAAAGTATCCTCACTTATTCCAATGAATCTCGAGGACGAGATTTTAAATAAGGTGGGAAGGATGTAAGGACTCTCAAAATTGTCCTAAAAATACCCGTAAGTATAATCCCGGACCCCTGAAACCATACTGTGCATGAAAAACCAAGAAAAACATAATTCTGGTTCCCAGGCGGGCCGCGTAAAAGACAAGCCATGTCTTACGCGGGCCGCGTCAAACTAGGGTTGACCGGATAAGTGTTCCGGATCCACGTGGTGACCAGATGGCAAGCCTACTCGTGACCAATCCGACCTACGCAAAGACTAGGCGGCCTCGCGGGCCGCGTAAAGTTTAGCTTATGGTTTACGCGGGCCGCGTGAACCTTCAATTTCAGCTATAAATAGAGCTGATCATGAGCAGTCTTCTGGTGTCGACGAAAACATTTAATTTCAAATTCTCACTGCACAATTTCGAAATTACTTTCAATATTAGCGAGGCGCTGCTCCGATACCGGGTATTAACTCAATCGCTGCTACGATTCAATGTCCGATCGATTAAAACTATCCAATGGATGTTTAAGTGCTGCCCACGTTAGGGTTTATGCTTTGTCATTCGTCGTGAATTCGATGGATGTTTAAGTATCGCACTTTGTCATTCGTTGTGAGGGTTTAATCTCGTGAGTTATCGTAAATGATGTATTAGTTACTAACCTAGTTCGTGTGCATGTTATTAAATTTAGGTCAAAAGGCTAATCAGTAGGCTAAGCTCTGCCCATATAAATCTGCAATGTGAGTCATTCTCTTTTTATCAAAAGCATTTTTCAATACTCCATTTTCAAATGTTATAATTACAGGGAGTAAGTCGTGGATATCTTGAATCACTGGCTAGTGGGGTATTGTGCACATTACTAATTTTTCTCTCGGTTAAGTTCATTGACTAACCGGGATAATCATCACTACTTGGGGTGGGACCCAATAGTGGTATGACCATCGTCACATGTGACAAGGCGCCAGATAAAAATAAGATAGAAGCCATTGTAATCGCTCTTATGCTGTAATTTATAACTATGTGTCATTTTATGCAAAATGAGTGACTCGCCAGCATTTCCCCGCTGATAAAATATTTTTAAAACATGTTTCAGGCGACCTGCTGTAAATCAAGGACACGTGCAACGGAGCACTAACAAGCTTGAAGAGGTGGCTCAGTTAAAAATGAATAAACATGTTTTAATAAACCAGGGGATTTTCTAGTTAAATTCCTCTATTGTAAATTACGGGGTTTATCTCCAAATTATGGAATAAAATAATTGGGCATTTTGAGTTTTAAAAGATCCTTTGAAAATCTTCCGCTGTCACATCTACCACAGGTTCCTCTCCCGCGGCTCTTGACCGGGTAAAACCGGGGCTAGGGCCGTGACATTAACCCCCCAAAGGCATTGCACCAAACAAAACAGATTAAACGGGTTATGTAAATATATTAATCACAATCCGATTTAAATAACTACACACCCGACCAAACGGTATTATTATAATACCGTATCCCAAGCCCGTATAACGGAAAATAAGTTAAACGTATTTACCTAAGCAAAATATACAAATTTATCTCAGCCGTACACAATCGGCAAGTGCAAATATCTTTTACTGGGCTCCTAAATCTGGAACGAAGGTTTTAATAACCTATTAGATTCCTAACGGGTCTTACTTAAGTTTAAACTTAGACCGGTTAGTTTTAAAGAAAGGTTTACGGTTCAAACGCAAGATTAAGCGAAGACCGGATTAGAATGTGGTTTAGACCCGACAAGTATGAAGACTTGTATACTATGGGTAAACTAAACACATTCTGGATTTTGAAGCAAAAATGATGAGGTTTGACCCGTTTCGGTTAATTTATGCCAACTAGTTACATAAACCGCACCGAACACGAAAAATGCATAACGGGTAACCAAATGAGTCACGAACAGGTTTCCTAAGTTAATATACCTTAAATATGTTATGGTATCAGTATGATACCTTCCATTATGCCCAAAACGGATTTAAAATCAATTTAAGCCTCGTAGGGGTATTTTGGTCATTTTAAAGATTATAAAAGAGGTTAAATGACAATCTGAGGTTCTGGTCTAAAACGATCAGCAAAAATATTTATTTTTGCAAATCATATGTAACATCCGTAAAAAAACGAGTATCCAGAAATTCTACCCGTTTTGAAATCTGAATCCTAACCTTTGAAACCTCGGAAAATTCTCGCGAATTAAAATCACCGTTGAAAGATTTTTTTTACTAGTAATTTAATTATCAATACAAGTGTTTTGTATTGACTTAATATTACAATAATTGTAAACGTATTAAACGTTTTAGTTCATTTCTAAGTAATTTGAAATTTCAATTCAATATATTCATCATTTATAAGACCGCCCGTAGTGGGGCGTGTTTTTTAAAAATTTATCAAAAAAAACGCCCTATAACGCCCCGGTAACCGCTACACCCGGCGTTACCGGGCGTTATTTTCGAGAAAATTGCCGTTTGGCGTTTAAATTAAAACGCTTAAAATCAGGGGGCCCACCTTTTTTACCGTTGTCAAACAAACGGTCATATTATTATTATTTTTTTTACTTTAAAATATTACCCCACTATATATATATCACCCCACATTTTTATAAAAAACCCACTTTATCTTCTACTTTCTCTCCCACTTTTCTTCTATTTTTTATAAAAAAAACACCCACTTTCTCCTACATTTTTATACAATCATGCATCCATTTCGACCCCCTTTTGGTGTCCCCGCAAGACCCACGAACCCGAACACAACTCAACCGCAAAACCCGTATAACCTTCAAGACATGGACCCGAGCTTTTTAACGTACGCGGCTTACTTGAGTGGCGCCCCTCCGTTTGTGCCTCCCACTTTCGGCTATGGTCAAGCCGGCGGGTCTCAACCCGAATCCGAACCCGATGTCGAAGTCGTGCCGGAGACGCAAGCCGAACCGGTGCAAGAAACATCGAAACGCAGCAAAAGGTCGCATAAGAAGAAGGAAAAAGACGCACCACGGCGTACAAAAAATATCATTAAGTGGACGAAGAACGAGGAATTCACGTTGGCTCGGGCGTGGCTCGACATTTCGGAGGACGAAGATACCGGTAACCATTTTATATATATATTGTTTTACTTATTTTGTTACTATAATTTTTAACATACAACTTATAATTTTTTTTTAATTTGTAGCAAACTTTCAAACTGGCCCGGTTTTTTGGGATAGGGTTCGTGCACTCTTTTTTACTACTTGGGGTCAAGGCGAACATCGGGACAAAGATTCCATTTCTAGCAAATGGACCGACCTCAACAACAAGTGTCATGCGTTCCAAGAAGTCTTCCAACGTAACTACGATAATCGCCCGAGCGGTGAAGGTGACGTTTGGGTTTTAACGAAGACTTTGGAGGAGTTCGAGAGGACAAAATGCCCTTTCACGTACTATAAGTGTTGGGAGCTACTACGAAAAAATCCAAAGTGGGCGGTAGTTAATCCAATGACGTCTAGTAGTAGACGTCGGGCTAAAAGGTCAAAAACATCATCCTCCGCTGACCCGTCAACTCCGACATCGGATGCCCGCAATGTTGATTTAAATGAGGCGGTGGACGTTGACGAGGGAATTCAAGAAGAGTTGGTCCGACCCACCGGTAGAAGAAAGGGAACCGGGAAAAAAACGGTCGAGTCGTCTTCCGATCTCGAGTTAAAGGATGATTTCGAGGAGATGAACCGTCGTCTCCAAGACATTCGCGACCTCGGCTACAAACGTTGGGAGATTATGCAAGAACGAGTGGCCGAAACCAAAAAGTTTAACGAGATGCAAGAGGCGAGACAAATGGAAAAGGACATTGAGTTTTTGTCCAAATCGATCGACCACCTCCAAGGCGACGCGTTGATCCTTGCGCAAATGCGTCAACAAAAAATTCGAGAAAAATATGGACTCTAGATCATGTTATTTTTTTTAACTTTATTTTAATTTTTTCGTTTTTTTTTTTCTGTTTTTTTTATTTTCTGTTTTTTTTTTCAGTTTTTTTTTTTTATTTTTATTTCAAGTAATGTAATTTTTTTTAAATTAATGAAGTTTTTTATGTTTTAAATTAAAATAAATAATTGTGAAATGATTGTGAAATGATTGAATGGGGGTTATTGACATAATGCCCCACTACGCCACTTTTGCTATAATGCCGCATCGTTGACTAGGACGCCACGTGTCGGATAATGCCCCATGGTGGGGACATTATAACCCACCACCACCTACGCATGGTCTTACGAAAGAAAATATAAGTGAACGTGCCATCTTGTCCCCACTTTTCAAAGTTGCCGCCAAACATGCCACTGACATTATTGTTTCCTTTTGAGCTCTCGCTGATTTTCGGTGCCTAACTGCGATTCCGAGTTTCCATGCCAAGGGCGAATGAACCTGAACTCCAAACTATTAATTCTTTCTTTTTCGGAAATTATGACGCATTCCAATCAAGAATCAAACTGTGTTAGTATATATATCCCCTACATCCTGTCCTACAACTCGAACACCACCCAAACAACCACTCCCCCGTTCGCATATCATCTGCACAACCGGAGAATTTCGCCGCAGAAATCAGAGGGCACCGGAGAAACTCACGAAGTCATTGCTGGAACCGGGTTCGCATCGGGCTTAACTGTTGGCCACGTTTCGCGTCTGCCTCTTTTCCACTCAATAAACGTTACACCTACAAGACGAAGCCGATGCCGGAACTCGTACCGTCGCCAGGGGGAAGGGACTCACTCGCTTTGTGTTCGGTATATTTTCGTTACCTCGTCGATTCATATTGATTATATACATAAGACAAACAAGTTATATAAATGATTCGAAATATTTAGTTTTGGTTCCATGTTCCTGTTCAGTTGGGTAATTCACAATAAAGAAGATGACAGTAAGTTTTGGTTCTTATGAAATCAAATTACTATTATTCAATTTTATTAAATTAAAAACATCACGATGTGACAATAAACCTTTTTACTAAAATTAGTCAACACATATTTTAAAGTTTTATTATAATTAAATTAAATTAACACATAATGTTGCATATTATGATCGTTAACACTATTATTTTTTTTAGTATATATATACCTATCACTTAACTGTATGGAAAATTTATGTTGATGCTTTTATGATTTATTTACATATAAAGATTTGAATTTGTTAACTAGAAGTTTATGGGTATATAATCTATTTTAGAGACGATTCTTCATAAAACCATGATTTTGAAAACAAAATTCTAGTTAAACTAGAAGGTTTGAATTATATTGCATTTTGCCATCGCATATAAGTGAGATACGTTTTGACTTGATCATCATATTTTTTAAGACAAATATTATAGATTATAATTTTAACTAATAAAGAGTGAACGTCTATTTATATCAAGTGTATTGCCTTGATTTAAGAGTTGAGGTTTACAAGACTAACAAAACGCGTAGCTAGGCGATTGATGTATTATATAATCATACAAAAACTAACTTGGGGCACCACATGCTTTATGTAACCATCGTGTCCACACAAACACACCGTTTAAATCAACCTTCAGAATTAATAAAAGACACAACCGGAAAACTAACCGACACATTGTTAGGGACACAACCGGAAAACTAACCGACACATTGTTAGGAAAAAAGTAAAAATAACCGTTAACGTAACCGCTCAAATCGCCGGTTTCCGTCACAACTCCAAAATGTATCGCTTTCCTTCCCCGTTATCTTCTTTTCCGTCTTAAGGCTCACCGTTCCTACCGTCATGACTTTACACTTAACACCAACCCGACGTGTCTCCTCCAACCGCTATTTCCCCATCGTCTGCCACCATATGACACCCTATATAACCCACACTGTCGCCTTTAGAAGTCCAATCAATTCCTCCAGCGGGCGCAACACAAGTTGCCTCAAACACCAACATTTCCAGTGCGATCTTCAAATTCTCCACCGTCACGGGGATTTGGGATGTGTTATGGGCGTCCGGTGCATAAAATGCCGTTGGTCGCTGCGGAGTCTGCACCTACAGAGAAGGATGGAGATTGTAGATAGCATGGTGGAGGAGTTTTGGGTTTGATTATAATCAGAGAAAAGATTCTATGGTTTTTTTATCAGTTTCAAACCATGGTTTTGGGTTTGATAATTGCAGGGGGTTATAACCATAGTTTTGTTTTTTTTTTTTTTTTACTGTGGGCACCGTATGGTTTCATATATTGTTTTTACTGTGGGAATTTTGTATGGTTTCATTTATTGTTTTTACTGTGGCAATTCGTAGATCTGTTAATTAGCATTGGCCTTAATCTACAAAATCGTTTGTATTATTCTTTAATCTTTTAAATGGTTGGTAGTTTGGACTAGAATATTTAATTTGTATGCATTAAAGTTATATAATATATTTTTTATAATGATACAATTCAATGTAATTCATATATGATAAAAAAGAAAGTGAATGAACAGTGCTTCACTCTCTTTTTTTATCATATATTAATTTAGAATGGAATACATCATTAAGAGATCAACAAATGGTATCGGGTATAGTTACCGGTCTTAAATTTACCAAATCGGTGTATTTTTGGTACCGGTTCTGCACAGTTATTCACCGGTTTTTACCCTCAAATACCGGTGTCGTACCCGTACCGACCGGTACCGAACTGTACCGTACCGTACCATACTAGGTATATTCGGTACCGGTACCCACTTTTGGGGATTTCGGTAACGGGAACACTGCTTTATAATTTATTTTTTAAATTAAAATTAGAATGGAATACATCATTAAGAGATCAGCAAATGGTATCGGGTATAGGTACCGGTCTCAAATTTACCAAATCGGTGTATTTTCGGTACCGGTTCTGCACAGGTATTCACCGGTTTTTACCCTCAAATACCGGTACCGTACCAGTACCGACCGGTACCGAACCGTACCATACTAGGTATATTCGGTACCGGTACCCACTTTTGTGGATTTCGGTAACGGTATTTTTGGTACCGGTTGGTACCGAGCTCATCTAATCCTGTAGCAACGCAGCAATGCAAGTAATTGCACCGTTTAGATTACTTTTCATACACACAGTAAGTAAACTGTATTTCGTTTGAATGAAGTTTTATATACACAACAACTTATTTTGCTTTCTTTTTTGTCTTTTTCTGTAATGAATGAATTGTAACATGTAAAATTAACTTGCATATTTAGAATATTGATGAGCAAATCGTATCAAATCCTGTAAACGAATCGGCATCGTATCGGTACCAAATTTACTATACCAAATCATTTTCGGTACCAATCTGGTACCCACCTTTTAGCGTTTTCAGAATCGTTACTTTCGGTTCGACACCGGTCTAGCACCATACCTGTATTTATTGATTTTTACCTTCAAATACCATATCGTATTATACCGAGCATTTTCGGTGCCGGTACCTAATTTCGATGATTTTCCGGATCGGTACTTTCGCTGCTGTTACCGGTACCGAGCTCATCCATATTTTAACGTGTTAGCACCGTAATAACTGAACTGAAAACAACGGAATTTCCAACGTGTAGGACGTGTGGGTCCTATTATTATATATTAGGTTATTTAAAATTGTTTTTTTATGACGGAGTGATTATTCTTACCACGTCATTTTATTTATGTTTTGATATTCGGTATCTGTTTGCCGTTGCTGACACGCCTTTTGTGGTCATTGGGTCCCGCCGCAACGCGCGGGCGGAAAATAACTAGTTAATCACATATAATAACATGCTAAATTGTAAATTAACCACATTTATCTCAATGGTTTAATAAATACTAATTTACTTTCATACTTGTTATTAGTATACATTTAGGTTATACAAATGTCCCCAAACATTAGGATTCATATTTAATCTACAACCTTTAACGAGTTCGTTACGTATTATTTTAAAACATCTAGGTTAACCGACTCATCCATTTGGAATCCTTTTCCAAAACCTTCTTCGCGCGTTATTTTCAAGAAATCTTTATACGCAAGATTTGTAATCTCGAGACATCATCAATCCCACTCGCGGTTAAGTGTATTCGCTACGCAAAACTGTGAGTATACTCGATCCCTCTTTGCTTTAAACAATTTTGGGATGCAACATGTATTCTATATTCAAACACGTGACACTTGAAACTTATTTGAAACATACTCTATCCATTTAAACATGAAACATGAAACTTGTGATACTTGAGACTATTTTGTGCTATGTGAACGTTTAATCCCTGTGTGTAGTTCCGCCTTAACAATAGTAGCGCTATAGGGGTAATGCACCTCCCCCATTTGTAGTCGAGGGGTATTGTTAGGATGAGACATGTTAACCTCCCGTGAAACTTTGGGACAGACACTTTAACGCATTGGAAACTTGGGCTATCACTTGGACTGCGTGAACTAGCATGGCTGAATCTATTTTTGTAATGTTCATGTTGGATATGAGTTTTTAAACGCTTAAACTATTATGCTATGTATTCAAACTTGTATACTCGCCAACTTTTGTTGATTTTATTTTAATACATGTTGCAGGTTGTTAGACAAGACGATGAAGAAATCAAGTTAGGATAGACTTAGATACTCATTCAATAATAAACAATGTTGTTGCAATTTGTCTTTATTTGAAACAATGTATTCAAATTTTAGTCATTTATGAAATTGGATTTAAATTATATTATCACATAGTGTTATGATGTCTCTTGCAATGTAGTTTTCGTCTCATCCCGATGTTTCCGCCATCGGTTGGGGTGTGACATCATATCAGTAAGGTATTGCATATATGTGAAATTTATCATTTATAACCAAACTATGCACCGTAGGGGCATTTTGGTCATTTCGCACAAGCTTTAAAGGTCAAATTTAGAAATCTGAGTTCAAAACTTTTACTTACTGTTAAAGTATAAAAATTCACTTATAATATCAGTAGGTAATAAGTCTTATGTGTCAAAAATAATTTTAACCCATACTATGTGTTTAAAAAGCGTAAAAAGTCGTTTTAAGCGATTTTCAGGTTATATAAGGAAAGCTAAGATTTTTATCAGTCCAGAAGGCTTAAAATATTTTATTTAATATAAGAAATCAGTAGAAAAAGATTTGGTATCAAAATGTTATGTAAAACTCATTTTATTAGCAAAAAGGGTATAACCGTCAATTACCGAATCAAGGCAAGAACACCATGTTATGATCAGTTTAAAAATTAATAAAAATCTCAAAAAATCTCAAAATATTATATTAAATCAGTGGGTAAAAGGTTTGGTGTCAAAAATTGGGTTTAACTAGGTTCTATGCCAAAAATGCCGTTTAATTAATAAAAAGACTTCAATTTACGATATTGAGCATAACTCCTAATTTAGACCTTAAACTGATATCAAATTTTTAGGACATGTTTATAAATCAGTAATAAAGGTCTTTGTCCTCTCACATTTTCAAAAATCTCGTTTTAATATCAAAAGGGCATAATGGTCGACATTTAAGCAATTAACGGAAACATGCAAATGAATAGGATTAATAAGGAAACATGTAGTATAACCTCAGAGGGTTTTACTAACTTATAATATGGTCCAAAAGGAACCTTAAGGCATATCTAAACTAAGCTAAATCGGGTCAGAACTGAAAGTCAATGAAAAAGTCTACTTTTGCGACTTTCGGTTCTGAACCGGGCCTAAACTCAGAATTGTCGGGTTGAACATGCCTAGACATGTTCTTACATCATTTACCAAGTTATTTTAATGTTAAAACATGTTCCAAACTTCTACATTATCAGTTATGAATTTATTTACAAAAATAGCTTCTGTTGACTTTTTAATATTACCCGACAATTAACCAAGTTAAAGTGATAATCAGTGGGTGCCCTTTTAAGGGTTTATTACCCACATAATTACCAACTCATAGCTGCTTTCAATTCGAAAAATGGCTGGACCATTAGTGATTAATCACTAAGTCAAAGCTTAATTACGATGGCTTTGACTTTTGGTCATTAGACTAATAAAACTTGAACTTAGGAGGCTAAGAACACTTACAATGGTCCTTAGCACGAAATTGGAACTTAAGAAAACTTGTTTGAGCTCCAGGAAGTTCCAGAGAATGAGTTGTGAATGAATTTTGAGAATGTGCAATGAACTAGCAAACAAGAAGTGCTTATATAGCCAAATATACTTCACAAGATCACTCCACACAAGTCTACAACTGATTTCTGATGATTCCAGGTGTCCCCTATGCATGAAATACTGTTGGCTCAGCCCCTCGACTCGAAAACAAGCATGCAAAGGTGGTGCAACAGGCTTTACATGCAGTTGTCAACATTTTCTGCATCTGTGCCTTCTACGCGGGCCGCGTAGGACTCAGAAGGAGTCTACCTGGGCCGCGACACTCCTTGGTGACCGGAAACAACTTTCAGCAAATGGCAGATTTGGTCCCTGGTCCCTCTAAGCTTGTTTTAACTTTCATTTATTGCATTTTGGACCCCCATAGTTAACTTTTAAGGGCCCTAAGTCATAAACAAACTCCGTTAAGCTCCCGATTAGTTATACGATCACTCGAAAAGTATTAAATTTCAATGTTGACGCATTTGACCCTCATTTCTTGGAATTAACGCTTTATTTATTTATGTGCGTCGAAACTCCACGAATTAATATCCGATATTCTTGAGATCATAATATATAATTGTTACAATGCTTTTGGGCTCGTTAAAAGGTCACTCAGAGGTTACTTTCAACATGTTGACACTTTTAACCCCTATGCTTCGTAAGATCCTTATTTTAAGCACAAACGACTTTCCATGTTCGATAAATTATTCGTTAAAGAATACGAACGTCGTGCGAGGTCAATCAGAGGCACATGAATGGCATGTTGACACTTTGGATCCCTTACTTACATATTTACATTGTTTGGCAAATTTAGTCCCTCTACATCAATCTATTACACGTTTAAAGTCCATGACACGTGTCTTTATTTTATTGGTCGAGATTTTACGAGGTGTTACATAAGTTCACTTACAAGAGTCCTTAGCACCCGAAGTTGCGGAATGGATGAGCGAAAGGTGTCATGCAGGGAATAATCTCTTTCTTATTTATTTCATGACTAAATATCTCTCCAGCCGGTCGGTTGGAGTTGGATTGAATCTTGAACTAGAGAAAGCTTCCTTTAGCCCCAGGAGGCTTCAGAGAGTGAGTTTTGAATGAAAATTCAAATGTGCAAGTTCTAAGTGATCAAAATGGGGGCTATTTATAGGAGATTTGAGTTTGCTAAGATCATTACACCTGTTTATGGAGGCTCCCAGATGTTTACAAGTGTTGTGGTGGCAGAAGAAACCATCAAACAAGCCCCTAGAATCAAAAATTTTCATGCAAAGGCGGTGGAACTGGCTGAACCTGCAGCTGTGCAGGTTTTTTGTCGCTGGCACCTTTGTCGCGGGCCGCGTAGACTACAAAGGATGTCTACGCGCCCCGTGAGGCTCTCTTCAAACGGTTAAGAGCTTTCATTTGTTGCAGTTTCAGTCCCTGGTCCATTTTTAATTTAAATAACTTTCGTTTATTGCACTTATGACCCCCATAGTTAACTATTAAGGGCCTTGGGTCACATATTAACTCTGTTAAGCTCCCGGTTAGTTATGAGATCACCCGAAAGGTCTTGTTTTCATCAAAACTCCATGAAATTACTATCCAATATTCTTGAAAGTAAAATATACAAATATTACAATGTTTTTGGGATCGTTAAAAGGTCACTCAGAGGTAACTTTTAACATGTTGACACTTTTAACCCCTATGCTTCGTAAATCCTTATTTTAAGCACAAACGACTTTCTATGTCCAACAAATTATTCATTAAAGAGTACAAACGTCGTGTGAGGTCAATCAGAGGCACAAGATTGGCATGTTGACACTTTGGATCCTTTTACTTACATATTTACATTGTTAGACAATTTTAGTCCCTCTAGGTCAATCTATTACACGATTAAGTCCATGACACGTGTCTTTATTATATTGGTCATGATTTTGCGAGGTGTCACATCCTCACCCCCTTAAAAGAAATCTCGACCTTGAGATTTACTGAAATAAATGAGGGTACTTCTGTTTCATTGTGGATTCAACCTCCCATGTGTATTCTGGGCCTCTACAGGCATCCCATTTAACCTTCACGATCGGCACATGCTTTTTTCGAAGCTTCTTAACCTGTCGATCCTCGACCGACAAAGGTTTTTCAACAAACTTCAAGCTCTCATCTATCTGCACGTCCTTATGCGACATTGCTAGTGACTCATCGGCTAGACATTTCTTTAAGGTGCAGATGTGGAATACATTATGAATTCCACTAAGCTCTTCTGGTAGATCAAGCTTGTAAGCTACAGTTCCAACACATTCGATAATCTCGAATGGTCCTATGTATCTTGGGCTAAGCTTGCCCTTTTTGCCAAATCGCATCACTCCTTTCCAGGGTGACACCTTAAGTAGCACTTTATCGCCAACTTCAAACATTAAAGGTTTACGCCTCATATCAGCATAACTTTTCTGCCTATCCCTGGCAGCTTTTAGATGATCACGGATTTGAACAATCTTGTCCGTCATCTCAAGGACTATATCAGGTCCTGATAGTTGGACATCTCCAACTTCCGCCCAACAAACTGGCGTTCTGCACTTCCTTCCGTATAATGCTTCATAAGGCGCTGCTTGAATACTCGAATGATAGCTATTATTGTACGAAAATTCAATCAAAGGAAGATGGTCATCCCAACTTCCACCCAAGTCTATAACACAAGCTCGTAGCATATCCTCAAGCGTTTGAATCGTACGCTCGCTTTGGCCATCCGTCTGAGGATGATAAGCAGTGCTGAAATTTAATCGAGTGCCTAAAGATTGCTGAAAGCTTTTCCAAAAATGAGATGTGTATCTTGTATCCCTATCAGAGATAATAGACACTGGCACTCTGTGGCGAGATACAATCTCATCCACGTACAGCTGAGCTAACTTGTCAGAGCTGTGAGTTTCTTTAATAGGTAAGAAGTGAGCTGACTTGGTCAGCCTATCGATTATAACCCAAATAGTATCATTTCCTTGCTTTGTCTTTGGTAACTAAGTGATAAAATCCATGGTTACCATTTCCCATTTCCATGTGGGAAGTTCAGGCTGTTGTAGCAAACCTGACGGTTTCTGATGCTCTGCTTTAACTTGTGCGCACGTCAGACACTTAGCCACATAAGTGGCTATAGATTTCTTCAAACCTATCCACCAATAATTTGCCTTTAAATCCTGGCACATCTTATCACTGCCATGATGAACTGAATATTTGGAGTTATGAGCTTCTTGAAGAATCACATCTCGAAGTCCTCCATAAATTGGAACCCATATTCAACCATTCAATCTTAGGATTCCATCCTTGCCATATGACAATTGATCGGCAGTCATTCCTAACTTTTCATTCGGATAGTTAGCTTCTAATACAGCTTCCTTTTGAGCGGCTAACAACCTTTCATTCAAGCTGTTCTTCAGTTCAATACTTTTGGCATTGAGTCTAATAGGCTTAACCCTTTCTTTCCTGCTCAAAGCATCAGCGACTACATTCGCTTTGCCTGGATGATAACGGATTTCACAATCATAATCATTCAGTGTCTCCATCCATCGACGCTGTCTCATGTTAAGGTCTTTTTGATTAAACAGGTGCTGAAGGCTCTTATGATTAGAATAGATCATGCACTTTGTCCCATAAAGATAGTGCCTCCAAAGCTTCAGTGCAAATACAACGGCACCCAACTCCAAATCGTGAGTGGTGTAATTCTTTTCGTGCACCTTTAAATGACGGGAAGCATATGCAATAACTTTGCCCTTTTGCATAAGCACACATCCCATACCTTTGTGCGATGCGTCACAATAAACCACAAATTCTTCAATTCCTTCTGGCAATGTCAACACAGGAGCATTGCTTAATTTCTGCTTAAGAATATCAAAGGATTCTTGTTGCTTGGGACCCCAGTCAAACTTGACATTCTTGCGGGTCAGCGATGTCAGAGGTACGGCAATCCTTGAGAAGTTTTCAATGAAGCGTCTATAGTAACCTACTAGACCCAAGAAGCTGCGTATCTCTGTAGGAGTCTTAGGCTCTTTCCAATTCATAATCGCTTCAATTTTAGCGGGATCCACCTGGATACCACACTCGCTCACCACATGTCCAAGAAATTGGACTTCACGAAGCCAAAACTCGCATTTTGAAAACTTGGCGTAGAGCTTCTCTTGCTGAAGGAGTTTAAGGATGCACCGGAGATGTCTTTCATGATCGGCTTGACTCTTCGAGTAAGTAAGAATGTCATCAATGAAGACAATGACAAACTTGTCTAAATACGACTTGCAAACGCGATTCATGAGATCCATGAATGCTGCAGGTGCATTAGTGAGCCCAAAAGGCATCACTAAGAACTCATAGTGACCATAGCGTGTTTTGAATGCGGTCTTGTGTACGTCTTCGTATCTGACCTTCAACTGGTGATAACCTGACCTTAGATTGATCTTTGAAAAGTAACTTGCTCCTTGAAGCTGATCGAATAGATCATCGATCCTGGGTAACGGATACCTGTTCTTGATCGTAACCTTGTTCAGCTCGCGATAATCGATGCATAGACGCATTGATCCATCCTTTTTCTTCACAAACAGAATTGGTGCTTCCCAAGGGGACTAGCTAGGTCGAATAAAACCCTTTTCCAACAAATCATCCAACTGAGTCCTTAACTCTTTCATCTTAGTTGGTGCCAACCGGTAAGGTGCTCTTGCAATTGGTGCTGCTCCAGGAATGATATCGATTCTGAACTCTACTTGCCTATCTGGAGGTAAACCAGGTAGTTCTTCAGGAAAAACGTCTGGATATTCAGAAATAACAGGAATATCTTTAATCTTGGGCTTTGGTTCATCAATGGTTACCTGTACCATATAAATGACACAACCTTTCTTTAAACACTTCGACGCCTTAAGCATAGACACTTGCTTAGGTAACCCGTACTGCGTATCTCCTTGAATTGTTAATGGCTCACCATAAGGAGTCTTGATAACTACTTGCTTTTTGTCACATACAATTTGGGCTTGGTTATAAGATAGCCAATCCATGCCTATTACTATGTCGAATCCTGCTAATTTCAACGGAAGCAAAAAAAGCGGAAAAGAGTGGTTCCTAATGGATATAAAACATCCATCTATAATGGTTGAAGCAGTCTCTGTAGTACCATCGGCCAATTCTACTTCATACTTTATGCTTAGAGTCTTAATAGGCAGATTTAACAATTTACAAAATTTATTGTCTACAAAAGACTTGTCTGCACCCGAATCTAACAACACTCTAGCATAAACATCATTGATAAGAAAGGTACCTGTTATCACATTGTCATTCTGAATGGCCTCCTGAGCATTCATCTGAAAGACCCGAGCATTGGTCTTCTTAACTTCTTCAGGTTTCTTTGCATATTTGGGGCAATTGGTCTTGATATGCCCATTCTCGCTACAGTTGTAACAAGTTGCGTCCTTCATTTTCTTGCAATCTAGGGTATTATGCTCTTTAGACTTGCAGATTCCACAAACTCTAGGCTGCGACTGCGACTGTGACTGAGATTTATTTCGAACCTGCACTTCCCAAAATGGTGCTTTTGGCAGGTCTTGCACTTGGGTTTCTCACCCGATTGTTGGTTGTTCTTTTTAAACCGGGAACTCTTCTTATGCTCTGAGTTCCCCTTATGTTTCTTATCAGAACACCGTGAGTTCTCATCCTCAGGTTTCCTCTTTCCTTCATCGGAATTCTTAAGTGATCTCTGCCTAACCGCATCGAGAGTAAGAGATAAAGACAAATCAACCACTAACCTAAAGGTGGTAGGTCTTGATGCTTTCACATTTGACTTGATTTCCGGAGCTAGACCTCCAATAAAACGAGCTATGCGCTTTGGTTCCGGTGTAACCAAATAAGGAACCAATCGAGACATGGTGTTGAAACTTGTAAGGTATGCATGACAGTCCAAGTTCTTCATGACCAATGTCAAGAAGTCGGTTTCAATCCTTTCCACCTCATGCTGAGGACTGAAATTTTCCTTGATCAAAACAACAAATTGATCCCAAGTCAGATTATATAACGGGATCGTTCCTGTAGCTTGGATTAGGGACCCCCACCAAGCTAAAGCTCCACCTATAAAATATTGTGAAACATACTTCACAATGTCCTGCTCTGCACAACCACTAATATCAGCCACTGTATCCATCTCATCGAGCCAAGTCATACAATCAATGGCTCCTTTCTCCCCTGTGAAGTCCCTGGGCTTGTAGGAGACGAAATATTTGTAAGAACAGGTCTTAACACGTGGCTCTTGATTGAGCACCACCTTCTCAGACGAGACACTCCTTTGGTTTGATGAGTGATGAGATTCATCCTTATGAGATGCGTGTGACTTGGAGGGTGGTTTTGTATGAGGTGCAGACAGGGTCCTGCTACGTGTACCACTTGATTCTTTGAACTGTCTGTCCATAGCTTGAGTGACAGCATTATCTATCATTGCCTGCAAATCTACACCGGCTACATTAACTCTGGTGGTATCGTTTCTCTCCCTGGGGTGACTGTTAACCTCATCTGATTAAGCCATGTAGCTTGATTGCTACATAAGACAATTGACAATATTTTATTCAGATGTTATTATGGAATCATCATTTTTGATGGTTCATTAACCATGGTAACTATAAACCACATTGGTTAATTTATCTAGGATTTTCTTTATAATTTATCCCTAGTTATAAATCATTAAAGATATGAAAGTGGCACAAAAGGCCTAGTCACAATGACAGTTTTAAATTCATAAGCCATGATTTTATGGAATCGAGGCATTTAGGCTTGAGCATAGTTCATTACCTTTCTTGACAAGGAGTCATAGACTACAACTGTCTTTTGTCTTATTTGACAATTATTATGGCCCGTAGGCACTACATCACTAATGGATGTAGATCATTAGGAATAAGGAATTTGGAAAAATCCAATATAAGGATGACAAGCGTGATTTTATCGAATCACTGTTGTCAGGAGTGCTAACATGTTCTCATATGTTAACAAGGATTTATTTCTTTAAAAAGGATTTACCATCATGGCCCTGTCTTAAAATGACATGCGGGCTAGGTTTTACCTTTAAGATTTTGTTTAAATGGCAGATCAATCATTAAATTAGAATGATATTTGATTTACTTCATATAATATTTTCATATATATATGATGACAAATGAAAATTTTAAAATAAAGCATTTCATAAATTTAAAGAAGTACATAGATGCCCTAAACGGGACTTTTTAAACAAATAAATTGTCCACATAGGGACTAAAAGAGAAATACAAGTCCTCGCAGGGACTGAATACATAAATAGATGTCCACGCAGGGACTTGATTGAAATTTAAAATTACAAGACAAAATAAATAAGGATTTTAATAATCCCTCTTCTTCTTCCCCTTTATTAAGTTTGCCAAACCCTTCAGTAACCCACGGCGGCTCCTACGCTCCTCTTCAACCTGTTGCTCCACTTCGTGCAACCGCTGAAGGATTTCCTGCTGCTGCGGTGGTTGGATCTGAGGTGGCTGCGGCGGCTGCTGCTGCGAAGGTTGAGGAGGTGGCGGGTATTGATACCCATATGCTGGGAACCCCGTTTGGTAGGAAGCTGCGTAGGGCCCTTCAGGGTGGAGAGCATTGTAGTGCGCCGCTTCAAGGTATGGGTCAACATTAGCGGCATTGTAGTAGTTGTAACCCGAGTAACCTGGCTGCTCAAACGGGTTATACGCCGCTGCACCAGCGTAGGAAGGGATTGGGTTCTCATAACCCATGGGTGGTGGCAGTGCGACTGGCGCAGAGTCGACCTCGGAAACTGGGTTTGAAGGCCCACCCATTTGCGGGTCTTCATATAGTGGCGGGTAGTGGCTGCCACTAAAGTGTTGGGGGGTGCTAAAGTGGAAACCCCCTCGCACGGACATCCGTGCACCTGATCTTCTTCGCCTCGGTGGTTCTGGAGGCTGTTGCTGCTGTGGCGGTGGCGGTGGCGTGACCGCCTGGAAACGCGAATCCTCAGAGGGATCCTGCTGCTGTTGTGGAGGTGGGTTGAAAGGGGGAGTGTACTCCCAGTTTTATGTGGCCCATCTTTCAGCAAAACTGTCTAGAACCCTGTAAGGCGAACCATGAAATGATGATCCGCTGGAAATTTCAATGGGATGCGTTGGCGTCCCACTTGGTGGCGTCCCACTTGGTGGCATCTCGGGATCTGGATCATCGTCCATATCCATATCCTTCATCTCAGGATAGTGATCAGCTGGCCCCAGAGGGTTTGGACCCTCTGGTTCTTGAACTTGGTTTACCGGATTGAACCGGCTTTGGAATTATGAGGTCGGGTCCTGGAAGGCATGGTGAGAACCCGAATGCTGCAACGGGATGAAGGAGTGGTACGAGTGGTCGGACTCGTTGTCTTGATGGAGCCCGAAAGAACCATGATATGAAGGTGAGGAGCTAAGCGAGACAGAGCGTCTCGCAGGCTCTAGGTAGGTCCTCCAGTCTTCGTGAGGACTCGATCCGATTGATGCGGATGGTGTGCACCTGTGAGATGGCCCGGCCACGTGGTCATTCCTAGCAGTTATTGGTGCCTTGCCTCTTCCACCTCTACCTCTGATATGTGGCGGCATTTTCTTTGTTCCTGCCAAAACAAACAAAAGAAACCAACAAAAGAAAACAATAAGATTATGATTAGTCCTAAGTCATTTGCCTAGACTTGGAAGTCGAGGAATGTGCAACTGTGTCATTGAGATTAAACACAAAAGACTAGTGTTTAATTCACTCAATGTTGGCTCTGATACCAACCTGTCACACCCCGATATTTCCAGGTATTACCGGTGGGCCCGGTGGAGAGTATCGTGATGTAGTTGATATCATCATAGTCAATTAATCACAGTTTAATGCACAGCGGAAGTCTAAAAGTAATTTATACAAACCGAGTTGAAACTAACATAAAATATTACACAATGGATTGTAAGTGGATCCACAGGCGGATCAAAAACAAAAAGAAATATTGTTCAACAAATTTTAAGCATTAAAAGCTTGCAAGAATCTTTATTTGATACTAGGAGTAGCCAGCCCATTACGCGTAGTACCTGCACTTAATCTTTTTGAAAAATATGTTAGTTTATACTGGTAAATACAATTAACTGACTCTTTTGAAAAGTATTTATAAAACTGGTTTGGATGCACAAGGCATAAAATCTTTTATAACATGGGACAATTATTTAAAAATAATCTTGTATACAGATTTATATGTTTGTCGTCCATTCAGTAGCCCGGGTTAAAGATTAATAGACACGCCACTAATATAATCCCACGACGAGTTATCCTCAACGAGTGGTTATATCTTTTACATACACAACTGTCAGGTGTATGCCTACACCCCGTGCTTAAGTCGTGACCATTCCTAATGAATGAGCCGAGGATATCCATGACACGGTCATTAACCCCCCAAAGGCATTACATCAAACAAAACAGATTAAAACGGGTTATCTCAATGATTTAACCATTAATTGATTAAAGATTCAATACCTGACCAAGCGGTAATAATTTACCGTATCCCAAGCCCGTATAAGGAAAAATAAGTTAAAAGTATTTACCTGAGCAAAAATAAAATTTTTTCCTCAGCCATATATCAAATCAGCAAGTGCGGTAGCTTTTACTGGGCTCCTAATCTAGAACGAAGGTTTTTAATAACCTATTAGATTCCTAACGGGTCTCATTTAAGTTATAACTTAGACCGGTTAGTTTTAAAGAAGGGTATACGGTTCAAAACGCACGATTAAGCGAAGACCGGATTAGAATGTGATTTAGACCCAACAAGTATGAGGACTTGTATAAAATGGGTAAACTATACACATTCTGGATTTTGAGGTATAAATGATAAGGTTTGACCCGTTTCGGTTAATTTATGCAAACTAGTTACATAAACCTTACCGAACGCGAATATGCATAACATGTAACCAAATGAGTCATGTACAGGTTCCACAAGTTAATATGCTTTAAATATGTTGTGATATCAGTAGGATACCTTCCATTATGCCCAAAATGAATTTAAAACCAATTTAAGCCCCGTAGGGGTATTTTGGTCATTTTAAAGTTTATAAAAGAGGTTAAATAATAATCTGAGGTTCTGGTCTAAAATAATCAGTAAAAATATTTGTTTTATTAAGTTATATCAGTAAGATATCATATATATGTGAAATTTATCATTTATGGCCAAACTATGCACCGTAGGGGTATTTTGGTCATTTCACATATGTTATAAGGGTCAAATTTAGAAATCTAAGTTTAAAACTTTTACTTACTGTTAAAGTATAAAAATTTGCTCATAATATCAGTAGGTAATAAGTTTTAGGTGTTAAACATAGTTTTAACCCATACTATGCGTTTAAAAAGCGTAAAAGTCGGTATTTGACGATTTTCAGGTTATTTAAGGAAATCTGAGATTTTGATCAGTTTCTAAAGCTTAAAATATTTTATTTAATATATGAAATCAGTAGCAAAAGGTTTAATATCAAAATGTTATGTAAAACTCATTTTATTAAAGAAAAAGGGCAATTTTGTCAATACCTAATTTACACTAGAACTCTATAATATAATCAGTATAAAATTTGATAAAAATTTTCAAAAATTGCTAAATAGTATATTATAACAGTGGGTAGAAGGTTTGGTGTCAAAATTTGGGTTTAAATAGGTTTTATGCCAAAAATGTTGTTTAATTAATAAAAAGCTTTCATTTTACGATATTGCGCATAACTTCTATTTTAGACCATAAACTGATGTCAAAATTTTAGGACATACTTAAATATCAGTAATAAAGGTTTTTGTCCTCTCACATTTTCAAAAAAACTTGTTTTAATGACAAAAGGGCATAATGGTCAATTTTAAGCATTTAACGGAAACATGCAATGAACTAGGATTTCTTTGGAACCAAGTTGTATAACCTCAGAGGGTTATACTAACATATAATATGGTCCTAAAGGAACCCTAAGGTATATCTAAACTAAGCTAAATCGGGTCAGAACTGAAAGTCAAAGCAAAAGTCTACTTTTGCGACTTTCGGTTGCGAACCGAGCCTAAACTCAGAATTGTCGGGTTAAACATGCCTAAACATGTTCTTATATTATTTACCAAGTTATTTAAGTGTTAAAACATCTTTCATAACCTCTACATTATCAGTTATGAATTAATTTGTAAAAACTGACCCATTTGACTTTTTATTAATAAGTTTGACCCGACAATTGACTGAGATAACGTGATAATTTGAAGGTGCCCTTTTAAGGGTTTAACACCTACATAATTACCAACACATGGCCACTTTCAATTCGAATAATGGCTGGACCGTTTGTGAATAATCACTAAGTCAAAGCTTAATTACGCTAACTTTGACTTTCGGTCATTACACTAATGAAAACTTAATAACAGAGGCTAAGTTCATTTACAAGAGTCCTTAGCACGAAGTTTGAACTAGAGAAAGCTTCCTTTAGCTCCGGGAGGCTTCAGAGAGTGAGTTTTGAATGAAAATTCAAATGTGCAAGTTCTAAGTGATCAAAATGGGGGCAATTTATAGGATATTTGAGTTTGCTAAGATCATTACACCTGTTTAGGGAGGCTCCCAGATGTTTACAGGTGTTGTGGTGGCAGAAGAAACCATCAAACTAGCCCCTAGAATCGAAAATTTGCGTGCAAAGGTGGTGGAACTGGCTGAACCTGCAGCTGTGCAAGTTTTTTGTCGCTGACACCTTTGTCTCGGGCCGCGTAGACTACAAAGAATGTCTACGCGCCCCGCGAGGCTCTCTTCAAACGGTTAAGAACTTTCATTTGTTGCAGTTTCAGTCCCTGGTCCATTTTTAATTTAAATAACTTTGTTTATTGCACTTATGACCCCCATAGTTAACTATTAAGGGCCTTGGGTCACATATTAACTCCGTTAAGCTCCCGGTTAGTTATGAGATCACCCGAAAGGTCTTGTTTTCATCGAAACTCCATGAAATTACTATCCAATATTCTTGAGAGTAAAATATACAAATTTACAATGTTTTTGGGATCGTTAAAAGGTTACTCAGAGGTAACTTTTAACATGTTGACACTTTTAGCCCCTATGCTTCGTAAATCCTTATTTTAAGCACAAACAACTTTCTATGTCCAACAAATTATTCATTAAAGAGTACGAACGTCGTGTGAGGTCAATCAAAGGCACAAGATTGGCATGTTGACATTTTGGATCCTTTTACTTACATATTTACATTGTTTGACAATTTTAGTCCCTCCAGGTCAATCTATTACACGTTTAAGTCCATGACACGTGTCTTTATTATATTGGTCATGATTTTGTGAGGTGTTACACTACATCTTCGCTGCCTCATCCGCCTTAGCTTCACCACTGCCACCAGCCTCTGCCGCATCCTCAGGATCCTTGATGCCGCTTCCACAAGCTTCAACAGTCAGCACCTCCTCCGGCTCCTCGTCATCCCCGAGCTCATGTAGCCTTTGCCTCCAGGTAGCAGTATCCCACTCTGTCCTATTGAAGGAAGGATCAGCAGCCTCTCTAGCCATCCGGAGCTTGGTCTTGAGGATCACAATAGCAGAAGATTGTTTGGCCTCTTCTGTGATCTCCAGTAGCTCCGTAGTAGCATTCATTTCAGCAACGAGGACCTGCTTCTCCAAGCTCTTGTTCTCCTTCTCCAGGTGGGAGATCCTCTTATCCTTAGTAGCTACAACAGTTTGGAGGTCCAGGATACACTCCTCTATATCAGCTAGGTGTTGGCCTTGGAGAATCTGGATTTCAGCAAATTTCTGCAATCATGGGATACAATACTCAGGGTCAGTGATCCATGGACAGGATTCAAAATTTAGGATCTGTGATCCTTACCTCGGAGACGACGTCATGGATCTCTTGCTCAATCAGGGGAATGTCACCAGAGGGCTCACTAGGCTTTTTCCTTTTGCTTCTTGCTTTGGCTTTGTTGGTCGTGCCCTTGACCTCAGGAAGGCTTTGGCCAGCGGCCAGCTCTTTTTTGATGGACTTGGGGGAGATGATGCCATCAATGTCACTCATTCCGAACCGGGAGGCAGACTTGGATGATTTAGCAGCACCTACAAGCACACAAAACAGATAAGTATTCATAATTTATTCTTTATCAAATATTTACATATATTTATGGATACTTACTTGACATGGTGTAGGAGGCTGATGAAACTTCAATTCTTCTGTATCCTTGATCCTTGGTTGGTATGTCCTGACAGTTGAGTCCAGGTTCCAGAAAGCGGTGAGTCTTTCAGATGTGGCAGGTGTATCTTGTAAGATTGATAAGGTGATATCTGCATAAACAAGAAAAACAAGTATCAGTTAATCCTCTTCAGAAAAGAAAGGAACTCTCTATGATCCTAGCCTAAGGATCCTATATCCTACCCTTGGTTTTCCATTCTTTGGGAAGATGATTTCCATTGGGAATGGAATCTCTCCTCACAAAAAACAACTGATTTCTCTAGTTGGTATCGTTCTTGGTAACTTGAGGAGTGGATGGGGATGTTGTGGTTTGGCTTTGAAGAGGAAACGATAAGACCTATGGCTGACCAGGTTGCACAGGTGATTCAGTTCAGAGAGCCCTAAGTCTATACCCTCATGCTCAATGATCTGCTCGAGTGTGAAGAGTACTCTCCACAGCATTGGCATAGCCTGTATGTAGCACAGGCCAGTCAGGGTAAAGAAGCTTTTTGTGAACGCTGGAAAAGGGTAAGTGAAACCAATCTGGAACGGGGCAGCAGGAAAGGAAATCCAGGTGTCGGATTTACAATCACTCTTCATCGAAGAGTCAAAGGGTCTGAAAATTGTTCCCTCAGGGAAGCAATGACGTAACTGATCAATTTCTGGACCAGTGAAGTGGCAAAGTTCCAGGGAAGGATTTTTTAGGAGACCTTAACTCCTTGGAGGGCTAGCATTCTCCGGATCCTTGACTATTGAGGACCGGGTGACCATCTTCGCCATGGATTTTGGGAGAGAAAGAAGAAGAGTAGATAAAGGATGAAAGAGAAGAGAAGACAGAATATCTTGAGACATCTGGCTTGCGGTTATAAATAGCAAAGATCAGGTTTTAAATGAAGATTTCATCTCTATCTATTCCCTATATATAATCATGTTTGTTGTAGGAGGAGTCTTGTCGATGATGTCATCTCTGTAACGGCTAGTCCGCATGTAACGGCTAGTTTCTTGGCAACGAGTAGTCTGGATTCAGCGAAATAATGACTCATTTTGTTTCAATTAATTCCTCATATTTTGGGGGCAATTGTTAGGGCATGGATTTTATACTGAGGATCATCCATCCTGAGACCGGACCTGGATCACGGATCCTTAACGGATAATGCATGGAGTCTGAGGATTATGGATCCTTACTAATGTTTATGTTTTTAACAATTGTTCCTTGTGTGTTTAGTTTACGTTTGTAGGCATTATGTGAGCTGAGTCAACACGGGAATATCAGAGGAATTTGCTATTTTTGTCACATGCAAAGAGGTCATGACCATTGAAAGGGATCGTGTGAAGACTTGCATGATTTTCGGATAGTTTGTTACTAGGATATTTTCTAATTTTAAAGGGGTTAGCAAGCTCAGAATAGAAACACATTAGCTTATACTCGAACTCTCTGATATTCATTGGCGAAACACACACACTCACACTAGCAATTCGTTGTATTGAGCTTGTTATCTTCCAAAGTTGTAATCTTTCTTGTGCAATATAGTTGATAGTGATAGTTTTCACTATCCGAGGTTTTTTATGCCGGAGATTATACATTAATCAAAGGATTTTTCCTAGTATAAATCATTGTGTTCATTGTCATTTACTTTTGATAATTGTTCATACAATCAAGCACTCAACCTCACAAAAATCAGATTTGGTTACATTATCCTTGTTGTGATTTTTGACCAACACTATATATATATATATATATCATTTTCAGGGTTGGAGCACCGAAAAATGGAAAAAAAGTCAGAGAGCGGGAGAGCAAACCGCAATAGGCAGGGTAGTGGTGAAGGCATATCCCGACATACCGGTGGATCCATCGGGTTTGATGAGCATCACATTCTTTTGGTAAGCTAATCATCTTTATATAAATTAGTAAAAAGTTTGGGTCGAAAAATATAATTGTTTGTACTAAAATGTATTACGAAAATGCTTTTTAGGAAAGAAAATATGGCCGAAAAGTAAAGGGGATTGAAGTTTATTTTGATACCCATCTCAAAAAGGAAAGTAAAAATAAGTATTGGACCGGAGAGCTGGACATTAATAGTCTTCAGGGAGTTGAGTTTATTTCTGAAAAGTCAAGAGAAATATACGTAAGTTATCTTTATCATTTTTGAATGATTAGAACATTAGCATATTAAGTTTTAGTACAACAACTAACAATTTGTTCCCATAAAGTGTACGGTACAGAAGTGATATGATCAAGTTGCATGGGTCGGATATCAACCAACATCCGGATGCTCTTGATGTGTGGGTGAGAATGGCAGGATATAAAAAGGGTCGGATGTTCAGGGTAGGATCTTCGGATCCTTCTTTCGTGATAACTGGGAAATTGTCTACATCTACCGAATCTAAATTATATTTTGATGCCATAAGGTCGAAAGAGGAGGTATTGTTTACTTTTTATCAAAGTATTGCAATTCTATAAATTATATAGTTTTCAACAATTAATTAGTAGAAAACAATAACTTAGATTATTGACCCGTTTTAACAATTTAGGTTGAAAAAGTCCGAGTTGAAATGGAAAATGAACTTGCAAATGAAAGGGATGCTAGACAAGAGTTGGAGCAAGAGTGCAACAGATGGAAATAGAAATGAAAGAAAATGAAAAAAAGAGGCAAAAGCAAATCGAAGAGTTTATGAAAAAATTTCAGCCTCCCGTTAGTCATTAGCAGTAGTCTTTTAATTATTCCGGATCTTTATGTTTAACAATGGTGGTTTTGTGATTGAAACGTGCTCGGAATTTTTGTTATTTATTCCGAATTTTTATGTTTAACAATGGATGATTTTGCAATTTAAACGTGCTCCGAATTTATGTTATTTGTTTTTGTTAATTTATATTCCGAATCATATTTATCAATATGCACCTTTCAGCAGGAAAAAAAAACTGGTATTTTCTGTTTTTGTATTATTTTTTAAATGTATCCATAAGAAATGTGTAGTAAAAAGACAAAACAGGTTTCGTCATCCGTTGGAATTGTGTAGGAGAAAAGATAGTTTCATAGGAAATGCGTAAGAAAAAAAAAATACATTATGTTAGAATTGTGTCGGAAAAAAACTAATTTTGTCGGAATTGCGTAGGAAAAAGGAATACATTCCGTTAGAATTGTGTAGGAAAAAAAACTAATTTTGTAGGAAATGCGTAGGAAAAATGAATACATTCAGTTGGAATTGTGTAGGGAAAAAATATTTCCGTAGGAACTTTGTAGGGAAAATGAATACATTCCGTTGGAATTGTGTAGGAAGAAAAAACAAATTTGTAGGAATTGTGTAAATTAAAATATAATAAATATAAATATAATTGTTTTAAACACAAAATTTTTAAAAATAAATATTCCATGGGAAATGCTCGGAAAGTTAAGAAAATTAATTCCGTGAGAAATACGTAGGAGAATTTTAACAAAACATTTGTGTGGGAAAAGAGTACGAAAATCCGTAGGAAATGCGTCAAAAAAAAAAAGATTACACACGAGTAGAATTCCTACAGCCCATTTTCGTGGGAATAGTAGCAATTTTCTAGTAGCGTGGAAAGGATACTGAACGAGCATTAAGTGTCCTAAAACAACGATATCATGAAAACCCCGGAACACGCATGGAAGCTCCATAGAATACAATGTGCAGTACATGTGCATTACCCCACACAAGATGATCTTAGGGGAGGAAGGTGAAACAATATTCAAGTACAATTAAAATAATCGGGTTAGAAGAATTTAGTGATCACTAAAACATGTTAAATAAAGGCAAATACATGACAATGCAACAAATAATAATCTTGAAACGGATTTGGTAGTACATATCTCGTCACACTTCACGTCAATGATCAAGTCCAGTGTTATAGTTGTTATTCTGTTTCTAAGCATTCTTTTAATTATTATCATGTATGTCTTTTAACTGTTAATGTATTGTAAATTATCAATGGAATTTTAACTAAAATGTAATTTTATTTATTATGCATGTATATTTTATTTTTTTACAAATTATAAAAATTAAAACTTTTATCTATATTTAAAAAATAAAGTTGACATGATAGTGTAAATTTAGTGGAGTAGTGAAAACACACCCACAAATGTGAAGGTAATTGAAAAATGATGTGGTGTCAATATTTTTTTTAACGACAAATTATTAATAAATTGTTCGCCGCGAAACAACCGTCAGTCAAACCTACGTTCAAGTAGATCCTGACCGTAATAATTCAGGTGGTTACCTTCAAGATTTAATCTCATCCGTTCAAACCCAAAAAATTTGGCAGTTTGTTTTTTCAACGCCAGTTAAGTTTTGCTGTGTTTTCTGCATGTTTCTCGCTTCGTGGGTACGCTCCCTCAACCTTGTCGGTTCATCTTGGATAACTTCTACGTGGTAGTTAGCATACAAGATGTATATATATGCCATGCATGCTTTGCATTACATCCTTTTCAATAAAGCATATCACTGTAAGGTTGTTACATATTTTATGTGTTTATGATGTTTGTTATATTTCGATAATAGTTTCTTATTTCGTTTGTTTGTTTTGCTTCAGTTATGATCGATGGATAATGCTGTGTATGATGAGGATTCAATTACGGGGAAAAATGTAAGTTGTTAATTTATATGGTATTGTGTTTATTTAACCATGTTTGTTCATTTGAATAATGATGCTTTGATTTTTAGTTTGTTGGGTTGGACAACGTTGTGGAAATGAAGCAGCCAGCAGATATGAAGTCTTCTAATATAGTTGGAAATGTAATATCATTTTGTTTTGTCAAGTATTGTGATTTAGATAGCATTGTGTTTTTTACAATCGTTTTGTGTTTGTAGGAATCCTTTGTGTTATTTTAGTAAAAAATCATTGACATGCTTTTTTTGTCAGGTTGTAGCTGACGAGTGTGTGGATGGTCATTTGCATGAATTTTCTTATTGCTCTAATGAGAATGTACATTTAGAAGCAAGTTTATGATGAAGTTTCTGTTATTATTTATGATATTGCGTGTTACTTAGAATCATTGTGTTATTTACAGCTATTGTGTTTTTTGTGATGGTTTTTTTGTTTTTTTTTTTGTAATATACTGTGAGAACAGTGGTTGACAGTTGTTTTTTTTCTTTTCCAGGTGGTGGCTGACAACATTTTTGTGGATGATCATTTTCAAACGTTGAGCTGGACATGTGATGAAGTTGGAAACGTGCGTAATAATTCTTGTAAAATATTTTATCATGTTGTTTATTTTTAAAAATCATTGTGTTTTTTTACAGATACTGTGTTTTTTGGTTTATTTTTGTAATATGCTATGACAACAGTGATTATCAGTTGTTTTTTTTTTCCAGGTTGTGGCTGACAACATTTTTGTGGATGATCATTTCCAAAAGTTGAGTAAGATATCTGATGAAACTGGAGATGTATGTAATAATTCTTTCATAACTGTAAGATAACATTGTTTTAGTTCAACATGGTAGTTTATTTTATTAATGAGTATATTGTTTTTCAGTTTGAAGAATTGTTTGGTGTACTTCCTGACTTGACTATGTCTTCAATCGGAGCTGCAAAGGTAAATCGTTTATGTTAAAGTATGTAAATTATTTTGTTAGTGATAGATGGTGATGTTTATGCTGAATATTATTATGTTTGCTTATATTTTGTTTTGTAAATTTCAGAACAAATCTAAAGGCTTTGACTTGGAGTTTGGTGCTTTGGTTGGATGTCCCGACAATTCTATAAAGCATGAGATCAACAAGGTTGGTTCCATATCTATATGTTTAGTTGTGTTTAGTTAATATTCTAGATGAGTGATTGACATATTATTCTCTAGCCTCGTAATTTCAGAAGAATTAATCAAAGGGTAAAGGCGCTGAAGAATTGGAAGTGGGATGAGGTGATTGAAATCGACAGTTTTGGCGAAGATTAGTTATGTTGTTTTTTATGTATGATGATGGTTATTATATTTTGGTAATGATACTCTGTTGAGTTGGAGTTTTTTTATGTGTGTATTTTCTTTTCCCTTAAACATGCATGTTTTTTTTTTTGTAATAATTTCTTTATAATTTAAAGGGTAATTAATATTTTCGTTGATTGATGCATAGTTAGCCGTGTACCAGTTTAAGTTTCCCGTGTTTAATTAATGGTTTGTGTGTTTATAGTAATAACTGTATGTAAACGTGTGTCTCTTCAGTTTTTTGTATGATTGTATCGTTTCCCGGACCAATTTTTACATCGTGTAACCGTTGATGCCATTAATGGTTCCGCGTTAGTGTCCATAAGCCTTTTATATATATGCAGACATTTCATGTATATCGTATCTCAAGTTATTTAAGTTTTACCGATTTCTAATTAAAAAGTTTAACTTTTTTCAATTGCTTCATCAAGTAATCAAGGAGAAGATTTGAAGGAACTGTTTTATAAAGCAGTGATGGAAGATTTGGAAGCTGAGTTAGAGTTTTCTAAAGATCTGAGGAAATGATTTCATTCTTTGAAGACTTGAGTTGGCTCTCGTGATGATGTAACTGAGACGTTGCGTTTATTGCCTCCAACTGCTGTTCGTGACCTGGCACTTTTGAATAATGGTGAGAGTAGGAACAAAGATGTTCAGTTAATGGCACAGATGTTAGAGATATTTAGACAAGTTAATGAGTCAATGGAGTTGAAGCGTAGGTTTTTACTTTCCTTATAAGTAGTTTTGTTAAGTTTAGTGATAGTTGTTATAGTGAAGTGGTTTGTATTCAATTATTAAGAGTTATTGGTGGTATTTTTATTTTAATGGAATGTTTTGTTTTGTTTCTTGAAAGTTAGTCTGAATTTTCTTATTGCTCTAATAAGAATGTACATTTAGAAGCAAGCTTATGATGAAGTTTCTGTTATTATTTATGATATTGTGTGTTACTTAAAATCATTGTGTTATTTACAGCTATTGTGTTTTTTGTGATGATTTTTTTTTTTTTTTTGGTAATATACTAAACAGTGGTTATTATATTAAATGAAATGTTTAATATGTGTAATTTTAATATCTTCACAACTGTTTTCCCATCCATGTTTCTGACAGTTAGTCTGGATGAACTGTGTTTTTTATTATGATCATTTTTTTATTGTGGTTATTTAAACATTTGGTTTATTTTGATGTTAAATTGTGCCTGAATATAGAGTTGCACTTGCACACATGAAAAAAACACTATCTATATCATAAACATCTAACTTTGATAGATCTCATCTATCTTTATTTCATTGGATATCACTGTTGTTCAAAATTAGTGTTTTCATCCACTGATATGTTATCCACTGATAGTTAAATTCAGCCACTGTTTTCATTATAATAGTTGCAACCACTGATATTGTTCAATCAGTGGTATTCATAAAACAACTGAAAAATCTACAAATGTGTTAATCTTGATAATGAGGATTTAAGATGTGTTTTGCAAAGGATGTCATTTTTGCAGATATTTCATAGTCACCATCACCAGATGTTGGACATGATATTATGGTTTCACAAGACAAAATCATTTACTTCATCTGAGTAGCAATTGTTCAAAACAACTATTAAAGCTCACCCACTGATACAACAACAGTTGCAGACCAAATTAGCCTCAAAATCCTTACCATTACTTTCCAATCAGACATCAGCCTGTGAAGGTTTGCTATAAAAAAGGTTTGATTTTTCTGACTCATATTCAAACTATTTTTTGGTTCAAACATCTGACTTAGCCACTGTTTTTGGTTCAAACATCTGTTCTACAAAATGCTGTCCACTGCTGAAAGTCAACCCCTGTTCTCTCATTTTCTTGATAATCACTGTTGTTCAAAATCAGTGTTTTATCCACTGATATAGGTATCCACTGATAGCTAAAATCACCCACTGCCTTCATTTTGTCCGTTGTAACCACTGAAATTTGATTAATCAGTGGTTCCCTAAACAGCTATCCTTCATTATTCATGCTTCCATCAGAGGTTGGCACGTGGTCAGTTCTTCGCCATCAGATCTTTGTAACTGCTGCCATTTCAGCATTCACTTTTTCACTTTATAAAACCCTACCCTAAACCCCCAAATAGTGTTTTCACTCGAATCGAATTCAAAATTCCTTTCTCAAAACAGTTTTCCCCCAAAACAAATTCTCGCACAACCTTCATCGTCTAAAGAAAATATTTTCAACTCTTTTCAATCATCAGCAAATCTAAAGCAAATGAGCCAGCCACAGTTGAGATTCCGTTCAAATGGTCTCACAATTACTTGGGTATCTTTGAAAAACCCAGTGACACCAAAACCTTCGATTCCATCATCGACACATTATCATCCACAAAGTACAAAACTTTGCTCACTTGCAATGCAACCGTCTACATCTATACTCAACGAGAATTTTGGAAGAATGCCACTCTTGAGATGGTGGACAAAAAGGTTGTTACCATCAACTCCACAATAAAAGGTGTAAAAATCTCTATCACACCTCAAGCCATATCTGAAGTTTTTGAGCTCAACGATCTTGAAGGTAAAAATTCTTTTCCGAAAACAGAGTACCAAAGAGATTTTCTTGAAAGAGGGTATGGAGAAGAGATGAAAATAGATACTTTACAAAAGGGCAGTTTTCCATCTGCTACAAGGTTTTTATTTCATACCCTCCTTATATGTGTTTCTAACAAAACCACTGCCTTCAATGAAATCCCATTGAAGATACAATATCTGGGTTATGCTATACTTCAAGATGAAAATTTTAATTATTCCCAGGTAATCTTTGATAATTTGGTCAAAAATGTTGAGAAAAAGGCTTTTCTATTATTTCCAAGATTTTTGAGTTACTATTTTGATAAAAAAATTTCAAAAGATAATGCCCGTGTACTTATACTGGGTCCTCCTTTTCAAATAAACTGTTTAACTGCTGAAACATTCACAAGAATGTTAAAACCTACAAAAACACAAGCAGAGGTGCCTGAGCAGATTTTAGCAGTTACCACTTCTCCTCAGGTATCTGCTGCTGAGTCCACTGCTCCAGGTGATCATAGTAGCATACCCACTGCTATGAAACCCACACCTGCCATTACCAAAAAGCCTAAAAAGAAATCCAAAAAGCCCCCCAAACCAAAATCAAAGGCAACTCTGGAAGATGAGATACCAGAGCAACTGCCAGTGACAGCACAAAAGTCACAAGAAACCACTGCTGCTACTTCCTCACAGCAGATGGTAGAAATTTCTCAACCCATGCCTCAAACTCCTCCTGCTTCTTCACAAAAAAGAACAGGTTGTACACATCGGGACACCACAATATGATGCTCTAGAATCACTTGATTCTATTATCCACAGCCCACTTCCTGGGGCAAATTTTCTTTCCACTCCTATCCTCACTTCACAAATTCCACCATCCATAAAACCCTTGTTGGATGCAGTTGATATTGCCCAGACACAAATCAGTTCTTCTCAAACACCTGTGAATGAGAACATACATCAACAAGTGACTGAGTCTGGTGTTTTTATCTCTGTTAACCCACCAACAACAAATGAGGAGGCTACACTGCTGGAATTGCCTGAAATTCCAGTCAGTAGTTCAAGTGGAGCAGCAACTACAAATGTTGGATCAACAGATCTACATTTGGCCAGTTGTTTCATCAATCAGACTCCCTTGAAGGCAATTCCTTCCATAGCGCCTCTGATATCCACTAGTGAGTTTGTTATGACCACTGGTACCATCAAAAGGTTATCAAGTGTTGAAGGAAGAAGACCCCAGTACCAAGAACAAGGGGCATCATTGGGTGACTTTTGAAATTCGTTCCCTAAATCACACATTGATACAACCACTGCTGGTGGGGAATCAGATGATCCCATTAAGTTGGGTGATGATTTAAAATATTAGGAATTGATGGCTAGAATTGATAGTCATGATACATCTATTGCTGAAATAAAAGATATGATGCAACAGTTGTTGAAAGCTCAAAAGGTCCCAACCACTGCTACTACAGCTCAAGCACCTGCACAAGCTGCACCTACTGTAAATGAGTTATGGAACTTATTTCAACCACTGCTCCAACAACAAAGACAATTGGCTGATCAGCAGCATGAGATACATGTTCAAAAGCTGAGAAACATGTTGGAGTCAAGGTTTAAAGATACCCAAGCTGACATCAAGGCTATAAAAGCCCACATTCTAAACACCATTGGCACTGTTCCTCCCACTGTTCTCTTCATTGATATCCCACCACCAGATAATGCTAAAAAGGGGGAGAAAATGAAGCAGTGGAAGAAGAAGGGAATTGAAGATGGTCTTTATATTGAACCAGAAAAATCAAGCATGACTAAAGACATTCCCTTGCCAGATGGTAGTAAAAAGATTGGTGTTACCACAAATGCACTTGCTAAAGCAAAAGCAAGTGTAAAAAGGGATAGAAAGGCTAAGGATGAAGCCAGGTGGGAACAGGAGAAAAGAGCTTTTATGGAGCTCAATGTGCAAGGTCCTTCTGAACCAATGGATGATGAAAATCCTAAGGATAAAAATAAGAAGCCCATTAGACAAGTGAGGCAACCCAAACACACACCATCCAGTCCCACAAAGCATGTCTCCAAACCACCTTCCAAAGGCTCCAAACATCAAACCTCCACACAAAAAGCTGTTGAATCACCTGCTGTATCAACAACTGTTGGTACTTCAGTGGTTTCAGCAGTTGTTAAACCAAAAACCACCACTTCAACACACACCACAACTACTACCATACCACCACTACCAGAAATCACTTCACCACCAAGGCTACCATCACCACCAAAAACAACTTCACCACCATTATCTCCTGCAAAAAAAGCAGAAGACATCAGATGTTAAAACATCTGTTGTAATGAGAACAGGGGTTGAAACACCAGTTGTTTCAACAACTGTTAGTCAACCACCTTCCACCACTTAAATCAATACTTCACAACCATCCAACACACCACCTGCCTCTCCTAAAGTAAAAAGGAGAAGGGTAATTTTACCTGATGATGATTCTCCATCATCACCACCTACATCTTCACAATCTCATGCACTTGTCAATATTCCAAATCCTGTTTCTCTCTCTTCAGCCCAAGTTCAACAACCAATCACTGTCATCACTCCTGCAGGTATCCAATATCCTCTAGAACTCGCAGCAGTCAGAGAAGAGATTAAATCCTTCTACTTTGAGGATGACCCTGCTAAAAGGATGTTGCCATCAGTTGAAGGATATCCTAGGCCTAAAAATATTGAAGAATATTTGGAAGTTAAGGCTCAACAAGCAGAGGATATCTCTAAAAGAGATTCACAAGGAAAGTCTGAAAAAGAAATTCAAAGGTATTATCAATTTTTGCTTACACAAGTCACATCTTTAGAGTAGTTTGCAAAGAATGTATGTCGACAAATTTTAGAAAGAGCAGATGAATCCTTGAGAAAATATTATATTGAAAACATTATGGCCCATAAGAAATACAAGGGAGAAAAATACATGTACAAAGATTGGACCATTCCTGAGCTTAAAAGTGAAGCAGCCAGGATTCAAGAAATGATTAAAAACAAGGTCAAACACACTCCTCCCGATTGGGCAAAGTATAAGAAGAATATACCTGAAAAGACATTGGAGGTGAAGAGAATGAAAGAGGAACTAATTGTTGCTGATTATGGTTCTAAAAATCAAGTGATGAGATGGAAAGAAGACAAAGTCAGGACCACCTACAAAAGGTTGGAGGAACTAAGGAAGAAAGATCCAAGGGTTCCACAAAAACCTGACTATCCTGAAGCAGAGGTTTCAACAAGACCACCAAAGCTGCAAATCAGGAAATCCACTGCTCCAGCTGGTGCTGCCATCTATAAAAGAAGACAACAAAAACAGTTGGATGCTGAAATAGTGGATGAGTTAATGGCAGGAGATGACCTTGTAAAAGAGGGTATTAAGAAGATGATAGCAGAAACTCTTAGATTGAATCAACCTGCAAGCACTGCTCAGTCAGTCATCACCTAAGTACTGCTGAAGACACAAGCCCTGCCCATTCAAGGACTGATCACCTTTGAAGAAAGCACTGATGCTCACCATCAGTGCTTAGACTACAACAGTGGAAAGTTGAAGCAGTAGTTTACTTAAGTTTTGTGTTTTTCTTATAATTAGTAATTTGTAATCAGTGGTTGTAATAGATGTAAGTGAAGTTGTCCTACAAACCTGATAACATGAATTGTTTTTTTTACAATGGTTTGTGTTTTATCAACGAAATTGTATATTATAGTTTATATTGTGTTTTTTTGGCTTTTGTGTAATATCGTTGGGAGATATTGATAACATGAATTGTTTTTTTTTCTGTATATGTAACCTGCATGTTTATCATTTATTACAACTCATGAATGTGTGTTATAAAGCAGTTGTAGAAGAGTGAAATCTGTTAACATTAACAGTTTATTTTTATTACTTTTACTATAGATGTAGGTGAAGTTGTCCAACAAACCTGATAATATGAATTGTGTTTTTTACAGTGATTTGTGTTTTACTTACGTAATTGTATATATATCCTATCTTTTATGTTTAAAGGATGATGGTACTGTGCGATTTCTAAACGAATTAAAAACTTTGGTGGATAAATTGTTTGCATTCAAGATTGAAGGCAGCGAGACTAACTTATCATATTGTGATGAAGAATACGAGATTCAAAGAATAACTGACGATGAATCAGTTGTTGATCTGGTTAAACAAATGTCTGGGATTAGTCAGGTACTATGAACTTTTAACTGAAGTATTATAGTTGTCTTTTCCATTTTGTTGTCTTTTGTTAATATTCTTTTTCAATTTTGGTTTAGAGCTTTATGCCTGATGATAAGTAGAATGGTACTCCAATTTCGCTTGTGATGAGTTCCGTTGGTGATACAATTGATAAAAAAACATGTTCAATATATAACATATAAACTAGAACTAGAAAACGTATATATTTATAAACACGGTTACATAGTAGCCGTCCAAACTAAGTAAAATTTGGAACTAACAAACATGTTAACCTACTTACAAACAACTATTTTAACACTATAGAAGCTACGCTAAGTTTCTTCGTTTGCCAAAACTACCATATGTTATGGTTCAACCCTGTTTCAAAGTTTCAAACATCACCACTAGCGAAAAACATCGGTAAGGAACAAAGCACGAATATCTGGAAAGTACTGGAACGTGCAATGATCACCTTTTTTTATGTTGTTATCTTTAAGCCATTTCGCCCAGCCTTTGACAATGTATTTGATACTGTTTTTATTTGGCTCCGCCCTAACATCATGTTTTGTTTCCACATGTTGCCTGTTGATAATCTTAACTTTCAAGGTTTCGTCAATTCTGTCATTTGTGCTACTGCAACCGGTATGCGCTATAAGTTACAAAGCATAATAATAATTTCCATTAATGATGTTGAAGTATTAAAAAAATACAAAACTTAACCAAATTATGTAAACATATTAGACGCCTATTAACATATAATTTTGTCGGAACTTACAAACCGTTTGGTGTATGGCACAAAAAATATCAGCGGATCAGTCTCATCATCATCAAACTCCTCTGATTCAGCCGAAGAGTCTTCAGAATCCGATAAGACGATAACATCGTTTTCAGCTCCAGCCATTCTAAGAAACATTTAAAACGTTGACCCATTTTAGTAACGTGAAATTTATTTATTTTTTCTTTTTGTTGTACTTTAAAGGAATGACAAACATACATAAGCTGCATAATACCATTCCTCGCCATTTTACATCTTTATTCTACTTTAGTGTCTTTCTTTTATTTCATAACCATATCTTATATTTCTGACCCTTTTTATTCAACCTAATTGTATAAAACACCTCACTATTGTTGAAAGTTTTACTTTAGCAAATGATGCTTTTGTTAAGTACAAAATTTTTGATACAGTCATTTGTTCGAACACCTGGTGTGCATCTTATATTTAATGTCTTTTAGCATTTCCCTGTGTTCAGATGACTTCCTAAATCTGTTTTTTTTTCCATACCCGAAGACATGTATGCAGTCAATACACTAAGAACATATGTATGTTATGTAACTGAATCAAGGTAATTATGTCAAACAAACAAGTTACATCTACATTTCTGTATACAGATTGCCATTTTCATTAAGTTATTCCAACCAACAAATGGCAAATGAACATCAAGTTTGAAAAAAAGGAATTACTTTACCTGATTTTTGTTGACTTAGAAACCGTATGTTGGAGAAATGAGCAATGCAAATGAGAGAAATTTTGAAACCCTTATCACAAATCCACTAACCGAAAGGATCTTTGTTGGAAGGGTAGTCATAAAGAAGTTCAGCTATGATGGATATTTTGACTTTTTGATACAACTTTAATTATGAGAGAGAATATGGCTTTGAAGAGAAGATTTCATAAAATCTGATATATTGTTGTTGCTGCTGCCGTTTTGTTTTTTATATATATATATTTTATTATGCATTTATCTTTTCATATAAAAGATTAAAATTCACATATTCTGTTTTGGTTGATAATTTACAAAAATCAAATTTCATAATATATTTAGAGAATATTATAATAGTAACTATTTTTGATGTTGTTCAATTAACACTTCCTAAGATTTCGACGACTCTCGTCTTCTTCCACGCGATTTCATTCTTTCTTTTGTTTTGCAGATCGGCTAGGATATCGCAGATTTTCTGATCCTGTTTCAACAGTTGTGTGATAAACTCTTTTGAGTTGTTCATGAAATTTGATGGGGGAGAGTGGAGGACTTCATCAAGCTATCTGATGCTGCTCCAGGTTTGCTTGTAATTGTTATCACTGATGATGCCGACCTTTCTGTTTAGTTCTTCATATGCTCCCTTTCCTTTGAGCGACCATATAGAGAATTGTAATTGATTTAGTTTATGTTGATGTTGAATTGTGCCTGAATATAGAGTTGCAAACATGAAAAAAAAACGCTATCTATACCATAAACATCTAACTTTGATAGATCTCATCTATCTTTATTTAATGGTGTTAGTAATTGCTATGTTAATCAATTTAAAAATAGTTACTTAAAAATTTTAAATTGTGTGAATTAGATGTAAGATTTTAAGTTAGTATGTATGACAATTCGATGTATGAGAATATAAGAACAGTTGTAGTTACTACTTGCAATCGAATAAAAAGTCATTATTATCTTAAATGTAGACACTGTCATTGATGTTCTTAATAGTTGAAGTTCAAATAGTTTTTTGTGTAGATTTTTGAATACACTAGGGAAAAAGCCCGTGCGATGCACGACATGCATAATAGCTATTGTTTGTTCGTGGTAAGATGTCTGACACGGCCGGTGCATAACATGTAAGACAATACGCCTACAAAGGGGCGTGATTAAAGTTTATTAAACCATGGGCCATAAGTTGTTTCCTTGGCAAAACTTGCCGGCCAAAAAGAAGTGAAAAAAGATGTCTTCCAAGGGAAATAACGAAAAGAAAACTATTAAAAATGGTATACTATGTTTACGTATATATGCATCAAAAAGTAGTACGGGTTTTCATTACTAACACTAAGTGCAGACGGTATACCTTTCATGTGGGTCACTGTCAACTGTTTCTTCTGAATCCGAATCTGCATAAGCAGGCCTGCGAAGGAAAAGCACTAAACATTTATGTAGACGGTTATCCAAAAATAAATATGCACAATTACATTGTTTATGGAAATCAATCAATTGCCCGCGCGTTGCCGCGGGTACTTATATTTTTTTTAGCACATGTTCACTTCACAGATCAATTAAACACTTATTATATTAAATAAAATAAAAAATAGCATGAAAGATAAGAATGTGTGCACAGAGCTTGTAATTCCTGCTTTAACACACTTTTGCCTTTCTCACATACATAATTCATTTCATAAAGTAATATTTGGGTATCTCTTGATGTTAGAATTTTCAATTAACAAATGATCTTGACTAAGAAACAGAGAATCATTATCGCCCAAATAATTTATTTTTCTTCTCACAAAACACATGCATATTCGGGTTTTTTAAATATTAAAAAAATAAGAGATGAAAAAAAAAATCACACTTAACACCCATAGTTCTGATACCAATCCGGAAAGATGCCCCATTTAACACCCCTAGTTCTGAATAATGTTTTCACCCATATGATTTTTGATGCTCTAACAATATTCAAACAATAAACCTACAAATTCTCATATATGAAAGCAAGTATTATTACCATGATTAAGCTAGTTGTTGTCATTAAGGACTCCTCACAGCTACACCGCCATTTAGAGTTTGGATCAAAGATACTTCTTGACCAGCAGCTCTAGAAGTCAAGAATGGATTCATCGCAGTTCTCTTAATAAAGGTATAGTGGGAATGCCCGCGCGTTGCTGCGGGTATTTATGTTTGGAAATATAAATTCGGTCTTGTATCTGAACTTATTTCTGCTAAGAATGAAGTCGACCTCTTTCTCCAAATATATCACTTTCATACTCATGTTCTAGTGTAGGCCATGAGCAACTGACCATCCAAGTGTAACATCGGTGGCTCTACCTCTTAAGATCCTGCAACAAATGATTTAATAATCATCAATATTTTAAAAAGAATATGATAAGGAATAAACAAACAACTCTTAAGAGTGTTGGCCAACCTGATGGACAACAAAAGTTGCATTAATCTTCGCACCATTTATCTCTTTTTCTTGAACACATAACAAAACGGATGGGCCCATTCCTTTGAGACATACAACCACCACAAACATTTTAAAAATGCTCTATCAACAAACCAATCCACTATGTTTTGAAAATATTGGACTCCCAACCAAAAGGGTAAAAATCCACATCGAATGATCAACCCACCAACCCATTTACCTCATTTATTACAACTTGTCAGTCGTTAAACCGGTTCAACTTGATTATAATCCGTTTACAACCCACCAACCGTTTAAAATCTGTCACCCATTTGACTCGCCAGATAAATAAGCTTCATGGGTTGTGTTTCGGTAACAAATTTAAAGGTGTCCAGGTCATGGTTAATGTGATGATGTCATTGACAGTTGACACAAATAATATATGGGCCGTGATCAGTCAATTCAACATGAAACCCACCAATATGTTGTAACAGCTCTATGGTGTTTTGGTGCTTGCTTTCATTTGGTCTTGCATAAATTCTACTGTGTGGTATGCCAACTTATGTGTGCACTATGTATAATGCTCGTGTAAAAGACATTAGGTAGCAAGAGTGAGTTAATGACCTGACAGTTTTAGTTAAATAGTGAATTAAGTAAAAGAAAGGTACATATACTTCTTGCTGAAATAAGGCAATCATTTTGTTGGTCAATTTGTTGCTGTAGCTCTAGGTTTAATGACAGGCTCCATATCGTCAGCCGTCACTGGTTTATGCAACTGTCTATAGAGATTTTGTAAGGATATAACAATTATGATATGGGCTTCTCCTAAGACTATCCACATTCACAAAAAATCGCGTTGCAGCAGGGTCAACAATAGCATGTCAAAACACTAATATTCAACACATTAACAACTAACAAAATGAAAATATAAAAAGTGAACTCAAAGAACCAGGTTTTATGGAATTCATACTTTGAAAGCATATACCAACTCTGATTTATTAAGATATATTAATCAATAAAGGATATAAAGAACAAATTCCAAAAAAAAACAAATGAATTTTTTTAAACGTTAAATGATAAAAATCAATAAAAAAGGTGGTTGTTGAATTTTAAATTGATACTGTTAAGAACCGTGATGTAACGACACAAAGCTATCTAGGAATCCATATTGGGAAAATTCAAATTGTGGTGGTAAAAATATGTTCAACAATAAAAAACCTGTTGCCTAGAAAATAAACAAACATGATAAATAGAGAAACAAACTCACAATGAAGCCTTGCTATGAAAGCTTACATCTGAGAAGAAATATTAATGTATGCACCATAGAGTCGAGATCATCCCTTCTCACTCGCAAATGATGTTCCCTTAGTTCTTGCAAACGATCATGCTATTACATTTAATAACACATCACAACACGGTATAGGCCTAAATTCAGTGCCGGCTCAAAAAAAAATTTAGACCTAAAGCGGATAATAAAATTGAGGCCCTTTGTATTTAAAAATTGCTTTAGATTCCTTACTTTATTTAACTCACCCTTGAGCCGACCCAGCCTAAATTCAGCAATAATCATAGGATTGTTGGTTTTAAGAGCATCGCCACATCCATAACCGCATCTTCGTAAGCCTTTATAAGCTTAGAGCCATATAAGACCACCACATACCCTGCATTTTGAGCAGAGTTGAAGTTATATCATATGCGGAAAAATCCACCTCAGAAGTCGCTTCTAGCTACGGATTGTTATTGTTAAAACAAGCTAGAACAATAATTACAATAAAATGTACATGGGGTAGTCATTCCATTGCAAGGTTGTCTCTTGAGTTTTAGTCTTCTGGGACTAACTGAATAATATTTCTATTGATATTTTCCCTTGGTTCTGTTCATTTTTGTTTTTTAGATTAATTTGTCTTTCACAAAATAGCCTCTCATAGGTTTAAAAACATCTCCACTTAATATTTTAAGCCTCATGTTGTAGTCACAAAAGTTGTTCAAAACTTTAAAGGAAATTGAAATCGGATTTCAAAAGTTAGAAATAAACGTATAGATTATATCAAATAGTTATTAAAGAAAAAATTATGTGTATCCCGACTGATATCATACTCATTTATAATATGTATTATAAATGTTGAGATAAGAAAGAAAAAAACAGCCCGTAGGACTTACATAATAGGTTCGTTCATTGAGTTCAAAAACACCGCCACCATGCATTCTGCCATGTTTCCACTGACCCGCATAACGGTATCGACCTTTCTCCCTATCATCAATAACCATGAAAATGTAGTTTGTAACAAAAATGCTGTTGATACAATTCGCTTTGTATTTCAACTTACGGTTTCTCTCCGAATTGCCTGACCCGCTCTTCATTCTCATAAAACGGAATTTCGCGTCTGCCCCGAGAGAAACGAACACAATCTTCAATATCCTTCTCGAGCCACTCTTTATCCTCTGGCGACATAAAATCCCGTATAAACCACAGATATTAACTGCCACAATTTACTATATTACTGGAATATAAGAAAGAAAAAAACAGCCCGTAGGACTTACATAATAGGTTCGTTCATTGAGTTCAAAAACACCGCCACCATGCATTCTGCCATGTTTCCACTGACCCGCATAATAGTATCGACCTTTCTCCCTATCATCAATAACCATGAAAATGTAGTTTGTAACAAAATTGTTGTTGATACAATTCGCTTTGTATTTCAACTTACGGTTTCTCTCCGAATTGCCTGACCCGCTCTTCATTCTCATAAAACGGAATTTCGCGTCTGCCCCGAGAGAAACGAACACAATCTTCAAGGGTTCACTTCCCAAGCTTTGTTGCGGCCTTTAAGCACATTGCAAAGCATTTGCTTTGTAACCAAGAGTCTATCGGGCTCAGTAATGGCTAACCCCGAGACATCAATGGTCACTTGGACTATAAACGCGGCCAATGTGTTATGTGTCCATACTTCAGCGTTTATTATGTTACATTTCAACCGGGTCCATGAGACCATTAATTCCAGCAAAACAAATTGCGCCTAAAAGCAGCACTTTGGAGGCTTCTAAAGGAGTTTTCTACACAAAACAAAGATTTCCAGGAAAATTCATATATTATAAAGGAATTAATACAAATAAAATGTAAATAAGAAATAATTGTACCGAGATTCAAGTTTCGTAAGGTGGGAAGCAACCTGTAACCTTCAAGTTCAAAAATTTCTCGCTCTAGTTCAACACAAAACCCTCTTAAAAGTATACAACCACCACCATCCACCACCGCTTGGCGCCCAGAGTTTGCTTCTGCCACCGCCAGTCATTGTTGCCGTAGTCTAAACTATTGAAATCAGCAATACAATCGTCAAAATTACAAATTAACATCAGTTTCTAGAACTAACGAAATCTGAAGCACATGACCTACAAAAATAAGAAAAAAAAGGTTGCTAGAATTACCTTCGTTGTCAGAAAACGTACATGCAGCCGATAAATCAGAACCGGGTTGTCGGAGCCTACCTCAACCACCATCTACCGCCAGATGCTCGTCTTATTTGCCACCAATCTGCTCGAGAATCCCACTGCCGGAACCCTAATAGGCGGATTTTAACACTGCACACCACACCGTCACAGGATGGGGTCATGGATTTGAAATCGAATGAAAGTAAAACCCTAGATCTGATGAAATCCTCACATCTGTTCCTGAGTCGCCGAGAGAGAGAGAGAAGGTTGATGAAGTTTTGTGAGAGTAAATCGAATGAAAGTAAAACCATTGATCGTAAAATGTGTGTAATATTGTTGTATCTTGATTGATAGTGGTGAAGGCGAAGACCATCCAAATTCCCCATTGATGAGGGCGGTTTAACACTTGAACAGACGTGCCATTAAAAGAGGAAAATAGATTTCATGGTTAAAATTCCTATATTGCCCCTAAAGTGTCTTAAATCTTTGGTTAATGCACAATTTTGCCCCCTCGAAAATAGCTTGACACTCTTGTACATGTTGCTTCAAAATGTATACACAATGTAAAATGACCAAAAGGGTATAAAACCCAGTTTCTTTAATATAGTAGTATATAGATATATAGATATGAACTTTTAACATCTACTTATTATTAATTAAGTAAATTAAATGCAATTAATAGGATTTTTATAGGCTTGTGCATTTAAAACAACCATAAATTTTGGTTTTAAAATAGAACATATAACTAAACTTTAGAATATATATAGATTACTTTGTGGTTATTTATTCGTATATTATTTAATATATTCAGTTTAATTTATTTTACTATAGATGTAGGTGAAGTTGGCCTACAAACCTGATAACATGAATTGTGTATTTTACAATTGTTTTTGTTTTACCAACGAAATTGGATATTATAGTATACTTCCTAACATCACCAGTTGTTTAAGATTGTGTTAATACAATGTTAAACTGCCTTCATTATCAGTTTTTTTTATATAAGTTAGTGGTTGGTTATTTTTATTTTATCACATGGTCGTGTATGAAATGCGGTTGTATACATTGTGTTTATATATAATCATTTGCATATCAAATTGTCTCAATTGTATTTCATTTATTATATTTTATATTGTAGCCCCATAGATTATAAAATGGAAAAGCTAGGGTTTGCAATGATCGTTGATGAAATATTCACAAGGCTCCCTGCCAAAGCTATTGGTTGTTTGAAATGTGTTTGCAAAGATTTTCGTCAGGAACTGTCAACTCATTTGTTTGAGATGATGCATTCTTGTCGAGTTGGAAATTCACTACATAAGAAATATATCTCCTTGCAAGATATGCCAATTGTTGTTGACGACGTAATAGGTGATAATTTGGATGTGGTTACAATCAAACACATCACTTTTCCTGACAATGTTCAACCTAGATTCTTACGTATTCTAGCGTCGCTTAATGGGTTGTTGTTAGTGTGCTATGAACCGAGTTACTGTGAGCTGATCCTTTGGAATCCAACAACCAGGTGCCATAAGTGGTTGTCCGACGACTACTTTCGTCAGTGGTATGGTCGAAACTGTGATACATGTGGAATGTATTTTGATGAAACCAATGATCTTAAAGTGCTTCACATAAAAAAAAAAATTTTTGATGATGTTATTGCTCGTGTTTATTCACGAGGTCGTGAGACGTGGAGAAAAATACATTTCTTGAGGGGAGCTAATTTCGGTGGTCGGGGTTATTCATGGTCTTGCGGAATTTATTCTGGCAAAACCATATATTTCGTGTGTTCAAATAATTGGTATCCACCTTTGGAGAGGTATATAGTTGCTTTCGATGTTATTTCCGAAACTTTTAGAAGCTTTCGTTTTCCTGAAAGTTTGGAAGTTTCTCCTTGGCGAGGACAATTTCTGAGCATTGCAAAGAAGCTCCATTTTATTATTGTTGAAAGGTCTCCTGAGTTATCTGCTGATTTGTACAAAGTTGAAGATGAGGCCTTCATCAAGGTGTTTTCTATCAATAATCTTCATATAATTGATTATGAAGAAAGTCTCCAATGGTCCAATATATTTCAAAACAACAAGTGGTTGCTTAGAAACGTTTGGGGTGGTGTTGTTGAAGCTGACGCGAGCAATGAAGTTATTAAATACCTCCATCATGTTGATTGCTACAACGGTTCGAAACGAGCATTATTTATCGAGACCACTGTTTCGCCGATCGATTAGAAATTATTATGCTATATTATAGGGAATGGTGGTCGTTTTTTCTAATTTTGTTTATTGTTTTAGGTAGTTCCGTATGTATAAGTGTATTAACAATTGTCTGCATGGATATTTAATTCCGCTCGGTGTTATTTAATCATTTATTATTTCAAACTTTTAATGTTTTCAGTTTAATTTGTTTTACTATGTATGTAGGTGAAGTCCTACAAACCTGATAACATGAATTGTGTTTTTTCCAATGGTTTGTGTTTTACCAACAAAATTGTATTTTATAGTATACATCGTGTATTTTTTGGCTTTTGTATAGATTCTGATAACATCAATTGCTTTTTTTTTTTGTATATCTATCATGTATGTTTATCATTTAGTACAACTCATGCTAAAAGGCAGTTGTAGAAAAGTGAAAACTGCTAATATCAACTGTTGTTTTATATATATGTAACGTGGGTAGTTAGTAGTTATTATATTGGTTGTACGTGTGTTAAATTCAGTTATATACGTTTATTCAGAAGGTATATTGGACTTGGTACTATCCTTCTTTTGTATAATATCGTGTTATTATTTTAAATGAAATATTTAATATGTGTAATTTTAATATATGGTTTGTACTAGCGGTTTATAATACAGGATTTTAGGTTAATAAGTTGTAGTCTTTCTTGCATGTTCTCCTACAAAGATGGTAGTGTAAACTGCTGTGTTCATTTCAAAATGATTGTAGAAAGGTCAATATTTGCTAACATCAGCAGTTGTTTAAGATTGTGGTAATTCAATGTTAAACTTCTTTCATTAATAGTTTTTTATATAAGTTACGTGGTTGGTTAGTTTTATTTTATCACACGGTTGTGTATGAAAAGCGGTCGTATTCATTGTGTTTATTTATAAACATTTACATATCAAACTGTCTCAATTGTATTTCACTTATTATATTTTATATTGTAGCCCCATAGATCATAAAATGGAAAAGCTTGGGTTTGCAATGATCGTCGATGAAATATTCACAAGGCTCCCTGCCAAAGCTATTGGTTGTTTGAAATGTTTTTGCAAAGATTTCCGTAAGGAACTGTCAACTCATTTTTTTGAGATGATGCATTCTTGTCGAATTGGAAATTCTCTACATAAGAAATATCTCTCCTTGTCAAATATGTCAATTGTTGTTGACGATGTAATAGGTGGGAATTTGGATGTGGTTACAAACAAACAAATCACTTTTCCTGGCAATGTTGACCCTAGATTCTTACGTATTCTAGCGTCGCTTAATGGGTTGTTGTTAGTGTCCTCTGAACCGAGTTGCTGTGAGTAGATCCTTTGGAATCCAACAACCAGGTGCCATAAGTTGTTGTCCGTGTCAGACTTTTGTCAGTGGTATGTTCGAAACTATGATGCAGGTGGAATGTATTTTGATGAAACCAATGATCTTAAATTGCTTCACATAAAATATTTTTTTTTTAATGTCGTTACTGCTCGTGTTTATTCACCACGTCGTGAGACGTGGAGAGAAATAGATTTCTTGAGGGGAGCTAATTTCGGTGGTCGGGGTTATTCATGGTCTTCCGGAATTTATTCTGGCAAAACCATATATTTCATGTGTTCAAAAAATTGGTATCCCGCTTTGGAGAGGTATATAGTTGCTTTCGATGTTATTTCTGAAACTTTTAGAAGCCTTCGTTTTCCTGAAAGTTTGGAAGTTAGCGCTTGGCGAGGAGAATTTCTGAGCATTGCAAAGAAGCTCCATTTTATTGTTGTTGAAAGGTCTCCCGAGTTATCTGTTGGTTTGTTCAAAGTTGAAGATGAAGCCTTCATCAAGATGTTTTCTATCAATAATCTTCAAATTATTGGTTATGTAGAAAGTTTCCATTGGTCCAATATATTTCAAAACAACAAGTGGTTGATAAAAAACATTTGGAGTGGTGCTGTTGAAGCTGACCTGAGCAATGAAGCTTTTAATTACGTCCAACATGTTGATTCCTACATTGGTGCGAAACGAGCATTATTTATCGAGACCACTGTTTCGCTGATCGATTAGAAATTATTATGCTATATTATAGGGAATGGTGGTCGTTTTTTCAAATTTTGTTTATTGTTGCAAGTAGTTACGTATGTATAAGTGTATTAACAATTGTCTGCATGGATATTTAATTCCGATTGGTGTTATTTAATCATATATTATTTCGAACTTTTAATATTTTCATTTTAATTTGTTTTACTATATATGTAGGTAAAGAAGTCCTACAAACCTGATATCATGAATTTTGTTTTCTCCAATGGTTTGTGTTTTACCAACGAAATTGTATTTTGGTAGTATACATCGTGTATTTTTTGGCTTTTGTGTAGATTCTGATAACATCAATTACTTTTTTTTTGTATATGTATCATGTATGTTTATCATTTAGTACAACTCATTCATGGGTGCTAAAAGGCAGTTGTAGAAATATATGGTATGTTTATCATTAGGTACTATCCTTCTTTTGTATAAGATTGTGTTATTATATTAAATGAAATCTTTAATATGTGTAATTTTAATATATGGTATGTTCTAGCGGTTTATAATCCAGGATTTTAGGTTAATAAGTTGTTGTAGTCTTTCTTGCATGTTCTCCTACAAAGATGGAAAGGTAAACTGCTGTGTTCATTTCTTAATAAACCTCTCTTAACCGATTCTAACTCAATTTTGATGTAGAGGTAGTTAACTGGAATGGTTATTATTGTGTAATTTTTAAAGAAATTGTGTTGCTTTATAAAGAGTGATATTTTCTCTTATTATATGACAATGTATGTGTTAGAACTTTTGTATTCAGGTTTAACTATTCTTTTGTAGTTGTGTGTCTTATTTTATCTTATTGTATATCATTAAATGCTGTGTTTATAAAAGATTTTAGGTTAATAAGTTGTTGTAGTCTTTCTTGCATGTTCTCCTACAAAGATGGTAAGGTAAACTGCTGTGTTGATTTCAAAATGTTTGTAGAAAGGTCAATATTTGCTAACATCAGCAGTTGTTTAAGATTGTGCTAATACAATGTTAAACTGCTTTCATTAACAGTTTTTTTATATAAGTTACGTGGTTGGTTAGTCTTATTTTATCACCCGGTTGTGTATGAAAAGCGGTTGTATACATTGTGTTTATATATAAACATTTACATATCAAATTGTCTCAATTGTATTTCATTTATTATATTTTATATTGTAGCCCCATAGATTATAAAATGGAAAAGCTTGGGTTTGCATTGATCGTCGATGAAATATTCACAAGGCTTCCTGTCAAAGCTATTGGTTGTTTGAAATGTGTTTGCAAAGATTTCCGTAAGGAACTGTCAACTCATTTTTTTTATATGATGCATTCTTGTCGAATTGGAAATTCACATAAGAAATTTGTCTCCTTGCGAGGTATGTCAATTGTTGTTGACAACGTAATAGGTGGGAATTTGGATGTGTTTACAAGCAAACAAATCACTTTTCCTGGCAATGTTGACCCTATATTCTTACGTATTCTAGAGTCGCTTAATGGGCTGTTGTTAGTGTCTTTTAAAGCTCGATGCAGTGAGCTGATCCTTTGGAATCCAACAACCAGGTGTCATAAGTTGTTGTCCGTCTCAGACTTTTATCAGCGGAATGTTCAAAACTGTGATACAGGTGGAATGTATTTTGATGAAACCAATGATCTTAAAGTGCTTCACATCAAATATTATTTGTTGAATAATGTCGTTACTGCTTGTGTTTATTCACGACGTCGTGAGATGTGGAGAGAAATAGATTTCTTGAGGGGGGGTAATTTCGGTGGTCGGGGTTATTCAATGTCTTCCGGAATTTATTCTGGCAAATCCATATATTTCGTGTGTTCAAGAAGTTGGTATCCTGGCCCTTTAGAGAGGTATATAGTTGCTTTCAATGTTATTTCCGAAACTTTTAGAAGCATTCGTTTTCCTGAAAGTTTGGAAGTTACTCCTTGGCCAGGAAAATTTCTGAGCATTGCAAAGAAGCTCCATTTTATTGTTGTTGAAGGGTCTCCCGAGTTATATGTTGGTTTGTACAAAGTTGAAGATGAAGCCTTCATCAAGATGTTTTCTATCAATAATATTCATATTATTAGTTATGAACAAAGTTTTCGTTGGTCTAATATATTTCAAAACAACAAGTGGTTGCTTAGAAACGTTTGGATTCGTCCTGTTGAAGCTAAGCTGAGCAATGAAGTTTTTAATTACCTTCAACATCTTGATTCCTACATTGGTGCGGAACAAGCATTATTTATCGAGACCGTTGTTTCGCCGATTGATTAGAAATTATTATGCTATATTATAGGGAATGGTGGTCGTTTTTTCAAATTTTGTTTATTGTTTCAAGTAGTTCCGTATGTATAAGTGTATTAACAATTGTCTGCATGGATATTTATTTCCGATTGGTGTTATTTAATCATATATTATTTCGAACTTTTAATATTTTCAGTTTAATTTGTTTTACTATATATTTAGGTGAAGAAGTCCTACAAACCTGATATCATCAATTGCTTTTTTTTTGTATATGTGTCATGTATGTTTATCATTTAGTACAACTCATGAATGTGTGCTAAAAGACTGTTGTAAAAATAGATGGTATGTTTATCATTTGGTTCTATCCTTTTTTTGTATAATATTGTGTTATTATATTAAATGAAATCTTTAATATGTGTAATTTTAAAATATGGTATGTACTAGCGGTTTATAATCCAGGATTTTAGGTTAATAAGTTGTTGTAGTCTTTCTCGCATGTTGTCCTACAAAGATGGTAAGGTAAACTGCTGTGTTCATTTGTTAATAAACCTCTCTTAACTGATCCTAACTCAAATTTAATGTAGAGGTAGTTATCTGGAATGGTTATTTTGGTGTAATTTTTTAAGAAATTGTGTTATTTTATGAAGAGTGATTTTTTCTCTTATTATATGACAATGTATGTATTAGAACTTTTGTATTCAGGTTTAACTATTCTTTTATAGTTGTGTGTCTTATTTTATCTTATTGTATAACATTAAATGCTGTGTTTGATGTGTAATAAATATTTTGTGGCAGAGAAATTAATAAATTCCCTTATTGGATTATAAGCTAAGTATCCGGAGTGTTTATGATTGTGTGTTTATATAGTATTGTGTTTTTTATTTTATATGGTATTATGATTGTGTTTTTTCTATATTATTGTTTTTTTTTATTTTACATGCTATACTTTATGTATTATTTGTTTTACATCATGGTATGTATTAGCGGTTTACTACTTATGTGCTGTCGCCCATGTTCTTACAAATCTGGTGTCATCAACTGCTTTTTATGGTGTATAAATATCGAATTACTTGATTATTTAATAAACATATCATACTCGATTATGTCCAGTTTTATTCGCAAGGTTTGTTTAGTTTATATTCTTTCTGTTTTGAAAACAAGTGCATTGCATGATGTGATAATTGTCTGCATTGTTTTTGTATTACATTCTGAGTTACTGACAGCAAAGTTGATGCATTACTGCTTTCTAATTCTATCGGGTTGCAGGTGGTTATGGATGATTTTCTAAAGAATGTTGTTTTTAGTAACATCGATGATGTGTGGGAAATTAGTGAGGTAATCATAGACCATTTCAAGTTTCGTATTTCAATATTTACATTAGATGTAAGTGGATATATTTATATTTTTTACAGCCATGATCTGTTATCATACTGGGTATCGTAAAGGAAATATCCAAGGAGGTTGGTTGGTTTTCTTTGAAGTGTCCTAATTGTTTAAATGAGGCTTGTACAAAAAACATGGGTTTAACTAAATCTGACGGAGGTTGTGATCAAGACCAACATACGTTGTATGTGTGCACTAATGAATTTTGTCGAAAAAATGTTATTGATGAACCGGTTTTAAGGTATTGTTATTATTCTGTTGTTATTTACGTTGTCATTTTGACACTGTAACTTTCTTCATCAGTTACCTTATTTTAGTTTATGTAATCCGTTTGAATTCAAATTTATTTATTATGTTATCAATTAGATTGAAGGTTCGTGTTGAGGATAGCAGTGGTGATGTATCTCTTATTTTGTTTCATAATACGGCTAACCATGTTATCGAGAAGTCTACAAAACAGTTGATTCAGGATAACACATTGGTAGTATGAATGTGTATGATTTATATTTAGTTTCTATTTCTCAAATTATATTTTTTGTAAGCTAACTTTTTGGTTATATATCCTATCTTTTATGTTTTCAGGATGATGGTACTGTGCGATTTCCAAACGAATTAAAAACTTTGGTGGATAAATTGTTTGCATTCAAGATTGAAGTCAGTGAGACTAACTTGACATATTGTGATATAGAATACGAGATTCAAAGAATAACTGACTATGAATCACTTGTTGATGTGGTTAAACAAATGTGTGGGATTAGTCAGGTACTATGAATTTTTAACGGAAGTATTATAGTTGTCTTTAGTTAATAAACTTTTTCAATTTTGGTTTAGAGCTGTATGCTTGATGATAAGAAGAATGGTACTCCAATTTCGCTTGTGATGAGTTCCGATGGTGATTCAATTGATAAAAAAACATGTTCAATGGTTTGTAAAGATACGACGTCTAAGCGTAAATTGCTTGATCTTTACAATTTGGATGTCATTTCGAACTCGAGCATCTGTGAAAGTACAAGTAATAATATTGTGGAGAGCGTGAAAGATGTTGGTAAGAAAGAGATTAAGTTTACCCATTTTAATGAGTGAGATGTAATTTCTTTTGTTTGTTGCATTTTAGAGCAATGGTTTTTATGTTTTGTGTTTGTTCAATGTTTTTTTTTCTGGACATAAACTTTCTCTTCTATTTTTTTTATTCTCGTATGTTTTGATACTGTTCAGATTTCTTATGTGTGAGTATCTGAAGTTCAGTTTAGATATTGGTTGTTTATAATAATATGCTACATTAGTTAAGTTGTATATATAAAAACTTATAAGAGGAACATAAATATAACCATCATTCATTGACTAAATTATAGATAATAACAAAATTTGTCAATACATTAGATGTGGAATCATGTTGGTAGTTAAGTATGAGATCAAAAAGCGAAAACATAAGGAAGATGTCCTACTATCATGGAAAGAAACCTCATACCAACAGCTACATGCACATCAAACAAACTAATTTGCATTCAGTCTAAGAAGCCAGAAATTTAGTAAGAGCTTACTTTCCTTGGTTGGTTTTTGCCGTGTATTGGTCAGCTAAGCTGTTTGCTTTATCAAGTAGATCCTCTGTCTCCCTTTCTTCATCAGACAGAAGCAATCCAGCAATGTACTGTTCATGTGAAGGTGGGTTGCTCATGATCTTCATTCTCATCTTCTTATTCTCTCGTAGTTGCTGTTGAAGTAGTCGTGTTATGTCAATCAAGCTGTCTCTGATCTCTCTTTCTATGTCTTCATGTTAACCTTTGAATTCTTCATAGATATCCCTTTTAACTTGGGACAGTTCAGACCAACCTTTGGAGTTTGATGTATTCATTGTAGTTAGAATAGAGAAGAGTTGAGTGAAGATAGAGAGTCGTTGAAGAGGTTAGAGAAAGATGTAGTTAGGAGGTATTATATATAATAGGATTAACAACTTGTGTGAAAGAAGAGTAATGATTTCTTATTGGCATCTGAGCTTAGATGCAATGATGATTTATTGAAATGGTCTTTTCATTTGCAGTTGAGTCTTTTCAAGTAATTAATGTAAAGTGGTCTAGAAAAATATAAGATATAAATATATAAATTGTGTTTTTCCAATGTCAGTTATTTTTATAGTCTAGATAACTTAAGTGATGATTAGTTACATGTTATATTTTAGTTGTATATATATTCTAAATTATAGTTGTGTTTTTTTTCTATGCATTGTGTTATACGCAAGCCAATTGTTTGTTATGGTATGATGTTGTGTTTTTTTTTTCTAATCTTTTTTTTTTTGTTCTATTTCATTGTGTGTTTTATTGTGTGAGTTGAGTGAAGATAAACAAAGGTTGAAAAGATGATAAAAAAAGATGTAGTTATGAGAAGTATTATATATAATAGGATTTAAGATTGGGTGAAATGATTACTATCGAATTTACGTTGGACTAAGGGTTATATGCAATTATCGAGTATGGAATGGTCTTTTTTATTTACAGTTTAGTTGTTTGATAATACTTTATGTAAGGCGGTTTTTTTTTTTTTTTTTGTTAATATATTGTTGGTTTTTATATTCAAAACTTATTAAGTCAAGTGCTGTGTTTTTTATATGTGACGTGGTAGTTTAGGAGTTACTACAATAATTGAACGTCTTTTACTAAGTAGAGTCCCAGTTAAGGCAGTCTCTTATGGTTATTTGTGTATTTACTTTATGTATAATTTTATCTTTTTAATGTAGGTTATAGCATGGCAGACCTTGGAATCGAAGTTGTAGTTTCTGAAATACTATCCAGACTCCCAGTTAAGGCAATCGGTCGTTTCAAATGTGTTTGTAAATAATGGCATGATGAGTTATCAAGTTGTCAGTTTGCTGCTTTGCATTCTAGCCGGATTGGTAGTTGAAAATGTCGGAAACGAATCACCATTCAACCACTATCAATATTTATTGATAGCATTGTGGATGGACAGGTAGACATTGGTGCAAGGAAAACTATTTTTTTCCCTGGTAAAACTCGGCCTTTGTTGTTACATATTATTTCTACTGTTGGTGGGCTTTTATTAGTTTGCAACGAAAGGCCTTCATATCAGATGATGCTTTGGAATCCAACTACTATGAGTTTCAAAATTTTGTTCGATGAGGACTCTGATCGTATATATGATTGGCAATCGAATGCAGCTGGTATGTATTTTGATACATCCTCCGATCTTAAAATATTACACATTAAACGTCGTCGTAATTATGATCTTGCTCGTGTTTATTCACGACGACTCGGCACTTGGAGAAATGTAGATTTTTTTATTGGGAAAAAATATGCAGCGGGGTGTTATATTTGGTCTGTTGGCTCTTTTGTGAACAATACCTTATATTTCACTGTTAAACAAGTGAGGGTACGGGGTGACATTCATATAATTGGTTTTGATGTAATTACTGAATCGTTTAAGAGGTTTCCTTTTCCACCAGTTAATGACCTGTATGTTTATGACAGACATTTTCTCACTGTTAACAACAACTTCATATGTTTGTTGTTGAAATCTGGCCTAATGTTAATGCGAGTCTTTTCAAATATCAAGATAATTTATGGTCTAAGGTGTCGTCTTTCCCAAATGTTGAAACATTCTCATTTGTGGAATGGTGTGGAGCATCGGATGTGGCAAATGGCAAATTGATTTTGCTCCCCAAATTTGGGAATATTGCTGAAGTATACATGAGTGTACAAGATTTTGAATACCTTCAACATGTTGATTCTTTTTGTTGGCTTAAAGGAACATTATTTGGTCGTAAAGGAGCATTATTTTTAGAGACTGTTGATTCAGCTATTGGGTAGTGCTATTTTCTTGTATTTTTATTTGCTGTTATATTGTTAGCAATTTTGTTTATTGTGTTATTATTTTAAAAAGTATTTCAATTTTATTTAGTTTTATTTTTCTATTGTTATTGGGAACATTTTTGGGACTCCATTGTAGTATTAATTGTGGTTGGCTATTTTTATTCGTTTTGAATATGTATTACTTATCATTTGTTTGATGATTTATGTAAAAGTAGAAACATTTGTAAACCAGTATATATTTTTTAATCCATCACACTTATAGACATGTTTACATATTAAACAACCATTGGCATCAAATGCAGTTTATTACTGCTATGGGGATATAGTAGTTGATATATGTTTGAGTGGTCTATATTTTGTGGTGATTATTACAGTGGTCTATAGCGGATGCTATATGTTATGTTAACATGTTAGTTCATACAAAATTATTATTTAGTATTTGTTTGCAAGGACATATTCGATTTGAAACAATATGATAAACAGCAATGTAAGTAGAGCAACGATGATTATCATTGTGTACGGGTATTACCAATACAAAATACATTGTTTTTTGAAGTTTTGGGAAAGTGTTATAAGCCTTCATGATTAACGACGGTTAATTTAAACAAAAAAAACTACCACCAACCATACTGCATATTAGTTGTTGCAAAAAGAAGTCAAGTTGGTTCTGAATCTGCTTCTGGCTGTGTGAATTAATTTAACCTGCAAACGTTTGAAAGTAATATCATACCTTCATCTTCTAAGATCTTGAAAGTGCACTTATCTCCAAAAGATATATCATTCTCTGCCATAAATTCCAGCCATTCATTCACCAGATATTTCTTTCGTGCTCTACGTGAATGAATTTTGACTCCCAGGTTATAACAACTTCCTTCTTGATTTTTTATTATCAAAGTGCGTGTCTGAGCAATTTTCTTCTTTTTTACAACTTCATCTGGGATGAACTATTTTTCAAGTAGTATAATAAACAATGTTAGTATATGGAATAGTTGGTTAGAATTCAATGCATATAAGTGAACTGTGATTATAGTTAAAAATTGTATCGGATATCTTACTAATTTCTCTGTGGCAGTCTTTTCAAATGTGCTGTTGTCTGCATTAGATGATGGTGCTTTGTTGTGGCATCCTTGGTTATGCGTGTGCGCTTCTTTTTGTTCAACAGGTTCTTTTTTTGGGATTATAAATTCACTTCCATCAGGATGGAAAACAGTCATCGTCAGCTTTGGATTTTGAATTATATCATACACGAGAATGTAGCCGAATTTTAGCTGCATGTCTTTTATAACATTCATCCATCCATCTGTCAAATAGTATCGTCTTCCTCTTTTCTCTATCTTTAATCCCCATGTATGTCCTTCACCTGCAGATAGTTGTATTGACATGTTTGGGGGTTTATTTTTCATATTGTCTTTGAGAAAGTTTTTAGGGAGCCTCTGCAATAATTATATTAGACAGATGAGATGCAGTTATTTGTTATGTAAATTATAACACATTTGTGGTTTTAAGTTATTTTGGGAGTTCATGGTTGAGAGTGTACAATGTGTTTCTCCGATCGTTTGGATATTGCATCGCAGAATGATGGTCCCAGTTGACGTGAATCTTTAAAGGCTTTGATTTTGTATTTGCATTCACTGTGAGCTTCAAATACTATCAAACAAACATCATCAAGCCCTAAATCATCAACAATATTTTTCCAGCCATCTGCAAAGTAGTATACTCTGTTTATTTTCCTGATGTTGACGTCCCAATGATGCCCGTTATCTGCCTGTATACAAATTTTGCTTTTGTTTTGTAGTTCTTTGTCATGAAAGAACCCAATTGATGGAGGTAGTGGCTGAAAGATTTACGATATAAGTGTGTGAAAGATAAACAAAACCAGTAAACAATTATTTATATTTAATTGTATTCTCAGAGGATGTGTACCAGTCGAGAACGTGATGGTCGTTTTAACACTACGCAGAAAGATGGTGCCATTTGCAGACTGACTGCAATTCCAAATGCACGCAAAGTCATGTCGTTTTGTAAGATATATCTTGTAGTTGTTATAGTCAGCTAATAAAGTGTAATGCTATAAACTAAATTTTTTGATATATTATGTTGTGACAACTAAACAAGTGTTTCTACTGTCAATGTATTTTGCACTACTATGTTAAGTGCTATGGATGTCCTTATGCATTGTTACTTGCTATGTCATATATCACATCGTATTTTATCAAATTTTTAAACTTTATATCATTTTCAAGTCTATGAATATCCTTATTATTCGAAATGTTCAGCTCAGGAAATTCTAACTGCATGCAATAGTTAACTAAAGTTTATTCCTTTTAGTTTGTGCCTATGTTATAAGTTATCAGTAAAAGTAATTCATTCATACATCCATGGTTAAGACATATCTTATCAGCTATCACTAAAAGTAGTACAAACATACATCCATGGTTAAGGCTTGTATTGTTAAGGGTTCATAAGGGCATACTTGATTGAATGGTAAGGGCATGACAGGTTTTAAAAATTACAAGAGTGTTAATGAAGTATTAGAGATATATGTTCTTTAATCACTGATAAAAGTGGCTATAGTTTTTGACATTAAACATTGCATGTATAGGTTAAAAAACCAGCAAACTCAAGGTTGTCATAAACATAGAAAACCATATCATAAACCATTCTAGCAATAAAATCAACAAATATCGAAAACCTAATCTATCATAAAACACTCAACCACACATCCAAAATATGAGAGTCAGAGTGCAATATATAAAAAAAAATCAGATCCCTATATAAAAAAAAAATAATAAACGAAAAGCATACCTAAATACAGAACAAAATATCAAAAAAAAATTATAATCGGAGTAGAATCTTCACATATACGACAAAGATAATAACATAAAATACATGAACTTCACACAATTGATACAAAATCTTACAAGTCTTACAAAAAAAAAAAAAAAAAAAAAACATATACGGTAACCATAGTTTCTCGGGGAAGAATCAATTGATGCAGATTGTGAAGATAATCCTCACTTAATCGATGAAGATAATTAGAAATAAACCATGAACATCATCCAAATCATAAAAATCTTGAAAGACAAACATATAAGGTAACCATACCTTCTCGGAGAAGAATCAAGTGATGAAGATTGTGGAGATAACCAGGTTTAAGGTAACCAGGTTTAAGAGAAGAAATGTTTCTTTTGTGTTGGAAATGAAGATTTGAGATATAAAGTGTAGATTTGGTGATGATGAAAGGTTTTGTGGGTAAACGTGAAGAAGATGTGGGGATTGTTAGAGATGAACAAATATTTAGAAGACTTTTATAGGATCCGAAAAAATGGGTCGGGTTTTTAGGCCCGATGCTCCATTCCATGTTAAAAGATTGAGAAGGGAGTTTTGGAGCCAAAAACCATATTTGATGCCTTATTATTGAGTGCCACATCAGCCCAACTTATTTTCAAATATATGGTAGATATATATATATAAAATATAAGATATAAGATAATATAATCCTTAATGAAATCTTTTGGGAATTTCCTGTATAAATTTTTAAAGTTATATTTTTTTTAGTTGAATTTTATTTTTGGCCTTGTAGTTTGTTTAGTTATGCCAATTCAGACCAAACTTCAAGTTTTTTATCATTTTTGTCCCTGTCATTCTTGAAAGACGCCATCTTTGTCCAAAAAATTTAAGGTTGAATCAAATGATACAATTTTCAAGTTTGACCTGAACTGTAATAATTGGTCAAGGTGTAATGACGATGAATAAAAGGGGGTTTGTAAATGTAACTGTTAAAATGAAGGAAATAAGCGGTAAAAGTAGAGTTTTCTGTATGGGACTACTAAAAAGAGAAGTAAATAACTGATGGTGTGAGAGAGAGTCGATGTAAATGGGGGAAAGTCTTGGTTGTATGAATATGTTGCAGGGATCTTAAAGAGTGCTGGTTATTTTTTAAAAAAAATCTTAAATTAGGTTAATTTTTTTTCTTTTCTTTATTGTTTAAAAATTATTAAATGGATGACATCATGGTTTGAAAATTTGAGATAATCATTTTGAAATTTGTGTGTTAGACGTGGTGAGTTTGACTTTGTTGCGCCAGCCTTTATCGCTATTTATTAGATAAAAATGATGTTACATTAGATTGTTTTATCCATTTAATAGTAAATTATGCTAATTTTGTACGCTGTTGTGCTTTTATAAATTGTTGATAATGTATTCTTACGATGTTTTTGTTAATGGTTGTTGGTATATACTTGCAACTAATATATAATATATAAAGTAAAACATATATGTTAATTAAAATTATATAAATTAAATTGTAATAAAGTGGTATTTTAACAACAGTTATTTGTATTTATTCCGAGCATGATATTACGTTAAATATAGCTAGATTCATATAACACAATGTTCTGAGACCACTCGTAGTGGGGCGTGGTTTTTTAAAAAAATTGAAAAAAACCGCCCCAAAACGCCCCCCCCCCCACTACACCCGGCGTTATACGGCGTTATTTTCGAAAAAAATGATGTTGGCGTTTTAATTAAAACGCTTAAAACTCACTTGGGCCAAGAGATGACCGTTGACAACGGTCAAATGTTTAACTTTTTTTTTTAATTCAAAAATTTACCCACTATATATATATCACCCACTTTCTCCTATTTTTTATAAAAAAACTCTTATTTTCTCTTATACTTCTTTTATATTTTATACAATCATGCATCCATTCCGACCCCTTTTGGTGTCCCCGCAAGACCCATGAACCCGAACACAACCCAACCGTAACACACGTTTAACCTTCAAGAAATGGACCTGAGCATGTTAACGTACGCGGCTTACTTGAGTGGCGCCACTCCGTTCGTGCCTCCCCCCTTCGGCTATGGTTAAAGGAAGATTTCGAGGAGATGAACCATCGTCTCCAAGACATTCGCGACCTCGGCCACCAACGTTATGAGATTATGAAAGAACGAGTGCCCAAAACCAAAAAGTTTAACATGATGCAAGAGGCGAGGCAAATGGAAAAGGACATTGAGTTTTTGTCCAAACCTATCGACCACCTCCAAGGCGACGCGTTGATCCTTGCGCAAATGCGTCGCCAAAAAATTCGAGAAAAATATGGACTCTAGATCATCTTCTTTTTTTTTTAACTTTATTTTTTTCGGTTTTTTTTATTTTCTTTTTTTTTATTTTCTGTCTTTTTCGGTATTTTTTTTATTTCAAGTAGTGTAATTTTTATTTTAAATTAATGAAGATTTTTATGTTTTATATTAAAAAAAATAATAATTGTGAAATGATTGCTTGGGCGTTATTGGAATAATGCCCCACTACACCACTTTTGCAATAATGCCCCATGCTGACTGGACTGCCACGTGTCGGATAATGCCCCATGGTAGGGGCATTATTTTTCTTAACCACTACACATGGTCTGATAGTGAGACTATGTATATATAATTTATAATAGGAGACTTTAAGCTGATGTAGGCAATCTCTAACATTTGTCACATGTCAATGCTGATGTCATAATTCCTTTTGTATATGATAGGATTTTATTATTATGATAAATTGGTCTTATTATTATGATAAATTGGGTTTTTTGGAGGGAATTTTGAAATGCATGGGATATGAACCGGGCATTTAATGCACCTGTGTGAGAAGTAATCATATTCCCTCTTTCTTCTTCACACTTTAATCTCCATCTCTCTCCATCTCTTTCTTCTTCATACTTTCTTTTCATTCCAAAATCGCAACCGATTCTAGGGTTTATTTTCCTCATCTTCCACACGAACCATGTCATCCGCAAAGAAATCCCTCGGTGAATCACTATCTTTGTTACTCAGACCGATGAAGATGATTTTGTCATCTGAGGCTACTATGGCGAGATCTGGCGGTTCCGATTGGGAATATGACGGTGACTCGGTAGGTAAATCGAATTTGTTTTTTGTAGATTTATATCTTCAATTTTACTTTTTTGATTTTGATGTGGCAATGATGGAAGCTTTTTGTTTCAGTATCTGATGGTGATGATGGGTAGCACAGACTCGCCGCCCCCACCTTTTTGTTGTTCCGTGTTCGTCTTCGAACCCTTTAGGGTTTCTGGATGGTGGTTGACGATGGTGGCTCTGGTTTCAATTGGTAATTTATGGTTGTTTAATGTTTGAATTTGCAATTTGATTAGATGAGGCATAATTTAGATGAATCATTTACTATTGTAGAATACTTGCTAATTTTGCAATTTGGAGATTATTAATAATTTGGAAATTATTTATAATAAATTTTGATGCCATGAGGTAATGAAAGTAATTGATAGTTGTTTTGTTAGTATTTAGCTGTATCTGAGGACGCTGGTAAGTTTTCCATTTTTTCGTTTGTAAATCGGTCATATAAATTGGCGTTTGGACCTGATTCCTGTGAATTTGTCACATTCTCCTACAGATCAGGGCGGTTAGTCTCAATTCTTTATTGTTGTTCACTCTGAAAGATAAGGTACTTTTACCATCGCTGAAGATGTTCTTGGTCTGTTTGTTCTTAGTCGTGATTTGTCATATTTAGGTGTATCTTTTTTGGTTGGTTTTGTTTGTGGTGATGATTTTTGGGTTGTTATAGATGATGGTTATAGATTCAATGAAGGCAATCTGGATGATGTTTATAGATTCAATGTTGTTTGTTTGTTTTTCATTCATTTTTCTTTTCTCTTAAATGTGTTTTCATGATAATAACAATTTGTTGATTACGATGACAGTTAGTTTGATAAGCAACAAACCGGTGTACACATGTGGAGGCTGCGGTGCAACACTTCAAGGTTGGTAGCATATAACTAACAATTTGTGTTTTGTTTTTTTTTTTGCAACATTTTGTTTGTTTTTATGTTTTAAGATTTTAATGTGTTAATACAGTGAAGAAGCGGAATAACAGTATAATTGACACCACATTACACAGAGTGGACAACAATTCTTCAGGAAAAACCGGTTAGTGCATTCAGAAGTTAATAATCTGAATTATGGAATGCTATTAAGATGTTTGTAAATTGGTTCTTTGTTGTTAGGTGATGTTGAGATTCTTGAATCAGTGAAAATCCGGTGCCATATAATTAAGTACAGGTTATACTTCAAGCTTTTTCGATTTCTTTGCAGGCGGATTGGTGGCTTTGGGAGGTATGAAAAACATAATTGATAAATTTAGGGAAAATGTGATTGAAGGATGATTAGCCAACAGTAGAGGATCTCATTCTATAGCCTCGATAAATTCATGGGTGTTTTCAAATAATGCTTCCTAGATGTTTGAAGACTGATAAATGTCCAAAGAAGCAGCACTGTGGACACTTGTCGTTCTTTGTCGGTTTTCAAACATCTATGAAACCATTATTTGAGAACACCCTTGCATTTATTGGAGTTGTAGAATGAGATCCTCTACTGTTGGGTTATCATCTTTCAAACCCATTTTCCCTAAATTTATCGAATTTGTTTTTCATGCAGGGACATAATCTATTTTCTAGTATTTCATTTAGCCAATGACCCATGTTCAAATATAACTTATGTTTCAGACTATACAAAGATTGCCTCTTGGTTATCATAAGGTTAAATTTTAAATTAATATGGTCTCATTTGTTAATAAGTTTATAATTATACTTAAGCAATCACATTCTTTTTGTTAGGTGTCAATGCACCTAATGACAGCAACCATCATTAAGCCATCACATTCTTTCCGTTTACATATCAGGTAATGGTTTTCCTTAATACATCTCGAAAATTAGGTTATGTATGATTTTTCAATGTGGTTTTGAAACTTATTGGATAGTAATTGTCTCCACAAAAACATAGAAATATTTTGGTTTTGTGGCACAGATTGTTTACTACATTATCAAGCAAAGAGAAAGAAGAAGACTTTATGGCAATGAAAGGGTGTAAACTCCCTCAAAGACCTAAGAAAAGAGCCAAGATGATTCAAAGAACCTTACTTGCAATGGAGGTAGAAGACAGGTGTGTTATTACTCGTGTTCAAGATAACTTCTTTCGTGTTCATGTGAGCAAGAAAAGAGGAAGACACAAAGGATGTGTCAAACACAGTTTAGATGATATAGGTTCAGGTAATAAGAAGTAACCCTCTGTTTAAGAAGCAACCAGTGATAGTGTTTTGGTGGAAAACGTGGAGGGGTCGGTGACATTGTCGAGGGTTGTCAGAAATCAAATAGCATTTCCTGACAACGCTCGACAATATGACTGACCCCTCCACGTTTTCCACCAAAACACTATCAATGGTTGCTTCTTCAACAGAGGGTTTCTTCTTATTACCTGAACCTGTATCATCTGAATTGTGTTTGACACATCCTTTGTGTCTTCCTCCCTTCTTGCTCATATGAACACGAAAGAGATTATCTTGAACATGAGTAATAACACACTTGTCTTATACCTCCATTGCAAGTAAGGTTCTTTGAATCATCCTGGCTCTTTTCTTAGGTCTTTGAGAGAGTTTACACCCTTGGCGATAAAAAGTAACGGAAAGAAGGTGCTCATGTTCCATTTTGTGATAGCAAACTTACGCCCCTCTTACATGGAATATTTGTGCTTTGATCAAGTGAATGAGGCTCCGTTGAGAGTGTGAGGGTTTTTTATAATAACCTCCCTTTTACCCTTTAATCTTCTGATCATATATGAGTTGATGATCTTCTTATATTGTGTTTTGATCAAGTGAATGAGGCTCTGATTGCTTTACTGTTTTCTTGCTTTTAATTGTTTGAAAGTAGGAAGTTGTGATGATAAAATGTAACATCATATTTTACATATAGATGTAGACAAAAACTTTTATCATTATACTTATAATACTAACACATATTGTTTTTAACATTGTTTTGTAAATATATGTAACTAAACACAAATAATTTAAACGATGTATTATAATCTATTTTTTAATATTTGATTTCGATGGTTATTAAACCTACCTGTGTGTTCACATGGGTCCTACAATTAGTGATCTACTATAGTAAGTATTTTATTTTAGATAGAATGGATTGTGTTTTAACGAAAGCTTTTGATTTTGATGGTATAACATTGTGTTTTTTCTTTTGTGTCTTTTGTTTTTGTTAATATAATTGTGTTTTTTATATTCAGACGCATCAAAACTTATTACATCAACAGCTGTATATTTTTTTATGTGACACGAGAGTATAGTAGTTACAAGTAAATGAGCTTTTTCCCGTAAAACTTTTGATAATGAATAGAAATATTACATGTTAACAAGAGGTATACTCTAGAACTATCTAAATCCCATGGGCTTTCAAAAATCGGATAACATGGGCCTTGAAAGCGTTATCCTTATTAGGTGCAACATAGGTTTTAAAGAAGATAAAAGAATAGGTCCATCTCAAACCAATCATTGAGTGAGCATTGGGTTCATCTGGTTTAACATGATAGGAAAAAATGGGCTGCCAGCTCATGCCAAACGATAGTCCAAATCCCTATATGTAAGAATCTTTGTGTAACTAATAGATGAAGTGTTCTTTTATTTTTTAGAAGATTAAATAAAACAAGGTATACCTTATTAAAAGTAGTCTTTATATCCTTCCCAGTATGTATGAATTCTATCAATATGGTTACTTAGACTGGAGGGTATGGGGGCCGGCCTTGCCTCGACGAGCCCCGGCGCCGGTCACCCACACCGTCTCCTGAGGATTGTCCCGGCTTCTCAGTCGCCTGAAGACGACATCGACGGGCCTCTTTTTCTCTCCTCTCTCTCTCTCTCTCTCTCTCTCTAAAATCAAATCAGTTTATTTTTTCTTAAGTGTTTCTATAAATAGTTTGGGAGCCCATCCTCCACCCCCTTGGTCCATCCTCTTTAGGTCCATCATCACTCCTGTTGATGTGGCGTCCTTCGTGGTGGCCCACCCTCATGGGGATGACCCTCCCCATACCCTCCAATCTTATTTTAGTAACTTCCCAATTCCTATTCTCCCATTCTATTAGGTCTTTATGTTAAGTGTTTTTTTGTCTCCTTTACCATTTTTAAATAAATGTGCTTCTTCTAAATGACGTCAATATCTCATTCTTTTGAATAACAGGTATGATGTCTATAAATTCTTTGGCTTTTTGTTCTAATTATTGAATTACGTTTTGGTGATATTGTTAGTTATTGCTTATTTTTCGTGAGTACTTAGTATGTTGTATATAGGATGATGAATGAGAATAAGAATGAAGTTTTAGTAAAAAAAAATTTCTATATTTAAAAAAAATGAATATATATTTAAATAATTATGTTTTTTTTATGCATGTTATATTTGGGTTCGGTTTATTAACTGGTACTATTTTTTGTAATAAGATTTGAATAAGATTAAACATTCATTTAACTGGTATTCAGTGTGGGGGGCAAAAAGGTAATTTCTTATTATTGTTTTGAGATTAACTGTATAGTAGTCAAGAAAAGGGAAAACGATGAACATTCGGTTTTAACGGAAACTTAGGGCTCGAAGTTATACAATTTGCGATTGTGTTTGTTGCTTTGTGTACTAATCTTAATCATTTGGGACTACATTTGCAATGGCGTCTACTGCAAACGTTGACTTGCGATTTACAAGTAAGTTGTCATGGTGTTGTTGATTGCTATTTTCATTGTGTTTTGATTTGTTTAAGTCTATTGGTTAAATAGGTAAGAAATCGTCAAGAAATTACAGTGAAGATGAAGTAGGTGATACTGTTAGAGGAAGTAAAAGCCAAGAGGTTGAAGTGGAAATTGCAAAGAAACATATAAGTGGAAATAGAAAGAAGTCATTCTGTACAAGCAAAGCTAATAGATTCGTAAGAAGAGGTAAATGCGTTTCATATATTTTTGGTATGGTTTATTTCTTATTTTTTATTTTTAATGTTTAAACAGAAGTTGTTCAAGTATATTGTGTTTTTAGATTTGTGATTTTGTTTGGAATATTGTTTCTACAAGTCGGTTAGTTTTTGTATAACTATAATGTGTATGTAGACGTTTGTTTTTGTTGTATAAAGTTGTATCCACTATGTTTTTTATATTAATTATGCTTTTTTTTTTTAATATTGTGGTTTTGGAAATCATTGTGTTTGCATATGTTACTTGATTATTTGCAGTATCTTGGTGCATGTTGTGTTTTTTACATATGTGGTAAACTATAGGATTGTGTTTTTGTATTGATTTTGTATGTTGAATATTATGTGTTGTTTTACAACATTGTAATGTTATAGTTCCTGATAGTATTTTGTTAAAATTGGCAGAATAAGTTGGAGAAATGTAATCAAACTTGGGTCTATCAAGTTTAAAATCATCAAATCAAGTGTAGTTGTGCTTTCTGATTGTGATGACTAGATAATAATAAAAAACAGGTTGATAAATATAACACAATGTTTAAATTGTAACACTGTGATATATTAACAAGACAATGTTGTATTGTATGTTGTAGTCATTAGATAATGTCAATAGTAGGATTAAATAACGTGTTACAATTAATATTTTTTATGTGTTTTGTTTCTAATAAAATGTGGAGAGACATGAAGGATCTTTGTCAGGTGCTGCTGTGAAACGAAAGAGTGAAGGTATGTTATAGATCAATTTAAAATAATTAAATATAATATACATTTTTTCCCTTCATAGTTTATTATTTTATTTGATTTGCTGCTGCAGTTTTACAGGCAGACTGTGGTGATGCTGATGATAATGATGATGTTGATTTTGTTAATCCTACTGCATCAAAAGTAAAAAAACCAGGTATTCATTTAAACATGAAAATCTTAGTTGTAGTTTGTTTCTAAAATTCGTTAAGTTATATAATAGTTGATGATACCTTACCAAAGAAGAGACGTCGAAAGGACCAACCTGAGGAATCAAATCACCATGAATGTCAAATGTTTTTCCCATATACTGGTGAGAAGAGTTTACCAAGATGCTCACCAAACACTCTATATGATTGGATGCTAAAGTTTAATGACAAGCAAAAGAACGTTGTAAGAGATATTGGTTTTGGTCCTATTCTAAATCTGAAGATTCAGCATGTTCCTACCAGCTTGGGACTTTGGTTGGCTAAGAACTATGATGATTCAACAAGAATATTAAATCTTGGATCTCAGTCAATAAAGTTAAGTCCAGAATTGGTTCACAAGGTATTGGGAATTCCGAACGGATCAAGAATAATAACAGAGAACAATAGGCCAAGCATAAAAAGTCCTGTTGTTAAACTGTGGAGAAGTCAATTCCCAACAGGCTTCACCAGGTTTCTTATACAAGAAACACAAACTTATTTGGATAGGCGATGCAAGAGAGAACGCAATGATTGTGGAATGTTGTTTGTTCTTAACTTTTTGGTGTTGATGTTTACACATCTAGGCGAAGGAACGAAAAGTGGCACTGTCAACCAAAGATTTTTGCCATTAATAACAAAGGATGTTGACATAAAGGAACTGGGTTGGTGTGATTACATGCTAACTTTGTTAGACAAAGCAAGAAAAGGCTGGCACCCTGCTCAAGTTTTTAATGGGCCTCTGTTTTTGCTTGCGGTAAGATCATAAGTTAAATATTAATTTGTCATTTGTAGCATTTATCCAAACAAAACGGAGTGACAAATATTTGTTTTGTTTATAGCTTATCTATGCAGATCATACAAGCAAGTTGCATGATGTACGTGTTAAACGTAAAGGCTTGTTTGTTATAGAACATATTGAAGAGCGTACATTATGCAAACTGGAGGACATAAAGAATAAAGGTCTGAAGTCTGAGAAAAGAAGAAAGAAAGGTACTTCAGAGTCTAAAACAGTATTAAAGACCAAAAAATCAAATGAAAGCGAGGTGCGCCAACGTTCTTCAACTGGTGAACCCATGCATGAAAAGGTGGAATGGCAAGTCGATGCTGACGAGGGCAAAGACAATGATGGTGCTGGTGTCGAGGAGGATTTGATTCATGAAGATATACATGGAGAGGATGAAAGGCAAGTGGATGATGATGAGTGTAGAGACAATAATCGTTATACTCGAAATATACATTTGAATAGGCGGGATGAGAATGCAGATGTTGGCAGGGAATCAAACATTCCCGTGGGAGAAGAACAAACGGAGGAAGCAGAATCGGTAAGACACAAAAACATATAGTATTTAACTCTGAATATATGATACATATATATATATAGAAAAAGTATATCGTACATTACGGCTTAACGTACTTCACGTACAACAACGTGCATGATTTGTTATATAACATGCGTGATTAATGTTTTCAATATGCGTGATTATTGTGTTTCAACATGCGTGATTTTGGATTTTTGAGTTATATTGTGTGATTTTAAAATGAACGTCCGTAATTACCTGTCGTATGTGATGTACGTTAAGCCGTAATGTACGTTAACCTTCCTGTATATATATATATATAGTTTTTATCATCTTTTATTGTTCATATTGAAACAGGTTTTTGTCAGAAATTTGGCTGTAGAAATTGAAAAGGCAAAAGAGTCTTTGAAGAATGTAGAGACAATGCTGAATGAGGGGTTTACGGTCTATGCAGATAATCAGGTGATTAAAGAAGCTAAAGCTCAATTGGATCTGTTGATTTCATTTGCAAAAAATGCAGGTTTTATGAGCAGAGATCCAGATTCATCTCCAAAAGATGATAATGAAATACAGAGTAAGGGAGAAAAGAAGACTCAAAGTCAAGAGACGAAAACTGATTGTAATACGGGTGTAAATGTAAATTCTGTTGAAAACATGGAAAGTGTGCATGCTGTCCCGTTGGTATCTTCGTGTGTTTCAAATGAAACAATGTATCAATCCGCATCAAGTCAACGATCATGTGGTCAAAATATCTCACACATCATATCAGATGAAAAGGATGAAGAAAATGTAGTTGATTCTACGGATGAGACTTTGGTGCCAGCATCACCTTACATTAACCGGGTGGTGGAATTGAGTGAAAAGTTGACATTTGTAGAGAAAATTTATTCTGATTGGATTTTCTCTGCCAGAGGATTTGAAATGTATGTGTTTTAACTTATTTTCTTATAATGTGCTATGATTATAAGTTAATTGATGTTTTAACTCGTATTCATTGTAGGGACGTTGTTTTTCAAATTGAAGATCAGCCAGATTCAGGTCTAACAAGGATAATGCTAGAAACATTGAGTCATGATGAGTATGTCCATTTTGCTGTTGTTAATGTGTGGGCCAGAATCTTAAATCACGAGGAGAAGTTTAAGGCTGATGACAAAATTAAGCGATTGTTTTGTACATATCAGATGCTGGTAAGTAAATAACATAAGTGAATTGTTTATTTATTTATTTATTTATTTTAGTAACGTTATTATAACTGATACACAGGATGGTGGCACATATGGTTCAAGCTATGAGATGATGCAAGCTGAATTTTTTGGAAATATGATTAAAGTTCTAAAAGAAGAACAAGTAGCATCGTTGAAAGAAGTTGATCTTTTATTCATACCTGTTTTGCAATCTGATCACTTCTACTTGGTATGCTTTCATATGAAAAAGTGTCAAATAGCTGTGATTGATAACAGCAGTCTATATGATGATAGTTTTGACTTAAAATACCGAGGCTGGCCAGAAAAATTGGTACATTCCTTGACATTTAAAAAACACAATCATATGGAAAAGATAATTTGTTTATATTTATTATCGTTATATTACAGAGGCATTTAGTAGCAGATTTTATGTTAATTCACGGTGTTGTGGGTGGACGTAAGATGCACAAAGGTCAGATAAGTCGACTAAAAATGTCCTGAGAACCGTAGACAACAAAGTTGATTGTGGTATATTTTTAATGAGGCATATGGAGACATTCGAAGGGAGTTCTTTACGATGTTGGCGATGTAGGTTTGTGAAAGAAGTAGATTGTCGGCAGAAAGAACAATTAGATGAATTAAGATGCAAATATGCAACCAAAATATTGTTGCATTATCTTAATGCTCGAAGGCAGTTTGTGTATAATGATAGTGAAACTTACGTTGTGCTGGACGCAATTGAAAGGGAAAGGTTGAAAGAGCAAGAATGAGGAAGTCGTGTGGAGCGAATGAAACTGTATTGTCCTGTGTGATGTATTCCTGTTGCTTATAACATTTGGATATTAGGTTGATTGTTTATATGTAGCTGTTGTTGTTTGAATGTGGTCTGGTCAAATGAATGTTTAGGTTTAATGCTTATGTATGAATGTTATAAGCTCTATGTTGTTGTGAAAAGTGTAATGTCTGTAAACAAAAACAATATATTTATAAAAACAATAAAAACATTTTTTTATTCAAAGCACAACATCTAATAAGATTTGAATTTTCATTCCTACAAATTACAATGTTATAATATGGTTGCATTTCAATTAATAAGTTAATCTTTAGTTGTAAATCAACTAAAGTATTTTGTTTTAGATATAATGGATTGTGTTTTAACGAAAGCTATTTATTTTATGGTATAACATTGTGTTTTTTTTTTCTTTTGTGTTTTTTTGTTAATATACTTGTGTTTTTATATTCAAACGAATCAAAACTTATTGAGTAAATTTTCGTTTTGCTCCCCGCCTCTAACTCCATCCAATTTGTCTGTTTTTCCATTTTACTTCCTGTAGGGAGCAAAATGGAAAAACCATAGCAAACTATTGGTTGGAAATGGCTATTTTTGAAGGTTTCGGGCAAAATCGTTAAAGTGGCCAAACCACAGGGAGCAAATCGGAAGTTTACTCAAACTTATTATATCAACTGTTGTATTTTTTTTATATGTGACACGGGAGTGTAGTAGTTATGGGTAAATGAGCCTTTGGTGGGAAAAATTTTGTAAATGAAGAGAAGTATTATATGTTGACAAGAGGTATACCCCTGATCTATTTAACTCCTATGATTCCTGTAACATGCCTTGGGGTTGTAACACAAGTATTGTGTAGAGTGCCAACTAAAGCTAATTGAACTAGGCACATGAGTAGGTGTGATTTTTTTTTCCTATGAAGCTAACTTGTGGTCCACAACTTAAAACAAATGATAATTTATCTATAATTTTTAGATAAATTCTTTATGCTTTATCAGTGCTTTGACTTAACAGTTGTTTACAGGATCAGCAGTGCTTTGACTTAAGAGTTGTTTACAAGATCAGCAGTTGTTGAGAAGAGCAATTCTTTATGGGAAGTAACTACCCACTTCCCATTCTCGCATATTATTTGTACCTATTTGGGATGTAGCCTTAAAATTTTGATTAGGATATCAATTGGCGGTTTATTATATAAGTTAAATTAAACTGTTTTTTATTTCCTTCGAAATTATGTTCTCCTGTAAAACTGGAAATATCAACTGTTCCATTATCTTGATATGTGTCGTGTGTATATAGTAGTTGCTACAATACTTGAACGTGTGTTAAAAACCGTTGTAGAATAGCTTATATAATAGGAACATGTTAGTATAAATCTATTTAGGTTTGTGAATTTGTAGCAGAATTTATAGATTTATCATTCAAATATTGAGCAAGTGATGGAGAAAAATGCATCTACAAGAAGTAATAATCCTGTTCATTTAGGTGATGACCGGCTGCAGACGTTTATCAATCCTTTAAATCGTCAAGAACAGTTAATTTAGTAATATCATCAATAAATAAAGTTTATTTGTAATATTTTAATATTATTGTTTTGTTGTTTTGTTATTTTTATTTTGTTTGATTACAGGCCGACAGTGGTAGTGTAGAGATAATTTCTGTTGGGCCATTTAGTCCTTATAAATCCCACCTTTCTCGTGAGTTCAGTGAGGAGGTGATATATATTGAAGTTGTAATTTTTTTAATCTTAGTAAAATTTGTTATGTGATAGTTTCTAGCTCGTAATGAAACAAGTTATTTCTCTTACCCAGATACGAAGGATTGAGAGGCAGCGCAAACGATCTAGAGACTTGCTATATTGGAATTGGGATGATGTTGTTTCGATCAGCAGTTCTAACGAAGAAATTGAGTTTATTGATATGACTGTTGATGCTGATATAGATGAGGTTATCGGTCAGTCTGGTTTTGACCAATTTTCTGATTCTGAAGATGAAGTTGATGATACCGCTGATTCACTAGAAAGTTACAATCGGAAACTTAAAGTTCCAAAAGTTTCAATTCACCGTCGTTCTCGTGTTTTGAAACTTTGAATTTATCGTTTTCTTTTATGTATAAAATGTTGGTGTAAATTTCTCTGTGTTGTTTTTTGTTGCAAGTATTGAACTATGTTTTGGTGTTTTTTGTATGTTTTTTTTTCTTTTTCGTATGTAGTTAGTTATATATAGTATGATGAATGACAATTTATGTGTTGGTTTTTGTTCTAATTATTTTTTCATGTTTTGGTGATATTGTTAGTTGTTGCTTTTTTTTGGGGGGAGTTCTTAGTATGTTATATATAGAGTGATGAATGAGAATAAGTATAAAGTTTCAGGAAATTGTATTTTCTATATTTAAAGAAATAACTTTATATATAAATGATTATGTTTTTTTTATGCTTCTTATATATCGGTTCGTTTATTAGGTGGTTTTTTTGTAATAAAACTAAACATTCGTTTGAGTGGTATTTAGTATGGGGGTGAAAAGGTAATTTGATATTAGTGTTTTTAAATTATCTGTATAATAATCAAGAAAAGGGTAAAGGATGACATTCAGTTTTAGCTGAAAGTTAGGGCTGAAGTTATAGAATTTGCGATTGTGTTTGTTGCTTTATGTACCAATCTTAATCATTTGGAAATACATTTGCAATGGCGTCCAATCCAAACATTGACTTGCGTTTTACAAGTAAGTTGTTCTCATGGTAGTGTTGACTGCTATTTTCATTGTGTTTTGATTTCTATAAGTCTATTGGTTAATTAGGTAAGAAAACTCAAGAAATTACACTGAAGATGAAGTAGGTGATACTATTAGAGCAAGTAAAAGACAAAAGGTTGACGTGGAATCTGCAAAGGAACATATTAGTGGAAATAGAAAGAAATCATTTTATTCAAGCAAAGTTAAAAGATTCATAGGGAAGAGGAGGTAATTGTGTTTGATATATTTTTTGTATGATTTATTTATCATTTATACTGTTAAAAAGAAGTTGTGCAAATATATTGTGTTTTTAGATTTGTGATTTTGTTTGGAATAATGTTTCTACAAGCTGGTTATTTTAGTATAAATATGATGTGTATGCAGATATCTGTTTTTGTTGTATAAATTTGTGTTAATATCCATTTTTGTTGATTAAAATTTAGTTATATCCAGTATGTTTTTTATATTAATTGTGTTTTTTTTATATAATGGAATCAAGTGTAGTTGTGGTTTCTAATTCTGATGAATAGATAATAATAAAGAACAGGTTGATATATATACCTCAATGTTTAAATAGAAAGGCTATGTTATATTATAAAGTCAGTGAGGTATTGTATGTTGTAGTCATTAGATAATGTCAATAGTAGGATTAAATAACGTCATAGAATCAATTTTTTTGATGTGTAATTCAATTTAAGCAGGTTTATTGTAATTCAGGTATATGTTTAAACATCGTTATAGTGTAATTCAATTTAAACAGCTATAGTTAGAATTATTAAATATTTGATAAACATCGTTGTGATTTTACATATTCTTAGTGTATAAAACATCGGTTTATGAGAGATGTATTTAGTCATGTATAACCTCCATCCACTAATTTCATGATTTCCGAAAATTTTGTGACCTTAGGCAGTTTTTAGTTTTTTATTCAAGTAAATATAACTTACCTGTCCAATTGAGTTTAAATTAAATCTGTATTATAAATACATGTTCAAAGTTGTTTCAAATTTACACATTAGAAGAGAAAAGTCTGTCTTTGAGGTTGAATCTGAGAAGGTATGAGTTTATATTTTTTTTCTTTAATCTTCATGTGCTTTGTTATTTTATTACTTCCAATTTTTATTTTGTGTTATTCGTATATAAAAAACTTTTGTATTGCATTTTGTAGATGTCAAGTGATGAATTTATCATAAAGTCTCCGTTGAAAAACGTGTATGACCTTTGGCAAATCATGAAGGTTTGTTTAAATTTTTATAATTCAAAAAATACATTTTTTTTTGTTGAACTCAATTATTTTCGTATTTTTCAATTTATACAGCCTCAATTTGTTATCATACTTGGTACTATTAAGGCTATAGATAAGGATTTTGGTTGGCACTATGTGGAGGGTCCTAAATGTTTAACGGAGGCGGATACAGATCTTGTAGACTGCGTGGGTTTGGAGTCACATTATTTTCATGTGTGCTTCAACTGTTATTGTGATGAAAGTGTTATATATCCAGTTCCAAGGTAATATGAGCTTTTTCTATTTATTTTAATATTTGTATGTTTTATAAAATAATCGATTTGTATATATGTGTTTTTATATTTAACTTAACTAGATTCAATATAAAAGTTCAAGTGGAAGATAATACTAATGATGTTCCACTAATATTATTTCATCCTCTGGCTGATGAAATCATTGAAAAAGTTGTTCTCAAGTCGGCTGTTCAATTGCTTAAAGAAAACTCATCATCTGTATGTATAAATGATCTTTACTTCTATATTTTTTTTCAATGTATTTAAATATTTTTTTATATTAATTTTATCATAAAATATTCTGATTCACAGGATGTTGAAGAAGTAATGTTTCCTGTTGATTTAGACAAGTTGATTGGAAAGATGTTTGCTTTTAAAATTGAGATAACAACTTATAATTTGACTAATTTTGATGAAATGTATCTTGTCACAAACATGACTGATGATGAGTCAATTATTAATGAGCTCAAAGAAAAGATGAAGATTACTGAGGTATTTTTTTATTTCAATACATGATTCGTATTTATACATTTATATTTACATTATATTTAATTCTATTATTATTTTCTTAATTTTGTCTTTTGTTTCAGGGAAACGATAAAGAATTTATCAAAAAAAAAAGTCACATTTCAAGTGTTAAGATTGATGATGCTAATACCAGTTGTGATACCAATGAAATCAACAAACGTAAATTGGTTGACGTCTATAAGTCTTCAACTCCAAGTAATTTCAAGGATTTGGAGAAAGTTAGCAAGAAATAATCTTATCTCATATCTCTATTAATTTAAATCAGTTGTTATAGATTTTTAGGTTTTTTCCAATGGGTATTTTGTATATTTCAGTTTGTTTGATTAAAATTTAGTTATATGCAGTATGTTTTTTATATGAATTGTGTTTTTTTTATATGATGGAATCGAGTGTAGTTGTGCTTTCTGATTCTGATGAATAGATCAGTGAGGAGATGTTGGAACGTCTTGGCTAAAGCGGATAATAAAGATCAGGTTAATAAATATAACTCAATGTTTAATTAGAAGGACTATGATATATTAAAAAGTCAGTGATGAATTGTATGTTGTAGTCATTAGATAATGTCAGTAGTAGGATTAAATAACGTTATACAATCAATATTTTTGATGTGTAATTCAATTTAAACAGCGTTATTGTAATTCAGGTATATGTATAAACATCGCTATAGTGTTATTCAACTTAAACAGCTTTAGTTAGAGTAAATAAATATTTGATAAACAGCGATGTGATTTTACATATTCATTGTGTATAAAACATCGGTTTATGAGGGATGCATTTAGTCGTGTATTACCTCCATCCACTAATTTCATGATTTCCGAAAATTTTGTGACCTCAGCCAGTTTACAGTTTTTTATTCAAGTAAATATATCTTACCCGTCCAATTGAGTTTAAATTAAAACTTTATTATAAATACATATTCAAAGTTTTTTCAAATTCACACATTAGAAGAGAAAAGTCTCTCTTTGAGGTTGAATTTTTTGAATATTTCAGTTTGTTTGATTAAAACATCGGTTTATGAGAGTTGTATTTAGTGATGTATAACCTCGATCCACTAATTTCATGATTTCCGAAAATTTTGTGACCTTACCCAGTTTACAGTTTTTATATAACTTACCTGTCCAATTGAGTTTAAAACCGTTTAAATATTTACCTATATAGAGGTGTGTTCTATTACATTTTCGTTGTAGTTGTTTGAAGAACATGAACGTAGATGTTTATAAGTTAGTGGCAAATGGTGCCAAACCGGAAGAAATCATTGGCTGCCCTGTCTGCAATGTCATATGCCTTAATGAACAACAATATAGGCATCATGTAATTTCAAGGAAGCATACTACAAAGGTATAAGTGTTTGAAATATTAATCATTTTGTGTTTTTACTTGGTAATTTTGTTGTTTACTCATTCGAGTGTTAATCCAACAGTTACAAGATTTATCGTATTGTTGTGTGGATTTTCATTGTGCTCTATGTGACATATATTGTACAAGTGCAAATCAGCTTTATGCTCATTGTAAAGGAAAGAAACATGCAAAGATGTTCCGGCTTACTGTAGGGGATATGCAAGTTGAATCTCATTCTGCGTTTGATGCTTCTGGTGGTAATAATGTTTCGGGTTACGAAGGAGATTGTGATGAGGGTGATCAACAACTGATGTCTGCAGATGATAATCAAGTCAGTGTAGTCAATAGTGATATCGAAACTGGAGATGTAGATAATGTTTGTGATGTAGAGGTCACTGATGGTTGTGATGTTGATGGCGGTTTTTCTGTTTGTCCCGGTCATGTGTGTTATGCGTGTGACATATATTGTTCTTCACCCATTAAGGTGCCGTTTTGTGTTGAATGTTGTAAATATATATAACTAAACACGTTGAGGAGGTGATTAGTTTAAATGATGTATTGTTTTGTCGTTTTGTTATATTTCAACTTTCGTAATGTTTGTTCTTATTTGTTTCGTCATGTTTCAATCGATTGCTTTGGTGCCTTAAAAAAACCAGCACAATCTATTTATTGTCCAGATTTAATATATAAAGTACCACATAATCTGTGTAGTAAAAGTTTGCACAACAATGTTGGCATTACCCAAAATCATATATATTACATGTTTTTAAATCAAGCTACGAAGCATCATAATTAAATATAATGTCATATGAACCTACAACCAAACATTTTTTAAACTCATAAAACATAGGGTACAATACATATATGTCCTATGAATCTACAACCAAACATTTTTTAAACTCATAAAAGATGAAATAAATAATAATAAAAATAAAGATAATAATAAAATATAATGTCGTATGATCCTACAACCAAGCATTTTTTAAACTCATAAAACATAAGGTACAATACATATATGTAATCCTAAACTATAGGTGCAACCAACCATCGCAAAAAGTCACCCTATAAGCATAAAGTACAAAAAATGATGCATAACATTGTTTTAAATTAATAATATATAAATGTTTTGTTTATTTAAAGCAACCTTGATTTGGTATTGATTTGATTCGACCTAGCCAAAGTGGACATTATGATGGTGTGGTTATGTTGGGCTGTTACAGATGGTATTAGTGCTAGGGATTGGTCTGGTGTGCCATCGAGGATGTTGGGACCTATAAGGAGTGTGATTTGTAACATCCCACATTGGTTGTGAAGGGGAATGAAGGCTTCGTTGTAAGGGTCTTGATACCTTCAACATCATGACGCGTTTTAAATCAGTGAGGAGATGTTGGAACGTCTTGGCTAAAGCGGATAGTATCATGGTGTAGTTAGCCTGGGATGTTACAGATATACATTATATTGTTATCAAAACTTGTCACTTGTCTCTTTGTAATAGTTTCTTACAGTTTTTTTCAATCCCTTTGTAGGGAAAAATGCAATTTGCGTCCCTGTGGTATGTCCCAAACATCAACCTGAGCCCCTAAATTCATTTTTTGGTTTTTGAGCCCCTGACTTTATAAATTCATAACACTTTGAGTCCCTGCCGTCAGTTTGACTGTTTGAGCCAGGGGTAAGACCGTCTTTTGGCATATATTAATAACACTTTGCGTCCCTATGGTATGAGTGCAATATCAACCTGAGCCCCTGAATTCTTTTCTTGCTTTTTTGTTAAGAAATCTAATAATTCAAATTAACTCTTTTTAAATAAAGGCAATCTAATAATTAAATGCAATCTAATAATTAACTATCTAATAATTAAATGCAATCCAATAATTAAATGTATACTATATATAACAAATTATTAAAGCCTAAATTGTATATTAAATGTAAACTTTGAATACATACAATACAGAGACAAAACATCATACCAACTTCGTAGACATGACGGAACTTACAGACTCGATAACAAAAGACCGTAACATACAATACAGAGACAAAACATCATACCAACTTTGTAGACATGACGGAACTTACAGACTCGATAACAAAAGACCGTAACATACAATACAGAGACAAAACGTCACCACAAGCAATTGTGGATCTTTACTGACGGGTGGACTTCGGAATGTAGCAGATATGAATGAATATAACCCCAGTGTAGCTAAACATCATATCTGCCACTGGGGTTATATTCATTCGTATGAATGAATATAACCCCAGTGTAGCTCTTCGATTTTCCTTGAAATTCCAGAGCTCGCTACTTACATATCTGCCACTGGGGTTGTATTCATTCATATGCAATTGATCGTTCTGATCAATCACTTCCTTATGTGCACTGCACCATCTTCTAGGAGGTTGTCAAGTGTTCTCGCCTTCGTAGTTGGTGTTTTGCGTATCTTTACATCCGCAGCCATTTTGTACAATATAAACACATTCAAATGAGGAACACATCAATCCGAAACTGATCCAATATAAACACATTCAAATGAGGAACAACGTATTCATAATCTAATCCAATATAAACACATTCAAATGAGGAACACATCAATCCGAAATTCACAATCTGATCCAATATAAACACATTCAAATGAGGAACACATCAATCCGAAATTCACAATCTGATCCAATATAAACACATTCAAATGAGGAACACATCAATCCGAAACTGTTCTTTTTAAACAGTTCTCAAACAACTACACAAGAATCAACACCAAAACACATTTCAAGTATCAATATTGAAGTGTTCAAATAACTACACAATAATTGTGACACCCCGTTGAAACGTTCTCACTCATACTAGCTTGACAGTGACTACCTTAACTTTCGGGATGAAAGTTCTTAAAACTTGGGGATAATGTGACACTCTGGATTTTCCCGAGCAACCTTCTTGTTCCATTATTGCGTGTACTTATTTATTAAATGAAAGTTGTGATTTATCTTGATGTGCTATGTGTTATTGATGTGTACGTATAAAGTGTAGTTGTATACAAGTATGTATGTGGTGAACCGAAACCACGTAGATAACCAAGCCCAAAACATAAGGACCCGACTCGAGACCGCTTGGTCTCTAGTGAACAGTAAAATGGTGGGCCGGTTGGGCCATGCACCTCTCGGCTGGTTGGGCCATGCACCTCTCGAAACCCAAAGCCAAGTATAAAAACCTAAAACCCTCACACACTCTCCTTTACACTCTCTCTCACTTCATCCACACTCCCCCACACTCACTCTCACACACACTCTCCTTCATCCTCTCAACCAAAACCCTAGCAACATCTTTCTCCTCTCCTTCTCGAATCAAACCAGTGACAACCAAAGGATTTCTCGGATTCGCTTGAGATCAACACTCGGAAGCTCTTTCATCAATCCTTCACATCTTCACACTTTGGAATTCTAGCCGGTTAGTGTTCAGTGGTTGTTAGGAACCTTAGGTGATATCTTTGGTGCAAAAGGTGCCTTGAATAATTTATATATGTGATAAGATGCTTCTTTGATAATAATCGGCATATATGAATGTTAAATGAGGTAGGTTGTTGTTTAAGTAGGATAAAAATGTTTGTATGAATCAATGGACTCTTGTTTGTTAATAATGCATGCTAGAATGAACATGACCTCCTTTGTGAAAAGTATGAATCTTGGTAGGATAACATGTTAGTGAGGTGTTTCGAATGGTTAAAGGATGATAGTTTAGGATTGTTTATGACTATCCGATTTATGCTACATATTAATGATGGTTTATGAGATTGCCTTGATTATGTGTTATGAGTTCTTGTTCACAAAATGCATGATTATGTGTAGGATGAACATGTTGAATGAATATGAAAAACCCTAAAAGATGAACTGTATGAATATGATATGAAGATTAAATTGTTGTATTTGATCCATTTGATTAAGGTTTTAGACAAGAAAACATGTTTGTGTGATTTGGTTGGATAGTACACAATATCATGAAATCAGAATTCTATTGGTTAGTACAATTTTTGGCAGGGTTCCAGAAACGGCAGGTGTGCGAGTCGAGGCCTCCGGTTTCGACTCGAGACCATCTAGTGATAACTCGAGACCGCAGTGATTGCGACTCGAGACCCTGACTAAACAACTTGAGATAGACTGCAAGGACTCGAAACCAGCAAGGTCTTGACTCGAGAGCTCATGATCTCGACTCGAGACTGATCTCGACTCGAGACTGAACTCGAGACCTCCAAAGTGGCAACTCATGCCTGCACAACTCGAGACCAGCCAATTGCGACTCGAGACCTCTTGGTTGCGACTCGAGACCGCATGTTCTCGAGTCGAGACCGCATGTTCTCGAGTCGAGACCGCATGTTCTCGAGTCGAGACCACCTAGTCTCGACTGGATTGCTTATCTCTGTTATTGGGCCAATTCGTGACAACGTGATTTGGGCTTTCGATCTGTATTACTGTTGCTGTGTACTGTTACGGATAGCTGTTAGAGCAGGCCCAATAACTTAATGGATAGTTGTATATCATGCATGCTATGTGTTAGATACGTGTAGGATATACGTGACTTGTGTATACCCAACCTGACTATACTGATAACCATGTTAGGACGTGGTGACCAACGTGTTCGACCAAGTAACAAATCTACCGAGCAACCTATGGTGAGTTCACACACTAAAAGCATGCGTCCCAGGGAGGGACACGAACAAACTAAAGAATAACTTTTAAATTACGATTTCCGGGGGAAAATGCGAATGTGTACCTTTAAATTACTATTTCCGGGGGAAAATGCGTTTGGATATTATTTATAAATCACAACTAGCAAAACTAAACGAATCTCTATCATATAAAGTCCCTGCTTACAGTACCGATTAATCGCCGGGGGCGAACGGGTTATTAGTTGATAGCGCTATTAGGTTTGACAACCTCACACCGTGACCGGGGGAGATCGGGCGTGAACTAGTAGACCTTGCATCTTGGTCAATGACGATAGACATTGACCTGGGGCACAAAAATCTTCTCGTCAACAGTTTCGGTAACGTCAGTTTAGTAGCTTTCATATGGGGTTGCTCCCCATTACGTGATTGTAAATGCTTTATCTAAACAACCTACGTTTTTTTTTTTTGAAAAGTTAAAACTGGACATCTCGTGAACTCACCAACATTATGTTGATACCCTACTGCATGCTTTGCAGGTACCCAGTGACTCAGGAGCTTGCAGCTTGGGAATGTGTAGTGGTCGTCTAACCCATGTGTTGGGTTCTAAATAATCTTGAACTATGAACTTTGTTTTGAAACTGTTTGGTTCATGCTTCCGCGGCTTACTTAAATTGTTATTTGAACTTACACTTTCAAAACTTTAAACTGTGATGTTTACTAACTATTGTGGCTGGTGAACATTTTTACTATTAACCAATGCTCAGTATAATTGGTGGTTGGATCCTGGTCAGTCACGCCTCCAAGCGGTGGTATTCCGCATGTGGGTTTTGGGGGTGTGACAATAATCAACACCAAAACACATTAAAAAACCTCTGTTTTGAATTTAATACCGTATTCATAACCAAAACACATTCAAACAAAAATCAAATAAAACCACAAGAATCAAACAAGAATCAAACAAAACCACAAGAATCAAAAACCTCTTTACATCCGCAGCCATTTAGTACCCTCTGTTTTGATACCCGAGACAAAAACCCACAAGAATCAAACAAAACCAAATCTTTGTTTTGATATCCGAGACAAAAACCCACAAGAATCATGTTATCTATGTGATTTAGGTTTGTGATTTTACCGTATAGAAGATAACCCTCTGTTTTGATACCCGAGACAAAAACCCACAAGAATCAAACAAAACCAAACCTCTGTTTTGATATCCGAGACAAAAACCCACAAGAATCATGTTATCGATGCGATCTAGGTATGTGATTTTACCTTGGATTGTTATTGATGAAGATGAAGATGTTGAAGCTGATGAAGCTAATGAAGATGATGAAGATGTATTGTTCGGAAGATGAAGATGATGAAGATGAAGATGATGATGATGATAATCGGTGTTGGGAGATGGGAGAGATTTTCTTGACAGATTTGGTTGAGAAGTGTGATGAAACTGTTCGAATCATGATGAACTGAGATCAGGTATAGAAGATGTTAAGGGTCAAGGGCATAAAGGACTTTTCACAACGGTCAAACGGTCAAACTGACAGAACACTGATGGCAGGGACTCAAACTGTTAAGAATTCATAAAGTCGGGGGCTCAAAAAACCAAAAAATGAATTTAGGGGCTCAGGTTGATGTTTGGGACATACCACAGGGACGCAAATTGCATTTTTCTCCCCTTTGTATTATAAGTCCACCGTTGTTAGTAAAATGTAAGTTATTTGATTGCGTGTGGTAATGGTATGTTATAGTCGGCATTTGAGTGGTACAAATCTTTTTTGATTGTGTCATCTATTTGAAGACACAACGAGTAAAAACACAATAGTGTTTAAAACATATTAGCTTTTTACTTTTTTTTTCAGAAACTGGGAGGGTTTGATATTCTTCATATTTGGAGACTTGTATTACATAGCAGTTTCTTTTGTATAGTGTTATATTTCTTTCCTTTTATTGTGTTTTTTTGTTAGGTTTTTTATATCACATTATTTTGTATAGAAATTTATCTTTTATTATATTTTTTCGTTATATATTTTTATTTATCTTGCATTTTTTTTTTATATTTTTATCATTAGGTTTTAGTTGTTGTGTCTTATGTAAGTTTAATAATATCATATAATATTCAATATATATGTATGTTTATAATTATTAATATTTTTATTTAAGAATATGTGTGATTGTTAAATTAATGACATATAATGACATCACATTTCCTTGGTAAAAAGGATGACTAGCCATAATGTGTTTTGTCTGCAGAAGTTATAGAGTGTACTTGATTACATTGAGAAGTTCAATATGTCCCTTCTTAGCAAATATCTTTTAAAATCCCAACTGCTATATTCAAGGCACAGTTATATTCTATTTGGAACTTCCCACTAACCTATATTTACGTGATTTTTCGGTAACCATATCTAAGAAATACTTTCTCAGTTATATTCATTTGTATGTTTATTTTTTACCATATAGTTGAATTCGATTTATCAGAAAGATCCCCCAATATAGCAAAGAAAAAATAGTTGATTTCATATTCCAGTTGCTGTTTTAAGGTGTGTAAGCATTGTCTTTTCGTGCTTTTCCTTTGCAATTGTTAGCGAGTTCTCAATCGAGTTTTACTTTTTTAAATTGGGGTTTTTCCTTTTTTTCATGTATTGTTATGTTGTTTAGTAACTTCACATGTTTATGTTCATAAATGTTAATTTATCGTATTTAAATTTAAATGTACATTGTAGGAAAGTGTTACCATGCCAGAGATTCCAATTTACTTATTTATGTTTGAGATATTGCCAAATCTTACTGCAAGAGACGTAGGCCGTTTTAAGTTGGTGTGTAAAGAGTGGTGCTCTTTCCTGTCAACGGTATTATTTGCTAGGCTTCATTGTCGTAAGATGCCATCGTTAACCAAGATGCAATTTGTTTTAATAACAGGAGGCATACATCGTCCACTTCGTACACTTAGTTATGGTTCAGCCAATATTTCTTTAACTGAAATTGTGAAAGTGCCTTTCAAAACTCGTGCAGAATATATGATGATCTTAGGTAGTTTGCATGGAATGCTATGTGTCTGTCTAAGTAACACTTGTCAGTTGTTAATATGGAATCCTCTCACCAATGCCTATAGGAACTTGTCCATTCCTAAGAAATATGGGTTTTTCAAAGTAAATTTTGATGCTGTTGGCTTTTATGTGGATTACTTGAAGGAACACAAACTTTTACATGTTGTATTTAGGCGTAACAATCAGTCGGTTTACATTTACTCCATGGAAAGCCAATGTTGGAGGCAAATAAACTTTGTTAAAGACTTTATTTTAGATGATCAGACCGTTCATTGGTCATATGGGACTTTGTGTTGTGATGGATTATACTTCACTGTAGGTTCGTGTTGGGATTATAATGTGGCGTTAATTGTTCGCTTTGATGTGAATTTAGAGACATTTACTAAAGTTTCCTTTCCCTTTGATGAGTATGAAGTAAATTTTAGAGGGTCTTTGGTTAATGTTTCTGTAGAACTTCATTTTTTTTGTTCTTCATGGTGCATTTGATGTTTCTGTTGATTTGTGGAAGTTGAAAGGTGAAGAATGGATAAGGATTTCGTCTGTACCTGATATTGATTGTATTCCATTGCCTATAAAATGCTTTGTGAGGTACATTAGTTCAAGTAAGAAGTGGTTGTTGATGACTGATTATGGGGATGTGTATGAGTTTGATTTGGAGGTGAGGAAAGTTGATAATTTCTATCCTGTTATCAACTTTTACGCATTAAAAGGAGCAGTGTACTCTGAGAGCCTTATGTCTCCAAATGTTTAAATCTACGATGTTAGGTAATTTACTTTGTTTTATTTTTGTATGTTTGTTATGTTTTTCATTTGTATTGTAATATACTTTGGTAATGTTAGAAGATATTTTATTTTTGTATGGTATTTTAGTTGCTTATGTTCTTTGTTATATATATGGTTATCAACTTCTTAGAGTAAGTTGTATGTTGTGTATTAAAAATTGTTGATTTCTTGTAATTACATAAGTAGTATGATAATATGTGATGTGTAAACTTGGCAGTTAATTATTTGAATAAATTTTAGCAGGTATAACCCCTAATGTTAAGGAGTGGTTATTATTGTGTTCTTTTTATTTTATTGTGTTTTATTTATTTATTGGTTTTTATTTATTGTGTTTTTGTTTTTTTGTGTTTTTTATTATTAGAGGGCTAAAATGAACTCTAAATGTGGGGCCTTTTCCAGTTTTTAACTTATATATGTTTTCAATACTTTATATTAAGAGAAAAATGTACATTCTCATTAGAGCAACACTATCCAACCCAGCAAACTGAAAAACAAAGCATAATTATTCAAATGAACAAACATGATTCAACAATATCAGTGGTTGCAACGGTTATAATGAAAACAGTGGGTGATTTAATCTATTAGTGGATAGCATATCAGTGGATGAAAACACTGATTTTGAACAACAGTGATATCCAAGGAAATGAGAGAAGAGGGGTTGACTTTCAGCAGTGGACAGCTTTTCACAAAGCAGATGTTTGAACAAAACAGTGGTTATGGCAGTGGACAGCTTTTCACAGAGCAGCTGTTTGAGATAGTGTTTTTTTTCATGTGTGCAAGTGCAACTCTATATTCAGGCACAATTTAACATCAAAATAAACCAAATCAATTACAATTCTCCGGATTGTCGCTCGAAGAAATTAAACTGAAGATATTAAATGTTTGAAATAATATATTATTAAATAACCAAAATAAAAAAACGACCATAATAAAAAACACAATTCATCCAGACTAACTTTCAAGAAACAAAACAAAACATTCCATTAAAATAAAAATACTACCAATAACTCTTAATAATTGAATACAAACCACTTTACCATAACAACAACTATCACTAAACTTAACAAAACTACTTATAAGGAAAGTAAAAACCGACGCTTCAACTCCATTGATTCATTAACTTGTCTAAATATCTCTAACATCTGTGCCATTAACTGAACATCTTTGTTCCCACTCTCACCATTATTCAAAAGTGTTATGTATTGTTTATGGTATGTATTTGCAGTTAACTTAGTGGAATGTATGGGTTTTTGTAAGTTTGATAGTGTTGTATGTAAAGGCAGTATGACTAATACCTGATATTTTGAGTTGTTTGTGTGGTTACATATAATATTGCGTTTTTATATGGCATGATATAAATTTTGTTTTGTGTTATTTTACCGGATAAAGTGTATTAGAAAGTTGGAGATATCATCTGCTATGTTGCGTTTTTTATATATTTATATAGAAGTTTTGCCGTTCAAAAAAAAAATCAACTGCTATGTTAGTGGTTACTAATCCTTTTATTACGTGATTAGTTATTAAGCATTTCTCTCCCATTATCTCCAGTCTTTTATGGGTTGACGTTTCTCTCTCACATCTTCCTATTTATATGATTATAGGGTAACATTTTAGTCAGAATTGTTCCAGATCTTTGAGCAAATAAAAGTTGCTGTTTGTAAGTATCTTTTCTTCAATTTGTTACTTTGCCTTCTATTCTTCATAACTATGATTTACACTTTGATGTTAAAGTGAATTGGACTAACTAACATGTGTTGATCTAATGTGAGCAGTTAATCAATATTTGTTATGTCGGAGTTTCTTGTAGAGATATTAATGTATGGTATTTTTACAAAACTTTCTGCAAGAGATATAGGTCGTTGCAAGTTGGTGTGCAAAAAATGGTTGTCTATCCTGTCCACACCAGAGTTTCCATTAATTCATTGTCGTAGTACGTCACCGTCAGCTACCAAGTGGGTGCTTGCGAAATTAGATCGTTGTGGTTCTCTTGAAAAATTGTTTTATGCATGCACGGGCTTTTGTGGTCCTAAAATGATGTCTGTTAAACCATTCAAAACCCGACCAGATGAATTGATGATATTAGGGAGTGTGGATGGAATGTTATGTGTGTGCCTGGAAGAGACTTCTCACATTTTAATTTGGAATCCTCTTACACAGGCAAGTACAACTTTGTCATCATGTGAATCACATGGTTTCTTCAAAAAAGATTCTGATTCTGCTGCTTTCTATGTGGATTCTGCAAATGAGTACAAGGTTTTACATGTTATAAGAAGACATGGCACAGAGGCAGTTTATATTTATTCTACCCGACTACATTCTTGGAGGAAAATTCGGACATTCTGTCTGTTAAGCATGGTGGAAAATGGTCATTAGGTACATTGTGTGGAGATGGTGTATATTTCATTGTTGATTCATGTTCTGGTGATTGTGTGCAGTCAATTTTACGTTTTGATGTTAACCTAGAGCAATTTTCAAGTGTTCCATTACCATGTGATTTTTATGGAGGAGGTTTTGATGGATCTTTGGTCAGTATTGCTGGGCAACTTCACATTTTTATGCGTTATAAATATGATATGTATTTAGTCGGTTTGTGTAAGTTGGGATATGAAGAATGGATTAACTTATGGGTTCTGCCTTGTATTGGTGTTGTTCCATCGAGTTTCCTCGGGTTTGTAGAGTATGTAGAGTCTACTGATGAAATGCTGTTGATGACTACTTGTGGGGATATTTATATGTTAGATATGAAAACTATGCAAGTTGGGTACTACTTTCCTTGGAAGTACATGACTGCCTTACAAGGGTCTGTCTATTTTGAGAGCCTTGTGTCTCCAAATTACTAAAGGTATCAAGCTTCTGTTCTTCTTTATGTTTTGATGTATCATGTTTGTTTATAGTTTATGTTAATGTCTTTAGTATTTTAGTAATTTAATGTTAATATAGTGGTTTATTGTGTAAGGATCTTCTAATGTTCGATATTATGTTTTATTATTTGATATATGGATGATGTTTAATGTAGTATTATTTAATATATGAATGATGTTTAATGTAGTTTCTGGTTTGGGTAGTGTAACAAATTGTATACAGGTTTTGTGTTTTTGATTTGGCATTATATATACAGATTGTTAAATGATCAAGTCAACTCTATTGTGTTTTGCAAGTTAAACCATTAAGAAAGCTACATCCAAAATGATCGTATCACTAACAACATTAATTGAAAATCCTAAAAGTTATAGTGATTTCATATTCAATTTTTAAATAACCAAAAGTTTTTTAAGTTCAAATTAGAAACATAAACTCAAAGTTATGATTAATTATCCAATTGTAACCCAAGCTTAAAGTTTATCATATTTTATTGACAAAATTGCAGAAAACAACCTTTATGTATACCCCAAACTGCACTTTATACCTTTCACTATGAAATCCGCCAAAACCAACCTTTACGTTCATGTTTTGTTACACATCACAACCTTTACACCAAACCTAGTCAAAAAAGTCAGTTAAGTTGCCCCACATGCAATGCATGTGAGGGTATTATAGTCTTTTCTCATTGCCTTTCATTTAATATAGTTTTTTAATCAAATTCCAAATCTCTCTCTCTTCGTTAAGCCACAACCAAACTCTAAATCCAGAAATATCTAGAGAGAGGAGAAACCAGAGAGAGATTGGATGAGAGATAAAACACAAAGAGAGAAAGAGAGTTGGAGAAAGAGTCGGAGTGAATAAAGAGGCGGAGGCGACCGGTGATGATGGTGGTGGTATCACCGGTGACGAAAACGGGAACAGTGATGGGTTTGGAGGTGACAAAGACGGCGACTCTGTTATGATAGAGAGGAGATCAGAGACGAAGAGAGAGAGAGAGAGAAAGATAGAGATCAGAGTGGACGTGGCAACGGATTTGATGACTCCGCTTGCCACAACAGCGAATTTGTGGATAGAGATCGAATGAGCACTTAGTGTCGATACCCGAATCAACGAATTGATATCCAATTTGTCGTTTGAAGTTCGGTCAAAACTCTGATCTTGGAGAGAGGTTATTGATTCGTTAAACTCTGTTATAAGTTGAATTGGGGGTTTTGTTCAATTGTTTGGGTATAAGTTGAATTGGGGGTTTTTATTGGTTTGATGGATTGAGGTTTATAGAGACGCTGGTAACTGAACATCGATAACAGTATGATCTCTGATTTGATGAGATGTAAGATGTTTTGATCTTTTTGTTTTGTTTAGGGATGTTTTGGTTAGGGATCTCGATATAAGAGGGAGGTTGGGAGGATTGTTGTTGGGAGCAGGGACGAAAGCGGCAACGGTGTGTGGTGGAGGATGCGACGGTGGACACCAGCGACGGAGGAGTTGCGGAGAGGTTGAAGAAAGGAGGGTTTTCAGATTGTTGCTAAGAGATAGAGTTAGAGAGAGACGACGTGCGTTGATTCAAGCCGATGGCGGAAGAGATCATCGATTCAAGCCGATCGTTGATTCATGCCGGCTGGATTCGGTGGTGACGGTGGCTGAATTTGGTGGTGGTGGTGGGGGTTTGTTGAATAGAGAGAGAGAGCCAAGAGAAAAAATAAGGGGTATATATTTATATATTAGTTTTTTACAATCTGATTTAATTATTTATTTAAATATATTATTCAAAGGAAAAGACATATATGCCCTCACATGCATCGCACATGGGGTAACTTAACTGACTTTTTTGACTAGGTTAGGTGTAAAGGTTGTGATGTGTAACAAAACATGAACGTAAAGGTTGGTTTTGGCGGATTTCATAGTGAAAGGTATAAAGTGCAGTTTGGGGTATACATAAAGTTTGTTTTCTGCAATTTTGTCTATTTTATTATAAGTTCAAATTAGAAACATAAACTCAAAGTTATGATTAATTATACAATTGTAATCCAAGCTTAAAATTTATCATATTTTATTAAATTCATTGAAACATTTCAAACAACATGGGTCCATTTTTGTGTTTGTCACCGGAAGTCTTGCAATGTTTTTTATTTTTGGTTCCATGTTATTGAAAAAAAAGTCAATATGAATTTAGAATTCATGTCATTGTTTTTGAAAACACATATAATACATAAAAAAGATACTACATTTAAAATATTCTAAAAATAATATTTCGGTTATTTAGTTGATTAATAAAAGACAAAACAACATCTTGAATTGTCTTATGCATAATGTTAATTGTGTTTTTTTGCAACAGTTATATGACAGGCATCCAGTGACTTGAGTCAAGATGAGATTAACTTAACTATTACATTAAAATGTATGCAGATATAAATATTTTTATCACTATACGTCGTTTAAACATAGCTTAAAATTTTGATGTGTTATTTTAAACTATTGATTATAGCTCATGTAGTGTCTCATTTATTCAATTTATTAAAAAAAAAAAGAAAAACAAAACGTGGTTGGTTAGTTGTCATCTTTTTTGACGAAATAAATGGTGCCGTGACATAATTTATGAATCTTCCACGTATTTTCAGTTAGCAGGGTATTCAGTGACTTGAGTCAAGATGAGATTAACTTAACTATTACATTAAAATGTATGCAGATATAAATATTTTTATCACTATACGTCGTTTGAACATAGCTTAAAATTTTGATGTGTTATTTTAAACTATTGATTATAGCTCATGTAGTGTCTCATTTATTCAATTTATTAAAAAAAAAAAAAACAAAACGTGGTTGGTTAGTTTTCATCTTTTTTGACGAAATAAATGGTGTGGTGACATAATTTATGAATCTTCCACGTATTTTCAGTTAGCAGGGTATCCATGTTTTATGCTCAAGTTTGTTAGCGGTGCATATATATATGATTTTATGTATGTATGTATGTATGTATAAATATAATCGTAAAGGAATATTTGAATTCTTTAACCTCTGATTATATCATTCGTTTGTATAATTATATCTGGTTTCCGTCGTTTTAACTTTTCAATAAAAGATGGTCGATGAGGTAGTTTGGCAGTTACAGAGGGATGTCTTGTATATGACTGTTTTGAAGTTCGGTTTCAAACGTGTGGCTAACTTTATAGAAGACATGCGTAAAATAGTAGGTGATTTGTTGGAATTACATGCTTCTGATGTTCGTGACATTGGTGTTCGTGCTTCTATCGATGTGATTAGGAAGGCAATTAATCATTTGGATCGTATTGTGTCCACTCTTGAAAGTGTGAAGTGTTGCATGGAAGTTAAGATTAATTATCTTGAGCGATTTTAGTACTCATGTTTGTTTTTTATTTTTCTATGTCTCTTATTTCTGGTTTTTTTTTAATTTTTTTTTTGTAGTATAGTATTTTAGTTTGTATAAAAGCGGCTTTTGTTTCAGTTATTGTATTTCTTACAATTAAAGTTAGGCTATCTTTACAGAAAAGAGTGTTTGATTTATATAGTTTGGGTTGTGTTTGTGCTTTTTTTTTCCACTTAAACAAGTTTACATTGATAATCAGTATTCAGTAAAAAAAGTAAGGTTTAATAAAAAACACAATGCCTTTATTAGAGCTTAATATTGTATAAAATATACATACAACTACAAATAGTATATAAGGACTATTGCAATAGGGTAACGTACTATTCGTAAACATAGTGATTTCGTATAAGCACAATCTTTTCCATAATAAAACACAATGTAATCAACAACATAAATGGTATAGGACAATGTTAGTATATATTATTACATTTCTATAAAAACACGTTTTGTTTAAAAAAACTTAAATTGGGTTAACACACCTAATGTTTGTAATTATAATTAGCATTTTAAGTTATGCATTCATTTGTGGTAGTTTCGTGTTTACTTTGTTTTTGTATAAAATATATAATATTATCTAATTAAAGACAATTATAATTCCTACAATTATGGTACATGTTCAAAAACTAGCCACTATGTTGCCCCATTATTATTTGAACTTTGATAACTGTATTTAATAACCCAACTGTCGTCTTAATATTTTTTACTACAGTTCTTTAGTTTCCCTTATCAATAAGTTTTGAAAAGTTGTAGTTGGAAACGAAGTATCAAAGGAGCGACTATCTATTTAGCAATGTATGTGTGATTTTGTTTTTCATAGTGTGTATAGGTGTTTCATATTCATATTTAATTTCATTGCTTTCTTTTGTTGTTACTTGTATTTAATAGTTGGTTGCATGTCTTCTTATAGCTATGTTTGTTGCTATTGTGTTTTGTTAATTTAAATTATGTAGTATAAATAATAGATTAGGGTATAGCTTGACAATGGCGTATTTGTGATCGAGATGTTTGCTTTACCTGCATGAAACAGTGTTATGTTCTAAGTATGTATATAGATCCGATGGTGTTTCTATATAATAGTCGTCTATTTTCTTGGAGTGATATCAAGTATGGATACGGTGTTTTGTGCTTATGTAATGATGGGTTGTGAGATGGTATTTTGGAGTGCATTATACGCAAAAGAAGTTTATAAAGTGATAACAGGAAGTTTACTACAAAATATTTTCAGATGTTGTTGGTTTACCTGCTGATTCTTCTAACAAATGTCAGAGCTTGCATATTGTGTGTAAGGCTGGTGCGCATTGGTTGTTTGGTATATTCCATGATATTATGTACGTATGGATTGGTAAGTATTGTGTAGAGCTTCCAGTAGGTAATAGCTATCACTATGAGTAGTTGAGGTATTTAAGGACTAGATATGAACAGGAAGAAGATGGAGAATAAAACATTGACATTATTCATCAAGCGGTATCAAATGAATGTTGTTTGTATACAGATCTTGGTGGTATGGATAGTGTTAATATTAACCATGGTATTGTAAGCGATTCTGAAATATTATCAACACTGTCTTCTTCATCTATGTCGACATTTCGATCTGATGAAACATCCTGTAATATTAGACGTCGTGGTCATCCTCGATTACGAGATCGCCCTGCTGGTTCAAACATTGAAAATATGCCAGTTCAACGACGTTGTTATGGTACGTATTGTTAATTTTTTTTATGCCAAGTAATGTAAACGTGTTCATGTTTTTAGGACACATCTGATTGTATCTACGTATATTGCAGTTGGCCCAAATTCAAATCAATTCCATGGAACTAATTCAATGACTAGTGATGCACCTTTTGTATCACATTCTTTAACTTCGGAGTTTGTTTCAGCATCATCGCCTTCTATGCACAACCGGAGGTCATCTTGTGCTGGTGTTTACCAAGATGAAAACTCATCAAGTATGGATTGTTCATTGATGACTGTTAGTTGTTTGAATGCCTCATTAAAATGATAAATATAACTTTCTCTTATATGATTGTTTTATTTTGTATAGGAGATGTATCATATTGGGATTGTGGAATTACAGAATATGTATGTCCTTATTGCAAAGCGATCTTGTGGTATGGTGAGAGAAGTACTAAATATCTTGCCCCGTCTAATCCAACTTTCTCTATTTGTTGTGGTAAAGGCAAGGTTGTTTTACCTTTACTTCGGCATGCTCCGCAACCATTGCGACGACTTTTACAGCCGAATGGTGAACCGCGATCTAAGGTGTTTAAAGAGAATATCAAGCTTCTAAATTCAATGTTTTCGTTTACTTCTACTGGCGGTAAAGTCTGTTCGGATGTTAATGATCGAGGTGGTCCATATACATATGTGTTGAATGGACATAATCATCATAGGATTGGTACTTTGTTACCTCAGCATATTAATGGACGGCCAAGATTTGCACAACTATATATTTATGACACAGAAAATGAGATTGACAATCGATTAAAAGCAGCGGAGAAGTGTATTCAGTCTGGGAATGATGATGCATGTATTCGAAGTTTAGTTAATGATTTAATTAAAATGCTTAATCGGCACAATCCATTAGTTCAGAGCTTTAGGATGGCCAAAGAAAGATTTACTCACTTTTCGCAGCAACCTGTTAGACTTAGACTGCTTGGTACACGAAGAACGGATGCGAGACAGTTTAATTTGCCTACGGTCAATGAAGTTGCTGCATTGATTCCGGGTGATGGTAATCCTACAGATTGCCGTGATATTATTGTTGAAGACCGTGGTAGTACAAATGCGAAACATATTTCTGAACTTCATCCCAGTTACATGTCGTTGCAATATCCATTACTTTTCCCGTATGGAGAAGATGGTTTTAATGTGGGCATTCCTCTAAGTAATATTAGTGCTGAAAGTAAAAGAAAAAATGTTTCATTGAGAGAATACTATTGTTTTCGGTTGATGGTTAGAATGGAAGAAGGTAGAACATTGCATAGTTCTAGCCGGTTATTTCTTACATTTGTTGTTGATGCATATACGCAAGTGCTTGAACATGACTTACAATGGTACAAGACTCATCAGACAACAATTCGTTCGGAGTTGTATAATGGGTTGCATGATCGTATATTAGAAGGTGAGACAAACTGTGATTCTATAGGTCGACGTGTTGTGTTGCCAGGGTCCTTCACCGGGGGGCCTAGGCATATGATACAACAATATCAAGATGCGATGGCAATTTGTCGTTGGGCTGGTATTCCGGATCTTTTTATTACCATGACGTGTAACCCAAAATGGCATGAAATTCAACGGCATTTGCAGGAAAACACAGTGGGTCACTTAGTATCTGAAAGACCTAATATTGTTGCACGGGTATTTAAGATCAAACTTGATGAGCTCATGAAAGACATAAGGAAAAAGCATCATTTTGGTGTTCCTAAAGCGGGTAAGTTAAATGAATTTTATTCTCAATGGTTGTATGTTAACATGTGATTAATGTGTTATTATGATGTGTGTTAAAACATTGTGTTTTTTTTTGTCTTTGCAGTTCTTTACACAATAGAGTTTCAAAAACGTGGTCTGCCACATTGCCACATTCTTGTGTTTCTTAGTCAAGCTGATAAAATTTCTTCACCGGATGAAATTGATAGATTTATATCTGCTGAGTTGCCTTCTGAATCGGGTGACCCAATCGGTTTTTTAAATGTTGGTACTCATATGATGCATGGTCCATGTGGTAACCTTAGACGTTCGAGTCCTTGTATGAATGATGGAAAATGTACTAAAGGATTTCCGAAGAGTTATTGTGACGAAACTTTTATTAGAAATGATGGGTGACCGTCGTATCGACGACGTAATAACTCACGTAAAGTTCGTGTTGGTCGGCAAGATATTATGCTAGATAATGGATATGTTGTTCCTTATAATCGTGTGTTGCTTATAAAGTATGGTTGCCATATCAATGTTGAATGGTGTAACCAAGGTATGTTGGTTAAATATCTTTTCAGCTATATTAACAAAGGTCAAGATCGTGCTACTGCAGTATTGGAAGGTCAAGGTGGGAGAACAACATTTACATCACTTTTAAATCATGAAAATGAGATTGAGCAGTACATGAACTGTAGGTATATTTCAGCATCAGAGGCGTGTTGGAAGATATTTGAGTTTGACATGCATTATCGTTCAGTGGCTGTTGAAAGACTCCCATTTCATGAAGAAGGGTGTAATAGAGTATATTTTAAGGATCATGAACAAATTTCTGATGTTTTACAACGAACAATAGCTGCAATGTCAAAGTTTACTGAATGGATGGCTGCAAATGAAAGGTATAAGTTTGGCCGGATATTGACGTATGCCGAATACCCAACTTTGTTTACATGGCATGAGAAGGAAAGAGTGTGGGAGCCCCGTAAAGGTTCATTTCAAACTATTGGACGTATATATTATGTAAGTCCTACGATGGGTGAAAAGTATTATCTTAGAATGCTATTAAATGTTGTGCGTGGTCCGAGAAGTTTTAAAGAGATTCGAACTGTTGACGGGGTGGAACATCCAACGTATATGTCCACTTGTAAAGCATTAAGTCTTTTGGGTGATGATGTTGAATGGGTTGATGCTGTACGCCAGGCTTATCATTGGCAATTTGGGGATCGCCTTCGTGAATTGTTTGTTACAATTTTGTTATTTTGTACTGTTAGTGATCCTCGGCAATTATTTTTTGATTGTTATGAATACCTATCAGAGGACATTCTTCATAAATATCGAACAATTTTGAAAAAATTTTCATTGAATTTCTCAGATGCTGAAATATTGAATTATACTATGAAAGAGATTGAACAAGTGTTGATTCAGAGTGGCCGGTCGTTCACTTCCTTTCCAACCTTACCGCAGATTGACCATACTTCGGATGATAGATTTATCAACAGGTTGGTTCAATTTGAGAGAATGTATGATGCTAATGAGGAAAGGACACGTTTTATTAAGCAATACGCTGGGTTGAATAGTCAACAAAAGGAAGTGTTTGATAGTATATATTCTGCTGTTCAGGCTAGAAAAGGAGGCGTATTTTTTGTGTTAGGTAGTGGAGGAACTGGGAAAACATTCTTATGGACGACCCTTATAGCTCGTATTCGATCAAATAATGAGATAGTTTTGACTGTTGCGTCATCTGGTATTGCTTCCTTATTACAACCTGGTGGGGGTACAGCACATTCTCGGTTTCGCATCCCTATTGAAGTTGATAAGGACTCTTGTTGTGCCATTGATGTTGGTTCAGATTTGGCTAAGTTAATCAATTATGCTTCACTTATTATTTGGGATGAAGCACCTCTACAACATCGCCATGTATTTGAAGCTGTTGATCGAACATTGAGGGACGTGTGTCGAGACAGCATGGCTGGTGCTGAGCATAAAGTATTTCGTGGAAAGGTTGTCGCATTTGGTGGTGACTTTCGGCAGATACTTCCTGTTGTTCAGTTTGGTTCACAAAGTGAAATTGTTGCTTCAGCGATTAACAAGTCGCCAAATATATGAAGGTCATGTAAAGTGTTTTCTTTGACAACTAACATGCGTTTACGTGATCCAAGTATTTTTGGTAGGGATCTTATTCAAATGCAGGAATTTAGTAAATGGCTTTTAGACATGGGGACTGGTTGTCTTCCTTCAGTTTTTGTGGATGGATCAGATGATGCTACATGGATTCGTATACCAAGAGATATGTTAATTTCTGTAACTGATAAACATCTTGAGTCCGTTGTGTTAAATACGTTCCCTAATATTATGAACAGATTTAATGATGTCGATTACTTGAAGGAACGTTGCATTCTTTGTCCGACTAATGATGAAGTTGATACGATTAACCAACATGTTCTTGAGAAGATACCATGTGAAATGTATACATTATTTAGTGCTGATGAGATATGTGCGAGTACACAAAATGTTGAAGAATTGCGTGCTATGTATGCTACTGAGTTTCTTAACAGTTTGAAATTTTCTGGACTTCTGAATCATGTACTACATCTCAAGGTTGGTGCACCTGTTATTTTGTTGCGTAACCGAAACATGCAACGTGGCTTGTGTAATGGGACGCGGTTGGTTGTAAGTCAAATAAGTCGTCGTTATCTTGAATGTACGATTATTACAGGTCCACATGTTGGAGAGAAAGTATTCATTGGTAGAATTGATATGACTCCAATTAATTCGTCTTGGCCTTTTGAATTTAAGCGACGACATTTTCCTATAAAAGTTTGTTTTGCTATGACTATTAACAAAAGTCAAGGCCAAACTTTTAATAATGTTTGTGTTTACTTAGTAAAGCCCGTGTTCTCCCATGGACAGTTATATGTTGCTGCATCTCGTGTAACATCTCGTGCTGGACTAAAGTTCTATGTGGATAATAAAGAAAAATGTCCTAACAATATGACTAAAAATGTTGCGTACAAGGAAGTTTTTTATAATTTGCCATTATCGCCAGCTGATAGTATTGTGTAATTGGTGTTGTCAAACTAGGTTGTTCAAAGGTAACATGTGACAACCCGAACCTTCAAGGTCAGTCACGTTAATCTGCACCGTTACAATTTCGTTAAACTTAAACGTAACACGTAATAATTCTGTTAATTAGCTTACACCGTTGTTTTGGGCCGCTTTTATCTCTAACTAATTTGAGTCGCGAATTATGAGCTTTTATATATATGCTGAATGTATGTTTGGGTCGTCCCCGAAACCTGTAAAGCCCATAGGAGTTCCTAGAGTGTGTTGATAGCCATAGTGAGTGGGCCTAAGCCCATCTCGGATACCCGTAGATCCGTCTTCTAGACCTTTGCAAATTATAGTACATATTAGAAGCAAATTATAATACATATTAGAGTATTAGATCTTTAATTGGTACTTGGGCTTGAGCCCATTATCAGCCGGCCAAAAAGGGTAACCGCCCCAAACCCTTATCAAATTAGATATGCATATAATGTTCCTGATTATGCTTAAATTCAAAACAAATCCTACTCTCCTATATACTTTACGTACGACAGAGGAAACCCCACCCCCTTGTATTGCTATGACAGAAACCCCCTTGTGCCGAAGCCCTTTCCCTTAGAGGTTGTTCACCGTGCCAAGTTCTATACATTGTCTGATTAGCCTTAGCATCTTAATTTTCGGTTAGTGGATTACTCTCTTTAATTGATTTGATCCCCTATCATAGTCGATTCTTGAATGAGTAATGATTTATGTGTTATATGTGATTCCATGGATAATTAGTGAGTAGTATACTGCATGTGACCTTTTGAGTATATATATATAGTGAGGAATCTGTTTACTAATATAAAACTGATGTGAGCATGAAATTGATAAATTGATAATTGTCATACAAGATTAATGGTTCCTGTAGAATTGTATGTGCATGTTTTCCTTAAATTCATAAACTGAACTTTAGGATAAGTGGGCCAAAACATTAATATACATGGACTCAATTAAACTGAACTTTAGGTAGTGGATCGGAACAGGTTGTAGTATGGTAGCTGGGCTTCATGTGTTATTTTTGGGCTGTGGATTCATATGTGAATTGTTTAGATGAGTTGGTACCAAAACGGTTGCACATGTGGGCCGGAGTGTTCTTGTATAATGGGCCCAGGTTGCCTTTTATAGTCATAATACCAATAGTGGAATAATCTGAATGTTTTCCTATGTGTTTTTTTATATATGGATAACTTCTTGGAAAATGCTTGTTGGGATGTTAACGGGTACACCTATATTGCAAGGGAATTATGTGTGTTGGATCACAAATAGTCACACCAATGCACTCGCATTTGAGTTAAGGGTCGTACACTTATAATGGATCATGTTGATTTGGACCACCTACATAAACTACTGGTGATTGAACTCGCACTGTGAACTTGTATGAACTGTGATGCCATATGTGCTATGTGATGATCAACATGTGTTTTCAACTTGATGGAATAAGTAAAAATTCGTGCATAAGTCTGATTGATAATAATAACCATGTTAGGATTGGTTTGAGCAAATTGGTCACGTAGCTAATCTAACCGAGCAACCAAAGGTGAGTTCACTGCTTTTTCTCAAGCATGCATCCCGGGGAGGGATATCGGGTAACGTTCCGGGGAGGAACGCTAGTTTATTGGGATGTTTGTTATTGTACTCAGTATCTATCTCGTAAGACCCCTTACATCTACCGACAGTTGCCGAGGAGGCAACGAGGTTATTAGTTGATAGCGCTATTAGGTTTGGCACCCTCACACCGTACCGGGGAGGACGGTCATGAACTAATTTCCTTAAAGCATGACCAATGTTTTGATAGAGACATTGGGGTTGGGCAATCACATATCTTGTAGCTATTCGGTAATCGAGTAATAACAACATCAAAACAACGAAACATCAAATCAACAAATCATCTTATTAAACTGTTTTACACATGTGACTGGTAACTAAACTCGGTAACAAAACTTTGAACTCGCCAGTGTAGTCTGACACACTTGTTTGCATGCTTGTAGGTCGTTAGCTGAGATATTTTGGGACTTGCTATCTGGAGCAGCTGGAGTGGGCATGGTCTTGCTGGACGTATTTATTTTATTGGTTTATTGATACATTACTTTGGTTTTAAAACTGGTTAACTTTGCTTCCGCTGATACTTTGGTTTTCATTAAAACTTACAGACAGTGTTTTATTTACAATCAAGTACTTTATCTTTTAATTGAATGCGTTTGATATAATTAGTGGCTCGTTGTTGGATTCATCGCACTCCTAATAGGGACATACCCTAGGTGGGAATTTGGGGGTGTGACAGTTTGGTATCAGAGCCACTGGTTATAGTGAACTTGGTTTTAAAACGTTTTTATAAAACCAGACTATAACCGAACAGATCCGAAATCGACCATGACACTCAGCTCCAGACTGCAAGGTTCGACTCTTGTTTACTATTGCACAGTACCTCTAGTATTTGCTATTAGATAACATCACATGTGAATGCACACTTGGCACAACAGTATGAACATATATGATAACAACCCACGTTACGTGTTTTGAGAGTGCGACTCTTCTTCAACTTACATGATCTATGTTGTGGTGTCACCTGTTTTATTGTTTGAATTCGGGGAACCTTTTTGCGCGAGTTAAGAGGCACTGAGATAAGCATGCAAATTGCCTTATTATTATGGGTGCACACATAATAATAATGTGGGGTGCATGTGAGTCCCAGTGAGGCTTAACGAGTGTGAGAGGGGTTCCGCTCTGTTAATTGATGTTATGTTAGAACTCAGCAGTCTATAGGAGTCATAGCAGTGATTGTCTCCTACACGAACATGATCTTTTCACCCCTTTCCGAATCCTTACGAATCTCAATGCTATCGAGTATCACCTGATCACACATCTGAACGCCAAGCGAACTGTGTAGAATGTTAGGTGCTAGTACGAACGTCCCTGAGTTGGATGGCTCAGCGTCAAATGATTGGACTATACTTTCCTCACTTATCTTTGTTTGCTGGAACTTAGCGTGTTGACGCCTTGGATCCCGAAGTGCGATCACTTCTGCAACACTCTCGCGACATACTGTGTATTACTCAGTCAACTTGCAAGAATGATGGACTAGAGGGTAAACGTAGTACCTTACCGACTTCAGAATTTGAACGACCCTAGTTACCGGCAACGAACAACAGCGATTTGACTCTAATCGAATCCTTAACCCCAGCCAGCGAGTCATGGGAGTCGACTCTTACGAACCAATCGGGACAAAATCGATGACGATTGACTGTAGAGCGTACTGTGTAACCGCCCGTACCATGAGTAGTGCCTTAGGACGTGGCACGGAATGTGAAAAGATGGACCTTGTTGGTGAAAGGACGCAGGACACCGTTACAGGCAACGATATTAGAGGCAACATTCGCGACAACATTAAGGTACTCGTGATCGTAGCTTACAGTATGGAAATAAAGGTGACCTCGACAAGGATTGACTGTGTTAAGTCAAGGTGACGACAACCAAGGGAACGACGGCAGTACTGGAAATTCTCGTGACAAAAACAACACTGGAAATGAAGCTCATGGAAGGACATTTAGTATTGGCATAGGCTATACCAGGCATAATGGCAACATGATAGCTTGGATGGGTAGCTATTCGCTTCGTCTATGTTCTGTTTAACCTTAATGCTTCTTGAAACCGAACCTGTTGTGGAATCGGCTGTTGGCAAGTCAATTGAAACTTCATATGTTCGTTGGGATGCAAACTCGACCTTGTGGGACAGGTGTTCGACATCGACCTTCCTTCCACTACCCTTGATGGTTGCAATACAGTAGTTAGTGTGGATTGGTTACCCAGAGATCACGCAGATACACCTGTGAGGAGAAAAGTTTGTGTGGAGAATCGTTATTTGTTCTAAAGCGTCAGAGTGGTGCAACGGTTAGCGCCATTTCAGCTATGAAGGCCAGAAGTGTCTACGGAGGGATTACTCCGCTATACTAGCAACCGTTACTGATGTTAGGGCTAAGGAAAACAGAGGATCGAGGATCCACCAATAATTCGTGATTCCTTTCGGTGTGCTACCCAAGGAACTTTCGGGCTTACTTCCACAACTGTTAGGCGAAATCTCAGTCTAATCTCGCGGCAGAGGCAGCCCTGACTACATGCACTCTTACCGTCTTACACCAGGAGGGTTGCAAGAGCTGTCTAATCAACTGTAGCAACTGTTGGACAAGAGTTTTGTCGGACCTAGCTTTTCACTTTGGGGAGCCCCGGTTATATCCGTGAAGATAAGCCTTTTCGTATGTGTACTGATTTTCAAGAACTCAATAAGGTGACAGTTGAGAACCGTTTGCCACGACCATATATTGACAACCTGACGACCAGTTGCGGGGGTCGAGCTTCAATTCGAGGATTGAATAACAAACGAGCTATTGTCAGAAGGTAGTCTAAGGGGAGAATGTGCCTGCAACAGCATACCAAGCGCAGTGCGGCCATTTCGACGTTGTATTCCAAGACTTTTGAGCTAATCATCACACCAGCAGCTGTATGGATCACATGAATCGACCATGCTTATTGAAGACATGTTGAATCATTTCCAGGAGAAAGGAACATCATGGGCAGCTTTGTATCTTATTTGAGAGCTCCTGAAGGGGGAGCCACACCGCGCGAAGTCTTGATAAATGTAACTTCTGGATGCGAGGGATACTTTTTTGGTTATATAATCAACGAAGTGGGAATACATGTGGATCTCGCTAAGACCCGTTTTGGTTAGAAACTGATCGACACCAGAGATCCCTTCGAGGATGCAGCAATTTCTTGGTCTCACTAGATGCTATCGCAGATTCATCACAGGATTCACGAAGATCGCGCAGCTTAAATCTCCTTAGCACAGCAGGGTGCTGTGTTCATGGAAGACAAAACAGGAGGACGTCCTTTCAGCTTTTGAACCTCAACTCTGCAATACCCTGAGCATCGTCTTTACCTGAGGGTACGGGTGATCTAGTGGTATACCATGATGGTCTGAATCAGAGTACCAGTTACACACCGATGCAACACAAGAATGTGATGGTTTACGTGGTGGCATAACCAGAGGAATTGCACGACTCACAACCTGCAGTAGAAGCAGTGGTCTTTGGATTTAAGTTGGAGGCATTACTTGGACAGTACCAGAGCACTGCTTGGACCGATCACAAGAGCCTCCCGTGTACTTGCAATTCAGAAAAGCTAACTCAGTTAATGACATCGCTGGATGGAATTTTGGACGGTTATGACTGTAAAACTTGAATGTACACGAGCTTTGCAGCTCACTATCGACTCTAACCTACCTGATCAGACTTGCTCTGACCAAACTAGAGAACTGAAGAGAGAGAAATTCCAAGTTAAACCCATGTGGGGCATGGGGAAGCAACTATGGCAGGTCGGACGGTACTTGCTACTTTATGGAACAAATATGGATTCTACTGTGCAGCCATCCGAGGGAACTTGTGTTGAGCGAAGCACACCAGCCTCGATATGCTGGTCATTTGGATTTGATGGAATATGTTAGGATCGGAGGATCTTGTACTGGTGACCGGGCATGAAGGCCCACCTAGCTATGTATGTGAATGATGTTTGACTTGTGGGAAAGTCAAGGAGAAGAATCAGCAACTAGAAACACACATATGGAAATGGGAACAGACTGCCATGGATTCTGTCACTAGTCTACTCGCAACTCGAAATGAAAACAATATCACCTGGGTGATCGTTGATTGTTTCACGTTACCAGCACACTATCTCGCAATCAAGGAAACTGACGAGTCTTCACAGCTGTGAATGTTCCTCTGAGAGAGGCGTTTTTAGGCACGAGGTGCCAACTTCTGCTACCTTTGATTTTGAGTTATACCTGATTTATGACAGTCAATACACGACACCCTTGGCTTACATCAAGACATGAGCATTACTTATCACTGTAGGACAACCGAGCAGAGTAACGAACCATCAGGACACATGAAGACATGCTGCGAGCATGTGCGTGACCGACTTTAGTAAACATTTGGGAAGGACACTTATCTTTGGGAGAGCTCTACTGCAGCTGTTACCATATTAGTATGCATACAGCTCTGTTTGACGGCATGGACAGTAACGCTAATCTCTTTGTTGGATTAAGGTGGGTGACAACCTAATCACAGATCCAGGACTTGTACACAAAACTCTTAAAAATTGCTGGGATCAGAAATTGTTTGACGGCAACGCGAGACTATCACGAAAGCTGATAAGCTTAGGAGACGCTGGGAGTTACCGGCAGGCGAACGTGTCATAATTGGAAGTCACACCCTGGGAGGGTGCGGTGCGGTTTGGGAAATGCGACAAGCTTAATCCACGCTACGACGGACCATTTAAAGATCCTGGAGCAAATCGGTAAAGTGACTTACAAGCTTGAGTTACCTGCTGAGTTGGGTAACTTTCATGATGTATTTCATGTTTCGCAATTGAAGAAGTGTCTGTCTGATGAGACACTGATTGTGCCATTTCAAGAGTTGCAGATTGACGACAAGTTGCAGTTTGTTGAAGAACCTATAGAGATCATGGACCGGGAGGTCAAGGAGCGTAAACATAGCCGTATCACGATTGTGAGAGTTCGTTGGAACTCAAGACGAGGACCAGAGTTCACGTGGGAGCGTGAGGACTAGATGAAGCTTAAATATCATCAACTATTTCCTGATGATCAATCCAAAGCTGGTAAGGATGGTGAATTTCGGGACGAAATTCATTTTCAAGTTGGGGATGATGTGGCACCTGAGCAAAATCCGCAACAATCTTGATTTATCACTTCACTTCTCTGAGCTTACTTGTCAAATTTCGGGACGAAATTTCTTTCAAGTTGGGGATAATGTGACAACCCGAACCTTCGAGGTCAGTGACGTTAATCTGCTCCGTTACAATTTCGTTAAACTTAAACGTAACACGTAATAATTCTGTTAATTAGCTTACACCGATGTTTTGGGCCGCTTTTATCTCTAACTAATTTGAGTCGCGAATTATGAGCTTTTATATATATGCCGAATGTATGTTTGGGTCGTCCCCGAAACCTGTAAAGCCCATAGGAGTTCCTAGAGTGTGTTGATAGCCATAGTGAGTGGGCCTAAGCCCATCTCGGATACCCGTAGATCCGTCTTCTAGACCTTTGCAAATTATAGTACATATTAGAAGCAAATTATAATACATATTAGAGTATTAGATCTTTAATTGGTACTTGGGCTTGAGCCCATTATCAGCCGGCCAAAAAGGGTAACCGCTCCAAACCCTTATCAAATAAGATATGCATATAATGTTCCTGATTATGCTTAAATTCAAAACAAATCCTACTCTCCTATATACATTACGTACGACAGAGGAAACCCCACCCCCTTGTATTGCTATGACAGAAACCCCCTTGTGCCGAAGCCCTTTCCCTTAGAGGTTGTTCACCGTGCCAAGTTCTATACATTGTCTTATTAGCCTTAGCATCTTAATTTTCGGTTAGTGGATTACTCTCTTTAATTGATTTGATCCCCTATCATAGTCGATTCTTGAATGAGTAATGATTTATGTGTTATATGTGATTCCATGGATAATTAGTGAGTAGTATACTGCATGTGACCTTTTGAGTATATATATATAGTGAGGAATCTGTTTACTAATATAAAACTGATGTGAGCATGAAATTTATAAATTGATAATTGTCATACAAGATTAATGGTTCCTGTAGAATTGTATGTGCATGTTTTCCTTAAATTCATAAACTGAACTTTAGGATAAGTGGGCCAAAACATTAATATACATGGACTCAATTAAACTGAACTTTAGGTAGTGGATCGGAACAGGTTGTAGTATGGTAGCTGGGCTTCATGTGTTATTTTTGGGCTGTGGATTCATATGTGAATTGTTTAGATGAGTTGGTACCAAAACGGTTGCACATGTGGGCCGGAGTGTTCTTGTATAATGGGCCCAGGTTGTCTTTTATAGTCATGATACCAATAGTGGAATAATCTGAATGTTTTCCTATGTGTTTTTTTGTATATGGATAACTTCTTGGAAAATGCTTGTTGGGATGTTAACGGGTACACCTATATTGCAAGGGAATTATGTGTGTTGGATCACAAATAGTCACACCAATGCACTCGCATTTGAGTTAAGGGTCGTACACTTATAATGGGTCATGTTGATTTGGACCACCTACATAAACTACTGGTGATTGAACTCGCACTGTGAACTTGTATGAACTGTGATGCCATATGTGCTATGTGATGATCAACATGTGTTTTCAACTTGATGGAATAAGTAAAAATCCGTGCATAAGTCTGATTGATAATAATAACCATGTTAGGATTTGTTTGAGCAAATTGATCACGTAGCTAATCTAACCGAGCAACCAAAGGTGAGTTCACTGCTTTTTCTCAAGCATGCATACCGGGGAGGGATATCGGGTAACGTTCCGGGGAGGAACGCGTGTTTATTGGGATGTTTGTTATTGTACTCAGTATCTATCTCGTAAGACCCCTTACATCTACCGACAGTTGCCGAGGAGGCAAGGAGGTTATTAGTTGATAGCGCTATTAGGTTTGGCACCCTCACACCATACCGGGTAGGACGGTCGTGAACTAATTTCCTTAAAGCATGACCAATGTTTTGATAGAGACATTGGGGTTGGGCAATCACATATCTTGTAGCTATTCGGATTTACGTGCTTATTTTACCAACAACTGGCAAGTTGATGTGTTGGTCTCGCGTGCTTGGACATCGTTCAACCCTAAAACAAATCGTATCCTTTCGTTTGATATGATTCTATCTGATGCACAAGTAAGTATTTCTTTGTAATGCAATATTGTTTAGTTTTTGATTTTACATTGGTAATTATCTAATCTTAAAATGTATATGTTTTTTCAGGGTTCATCTATTCATGCAAAGATTCCATCTAACTTGCTGAGGTTATTTCAGAATGCGTTTAAAGAGGGATGTGTTTACAGGATTCGTAAGTTTGTTGTTCATAAGTATAGTACCATGTATCGTCCATTACGGTGCGATATTTTCATTCAGTTCTTGTATTCAACAAGTATTACTACTTGTCCGATGCATCCGTCTGTCTTCAGACGATATGTGTTTGATTTTCTTCCATTCAATCTGTTAGCAGATCGTGTTAATGATGACAAATATCTTACAGGTATGTATGCATTTTATTCTGTTAGTTTTTTATTCTTCAAGTTTTCTAATGTTATATATATATGTGTGTGTGTGTGTGTGTGTGTAGATGTTATTGGCGTTCTTAGGGAATGGGGCTCTGTTCAATATCAATTGGAATCTGTTTCATCTTACAATCCTAGTGTACGAAACATTGTTATCTCTAACACCAAGTATGTTAGTGTTGTCTATATTAATTCTTTCGTCTATATTGTTTATTTTTACTATCTCATTCTTAAATATATATAATTCAGTGATATGAAGGTGAATGTTTCATTATGGGGACACTTGGTGAATCAGTTTAGCGATGGTTATATTCGAAGAATTAAAAAAAATACAGTTGTTATTATTTTGTCATCTTGCAAAGTTCGATCTTACAAGGGTATGGTGTTATGTATAGGATATGTTGCATTGTTAATTAATTATTTATAACTTATGTTTAAATGTTTGTATTGAATTAGGTTCTACAAGTTTAATGACAACTGTGGCGACTCAAACTTACTTGAATCTTTCTATACCTGAAATTGATGCCTACAGGATTATGTAATTATGTGATTTGGCATGTTTTATTAGATGCATTATTATTTTATGTTTTATATACGTTGTATTTTTTGTTTTCAGTGAGTCTCCTCAAATTACTATCAATGAAGACAATGCAGCCACCTTTCAAATTACGAGTATTGCAATCATATACAGCCTTCTTACGACAGGAGATGTGGCTGAGGTATTGTATTGCTAATACACCCAAATAAATTATTTTTTGTTAGTTTTTTACTTTTAATCATTAGTTTTTGACTTTAAATCATGTACAGGGAACAATTTTCAACATTGATGCAAACATAAGTGGTGTGGAAATGCATAGTGATTGGAAATATGTTAAGTGTAACAAATGTCGTAAGAAGGCGTCAATGGTTGACGGTTACTATTTGTGTTGGAACTGTGAAGAAGATGTTGTCAATCCTCATTATGTGTAAGTTTTTTTAATATTTTATTTGTTGTTTGTTTTTCGTTTTATTAATCGTTTCTGTTTTGCAGATACAAATTGGAACTTTGTGTTACTAATGGTACCAATGATGAGATGACATGTGTTGTTTTTAATGAAGCTGCAGTATCTCTACTTAAAATATCTGCTGATGAGTTAGTTAATAAGTCTTTGTCAGAGGTTTATTTTACATTTCCTTTTACAATTATTAGTTGTTGAATTTTTTGCATGATTAGTATATATTAGTTTGTTCAGTTGTGTTGATAGCTTATTATGTTTTTTGTAGGGTGTTGATGATCCAAATTGGATAGAATCGTATTTGAATGAAAATTTATGTTCTCGAAGGGTTATTTTTGTTATTAAGATCGATCCCTATAATTTAGCGCCTAAATTTTCCAACCGTTTTACTGTTTCTAAATACCTCGGAGATGATATCAATGCGCTTATACAGCCTAGGTCTATATCTACTACTGCTGACACTGCCAATCCTCCATCAGCTGGTGTTCTTCAAATTGATGAGGAAACCGAAATGTGTGCAAAGATCAAAGATGTTGAATGGGAGATGGCTGATGAAGTATTTAGCTCATTAGTTGATAATGCTGTTACACCATCAAAGCAATCATTGGTAACTCTTTATGTTTTTTGTTTTTTATTTTCAATATGTATTTGTGGTTTGGTTTTTTGTGAGTTTCAAACTTTTAATTGTTTTCATGACTGTATTAACTTTGTAATATATGTTACTGTTACTATTATTTTAATATTACTTAATATGGTTAATTAGAGTTAGTTTAATTATTGGTTTGTTTTCTTAGGTTATTGTTGGTAATGGGCGAGATGCTAGCCTTACCCAAAGTGTTGTACAGGTAAATGATTTGTTTTATTTGGGTTTAAGTGACTTTACCTTAGTAAGTTGGTTTGTTTGATAATAGTAACATTACTCCGTAGATGATATCAATGTGCTTACACAGCCTAGGTCTATATCTACATCTGTTGATGCTGCCACTCCTCCATCAGCTGGTATTCTTCAAATTGATGAAGAAACTGAAATGTGTGCAAAGATCAAAGATGTTGAATGAGAGATAGCTGATGAAGTGTTTAGCTCAGTAGTTGATAATTCTGTTACACCGTCAACGCAGTCATCGGTAACTCTTTATGTATTTTGTTTTTTATTTTCAATATGTGTTTGCAGTTTGGTTTTTTGTGAGTTTCAAACTTTTAATTATTTTCATGACTTTATTAACTTTGTAATATAAGTTACTGTTACTTGATTAATGGTTCGTATGTTACGTTTAGATTATTGGAGATAACAAGACAGCTGGCAACCATTTGCAATCTGAAGTACAGGTTAAGTGTATTTTTCTTTAAACTTTATAGTATTAGTTAGCTGGAAATTGATTTTGATGTTATATATAGGTTATTATTGATACGGAGGTAAATGATTGCCTTACTAAAGCGAGACTTCAGGTAAATGATTCTTTTATTTGGATGTGTATTATTATGTACTTTGAATGTAATGTTGGTTGTTTTGTTATGGCAGGATATTGGTAATGATAAGAAGCATGATGACAGTTTTGGTCAATCTACGATGGAGGTGAATAAATCGATTTATTTTTATGTTATTATGTTGGTTATTTTTTTATGTACTTTGAATGTAATATTGGCTGTTTTGTTATGGCAGGATATTGGTAATGATAAGAAGCATGATGACAGTGTTGGTCAATCTGTGATGAAGGTGAATAAATTGTTTTATTTTTATCTTATTACGTTGGTTATTTTTTTAGTGTAACATGTTGGTTTGTTGCATTTAGGGTATTGTTGGTATTGAGCAATATGAGGGCTCTGCCAGACAAATCAATAAAGAGGTAATTGGGTTTTTGTATATCATTTTAATAATTTAGAAATTATAGAAGTGTTTCATGTTGTCTATGTTTCATGTAGGGTGCTATTTAATATGATCAAATGACTGATTCTAACAAAAGTCATATAGGAGTGCAAGATGCTGTCAACAATATGTCTAATTCAACGGTTGGTGGTTCTATGGTTGTTAAACAAATTGGAGGGAACTACAAGAAGAGACTTAGGAATAATTCGGAGAAGGTGAAACGCGTTAAGAAGTAGTTCGTTTCCGTCGTTGTCTGTTCACATTCCATAAACGGTTTATGCTTATGTTTTTTTTTTTTTTTAATGCAGTTAGTATGTTTGTGTGTTCAAGTAATTTGTTAACTTTATGTTTGTACCTTGTAATGCCGTTTTCGTGATTGCGAAATGTTTTGTTTTCTTTGTTTTTTTTTTTTTTGGTATTTACTTTCAAAGCTTTTGACTGGTGTATTTTGTGTGACTATTATTTGTATTAGGCTGTTATTAATGTTCATAGATGTCAATTTGTGTGTAGATAATAGTTAATTACTTTTGTAATAGAGAAATTTATATTAGATTAATATTTAACAAATATAACATATAACAAAAATGCGGTATTTATGGTAATGTTTCCCAAAACCACATTGTTATTATTAACACAATGGCAATAACACAATGGTATACGTTAAATACAATTCTTTTGTAATATCAACAGGCATTTGTAAATTAACAAATACGTTTCATCTACTGTCTTATATTTATTGATATTTTACACGTAAAATAATCAACCTAAATATTGTAGAGCAATCTTACACAAGTTATGTAAGAAAATAAACGTTTATTAACTATAGCTGTGTTAATACTTTGCAATCAGTTAGTATACATACTTCTATATGTTACTTGATCATGTGTTTTGTAATATGTTACTTTATGTAATACATCTAAATTCTAAGCAAAACAAATAAAATTTTTGGTAAAATGGTAAAATAGAGTCATTAGGTAAATTTGTTATAAGACAGTGTCAATATTTAAATATGTTATTACATTAAGTAGATAGGATACACTTGTAGAAGGTCAAATACATGAGCGATCAAAAAAATAAAAGTAATCATTAAACGTTTCTAATAGTTCTTTATTATAGTAACCCTTTCGTTCTTCGTCTTCATGTACTGCGACAAGGTATCCTTGAGTTCTTCTAACGAAACTGCTATGTTTTTCTTTATATGTAACTGTTTATCAAGATATTGTATAATCTTTATTTGATCTTCGTTCTGTAGCCCATTCGAAATATACTGCACAACGTTGTAGTTCATGTCAGTATTGTTTCTCTCTACATCTGCAGTGGCGTTGTTATGCATTCTCTGTAGTTTTCGTAAGATTTCTGAATCCTTTTGATCCTCTACAAAGTGTGCAGTGGTTATAATTTTCTTGGCCTCTGTTGTGTCTCCGAAATGGTAGTGTGATCCAGGCATGATTGTAGTTGTGTTGAATGTAGAGATGTTTCGAGTTAGTGTTAAAAGATAGGTGATGTGTTATGGACTTATGGGTTAGTTTATTTTATAGGTGGTCAGGGGTAGGGAATTGAATAGACGGTAAAGCGATCGGATTATTCCGTTCAAAAAAAAAAGCGATTGGATTATTATGTTATAATTACAAAGGTTATTAATATTTTTTGTTGATTCATGCGTAATAAAGCATGTATCAGTTTAAGTTTCCCGTGTTAACTGAATGGGTTTGTGTGTGTAGTAATAACTGTGTGTAAACGTGTGTCTCTTCAGTTATTCGCATCGTTTCCCCAAGCAGTTTCTACATTATGTAACCGTTCCTGCCATTAACCGTTTAGTGTACCCAGATCCAGGTTTATCTAAGTTTACTAACTTTTAAATTGTTTCATAATTTATAAAAAAAAACCAAACGTGTGTTGGTTGTGTACGAATATGTTATACAATTGTGTTTTTGTCATTGTGTTTTTATGTCATTATTTTTGTGTATGTGTGTGTGTCATATATTACATGTGCAGCTTCACCTTTTAAAAACATCAATCCTTTACAAGTCATTCATTTCACCAAACACTTGACATCTTCAATGAAAAAGGATTCTTTGAAAAGGTCAATCTTGAAACATTTGCCTTCTTGCTGGCTTTCTACCATCTCATCAACAAGTCATGCACCTTGGGGTACTAAAAAGACAGAAAGTTGGGTAGATGTCTTGTAAGAGGGGCTTCTGCAGTTCAGTGACAACAAGTTTGAAAAACTTGTGCCGCACTCAAAGAACATAGCATATGCTAGGAGAATGGTTGTCAAGATGTACCATACACAAACAAGTACAGATACCAAGAGTGTGAAAAGCTTACATCAGGGGGATATCAATTCCTAGGCAATAAGCTTAGTGTTTTGACAGTACACATGCAGCAGATGTTTTCTCAACCACTGATTGAAGAATATTATGATGCTGCTGCTATTGCTGTAAAGTCCAACTGATAGAAAATTAGCTGAAATATATCAACAAAGATTCAATATCTCATTAATTCACCATCAGACATCACTGTTTTTGTTCAAACATCTGTTCTGTTAATACTGTCCACTGCTGAAAGTCAACCCTTCTCCTCTCATTTCCTTGGTAATCACTGTTGTTCAAAATCAGTGTTTTAACCCACTGATGGCTGTCCACTGATAGCTTAGAATCACCCACTGTTTCCAGTATAACCGTTTGCAACCACTGATCTTGCTTCATCAGTGGTTTCATAAATCAATTGTCTTCCATTATTCATTCCTTCACCAAGGGTTGGCACGTGGACTTTTGTAATCGTTGCCACGTCAGCATTCACTTTTTCCCTTTATAAAACCTTGATCAAAACCCCCCAAACAGGGTTTTTAATGAGAAACATGTGTTTACGAAAACTATTTTCCCTTAGATTGTGTTTACAAAGTTTGATTCCACTTCCGCTGCATTTAATCTCATTTTACTTTCGTTCATTTCTTCAATTATGACAAACAAACTCAATCATAAGAAACTCAGATCCTAACAAAAATAAAAGTAAACGTGAAGTCTCTGTGTTGTGTGTAATCATATATGTTATACAATTGTGTTTTTTGTCATTGTGTTTTTTATTTTTGTACTTTTTAAGTAGTTTGTATGTTATGTATACCATTCTTTTTAAGTAGATTTGTGTTACTTATCATAAACGGACTGTACGGATGAAATTATCATGGCAATCTGAATTTAAATATTAAAAAAAAAACCAACGCATTGTACTACAAACATAAAAAAAGGGGGATCGAAAAGTGAATGTAAGATATATGTTTTTCGGGTTTTCAATATAAACTGAAACTCTATTGCTGTAACACTTCTGCTTGCTGGAGTTTCGTAACCAATAGCCTCGAATTCGTTTTAGACCAGTTGAAAAAGCAATCATCACCTAAGGAAATATGTTCAGCTTGAAATATATGTTTCCATCCAACAACACTGTACCTATGGTAGAAAAAATATGAAAAATTTTGTTAGTGATATATACACATTGGGTAAAAGAGAAATAATAACTAAGATAATAAATTGATTGACAAACCTTATTTGACCATCAATGTTGTGTGTACGAAGATTCGTAACCCAAATATTTCCTTTAACAACTTTGATCTTTACTTCAGAAAACTCATTTAAACCAGTTAAGTCAGTAATTAACTTGGGAAGGATCTACATTTTGTAAAAATGTTAAAAATATGTAAATGTTATTAAATGAAAAACACTAAAAAACAAAAAAAAATTAACATAAAACAGGATTGTATAATACCAATTGATGAGTTACTGTCATTGCAAAAAAAGGATAGTTAGGATCGTCACTAACTTGTCGATAACCTTCCACATTGCTAATATGTTCATATTCTGGCTCAATCAAAGGAGTGCTGTTTAACAAAACTTGACGACCATCTTTATTGAATATGATAATATTAATATGATTCACGTCCTTTTTTTGAAAACACAGAATATCCCCAGGATTTAACCTTAGATCTTCAATAAATTTAAACCAACCATCAGCAATACAATAATTTGGCCCAATCTTTCTAATACGGACTTCCCATTGATGATACTCGGATACAATAAGTATAACCATGTTATCCGGTAAACGATAATCATAATGTTTTGAAATAAAAGTATCTGGTAGAACCTGTAAAAAAATAATTATTACAATTTTATGCGTATTATGTTTTTTTAATAAATCGTAATAACAAAAAATAAAAAATAAAATGTATAACAAAATTACGTACCGTTGGACTTTGTATAGGATTTTGAATAATTTTACAAAACGATTTTCCAAACTCTTTATTTGGATCATGAGAGAAGAGGTTGAACTTGAAAGTATGATCACCAAGATAGTTGAAAATCATGAAGAAAGATTCATGGCCGAAGTAGTTTAAAACCTCACACCATTCATCCGTAAAGTAGAATACATCTTTTATTAATTTGATAACAACAGACCATGAATGCGTTTCATCAAATTTAAGAATAACAGTTGAAGATTCTAACTTATTCATCCATATAAATCTACTCATACATATAGGTATAGCCTGAAAACCAAAAAACAAAAGGCAAATTTCTTTTGAATAAAGGATGAAACAATAGGAATCGTTACTTTAAACAAATAATTCGGAAAGGTATGTACCTATTGAAGGGATAGCGGATCAAGTATAGTTATGATAAAATTCGGACCATGACGATACATGTTAACCCAAACACGAAAAATCAGAAAGAAGACTAACAATCAAATAGTACTTGCAACACATACAATGAAACAAAATATTTCGAGTATGTATTTATAAGAGAAAGTTGCCATATTATACTTAAAAATACGATTGAATCAAAAGTTGTTATTACTATTTATGTAAATTATTATTCAACTGAATATTGGCCAAAAAATAAAATTAATGTAAATGTGTACTAAAAATTTAACCGATTTAAAAAATTTCGATAGTTATCTATTTAATAACTACCTACTACTCGTAATTGTAGGAGCTCTAATATACGTGTGTTAACTACTGCTTGTGATAATATTTGTTGGACTTTCATCTTCTTAGGAATCTCTTTTCATATTTGTTGTATTGATTGTCAAAGTGTTTGTTATTTAACCTACATTGACAATGATTGTGAAGTTTCTTCCGTCACTGCTGATACTGATGAATATAATCCCAAGACTTCCGTCAAAAGTTGTTACACATTGCAAGGTTGTGTGTAAAGATTGGTTAGTCTATCTTTCAACACCTGAGTTTGCTATGAATCATTGTCGTTTCATGCGCAGATTAGGTGATCATAAGATAATTGCCGTTAACCGATTATTGTGTGATATTCGTTATGTGGATAATGAATCCCCTAAATGTTTCTTAGGTAATAAAGTTCACATTCCCTTCACCGCTCATCCATGCAATATTTTATTTCTAGCAAGTTTGGATGGGATGGTATGTGTTTGCCTAATCAATACTGGTGAATTGGCAGTTTGGAATCCATTAACTCGTGTGTTCAATGTGCTATCAAATTCTAATTCACAGGGTTTTTTTTAATCTGAATCAGGATAGTCTTGGGTTTTGCGTCAGGTCTTCTGGTGATTACAATATTGTGCATATTAAACGGACACATATGATGTTAGCTGTTAACATTTATTCTCTCAGTGAAGGGTCATGGTCAACTCCAATGTTCTCAAACTATAGTCTGTTTAATGTTGACGTCTATAGTTGGTCTGTAGGCACGTTTTGTGCAAATTGTTTGTATTTCGTATTGACCAGGTTGTGGTGTGTGGGTAACGCATGTGTACTTCGTTTAGATGTTGATAGCAGGGTAATTTCTGATGTTGGATTCCCAGATACAATGGATTTGGAAGCTACAGGTCACTTGGTTAGTATTCGAGATCAACTCCATATGTTGGTTAGTATCGTATTCTATAGTGTGAATATGGAATTGTGGAAACTTGAAAATGAAAAGTGGTCAAAAGTATTTTTTTTGTCCACCTGCTATTTCTATGTCATTGATGATTGGGTCGTCTGTGCACTATATCAACAGAAATAAGAAGTTCATTATAGTTCAAGAATGGGGTAATATTACTGATGTAACTGTAGAGGCAGAGGAAATGCATGTTTTTTTGCCTATCATCTTTACTCAAGGTGTGAATGGATCTATTTATTTTGAAACTACAATTTCACCAAATGTTTAGTTATGCTATTTTATGTAGTTCTTTTTTTGTTCTTCGTTGTTTTGATCAGTTAGTAATTGATGCTTGTGGTTGTTTTTATGTGTGGTATAGTTTGTCACAATGAGATTGAATCTTTATGAATTAATGTTAGTGCAAACGTCTGTAGCTTCCGTCAGCATGTAGTCATGTTTTGTATATTTGTGTCTTTGTAAACAGTTATGTAATGTATGTGTGTAGATAGAATGACAACTCAGGAAACGGGGCATAAATGTAAAGTGTTGACTTTTGTTGACTGGTGTCATCCGATCGGATTGCCATCCGATCGGATAGGAGTCATCCGACCGGACAGCATGTTATCCGCTCGGACAGGATGTCATCTGATCGGATAGCTTGTTATCTAAACGGACAACACTCACCTATTCCTGAGTTGCCTATAAATACCTAGTCTGGGTATTACTTTTGAGACTTTTGACTCGAGCAAGAACCTGACCAGTGTCTGTCTTCTACTGGAACTTTGTACTTTCATAACAACTAATAGAAAGAACAGACTGTGTTTAATCGTTGAATTCTGTGTTGATCATCTGAGATTTGTCATAATGGATTCCGCACATTAGACAAAGTCGATTCATCTTGTTCCTTTCGATTAGATCCTGTGAAAAGGGACCTTCAAGTGGTAATAGAGCATCCAGGGAGCTGAATCGAGATCAACGACACCGAATTCACCGGAATTTCGAGATCAACGACACCCGAATTCACCGGAATTTCGAGATCAACGACACCGAATTCACCGGAATTCGAGATTATTCTGCCGATCAGAGTCAAATTTCACCGGAGATTTGACATATTTCTTCTTTTTCTACTCATTTCTTGCATTATTTCTCAATTTGTCACCTTAATATCAGAAAAACTTAAAATTGAAAGTGAATCCATGGTTAAAAATTGATAAAATCGATCTCATTTGTTTCGCAACCAATCAAAGTATAATCCTACTAAGTTTCATAATCAAATTCAACCTAAAACGAGATCAAATTCATCAAAAACCATGTTTAGATGTTCATGTGTGCTGACGTCATCCACTCGCTCGGACAGCTGTCCGAACGGATTGGAATAGTTAGTATCTGCTAGTTGCTTGCTGACATCATCAGTTACTCGCTCGGATTACTATCCGAGTGATGTGATTCAGTTTGTTTAAGAACATTTGCTTACGTCATCATCTCACCCGATCGGATAGCAATCCGATTGGATAGGATTTGAAAGTTCTTAATCTCATTTACACTTCTAACCTGTCATCCGGTCGGATTACCATCCGAGCGGTGAAAGGTTAAAAGGTCAACTTTTCAAAAGTCAAACTTGTCACTCGAACAAACGACCATCTGAGCGGATCACCATCCGGTCGGATAGCCTGTGTCATTCGTTCAGATAGCGTATCGATCGGATCACCATCCGATCCAAGTGCTTTATTTCAAAATTTTTGAAATTTAAAATTCGTCTAAGAGTTTGATAATTGTTTCAGGTACTTAAAAATGGAAGAATTCATGAATCCTTTCAGTGACCAGTTTGCTTTCGCAGGCAATTCTGGAGATGATACTTCTAACACCCATGAGAACATGCAGAATGCAAAGAAAACTTTGTCGGATGCTTTAGGTGTGGAAAGTGCATACAGAACATATAACAAACCCCCAAAGTTGATGGCAATTAAAGAGTACAGTCGGTGGGCCAAGAAATTTGAAGAATGGTTAAAGGCATTTGCGTATACCAGCTGGAAAAGTCTAAAGAATGGATACAGTGATGGAGGGAAAAATGGTGAAAATTTGACATCAACTGAAGAAATAGAAGTTTTTGTTGCTGAGCAAAAATGCATCGCGTTGCTGTTTCAGTCTGTTCGAGAAGATATAATATCTTTGATCGAGTATAACAATTCTAAAGATCTGTGGAAAAAGTTAGAAGTGAAATGCTTGGGTAGTGCAGAAATAGTGAAAAACAAAAAGAAACTACTAAGAAAAGAGTTTGATTTATTTGGTTGTTTAAAAAATGAATCAGTTTGTAAGATGATTGAGAGGTTTGGGCACTTGAAGTTGGAACTGGCGAGACATGGAATTACCTATTCTTAAGAAGAGTTAGTCGACAAATTGTTTGACTCGTTGCCAGATGAGATGGATTGGCAATACTTTGCCTTGATGCTGAAAAATACTATCAAGTCTGAAGAGATGACAGTGGATCTGCTTATCGAGAGACTAGAGAGTCACGATATGGAGATAAAGAAAACATATAAAGTTAATCACTCATCATATCAGCAGAATTTGGAGCTGTATTATCCAAAAGGCATGATTCCCAAGAATACCTCTCCCAAGACAGCTTTTTCTGCTGAAAATTCCAACACATCTAGCAAAGAGAGTGCAAGCAGTGGATTTTACAGTGGCTCTTCGTCAACATCAAACCAATCAGCTGCAAATAATTTATTTCAATGCAACATCGCTGTAGATTTAAAGAACGCTCAAAACTTCAGCGAGGAGTCTGCAAAGCAACAAATGGTTTTCTTAGCTTCTGTGCTAGAGTCGTATGAGAGCCTTGTGGCAGGCAAGATAGGCAACACCAACCTAACAAAAGAAGACTACGATCAAATAGATCCTGAGGAGATGGAATTGATCGACATAAGGTGGTGTATGGCCAGTGCAGTGAGAAGGGCACAGCGTTTTATGGAAATTACAGGAAGAAAGTCTATTGGTGGACCATCTACCAAGTTAGGCTTTGACAAGTCAAAAGTGACCTGTTTCAAGTGTAAACAGAAAGGTCATTTTAAAAGAGAGTGCCGGAATGCTTATGTTGATGATTCTGAAAATCCGTTCAAAGAAGATTACTACAAGAAAGCGATTTATCATCAGAATAAATCAGAACCGCCCAGAATGAAACAACTTGAAGATAATAAAGAAAAATCCAAAGCTCTTGCTGTGATTCATGACGATGAAGGTTTTGACTGGAGCGAGTTGTTACCAGAGGAGGATGCGGTTGGATATGCTTTTATGGCAAAAACTGTTGAACCTGTTCCTTTTAAAGATAGCAGAAATGAAGAAGAAAAGTATGTCAACAGAAAGATGATAGCTCAAAACAGAATGATCGGAATATCTTATATATACACTGAAGCAAAAAGGGCGAAAAGATGGGATCCAGACAGAGAATGTTATCTTGACCCCATGGGAAACATTGCTATTGACTATAAGACCCTCGATCTTGAAACCATAATTCAACAAATTGCTGAAGAAGAAGAGGGTTGGCAAAGAAAATGGTGGGGAAAAGGAGAAGAGAAAGAAAAAGAGGAAAAGGCAAAGAAGGTTGATGATGGGATCATTGATACATCACAAGAGTTGAATGCTGAAAACTTGGGAAAGATGGCTGACAAAGTGCTGGCTGCTAAGGAACTTGAGGTAGACTCTAAATCCGTATCTGAGTCTAAAAGCCAGGTCAGTTCAAATGCGTCAACAAGTGCGTCAGGTAAGAAAGTAAATGGTGACATTGACTACAAAAATTGCATGAAAGAGTGCAAAGTTTGTAGTACAATCACTTATCTCAATGGTAAGAAAGTTGATGATCTGACTGCTAGAGTCCGAAGTGTTGAGGATCAGTTCCTTAACCATGATAAAATGTTGAAAGCTTCGAACGACAGATTAAAAGAATTAACTGACAAAATCAAAACTGATAAAATTGACATAGAAAGAGTTAGGAAAAAAAATGAAAAACTAATTCTAGAAAATCATCAAATTTCTGAAAGTTTTGAGAAGCTAAAACGCACAGTGAAAGATTCTGATGATAGAAATGGTAAAACATACAAAGAAAATTGTCACTTGCAAGGTGTTTTGAGGGTTAAAGAAGAATTAATCAACCAACAACTGGATGAGATTGCTAAGTTGAAACTTCAATTTCAAGAAGTTAAAATTGAAAATGAACGCATTCAGTTAAGTTGAACAGTTACAGCTCTGCAAGCTTTGTTTTACAACACATTGTTCCCAAACCCATTGGGAAAAACAAAGCAGGCGAAGATGTTTATGCTGATGGAACTGGGGTGGGGTATCATCAGGTTCCACCACCAGTTCTAAACAATTTCTCAAAGAAGAAATCCGGGTTGGTTAATGATGAAACAAATGAAATAAAACTTCCAGAGTCAATTGATGTGACATTTACTTCATCATCATCTGATGATAGTGTTCAAACTGAGATTGTTAAAGGCATGGCTGAAAGTATTTTGGATAGTGATTCAGCTGAAGATGAAGAGTGTTTTCTGAACAATTAAATTCAAAAACCAAAATCCAAAAACAACTTAGGTGATGAACCGGGTCTTGTGATGTACAAGATGGCTGGATCAGATAAGTTGTATTCGGATTCGGAGTTTCCTCTGGAGAATGTTAATGTGAACAAATTGAAAAATGTTTTCAAACTGGTTGAAATTGATTTGTCTGAAGTAGAAGGTTTGAATCAGACAAAGAGGCAAATGAATTTTGAGAAAGATAAATCTTACTATAAGAAACTTGTTGTTCCACCACGTTTTCATAACAACAATCGAAACAAATGGTCGGGTGGATATCAGGATGGTAAGAATTATCAGAAAAAGAATGTTCAAAACAGAAGGTTTGCTGAAAAAAAGGTGTTTGTGAACAGTTCAAGTTCACTTTCTAATGAAGAATCTAAGATTTTTTCAAAATCAAACAAAGAGTTTTTTGAGAAGAAGGCCTCACAGCCTCAGTCTGAAGGCACAAGTCGGGTAGTTGACACCCGAACATGCTTCAAATGCAATCAAGTTGGACACATTGCACGAAAGTGCACCAACTTGAAGCCTAAGTCTGAAGTTGTCGAGAATCTGAAAAGAAAAGATGATGTAAAAGGAAAGGCTCCAATGTTTGTTGAGAAAAAGTTTTTGAAGAAAGAAAATGTCGAAGCTAAAACTGTAAAAGAGTCTGTTAAGAAAAACGAACCCGTAAAAAGGTTGGTAAATAAAATTGACAAATTTTACAAACGGGTTGCCTCATCTCAACAAACATGGAAACCAAAAGTCTTTGAAAAGAAAGCAAATTCTCCAAAACCAAAGGTGTCTGAGATCGAAAAATCATCATCTTCAACCAAGAAAATGTGTGTACCTTTGGATTTATATGAGAAACAAGAAAAACAAAAATCGACTTCTGAAAAGAAGTATGTGGTAAAGAAAGACCAATCATCTATTCAACCTCCTAAAAATGATTTCTCTTTATTCGAAGAGGTTTAGGTTGGGTCTGCAGAGAGCTTAAAGATGAATGATAAAAACTTTCCGCCACTTTACACTACAAAAACTCACATTAATGTCAAGTTACCCGAGTCAAAAGAGGCTTGGGTGGCAACAAAATTTCACTAAATATTTGTGAAATGTGCAGGAGCTTCCGAGATCCGTTTCACGTTGGATTATGGATAGTGGAGCTTCTCGGCACATGACAGGGAAGACAGCGTTGCTGTACGATGTTAGAAATTTCAATGGAGGTTATGTTGGATTCGCAGGAAACCAAGGTGGTAGAATAGTTGGTGAAGGAACGTTATCCAATGGGATTGTTACGTTTGAAAGAGTTAACTACATTGCTGAGTTGGAAAATAATCTGCTTAGTATCTCGCAGATTTGTGACAGGATGTATACCACTCACTTTACAGACAAAGAATGTTTGATCTTGAAACCAGGATTTGTTATTCCTGAAGAATGGATTATCATGAGGGCTCCTAGAGTAAATGATTTGTATGTATTGGACATGAGTGTAGCAACTACAACAACGGGTCAAGCACACTGTTTTGTTTCTAGAGCAACGAAGAAAGAATCGCAGTTGTGGCATCGCAAGATGGGCCACATCCACCTACGAAAAATGAATCACCTGGTGCATAATGATTTAGTTCTGGGTGTTCACATTAAAGGTTTTCATATGGAAGGGGAGTGCATTAGTTGCATCAAAGGCAAGCAAAAGAAAAAGTCACACCCTAAAAAGCAAGTCAATTCAGTCTCAAGACCTCTGGAGGGACTTCACATGGATTTGTTTGGTCCTGTGAATGTCAAAAGTATTACAGGAGATCTCTACTGTCTTGTGGTTACTGATGATTATTCTAGATTTTTGTGGGTATCATTCTTGAAGTCTAAAGATGAGACGTTTGAAAGTTTGATGGCGTTGTTCAGAAAAATTGAAAACTTGTACCAAAGGCGTATCAGAAGAATCAGAAGTGATAATGGTACTGAGTTTAAGAACAACAAGATGGAAGAATATTGTGATGAGAGAGGTATATTGCATGAATTTAGTGCTCCTTACACTCCGCAGCAGAATGGAGTAGCTGAAAGAAAGAACATGACACTAATCGAAACAGCCAGAACGATGCTTGCTGATTCCAAACTACCTGTCAACTTTTGGGCAGAAGCTGTCGCAGCTGCATGCTATACGCTCAACCGGGTTCTCACAGTGAAGAAATTCAACAAGACATGTTTCGAGCTAATAAACAACCGCAAGCCAAATCTAAAGTATCTTGAACCGTTTGGGTCTCCATGTACAATTCTAGATTTTCATGGTAAATTTGGTCAAAGAGGTGTAGAAGGAATATTCGTGGGTTATGCAAGTCCATTGAAGCGTGTTTTCATCCCTAGCTTGAAGCAGATTATTGAGGCATACAATGTTGAATGTCAAGGTTATACAATGCCGCCTCAGAAACCTGGTGACTCATGGCGATTTAATTACGATACTTTATGGAGTTCGTTTAACATTGAAGAAGAACCGGATTTCTTTGATGAATTGGATATTCTGAGAGAGTATGAAGAATCAGATGAAAGATTCCCAGCAGAAACTTATCGCAAACAACAAGCTTCTAATGATGATGAAGCAGGTCCAAGCAATGCTGGTGAACATGATGAGATTCCACAATCTTCAGAACCTGAACATGCTCCGGATAATCAGACGACAGTCAACGATAATTTGGAATCTAATGATAGACCAGTTTTCGACAGTGGTGATTCAGACTCTGAGGGGGAGCAAATCCAGATTTTAAATCAAACTATTCCAGTCAGTGAACAAGTTGTAAACCAAAAACGTCACAAATTTGGAAGGCGAGGTAGATGTTTCAGGCGAGGTGATGCCAAGAACTCTGTCATATCATCCAGAAGAGTTAATCATTGGAGAGCTGCAATCAGGAGTCCGAACCAGACGACAAATCGACCAAGGCCTTACATGTTTTTATTCAAAAATTGCTCCATTACAAACTGACTTTTCACTAAGTTGTTTTATCTCGCAGATTGAACCAAGGACTTATAAAGAGGCGCTTACTGAAGATTCTTGGGTCAATGCAATGCAGGAGGAACTAAGCCAATTCGAGACGTTAGGGGTGTGGAAGTTAGTCGATTTGCCTGATGGTCATCGGAAGATCAATACCAAATGGGTGTTTAAATGTAAGAGGGATGATCGAGGAGTTATTATTCGCAACAAAGCTCGACTCGTTGTTCAAGGCTTCAGTTAGCAGGAGGGGATAGATTTTACCGAAGTATACGCCCCTGTTGCAAGACTTGAAGCAATCAGAATCTTCCTAGCATTTGCATCGTGGAAAGGATTTAAAGTTTTTCAGCTAGATGTAAAGTCAGCGTTTCTCTATGGCAAGGTGAAAGAGGAGGTATATGTCGGACAGCCACCGGGCTTCACTGACCCAATTCACAAAGATAAAGTTTATCTCCTGGATAAGGCATTATACGGCTTACATCAGGCCCCGAGAGCCTGGTATGAGACCTTGTCTCAACATCTGTTAGGCAACAACTTCATCCGAGGAAAGATAGACGCCACTCTGTTCACAAAAGAAGCCGACGGGCATCTTCTGATAGTCCAAATTTACGTGGACGACATAATTTTCCGGTCTACAAATGAACAACTCTGCAAAGATTTTGAAAAGGTTATGAAGCAGAAGTTTGAAATGTCATCAATGGGTGAGATGAAGTTCTTCTTGGGGCTTCAAGTTGATCAACTACCCGAGGGAACGTTCATACATCAAACGAAATACGTTCATGATATTCTGGAGAAATTCGGGATGTCCGGAATGTCACCTATGTCCACCCCATTATCGACGAACCATGGGATAAACCCTGATCTCACCGGAGAAAAGGTGGATGAAACGCTGTATCGCTCCATGATCGGTTCGTTAATGTACTTGACGGCATCAAGACCGGATATTATGTATCCAACTTGCCTCGCAGCTCGGTTTCAGTCAAATCCTAGAGCTTCGCATATGGTAATTGTGAAAAGGATTCTACGCTACCTGAAAGGAACTCCATCACTGGGTTTGTGGTATCCAAAAGTAGGCGATTTCACGCTCGAAGGATATTCTGATTCCGATTTCGGATGCTGCAAAGTTAACGTTAATCAACAACAGCGGGGTGCCAGTTTTTTGGACCAAGATTGGTCACCTGGCAATGCAAGAAGCAGACCTCTGTCGCTTTATCCACATGTGAAGCTGAATATGTATCTGCTAGCAGCTGCTGCTCTCAGATCTTGTGGATCCAGCAACAGATGCGAGACTACGGTTTGCAATTTCTTAACTCCCCAATCTTTGTTGATAATGAGGTAGCTATAAACATAACAAAAAATCATGTTCATCACGCAAAAATGAAACACATTGAAATTCGTCATCACTTCATCCGAGACTGTTTCGAGAAAAAGTTGATACGAATAGAAAAAATCCACACCGATGAACAAAAAGCTGACTTACATACCAAAGCATTTGACAAAACACGTTTTCAATATCTTTTGAAACTTAATGGTATGAAGTTACTATCGGATGCGGAGGAAATCGTTGGCGTTGATGAAGGTACCACTGTAGATGATGTTGAAAAGCAATCTGCAATGGTTTGTCGAATTTTTAAATGTTTTGGTATTTAGGGGGAGTAGGGTAATTTTTTTTCAGAAAATACAAAAACAATAAAAAAACCGAAAACATTAGAAAATTTGAAAAAGCCAAAAACATGATAAAATTCAAAAAGAGCTTGTGTAAAAAGGGAAAATGATAGTACATCAGCTAGACGGTTACAGTACGCTAAAGAAATGGAAAGTTTAAATGCGTTAAACAGTCTCACTGATGATGTGCCGATAGGTTTTTACACACTTAGTAGATATGTTCGGGATATAAACCTAAATCTTTACTTACTTATTCGTGGGGAACACTACTTGGATATATAGGTAACCCCTGAAATCTCGTTTGAAAAATCCCTCTTTCTGAGATACTAGGTCTTTATACTCAGTGATATCTGGGGTATTATTCCGGGACTTCTGCTGAATGGAAGCTCTGACCTAGTCCCCGAATAATACTTTCCGCATGCTTGAAACATAGCGCCGCCCTCAGCATAAATGATGAGACAATAAAATTGCTAATCAATGCGGTTGTAAAAAAGATCCTCTAAAGGGGACACACTCTAGTCGAATCGTGATCTCTCTGCTGAATGGTAGTTCTGACCTGAGCTCTCACGGTTTCGATCATAATTTATTCCCCTTACAGATATCATCTTTGGTATACTCACCTGTAAGACTGAATATTGGGATCTGGATACGGGAGTATATTCAAGAGGTGGGACACATGTATAAGTTTAAGTCTCTAAAATACTAAATCCGTATCCTGGACAAAATGAAATGTGTGTGAGAATTTAAGTGGATCAGTATATCGACAATCTAAGTGAATTGTTTAATTCTGAGTATGAAATCAAGCTTAACGGTTCTTGTAACTTGTCGGTAGCTGATATGATTCCCTAACACGCTCACCAAAAATATGTTTGTAAATAGATTACATATATTGCATCTTATTTCTGTATTTCTTTTCTATTTTAGAAACTTTTAAAAAAAAAGTTCCAAAAAGATTTTACATTTCTACTTTATTTTCCGACAAACCAAAGTGGAGAGCTGATCTTCAGATTCACTGTTTGAGATAGATGCAGGAAGTTTCTGGATGGAAGATGAGTTTGGAGCTAATCATGCTAATCATGTTTTCAAAAAGTGAAAAACAAGTTCATTAAGTTGAAACTTGTAATTTTTCAGAAAAAATGGTTGAACAAGAAAATGTCAGTACGATTTGAATCGGGTCAACCAAGGTCATTAAGTTGGACTTGGTCGGCAAGTTAAGTACCTAGGGTCATTGATTTGGACCTAGATACTTAAGTGGATTTCTAAAAACTGATAAAATTTGAGAAAATGTTAAAAAGTCAAAAAGTCAAAAAGTCAAAGTTTTTTAAAAGTCAAATAGTGTGCCTCACTCGGATAAGTAATCCGTTCGGATGACAATCCGCTCGGATGGCAATCCGGTTGGATGACCATCCGACTCACGCGTCACTATAAATAGAGGGTCAAAGGTCAGTAAAAGCTTACCCGCTCGGACAACCTTCTTTCTCTCTCTCACACTTTGATTTTCTGATCTTATTTTCTTCGCATTTCTTTGCACGAATCTTTGGATCGTTGGTTTGCATAACTTTTACAATGGCAAAGGTATGTAATTCTTACTCAAAACTGTTTAAATTCGATGTTTGTTGAATGTTCTTGACGATGACGTCACTGTCGGAGTGTTTAGGACAGATCTAGGTAGTTTGAGTCAGTTTTGATGAGATTTAAGTTTAGGGTTGTGTTCGGAATGATCTGATCTATAGTTTTACCGGTTTAATTTGTATCATAACATGCTAAAACCAAGTAGATCTGATGTTAGGACATTACGGATGACGGTTGAGTTTTTGTTAAATTAAAACTTGATTAGGACGTTTTAGACAACATTGAACATAGGGTTTTGATCACGATGAGATTCTCTGTGTAGATCTGTGTTCAATTTGAGGATTTGCCTTAGAAATATTTTGATGTTTCTAGAATGTTCTTGAACTGCTGTTTAAGTCGGATAGTAATCCGATCGGATGACAATCCGTTCCATCATTTATTTCTTGAAATCTGTGCCAATGTTTTGAGTCGGATGGCAATCCGTTCCATCACTTGATTCTTAAAGTCTATGCATCTCCTGTCATGACTCGGATGACAATCCGATCGGATAATCCAATGCATTCACATGAATCGAATGACAATCCGATCGGATGACCATCCGATCGGATATCAAAGCACTCACATGATATGGATGACAATCCGGTCGGATGACCATCCGAGCGGACAGCCATTTCATTCACTATACTCGGATTGCAATCTGACCGGACAGCAAAAACTCATTCAGAAGGCAATCCGAACGGATGACCATCCGAGTCTCTGCACTAGATAGAGTAAAATCTTCACTGTTAGAAAATTTTTGATAAAATTCCAAGAATTCTTCTGCAGGACTGGGAGAAAACGCATAACATTTACAGCCTATTAGAAAAAGAATATACAGAGAAACTAGTAATTGAAGAGGTAGCAAAATTCTTGAGAGAGAGCAGAATTGCTAAGGCATTAACTGATAAAACCATAGTTTACGAATCACATGTTAGATGTTTTTGGAATTCTGCACGATACGAAGAGAAAGATAAAATGATCTACTCTATAGTAACAAAGAGAGATGAGAAGGGAAAGAAAATAGATTTGGAGATTAAGATAACAGTTGGTGATGTAAGACGTGTGTTAGACTTACGTGATTCTGATGATGATCCAACCATTATCTCTGAACGTCTAGCAAAAGGTTTGTGGTGCAGAATGGGGTTCTCAGGAAGTGTAAATGGAAAGATATTGAAAACAAGTTTCAGTAATGCTTACAAGTTCTTGGTACACTATGTTATTCATGCTTTATCACACAGGAAGGGTGCCTATGATGAAGCTTCAGACTATATCATGAACATTGTCACTTGCCTTGTGTTGAACCGGCCATATAATGTTTCTCAGGTGATTTTTGACTATATGACTGAAAATGCAAAGGCTGGAAACAAGAAGTACATTATGTATCCTCGCTTTGTTCAGATGTTGATTGATGAAAAGTTCAAGGATCTTGAGAAAAGTGATGATGATATTTTGGGACTACGACACATGACAGCAGAGACAATAAGCAGACTCACTAAGGGTCCATACACAGGAGCAAAAAGAATGATATGCAGAATTAGTAGACCAGATTTTGTTGCTCCAGAGAATGATGCTTGGAGACATCAAGATAGTGAGTCTGACAATGAAGATGAACAAATGAGTTTATTCTCTGAAAAGAATACTATATGGTGGTGTGTAAAAGACGGGAAGAGAAAGAGAACTCCTAAGTCATCCCCTACAGTTCCGATTCCAAAGGAACCAGTTCCTAAGATTGTTATTAAGGGTACAGTGAAAGGGGGAGTATTAAGAGAAGCTAGAATTTTAAAATGTTATATTATTCTAATGACATCTTCTATGTCTATTTTGCAGAACCACAGCAGAAATTGGTGGATGACATAGTTTTGGAACCGTCTGCAGTTATTCGAGAAGGAGCTGAGTTGCTGTCACAAACTCTTGAAAGCTTTTTGAAAAAGAATGAGGATGTTGCTAAAGGTGTCAAAGGCAAAGAACCTGAAGGTGTTGTTCAAGACGTATCAAGTGATGAAGATTCTGAAGCTACAGAGTCAGAATCAGAACTTGATCCAACTACACTTGGCTGAGGCAAAGCACAATTGAAGAAAAAGCCTGCAAAGAAACAAAAAGTATCAGATGAGGAAGACTCTTCTTTTGAACCGGATCAACCAAAGAAACTAATAAAGAAGCGCAAAGCTGTTCAAACTGGAGTTATTCCGAGAAGCGTGCGTGCAAAGAAAGGAGAAGCTAAAGCTCAAAAAGATCAAGGAGGCAAAGGCAAAAAGCATGCTGAATCATCAAAGGCTCAAGAACCAGAGGTTAAAAGGAAGATTGGTCACGATGATTATGTTGAAGTGACTGAGGGTGGAGTCTTTACTTCAGAATTTCCACAAATTCCAGAAAATATAGAGATTCCTGAATCTTCACGCCCTAAAGTTACAGATGATTTATTTGGCAATCTTCCACCTGCAACTGGAGTATTTAGTGAAGATATTCCAGAGGAAGATTACGACATGTTCAATAATGAAGCTGTAAGAGAATTACTGAAGAAAGTTGCTGCTCTCGAAAAGGCAAAAGACAAAGCTGAAGCAGAACGAGATGTTTTAAAGAAGCAAGTAAATCAGCTGATGACAACTCATGATCAAATTAGAATGGTGCTGATCAATCATGAAGATACAATGAAGAAAGTGAAGGATGATGGTGATGATAATTCTAAATTGTTTGAAGTTCTAACAGCAGAAATTTCTTCATTAAATGTGAAGATAAAGAATCTTCAAGATGTAAATCAGACACTTAATCAGCTTCTCAGTGAAATGAGTGAAGCTACATCAAATGAAATGAAAGCGATGAAGTTGGAGATGGAAGCAATGAAGGGTGATAAAGTAATGAAAGACAACCAGCTTAACATGTTATATGCTGTGATGGAAAGTCACTTGAAGATTGATGTTCATGCTGCTTTCAATGATCTTGAAGTTAAAAGGGTAGAGGATAGAAGAATTGAATGAGAAAAACGACTAGCTGAAGATGCCACTCAAAAGAACAAAAGTGTTATTGAAGAAGTTTAAGAAGCTGGTGGGTCTTCTAGTCAAGTTGACATTGAAATGGTTGATGTGGATAATATTCAAGAACAAGTTGAAGAGCAAGTTGTTGAAGATATTCTAGAACAAGATGCTGAAGATGAACAGAATCAAAACTTTATGATGGTTGGTGAGTCTTCTGTATTCATTGATACTGATGAAGTTATTCGAAGAGTTACTGCTATTCAAAAGAAGAGAAAGGCCAAAGAAGTATTGTTGCTAGAATGGAAGACACAGCAATTCGTTCTCGTTGGAAAAGCTTCTACAGTGCCTTACAACATAAAAGAAATTGTTCGCAGAATGAAAATTAATGAAAGGAGAAAAGAAGCAAAGAAAGCACGTGGAGAAGATGTTAGTGATTCTGATCTTGAAATTATTGAAGAGAATGAAGATGAAAATGATGATAAAGACTAGTCTGTTCAGAAAGATGATAAGAAAGATGATGATGACAAGAAAAACGATGATGATGATGATGATGATCAAGGGTCTTCTGGCTTGTTAATCAATAATCCTAATGTCTAAGAAAGAATTGAAGAGTTGCTGAATGATGAAATTAACAAACAGGAAGATGATACTCAACATGAAGCTTCATCATCTAGAAAACAACATGCAGACCAGGTTTTCTAACAAACCCTACTGTTATCTACCTACATGAGAAATATGAAGGTGAGATCGAGGTTCAGAGAACTAGAGCTGAAATGTTAGAAGAGTTGGGTTTGGAAGATGGAAAGTTCAAGTTTGATATTGAGGATGAGATTCCTCAGTCTCCAGAAAAAGATTTTGAGCCAAGATATGCTCATGAAGCTGATCATTACGATGAAGTCATTGTTGAAGATGCTTCAGATTCATCCGATGAAGATACTGGTTTTCATAATGCTGGAATTGATGAAACATTTCCGTCACTTGCTGAAATGTTCAAAGATAGAAATGAAGATGAAATCAGAAGGAAAATTGTTGAAAAAGTTTCTACCGAAGGTATTCCAGAAACAATTCCCAGAGAAATTCTTGCTGAAGAACGATAAAGGTGGTTCAAATTCATGCCCAAAGAAAGAAAAACTCTTAGAGCTCTTCAGTATTTCACACATGACAAAAATCTTTCATGGGAGATATTCTATCATGGGGCTATCTTGAAGATCTTAAAGTCTATGCTATCAGATGAGAAGAAGGAGTTCAGTACTTCGAATTCTTGTCAGATATCAGTTCTTTACCGTGGTGGGATGTGGATGAGTTGGTAAAAACAAAGAATATCAAGCAGTTATACTATGGTCCAGAAGTTAGAGAACATGATCAAGATTTGTGGGACTACATCAAATTGCAAGCAAAGAATGGTTATCCTGATTGGAAGCCACAGTATCCAAAGCAGATTGTCACATATCTAGAGAATGGTAGAAAAGATATAACTTTGGATGTAAAGCCGCCTAGATGATTGAAGAATATGCCTCTCAGAGCCATTGAGCAAGACTTCCATGATTTATTTCAAGGTTGGTTGTACAACGAAACGACGGCTGAGGCAGTTATCTCTCTCTTTGACAAGTCCATGGGAAAGTCTCATAGAATCAGTATTCTGGATCCAATGTGGCTTGTTAACTGTTCAAAGAAGGATATTGATTGCTTGTTCTACAACAAGATCGTTTACGAAAAGAGAGACAAAGCTCAAGCACAGCAATACCAAACAGTTGTAGATGTATGTTTTGTACAAGACATCAATTCTGGAAGATACTGGAAGACAAAATGGAGAGATCTGGAGATTGATGAGTTCTTGAAAAAGTATAAGCGTGAACAAAGATCTAAAAAGATTGCTGAAAGAGCTGCTGAGCTGGGCAAACGAAAGTTGGGAAAAGTGCCTCCAACAGATCAAACACCTATTGAATCAGAAGAGAACAAGATTCCCAAATGGGATCGGAAGCGTGATGGTGATCCAGTTTATAGAAAATGGTGGTTGACTGAAGGAAGGTATATCAGGAAAAGAATGTTAGATGAGAAGGCAGAAAAGAGAAGACAGAGAGCTCGTGAACGAAGACGCAGCAGGAGGAATTAAAGACTATGCTGGAAGGAACTACAGCTACATCCGAGGGGGAGTCTCTTAGTGCAAACGTCTGTAGCTTCCGTCAGCATGTAGTCATGTTTTGTATATTTGTGTCTTTGTAAACAGTTATGTAATGTATGTGTGTAGATAGAATGACAACTCAGGAAACGGGGCATAAATGTAAAGTGTTGACTTTTGTTGACTGGTGTCATCCGATCGGATTGCCATCCGATTGGATAGGAGTCATCCGACCGGACAACATGTTATCCGCTCGGACAGGATGTCATCCGATCTGATAGCTTGTTATCCGAATGGACAACACTCACCTATTCCTGAGTTGCCTATAAATACCTAGTCTGGGTATTACTTTTGAGACTTTTGACTCGAGCAAGAACCTGACCAGTGTCTGTCTTCTACCGGAACTTTGTACTTTCATAACAACTAATAGAAAGAACAGACTGTGTTTAATCGTTGAATTCTGTGTTGATCATCTGAGATTTGTCATAATGGATTCCGCACATTAGACAAAGTCGATTCATCTTGTTCCTTTCGATTAGATCCTGCGAAAAGGGACCTTCAATTAATGTGCTTATATTATCATGTTAAATATTCATTGAGAGTGCATGATTTTAATATTTGCTTTGTGCGTATTTAATTATGATTACATGTGATTGTGGTTTAAAAACAAAAAGGTCTACAAAAAAAACACAATGGGCCCTTGGAGACCAAGCCCTTAGAGCAGCTTGGAAGCCCTTACCATTGTGCAGTTACATAGAATTAGAAACTTCCCACGTTGTAATAGGTGCAGTTAATGATTAGTTTTTAGTTGAATGATTTCTTTTAGTATAGTCATTGTGTTTTTTTAGTATCATTGTGTCATTGTTTTTCTGTTTTTTATATATTTGATTTCTTGTGTAGTTGAATATATTTAAATATAACATTGTGTAATTAATTCCTACTTTTTGCTGTCTTTCTCATTCTTTTTTAATAGTGGTTACATATTGTGCAGTTAAGGACAATTAGAAACTTCCCACTTTGTAATATGTCCAGTTAAGGAATAGTTCTTACTGGATTTTTTTGTTTTGTTTTGTTTTTTTTTTTTTTTTTTTTTTTGCTGGAATATTGTCATTTTATGTTTTGTTTATTAATGTGTTATTGGTTTTCTGTTTTCCATATATTTGATTTTTTTTGTAGGTGTCTATTTTTATATATTGTATTGTGTAACTAACTTCCTATTTTTTAGTTGTGGTTCTCATTATTTTTCAATAATCCTATTATCATAAAAAACAATATTTTTATAAAAAGGACAAAATAATATATAAAACTCAATGCCAAAAAAAATCTATGATGTAATTATTTTCACAATTGTAATAACACAATGTTTGACAACTAACAAAGTAATTTATAAAAATAAGATTAATTAATAAAAAGTATATTTGTGTTTGTGATTGATTAAAAAGTATCTCCATGTATGTGTATATGTTTACCTGTAAATTAGAAACGGTTTCTAATATATATTGTTATTTAATTTTATTTACCCCCTATCGCCCATAGTGTGTGAAAACCGTTTACCACCACTACTCGGAGTTTTAGGAGGTTTTACTCACCTGTGTCAACTGTTAATTGGGGTAGTTTCTATGTAGGTATTCATTTTTCAAAGGAATCGCTTTTCGTATGTGTTTTCTTCCTCTCTCTATCAACGTCAGTATTTTTAATTAAAGTATAATCGTAAGTGAATATGAAGGATCTTCCATCTCTGTTAATATTGATGAAGATTATTCCAAGACTTCCGGCAAAGGAGGTTATACGGTGCAAGGCTGTGTCTAAAGAGTGGTTAGCCTATCTTTCAACTCCTGAGTTTGCTAAGAATAATTTTCGTTTCTTGCGAGTATTAGGTGATCAGAAAATAATTGCTCTTGACAAATCATCGTGTGCGATTCGTTATGTTGATGTTGCATCTCCTAGATGTGTTTTAGGCAATAATATTCACATTCCCTTCGATTGTCATCCATGTAATGTGATCTTTTTAGCAAGTTTGGATGGCATGGTATGTGTTTGCTTATGTAATACTGGTGATTTGGTTGTTTGGAATCCACTAACTCGTGTGTTCAAGATGCTGAGAAATTCTAATTATCAGGGATTTTACAATATGGATGATGATAGTCTTGGGTTTTGTGTTGACTCTGCTGGTGATTACAAAAGTGTGCACATTAAACGCACTCATTTCAGGTTGACTGTTAATATTTATTCGTTTAGTGAAGGTTCATGGTCAACTCCAAGGTTCTTAATTGATAGTCCATATGATATTGTTGTTTATAGTTGGTCCGTTAGGACGTTTTGTAGGAAAAGTTTATATTTTGTACTGACCAAATTCTGGTGTATGGGTAACACAGCGGTTCTTCGTTTGGATGTTGAGTCGAAGGTAATAGAAAATGTAGGTTACCCAGATACATTGAGTGTGGAATCTATAGGTCAGTTGGTGACTATACGAGATGAACTTCATATGTTGGCTAGTATTGGAATGTGTAGTGTAGATGTTCAATTGTGGCGTCTACAAAATAATACTTGGTCAAAAGTGGTGTCTTTTGTACCCCGTGTGTTTATGCCGTTGATGATAGGGTCATCTGTGCACTACATTGATGGTAATAACAAATTAATTATAGTACACGAATGGGGTGATGTTGCTCAGATAAACGTAAGGGCAAAGAAGATGCATGGTTATTTTCCTATCATCTTTACACAAGGCATTGTAGGTGCAAGCTATATTGAAACTGTAGTTTGACCACATGTTTAGTTATGGTTTTGTATTTAGTTGTTTGTTGTTATCATTGTGTTATATACATAGTATTATGTTTGTGGTTGTTTTTGTGGTTGGTATTTTTTTGTATATGGAGAATCAATATTCGAAATTAATGTGTTATTTTAATTGTTCTATTATGTTTATAATATGTTTGGTTTGTAATATTTTATGCCAGTAAATATAATCAACGTTTGTTTGTCATCGGTAGTTCTTTCAACACTTTGAAAACATCTAACTTTCATATATCTTATCTAAGTTCATCTAATGGTGTTATTAATTTCTACGTTTATCAATTTACAAATAACGAATTCATTTTAAATTGTGCCAATTAGATGTAAGATTTTAATTTACTATGTTTGACAATTCGATGTATGACAATACAAGAATAGTTGTAGTTTCTAATTGCAATCGCATAAAAAAGTCATTATTATCTTAAATATGGAGACACTTTTTTTATGGAGTCACCTATTGATGTTCTAGATAGTTGTATAAGAAGTCATTATGATATTAAAATATGCAGTGCATTTGGATGATGGAAATATTACCAATAAGACTTCTAATGTTGTATACAGGAAATCACAACTAAATTTATAACTAAATATGAACTTCGACTACTGTTTACAAATTATAATTCTAAACAAAATATGTCATCCATGCCCTAATATAGTAATAATTGTCATCAAGGTTAGGCTACCAATCAACCAAAAAAACACAATAAGCTGTTCCAACATGTCCCACCAAAAACCATCAAACGATGACGACAAAAGGCATTAGTTTATATACGCAGACATCTGCATCATTAGCAGATAACGTTAACTGCTAAGCTTGATTGACTGCATCCACATACGTCAACATGAGGAGGTTTCCTGATTTTACATAAGTTAAATGCATATTGTCACCCGTGCTAATATCATTTTCCTTTATGAAACTTGGCCACCCTTCAATCGCATACCTAAATCCATTTCCATCCTTCTGTCGCTTAACTATCTTCACAACTGTTTTCCCATCCATGTTTCTGACATTCATTTGATGCACCTTCTTTGTTAGCCTTGCTCTGTTTACAACTTCTACAGGTAATCGCTTCATTGATGTTAGAGTTAACAAGTATATTAGCCGTGTTGGATATAATTGCCAGCAGCAACAAATATCAATTGTTAATTTTTGAATAAACATAATTTAGTATCTATTATCTATTATAGTTATTCTATGAAGGTTATAAGTGAAGTTATACTTTATTGTTTAGAAAAAAAAAAACAACTGTTTTAAGGTTTTTTGTTGCAAACCAAGTTCAATTGTTATGTGTTTAACTGGTAATTCTATATGTATAAATTGCCTCATGAATGGTGTTGTAAATTGTTCTCATTAAGTAACAGAAATGACATACCATTCGATAATTTGCTTTCCTGTTGAATTGATACGCACCACTTTCTTGATCATAATTTTGATGTGCAACACGTTTTTCGTCTTCATTGCTTACCTTCAACGCCATTTGACTTCTTTTCCCGTTTTTGTTAACCTTATCATTTCAAACATGCATTTCCTTTCAATATATATATATATATATAGTATATATGTTAATGTACAAGAAATATTTATTGGAATATTTTCTTAACTTATGCTTAACTTACCAAACGATCTCGTGCTTGTCGTCCAGTTGCTGACACGGTAGAATGATCATAAGTTGTACAGCATATCAGTTGTTTAGGTTCTTTAGATGTAGAATCGGATGCAATCTGTTTACCTTTCTTTTTAACCTGTTATTACAGCCCGTAACATTAAAGCAAATTAAACTACAATCGTCAACTAAGTATGTATAATAATATGAACAAATAACTTATCCGTTATTATGTTTCAAAGACTTACATCTTCTTTTGTCTGGTTGTTATTTCCTTCACTTACAAAACTCTTTCTTTCAGACTTCAACTTTTCTTTTTCAACACTTTTCTTATTCACTTCATGTTTCTCATCATTCATCTGCATCCAAGATTTTTAAAATTCATTAACATCTGAGGATCAATATATTGTATTGTAAAAATATGTAAACTCATTACCCCAGTAATGAATTGGTCGATTGAGTCTTCTTGATCAGTGAAGATCTGTTATACGATAACATCTGTAAATAAGTTGTATTGACTAGCAAACCATTTTAACTTACTTTAAATTACTTACAGAGTTGAAGTGTTCATAGTATGTGTGTTTAGGTATTTCAACAACTGAGTTATCTTTAGTTGTCTCCTTCTTTCTAAAAACAACCTCAACTCCGCTACGATAAAGTGTCAAGTCAAACGATTCGCTGTCTGTTTTTATCAACATCAGTATATCACCGTCTTCTATGTCAATATATTCAAACATCTCCGGACACCCTTTAGCAAAAATGTAGCATGCATTTATTTTTTCGGTCTCAACTTTCCAACACTGACCTGCTGCGTATATGTTATAAGAATCTTTTACTGGCCAGTAACAGTAAAATTTGTTCACATAAGCTTCTGGAATGACCTGAAAAGTTGTGTAATATTTTATAAACATATATTCATTTATTCCATTTGCTGACAAGTATAACAAAAAACAAATTCCTACTAACATATAACTATACTTACTATGATCTTTAAATCTCCGTAACGGTTGACTGTCAAGAACGATTCATCACAAACGTTTTGTATGAAACAATGTATTTGTAGACATTTTTCTTTGATTATCCTCAAAACCAATAAGGTGTTCTTTGTCAATTTAAGACCTTTTACAATACTTATCCATCCGTCAGTGACAACACTTTCACCTCTTACACTTCTCAACCATGCTGTACAGCTTATTCCGCTTTCATGATTTATCATTACCTTTGTCCGGTTCCAGTAATCTCCTCCCACAAGCTTTACAAACTCAATTGGTAATGCCTGTAGTTACATTTACTAATTTCAGTTTACGTAATGAAGTTTACACTTACTTATTGAAGGCATTACAGCATACCAGTTTCAATGATTTAGGGTCTTGTAATAGAGACAGGCAGGACGTAATCATTTTTGTATACCTGTGATATATAACATTTAATATTAACTGTTAGTATTAATACACAATGTGTTAAAATGTAATCTTATGTCATGAGAATATTATTCCTAATTCATAATGTGCAATAGATCTCTTCTGTATACCGTTTCAATATATCAGTAAATATATATATATATATATATATATATATATATATATATATTCGTAAAATATCTCTTTTTGCGTAATCGCACATGGGTTAGGTTATTTTGGAGCAACTTATATCTTATTGACTTATAAAATTTAATAAGTTGTGTTTATAGTGTTTGGGTTAGCTTATTTAAGTTATTTTTGTGTGTTGAGAAGTTGTTTTCGATAAGTTAGTATTTGTAACTCCTCTCTTATGACTTATATAAGTTAATAAGTACTTTTAGAGAAGCAACAACAACAACAACCATACCCAGTATATCCCACAAATAGCTTTTAGAGAAGGAACCCCAAAAATAAAAAAAATTATAACAGAATCATATGTTTTCATCCGTGTGTGTTTGGGATTCCTTCTTAAAAATGTCTTATTAACTTATATAAGTGACAAGTGAGAAGTTAGAAATTCTGACTTCTCAAAAATGGCTTGTCAACACACAAAACCCTTTAAAATAAGCTAACCTAAACACTCAAAAAACAACTTATTAACTTTTATAAGTCAATAAGTCATAAGTTGCTCCAAAATAAGCTAACCCAAACACCCCCATTGTTTGATTGCAACTTTTTCATATATTATTATCACATTATACTGTAAACATTAGTTCAACAATGTCCATAACATGCAATACATAAGATATATATCAACTATACATAACATATGAGAGGTTGAAGATGATTGAAACCTAAAATCAGATTTGACGTCTACAAACAAGTTATTCGCTGCAGTAACCATCATATGTCGCTGATTAAGTATCTAACAGAGGTTTAGAAATCTAATAGAAATTAAAGCGTTAAGATTTACAATCGGAAGTTACCTTTTTGTCGATTAAATCTTCGGCGGCGATGATCTTCAAGGAGATATGAAACGCCGGTGATGATGAAGTTGTTTTGATTGTGATAGATATGATGTTGATTGCGTATATTTTTATTATCTTTTAGATTTTATTGTTTGTTTAATTAAATAAAGAAATAGTTGAATATTGTTGGTATGGATAGTGTTAATATTAGCCATGGTATTGCAACTGATTCTATATATTGTGTTATTGCGTCTGATTATTGTGTTTTGCAACTAGGTGGGTTTTCTATACATTAAGTTATGTGTTCTTGTCATTGTGTTTACTTTGTATGCAATGTATATTAATTTTATTAAATTAAATATAAAGAAAGATTAAAGAGTGAAATATGTATAAAATATTATACGCTACAATTAACACTTCCAAAGATTTCAACGACTCTCGCCTTCTTCCACGCGATTTTATTCTTTCTTTTGTTTTGCAGATCGGCCAGGATGTCGCAGATTTTCTAATCCTATTTCAACAGTTGTGTGATAAACTCTTTTGCGTTGTTCTTGAAATCTGATGGGGGAGAGTGGAGGACTTCATCAAGGTATCCGATGCTGCTCCAGGTTCGCTTGTAATTGTTATCACTGATGATGCCGACTTTTCTGGTTAGTTCTTCATATGCTCCCTTTTCTTCGAGTGACCATAGAGATAATTGTAATTGATTTAGTTTATGTTGATCTAACTTTGATAGATCTCGTCTATCTTTATTTAATGGTGTTAGCAATTGCTATGTTAATCAATTTAAAAATAGTTACTTAAAAATTTTAAATTGTGTGAATTAGATGTAAGATTTTAAGTTAGTACGTATGACAATTCGATGTATAAGAATATAAGAACAGTTGTAGTTACTAATCGCAATCGAATAAAAAGTCATTATTATCTTAAATATAGACATGGTTATTGATGTTCTTAATAGTTGGATAACAAGTCATTGTGTTTGTTACAATGGTTTGTGTTTTGCCAACGAAATTGTATATTAGACCACCCGTAGTGGGCATTATTTTTGAAAAAAATCCAAAAAAAACGCCCCCTCCCCATTACATAGGGCGTTATGGGGCATTTTTTTTTTTGAAAAAAAAATTGGCTTGGCGTTTTTAAAACCATGCCTAAAAGAGATTGTGATGGGTTGACTGGCTTTGACTGGCCAATGAGAAACTAGCTTTTTTTTTTTTTTAACGTCTAAAAGGGATTATTGGGCATTATTCCCACTACGCCACTTTTGCAATAACGCCCCATGCTGACTGGACTGCCACGTGTCGGATAATGCCCCATGGTGGGGGCATTATTTTTCTCAACCATTACACATGGTCTTATAGTATATATTGTGTTTTTTTTGGCTTTTGTGTAATATCCTTGGGAGATCCTGATAACATCAATTGCTTTTTTTGTATATGTATTCTGCATGTTTATGATTTATTGTATATTATAGTATACATTGTGTTTTTTTTGGCTTTTTTGTAATATACTTGTGAGATCTTTATAACATTATCTGCTTTTTTTTTTTTTTTGTAGATGTATCCTGCATGTTTATCATTTATTACAAGTCATTATTATCTTAAATGTAGACACTGTTATTGATGTTTTTAAATAATATTCTCATGACATAAATATAATCTACGTTTGGTTGTGTTGATAGTTTTTTTTAATACTTTTGTAAACATGTAACATTGATAGATCTCATTTATCTTCATTTAATGGTGTTAGCAATTCCTACGTTAATCAATTACAAATAATTAACTAAATATTTTAAATTGTGCGAATTAGATGTAAGATTTTAAATTAGTATGTATGACAATTCAAGAAGAGTTGTAGTTATTAATCGAAATTAAATTAAACGTCAACATTATTTTAAATATAGACATAGTTATTGATGTTCTTAACAGTTAGATAAGTAGTCATCGTGATATTAAAATATACAGTGAGTTTGGATGATGTTAATCATATATACCCGGACAGCGGACGGGTAAACTACTAGTTTGTATTAGTGACGAACTACTAGAGTATAATCGTACCCCGATCATATCCATCTCCACTGAGGAAACCCAATAAATATGGGAAAAACCCCTTTATGGGAATCGAACCCAGTACCTAGTGGTCGTCCCAAAACCTTATCCCACCCTAAGATGTCACTATGCTATAAAGCTATCGACGGTGTGATATTAATATGATAGTGAAAAATCAAGGAGAACGTGGAATCACACGATACGCATATTCTTAGATTTTACATCATTATCTATATAGGGTAGCTTCATTTATTACTGCATTAAATGTTTTTCTCTATTTCAACTAATATTACATTTATTGATCGAGTAGGTGGGCTCTGGGCTCTGATGGTAGGTGGGACGAGGCTCGTGATTAAAGTGATTAAAATGGTAGTTTTGATAATCCAAATGGAATCCTAAAAGATGTCAAGTTACTAATCATGAATGTCCAAAGGCTATAAGTTAAATTAATTAAAGCTAGTGGTATGGTCATGCGCTACGCAATGGGAATTCGATCCGTATCGATTCGGTCTGTTACACTAACGCTACACCCTACGCATATTCTTAGATTTTACGATATGTTACTTATAGGGTTAGCTTCCTTTATTACTACAATAAATGTTTTCTCTATTCCAACTAATATTACATTTATTGATCGAGTACGTGGGTTCAGGTGGTAGGAGAGACGAGGCTCGTGATTAAGATGGCATATTTGATAATTCAAATGGAATCCTAAAAGATGTCAAGTTACTAATCATGAATGTCCAAAGGCTAGAAGTTAAATTAATTAAAGCTAGTGGTATGGTCATGTGCTACACAATGGGAATTCGGTCCGTATCGATTTGGTCTGTTACACTAACGCTACTTGCTATAACAAACGTAAAAGAACATCCAAAAAAATAAAGTTGTGATATACACAAAAGTATATCTTAACGTGTTACATATAGATCGATAACCATAAAAAAGGAATATGAGTACAGTTTCCAATAATACCCATACTTATACCGATGTGATTGGGTTAGAATTGTTTCGACTTTTCATGGTACCGATACAAAAAATAATCTTTTTGAATACAATGTCGTTTAAAATTTTTTTTACCGGAATGGTTGAAAATATTCGGTTTAAAAAAAACAACAAATGTAAGGTAATAAAAAAAATAGTTGTTTATACACAATAATAAGTAATATCAACAATTTCTGGCCAAACCAAAAACCAAAATGAAGAAGTTTGAATAGTTTTGTGCCCAAATCAAAAGGCAAAGAATATGATTATTCCTCAATGCGTTATGAATTTATATATATATATATATATATATATATAGAAAAAGTATATTGTACATTACGGCTTAACGTACTTCACGTACAACAACGTGCGTGATTTGTTCTATAACATGCGTGATTAATGTTTTCAGTATGCGTGATTATTGTGTTTCAACATGCGTGATTTTAGATTTTTGAGTTATAACGTGAGTGATTTTAAAATGAACGTGCGTAATTACTTGTCGTACGTGATGTACGTTAAGTCGTAATGTACATTAACCTTCCTCTATATATATATATATATATATATATATATATAGAGAGAGAGAGAGAGAGAGAGTATAATGTACTTCACGCCTTAACTTACATTAACGTACGCGACCAGATATATAACGTGCGTGATTATTTTTTTTGACCATCTCAACGTGCGTGATTATACTTTCCATGCGTGATTATCACTTCTCATGCGTGATTATCACCAAAAATCTTATCCCATGCGTTATTTTGTGTCCCATGCGTGATTATTGCCTGATCCGACGGTTTACAGCGTCGCGTACGTGAAGTACGATAACGCGTAATGTATGTTAACCGCACTCTATATATATATATATAGGGTAAGGTTCATGCGAGAACCACCTTTATTGCGAGAACCAATGTGAACACAACCTAAAATAGCTAAAAAAACCTAAAAAAACCTAACCCCCACCCCACCCCCCCCCCCCCCCCCCAAAAAAAAAAAACCTAAACCCCCCACCCCTCCCCCCCAAGCTAAAATGCTAAAAACTAAACCCCCAAAAAACCTAAAAAATCTTAAAGAATCTAAAAAAATAAAAAAAAAAACACACAAAAAATTTTTTTTTTAGTATTTTTTTACATTAAAATCGCTACTTTTAGTAGCCCAAAAAAATATTTTTAATTTTTTTTTTGCTACTAAAAGTAGCAATTTTTTTATCAAAAATGTTTAAAAAGTTTTTTTTTTTTGTGTTTTTTTTAGCTATTTTTAGGTATTTTTGGTTGTGTTCACATTGGTTATCGCGGTTCTCGCAATAAAGGGTGGTTCCTAACGGATCCTTCTCCTATATATATATATATATATATATGGTCGGGATTTAGAGAAAATGATAGAAAGTGTGAGAATGGTGAGAACGCTTAACGATCGTCCGATCAACACAATCTATGGACTAGATTGGCGCGGTGACGTTTTCGTAAATAACATCAATTTTATTACGTGAACGCACTTCATTAAGGGTAAAAGGGTATTTTGACTTCTCCACACAAAACGCGTCATGAAATAAAACGCCAAAAACAAAAATCACAGACCATTCTAAGTAAAACGCCATTAAATATAAAACGCCAAACTTAATTACAGTAAAATCCCGCCTAAAAAAACCGCTAAAAAAATCCTATATATACAACATCTCAGACCTTTAGTTAAAAACACACACAAAAACCCAAACGCCATATTTCATATAACCCATTCGCCTTAGAAACGCCAAAAAACCCAAACATCAAATATCTTCAACCCCAAAAACGTTTTTTTGAAATTCAGTTTGGCTGTCAGTAAGATTTCGCTCAATGAAATAGACAAAATCCTTAAGTGAGGATATAGTCCATTTCATTGAGTAAAATCTCATTGACTTATCCTAAACTTCAATCAAATTTATAACGCCAAAACATACAAAAACATTATTGAGGTTTGTTGTCAATAAAGTTTAGCTGTATGGGGTGGACAACATTGTCAGATATCTTTCTTAACCGAGGATTAACAATGTTGTCCATCTCATACAACAAAACATTATTAATTTTAGCATGATCAAAATGTTGGATCTGAGTTTCTTTTTGATTGTATTTTTGTTTGAAATTAAGATGGAAATGAAAGAGTTGTGCAGCGGAAATAAGATGAAAGCAAACTTTGCATACAATCAAATGAGAGTAATACTTTTATCAAACATCTTTACACAATGAATCGAAAGATTGAATTTATTTCAACAACGATTACAATGATTGATGTAAGAATGCAAACTCCCCCTAAGCCAGAGCTCAGTAATTTGTTCGTGCAAAGAAGACGATGTGATCAAAAGAGCTAATAGAACAGTACAAAGTACTGAACTATTTATAGGCACTTGCAAACCACTGAGCATCTTAGCTGACGTCACCATGAAAGTGACATCTAACCTCCTAACAAACTCTAACGTCTGATCTATAAACACTGATGTACTAAACTACTGCTATTACATTACATTACATAAAAGACACTTAAACAGCTGCTGCATCCTTCCACTGTTGTGAACCCAGCAGTGCTTGTCCGGATCAGCAGTACTTGACTCAAGGCAGTAGATTGAGTCAGCAGAGCTTTGGTCTTCTATCAGTCTTTAACACTTGGCAGTAGATGCAAGGCAGCAGTTGTGGATCAGCACTTGGTAAGATCAGTAGATAGGAGATCAGCAGATACAAAGCCACTTTCAAGGGGAGAGATTTGCATGAACTAATCTGTAAACGTCTGCTTATTCTGGATCCACTGCTCTGATCCAGTTTTGGCTTTAATTATCTGTTCCTCTGATAGGGTTCAATCCCAACAATCTCCCCCTGGAACAGATAATGCCAAAACTCTTCATTATTTGTGGAAATCTTTATTGCCTCATCAACAGTTCCCTTATCTGACCTTTAAATTGTAATTCAAAGTCTAGGGCATCTGTATCTTCATCATCCCTGCTAAGTGGAAGATCAAGGAGATCCTGCAAATCTTCAAGACTCAGGCCAAGAGCTTGTTCCCTTGATATTTTCTCCACAACTCCACCAGACCTGAGCAAAGTCAATACGCAGGTCTGTTTGTCAGTTTCCCACTTTTGTATTTTTGAGCCTGGTGGGTTTCTTGGGAGATGTTTATTTGCAGAAGTATTTGGAGAGGCTGGCCTATTCATGGCTGGCTGAGCAACACTTGCAGTTTGTTCTAATTCAAGATCTTCTTTTATCATTACTTTTGTGCCTGCTTTTACAATGGCATCTCCAGCTAATAGATCTTGAATTGTTTCCATGCTAAACTGGTTTTTGCTCCTTCTTTTGTAGATGGCAGCACCAGCTGGAGCAGTGGTTCTTTTGACTTGCAGCTTTGGTGGTCTTTTTGAAACCTCTGCTTTGGAATAGTCAGGCTTTTGTGGAACTCTTGGATCTTTCTTTCTAAGTTCCTCTAATTTCTTATATGTTGCCCTGACTCTATCTTCTCCCCACTTTGTCACAGAGTTCTTTGACCCATAATCAGCTGCAATGAGCTCCTCTTTCATTCTCTTCAACTCTAACATCTTCTCAGCTTCAAATTGTTTGAATTTTTCCGGAGGAGTCTGCTTGACCTTATTTTTGATCATGTCTTGAATCCTGGCTGCTTCTTTTTCAAGCTCAGGAATGGTCCAGTTCTTGTACATGTGTTTCTCCCCCTTGTATTTCTTATAGGTCATGATGTTGTAAATGTAGTCTCTCCTTAAGGACTCATCTGCCCTTTCAGAAATTTTCTGACATACATTTTTAGCAAAACGCTCCATAGCATTGACCTGTGAGAGTAAAAACTGATAGTTTTGTTGAAATTCTCTATCAGATTTCCCTTTTTTATTTTTGATTGCAATATCCTCTGCTTGTTTGGCCTTGAGTTTCAAGTATTCTTCAAGATTGTTAGGCCTGGGATAATTTGCAATTGATGGTAAACTCCTTTTGGCTGGGTCATCTTCATAATAAAATGATTTGATTTCTTCTCTGACTGCAATGAGTTCCAGAGGAAATGAGACACCAGCAGGAGGTAGTGGTTTTACAATTTGAGCTGAAGAGAAAGGTATGGGTTTTGGAATAGTGACAAGTGATAGGGATTTTGAAGATGTTGGTGATGGAGGTGTGTCATCATCTTTTAAAATTAGCCTTTTCCTTTTTGGTTTAGGAGAGACTGATGATGTTTTGAATGGAACAGTGGTGGTAGATGTAGTGGCAGTGGATTGTGATTGACTAACAGCTGTTGAAACAACTGGTGTTTCAACCACTGTTGTCATTACAACAGATGTTATAACATCTGCTGTCTTCTGCTGTATGTCAGCAGGTGTTGTTTTTGGTGGTGATGATGGTAAAGCAGTGGATGTTGTGTGTGTTGAAGTGGTGTGTGTTGATGGAACAACTGTTTGACAAGCAGTAGTTTTTGTAACTCCTGCTGCATCAGCTGTTTTGTATGGTGGTTTTTTAGCAGACTTTGAACGTATGATAGGAATGGATTTGGGTTGCCTTACTTTTCTAGTAGGCCTCTTCTTTTCCTCAACAGGATTTTCATGATCCCTTGACCCAGAAGTACCCTGATCTGGATGATCCATTCTGTCCACCCTGGCTTTCCTTTTGGCCTCTCTATCTCTTTTTACACTTGCAACTGCTTCTGCTAGTGCATTTGTTGTCACATCAATCTTCTTGCTGCCATCTGGTAAAGGGATCTTTTTGGTCATGTTTGAATTCTCTGGTTCAAGATAAAGACCATCTTCTATACCCTTCTTTTTCCACTCCTTAATTTTCTCCCCCTTTTTGGCATTATCTTCTGGGAGGTCATAAATGAAGCGTACTTTTGGAGGAGCAGTGTCAGTGGTGTGCAAGATCTGAGTTTTGAGAGCCTTTAAGTCAGCCTGAGTGTTCTTGAACCTTGACTCCATTGTATTTCTCAGCTGTTGTACATGTTTTTCATGTTGCTGATCTGCTAATTGAGCTTGTTGTTGGAGAAAAGATTGAAATAGATTCCAGAGCTCATTTGTAGCAGGTGCCCTTTGTGGAGCAGGTGCTTGAGGTGGAACAGCAGTTGATTGTACCTTCTGAACTTGTAACACCTGTTGTAGCATATTTTTGAGTTCTGCAACAGAGTTATCAAGCTTTGCAATGCGATCCGTCAATTTCTGGTACTTTAAACCATCACCCAAGTTAATGGGATCATCTGATTTCCCACTAGCAGTGGTTTTATCAGTGGTAGATGTAGGGAATATACGCCAAACATTAACCACTGATGCCCCTTTTTCTTGGTACTGGGGTCTTCTTCCTTCAACACTTGACAACCTTTTGATGTTTCCAGTAGGATAAATAAATCCACTGGTGGTTGGCAGAGGTGCTATAAAAGGAATTGCCTCCAAGGAAGTCTTATGAATGTAACCACTGTCCAAATGTAACCCAGTGGGTGTAACAGTTGTAGTGGCTGCTTCACTTGGATTACCACCAAGAGTTACTTGTAACTCAAGGGGTGTAACCTCCTCAGGTTGTGTTGGTGGGTTAGCAAAGATTGATACATCAGACCCAGTCAGTTGTTGAGGTATATTCTCGTTAATAGGTGATTGAGAAGGACTGGATAATGCCTGGTTCAAATCAATTGCATCCAACAGTGGTTTTATTGGTGAGGGAATTTTGGATGTGAGGATTGGTGTAGAAATAGGATGTGTCCCGGGCATTGGACTGTGGATGGTAGAAACGAGTGTTTCCAGAGCATCATGATGTGGAGGCCCTATTTGTACAACCTGTTCTTTTTGTGAAGAAACAGGAGGAGTTTCGGTTATGGTTTGAGATATTTGTACCAACTGCTGTGAGGAAGTAGCAGCAGTGGTTTCTTGTGACTTTTGTGTTGTCACTGGCAGACGCTCTGGTATCTCATCCTCCAGAGATACCTTTTTGATGGTTTTGGGGGGGTTTTTGTGTTTTTCTTTTTGTTGGCTTTTTGGTGATTTTAGGTGTGGGTTTCAAAGCAGTTGTGCTGCTGCTTTGATCACCTTGAGCAGTTGGCTCAGCAGCAGATACCTGAGGAGCAGTTGTAACTGCTAAAATCTGCTCAGGCACCTCTGCTTGTGTTTTGCAAGGTGCTAACATTCTTGAAAAGGTTTCAGTTGTTAAACTGTTTATTTGAGTAGAATCACCTTGGTTTATTACAGCTAAATCATCCTTACTGAATTTCTTTGCAAAATAGTAACTTAAAAACCTTGGAAACAGTAAGAATGATTTTGTTTCAGTATTATTAACCAAATCTTTAAAAATTTCCCGAGAATAGTTAAAATTTTCTCCTTGAAGAATTGCATATCCCAGATTTTGAATTTTTAAAGGAATTTCATTGAAAGAAGTGGTTTTATTTGAAACACATAGTAGGAGGGTATGAAATAAAAATCTGGTTGCAGAAGGAAAATAACCTTTTTCTAAGGTAATTTTCTTCATCATTGTGGCTTCATACCCTCTCTCAATGAAGTCAGTTTGTAACTCGTTTTTAGTGAAAGAAATTTTACCTTCCTGATCACCGAGTTGAAAGACCTCTGAAATGGATTGTGGCGTGATTTGGACAGCTTTACCCTTTATCGAAGAGTTTATGGTGGTTGCAGTGTCTCCTTGTTTTTCAAGGGTTGCATTTTTCCAGAACTCCCTTTGGGTCGCCAAATAGATTGGTGCATCGGCAGTGAACAAAGTTTTGTACTTTGATTTTGCCATGAGATCAATGATGGAATCGAAAACTTTGGTGGTTCCTGGTTTTGTGAGAAGACCCAGGAGATTGTGAGATGATTTATGTGGAATTTCAGTGGAGATTGCCTTTTGAGAGGCTGTTTTCGATGATGATGATTTGGATGAGGGTTTTGAAAATTTCTTTGATTTAGTCATTTTGAGGATGATTGATCGAAGAAATTTGTGAAGAAATGAGATGAAAAGCTGCTTTGAGAAGAGAATTTTTAAGAATTCAATTCGACAGTAAAACCCTGTTTTGATGGTGAGTGGGGGATTTTATAGGGAAGAAAGTGAATGCTGAGGTGGCAGCCGTTACAAAAGGTCTGACCAATATGTACTGTCCACGTGACAACCCCTGTTGAAAGTGAAGGACAGTACTTTTGTGAAAGTGACTGATGAAGGCAGTGGTATGAAAGCAGTGGATGATTTTTACTATCAGCGGATAGCATATCAGTGGATAAGACACTGCTTTTGAACAACAGAGTTTATCAAAATAATGAGAGAGCAGGGGTTGACTTTCAGCAGTGGACAGGCTTTTGAAGTAGAGCAGACTTTTGAACAATCAGTGGTTAATGGCAGACTTTTAAGGACTTTAATGAAAATTTTTCATTTTTAGCTATTTTTAAGGATGGAGTTTTGATTTTCTGAAAACATTTTGTTGCTTTTATTCATAGAAAAACAAGATGTTGCTTGTTATTCCATGTTCAGCATCCCAATTCTAGAGACCAAGCTTTCAAAAGTGGCTGTATCAAGTGCTTTTGTGAGCACATCAGCTAGCCGATCTTTAGTTGGGACATGATGCAGAGAAATCAAACCTTTTTCATAGCAATCCCTCACAAAGTGATGTCTGATGTCGATGTGTTTGGTGGTTGAATGGGAAACTGGATTTTTGATGATATTTTCTGCTGCCTGACTGTCCAACATGAGTGGTGTCTTTAAGGCAGTAATACCAAAATCCAGCAACTGATTTTGAAGCCACAAGAGTTGGGCTGTACAGCTTGCAGCAGCAATGTATTCAGCTTCAGCAGTGGATGTTGAAACAGCTGCTTGCTTTTTGCTTTGCCATGAAACTAAGCAATCACCTAGAAACTGGCACCCTCCTGATGTGGACTTCCTTGTGGTGTGACATCCAGCAAAGTCACTGTCTGAGAAACCTGAAAGCTTGATGTTCCCATTAGCTGGATACCAGATACCAAGTGTGGGAGCACCTTTTATGTATCTGAAGATCCTTTTTACAACAATGAGATTTGATTTTCTGGGAGCTGATTGACTTCTTGCACAGACACATGTTGCAAACATGATGTCTGGTCTAGATGCAGTTAGGTACAATAAAGACCCAATCATGCTTCTATAAAGTGTTTGGTCAATCAGCTCATCTTTTTCATCAGACATGACCGGCTTATTTGTTGCCATGGGTGTGCTGCATGGTTTACAATCATTCATATCAAATTTGGTTAAAAGTTCTTTAGCATATTTGCTTTGATGAATGAAAGTTCCATTTTGCAATTGCTGTACTTGGAGACCAAGAAAGCATTGCAGCTCACCCATAGCACTCATTTCAAACTCAGCTGTCATGAGTTCTCTAAACTCTTCACACATTGAGTTACATGTGCTTCCAAAAATAATGTCATCCACATAAATCTGGACAATCATTAAATCCTTCCCTCTCCATTTTAAAAACAGTGTTTTATCAATGGTACCTCTTTTGAAACCATTTGAGAGTAGGAAGTTGGAAAGAGTTTCATACCAGGCCCTTGGTGCTTGTTTCAAGCCATACAAGGCTTTGTTTAGCCTGTAGACATGATCTGGATAAAATGGATCCTCAAAACCTGGAGGTTGACAAACATACACCTCTTCTTGAATTGTACCATAGAGGAAAGCACTTTTGATATCCATTTGAAACACCTTCATATTGTGGTTGACAGCAAAGGCCAGGAATAGTCTAATGGCTTCCAATCTTGCAACAGGGGCAAATGTTTCATCATAATCAATCCCCTCTTCCTGTCTGTAACCTTGAACCACAAGCCTAGCTTTATTCTTGACAACAATACCCCTTTCATCAGTTTTGTTCTTGAAGACCCACTTTGTGCCAATGGGACTAACCTCTTCTGGCAGTGGTACAAGCTCCCATACTTGTTGTCTTTTAAACTGTTGGAGCTCCTCTTGCATGGCTTCTACCCAGCTGTTGTCTTTCAGTGCCTCTTGGTACTTGACTGGCTGATGGAGTGATAGAAAACCAGCAAAAAGACAAATGTTTTGGGTTTGGCTTCTTGTGAGCACCCCTTCATTTATGTTGCCAATGATTTGATCAGGTGGATGAGATCTCAAGAAGATTAAATCTCCTTGGTATGGTATGATGGCATTGGTTGGTGAAGGCTGCAAATGTGTATCATCTGAGCTAACCACTGCTGGGGACTTTGATGATCCAGCAGTGGTTTCAAAAGGTGGTGGTATAGGAGGTAATGAAGTGGACAACTGCTGACTTTTATCCACTGTTTGAGGACTTTTGTCAGCAGTGTTTGAGGATGTGGAAGCAGTGGTTGATGGGCTACTTTGGTCAACAACTGTTGAGGTAGCAGTGGTTGAGCTTTGACAACTGTTTTGAACAGCTGGTGCTTTTCCCTTTGTGGCAGACCTTTGAGGGATGATGATTTCATACCCATAGTCTGGTGTTGTATCCTCTGATGGACCTGCACTGTTAGTCTTGACAGCAATATTTTCAAAAGTGAATTTTTCAAGATCAAACAGATCTGCAGGGTTTGCTGGGATTTTCATTGATGAAAGCTCATTGAACTTTACATTCAAAGTCTCCTCCACTGCCTTGGTCCGTGTATTGAACACTTTGTAGGCCTTGGCAGTGGTTGAGTATCCCAAATGGTAACCACAATCAATTTTGGCTGCAAATTTTGAAATGGAATCTTTTAAGTTCAAAATAAAACATGGGCAACCAAACACTTTGAAATATGAGATCAGTGGTTTAATTTTATACAGAATTTCATAGGCAGTCTTTTTGTGCCTGGGGTTTATTAAAACTCTGTTCTGAACATAGCAAGCAGTGTTTACTGCCTCTGCCCAGAAAGTTAATGGCAAACCTGAATCTGCAAGCATGGTTCTGGCAGCCTCAATCAGAGTTCTGTTCTTCCTTTCCACTACCCCATTCTGCTCTGGTGTTCTTGGGATGCTGTACTGCCTTACAATCCCTTTCTTCACACAGAAGGCATCCAACTCCCTATTTTTGAATTCTGTGCCATTGTCACTCCTGAAGCTTTTTACTGGAAGGTCAAATTGCTTTTCAACCTGTATTACAAAGTCTTGCAAAATGCCTGCAGTTTCATCTTTTGAGTGCAAAAAGAAAGTCCATGTGAACCTAGAAAAGTCATCAACAATAACCAAACAATATCTTTTCTTTTTGAGGCTCATGACTTGAACTGGGCCAAACAAATCCATGTGTAGCATTTGCAAACACTGGGTTGTTTTGGACTCTTCAATGGACTTGTAAGAACTTTTATGCTGTTTTCCTTTTAAGCAGGAAATGCAATGTTCAGGACATGAAAACAATTTTTGTGGTACGCCTCTTACCAAACCATTTTTTGAAATTTCTGTGATTGTCTTAAGATTTGTGTGTCCCAGCCTTCTGTGCCAAAGTTCTGTCTCTTTGTTAGAGGCAGCTGAGAACAGACAGGCATCAGCTCTGGGACACTCTTTTGACATGTCAACAACATAAACATTGCCACTTCTTTGAGCAACAAGTTTAGTTTGACCAGTTCTGATTATTGCTTCAATCTTTTTGACCATTTCTGGTCCAACAATCCTACAACAATCTTTTGTGAAGAATGACCCAAAACCCTTGTCACTCATTTGGGACACACTCAGAAGGTTGAATTTTAGATTGTCTATTAGATTGACATTTTCAAATTTTACTTTTCCAGACTCCACTATTCCAGACCCCAGAACTTTTCCTTTACTATTATTTCCAAAGGATATATCACCCCCTCCATGGATTTTAAAGTCTTTGAGGAGGGCTTTACATCCTGTCATGTGCCTGGAGCCTCCACTATCTACATACCAAAGACTATCAAAGCATGCAGAAGCTCCCTGCACATGAAGTAAAAGGATTAGTTCATTAAGGTCTCCAAAGCCAACAAGGCTTTGGATGGGGTCTCAACAGTGTCTGGGATGGATGCAAGATGATGGACAGTGGTTAGGTCAGAGGTTTGAACTGTTTTAGGACAGTGTTTCTCTAACCACTGTTGTGGGTCCTGACCAATCATCTGCTGGTAACCAAAAGGATGCTTGTTCACTTTGGGTTTAGAGGGCCTTTTGTAGGCCTCATAAACGTGAGGAATCCTTTGGTAAGACTGTTTTTCTCTGCCTTTTCTGAACTGATTGGCAGGGGGTGCATCAGTAACCTGAACATCTCTTTTGACAGATGTTTGGTTCAGCTGTTTTGTAACAGCTGTTTGAACTGGCATAAACAGTGGTTGTTTCTTGGTGAATTTGACAGATGTTGATGATGATGATGGACTCAAGGAGGTTTTAGCAATGTACTCATTCTTTTTCACATCAAAGTTTTTGAGATACACACATGCTTGAGTTTTGTGGTTTGTTTTACCACAGACAATGCAACCTTCAGCTGAAACTATGACACTTGTTCTGTTTAAATCATATGCTTTTAAGTGGAAACAATCTTTTGTAAGATAATTCCTCTTCTCACAGAATTCACAAAATAAGTTATCAATTTTTTCTTTCTTCTTTCTCTTTTCAGACTCCTTTGCAGCAGAGGTTTTAACCACTGCTGGGATGTCCTTGAGAGGTATGACTTTAGCTTTTGGAGCCTTGACACCATTAATTGATGTAAAGTCCATTGGCTTGAAATTTTCAAGAATGTCACACTCATCAGACCATTTTGGTTTAAACTGGTATTCTTCAAGCTCCTCAAAAGTAGAGGATTCCATTGGTCTGTCAAGTGTGATTTTGTTACCAAGTTTGTCAGTGATTTTCACTTCTTGGCCATTCTTGTTTTTGGGGATGAACTCAGTGGTTACATCAGTGGTTTGAACAGAGTTTTCAAAAGCAGTGTTTTCATCATCATGTTTTCTATACCCAACCCCAAACTTCACATTGCTTTTTCTCTGTTTTTCAAGCATAACCTCATATCCTTTGCAGGATTCCACCCATCTTTCACAAGTAATCTGGGCGGACTCCAACTCCTTTTTGCAAACTTGGTATTTTTCTACCATAGTTTGAAGTTGGGTTTTGGTTATACTTTGCTCTTCTTTTAAACAGCTGTTCTCTTTTTCTTTTTCAGTCAATTTGATTTTAAGTTCTTTTAAAGACCTTTCAAATTTGACCTCATCAGACAAGATTTTATCCCGAAGGTTTTCATTCACCTCTTTAATGTTAGCAAAAGCAATTATGCAATTGTCAGAACATAGTTTTTCAAGAACTTGAGGAGATACCTTGGCAGCTGCCATCATTGCACAATCACATTTATGATCTTCTTCATCATCAGCTTTCACCTTCTTTTCACCAGCCTTTTCTTCTTTCTCTTCTTCTTTGTCCTCTACGGACCATGGATCTGTCATTGGTTCAATCAGGGTACCTGAACTTTCTCCCAACAGTAGTTCACCAGCCACAGCAGTAACCACTGCTTCAGTCACCTCTTCCACTGTTGCAAAACACTGCTGTTCCTCCTCAGTTTCAACCCCCTCCTGTATTGACTCTAATGCCATCAAACAAAACTCATCATAAGAAGAATCATTAGAAGCATAGAGTGCAAAATTTTCATCATTAAGGTCTTCAGGCATACTGCTCCAGTCAACAAACCCTTGAGTGAAAAAACTTTGTTGATCTGGTTGTGCTGCTGCTGGAGCAGTGGTTTGAGGTGCAACAGGTTGCACTTGTACCTGTGGAGCAGGGGTTTGAACATATTGGATTTGTGGAACAGTAGTTTGGACATAATGTACTGGCACAGGGGCAGCAGCATAGTGAGCAGTGTTCACTTGAGCTGCTGGGGCATATTGGGCATAGTGCACAGTGTTTTGGTTTTGAGGTCTAGGATTTGAGCTAGGATGAGTAATGATGGGACCAGTAGTTTGACTCCTACATTCCCTAGCGAAATGTCCCAACCTATTACACTTGTAGCACTTGATTTTCGATTTATCCAACCCAACCCTTAGATTCCCATGCAAACCTGGGAATTTTCGCCCTGTTCTTTTGTAGAACTTGCTAGTTCTAACACTTAACAAGGCCAGTTGGTGCAGGATGTCCATTTCCTCTAAATCAGTGGGATCAAAATGTTGCAAATCATTTAATTCAAAGCTTAAATTGTCTGACATCTGGTTTTCATTTGCAGTGAATGCATAACTAGCAGAGTGAGGATCAGGGTTGTTAAAATTTGCACCAGCAGTTATGTCAATGAAGTGATCATAACCCTGATCCTTACCACTGCTCCCAGATTCTTCTTGACCCAGAAGAGCAGTATTACCGAAAGTGTAGTCATCGGTAACTTTTCCTGACTCTTGTAACCTCCTTTTCTGGTTCAACTCCCTTTCGTAGGTCAGGAGTCGACCGTGGAGTTGGGTCAAGGTCAGATCCTTGAATTCAGGTGAGTTTCGGGTGACAAAAGCTATGGTGTCCCATTTTTCTGGCAGTGACCTGAGGAACCTGCTGTTTTGAGTTGAGTTTGTAAAAGTGGTATTAACAAGCCTCAGTTCACTGATAAGACAACTAAAACGCTCAAATTGTTGCATTAGTGATTCACCTTTAACGTAGCAAAATGTTTCATACTGTTGGTTCAGGATTTCCCTATTGTTTTCTATGACTTCCTCAGTTCCCCCAAATTGTTCCTTAAGTGCGTCCCATAACTCTTTGGCACTGTTACAATGTAACAGTCCAGCATATATCTCATTGGGTAGCGCAGATGCTACGATGCTAAACGCTTTAGCATCTAGTTCGATCTTTTGAAAGTCGGTTTCGGTATAATTTTCAACTGGTTTTGGAACGAACTTTTTAGCATCTTCAGCACTTGGCACTGAAGGAACATGGGGACCATAAATAACAGATTTCCAATAACCTGTGCTTTGTTGAGCGAGGATGTGTCCCATCCTCCTCTGCCAGATGTTGTACTCATTTCTTTTTAGCATAGGTGGTTTAAAAAGCGAGCCGATGTTGTTTTTATCATCCTGAGATTGTGACGTCATTCTTGTTGTTTTACAGACACTGATAAATCAACTTTAATGGTGATTAATCCTTGCTCTGTTTTTCAACGGACGAACAAACGATCAGTATCAACTGTTATGAGCTGAACTATTTACGTCAAAATGATTGTTAAATCAAATTTGACTGTCCAGGCTCTGATACCAATTGTTGGATCTGAGTTTCTTTTTTATTGTATTTTTGTTTGAAATTAAGATGGAAATGAAAGAGTTGTGCAGCGGAAATAAGATGAAAGCAAACTTTGCATACAATCAAACGAGAGTAATACTTTTATCAAACATCTTTACACAATGAATCGAAAGATTGAATTTATTTCAACAACGATTACAATGATTGATGTAAGAATGCAAACTCCCCCTAAGCCAGAGCTCAGTAATTTGTTCGTGCAAAGAAGACGATGTGATCAAAAGAGCTAATAGAACAGTACAAAGTACTGAACTATTTATAGGCACTTGCAAACCACTGAGCATCTTAGCTGACGTCACCATGAAAGTGACATCTAACCTCCTAACAAACTCTAACCTCTGATCTATAAACACTGATGTACTAAACTACTGCTATTACATTACATTACATAAAAGACACTTAAACAGCTGCTGCATCCTTCCACTGTTGTGAACCCAGCAGTGCTTGTCCGGATCAGCAGTACTTGACTCAAGGCAGTAGATTGAGTCAGCAGAGCTTTGGTCTTCTATCAGTCTTTAACACTTGGCAGTAGATGCAAGGCAGCAGTTGTGGATCAGCACTTGGTAAGATCAGTAGATAGGAGATCAGCAGATACAAAGCCACTTTCAAGGGGAGAGATTTGCATGAACTAATCTGTAAACGTCTGCTTATTCTGGATCCACTGCTCTGATCCAGTTTTGGCTTTAATTATCTGTTCCTCTGATAGGGTTCAATCCCAACACAAAATTTGAGGTTTAAGGTGATCTTATTTCGTAGCATTCTTTTTATCGGTAAAATGCCAAAAAAGTTAAAAAAATCAAACATCGTTGATTGTAAAAATTCAAGATTGTTGGCTGAAGGATATAAACTCAATAACATTTTGCTGCATGAGATGGACAAATATTCAAGAAAAAGATGCTGATGTCAGACTGTGTGCTTCCAAACAGCAACACAAAAAACTACTTGAAAACAAAAAAACAAAATGAATCATACGAAAGTCGAACCAGCCAGTTAACATGATTCAAAAAGAGAAGAAAGAGACTGGAGACAGAGAAGATTTGTAAGATCAATTGTTTATGTATTCTTTTTTTTTTATTTTCCTTTCCAGTTAATTATTATATAATAAAAACGCCATATATAATAAAAACCCCAAAACAGCCAAAAATGCTTGTTTAAACGATATCATCCAGCTAAACGCCACCAAAAAACTCCCAAACTATAATAAAACTACTTTGAAAAATTATTATAAAAAACCCAAAAAAAAATTAAAAAAAAATAAATAAATAAAAAGCAAACTTGAAAATGTAACTAGAAACAGTAAATACAAAATCAGTAAATACTGAAGAATCTAAAACGCCAAACTTGAAAGATGGGACGTGTTACAGACTTCAGAGATAAAAGCTTATCAAAAACATTAATTACAAAACAGTAACTTAAAAGACAAATACTTTATTATAATAATGCACCGCCTAATTTAGACGCCAAAAAGACATCATATAAAATGATACATCTCAGCAACTTTCATTTGATCAAACCAAAAAAAACAGACGCCAATACTACTAAATACCACCCACTGTAAAACGGCAACAAATAAACTGAAAGAATTGTTATCAGAGGGGAGTAACTCAGAAAGATTTTGCTGCATGAGATGGACAAAATTTCAGGAAAAAGATAAAGATGCCAGTCATATGGCATTTTGTATTTTTGTTCTTGAAGAAGGTTTGGATGAGGAGAAGAGGGCAATAACACTGAAGAGTGGGTTCACTATAAAGATGAAGATCCAGATAAAGAAAAAGCGAAAAACTCACTCACACGCCATAGATCTATGTCCCCAAACATCCACAAAAAAAGCCAGTTCAACAGACGAGCAGGCAAAAAAAATCAAACCCATGGGTTTGTTATGTTTTACATAAAACGCCATATATTTGGTGACAGTTCTTGTACTATTAAAGAAGAGAGAGACTGATGACACTGAAGATTGAGAAAAGAGATCCGATTAGGATTTTTAATTTATTTCCTTCCCTTGTATTTTTTTTCCTGTGGTTTAAATGTAATTTAACAATAATAAAAAGCCAAGATACCACAAACGCCAAAATGTTTATAAAAAATAATAGATCAATAGGCCAACTTGTTTAAAACACCTTGGAAAACGCCATTCAAATAGATTTCTTGCCCCTAGGGTTACAATGGCATACGATGTGAATAACGCCATAAACGCCAAAATGTTGATACAATGGAACCATTAAAACGCCATTAATTATGGAATTTGGTTAACACCAAAAATCTTAAAAACCAAAAATTAAAACAACATTGGGAAAAAGCGGAATTGGGAAATCAGAAGATGAAAGGACAAAATGGTAGAAAGTGTGAGAACGCTTATAGATCGTTCGATTAAAACAATCTATGGACTAGATTGACGCGGTGGCGTTTTCGTAAATAACATCAATTTTATTACGTGGACGCGCCTCATTAAGGGTAAAAAGGTCTTTACACTTCTATACCAAAACGCCATGCTAATGAATAAAACATCATTACGGACCAAAACACATCCCTATATAAACAAAAACATCCGAGACACAAAAACACATCCCCCAGAACCTGAAACGCCATATTTTCTACTATATACCATTCATCTAACAAACCCAAAAACCCCAAAAACCCCAAAACATCAAACACACCTACTCAAAAACGTCATATTTTCTACTATATACCATTCATCTTAGAAAACACCAAAACACTCAAACATCAAAGATTCCGAAAACTCGACGGTTCTTTCAGATACACTATTTCCTCAGTAAAACGCCAAAAATGGCAAATATCGTTTCTTGTATATTCAAATATTGTTGTATGCCAAAGTTTCAGAGAATGCATTCTTCCATGAGTTGCTATGACTCAAATAACATTTTGCTGCATGAGATGGACAAATCATAAACAAAAAGATGCTGGTGTCAGACTTATGTCATTTTTTGTGTTTTAATATTGATGAATATTATAATGGCATGAAAAGACGAATGACACTGATGAGTCGTTTGAAGATACATATTCAAACAAAAAACTCATGTCATTTTGTCTTTCCAGACGGCCACAAAAACACAAGCATGGCTAAGCCAAACCGCTAGCGAACATGATTCAAAGAAGAAAGAGACTGATGACAGTGAAGATTTGGAAGATGAATTGTTTCTATTTTTATTTTTATAATTTTCTTTTTCTGTTATTTGTTATGTATTTTTCAACTTAGAATAAAAAATACATTATATTAATAAAACGCCAAACAGTCATAATGCATGTGAAACGCCATAATGAAGTAAAAACGCCAAAAACTCCCAAACTATAATGAAAGTAGTTTGCAGAAGTATTAATAAAAGCTAAAAATGGAAAAAAAAAAAAAAAAAAAAAAAAAAAAAGGCCAAAACCTACTTAAAGCCATTAAAAACGCCAAACTTGGGAGATGAAAAGTCTTTGACCCTAAAAACTCATAAAAAGCTGAACAAAAAACAGTAAAAATACACAGTAACTGAAAAGACGGCTACTTTATTAATATCATTTATTATAAATAAAATCCCGCCTAAACTACGCGCCGAAAACATCCTATAAGAGAGACGTCTCTACACAATAAACTAATCACAAACCAAAAACAAACGCCATATTACCTAGAAACCATTCACTTTAAAACGCTAAAAATAATAGTTAAAAAAGCCACAGATGCAGAACCTCGATTCTTCTATATTGAGTATTGATCTGAATGAAGTTTCATTGAATGGATTCTTCTCTGAGTTGGATATCTCTATAATCTTTTGCTAAATGAGATGGACAAATATTCAAGAAAAAGAGACTGATGACACTGATATGACATCATGTCATTTTGTTCTTCATGGATATATTGATGACATGAAGGGATCAATATATTAGAGCAGGCGTTGGTCTTCAACATGTCATCAAACAAATATATATCCACCCACAATAAAGGATGCCACAAAAAATAAGCATCTTCTAAAGACGGCCGTTATGTAGGAAAATAAGGATCTACATAAGGTATTCAAAAACAGGTTCAAAACGTCAAAAAAGTTAAAGTAGAAGAGGCTGATGACAGTGAAGATTTGGATGAGAAATTAGATTATAATTTTTTTTTTTTTTTATTTTCTATTGTTTGTTATCTAATTCTCTGTTGTTTATTATCTAATTCTCTGTTATTTATTATCTAATTCTCTACTAAGTTAAAAAAATTGAGTATAAAACGCCAAAAACTACAAACACCAAAACGCCTGATAGTGTGAAAAACTGTGAGAACGGATGCTAGCGAAGCACGATGTTGCTATATAAAAACGCCAAAAAACGCAAACAAAGTATTACTGGAAAAATCAACACTAATTGACAGATGAAAATTGAAAGAAACAGTAATTGCTAAAACAGTAAAATGAAGGGACGGAATCATTATTGCGACACATTTATTATATTAAAAGCCACTACATGGAAAATTGAATTTATTTATCTTTTCAAAACGCCATAATTTCCTGTCACATTATAGGCCTGTATCCTACAAGGCACAACACTTGATATAATAAAATCAAGAAAATTACTGATGTTTTTTACATTAAAGGACTGCATCCTGATCTAAAAAACAATAAAAACGCCAAAACAATACTTAAAACGCCAAAATATTTACTATGATCCTGATCTAAAAACAATAAAAACGCCTCGTATTTATTAAACGCCAAAAAATGGAAAGATAAAGTGACACGCGTTTAAAAAAAGAAATATGAAAGGACAAAAAAGCCCCTCCGCCCTTCTCTAAGCAGCGTGACACGTGTTGGGCCAGGAAGCGTTGTCACCGTTCTCACACATTTGAGCGTTTTCTCCTGATCCCGTTTCTATATATACATGGAAAGCTAAAATGAGAACCACCTTTAGTTGCGAGAAGTGCTAGAACTATTTGATTCGGCACGATTTGGTCAAAAAAAATTTTACACAAACGTAGATGAAAAAAATATAAACACATCTGTAAAAATGAATTTTAAAAAAATTGTCGAGTCGGTAGGTTTGACTCATGCAAGTTTTTTTTACGACAGACATAAATTTTGAAAGAAAAATATTTTTTTTACCACTCATGTAAATGTGGGTATGCGACGTTTTTTTTTCCTTCAATTTTTCTTATTTTGCTAAAACAAGTGATTATTTTTACGACTTTTGTGAAAAAAAAATCGGAAAAAACCTTTTGGATGACCTAATTCTCGCGGTTCTCACAACTCGTGGTGGTTCTCATTTTGAACCAAAACCTATATATATATATATACTCTTAAGCCCCTGTGTTGCGAGTCAGGGGCATAAAACCATGCTACCAACATGGAGTGGAGGGGGTGTAAAACATTGATAACCGAACGACGATCAAAAGTATATCTTGACGTGTTATATATAGATCGATAACCATAAAAAAGGAATCATAAAAAAGGAATATCAGTACTGGTTCTAATAATACCGATTCTTATACCGATGTGACGATGTTGTTGGGTGAGAATTGTTTTGACTTTTCATGGTACCAATACGAAAAATAATCTTTTGAGTACAATCACGTTTAAAAAAAATGTTTGCGGGAATGATTGAAAATATTCAGTTTAAAAAAAACAAACAAATGCAAGGTAATAGAAAAAAAATAGTTGTTTCTACATAATAATAAGTATTATCAATAACTTTTGTGGCCAAACCAAAAAGCAAAATGAAGATGTTTGAAAAGTTTTGTGGCCAAATCGAAAAGAAAAGAATATTGTTATTCCTCAATGCTTTATGAATTAATATATACTCTTAAGCCCCTGTGTTGCAGGCCGAGGACATAAAACCGTGCTACCAACAAGGGGTGGAGGGGGTATAAAACATTGATAATCGAACGACTACCAAAACCGGATGAAAATGTTAATCAAATTTTCAGCCTTCCTTTTTAAGTTAGAGAAATTATGTGTTTTGTCCCAACTGGTCAACTCATCTGATCCGTCATGATTTAGTCCTTGTAATGGATATCTAACGTATTAAAATTGTCTCTATTTTCATAGGTTTAAAATATATAAAATAAAAATAAAACCTAAATCCCACGTTTTCTTCTGTTCCTAACATGCCAGTTTCGCGGACTGTCGGCTAGAAACAATAACTGCATCGTACCCATGAGCTAAGTGGCCCGAAGCAAAAAGTTATTTAAACCGATCCTTGTTTTCTCCTGTTTCTCACTAATTTTTGTCCTACTAGGTTTTATTAGTAAGGTTTAATGAACCAAAATAAATCAGTTTATCTTCTCAGTCCAGAAGTACCTACTTTGTTAACATCATCCTTAAGTATGTTTATAATTAATATAATGAATGGTAATATATCTGAAGAATGTTATAAATCTTACTTATCTATTAAAGAAAAAATCAGCATGACATCACAATGCTTACGTGGCAATTATCTAGCCTATCCAACAATGCCAATCTTATGTCATTATTACATCATTAATATCACTTTCATTTATTTAAAAAAAAATCATCTCATTTCTATAAAATTCATAAATTAAACTTACCTTTTCATTTGAATTTTAAAATTCAAATGTGGGTTATTAGAAGAGGGCTGAATTAATGTCTTGTATCATTTCAAATTTCAAACAGACATTTCAAATTTCAAACCTATCTCTCTCTCTCTCTCTCTTAAATATAATTACAATTAAAACTGAGAATAATATTAGAGAGCTAGAGAGAACGGAGCGACGGTACAGAGAACAAATCAACGGTGTTGGAGGAGCAGGCGACAACCACCGTCGAAGCTACAAAAGATTGTTGATCGATGGTGATACATGGACCGAGTGAATAAGGTTAGAAGTTCTTTGTTATCGTTTCTTCTATTTAGCTTTATTTAATCGACAACAGTTTTTCTTTATCTAATCGACAACAGTTTTTCTTCATTTCCGCCTCTGATTATGGTCGAATTGAAGCTTCTACTTTGGATACGGGTGTCTTTGTTACGAGACCGGATCAGGCCTTCAATTTGGATCCGGATGTCTCTGTTTCATCTCCGGTCACTCGCCAGAAAGTTGTCGTTGCTAAGCAGTTACGAGAAGTATCTTCAAGGATTGCAGGATCAGAAGGAAAGGTCGTTAATTTCAAGTTTTATATTGTTTAGTGTTGGTTATGAAGTTATGATCGTGAATTATGATGTTGAATTGTTGATTGAATATAGAGAGGAGCGTTACAGAGGAGGGCGACTGAGGCGAAAGTTTCGAGTGAGGAAGTGTAGCATTTGTTGAGGAATTTGGAGAAGAAAGAGACGGAGTATATGAGGTTGCAGAGGCATAAGATTGGGATTGATGATTTTGAGTTGTTGACATTGATTTGTAAAGGTGCTTTTGGTGAGGTATAAGCCCTAATTTCTTGAATAATATTGTTTGATATCACGGTTAATTGTTATAGAATGTGTTAGTGAAACTGAATTATGATGATATTGATTTGTTTTGTTTTGAGGTGGATGAGTAACTTTTAAAGATGTAAATGCCTTTTAAGAACTAGAATTTAGAGTTTTGTAGAGTTTGATTGGTTATCAACTTAGATCTACTCATTGAACCGAATTGTTGTGTATGCAATAATTTGCTATAACATAATTTGAACATGTTCTAATTGTATGATGCAGGTCAGATTATGTCGTGCTAAAACGAGTGGAGAAGTATTTGCAATGAAAAAGCTGAAGAAATCTGATATGCTTAGTGTGGGCAGGTATTGTTGTTAGAATGATGTTAACTTGCATGTGATATATGTGCTTTTGTATAAGGATGTTTGATATTAGATCAAGATAATATCGATTACTACCAATGGTTTAAATCTATCTGAATCATACCGTTATATTTACTTACGATTTTGTGTTTTAAAGGTTGAAAAGGGTGTGGTGTAAAGGTTAGGATCTTAGAGATTCATTGTTTTATGGCTTCTAATCTTTTGTCTGCCTAGGTTGAACATGTTCGATGTGAGAGGAATTTGCTTGTGGAGGTTGATAGTTGATGCATTGTAAAACTATTTTATTCTTTTCAAGATGCTGATTATTTGTACCTTATAATGGAATATTTACCTGGTGGTGACATCATGACGTTGCTAATGAGAGAAGATATTCTTTCTAAGGATGTTGCTCGATTTTATATTACTGAAAGTATCTTAGCCATTCATTCTATTCACCAGCATAACTATATACACATGTATTCTAATATATTTCTTGATAAAACAAAATTTACTTGCTTCAAGTGAATTTACATCGAAGCATGTGCTTAACTTCTTTTCACTTGTAGGGACATTAAACCAGATAACCTGATACTGGACTGAAACAGGCATCTAAAGCTGTCTGATTTTGGCTTGTGTAAGCCCATTGAAAGTAAGTTTTCATCAATATTGTTGAATGAGGAAAATTATGAAAATCAAGGGCCCCTAAACGACACTGACGAGTAGCAAGTTCCTTTGTTGATGTCAAAGAAAACCTGGATAATATTTTCTATGTAAACATAAAGAAATGGGGAAGTGAAGAATGTGTTCCTTTGTATGCAGGGGTACTTGATTGTTCAGTTACAAAAGGGCAGGGCAGACTAACAGTTTTAGTTTTACTGATGAATGTGTCTATTTGCAATCTGTGAAGGTTACCTCACATTTCAATGTCATCTAAATATTCTTATGAGTTCACAAGGTTTTTGCCAGCTGCTTCTGCACACCATGCTTCCTTACAAAATTCTCACCTGATGGTATGTATTATGTAATTTCAAATTTGCTATCTTTGGATCATGATTTGAGAGCATTCACATCCTAGGAATCAAAATATGTGTGTGGGGGTTTTAAAATATAAAGAGTATAAAAAGTGGTTGTGAGTGGAGTGAGAGAAAATGTTACTGTTCATCTATATATTTGGAGGGACACTGTTCACCCACTATAATTTTTAATATATATTGAAAGTGGTTGTGAGTGAAGGAGAGAAAAATGTAATAATAAAGGTATAAAAATATTATTTAATTGAAAAGGAGAGAGAAAAATTATTTGTTTTTAGTGGAAATATATTGATATAGGAGTTGTTTTTTAGTGGAATGTATGTATATTTTTAGGGAGCTGGATGTGAATGCTCTGATGTTTTGTGTTAGAATTATGTTAAATTGCTTAAAAAGTGGAGGAATATTAGGCTTTTGATGTGTTGTGGTTGGTAGATTGTAATGATAGACTCGTCAAGAAAGTTATAAAAAAAAATCTTGTGACTTTTGTAGGCTGAACAAGACACAGATGAAGTGTATGCATAAATCACTTTACTCCCTGGGATAGATGTAAGACTTTGCTTAATTTAATTACTTTAAACGTTTAAACTAATTCAAAATCATGTTTTTCTCACCTTAATGTCGCATTTTTGGCAGCAAAGCAAGCCTACAAGTCTCGATGAATGCCTACCCGAGCCCCCGAGGCCAACCGTACAATCTTTCTACAAAGTCTTGACCGCTTCGGATACAAGCACGCATGGTGGGTTTTCGGTGCTCCGAAAGCACGCTACCGAGTGCCTGCCTGCATTGGTAAATTCGCTATTCTTTCTGTTTTTTAATAATGATTTGCTTTTTATGGTCTAGTGTTTACTAAATTTATATGTTCTGGATATGACTCAACCGACTCCTACTCAAGACTTATTAGCACTCGATCTACATGGCGCCGAGTGGAAATTTAAGCATATCTATAGGGGTCAACCGAGAGGGCATCTACTTTCAACTGGATGGAGTACCTTTGTTACTAATAACCGATTACAGGGTAGAAAACGGTGAGCTGCGTGTTGACGTTGAGGATAAACCGGTATTAAAAGCTCTTGTGTCCTTGGACGACCTCGGTATCTTACCAACACTATACTACGCTCACGATGGGTGCACTTGCCCATATGTGTTTTTAGGGTTAGTAAATATCGTGTTTTATAAATTTAAAACTTGGCTAAAAAGTGTTAAAGGGCTTAAAATATACATGAAAAACTATGCGACACTTCACACGCATCAAGTTTTTGGCGCCGTTGCCGGGGACACAAGGATTTTAAGAAAGTTAGGAGTCAGCGGCCTAATCGTTTTTTCTAATTTTTCTGTTTTTTTTACGATTTTCTTAGATTTTTCAGCTTCTGCAGAACTCAGCACGGGTCGTGCCCGCTGAACACGCCCCGTGCCCAATCTTTGGAACTGGAAATCCTGTTTTAAGTCAGACAGTAAGCTGAACACGGGGCCGTGCCCACTCAACACGCCCCGTGCCCAAGTTTCAGTTACTGAAAACAAAACCGTAAGATCCCGACGGTTGGTAATTTCTGACACAAACATGAGTGATACTGATATTTTTTACTTTCGGCACTCTTATGGTACGTGGTGTCAAATATGTGGTGGCCCTCATAAAGATTTAGAATGTTATTTTCTAAATTATAAGCCCCATTATATAGACCCATTGTTTTCCTGAATCCTTAAGAGGGGCGAAAGTAAAAATAATCACTATCTTTCCCTCGAATGCTCTCAACCGGACCTTATAGGAGAAATGCTTCTTGATGAACTATTTCAATTGGAAGATCTAATTCTTAATTGGTTAAAAGAACTTAAGATGGATATCAATAATTCATCTCAAGACGATACCCAAGAAGAATTGTTGGGATCGCATTCGAATAAAAACAACTTCGTTGTTTCCGATATTACCTCTAACTCTAGCGAAGACTTGGGCGATAGTCGTCCCTGTGTCAATTGTGTCGTGAAGGACTCTCCATCGACTTCGTTCGGTGCATACATAGACCTGAGCGATTCGGCATACACCTTCTTTAACGAGAGCCCGGGAAAGAGTTGGACTTGTCCACCTACATTTTGCATAGGAATCACCCTCACCGACAACCCCTTGCGTTCTCGTCTTAATCTAGATCAATTAAGGTATCTCAGGCACCTTGGGGTTGTTCCATCCAGTAAGGAACCGCCAGATCTGGATAAGTTCCTTAGAAATCGACGAAACTTCATAAACAGCCTCTAAACACGGGGCCGTGTCCAGGTCAGCATGCCCTCGTGTCCACCAAAAGATTCCTTTCTGACTTTTTGTCAGAATACGGACAAAATGTGTCAGGATCCTGTCTGCACACGGGGCCGTGTCCAGCCGACACGGGGCCGTGTGCAGCGTGCTGTCATTTTCTATAAATGCAGCCAAGAATCCTGCACATTTCGACCATTCTAGGGACAGAGATTTGGTGAGATCTTCACACATACCATCCTAGGGATTTTCTAAAAGAAGGTTCTCAACAACCATCTTGTCCTTTCCTCTTTTGTCCATTACCTTCTTCTCCATTTCTTTTACCTCAACACCTCCATTAGAGCTTGAGATCACCATGATTCCAAGCTTTATTGTGATGTTTGTTTTGTTTTTGTTCAAGGAATCTTGTTCAAAATAAGTTTTGCAACATTGTTTTAAGTTATTTCTGCTAAAAAAATGCTTTAAAAGTTGGAAAAATAATTTAAAACTCTGAGATTCCTTGTTCCAAAAATATGCAGAAAGGTGAACACGGGGCCGTGCTCATTGAGCACGGGGCCGTGTCCGAGGTTACTGTTTCATTAAAATGAACTCTTTTCCATTTATTTTCGTAGAATGTCGAGCTAAAGCAGTGGAACCTCTTCTGCGCACTCCAGAAACAGTCGAAGGGAAAGAAGGACTTCAATTGAAGCAACTCTCGTACGCTATGTAATGGCATTGCGTGAGGCTCTTGATGAGATGACATCGGTAGAGGAGGTCCTAATAGACCTTATAAATTATCTTACAGTGGGGTTGGAAAACAGTTTTCAAGAAATAAACCTCTTGCACCAGAGGTTGAACATTCTTGTGACACCTCCCATGGAACCAATCCTCCCTCAAGAGGATTGGAGCCTAGCACTTGGAGTCAACAATCCTACCGGATGGGATGACATTCCAGCGGAGCCTCCTCTTGAAGATCTACAAGAAGTCCCGGTGGAGGTTGCACCTCCTCAAACCAATGCCATTGAGCCCGCCTTTCTTCTCCCAAGGGAAATGGAGGAATGGCTTGCCGACGTGTGAGGGACCCATGTCCGGAGAAAAAAGTTCTTCGAGCCGCATCCAACCGAGAGTATTATCTTTTCAGAAATTTTGCTAATAGAATAAACCTTAGGCTAGAACTTCTTGGTTTAGACTTCTTGTGCTTCTTTTGACCTATTTATTTAGACTTTTAACTTATTAGGAATATTATGTAACTTTCTCTAATTAATGGAATGATGGTCTTAATTAATTTGGTGTTTGGATGATTTTGTAATGGGTAAAACACACTCGGGATGGTGAAGGATACCAAGGGAAACTTGAACCAGAACCCCATGCACAAAAACAGGTCCACCCAACAAATTTTCTTTATTACAGCAAGTTCAGCACGGGGCCGTGCTCAGCCAACACGCCCCGTGCCCAACCATCTACAGAAAATGCCCAGTTCAGGTAACTGGACACGGGACGTGCTCGCTGAACACGCCCCCGTGCCCAGGCTTCTGTTCTTTTTACTAATTTCTGTTACTGGCGATCTGAACACGGGGCCGTGCTCGGACACCACGGGGCCGTGTCCAGACGCCCAGTAACATAAATTTTTGCTTTTTCACTCCTTTTTACACATTTAATCAACCTAAAAACTTATTTTTGGGAGACATTGAGGACAATGTGTAATTTAAGTGTGGGGGGATGCTAAAACCTTGAATCTTGCAAGTCCTAATTACAAGCCTTACACAAAACTCTATTGGAACCGCTAATCACCCCAAATTTTTTCAAAAAATTTTTCCTTTTTTTACTTGTCAAGGTTTAACTTGGGAATTTCAAGTTCTTAAAAGGTTATATTTTTACAAATTTACAACCGACAGGGTCGTGATAAAAAGAACCAACATAAGAAAATTATGAAACGGCATGACAAGTTTATTTAAAATTTGATTATATATACTTGATCACATAAAAACCCATTCCCACAAAAAGTGAGTTTTGAGCCTTTATTGAGCATACAAATACATATCTTTAAACTAAATGCTCATTTTTCGTTTCTTGTGTGAATAGCCGCTTGGTTCTTACGACTCTATAACTTGCCACGACGATACATTCCCGGTCCTTACCAACTTAAACCCGAGTAAGTAAATGATGGAGGCATTAGGACTAACCCTTTTTATTTCTACACCATTATTTTACTTTTTTTTTACCACCTACCCAAAATCCCCCTAGTTAACCCCTTTGAGCCTAAAACTTCTCATTTCTTAAACCAAAACAAACACCCTTTTACCCACCAAAACCCTTTTTATTTTTAACCCTTTATTTTAGTAACAAAGCTCGATTTTTCTTATGACTTCCTTAAAAAAAATGATGATGAAGCCAAAAGAAATAAACAAACAAGTTTATAAAAAAGAACTTTGTTTGAAAAAGTGCTTCATCAAAATAAAAAGTTACAAAAAATAAAAAGTCTTACGAAAACCGACGCTTTTTACGCCTTTCGCCCTTTTACTAACCACTAACCCAACCACCTACCTTTAACCCAAGCCTAACCCTTCACCCAAAAGTCCTCTTGATATTTACAAAGGTGTATAGTTAAAAAGGGGGAGGATTGATTGCATGGCAAGCTTATGGTAGGAATAAGTTCCATGCCGCTCTCGAGTGATTCACTAAAATACATCTTCGGCCGAGTGTTGAGTGATCCCCCGTGAGGTATGTGAACTTGTATATAAATGAAATTTTAAAAAGGCATATTATGCCCTAATAAGTAATTTATCTTATGTAATGTTTTAAATAAATCATGACGAATATGATTGTAAATAAATAAAAATAAAACTTAATAAAGAATCTTGGAAATCCCGACACTCTATGACAAGCCCAAAAACCTTCTCTTCTACCCATTCCATTTGGGAGAGTAAAGCCACATTATAAAGAGTTTTGCTTGAAGACAAGCAAAGATTCAAATGTGGGGGTATTTGTTGTGTGCAAAATGCAACATATAAATTACATCAAATGTGGCATAAAACTAACCATTTTTTAGTACTAAGGTTGGAAAAAGTATGTTTTTGTCTTCCTTTTGTATTTTCAGGATTAAATGAGCTCAAATGAACAAAAGAAGCAAAATGGCAGCTAAATCTAACATAAATACAAGAAAAGGAACCAACGTGGCATGCCCAACCCCCCGACAACATCTTCCCAAGCAAAAACAAGTGAACAGAAGGCTGAACACGCCCCGTGCTCAGTGAGCACGGGGGCGTGCCCAAGTGTCTGCAGAAAAGACAAAGCTATAGAAGCTTCTATCACCCACCACGGGGGCGTGCCCAGCTGACACGGGGCCGTGGTCAACTCTAAGATTCGCAGAATCTGGGGAAATCTTGATAGTACAGATACGTTTCTGCACACGGGGTCGTGCCCAGCGGACACGGGGGCGTGGTCAACTAATGCAGACAAACTGCAATTAATGAAGAAAGAGAAGGAGGATGGACACGGGGCCGTGCCCGAGCTTCTGTTCAGGCTATAAATAGGGGTACTTGGCTCATTTGCAAACCATCCCTTGGCAAACCACCTCTCTCACACTTCACCCACCCACCACCACCATCACAACACCATCATCCACCACCATCATCCATCATCCATCATAGAGTGTGTGAGTAGTCTTGGGATCCAAGATTGATCGTAAGAGTTCTTGACAATCAAAGGCCAGTTTGCCTAACTCTCTTACATCACTTGGTGAAGACAAGTGTCTAGTGTAATACTTTTTATTTTAATATTTTCGCACTTTTTATTTGGTTATGTATTAATGACTTTAATAACTAGTTTCTTATGTTGAAGGTGATTCTTCCTTATCATTTGTTCGTGGTGTCTTGGCATTTTTTTACTGTCTATATAAAATAAAAGATTTTCACCATTCATATCTCCACGGTCTATATGGAGATATGTTGGCTACCTGGTCGGGGGTTAAGGGAATGGTTTGGTAAGAGTCTTGCCTTGTTCAGTGTATAGATCCTGCAAGGACCTGGGTCAAATTTAGTAGGACCTCCTTCAATACCCACCGGTATTGGATGACGGGGGTCCAAACTCTTTGATCCCCTCATATGTAAGCTACTATTAAAACTTTAACCTGGCTACTTAGGACTGTATCCCTGCTGACTCAGACTACTTAGCCGAGGGTAACGTTACCTTCAAAAGAGGGGCCTACCACATTACGCATTAATAACTTAATTAATTATCTTTCAATAATCCAACCCTTTAGGATTGTATCCTTGCTAACTCAAACTACTGGGTTGAGTGTAACGTCACCTTCAAAAGAGGGGCCTACTACAATAACTAAGATAATCTCTTTAAAAGTGCAAAAGTGCGGAAATAATCAAAGGTTACACTAAACACGAGTCGGATCCAAGTGATTCATCTTGTCTATCTGTTTTTCTGTTTATTTTATTTTTCAGCATTTTAGTTAGCTTTTATTTTCTAGTTTAAAACCTTTTTCTAAACTTTTGATTTGATTAGACGTTGAGGATGAACCGGTATTAAAAGCTCTTGTGTCCTTGGATGACCTCGGTATCTTACCAACACTATACTACGCTCATGGATGGTGCACTTGCCCATATGTGTTTTAGTGTTAGTAAATATCGTGTTTTATAAATTTAAAACTTGGCTAAAAAGTGTTAAAGGGCTTAAAATATACATTAAAAACTATACGACACTTCACACGCATCACATATCTTGTAATAAAATATCATGTCTTGTATAAAAGATGACGGGTTTTGTTTAAAAGATGTCATGTCTTGTCTTTGTCGAAGTGGTTTAGATAACGCCACGATATGTAATGTAATAAAAGCACTTATATATAGGAAGTACCAGCGGCGTTTCCACCATGCTTTTATCACATTACACATGTCTCGTTATTTAAATCACGTACCATAAACCATAAAAAAAATGTCTTGTTTAAACCAATGTCAAATGTCATGTATAAACAATGTCTTGTGTAACAATGTCATGTATAAACAATTTCTTGTTTAACAATGTCAAGTAATATCCAATGTCTTATAACAAATGTCAATTATAACCAATGTCTTGTATGGTAAGTAAAAAGTCTTTACTTAAACCACATGTAATAATGTCTTGTATAACCAAATGTCGTGTACAAAACAATGTCTTTAAATAAACAAAAGTTTTGTCTAAATCAAAAGTTATGTTTTGAAAACCATTGCTTTTATTGTTAATAAAAATTATCTGGTTTGTTACCGTATACACTCAAGCCTTGTCGACTGTCGGATAAACCCTTATCAAGTCAAAGGCTTATCAATATTCATCGGATTCTATCGTTCCCTAAAGTCACTTCTAAACAAACCTAGGAAGCGGAAACCAAATTGTCAATCCAATGGTACCATTACATACTACCGATCGGCGTAATCAATGTTAATGAATGTATCTTATCTCGTTCAACATACCAAAATATCATAATCAATGTAAGCATGTCATGTAAAATGTCTTTAAAAAACCATGTACTAGGTATGCTAAGTCAACGTACGAAGTATAGTGTCCATGAAATCAATGAGCTAGATATGCTAAGTCAACATATGTAGCAAAAGTATCTTTGAAATCAATGTGCTAAGCATGCTAAGTCAACATACGAAGCAAACTTCAATTTAAATCAATGTGCTAGATATGCTAAGTCAACATATGCAGCAAAAGTCTCCTTGAAATCAATGTGCTAGGCATGCTAAGTGAACAAACGAAGCAAAACATAATTGAAATCATGTACTATATGTGTACTAGATGAACATAGCATGTATATGTCATGAAAACATGAAAGTAACGATAGGCACAAGTGTTTCACCCCAAAATATTTTCAAAAGTAAAAGAGGGGCTCTATGTACTCACTTGGGATTGCATATAAGTCTTGAAATACAGATCAAACAAGGCTTGAAAGATCAAGGAATCAAGTAATCAAGTGGCACCTAGTATCGGATAACTATGTTAAAAAGTCGAGACTGTAATCGAAGGATATGATAGAATGAGGTCTTGTAAACCAAATGAGTGTTGGAACTCATGTGAAATGGTTTAACAAAGTCTACATTCTGATTTGAAAGTAATCCTAAGTGCTTTTGACCCGTTATGACTCGTTAAGGTAGTTTACGCTACTTAAACGTGTCATTTGCGTAAATGCATGTTCAAATGGTTATACATGTGCTATGATAAGTCTTAAATGCCCAAACATGTTTGAAAATGTTATTACATCAGTTTAGATGTGAAAATTTTGATTACATATGCTTAAAATGAATTTATGCCCAAAAAGGGCATTTTGGTCATTTTTAAAGGGCATATAAATGACTTATCATATAACTAACCAAATGAAGTGACCATATGGTATAACCTCAGTAGGTTATTCCTTATACAACTATGGTCACAAATATGTGTTTGGTCGGATCCTATGATCGACCAAACAGGTCTGATTCGAAAGTCAAAGTGGTGGTCAAGACTGCTCGACTTACGACCCTAAATAAGCACTAAACTAGAAGTGACGAGTTAAACATGTCCAAACATGTTTAACTTAGTTGAAAAACTGGTTTGATATAAAAACAATGGGTTTTGATACCCGAAAATAGTTCCGTCATAAAATGCACATAATTGTGCATTTTGACCGAAACTTTGACTCGTCACTTTGACTAGTAAGCGTGGTAATCAGTAGGTATAATCGCAAGGGATTACAACCATCGTGATTACGATCAGGTTGCAAAGTTCAATTGAACTTTGACTTGACCAATTCATGGTCAAAACCGAAAGTCAAAAGGTAGTCAAACTGTTTGACTTTCAGCTTAAAATAGCTGAAATAAATAAACAAGTCTGGATAGAACATTTACTTGTGTTCTAGGATGAAAGCTAACTCAGTTAGGAGGCCTCCAATAAAATGGTAGCACTCCAATAGAGCAGATGAAGAAGAGAAGATTGAATGAGCAAGGATTTAAGCAAACTTGATAGCTATTTATAGTGAATTGGAAGCCTTAGGATCATCACAAGTGTCCCTTGTGTTGTCATGATCCTAGGGGGCTTATACACTTGTTAATAGCAGGTTAGAAGGTGGCAAATTCGTGTACTTGGGCTCCAAGACTTGAAATATGGTGCTGCCACATAGCTGCTGATGCAACAAAAACGATTCAGCCCAGATCACTCTCTTGCGCCCCGCGACCCATGAGAGGTGATCCTATTGCGCCCCGCCAGAGAGAACCAAGTAGTTTCAAATGTTGGCAGTTTCAGTCCCTGCATGTGTTTAAACTTGTTTTTGACACTTTTAACACCCGTTAAGCCACATTTTAGGCTTTATAAGGATGTTAAAGTATAGGGAACTTGAAATATGCTTGGAAATGTCGTGGATGTCGGTTCGCTCGGTCGTACGGTTGTGTTTTTCGCTTAATTACGACGAACGCTTTAACAAACACGAAAACAATCTAGATTACGAAACGAATGGTATTTTTGCATTCCTATAACTAAAATACAATATTTTAATGATTACAAAATTTTTTTGGATGTTCGTACATGTTCTGTATTAAGAAATACGCGACTCGACAGACTTCCGCACTTTGACGCAAATAGTCCCTGTGCATGAATAAACATGTTTTTGCCATACCGAACCCTCTAAAACTTATTTCTAAGTTATGTTAAGTGTATTTAGGGTATGTTTAGCTTATGTCATTGTTCCGGAGTGTACGTTTCCTTAAACTGATTAAGTTTACGTAATCTTTACGTATAACTTTCTAGAAATGGTTTATGAGCTCGAAATTGAACAAAGATTGAAAACGTGCAAAATTATACATAAATAAACAAATATTAGGATCAAAACACAATGTTTCATTGATAATTGAATTGTTCGGAGTTGTACAATGATTAAAGACACAAATGTCACAATTCAAGGGTGATGATTCTCCTGAAAGAAGGTATGAATGTATGATTCGTTGTTTAATCCTTTTTCAAATACGTCTACGTATGGATTCTCATCGTTTAAAATTTGTCGAACCTGTGTAGGTACTGGTACAGTCGTTGGAGTTGAAGACAAATCGCCTCAATGGGAAGACTCCAAGTGGCGATCACTGAAGGTTGATAAATATTTGTATAATATAAATTATATAATAAATGCTTGATGTCTGTTTAGACTTTAGATCTGTGATTTGTTTGATAAACTAAATGGTCAAACCTTTTGTTGACCACACCAGGTTCAGTGGGATGAACCAGCATCTATTAAGGCCCGAAAGGGTTTCACCATGGGAGATCGAAACTTTCATAGCAATTGCGGTTCCAGCCGGTTTAGCTCCACCAACCGCACCTAGAAGTAAATGACCTAGACCTCTGATGGAGATCTCGAATGCTGGTGAACCAGCTTTTTATGTGGATCAGCTCAGTTGAGTTGTATGAACGGAGGACAAAGGAGTGATAATCCTAACCCTAACCATAGTTCCCGACATCATAAGCAAACGGGAACTATTGGTGCCATGGATTTATAATTTTTCAACTTAAGGTGTTGTTTAACTAAAGTTCTAAATTTATGGTTTATACATGTATAGTATGAATTCGTTAAGTGACAAATTGAGTAAACTTCGTATTAGTGCAAGGGTTCACTGAATATCAAAAATGGAAAGCATACTTTCTTGGTCAAGAGATAGAGCTATCGGCTACTTAAATTCGTTGGAAAAAGGTATATTCTTCTGAGACTAAAATTGAGTTTAAATTTTGACTTTTTTTAGCAAAGTAGTTATCTTGACTTTTCTTTTAAATACTTTGACCCCAAACACTTCTTATCTGGTATATATAATATTTTGTAAATGATTTCTCTATCAATATGATACGATGCATAGTCAACAGCACGAGTTAGTTTGTTTTTTCCTCTTTAGGGATGGATCACATTGATGTGATGCATAGTTTGTCTTTTCTCTTATAAATTACATTTTTAGTTCTCGCTTTTTACAGTATTACCTTACTATGTTACTATTTTATGATCAGGTGTTTGTGGCGCTGGTTTTGTAACACCTTGAAAAATTATGTCCAATATAGTATCGACACGTGTCATGAAATTTTAAACGTGTATCGAATTGATTACGAGGGACTAAAATTGATAAACAAAGAAAGTATGTGTGAAAAAAGGATCCAGAGTGTCAACATATAAAAATTTTGCCTTTCAACGACCCTACACGTTGTTTATACCCTTAAACGAATAAATCATGAATCGTATGAAACCGTTTGTGGAAGAAAGTGAAAGTTTACAAGACGCGAGGGTTAAATGTGTCAACATGTTTAAGTAATACCTCTGAGTGACCTTTTAACGAACTCGGAGCCTTGTAACGATTAATTATACTCCCAAGAATAAGTGGCGAAAATTTCACAAGGTTTCGATATCGTTTGAGATAAATACGTTAACTTTCGTAATTAAGGGGTTAAAAGCGTCAACGAGGCAAAACTTGTGTTTTCGGTTATCATTTAACGAAACTGGACCTAACGGTGTTTGATTATATCTCATGGATCATAAAAAATTAAGTTATATGGGTTAAATGTGCTTAAAATGGAAAATATTACGTTTTATAAGGTCCAGGGGGTGAATATGTCAAGTTTGAAACTTGAATTGCTGGTAAACTGGGTGGTGGCGTCACGCCACAGGTAGCCCTTTCTGCCGTGGCGCAGCGCGATGGCATGAACTGGACAAAAACCATGCACAGGTGCAGGTTCTGCCCTTCTCTTCACCTTTGCATGGTTTTGATCGAATCTAGGGACTATTTGATGGTTTTAAAAACCATTTTGGACACATATAAAGATTATAGAAGAACCATAACACCTGTATTGATCTGGTGGCACCCTCAATTAGTATAAATAGGTGAAGTTTTGGCTACCATTCTCACTTGCAAACTCAAATTTCATACTTTCAACTCACTCTCAAGCTTTGGAGCTTTTAAATCTTCGTGCTAAGGACTCTTGTAAGCATTCTTAGCTCCTGTAATTAAGTTTTTATTAGTGTAATGACCGAAAGTCAAAGTTAACGTAATCCTGCTTTGACTTTGTGATTAATCACAAACGGTCCAGCCATTATTCGAATTAAAAGTGACTATGTGTTGGTAATTATATAGGTAATAAACCCTTAAAAGGGCACCTACTAATTATCACATTATCTCAGTCAATTGTCGGGTCAAACTTATTAATAAAAATTCAACAAAATCAGTTTTTACAAATTAAATTCATAACTAATAATGCTGAAGTTATGGAACATATTTTAACACTTAAATAACTTGGTAAATAATATAAGAACATGTTTAGGCATGTTCAACCCGACAATTCTGAGTTTAGGCTCGGTTCGCAACCGAAAGTCGCAAAAGTAGACTTTTGCTTTGACTTTCAGTTTTGACCCGATTTAGCTTAGTTTAGATATGCCTTAGGGTTCCTTTAGGACCTTATTACATGTTAGTATAACCCTCTGAGATTATACTATATGGTTCCTTTAAAATCTGATTCATATGCATGTTTCCGTTAAATGCTTAATTATTGACCATTATGCTCTTTTGATATAAAAACGAGATTTTGAAAATGTGAGAAGACAAATACCTTTATTACTGATATTTAAGTATGTCCTAAAAATTTGACATCAGTTCTTGGTCCAAAATAGAAGTTATGCAAGATATCGTAATTGAAAGCCTTTTTATTAATTAAATGGCATTTTCCGCATAAATCATGTTTAAACCCAAATTTTGACACCAAACTTTATACCTACTGTTAAGATATAATATTTAGAGATTTTTGGGAATTTTTATTGAATTTTAAACTGATCAAAACATGGAGTTCTAGCGTAAATTCGGTATTGACGAAATTACCCTTTACATTGATAAAATGAGTTTTATGTATTATTTTGATACCAAACATTTTCCTACTGATTTCATATGTTAAATAAAATATTTTAAGCTATAGGGACTGATCAAAATCTCAGATTTCCATAAATAACCCGAAAATCGTCAAATACCGACTTTTACGCTTTTTAAACGCATAGTATGGGTTAAAAAAACTATATTTGACACTTAAGACTCATTACCTACTGATATTATAAGCAAGTTTTTATAATTTAACAGTAAGTAAAAGTTTTGAACTCAGAATTCCAAATTTAACCCTTAAAGCTTATGTGAAATGACCAAAATGCCCCTATGGTGCATAGTTTGCCTATAAAAGATAAATTTCACATATACACAATATCTTACTGATATAACTTGTAAAAATAAATTTTTTTACTGATCATTTTAGACCAGAACCTCATATTACTATTTAACCTCTTTTATAATCTTTAAAATGACCAAAATACCCCTATGGGGCTTAAATTGATTTTAAATTCGTTTTGGGCATAATGGAAGGTATCCTACTGATATCATAACATATTTAAAACATATTAACTTGTGGAACATGTACATGACTCATTTGGTTACCCGTTATGCATTTTTAGCATTCGGTACGGTTTATGTAACTAGTTTGCATAAATTAATTGAAACGGGTCAAACCTTATCATTTTTACTTCAAAATCCAGAATGTATTTAGTTTACCCATTCTAAACAAGTCCTCATACTTGTTGGGTCTAAATAAAATTCTATTCCGGTCTTCGCTTAATCTTGCATTTTGAACCGTATACCTTTCTTTAAAACTAACCGGTCTAAGTTATAACTTAAATAAGACTCGTTAGGAATCTAATAGGTTATTAAAACCTTCGTTCCAGATTAGGAGACCGGTAAAAGCTATCTGTACTTGCTGATTAATATACGGATGGGATTAAAATTTTATTTTTAGCTCAGGTAAATACTTTTAACTTATTTTCCGTTATACGGGCTTGGGATACGGTATTATAAAAATACCGCTTGGTCGGGTATGTAGTTATTTAAATCGAATTGTGATTAATACATTTACATAACCCATTTTAATCTGTTTTGTTTGATGCAATGCCATTGGGGGGGGGGGGGGGGGTTAATGACCATGTCCTGGATATCCTCGGCTCATTTATTAAATGGCCACGGCTTAAGCACGGGGTGTAGGCATACATCTGACAGTTGCGTATGTATAAATGGTATCTCACATCTCTTGTGGGCATATACTTGTGGTGTGTCAATTAATCTAATCCGGCCCTTCTAATCGGGTCCTGAATGGACGACAAAGATGTAAAGTTGTATACAAGATTATTTTAAATAATTGTCCCAAGTTATAAAAGAATTTTGTGCCTTGTGCATTTAAATCAATTTTTATAAACACTTTTCAAAAAGAGTCAGTTAATTGTATTTACCAGTGTAAACTGACATATTTTTCAAAAAGGTTAAGTGCAGGTACTACGCAAAATGGGCTGGCTACTCCTAGTATCAAATAAAGAGTCGTGCAAGCTTTTGATGCTTAAATCTGTTGAACAATATTTATTTTTATTTTAGACCCGCCTGTGGATCCACTTACAATCTGTTGTGTAATATTTTATGTTACTTTCAATTCGGTTTGTATAATTAATACTTTAGACTTCCGCTGTGCATTGAACTGTGATTATTTGACTATGATGATATCAACTACGTCACGATACTCCCCACCGGGCCCACCAGTAATACGTGGAAATATCGAGGTGTGACAGGTTGGTATCAGAGCCAACATTGAGTGAATTAAACACTAGCCTTTTGTGTTTAATCTCAATGACACAGTTGCACATTCCTTAACTTCCGAGTCTAGGCAAAGGACTTAGGACTAATCCTAATCTTTTTTATTTTTGTCCTTTATTGTTTTCCTTGTTGTTTCTTGTGTTTGTTTTGACATGAACAAGAAATCATGCCGCCACTTATCAGAGGAAGAGGTGGAAGAGGCAAGGAACCAATAACTGCTAGGAATGACCACGAAGCTGGGCCATCACACAGGCGCACACCATCCGCGTCAATCGGATCGAGTCCTCACGAAAACTGGAGGACCTACCTAGAGCCTGCAAGACGCTCTGTCTCGCTTAGCTGTTCACCTTCATATCATCAATCATTCGGGCCTCACCAAGATGAAGAGCCTGACCATTCACACCACTCCTACCTCCCGTTGCAGCGTTCGGGTTCTCATCGTGCCTTTCAGGACCCGACCCCATACTTCCAGAGCCGGTTCAATCCGGTAAACCAGGTGCAAGAACTAATGGATTATAACCCATTGGGACCAGAAGATCATTTTTCCGGTGACCAAGAAATGGATATGGATGAAGATCCGGATCCTGCCGAGCCACCATCTGGGACGCCCGCGCATCCCATTGAGATTTCTGACGGATCATCTTTTCATGGTTCGCCATATCGGGGCCCAGACAGTTTTGCTGAAAGGTGGGCCACATACAACTGGGAGTTCACTCCCCCTTTCGACCCTCCTCCACAGCAGCAGCAGGATCCCTCTGAGTATTCGCGTTTCCAGGCGGTTACGCCACCGCCACCGCCAGAACAGCAACCACCTCCAGAACCACCGAGGCGAAGACGATCAGGTGCACGGATGTCCGTGCGAGGGGGATTTCACTTCAGCACCCCCCAACACTCTAGTGGCAGCCACTACCCACACTGTGTGAAGACCCGCAAATGGGTGGGCCTTCGAACCCAGTTTCTGAAGTCGACTATGCGCCAGTCGAACCAGCGCCCCAAATGGGTTATGATAACCCAATCCCTTCCTACGCCGGTGCAGCGGCGTATAACCCATTTGAGCATCAGGCATATTCAGGTTACAACTTCTACAATGCCCCTGCCGTCGACCCATACCTCAAGGCGGCCAACTACAATGCTCTCCACCCTGAAGGACCCTTCGCTTCGTACCAAACTGGGTACCCAGCTTATGGGTATCAATACCCACCACCTCCTCAACCTCCGCATCAGCTGTAACAACCCTCAATAAAACCGACACCCTCATAATTTTCCGACACCCTAATATATATTAAAATGTCCCAATATGTCTTATAATACACCCCGTATGTAAAAACCAATCCCGAAATACATTAAATAGTATTTAAAATAAATAAAATTTGATTTATTAAGTTGAGGCGGGCCACGTAGGACCCTCCCCAACCTTACGCGGGCGGTATCAAGGATCAAAAACTGATTTCGTTGATTTCTTTAGTTTAGGCGGGCCGCGTAAGATCCCCCTTAAGCTTACGCGGGCCGCGTGAGATCAAAATAGGGCGCAGCCCGGTGATGACACGTGTCATCATCGTGTCAAGTCTATACGCTGATCCGGACGAGCTCCACGTTGACCTGGAGTCAACGCGGGCCGCGTAAGCCCAGCCCATGTATTACGCGGGCCGCGTGAGGACCAGTTTCAACACCTATATAAGAAGGCCATCGGGTTCAGCCAGAATTCGCTCACAATTCGTTTCTCAATCTCAAAATCTGAATATTAGGCTTTATAAGCGGGTATTATACCCCCCCCCTAATTAGTGAGGTTCTGCTCCGTTGTAAGTATTATAACCCCAGTTTCGTAATAGATACACTGCCCGATTGATTTAGGATTCCGTAACAACTGTCGTGGTTCTGCCCGACGTAGTTGTTGGAATACCGTCTCGGGGAGGGTATCATTAATATTTTCAAAGGGTTATTATACTAACCAATGTACATTTGTATAAATTATAGATTTATCCCAGGAAACCCTTACGCGAAGTCTAAGATAGCAATGTGAGTTTATCCAATTTTTGTTAACCTTTTTGTAATATTTTACAAAACCTTAAATGTTTTACAATGTGATTAAGCGGTGATTGAGTCTTTGTAGTTCTTCAATTACTGCCGGTATGTTGGGGTTTTGTATACAAAATTTACTACACTGTGAGTAGTAAGTTGGGACGACAACACGTTACCATTGGACAACGAGTTAGCCAATGTATAATATTACCCACCAGTCAGGATTGACAGTACTGAATGAGTAATTGTGTAGAAATAAACAATGTGATCGCTCTCAATACTGTTTTAATTGATAAAATGTTTTTTGATTAAACTGGGATTCACTCACCAGTATTTCCCACTGACAAATGTTTTTAAAACGCGTTTCAGGTAACACAATGTGACAACCAATTAGTAAAAAGCCAGCTGGAGAGCACTGAAGGCTTGGGAAAAATGTGGCTATAAAAGTTACCTAAAATATGATGTTTTAAATTCAATAAAATAGGGTTTATCCCTATAAATGTATTGTAATAAGAAACTTGGGTTTTACCCATGTAATTATTAATATCAAATATGGTGGTTTTACTCTGATAAACATTTCCTAACTACGGTTCTGATGTAATTTTTGCTGCCAAATTAACCAACTGATACCACCAAAACTCTGAGTTCGCGTCCGCCCGTTCCCGGGACAGATAAGGGATCGGGGGTTGCGAAAGAAGGTGGTATCAGAGCCTAGCCACTGGTCTGAGCCAAAGAAGTGTTATGCTGACACTTAAATTCTAAATTTTGTGTTAGGAAATAATTTATGTGATTATGTGTTTTGTGTTATTTGACTATTTGTTAGTTTACAGTATGAGTGATCAAGGACCCTCAGACATGTGTCGTCAGTTGTCTGATTCACCTAGGAGTGAAGGTACCTCTTCACAGCCTGCCCTTTCTGGGTATTCTGCTGATCAGGAAGAAGGGATGTTTGCCTTTAAAGCTCAGTCTGAAGAGCCATTCCCTCACAAAAAAAGAGGATGGTTCAGTAAGGAAGCATTTGCGCGTAGGAAAAGAATATGAAAGTTGCAACAGCAAAGAGCCTTAGCAACCGTTAAGCGAAAAACAGATGCCCATACATAGGATATGCTTAATAGAAGTCTAGCCAATTTCCATATCCTAGCTATAACTGCTGCTGACCCAAGTCTGGAACAACTAGTAGCCCCTCAACCCTTACCTTTATTTCCCACTCAACCGATGGAGGTAGAAATACCTGATTTTAACCCTGAGAAGATACCTAGGATACCAGCCCCTAATCCTCTAGATCCAAATTATGATCCATGGTTTGATGATCTTAGGGATTATGAGCCACGCTATCACTTAAACGAAGAAACCTTGCCGAACTTAGCAACATATCTAGGTCTGGGCCCTCTAGATCCCTATTTTGACAATGATGAATACATTAGGGAGATTTTGGAGAATCCATACCCTCAGGAGAATCCAGTACCTCAGTACCCAGAGCCAATACCAGTACTTGCACCCCCAATGAGTGCAGAGAATTTGCAAGAACTCCGAAATTTTGGAGAGGAAATCATAGAAAGTAGCGAGAGGATGAGGTATGTAGGAGAGCAACTCGTATGGAAATACGATAAGCGCCAGATGGATTTCAGGGGAAATCCATATCCCTGAAGGAAGTGATAAAGTTGGTAATAATAATAAATAAAATACGTGTAATAATAATAATAAATCTATCGTAGTATAGACCACTCTGTGGTTAACGAGGCATAATAGTATTGTAAAATTTTATTTCTGTTTTAGTGTGTATTTGACGCCTACTATAGCAAAAAGAGTAAAGTCGCAATGCACGACGTTTTTGACCAATATGTGTATTATGTGGTTGTTACTTAAACTATTTAATTACTCTATTAATGATTGATAAATGTTTAAAATTCAGATGGCCGACGAAGGAAATCAAGGAAATCTGAATAATGATAACCAAAGTAACATTAACGTGGTTAATGAGAATCCAAGCATCAATAACAATGGAAACCAAATGGATAATAGTGTCGTTCAACATATAGTGGCACAAGGAATCATAGATGCAATGTCATTTATTATTCAAAGTTCAACATATAGTGGCACAAGGAACATAGATGCAATGTCATTTATTATTCAAACGATTCAAGAAGCGAATAATAAAAGTAAGCATAGCAGTAAGCGACCAATCGAACCAGAACACAGCGTGAACAATGGACCAATACTTCAAATGCCCATTTCTAAAAGGAGAAGAACTGTGTCTTACGGTTGTTCTTATAAAGAATTCTGGTCTTGTAAACCAATGGAATTCTCGGGCAATGAAGGGGCCATTGCAACCCTACGCTGGATAGAGAAGACTGAGGCAGTCTTAAGAATAAGCAAGTGTGCTGAAGAAGATAAGATATTGTTTGCTTCTAATCTGTTTAAGAATTCAGCACTAGAATGGTGAAACACTATCCTCCAATCAAGAGGAAGTGATAGAACTTACAATATGGAATGGGAAGAATTTAAGGACAAGGTAGAAAGGAAATTCTGCCCACCCAATGAGAAGGAACAGATAGCAAACAAATTCCTAAACCTTAGGATGACTGGTGTGGATAGTAAGGGATACACTAAATTATTCTTCGAATATGTTAGAATAGTGCCAACCCTTGCTTCACCTGAACCAGTGTTAATCTCCCGTTATATCTGGGGATTAATCGGAGAAATTAGACATGTAGTCAAGGCAGCTAGACCTCAAACCATAAAGAAGCTGTAGAACTAGCAAATACCTTGACAGATGAATTAGTCCATACCCGAGAAGAGGATCAAAGGAGGAACCTAACCCAGAAGCTCACACAAGAATTTCGTTCTGGAAATTTTAATCGTGGGAAAAATATAAGTTCTATCTCTACACCTTACTGTAAGAATTGCAAAAGAAAGCATTCAGGAAGATGCTCCATATACTGTAACTTTTGCAAAAATATCTGGACACAAGGAAGCAAATTGCAGGAAGAAAGCTAACAACAGGATATGTTATAACTGCGGAGAACAAGGTCATATTAAGCCTAATTGCCCGAAATTAGCTCCAGCTACAAACAACAAGAATACTCAAAATGCTAGAGCATTTGTTCTGACTGCAGATGAAGCCAAGATGATTCCAGATGTCATAGCTGGTACATTTTTAGTTAATGATGTCTTTGCTAAAGTATTATTTGACTCTGGTGCAAACCAAAGTTTTATTAATACATCATTTTGCAAATTTCTAAATCCGTCATTAACTAAACTACCACAAGAATGTCTAGTAGAGACGGCTAATGGAGAAACAGTTAGGATTTCTGAAATCTTGCAGAGAGCAAGAATAGAAATTTTAAATCAAAAATTTATTGCAAACCTTTATCCCATGAATCCGGCAGGATCCGATGTTGTTTTAGGAATGGATTGGTTAATAGCCAATAAAGCCAGTATTTTATGTGATCAAAAGTCGATTCAAGTAAATTCACCAAAAGGTGAAAAGATCACAATTAAAGGAGATAAACCATCTAGATCCACAAAATTCATCTCTGTGATGAAAACTGCAAGTTATATAAGAAAAGGTTCTATAGTGTATTTGATTTCCATAATCACTAACACTAAAGGAAAAGAACTAAAAGATATTCCAGTAGTATCTCAGTTTTCAGATGTATTTCCAGAAGAATTGCCAGGGCAACCTCCAGATAGGGAAGTTGAATTCAGAATCCATTTAATACCAGGAACAGCACCGATTGCCAAAGCACCCTATCGTTTGGCACCCGCAGAAATGCAGGAATTAAAGAAACAATTAGATGAATTATTGGAGAAAGGATTTATACAGCCAAGTTCATCGCCGTGGGGAGCACCAATTTTATTTGTCAAAAAGAAAGACGGATTGATGCGTATGTGCATTGACTACCGTGAATTAAACAAGGTTACGATTAAGAATCGGTATCCATTACCGAGAATCGATGATCTGTTCGATCAACTACAAGGAACTCGATTTTTCTTTAAAATCGATTTAAGGTCAGGATATCATCAATTAAAGGTACAGGAAAAGGACATTCCTAAGACCGCATTCAGAACAAGGTATGGCCATTATGAATTTACTGTCATGCTATTTGGTTTAACCAATGCCCCAGCCGCATATATGGACATGATGAACCGAGTATGTAAGCCATATTTGGATAAATTCATAATTTTCTTCATAGATGATATTCTCATTTATTCTAAGAATAAGGAAGATCATGCAAAGCATTTGCACGCACTTTTAAATTTATTAAGAAAGGAAAAGCTTTACGCTAAATTTTCAAAGTGCGAATTTTGGTTAGAACAGGTACAGTTTCTCGGACACCTAGTCAACCATGAAGGAATTCATGTGGATCCCACAAAAATCGAGTCGATTACTAAATGGAAAACCCCTGAATCACCAACCGAGGTTAGAAGTTTCTTAGGATTGGCCGGTTATTATAGAAGATTTATTCAAGATTTTTCTAGAATAGCCATTCCCTTAACTAAGCTAACCTGTAAATCTGTTAAATTTGAATGGGGATTAAAACAAGCAGAAGCATTTAGAATCCTTAAGCAAAGATTAACCCATACACCCATATTAGCGTTACCAGAAGGAACTGAAGATTTTGTAGTCTATTGTGACGCTTCTAAATTAGGTTATGGATGTGTATTAATGCAACGTCAAAAGGTTATAGCTTACGTATCTAGACAACTTAAGAATCGTGAAGAGAATTATTCAACCCATGATTTAGAATTAGGAGCTATAATTTTTGCTCTTAAGATTTGGAGACATTACCTTTATGGTAGTAAGTTTACCATATTCACTGATCATAAGAGTTTAAGGTATATTTTCAAGCAAAAGGAGTTGAATATGAGACAAAGACGGATGGAAATGCTTAGTGATTATGATTGTGATATCCAGTATCATGAAGGAAAAGCAAATGTAGTGGCAGATGCTTTAAGCCGAAAGTATCATGAAAAGCCAAAAAAGGTATGTTCTCTTAAATTAAATCTACAAGTAGATTTAAATGATCAGATAAGAGAAGCACAAGAATCAGTAATCAAGGATGATACTGAAAAATTAAAAGGTATGATTAAAGAATTAGAACAAGGAACAGATGGAATTTGGAGATTCCATAAAAAGAGAATGTGGATACCTAAATTAGGAAACCTACGTCATCGTATATTAGAAGAAGCCCATAAGTCCAAATATACGATGCATCCAGGAAATGATAAGATGTATCAAGATTTAAGAAAGAATTTCTGGTGGATAGGAATGAAAAAGGACATAGCAGCTTATGTTTCTAAATGTTTAACCTGTTCTCAAGTCAAAGCTGAACACCAGAAACCCTCAGGATTTCTACAACAGTTAGAAATGCCACTGTGGAAATGGGAATTGATAACAATGGATTTTGTTACTAAATTGCCCAAAACAAAGAAAGGAAATGATACAATCTGGGTGATTGTAGATAGGCTAACCAAGTCAGCTCATTTCCTACCAATGAAGGAAACTTTCAGTATGGAACAGTTAGCTAAATTATATGTAAATGAAATTGTTTCTTTACATGGAATTCCTTTATCAATTGTTTCTGATAGGGATAGTCGATTTACCTCTCATTTTTGGTCAAGTTTCCAAAAAGCCATGGGAACCAAGTTAAATCTAAGCACAGCTTATCATCCTCAAACAGACGGAGAAAGTGAAAGGACGATTCAGACAATGGAAGACATGCTTAGAGCTTGTGTAATTGATTTCGGAGGTAATTGGGATGATCACTTACCTTTAATAGAATTTTCATATAATAATAGTTATCACACAAGTATCAATGCTGCACCATTCAAAGCACTATATGGACGAAAGTGTCGAACCCCAGTCTGTTAGGAAGAAATTAGGGAAAAGCAACTATCTGGACCTGAGATAGTGCAAGAAACAACTGACAAGATTATTCAAGTCAAGGAACGACTGAAAGCGGCACGTGATCGACAGAAGAGCTATACTGATAACCGACGCAAACCCTTGGAATTTCAAGTAGGAGATAAAGTATTATTGAAAGTCTTTCCTTGGAAATGAGCGGTAAGATTCATCAAAAGAGGAAAGCTAAGTCCCAGGTATATTGGACCTTTTGAGATTACTAGAAGAATAGGACCTGTAGCCTATCAGCTACAACTGCCAGAGGAAATGGCAGGAATACATGATGTATTTCATGTATCTAATCTCAAAAAGTGCTTAGCTGATAAATCACTAGTAGTACCTCTTAAGGATATAGAGGTAAATGAACAACTCAAGTTTGTAGAAAGGCCTCTACAAATTGAAGACAGGAAAGTCAAGAATCTCAAACACAAGAGAATAGTTCTGGTCAAAGTGAAGTGGGACTCCAAAAGAGGACCTGAGTATACATGGGAGCTTGAATCTGAAATGCAAAGGAAATATCCGCACTTGTTCCAGTAGATCTCGAGGACGAGCTCTAAAACAAGGTGGGGAGGATGTAACAACCCTCAATAAAACCGACACCCTTATAATTTTCCGACACCCTAATATATATTAAAATGTCCCAATATGTCTTATAATACACCCCATATGTAAAAACCAAGCCCGAAATACATTAAATAGTATTTAAAATAAATAAAATTTGATTTATTAAGTTGAGGCGGGCCACGTAGGACCCACCCCAACCTTACGCGGGCGGTATCAAGGATCAAAAACTGATTTCGTTGATTTCTTTAGTTTAGGCAGGCCGCGTAAGATCCCCCTTAAGCTTACGCGGGCCGCGTGAGATCAAAATAGTGGCGCAGCCCGGTGATGACACGTGTCATCATCGTGTCAAGTCTATACGCTGATCCAGACAAGCTACACGTTGACCTAGAGTCAACGCGGGCCACGTAAGCCCAGCCCATGTATTATGCGGGTCGCGTGAGGACCAGTTTCAGCACCTATATAAGAAGGCCATCGGGTTCAACCAGAATTCGCTCACAATTCGTTTCTCAATCTCAAAATCTGAATATTAGGCTTTATAAGCGGGTATTATACCCCCCTAATTAGCGAAGTTCTGCTCCGTTGTAAGTATTATAACCCTAGTGTTGTAATAGATACGCTGCCCGATTGATTAAGGATTCCGTAACAACTGTCGTGGTTCTGCCCGATGTAGTTGTTGGAATACCGTCTCGGGGAGGGTATCATTAATATTTTCAAAGGGTTATTATACTAACCAATGTACGTTTGTATAAATTATAGATTTATCCCAGGAAACCCTTACGCGAAGTCTAAGATAGCAATGTGAGTTTATCCAATTTTTGTTAACCTTTTTGTAATATTTTACAAAACCTTAAATGTTTTACAATGTGATTAAGCGGTGATTGAGTCTTTGTAGTTCTTCAATTACTGCCGGTATGTTGGGGTTTTGTATACAAAATTTACTACACTGTGAGTAGTAAGTCGGGACGACAACACGTTACCTTTGGACAACGAGTTAGCCAATGTGTAATATGACCCACCAGTCAGGATTGACAATACTGAATGAGTAATTGTGTAGAAATAAACAATGTGATCGCTCTCAATACTGTTTCAATTGATAAAATGTTTTTTTATTAAACTGGGATTCACTCACCAGTATTTCCCACTGACAAATGTTTTTAAAACGCGTTTCAGGTAACACAATGTGACAGCCAATTAGTATAAAGCCAGCTGGAGAGCACTGAAGGCTTGGGAAAAATGTGGCTATAAAAGTTACCTAAAAGACGATGTTTTAAATTCAATAAAATAGGGTTTATCCTTATAAATGTATTGTAATAAGAAACTTGGGTTTTACCCATGTAATTATTAATATCAAATATGGTGGTTTTACTCTGATAAACATTTCCTAACTACGGTCCTGATGTAATTTCCGCTGCCAAATTAACCAACTGATACCACCAAAACTCTGAGTTCGTGTCCGCCCGTTCCCGGAACAGATAAGGGATCGGGGGTTGCGAAATCAGCAGCCGCCGCAGGCACCACAGATCCAAGCACCGCAGCAGCAGGAAATCCTTCGGATGTTGAACCAGGTGGAACGAGAGGTATAGGAGGAGCGTAGAAGCCGCTGGGGTCTACTTAAGGGCTTGGTAGATCTGATAAAGGGGAAGAGGAGAGATTATTGAAATTCCTTATTTATTTTGTTAATTTTAAATTTCAATTAAGTCCCTGTGTGGACATCTATTTATGTATTCAGTCCCTGCGAGGACTTATATTTCTTCGTTTAGTCCCTATGTGGACAATGTTATTTATTTAAAGTCCTGTTTAGGGCAATTATGTACTTCTCTTTAGTTAATGGAATGTTTTAATTTAAAATTTCATTTTTCATTATATGTATGAATATATTATATGAAATAAATCAAAATAACATTTCATTTTATAATTGATCTGCCATTAAATGTTGAAAGAAAATCTTGAAGGTATAACCTAGCCTATATGTCATTTTAGACATGGCTCAGATGGTAGAACCTTTTTAAGAATCAATTCCTTGTTAACATCTGAAAACATGTTAGCACTCCTGGCAAATGTGATTCGATAAAATCACACAAGTCATCCTTATATTGGATTCTTCCAATTCCTTTTCTTAATTAATTAAAACATCCTTTAGTGATGAAATGCCTACGGGCCATACTTATTGTCCTTTGAGACAAAAGACAGTTGTAGTCTATGACCCCCTGTCAAGAAAAGGTGATGAACTATGTTCAAGCCTTAAAGCCTCGATCCTACAAGATCATGGCATATAATTTAAACTGTCCTTGTGACTAGTCCTTTTGTGCCACTCTAATATTTTAATGAATTAAAACTGAGGATAAATTATAATAAAATCCTAAATAGATATGATCAGCAAATTAACAGATATGGTTTATTGTTACCATGGTTAATGAATCGTCAAAAATGACAATTCCATATTAGACTTCTGAATAAATCATTGTCATCATTTTTTTAGCAATCAAGCTACATGGCTGAATCAGAAGAAGTTAACAGTCACCCTCGAGAGAATAATGATACCACCAGAATCAACGTAGCTGGTGCAGATTTACAAGCAATGATAGATAATGCCGTCACTCGAGCTATGGACAGGCAGTTCAAAGAATCAAGTGGTACACATAGCAAGACCCTATCTGTACCTCATTCAAAACCACCCTCCAAGACTCATGTATCTCATAAGGACGAATCTCATCATTCGTCAAATCAGAGTAGCGTTCCATCCAAGCGAATTGTGCTCAATCAGGAGCCGCGTGTTAAGACCTGTTCTTACAAATATTTCATCTCCTGCAAGCCTAGAGACTTCACATGGGAGAAAGGAGCCATTGATTGTATGACTTGGCTCGATAAGATGGATACAGTGGTAGATATTAGTGGATGTGCAGATCAGGACATTGTGAAATTTGTTTCACAATCTTTTAAAGGTGAAGCTTTAGCTTGGTGGAGGTCCCTAATCCAAGCTACTGGGAAGAACCCGTTGTATAACTTGACATGGGATCAGTTTGTTGCTCTAATCAAGGAAAATTTCTACCCTCAACATGAAGTTGAGAAAATTGAGACTGACTTCTTGACATTAGTCATGAAGAACTTAGATTGTCAGGAATATCTTACAAGCTTCAACACCATGTCTCGACTGGTTCCTTATTTGGTTACACCAGAGTCGAAGCGGATAGCTCGTTTTATTGGAGGTTTGGCTCCAGAGATCAAAGGGAATGTAAAAGCATCCAGACCTACTACATTTAGGTCAGTAGCAGATCTGTCTCTATCCCTCATTTTGGATGCTATCAGAAACAAATATTCCAAAGTTAGTTTGATGATGGAAAAAGGAAACGGGAGGATGAGAGCTCTCATCGCTCCGACAAGAAGAAAAAGGGGAACTCAGATCACAAGAAGAGTTTGGGATTCAAAAAGGTTGGCCAACAGACGGGTGAGAAACCTAAATGTAAAACATGTCAGAAGCATCACTTTGGAAAGTGCAGGTTGGAGTCAAAATCGCAGTCGCAATCAAGGACTTTTGGATGTGGGATCTGCAAGTCCAAAGAACACAAGACTTTGGATTGCAAGAAGTTGAAAGATGCAACCTATTATGGTTGTAACGAAAAGGGGCATATCAAGACCAATTGCCCCAAGAATCTAAAGAAGCCTGAAGAAGCTAAGAAGACCAATGCTCGGGTCTTCCAGATGAACGCACAGGAAGCTGTACAGAATGACAACGTGATAACAGGTAGGATGTTTATGCTAGGGTATTGTTTGATTCTGATGCAGACAAGTCATTTGTAGACAACAAATTTTGTAAACTGTTAAATCTACCTGTTAAAACCCTAAGCATAAAATATGAGGTAGAATTGGTCGATGGTACCATAGAGACTGCTTCAACCATATTAGATGGATGTTTTATATCCATTAGGAATCACTCTTTTCCGCTTTCCTTGCTTCCATTGAAATTGGCGGGATTTAACATAGTAATAGGCATGGATTGGTTATCTTCTAATCAAGCCCAGATTGTTTGAGATAAGAAGCAAGTGATTGTTAAGACTCCTTATGGTAAACCACTTACAATACAAGGAGATACTCAGTATGGGTTGCCTAAGCAAGTGTCTATGCTTAAGGCATCGAAGTGTTTAATGAAGGGTTGTGTCATTTACATGGCACAGGTGACTATTGATGAACCAAAACCCAAGATCGAAGACATCCCTGTTATTTCTGAATATCCAGATGTATTCCTTGAAGAACTACCTGGTTTACCTCCAGATAGGCAAGTGGAGTTCAGAATTGATATTATTCCTGGAGCAGCACCAGTTGCAAGAGCACCCTATCGGTTGGCACCGACTGAGATGAAAGAGTTAAGGACTCAGTTAGATGATTTGTTGGCAAAGGGTTTTATTCGACCTAGCTCATCTCCTTGGGGAGCGCCGATTCTGTTTGTGAAGAAAAGGATGGGTCAATGCGTCTATGCATTGATTATCGTGAGCTAAATAAGGTTACAATCAAGAACAGATATCCATTGCCCAGGATCGACGATCTGTTCGATCAACTGCAAGGGGCAAGTTATTTCTCCAAGATTGATTTGAGGTCAGGTTACCATCAGCTGAAGGTCAAGAACGAAGATGGGCATAAGACTGCATCAGGACTCATTATGGTCACTACGAGTTCTTGGTGATGCCTTTTAGGCTCACAAATGCACCTGCGGCGTTGATGGATCTCATGAATCGCATTTGCAAACCATATTTGGACAAGTTTGTCATTTTCTTTATTGACGACATACTTATATATTCGAAGAATCAAGCCGATCATGAAAAACAACTTCGATGTATCCTTAAACTTCTTCAGCAAGAAAAGCTCTACGCCAAGTTTTCAAAATGTGAGTTTTGGCTTCGTGAAGTCCAATTTCTTGGACATGTGGTAAGCGAGCGTGGTATCCAGGTGGATCCCGCTAAGATTGAAGCTATTATGAATTGGCAAGCATCGAAAACACCTACAGAGATTCGCAGCTTCTTGGGTCTAGCAGAATATTACAGGCGCTTCATTGAAAATTTTTCAAGGATTGCTGCACCCCTAACTTCATTGACTCGCAAGAATATAAAGTTCGATTGGGTTCCCAAGCAACAAGAATCCTTTGAGATTCTTAAACAAAAGTTGAGCAATGCTCCAGTGTTGTCATTGCCAGAAGGGATTGAGGAATTTGTTGTGTACTCTGACACATCGCACACCGGTATGGGTTGTGTGCTCATGCAGAGAGGCAAGGTCATTGCCTATGCCTCACGTCAATTAAAGGTGCATGAAAAAAACTACACCACCCATGATTTGGAATTGGGTGCCGTTGTGTTTGCACTGAAGCTTTGGAGGCATTATTTATATGGAACCAATTGTATTATTTATTTAGATCATAAAAGCCTTCAACTCTTGTTCAATCAAAAAGATCTTAACATGAGGCAACGCAGATGGATGGAAACATTATTGTGAAATCCGATATCATCTAGGCAAAGCGAATGTAGTCGCTGATGCTTTGAGCAGGAAGGAAAGGGTTAAGCCCTTTAGGATCAACGCCAAGAGCATTGAATTGAAGAACAACTTGAATGAAAGGTTGTTAGCCGCTTAAAAGGAAGCCGTATTAGAAGCTAACTATTCGAATGAGAAGTTAGGCGTAACTGCTGAACAGTTATCATATGGCAAGGATGGAATCCTAAGATTAAATGGGCGAATCTGGGTCCTTATCCATGGAGGACTTAGAGACGTAATCCTTCAAGAAGCTCACAGTTCGAAATATTCAGTCCATCCTGGCAGTGATAAGATATACAAGGATTTAAAGGTAAATTATTGGTGGATAGGTTTGAAGAAATCTATAGTCACTTATGTGGCTAAATGTCTGACATGTGCTCAGGTTAAAGCCGAACACCAAAAGCCGTCAGGTTTGCCGCAACAGCCTGAACTTCCCACTTGGAAGTGGGAAATGGTAACTATGGATTTTATCACTAAGTTACCAAGGACAAAGCATGGGAATGATACTATTTGGGTTATAGTAGATAGACTGACCAAGTCAGCTCACTTCTTACCTATTAAGGAAACACACAACTCAGATAAGCTAGCTCAGCTGTACGTGGATGAGATAGTATCTCTCCACGGAGTGCCAGTATCTATTATCTCTGATAGGGATACTAGATACACATCTCATTTCTGGAAAAGCTTTCAGCAATCATTGGGCACTCGTTTAAACTTCAGCACTACTTATCATCCTCAGATGGATGGGCAAAGCGAACGTACAATTCAAACACTCGAAGACATGCTAAGGGCTTGTGTTATTAATTTAGGTGGAAGTTGGGATGACCATCTTCCGTTGATTGAATTTTCGTATAATAATAGTTATCATTCGAGTATCCAAGCCGCGCCTTTTGAGGCCTTGTACGGAAGGAAGTGCAGAACGCCAGTTTGTTGGGCGGAAGTTGGAGATGTCCAACTGACAGGACCTGATATAGTCTTGGAGATGACAGATAAGATTGTACAGATCCGTGATCGTCTCAAAGCTGTCAGGGATAGGCAGAAAAGCTACGCAGATAAAAGGCGTAAACCTCTAAGATTTGAGGTAGGTGACAAAGTGCTACTTAAGGTATCACCCTGGAAAGGGGTTATGCATTTTGGCAAGAAGGGCAAGCTAAGCCCAAGATACATAGGGCCATTCGAGATCATCGAATGTGTCGGAACAGTGGCCTACAAGCTAAATCTGCCAGAAGAACTCAGTGGGATTCATAATGTGTTCCGCATTTGCAACTTGAAGAAATGTTTAGCCGATGAATCGCTAGCCATGTCACATAAGGACGTGCAGATAGATGAGAGCGTGAAATTTGTTGAAAAACCTTTGTCGATCGAGGATCGACAGGTTAAGAAGCTTCGAAGGAAGCATGTACCGATTGTGAAGGTAAAATGGGATGCCCGTAAAGGCCCAGAGTACACGTGGGAGGTTGAATCCACATTGAAACAGAAGTACCCTCATTTATTTCAGTAAATCTCGAGGTCGAGATTTCTTTTAAGGGGGTGAGGATGTAACACCTCAAAAAATCATGTCCAATATAGTATCGACACGTGTCATGAATTTTTAAACGTGTATCGAATTGATTAAGAGGGACTAAAATTGACAAACGAAGAAAGTATGTGTGCAAAAAGGATCCAGAGTGTCAACATATAAAAATTTTGCCTTTCAACGACCCTACATGATGTTTATACCCTTAAACGAATAAATCATGAATCGTATGAAACCGTTTGTGGAAGAAAGTGAAAGTTTACAAGACGCGAGGGTTAAATGTGTCAACATGTTTAAGTAATACCTCTGAGTGACCTTTTAACGAACCCGAAGCCTTGTAACGATTAATTATACTCCCAAGAATAAGTGGCGAAAATTTCACAAGGTTTCGATATCGTTTGAGATAAAACTTGTGTTAAAAGCGTCAACGAGGTAAAACTTGTGTTTTCGGTTATCATTTAACGAAACCGGACCTAACGGTGTTTGATTATATCTCATGGATCATAAAAATATAAGTTATATGGGTTAAATGTACTTAAAATGGAAAATATTACGTTTTATAAGGTCCAGGGGGTGAATATGTCAAGTTTGAAACTTGAATTGCTAGTAAACTGGGTGGTGGCATCGCGCCACAGGTAGCCCTTTCTGCCATGGAGCAGTGCGATGGCATGAACTGGGCAGAAGCCATGCACAGGTGTAGGTTCTGCCCTTCTCTTCACCTTTGCATGGTTTTGATCGAATCTAGGGACTGTTTGATGGTTTTAAAAACCATTTTGGACACATGTGATGATCATAGAAGAACCATAACACCTATATTGATATGGTGGCACCCTCAATTAGTATAAATAGGTTAAGTTTTGGCTGCCATTCTCACTTGCAAACTAAAATTTCATACTTTCAACTCACTCTCAAGCTTTGGAGCTTTTAAAAATCATTCTCTGGAGCATCCTACCTTGGAAGGAAGCTCTCTTAGTCTAAATCTTCGTGCTAAGGACTCTTGTAAGCGTTCTTAGCTCCTGTAATTAAGTTTTTATTAGTGTAATGACCGAAAGTCAAAGTTAACGTAATTCTGCTTTGACTCTGTGATTAATCACAAACGGTCCAGCTATTATTCGAATTAAAAGTGGCTATGTGTTGGTAATTATGTAGGTAATAAACCCTTAAAAGGGCACCTACTAATTATCACATTATCTCAGTCAACTATCGGGTCAAACTTATTAATAAAAAGTCAACAGAATCAGTTTTTACAAATTAAATTCATAACTAATAATGCCATAGTTATGGAACATATTTTAACACTTAAATAACTTGGTAAATAATATAAGAACATGTTTAGGCATGTTCAACCCGACAATTCTGAGTTTAGGCTCGGCTCGCAACCGAAAGTCGCAAAAGTAGACTTTTGCTTTGACTTTCAGTTTTGACCCGATTTAGCTTAGTTTAGATATGCCTTAGGGCTCCTTTATGACCATATTACATGTTAGTATAACCCTCAGAGATTATACTATATGGTTCCATTAAAATCTGATTCATATACATGTTTCCGTTAAATGCTTAATTGTTGACTATTATGCCCTTTTGATATAAAAATGAGATTTTGAAAATGTGAGAGGACAAAAACCTTTATTACTGATATTTAAGTATATCCTAAAAATTTGACATTAGTTCTTGGTCCAAAATAGGAGTTACGCAAGATATCGTAAATGAAAGCCTTTTTATTAATTAAATGGCATTTTACGCATAAATCATGTTTAAACCCAAATTTTGACACCAAACTTTATACCTACTGTTAAGATATAATATTTAGGGATTTTTGTTGAATTTTAAACTGATCAAAACATGGAGTTCTAGTGTAAATTCGGTATTGACGAAATTGCCCTTTTCATTGATAAAATGAGTTTTATGTATTATTTTGATACCATACTTTTTCCTACTAATTTCATATGTTAAATAAAATATTTTAAGCTATAGGGACTGATCAAAATCTTAGATTTCCTTAAATAACCCGAAAATCGTCAAATACCGACTTTTACGCTTTTTAAACGCATAGTATGGGTTAAAAACTATATTTGACACTTAAGACTCATTACCTACTGATATTATAAGCAAGTCTTTATACTTTAACAGTAAGTAAAAGTTTTGAACTCAGAATTCCAAATTTAACCCTTAAAGCTTATGTGAAATGACCAAAATGCCCCTACGGTGCATAGTTTGCCTATAAAAGATAAATTTCACATATATACAATATCTTACTGATATAACTTGTAAAAATAAATACTTTTCTGATCATTGTAGACCAGAACCTCATATTACTATTTAACCTCTTTTATAATCTTTAAAATGACCAAAATACCCCTACGGGGTTTAAATTGATTTTAAATTCGTTTTGGGCATAATGGAAGGTATCCTTCTGATATCATAACATATTTAAAGCATATTAACTTGTGGAACATGTACATGACTCATTTGGTTACCCGTTATGCATTTTTAGCGTTCGGTACAGTTTATATAACTAGTTTGCATAAATTAACTTAAACGGGTCAAACCTTATCATTTTTACTTCAAAATCCAGAATGTATTTAGTTTACCCATTCTAAACAAGTCCTCATACTTGTTGGGTTGAAATCACATTCTATTCCGGTCTTCGCTTAATCTTGCGTTTTGAACCGTATACCTTTCTTTAAAACTAACTGGTCTAAGTTATAACTTAAATATGACCCGTTAGGAATCTAATAGGTTAATAAAACCTTCGTTCCAGATTAGGAGCCCGGTAAAAGCTATCTGTACTTGCTGATTGATATACGGCTGGGATTAAAATTTTATTTTTAGCTCAGGTAAATACTTTTAACTTATTTTCCGTTATAAGGGCTTGGGATACGGTATTATAAAAATACCGCTTGGTCGGGTATGTAGTTATTTAAATTGGATTGTGATTAATACATTTACATAACCCGTTTTAATTTGTTTTGTTTGATGCAATGCCTTTGGGGGGGGGGGGTTAATGACCATGTCCTGGATATCATCGGCTCATTTATTAAATGGCCACGGCTTAAGCACGGGGTGTAGGCATACATCTGAGAGTTGCGTATGTATAAACGGTATCTCACATCTCTTGTGGGCGTATACTTGTGGTGTGTCAATTAATCTAATCCGGCTCTTCTAACCGGGTCACGAATGGACGACAAACATGTAAACCTGTATACAAGATTATTTTAAATAATTGTCCCAAGTTATAAAAGAATTTTATGCCTTGTGCATTTAAATCAATTTTTATAAACACTTTTCAAAAAGAGTCAGTTAATTGTATTTACCAGTGTAAACTGACGTATTTTCCAAAAAGGTTAAGTGCAGGTACTACGCGAAATGGGCTGGCTACTCCTAGTATCAAATAAAGAGTCTTGCAAGCTTTTGATGCTTAAATCTGTTGAACAATATTTCTTTTTATTTTGGACCCACCTGTGGATCCACTTACAATCCGTTGTGTAATATTTTATGTTACTTTCAATTCGGTTTGTATAATTAATACTTTAGACTTCCGCTGTGCATTGAACAGTGATTATTTGACTATGATGATATCAACTACGTCACGATACTCCCCACCGGGCCTACCGGTAATACGTGAAAATATCGGGGTGTGACAGGTTTCATCATTTTAGATCAAATGGCTTCATTTGTGATTATCTTGTAGAGATGCCTTGGATGGATTAGTATTTAGTTCTGTTTTCTTTTAAGTAAAATTATGTGATTTTGTTTAGTTTTTGTGTAACCTTATTCTATTTCTAAGGTCTCCACCAATACTAAATATATACGGTTTCTTTTGGCACGAATTTTCCGTTTTTATTCATATAATTGGTGTTGTTTATGTTTTCCTACGGGCAGAGCTTAAGTATACGTTGGAAGTTTCTGATTGATAACAAGGTTTCTTATAAATTTAATTCAAAACATGGTTGGGATCAACTGCTTCATTGTGCATTAACAAATATAATTAACTGGGTATAAGAACAAATAATGAGTTGCTTTAGGTTATTATTGATCTCATGCAGGTTGATTGGTTTGAAAGTGGCCGCAAGCATCTTTAAATGCTTATAATATTTTGTGATGACATAAGATATATTTTATTGTTGTAAAAAATGTATAATGATTCGTTGCTTAATAAAATATGGTATGTAAAATTTCTAAAAACCACTTGTGTTTTCACACCGTTTTACTGCTAGTAATCCTAATAGCAGACATAATGTACCATCATTCCTTTATTTATGATTCATTATCAAGTTATGATTAGAACTTGTGTATATATATGATGTATGTCTTAGTTGGTAGATCATGAATGAATAAGAATCATATTTTCCCTTCTCATGTTTCTTTTTTATTTCTTTACAAAAATCATTTGCACCAAGTACAAATCTTTTTACACCAAGTAAAAACAATCATATTTTCACTATTTTTCCCATGTATATGTAGTTATTACAATGAATTAATAATTATATCCACTAAACATAAAAATGTATAAAGACTGTTAATTTTATTTTCCTCGAATTTTCCAATATACTAAATGAAGGTCAATTTGTTTTTTTTTTTTTAAAGTAAGTAATATAAGGTTACTGTAGGGTATGGTTCGTCTACAAATGACATTTTTTTTTACAAAGTGTCAGAAGTCTATGTAAGTATTGTATTTTAAATTTTGAGCATGATGTTTTAGATTCTTTTTGCATGGAATTGTATTGAAAAACACCAAAGGTAACAATTTAAAACACAATCAAATGTATTTTATACATTAAATTTAAAACACGTTGATTAACATTGTTCGCATTGTGTTTTACATCTGATATTTAGAATACAGTTTATTATGTTTTAAATTATTAGGTTTAGTGTTTATTATATAATATCATGTCAAAAGAATCTAAAACATTATGCATATAATTTAAAACACAATGCCAACATAGAATTCTTACACTTTGTAGGAAAATATCCTTTGTAGAGGAACACTTGTATTCATCTTCTTCGTTTTATTAGGCATAAAACGTGTTAACGTAATAACATTTTCTTTTAATGATTTTTTTGAATTTTATTAAACTGTGTTGATTTTATTTTTTTAATGTGTTGATGATATTTTTAATAAAAATACGTTATTATTGTTCTAATGTGCTGAGTGTACGTTGTTAATACATGTGTCTAAAAAAAATTTCTCATTGTGTTGTTTAAATAACAACATAATGTAGGTCTAAGAGAATTCACATTGAATTATTTATCCGTATTTCTATATTTACAGTAAAAGTCATTATTTTTTTCTCTGTAATTTTCAATTAAAGAATACTTTTTTATACCTTTATCATTATCTTTTCTTTCTTCTTCACTCATAACCATTTTCAAAATATATTAAAAAAATCAATTTGGGTGAACAGTGTTCCCGTAAATATATACAGATGAACAGTAACATTTTCTCTCTTCTCCACTTACAACTATTTTCTATAATATAAGAAACACATTCACAAATATATAAAGAAACCATTATGAATTCTCTAATAATAGTAAGATTTGTTCTTGTGGTTAACCATTATCAACAACAAAAGGTAAACCATTATCAATACATTGATTACTGATGTTTAGAGAATAAATAAAATTCACTTCATTTTTTTTTGTTATTGATATTTTTTAGTATACGTGGCTAACCATATTTAGAAAATCCCATTCATCAATTCTAAACATAAACATAATAGAAAGAACATGAAAGATTATGTGTACCCGTTAATCCCGAGATGGTAGAGATCGTTGTAGCCATTATAAGATCCAATCGGGTTCCCCTACAGGGTGTATGATGATGGATGGAGTTTTTAGTAGAGAGAGATGATTTGTGAGTGATGTTATGGTATGATTGTGAGCCAACATTTATACTTCTCTATTGAGCTCTATTTATACACCCAAGGGGAAACCCTATTCTTCTTGTATGGGCAAATACGTCCATCAAATATTTGCCAATTATGTGAATAGGGGCATTAAGGTCATTGATCATTTATAATACAAATAAAAAAGGCCATATGAATATATAGTTTATATATATTCTTACATTCTCCAACTTGGCAGAGTTATTTTTTGTTGTGAGTATTAGATAAGCATGATCAGGCGTTAATACTAATTTTAGTTTTAAACCAGAGTCATAACAGAGAAATACAATCATTAAATTGATGTTCAATTCAAGACCCCCATTATTCATACTATAATCCCAATTCAAAACCTAAGCAGTTAGGATCAAAATGACAAGTAAGCCCTTTTGATTTGTACAATTATTTGTCCATATGCTCAATAAGCTAGCTGATACTATTTAGAGACGGCAAATCAAGTAAGTGAGGAAATTGTGTTGATCATGATAATCAAACATAAGTAGGTATAATATGCAAATTAAACAAGGCCTTTACTAAATCCCGTCTTCGAAACAAGTTCTTCGAATACTTTAGATGGAAGACCTTTAGTCATCGGATCCGCAAGCATATTTTAGTGCTTATATACTCAATACTAATATTAATTTCCTCAACTCGTTCACGTATGAACAAGTATTTTGTATCGAGATATAAATCAGCGCCAGTCGAACTGTAACTGTTCAAGAAGTTAACGACAGTTGAATTATCATAGTAAAGCTTCAATGGTCTAGAAATGGAATTGACAACTTTGAGTCCAATGATCAGATTTCTAAGCAACATTCCATGGCAGTTTGGTTATAAACAACAATGTATTCTGCCATCATGGTGGAAGTTGTAGTCAACTAATGTTTATGACTCTTTCATGAGATAGATCCACCTGCTAACATGAAGATGTATCCTGAAGTGGATTTCTTGTCGACTTTGCATTTAGCAAAGTCAGATTCAGAGTATCCTACAACTTCTAAATTATCACTTCTTTATAAGTCAGTGTGTAGTCTTTCATCCCTTGCAGATATCAAAGTACTTTCTAAGCTGCTTTCTAGTGATATAGACCAGGATTAGTCTAATAACAGCCTAGCATTCCAGCAATATAAGCGATATCTGGGTGAGTACATACTTGAGCATACATAAGGCTCCCGACTACTAGCGCATAAGGTATCATTCTCATTTTCTCCTTTTCAACCTCTGTTTTCGGACATTGGAACAAGCCAAAAACATCTCCCTTAACTACTGGAGCTACTAAGGGTTTGCACTGTTGCATGTTGTAGCTGCTAAGGACACGTTCAATAAACGTCTTTTGAGATAATCCCAAGAGTAAATGCCATTTTAGTCCCTGAGGTTTGACCAAAATTGCCACTTTAGTCCAAATAGTTTTTTTTCTTGCTATTTTAGTCCAAATAGTTATGTTTTCTTCCATTTTAGTCCCTGACTTTTCTCATTTTTTGCCATTTTCATCCAACCCACTAAACCCATTCAAAAAATGTAGTTAACTTAGGTGAATTTTGGCCAAACCACATTTTTCATTCTTTTTTTGCAGATGCGATGGTATGGGGATGGTGTTGTGTCGGTTTATAGTGAAGATGATGGCGGTAGATGTTGGTTTTACGATGATGGCGGCGGTGTTGGTTGATGACATGGGTTGCGAAAAAGTGGTCGGTGGTGGTGGAAATGGTGGGTGGTGATGGTGGTGGGGTGGGTAGGTGGGTGGTGACGGTGCAGGCAGGTGGTAGCGATGATAGAAGGTTGTGATGGGGTGGGTGGTGGGAGGTGGTGGTGGTGGTTGATGAAACTGGAAAAAAAATGACAAAATTCAGGGATTAAATGGCAGAAAACAAAACTATTTGGACTAAAATGGCAAGAAAAAACTATTTGGACAAAAGTGGCAATTTTAGTTAAACCTCAGGGACTAAATTGGCAATTTACTCTAATCGCAAATTTCCTTTGTTTCTGTCTCTATGAATTTCAATGTTAATAACATATGAGGCTTCTCTGAGATCCTTCATGTCGAAATTAGGCGAAAGAAGTCGCTTCAACTCATGCAACATATCCAACCTATTACTTGCCAGTAAAATTTCATCTACGTAAAGGACAAGTATAGTAACGTTGCTCTCACTCATCTTGTGGTAGGTGCATTGATCCAATTGATTCTCATAAAACCTTGTTTCTTCATGACCTCGTCAAACTTTACATACCATTGACTTGATGGTTGTTTCAACCCGTATATAGATTTCTTCAACTTACAGACTAGATGTTCTTAACCTTTAGGTTCAAAATCTTCAGGTTGTTTCATGAACACATTTTCGTCTAACACCGTTAAGGAAATCGGTTTTAACGTCCATTTGATGTAGCTCTAAATCAAAATGAGCTACTATGGCATAACAATCCTTAGTGAATCTTTTTTAGAGACAGGTGAAAATGTCTCTTGATAGTCAATTCCCTCTTTCTGAGTGTAGCCCTTTGCAACCAATCTTACTTTATAGCTTTCAACGTTCCCATTCGGGTCTCGTTTAGTTTTGAACACCAATTTACATCCTACGGGTTTAACACCGTTTGGTAACTCAACTAAATCCCAAACATCATTTTTCTTCAAGCAGTCAAGCTCATCAATCATAGCTTTGTTCCATTCAAAAGACTAATCATTGTTGGTGGCTTCATTATAAGAGATGGGATTATTAAGCTTTCCTACATCCCTTTCAGCATCAGTCAGCTAGATGACATTATCATCAAAGTTAGTAGGCCATTGAGACCTAGATGACCTCCTGAGTTGATTATCGGGTTCAGCATTGTCTTGGTTTTGATCGTTTGATGTGCCTTAATTTTTGGTTTAATAAGTTGTGAAGGGGGTGGTGCAATGGCATTCGGTGCAGTTGCATTGGGTACAAGAGGAGTAACTGAAGTTATCATAAGCGACGAGTCTCTTTTCCCCGCGTCTTGTTCTTCTTGCAACTCTTCATAAGATTAGTTTGATTGATCCCAATGACCATAGAATCCTCCAGGAAAGCGACACGCTTGGTTTCCACAATGCGAGTGACATGGGAAGGACAGTAGAAACGATAACCCTTTGAGTTATTAGGATACCCAATAAAGAAACAAGTAACTGTTTTGAGTCAAGTTTCCTTAAGAAAGGATTATAAAGTTTGGCTTCGGCGATACAACCCCATACTTTCATATATCTAAGACTCGGTTTCCTTCTTGTCCATAGTTCATAAGGAGTTTTGGGGACAGACTTAGAAGGAACTCTATTGAGTATATGAACGGCTACTTTTAATGCCTCTGACTAGAGGAATAAAGGTAAATTTGTGTTGGCTAACATATTGCGTACCATGTCCATAAGGGTTTTGTTTTTCCTTTTAGCGACACCATTCTGCTGAGGAGTACCGAGCATGGTGTGTTGGTTCACGATCCCCTAGCCCTTACAAATCTCATAGAATGGACTAGGAGCTAGACCCGCCATAATATTTACCTCCTCTATCTGATCTCACTACTTTAATTTGACTGTCTAGTTGTTTTTCAACAACTCCTTTATAATCTTTAAAAGTTGTTAGTGATTCGGATTTTTCTTTAATGAGATACAAGTACATATAATGGGAATAATCATCAAGAAACGTGATAAATGAAGTATATCCAGTTATGCAGTGATTGGGTAAGGGCCACTAATGTCTGTGTGAATAAGATCTAATAAATTAGAGCTCCTTGTGGCACCTTTCATATTCGCTGATGTCATTTTGCCTTTAAGGCATTTGACACATGTTCCAAAATCAGTGAAATCGAGAGTAGGTACGACTCCTTCACGTGCCGAGATAATCGTTCTCGTGAAATGTGCCCTAAAAGTTGATGCCACAACATGGATGAAGTCTCTATGTCTCATTTCTGTTTCTTCTTTTTTAGTGATTCATTGATGTAATATGATAACAAAGATTTGGTGAATTCATCATCTAGTTCTAATTTATAAAGACCACCATCCAGAAAACCATAACCATACACTTGAGAATTAAAAGAAATTGAGAGTTTGCTATGGCCATGGGTAATAGTAAAACCGTCGATGATTTGCAGCAAGATAGTGGAGAGCACAGGGCGTATACTGACAGGTTTGAGGAGTTGAGTCTTCTTTGCCCAACTATGGTTACCCCACTCGACAAGGCTATCGAAAGGTACATCGATGGTCTACCTGACGCAGTACAAGACATCATTACTGGTAGCAACCCTGCCACACTTCGTCAGGCGATCGAGTTATCAGCGACGTTGACTGAGTCGCAGATTTGGAAGGGTAAGTTGCACAGGAAGGGTGACAAGGGCAAGAAACAGTCGTCTGACAAGGGGGATAGCAAGAAAGGTCAAAACAAGAATGGAAAGGACTCTGGTTCTCCGAAGAGGTCAAGGAAGCGTAAGGCTTCCCAAAAATTTTGCTATTACCGCCCAAGCTAATCAGGCAGCTCCCAACCAACCCGCACAACCTCCAGCAAAGAAACCCTATTCAGGGAATGCACCTTTGTGCAATAGATGCAACAGTCATCATCAGCTGCAACATCCGTGCCGTATCTGTAATAACTGTGGGAAGTCGGGTCATCTTGCCAATGTTTGTCGATTTGCTCAGAATCTGGCAGTTCAGAACCCGGCTCAACAGGTTGCTCAGCCTCCTGCTCAGCAACATGGTCAAGCTGCACGACCACAATACCCACCAGGTGCTTGTTACAATTGTGGGGATCTGACCCACTACAGAAACCGGTGCCCAAGGCTGGCCAACCAGAACCAGAACCAGAATCAGAATCAGGCTCAGGCTCGAGGGCGAGTCTTCAACATGAATGCCCAAGAGGCGCAGGCAGACGAGAATGTGGTGAACGGTACGTTTTTTTATTAATAATCAGCCTGCATCTGTTCTCTTTGATTCGGGTGCCGATAAGAGTTTTGTGTCATTATCTTTTGAGCCAATGCTTCGCGTGTCTAGAACGAAACTAGGAAAGCCTTTGACAGTAGAAGTTGCTAGCGGTGAACCCATTATTCTTGATTCTGTTCTATGCAACTGCCAGTTGAACCTTAACAATCATCTTTTTCCTATTAACCTGACGCCTATGCAACTTGGAAGCTTCGACGTCATTGTGGGTATGGATTGGCTATCCAAGCATCACGCGGAGGTAGTTTGTTTCGAGAAGATCGTTCGTGTGCCGCTTTCGACAGGCGAGATCCTACAGGTTCGTGGTGAGAAACCTGCCGGTGGTCTCAAACTCATGTCTTATTTTAAAGCTCGGAAGTGTCTGCCGGAAGAACTATGTGGCCTTCTTAGCACATGTTACAGTAGATAAAGGCAAGGGTAAGTCTATTTCAGATATTCCTGTCGTTCGGGATTTTTCTGAAGTATTTCCTGAAGATTTACCTGGTCTACCCCCAGCACGCCAAGTCGAGTTCCGTATTGATCTCGTACCTGGTGCAAATCCCATTGCCAGAGCTCCATATCGTCTTGCACCGTCTGAGATGCAAGAATTGTCTAAGTAGCTTCAGGAACTCTCCGACAAAGGTTTTATCCGTCCTAGCTTTTCACCTTGGGGTGCTCCCATTCTTTTTGTCAAGAAGAAGGATGGATCTTTTAGGATGTGTATCGATTATCGTGAGCTTAACAAGCTCACCATCAAGAATCGATATCCCCTACCGCGCATAGACGACCTCTTTGATCAGTTACAGGGCGCTTCTTATTTTTCGAAGATTGATCTGCGTTCCGGATATCATCAACTTCGTGTGCATGAAGAAGATATTCCCAAGACAGCATTCCGCACTCGTTATGGGCACTATGAATTCACAGTCATGCCATTCGGTTTGACTAATGCTCCTGCTGTTTTCATGGACTTAATGAATAGGGTCTGCAAGCCTTATTTGGATCAGTTCGTCATTGTTTTTATTGATGACATCTTGATATACTCTAAGACGCGAGCTGACCACGAGCAACATCTTCGTCTTACTCTGGAACTCCTGAAGAAAGAGCAACTTTTCGCCAAATTCTCCAAGTGCGAATTTTGGCTTAAAGAAGTTTAATTTTTGGGGCATATTATCAACGAACAAGGTATTCATATAGATCCCTCCAAGATCAGTGCGATTAAGGATTGGGATACACCTTCTACTCCTACTGAAGTTCGTTCTTTTCTTGGTCTAGCGGGTTATTTCCGCCGCTTCATTGAGAACTTCTCAAAGATCGCAGTTCCTCTAACTGCTCTAACTCAGAAGAACAAACCCTTTGATTGGGGATTTAAACAAGAGGAAGCTTTTCAACACTTGAAGCAGAAGCTTTGCGATGCGCCTGTTCTATCATTGCCTGAGGGTGATGATGATTTTGTCGTGTATTGTGATGCATCGAAATTAGGCCTTGGTTGTGTTCTCATGCAAAGGAACAAAGTCATAGCATATGCATCGAGGCAGTTGAAGATACATGAGAAGAACTACACCACTCATGATCTTGAGTTAGGTGCAGTTGTCTTCGCTCTTAAGATCTGGAGACACTATTTGTACGGTACAAAATGTGTGGTTTTCACGGACCACAGAAGTCTTCAACATATCTTCAATCAGAAAGAACTCAACATGAGGCAACGACGTTGGGTTGAGCTTCTAAACGACTATGACTGCGAAATTCGCTACCATCCTGGTAAGGCGAATGTCGTAGCCGATGCATTGAGTCGTAAGGAACGTACTAAGCTTCATTGTGTACGTATTCAATCTATTATTCAAGCTCGATCCGATATCCAAGCACGCATTTCTCATGCTCAACAATCTTGTGTTTCACAAGGTTTGATGGATAAGGAATTTCCCTATCACATAACACCTGCTCTGGAACTGAAGGACAATGGATCGTATTACTTCATGGACTGTTTGTGGGTCCCAAGTCAGGATGATCTTCGTACCTTGCTTATGGATGAAGCCCATAAGTCTCGTTATTCTATTCATCCGGGCTCAGATAAGATGTATAAGGATCTTCGTATTCACTATTGGTGGCCTGGTATGAAGAAAGACATTGCCTTATACGTATCAAAATGCCTTACTTGTCTTAAGGTTAAGGTTGAACATCAGCGTCCTTCTGGTTTATTGGTGCAACCAGAGATCCCAGTTTGGAAATGGGAAAACATTACTATGGATCTTGTTACCAAACTTCCGCGCACAAAGAAAGGTCATGATGCCATCTGGGTAGTTGTTGATCGTCTTACTAAGTTAGCGCATTTCTTTCCAATCCGTGAGGATTTTCCTGCTGACAGACTTGCTAAAATCTATGTGGATGAAATTGTAGCTCGACACGGTGTTCCTTTGAACATCATTTCTGACAGAGATGCTCGTTTCACTTCTCACTTTTGGAGAACCATGCAATCTGCTATGGGGACCCAACTTAACCTTAGCACAGCTTATCATCCGCAAACGGATGGTCCATCTGAAAGAACAATCCAGACTCTGGAGGATATGCTTAGAGCTTGTGTGATCGATTTTGGTGGTAGTTGGGATTCACATCTTCAGTTGATTGAATTCTCCTACAACAACAGTTATCACACCAGCATCAAAATGGCTCCTTTCGAGGCTCTCTATGGTCGAAAATGTCGTTCACCAGTCTGCTGGAATGAGGTCGGCGAGGCTCAACTTACTGGACCTGCCCTCATTTTGGAGACAACTGACAAGATCAAGAAAGTTCGTGATAACCTTCAGACAGCTAGAAGCCGTCAAAAGAGTTACGCGGACCCAAAACGTAAACCCTTGGAATTTAAAGTCGGTGATCGAGTATTACTTAAGGTCTCACCTTGGAAAGGTGTGATCAGATTTGGAAAGAAAGGAAAACTTGCACCTAGATACGTTGGACCATTCAAGATTGTCGAAAGAATCGGTAAGGTAGCCTACAGACTTGAGTTACCTCCTGAACTTGGAAATGTTCATCCAACTTTTCACGTATCCAATCTCAAGAGGTGTTTAGCTGATGAGAACCTCCACATACCGCTTGACGAAATTCGTGTTGACAAAACATTGAAATTTGTTGAGAAGCCAGTGGAAATCATGGAGCGTGAAGTCAAGTGGCTTAAACGCAAGCACATTCCTTTGGTCAAAGTTCGCTGGGAAGCTAAACGTGGACCCGAGTTTACTTGGGAACGCGAAGATCAAATGAAGGCGAAATATCCGCATCTTTTCCCACGAGTTTCCTCTAAATAAATTTCGGGACGAAATTTCCACAAGTAGGGGAGACTGTAACATCTGTGCTTGTAATCATTGTGAACAGTTCAGTTATCAATAAAACAATGTTATTTGATCCCAATGTTTGTTTGGTTGTGTTTTACATTTTTCATGTTTTGACTTTTGTTCAATTTCAAACTCTATATCACTTTCTGGAGAGTTATACACAAACTGATGCGTAAACGTAATCAGTTTAATGCGAAAAATACTCCGGAACATCAACATATACTCAAAATACCTTAAATAACCTTTACATAACTTAGAAATAAGTTTTGAAGGCCTTGGTATGGCAAAAACAAGTTAATTCACTTACAGGGACTAAACTTGACAAACTGCGAAAGTATGCCAATTTGAACTGTAACAAACATTCCGGAATATGACCATAAGTTAAACATACCATAAATATCCTTTACATAGCTTAGAAATAGGCTTTGAGGGGTTCGGTGTGCTAAAATAAACTTTTGGGTCATTCAGGGACTAAAAGTGTCAAAAAGTGCACAAGTTTGCATTTTCGCGCATAACTTACGTTCTGAATACATCTGGACATCCAAAAATTTATGTAAGCACTAAAATATTTTATTTTAGTGTTCGACATAAGAAAAATCCATTCGTCGCGTCATTTGGATCGTCTTTCGCACTTGTGCGCATTCCGTCGTAATTAAGCGAACATCGCGTTCGTACGGCTAAACGAACCGACATCCGACATATTTTTGAGCACATTTTAAGTTCCCTATACTTTAACTTCATTTTAGAGTTTTGAAATGGGGTTAACGGGCCTTAAACGTGTCAGAAATGCCTTATATGCACTGCAGGGACCAAAACTGTAATTCTGCCAAAATATTAGCTTACGGACCTCAACACCCATGACCTTATGGTCCGTAAGGTAATCTGCAGACCAGATTCAGTGTTTCTAATAGCAGGTTCCAGCTGTTTTAACCACACCCACACATTCTCATTTGTCTAGTCAGCGGATAAGAACCAATTTATAGCCACCATAAGGTTCCGACAAGTGTACGGGCAAGATCATGGCACGTTTTCCATGAAACGATCTTAACGGTGGACCGAATACTATATATACCCCATGCCTTCCATTGCAAAAATCACTAAAATCTGATCCAAAAGACTCTAAGTTGGAACCGTTGTTTCATACCTGAGTTATTTCGATCTAGATTAGCTTTCGGGGACCCTTTGTAAGTGTTCCTTCGTTCTTTTATTGTTTTCGAGTCCGAAAGTCAAACTTTGTTTGACTTTCTGCGTTGACCAGCTTATGGTCAATGCGAAGTTCGTTTGAACTTCGCAACGTGATTGTAATCACGATGGTTATAGTCCCTTGTGACTATGCCTACTGATTACCACGTTGTCTAGGGTCGTAAGGGTAAGCGATCTGATAAATCGCTTATACCTTCGAACCCGACCCATTGGTCGATCATTAGGATCCGACCAAAGACATTAGGTGACCATAGTATATAGGGAATAACCTTCCGAGGTTATACCTTATGGTCGCTTCGTTTAAGTAGTTGTATGATAGGTAATTTATATGCCTTAGGTAAATTACCAGAATACCCTTTTCATGTATAATTGGTAATTAAGCATATGTAACCTAAACTTTTGTCACATAACTGATTATGTAACATGTTTAGGCATATTTTACTTATCATAGGGCTAGTTAGGCGGTCCAAACGCGTTTCACGCGAACGACGCGTTAAAGTAGCATAAGCTACCTAAACGGGTCGTAATGGGTCGTAAGCACTTAGGTTAGGTTTCATTTAGTATGTAGTCTTTGTTAAACCATACTACATGAGTTCCCATACTCGTTTGGTTTACGAACCCTCATTCTATCCGATACTCCGATTTAGGTCCGGTTTATTAACATAGTTACCTATATTAGGTGTCGTTTGATTCCGAGATCTCTAGCACTGCTTGGTGGTTATCTTAAGACATCTGAGCAATATCAAGTGAGTACATAGACCCCTCTTTTACTGTTTTCCAAACGTTTTGGGGTGAAACACATGTGCCTACTTGTTACTTTCGTGCTTTCCTGTTTTGACATCATATACATGCTATGTTCGTTAGTACATTATAGTACATGATTTCATTACATCTTATGCTAGGTGTGCCCATTGTGTGCATTACTTAGTACATCGTTTTACATTACATTTCATGCTAGGTGTGCCCATTGTGTGCATTACTTAGTACATCGTTTTACATTACATTTCATGCTAGGTGTGCCCATTGTGTGCATTACTTAGTACATCGTTTTACATTATATTTCACGCTACGTATGTTCATTTGATTACATACTTAGTGCATCATTTTCACATGCTTACATTTTTGGTATGACATTTGGTTTGTTTACAATGGAACAATACATTCATTAACATTAGCTACGCCGTTCGTTAGTAGGTAGTGGTACCATAGGAATTGACAACTCCCGTTCCTGTAATCCTGGGTTTGATAGGATGGAAGGAATGACCGAATTCGATACACATAACTTAGATAAACCTTTAATTTGTTTAAAGGCTTATCGCCACAGTCTCAAGGCTTGGATGTATGCATTATAACAATACCGCATAGATGTTTGTATCAGTATAGCATGCATTTGTTACACAAAACATAACTTTGATTTAAACTATGTTTAATTCAATACCTTGTTTTTGTGCATTTTACATATGGTTTAGTTGATATATTTCACTTGCCATACATGACAGTTTGGTTACACATTACATAATTGACATTTGACATAAACATGTTGACATTGATATACACATTTGGTGGTTTACATTAGACATGGACAATTTGATATGATTTACACAATAACACTTGACAATTGATATATACATGAACAGTTACTATGGTGGTTGGTTTGGTTAAGTAATTTGAATAACGAAGCGTGTGTAATATGATACAATCATGGTGGATACGCCGCTGGTACTTCCTATATATAAGTGCTTGTGTGATATTACATGACGTAGCGTTACTTAAAGCACTTCAATGTTTGACATATTACATTTTACATAAACAACTTATTTCTCACAACACATTGTCTTACAAAACAGTTTATTTTATACAACCCATTTTACATGGTTATTCATTTAACCTTACATTTATTTATACATATCAACTGATCTTATCGTTTTTCAAATGATTTACAAGACAAAGCAAATTACAAGGTTCATGACTAAACATTTTCTCAAACTTAAGTCATGAATCCTATTTTCACAAAACCTATGTATCTCACAGGCATTTTTATGCTGACGTACCTATTTTCACATGTGTTTTCAGGAGCTTTTCCATAGGATGAGGATCATGACACTAGGGCGGACCTGTGCCTTAGAGACTAAAAAAATGAAGATAGACTTGTATAATTATGTTATAAACTCTTTGTTTACTGTTTTGAGACAATGTAACACCTTGTTGATAAATAAAATGTAACTTTGTATGCCATGGTTGTGAAACAATAATTCTGTTACAACACTCCCCGACGTTTTCCGCCACGTTTTGTATGTTATACGTGGTCGGGGTGTGACACGACCCAAGTCTGTGAAGGCTTGGGTCCCCCTCTCCAACTAATCTCTGAATGAGAGTGCAGGATGTTCCAGGAGGAACTATTGATAGTCTTAGGATTGTTGATAGTGGAGCGTCCATGCACAAGATCGGCGACATAAGGCTCCGAAATATTGTTACATCTAGGAGAATATTGTTGCCATTGATGGAGAGAGAGAGGAAAAGAAAAGGGAAAGAAGACAAAAATGTCTGATGCAAGAATGATGATGAAAGAATCTGACCACTTCGACAAAATGAAGATCATTCCAAAGTTTGGTTATTAGAGGTTTTTGATCTTGTTGCTGTGAAGAGATTTTTCAGTAGCTACAAAATCGACTTTGAAATCCACACCAGGTGGATATCCAGTTTAGGAGAGCACTCAGATTCTTTGCAATGCACAAAGCAGTTGCAGGATACGGTTTTGAACTTCTAATCTCTCCTATACTTGTCGATATTTAAGCTGCTTTATGATTTATCATCATCTCGTACTGCACTCTTTGACCAGACACATTGATCTCGAATATCACCTCACACGTGATTGTTTCAATATGAAACTAGTCAATGTTGTCATGGTGCACACCGCTTACCGACGTGCCAACTCATTTTTCCAAAATTGGATAAATCATTTCTGATTAAATTTATTATGGTAAACGGCATGGAGGTAAAACATGAGTTAACCGACATCGGAAAATCGTTTTTGTAAATACCTTTGTGTTTTTAAAATTATTGTAAGTTTGTTGATTTTAGGGGGAGTAAATCCAAATTTGAAAAATTCAAAAACATCAAAAAAAATTCAAAACGCAAAAACAATAGAAAAACAAAAATGAGTTTCCTGGCGAGCAAAAGAGAAGATGATAGTACATCAGTGGTCTGTCCAAACATCTTTAAACTGAAATGCAAAATGAAAAATGTTAAGCAGCTCTATATAAGATGTATCGGTAGGCTCACAATCATCTTAAAGTGTGCAGGGTGATATAAACTTAAATCGACTGAAGACCAGGTGGGAACCACTCATTGGCATATGGTCTTAGTACCGAAATTTCGTTTGACAGATTACCGAGGTTCTGAGATATGTGGTCTTTATGCTGTTTATCATCTGGGTATCATGGTTGTTTCTTTTACCAAAACAAACGGAGACGAAGTCTAGATCTTCCATGATATCATACATACGTGTACATACTGCATACGACCTCAATAAGTGATCAACAATCACATGTCCATAAAACAAGTGATAATATATCACATTTATCCGGGAGTCAAGTTCGTCTCTTTGCTGTACGAAAGTACTGACATGTTCACGGACTTTCTCTTGTGCCCTTCATGCATCTGAAAATCAAGTTCCTCATCAATAAGTGATTCTATCACATAGGACTTGTTTTCAATCAAAATAAGTGAGTTTCTCACATTTTCATATACGGCAAAACAGATGATAAATGGTATACTCACCAGTAAGATGAACTCTCGTGCATACCTTGATACGGGAATGTGTCGTGATGTGGATGAACACCGGTCGGTAAGTATAAATCATACCTTAACGTATCCCCTCGCCATGATTACATATGATAAGTTGAGCTTATGTGGATAACAATACCGATAATCGTTATAGGATGTTTATCAAATTGTTAACAAAAAGAACAACTAGAGTGTTTTGGCATGACCGTAAACTGATATGATTCTCTTACCCTCGAAACTCGCAAAAAGAATGTTTGTATATATTTACTTTTCTTAGTTTCTGCAACTCTGTATATATTTATTTACTGCTTTTAGTCTTTAAGTTTGAAATATTCAAAATTCCAAAAAGATTTTAGGTGTGTTTTAACATAAACTTTATAAAAGTCAAAAAGATTTTATTTCTGCTTTAGTTTTGATTAACCAATGTTGGAACTCGAGTCTTCGTTGCCTGAAATCTGATTGAAAACCAAAACGACTGAATCTTCATAAACGGTCAGAGTTTGCAAGTTTTGAAAGTTAATAATCAAAATTGAAAAATCTGTTAACTTTTCAAACAAATTGTCGGACGGTAGTTGAATAAGAATTGGTCTCATATGTGTCGTTTGTTTATGTTAACTATATTCCAAGCAGTTGTTCTCATTACGCGTTTAGCTTTCTTGCATGTGCAGATGCTAAAGGTAAGGAGAACATGTTCGATGATAAGCTTCGGAATGAAGACACGGCGTGAAGGCACTCAAATGATAAAGATGATCGAGTTGCCGCTGATCAATCATCAACACCACAAGGATCTCAAGTATTGAAGATCAAAAGATTCACGAGCATAATCAAAGGGGGAGTTTATCGATACACTTCCTAAATGAAAGCGGGAGTTTGTTAATACACTTTCTACTTGCGACACGTGAAGACTTTTAAAGATCCTCCGATATGAAAGACATGGAAGACGAACCATCACGAGTAGCGTCCAAGGGGGAGTTTGTTGGTACACTTTATATGGACGCGACTCGATTCGGTTCGACTCGGTTCGGTTCGACCCGGTTAGGTTCGGCTCAAGCCCGACGTCACGATATTCCTCCGTCGTGCGCCCCAGAGTTCGTTACGCGAAGCACGAGTAGCCGCGAACGTTCCCGATGCCACATCACCATGACATCACCATGTTGATGTCATAGTGATGTCATGTGAAGGCTTATTATTCCATGTAACATTGAATTATGAACGTGAATTTAGTTCTGTTTGTTTGAAGCCCAAGTAAAAGCCCAAGTCCCAGGCCCAATCACATGTGACGAAGACACATGTATGTGACGAAATCAGGCATGGGACGAAAACAGCATGTGACGAAATCCCTTGGATTTCGTCGAGATGATGGATTTCGTCGATGTGTTACTATATAAACACAGCAAACAGACATAAACAATTAGAACACAGAGACGAGTCTGAATAGATTTCAGAGCAAACACACTGTAAACACACACACTGAGAGTTTATGAGAGCATCTTGTAAACATTGCTTTGTAACTGTTTTCTAGATTAATACAATGGAGTGTTAATCGGTGAATCTTGTGTTTTACGTATTCGTAAATTGGTTTAACTTACCCGTTTGGATTCCGCACTTTCGGGTTTGTCGAAAAACAGGTAATAGAGGTTACTCGATCCTCCGGGTGGACCTACACTTTCAAGATGGGGCTGCAAAAAGATTCTCAATTTTACCAAGATCGTGTAATGAACCCATGCAGGAACTTGGATGAAGCTCGAAACAGGGCCCTAAGATATATTCGACTGGAGGATGACAAAAAGATGCAAGAGAGGATTAATTCGTCCACCACTTATGAGTCGACCAATAGGAAATCAGAATCCTCGTTTAAAGCATATCGCTCTAAGCCGTATGGCAGAAATGACAACAAGAAAGTGAATGCTGTTGAAGACGAGGATCCTGAAGAGTATCCTGGATTATCTGAATATTGCTTTTCTGTTAACATACCTGAACTGATGTATGCTATGCAGGGTTTAGGAGACAAAGCCAGGTGGCCTCGGAAGAATCAACAAAAAGCTGATTGGAAGGATAAGTCCAAATGGTGTGCCTTCCATGAAGATTTCGGACATGTAACTGAGGATTGCATTGCACTAAGAAAAGAAATAAGTTATCTTCTAAGCAAGGGATATCTGAAGGATCTCCTAGGAAGAAAGAAAAATAAGGGTCAGGATACTGAGAAGGATCCTGAACGAGCAGCATCACCTCCTGCGGATGCCAAGATAATCAACTTTATTTCAGGAGGATCTGACATTTGTGGGACTTCGTATTCTGCGGCCAAGAGACATGCAAAGGAGGCTAAGGCCGAAAGGGGAGCTAAACCAGCTAGGATGACTACCCTCACAACTGATAAAGTGATCACTTTCGACAGTGATGACAGGGATACTGTCCGGATCCTTACCATGATGCTCTGGTAATAACATTATATGTGGCTAATCATTTTGTACGCAGGATATTGGTGGATAATGGCAGCTCTGTTAACATAATCCAACTAGAGACTTTGAAAAGAATGAATGTATCTCCAATGGATATCACTTCGAAATCCACCGTGCTTGTTGGGTTCAGTGGAGAGGCTAGGAACACAATGGGAGAGATAAAGTTACCAGTATATGTTGAAGGGGTCAACTCAATACAACGTTTCTGTGTGATGGACTCCCTATCCTGCTATAACATCATATTGGGTAGGCCATGTATCCATGATATGAAAGCTGTGCCATCAACTTATCATCAATGCATCAAGATCCCTACCCCTTGGGGGGTTGTCAAGGTTGATAGTGATCAGCAGGAGGCGAAGGAATGTTACTCACCCTCAATGAAATCCTCAACCAAGCCTAATGCAGCATAGCAATTAAAGATGCGGGCCCAGGATATCGTGGAGGCTTCAGAGCAGGATGTAAAGAAAATTATCCTGGATCAGGATAATCCGGATATCTCGGTGCTCGTAGGAACCAATATCCCTCAGGATATTGAAGAACAGTTAACTAACTTTTTGAAATGCAGGATGTCGACATTCGCATGGAAGCATGAGGATATGACAGGCATTTCCAAAGATATTATAACACATAAGCTCGGTATTGACAGATCATTCAAACCTGTCCAACAAAAGAGAAGGAAATTTGCTCCGGAGCTAAATATGATTATTCAGGAAGAAGTAGAGAGGCTATTGAAATCCAAGATGATCAGAGAAGTCAAGTTTCCAAGATGGCTAGAAAATGTAGTCGTGGTACAGAAGAAAAATGGGAAATGAAGAGTTTGTGTAGATTACACAGACTTGAATAAAGCTTGTCCCAAAGACCCATTTCTTCTTCCTCATATTGATGCAATGGTGGATGCTACTGCCGGCCATGAGATGTTAACCTTCATGGATGCATCCTCAGGATTTCAGCAGATCCAAATGGAACCTTCGGACCAGGAGGATACTGCCTTCATGACACCAACAGGTATTTATTGTTATACTGCTATGCCTTTTGGTTTGAAAAATACAGGTGCAACGTACCAGAGATTGGTGAACATGATGTTTAAAGACAAGCTGGGGGACACCATGGAGATATACATCGACGATATGGTGGTAAAATCTAAGAAAGCTGAGGATCACCTCCAGGATATTAAGGGAGCATTTGATATCCTGGATCAGTATAACATGAAGCTAAATCCTGCTAAGTGCCATTTCGGAGTGGGGCCAGGAAAGTTTCTAGGATATATGGTGACTAAAAGAGGGATAGAAGCTAGCCCAGAACAGATCAAAGCCATCTTAGGTATCAAGTTACCTACCAATATGAAGGATGTTCAAAGACTGACGGGACGAGTAGCGGCGTTGAACAGATTTATCTCAAGATCCTCGAAAAAATGTAAGGAATTTTATGATATCCTGAAGAAAAACAAGAAGTTCGAATGGAAAGAGAAGCATGAAGCAGCCCTGCAGGATTTGAAGCAGTATCTTTCAACTGCACCTCTATTGATGAAGCCTGAAAATGGTGAACCACTATCCCTATACCTCGCAGTATAGGGGAATGCCGTAAGTGTTGTCCTTGTAAAGGATCATGAAGGTCAGCAGTATCCTGTCTATTATGTTAGTAAAAGTTTATTAGATGTTGAAACTAGATATTCTCATTTAGAAAAATTAATATTGGCTCTAGTTATGGCATCGACAAAGCTTAGACATTACTTTGAGACACATAGGATTTATGTTAAAACCAATTATCCTGTTAAAAATGTGCTTAGGAAACCTGAGATGTCAAGCAGGATGGCTAAGTGGTCAGTGAAATTAAGTGCTTATGACTTAGTATATGAATCTAGAAATGCCATAAAATCACAGGCTCTAGCTGACTTTGTGGCTGATTTCAGTAGTGATATTCAGGATGAAGTAGACCAAGAAGTCCAACAATTAGGAGAAACCTCAGAATCCTGGACATTATATACTGATGGTGCATCTAATGTTAGAGGAGTAGGATTGGGAATACTACTAAAATCGCCACAGGGGGACATATTACCCCTGGCTATTAGGTGTGAATTTCCTGCTACTAATAATGAAGCAGAATATGAGGCTTTAATTGCAGGATTAGAGTTGGCTAAAAATATGAATATTAAGAATTTGCAAGTATATGTTGACTCCTTATTAATCACTAATCATTTTAATGGATCCTATGAAGTTAAAGGTGAGAAGTTAATCGAGTACCTCGATATTCTCAAAAAATCAGCAGGATATTTCGATGTTTTTACACTTGAACAAGTACCAAGAGAAGATAATGCTGAAGCGGATGCCTTGGCAAACCTAGGATCATCAGTCAGAATACCACAGGGAACCCAAATACCGATACTTCATATCCTGTATCCTGCTGTGGATCCCTTCAAAGCTCAGGATAAGGAGGTAACAAGCATCCAGGATCCTGGTCATGATCCTGACAAGGATACTGAATCCTGGATGACTCCAATCATAAGATATCTCAAGGAAGGACACATCCCTAAAGACGAAAATCCTAAGGCATTTAGGATGAAGGTATCGCGATTCACCATTATAAATAATGTTTTGTATAAGAAATCTCTTGCAGGTCCATACCTGAGATGCTTGAAGGATCCTGAGACTATGGAAGTGCTTCAGGATATACATGAAGGGGATTGTGGTAACCACACTGGGGGCAGGTCATTATTCTCAAAAGTGTTGAGAACAGGATACTATTGGCCGACAATGAAAAAAGATGCTACAGAATATGCTCGAAGATATGATGCATGTCAAAGGCACAGTAACATACTACATCAACCAGCTGAACCACTATATCCTGTAACTTCCCCTTGGCCATTCATGAAATGGGGGATGGACATAGTGGGAAAATTGCCAAAAGCTCCAGGAGGAAAAGTCTTTATGCTGGCAATGACTGACTATTTTTCCAAATGGGTTGAAGCTGAAGCATTTGTCCAAGTTAGAGACCAAGAAGTAGTATCCTTCATAAAAAGGAATATCCTGACCAGATTTGGAGTACCAGCTGAAATCATTTATGACAATGGATCTCAGTTCATAAGTAAGAGGACTACTGAGTTTTGCAAGAGTTGGGGAATTAAAATGATCACATCTACTCCAGTACATCCTCAAGCAAATGGACAAGCTGAATCCTCAAACAAGATAATTGTCAACAACTTGAAGAAGAGACTAGGAGCTAAGAAAGGAAGATGGGCAGAAGAACTACCCTTTGTTTTATGGGCTGATAGAACAACGGTAAAAAATGCAACTGGCCAAACCCCGTTTTCCTTGGTATTTGGAGCAGAAGCAGTGATCCCAACAGAAATGGTGATATCTACGGCAAGATCTATCCTCTGGGATCCTGAGCAGAATCCTGAAGCTTTGTGCCAAGATTTGGACACTGTAGACGAAACAAGAGATGCAGCAAGGCTAAGGACGGCAGCATATCAACAGAGGATATCCAGAGCGTATAACAAGAATATAAGGACTAGAAGATTTCAAGTTGGGGATTGGGTATTAAGGAAGGCTTTTCAAAATACTACTATTCCTGCCGATGGAAAGTTGGCTCCAAAGTGGGAAGGACCATACGAGGTTGAATCAGAATCAGGGAAAGGAGCATACCGACTCAAGAAAGATGGGATTGAGAGAAGAAAGTATTTACCTTTTTTCTCTTCGGTAATGATTAAAAGAGGATGAGGATGAGAAGTTATAGGGAGGTAATGAATAATTATAGACTAAGCGGTTACAAGCTGTCACATCAAGGTCTAATCTCTTAATTGCCTCGTTACTCATAAAAAATATAACCGTTAGTGCCAGGATACTAAACGGTAACATTTTTTGGGGACAATTGTTATGGGTGAAATTCTGAGCCCATATCCTGGGTAATATCTTAAGTTATATCTTGGTTGTATGATATATGTTCATGCCCGGGATGCTCATTCAGGATATTGGTAACATCCTGAACGGTATCGTGAGGATCACTAACGGATTATGTGCAGGAATATGAGTCCAAGCTTGTAACGTTCATGAGGACCCTTTCCCCGGAAGACTCGGTCTAAGTCGTTCAAAGGAAGATGTTGAAGCCGCTTTACTCGGTCCATAACGTTAGCTATGGAATATTCGGAGGCATCCCCCGTTTATAGGAATTTTTGTTTGTATTTCTTAGCTATAAATAGTTGGATAAATCAGATCGAATAGGACACAACAGCACTCACTGCTCTCTAACACTTTACTCTCTCGCAACTTTCACTCTCACAAAAAGCATTGTAACACTTAGCGATCTGATCAATATCCTGCACTGTATCCTGAAGTTTGAAGTAACAAGAAGAACAAGGCAGCTGCGATTGTCAGCTCCCGAGGTTTTGTGCCGGCGATCTAGATTGATCAAGGGCTTTCCTCGTATATCTCGTGTCACCCTCATTACTTTTTGCTCATAGTTTGATCGTAGATACAGCTCAATATCCTGAGCCGTATCCTGAAAACTGTTTTTGCAAATAACTTAATCAGCATATTTTCAACACACTTACTTAGCACACTACCTCACTTAACTAATTTGATCACTTAATTGCTTCGATAATTTTTTACGAAAACATTTATTATTATTATTATTATTATTATTATTATTATTATTATTATTATTATTATTATTATATATTATTATTATTGTTGTTATTGTTGTTATTGTTATTATTATTATTATTATTATTTATTGTTATTATTATTATTTATTATTATTATTTATTATTAATATTGTTATAGTTATTATTTATTGTTGTTATTATTATTTATTATTATTATTGTTATTATTATTATTTATTAGTAATTTAATAAATTTTCTGTTATAATTAATTTAATATATTTTTCGGTTTTAATTAATTTAATAAATTTTCTTTTATAATTAATTTAATAAATTTTCCAGTTTTAATTAATTTAATAAATTTTCTGTTATAATTAATTTAATATTTTTTTTTTGTTATAATTAATTTAATAAATTTTCTGTTATAATTAATTTAATAAATTTTTTGGTTTTAATTAATTTAATAAATTTTCTGTTATAATTAATTTAATAAATTTTCTGATTTAATTAAGATTAAAAAAGAAAAAAACCCAAAAAATTTAAAAAACCCGCCTCTAAACCCGGGTTGAACTCGTGACCTTTCCCTTAAATGAACCCGTCCCTTCCACTGGGACAAGTGTCTCACCCATTAATCATCCCGATTATTAATTTTCTTATGTTTAGTTCCAGAGATTAAAAAAGAAAAAAATCTATCCGCCCCTTATTGCCCTAAACGCCCCTCATTGTTTCAAAAACTACTTTTCAAGTTTCACCAAATAGAGAATAGATCTAAAAGTTGTTAACCCCACACACTAAAACACCAAGAGAACACACACTATCTCTCTCGTATCGCTCGATCCGAACGTATCAACCTATACGGTCCATATTTTCATAAAAGGTTAGTGCATTATTTCATCTTTCCTTTGTCTATTTTTGTTTTTGTTTTTCATCACATTGTTTTTTTTTTTCAACCACTTGTAAAAATTTTAACATTTGTAAGATCAATCCACAAACATCACCATTAGAAAATCAAGTACAACTTAATGTCCCTGATTTACCACTTTTAAGTCGAAATATCACCGAAGTGAATTTCTCAAGAAATGTGCCGATTCATGTTCCACGCTTACCAACCTGGGAACTCCGGCAAGTAAGGTTTTTCATTTAAACAGATCTACCCAAGCCTGACCAGCCTTGGGTGATTTTGAATTCTTGTTTAACAATGGTGGAAAATTTGCCTCATCCATTGTTAGACTAGAACTCTCATTCTTTACCTCAACAACTGGCTCTTCTGGCTTTACTACACCAGATTCATCACCTGAATGTGGCTTGTCTGACTTTGATGAGCCAGATTCATCGCCGACATGTGGCTCCTTTGTTTCTGAAGAAACAAATTCATTGTCAACAACTTTCTTCTTCTTCTTTTCCTCTTTCTTTTCTGTCCTCAGATTTGTATCTGATGAATTCGTTTTGCTTGATTTGTCATTCTTTGGCGAGCAAGACGATTTATCAGAACTTTTATCTGTTTTACCAGTTGTATCCGAGGACGAAATCCTTTCCAGGTACTCTCTGACCTTCTTCCTCTTCTTCCTCAGTCTGTCTTTTTGCCCTTGAGAAAGCTTTACTTTCGATTCTTGAACTTTCAGTTCTTGAACTTTACGTTCTTGAACTTTCTGTTCTTTGGGCTTGACAGAGACTGGAATCTTTACCAATTTCTGAGAATTAACCCTCGATCTGTCATATGATCTCCTTGGGCAATCTCTGGCAATGTGACCTCTGATGTTGCAATTAAAGCATCTTCTCGTCTCATAACTCCAACTCTGGCAGTTAACAGCAATGTGTCCTTGATAACCGCATCTGTAACACACTCTGTTATCGTACCAATCACCATTTTCAGCCCAAACATTTAGATCAAAGCACTGTTTGGCTTGGTGATAATCCTCTCTCCTCCTGTAAGCTTGATTTGGCCTTGAAGCACTGTGGTCCAACCTGCACCACTTTTCACCAACTATTTTTGAATTTTCATTTTTTACTTTTTGTAATTTTTGATTGTGATTGGATGATCGATCTGATGAACTGTTATTTTCTTTTTGAACATTTTTCAAATTTTTAATTTTTTGTTTCTGTTCCACATTCTTCTTTAAAGGTTTTTGCTTAAAGCATTCTCCCTTTTCAGTTGATTGTGGAACAGTTTTTTGAAATTTTTCTTTTAACTTCAAATGTAAATTCTTTTTGTCAATTTTTACTTTTTCATCATCAGATTTTTCATCGCAATCTTCAACTTTGACATTGTCAAAGTTTGTGACATTGTCACTTATTGGAACAGAATTAACAGGTTTTGGGCAAGGAATAGCTGAAGTATTAACAAAAACCTTCAACTTTTCTTCCCATTCCCTGATTTTACCTTCTAACTCTTTGATTTTCTTTTGAGCACACTCTGCTTCTTTTTCAAGTCGAATAATCTTTTCAAGATGAGAATTAATTGCAATTTGTTTTTCAAGATTGTCTTTACCAAACAAATCTCTCTCATCTTCTAAAATTTTTAGTTGACTTTGAAAATCTTTTTCAATCTTTGATTTTTCATTTTCAAAACTTTTCATTTTCTCTTCAAAAACTTTGTTTTCTGATGTCAAACTGTTCAAGTTACCCAACAGTTTGTCATTTTCAATTTTCAGCTTCTCACAATTTTCTTTCAGAATAAAAATCTGCTTATCATCAGTTTGCTTCTCGTTTCTCAACTTCTCGACTTCCAGTGTCAAACTTTCCGCATTCTTCAAGAGTTTGTCATTGTCAATCTTAAAGTTGTCGCATTTTGAGCACACTGATTCTGAACTTGAAGATCCAAGCTTCACAGATTCTTCATTCTTTTGAATTTTTTCTGTCTCCATCTTGTATGTTCCTGCACAAAAGAGTTTAACGAAATCAAAAGGATTCATACTATCATCAATATAACATTTCCTTTTGATATCATATTTCAGAGTACTCTTTGTTGCAAGAAATCCACAAATTCTTTTATCAATTTCAATAAGTACATCCAACTCCAATTTATTTAAATTCTTTTCCATCTTGGACAAAAAATCCCTCCTTTTCTTTTCTTCTTTACGACACTCTCCATGAACCTCATTAAAGAACTGATGTGGATTAAGCTCTGGAAAAAAATCTTTCTGTTTTAGCTCAACCATGAACTCATCCCATTTAGCAGGTAATGTAGTTGTCAATTTCAATATATGTTCATCATTTATCATTCTAATACCCGTTCTCCACAAATTGTCCGTTAAAATTTTAAACCGTGTTTCCATCTCATTCAACGTTTCATCCTTTTGACAAATGAATAATTCATAACTCTTTATCCAAACATCCACATCTACATTCCTGTAATTACCGTCCACAGTTCTCATATACCAACAGTTTAAATTTTCAAGATACTCATTCTCTTTCTCATCAAATATCATTGTCATCTTTCAAACACAACCTGTTCAAATTTTACACAAACTTTCAAGCAAAATACCTGCAAACAACCTTTCAAGCGAAATCAAGAGATTAACTACAATATCAGTTCAAGCGAAATATTCACTTGAAGCGAAAACAAATATTTGATTTCAAGCAAAATCAAATGAATAGTCTTCTCAAGCGAAATCACTATTTCGCTTCAATCATTCAATAACCTTTCAAGCGAAAACTTTGATTTCGCTTCAAAACTCTTAAAGCAAATCCCTGAAGCGAAATCAAGCAGAATCTAGTCAATTTCTCAAGCGAGACCAAGATTTCAAGCGAAATCAACCTGTCAAATTCGCTTGAATCATGCTGACATCATCAAGTCGGTCTGAATTTTGCAAAAATGATCAAGTTCTAGGTCGAATTAAGGTCTGAATCTTTCAAGGATTTGTTAATTCAATGTTTTGCACACAATATGTGAAAATCAGTCCATTTTAAACACGAAAACTTGATTAATTTTGAAAAGAAGGTGTAGAAGTCAGAATTTTCCAGTGAAAACGAGCTAAACGGTAAGAACTCTTCCTCCTGAGCTCTGATACCACATGTAGGATCGTGAAACGACCTAACGAGTCTATCAGAAGAGTGCTCAGACAGAATCAGAGGCGGAATTCATTGATTATGTCTTTGTTTAGCTTGTAACACACTAGAAATACTATTTACTGTTTCTTGTATTGATTTCTGAAAGATTACAGCCTTGGAGACACCTCGACAGCACTTCTGTGTCGGAAACCAAACAACTGAACTGAATCTTATCTACTGATTACGCTTCAGGCTTCAGGGTATTTATAAGCATTGAGATTTCGCTTGAGCACTGTTCAAGCGAAATCATGTCATGTAGATTTCGCTTGAACTTGCTTGAAGCAAAATCTCTTATAAATGTCCCTTGAAGCGAAAACATCACTAAAACACACTAAATCATTACATTTTCTCATATAACAAGCCCTAATCAATCAATTCTAATCTAAGACTCGAACCAAGATGAAGTCAACAAACAACTGCATCAACACTAGTTTATTTCGGTTTTTGCATGTCACTAACGACAGACATCAAAATGGCGCCGTTGCCGGGGAGGCGTGCGCAAAGTGTTTAGTGTTAAGTTTTAGTTAAAAAAATCCAAAAATTGTGTCAGTTTTGTTTTGTTTTGTTCAGATTTATGCGTGGTGCTTGTGTTTTTGTGTTTGTGCAGGATGACAGATCTTACAATATTCTGCAGCTCTCTTACATGCATTTTGTGCAGGGAACCACTTCACCCGTGTATCGGTTGCCACGAGGCCCGATTTAAACGGGAAAAAGCGAAATTGGAAGAACCACCGATGCCTTGCTATGATAATCCTTCCCCTCCACCATATTTATATGATTCTGATACAACGGTGGAGGATGGTTATTACTCTGACGGATGGGATCGGGACGAGGATGCTTATTATGAACCAAGGACGGATGGACAATGTTTCCGTTGCGGTCGTAATCATACTTATGATTATGATGATGTGTGCACGGTGTATTTGGAAAATCCAGAGTATTGGAATAAAAAAATGATGGATGCATACATCTCAAGACCGTATCAGGGATACCGACAGTATCATCCCGAGGAATATTCTAAGGCCGAGGGTGTCTATGCTTATCAGACCAAGGAGGAGAAAAAGCTTGCTATGTCGGAAATGACTTTATCCAAACTCGAGCAGTATTTATCAGCACCCAACCTTTCCGATGAAGATCGAATCAGTTGTCTAGTTTCCAAGTGTCAGAAGTTAAAAATGAAGATAGAAATAGAAGAGAATCTCTCACCATTACCTGATGATATTAGAGATTATTCTCACATGGAGGAGGAGGTTGTGGAGGATAATACCACACCAATGAATCCTTTATCTGATGAAGAGTCACTGGTGGATCAGATGGTGTGTGAGGATGAGGAGACAGAGCAGTCTGATGAGATGAATGCCTGTACCGAACCTCTCCCCATATCAATCATTCAAATTAATAAGTGTGGGGAAGAGGGTTCGAGGAAGAAGATGAGAAGGGTGAAACAACAAGACATCAAGGTATATCTTGTGAAGTGGATTAGCGAAACCTGCGGGTGCAGTCTGAACATGCCAATTATACTTACAAACCTATGGAGATGGCAGGTAAATTTTCGGGCATTCGTTGGAAATGTTTTGGGTAAGTGTGCATTGAGACCACCATAGCGCATATCAGGTACGGTCTGGCTGAAGACCTTTAAACTTAGCGCTCTCGGGAGGCAGCCCGAGGATGTAAAGTATTATATTGTATTTTGGTTTGGTCTCGTTTTGGTGTGTTTGTGTTTTGACAGGTTTCTACGTTCCATCTTCACGGATGCAATGAATCAAGTGTGGGGATGTTTGGCAACATCCCCGGTGAGATCTCAAAGAATCTATGAGGGGCGTATGTTCCGGTTAGATCACAGCAGCTACACCGTCACAAACACTCACTTGTTTCTGATCAGGTGCATGTGTTTATCTATCCTGTGTTTTATTTGTTTTCGTGTATTTGGTGGTGTGAACTTCTTGTGTTGGGAGTGGTTTCTTTGTGTTGAGTCGTCTAGGTATTAGCCGTTCATGGTTTGTGGGTGGTATCTCTTGAGTTTAGATTATAAATTGCACCATACATTGGGGACAATGTATCCCAAGTGTGGGGATGCGTTAACTCGAGAGAGGGTTGGTATGATTGTTGATCTTAAATGCTTGAAGGGTTGAAATTAGGCTAAAAATTGAAAATTTTTGAATATGTTGAATAAAAAAAATAATTTCCTAAATTTTGAATATGTTGATCTTAAATGCTTGAAGGGTTGAGAAGAGATGCCTAACTAGGGGTAACATGCTTTAGGAATTACACATGCTACGTGTCGGTAACCCATATTCCTTCTATTCGGTGAGATATTTGAGCCTACTTGATTGTTAGTTTAAATCGCTATAAATGTTCATTTGCTGAGAGTAGGCCATATGTTTCTTTGTGTTAGAACTTGTGTGGTTTGATACGTGTCGAGACTGTGGTTTAGCGTATGCACATAGATGATAAAGGCATTAGGATCACTTCATTGTTTTGTATGTTGATTGTTTATCCACCCACCTTAGTTAACCATGTTGAGCCTTTTACCCTTCGTTTGTTACACCTTGCTTGACCCGTTTAATTACCAACCATGAATGACAATTGTGTGTTAGATGTTTGTTGAAAAAAAAATTTGAAAAGAGAAAAAAAAGTAAAAAAGAGAAGAATAGAAAGAAAAACAAAAACAAAAATCATTGTTATGTTAGTGTTAAATAAATGGGTCGAAAATAACCCAAAGTGTTAGTATCATTGTGAATAAGTTGTCATGGTTTGGTATCTTCATTTGTGTTTGCCAATAAACATAAAAATCCAAAAATATTCCCTTTACCTTTACCCTTAACCCAAAAACCCAAAGTCCTTTTGATATGTGCTACGTTATTTGATATAGTGGAGGTGTGATTGCTATACAAGCTTATGATTGCAAGGTAGCATATTTGGTTGAGCGAAATATATACTAGCACATTACATGCTAGTCTTGATTCAGCCGAGAGGAGTGATTATTGTGATGGGCGTGTGGTATGTGTGTAGTATCATAAGCATGTTAGTTTTAGTTAGGCAAGTCTTAGTTGTTTTAAATGTGCATCACATACTTGTCAGATTGTCAACCTCGATTGTTTCAGTCTATGGGACGGGTATGACTTGGGACCTTAAATTTTTAATTCGGAAAGGGATTCAATAGTGATTTGTTGCTAAGGTGAGTAATGTTCGTAAGGGTTGCTTGAGGACAATCAACGCTAAGTGTGGGGATGTGATGGAGTGTGTAAAACCCGGATGTTAAAGTGTTTTATATTACATGTTTATGGTCGTTTAGTTGATTATACGCTTTGAATATGTTGACTACGCAAGTTTGTGGATTTGCAGGTAAAACGCGTAATACGGTGAAGTTGGAGAGTTTAGTGATGAAATGAGACGAGCACGGATGCTTATTAAAGAGATATAATGTTAAACGGGAGTTGTTCGGGTCGAAAGATAGCTTAAAGGAACGAGAAACGCGAAGCAACGAAGTCTAGGGGGATGTTTGTTATTAGTTGGAAGTTAAAATGCACGCTAAAAATAAAGTCACAAGGAGCGACATCAGATTAAAAGATTTCCAGCAAAGTTGGAATGTAGCCTACGGAATAAGAAGCGTAACTTACGGCCACGAAATATAAAACAAACAGAAAGCAGGGACCGTAACCTACGGTCATAAGCCCGTAGGCTACGACAGGTGAACAATGAGGCATATGAGGATTTGATTTTTTTTTATGGAATCATCACATCATCCATCATACATGATACACGAAGACATGTGAGAGAAGGAGGTGAAAATTGAGGGCAAAATGGTTTTGGTCAACATCCATCATCATCACAAAGTCACTTCATCCTCTAGAATTTTGGCAGCATATTCACGTGAATTAGAGGGGATTTATTATTATTCTTCATAACAAAAGTCAACAACATCAAACCATTATCTATACTACTTTAATAAGCATATAGGAAGGGCAAGAATGGTCATTTGCCATTGTACAACCATTTGAAGCCCATTGTACAAGCATTTAAGCACAAAATGTTGAAAACTCCTTTTCAACACATGTCATGGAATTTTGGGCGGCCACTTTTTTGTTCAAAATTTGAATCCCCTCTCATCCACTCTTCCCCATACATCCAGTCTTTTCGTTTCACATCAGTCTCTTCCTTCCGTTCTCTCCCCCTCTCAAAACCATCCCAATTCTCATTTTTCTATAAACATGAACAAAAGCACCCAATTTCTCCATGGCTATTCTTGCAAAATCCCTAGATTCCAAAATATTAAGCCACAATCCGAACAAAACCACCTTCAGATCTAAACAAAATCACCCATGAAAAGGTTTGCAACGGTGAACAAAATCCCCTCTACTCCATGGTTTCAGCCGTCACTGATGACACTCCAGGTTCTTCCCTTCTCTGCTTCCAGAGATGCTATGGTGGTGTCACGGAAGAGGTTTGCAACAGAACAGATGTGCTGGAACCTTTGAAGATCGACGATGACGGCGGCGGTTAGGGTTCCGGTTCTTCCCTTCTCTGGTTCCAAAGTGACACCGTTCTTTTGATTCTGAACACGATTTTGAATCACTGGATTTCATTTACATTCGTTTGTGTTTTTAAGATGGATCTTTGTTTTTTTGTAGGTCATGGTTTAAAGAACAGGTAACGGTTTGAGAAGAGTTCAAGATCGAGCTATTGTTTAGTAGTATGAAAGTGTGCATCTTCCATAGAGGTTAGGTTTAATTTATGTACATTAACGTATTTGACTATAGTGATTTGCTGGTATGCTTTCTGTACATTATTTTGTATTAAAAGGATAGGTTTAATTTCTGTTCATTAATCTGTATAATACTATTTAAATCTGTTTTACCAGATCTCGATCTAGCCACTATTGATTTCAGACCTTGTAGGGTAATATGATAGTAAGATTTAGAATCGTTAAATTGGTTCTCTGTCTCATTGTAAAGGTTTTATCATTATGTTTTATCATTATAAAGGTTGCAATGGACTTGCTGTGAAAAATTACTCTAACAAGCCATACATGCCTAAATGTTTACAGAGCTTTGGATTGGCTGAGAAGTCATGTGAATCTCACTTTTAAAATACTAAAAGTATTTTAAAATACTGATGAGAGGGGGACACCAGCTGGCACCGTTGGTGATCTGCAACCGACAGGTGCCAGTCAACTTGATCATTCCAGATGATGAAACTACCAACCCAACAATTGCTAAAAATTCAACCCTTATTGTGCCGAAAATCCAACCCTTACATATGTAGTCTGTTATGTTTAACAGGTCAAAGGGGAGCCAAGTACAACCTACATAGGTACTCAGAACTACCGTGCACCCGAACTCCTATTTGGTGCAACCGAGTACACAACTGCAATTGATATTTGGTCTGTAGGTTGTGTTCTTGCAGAGCTATATCGTGAACAGGTTCTTTGTACAAACTCTATACATTAAGCCATAATTTATTACGATTTTTGAAGTTCAGTGCTACATCTTCTAGAGATTATGAATGTAGGTTCTATGTCAAGATTTTATTTTATATTTTACATATCAATTCTGCTTATTAATCTTTATTTTTATTTTTTTTCTTCTTCTTTGATTAGGTCCTTGGCAGTCCAACTGATGAAGAAGTTATAGGCATGAACCCAGACTTCCAAGGCTTTGAGCACCTCCCACATACCAAGGCTCAGCCATGGCACAAAGTGAGAATCCTCTTGCCTTTAAGCTCCACCGATGATAATTCTTGAACACAGTTGTCTGACCCAATAATGTGATATAGATTTTCCACAAGTGGATGCCCCCAGAAGAAGCTATAGATCTTGTTTCAAGACTCCTCCAGTATTCTCCAAACTTGAGATGCACTACTGTAAGTGACACTGTCTTCAATATTACTTATGTTCTTATGCATTTTACAATATGTTTTCGTGTATTTATTTTTCATCACCATCTTTTCAAAACAGCAGCATGGGAGAGAGAGTTTTACCATCTTTTCGTGTATTTAGTTTTCATCACCATCTTTCGGCCCTGGCACGTTCAACGGGCAAGATCCGCCACTGGGTAGGGAGCAACAACATCCAAGTTCGTCTTTACTATTCAGGTAGTATGCAAACAGAGGTGTGCATTTGAATCTCAAGCGTGCTGAAAAGACCAGAATTTTGGTGCCCAAAATTCAAGGTATTTTTGTTTCATAATAAGAGAGAAATTATGTTTAAGATCAACATATTCAAAATTTAGGAAATTATTTTTTTTATTCAACATTTTCAAATTTTTTCAATTTTTAGCCTAATTTCAACCCTTCAAGCATTTAAGATCAACAATCATACCAACCCTCTCTCGAGTTAACGCATCCCCACACTTGGGATACATTGTCCCCAATGTATGGTGCAATTTATAATCTAAACTCAAGAGATACCACCCACAAACCATGAACGGCTAATACCTAGACGACTCAACACAAAGAAACCACTCCCAACACAAGAAGTTCACACCACCAAATACACGAAAACAAATAAAACACAGGATAGATAAACACATGCACCTGATCAGAAACAAGTGAGTGTTTGTGACGGTGTAGCTGCTGCGATCTAACCGGAACATACGCCCCTCATAGATTCTTTGAGATCTCACCGGGGATGTTGCCAAACATCCCCACACTTGATTCATTGCATCCGTGAAGATGGAACATAGAAACCTGTCAAAACACAAACACACCAAAACGAGACCAAACCAAAATACAATATAATACTCTACATCATCGGGCTGCCTCCCGAGAGCGCTAAGTTTAAAGGTCTTCAGCAAGACCGTACCTGATATGCGCTATGGTGGTCTCAATGCACACTTACCCAAAACATTTCCAACGAATGCCCGAAAATTTACCTGCCATCTCCATAGGTTTGTAAGTATAATTGGCATGTTCAGACTGCACCCGCAGGTTTCGCTAATCCACTTCACGAGATATACCTTGATGTCTTGTTGTTTCACCCTTCTCATCTTCTTCCTCGAACCCTCTTCCCCACACTTATTAATTTGAATGATTGATATGGGGAGAGGTTCGGTACAGGCATTCATCTCATCAGACTGCTCTGTCTCCTCATCCTCACACACCATCTGATCCACCAGTGACTCTTCATTAGATAAAGGATTCATTGGTGTGGTATTATCCTCCACAACCTCCTCCTCCATGTGAGAATAATCTCTAATATCATCAGGTAATGGTGAGAGACGCTCTTCTATTTCTATCTTCATTTTTAACTTCTGACACTTGGAAACTAGACAGCTGATTCGATCTTCATCGGAAAGGTTGGGTGCTGATAAATACTGCTCGAGTTTGGATAAAGTCACTTCCGACATAGGAAGCTTTTTCTCCTCCTCGGTCTGATAAGCATAGACACCCTCGGCCTTAGAATATTCCTCAGGATGATACTGTCGGTATCCCTGATACGGTCTTGAGATGTATGCATCCATCATTTTTTTATTCCAATACTCTGGATTTTCCAAATACACCGTGCACACATCATCATAATCATAAGTATGATTACGACCGCAACAGAAACATTGTCCATCCGTCCTCAGTTCATAATAAGCATCCTCGTCCCGATCCCATCCGTCAGAGTAATAACCATCCTCCACCGTTGTATCAGAATCATAGAAATATGGTGGAGGGGAAGGATTATCATAGCAAGGCATCGGTGGTTCTTCCAATTTCGCTTTTTCCCGTCTAAATCGGTCCTCGTGGCAACCGATACATGGGTGAAGTGGTTCCCTGCACAAAATGCATGTAAGAGAGCTGCAGAATATTGTAAGATTTGTCATCCTGCACAAACACAAAAACACAAGCACCACGCATAAATCTGAACAAAACAAAACAAAACTGACACTATTTTTGGATTTTTTTAACTAAAACTTAACACTAAACACTTTGCGCACGCCTCCCCGGCAACGGCGCCATTTTGATGTCTGTCGTTAGTGACATGCAAAAACCGAAATAAACTAGTAGCTAGAGTAAGTCGGATATCGAACTAGAGGAGGATTGTGGAAAGTGTCGAATGAAAAGTATTAATTAATTACTACTGAATTGGAAAATCGGTGTGATTGATTATAAGAATTATCTAAATTAACGAATAAAAATTAAGAAAAAAATTGAGTTGTAATAAACAATGATGAGAAAAGGTGATCACTCCGGGATTCAGATTCTGTGATCACTAATAACCTAGTTCTGATTTTATTGGATTCTATTAATTGAATAGTAAATCTGTCACATCTACCAATTACCTATGCAGTTCAAAATCTTAATATTAATTGATCAGATAAATATTAAAACAAAAATTCATAGGAATCATTCAATCAACAAAAGCATAATTGGATTCAAAACATAATTATAACTCTGACTGTCATTCAGGATTTGTCTGTCACACAAATTATATAATCACGCAAATAGTCGGCTGTCACCCGACTACAAATCCAAATCTCAATAAAAACTGAAACTAGAATTAAAAATGTCTCACAAGAATCATTCACCCGAAGAGTCCACGGGAGATTTAGCCGCTCATCTCGGTTGTATGATCTTCACTGGCTTGATACCCGGTTGAAAAACCCTCTGCCGTCGAGATGATCCCTTCAATGTGTCCAGCGAATATATTATATGCAGTATCATAATTGGACTCTAATTCGGATTGCACGTCATTGGCCCATCAGACGATAATCTATTGTTGAAGCAGGCCATGAAGTATTTCTAAAGTCATAACGGTGGGCCCTTGCAATTAACTAATAACATCATTTATTTTTTTTCCTTTTATTGCAACTCTAATACTTCTTTAAATGCCTTGCTCAAGTAGAAAAAAAAAACAATTGAACTTCACGTGATATTCACTTTCCACCAAATTTACCTTCATGTCATCTTTAATGCTTTTAAATCTCACTAATCAATATCCTTTAAAGCCACGTTGCATTCTTGTATCTCCATTAGTATTAAGTCTTCAATTTAATGTTGTTTTTAATACTTCACTTCTCAAAACTGGATCTCTATTTTTTTCAGCCCAAAACGCATCTCGAACAATCTTGTAACATCAACTTCGGCCGTTCCGCTTCATCTCTAAACATTCTAACTTCACCGTGTTACGCGTTTAACCTGAAAAACCATAAAAACCCGTAGTTATCATATTCGAAAAACGTAATCGCTTAAAACACAATAAGACACATATTATAACACATTTAAGGCTCGTGTTTTACACTCTCCATCAGGCAGTAAACACTGCTTGCTATGTCCATAACATATTCCATAAAACGCAACGAGACAACAGCAAATGATATAATAAATATTTAATAATGTTTTGTAAAACGCAGTGAAACCAAAACACTTCATTCTTTCACCTCACTCCATACTAACCTTATTTTGTCTTTTATAAATCTGCACATTCCATTCAACCATCATGTACTCTGTGTTAATTCCTCCAAAAAAAACACAACAGTATCCCAAAATTAGAACCATCGTTGTCAACCAACACCTTGAATAGACGGAGTTGTTGGTGGTTACGGTCGCCGGAACTGAAGATTCACCTCAGGTCGTCGGAACTGAAGAAGATGGAGGGCCGCGAAAACCGAAAAAGACGATGTTGATGACGGTGTAGGGTCACCGGAATTGAAAAAGACGTTGATCTTGATGATGGTGGAGGTCGTCGGAACTGAAGAAGATGGAGGAAGAGGGTTGGGGCGACGGCTGTGATGGCGGTGGGGGTGGACTGGTGGTTGTGGTGGTTTGGGGAGGGGGAGATGAACCATATGAATATGCTGTGTTTTTTAAGATCTAGCTTAAACGGGAATAATTTTTGTTTGACTAAAATGCCCCTCTTTATGTTTTTGGTATTTGCCACGTGTTATCTTATTATTGCTTCCTATCATTACTAGCCAAAATAAACTTCCTATTTGATCATCTCCCTACTCTTACAAACTTGAAAAATTTTATATACACTTAACCAAAACTAAAAGTATCATACTCTTATAAACTTGAAAAAATTCATATTATACCCAACCAAAACTAAAAGTATCATATATGTCCTTACAAAACAGTTAAAATATCAAATATATTGTTAAAAATAATCTTATAAATAAACATTTTACCCTTATTTTTTTTAACTTCAAGTTTTCAAATATGTTTATCTTTTAACTTTACATTTTTACATAATACATTTTAAGCTTAAATTTATTTCTACCCATTTTTTTTTCCCATAAACAACAGTATTCTTCATATATAATATTTAAGCTATATAAATTAAGCAACAAATAAGTAAATATAGTATTTGAAGTTAAATGTCATATATGAGATTTCAAAGTTTTAGAAAAACAAGGTTAAAATTGTCATTTATTCAGTTGTTTTTAATGAATTAAGTATATACAATATTTCAACTATTTTGTAAGGTATATATAATATTTATAACAAGCGTAAGTATAAGATCAAATTAATAAAACAATTAAACACATTGAACGTATATATCATATATAAAATGGTTTAATTTATAACAATAACTAATATTATAATAAAATGATAAGTGTAATATATATAATAATTTATATTAAAATATCAATATGTAGTTACTATTCATGAAGACTTACTATTAATATAGATAACCAGTGTTTAACCCCCGCGATACATGCGCGTGAGTAGTAAAATCGTGCTAAGTAGTAAGTCAAACCTAGGAAAATCGTCAAAAAAAATGTGAATCTATATCGCCATGTGACATAAAATGTAGGGGAGAAATCATAAAGCAAAAATGTGAATTTATGACGTCACGTGTCGTAGAACATAGACAAAGATAAACGCGAACTTATACCATAACCTGACACAAAACCAATACATACTCGAATTTATACCAATAAATCTTTAACATAAAGACAAAAAAAAAGACAAAACTTGAGTCCAAAAAGTAACACATACTAACTTAAGGGACTTAAAATGTAAATCACCTTAACTAAAAAAAATAGAAGACAAAAATCCTATACTACAAAACAAAAACAAAAAAAACAAAAGAGGCACTGTTCCTAATAACATACCTCAATTGTATATATATAATAATTTTGCAAGGGTATATATGGTATTTTGCAAAATTATAGAGGTATATATGAAATTGCCCATTTATTTAATTTTTTAAACCGGAGTTATAAACCAAAGCGGTTGGTCAATAAGAATAAAAATCGGTTTCTAAAATACCGGTCCAGGTTATAAACCGACTTTTAAGGGAAAATACTCGAACTTATACGAATTGATTTGGGGCACGTTGAAACCGGTCTGGATTGCTTAAACCGGTTGTTTTAAATGTTATTCAAATCGGGTCGGGTCTAAACCAGTTTCAGGGGATGAGACTACGAATTGACAGGTTGGATCGAGTTCAAATCAATTTGTGGCAAAGCGGGTTTATGAGGTTTTGTCTATCTCTATTAATCACTACGTAACTAAGTAGAAGATGAAATAAAAGTGGTATATCCGTATATTTAGAAAAATGATACATGCATTGTGATTTATTATTATACACATACTATTCAAAGGATGTTTTTCGTGTTTAAAAAAAGTAATTTAATTGCAACGGTGTTAGGGGTTGTGGTTAAATACGCACCAGATGAGATTGGACATAAAGATGAGATTTATTTGTTGGATCGATATAATAAACTCACTAACCACAAGACCAACGCGTAAGATTATGAATATGAACCACTCGTGTTGGTGGTCCAGTGGCAAGACAAAGCCTTTTAATACACTTAAGTGTGATGTCATGGGTTCAAGTCTCACTACGAGAAATGGCTAGCAGACATGAACATTGAAATGCAGTCCATGTATGATAACCAAGTATGTGCTTCCTTTTAACATAAAGCAAGACTTGTAGCATATGTTTCAGTCATTAACCATGATGCAACATTCTCTTGAGTAGCTATGCTCAAGTCCAATATGATAGTGATTTGTCATGACCGCATGTTATGACTATGAGATGTGGAAAATGTTAAAATGGCTTTCCTATACATATCAAATCTTGTTGATCAATTTTTGAAGATCCATAGGACCTCAATCTGATATTGAATGAATAAGATATGTATTTTGTTACGATACGAAATGGTAATCAAAGAGATTTAAGAGCTAAAGACAGAGAAAGATGAAGAAGATTCACAGAGAAGAGAGTTATCTCAAAATCATTAGCTACCATTTTCATTCATCGACCAGTTGTTCAAGTACAATTAGACTTGTTCATAATAACCTCTATACTAATCAACAATTATATTTCAGGTCCCTCCATTATTTGTTATGTAACATTCTATTACCTGGACATCTTGGAACATTAATTAAGTATTCGTTTCATCTAATTTGACATATTGGATATGGTCACTTGCAATAATGTTTACTTCATTCAAAGTTAAGCATTTTTAAACCATGAATAACTTCATTATTCTAAAGGTTTGTATTCAATCATAGTCAAGAGTTTAAACAATTCCGAATTTGTTGATCGATTGTTATAAGCGAATGAAAATAACCATAGTTGCAGCCAAATTAACAAATGTTTATACGCAAAAATTGTAGTATCTTTGTATCATGAGACATGAGATACATACAGAGACTTGCGAGTTATAAAGTCGTTACATCTTTGCAACGAGTCGTGCTTGATTAAGAACTTTAAACCAAGATCAGGAACTACAAGCATTTTCCAATAACACTTGAACAAGAGAGTAAAAAAAACAGATTCAAGGCATTATCTTTTACCACATGGGAAGCATAAAAACTAAAGAAATCCATTTCAATCATCAAAAAGATACAAGACAGACACATCAACACAAGATAATTTACCTATGAGAAAATAAAAGGAATTGATGAATTAGTTGAACTTTAATCCACCCGAAATCCCAACAACACAGAAACCGTTTGGAAAAAATGAGTTATGCACTAAAGTATACACAAGATTTTCTTCTGCAATCAGTATTTTTCAGACAGAACAAGACGAGTGCCATCTTGAAGGTGCATCAACGACTTCACAGCTCGAAAGAAAAGGATATATCTATGTAATTGTCACGGATCCCACAATACCTACTTATTGTGCTTTTTGTTGAGGTCGTATAGCACACATAAATCTGCTGCCGTCTTCATCTGGAATCATTTATAAATTTGACATAGTTCAGGATACTATTAACATTGTGACAGAATATTATATGCTTACATGTATAAAAGTAAAAAAATCATATGATACCTGTATAACATTGACTAGCTGTTTGGTTGCCCATCCAAACAGAAGAAACGCAAGTAATGCAGAATATATTATATTTTGTTTTGCAGCGTCCATCAAAGCCTAAGTTTTCATACAAAGAAAAATTACATATGTAACTTCAAGATATCATACAACAAAAAAAAAACATTTTAGGCTTACATCGGTCATCTTTTCCGACTCCTTTGCTAGAAGAAACAAAATGATGTAAAGAAGCTGTACAGAAATACAGAATCAGATATTCAGTTGTTAAGAGTAGACTTTCGGTTAGAAATCTAGGACCGTAAAAAGATTTAAAAATTAAGAGTAAAATGCCATTTCGTCCCTGAGGTTTGGCCAGTTTTGCGACTTTCATCCAAAGGTTCGTTTTTCCGCATATGGATCCAAAAGGTTTGTAATCTTGCCATTCTCATCCGGCTTGTTAACTCCATCCATTTTTCTCAAGTCAGGTGTATTTTCATACATAAAGTGAAAAAGACCGAATTGCCCTTTAAGTGAATTATTGTATATTATGCTAAATGCTTATACATAAAGTGAAAAAGATCAAAGTGCCCTTTATGTTAACAAAAAAGACGTAAATACCCCTGACATAATAGAGAAAAATGGATGGAGTTAACAAGCCGGATGAAAATAGCAAGATTTCAAACCTTTTGGATCCAGATGCGGAAAAAACAAACATTGGGGCGAAAGTCGCAAAACTGGCCAAACCTCAAGGGACGAAAAATGCCATTTTACTCTTTAAAAAAATAATAATGATTAAGAAGAGTAAAAAGTAACTTTTTAACCTCGCAAGCTACACAGCAGTATCCCATAAACATCCTGTTTCCATAGTATAACTTAAATAACCAACTGGTGCTGTCTTTCACGTCTTTATGATTCGATTTTCCAACCAAGAAAGTACTGCATTCAGAATACATTGTCACCTTTATATATGACTAACAAATATTTGAGCTCCAGCTCACAATCGGATAAAAGAAATGAAAAGCGCGTCTAATTTGTAAATACCTGTACATCTGAAACCAATGGCTTGCAATATCTAACGCAAGCAGCGACAGGAATACAAAGCTCGGTCTGTAGACTTGAGAGAGAATAACTAGCAGACAAGCAGTGCTTATCCTGAGAGATCCCAAATTTCGGTTACAAATATGTAAATAAAGTGATTAGTATAGCATAAATTAAGCGGGTATACAGATTTAAGAAACATAACACAAATTTGGAGTAAAATGCCATTTTCGTCCCTGAGTTTTGGCCAGTTTTGCGACTTTCGTCCAAAGGTTTGTTTTTCATCTGGATCCAAAAGGTTTAAAATTTTGCCATTTTCATCCAGCTCGTTAACTCCATCCATTTTTCTCCGTTAAGTCAGGGGTATTTTTGTCTTTTTTTGCAACTTAAAGGGCAATTCGGTCTTTTTCACTTTATGTATAAAGACCGAATACCCCTGAAAAAGACCAAATTGCCCTTTAAGTTAACAAAAAAGACAAAAATGTCCCTGACTTAACGGAGAAAAATGGATGGAGTTAACGAGCCGGATGAAAATGGCAAGATTTCAAACCTTTTGGATCCGGATGCGGAAAAAGTGAAAAACAAACCTTTGGACGAAAGTTGCAAAATTGGCCAAGCCTCAAGGACGAAAATGGCATTTACTCCATTTGAAAAGTTCGACAAGTAACTATCATCACCTATCTGTGACCATGTCCAGAACCGCCCCGAATGTTGAAACTACAAATGAAAAATCATAAAAGAATAAATTAGATAAAAATAATACTGATGATAATTATGCAATACTCCTTACCTTGATTAAATTTGCGAGCAAACCAACCATCCAAGGCATCGCAAACAAAGCTGAAACAGCAAGATCAACCGTTTAACATACTAATTACGGCCTTTCATATAAATATCATCTTACTTACACTTGGAATCAGGATAACAATAACTTCCATATATTTACCGTTTACCTGATGAAATAAAGGACCGAAAAAAGCTCCTTATTGGTAAAGCATATCGCAAAGGCATAACAGTTCAACAGAATTCTTATGTACCCTGTACATAAGAATTAACATTCAACAGTAAATGAACGTACCAATTTTAACTTAACTCAACGATATATTATCAGTATAGGAACTCACCAATGATGTTTGGGATGTAAAGATACACGCTTATTGTTCTTGGTCTTGATTTGGATGCCATCTCTACTTCTCAACCACAAATCAAGGTAACTGAAATCTGCTAAGGATTGAAGTATAAGCAATCTAAAGCGTAAACCTGCACAAAAAAGATTCAGACAGCAGAAATTAATATTATTAACTAAATATTCAATGGTCAACACATGAGCTCTTTGAAAATGACAAATATATTATATATAGCATTTCATGTGCATGAATGGAACACATAAGAGTCCGGTTTCGTAATCAACTCAAGTAAAACATGTTCTATATTTATAAGGTCTCGTAAAGAAGTGTTCTTCAGAATATCATGTTTCATCTAAAACCTCCAAACAAAATGATTGTTGTAGCAATATATTGTTGTAGAAATGATTCCTTATCTTCAAGACAACTTTGTTCATATAAATAATGTTCTAACGAATTATACTTTACCGGCATATATCAAATTCCACAAAATCTGGTATTCCATGATGACTTTATATGGTAACCAAGAAAATGAGAAAAAAAACCATCAAGACACCTTTTTCCTTAAAATGATATTACCATACGAAAGATCTGACACTCGACCAAATCATAGAGAGATATATCACCATACAATCATATACAACCCAAAACACCGACTAGATTATTAGAATGACATTCAACCAGCAACCCATTTCACGAGTACGTAAACAGAAAGTTGTCACAAAATCTATAATCATAAAAGAGTTCATCAGTTAGGTATAACTTCCACAGCATCAACACCATTAAATGTTTATTAATCACAATAACAGTCGTCCGGTTAAGATTCTCATTGCTTTTACTAGGTTTCTGTCTGAAATCTGAATCCCACCCCTAACTGAAGTTTCAAAACTGAATTGTAAACCAATCTGAACTAACTTTCAAGATCATCACAAACTAACCCTAATCTAAGACATATATTATAAACCCTTCAAAAAAAAAAAAAAAAAACATAAATCACTATAACCTAAAGTTCAATAGTAACCTTACTCATAAAAAATCAGATTCATACCTGAGTTTAAATGACCAGCAGAGATGAGAAAAAATTGTTACAAGTCGCCCAACCTAAAACCCATCAAATCGCTCCCTGTATTAAGAATTATTATTATTATTCTCGATCAGTTTTAGGTCAAACAAACGTATGCGTAACCGGAAAACATTTGTTAATCGAAGAAATTTGGGTTAATTTCACAACTTTGGTGAGCGATCTCGATTGAACAAAGGTCATCCAGATTTACATCATATTTTTAAACCTAACTTGTGATTTTGCAATTTACGGACTAAATTAACAACAATCGTATGAGGATGAGAATTCAATGAATGAGCAAGCATAAAATGATATGAGAATTACCGAATTTGGAACCCTAAACCCTTGAATTGAATTGAATTGAATTGAAGAAGAATTAGTTCCAGCAATTTGTTAAACAAGGTGTAGTCTTGGTGTAGAGTAACTGGATGAAAAAGAGAGATATATATAGAATCATAGATGGCCTCCACTTGAGGCAAACTATACATGCATATAGAAGATGCATAGAAGATGACAAGAGAGATGTAGTTGTAGGAAGGAATATATCACTTTTTATTTCTTACAAATATATATTTATGATAATTTTTTTTATTATGATAAGGGTGAAGGGAGTGGTTAAACAGGTGAAAGTGACAAACTTTAAAATGGACCAATCAGAGTGTGCCACGTCAGAGAGGGTAAAAAGTTTAAACTTTGGTGAAAAGTGTTGGCAGTGGTTAAACACTTGAAAGTGGTAAACTTTTTTTTTTTCATTTAAAAAATATATATATATATATGTAAAGTCAAAGATACACACACCCTGCAGGTCTTGTTCCCCACTTTGCCGATCGGTGAGGCTATGCCGAGTTCACCACTTTGCCGCGCGGGATGAAGGGGTGGCGGCGGTGTTGCCGCTCGGCAATCGGCTTTGCCGATTGCTTTGCCGTGCCACTCCCTTCACCCTAATTGTTTCATTCCAAACACTATCACAAATTACATAACGGTAGCAGATAGACGAGCAAAAAATTGCGTTGTCATCCTCTTCTGAATAGAAAACCTTAATCTACTAAAAACAAAGCCTCACCCTTGAGGGGTCGAAAAGTTGATGTAGACCACACGCTGAACTCTAGCCAAGAACCAAACCGCCTCCGGCGCTAAGGAGCCGAACGTGTCAAACGCCAGGGGGACAAAGGCATGCTAATTATCCTCACAAGCTTTCGCGTGCTTTTCCACCTTCTTTGACTCTGCTTTCAGTATCGCTTGCCCCGCCACAAACCCATTTTCCCGGAACCCGGCTAGGGGATACACCTGTGAGATCGACACAAGCATGTTTCCCGCCCTCCCAACAAAAAACTAGCACGTCAGCCGGGCGTAGGGTGGACCTCCCTTCCGCCGGGTCTGTAAGAAAATTAACTGGTGCCTCTTTCTTTGCCGAGATCCCTGCTCGTCTGAGAAGATCCATTAACGCGTCTCGTACAAAGTCATGACAATACTTAAACCCCGGCAACTCTCTACAGTTTAACGCATGCTCCCGTAACTAAAGAATGTGATGGTTTATAATGGTTTGGGTGGATGTTAACGGATTCATGTTCGGTTTCTCTAATATGATAGAGATCTTGCGGTATCTTTAATATGGTAGAGATCATCGTTACAGTTTCACATTGATGTCTGATAGGTTAGGTAGTGATCACTTCTTTTTATATCATTAATAGTTATATTTGACCGTTACCTTTCTTTTTTAAGTAAGGTACAAAAGACAGTTTATAAATTCACCCAATTCTTATCATTCACAAATGTAGCATAAGTGCTATGAATGTTACGATAATGACATCACAAATGTGGGAACCATTTAAAGAGTTAGAAATAGCTTAAAGTTGAGTTCAACGCTAGAGTTTAAGTTTGCAAAAGGGTGTGTCAAATTTGGAATAATGTCTCCTTAAATGGAGTGAGAAAACATCTTTGAAGATACCAAACCATTCACAGTTGTTTCAACATTTAGGCCGTAAATCTTATTGTAGCACTTGACTAATTTGCCTTTTTTTTCTTAGTTTTTAAGCAATCTCCTTAATCATTTGCTAATGATTAATATCTTAGAAACACAAATGTTGTTTTTAGAAAGTATTATCAAACATTTTGAGTATCGTTTTAAAATGAAAACATCAAATACTTACCCTTGTATTAAAACGGGTTATACCAGATTAAGACTTTAATATATGTTGAAATACTTGTTCTTAAATCACGATCATGATGGGTTGGTACATTTTCAAAGCTTAATGGATCTAATTTTGCCAATTTATGTGAAATTGACTTTTATAATACACTACTTTGAGAGGGTTTGTATTTTACAGGCCTCAATAGGTTTAAGGTGTATTTTGTAAGTTTGTCGGGGCTTTGGGGACGAAGTTTAGAAGTCTCGGGGACACAAGTGTCGGTAATGGATCAATTTGGAAACAAACTGTCACTCCCCAATCGATGACGGAAACATCGGGGTGAGACGAAAACAAGATTGTTCATAGCATCATAACACTAAATTATGACAATAGTTAAAAAATTCCAATTTCATAAATACTAATCATTAAATACATTGTTTCAAACAAAATCAAATTGTAGCAACATAAACATAAATCATAAATTGTTTATTATTCAGGCGTGTATCTATGTCCACCTTAAACTTTGTTTCTTCGAATCATCGCCTATCAACCTGCAACATGTATTAAAATATAATCAACAAAAAGTTGGCGAGTATACAAGTTTGAATACATAGCATAATATGAAAATGTTTAATGGTGCTCATATCCAACATCATAAAATGTATAACTCGTTAATAACATACTACACAAGTGTAAACTATATGTCAAACCAGAGTTTAACGCAATCGTGATTACCCAACATTGTCGAAACAAAGAGGGTGTAATGGTGTTTTACTTAACAATACCACAAGAATACGGGCGGGGCGTTAGTCTTATAACGCTATAATTGTTAAGATAGACTTGCAAAGTTAATGAGCATATAGACACGTGTACATAGAATGCGAGATTAACAAGTATCACAAGTTTCATGTTTAATTGTGGATAGAGCGTGATTTGATAAACATGTTTAATAGTGTTGCGTGTTTTTGTATAAATGTACATGTTGCACCCAAAGTGATTAAATGAAAAAGGGATCGAGTATACTCACAGTTTTACGTAGAGTTCCAGGAAAATCGAGAGCTGATGAGTTGAAGGTTGGAACACCGAAGTCACCCTGAAATGGGTAAACGAAGGTGTGAGTCTTCTGATGTGAAAGGGTTAGGATCAGATTGTAAAATACGAGAAAGTACGAAATAAATAAGTAACATACCCTGTCGTGCGAAAGGGGTCCTTCCGTGCGACTGATCTGTTAAAACGTGTATTCGTGCGTATCATTTAATTGTAAACTGATCTAACATAAACAGTAGTAGCAGTCAAGTACAAACAACCTAGGTGTGCCAACTCAACATAGAAGGTGTGAACCGAGTGTTGGAGGCTGGACGGGGTTAACGTACTTTGTGACTAGCAAACTGTTTGGTGTTCATCACTGATGAACTGACATCGAACAGAAATGAAATCGAAACGAAAAGATAAACACAGTCCCTTTCGTGCGAAGGGAACACCCTTTCGCGCGAAAGGGGTCTCCCGTCGTGCGAAAGGTGTCAGTTTGGTCGAAAATGCTTGTTTGATCTGTCTGAAACAGATCATTTCTTGGTGGAAATTAACCATAATGCAAACCCTTAACTATGAACTGAGTTGAGGGTCTGATGGGTACCAGATTCCATTATAAAATGTATAACTCATATCCAACATCATAAAATGTATAACTCGTTACTAACATACTACACAAGTGTAAACTATATGTCAAACCAGAGTTTAACGCAATCGTGATTACCCAACATTGTCGAAACAAAGAGGGTGTAATGGTGTTTTACTTAACAATACCACAAGAATACGGGCGGGGCGTTAGTCCTATAGCGCTATAATTGTTAAGATAGACTTGCAAAGTTAATGAGCATATAGACACGTGTACATAGAATGCGAGATTAACAAGTATCACAAGTTTCATGTTTAATTGTGGATAGAGCGTGATTTGATAAACATGTTTAATAGTGTTGCGTGTTTTTGTATAAATGTACATGTTGCACCCAAAGTGATTAAATGAAAAAGGGATCGAGTATACTCACAGTTTTACGTAGAGTTCCAGGAAAATCGAGAGCTGATGAGTTGAAGGTTGGAACACCGAAGTCACCCTGAAATGGGTAAACGAAGGTGTGAGTCTTCTGATGTGAAAGGGTTAGGATCAGATTGTAAAATACGAGAAAGTACGAAATAAATAAGTGACATACCCTGTCGTGCGAAAGGGGTCCTTCCGTGCGACTGATCTGTTAAAACGTGTATTCGTGCGTATCATTTAATTGTAAACTGATCTAACATAAACAGTAGTAGCAGTCAAGTACGAACAACCTAGGTGTGCCGACTCAACATAGAAGGTGTGAACCGAGTGTTGGAGGCTGGACGGGGTTAACGTACTTTGTGACTAGCAAACTGTTTGGTGTTCATCACTGATGAACTGACATCGAACAGAAATGAAATCGAAACGAAAAGATAAAAACAGTCCCTTTCGTGCGAAGGGAACACCCTTTCGCGCGAAAGGGGTCTCCCGTCGTGCGAAAGGTGTCAGTTTGGTCGAAAACGCTTGTTTGATCTGTCCGAAACAGATCATTTCTTGGTGGAAATTAACCATAATGCAAACCCTTAACTATGAACTGAGTTGAGGGTCTGATGGGTACCAGATTCCATTAAGTTTGTACAGAAATTAAAACGAAATGTATGAACAAATTGTAAAATATTAAAGTTTGTAAATCTTGATTTGAATCTCATATATGGTGAGGCTTCAATATTAGTTTGCCCAAGCAAACTGATGAAATCCATCCGTGAGATATATTCAAGCCAAAGTTTTGCAAAAAAAAGTTAGAGAAATGGAATTAAAATGCTAGTAATGTAAAGGAAAATGAATGGAAAATGAAAGAAAATCAATACCAAGCTTCTGATCATGAGAGAGAGAGAGTTCAGAGTGTTTGGGAGAGAGTGGAGTGAATGAACAAGAAAAAAGAGTGAAGTAGTGCACCTATTTATAGGCGGGGAATGGAGTTTGGGGCTACAGGGACCTCTCGGGCGACAGGAAGGTTTGGGGCGATAGGGGCCATTCGCATGGAAGGGACCTTTCACGCGAGAGGTTCTTTCCTTCCTCTCAAAGGTCTAAGTTCGATTATGTTTTGCGTTTAATCTGGTTTTACGTGTAACGAGCATAAGTGTGAATCACACAAGTATAAACATGTAATATGGTGTTTTAAAGATGTTGATTTTGAGTATAAGCATGCAAACAAGTCTAACAAGAATACATAAACATGAATAAAATGCTTGAATTTTCATTATGATCACTAATCTCAGATTACAAAGTTGAAACGAAATAGAATACAACATGAGTACAAGTTTCCAAAAATAGGTTTACAACAATACTTTCTAAATAAGGAAGGTACAAATATGCGAAGCGTTACACAAACATCGTGGAACAGCAAGTAGAGGTACACAAACCAGGTTTTTTAATGCCCGGGTATGGGTATGACCGCGTTTTGACTTTTCGGGTATTGGTCGTACCCGGTCAGGTTCGGGTTCGGGTATTGGCCAGAAAATCTATACCCTGTGTACCCAGGTTCGGCTTTCAATACCCGGGTATTAGAATACCCTATTTCCGGGTCTAGGTAGGGTTCGGGTATTGGTTGGGTAGGATTTGGGTATTGCTCAGGTATGATTTGGGTATAGATCGGGTTTTTCGATTCATTTTTTTGGCATAAAACATAGAAATATAATGGAAACCTTTATTTATACATATTGTATGCCTTGAAATCTGCCCAAAAAATCCTCACACAAGCTCTAAACGTTCAAAAAAAGTTGTTGTACACAATGGATCCGAGTATTACGAAAACCCGGGTCCGAGTATGACGAAAACCCAGGTACGAAAAAACTCGAGTTCGGGTATTGAACAAAATATGCATACCTGGTCCCTACCCTACGGGTAGGTTCGGGTTTAAAAAACCTGATTTTTCTAATACTAGGGTTCGGGTTTTTTCTACGCCTCTAATAGCAAGACGAGCTGGCAAGAAACACTCGTTGATACAAAAAGCATATCTCGAGCTAGGAAATGAGTTATGGGATCCATAATATATGAATCTTGAGTGTCTCGACAAGGGGAATCCAAATATTGGTATTGAAGAGGTGAAAAAAATGGTCTTGGTGTCACTGAAGCCACTAGTGACGTCAGCGACGCCAATGACGTTTCCGGTAGCATATCTTGGCGTCGGCCAGCTAGGGTGGCGTTGTCAACGCTACCAGCGATTTCGGGTTGACGAAATTCGTGGAAATTGCATATTTTATCCCATAAAGAAGGAGGTTTTACCTAAATTTGAAAATAAAGCTCCTAGGGTGATTTGAGTGTGGTTCTTGGCCCTCTAATCCATCCGATTTCACATTCCATCACATATTTCAAGATTCAATCGATGTTTTTAAAGATTAATCAACCATTGTGAGTGCCTAATTCCATCAACATCATTCCCGAGTGTAGGATTGTAAGTACTAGGGTTTGTGTTTACACAATTAGGTTTGAAACATTGTTCTTGTTCACTTTTTGATTAAGAATGTTTGTTTGAATGTGAGTATTGTCGTAAACTTGTGATTATTAAGGTTTCTTTACGCCATTGACATTATGAGATAACGATAGCTTTTAAGTCTCAGTCCAAACTATGGTTTTTTCATAGTTCTTGGTTTACAAAACGTAAAATAGTACGTTATTCAGGTAGTGAAGGTTATTCTTGCACCATATACATGAGATAGATGATTGTTGATGGCTATAACTAGGTTTTCATTAACAAATCCAAGAAATCATTGTGTTTTCAAGTAAAACTCCAAATCCATTATGTTAGATTAACCCTAATAGTTTGCAAATCCGAAACCCAGGTTTGATCCATTTTTTCATTATTGTTACTAAACCTTATAGTCATTGTTTTCAAGTTACTAATTATATCAAAGCTTGTGTTCATGGTTATAACAACTTAGGGAATCATATTTTGATTCCAAACCAATTCAACCTTCAAGATAACTAGTAAACTTCATAAACTATATGTACATTTGTTTTGTAAATAGTTAAGATAATCAAATAACTCATGTAATACTAACCACATACTCGACTTCCCTAGCTACCTAGGTTAATTGAGTTTTTTCACTATCGGGACGACACGATTATCAGTTCGTCAAACCATTTTTATTTTATACTTGTATGTTAAAAATATGTCATCTTCTATAAATTATGATTTATATAAAAAGTCTTTTACAAAGTTGATTCAATTATAAAAATTCTATATTTATAAACTCTTTTGATCTTGTAAAGCTTGTTTTTGTGTAGTTTTTAACTTTGAGGTTTTAAGTTATTTCCTTATTAAGCCAACTCTTTGTAAAGTATAAATTACTTAAAACTATATGTTTAGCATTAAAAGACGTATTTATAAGTTTTAAAAAAGTGTCATATTCAAAGCCTGACATGATGCCTCTTAATTCTCTTTTGGATATTTGGTCATGGAATTTCAAAGGTATTGATTTCTATTATATTTTTTTGAGTAAACTACCATTTTGGTCCCTGTGGTTTGGGCAATTTTGCAATTTTAGTCCAAATCTCAAACTTTTTACATCTGGGTCCTTGTGGTTTCGTTTTTGTTGCCATTTTGGTCCAAAACTCAAATCAGGTCAAATTTCTCAAAAAAAAAAAACCCTGCTATTTTGTCCTTTTCTGAAGGGGCATTTTGGTCATTTTAAAAAAAAAACCCCTGTCTGTCTCTCCTCTCTATCTGCAGATCACAAAAAAAACCCCTATCTCTCTCTCTTTCTCTCTTTTCTCTCTCTCTCTATTTGCAGATCATCACCAAAAAACCCGTCTCTCTCTCTCTCTCTATCTACAGTCTACACCCTTCACTTAGGGTTATATGACAGTGAGCAAAGAAGAACCAGAAGCAGCACTCCTGATGAACACAATCAGTTCTTAAACAAGAACTAAGAACTGAATCAAGAACCACAAGCAGCACTCCTGATGAACACAATCAGTTCTTAAACCCTTCACCCCACCACCACCATCAATTCCTGCCGGCCAAACACCACAACATACAATCATTTCATTAAACACTTAATCTACATATAAGCAATAACAACAGACCAAACACTTCATCAATCTGCAATTAAACAAAAACCCACATGGCGGGGACCAACGGCGGCTCAGCCGAACCACCGCCGCCACCTCCGCAATACCCAGATGTTGATTGCCGGTCGTTTTCGCAGCTTCTCGCCGGAGCTATGGCTTCCCCTGTTTCAAAAATTTGACCGACGATTGTTGTTGAGGGGTTGAAACAGACGGATGAGAAGAAATCAGGGGTTTTAAGTCAAGATTCATCTTCAGGCGAACCCATAACCACGTTGACGCCATAAAAGGGGGTGATTTTCTTCTTCCAATTTTGAGGGTTCAAGATCCGAAATCTCCTTCAAATTTGGTTGATTTTGGGGGTCATTTTGGGGTTTTGAGGGTTGTTGGAAACAGAGGTGTGTTCGAGAGGAGGAGAGAGAGAGAAGAGAGACAGAGGTGTGTTAGAGAGAGAGTATGCAGAGTTTTATTTATATTTATATATATATATATTAATGCTTAAAATGACCAAAATGCCCCTTCAGAAAAGGACAAAATAGCAGGGTTTTTTTTTAGAAATCTGATCTGATTTGAGTTTTGGACCAAAATGGCAACAAAAACGAAACCACAGGGACCCAGATGTAAAAAGTTTGAGATTTGGACTAAAATGGCAAAAGTGCCCAAACCACAGGGACCAAAATGGCAGTTTACTCTATTTTTTTAACGGCAAATGAATTTTTTAAATTGGCTACTAGCGAAATTCATTATATCGGGATATACTCGCCTTCGAACTGAGTAAAACCCTCACCTAGGGCCAAAACCCGTGAACACTTGCTCGAAGGCACGATAGTGCGGTGAGGTAAAATCCGCCCAGTTCAAGGATCGAACTAGCGATTTCCGCCTACTCGCCTAGTCTCCCATCATCACCAGGTGCAGCTAGAAAATAAGAGGGGGGGAGGGGTTATGAATTGAACTTGGGTCCCTTATAACACTAAGTCTCTCCCTTACCACTCCACCACCTCAATTGCTATTTCTATTCTATTAAGCCTAACCGATTATTGGTTGATGTTTTTTTATCTCTCCATTGTTTTCTAGATTGACTCTTTGCTTTAAACAATTTCCTTGAAAAGTAAATATTAATGCATGGAGGGTAATGCTGAATAAATTACCTGCTAGATCTATTTTGAATAAGAAAGTAATCAATATACTTTCATTACTTTGTCCCTTCTGTCATGATGTATTTGAATCAATTGAGCACATCTTTGGTACATGCAAGTTGCTGGATAGATTATGGGATCTCATCTCTGGTTAGACCTGATGGGTAGTTCATAGGACGACCCTTAAGTATTATGGTGGTTATGGTTATCGGTTTTGATGGTTTTAGCGGGTCGGTTATGGGTGGTTGACCGTGTATTTAGCTTAGCTAAAAATAGCTTAATTTTTTTTAACATGGAATAAATTGTTATTGCATATTTGTATTTATTAGTATATTACATAGTATAAAAATACATATGATCTATAATATTAATACCAATTATTATCGAATATTGAAATAAAGTGATATGATACATTCCATAAATTTAAATAAACATCCAACCAAAACCACAAAACGATATGAAAAACCTATAAATACTAAAAATCTTCAATAAACAACATCAAATATTAAAAATATTGTGAAATGTTCTAAATCCTACAAAAATTTATTACATGTCGGTTCGGTTCGGTTATGGTGGGTATGGAAAATATGACAACCATAACCGACCCGCTACTTTCGGTTTTCAAAAAAAACATTAACCGACCCACCGTTTTTTATTTGGTTCGGTTTTTTCAGTTCGGTTTTGTCGGTTAATTCAGTTATGGTTCGGTTAATTCGGTTTTTTGCACACCCCTAGCTCACGGTACCCACCGTAAGCTACAGTAGAGAGTGCCGGTGAGCAACCAAGTGGAGATGACGACTATGTTGATGAACCTAATACTGAAGCAATGGATTGGGATCAAGGAGGTTCAAGTTGGGGTAGGAGAAGACGTGGTGGGCCTAGTGCATTCGATTATACTCAAAGACAAATGGATCCAAATTGGGCTCACTATGGTACAATGCAAGAGGTGATAGGGAATGCATGACCGCTGACTTACACGGATTGGGATGAGTCGGCCTGAACCGTTTTCGATCATCAAATGTTCATGGGTGCAAGCATGGAAAGGTTAATGAAACAAAACTATGACCACCAAGAACAATGGAATAGGACCCATGCGTATTCCTTTGAACAAGAGATGAGCAACCGATACCTCGATGATCGAAACCGAAGGATGCATGATGTTTGGCATGCGGGATGACCAGTTGTTGCAGATCCCCTAGTTGTGGACCATACCATGCTACCGCCGTATGACAGTAGTGTGTCTTATCCCACCCCACCATTACACCATTCTGATGACATTAAATGCAAATTACATATCCCTATAAGTTTTAAATTTCAAATTACCTTCCATTTTAATGAATCATCAGTGGTTTGAATTTTGAATAAACATCAGTGGTTTCAATTATGAATGAAGGGCAGATCTTTGAACTTTGAATGTGGGCCAGACCTTTGAAATTTGAATGTAGGGCAGTGGTTTGGATTTTAAAGTGATTTTAAATTAAGATTTATGATGTAATAATAATATAAGAAAAACAATGTTGGACAGCCTCTCTGGCTGTCACATCAGCTTTTCTTATGTCACTCAGATTTTTCCTTTTATAGAAACTACTAGCGGTAAGACCCGTGTGCAAACACGAGTCGTTTCTTAGAAAACCATGCATAACACATTTCATTAAATAACGAATCACTATACATTCATATAATAGAAATAGAAATGATACAATAAAAAAACTATAAATACTACAAAAATTACATATTACATATGCCATTTTTGTGCCAGTATGGTCAACAATCAATTTATAAGTACACAAACTTAAGGATTTTTCATCCTTAAGGATCAACAATCATTTTTCTGCTTTTAGCATGAAAGACATTGTTCAAATATGTGACCACTAAACTTGCCTTATGGAAATTAAGGTTGTCATCAAACGGAACCGCCACACCCAACATAGTCTTGTTCCTTAACCAAGTAATCATGTTTCGACAAACATGTAACAATATAAGCGCCATGTTTAACTTCAAAGTCTCGGCTGCTCCTTTAGCTATGCACATACACGACCCCAATACTTTATACACAGCTCGAATTTTGTATTGAATGTACTTCCATGTAAACAAACCAGCCATTATTCCTATCCAAAGTACAATCACCTAACATCTTTGCCAATTATCCTGTAAAAAAGTACTTCAAATCTTCATACCATCTTTGTATCGGGTTCCCATGTTGTGTCGTCTTCAGCTTTTGGCTCAACACTTGGCTTAAGTTTCGGCTTTCTCCCCTCACATTTTGTGTTGGTGCTTGTAATAATATCTCCAAGTGTTAAATCTGTTTAAATTTAATCATTATAAATAATAACTAAAAAAGTTGTTGTAACCGAACAATATATATACATATAACATTGTTGTGTGGTTTGTAATTGTACCATGATGTAGCCGCAGTTGTCGGGGTCTAATCCTTCCATGATCAATGTTGCGTATTCGTCGGATTGTTTCTGAATATTTAAACCTCTATTGACTTACCAAACATCTGTTCAGGCCTAAACAGATGTTTGACCTTCTATATCAGATGTTTGGACTTAAACAGATGTTTGACCTTAAACAGATGTTTGGCCTTAAACAGATGTTTGGCCTAAAACCTCTGTTGACTAACCGAAGTGATTTAAACCTCTGTTGACTTACCAAACATCTGTTCAGGCTTAAACAGTTGTTTGGCCATCTATATCAGTGCCTTATCTCTAACAGGGCTTTACCCTTTGAACAGACTTTTCTTCTTCTTCAACAGTGCTTTCATGTCTTCAACAGATCGATAGTTTGAACAGATGTTTGGTAAGTCAACAGAGGTTTAAATCCCTTCGGTTGGTCAACAGAGGTTTAAGGCCAAACATCTGTTTAAGGTATTCAAACCCTATTTCATCTCAATACGCTTCTTTTTTCAATCATGAACCAAAAAAATCCTTAATGGCTATTTATAATTATAAAATGATTATAAAACTGTTAACTTAACATAGGACCTTTTTGTAAGATGCAGGCATTCGATTTATTTTATGTGATCGAAAGATTAATACTCATCATTAGAGATAGGATTTCAAGGCCAGTATGCTAACTGTTAATTTAACATAGGACCTTTTTAATAATACAATTGAAGCCACTGCCATATATGGTTTATTTCATTATTTTGACGAATAATGAAGAATCTGAAGATGATTTTCTTTTTATCAACAAAATCAGGGCAATTAATAGCATACCGAAGAATTGAACAGCGGTCCATAAACACAGCGGTCTGAAGAATTGAACAGCGGTCCATAAACACATGGAATTTTGGAAGTTGTTAGGATTAAAAAAGATACCAGTTTCCTGTGGAGTCCATATCTGGTAACAACCATATTGCATTTTTCACAAACTTACGGACAGTTTTGAAAGACCACAGATGATGAATTGGAAATATATGATCTCTTCCTTCAGACCGCTTCCATGCGGGCTGATTCGTAACCCACTTCAATGCTTCCTGAAATCACACAGAAAAAATGTCTTAATAAACTGACTGTTTATGTAGAGTTGGTCCTACAATTAGTTGCATGATCATTCTATTTTTATAATAAAACAATTGAAGCCACTGCCATATATGATTTCCTTTTTATCAACAAAAAAATTGTATAGAAAATCATCATTTTATTTAGACTCTTATTCATAATGACTACGATTTTCTATCAACTAATTTGAAAACTTCGCAGCATGGCCATGAACAATTACTTTCAATCATATTCAATAAAAAAAAATTAGAACCTAATTCACTATTCTTAAAAATCAGCATCCATATATGGTTAATGTTATCCTAAACTCAACTTATCTATTCTTTCTACATCATAGATTGTAAAATAGAAACCAATTTCTAGCAAAAAAAGACAACTTACCTTGAAACTGTCTTCCAAACCCTTAATCTACAAAATCATCCTATATGCACCTTCAATCCTAGAGGAAAATCCAAGTACACGTCGAAAACAAAATGCTCATTGTTATATTCAATAACATCATATATTCATATGAAATAGACTTACATTTTCAGAGGCTGCATCTTCTATATAGTGTTCATCTTGTACAAGAAGCCTATATAACCTTCTCAAACCAAGTAGGTCCGATTGCATCCCATGTCCTCTAAATTAGAAGGCATGGATTCCCAAGATTGAAGTAGCATTGGTTCTTTGCCGGACTTAAAATTCCTAAAAGTTCTGCCAATGGACTATACCGTTGGTACCTGCAAGATTAATACAATGATTCCAGAATATTAATTCTTAAAATATGACTTTGAATGTACGTTTTAAGTGATCGGTTAATTGGAGTCAAAGCTTTTCTATCCCTAAAACTAATCTCTTTAGTCAACTGTTTGACTTTTGTTTTCCGGCATACCCGGCATCGTTTCATTCTGGTGCCAAGATCACCTGCAAGGTCTGCTTGATCTGTTGACTTACTGAAATTCCAATCACTAGTTAAAAAGTCAACATAAGCAGCACCAGTTGTTGCTTTTCTCATTGAAAATGATCGCAGAGGCTGCATCTTCTATATAGGACTTATTGTTATATTGTTGAGAGTATTAGGAGATATGAATAAGTCCTATATGCAAATAGGAATTATTCTCTAGTGGTTCCATCAAAAGTGAAAATGCTCATTGTTATATTCAATAACATCATATATTCATATGAAATAGACTTACATTTTCAGAGGTTGCATCTTCTATATAGTGTTCATCTTGTACAAGAAGCCTGTATAACTTTCTCAAAGCAAGTAGGTCTAATTGTAAGTCTTCTGGATCCATCATATCTCACTAAAATTCTGTATAAAGTAACCGAAATTCCTACGATTAATCAATCTCATCTATATAACACAACTATTTCTATTCACGTTACACAAAAATCGCATGACAGGTTCAGATTTCGGCACGCATTCGTTCAAATACCATCGCATTACACGCAATCTGATCACCGGCGTAAATTAGGGCTAAATGAATGATAACATACAGTAGCATGTTCCAAAATCTATGCAATTACAAGTATTATTACAAAATCAAATCGAATAAATCACGCAAATTCAGTAAGAGGATGAATCGGTGAGCATCAAAAGCGATTTTTGTATGATCAAATGATGATAATATGTGGAAGAAGATGCACTTACATTTTCAAGAGATCTCCTTCTGTACTCCTCAAGTCCTTCATCTGGAGCTGACATAAAGGTTTGATCTGTCAACATAAGATTGCATCCCATGTCCTCTGAATTAGAAGGCATTAAATCAGTAATACAATATACACCGATGTAACAGTAATATAACATTCACAAACACCTTCAAAATCATTCTTCATCATCTTACTTTCTGCAATAGTCTTTGTGACAACTCGTATTTCAGAACCTATCTTTGTGCTTAATGTAACGTATGTGAACTTTGTGTGATTATCTGATACGTTGATTTAATGAATGTTTGTGAGATTTTATGTTTGTATTATGTGGATCTATGTATGTATATATATATGACTCGGATCGTACAACACAACCCGATCGCACAAGCCCATGTTGGGCCGAACATCTCATCCTTGTCACACTTTCCACTCGGTCCACTATGATTGAACCCGAAACCAAATGGGCAGCCCAAGAAGGGGTCGGCCCACTCCCTTGTGTCACATAAACTATGAGGAAAGTTTATACTCCTCATTTGTTGCAAATCTCACAACACACACCAAACCCTAAGCTCCTCTCCTCTCCTCTTGAAGCCGACGGCAAACATCCCCATCTCTCGAAGCTTTATTACTTGGATCGATCCTATCCTTCTCTCAACCGGTTAGTGTTCGTAATTATCGATTGTATGTTAGATGATATTATGATTTATATGTATTACATGATGATTTAATGATATCTTGTGATTGAATGTGATATAAACTGTTAATGGTTGAGGTTCATATAATCGGATCACATGTGTATGATTAGATCAAGATGTGTATTAGTAATCGGATGATGTTATAGAGGATTAGAATTGAATATAAGTAAGTCGGCTGAGATGTGTTTGAATTCAGATGATATGTGATGATCCTAGAGTTAGATCCGATTGAATGTTATGATAGGTTGTGTTCATGATTCGGATGTTTATTTAGGGTTCATATGAATTTGATGATAAAACCTTTGTTTGATCGATTATGGTTTGATTAGAAACTGTTGATTGATTGTATGCAAATATGGAAACTGTTAAAGTGGTCAAACGAATTGATTGAATTATGTAACTGACTGCAAGATTTTAGGAATAATTAAACTAATCACACACGGTCCCTCTCGGTCGCACAAGATCAGGTCGCACAAGACCTGATCTGATCGCACAAGTGCCAGACGCACAAGGTGCATCGCACAAGCCGGGTGCAATCACATAAAGCACCAGGTACTGAATTCTTATGCATGATCGCACAAGACTTGTGGATCGCATAAGACAGTGCTGATCGCACAAGGCTTGGGCCACACACAGACTGTTACACGGTTGGGCCTCAAAGCCCAATCCCAACCGCATAAGTACTGGTCAATCGCACAAGCCATCCGGATCGCACAAGTCTATCCGGATCGCACAAGACTCATGTTTGTTGTTTGGGCCGTTTACATGATGGACTACTTATGTTTTATTGGGCCGGGTATCTTTGGGCTTCTATGGGTGAATCGCACAAGGCTGTTAGACTTGTGCGAGCCCAATCTTTTGAATCACACAAGTATGAATATGTTATGTACTTGACTGTTTATGTGTTGCCATGATCAATACGTGTTCGTAATATGATAACTAATGTGTAACCATACGTACTTTACTTGAACCTAGACCTGACTTGTATGGTAACCATGTTAGGACGTGGTTGACCACATTTAGCTCAAGTAACCTTTCTGTGTATCTGCCGAGCAAACCAAGGTGAGTTCACACTCTATCCAAGGCATGGGATTCCCAAGGGTTGGGAATGGGTTAAAGAACTGAACGGTAACTACGAACTTGCGTATTCCCCATACAACAGGATACGTACGACTATAAGACCATCAACTCTATCACTTTAAGTCCCTCATTTATCGACTTAATCGTCGAGGCCTATGGCGAGCGGGTCATTAGTTAATAGCGCTATTAGGTTTAACAAACCTCACACCGTGCCAGTCGGACGGGCGTGTACTAATGGACTATGGGCAAAGGGTCAATGCTGATAGACATTGACTTAGGGCACCTCTTACATTTTCGTAGCAGTCGATACGCGTGGTCTAGTAACACATGGGAAGCCCCCACCAATCTTCGCAAACATGTCTGGGAGACCGCGATACTAATTAACACGATACATGGTTTACAAAACGAACATATGATTTACTAAACGAATGCTACAACCAAACAACCAACTGTGAACTCGCTCAACTTTGTTGTTGATTCGTTGCTACATGCCTTGCAGGTCGTTAGGTACTCATGGAGCTTGCACAGGGAGGCGCAGTCGTTGTGGGACATGGCAGTGTGTGCCATGCTAAAAACATTATTTTATTTCGTACTTAATACTTACATTAGGTTTTACAATTATGCTTCCGCTAAACACTTAACTATGCTTTGGTTTTTGAACACCTTTCATATTGTGTGGTTGAATTTTACTTATTACTCGTTATGTTCAATATGATTGGTGGCTTGATCCTGGTCATGTCACGCCTCCAAGCAGTGATACTCCGCGTGTGGATTTTGGGGGTGTGACAGATTGGTATCAGAGCCATTGGTTATAGTGAACTTGGTTTTAATAAGGGAAAAGTTTTTGTTAAAACCAGACTATAACCTGTACAGTGCTCAACGATCCACAACGACGCTTCGCTCCACGTGGAAGACTCGACATTCTAGGTGATATGATCTATGTTTACATTGCCTACTTGCTAGATTACATAGAACTTTGCTCATGGTATGCTTAGATAAGCGTAACAACTGTTGATTGAAACACATGTGTGCTTACTCTCCTCTGTCATCGCACTTTTGCGAACCTTTCTCACTCATGTTGCCCTTGATATGAAGATCATGGCTAGACGCGTTAACATGACTCAAGCCCAGTTGACGGCTCTGATTAACCAACAAGTTGCTGCGGCACTTGCAGCCGCCCAAGCAGGAGGTATATCCCGCAGTCGCAACCCACTCTAGGATCTTTAGATCCTACACTCCTAAGCCAACTCTTGTGTTTAACCTTATCCTATTCTCGTTTATACAACAGGCCAGCATGCTCAGCCGCCTGCGTGCACGTTCAAAACCTTCATGGACTGTCGTCCTAGTACTTTCAGTGGCACTGAAGGGGCAGTTGGACTCCTCCACTGGTTCGAGAAGCTCGAGTCAGTCTTCGAAATGTGTGAATGCCCTGAAGCTCGCAGGGTGAAGTACGCCACTGGTACTCTCGAGGGCATTGCGCTGACTTGGTGGAATACACAAGTTCAGATGTTAGGGCTGGCAGCCGCTAACGCCACCCCCTGGAATGATTTTAAGGAACTGATCAAGCGGGAATACTGTAGTAGTGATGACATCCATAAGTTGGAAGTGGAGTTCTTTAACCTGAAGATGACAGGATCAGAGATAGAGGCGTATACGAAAAGGTCAAATGAGCTGGCCATCTTGTTTCCAACTATGGTGGATCCTCCCATCAAACGTATCGAGCTGTTCCTCAAAGGCTTAGTACCAGAGATTCAAAGCCATGTGACTGCTGCTAACCTCGCTACTATCCAGGATGTTACTCGTCTTGCTCATTGTCTCACAGACCAGGCAGTGGAACAGAACAGGTTGCCTAAGCGTATAGGTGCTACTGCTACTACTACATCTGCTACTCCCACTGATAACAAGCGAAAATGGGATGGAACCTCCAGCAAAGGTTCGACTTCAATTCAGTCCCAGGCACAGCAACGAAAGATTGATGACTATCAGAGCCCTGGTCAGCAATCTTCTGGTAGTCAAGGGCAGGGTGGATACCGAGGAAACCTTCCAAAGTGCAACAGATGCAATATACACCACAGTGGTTAGTGCAACAAGGGTCGTTGCCAGAGGTGTCTCAAGATGGGTCATGAAGCTAAGGATTGTAGGAGCTCACGACCTGCGAATCAGAACCAACAACAACAACCACCAGCTCCACAAGACCGGCAGCAGCAACAGCGAGGCAACAAGGGATGCTTTCAGTGTGGAGCTGAAGGCCACTTCAAGAGATATTGTCCCCAGCTGAACCAGAATCAGAACAACAACAATAATAACAATCAGGGGAATGGAAACAACGGGGATAACAATGGCAATGGTGCCAGGGGTCGTGTATTCGTGATTGGCCAGGGAGAAGCAAGGAACGATCCCAATGTCGTGACGGGTAAGTTCCTACTAGACGACTTTTATGTTACTGTTTTATTTGATTCGGGTGCTGATACTAGCTACGTGTCCTTAAAAGTTAGCCAAATGCTTAAGCGTACCCCAACATTTTTGAACACCAAGCACACTGTAGAGCTAGCTAATGGTAAGAGTTTAGAGGCCACACACGTAGTCAAGGGTTGTAATCTTGTTCTTGCTAATCAGACCTTCTCTATCGACCTCATTCCTATCGTTTTGGGTAGTTTCGACGTTGTCATTGGGATGGACTGGTTATCCCAACACCAAGCAGAGATTCTTTGCAACGAGAAGATTGTTCGTATTCCTCGTTCAGGTGATGAACCTCTCATGATTCGTGGCGACAAGAGTGGTGCTGTTGTGAGCATCATCTCTTTCCTTAAGGCCCAGAAGTGTTTGCGAACGGGTCACACTGCTATTTTGGCTTTCGTTACTGAAACTCAAAGAAAGAGAAGAAGATAGAAGATTTTCCTATCATACGTGACTTTCCTGAGGTATTCCCTGAGGAACTACCTGGTCTTCCGCCTCATCGCCAGGTCAAATTTCAAATCGAGCTAGCCCCTGGACCAGCACCCATAGCTCGAGCACCTTATCGATTAGCTCCATCAGAATTGGAAGAACTGTCCACACAACTACAAGAGCTTTTGAATAAGGGTTTTATTCGTCCTAGCTCTTCGCCCTGGGGAGCTCCAGTGCTATTTGTGAAGAAGAAAGACGGTACCTTCAGAATGTGCATCGACTACCGTGAACTCAACAAGGTGACCGTGAATAATCGCTATCCTCTTCCATGCATTGACGACTTGTTCGACCAGCTGCAAGGGTCGAGCTACTATTCGAAGATTGATCTGAGGTCAGGCTACCATTAGCTGAGAGTCCGGGACGAGGACATCTCTAAGACAGCGTTCAGGACTCGTTATGGGCATTACGAGTTCCTAGTTATGCCTTTCGGACTGACAAATGCACCTGCGGTTTTCATGGACCTTATGAACAGAGTGTGCAAACCGTACCTGGATAAGTTCGTTATAGTTTTCATCGACGACATTTTGATCTACTCCAAGAGTCAGGAGGAACACGAGCAGCATCTACGACTCATTTTGGAACTCCTTCGAGCAGAACAACTGTACGCCAAGTTTTCAAAATGCGACTTTTGGCTTCGTGAAGTCCACTTTCTAGGCCACGTGGTAAACAAGGATGGGATCCATGTTGATCCATCCAAGGTAGATTCGATCAAGAACTGGCCTGCACCCCGTACACCAACAGAAATTCGCCAATTCTTGGGTTTGGCGGGCTATTACAGAAGGTTTATCAAGGATTTCTCCAAGATTGCGCAACCTCTCACCTCATTAACCCAAAAAGGTGTCACCTATCGTTGGGGTGATGCACAGGAAACTGCGTTTCAACACTTAAAGGATAGACTTTGTAGCGCCCCAATCCTCTCATTGCCTGAAGGCACAGACGATTTTGTGGTTTATTACGACGCACCCATTCAGGGACTTGGATGTGTGCTGATGCAACGTGACAAGGTTGTTGCTTATGCGTCATGCCAACTTAAGATTCACGAAAGGAACTACACTACACATGATTTGGAGCTGGGAGCTGTTGTTTTCGTACTCAAGATATGGAGACATTACCTGTACGGTACCAGGTGCACCATTTACACCGATTACAGGAGTCTCGAGCATATCTTCAAACAAAAGGAGTTGAACATGCGTCAATGTCGATGGGTCAAGCTATTGAATGATTACGAATGCGCGATCAAGTACCATCCAGGCAAAGCCAATGTTGTGGCTGACACCCTCAGTCGAAAGGACACTACGCCTAAGCGCGTACGTGCTTTACAACTCACTATTCAGTCTAGTCTTCCTACACAGATACGAGATGCTCAGGTAGAAGCATTGAAACCAGACAACGTCAGGGCTGAAGCCCTACGCGGCTCAAGGCAATGGTTAGAACAAAAGGAAGATGGTGCATACTATGTAACAGGACGCATATGGGTCCCACTCTATGGCAACCTACGAGAGCTTGTGATGGATGAAGCACACAAGTCTCGCTACTCAGTACATCCTGGTTCAGATAAGATGTATCACGACTTGAAAACTACGTATTGGTGGCCTTGCATGAAAGCTTACATAGCAACTTACGTTAGCAAATGTTTGACTTGTGCGAGAGTCAAGACCGAATACCAGAAACCATCAGGCATGCTCCAACAACCAGAGATTCCACAATGGAAATGGGAGCAAATTTCCATGGATTTTGTTACTGGCCTGCCTAGATCTCAACGTGGGAATGATACTATATGGGTGATCGTAGATCGACTCACAAAGTCTGCACACTTTCTGGCTATCAAAGAAACTGACAAGTTCTCTACTTTAGCAGACGTCTACTTGAAGGAAGTGGTTTCGAGGCACGGGGTGCCCACCTCCATTATATCTGATCGTGATGCACGTTTTACTTCAGAACTGTGGCAAGCAATGCACAAATCTTTTGGCTCTCGTTTAGACATGAGCACCGCTTATCATCCACAGACGGATGGGCAGTCTGAACGCACCATCCAAACCCTTGAAGACATGCTGCGGGCATGTGTAATCAATTTTGGCAACGGCTGGGAAAAACATCTCCCTCTAGTTGAGTTCTCGTATAACAACAGTTACCACACCAGCATTCAAGCCGCTCCATTTGAGGCATTGTACGGGCGTAAATGCCGATCACCTCTTTGTTGGGCAGATGTGGGTGACAGTCAGATCACTGGTCCAGAACTTGTGGTAGACACAACAGAAAGGATTGCTCAAATACGACAACGAATGGCGGCAGCTCGTGACCGTCAGAAAAGCTACACTGATAAGGGCAGGAAACCACTCGAGTTCCAGATTGGGGATCGAGTGCTACTTAAAGTCTCACCCTGGAAGGGTGTTGTTTGTTTTGGCAAACGAGGCAAACTTAACCCACGATATGTTGGACCATTTGAAATCATAGAGGAAATAGGCAAAGTGGCCTACAAACTGAACCTACCAGCAGAACTCAGTGCAGTTCACAACGTTTTTCACGTGTCGAATCTGAAGAAGTGCCTGTCAGATGAGACCCTCATAGTTCCTTTGAAGGAACTCACTATCGACGATCAGTTGCGATTCGTCGAGGAACCAGTAGAGATTACTGACCGAGATGTGAAGATTCTCAAGCGTACTAGAATTCCTCTTGTTCGAGTTCGTTGGAACTCCCGTCGTGGCCCAGAGTTAACCTGGGAACGCGAAGATCAAATGAAACAAAAGTATCCCCAATTGTTCGCAAACAGTACAACCACTACTGAGGCTGAAGCTACTGCGGAATTTCGGGACGAAATTCCAGATCAACGGGGGGAGGATGTGACACCCCAGGAAAACCATGCAACTTAACTAGCTTCCTCAGTGAGTACGTACCAAATTTCGGGACGAAATTTCTTTCAACTTGGGGATAATGTGACAACTCGTATTTCAGAACCTATCTTTGTGCTTAATGTAACGTATGTGAACTTTGTGTGATTATCTGATACGTTGACTAATGAATGTTTGTGAGATTTTATGTTTGTATTATGTGGATCTATGTATGTATATATATATATATGACTCGGATCGTACAACACAACCCGATCGCACAAGCCCATGTTGGGCCGAACATCTCATCCTTGTCACACTTTCCACTCGGTCCACTATGATTGAACCCGAAACCAAATGGGTAGCCCAAGAAGGGGTTGGCCCACTCCCTTGTGTCGCATATACTATGAGGAAAGTTTATACTCCTCATTTGTTGCAAATCTCACAACACAAACCAAACCCTAAGCTCCTCTCCTCTCCTCTTGAAGCCGACGGCAAACATCCCCATTTCTCGAAGCTTTATTACTTGGATCGATCCTATCCTTCTCTCAACCGGTTAGTGTTTGTAATTATCGATTGTATGTTAGATGATATTATGATTTATATGTATTACATGATGATTTAATGATATCTTGTGATTGAATGTGATATAAACTGTTAATGGTTGAGGTTCATATAATCGGCTCACATGTGTATGATTAGATCAAGATGTGTATTAGTAATCGGATGATGTTATAGAGGGTTAGAATTGAATATAAGTAAGTTGGCTGTGATGTGTTTGAATTCAGATGATATGTGATGATCCTAGAGTTAGATCCGATTGAATGTTATGATAGGTTGTGTTCATGATTCGGATGTTTATTTAGGGTTCATATGAATTTGATGATAAAACCTTTGTTTGATCGATTATGGTTTGATTAGAAACTGTTGATTGATTGTATGCAAATATGGAAACTGTTAAAGTGGTCAAACGAATTGATTGAATTATGTAACTGACTGCAAGATTTTAGGAATAATTAAACTAATCGCATAAGGTCCCTCTCGGTCGCACAAGATCAGGTCGCACAAGACCTGATCTGATCGCACAAGTGCCAGACGCACAAGGTGCATCGCACAAGCCGGGTGCAATCACATAAAGCACCAGGTACTGAATTCTTATGCATGATCGCACAAGACTTGTGGATCGCATAAGACAGTGCTAATCGCACAAGGCTTGGGCCACACACAGACTGTTACACGGTTGGGCCTCAAAGCCCAATCCCAACCGCACAAGTACTGGTCAATCGCACAAGCCATCCGGATCGCACAAGTCTATCCGGATCGCACAAGACTCATGTTTGTTGTTTGGGCCGCTTACATGATGGACTACTTATGTTTTATTGGGCCGAGTATCTTTGGGCTTCTATGGGTGAATCGCACAAGGCTGTTAGACTTGTGCGAGCCCAATCTTTTGAATCGCACAAGTATAAATATGTTATGTACTTGACTGTTTATGTGTTGCCATGATCAATACGTGTTCGTAATATGATAACTTATGTGTAACCATACGTACTTTACTTGAACCTAGACCTGACTTGTATGGTAACCATGTTAGAACGTGGTTGACCACATTTAGCTCAAGTAACCTTTCTGTGTATCTGCCGAGCAAACCAAGGTGAGTTCACACTCTATCCAAGGCATGGGATTCCCAAGTGTTGGGAATGGGTTAAAGAACTGACGGCTCTGATTAACCAACAAGTTGCTGCGGCACTTGCAGCTGCCCAAGCAGGAGGTATATCCTGCAGTCGCAACCCACTCTAGGATCTTTAGATCCTACACTCCTAAGCCAACTCTTGTGTTTAACCTTGTCCTATTCTCGTTTATACAACAGGCCAGCATGCTCAGCCGCCTGCGTGCATGTTCAAAACCTTCATGGACTGTCGTCCTAGTACTTTCAGTGGCACTGAAGAGGCAGTTGGACTCCTCCACTGGTTCGAGAAGCTCGAGTCAGTCTTCGAAATGTGTGAATGCCCTGAAGCTCGCAGGGTGAAGTACGCCACTGGTACTCTCGAGGGCATTGCGCTGACTTGGTGGAATGCACAAGTTCAGATGTTAGGGCTGGCAGCCGCTAACGCCACCCCCTGGAATGATTTTAAGGAACTGATCAAGCGGGAATACTGTAGTCGTGATGACATCCACAAGTAGGAAGTGGAGTTCTTTAACCTGAAGATGACAGGATCAGAGATAGAGGCGTATACGAAAAGGTCAAATGAGCTGGCCATCTTGTGTCCAACTATGGTGGATCCTCCCATCAAACGTATCGAGCTGTTCCTCAAAGGCTTAGTACCAGAGATTCAAAGCCATGTGACTACTGCTAACCTCGCTACTATCCAGGATGTTACTCGTCTTGCTCATCGTCTCATAGACCAGGCAGTGGAACACGACCCGAAAACCCGACACGAACCTAACACGAAATTCGCGAGTTTAGGTTTAGTCTAAACGGGTTTTACGGGTCAGGTTCGGGTCAACCTGGTCGGGTTGGCGGGTTGATCCGTTTAACACATTTATACTATATTATAATTTTTTACAATATATTTTGTGTCATAAATTAAATGTGGTGTGTATTTTATGCCATGATTATAACTTAAAAAGAGAAACTAACATAGATTTTATAATTTAAATATGATGATGATATTATACACATTTGTGTTTTTTAAGTAAATTTTAATTTTAATATATTAATTCAGAAAAAATTAAAAAATTCGGGTTGAACGGGTCGTGTACGGGTTCATATGTATGATACAATTTATCGGGTTCGCGTCGGGTTCGGGTTCGTGTAAAATTTTCGGGTTCAGGTCGGGTTGAATCTGCCAACCTGCGAACACGACCCGTTTAACACCCCTAGGTGTGATTCAATACCTTATGCACTGGTACTAAGCTGATGATGCCTCTTTTTTGAAAGGGTTGGAAGTTTTCCGTCTAGGGTTTTGGGGATGGATGATGTTGTTAAGCATGAGGAAGAAATCAGGGTTTGATCAAATACTAATAGTCCTCAAACTTTCACCAAAATTAGGGCTCAATTTGGAAACGAATTGATCACATATTACTCAAAGTAGACCATTTAAATTCACGGTTTGAACTATATATACAAACAACGATCAATTAACAGTTTCATATGAAATTAAAAACAAACACTCACCGGAGAAACATTCCGATCAAAACTTCCGGCAACAGCAAACAGCTTCAAAGGAAATATTGAATATTTGATACATCTTGTTCTAGACATATATCGAAGTTGGCATATATCCCCTTTTAATTTAAACATGTCTGAATCTGTGTTCATTCCTATCAAATTCAAAAAATAAAACAATGAAACTCATTAGTAAAATTATTGTAAACCAAACTTACAAAAGAATGGAGAGAGAGTAGAGGGAGAGATTGAAATGGGTTTTTGAAATTATGATCGGGTTTGGATTTGGGTTTGAATTTATATTTGAGAGAGAAAAGAATTAAGGCTCTGATGACATTAAATGCAAATTACATATCCCTATAAGTTTTTAAATTTCAAATTACCCTCCCATTTTAATGAAATATCAGTGGTTTGAGACTCTTGAATGAACATCAGTGGTTTCATAATTGAATGTGGGCCAGACCTTTGAAATTTGAAAGTGGGGCAGTGGTTTGATGCCATAAGTGGGGCAGATCTTTGAATTATGATGTTACTATGCTCCCTCTTTGGCTGCCACCTCATCATTGATGACATAAGAAAAACATTGTTGGACAGCCTCTATGGCTGCCACATAAGCTTTTCTTATGTCATTGGGATTTCTTCTTTTATAGAAAGTATAGATAGATAGATATAAAAGATTTTATTATGGTGATAATATAATTATGGAGCAAATTAATACCAATCAAGTTAGTATTTTACTGAAATTTTATTTTAAAGCATAAATGTTATATTATGTGAAACTCATTTTTATTGAATATTCAGTTATTATATTTTTGAAAATTTGAATTTGAAATCTGTGTATTAATGGTAGATATCTAAATCAATTTCAATTATTTTTTAATTTGTAATTATCATTTATTAACTTCCTAAAAGATTTTATTATTACGGCAATATAATTATGGAGCAAATTAAAATCAACTAAGTTATTATTTTACTAACTTTTATTTTTGAAGCATGCATGTTATATATTATATGAAACTCATTTTTATTAAACATTCAATTATGTGTATTTTTGATATTTAAAATGTGTTTATTTATGGCAGATTTCTAAATCAATTTAATCATTATTTAATTTGTATTTATCATTTACTAACATCGTGAATTAGCAACTTTAAGACCAATTAAGTTATTATTTTACTAACTTTTAATTTTAAAGCATATATTTTATATTATATAAAACTCATTTCTATTGAATATTCAGTTTGTAACATTCGGCACCTCGCCCTCCTGAGCACGCTTAACTGTGGAGTTTTCATGTGCTCTACAGCCAACTAAGCCCAAAACGCGTTGATTAAAAAGAGGCATTGGATTACTTATGAACCAGAGATCTTTCCTGACCACGACCGATGCGGGATTTGCCTAGGGTGTTACAATGGTCCATGCTAATCTTTCGGTAGTCGGTATCGGTATCATTACAATCACCCCCCCTAGGGACTCATCATCATCGATGAGGTTTGCCCTACCATCCCAAACAACTTAGGAGTGGCTCCAATACCATTTGTAATATTCGGCCCCTCGTCCCAATATTGTCTGCTTTGCCCCTGATGAGTTGCCCATCCAAGAGCTCACAACTTTGTTTTTGGTCGCCTCGGTGGAGACTTCCTAGGAGGTCACCCATCCTAATACTACTCCCATCTGAGCACGCTTAAGTGTGGAGTTTTCATGTGCTCCACAGCCAACTAAGCCCAAACCGCGTCGGTGATTAAAGAGACATTGGATTACTTATGAACCAGGGATTTCTCCTGGCCACGACCGATGTGGGATTTGTCTTAGGGTGTTACAATGGTCCATGTTAATCTTTCGGTAGTCAGTATCAGTATCATAGTGGCGAGATGGAGGAGCTGTCAGACGGTGGCATGATAGAGTTGTGGTGGTGGTGTGGCGGTGTTTTGCTGGCATTTGTAGAGAAAGAGTGCGATTGATTGAGAGAGGCTGATATGCACCGAAATTTTTCATTTTTCTGACGATGATATTTATATGATGGCGGTATTGTATCTGTGGTTTAACATACAAGTATACAACACATGGTTTTAGCCTTGATTTTGTAGGGGTCTTAAGTATTGTTGTTATATTTAATTTTGAAAGAACTAGAATTGTTGTACCTACACGTCCTACACCGCATCATATAAGAAGAAAAAAAGGAAATGTACCACTAACCGGTCTATATAAGAAGAGTAACTAAAATATTTTTTTACTTATTGCATACGTGTGTTTTAACGTTTTTAAGTTGGCTTAGTTACTTTTTCCAATATTTTACGTTTTGTTTATTTTTTTTGCAAGTTAATAAGCCGTAATGCCCATGCATAGCTCAATGCTTTTACATCTACTTTTTGTTTGGTTTAACAAACCCGCCGTAAAGCGTAAGTCCTAAATTCTAGTTATAATTATTCTACAAAATTGTAGAGTAATTATAATTACCCTATAATAATTACTCTACTCTTGTAAAATCATGATTTTTGTTTACATTTTGCACTATACAAAATTATAAATATATTATAATTACCCTACAATAATTACTTTACTACTGTAAAATCATGATTTTTTTTTCACATTTTGTAATTAAACATTATTCTTAAGTATAAGGGAAAAAAATAAAAAAAAAAATTCTCTCCTTCACTTATTATGTGAAGGGTATTTCACTATTTTGTATGTTAAAGTCCGTTTGCACTTGATTTTTACACTTTAAATATAACTAGGATTAAGACCCGCCCGCGTTGCGGCGCGTGTACATCGTAAACATTGAATGAATTGGTCCAAACGTTATATGATGCATTAACCATATGAAAACACACATTTTTTTTGAACGGCAAATTTGGATCACTGACGGACCACTGGAGTATCATCGTGCCACCAGCGGAACCACCCGATCATATCCATCTCCACTAGACATAATGCCTATACACCAATTCAGGAGGAAACCCAATAAATATGGGAAAACCCCCTTGTAGGAATCGAACCCAAGACCTATTAGTCCACAGTCTTATCCCACCTCCAAGATACCACTAGACTATAAAGCCATGGGTGAAAAAAAGCATTGTGATCGGAAGGGATACATAGAAAACGTAACGGGTATGAAGGAAAATCTGCACATGTAATCGGAAGGGATTAATTAGAGTTTTCAAAAAAAAAAAAGGAGAAAAGAAACCATAATTTGACTCCACTCGATTCGAAACAAACTTTACGAAACATATATAAAATAAACACAAAAATGTTATATTTGATCTGAATCATTTCACAAAAAAGTTTACGTCGAAACGTAGAACAACTTTAATTTATACCAAAACGTACATAAAAATATGCACGTAAAAATGGTTTCTTTAAACGAAAACGTATTGTATTTGATCTGACTCGTCTATAAAAAAAGTTTACGTCAGAATGTAGAACAAACCATATTTATACCTACCCGTACATAAAATATGCATGTAAAAATAGTTTTTAATTAAATGAAGTATAGGGGTAAACCGAAACAAAATATTAGTAAAAAATTTAATAGGTTTAAAACGTTCGTAAAACAGTGCCAAGTAGCACCAATGCCACAACGGCATTGACTCTCAACGTCGTAAAAATAAAATAGATAAAATGGGAAAAATTACACCGAATGAAAAGCAGATTTAAAATCGTTGAACCACGCACACACGTTACAGTGTGTTAATGCGAAGAAATTAACCAGAAACGGAAAACGTAGAAAATAATAACTTAGTCGATCTAGGACCCGCCTGTTGCGGCGAACTTGTCAAAAAGGAAAAAAAATGGACACGTTGCGACTGGTCTGTCAAATATGAAAAAATAGAGCAAAAAACGTTGAACCTCACATGCACGCTACGACGTGTTAACTTGCAAAATTTAGAACGAAACGTAAAACTTGCGAAAGATAAAAAAGTTTGGGTGACCAAAGTTGTAAATAATAAAGTGTTGTGTTAAATTATAAAAGATGGAAAAGTTTGGGTTAAAGGTAAAAAAATTAAAAGGGGTTAAAATACAAAATATAAAAATGTGTGGGTTAAAAGTGAAAAATCAAAGTTTTTTTTGAAAAACTCCCTAAGCCCATGGTACAACCAACATATGCACAAAGTTGTTGCTTATTTATATATGGAATAATTTTTTGATAAAATTTATATAGAAAAAAATAAATGGTAACACAGTCCCCTCAAACTTACTTTTATTAAGATGTAATGTAATAATATAATATTGTCCATGGCCTTATAGCCTAGTGACATCTTAGTTGTGAGATAAGATTTTGGGACTAAGAGGTCTTGAGTTCGATTCTCATAAGGGGGGTTTTCCCATATTTATTGGGTTTCCTCCTGAATTTGTGTATATGCATTATGCCTAGTGGAGATGGATATGATCGGGTGGTTCCGCTGATGGCACGATGATACTCCAGTGGTCCGTCAGTTTTACAAATTTATCGTTTAAATATATATATATATATATATAAAATATTGAATATCATAGTCAAATAATTAAATGTTTTTAAATCGCCGTTTATATTAGAATTATCGAAGGTTAATATTATTTGAAATTCCCACGTTAGCTACTTGACATTAAAGTATCCGAACCTAATCAATATTTGTCTTTTTGTAATATTTGAATTCAGAAATATTTTATGATAGGGTCCAGACGTCCAAATAACTCATCTTGTATTTCTTCTAGGCTAGAGTGCTAGACGCCCACATCATTGTTCACCTCCAGCCCAAATAATTACTAAAAGCCACTTAATACCTTGAGCCCAAGTTAAATTATTGGATCCCACTATTCTTGAGTAAATTAACTTATACCGTTAATGTTCTTCTTTAGACCCTGCGACATTTAAAAGGAAAATAATTAATATCACCAGAGCCGTCTCCAAAAATTGTTAAAATAATTTAGGCCCCGGACAAATAAAAAACTGGGTCCAAAATTGTGATAAGGGGTAATGAATTAAAAAAATAAGACCTTTGGGGTGAAGCCAAGCTTTGAACTTGAGACCTCTATATGTAATCTTGAGATGGTTTTTTCCACTCCATCACCAACATTTTTATCAAAAAAAATGAATGTATGCTAAATATATAATTTAGAGTAAACTGCCATTTTGGTTCCTGAGATTTGGTCACTTTTGGCACTTTAGTCCAAAACTCAAACCTTTTGAATCTGAGTCCCTGTGGTTTCAGTTTTATTGCCATTTTGGTCCAAAAGTAAAGTTAGCTCAGATTTCTCAAATAAAATCTTGGTTTTTTTTTGTCCTATTCCTCAAATTAATGAAGGTCAAAATGGTCATTATAAGTTTTATTATAAAAAATTATTGATTAAAATAATTAAATTAAATGACCTCAGGCAAGTATCATCATCTCCCTCAAATGCAATCCCTAATTCACTCTTACGAACATCTACTTCTCCAACGATCAATGGAGAATTACGAGGAATTTTGTTGCGACTTTTTCAAAAGGCAGAAGGTGTACAAACTACCCCTAGCAACAAAATTCTAACCATCAAGAACAGAGAAAACTTCTAACCATCATTGATTTTTCAAAAATTAAAATCAAAATCTGAAACTTTTTCCTAATAAACCAAATGGGTTTCGAAGTGGATGTCAATGGCGGAAAGCAACAGCAACGACGACATCAAATGAGACCCACGGTGATTCCAATGGTCAAAATAAGTGATGACGGTATTGAGGAGCAGACACATCGCCACAGATCTGATGCCATAGAAAATTTCCCATTATTGAGGTAAATATCGACAACCTAATAATTCGATTTCCGGCCGGTGGCAGTGGTTGGTTTTGTTCAAACTCGTTGTGGGTTTTAGAATTGGGGGTTTGGGTGTTGATGAGTTTTAGCGACAATGTTGATGTGGGTGGTGACGATGGGAGCAGGTGGTGGTTGGTGTGTTGCGAAGATGGTGGTCACTGGAGTGGGGTGGGGTGGTGTCACACCCCGATATTTTCACATAACCCGGTGGGCCCGGTGGGGAGTATCGTGACGTAGTTGATATCATCATAGACAATTAAACACAGATATAGCACAGCGGAAGGCTTGGAATGAAATTGCTATTACAAACCAAATGTTCAAAGTTCAAAATAATAATTATATAGACGGTTGTATAAAGGATCCACAAGCGGATCTAATAAAAGTACAAAATGATGTTTAACAGACTTTTGGGCATCCTAAGGATTTACAAGATCCTCTATTGATACCAAGCAGCTCCCGACCTATTGCGACCTATTGCGTTTAGTACCTGTCACTTAGTCTTTTGAAAATACGTCAGTTTACACTGGTAAATACAATTAATTGACACATTTGAAAATATTTCAAAAAATTGATTTAGGTGCACAAGGCACGAAATATCTTTTATAACTTGGGACAATTAAGAATTTTAATCTTGTACACAGTTTTACATGTTTGTCAATACATATGGGGCCCAATATATAGAAACCGAGACATGATTAAACGACACACCACTTTTATAAACCCACAAAGGAGTTATCCCCAACCTTGTGGGTAAAATATATATTTTAACATTTGCATTTGCATTTGTCAGGTGTATGCCTACACCCCGTGCATAGGTCGTGGCCACTTGCAATTAAATGAGCCGAGGATATCCAGGACACGGTCGTGTTAATCCCCAATGTTTAAGTTATCAAACAAAACAGGTTAAAACGGGTTATGCAGATTTGATAGCCACAATCCAGCTAAGTGATCCCATAACCGACCAAGCGATAATAATTTACCGTATCCCAAGCCCGTATAAGGGAAAATAAGTTAAAAGTATTTACCTGAGTTATAACTTGATTAAATGCAAGAATTAACAACTCAGTCGTATAATTCACTTAGACTCGTGTAGGTAGCTTTTACCGGGGGCTCTAGTCTAGAATGACGGTAATATTAACCAATTAGAATGCTAACGGGTCCTATTTAAGTTATAGACTTAGACCGGCTAGCTTAAAAAACGAATTATGGTACTATACGCTTGATTAAGCGATGACCGGAATGGAATGTAATTTTGACCCAACAAGTATAAAGACTTGTATAATGTGGGTAAACTAAATACATTATGGAATTTGAAGTTTAAATGATAAGGTTAAACCCATTTCAGTTAATTTATGCAAACTAGTCACATAAGTCGAACCGAACGCGTATAAGCATTAACGGGTAACCGAATGAGTCGTATACAAGTTCCAAATGTTATCTATACTACTATATTAAAGAAACTGGGTTTTCTACCCTTTTGGTCATTTTACACACGTATAAATTTTATAGCATTACGTACAAGAGAGTACAAGCTGTTTTAGAGGGGGTAAATTTGTGCATTGTCCAAAAATTTAAGACACTTTAGGGTAATTTAGACATTTGACCAGCCTCCCTCTTTAAAGCAAAACCCTATCCTATTGAATGCTGCGTCCGATCGTTTCCATCTGGCCCTTGATTACTGTTAAGTACGTTGATGTGCGTAAAGTGTGATATGGATTTAAGTATATTTTAAGCCCTTTTTACACGTTAGTCAAGTTTTAAATTTATAAAACACGATATTTTACTAACACCAAACACACATATGGGCCCAAGGACACAAGAGCTTTTAGTACCGGTTTATCCTCAACGTCTAATCAAATAAAAAATTTTAGAAAAAGGGTTTTTAAACTAGAAAAATAAAAACTAACTAAAATGCTAAAAAATAAAAATAAAAACAGATAGACAAGATGAATCACTTGGCTCCGACCCGTGTTTAGTGTAACCTTTGATTATTTTCGCACTTTTGTACTTTTTAAGAGATTATCTTAGTTATTGTAGTAGGCCCCTCTTTTGAAGGTGACGTTACCCTCAACCCAGTAGTTTGAGTCAGCAAGGATACAATCCTAAAGGGTCGGATTATTGAAAGATAATTAATTAAGTTATTAATGCATATTATGGTAGGCCCCTCTTTAAAGGTGACGTTACCCTCGGCTAAGTAGTCTGAGTCAGCAGGGATACAGTCCTAAGTAGCCGGGTTAAAGTATTAATAGTAGCTTACATATGAGGGGATAAAAGAGTTTGGACCCCCGCCATCCAATACCGGTGGGTATTGAAGGAGGCCCTACTAAATTTGACCCAGGTCCTTGCAGGATCTATACACTGAACAAGGCAAGACTCTTACCAAACCGTTCCCTTAACCCCCGACCAGGTAGCCAACATACCTCCATATAGACCGTGGAGATATGAATGGTGAAAATCTTTTATTTTATATAGACAGTAAAATAATGCCAAGACACCACGGATAAACGATAAGGAAGAATCACCTTCAACATAAGAAACTAGTTATTAAAGTCATTAATACATAACCAAGTAAAAAGTACGAAAAGATTAAAAATAAAAAGTATTACACTAGACACTTGTCTTCACCAAGTGATGTAAGAGACTTAGGAAAACATGGTCTTTGATTGTCAAGAACTCTTACGATCAATCTTGGATCTCGAGACGACTCACACACTCTATGATGGACAATGGATGATGGTGTTATGGTGGTGGTGGGTGGTGGGTGAAGTGTGAGAGAGGTGGTGTGCCAAGGGATGGTTTGCAAATGAGTCAAGCACCCCTATTTATAGCCTGAACAGTAGCTCGGGCACGGCCCCGTGTCCATCCTCTTCTCTGTCTTCATTAATTGCAGTTTGTCTGCATTAGTTGACCACTCCCCCGTGTCCGCTGGGCACGCCCCCGTGTGCAGAAGCATATCTGTACTATCAAGATTTGCCTGGATTCTGCGAATCTTATAGTTGACCACGACCCCGTGTCCGCTGAGCACGACCCCGTGGTGGGCGATAAAAGTTTCTATAGCTTTGTCTTTTATGCTGGCACTTGGGCACGCCCCCGTGTTCACTGAGCACAGGGCGTGTTCAGCCTTCTGTTCTCTTGTTTTGCTTGGGAAGATGCTGTCGGGGAGGTCGGGCATGCCACGTTTGTTCCTTTTCTTGTATTTATGTTAGATTTAGCTGACTTTTTGCTTTTTTTTTGTTAATTTGAGCTCATTTAATCCTGAAAATATAAAAGGAAGACAAAAACACACTTTTTTCAACATTAGTACTAAAAAAGGGTTAGTTTTATGCCACAATTGATGTAATTATATGTTGCATTTTGTGCACATCATACGTACACAATGGAAAGAGATGCTTTATATGTGGTTCCACACAGAAACGATGGAATCGATTGGCTTTGAGTGATGCCAGGTGGTGATCTCTGCATCTCAACACAGGTAACCCTAATTTCATTCATTATGTGTTCAGTTGTGCACTCAATGATTTGTAAAAAATTGTGTGATGATTGTGTTATTGGTGGTTTTATGTAGGTTGTATTGCCTCCTGATGTCATATCAAACCTTTGTTTCAAGCATTCCAAAAACATTTGGGATTCAGCTTCACCTAGGTGCGATGGTTCTTCAATCTCTGTTCGGTAGTTATAAATTGGTTTGCTAGAAGGATTTAGGGCTATATGATAAAGGGCATTGGAGGTGTGTTGTGTAAGCTTTACGTACGATCTTGTGCAATAATTAATTTTCCTAATTAAGATTGTGTTGGTTGACTTGTTGATTAACGTTTTTTTTTTTTTCTGAAACGACATACTGATGGTCAAACCAATGATGATTATGATAAGAGTATAGTTTGTGTTCGTGTGGGGGGTAAAACTACTCTGTGCATCTGTTGTGTGCTATATGTTAACCTATTAGATCAATTTAAGATAGGTAAGTTTTTACATATGCAAAGAGTTGTAGGGCATGGGAGTAGGGATTGTTCAATGGTTTGCTAGACAACTTTAGAGGATGCACATATATTCATACCGTTATAATTAACTTTTATAACAGTGTAACATAGATTAGTTTTTTTATATTTGTGGGAGCCATGTGTGTGCCTTTCAAATTTTCAGTACTTAAATTGAATCTTACCAAATACTAGGGTGTGTATTTAAGTTTAGATATGTAAATATTATCAATCAGAGTAAATTGAGAATTCAGAAGATGTTTTTTCATCTTTTTTGTACATGCTCCTATCAAGGTATGATGTTTATGGCTTCTTTATCTTCTCATTAGACATGATTTGATCTATTTATGTGAATTTTTACTTGCTTAATTTGATCTTTTTAATAACAAAAGCTATATATTTGTTTCAGTGCACTTAATCCAAGGGGTGAACCGTTGATGTTCTAACAGACACTAATACGACCCGTATCACTTTTTTACGTCAAAACTTACACACCCTTAATTTATTTATTTTTCTGTTATACTAACCGTTTCTCGGATCCATTAATTAGTTTCCTAATAGTCCGTATCGATTTCTTGATATGCGACGATTTTCCATTAGCACTAATCTTTGAAGAAATGACGATTTCATTTCTGATCGCCACAGGTACCACAACTTGTCTGCTTTTCGAACCACAATTGGAAGGCGGTGTTCATTCCATTGCTTTTGCTTTCTCTAACCGCGATTTTGACTCCACTTTGTTGGTCTCAATGCTCAACCTTCGTATGCGAGGTGGGGTTCGTTCCATCGCTTTTGGTTTCTGTAACAGCGATTTCGGTTCCAGTTTGTTTATTATTCTTTGTGCACTTTGTGGTTCCTTCTGGTCCAACTGTTTTTTCAGACACTCAACTTGTTCTTTAAGGTCCATGATCTCCCTGCTTTCTTTGTTAAATCGCGCTGCACCAAGTTCAACCGTCGAAGTTCGCTGAGCAAACTTCAATGTGCTAACCGTTTCCCCAAAAGAATCGCTTTCGGGACTCACATGAGCAACCATCAAAATCTTTTCATTTCTCCATGCATGTTTCACATCGTTCGAATCAGCTTTTTGTTATAAGAATATAAGATCAAGCTTGTTTTGTTGAGAATTGTGATCATGTACTACCTAAAGAGTTCTCAAGGAGTAGTGTAAGCTTGCTGTTTCTGTAGGGAATGTAAGTTCTTGTTACATAAAGCCGTAATCACATCTCCTAAACAAGAAAGTGATTTGTTTGTACGTTGAGCTTTTTTCAGCCCTTCACCTGTAACTTCCGATTTAACAACCCTTTCGCTTCCCGCTAAATCCACCAAATGTAGACAACTGCGAATCGTCCCTCCGTTTATATCTTTCCCATGGACATGGAACTGTCAATATACCGCGAAGAAAAATACATCGTTAGGAACAAAAATGTTTTGTCATCTGAAATATTCAGCCGTTGTGATATAAAAAGGTCTCAAAAGAATTTTGAGTATCCATGTTTTAAAATCATTTATTACTAAAAAGTTTTTGTTTTGTCATACTTGAATTATATTTGAGTATCTACATTTTATACTCGTGTATATCTTTGGTATATTCATTCTAAATGCTTAAAAAATTAACTACTAACAAATTATGTTTAGTTGATCATTTAATTAGTATCTTTTGTTTACATATGCTAAGAGGACTTGACTCGATGAAAAAAATGTATTTCCTTGAACCAAGTGAGGACTTCGACTTGATGAAATTAATGTATTACCTTGAACCAAGTGGTGAGGAATGAGGAAACCCCGTTATGATATTTAGGTTTATTTTATCTTGTGTACAATTAGAGAGTGCGCATGTGAATGTTCTAAAAAATCTATTGTTTCGATGTGTAGAAAAAGTATATCGTACAATATGACTTAACGTACAATTGTTGGCCGTTGTGTGCAGAGGAAAACTTGAGCCGATCTTTTTGGTTACATCAACCGCGTGCAAAGGACGATACAATCTCAAGGTAATTAATTTGTCTCTGTCCGTATATTTGCCTTCTCTTTACAAATTTATCAGATAACTACTTTTTTTATCCTTGGTAGTTTTAATTAATAAATCGTGATATACGTATACACTTACATGACACTAACGTATTGTAGTTAATAAAACGATACATGTATTCGGTTATGTGGTTTATGCTTTAATAGTTGCTGATGGTTTTATGTTTGGAGGGTAAAAAGGTCTTGAAAGCCATAAAAAGCCTTTTTCTTACAGAGAAAACGATTTTAATACAGGTTTTCAATTTCTATCCAGGCGACCATGTGGACCTGCAAGCCGCAACACCCCTATGGTAGACATAAAGCTTGTTAGGATCTGAGTTTCAATTGATTGTGTTTTACGTTTGATAATAATGAAAATGAACAAGTAATTGCAGCGAAATGTAAATGGAAACAAACTTGCACACACAATCAAATAGGAGAAATGCTTTCAACACTGTAACACCCTTTCAAATTAATCAAGGTTTAATGTAAAGTTTACAAAAAAAAAATTATGTAATTAAGATTACATATACATCAGAAATACGGGCTTATTAAAACCTTTTACAATTTAAAAGTTTACAACATAATGTAAATAAGTTCATCATTTAAAAGTAACAACGAAACGTCGCGCGGAAGCTTGTTTCTTGATCGTGTTCGGTTCTTCATTGAGCTTGATCGTCCTCCGGTACTAGAAATTTACCTACAACTCATAAAACATGAGTTATATTAGTCATACGTAGCTTAAAACGTATTTAAACGGGTTCGCAATGCGTATACTATTAAAATAAACATTTTTTTTATTATACAACGCGACCGCGACGGCTCCTTGCTTTTGCCGTCGCGTGGCGCGACGCCCTGTTTTGCCCAGAATTGTTTGTTGCTGAACTGCAGATTACCAGCTCAAAAACTCAAACTTATAAGTCACAAAAACGTGCATAACTTTTGTTCTACTTATCCAATTCGCGTGATTCTTTTTCTCACGCGATCGTAATTTAATTCTTCATCCTATGGAGTTAAAACCTGATATAAAACTTCTTAAAAATTTAGAATTTCAAGCTCTCGGCTTGAAATTCCTTTTTAACACTTTTGACCCAATTCGCTTATTTAACCATAATCTTATTTATACGTACCTGGCTCGGATCAACACAATGACCTGTTTTTAATACCTTGTCTCGCTAAATTGTTATATCATAGCATTGATAAATCGTAAGCCATTTTGTCCTGTAAGCATAAGACTCGACAAACACTTATTAGTCGTAAATTGTCAAATGGTGTCTACATCACCATTTGACCCGTTTGGTCTAAACGACCAACCATTTGCGCTTAGATTGAATGGCATCTATTTACCATTTCGTTTAGTAACTATTTCAGATTTTCACCAATTAGTTAGGTCTCTTACATCCGTTTCTTACGCGTTTACTCAATTTGGCTTATGCCACTTGGTATCGTTTTAAACTTCAATTTTAATCCATTTTCACTTGACCAAATCACCGTTTTTCTTCTTTTTAATTCTTTAGGCCTACTTATAAAGTAGTCGTTCGGAAACTCATTATATCTTAGTCTTTTCATGACTAAATTTCCAATTCACCTTTTTATATCATTAATCATGGTTTTATCAACTTTATTTGTCCCGCCCCTACCATTTAGTGTCGGAGACCATATTCTGAATATCGTCTTTATCGTGTTTATAACTTATAAAATAAATACGTATTCTATAAAAAGGTGTAAGTTTCACTTACCTTACATCCATGCCACGCTTTTCTTTCCATACTCGCTCCGTTTGACCCGCTTCATCCACAAGCTTCCACCTAGCTTGTTAAGCGCCAAACTATTATTCAATATTCACAAGATGGTTAGATTAACCATAATTTAATACGATTTTCCACCTTACACATTCCTTATCACTAGCATTCATCCGAACACCTAATATAATCACGTTTACACACAACCAAGTAGACCGCGGTTTCATTCAGGCATTTAATAAACACCTAATCGGCATAATTTTTACATATGTACAATCAAGTTCATAACTTGTCATTTAGCCAAGATTAACATCAATTAGGCAAGTTCGTATCACTGAAATTAGGTTGTTTTTGTTTTTGTTTTAGTGCACTATGTCTGTGGACTTCGTCTTGTATCGAGTCATGTAATCAGATAGGATAACCAGTGCTCGGGTTGCTAGAAACTGATTTTAGGGAGTTTATTAGTAATTCCGCTTGAAATTGTTAAAGACAAATTCAAACGAAATTAACATAGTTAATTTCGCTTGAAAGTGGCTTTGTCTATTTCAAACGGAATTAGAACTTTATAAATAGGGGAGCATGCCGTGTCATTTGAAACGGAATTAGGTCTTGTGATTCGGTAACGAAATGCTGCCGAATTGTCTCCAGGTGCTGTAAGACTATTATATCAATACAAGAGACATTTAAATTGAATCGAGCATCCGTTTCATTGATTACGCCTTTGATTCGGATCCAAAACTCTTCTGAACGACTCATTCAGGTCACACAACGATCCTACAAGTGGTATTAGAGCTCAGGAGGAAGAGTTCAGCTTGATTCCATCAGTTTTCTGACTTCTACACCTTCTTTTTCACAATTGAACAAGATTTCACGGTAAAAAAGGATTGAATTTCACACATTATATGTGAAACATAGTTTTAATGGATCCTTGAAAGAATTGGACTGAAAATCAACTTAAAACTTGGTAAAACTTGTAATTCCGCTTGAAATTCTGTTCGGACATGATGACATCAGGTTAATTCCGTTTGAAATCAGCTTAATTCCGTTTGAGTTTAGCATGTGATTTCGCTTGAAACTGCTTATTCCGCTTGAAAAGGGTAATTCCATTTGAAAGGTTCACACGGAATCAGTTAATTCCGCATCAAAGTGTAATTCCGCTTGAAGATTTCGTTTGAAACAAATGATTTCGTTTGAAAGTCCTTATTCCGTTTGAAAGTACTGATTTCGTTTGAAGTTGTCATCCAAGTGATTCCGCTTGAGATCACTATTCCGTTTGAAAGTGGATATTTTGCATCAAGATCATTTCACGTCAACCGAGTGTCAGTTTATTTCAAGTTGTTTGATATTGTTTAAACTGATTTTGTTTGTTTGATTGTCTTTGTCTCCAGGTAATTCAAGAATTTCACATCATGGCTGATGAGTTCTACAATACGTTCTACAACGCGTTTACATCTGAGTCTTCCGAAATCTCAACTGTTACACCAAAAACCATTACAAAAGCGATCAATGAAAACATTAAACATGATAATTTTTACGGCACACATTCAAAACCACCAACGCTTGAAAGCATTGACGATTATACTTGGTGGAAAGATCGATTCATCAATTGGGCAAAAGCTTATGCTCATGAAAGTTGGTTCTGTTTGGAGTTTGGTTATAAAAGGCCGACCAATGATAAAGGAGAAGAGCTTCCACTCAAGAACTTACCCAAAGAAGACAAAGCAGAATTCTCAGCAGAACAGAGAATGATTGCTTTGATTCAATCTTCAATCAGGAATGACATGTTTGCTTTATTGCAACATGAGGGAACATCAAAATCTGTTTGGGAAGCCTTAAGGGTTAAAGCTGAGGGGGGGGGGGGGTAAACAAATCAAGAAAAATAAAATTGCATTGTTAAAGAAAGAATTTGATTTGTTTGATAGTTTGAAAGATGAATCAGTTAGACAAATGATAGAGAGATTTGGTCATTTAAAAATTGAACTTGATCGGTTTGGTATTGTTAAAACTAGAGAAGAAATAATTGATAAGATCATAGAAGCGTTACCACGAGCTGATCAGTGGCAAACGTTTGTATTCATATTGAAAAATGATGTCACACCCCGACTTTCCACGTATTACCGGTGGGCCCGGTGGGGAGTATCGTGACGTGGTTGGCAACATAATAGTCAAACAACACAATATTTAAATGCACAGCGGAAGCAAATGAAAGATATATTTCAACCGAATATAATTGTAATATCATGTATCACAAACAGTTGAAAAATAATCCACAGAAGGATCAAAAATAAATAGGAAACAGTAGTTCAACAGACGTTAGGCATCTTATGCTTGCGAGACTCTTTATTGATGCTAAGGAGAAATCCAGCCTATTACGAGTAGTACCTGCATTTAATCTTTTTGGGAAAATACGTCAGTTTACACTGGTAAATACAATTAACCGACTCATTTTAAAAATGATTAAAAATTGATTTGGATGCACGTGGCACAAACATTTTATAACTTGGGATAATTATTTAAATATATAAACTTGTAAAAGAATTACATGTTCCTTATGCGTTTAGTAGCCCGGATCGTGCCAGGTTAAAGAACAATAGACACACCACATTATTTATTGATGCACTGACGGGTGTACGCCTACACCCCGCGCTTAGGTCATGGCCATTCCGGGACATGGTCATTAACCCCCCAAAGGCGTTAAGTAAACAAAACATATTTAAACGAGTCATCTCGATAATACTTAACCACCAATCGGTTAAGGTCGAATGCCCGACCAAGCGGTATTTTATATACCGTACCCCAAGCCCGTATAAGGGAAAATAAGTTAAAAGTATTTACCTTTGCAAGTATAATTCACAAACAGCTAATGCAAGTAGCTTTTACTGGTCCTCCTATTCTGGAACGAAGGTTTATAATAACCTATTAGAATCCTAACGGGTCTTTAATTAAGCCTAAACTTAGACCGGTTAGTTTTAAAGATACGGTTCGTACGCACGATTAAGCGAAGACCGGAATAGAATGTGATTTAGACCCGACAAGTTTGAAGACTTGCTTAATATGGGTATATTATAGACATTCTGGATTTTGAGATAAAAACGATAAGGTTTGACCCGTTTCGGCTAATTTATGCAAACTAGTTACATAAACCGAACCGAACGCGCAAGAAGCGTAACGGGTAACCGTAAGAGCCATATACAGGTTTCCTAAGTTAATATGCCTTAAATATGTTGTGACATCAGTAAGATATCTTTTATTATGCCCGAAACGAATTTAAACTCAAACTAGGCCCCGTAGGGGTACTTTGGTCAATTATAAGGTTATAAAAGAGTTTAAGTATTATCCTGAGTTACAGGTCTGATGTAATCAGCAAAAATACTCAATTTAATAAGTTATAACAGTAGGGTAAAGTATATATGTGAAATTTATCAATTATAACCAAACTATGCATCGTAGGGGCATTTTGGTAATTTCACATAAGCCGAAAAGCTCAAAACTGAAGTCTGAGTTAAACAACTTTTGCTTACTGTTAAAATATTATAATTTACCTAAAATATCAGTAGGTATCAACCCTTGTATGTTTAAAATAGTTTTAGTACATACTATGCGTTAAAAAACGCTTAAAAAGGCGATTAGAAGCCGTTTCCGGGTTCAATATAGAAAGCTGATATTTTTATTATTCCAGAAGGTTTAAAATAATGTATTTATCCTATAAAATCAGTAGCAAAAGGTTTGGGGTCAAAAAGATATGTAAAACTCATTTTATAGCCCAAAAGGGCAAAACCGACAATTACCGGGTCAAGCTTATAACTCTAAGTTATGCTCAGCCTAAAATAAATTAAAAATCTTCAAAAATCTCAAAATAATATATTACATCAGTGGGTACAAAGTTTGATATCAAAAAGTAGGTTTAAATAGGCTATACGCTAATTATGTCGTTTAATCGCTAAAAAGCTTTCTAATTACGCTAATGAGCATAACTCTCAATCTACACCTCAAACTGATGTCAAATTTTGGGTGCAAGTTTATAAATCAGTAACTAAGGTTTCTACTCTTTTATATTTTCAAAAATCACATTTTATGGTGAAAAGGGCATAATGGTCAACATATAGGCAATTAACGGAATCATGCATATTAATTGGATAACTAATGAACCAAGGTGTATAATCACAGAGGGTTATACTAGCATGTAACCTGGTCCAATTAAAGCTCTAAGGCATTTCTAAAACATGCTTAAACGGGTCAGAACTGAAAGTCAAAGCAAAAGTCAAATTATGCGACTTTCGGTTCCGAACCGGGTCTCTACTGAAAATTGTCGGGTTGAACATGTTTAGACATGTTCTTATATTAATTACCAGGTTATTTTAATGATCAAACATGTTGTATGGGTTCTACATTGCTAATTATGCATAAATTGGAAATTAAGCATTCTGTTGACTTTTTAATAACAAGTTTGACCCGACATTTGACCTAGTTAGAGTGGGAATCAGAGGGTGCCCTTTTAAGGGTTTATTGCCCACATAATTACCAACTTATAACTACTTTCAATTCGACTAATCACTGGACCATCAATGATTAATCGTTAAGTCAAATGGTAATTACGAAGGTTTGACTTTTAAGCTAAAACTAAGCAAAAACTTAACTAAGAAAGGTTAAGCATACTTACTGAAGTCCTATGCACGATTAGGAAGGCTTAGGGTCTGCTCTTAAGCTCCAGGAAGCTCCAGAAATGCAGAAGTGAGGTGTGATCAATGGTTGCAACATGAGGCCTTTATATATTGTTCAAAATCCCATAGATTGTTGACACACAAGCCTAGCAATGGCCATGGATCATCCACAGATGTCCCTAAGGGCCTAGGAGTCATTTAGGGGTCGTCCAAGATGAGGAAAATCGATTATAAGTCGGTTACAATGCACCTAGCAGACACCTAGCAACATCAGCCCAAAGTTTTCGGATCAGAGGGCCCCTCGCGCCACGCGTAGCCCCCATAGGGTCCCTCGCGTGACGCGATGCCCCTTCTGATCAAATCCAAACTTTTGATTTTTTTGTGCTTAGGTCCTTGGTCCATAAAAACTTTGTTTCGACTTTATTTCTTGCATTTTGAACCCTCCAATTTGACTTATAAGGGCTTCAAGACATATACCCACTTTGTCAAGTCCTCGGTTAACTTTATTGTCACCCGAAAAGTCATAAACTTCATCGTTGACACTTTTAACCCCTCGTATACGAATTTGATCATAACTTTCTCATACGATAATGAAACTTTATGAAATTTCTATCATGTATTCTAGTGAGCATAATTAACCGTTATAAAGCTTCGGGTTTGCTAAAAGGTCACTCAGAGGTATAACTTAAACATGTTGACACATTTAACCCCTGTAGTTTGTAATCTCTCACTTTCTTTCATATTTAGCTTCGTATGATCCATGATTTATTCGTTTAAAGGTATGAGCATCATGTAGGGTTATTGTAAAGTATAATTACCCATTGTTGACATTTTGTACCCTTATATTCACATACTTTCCATGTTTGTCAACTTTAGTCCTTCTAGAACATTCTTTCACACGTTCAAACCTATGACACGTGTCAATACATTATAGGACGTGAATTTTTGAGGTGTTACATCCTCACCCCCTTAAAAGAAATCTCGACCTCGAGATTTACTGAAATAAATGAGGGTACTTTTCTTTCATTGTGGACTCTACCTCCCACGTATACTCGGGACCTCTACGGGCATCCCATTTTACCTTTACAATAGGCACATGCTTCCTTCGAAGCTTCTTAACCTGTCGATCCTCGATCGACACAGGTTTTTCAACAAACTTTAAGCTCTCTTCTATGTGCACATCTGTATGTGGTATAACTAGTGATTCATCAGCAAAACACTTCTTCAGATTGCAGATGTGGAATACATTGTGGATACCACTGAGCTCTTCAGGTAAGTTTAACTTATAGGCAACTAATCCGACCCGTTCGATGACCTCGAAAGGTCCTATGTATCTCGGGCTTAACTTGCCTTTCTTACCAAATCGCATCACTCCCTTCCAGGGTGATACTTTAAGCAACACCTTATCACCTACCTCGAAGTTAAAAGGTTTACGCTTTAAATCTGCATAGCTTTTCTGCGTATCACGGGCAGCTTTGAGATGGTCACGAATCTGGACAATCTTGTCCATCATTTCAAAGACTATTTCTGGTCCTGACAATTGGACATCTCCAACTTCCGCCCAACAAACGGGCATTCTGCACTTTCTACCGTATAGGGCCTCGAAGGGCGCAACCTTAATGCTGGTATGGTAGCTGTTGTTGTAGGAGAATTCGATTAACGGCAGGTGGTTATCCCAACTACCACCTAAGTCAATCATGCATGCTCGAAGCATGTCTTCCAAAGTTTGGATAGTACGCTCACTCTGGCCGTCCGTCTGAGGATGGTAAGCCGTACTGAAATTTAAACGCGTACCCAGAGATTGTTGGAAACTTTTCCAAAAATGTGACGTGTATCTAGTATCTCTGTCAGAGATAATAGACACAGGTACGCCATGTAGAGCTACAATCTTATCTACGTACAGTTGGGCTAACATGTCGGAGCTATAGGTCTCCTTAATGGGTAGGAAGTGTGCTGACTTAGTCAGTCTATCCACTATCACCCATATCGTATCATTTCCCTTTCTTGTCTTGGGCAACTTGGTGATGAAATCCATCGTCACCATTTCCCACTTCCATGTGGGAAGTTCAGGTTGTTGTAGCAAACCTGACGGCTTTTGATGTTCAGCTTTGACTTGTGCACATGTCAAGCATTTAGCTACATAGGTGGCTATAGACTTCTTCAAGTCTATCCACCAAAAATTTGCCTTCAGATCCTGGTACATCTTATCAGCTCCAGGATGAACGGAGTATTTAGAACTGTGGGCTTCCTGGAGGATGACATCTCGAAGTTCTCCATAAACTGGAACCCATATTCGTCCATTCAATCTCAGAATTCCGTCCTTGCCAAGAGATAGCTGCTCCTCAGTTACCCCTAGCTTTTCATTAGGATAGTTAGCTTCCAACACAGCTTCCTTCTGTGCAGCTAACAACCTTTCATTCAAACTGTTCTTTATTTCAATGCTCTTGGCATTGATTCGGATGGGCTTCACCCTTTCCTTTCGACTCAAGGCATCGGCGACTACATTCGCCTTGCCGGGATGGTATCTGATTTCACAATCATAATCATTCAAAGTCTCCATCCAACGGCGCTGCCTCATGTTTAAATCCTTCTGATTAAACAAGTGCTGGAGGCTCTTGTGATCAGAATAGATCACACACTTGATACCATATAAATAGTGCCTCCATAGCTTTAGTGCAAATACAACGGCACCCAACTCCAAGTCATGGGTGGTGTAATTCTTTTCATGCACCTTTAACTGCCGTGAAGCATAGGCAATAACCTTGCCTTTCTGCATAAGCACACACCCCATGCCAGTGTGTGATGCATCGCAGTAAACTATGAATTCTTCGGTACCTTCAGGCAATGTCAGTACAGGAGCATTGCTCAGCTTCTGCTTAAGGATATCAAAGGATTCTTGTTGCTTGGGTCCCCAGTCGAACTTAATCTTCTTCCTTGTCAAAGAAGTTAGGGGCGCAACAATCCTTGAAAAATTTTCGATAAAGCGTCTGTAGTATCCTGCCAATCCCAAGAAACTGCGAATTTCTGTGGGCGTCTTCGGCTCTTGCCAGTTCATAACTGCTTCCACCTTAGCGGGATCCACTTGGATACCATGCTCACTAACCATATGTCCAAGGAATTGGACTTCTCGAAGCCAAAATTCACACTTTGAAAATTTGGCGTAGTCATGATGTAGAAGTTTAAGAATACAACGAAGGTGTTTCTCATGGTCAGCTTGGTTCTTCGAGTAAATGAGAATGTCGTCGATGAAAACGATGACGAATTTATCTAAGTATGGCTTGCAAACGCGATTCATGAGATCCATGAACGCGGCAGGTGCATTAGTGAGCCCAAAAGGCATCACTAGGAACTCGTAATGACCATAACGAGTCCTAAATGCAGTTTTGTGTACGTCTTCATCTCTAACCTTCAGTTGGTGGTAGCCTGACCTCAAGTTAATCTTCGAGAAATAACTTGCCCCTTGTAATTGATCGAACAAATCGTCGATCCTGGGCAAAGGATACCTATTCTTTATAGTGACCTTATTAAGTTCACGGTAATCGATGCACAGACGCATCGATCCATACTTCTTTTTGACAAACAAGAATGGTGCTCCCTAAGGAGATGAGCTAGGTTTAATGAAACCTTTAGCTAGCAATTCATCTAGTTGTGCTCTCAATTCCTTCATCTCTGTTGGTGCCAACCTGTAAGGCGCTCTAGCAACAGGTGCTGCTCCAGGGATGATGTCAATTCTGAACTCCACTTGTCTATCTGGTGGTAAACCAGGTAGTTCTTCAGGAAACACTTCAGGGTATTCAGAAATGATGGGGATATCCTCCATCTTAGGTTTCGGCTCATCAATAGTCACTTGTGCAATGTAGATGACACAACCCTTCTTCAAACACTTAGAGGCCTTGAGCATAGTCACTTGCTCAGGCAACCCATACCGGGTATCTCCCTGAATGGTAAGTGATTCGCCAGACGGAGTCTTGATCACCACTTGCTTCTTATTGCAGACTATCTGGGCCTGGTTACGAGATAACCAGTCCATACCCAGAACTATGTCGAAACCGGCTAATTTCAAAGGAAGTAGGGACAAAGGAAAAGAGTGGTTCTTAATGGATATAAAACATCCCTCTAATATGGTTGAGGCGGTTTCTAAGGTGCCATCTGCTAATTCCACCTCATACTTCACTCTTAGGGTTTTAACAGGTAAATTCAGCAATTTGCAAAACTTATTATCTACAAATGATTTATCAGCTCCTGAATCAAAAAGCACTCTTACATAAATGTCATTTATAAGGAATGTACCTGTTATCACATTGTCATCCTGTACTGCTTCCTTTGCATCCATTCTGAAGACCCTAGCATTGGTCTTCTTTCCTTCATCAGCTTTCTTTGCGTATTTTGGGCAATTGGTCTTGATATGCCCCTTCTCATTACAGCTGTAGCAGGTTGCATCCTTCAACTTTTTGCAATCCAAGGTCTTGTGCTCCTTGGACTTGCATATCCCACATGCAAAAGTTCTCGACTGTGTCTGCGAGTTCGATTCAAACCTGCACTTCCCGAAGTGTTGTTTCTTGCAGACTTTGCACTTGGGCTTATCACCTGATTGATGCCCATCTTTCTTAGATTCTGACCCCTTCCTGTTGTCACTGTTTCCTCGGTGCTTCTTGTTTGACCTTCGTGAATTGTCATCTTCACGCTTCCTTTTCTCTGCGTCCTTGTTCCTCAGCGATCTTTGTCTGACCGCGTCCAGTGTGAGGGACAAAGATATATCAGCCACAGATCTGAAAGTAGTTGGTCGAGAGGCCTTCACGCTTGCCTTTATCTCTGGGGCTAAACCCCCAATGAAACGAGCTATTCTCTTGGGTTCCGGGGTCACCAGGTACGGAACCAACCTCGACATTGTATTAAAGCTCGTGAGGTAAGCTTGGCAATCTAGATTTGTCATTACCAATGACAGAAAATCTGACTCAATCTTTTCGACCTCGTGCTGAGGACAGTAGTTCTCCCTGATGAGGGCAATGAATTGTTCCCATGACATGTTGTACAGTGGAATCTTCCCAGTAGCTTGGATCAACGATCTCCACCAGGCTAAGGCCTCACCTTTGAACGATTGAGACACAAACTTGACTATATCCCTCTCAGCGCACCCGCTGATATCAACTAATGTGTCCATCTCATCTAACCACGTCATGCAGTCAATGGCTCCTTTTTCCCCAGTGAAATCCCTGGGCTTGCATGAAACAAAGTATTTGTAGGAGCAACCCTTATCACGGGGTCCTTGATTCAGCATGATCTTTTGAGACGGAGCACTGTTGTGGTTTGAGGAGTGTCGATCATCATCTTTCTTGGGTTCTTCCTTCTTGGAGGGAGGCTTGCTGTGAGCCTCAGAATGAGTCCTCGGTTTTGAATGCGGCGCAGATAGGGTCCTACTTCGAGTCCCGCTATAATCTTCATACTGCCGCTCTAAGGCCTTTGTAACAGCGTTGTTTATTAACGCTTGCAGTTCAGCACCCGCTATATTAACCCGGGCGTTATCATTATTCTCCCTTGGGTGACTATTAATTTCATCCGAGTCAGCCATTTTAATTTGAACTGTTACATAAGACAATGACAATAGTTTATTTGGGAGTTTATTATGGAATTGCCCCTTAGGGTAATTCATTAACCATGGTAAACATAGACCATATTTGGTTAATTTGTTACACACATTTATTTAGGATTTCTATTATAATTCATCCTAATTATAAACAATAACAGTATTATTAGCACAAAAGGCTTAGTCACAGGGACATTTTTAAATTATAAGCCATGATTTCAGAGAATCAAGGCATGAAGGTTTGAACATAGTTCTTTACCTTTTTCAGACAGGGTCGCAGACTATTACTGTCTTTTGTCTCATATGAAAATGAGCAGGGCCCGTAGGCACTATATTACCAATGTATGGTCAAAATATGATCATCTTAATTGATGATTTAAACCCATGATTCATAGATCATTAAGTTGGGTTAGGAATCTTTGGAAAGATCCTTATATAAAAATGACGTGTGTGATTTTTAACGAATCACGTCTGCCAGGAGTGTTAACATGTTTTCAGATGTTAACTGGGATTTGAATCTTTTTAACAGGTTTTACCATCTTGGCCAGGTCTTATAATGACATGCAGGCTAGGTTATACCTTTAAGATCCTTAGTTAATATTTAAATAGGCAGATTATTTTTAAAAGGAATGATTTTGATTCATTTATTTCATATATAATTTATTTATGCATATTATAGCAAAAATGAAATTTATAAACTAAACATTCCATTAATTATTAATAGATTACACATCGCCCTAAACGGGACTTTTTAATAGAACAACATACCCACGCAGGGGTCAAACTGAAATACTAGTCCACGCAGGGACTTAAACAAACAACTTACCCTCGTAGGGGTTAACAGAAAGATAGACCCACGCAGGGGCTTAACAAGCAAACATACCCACGCAGGGGTTAAAACAACAAGACAGGCCCACACAGGGGCTCAACTAAAACAAGGAAAGTACAATCAATAATTGAAGGATTCAATGGTCCTTCTTGCTCTTCCCTTTTATTAAACTTGTCAATCCCTGGAAGAAACTTTGTCGCTCCCTGCGATCTCTGTGAAAATCTCGCTCGACTTGGTCCAACATTTGAAGAATTTCTTCCCTTTCAGGTGGGGAAAACCGTGGCGGTTGCGATTGTTGCCGAATTATTGGTCTAGCAGGTATTTGGTACCCATGAGTTGGGTACCCTACTCCCCACGGAGCTCCATACGGTCCTTCAGGATGAAGGGCGTTATAGTTGGCCGCTACCAAGTATGGGTCGGCTTCAGCGTAATTATAGTTGGTGTGAACCGGCTGCTCAAATGGGTTATATGCCATTGAACCAGTGTAGGCAGGAATTGGGTTATCAAAACCCATCGGTGGTGGCTGCGGTGCAACTGGGTTTGAAGGTCCACCCATTTGCGGGTCTTCCTGTAGTGGCGGATAATGACTGCCATTGAGTGATGAGGAGAGCTGAAGTGAAAATCCCCTCCACGCACGGACATTCGCGCGCCTGTCCTCCTACGCCTCGGCGGTTCTGGAGGTGCTTGATGAACTGGCGGCGGTGGAGGCGGTGGCGTGACTGCCACAAATCGTGAATCCCTAGAGGGATCCTGCTGCTGCTGCTGCTAGTGAGGCGACGAATGATGCGAGGGTGTGAAGTACCATTCATGTTGGTTAAACCGTGCTTGATAGCTGTCTGAACCACCGTAGGGTGATCCGTGAAAAGACGAACCATCAAAGACCTCGATAGGATGGTTGGGGGTCCCGGTTGCTGGTTCGACGGGATCCGTGTCCTCGTCCATGTCCTCTGCATGATCGCCGGAGAAATGATCCTCTGGCCCCAATGGGTTAAAACCCACTGGCTCTTGTATGTAGTTTGCCGGGTTAAACCGGCCCCGAAGGACGGGTGTGGGGTCTCCAAAGGAAAGGTGCGATAGGGATCGCTGTAGAGGTATATAAGAAGGTTGAGGGTTATCGGGCTCGTTCTCCAACTGTGGCCCATAAGAGTTATGAAAGGGAGGCGTTGAACTGTGCGAGACAGACCGTCTAGCAGGCTCAAAAAGGTTCCTCCTGTTCTCTCGAGGATCAGCACTCGCAGTGGTAGAAGGAGCTTGCCTGTGCGAAGGCCCGGCCTCGTGGTCATTGGGGGCGGTGATTGGCCCCTTGCCTCTTCCTCTTCGTCTGAAAAATCTTGGCGGCATATTTAATCCTGTCAATATAACATAAGATAACGACAAGAATATATGAAATAAAGGACAAAACAAAACAAAACAAAGTAGAATTTGTCCTATGTTTTCTGACTTCTACACCTTCTTTTTCACAATTGAACAAGATTTCACGGTCAAAATGGATTGAATTTCACACATTATATGCGAAACATAGTTTTAATGGATCCTTGAAAGAATTGGACTGAAAATCAACTTAAAACTTGGTAAAACTTGTAATTCCGCTTGAAATTCTGTTCGGACATGATGACATCAGGTTAATTCCGTTTGAAATCAGCTTAATTCCGTTTGAGTTTAGCATGTGATTTCGCTTGAAACTGCTTATTCCGCTTGAAAAGGGTAATTCCATTTGAAAGGTTCACACGGAATCAGCTAATTCCGCATCAAAGTGTAATTCCGCTTGAAGATTTCGTTTGAAACAAGTGATTTCGTTTGAAAGTCCTTATTCCGTTTGAAAGTACTAATTTCGTTTGAAGTTGTCATCCAAGTGATTCCGCTTGAGATCACTATTCCGTTTGAAAGTGGATATTTTGCATCAAGATCATTTCACGTCAACCGAGTGTCAGTTTATTTCAAGTTGTTTGATATTGTTTAAACTGATTTTGTTTGTTTGATTGTCTTTGTCTCCAGGTAATTCAAGAATTTCACATCATGGCTGATGAGTTCTACAATACGTTCTACAACGCGTTTACATCTGAGTCTTCCGAAATCTCAACTGTTACACCAAAAACCATTACAAAAGCGATCAATGAAAACATTAAACATGATAATTTTTACGGCACACATTCAAAACCACCAACGCTTGAAAGCATTGACGATTATACTTGGTGGAAAGATCGATTCATCAATTGGGCAAAAGCTTATGCTCATGAAAGCTGGTTCTGTTTGGAGTTTGGTTATAAAAGGCCGACCAATGATAAAGGAGAAGAGCTTCCACTCAAGAACTTACCCAAAGAAGACAAAGCAGAATTCTCAGCAGAACAGAGAATGATTGCTTTGATTCAATCTTCAATCAGGAATGACATGTTTGCTTTATTGCAACATGAGGGAACATCAAAATCTGTTTGGGAAGCCTTAAGGGTTAAAGCTGAGGGGGGGGGGGGGGTAAACAAATCAAGAAAAATAAAATTGCATTGTTAAAGAAAGAATTTGATTTGTTTGATAGTTTGAAAGATGAATCAGTTAGACAAATGATAGAGAGATTTGGTCATTTAAAAATTGAACTTGATCGGTTTGGTATTGTTAAAACTAGAGAAGAAATAATTGATAAGATCATAGAAGCGTTACCACGAGCTGATCAGTGGCAAACGTTTGTATTCATATTGAAAAATGATGTCACACCCCGACTTTCCACGTATTACCGGTGGGCCCGGTGGGGAGTATCGTGACGTGGTTGGCAACATAATAGTCAAACAACACAATATTTAAATGCACAGCGGAAGCAAATGAAAGATATATTTCAACCGAATATAATTGTAATATCATGTATCACAAACAGTTGAAAAATAATCCACAGAAGGATCAAAAATAAATAGGAAACAGTAGTTCAACAGACGTTAGGCATCTTATGCTTGCGAGACTCTTTATTGATGCTAAGGAGAAATCCAGCCTATTACGAGTAGTACCTGCATTTAATCTTTTTGGGAAAATACGTCAGTTTACACTGGTAAATACAATTAACCGACTCATTTTAAAAATGATTAAAAATTGATTTGGATGCACGTGGCACAAACATTTTATAACTTGGGATAATTATTTAAATATATAAACTTGTAAAAGAATTACATGTTCCTTATGCGTTTAGTAGCCCGGATCGTGCCGGGTTAAAGAACAATAGACACACCACATTATTTATTGATGCACTGACGGGTGTACGCCTACACCCCGCGCTTAGGTCATGGCCATTTCGTAAAATGATGCCAAGGATATCCGGGACATGGTCATTAACCCCCCAAAGGAATTAAGTAAACAAAACATATTTAAACGGGTCATCTCGATAATACTTAACCACCAATCGGTTAAGGTCGAATGCCCGACCTAGCGGTATTTTATATACCGTACCCCAAGCCCGTATAAGGGAAAATAAGTTAAAAGTATTTACCTTTGCAAGTATAATTCACAAACAGCTAATGCAAGTAGCTTTTACTGGTCCTCCTATTCTGGAACGAAGGTTTATAATAACCTATTAGAATCCTAACGGGTCTTTAATTAAGCCTAAACTTAGACCGGTTAGTTTTAAAGATACAGTTCGTACGCACGATTAAGCGAAGACTGGAATAGAATGTGATTTAGACCCGAAAAGTTTGAAGACTTGCTTAATATGGGTATATTATACACATTCTGGATTTTGAGATAAAAACGATAAGGTTTGACCCGTTTCGGCTAATTTATGCAAACTAGTTACATAAACCAAACCGAACGCGCAAGAAGCGTAACGGGCAACCGTAAGAGCCATATATAGGTTTCCTAAGTTAATATGCCTTAAATATGTTGTGACATCAGTAAGATATCTTTTATTATGCCCGAAATGAATTTAAACTCAAACTACGCCCCGTAGGGGTACTTTGGTCAATTATAAGGTTATAAAGGAGTTTAAGTATTATCCTGAGTTACAGGTCTGATGTAATCAGCAAAAATACTCAATTTAATAAGTTATAACAGTAGGGTAAAGTATATATGTGAAATTTATCAATTATAACCAAACTATGCACCGTAGGGGCATTTTGGTAATTTCACATAAGCCGAAAAGCTCAAAACTGAAGTCTGAGTTAAACAACTTTTGCTTACTGTTAAAATATTATAATTTACCTAAAATATCAGTAGGTATCAACCCTTGTATGTTTAAAATAGTTTTAGTACATACTATGCGTTAAAAAACGCTTAAAAAGGCGAGAGGACAAAAGAGCCACATAAAAGTTCATCAAGATACGATCCGGGTTATCATTCAGCTTATTCAAAAGCTAGTTTTGAAGAATCAGATGAGATACTGTGCAACATTGCTCTCAAGTTGAAAAATTCTCCTGTAATGAGCATCAATGCAGCTAAACAGCAAATGAGTTTCCTTGCATCTATTCTGGAATCGTATGAAGGTCTAGTTGCAGGTAGAATTGGTAACTCAGAGTTGACCAAAGAAGACTACGACCAGATCGATCCGGAAGAAATGGAACTTATAGACATTCAATGGTGTTTAGCTAGCTGTACCCGCAGAGCTCAAAGATACATGGAGATTGCTGGGAAACAATCATTAGGCGGTGCATCAACAAAGCTTGGATTTGATAAATCTAAAGTAACCTGTTTCAAGTGCAAACAAAAAGGTCATTTCAAGAGAGAATGCAACAATTCTGCAGTTGGTGGAAATGAAAATCCATTCAATGATGATTATTACCGAAAGGCAATCTACCACTGAAGCAAAGAAGAGCCAAAAATGATTGAAGATAAACCCAGAGAGAAATCTAGAGCTAGTGCTGTAATACATCATGATGGAGGATATGATTGGAGCCAGATTTTACTAGAAGAAGATCGTGTTGATATTCGAAGTACAGCTCATGGCAGAAAACCATCAAAGAGCAATCATTATGTTTTTCTTGCTGAAATAAAAGAGGAAAACATAGAAGAAAATGTTACAGCTGAAATCAAAGAGAAAACCAGAGAAGAGATTCTGAATGAGAAAACTTACAGAGAAAGAAACATTGCTTGGAACAGAATGAATGAAATGCAAGAAGAATATGAAGATGCTGTCAGCTACAAAAGATGTGATAAGAAGCAAGAGTGTTATGTCAACAGAAATGGAGAACTTGTTGTTCCAAAGAAAGACATAATTTTTGAAGATGTTCTTCTAGTAATTCCTCGAGCCGGAGAATATTATTCAAATGCTGTGAAAGATAAATCATATGAGAAAAAGCTTGGAAAACTCATAAGGGATGTTATGACTTCAAGCTTGAGGAAGAGGGATGAAGAGAAAATGAACAAGAATATTGAGTGTGGGAAGTAAAAATCAAAGCTGTAAAAGTTGAAAATGTGAAGATTGCTGAGGAAGAGAAGATAATAGAAGAAGTTGTTGAAAAAGAAGCTGTTATCGAAGAACAGCAAGTTAAAGAAACTAAGAAGAAAGTTGAAAGTTTGATTGCAGTGAAGAATGAGAATTTGGAAGCTGGTGATGCTGGTGATGTTGGTGATGAAGTTGGTGTTGAAGAAAAACAAAAGGATGATGCTAATCAGACAGAGAATGCAGTAGAGAACACCAAGGTGCCAATTACTGAGGTAATTTCGGATTCTGAAGTCTTAAATGAAATTGTTGAACAGTGCAAGAAATGCATGGAAACGTGTAGTGCTTGTACTGAAAAAGATGAAAGGTTCAGAACAAGAGATCTTGAATTTACCAAAATATAAGAAGTTTTCAAAAATAAATACAAAGAAATGTTAGAAAACGAAAAAGTTTTGAAAGATAATGATGAAAAAACTTTTGGAAAAATGTAAAAAATTAGAAAAAGAAAATGAAGTTTTGAAAGAAAATGTTTTGAAAAAGACAGAAGAATGTGATCAAAAAGAAAATGTTTGTCAAGAATTGAAAAAGGAATATGATTCAATAAAATTGGCATATCATATTACAAAAGAGTTATATGAAAAGGTGAAGAGTGAAATGAAATTTGTTCAATCAAGATTGAATTACTGTTCTGAAACAACTAAGGAGTATAAGCGAAATTATGAAATAAAGCAACAAGTTGTTAATTATTACATTGAGGATGTTGCTAAGCTAAAGCGTCAGATTGCTGATTTAGAACAGGATAACAACAAGTTAAAAAGTTATCACGTGTCGTCATATGTGCTTGAACGTATTTTCAATATAAAACCGGGAGATGGTGAGTCTGAGCAAAACAAGAAAGGCATTGGCTCAGAGTTTCATCAAGTTCCACCACCGGAAAAGTTTGGATTTTATGATGATGAAAAGGTGGAAAAAGCTTTCAACATGGTAGATCAATTGCCAGATAACATTGACGTAACCTATTCCAAATCTGATGATTCTAGTGATTCAGAGGAGGTAGGTACGGTCGTTGAAAGTGTGTTGAAAGAAGAGTCGGTTGATACAGGTAAATCTGAATCACAGGATGAAAATGAAGGTAACTTTCATGATGGATATCTGAAAAACACAAAATCTGAGAAAAATCTGGATGATGATTCAAAAGGATTGGTTTATACCATGATTGGATCAGACAAATTATTCATAGATGTTGTTTTCCCGATTCAGAATGTGATTTTAGAAAAGATTGATAAAGTTTTCAAAATGGTTGAAATTGAAAAATCTGATATTTCAAAGTTCGCTGGAAAAGGTCACAAAACTTTTTATAACAAACCTGGTTACAAAAAGAAGAATATGAAGGCTGGGTTGGGTTATAAGAAGAAACAAGGTCGAAATAAAAATGAAACTCCGAATTTTCAGACTAAAATGAATTTTGTTCACGGGAAAAGTTCTGAAGAAGAGAAAGAATTCAAATTTAGACGACAGTCTAATGAAGAGTTTTATGCTTAAAAGAAAAAGCAACAACACAAGTCAAAGATGTTTCAAAGAGAACATGTTTTAAGTGTGATCAAATTGGACATCTCGCACGCAAATGTCCAAATCTGAAACCTGTTGATGTTGACCCAAAGAAGTCTGAAAATGTTGAGAAACAGAAATCTGAGGATATGAAACACAGGTCAACTAGATTTGATTCAAAACAAACTTGGAGGTACAACACAAACAAGTTTGTTTCGAACCAAACTTGGAAATCAAACCCGAATAGGTTAGATTCAAGACAGACCTGGAATTCTCACATACCCAGATTTAGAACAACACAAAGTTGGAAAATAACTGCTGATACAACGAAACCAAATGAGTTTTGGAAACCTAAAGTTGTTGTTCAAAATCAAAATGTTCAAAAAGAGTCAATTTTTTACAAAAGAGGTACTCCAAAAGGTCAAACATGGAGTGTTAAGAAACAGATGACTTCGGTAAAAGATGAAAAAGTTGAAGTCAAAGTTGAAAAAGTCTTTGATGACAAAGATTTTCTGAAACTGCATGATACATATTATGTTGAAATGCCTAAGGTCCAACAGACCTAGGCTAAATTGTTCAAGTAATCAAGTAGTCTGAATGTGCAGGTGCTCAAGAAAACTGAAGATTGTGAAAATGGTATTCGGAGCAGCCTGGCACAACGGAAAGAGGAGGCTGCTGAACCCTGGTTTGGTTGAAACAGGGAGTTTGTTTGATTTCTATACATAAATAAAATTTCAAAAACCCTAAAAAGTGAAAATTTTTGAAAAACCAAAAATATGTTTTTATTTTGTCAAAAATTAAAAATTCAAAAATATGTTGATTGAATATGCCGAAACCCTCACGGCGGAACAAACATGATTAATTTCACAAGATTGAAAAACGGTTTTCAAAATGTAAAATATCAATGTGTTGTAAATCATGGGGGTAATTACTGCTTTACATGTTATATATTCTGCATCTCATGCACGAAAAGCAGAAAATGGATGGCGAGACAAAGCTATCAGTGTTGGTTTGTCAAATTTTCTTTAAATGGTTTTGCATTTTAGGGGGAGTATTATTGTCAGAAAATACAAAAACATTAGAAAATTTGAAAAAGCCAAAAACATGATAAAATTTAAAAATGAGTTTTTGTGTAAAAAGAGGAAATGATAATACATCAGTAGACAGTTACAGTATGCTAAAGAAATGTAATGATTAAATAGCATTAAACAGTCTCACTAATGATATGCCGATAGGTTTTTATACATTTAGTAAACTTTTTCGGGATATAAACTTAAATTCAAACTTGCTTATTTCGTGGGGAACACTACTTGGATATATAGGTAACCCCTGAAATCTCGTTTGAAGGACCCCTCTTTCTGAGATACTAGGTCTTTATGCTTAGTGATATCTGGGGTATTATTCCGGGACTTCTGATAATGCGGAAGCAATGGCCTAGTCCCCGCATAATACTTTCTGCTTGCTTGAAATATAGCAAACGCCCTCAATACAAAAATGATGAAACATTGAAAAATGCTAATCATGTGCTGTTGAAGAAAAGATCCTCTAAAGGGGACACACCAAAAGTCGAAGCCGTCATCTCTCTGCTGAACGGAAGTTCTGACCTGAGCTATCATGGTTCTCACAATTTAACCCCTTACAGATATCATCTAGGTATACTCACCTGTAAGACTGAATATTGGGATCTTAATACGGGAGTATATTCAAGAGGTGGGATACATGAATGAGTTTAAGTTCTTAATTCACCTAATTCGTATCCTGAATCAGTTGAACTTTGTGTGAAAATTTAAGTGGATCAATATATCGACAATCTAAGCGAATTATTTAATTCTTAATGTGTAACTAAGCTCAATGGTACTTGTGACTTTTCAAAAATTGATATGATCCTCTGACGCAAACTCAAACAAAAATATTGCTTGTAAATATGTTTATAAATATTTTTTTACTGCTTTATATTTCAGAAATATGCAAAAAGATTTTGATTCTATTTTATTTTCGACAACCGATGTCTGAGTGATGAGTTTCAAAATCTTAGTATGCTGATTGTGTTTCTGAAAATAAAACAAGTTCATTAATTTAAAACTTGAAAGTTTTTTTTAACAAAAATAAAAAACAGTTTGTGATATCTCCAAGGTCATTAATTTGGACTTGGATGATTAACTGTGAGGGATTTGGATGCTTATATTGTTAAAATTTGTTGAATAAAGTCAGGTTACAATTTCTGGAAAAACAAAATTGTTTTCATTGTAAATACTTTAGTATATGATTGAGAGAGACATGTTTTCAATCCTGGAAGTTTAAAATGTTGTTACTTATAAATGTTTGAGTGATTGCAGAAGTGTTCCAGACTACGATCCTGAAAGCTGAGTCTAAGGGGGAGTCTGAAGACAAGCTCAAAGCAAGGGGGAGCTTGTAACTTGAAAGAAAGGTGTCGATCCCTAAAGCACGGAAGCTTGACGAAAGGGGGAGCCTGAGAAAAGTGTTTCTGGAGAATCTGTTAATGTTAGAGACAGAGAAAGATTGATGGATGCTTACACTGTTAGACAATTTGGTAAGAGCATGAAGACTGATCAAGACTGAAGATGTGTCATGATAAAGACTCAACATTGAAGACTTCGTCAACATCCAAGGGGGAGTCTGTTAGTGCACTATGTCTGTGGACTTCGTCTTGTATCGAGTCATGTAATAGGATAGGATAACCAGTGCTCGAGTTGCTAGAAACTGATTTTAGGGAGTTTATTAGTAATTCCGCTTGAAAGTGGCTTTGTCTATTTCAAACGGAATTAGAACTCTATAAATAGGGGAGCATGCCGTGTCATTTGAAACGAAATTAGGTCTTGTGATTCGGTAACGAAGTGCTGCCGAATTGTCTCCAGGTGCTGTAAGACTATTATATCAATACAAGAGATATTTAAATTGAATCGAGCATCCGTTTCATTGATTCCGCCTTTGATTCGGATCCAAAACTCTTCTGAACGACTCATTCAGGTCGCACAGCGATCCTACATTTTGGTGACCTGTTTATCCTGTTTACAAGTCTTCAAAAATTATGATTTTTTTTGTGACGTACCTCTCGGAGGGTTAGGCCTTGTGTTAAAATTTCAAGATCTAACTCTTTACCAAAAATTCGTAAAAATTCATTTACTAAGCTGCAATCAGATGCGTCACTTCTGACTGCAGCTTACAAAAAAATTCATTTCAAATTCCTCGTTTATCCAATTGACGAAATTCCAGTTGGACATTTTTGGAATTACCTGAAGCCACCTACAGTAAAAATTTTAGATGATAAATCAATTCTTAAATTGAGTTATGACATTCGTAATGGGCTGCAAATTCTGCCAGAAAACACCGCCTGAACCTTCGATACCGAAAAATTCATAAAACATTCAATTTTTGTCGAAAAAATGCAATTCTAGTGAGGTTTTAAAGATATTTCCTGGAATTACATTTTAAACTCAAGAAACCCATGTTTTTGTCATGTTTTGTCCACGTTACAGCCAATACAAGTCGGCTGTAAATTCTGATCACTGTTTGAATTCAGCTTTCAATTAAAACATGTTTATGACATTATAACACTATTTTTAGCAATCAAAAACCCTAAAAACATCACATACACGAATTTAGCATCAACAAATCTGAATTTACTTCATGGAATTCAAATTACACTAGAATAACTATCAAAATCCTAGTGTTTAACATGTTTCTACATAACCCACTTAACACCTTCAATGGTGATTGTGGAATTCTCAAGCATTGAGCATATTTCAACACATAATTGTCTAGGGTTCACTCCTAGACACAATATTGTTCCTATTCCATCTATACAACATACATGCAACATCAATTTTCGAATTCTCTAAGTTCATCCAGAAATTTAGATGGAAATTTTCTACAAAATTTACATACCTTATGATCCCTTTTCAGAGGAGATCACCAATCTATGCTCATATTTTGTTTTGGAACCGATTTGTGCCTTCAATTTGTGAGATTTGTTGAGTTTAGGCTTTGAGGAGGAATCCTGATGTCGCCCCCTGTGTTTGATCGAACCAGACACACACTAGTGTGTGTTTAGTTTTAATTTTTATTGTTTTAATTGTTATTAGTTTCAAACTTAACAACTTTGATCCCCCATCTATTATTTGGTTCATTATTAACTAGGTCATAACCTAATTATTTTTTTTAACAATGTTCCCACTAACTAACTAGGTTAAATGTTCCAAGTTAACTTAGTGGGTTCGGGGAATTTATGACTACGTTTATTTTAAGTCCCGTTAACTCGGGCCTCTTATAAACTTATTTCCTTAAAAGCTTCTATTCACTTGTATTTAATATTAGGATTATTTATTTAAATCCTAATATTTACCGGGTTACTTTTACCCGTCTTTTGTATTAACGGGGTTTGATTACCAAACCCGTTTTCGGGGTGTTACAAACACACATTTTAACATAGAACCAAATGATTGAATTTATTTCAAACACCAATTACAATGCATGCATGTATCACAAACTCCCCCTCAGCCTGAGCTCAGTGATTGTTCGTACAAGAAGACAAGTGGTGAAAGAGCCAATATAACAGTACAGGGTACTGTTCTATTTATAGGCACGAGCAAACCACTGAAGCATCTTGACTGACGTCACCATGAAAGTGACATCTAACCTCCTAACAACCTGAAACTACTGATCTAATACAAGCACTGTTTAGCTAACTACTGATTACAATACATTACAAAATGAAAGACTAAACTACTGCTTTCTCCTTCCACTGTTGTGACTCCAGCAGTACTTTGTTTCTTCAGCAGTGCTTGACCCATAACAGTAGATTGATCATCAGGGCTTTAGTCTTCATCAGTCTTTATACATGAACAGTTGTTTGTAGAACAGCAGTTGTATGAAGACAGTGGATACAGGCCATCTGTTATTAGAATCACTTTCAAGGGGAGAGACTTCTATACAACATCTGCTTATTCTGGATCCACTGCTTGATCCAGTTTTGGCTTTAATCAACTGTTCCTCTGGTAGGGTTCAATCCCAACAATCTCCCCCTAGAACAGATGATGCCAAAACTCTTCATTATTGTGGAACTTTATTGCCTCATCAACAGCTCCCTGACTTGTCCTTTAAATTGTAATTCAAAGTCCAAGGAGTCTGTGTCATCCTCATCCCTACTCAGTGTAAGATCAAGGAGATCTTGCAGATCTTCAACACCCAGGCCCAGTGCTTTTTCCCTTGATATTTTCTTCACTTCACCACTGGATTTGATCAGAGTCAACACGTGGGTCTGTTTGTCAGATTTCCACTTTAGTATTTTTGAATCCAGTGGGTTTCTTGGGAGAGGTTTTATTGCAGATGAGTTTGGAGATGGTGGCCTGGTGATAACAGGTTGAGCAGTGTTTGAAGTTTGTGTCATTTCAAGTTTTTCTGCTATCTTCAGTTGAAGCCCTATTTTTACAACATAATCCCCTGCTTCTTTATCTGCTGTTGTTTCTTTATCCATATGCTTTTGTTTCCTTCTTTGGTAAAGGATGGCAGCAGGTGGAGCAGTGGATCTTTTGGATTGTGGCTTTTGTGGTTCAGCTGAAACCTCTGCTTCAGGATAAACATGCTTTTGTGGCATATTAGGATTTTTCTTTCTTAATTCTTCAAGCCTTTGGTAAGAAGCAATCACCTTTTCTTCTTTCCACCTTATCACTTGATTCCTAGATCCAAAATCAGCAGTAATGAGCTCTTCTTTCATTCTCTTCAGCCTTAACACCTTGTTTGGTACATTTTTCATGTACTTTGACAAGACAGGTGGAGTATGTTTAACTTTTTCTTTGTTCATCTTTTTAATTCTTTCCAACTCTTCTTTGAGTTCACACACTGTCCATTCTTTATATTGAGCTTTGTCACCCTTGTACCTTTTGAAGGTCATGATGTGCTCAATGTAATCTTTTCTTAAGGTTTCATCATCTCTTTCTGAAAGTTGCTGACAGAGATTCTTTGAAAATCTTTCCAAAGTACTAACTTGAGTAAGCAGGAATTGATAGTATCTTTGGATTTACTTGTCAGACTTACCCTTTGAGTTTCTTTTGGAGATATCCTCTGCTTGTTGACCTTTCAATTTCAAGTATTCTTCAATATTGTTAGGTCTTGGATATCCTTGAACAGATGGCAAGCTCCTTTTATCAGGATCATCTTCTGAATAGAAAGATTTGATCTCTTCTCTGACAGCTGCAAGCTCTAAAGGGTACTAGACAGCTGTAGAGACAATGGCGGTGTTTGGGTTAAAGACCTGTGCTGATGAGAGTGGAACAGGGTTTGGAATTGTAACAAGTGACAAAGGTTGTGAAGATGTTGGTGGTAGTGGTGGAGAATCATCATCTTCCAAAATTACTCTTCTCCTTTTCGGTTTAGGAGAGGTTGGTGGTGTTTTGGTTGGTTCAGTGGTGGTGATTTGAGTGGTGGTTATTGTAGTGGAAGGTGGCTGACTAACAGCTGTTGAAACAACTGGTGTTTCAACCACTGTTGTCATTACAACAGGTGATATGTCACTTGATGTCTTCTGCTTTTTGGCAGGAGGTGTTGGTGGTAATGAAGTTGTTTTTGGTGAGGCAGTAGTTGAAGTGGGAGCAGTGGTTGTAGTTGAAGTGGTGGTTGTTGGGTTAACAACTGCTGAAACCACTGAAGTACCAACAGCTGTTGATACAACAAGTGTTACAACAGCTGTTGGTTTGGAGGTTTGATGTGTGGAGTTTTTAGGAGGTTTGGGAGTATGTTTTGTGGATCTGGATGGTGTGGACTTGGGTTGCCTCACTTTTCTAGTGGGCTGCTTTCTTTTCTACTCAGGATTTTCTTCATCCTTTGGCTCAGAGGTACCCTGCTCATTCATCTCCATAAAAACTCTTTTCTCCTGTTCAAACCTTGCTTTATACTTTGCCTCCATATCCCTTTTTACCCTTGCTTTTGCATCAGCAATGGCATTAGTGGTTACATCAACCTTTTTAGTACCATCTGGCAAGGGGATGTCTGCAAGCATACTTGAATTATCTGGTGCAATGTACAGACAATCTTCATATCCGTTATTTTTCAACTGCTTTAATTTATCCCCCTTTTTGGCATCAGCTGGTGGTGGGTTGTCCACAAAGATGATAGAGGGAGGAGCAATGCCAGTGGTGTTCAGCAAATGGGCCTTGATTGCCTTAATATCTGCCTGGGTATCTTTAAACCTTGCTTCCATCAGGTTGCTGGTCAGCCAATTCTCTTTGTTGATGTAGCAAAGGTTGAAACAAACTCCACAGCTCATTTGGAGTAGGAACAGATGTTGGAACATATGTTTGAGCTGGAGCAGCAGTGGGTGGTACCTTTTTTACATTCAACAACTGTTGCAGCATGTCTTTGATTTCTGCAACAGATGTATCCAGTTTATCAACTCTAGCCGTCAATTCTTGGTACATTAAACCATCACCCAACTTAATGGGATCATCTGATTTCCCACATTCAGTGGTTGTAACAGTGGTTGACTCAGGGAATGTATCCTAAAAATCATCCACTGATGCCCCTTTGTCTTGGTACTGGGGACTTCTTCCTTCAGCTGGGGTGACCAGTTTTAGTGAACCAGTAAATACTGGATACACCCTGGTTCCCAAAGAAGAAATTGCCTTCAAGGAAGTCTGATTGATGTAACTATTGTCCATGTGCAAACCAGTGGGTTCAGCACTTGTAGTAGCTGCTTCACTTGAACTACCACCAAGAGTTACATGTAACTCAAGGGGTGTAACCTCCTCAAGTGTTGTTGGTGGGTTAGCAATGATTGAAACACCAGACCCAGTCACTTGTTGGGGTATATTCTCATTTACAGGTGAGTGAAAAGGACTGGTTTGTGTCTGGTTTAAATCAAGAGCATCCAACAAAAGTTTTGTTTGTGGGGGAATTGTGGCAGTGAGTATGGGTGCAGAAAGCGAATTTGCCCCGGGCAGTGGGCTGTGGATGATGTTTTTAAGTGATTCCAGAGCATCATAATTTGGTGTCCCTATTCGTACAACCTGTTCTTTTTGAGAAGAAGCAGGAGGAGTTTGAGGCATGGGTTGAGATCTTTCTACCAACTGCTGTGAGGAAGTAGCAGCAGTGGTTTCTAGTGACTTTTGTGTTGTCACTGGCAGTTACTCTGGGATCTCATCTTCCAGAGTTGCCTTTGTTTTGGGTTTGGGGGGCTTTTGTGTTTTCTTTTGTTTTGGTTTTCTGGTGGTTTTAGGTGTGGGTTTCACAGCAGTTGTTTTGCTGCTGTGATCACCTAGAGCAGTGGGCTCAGCAGCAGATACCTGAGGAGCAGTGGTAGCTGCTAAATTCTGCTTAGGAACCTCTGCTTTTGTTTTAGAAACTTTTGCTAGCCTTGTGAATGTTTCAGATGTTAGGCCATTTATTTGAAAAGGTTCACCCTGGATAAGCACATGAGCATTATCCTTTGCAAATTTCTTTTGAAAATAAAAGCTTAGGAACCTTAGAAATAATAAAAATGATTTTTTATCAACATTTTTAACCAAATCATCAAAGATCTCCTGGGAATAATTAAAATTTTCTTTATGTAAAATAGCATAACCCAAGTATTGGATCTTTAATGGTATTTCATTAAAAGCAGTGGTTTTATTTGAAACACACATCAAGAGGGTATGGAATAAAAATCTTGTTGCAGGAGGAAAACTACCTTTTTGTAAGGTGTCCTTTTTCATTTCCTCAGCATACCCCCTCTCAATAAAATCTGTTTGATACTCGATTTTGGGAAAAGAAGTTTTACCTTGCAGATCATCAAGTTCAAATACCTCTGAAATGGATTGTGGTGTAATTTTGACTGGTTTACCCTTTATTGAGGAATTGATGGCTATGATTGTGTCATCTTGAGATTCAAGTGTGGCATTCTTCCAAAATTCTCTCTGGGTTTTCAGATAAATCGGAGCATCAGCAGTCAACAAAGTTTTGTACTTTGAAGATGAAAGAGCATTAATGATGGAATTGAAAGTTTCAGTATGACTTGGTTTTGTCAAGAGACCCAAGTAGTTATGGGGAGCTTTGTATGGAATTTCTATGGCCTTTTGAGTGGATTTCGGAGATGATGAAAACGGTGATTTTGCCATTTGAAGAAAAAGAAGATGAGGGATTTTGAGAGAAATGGGGGATAACTGCTTTGAGAAAGGAATTTTGAATTCGATTCGACAGTAAAAACCCTGTTTGGGGTTTTGATCAGGGTTTTATAAAGAAAAAAGTGAATGCTGATGTGGCAGCGGTTACAAAAGATCTGACCGCTATGTATTGTCCACGTGCCAACCCCTGATGAATAATGGAAGACAAGTGTTTTAGGAAACCACTGATGGAGCAATATCAGTGGTTGCAACGGTTATAATGAAAACAATGGGTGATTTTAACTATCAGTGGATGAAAACACTGATTTTGAACAACAATGATTACCAAGGAAATGAGAGAACAGGGGTTGACTTTCAGCAGTGGACAACTTTTAGTAGAACAGATGTTTGAACAAAGCAGTTGTTATGGCAGACTTTTAAGGATTTAATGAAAAATTCATTTTTAGCTATTTTTAAGGATGGATTTTTGATTTTCTGAAAACATTTTAATGCTTTTATTCATAGAAAAAACAAGATTTTACTTGTTATTCCATGTTCAACATGCCAATTCTAGAGATCAAGCTTTCAAAGGTGGATGTGTCTAATGCTTTTGTTAGCACATCTGCCAGCTGATCTTTAGTTGGAACATGGTGCAAAGAAGTCAAACCTTTTTCATAGCAATCCCTCACAAAGTGATGTCTGATGTCAATGTGCTTGGTGGTTGAATGGGAAACTGGATTTTTGATGATATTTTCTGCTGCCTGACTGTCCAACATGAGAGGTGTCTTTAGGGCAGTGATACCAAAATCCAGCAATTGATTTTGAAGCCAAAGCAGTTGGTCTGTACAGCTTGCAGCAGCTATGTACTCTGCCTCAGCAGTGGATGTGGAAACAGCTGCTTGCTTTTTGCTTTGCCAAGACACTAAGCAACTGCCTAGGAATTGGCACCCTCCTGAAGTGGACTTCCTTGTCTTGTCACATCCAGCAAAGTCACTATCTGAGAAACCTGAAAGCTTGATATTTCCATCAGCTGGATACCAGATACCAAGTGTGGGAGCACCTTTTAGGTATCTGAATATCCTTTTTACAGCAATAAGGTTTGACTTTCTAGGGGTTGATTGGGATCTTGCACAAACACATGTTGCAAACATGATGTCTGGCCTAGATGCAGTTAGGTACAATAAAGACCCAATCATGCTTCTATATAGAGTTTGATCAACCAAATCATCCTTTTCATCAGACATGACTATCTTATTGGTTGCAATGGGTATACTGCATGGTTTACAATCATCCATCTTAAATTTCTTTAAAAGTTCTTTGGCATATTTGCCTTGATGGTTAAAAGTGCCATTTTGCAGCTGCCTTACTTGGAGACCAAGAAAGCACTGGAGTTCACCCATTGCACTCATCTCAAACTCAGCTGTAATGAGTTGCCTAAACTCTTCACATATTTTATTACATGTGCTTCCAAAGATGATGTCATGCACATAAATCTGGACAATCATCAAATCCTTTCCTCTCCATTTTAAAAACAGTGTTTTGTCTATTTTACCTCTTGTGAAACCAATGGAAAGTAGAAAGGTGGAAAGAGTTTCATACCAGGCTCTTGGTGCTTGTTTTAGGCCATACAAAGCTTTATTTAGCTTGTAGACATGATTTGGATTAAATGGATCCTCAAAGCCTGGAGGTTGACAAACATAAACCTCTTCTTGAATTTTATCATAGAGGAATGCACATTTGATATCCATTTGATACACCTTGATGTTGTGGTTGACAGCAAAGGCCAGGAATAATCTGATAGCTTCAAGTCTTGCTACAGGGGCAAATGTTTCATCATAGTCAATGCCCTCTTCCTCTCTGAACCCTTGAACCACAAGCCTAGCTTTATTCTTGACAACAATACCCCTTTCATCAGTTTTATTTTTAAAGACCCACTTTGTGCCAATAGGACTCACACCCTCTGGCAGTGGTACAAGCTCCCAAACTTTTTGTCTTCTAAACTGTTGGAGCTCCTCTTGCATGGCTTCTACCCTGCTGTTGTCTTTTAGTGCCTCTTGGTACTTGACTAGCTGATGGAGAGATAGGAAACCAGCAAAAAGACAGATGTTTTGGGATTGACTTCTTGTGAGCACCCCTTCACTGATGTTGCCAATGATTTGGTCAGGTGGATGAGACTTTAAGAAGATTAGATCTCCTTTGTATGGAACAATGGCATTTAATGGTGAAGGCTGCAAATGTGAATCATCTGAGCTAACCACTGCTGGTGACTTTGATGATCCAGCAGTGGCTTCAAATGGAGGTGGAGGAATAGGAGGAACATGGGTGAAACCTTGTTGACTTTTATCCACTGTTTGATGGCTTTTGTCAACAGTGGTTGATGAAGAAGGGCTACTTTGGTCAACAACTGTTGAGGTAGCAGTGGATGAGCTTTGACAGCTGTTGTGAACATCTGCTGCTCTGGCAATGGATTTGAAGGTTTGTTGTGGAATGATCACTTCATACCCATTGTCTGATGGAGGAGTTTCTGATGGACCTGCATTGTTAGTCTTGACAGCAGTATTTTCAAATGTGAATTTATCAAGATCAAATAATTCAGCAGGGTTTGCTGGGATTTTCATTGATGAAAGTTCATTGAACTTCACATTCAAAGTCTCTTCCACTGTCTTAGTCCTTGTGTTAAACAATTTGTAGGCCTTAGTAGTGGTTGAGTATCCCAGATAATAACCACAATCAATTTTGGCTGCAAACTTTGAGATAGAATCTTTCAAGTTTAAAATGAAACATGGGCAGCCAAAATCTTTGAAATATGAAATCAATGGCTTTATTTTATACAACAGTTCATAGGCAGTCTTTTGATGCCTGGGGTTGATTAAAACTCTGTTTTGGACATAGCAAGCAGTGTTTACTGCCTCTGCCCAAAAAGTTAATGGCAAACCTGAATCAGCAAGCATGGTTCTGGCAGCCTCAATCAAAGTCATGTTCTTTCTTTCAACAACCCCATTTTGTTCTGGTGTTCTTAGAATGTTGTACTGCCTTACAATTCCCTTTGACACACAGAAATCATCCAACTCCTTATTTCTGAACTCTGTGCCATTGTCACTCCTGAAGATTTTTACTGGAAGATCAAACTGCTTTTCAACCTGTGTAATAAAGTCTTGCAGAATGCCTGCAGTCTCATCTTTGGAGTGTAAAAAGTAAGTCCATGTAAACCTAGAAAAGTCATCAACAATAACCAAACAATATCTTTTCTTCCTAAGACTCATGACTTTAAATGGGCCAAACAAATCCATGTGAAGCATTTGCAAGCACTTGGTTGTTTTGGACTCTTCAATTGATTTGTATGAGCTTTTATGTTGTTTTCCTTTTAGGCAGGAAACACAATGCTCAGGACAGGTGAACAATCTGTTTGGATATAGCAGTGATTGTCTTGAGATTTGTGTGCCCCAATCTCCTGTGCCATAATTCTGTCTCTTTGTTAGAGGCAGCTGAGAATAGACAGGCATTAGTCCTGGGGCTCTCTTTTGACATATCCACCACATAAACATTACCACTTCTTTGAGCAACAAGTTGTGTTTTTCCATTTTTTTATTATTTCTTCAATCTTTTTAACCATTTCTGGTCCAACAATCCTACAACAATCCTTTGTGAAGAATGAGCCATAGCCCTTATCACTCATTTGTGAGACACTTAGGAGGTTGAATTTTAGATTGTCTATTAGATTGACATTTTCAAATTTAACTTTACCAGACTGAACTGTACTAGACCCCAGAACTTTCCCTTTACTATTATTACCAAAGGATATATCACCCCCTCCATGAGTTTTGAAATCTTTGAGTAGGGCTTTACATCCTGTTATGTGCCTGGAGCCTCCACTATCTACATACCAAACACTATCTAAGCATGCAGAAGCTCCCTGCACATCAAGTAAAAGGTTAGTTCATTAGGGTCTCCAAAGCCAATAAGGCTTTGGATGGGGTCTCAACAGTGTCTAGGTTAAGTTCAGGTGGACGGACAGTGGTTAGCTCAGGGGTTTGGACAGTTTTGGAACTGTTTTTCTCTAACCACTGTTGGGGGTCTTGCCCAATTATCTGCTGATACCCAAAAGGATGCTTGTTCACTCTTGGTTTAGAAGACTTTTTGTAAACGTCATAAACATGTGGGATCCTTTGGTATGGTGGTTGTCCCTTACCTCTTCGGTATTGATTGGCAGGGGGTGCATCAGTCACCTGAACATCTCTTTTAACAGAGGTTTGGTTCAGTTGTTTTGTAACAGCTGTTTGAACTGGCACAAACAGTGGTTGGTTCTTGGTGAATTTGACAGACGAATTTGATGAACTCAAGGATGTTTTTGTAGTGTACTCATTCTTTTTTACATCAAAGGATTTGAGATACACTCATTCCTGAGTTTTGTGGTTTGATTTACCACAGATGGTGCAGCTCTCAGCAGGTACAATAACACTTGTTTTGTTGATATCATATGCTTATAGATGAAAACAGTCTTTTTTTAGATGATTCTTCTTTTCACAGAAGTCACAAAACAGGTTTTTAACTTTTTCTCTTCTTTTCTTCTTCTCAAACTCCTTAGCAACAGAGTTTTGAACCACTGTTGGGATGTCTTTGAGAGGAATGACCTTTGCTTTAGGAGCTTTTACACCATCAGTGGTTGTGAAGTCCATGGGCTTAAAGTTTTCAAGAATGTCACACTCATCAGACCATGTGGGTTTAAATTGGTACCTCTCAAGTTCCTCAAAAGTTGAGGACCTCACAGATCTTTCCAGAGTGATTTTGTTACCATGTTTGTCAGTTATTTTGACTTCTTGGCCATTCTTGTTGGTTGGAATGATTTCAACTGAACCAGCTTGATTTGCAACATTGTTTTCAACTTGATCATTTTTTCTAAAACCAATGCCAAATTTCACATTGCTTTCAAGCTGTTTCTCAAGCATTATCTCAAAACCTTTGCAAGATTCCACCCATTTTTCACAAGTGATTTGGGTGGACTCCAACTCCTTTTTGCAAACATGATATTTTTCTATCATAGTTTGGAGTTGGTTTTTGGTAATGATATGCTCTTCTTTTAAACTGCAGATTTCTTTATCTCTTTTAGCCAATTTGATTTTAAGTTCTTTTAAAGACTTCTCAAATTTGACTTCATCATTTAACACTCCATCCCTAAGTTTTTCATTCTCCTCTTTGATGTTAGAAAATGCTATGATGCATTTGTCTGAACACAGATTTTCAAGAACCTGAGATGATACCTTAGCTGCAGCCATCATGGCACAGTCACAAGCATGCTCTTTCTCATCAGTCACATTCTCTTCCTTTTCACCATGGTTCTTTTCTTCTTCTTCTTCAGACCAGGGGTCAGACAGTGGTTCTATCAGGGGTTCTGAATTTTCTCCTAGCAGTATTTCATCAGCAACTGCAGTAACCACTGCTTCAGCAACTTCATCCACTGTTTCAGCACTTAACTGTTCTCCTTCAGCTTCCAACCCTTCTGGTATTTACTCTAATGCCATAAAACAAAATTCATCATTAGGAGTATCATTAGAAGCATAGAGTGCAAAATTTTCATCACCAAGCTCATCAGGCATACTGCTTCAGTCAACAAAGCCTTGGGTGAAAAAGCTTTGCTGATCTGGTTGAACCACTGCTGGAGCAGCTTGTTGAGGTGCAACTGGTTGCACTTAAGCCTGAGGGACAGGGGCTTGAACATACTGAATTTGTGGAATAGTGGTTTGAACATAATGAACAGGAACAGGGTTGCAGCATAGTGAGCAGTGTTAACATGGGCTGCAGGGGTATATTGGGTATAGTGCACAGTGCTTTGGTTTGGTGGTCTAGGGTTTGAGCTGGGATGAGTAATAATTGGACCAGTGGTTTGACTCCTACATTCCCTAGCAAAATGGCCTAGCCTATTGCACTTATAGCATTTGATCTTTGACTTATCCAACCCCACTTTTAAATTCCCATGTAACCCTGGGAATTTTCTCCCTGTCCTTTTATAGAATTTGCTTGTTCTTACACTAAGCAAAGCCAATTGATGCAAAATGTCCATTTCTTCTAAGTCAGTGGGATCAAAATGCTGTAAATCATTGAGTTCAAAACACAGATTATCAGAGATCTGGCTTTCTCCATTTGCTGTGAAAGCAAAGTTGGATGAGTGAGGATCAGAGTTGAAATTTGCACCAGCAGTTATGTCAATAAAGTGATCATAACTCTGATCCTTACTACTGCCAGACTCTTCCTGACCCAGAAGAGCTGTGTTGCCAAATGTGTAGTCATCTGTAACTTTGCCAGACTCTTGCAACTTCTTTTTCTGGTTTAACTCCCTTTCATAGGTCAGGAGTCTACCATGAAGTTGGGTCAGTGTCAGATCTTTGAACTCAACAGAATTTCTGGTCACAAATGCAATTGTATCCCATTTTTCAGGTAGTGATCTAAGAAACCTGCTGTTTTGTGTTGAATTAGTAAATTTAACATCAACAAGTCTTAGTTCACTAATGAGACAACTGAATCGCTCAAACTGTTGGGTTAATGTTTCACCCTTAACATGACAAAACGTTTCATACTGATGATTCAGAATTTCCCTGTTATTTTCAATTACTTCTTCAGTTCCCCCAAATTATTCCTTAAGTGCATCCCATAATTCCTTGGCACTGTTACAGTGTAACAGCCCAGCATAGATTTCATTGGGCAAAGCAGATGCAACGATGCTAAATGCCTTGGCATCCAGTTCAAATTTTTGAAAATCAGTTTCAGTATAGTTTTCAGGTTTCTTAGGTTAGAACTTCTTTGAATCCTCAGCACTCGGCACCATTGGAACATGTGGTCCAAAGATAACCGACTTCCAACATCCGGTATTCTGTTGAGCAAGGATGTGACCCATCCTTCTCTGCCAGATGTTGTACTCATTGCGCTTCAGCATGGGTGGTTTGAAGAGTGAACCGATGCTATTGTTAGCATCTTGTGCTTGTGACGTCATCTTGGTTGTTTTATAGACACTGATTAATCAACTTTGTTCGTGATTAAAACTTGCTCTGTTTTTTCAACGAAAAGAACAATAATAAGTATCAACGATTATGAGCTGAACTTTTACATCAAAATGATTGTTAGATCAAATTTGACTGTCCTTGCTCTGATACCAATTGTTAGGATCTGAGTTTCAATTGATTGTGTTTTACGTTTGATAATAATGAAAATGAACAAGTAATTGCAGCGAAATGTAAATGGAGACAAACTTTCACACACAATCAAATAGGAGAAATGCTTTTAACACACATTTTAACATAGAACCGAATGATTGAATTTATTTCAAACACCAATTACAATGCATGCATGTATCACAAACTCCCCCTCAGCCTGAGCTCAGTGATTGTTCGTACAAGAACACAAGTGGTGGAAGAGCCAATAGAACAGTACAGGGTACTGTTCTATTTATAGGCACGAGCAAACCACTGAAGCATCTTGGCTGACGTCACCATGAAAGTGACATCTAACCTCCTAACAACCTGAAACTACTGATCTAATACAAGCACTGTTTAGCTAACTACTGATTACAATACATTACAGAAGGAAAGTCTAAACTACTGCTTTCTCCTACCACTGTTGTGACTCCAACAGTAATTTGTTTCTTCAGCAGTGCTTGACCCATAACAGTAGATTGATCATCAGGGCTTTAGTCTTCATCAGTCTTTATACATGAACAGTTGTTTGTAGAACAGCAGTTGTATGAAGACAGTGGATACATGCCATCAGTTGTTAGAATCACTTTCAAGGGGAGAGACTTGTATACAGCATCTGCTTATTCAGGATCCACTGCTCTGATCCAGTTTTGGCTTTAATCAACTGTTCCTCTGGTAGGGTTCAATCCCAACAAAGCTGTTAACTAGGCAAGCATGTGGAGCTGTTAACTAGGCTTGATCCACCGTAACGCGCGGGGTCGCCAACCCGGTTTATCGCCCACATTTATTTTGTATTTTTCAGGACAGTAAGAGTTGAAAAGTGAAGTTGTCACTTGGGTACCAGGGGTTGCCAAAGCGGACCAGCGGTAACATGGTAGCTCTGTGGTGAACGGCGACATCATCTGCAAATATGTGTAGTAGGCAGTGGCGATGACATGTGGCCATAAGAGGGGCTGAAGCCAGTCTAATAACAACAATTGGCGGCTACACAGGTGTCAAGGAGGCAACTGATAAAATATGATAAAATAATAATTGTTTCCAATGATAAAATATGCTCAGATACATATTTGTAAAAATGATAAAATAATATCATTTTTTTTAATTTTCATAGTTCAGAGATTCACTCTTGATTTATGATTATAGGGAAGGTGTATAGATTGGCATGATAAATTATCAAGATGTCATTCAAAGGACTTGTCCGCGAGTTGAGGGAGATGCGAGATGGGATCAGGAATATATCGAGGAGAGGGATTGAAGGGAGACAGTGAACTGGAGGAATCGAACTAGGTCTCATATTGTGTTGGATGTAGCTCTGGTGGAGATGGTCATCAAGGTCAGTGGGTGAACTTGCCTTCAGAATTGTTGTTGGATATAATTGATAGGATCCAAGAGAGTGAGACTTTGTGGCCTGTGAGAACTGTTGTTTATTGTGCATCTGTTTGTAAGTCAAACCGAGCACTTATTTTTATTATTTTTTTTAGTCAAATCGAACACTTGTTCATACCATTTTTACTCATATTACGAGTCTATTTTTTGTTGTTTTCTCTTTTGTTTTGCTAACGGTACCGTATTTGATCGAAATTGGTTTGTTCTTTACGGTACTGACATAAGTCTTTATGGTTATCAAACAATATAAAACACGGATTGGTGTTCTTTTAGACCTATCGGATCGGTAATATAGATATACAACTTATATATGATTTATTTATCGTTTTAAGGTTTGAATTATGTTTCTGCCCCGTATTGCCGGTTAGAATTATAGAAAGAATCTGTTTATCACGCCGCAACGCGCGCGGGTTTACCACTATTATACTTAAAACATGTTATAATATCAGTAAGATATCAACATGTATGCCCTTTAAGGTTTTAAAACCGAATTTAGCCTCATAAGGGCGTTTTGGTCATTTTATGACTTATAAAAGGAGCTTGCAAGTAAACTGATGTTAAGGCATAAACATTCTGTAAAAATATTCAATTTATGATATAATATTACTAGGATCAAATATATGTGTGGTTTATGCTTTAAGACCAAACTATGCACCGTAGGGGCATTTTGGTCATTTCACACAGTTTTGAGAATTTATTTGGGATTCTGAGTTCATGACTTTACATACTGTAAAAATATTTAAAATGGTTTTTAAAATCAGTAGGTAATAAGTCTTGGGTGATAAGTAGGGTTTAAAACCATACTATGCGCCTAAACGGCGTATAAGTCGTTAAATGACGATAATTACGATGTTTAAGTAAATATGATGTTATGACCAGCTTTGAATAGTCAAAATATGTTATTTATCATAGCATACCAGTAAACAAAAGGTTTTGCAGGTTTATCATATTTAAAAATCATTTTAAGTGCCATAAGGGCATTTTCGTCATTTAAGGACATTCAATAAGAACTTATAATTAAACTCAGAATATAAACTGATTAATCATCCTAAATAATCCTAATTATGATATCATATCAGTATGTACTGAGATTTGTCAAGAAATTATGTTAAAAACTCAATTTGCATGAAAAAAAGGCATTTTAGTCATTTTAAAGGCTTGATTTACGATTAAATATGTAAACTCAGTTTATGACCAGAATGTTAATGTCAAAATATGCTAAATATGTTTACTAATCAATACCTATCTTATTTGCATGCTCATTTATAATTAAAACCTTATTTTTGAACACAAAGGCAATTTAGTCAACATTAAGCATAATAACGGAACTTAGCAAATGAACTCAGATTTCTATGTGACCATGTATTACAACCTCAGATGGTTATACTACTATATAACATGGTCACAAAGGAATCTTAAAACAGAATGAAATTATACTAATTCGGGTCAGAACTGAAAGTCAAAGCAGAAGTCAAACTTCGCGACTTTCGGTTGCGAACCGACCTTAGACCTGGAATTGTCGGGTTGAACATGTTTACACATGTTCTAAATATTATTACCAAGTTATTAAAGTGATAAAAACATGTTTTATAACATCTACATTATCAGTTATGAATTATTTTAAAAATTGACCCGTTTGACTTTTTAAATTAATAACTTTGACCCGACAATTGACCAAGTAAACGTGATAATTAGGAGGTGCCCTTTTGAGGGATTAACACCTACCTAATTATGATCACGTAGCTATACAATGGCCGGACCATAATGGTCTAAACTGAAAATCAAAGGTTTTATCGAAAAAGTTTGACTTTGTAAGCCCCAAAACTACCAATCGGATATCAAAATCACTAATCAAAGTGCGGAATACTGAGAAAAGTGATGAAGAACAAGAACTTGTATCGATTGAATAACCAAAGTGCACATGGTTTCTAAAGAACCGTCTGGTACACAAACACTCGGAATTCGAAAAGATGACAAGAAGAACAATAATGAACAGCAACCCTAAAAAGACCTAGGCTCATCCTATTTATAGTTACATAGGGTAACCTAGTTACAAGTTGGGCTAGGCCCACATGCACATTACTAACCAAATAGGTCCAAAACACATAATTAGCCCACATGGCTTATTCCAATGCTATCTAACCCACTACAAAGCTAAGCCCAATAGCTTATAATTGTGTTTGATAAAGATAAGCGTAAAACTACTCAATTATATGGCCTTACAATATCCTCTAGGTTTATGATGTCTTTATCAAACTGCAGTCTTCATCATGTTTCTGTGGGAAGATACTTCATCTTTTAATCTTCAAACTTGGGCTTTTAGTCCTTCTTAATCACGATCAGCTTTGCTTGAAATCTTGTTGAAAAGAATGCAAGAGGAGGATTCTAAGCAATTCTTTTCTTTGTCAATGTCTTCTCTTTCAAGCAGGTTCACAGGTACTTCTTTAAATGTACTATCACTGTCAGATTATGACACGTATCTAGTTCTTCTGACTCAGGTACATCTTGTTGTTGTGATGCTTCATGCTTTATCAGCAACCAACAGCATCTCAGTCTTCAATAACCCTTGTTTCTTGATTTGAATCAAATTCTGCACATGCTTAGAAATTCATAAGCAAACATTTCTGTGCAACAAAGGAAAGTACCACATTGAACATTTTGTACATCCAAGTATTTGTACCCGGATTTCACAATTCAAATTTCATTCAATTTATGATGATCAATCAAATCTTCAAGAACGGTTAAATTTTTAATATAATAAATAAAAACTCTATTTTTTGGATTTTTGATTTTATAAAAATAAAACACTATTTTTGGATTTTTCTTTTATTTTTAAACTGAAACACAAATAAACAAAGAAACAAATATACAATTACAATTGCAATGGGATCAAATCACAGTATTTCAGGCTAGACTACTGTAACAACTCTCCCAAAATTCTTAAAACACCCCTATACGTCCTAAAATACACCCCGTATACGAAAAACGGTCCCAAAAATACCTTAATTTTTACAAAAATCAAATAAAACAAAATCTTGTAAGTTCTCGCGGGGCGCGACATACTTCTTCATGTCTGTCGCGGGGCGCGACTGAGTGATAAGTGGCGGAACCCCAGGGTGCCACGTGGCACGACACCCGGCGAGCCTATAGTGGTGACTAACCTAAGCTAGAACCTAGCCTAGGCTCTCGCGGGCCGCGACCCGCTACCCGATCAGCAATATAAATAGGGGATCTCGGCTTCAGTTGCAAACCGTTCACGAATCAACTTTCTCTTTCAAAATTCTTATAACTAGAAATAATTCTCGGGCATAATACCCACTAAAAAGCGAAGCTCTGCCTCGTTGTAAGTATTATGACCCCCGGTTACTTATTAGTTACTCTGCCCGATTGATCTAGAGCTCCGTAACGCATGTCTAGGCTTTGCCCGACTCAGTCATTGGAGTTCTGTCTCGGGGGGAGGGTATAGCTAATGTAAATTGGGTTATTATACTAATATGTGTGCATTATTTAATTTAATAGATTATAACCAGGAAGTCACTAGGAAATACCTAAAATAGCAATGTGAGTGATTCCTCTTTTTTTTTTCTTTTTTTTTGTAAACTGTTTTTACAAAACCTCAATTATTTAAATTACAATTCACAGTGATTGAGTATTTGTAAATCTACAATTATTGTCGGTATGTTGGGGTTTTGTATACATAACTTGTTACTACACTGTGAGTAGTAGCATGACCACAAGTCAGGATTGACAGTACCGTGGGTGGTAATTAAAGTAGATGTAAACAAATGTAATTGTGGATTGCCCTCAATGCTGTAAAATGATAAAACTTGTTTTGATTAAACTGGGATTTACTCACCAGTATTTCCACTGACAAAAATGTCTTAAACGCATTTCAAGTAACAAAATATGAAAGCCAAATAGAAGCCAGATGGAGAGCACTGAAGGCTTGGAAAAGTGGCTATAAAAAGTTACCTAAATAAAGAAGAAGTTTTATTTCAATAGAAACTTGGGTTTTTCCCATGTATGTATGTATTATTATTATTATTAAAATGTGGTGTTTTACTCTGATAAACTATTTCCTAACTATGGTCCTGATGTAATTTCCACTGCCAAATTAATAAACACCGATACCACCAGCTCGCGGCCGCCCGCCTCCCGGGCAAGGGATTGGGGGTTGCGACATAATGTGGTATCAGAGCTACAGCCAATGATTTCAGCCACAGAAGTGTTCTGCTGACACCAAAATTTTAATTGTGTTAGGATATAACCTATGTGATTACGTGCATATCTGTATATTATTGTTTTATGTTATTTGACAATCTGTTAGTTTACAGTATGAGTGATCAAGGACCATCTGACGCCTATCGTCACCTATCTAGTTCTCGTAGAGATGAAGGAACTTCCTCCCAGCCTACTCCTTCGGGGTATTTAGCTGACACTAAAGAGGGAATCTTCATATTTAAGGCGCAATCCGAAGAACCATTCCCTACAAAAAAGAGAGGATGGTTCAGTCGGGGAGCACATGAGCGTAGGAAGCGAATGAGGAAGTTACAGCAACAAAGGGCTTTAGCAGCAGCAAATAGGGAGATGAATGCCCAGACCCAAGACATAATCAATAGGCAATTTGCCAACTTTCACATATTAGCCACAACTGCAGCAGACCCAAACCTAGACCAGATACTGTCACCACAACCACTACCACTATTCCCAACCCAATAGAACCCAACCGAGGAGAACAGGTTCCCATACCCGCCTTCGACCCAAACAAAATCCCTAGAATCCCAGCACCCAATCCTCTAGCTTATGATCCATGGGTGGATGAACATAGGAATTATCGAGAACTCTACCCACATGAGGAACCCATACCAAACCCTATAGCACAATATACCAACCTCAACCCTCTAGATCTATATTAGGATAACGACCAGTATGTTCGAGAAATACTAGAAAACCCGTATCCATATGGAGAACTCGTACCACAGTATCCTGACCCAATACCCGCACCACCACCACCCATGAGTACAGAAAAAGTGCAGGAACTCCGCACATTTGGTGAGGAGTTAGTGGATGAAGGAGAGAGAATCAAACAAATAGGAGAAAAGCTCGTTTGGAAGTACGACGAGCGAAATATGCAATACTGGATGAACCCTTAATAATAATAATAACAATATATATATATATATATGTATATATATATATAAATGCGTGTAGTTGAAAAAACCCCAACTAAAATAGATAACCTAATACTTACTGATGCATAACTAGTAGTGTATTTTAAATTCCAGTTGTAGTTTGTAATATATATATAAAAAGAGTAGAATGTCGCAATGCTCGACGATTTTGATCAATGTGTTTGCGTGATTGTCTACATTCAATCTTATTCTATGATATTAACACCTGATAAATGTTTATAATTCAAATGGATAACAAAGTGAATCAGGAAAACCAGAATAACGATAATAATGGAAACCAAATAGATAATAGTGCCATCCAACATATAGTGGCACAAGGGATTATAGACGCTATGCCATATATTATCAAGACTGTTAAAGAAGCGGAAAATAATAAAAGTAATAGCGGAAGTAAGCGACCACCTACTGAACCCGGTCACAGCATAAATAATGGACCGCTACTTCAATTGCCTATTCCAAAAAGAAGAAGAACCATGTCATATGGTTGTTCTTACAAAGAATTCTGGTATTGCAAACCAATAGAATTCTCTGGCAATGAAGGGGCCATTGCAGCTCTACGCTGGATAGAAAAGACAGAGGCCGTCTTAAAAATAAGCAAGTGCGCAGAAGAAGATAAAATCATGTTTGCTTCCAATCTTTTTAAGAATGCAACCTTAAAATGGTGGAATATTATTCTCCAGTCTAGGGTAAGTGACAAAATCTATAATATGGAATGGACTGAGTTTAAGAATATGGTCGAAAGAAAATTCTGTCCTCCTAATGAAAAAGAACAAATTGCTAATAAGTTCTTAAACCTTAGGATGACTGGAGCAGACTGTAAGGGTTACACCATTGTATTCTTCGAATATGCTAGAATAGTGCCAACCTTAGCCTCACCAGAACCAGTATTAATCTCTCGATACATCTGGGGATTAATCAGTGAGATTAGACATGTAGTCAAAGCAGCTAGACCACAAACCATTGAAGAAGCTGTAGAACTAGCAAATACCTTGACTGATGAATTGGTATGTACGCAAGAAGAAAACCAAAGAAAGAACCTAGTCCAAAAACTTACCCAGGAATTTCGCTACGGTAATTCCAACCGTGGGAAGAACATAAGTTCTACTTCTGCACCTTACTGTAAGTCCTGCAAGAGGAAACATTCGGGAAGATGTTTCACATACTGCGACTTCTTCAAAATACCGGGACACAAGGAAGAAGACTGCAGGAAGAAACCCAGTAATGGAATATGCTTCAATTGTGGAGAAAAGGGGCATATCAAACCGAACTGTCCGAAACTAGCTCCAGCCATGAACAACAAGACTACTAAGAATGCTAGAGCTTTTGTTCTAACTGCAGAAGAAGCCAAGATGATTCTGGATGTGATTGCCGGTACGTTTTTAGTTAATGATGTTTTTTTCTAAAGTATAATTTTACTCTAGTGCGAACCAAAGTTTTATTAATACTTCATTTTGCAAACTTCTCAATCAATCATTAACTAAACTTCAACAAGAATGTCTGGTAGAAACGGCCAATGGAGAATCCATTAAGATCACTGAAATCTTGCAGGGAGCAAGAATAGAAATTTTAAACCATAATTTTATTGCTAATCTTTACCCAATGAATCTGGCTGGATTTGATATTGTGCTAGGAATGGATTGGTTAGTAACCAATAAAGCCAGTATTCTATGTGATCAAAAGTCAATACAAGTAAATTCACCAAAAGGTGAAAAGATCACAATTAAAGGAGATAAGCCAACTAGGTCCACAAAATTCATCTTTGTGATGAAAGCAGCAAGTTATGCAAGAAAAGGATCGCTAGTGTATATGATTTCTATAATCATTAGCACGAAAGGAAAAGAGTTGAAATATATTCCCGTAGTATCTCAATTCTCAGATGTTTTTCCCGAAGAGCTACCCGGACTACCACCAGATAGAGAAGTTGAATTCAGAATTCACCTACTACCAAGAACAGCACCGATTGCCAAGGCACCTTACCGTTTGGCACCAGCAGAAATGCAAGAACTGAAGAAACAACTGGACGAACTTCTGGAGAAAGGATTTATACAGCCTAGTTCATCACCATGGGGAGCACCAATCTTGTTTGTCAAGAAAAAGGACGGATCAACGTGTATGTGCATTGATTACCGAGAATTAAACAAAGTCACGATTAAAAATCGATACCCATTACCGAGAATCGATGATCTGTTTGATCAACTGCAAGGAGCTCGATTCTTTTCTAAGATCGATTTACGCTCAGGATATCATCAATTGAAAGTACAGGAAGATGACATTCCTAAAACTGCTTTCAGAACCAGGTATGGTCATTATGAATTTACCGTCATGCCATTTGGTTTAACCAATGCCCCAGCTGCATTTATGGACATGATGAACAGAATATGTAAGCCATATCTGGATAAATTCATAATTGTTTTTATAGATGATATTCTCATTTACTCTAAGAGTAAAGGGGAACATGCAGCGCATTTGCATGCACTCCTTACATTATTGAGGAAAGAAAAGCTTTATGCTAAATTTTCAAAATGTGAATTTTGGTTACAAGAAGTGCAATTCATTGGACATCTAGTCAATCATGAAGGAATTCATGTGGATCCCACAAAGATCGAGGCAATTACTAAATGGAAAGTCCCTGAATCACCAACGTAGGTGAGAATTTTTCTTGGATTAGCAGGTTATTATAGACGGTTTATTCGGAATTTCTCTAGAATATCTATTCTTTTAACAAAACTGACCTGTAAATCAGTTAAGTTTGAATGGGGACCAAAACAGGAAGAAGCCTTTAAAATCCTTAAGCAAAGGTTAACCGACGCACCCAGACTAGCGTTACCAGAAGGAACTGAAGAATTTGTAGTCTATTGTGACGCTTTTAAGTTAGATTATGGATGTGTGTTGATGCAACGTTAAAAGGTTATAGCCTATGCCTCTAGACAACTTAAGAATCATGAAGAGAATTATATAACCCACGATTTAGAGTTATGAGCCATAATTTTTGCACTTAAAATTTGGAGACACTATCTTTACGGCAGTAAGTTTACTATTTTCACTGATCACAAGAGTTTAAGATATGTTTGGACAAAAGGAGTTAAATATGAGACAGAGACGCTGGATAGAAATTCTTAGTGATTATGATTGTAGTATCCAGTATCATACAGGAAAGGCTAACGTAGTGGCCGATGCTTTAAGTCGAAAGTATCATGAAAAGCCAAGAAAAGTACGTTCTCTCAAACTAAATCTGCAGATAGACTTAAATGGGCAAATTAGAAAAATACAGGAATCAGTAATCAAGGACGATACTGAAAAATTAAAAGGAATGCTTAAGGAATTAGAACAAGGAACATATAAAATTTGGAGATTCCATAAGAAAAGAATTTGGATACCTAAACTAGAAAACCTACGCCACCGAATATTAGAGGAAGCCCATAAGTCTAAGTATACGATACATCCTGGAGTGATAAAATGTATCAAGACTTAAGAAAGAATTTCTGGTGGATAGGGATGAAAAAGGATATAGCAGCCTATGTGGCCAAGTGTTTAACCTGTTAACAAGTTAAAGCTGAACATCAGAAACCCTCAGGTTTATTGCAGCAATTAGAAATGCCAATATGAAAATGGGAATTGATAACAGTGGACTTTGTTACCAAATTACCCAAGACGCGAAAAGGAAATGATACAATCTGGGTGATTATAGATAGATTAACCAAGTCAGCTCATTTCTTACCGATGAAGGAAACTTTCAGTATGGAACAATTAGCCAAGTTATATGTAAATGAAATAGTTTCATTACATGGAATTCCTTTATCTATTGTGTCTGAAAGAGATAGCCATTTTACTTCTCATTTTTGGACTAGTTTCCAAAAAGCAATGGGAACCAAGTTAAATCTAAGCACAACTTATCATCCTCAAACGGACGGACAGAGGGAAAGGACAATACAGACAATGGAAGACATGCTTAGAGCTTGTGTAATTGATTTCGGAGGAAATTGGGACGATCATTTACCGTTAATAGAATTTTCCTACAATAACAGCTATCATACCAGTATCAATGCTGCACCATTCGAAGCACTTTATGGATGAAAGTGCCGAACTCCAGTCTGTTGGGCAGAAATTGGAGAAAAGCAACTGTCTGGACCAGAGATAGTATAGGAGACAACAGACAAAATTATTCAAGTCAGGGAAAGACTAAAAGCAGCACGCGATCGACAAAAGAGTTATGCTAATAACAGGCGAAAACCGTTGGAATTCCAAGTAGGAGATAAAGTGTTATTAAAAGTTTCTCCATGGAAGTGAGTGGTCAGATTCATCAAAAGGGGAAAGCTAAGTCCCAGGTATATTAGACCCTTTGAGATTATTAGAAGAATAGGACCCGTAGCTTATCAGCTACAACTGCCAGAGGAAATGGCAGAAATACATGATGTATTTCATGTATGTAATCTCAAGAAGTGTTTAGTAGATGAATCGTTAGTGGTACCTCGTAAGGACATAGAGGTAAATGAAAACCTTAAGTTTGTAGAGAAACCCCTATAGATTGAGGACATAAAGATCAATAATCTCAAACACAAGAGATTAGTTCTAGTCAAAGTAAAATGGGATTCCAAGAGAGGACCAGAATACACTTGGGAACTCGAATCAGAGATGCAGAGGAAATATCCACACCTGTTCCAGTAGACCTCGAGTACGAGTTCTAAAATAAGGTAGGGAGGATGTAACAACTCTCCCAAAATTCTTAAAACACCCCTATACGTCCTAAAATGCACCCCGTATACGAAAACCGGTCCGAAAATACCTTAATTTTTACAAAAATTAAATAAAACAAAATCTGGTAAGTTCTCGCGGGGCGCGACAGACTTCTTCATGTCTGTCGCGGGGCGCGACCGAGTGATAAGTGGCGGAACCCCGGGGTGCCACGTGGCACGACACCTGGCGAGCCTATACTGGTGACTAACCTAAGCTAGAACCTAGCCTAGGCTCTCGTGGGCCGCGAGAATGATAGAAGCGGCCGTCGCGGGCCGCGACCCGCTGCCCGATCAGCAATATAAATAGGGGATCTCAGCTTCAGTTGCAAACCGTTCACGAATCAACTTTCTCTCTCAAAATTCTTATAATTAGAAATAATTCTCGGGCATAATACCCACTAAAAAGCAAAGCTCTGCCTCGTTGTAAGTATTATAACCCCTGGTTACGTATTAGTTACTCTGCCCGATTGATCTAGAGCTCCGTAATGCATGTCTAAGGCTCTGCTTGACTCAGTCATTGGAGTTCTGTCTCGGGGGGAGGGTATAACTAATGTAAATTGGGTTATTATACTAACGCGTGTGCATTATTTAATTTAATAGATTATAACCAGGAAGTCACCAGGAAATACCTAAAAGAGCGATGTGAGTGATTCCTCTTTTTTTTTGTAAACTGTTTTTACAAAACTTCAATTATTTAAATTACAATTCACACTGATTGAGTATTTGTAAATCTACAATTATCGTCGGTATGTTGGGGTTTTGTATACATAACTTGTTACTACACTGTGAGTAGTAGCATGACCACAAGTCAGGATTGATAGTACCGTGGGTGCTAATTAAAGTAGATGTAAACAAATGTAACTGCGGGTTACCCTCAATGCTGTAAAATGATAAAACTTGTTTTGATTAAACTGGGATTCACTCACCAGTATTTCCACTAACAAAAAAAAAATGTTTTAAACGCGTTTCAGGTAACAAAATATGAAAGCCAAATAGAAGCCAGCTGGAGAGCACTGAAGGCTTGGAAAAGTGGCTATAAAAAGTTACCTAAATAAAGAAGAAGTTTTATTTCAATAAATTAGGGTTTATCCCTATAAACAGATTGTAATAGAAACTTGGTTTTTCCCATGTATTTATTATTATAAAAATGTGGTGTTTTACTCTGATAAACTATTTCCTAACTACGGTCCTGATGTAATTTCCGTTGCCAAATTAATAAACACCGATACCACCAGCTCTGCGAGCTTGCGGCCGCCCGCCTCCCAGGGCAGGGGTCGGGGGTTGTGACAACTACACTGATCAACACTAATTTACTTCGGGTGATCTGAGCGATTGCCAGTATGTTTGTCCACCTAAACTTATCTCCCTAGGCCTTTTTCAAGTGACGGTCTGTAACTGATTTATCATGTTTTCAATTTTAATTAATATGAGCACTCAATTCAATCACAATCAAATCCGGAATTTTAATTAAAACATGCTAACATACGTGTAGTTTCCCTACCACATATTTCACAAGTCCGTTCTAGGATTCTGAAATCTTGACTGGTACTGGATTGAGAAGAGAACATAATAGATCAGCAGCAGAGATGGATATAATATATAGATCAAATGAGTTTTCTCAGTTTGATATAGGTTTTCCGGGTTTCTTTTGGGCACAAGAGGGCCTCTTTCGGGTGTAATTAATCTATAGCGCGACAACGTATAGCTAGGTCTTTGCTCACGCAAAACAGAAGCTAACGTTGCCTAGCACCTCCAGGTCTTTGCTCACGCAAAACAGAGGAGATACACGAGTTGGTCAGAAAAGATTTCAGAACTAGAACGAAATTGTGTGTATCGGGACGTCACACATGCATTCAAATAGCCATGTCCTAATTCCAAGTGACGTTCTTTCCTGAGGTCATAGAGTAATTTAGTGTTCTGCACAGAACCAGTCAAAGAATCCAGCCATCAGGATAAAGCCTACCAATATATCGCTCTAGAGTCAGATCATTTCAATATTGATCTTACATGAGTTAGCCTTAATCCACATAGTGAAATTATTTCATTTCCCATATATGCAACAAAATATTTTTGATTTTTCTGTTTTTCGAATTTTTTTTCTCATTTTCTCTATTTACATATATCTCTGGATATCCCCCTAAATTTGTGCGTAAATCTTATGCGCAAATTTACCTAACAACGAAAACGTATGTACAAAGAGAAACACAAAAGGAAATGAAAATATTTTTGCTGTTTTTGCCTAACCGTTCCATCATAAGATTTAAGACTAATCAATATCAAGTTTAGAATACGAAATTCAAATTTGTACCTTTTCGCTGATCTTGTCTCACTTACTTCTCTTATCTCCTTCAAACGAAACATATCAACTGTAAGGAAATATACATTTTGCAACAGTGAAATATTACCCGTTATGTCTCTGGAACAACCGCTATCAACATCCAAGGATTGTCAATAGCTCCTCCTTAGTTGTCCCTGAAAAGTAAGGAGATTCGTAAGACATTGGTACCCAGGCCATCGTGGTCCTGGGTATTCCTGAAGCATCAATATACGACACTTCTCGAAAGCACATGTTCCCTTTTGATTCAAGGATTGGTGATGTCGCTGCTTTGTGTTTTGCCCTCCAAACTTGTTTAGGCTTCTCTAATTTCTTAGGGGCGTTGGGCAAAACAGTTTGCTTTTCAACCTTTTTATTTTTCAAAACTTGTTTTGGTTTCAAAGCTTGCTTTCTTTTAGCTTTGGCAGCATTCCAATCCCCATCAGATGGTTTAACCTGGGGATGCTTATTCATCATTGCCTTAGGTTTTTCAACCTTCATTGGCTTAGAATAAGATCTATCCTTAGATGTAACCTTCTAATGTTGTGTATGGTATGACACATAGAGACGATGTGTGCAGTTTCTTGCAATGTGACGGGATATGCCGCAGTTGTAGCATGTTTGCTTCTTTACGTAATGAACATATCCCGATCCATTCGATCCAACTGATGTTAAGTATGAGTTATAAAATTTGTTGGATGATTTGTTTGCTGCCTGCTCAGCCTTTTCCCCTGCTTCATCTGTTTGTGTTTACAATAGTTAGTACATTTACTGGATTTAGCATTTTCATTTTTAACTGTTGGCTTTGGAGGCACATATTTGTTTGAAGGGCCTCTCAAAGCTGGCTCAAAAATAGCCTTTCTCACATATGGAGAAGCATCAGCAGACAAATTCGATTTTTTCAGAACAAACATCGTCAGCCACTTGGCAAACAATATCATCCCCCTCAACCCAATCCTCAATTATTACCTCATCTGCACATGAAGTAGAAGCACCAATAACGTTCACTTGTTCGCAAACGGTGTTAGGTGAAGCCATAGTAACATGTTCATTCTAGAGTGACACCGTTTGTTCAATAGTTTCAGAATCATCAATATTCAAAGATGGAGCAGAGGCTTCTGTTGTCAATTCACCACTAGTCTCAACAGAAGCTCCTGATGTCGATTCTGATTCTACTTTTATATGTTCTGATTCAACTTCTTCAGGCGATTCGTTACTAGACTCGGCTAAATCAACTAACTCTGACTTTTCACAGTTAGCTATCTCTGAGGAGTCACATGACGAATCAGATGAAGAAGTCGATTCATTTTGTTTCCCAGACCCAAACCCTTTCGTGAATTCAGTCAACTCTTTGATCATGCCAAACTCAATATTATCTAAATTCACTTCAGACTCTTTTGTTTTAGGTTGCACTTCAGATGAATTTTGAGAAAAACTTGAATCAGTATTATCTAATACTTGAAAATGTTTGTCAATATTAGCATTATTCTCACAATTTAGAGTCTCAGTCTGGTTTGAAACGTCAGCAGGTTTCACGAAAGTTTTTTCAAATGCCTGTTTTTCTAGAATAATTTCGGTATTATCTGGCCTTGTGAATTTAACTTTCTTTGGCTTAACAAGCTCAACCTTCCTATCCCCGGGCTTTCGATATTCCATTTCAGGCAGATTATCTATCTCCTCTTTAGTCATGGGAAGTGAGGTGTAATTGTGATTGTATGGTGGAGGTATGCATACGAATCCCAATCATTTGTTCCTCACTTCCTTTTTGCTGTATTTTAACTGTTGATTAATCATTTTCTCGACTTTCTCACTAGATACATTAAATTTTTTAAAATAAAATTCCGTGTTTTCAAAAGTTGAGTTTAAATTATCAAGTTCAACAGTTAATTTTTCAGACAATTCTTTGAAGTGGAGATATCTACAATTTTCGTCACTTAGATCGTTATGCAACTTTCAGATATCACACTTTTGCGCCTCCACCATATCCTTATACCCGTCCAATTTCTTTTTGATTTCATAACTATTAGATCTGGTATATTGAAGTTGCATAACGAGCGAGTCTGCTTGCTCTTTGAACCCTTTTACCTTTTCCCTACATTTAGGAGTACATCAGATATCATCTACACATACCTCAGTGGGAATGGGAGTGTAGTCATGAATTTGAGAATACATTTCTAAGAAGCAAAACTGTGATCCCCCGGAAATGTGATCCCCCGAAAGTGTGTGTTTTGCCAAACTGGAATGTTAAAACCGTAGCCGCACACTTGTATAAGTCGCACACTTGGGATCCGTACACTATTTCTTCAAAACACAAGCCAAAGCGAGAACCCGTGTACTCGCTAACTCAACCCCTTTGCAACACGCACGAACCAGCTTCCTGCACCGCGCCTCCAAACCAGTCAAAACTTTTTACCAAACAAAACAAACCTTTTTTATTTTAATAGAATAATTAATAAATCTTTAATATTTTATATAAACCCCCCTTTTTTAATTAAAGTAATATGATTTATATTAAAAAAACTAATTAATATTATAATTATTATTCTATACCTATATTAATTTCTAACATGCCAATGAACAGTAATGTCTTTTTGTCTTTTAATGGTTTTTTCTTTTTCTTTTTCGTTTTCTTTTTTGATATAGTAATTTTATGGTTTTTTAAATTTGTAATAAAATTTTAACTATTTATAATTTTTCCACAAAAGTTAAATGGGTTTATTGTTTATTAGTTTTTATTTTACGTTTGTTTTTTCTGGATTTGTTGTCGTTCGGTTCTTCGGTATTTCGTGGTCACATTTGCCCCATCAAGATTTTATACCCAATGGACTTTCTAATATTTGTCGGTATAAATTCGATTTCGTCTACTTATTACGTTACGTAACTCATTTGGTGTTATAAATTCGTGTTTTTGTTTTACGTTTTTTACTGGTTTTGGTCGTTGTTCGGTTGCTACTTAGCATGATTTTATGCCTCCCAACCCCGCAACGCTGGTTGCACGCTCCCCACCCTGCAACGCATGGGACTTTAAGACTAGTTATTATTAATAATTAAGTCATGATTACTTAACGATTATTATAATTATAATTATTAATATTAATTAATAAAACCAAAAGAGAACTGAACAATCCTCTGTTTCTTCTTCTTTCGATTAAACAACCCAAACCAAAACCCTAATTTTTCAAAAGTTTAGCCGGCAAGCTCTGCTTCTTCTTCGTTTCAAACACAACGATGGTCGGCCGAGAAAACAAAAGATGACCGTCGGACGAGATGATGATGAGGATAAGTGACGGAGAACAACGGTTACATTGTTGTTATGTTGTGGAGGACAGTGGCGAAGCTTGAAAAAAAAGTTCGGGGGGTCGGAAGGTAACGGACCTAAAAAAAAATTTCTATCGCGTAGTTTCGAGGTGTATGTTCGGGTCGGACGTCGGTGATTCGATTCGGGTCGGGTCGGGTCAAACATTAATATCAAATAAAAAACGTTCTCAAACATTATTTAACAAACAAACAAATAAATAAAGACACCAAAACATTAAAAAAGAGAGAGGAAGGTGGGCACCCGGTTCTTCTGGATGAGAATTATAGTTCTGGAACCTGCATTTTCCCCCCTTCTACAGTTCTAGCTTGTCGCTTCTGTGTTCTTCTGGTCAATGTCTCAAAGTAAACGAATTTGGGTTTTTTTTATAGGGTGAGCTTTTAAGTTGGGCTATATAATGATTTGATTTGGGTTATATAATATACATTCTAGTATTCTACCAAATATAATGATTTGGGCTATAATATTTGGGCTAATTAAATATTTTATTTGGGCTATATAAATAAAAAAATTAAAACTGGAGGGTCGAAAACGTATATACCTAATTTTTTTTATAAAACGGGGGGTCGAAAACGCATATACCTACAAAATCCTATACGAAACGTACATATATACCACTACTGGCCGAAAAGTTCGGGGGGTCGGGCGCCCCCTCCCGCCCCTTAAATCCTGCGCCACTGGTGGAGGAGGAGTCAAGATGATATGGTAGGTGATGGTTGGAGGTGGTTGTTCGTCGGCAACGGAGGTGATGAACGGTGAGGATGGTGATTCGAGAGGGTGGTTAAACACAGTGGGTGGTGTACGGTGGTTTGAGAACGTGTATGGTGTGATGGCGATAAGGGTTGTGAATTCCAAACGATGTGTGGTTCCGATATGCGAGTTTGGTGTACGGTTCCGGTGTGCGGTTCCGATGTGCGAGCTCGGTGGTGATGAGTGACGATGGACGATGATGTTAAGGTGAGTGGTGAAGCAGCGGTGTAAACTCAACCTCGAACTCGAACAGAGAAGACGGCGGAGGTGGGTGGTGTGTGGGTTTGAACAGTGGTGGCAGATCAGCAATGAGATGATGGTGCCGTGGTGGTCGATGGTGATGGTCGCTGTTTGTAACAATGGTACTAGTCAGACAAGATAGTCGGAGATAGTTCACCGGTAACTGAATCTCATTAACTGACTTCTGAAACTAGTAAGCTCGCAAACTAAACTCGTTCCAACTGATGCAAGGTGATAAATGACGGTGAACGATGGCCGGACGGTTGTAACTGATGTCGTGAAGGAGTGAAGCAGAGGTTGATGGTGAACGGAGGTCATGATTATCGGAGATGGAGATGATATTGATGGTGATGATCGGTGATCGGTATAGGTGGCTGATGAGGATAGTTGAAGGTGTCGAATGATGATAAACAATTATGATTAATGATGAAGATATGTATGTCTCACAGTAGAATTGTAGTCGCACACTCCAATGAAATAATTCTCGTACACTTCACTTTCTCACAATAACGAAGGTCGCACTCTTCTACTTTAGTCGCACACTAACTTTTTCAGCCGTACACTTACTTTTAAACCAATCAAAAGATCAAATCCCGAAATCCAAGGAACGAATTTAAAATTTAAAATCTTTGATTCTTTCCACCAATAAAATCCTAAAAAATAGCAAACACCTTTAATTCTTCCCAAAACAAGATCAAAACACAAATTTTGAACTATTTTATCGATCTTCAAACTGTTCTCCGTGTGTTCTTAAATCTGCAAAAAGTTTCTTGTTCTTCGAATTATATCCAACACAACCGAGCCTACGAAAGACTTCTTAGGCTCTGATACAAATTGTAAGTCCTAAAACTACCAATCGGATACCAAAATCACTAATCAAAGTGCGGAATACTGAGAAAAGTGATGAAGAACAAGAACTTGTATCGATTGAATAACCAAAGTGCACACGGTTTCTAAAGAACCGTCTGGTACACAAACACACAAAATTCGAAAATATGACAAGAAGAACAATAATGAACAGCAACCCTAAAAAGACCTAGACTCATCCTATTTATATTTACATAGGGTGACCTAGTTACAAGTTGGGCTAGGCCCACATGCACATTACTAACCAAATAGGTCCAAAACACATAATTAGCCCACATGGCTTATCCCAATGCTATCTAACCCACTACAAAGCTAAGCCCAATAGCTTATAATTGCGTTTGATAAAGATAAGCGTAAACCTACTCAATTAAATGGCCTTACGGACTTTCGGCTTTTAAAAGCCTATAAACTTAAAAGCAGAGGCTAAGAACACTTACACAAGGTCCTAACTCGAATTTGAACTCAGGTGGGAGTCTCCTATAAGCAGGAATCTCCAAGAAAGCAAGAGATATGAGAAATTGAGAGGTGCAAGGAAAATGATGGATGAACACTCCTATTTATAGTGTTTTAGGATGATCTTGGATGATGCCAAGTGTTTAGAGGGCTCCCAAGATTGTTCCAAGTGTCATAGCAGGTTATAGAAACCATCTAAGAGCTCATGGTATCGATTTCAGAATGCAGAGTGGTATGAGTACGGAGCAAGGCTGCATATTGGCAGCTGTCCTTATTTTTCTGCGTTGGGGACTCTCTCGCGACACGCGACAGAGAGAGGAGGGTCGGTCGCGACCCGCGAGGCAAACCATAATCAGCCAAACATGTTTTAAGTTTGGCAATTTCAGTTCCTGTACCTTTTAACTTATAATAACTTTCATTTTTAGAACTTTTGGCCTTTCAAGTCAGGTTTTAGGTAATCTTGCAAGTATAACAAACATCGATAAGCTCTGGGTTCGTTAAAAGGTCACTCAGAGGTATAATTAAACATTTGATGCTTTTAACCCTTCGATTTATAAACTTTTGATTTAATTTCCAAACGGTGTCGTAAGTCCAACAAGTGGCTCGTTATTAAATACGAATATCGTAAAAGGTCATTCAGTGGCATAGTTTATGCATGTTGATACTTTTCGTCCCTCCACATACATCTTTTCATCGTTTGACAACATTAGTCCTTTATAGTCAATGTTTGACTTCATTAGGGTTTAGGACACGTGTCTTCACATTATTAGACACGATTTTTACGAGGTGTTACATGTGGGTGTTGGTAATGGCAGCAGAGTGGCTTAGGATATTAGGGATTGCATTTGGGGAAGATGATGATACTTGCCTGCTTTTATAAGGTCATTTAATTTAATTATTTTAATTAATAATTTGTTATAATAAAACTTATAATGTCCATTTTGCCCTTCATTAATCTGAGAAAAAGGACAAAAAACCAAGATTTTATTTGAGAAATCTGAGCTGACTTTATTTTTGGACCAAAATGGCAACAAAACTGAAACCATAGGGACCCAGATTCAAAAGGTTTGAGTTTTGGATTAAAGTGGCAAAAGTGACCAAACCTCAGGGACCAAAATGGCAGTTTACTCTATAATTTACTAAACATATAAAAGCTTATAAAAATCTTTCGCGCCCTTTAAAAATTTGGGCCTCGAGCGACGACACAGGTTAGCCGGCCCAAGAGCCGGCCCTGAATATAACAATTATTCACATATTGTTATAAAGTAGACATTTTAGGCCCAACCCATTACTTATGGGCTTTAGGGTTTATAGTTATGTTTATCTATATATTGTAATGTTGAATAGAATGAAAGTTAGTCTTTCTTTTCTCCTTCTTAATTGCAAACATAAAAGGGCATACAGCTGTATAATATTATATAAATATAGTTTATATTTAATATGAACATATGGAATACAACGGTATATATGATACATACAGAAAGATTCCTTATAACTTTTTAATCAATAAAATATTATGTTGTAATGAGTTTATATATACGTTAATAATTAATAAAATTTAAAGTTTAAAATATAGAAATGTAGGCAGAATATTATGTAGATTATTCGTTTTGGGAAAATATTTTGGGTGGTAGATCTTTATATAGCAGTAATTGATTATACACCATAAATAATAAATCATACACCCTTTAAATTCTGAAAATGAAAAATCATTCTAGAAGAGTTCTTTGAAAATGCACCAATTCCGATATAAAGGAACCCAACGAGAAAACATGTTAAGAAGAATTATTATATTTTTTCCTGGGAAAGAATTATTATATAATATCAACAAATTTGGTGTGATCTTAATTTTAATGAAAAAAATATACAAACTCATCACTACATATGAAAATTGTCTTCTTGAGTATAAACCGAAGTTATAATTATAAAGAACCCGAAGTTCTCCTATAGTATCCATTATATACACATGCTTGCTATTAAACGCATGTCTCTTTCCTTTGTAGACAAAATGTCAAACTTATCAAATCTTGAATTCACTACACTTGAAATCTCGGGCAACAACTACCCCTCATGGGCTTTTGATGCTAAAACCCATCTGGAAGTAATGAGTCTGGGGGAGACAATCATTGATGGGAATAAAACGTCCCTTCAAGAAAAAACTAAAGCTATGACATTTCTTCGCCTTTGTCATACCCCGAATATCAGAGCATTGGCGTGACTGGACTGGTATCTTCATTGCACAGCGGAAGCAAATATAAGCTAAGACTTCTAGAAAAAGAACGCCCACTAAGTACTCGAGTCTCCAATGGTTCTCCTATTTCAACCGTGCCATAATTTCTGAAATGCAACCTGAGAAAGAAACATGCGAAAAAGTCAACATAAAGTTGAGCGAGTTCATAGTTTGCTTGTAAAAGATTTGAAATAAATCTTTTTGAATAACCGGTTTTTGAAGTATTGTTGAGAAAACGAATTTAAAATCATTTTCTTGTCAAGTTATATGGAAACTTTGTATGAAAACATGGTATGTATCTTGTATAAATCAAGTCTTTCTGTATGTATCTTGTATAAATCAAGTCTTTCTGTATGTAACTTGTATAAATCAAGTCTTTCTGTACGTATCTTGTATAAACCAGGTCTTTCTGTATGTATCAAGGTTTTCTTGTGTAAATCAAGTATTCTTGTATAAATCATGTTGTTAATGGGTTGCAAGGCCATTAACATGTGACATGACATAGGAAGCAACCAAACCATAGGCATTTTTCTAGTTGGCATATTCTGAGACACAAAAGCACTGCTTGGTACTCGTTCTCACCAAGAGTGTGGCTGCCCGACACCCGTTAGATCTAACCTTTTGTTCTGCGGTCTAGGTATATTGTTGATTAATGGTGCTTATGGTACCCTATTCATGACACGATTTCTCGTATAATTTCTCATATCACTTCTTGTATCATTTCTCGAATCATTCCTTAAAACGCATCATACTTGGTACTCGTTCTCACCAAGGGTGCTTCTTGTTTTTGTATCATACCATTTGTAAACATTCTAACATTTGTAACATGTATTTCACCCCCGAAGTTATAAAACTGAAAACAGTTAAAAGAAAAGGGGGAGCATGAACTCACTGGTTTGTCTCGTTTTACGTACGCAGACCGACCCAATCCCATTATTATAACTAGGACAATCCCGTCCCTAATCATCATTCACGTTTCGAAAATACGCATTTGTTTTGTAAAACCGGTATCTTTAGTACAAATCATTCGTAAACCATTTGAGTTCTTTGTAATCCATTCGTTACATGATTTAGAAGTATGAGTTTTCGTTCGTTCAAAAACTTTGTATGTTCTTGTAAAACGTGCATGTCTTTCCAACCCGAAAACATTTACAAAAATGTAAAACCGTAAAAAGGTGGGGTTATGAACTCACCTGAATATTCCTGTGCAAAGCTAGCTATATACGACTTCGTGATGTCGTTTCCAAGACGTGACTCGCTAGCGTGCATTCTACAATATTCCTAACACGGAATATCTTATAAGTTTCTGAAAAAAAGCGGTAACTATCTATGTGTCACCGAGCTCTACCGAATCATTGACCGAACGATTCGACGGTAGTTATTAACTTGAAGGAAACGACGAAGTTATACTTGCTAGGTTTCGTTTATTGTCAATAATAACTAGTAAGTCTTGAAAAGACTTGATTAACGATATATGTCGTGTTTGTGTTTGAAAATAAATATATAACTATATTTATTTTTATAAAAGAATTCGTGTTGTACGATCTTTGAAATAAATATGTAACCTATATTTATTTTTACAAAAGAAGTCGTATTGTTTGACATTCGAAATAACTGCGCATACTACATGTATTTGTATAGTCGAAATCGGTTTATCGGCGTTTAAAACAATATAAATAATTATATTGATTTTGTAAAAGATTGTCGAGTTTTTGAAGCTTAAAACAAATATCGTAACTATATTTATTTGTCGTCGAAATCATTTTCGTATCGTTGTTTTCGAAAGTAGTAAAGTGTCGTCGTAAGGAGTTCTATATTTGTATTTGCTATTATTTGAACCCGATAGTTTTATTTTATAATAAAACATGTTATTTTTACGGATTTTCTCGAAAAACGGGCAGAGTTTCCTCTGTTTTTGGACGATCCTGACAATCAAAGTGTCAAAATTAAACCAAATTCAATAATACTTATGTATAGCCAATTTATATAAACGAAATACTAAATAATCCAAGTAATTTTAACTTAATAATTCGTTTATTTGATCGGTTCAGGAGCTTGAGTTCGCATAATAAATAAAGTTATAGAAATAACATAAATAGTCGCGCCATAAATCTTTACCGAAGCTCTCGCGTCGAGACGTTGACTGGCTTTGACTGTTGACCCGAGCCATTGACCCGAACTGTTCTGTTGATTGAGTTGACTTCTGTTGACCCGAACTAGTTAAACCACCCGTTGAATGTTGTTGACCGAACCGAAACTGTTGAACCAAGCCAAGATCCGAGCCAAATCTGGACCGAAACACACCCAAAACTGAACTAACTCGAGACGTGACTGAACCGAGCACCGTAATCCGAGACTGAATCAAGTGAACCGGAACACCCAGACTTGAATCGAACCGAACCGAACCCGAAACTTGAACTGTAACAGATCTGAACCACGACCCGAACCTTGTAGCACCGACAACACTGTCGCACTCGTCATCATCACAGCCCGAAAACCGGGGTTGCCGGTGCGCTTGCTGCCGCTGTGACGTTCCACCGCCACCGCCGCCGTTTCTCTCTCTCTATGTTCTTCTCAGTCTCTCCCTATCTCTCTTTGATTCGTCATCGCACCACCACCAAACATGGTGGTGGTGATCGGCCGGTTACACACAACGAAGAAGGGGGTGGGGGCTGGTTGAAGACGAGCAGGGGAGGGGGTATGCGCTAAAACTTCGCCAGAAATCTCCACCGCCGCCGGTTCCGCCTGAATTTCGTCGGAGAGTGAGAGAGAGAATGATGAGTGTGTGTGTGTGTGTTATGAATGTTCTGATCTTCATTTGGGTGTGTGTATGTTTGTATATGTATAGATCGAGAGAGAAGAGAGGGGAATGACAGACTTTAAGGTCTGTGTTTATTTTGTGGGTGTTTAAGTTGTTGAGAATGAATTAAAAAAAATTGGGTGCAATACCCTTATATATAGAGATGTTGAGATTGTGTGTTCCCACTTTTGGGACAAAAAATCTCTTGTAGAGATTTGTGAAGATATAGTAAATCTTGAATGGATCTAGTAAATCTTAATAAGATTTGATAAGATTTCTTAGGGAAATATCTAATATATTATGTGCGGGTTCATGTGTAAGTGGCCCATAATTCCTACGAGACCCGATATCGCAACCCAAACTCCATAAGCATAAAATATTCGTGTAACATCCGTATTCATCGGCGTCGTCAGTATTTCATACGGTTTCAGTTCGTTGTCGTTTAATGTTCCGCAGATTCCACGCGAATCTCCATACGCGTACTGTAAAGTCGGGTAAACGTTCCTAGGCACTCCAACGGCCTAATTAAGTTAATTTGCGTTGTAAACACTATCTATTATTGCGTTAATCACCTGTTAATCACGTAATTAGGAGCCGTAAATCACCGGGTGTCACATTCTCCCCCTGTTAATAAAATTTCGTCCTCGAAATTTAGACTACGTTAACTCCTTAGAGTTACGTTATACGTAAGTAAATACGAATGATGTCAAAGGAAACGAGATATGCTGATGCAGTCACCAATGTGACCAAGTTAACAAGGGTCCAATAAAAGAGGAATTTCAACCAATAGAATTCCAAGTGGACGTTTACAATATGCAAATGAATGTTAGAAACAATAACATTCGCTAGGAGAAGCTTAGAATCAACAAGTCCAAACGAAATAGTTTTGCATGAAACGCTCGATCTTGATCAGCCCAAGCTGCAGGTTCTACCGACGCCACAAGGTGTCGTAGTGAATGAAACAATTTAATAATAACAGTGATTGAACAAGTATCACCTGTGTTTTGCATCAAATGCTCAATCATAAATAGCCCAAGCTACAAGTTTATACTGACACCACAAGGTGTCGTAATCAACAAACAATTTTATGGAGTTAAATGCCAAAAAAGTTTACTACGACTCGAAACAAATGAAGCGCTCGTTAAAAATTGGTTTGAATATGATGCTCCCAATACATCATATGATGCTTTGAATTGAATATGTGCAATGGACAGGTTCAATCAATTGCATTTGATTTCGGCGTAAGCCGACAATAAATACATGTATTCAACAAGAAAACTTTCGGCATGGCCACAAAGAAATACCATGTATGTAAAAAGAAAAGAATTTTCAAGAAAATGTGTTGACTTGATAACAAAGAAGCCAACAATCACAATAATGCGGGTCATCCGAATCACAAATCAATAATTAGATTTAGCGAAATAATATTTGAACTTTAATGAAATGCTTTATTCGAAACGAAACCACATGCGTAACAAACGATGCATGCATAACATATGAATTTTCAAGAAATGAAGCAAATGAATATTCGCTATACTGAAAGAAATGATCGTGACACAATGACCATTAAGAGGAGTAGAGATACGAAAATCTACTCAGTAAATGTGAAAGTCGAAATTTCAATAAAAGAAATTTGAGGACTTTACCTGGGGTTTCGCGTGATGACCGGTTGTTAGGTTGTTAGGTGACATTACCATGAAATGTCGAACATAGCGTACTTGTCGTTATGAGTTAGGGGGAATGCGGAGACATACGTCTTCTCCTTGGCGTGTTTCGTGTCGTTTGCAGGACCGCGTGCCAAGCCGCTGCTTCCTGATCGATAGTTCTCCTGCTGACAGGAATCTAGTGGCGTCGTTGAATTGCGCCATCGTGTCTTTTCAAAGGCCTCGCCTCGATAGTCGTATGTGTCGTACTTCAACCTCCGTTGATGTATAGCTTAAGTTTCACGTATACATGTGCACTAGCGTTACGTTTCGCGTAGAATGCGATGTATTCCGACATCCGTTGACGTAAAATTTGAGTTTCGTGTATTCTCGTGCACTAGCGTTTCGTTATGCGTAGGCTGCCTGCTCGGGAAGTTAAAATATCATAGACAATAGGGATAATAGTGTGTGCCCGAGTTAATATTCGCAGTTCTTATGTGATGACCTTTAATGAACTTCAACATAATTTTCCGAAGGTCTTAAATGCATGTTTCCTAAACTCTCAGAGTTTTGTGTACTGTATGCGACTGTTTTGTGTACCGTGTGTAAAACACCACTTTAGCGTATGTTTGAAAACAAAATTTTGACTGTTTGTTTTTCGACAACGGTTGGAGACCATATTCGAGTACTAGGTGTTCTGTACATATTCAAAGTCTTAAGGATCTAAGTCCCAGAGTAATGTGAGGTTAGAGCCTAGGTATTCCTACAGAAAACCCTATTCGTTGTAACCTATAGCTCTGATACCAATCTGTCACACCCCGAATATCAGAGCATTGGCGTGACTGGACTGGTATCTTCATTGCACAGCGGAAGCAAATATAACCTAAGACTTCTAGAAAAAGAACGCCCACTAAGTACTCGAGTCTCCAATGGTTCTCCTATTTCAACCGTGCCATAATTTCTGAAATGCAACCTGAGAAAGAAACATGCGAAAAAGTCAACATAAAGTTGAGCGAGTTCATAGTTTGCTTGTAAAAGATTTGAAATAAATCTTTTTGAATAACCGGTTTTTGAAGTATTGTTGAGAAAACGAATTTAAAATCATTTTCTTGTCAAGTTATATGGAAACTTTGTATGAAAACATGGTATGTATCTTGTATAAATCAAGTCTTTCTGTATGTATCTTGTATAAATCAAGTCTTTCTGTATGTAACTTGTATAAATCAAGTCTTTCTGTATGTATCTTGTATAAACCAAGTCTTTCTGTATGTATCAAGGTTTTCTTGTGTAAATCAAGTATTCTTGTATAAATCATGTTGTTAATGGGTTGCAAGGCCATTAACATGTGACACGACATAGGAAGCAACCAAACCATAGGCATTTTTCTAGTTGGCATATTCTGAGACACAAAAGCACTGCTTGGTACTCGTTCTCACCAAGAGTGTGGCTACCCGACACCCGTTAGATCTAACCTTTTGTTCTGCGGTCTAGGTATATTGTTGATTAATGGTGCTTATGGTACCCTATTCGTGACACGATTTCTCGTATCATTTCTCATATCACTTCTTGTATCATTTCTCGTATCATTCCTTAAAACGCATCATACCTGGTACTCGTTCTCACCAAGAGTGCTTCTTGTTTTTGTATCATACCATTTGTAAACATTGTAACATTTGTAACATGTATTTCACCCCCGAAGTTATAAAACTGAAAACAGTTAAAAGAAAAGGGGGAGCATGAACTCACTGGGTTGTCTCGCTTTACGTACGCAGACCGACCCAATCCCATTATTATAACTAGGACAATCCCGTCCCTAATCATCATTCACGTTTCGAAAATACGCATTTGTTTTGTAAAACCGGTATCTTTAGTACAAATCATTCGTAAACCATTTGAGTTCTTTGTAATCCATTCGTTACATGATTTAGAAGTATGAGTTTTCGTTCGTTCAAAAACTTTGTATGTTCTTGTAAAATGTGCATGTCTTTCCACCCCGAAAACATTTATAAAAATGTAAAACCGTAAAGACATGATCGAGCAAACTATCTCAACGTTCCATTTATCCAACATGCTCCTGGCGCAGCAGTACAGGGAACGTAATTTTACAAAATATTCTGAGCTCATATCATGTTTGTTGGTCGCGGAACAAAACAACAAGCTCATACTACAAAATCATTAAATGCGTGTTATGTTATGATTTTTTTTAGACTATGTTTTTTTTAATTTGGATTTTATTTCAACTCTAGTGGTATTTTATGTTTTGAACTATTGTTATGGTTTCATTTAAAACCTAGTGATGTTTGATTTATAGTTTCATGATGTTTTTATCATACTCAAACATGCAATTTCTTATACTCAACGTGTTTTATTATTTCCTGAAGAAATATGCATGCTAGCTCCAGTAGAGCTATTATTGGTGATGAATGTCTGGTAGATAGCGGTAGTACTAACACTATTCTCAAATATATGAAATTTTTCTCTGAGTTGTCTCCGGCAGAGACACCGATTAGTACTATATCCGGTGTTAGTAACCTTATCGAAGGCTCCGACAGAGCACTCATAACATTATCTTCGGGTACCAAATTAACTATTGATAATGCATTATATTCTAGTAAATCCAGAAGAAATTTACTTAGCTTTAAAGATATTCGAAAAAACGGTTACCACCTAAAACAATATCTGAAAATTATATTGAATATCTTCAAATCACTTCAAACAAAAATGGCAAAGAAACAAATGTTGAACAATTAGAAGCCTTATCCTCTAGATTATATTGTACTAATATCAATCCTATCGAATCATACATGGTGAGTAAACAAAAGCTATTAGATAAAGACACATTTAATATATGGCATGACCGTCTAGGTCACCCTGGTAGCATAATGATGAGACGAATAATCAAAAGTGCAACCGGGAACCCTCTTAAAAACTTAAAAGTTTTGCTACTACAAGACTGATCATGTGCAGCATGCTCTCTTGGGCAAACTTATAACTCGGCCGTCACAAACTAAATTGATACATGAAACCCCCTCATTTTTTGAAAGAATCCAAGGGGATATTTGTGGGCCTATTCATCATTCGTGTGGACCATTCCACTATTTCTTGGTCTTAATAGACGCTATTGCCCGACTTTTAGCTCAAATCATACAATTGAGATCCAATTTCCCCGATAATCAAATTAGAAACATCCGGATGGATAATGCGGGAGAGTTCACATCTCAAGCTTGTAATGACTATTGTATGTCAATCGGGATCAATGTTGAACATTCAGTACCTCAAGTTCACACCCAAAACAGTTTAGCTGAATCTCTGATCAAACGATTACATATAATCGCTAGACCACTCTTAGTGAGATGTAAACTACCATCTTCTGCATGGGGTCATGCTATTTTGCATGCCGCTGCACTGATTAGATTGAGACCAACTGCTGATCACGAATACTCACCATTGCAATTGGTCTCCGGATGAGAACTAAGTTTGTCCCACCTTAGAATTTTTGGTTGTGCGGTATATGTACCAATACCGCCACCACAACGTACTACAATGGGACCCCAAAGAAGACTGGGTATTTATATTGGTTTTAAATCCCCGTCCATAATTAAATATTTAGAACCAATGACGGGAGACATGTTTATAGCACAGTATGCTGACTGTCATTTTGATGAAACAATGTTCCCAATCTTAGGGGGAGATAAGGACAAAGAAAGACTGATAACACAAGAAATAACGTGGAATGCATCATCGCTATCAAATCTCGACCCCCGAAGTGGTCAATGTGAATATGAAGTCCAAAAGATCATACATTTGCAAAGAATAGCGAATGAATTACCAGATGCATTCACAGACACGAATAGAGTGACAAAGTCACATGTACCAGCATCAAATGCACCTGCTTGAATTGAAGTAATCCCAGAAGAGATTACTATACAACAAAAGCGTGGGAGACCAATCGGTTCCAAAGACAAAAACCCACGGAAATGAAAAGAGCAAAGTAACGCAGTTGGTGAAAACTCATAAAAGATTATAAGTGAAACCCCGGTAGAGGTAAATGTCCCAGAAGAGACAACTATGAATCCAGAGGAAAATGAAGTTTCAGAAGAAACACCGGTACCGAACGAAAATGAGATCTCTATTAATTATGTACAAGATAGTACAATGTGGAACCGGAATAAAACTCGTGTTGATGATATATTCGCATATGCTATAGCAGCGGATGTAATCAATGAAAATGATTACGCACCTAAAACTTTAGAAGAGTGCATGCACAGAAATGATTGGCCAAGATGGCAAGAAGCCATAAACGCCGAATTGAATTCACTCGAAAAGCGACATGTTTTCAGACCTGTAGTCCGAACGCCCATAGACGTCAAACCAGTAGGTTATAAATGGGTATTTGCAATAAAGAGAAATGAAAAGAATGAGATTGTAAGATATAAGGCTCGACTTGTAGCACAATGATTTTCCCAAATCCCAGGAGTTGATTATGAGGAAAAGTATTCCCCTGTAATGGATGCGATAACCCTTAGGTTCCTAGTGTGCCTCACAATCTCTGAAGGACTTCATATGAAACTAATGGATGTCGTCACCGCATACTTATACAGGACACTTGAAAATGACATCTACATGAAAATGCCTAAAGGATTAAAATTGCCTGGAGCATTAAAATCAACACCTCGAGAAATGTGTTCTATAAAGCTCCAGAGATCTTTATATGGTCTCAAACAATCTGGTCGTATGTGGTACAATCGACTTAGTGAATATCTCAAAAAAGAAGGATACAAGTCTGATGTAATCAGTCCATGTGTTTTTATAAAAAAGATCATTCTCAAATTTCACTATAATAGCAGTCTATGTTGATGATATCAACATCATTGGATCTCCTGAAGAGATAGAGAAAGCTGCTCAGTTGTTAAAGAAGGAATTTGAAATGAAAGATCTTGGTATGACGAAATTATGTATCGGACTACAATTTGAGTATCTGTGCAATGGCATATTTGTCCATCAATCAAACTACATCCAGAAGATGTTAGTATGTTTCAATATGGACAAAGCACACCCGTTTAGTGTACCTATGGTTGTCCGACTGCTAGATCCACACAAGGATCCTTATCGCCCTCAAGAAGAATGCGAAAAAGTACTTGGTCCAGAAGTACCGTACTTAAGCGCGATCGGTGCTCTTATGTATCTCGCAAATAACACAAGACCTGACATTGCATTTTGTAAGACCCGTCTCAATTTAACACGATTTTAATACTAAATACGCATTTTATACGAAAATGCGACTTTACAAAACTTTATTAAGTTAACGTTCATACTAGTATAAAACATTCAATATATAACATCAAGTGTTTACATGTTTCATATTTAACCAAAACAAATTGTATTAACGCCGAAGCTTTGTTCGGATGTCTGTTCGATTCTTGTTTGTTGCTTGATCGCCATCCGAAAGCTAGCTATTCCCACCTAATATTAAAAACAACATAAAAGTTAGTTTTGATAACTTAAAAACATGTTAAAACAAGTTCCAACATCAAAATAAAAATAAATTTCCGGTTTTACGTCTCTCGCGCCCTGCGAGAGACTTCACTTAATCCTTCGCGGGCCGCGACAAAGCCCGCGTGTCACGCCTGGATCACCGATTCCCTTTGCGTGCCGCGGGGGAAACCAATTTCCAGCAGGACTGTGTCTGGTCTTGCATTTTCTGCCCAGCTCAATTTTTCAACAAAAATCAAACTTCAAATGGCCATAACTTTTTATCTACTAGTCCGTTTTAGGTGATTCTTTTTCCTACGTGTCCGTAATTAAAATACGGATCCGTTTATCATATTTACTTGCATCAAAATCCAACTTATAGACTAAAGCCTATAATTCTTTTTTTCAATTATTCGACCCGTTTATTTTATAAGTTCCATTACATATTTGCCATTCATTTTTATTGCTAATCATTTTTTTGTTTACCCATTCCCGGGCTGTCAATCGTTAGCGTTTTTTTTTCGCTCCCATTACGGAGTTCGTTTCATATTTACGTTCTCCGATTTACTTGCATCTTTCTAAGCATTTAACCCACAATCTACATCTTAGTCTATTTTGACCCGTTTAGAGGACTTTTGAGCATTTAAACATTAAACTCGCTATTTTCACTTCGCACCTTTTCTTTCCATACTAAACAACTAATTTTATTTCACCACAATGATTTTTGTGGTGGATTTAACAAAAGGAACCCATAATCCAAATTTCTACCATTCGGTTAGTCATTTTACGCATAAGACCCGTTTTTAGACATTCGACCCACGAATGTCATTACCTATAATTTTTATACGTATCTAAGGACTTCATAATCATAATACAAGTTCCTAAACAACCTCTAAGGGTCGTTTACCCGGTTTACCCATCAACGGATTTTTAGTCAATTTTAGTCACTCATTTTACGACGAAGGACTTTCACTAATTATTTGACCAAAATCGAAATTTTAACTAAAAACTTATTTATGCGTACGTGGCTCGGATCAACATATTGACCCATTTAAATACCTTATCTCAATAATTGCTAATTCATAGCATCACTAATTCATAAGCCGTTTTATCCTGTGTGCATAAAACTCCACAAACACTTTTTAGTCGTTAATTATCTAATGGTATCAACATTACCATTTGACCCGTTTGGTCTAAATGACCAAACATTTTGCGCTTATATTTGAATGGTATTTATTTACCATTTCGTTAAGTAACTCATTTCGGATTTTTCACCAATTAGTTAGGTCTCTTAAATCCGTTTCTTACGCGTTTGCCCAACATGGCTCATGCCACTTAGTGTCGTTTTAAAATTCAACTTTGATCCATTTATACTTGACTAAATCACCATTTTACCCTTTTTATTCGTTTAGGTTTACTTAGAAAGTAGCCATTCAAAAACTCATTTTATTTATGTCATCTCATGACCAAATTACGATTTCACCCATTTTTATCATTAAACATGGTTTTTCATCTTTTGATACGTTCCAACCCGTATCATTTCATGTCAAAATCATATTTTGAATATAACCTTGTCGTATTTATAACCTAGGGTGTAAGCTTGACTTACCTCGCGTCCGCGCAAACATTCTTCGCATCCATCATCCATTTGTCCCGTTAGTGAAGTTACTTATACAAGCTAGTTAGTAAGTGATTTTAAACACTTTAAGCATGTCACATAAAGTGTTATTTGTTCCCAACAATCAATACTTCATGTCTAAAGCAAGTATATACAATCCTATGCCTTTTTCTTAGTTAATAAGAACATTATTAATGTGCAGCGATTTTGTATTCAGCTGCTGTGATTGACCATTTTGACCCATTTAAAAGCTGAATTAGATCAACATCTTCAAAGATGGATCGTAGAACTCTCAAATACCTTTCTAGGCATATATGGTACATCTTCTAACGATGTCTCTATGATTTTATATGATTTTTACAAAATTAGGACAACAGCTTATTTTTAGCCCAAACAGCATGCTGTCTTTTCGAAATAGCCACTGAATTCGACGTTTTTGACCCATTTAACATCTGAACCAAGTCATCATGTTAACTAATGAAATGCAGATTACTCAGAGACCTTTCTAGGCATATATGGTACGTCTTCTGACGATGTTTCTATGATTTATTGTGAATTTTCAAAATTCAGGTCGGAACCATATTTATTTAAGCATTTTATTGAACACTTGGCGGGTTTCTGTTAGGATCGGAGGCTCTCGTGATTGTGTATGTTTGTATAATTTAAACTATGAATGAATATAAAACAATGTAAAGTGCAGCGGAAATGAACAACAAACTTTGTAAACACAATCGAAGAGAGAAAGTTTTGATAAACATTTGCTTCACCATAAGTCGAAAGATTACAATTCAAATCAAACGATTACAATGCAAGCTTACAAACTGAACTTCCCCTCAGCCTGATACTTCATGGTTGGTTGCACAAGATGAAAGGATTGAATTGAGGAGAAGAACTCACTCAAAACGATCAAATGTAACAGTACAGGGTACTGCTCCATTTATAGGCAAACCAAAACTACTGAGGCGTCTCAGCTGACGTCACCATGAAAGCGACGTCTAACAGCCTAACAACCTGTAACAACTGTTCCTATACAAATACTGCTAATGTTAACCACTGATTCTACATAAGACAAGTAATACACTAAACTACTGCTATCTTCTTCCATCAGTGCTTTCCTCAAAGTTGATCAGTCCTTGAGTGAGCAGTGCTTTGTCATCAGTAGATAGAACCAGCAGTGTTTACTTCTTCAGGGCTTTGTCAGCAGTTGAAAGGGTAGCAGCAGTTGTATACGGACAGTGGTTAGAGAGCCATCAGTTGTTATAATCACTTTCAAGGGGAAAGCCTAATGTAAACTGTTGCTTATTGTGAATCCACTGTCGTGATCCGGTTTTGGCTTTTATTATCTGTTCCTCTGGTAGGGTTCAATCCCAGCAATCTCCCCCTGTAACAGATAATGCCAAAACCCTTCATTATTCTGGATTTTTATTTCTCATCAGAAGCTCCTTAGCTTGCCTTTTAAATTCTACTTCGAAGTCCTTGGAACTTGAGTCATCCTCATCCCTGCATAGTGAAAGTTCAAGGAGATCCTGCAAATCTTCAACACCAAGACCTAGTGCTTCTTTCCTTGATATATATTTCACTTCACCATTGGATCTGACCAAGGTCAATACGTGGGTCTTTTGATCAGACATCCACTTTAGTACTTTTGAACCCAATGGGTTTCTTGGGAGAGAGTTATTTTCAGATGAGTTTGAAGAAATTGGTCTTGAGAAAAGTTGTAAACTTTCAGACATTTGTTTGAAGGCCATTTCAATGACATTATTTGCTGCAGCTATATCTTCTGCAGTCTCTCTTTCAATCTACTCTTGCCTCTTCTTTTGATCTAGCTCAATGGCTGTCATGTCTGAAGTGTTTGGTGACGCAGGTTTGGTTAATACCTGTTTGGCAAGGTCTTGAAGTTTTGCTGATTTGTCTTCTTTTAGATCCATTTTCTTGATGGCTTCTGTGAAGTATTCAGCTTCCTTTTCTTTCTCTTCTTCACTGGTCAGCAGTTTTCCTTTTTCTTGGTTTTCCACAAGTATAGGGTTATCTGCTGATGTGATCAGCGTTTTAAGATAATCAATCTGTTGTTCTAGCTTTTCGTAATCAGGCTTCTTAGAAGTGTCTGAGACTGTTATTCTTCTTTTCTTAAGCCTTTCATAAGCCTCGTCGGTATACAGCTTTGTCCATTTTGCTATGGCTTCAGCAGTATCCACCTTAGCATCCACCAGCTCTTGCTTCTTTCTTTTATACTCAGATGAAAGGTCAGTAATGAGCTTTTTGTATTTGTTCCAATTTGGAGCTTTCTTCTTCTTTCTTGGATCGTTTTTAATTCTTTCAATCCTGTTTGCCTCATGCTTTAAAGCAACTATTGGCCATTCTTCAAATTGTTTTTCATCAGCAGGATAGAATTTTTCTTTCATGATATATGCAAGATATTATTTTCTCATTTTATTTCGTTGATCTGTCTTTTCTTTGTTTATATCTTGTGCATAGTCTTCCATCTGCTTGACCTTAGTGAGCAAGAATTCCAATTTTTCAGAGATGGCTTCTTCACTTTGACATTCACATTCAACTTTTGCTCTTATTTTAGCATGCCTTGCTTTTAGCTTGAGATATTCATCCATATCTTCTGGGACTATGAAGCCTATGAGAGAAGGGAATCTTCTTGTTGAAGGATAATCCTCGGTGTAGAATTGTCTCATCTCATTTTTTACAGCTTCCAGTTCCAGAGGATATTTTGCAGCATTAGGATCATGTTTGTCTTCATCTGCCTGAGTTATTTTTCTTTTTCTGGAGTAAAGCATTTTTGGAGAATGAGGTTTTGGTTGTGATGTCGGAATGTTGAGAACAGTGGTGGAAGATGTCTAACAAACAGTTGTTGAAACAACTGGTGTTTCAACCTCTGTTGACATTACAACTACTGATGTGTCAGTAGATGTCTTCTGCTTTTGAGCAGGTGGTAATTTGATGAGTTGTGATGTAGTTTTAGATTGTGATGGTGGGGCAGTGGTAGTGTGCGTTGTAGTGGTATTTGTTGAAGAGATGGCAACTGTTTGACAAGCAGTTTTTGAAACCACTGACATATCAGCTGTTTGGATAGAAGTTTGAGATTTTGTGGTTTGAGGTTTAGATGTCTGTTTTTCTTTTTCCGGTTCAATGTAAACACCATCCTCAATTCCCTTCTTCTTCAACTGCTTGATTTTCTCCCCTTTTTTGGCATTATCTGGAAGGGGGTTATCCATGAAGAAGATAGTGGGGGGAACTTTTCCGGTGGTACTTTGGATGTTGGCCTTTATAGCCTTGATGTCTGCTTGAGTATCTTTGAATCTTGATTCCACCATGTTTGTCAGCATTTGTACATGTATTGCATGCTGCTGATCAGCCATTTGTTTTTGTTTTTCAAGCAGGGGTTGGAATAAGTTCCACAACACATTTGCAGCAGGTGCAGGTTGTGTAGGTGCTTGAGCTGGAACAGCAGTGGATTGTGCTTTTTGAGCTTTTAACAGCTGTTGCACCATATCCTTTATTTCAACAACTGATGTTTCAAGTTTTTCAACTCTGCCCGTCAATTCCTGATATTTTAAATCATCACCCATGTTAGTGGGATCATCTGATTCCCCACCAGCAGTGGTTGTACCAATGTGTGACTTAGGAACTGAGTCCCAAAAATCACCCATTGATGCCCCTTGTTCTTGGTTCTGGGGTCTTCTCTCTTCAACACTTGATAACCTTTTGATGGTACCAGTGGTTAAAACAAACTCACTGGTGGTTACCGAAGGTGCTATAGAAGAAATTGCCTTCAAGGGAGTCTTACTAATGAAACAACTGTCCAAATGCAGATCTGTTGATCCATCACTTGTAGTTGCTGCTCCACTTGAACTACCACCAAGAGTTACTTGTAACTCAAGTGGTGTAACCTCCTCAGTTGTAGCTGGGATAGCAGGGGTAGTAGCATCAGACGCAGTCACTTGTGGGAGTATACTCTCAGTGAAAGGTGATAGAGAGGAACTGGTTTGTGTCTGAGCTATAGCAACTGCATGCAACAAGGGTATTATGGATTGTGGCATTATGATTGGTGAGGGTATGGGTGTTGAAAGAGACATGTCCTTGGGATCAGGACTGAGGAAGATGGATCCGATTGGGTCCAGAGCTTCATATTGTGGGGTCCCTGTGTTTACAACCTGATCCTTTTGTGAGGATGCAGGAGGAGTTTGAGCCAATGGTGGAGATCTTTCTACCAACTGCTGTGAGGAAGTAGCAGCAGTGGTTTTTGGTGACATTTGTTTTGTCACTGGCAGTTGCTCTGGGATCTCATCTTCCAGAGTTGCCTTTGTTTTGGGTTTGGAGGGCTTTCTGGATGTTTTCTTTTTGGTCTTTTTGGTAATGGCAGGTGTGGGTTTCAAAGCAGTGGTTATGCTGCTATGATCACCTGGAGCAGTGGGCTTAGCAGCTGATACCTGAGGAGCAGTGGTAACTGCTAAATTCTGCTCAGGCACCTCTGCTTGTGTTTTTACAGGTGTTAACATTCTAGTGAATGTCTCAGGTGTTAAACTTTTTATTTGAAAATAAACACCTTGTTTGAGCAAATTTTCATTTTCCTTTCCAAATTTTTGTTTAAAATAGTAGCTTAGAAACCTTGGAAAAAGTAGAAAAGCTTTGCTATCAACATTTTTCACCAAATCATCAAAGATCTCCTGGGAATAATTATAATTTTCATTATTTAAAATTGCATAACCCAGACATTGGATCTTTAATGATATTTCGTTAAAAGCAGTTGTTTTATTTGAAACACACATCAAAAGTGTGTGGAATAAAAACCTAGGTGCAGAAGGAAAGAAACCCTTTTGTAAGGTGTCCTTTTTAGGTTGTTCTGCATACCCCCTTTTCAAGAAATCAGTTTTCAACTCGGTTTTAGAAAAAGAAGTTTTACCTTTCTGATCATCGAGTTTAAAGACTTCTGGAATTGATAGTGGAGTAATTTGAATCGCTTTACCCTGTATAGAGGAGTTGATGGCAATGACGGTCTCGCCTTGTTTTTCAAGGGTAGCATTTTTCCAAAACTCTCTCTGGGTCTGTTGATAAATTGGAGCATCAGCAATTAACAAAGTTTTGTACTTTGATGCTGTGAGAGTATCAATGATTGAATCGAAGGTGTGGTTGTTGGTGGGTTTAGTGAGTAGACCCAAGTAATTGTGAGGGGATTTGTAAGGGATTTCAATGGTTTCAGCGGCCGTTTGAGCGACCTCTTTGGAAGATGATGATGATTTTGACTTTGATTTTGATTTCGTCATTTTGATGAAATGAAGGTTGGAAAGACGAAGAAAGACGAAGAATGATTTGAAATGGAGGTTGAAAACTGCTTTGAGAAGAGAATTTTTGGAATTCAATTCGACAGTGTAAAACCCTGTTTGGGGTTTTGATCAGGGTTTTATTTAGGGAAAAAAAATAAGTGCTGATGTGGCAGCGGTTACAAAGATCTGAAGGCTAAAAACTGACCACGTGCCAACCTCTGATGTCAAGATGAATAATGGAGGACAGTTGTTTTGGAAAACCACTGATGAAACAAATATCAGTGGTGACAACGGTAATAATTTTCTGAGCAGTGGATGATTTTTACTATCAGTGGATAGCATATCAGTGGATAAGACACTGATTTTGAGCATCAGTGCTTGCAAAAAAAATGAACGGTCAGTGGTTGACTTTCAGCAGTGGACAATATTTAGGAAGCAAATGTTTGAACAAAACAGTGGTTAGGGGTATGGTAATGGTAATGATTTAAAGGCTCATTATGTCAGCAACTTTTACAGGAATTTTCATTCAAGGTTTTACCACATGTCATTTACACATTTTGAAGCTTTTTCAACTTCTTGACAGTGGTTTAGTACCCCCAGATGATGTACACTTTTTACTAAGGCTACTCATTCTCGTTATAATATTTGAATTAAAACATGAGTATCCAAGTTTTTTTAAGATCTGTTAACAATCAATCTTTTGCTCAGTGAAAAAACAAACTTGAGTTTGACATGACCTTGACAAATATACCATTTCCTTTTTATCCATTTTGAGGATAATATTACCAACAAAAATAATGGTTATATATCCTAACAGGAGATTGAAACTTTTACTATCAAAAACCAGTAAAAAGTTCAAAATATATTATTCTAAAAGAAAAATGAAGAATAATATATCCTGCTTTATTTGAGAAAATCCTTTTTCAGAAAAAAAAATTAAAGGATTTTCTGAAAATAGCATAAAAAAGGATCTGGTATAATTTTTCACTAAAGCACCTGACCATATCTTTCTCAAGTTTATGAAAATGGTCAGTGGTTTGACAACAGTGGTATGAAATTGTAAATACATTTTGATCACTGTTTGGTACCATTTTCTTGTTGATTGATTGACAACAAAAATGAGGACACATGATCACATGAGTATTTGAAAACCCTGTTATAGACTTTGTTACTATGTGATGATTCTGAAAATTTGTCTAGTCCTCTTGTAAGTTCATTCACTGGAAATACTATTGTCACCTGAACTTTCCTGACCCAATGAATGCATACAGTTGCTTAATGACCATTTTTACCCCAAATTTGAACTCTTAAGTGTTTTGAGTTTATGCTCTTTACTATTGACTTCAAGAGTTTTGAGATAAACACACTTTTTGAGTTTTTGTGATTTTCCTTCTTCCCTTTTTACCCTTCCCATTCATAAGTAACTAGTGGGAAACCCGCGCGTTGCTGCAGAGTCGACAGTACGCGATGTAAACACGATTCGCAGTCAATCAGGTGGTCAACAAAGCGAAGATGTTATGGGAGATTGCGGCGGCTCGAACTTAGTTTACACATGTATATATTGTGCATGTGTATTATATATAGACAAAACAAACAATCATCTAAACTTTCAAAACACATCAACCGTTTTATAAAAAAAACCTAAGGTTAAAAATGTTCAAACGATGATAACAAAATAGACAAGTGATATATTAGACAACGGTTACAAAATATTTTTAAAACTCCCAACTTAACTACAAAAATACATTATCAAAGTGATGTAACCTATATCTTGTAATCTACACTTCAACCCAAGCCAACATCTGGACAAACAAAATAAACAGTTGATAAACAGTTAAAAGACTTGATCATACAAAATTACCCACTTTAAATCCAAGGCAGCCATGGCTTTCTTAAATCACTGTCCTTCGATTATTAACAATTGGAAATCATCTAAACCGAAAGCAAAGCAACTTAAATCATTATAGCTTCATCCATAAATCAAATTGTTATACACTTATGGAAAAAAACAAATGAGTTAAACCTTATTGCAATTTTGTAACTGTGTATAAATATATGCAACTAAATGAACACAACTGGCACCATTTCTGTAAGGAACTATACATAAAAAATGATTTATAAAGTAGAGGTTACCTTGTAGCCTTCATGGAATTCTAAAATTGTATGTTGCCATGTTGGATGTACCGACTTAGTGATACTATAAAGTCTTCTTATAGCAACCACCAGGATTTAGTCTATTATTTTAATAAAAACTAAAAAAATGTTGACGGGTCAAAACAACCCATTTTGACAGAAACTAAAAGTTTACCTTCGAGCTTTAGCTTTAAGTTCACCCGTCTAAGCTCAGGTTCGGAACTTCGGGTGGCAGCCGAATGTTGATATTTTTCAACTTCTGGGCGTTACAACTCAACTAAGCTAACTTGGTCAGATTAAAAAAAACGCATGCGTTGATTTGGTCCCAATACTTAATGAACTATATAAACAAAAAGAGCGTAGAAGATGCACTTACATCAAACGAAATTCGAAAATAGGCATACCTTTATGAACATTTCTTCCTGAATCCTCTGGCAAACAAATCTCTCATCATCGATCACAATATATGTCTGGCCAACATCTTTCCTTCACTTGATGGAACGCAAAACGGCACACGATGGGGGGAGCTGAAAACATCCCATTCAGTCGACCCCATTCAAAGACAAACGGGTCAAGCATCTAAGCTAAATGGATTGGTTGATTATAGATTATTAATGCATAAAATAGGTTAGAAGGGTAAATTTAAAATAAAAAGTTGCAAAATATGAAATTGGTTAAATAGATCAAAAGTCCCCAATGCTGTTTTTTCAATGCATAAAAACCTCCTATATCATGTCCATAAAAACTTAGATTATTGTTAGAATAACATAGTTTTTGCCAACTGTATAATAGCTCATTGTTCCTCAGCAACAGCCACATATATGGTTTACCAGTAGCATCCTTTACATGCCTACTGGCCAGTATCGAGCATGTTAACCTCCAGGTCATCATCACACTCAAGAAGCATGAAAATGCCTTGCTTGATTTGTTTAGAACTGATGGCATCAGAATAAAGAGCTTTTCTTTCTCCATGTCATGCCTATCCATAGTCATTGATACAAGCCTCTTAGTATTCAGATAACCCAAGTTCCCTGAGTTTAGATGCTGCTAAATTCACCTTTCTTTTGTACTCGTCCAACGGGTCAGAAAATGACCCCACAAGTTGATATGGCGCCTCCTAGATTACAAGACCATAAAGGCAATCACATGAGCATGCTAAAAAACTTATATAATCTAATTACTAAAAATAAGCAGATGATAGTCATTGTGGTCAATATGAGTTGTGGTCAATATGAGATTCATCATCAGTGTCAAGTAGTTTTCCCTAAGTACCCACCAGCACAGCACAGCACAGCACCACCACCGCCTGATTTCAAGGTCATTCAACAAAACAGTATAATACAAACATTTAAAAGCTACACAAAATAAACCAAAAGTTTGAACACTCGTGACTACATTAGCTTGAATTCATAATAGAAATGATGAAATTTTTGTAAAGAGAGTAAAAATCAGAATTGAGTTACCATGAAACTGTCGACCGAACCCTGGATCTCCCGCTCTCTTCCGTTTTTTGTTAGCAGTCGTGCGTAGCCGCAAACGATTTCCTTATTAACACATCCCATCGGTAGCCTCTCTGTCCGATGAGGAAGCCACACCCATTCAGATGACCTACGACTTTAACTCACCTTTGCGTATCGGTATAAACAAGTCGATGTCGTTTAATTTAGTAGAGCTCGAGCTCGAGCAAGGCTTATTTTGAGCGGAGATGAGGCCTCTGATGGATGTGAATGCTCCCATTCGACTGCAGTTTTAACGGACGGGCATATGTTTTCATTAGAGATAGGCTTGTAATTTTCTTTTGGCAAAGGACCTCAGCTGACTCCTCGTAATTCTGGTTGATTATAAGCAAAACAATACCACATGACCGTAAATACTTTAAGCTTACAGACCATGCCTACCCCTCTACATATATCTTATACTCGCTAGCATAAACACCACAAACAAAATAGACACTTGTTAAACAGTTAAAGACCTAACAAGATTATCCACCTTAAACCTAAGACATGCATGGCTTTCTTAAATCATTGTCCTCCCATCACCAAATGAGAATCGTTTAAAATGAAAGCAAATTAAATCACCATAGCCTTAGGTTTTTACCCAAACCCATTTGACCCGTTACACAACCAACCCACCCGCACGTTTTGCCATCTTAAAGGTCTAAAAACAATTTAAATGCATGATGCTAATGAACCATAAGAAAATTGATAAAAAGAAAACTGCATTTCTTTGTTGGAATCTATTAAAATCACCAAAGGAAGAGTAAAAAAAGGTCACACTTCCAAAAGCCCATTTGTGTGAAGTTGCAGTTGTGAATAACATGTGACATCACCTTAACCGATACAGAATCTGTAGAAGATTAAACATTTACAGCAAAAAAACCAAGAAATCTTATCAAACAATCAATTGGATTAATCACATGACCCACTTTGAATCAAGTGTTTAATCTTTGTTCAAAAAATATAGATGAGATCAAACATTTTCAGGCACACCATTTGTCATTTAGAAAGAAAAACTGAAGCTTTAACAATCACGGATTTTAAAAGAACAATAACAAATAACACTAAGGAGTTATATGGGCAGGGTAATATCAAAACATTGAAACAAACTATCAAAACTTAAAACAGTCACCAAAATAGAAAAATACCTGTTTTTATGCCTTCTGTAGTTTGGAAACGACCAGGACCGAATTTTGATTATGTGTCGATAAAATTGAGTTTGATCTCTTCAAGAGCCTAACAGGAAGTCTGTGCGAGCAATGATGATCTGGATTCATTAAACTTTTCAATCACATCTGCAGTAACAGTTTCCAAAATCAAATTTAACGGTTAACTATCTCATCAAAACTCACGATGCTGGATTCATTTGCAAATAATGTGTATTATGTATACCTCTTAAAAAGACCTTCTGATGATGCGAGAGCGACTTCGAATCTGATAATTCAAATTCCAATCCATCTTTCCAACTTCAAATTGGGAACAACATTAACGAATTAAAACATTAAAACATGTTTTTAACTCTGAATTAAAACATTAAAACCTGTTTTTAACTCTGAGATACTTAAAAGGCTGCACACATTGGGAAAAATATAAAGTTTTGTTATTGTTTTTTTACTGGAAGAAAGAAAAACAGGGTAACTTCACAATTAATCTGTTAACTATCATAACAACAAAATGTTTCTCTCTTTTTTTTAAATCTAATGATAATCCTATTTTTAGGCTACATTAACGATTTAACGGGTGAGTAGGAATTACCTAATGAAGGGCTGCTCTTTAAGGAAGTTTGAAATCTTCGGTTGGTCTGTAAGAAGCTGTGAAAACAAACAAACATGGATGAGTTTTAAGGTTTTTTTTTGTTTTTATTTTACTTCACTCTTACTAATATCATGAATTCAAGATTTCCTCTGGTAGAACTCCCATCATTGAATGGAGTCATGAAAAAATCAGATTTTTTTGCATAAATTAAAATGTAATTTGCTTACCTGTGCCGTCATCTCACTGCATCTTCATCCTAACCCTAGGCTGACCATGTATGCGATAACCCCTCTTCAAACCCTGCATATTGATTTACATATACATGGATACGAATTCTAGGGTTCCAATAAGATTGAAGATGAAAATTGAAAAGTAATAGAAACTCACCAGTGATTGATGCGTCCATTCCACCGCCGGAGACGGCCACCGGAAATACGTCCTTGTACGACGATTGGGGTTCAGGGTGGAGAAGGAGTACGGTGGTGGGTGACCAGAGATGGAGATGGATCGTGTGAGTGGTGGCGACGACTGCCGGTGCTTGATGAGGGTGGGTGACCGGCGAAGTGGAGGTGGTGTTTGGAGATGGAGGATGTCGTATAGACGAGAGGAAACTGGATTTGGGTATTAGGGTTCAGAACTGTCAATTGTAATCACCACTATGGGAGTTATAGCCATAAACAAAGAAACTGAAGAGGTTGGTATAACAGATAATGAATGCGATCCTGTTGCGAAATCTCAGTTTTACCCCTAATGCGTCTTAAAAATAAATCCATCTCTCTATTGTATTGGCTTGCACACTCTTGTATATCTTGCTTTAAAACTTGTACTTATAGTAAAATTACAATATTGTACATCACTTCTCCTTTTTAATATATTATAGATAAAATACTTACTGATAGGTCTTTATTGAAGAAATACTTAATCCAAAATCACTTTGCAGTAATGTTTTTGAGAGATCTGGTCATATTTTGTTCAAGCATATGTCAAATCTCACATTACATATGAATTGGATTATTTCAACTCCTGATTTTCTTAATATGTTTATAACAAAGTTGATTTGGTCCTTTTCAACAGGATTCTCAACCTGTTTTTCAACACATAAGATCTGGTAACTAAAGTTTTAATATCCCTCTTTATATGTTAACTAAAACACTAATGTTATTTATTCAAACATAGGTTTTGTTGACATGAGGTACACACTTTAGCAACAATCATGATGGAAACAACGCGAACTTCAAAACAGCAATTGAAATCAATTTTCGTAAATAATTTTACCACAGTTATCAGATATATTTTCAGATCTGAAACCTGTAGGTGATTTATGTATGATGTCGATTGTTATGTGAAGCTTGTGTGTCCTATGACATCTTGGTTGTTTTACAGAGCCTCTGAGTAGTCACTTTGAGCGTGATCTCTCGTTACTCTGTTTTTCAACTAAATACAATCAACCTTAGTATCAATGAATTTTGAGTTACTGTTATGTCAAATTGACTGTCCAAGCTCTGATACCAATTGTTAGGATCGAAGGCTCTCATGATTGTGTATGTTAGTATAATTTAAACTATGAATGAATATAAAACAATGTAAAGTGCAGCGGAAATGAACAACAAACTTTGTAAACACAATCGAAGAGAGAAAGTTTTGATAAACATTTGCTTCACCATAAGTCGAAAGATTACAATTCAAATCAAACGATTACAATGCAAGCTTACAAACTAAACTCCCCCTCAGCCTGATACTTCATGGTTGGTTGCACAAGATGAAAGGATTGAATTGAGGAGAAGAACTCACTCAAAACGATCAAATGTAACAGTACAGGGTACTGCTCCATTTATAGGCAAACCAAAACTAATGAGGCATCTCAGCTGACGTCACCATGAAAGCGACGTCTAACAGCCTAACAACCTGTAACAACTGTTCCTATACAAATACTGCTAATGTTAACCACTAATTCTACATAAGACAAGTAATACACTAAACTACTGCTATCTTCTTCCATCGGTGCTTTCCTCAAAGTTGATCAGTCCTTGAGTGAGCAGTGCTTTGTCATCAGTAGATAGAACCAGCAGTGTTTACTTCTTCAGGGCTTTGTCAGTAGTTGAAAGGGTAGCAGCAGTTGTATACGGACAGTGGTTAGAGAGCCATCAGTTGTTATAATCACTTTCAAGGGGAAAGCCTAATGTAAACTGCTGCTTATTGTGAATCCACTGTCGTGATCCGGTTTTGGCTTTTATTATCTGTTCCTCTGGTAGGGTTCAATCCCAACAGTTTCGCATTCAAGATTAGTCTCTAACCCATCTCTTGAACACCTTACCCCAATTTTATCAATATATCATTACAAACACACATATGTCACTAAGTTTTAGCATCAAAATCAAGCCCCTATATCTAGTGTACATGAACTACACCTAGAACTAGCATCACAACATCAATGTTCATCCATTTAACACCCTAATTCAAGTGTTCATTTTTTTTATCATAAAACCCACTTAGCACACATATCTGTAATCATCAAATCCCTAGTTTTTAACACTAAATCATCAAGTTTTCAACTAGGGTTTGTTTCTAAACATGAATTCATCCTAGTTTCACCCAAACATCAATCATTCAAGCTTGAATTTCGATTTTCATAAGTTCATCAAGAATATCAACTTCATAAATATCAAAAAATTGACATACCTTACGATCCCCCTGACTTGGTGATCGTTTATTCATGTTCATGCACCGATTTGGGTCTTAAATTGATCTTCAATTTTGAAGATTTGTTGAGCTAGGGTTCATCCCCTTCTTTTCTTTCTCCTGGTCATTCCACGCTCACACACACCTTGTATGTGTGTGTGAAATTTTTTGTTTTTGTTTTTAAGTAACAAGTTTCACTTGTTACAATGTTGGTCCCTTTTGTTCCAACCTTTTATAAAAAGGTTCATTAGTTCTTGTTTTCTTAATGATTTTGCTTAATTACTCATTACTTAACTAGGTTAATCATTCCTAGTTAATTTAGCGGGTTCCGGGAGTTATTAACTCATTTTATGTTAAGTCCCGTTAACTCGAACCTCTTATAAACTGTGTCTTCATAAAGCGTTTATTGCTCTTTTTATTTAATATTAGGTTTATTTATTTAAATCATATATTCACCGGGTTACTTTTACCGCTAACGGTACTTCACCCGTCTTTTAGTATTAACATGGTTTTATTACCAAACCCATTTTTGTGGTGTTACAAGTCTACCCCCTTAAAGAGGTTTCGTCTCCGAAACCTTATTTACGTAATTCATAAATTTTCTTTTTTAGACTAAACGAACTTAGTTTCGTTTTTGTGATATTCATTCTTTCAGTGTCTTTTATGTGTAAGTCCTCACGAACCATAACTTTCATCTTATTTTTCTTATCTTTGTCACCTATTTGACCGAGTTGTTACTTGACCAGTTAGTCGCGTTAGTCCGTCAACACGTTTACTCCTTGCTTGTCTTATATCGACAAGCACTTTATATTGGTCATGAGACTATCTTGACTTTGCATAGTTTTCCCGGCTGGACTAGTTTGTCGCCGTCACTTCATACCCCGTCACCCGGGTATACTATTTTGCCATCTCCGGCCTTATGTGTGTTTACGGTTTCCTGAATCACCTCATAATACTTATGTTTGTTAAAACGTTGCCTTTGACTAAAACTAAATTTTTAGTTTATGTTTTCTCGTTGTCTTACATCTTTCTCTCATATCTAGGAATGTTACTTCCAAGGATTTGTTCCTTTCCATTATTATTTAATGCGGGGAATTATATCTAGTTCCCACACTTAAACCCAAATAACCCATAGGTTCTTTCTCTTAGTCTCGTAGACTATCTCTTTAGATTTCCACCTATTTAAGGTGAGACTCATCAATTCATTTCTTTCTATTTATGACCCAAAGGTCTTCTTGGTCCCGTAGACCTTAACACTACTTTTAATCCCGTAGGTTAGGATGATCCCGTAGATCATCTTTTATTCGTGTCTTTATTCAATTGTATATATATGGTGGCAAGGCACCCCTTTATATATTCAGAATTATTGACCATAGTCTAAGGCTACATTCGTTTACTTTCGGACTAATCTTCCGACTTTATGACTCCTTACATCATTTACACGTCAGTTTGTTCTTATACTCACCGTTTCTCGGTCCATACTTATATTTCATTACAACCCATTACCCGGGTTCTTTTATCTTAACGTTTTTAGCTCTCCAGTTTCACTGGTTTGCGTTTTCCCTTTCTACACTATCCCATAACCTTTTATATAGATTTGTTAATATCTCGCGCTTTTATTTATTCGGTTCGCGCTTACTTACGTTATCAAGCGTTATTCTTAATTTAACTTGTCTGACTTGTTCGTGTGAAATTTCATCACTTGTGAACATCAAACTTCATTCTTTATTCGACCCGTTCAACTTTAAAAATAGTTGAACGTAGTTATCAAAATTTCTATTTGCAAATTATCTTCGTCTTTTAGTCATGACTCATAATCCGAGTCTTTTGACTTTCTATTTCGCGTTCCCGTCTCTTGGTTTACGCACACTTTCACAATCATACCCATCTATTGTGACAACCCTCACCAAACCAGGTATCCGTACGAGTTAATTAATATTTAATTACTGCTTAATTACTGTGCTTGCATACAGCTGTAATTAAACTGCTACTTGAATTCTGATATATACATGTTCATGCATCATACTTTATTACTGTCACTCTATTATTTACACACAAGCCTTAGTGACAAACTTGATGCACAAAAGCACAGTAGCACAATGAACGGATAACCCATTAAACATGCCGATATAACCAGCATCAGACAGTTACTGTCTCTAAGGCCAGTATGAGCCGGGAATAGTTTACTACACTAGTAGAGAGTGTAGGGAAATGAGGGTTGTAGAACTGCGTCACTAGATGATAGTTATAGTGACCGGATGTGCCAAAAATATGATTTAAACACAAATTCTGCACTTTAATATAAAAATTCAGCATTTTAGCTAACGAGTAAAGTGCAAAAACGCGGAAAAATAATACTAGACACTTTCCAAAGTGTCGGGAACTCTTTGTGTCACTAAAAATAATAATAAGGACACTTTAAAGCTTTGTTAAGCACTTTAACGGATCAAAATCCGACCGAACAACCGGACTTAACCCGGGACATAAAAATATTGTCCAACACATTGTTTTTCTTTTTCTGAGCCAGTTAGGGTCTCTGAATACCCTAACACCCGCTATGGATTATGACACACACATGAAACTAATTAACCTCATATCTAGATTTTAAGTATCTAATTGAATTGGAACCATGGCCCAACCCCCCCCCCCCCCCCCCATAACCGAACGGTCACCTCATAGGTGACACACTTTTGATTATTTTGATTATTAAAATTCCATTGCTCAATATCTAGTAAACACAATATCCTATGGACAATCATCTTATGGAGGTTTATAAGTATGTTCATTAGACTAAGCATTCATTCACAACACTTAAAAAAAAAAAAAAAAAAACTTCCTCCCTCCTTTCTTTTGCCTACTGCTGAGAGCATTCACTTCCATCCATCTTTTTTTTCCATTTTGATCAAAGTTTTCTACTTATATACAAGTGTGAAGGGTCGCGTACAAGGAAGCTTGGTGCTTACGGATCGTCAAGGACCTCTCTACGTTGCTATTAACCACCCGTTTTTCGACTAGTTTCTTCCCTAGCCTCGAGCTAGTAGTAAGTGATTCTAAACGCCTTTTTGATCTATTCTAAAGTGGTTAATAAAAGATTTAACGGGCAAAAATCATAAACACTAGAGATCAAAGTTTAAAGTCTACAAAAAAAAAAGATAAACAAAGTGGTTAATGGATGAATAATGGTGTAAAACTTATAAAACTAGTATTGTTATGATTATTTTTGGTTGTTGATTGCTAGTATGGGAATGGATCGTCATCAAACCCGCTAGATCATGTTCACAAAACATGAACTAGCCTTATGTTTAGTTGTAAAGTTTCTAGATGACGAACCCTTTCCAACATAAACATGAACTTGTGTAAAAACAATTTTTCTTATAAAATGGAGTTCTAAACTAGTAGATCTACGGATCTACAAGTGGTATTTTCAAAGGACCAAGTGTCAAAAGAAATCATATTTTTAAAGCCGGATCTTTCCTAAACAAAGGTGATTTTTGTAAACACACAAGTGTGTAGACACTTGTGTGACAAAAAGTTTTAACAAAGAATTGTTTTTGTAATATTTGACAAGAAGATGTACAAATGCATTTTCTGAAAGAACAAGATTCGTGAGAAACCGATTTTATTTATAGGAAGAGCTACTAAAAATATGGGGAAAGTTACTATATATTTTGCACAAACCACAAGTTCATGTGTTTTGCGATTTATATCTATTTTGATCTAGTCAATGTTGAAATATTGTTTGTTAATGTTGGGAACATTGTTGATTTGAATTCTTAAAAGAAAATGATACGCTTGAAAGCGTGGCCACCTCCAGTTACAGAGGAAACTCTGGCGAAATTCTTCCAGAAATATCACACTTGGAAAATATTTCTACGACAAGTGTTATGAATATATTTTCAACTTGTTTTTCCAAACAAATTTCGCCATGATTTTTATTACAAAATAACCAAGTGTCGGAGGTGGGATTTTCATAAATAAAACTTGTCAAAATATATATTTAGTATATATTTTTCATAATAGTACTTGTGTAATTTTTATAATTATTTTGTGAACTATACAAATATTATTTTTAGGGTAAAAATAATATTACTAGGATACACTGGATATTCACGGCTCCAAAATAATACGAACGCCGTCACAATAAATATTTAAGTTACACCGGTATTATTTATACCACCCGAACCTTACAACGTAACTTACGTATTTCCAGAAAATACTCATAAGTGTATTATGACAAGGATATTATTTTTGGGAAAATTATATGGAATAAAATATAATATTTTTGGGAAAAATATTTATATTTTGGGAAGTAAAGTATTTTAGACAAATAAAATATATTTTATTAAGTGAGACTTAATAATATATTTCGAAGTTATACGAACGCACATGTATTAAAAACCCCCATCCTTGGGAAGGAATATATTTACAAAATAATTACGAAGTGTAATTACGAAATAGTTGCCTAACTATTTCCCAAAGACATTAAACCTTAAGCTAAGGCAAGGCCGTCCGTCTAATAGAAGTTAGTACGTGTAGGTCGTCGCACAGCAGATCTTCTGGGAGATACTTTTTAGAGACGCACTTCGGTGAGTTCATGTCCCCCTTTTCTCTTAACTGTTTTCAGTTTTTAAACTGCGGGGGTGAAATACATGTTACTATGATTACGAGTACTTTTTACATGGTATGGTTAGCGTAAGGAGGGTTACTACTTAGATCATGTGAGTGGGTAGGCGCAACTTGAGGCCATTAATCCTCATTGTAGGACCGAGGGACAGTAGCGGTAGATCTATCTGGGTGTAGCGAGCCCAGCCCCAGGCCCAGCAGAACGGACCTCGGGGTGACTTTGTGCCCAACGCAAAATCCGCTAGGTTTGAGTCTTCCTACTTGCACTTCACACATATCAATGGCCTTGCAAACCATTGGTGATCTCTTTTTCCTTACTTGCTACATACCAGGATTTTATACTTACAAAGGTTTTACATACTCACTTACACATGAACTCGCTCAACATATTTGTTGATTTTTCCAACTTACATGTATTTCAGGGAACTAAGGATCTGGCACGGTATGCTACGTTTTCACGCTGCGTTAGAGTTATGGGATCATCCAAGTTTAGGGGTTGTGGCTTTTACCTGGACGAGTCACAGTTCTTAAACTACGTCTATTTTGAGTTTGTGGTTGTGTCTTTCAAACTATGTTTTTATGTTATTAGGTTGTAATTTCCGTTGCATGTGTCAACGCCTTAAGACAATGTTGTGGTATTTTACTTTTCAGACTTAAATCAATGGATGATCTGCATGGTTTTATTTTCATATAGCTTTGTTATGATTAAGCTATGGTATTAAGAAGTCACACCAAATAAACCCACGCTTCCGTAAAGCCAGGGTGTGACATCTATCGGGTATTTTACCGAAGTCACTATCAAATTAACCGTCCCGGTATGTATTAAGACTTCGTTTTAATTTATTTGGTCGTCTTAGCGAAATCCATCGCTTTTATTCAATCAAGTCCTTTATTCTTTATTTAATTCGTTTGACTTGTCCTTGTGAATTTCATCACTTGTGACAGTCAAACTTTTATCCCTATGCCTTGGCATTCCTATTAGTCGGTCTGTATTTTCATTTATTTTGATCCTTGTCCCTTCTCCCGGGCTCGTTATTCGTATGTAATACGCTTCCGTCATCCGACTTGCGTTTACGTTTACGTTTATTATCAAACATTTTACTTATTTGATTCATTTGGGTATCTTTTTGATTCATTCCATTCACCCCGTCCTTACTACATCGGACGTAAATGTGTCCATCATAAGAAGTTCATGGTATCATTTGTTCACTACTTACTTGGCCAGAGCAAGCGATCAACACATGGTACACATGACCTTTTTATAATTTTCACATTACACCCCATGTAAGTAACACCTCTATCCTTTCTATATTATGGATTTCAATTGGCAAAACTATATTCTTTTGCTATTAACTAATTATTAGTTCTACCGTTTCATTCTTGAACATATAAAATGTTTTCCTTTTTACCGAACTATTATATCATCACATTCGTTAATGTGATCGCTACTTTTCTCAATAGTATTACATTAAGATTTATTCACTTGGATACTTACTCCCGTCCAAGTTTCTACATAAACTATTTCTATTATTGTCTTGTTATTCACAATTGTGAATAATGCATGTTTCTATTTGATTTCTCTTAGAAACATCATTCTGAATAGATATCCTATTCAGGTTTTCCAAGTTTTATCTTACATATGCAACCGTCATTCTCTACTTGTTTGTTGCATATTACTATTTATGCGATTTAATATTTAAAAACATGCACCTGGTAATGCTTGGCCTAACGGGCTTTCCTTGCCGTTAACCTTGTTCGCGATTGTTACGCGATTTTTGTCCTTGGCGAGCATGCTCTGCTTTTCAAACTCGGACCATTTCACAGTCGTATCCGGAAATTGTTACACTCTCGCTATCTTCAGGTGCGAGTATCCTTCAATTAAAACATTTACAAATATTAGTAATTTCGACATTAATGAACGCCCGTATTATAATACAAGGCTTTTCTATTATACGTGTCAACACACGTAATTTCGTCGACTATATCGATCCTTTATCGATTTGATTGGTGTAATGTGTATTACACGATAACCTCATGTGTTGTTTACAACACTTTAACATGCTAAACCATTAAAATACATACAACTTACCAGATTTGCGATCAAGCCTCGAACCGAACACATTTACTCATTAACCTTGAGCTCTGATTACCAACTTGTAAGACCCGTCTCAATTTAACACGATTATAATGCTAAATACGCATTTTATACGAAAATGCGACTTTACAAAGACTTTGTTAAGTTAACGTTCATACTAGTTTAAAACATTCAACATATAACATCAAGTGTTTACATGTTTCATATTTAACCAAAACAAATTGTATTAGCGCGGAAGCTTTGTTCGGATGTGTGTTCGATTCTTGTTTGTTGCTTGATCGCCATCCGGAAGCTAGCTATTCCCACCTAATATCAAAACCAACATAAAAGTTAGTTTTGATAACTTAAAAACATGTTAAAACAAGTTCCAACATCAAAATAAACAAAATAAAAATAAATTTCTGGTTTTACGTCTCTCGCCCCCCGCGAGAGACTTCACTTAATCCTTCGCGGGCTGCGACAAAGCCCGTGTGTCGCGCCCGGATCACCGATTCCCTTCGCGTGCCGCGGGGGAATCCAATTTCCAGCAGGACTGTGTCTGGTCCTGCATTTTCTGCCCATCTCAATTTTTCAACAAAAATCAAACTTCAAATGGCCATAACTTTTATCTCCTAGTCTGTTTTAGGTGATTTTTTTTCCTACGTGTCCGTAATTAAAATACGGATCCGTTTATCATATTTACTTGCATCAAAATCCAACTTATAGACTAAAGCCTATAATTCTTTTTTTTTCAATTATTCAACACGTTTATCTTATAAATTTCATTACATGTTTGCCATTCATTTTTATTGCTAAACATTTTTTTTGTTTACCCATTCCTGGGCTATCAATTGTTAGCGTTTTTTTTTCGCTCCCATTACGGAGTTCGCGTACACATTTACGTTCTCCGATTTACTTGCATCTTTCTAAGCATTTAACCAACAATCTACTTCTTAGTCTATTTTGACCCGTTTAGGGGACTTTTGAGCATTTAAACATTAAACTCGCTATTTTCACTTCGTACCTTTTCTTTCCATACTAAACAACTAATTTTATTTCACCACAACGATTTTTGTGGTGGATTTAACATAAGGAACCCATAATCCAAATTTCTACCCATCGGTTAGTCATTTTACGCATAAGACCCGTTTTTAGACATTCGACCCACGAATGTCATTACCTATAATTTTTATACGTATCTAAGGACTTCATAATCATAATACAAGTTCCTAAACAACCTTTAAGGGTCGTTTACCCGGTTTACCCTTCAATGGCTTTTTGGTCAATTTTAGTCTCTCATTTTACGACGAAGGACTTTCACTAATTATTTGACCAAAATCGAAATTTTAACTAAAAACTTATTCATACATACCTAGCTCGGATCAACATATTGACCCGTTTAAATACCTTATCTCAATAATTGCTAATTCATAGCATCACTAATTCATAAGCCGTTTTATCCTATGTGCATAAAACTCCAAAAACACTTATTAGTCGTTAATTATTAAAGGGTATCAACATTACCATTTGACCCGTTTGGTCTAAACGACCAAACATTTTGCGCTTATATTGAATGGTATTTATTTACCATTTCGTTAAGTAACTCATTTCGGATTTTTCACCAATTAGTTAGGTCTTTCAAATTCGTTTCTTACGCGTTTGCCCAACATGGCTCATGCCACTTAGTGTCGTTTTAAACTTCAACTTTGATCCATTTATACTCCATTTTTAATCGTTTAGGCTTACTTAGAAAGTAGCCATTCAAAAACTCATTTTATTTATGTCATCTCATGACCAAATTACCATTTCACCCATTTTTATTATTAAACATGGTTTTCATCTTTTGATACATTCCGTTTTTATTATTAAACATGGTTTTGTCATCTCACCCATTTCACCCAAATTACCATTTCACCCATTTCACCCATTTTTATTATTAAACATGGTTTTGTCATCTCATGACCAAACTCATTTTTATTATTAACTCTTATCGGCACCCGAATCAAAGAGAACAGATGCAGGCTGATTATTAATAAAGAACGTACCGTTCACCACGTTATCATCCGCCTGCGCCTCTTGGGCATTCATGTTAAAGGCTCGGCCTCGAGCCGGAGCCTGATTCGGATTCTGGTTCTGGTTGGCTAGCCTTGGGCACCGGTTCCTGTAGTGGGTCAGATCCCCACAATTGTAGCACGAACCAGGAGGAAAATGAGGTCGTGCATTGTTGCTGAGCAAAAGGCTGAGCAACTTGTTGGGCTTGGTTCTGAACTGCCTGGTTCTGGTTAACAGGAATGCGACAAGTAGCAGCAAGATGACCAGATCTTCCGCAGTTGGTGCACTGACGACATTGGAGATGTGGTTGGTGATGGCCATTACACCTGTTGCACAAAGGTGCATTTCCAAAATAAGGCTTCTTGGCGGTTGGTTGCGCAGGCTGATTTGGTGCAGCTTGAGCCTGTGCAGTAACGGCATAGTTTTGGGAAGCCTTTCGCTTCCTAGAATTCTTTGAGGAACCAGAATTCTTCCCATTCTTGTTTTCACCTTTCTTACCATCCCCTTTGTCAGATGCCTGCTTCTTACCCTTGTCGCCCTTCTTATGCAGCTTTCCTTTACGAACCTGCGACTCAGTCAATGTCGCTGATAACTCGATCGCCTGACGGAGTGTGGCAGGGTCACTACCAGTAAGGATGTCTTGTACTAAGTCAGGTAGGCCGTCGATGTACCTTTCGATAGCCTTGTCGAGTGGGGTAACCATAGTCGGGCAAAGCAGACTCAACTCTTCAAACCTATCAGTATACGCCCGATGCTCACCACTATCTTGCTTCAAAGTATCAAATTCCTTCTCCAACGCTCGCTGCTCATGACGAGGACAGAATTCCCTCATCATAAGGGCTCTAAGTTCAGCCCATGTCTGTGCGAGAGCAACTTCTGCACCTCGGTCTCTCATAACCCCGTTCCACCATGTGAGAGCCCTCTTCTGAAACACACTTGAAGAGAACTCGACCTTGTGATTATCCGGACACTGAACATGACGGAAAGAATTCTCAATGCTCTCGAACCATTGAAGAAGCCCAGTCGCTCCCTCAGAACCACTAAACTTGAGTGGTTTAGCCGAGTTAAAAGTCTTGAAATTGCATGGACCATTGTTGTTGTTGTTGGCTTGGTTCCATTGAGCAAAGAGATTTGGGAATTGAGCAGCCATCTGCTGCGCAATAATTTCTGCCAGTTCGGCAGTCGCTATCTGGTTCTCGCGTCGAGGAGGCATTCTAAAAGAGGAAAACATGAAAAGAAACGAGTGAGATGATTGGATGAAGAGAATGAGATGAAACAAAATCAACAAAAGCAAAGATGGTGGTCATTTGTCCGCATTACCAAGCAAACAAACGACTCACAGTGACTAACCAAAGTAAATGGGTCAAAAATAATGTATCACGAAGACATGCTCGCCTATAAGTGAACACTCATCCCAAGAATTCCCAGGTAAGCACAACTGGTCTCGCGTCTGATGAGATGTATACGAAGTGCTTGCCTAGACAGAAAACCCAGAATACAGGCATTCACCCTTCCAGTTTGCACGTGTTCACATTATTTAAAACCCAAAACTTTGACGAGATTTTGAAAACTCAAAAGGGTTCAAAACCATATAACAGAGGGTTCAAAACCTTGTAATAAATCTTTCAAAAACAGATGATTGTTTTTCAAAAATTGTTTCGGAAAAATTTTGGTTCTTGTTTTGTTAATCACCTAAGGATAGGTGATGTACATGTTTTAAGATCTAAACACAAGATAACTTGTGTTAGGGTCCTAGAAAAGTTATAGTCTAGGTCAAAGCATTACTAATAACCTAATTCCCTATAACCATTGGCTCTGATACCAACTCTTCTGTCACACCCCGACCACGCATATCATACAAGACGTGGCGGAAAACGTCGGGGAGTGTCGTAACAGAATTATTGTTTCAAATCCATGGCAAACAAAGTTATAATTTATTTATTAACATAAGAGTTTCATTGTCTTAAACAGAAATCAAAGAGTTTAGAACATAATTAAACATAGTCTAGCTTCATTTTAAGTCTCTAAGGCACAGGTCCGCCCTAGTGTCATGATCGTCATCCTACGGAAAAGCACCTGAAAACACATGTGAAAGTAGGTACGTCAGCATAAAAATGCCTGTGAGATACATAGGTTTCTGTTAAAATAGGATTCATGACTTAAGTTTAAGAAAATGTTTAGTCATGAAACTTGTAATTTGCTTTGTCTTGTAATTCATTTGAAAAACGATAAGATCAGTTGATATGTATAAGTAAATGTAAAGTTAAATGAATAACCATGTAAAATGAGTTGTATAAAATAAACTGTATTGTAAACCAAAGTCTTGTGAAAACATGTTACTTGTGTAAAACGTATAAGTCCAAAATGAATGATTTAAATAACGCTATGATATGTAATATAATACAACCACTTATATATAGGAAGTACCAGCGGCGTATCCACCATGATTGTATCATATTACTCACATCTCGTTACTTAAGTCATTTAAACCAACCAACAATGTATAATGTCTATGTTTAAACCAATTGTCAAAAGTCCTTGTATAAACCATGTCAAATGTTGATAGTCCAAAAGTAGTCAAGTAATGTGTAACAAATGTTATGTATGGTAAGTAAAATAAGACTACTTAAACCATAAGTAAAAATGTACAAAACAAAGTATTTTGAATATATCAAAAAGTTATGTTTTGCAAAGTGATGCATAATACATTGATACAAACATTTATGTGGTAAGTTAACGCATACATTCAAGCCTTGAGACAGTCGGATAACCCTTTCAGTCAAGGTTATCAAAAGAATTGTATTCAGATTCAGTCATTCCTTACATCCAAACAAACCCGGGATGTCAGGAATGGGATTTGTCAAGTCCTATGGTACCACTACTTACTCCCGAGCGGCGTAGCAAATGTTAATGAACGTAATAAAGACCCGTTTGTGCAAACCAAATGTCATAGCAGTTGTATACATGTCATATGAAAACAATGTACTAAGTATGCTAAGTTAACATACAAAGCAGAAAAGTCTTGTAAATCAATGTACTAGCATGTTATCAGTCAACATACATGGCAGAAATGTAATGTAAAACAATGTACTAAGTATGCACACAATGGACATACATAGCATGAAAAGTAATGAAATCATGTACTATAATGTACTAACAAACATAGTCGGTATATGATATGAAAACAGGAAAGCATGAAAGTAACAAGTAGGCACATGTGTTCCACCCCAAAATATTTGGAAAACAGTAAAAGAGGGGTCTATGTACTCACTTGAGATTGTTCAGTAGTCCTAAGATAACCACCAAGCAATGCTAGAGATCTCGGAATCAAACGGCACCTAATATAGGTAACTATGTTAATAAACCGGACCTAAATCGGAGGATCGGATAGAATGAGGGTTCGTAAACCAAACGAGTGTAGAGACTCGTATCATTTGGTTTAACAAAGCCTACATACTAAATGAAACCTAACATAAATGTTTACGACCCATTACGACCCGTTTAGGTAGCTTATGCTACTTTAACGCGTTGTTCGCGTAAAACGCGTTCGGACCGCCTAACTAGTCCTATGACAAGTGTTATATGCCTAAACATGTTACATAATCAGTTATGTGACAAAAGTTTAGGTTACATATGCTTAATTACCAATTATACATGAAAAGGGTATTCTGGTAATTTACCTAAGGCATATAAACTACCTATCATACAACTACTCAAACGATGAGACCATAGGGTATAACCTCGGAAGGTTATTCCCTACCTACTATGGTCACCTAATGTATTTGGTCGGATCCTAATGATCGACCAAATGGGTCGGGTTCGAAGGTATAAGCGATTTATTAGATCGCTTACCCTACGACCCTAGACAACGTGGTAATCAGTAGGCATAGTCCCAAGGGACTATAACCATCGTGATTACAATCACGTTGCGAAGTTCAAACGAACTTCGCATTGACCATAAGCTGGTCAACGCTGGAAGTCAAACAAAGTTTGACTTTCGGACTCGAAAAGCAATAAAAGAAAGAAAAGAACGAAAGAATACTTACGAAGGGTCCCCGAATGCTAATCTAGATCGAAATAACTCAGGTATGAAACAATGGTTCCAACTTAGAGTCTTTAAGATCAGATTCTAGTGATTTTGAAGCAATGGGGGGTGGGGTATTTATAGTTTTCGGGTAACCGTTAAGATCATTTCATGGAAACCGTGCTCGAATCCTACCCGTACAAGTGTTGCAAAGTTATGGTAGCCTAAAAATGGTCCTAAATCAGCTGAAAGGTCAAGTTAGAACTTGTGGTTGTGGTTAAAACAGCTGGAATATGCTGACTGCTCGTTCTTATCTGATCTGTTAGTCTGATGCGGCCCGCTTCAGGATATGCATAAACTCAGGCGGGCCGCCTGGCCCTTCTGATCAGCATATAACTTTCACAAATGGCAGTTTCAGCCCCTGCACGTGTTTAAGGCCATTTCCGGCACTTCTAAGGCCCGTAAAGCCAAATTTAAAGCCCTAAAATGATGCCTAAACATTGTGGACATGAAACATGTTCAAAAATATGTCTGATGTCAGTTCGTTTGGTCGTACGAACGCGATGTTCGCTTAATTACGACGGAATGCGCACAAGCGCGAAAAACGATCCAAATGACGCAACGAATGGATTTTTCTCATGCCAAACACTAAAATAAAATATTTTAGTGCTTACATAAATTTTTGGATGTCCAGATGTATTCAGAACGTAAGTTATGCGCGAAAATGCAAACTTGTGCACTTTTTGACACTTTTAGTCCCAGAATGACCCAAAAGTTTATTTTAGCGCACCGAACCCCTTAAAGCCTATTTCTAAGCTATGTAAAGGATATTTAAGGTGTGTTTAACTTATGGTCATGTTCCGAAATGTTCGTTACAGTTCAAATTGGCATACTTTCGCAGTTTGTCAAGTTTAGTCCCTGTAAGCGAATTAACTTGTTTTTGCCATACCAAAGCCTTCAAAACTTATCTCTAAGTTATGTAAAGGTTATTTAAGGTATGTTAAGTATATGTTGATGTTCTGGAGTATTTGTCGCATTAAACTGATTACGTTTACGCATCAGTTTGCGTATAACTCTCCAGAAAGTGATGTAGAGTTTGGAATTGAATAAAAGTCAAAACATGAAAAATGTAAAACACAACCAAACAAACATTGGGATCAAATAACATCGTTTTATTGATAATAGAACTATTCACTATGATTACAATCACAGATGTTACAGTCTCCCCTACTTGTGGAAATTTCGTCCCGAAATTTATTTAGAGGAAACTCGTGGGAAAAGATGCGGATATTTCGCCTTCATTTGATCTTCGCATTCCCAAGTAAACTCGGGTCCACGTTTAGCTTCCCAACGAACTTTGACCAAAGGAATGCGCTTGCATTTTAGCCACTTGACTTCACGTTCCATGATTTCCACTGGCTTCTCAACAAATTTCAGTGTTTTGCCAACACGAATTTCGTCAAGCGGTATGTAGAGGTTCTCATCAGCTAAACACCTCTTGAGATTGGACACGTGAAAAGTTGGATGAACATTTCCAAGTTCAGGAGGTAACTCAAGTCTGTAGGCTACCTTACCGATTCTTTCGACAATCTTGAATGGTCCAACATATCTAGGTGCAAGTTTTCCTTTCTTTCCAAATCTGATCACACCTTTCCAAGGTGAGACCTTAAGTAATACTCGATCACCGACTTGAAATTCCAAGGGTTTGCGTTTTGGATCCGCGTAACTCTTCTGACGGCTTCTAGCTGTCTGAAGGTTATCACGAACTTTCTTGACCTTATCAGTTGTCTCTAAAATGAGGGCAGGTCCAGTAAGTTGAGCCTCGCCGATCTCATTCCAGCAGACTGGTGAACGACATTTTCGACCATAGAGAGCCTCGAAAGGAGCCATTTTGATGCTGGTGTGATAACTGTTGTTGTAGGAGAATTCAATCAATTTAAGATGTGAATCCCAGCTACCACCAAAATCGATCACACAAGCTCTAAGCATATCCTCCAGAGTCTGGATTGTTCTTTCAGACTGACCATCCGTTTGCGGATGATAAGCTGTGCTCAGATTAAGTTGGGTCCCCATAGCAGATTGCATGGTTCTCCAAAAATGAGAAGTGAAACGAGCATCTCTGTCAGAAATGATGTTCAAAGGAACACCACGTCGAGCTACAATTTCATCCACATAGATTTTTGCAAGTCTGTCAGCAGGAAAATCCTCACGGATTGGCAAGAAATGTGCTGACTTAGTAAGACGATCAACGACTACCCAGATGGCATCATGACCTTTCTTGGTGCGTGGAAGTTTGGTAACAAGATCCGTAGTAATGTTTTCCCATTTCCAAACTGGGATCTCTGGTTGCACCAATAAACCCGAAGGACGTTGATGTTCAGCCTTAACCTTAAGACAAGTAAGGCATTTTGATACATATAAGGCAATGTCTTTCTTCATACCAGGCCACCAATACTGAATACGAAGATCCTTATACATCTTATCCGAGCCCGGATGAATAGAATAACGAGACTTATGGGCTTCATCCATAATCAAGGTACGAAGATCATCCTGGCTTGGGACCCACAAACGGTCCATGAAGTAATACGATCCATTGTCCTTCAGTTCCAGTTCAGGTGTTATGTGATAAGGAAATTCCTTATCCATTAAACCTTGTGAAACACAAGATTGTTGAGCCTGAGAAATGCGTGCTTGGATATCGGATCGAGCTTGAATAACAGATTGAACACGTACACAATGAAGCTTAGTACATTCCTTACGACTCAATGCATCGGCTACGACATTCGCCTTACCAGGACGGTAGCGAATTTCGCAGTCATAGTCGTTTAAAAGCTCAACCCAACGTCGTTGCCTCATGTTGAGTTCTTTCTGATTGAAGATATGCTGAAGACTTTTGTGGTCTGTGAAAACCACACACTTTGTACCGTACAAATAGTGTCTCCAGATCTTCAGAGCGAAAACAACTGCACCCAACTCAAGATCATGAGTGGTGTAGTTCTTCTCATGTATCTTCAACTGCCTCGATGCATATGCTATGACTTTGTTCCTTTGCATTAGAACACAGCCAAGACCCAATTTAGGCGCATCAGAGTAAACAACGAAATCATCATTGCCCTCAGGCAAAGTCAGAATAGGCACGTCGCAAAGCTTTTGCTTCAAGTGTTGAAAAGCTTCCTCTTGTTTGAATCCCCAATCAAAGGGTTTGTTCTTCTTAGTTAGAGCAGTTAGAGGAACTGCAATCTTTGAAAAGTTTTCAATGAAGCGTCGATAATAACCCGCTAGACCAAGAAAAGAACGAACTTCAGTAGGAGTAGAAGGTGTATCCCAATCCTTAATCGCACTGATCTTAGAGGGATCTACCTGAATACCTCGTTCGTTGATAATATGTCCCAAAAATTGAACTTCTTTAAGCCAAAATTTGCACTTGGAGAATTTGGCGAAAAGTTGCTCTTTCTTCAGGAGTTCCAGAGTAAGACGAAGATGTTGCTCGTGATCAGCTCGCGTCTTAGAGTAAATCAAGATGTCGTCAATAAAAACAATGACGAACTGATCCAAATAAGGTTTGCAGACCCTATTCATTAAGTCCATGAAAACAGCAGGAGCATTAGTCAAACCGAATGGCATGACTGTGAATTCATAATTCCCATACCGAGTACGGAACGCTGTCTTGGGAATATCTTCTTCTTGCACCCAAAGTTGATGATACCCAGAACGTAGATCAATCTTTGAAAAATAAGAAGCGCCTTGTAACTGATCAAAGAGATCGTCTATGCGCGGTAGGGGATATCGATTTTTGATGGTAAGCTTGTTAAGCTCACGATAATCGATACACATCCTAAAAGATCCATCCTTCTTCTTGACAAAAAGAATGGGAGCACCCCATGGTGAAAAGCTAGGACGGATAAAACCTTTGTCAGAGAGCTCCTGAAGCTGCTTAGACAACTCTTGCATCTCAGATGGTGCAAGACGATATGGAGCTCTGGCAATGGGATTTGCACCAGGTACAAGATCAATACGGAACTCGACTTGGCGTGCTGGGGGTAGACCAGGTAAATCTTCAGGGAATACTTCAGAATAATCCCGAACGACAGGAATATCTGAAATAGACTTACCCTTGCCTTTATCTGCTGTAACATGTGCTAAGAAGGCCACATAATTCTTTCGCAGATACTTCCGAGCTTTAAAACAAGACATGAGCTTGAGACCACCAGACGGTTTCTCACCTTGAACCTGTAGAATCTCGCTTGTCGAAAGCGGCACACGAACGATCTTCTCGAAACAAACTACCTCTGCGTGATGCTTGGATAACCAATCCATACCCACAATGACGTCGAAGCTTCCAAGTTGCATAGGCGTAAGATCGATAGGAAAAAGATGGTCATTAAGGTTCAACTGGCAGTTGTGAAGAACAGAATCAAGAATAACGGGTTCACCACTAGCAACTTCTACTGTCAAAGGTTTACCTAGTTTCGTTCTAGACACGCGAAGCATTGGCTCAAAAGACAATGATACAAAACTCTTATCGGCACCCAAATCAAAGAGAACAGATGCAGGCTGATTATTAATAAAGAACGTACCGTTCACCACGTTATCATCCGCCTGCGCCTCTTGGGCATTCATGTTAAAGGCTCGGCCTCGAGCCGGAGCCTGATTCGGATTCTGGTTCTGGTTGGCTAGCCTTGGGCACCGGTTCCTGTAGTGGGTCAGATCCCCACAATTGTAGCACGAACCAGGAGGAAAATGAGGTCGTGCATTGTTGCTGAGCAAAAGGCTGAGCAACTTGTTGGGCTTGGTTCTGAACTGCCTGGTTCTGGTTAACAGGAATGCGACAAGTAGCAGCAAGATGACCAGATCTTCCGCAGTTGGTGCACTGACGACATTGGAGATGTGGTTGGTGATGGCCATTACACCTGTTGCACAAAGGTGCATTTCCAAAATAAGGCTTCTTGGCGGTTGGTTGCGCAGGCTGATTTGGTGCAGCTTGAGCCTGTGCAGTAACGGCATAGTTTTGGGAAGCCTTTCGCTTCCTAGAATTCTTTGAGGAACCAGAATTCTTCCCATTCTTGTTTTCACCTTTCTTACCATCCCCTTTGTCAGATGCCTGCTTCTTACCCTTGTCGCCCTTCTTATGCAGCTTTCCTTTACGAACCTGCGACTCAGTCAATGTCGCTGATAACTCGATCGCCTGACGGAGTGTGGCAGGGTCACTACCAGTAAGGATGTCTTGTACTGAGTCAGGTAGGCCGTCGATGTACCTTTCGATAGCCTTGTCGAGTGGGGTAACCATAGTCGGGCAAAGCAGACTCAACTCTTCAAACCTATCAGTATACGCCCGATGCTCACCACTATCTTGCTTCAAAGTATCAAATTCCTTCTCCAACGCTCGCTGCTCATGACGAGGATAGAATTCCCTCATCATAAGGGCTCTAAGTTCAGCCCATGTCTGTGCGAGAGCAACTTCTGCACCTCTGTCTCTCATAACCCCATTCCACCATGTGAGAGCCCTCTTCTGAAACACACTTGAAGAGAACTCGACCTTGCGATTATCCGGACACTGAACATGACGGAAAGTATTCTCAATGCTCTCGAACCATTGAAGAAGCCCAGTCGCTCCCTCAGAACCACTAAACTTGAGTGGTTTAGCCGAGTTAAAAGTCTTGAAATTGCATGGACCATTGTTGTTGTTGTTGGCTTGGTTCCATTGAGCAAAGAGATTTGGGAATTGAGCAGCCATCTGTTGCGCAATAATTTCTGCCAGTTCGGCAGTCGCTATCTGGTTCTCGCGTCGAGGAGGCATTCTAAAAGAGGAAAACATGAAAAGAAACGAGTGAGATGATTGGATGAAGAGAATGAGATGAAACAAAATCAACAAAAGCAAAGATGGTGGTCATTTGTCCGCATTACCAAGCAAACAAACGACTCACAGTGACTAACCAAAGTAAATGGGTCAAAAATAATGTATCACGAAGACATGCTCGCCTATAAGTGAACACTCATCCCAAGAATTCCCAGGTAAGCACAACTGGTCTCGCGTCTGATGAGATGTATACAAAGTGCTTGCCTAGACAGAAAACCCAGAATACAGGCATTCACCCTTCCAGTTTGCACGTGTTCACATTATTTAAAACCCAAAACTTTGACGAGATTTTGAAAACTCAAAAGGGTTCAAAACCATATAACAGAGGGTTCAAAACCTTGTAATAAATCTTTCAAAAACAGATGATTGTTTTTCAAAAATTGTTTCGGAAAAATTTTGGTTCTTGTTTTGTTAATCACCTAAGGATAGGTGATGTACATGTTTTAAGATCTAAACACAAGATAACTTGTGTTAGGGTCCTAGAAAAGTTATAGTCTAGGTCAAAGCATTACTAATAACCTAATTCCCTATAACCATTGGCTCTGATACCAACTCTTCTGTCACACCCCGACCACGTATATCATACAAGACGTGGCGAAAAACGTCGGGGAGTGTCGTCACAGAATTATTGTTTTAAATCCATGGCAAACAAAGTTATAATTTATTTATTAACATAAGAGTTTCATTGTCTTAAACAGAAATCAAAGAGTTTAGAACATAATTAAACATAGTCTAGCTTTATTTTAAGTCTCTAAGGCACAGGTCCGCCCTAGTGTCATGATCGTCATCCTACGGAAAAGCACCTGAAAACACATGTGAAAGTAGGTACGTCAGCATAAAAATGCCTGTGAGATACATAGGTTTCTGTGAAAATAGGATTCATGACTTAAGTTTAAGAAAATGTTTAGTCATGAACCTTGTAATTTGCTTTGTCTTGTAATTCATTTGAAAAACGATAAGATCAGTTGATATGTATAAGTAAATGTAAAGTTAAATGAATAACCATGTAAAATGAGTTGTATAAAATAAACTGTATTGTAAACCAAAGTCTTGTGAAAACATGTTACTTGTGTAAAATGTATAAGTCCAAAATGAATGATTTAAATAACGCTATGATATGTAATATAATACAACCACTTATATATAGGAAGTACCAGCGGCGTATCCACCATGATTGTATCATATTACTCACATCTCGTTACTTAAGTCATTTAAACCAACCAACAATGTATAATGTCTATGTTTAAACCAATTGTCAAAAGTCCTTGTATAAACCATGTCAAATGTTGATAGTCCAAAAGTAGTCAAGTAATGTGTAACAAATGTTATGTATGGTAAGTAAAATAAGACTACTTAAACCATAAGTAAAAATGGACAAAACAAAGTATTTTGAATATATCAAAAAGTTATGTTTTACAAAGTGATGCATGATACATTGATACAAACATTTATGTGGTAAGTTAACGCATACATTCAAGCCTTGAGACAGTCGGATAACCCTTTCAGTCAAGGTTATCAAAAGAATTGTATTCGGATTCAGTCATTCCTTACATCCAAACAAACCCGGGATGTCAGGAATGGGATTTGTCAAGTCCTATGGTACCACTACTTACTCCCGAGCGGCGTAGCAAATGTTAATGAACGTAATAAAGACCCGTTTGTGCAAACCAAATGTCATAGCAGTTGTATACATGTCATATGAAAACAATGTACTAAGTATGCTAAGTTAACATACAAAGCAGAAAAGTCTTGTAAATCAATGTACTAGCATGTTATCAGTCAACATACATGGCAGAAATGTAATGTAAAACAATGTACTAAGTATGCACACAATGGACATACATAGCATGAAAAGTAATGAAATCATGTACTATAATGTACTAACAAACATAGTCGTATATGATATGAAAACAGGAAAGCATGAAAGTAACAAGTAGGCACATGTGTTCCACCCCAAAATATTTGGAAAACAGTAAAAGATGGGTCTATGTACTTACTTGAGATTGTTCAGTAGTCCTAAGATAACCACCAAGCAATGCTAGAGATCTCGGAATCAAACGGCACCTAATATAGGTAACTATGTTAATAAACCGGACCTAAATCGGAGGATCGGATAGAATGAGGGTTCGTAAACCAAACGAGTGTAGAGACTCGTATCATTTGGTTTAACAAAGCCTACATACTAAATGAAACCAAACATAAATGTTTACGACCCATTACGACCCGTTTAGGTAGCTTATGCTACTTTAACGCGTCGTTCGCGTAAAACGCGTTCGGACCGCCTAACTAGTCCTATGACAAGTGTTATATGCCTAAACATGTTACATAATCAGTTATGTGACAAAAGTTTAGGTTACATATGCTTAATTACCAATTATACATGAAAAGGGTATTCTGGTAATTTACCTAAGGCATATAAACTACCTATCATACAACTACTCAAACGATGAGACCATAGGGTATAACCTCGGAAGGTTATTCCCTACCTACTATGGTCACCTAATGTATTTGGTCGGATCCTAATGATCGACCAAATGGGTCGGGTTCGAAGGTATAAGCGATTTATTAGATCGCTTACCCTACGACCCTAGACAACGTGGTAATCAGTAGGCATAGTCCCAAGGGACTATAACCATCGTGATTACAATCACGTTGCGAAGTTCAAACGAACTTCGCATTGACCATAAGCTGGTCAACGCTGAAAGTCAAACAAAGTTTGACTTTCGGACTCGAAAAGCAATAAAAGAAAGAAAAGAACGAAAGAATACTTACGAAGGGTCCCCGAATGCTAATCTAGATCGAAATAACTCAGGTATGAAACAATGGTTCCAACTTAGAGTCTTTAAGATCAGATTCTAGTGATTTTGAAGCAATGGGGGGTGGGGTATTTATAGTTTTCGGGTAACCGTTAAGATCATTTCATGGAAACCGTGCTCGAATCCTACCCGTACAAGTGTTGCAAAGTTATGGTAGCCTAAAAATGGTCCTAAATCAGCTGAAAGGTCAAGTTAGAACTTGTGGTTGTGGTTAAAACAGCTGGAATATGCTGACTGCTCGTTCTTATCTGATCTGTTAGTCTGATGCGGCCCGCTTCAGGATATGCATAAACTCAGGCGGGCCGCCTGGCCCTTCTGATCAGCATATAACTTTCACAAATGGCAGTTTCAGCCCCTGCACGTGTTTAAGGCCATTTCCGGCACTTCTAAGGCCCGTAAAGCCAACTTTAAAGCCCTAAAATGATGCCTAAACATTGTGGACATGAAACATGTTCAAAAATATGTCTGATGTCAGTTCGTTTGGTCGTACGAACGCGATGTTCGCTTAATTACGACGGAATGCGCACAAGCGCGAAAAACGATCCAAATGACGCAACGAATGGATTTTTCTCATGCCAAACACTAAAATAAAATATTTTAGTGCTTACATAAATTTTTGGATGTCCAGATGTATTCAGAACGTAAGTTATGCGCGAAAATGCAAACTTGTGCACTTTTTGACACTTTTAGTCCCTGAATGACCCAAAAGTTTATTTTAGCGCACCGAACCCCTTAAAGCCTATTTCTAAGCTATGTAAAGGATATTTAAGGTGTGTTTAACTTATGGTCATGTTCCGGAATGTTCGTTACAGTTCAAATTGGCATACTTTCGTAGTTTGTCAAGTTTAGTCCCTGTAAGCGAATTAACTTGTTTTTGCCATACCAAAGCCTTCAAAACTTATCTCTAAGTTATGTAAAGGTTATTTAAGGTATGTTAAGTATATGTTGATGTTCTGGAGTATTTGTCGCATTAAACTGATTACGTTTACGCATCAGTTTGCGTATAACTCTCCAGAAAGCGATGTAGAGTTTGGAATTGAATAAAAGTCAAAACATGAAAAATGTAAAACACAACCAAACAAACATTGGGATCAAATAACATCGTTTTATTGATAATAGAACTGTTCACTATGATTACAAGCACAGATGTTACACTTTGCATCCATCATCCGTTTGACCCGTTAGTGAAGTTACTTATACAAACTAGTTAGTAAGTGATTTTAAACACTTTAAGCATGTCACATAAAGTGTTATTTGTTCCCAACAATCAATACTTCATGCCTAAAGCAAGTATATATACAATCCTATGCCATTTTCTTAGTTAATAAGAACATTATTAATATGCTGCGATTTTGTATTCAGCTGCTGTAATTGATCATTTTGACCCATTTAAAAGCTGAATTAGATCAATATGTTCAAAGATGGATCGTAGAACTCTCAAATACCTTTCCAGGCATATATGGTACGTCTTCTAACGATGTTTCTATGATTTTATATGATTTTTACAAAATCAGGACAGCAGCTTATTTTTAGCCCAAACAGCTTCAAAATAGCCACTGAATTCGACGTTTTTGACCCATTTAAGATCTGAACCAAGTCATTATGTTAACTAACGAAATGCAGATTACTCAGAGACCTTTCTAGGCATATATGGTACATCTTCTAACGATGTTTCTATGATTTATTGTGAATTTTCAAAATTCAGGTCTGTACCATATTTATTTAAGCATTTCATCGAACACTTGGCGGGTTTCGCATTCAAGATTAGTCTCTAACCTATCTCTTGAACACCTTACCCTAATTTTATCAATATATCATTACAAACACACATATGTCACTAAGTTTTAGCATCAAAATCAAGCTCCTATATCTAGTGTACATGAACTACACCTAGAACTAGCATCACAACATCAATGTTCATCAATTTAACACCCTAATTCAAGTGTTCATTTTTTTATCATAAAACCCACTTAGCACACATATGGGTAATCATCAAATCCCTAGTTTTTAACACTAAGTCATCAAGTTTTCAACTAGGGTTTGTTTCTAAACATTAATTCATCCTAGTTTCACCCAAACATCAATCATTCAAGCTTGAATTTCGATTTTCATAAGTTCATCAAGAATCTCAACTTCATAAATATAAAAAAATTGACATACCTTACGATCCTCTTCACTTGGTTATCGTTTATTCATGTCCATGCATCGATTTGGGTCTTGAATTGATCTTCATTTTTGAAGATTTGTTGAGCTAGGATTCATCCCCTTCTTTTCTTTCTCCTGGTCGTTCCACGCATACACACCTTGTGTGTGTGATTTTTTTTTTTGTTTTTAAATAACAAGTTTCACTTGTTACAACCTTGGTCCCTTTTGTTCCAACCTTTTATATAAAGGTTAATTAGTTCTTGTTTTCTTAATGTTTTTGCTTAATTACTCATTACTTAACTAGGTTAATCATTCCTACTTAATTTAGCGGGTTCCGGGAGTTATTAACCCGTTTTATGTTAAGTCCCGTTAACTCGGACCTCTTATAAACGTTGTCTTCATAAAGCGTTTATTGCTCTTTTTATTTAATATTAGGTTTATTTATTTAAATCATATATTCACCGGGTTACTTTTACCACTAACGGTACTTCACCCGTCTTTTAGTATTAACGTGGTTTTATTACCAAACCCATTTTCGGGGTGTTACACATTTGCAGTACATGTACTAGCGAGATACAGTTCTAATCCAACACGTAGACACTGGAATGGCGTAAAACATATATTCCGGTATATTTCTGGGACACAAGACTTAGGTCTTTTCTATCAGAAAGATCAAAAGTCCCAGCTTGTTGGGTATGCGGATGCCAGATATCTATCAGATCCCCACAAAGCAAAATCTCAGACAGGTTATGTATTCACATACGGTGGCACATCAATTTCTTGGAAGTCAACTAAGCAAACACTTACAGCAACATCATCAAATCATGCTGAATTGATAGCACTATATGATGCTGGTCGAGAATGTATGTGGTTGAGATTAATGATTAATCACATACAAGAAGCATGCAGATTAGAACAGATCAAGAAGGAGCCGACAATTATTTATGAAGACAATGCTGCTTGAATAGTTCAGATCAGAGAAGGTTACATCAAGGGTGATCGAATAAAGCACATCTCACCAAAGTTCTTCTCAACATATGACTTGCAGAAAGAAGGGGAAATTGATGTTCGCCAGATCAAGTCAAGTGAAAATTTAGCTGACCTGTTCACGAAATCTTTACCTAGAAGCAGTTTCGAGCAACTATCACACAAGATCGGTCTTCGTAGATTGAAAGATGTTTGTTGAATTCAGGGGGAGAATTATACACGCTGTACTCTTTTTCCCTTAACTAAGTTTTGTCCATCTGGGTTTTCTTAGTAAGGTTTTTAATGAGGCAGCATAGCTGATCCATTAGTATCAGTTTATTTATTCAGGTCCTGAAGTACCTATTTAACATCATCCTGAAGTATGTTGTTAAACTGTGTATAATTCTAAATGTCTGAGGGGGAGTCTTATAAACCAGACATTTTAGGCCAAACCCATTACTTATGGGCTTTAGGGTTTATACTTATGTTTATCTATATATTGTAATGTTGAATAGAATGAAGAATACAATTCAGTTTTATCTCTATTTCTCTTTGGTTTTTATCACATATGAATTAATGAAACCAATTAACTCCACTCCTTGAAATTTTATGGAGTTCTTTTGTTTTCTTTGTTGAAACACTTTTCAACTCAATGTAACTCAGTAACATCATCCAATTCAATGAGATTTATCATAATATAAGTTTAGACTATTTATTAGCAATAAATATATCATTTAAGCTCATTTCATCTTCAATTTATAAAATAATATAATCAAGGGAAACTAATATATTTCACGCTAATATTCACGTATTTTTACTACAATTGATATTTATTACACATACCTAAAATGCATCGATCAATAGTTGACAAAATTAAGCAGTTGATTCTTCAGCTATAGGTGCCTTCTTGGAATGTGAGCTTCCAATTTTGGTTGCACCTCTCTTTTGGTTTCTTATGAAATCTCCTAGAATCATCTAAGTTCTTACCTCATCTTGGATCGGCTGATAGTAAGGAGATTCTTGTGGTATGTAGCTTCTGAACTCAACACTAAGTTCGCCTAATCCAGCCTTCCAAGTATCTAAATCTTGTCTATCATGATAAGCATGTAGCTTCAAGATATTGTCAAAGTTACTCATATTGAGTATATCTGATCCACTTATAATGTGATGGATCACAACACTCCAGACAAAAATAAATGGAATCATTGACTGATCCTTTTTCTGGTCAATACATTTCTTTAAATCATTCCATAATATTGCACCATAGTTAATATTTAGATATTTTACCAGAGCAATAGATATGTTCATGATGTTTCTACTTCCTTGATCCCAACTTCCAACTTTGCATGTTAAACTTTTGTTTAGAATTTGAAAAACCATACTCCAAACAACTGCCAACCTTGTTCTCTTAAACTTGCTGATAGCACCCAAGTTTTCAGGATAGCCAATTTCTTTTAAGATTACCCTGACTTCATCGTCTGTGGGCACGTCTGAATATTCAGGTTTGTTGGGAATCCTGAACATCCTTTTGAAGGTACTTAGAACCAAATGGAAAGTTTCTTCTTTTGTGACGTAAACCACAAAAGCTTCCTCTTTTGTTCCATCAACCAGTGGCAAAACTTGAGATTTCTGACCCGGGGGTCAGAAGTCACCGTACCTAAAATTATACCTAAAAATTATAAAATCGGGGGGTCGAAAATGTATATATCTAAAAATTCTATACGAAAACTACATACCGGACCCTAATGAGCAAAAAGTTCGGGGGGTCGGGCGCCCCTGGGCCCCAACTATGCTGCGCCCATGCCATCAACGTTTTTGAAGAGATATGGTCCCAAATTAGTGCACATGGCACAGGGACCACACCACTTTTCCAGCATGGCGTCCACATCACCCGAATGCATCCAGAAGCTTTTAGAAGCTTCTGGAAGAAATCGCAGGTGACAAAGAAGATGCTCCTGCAGACAAAAAGGACGACACGTGACACCAATGGATGGACGCCAATCTTCATTGCAAGATTTCTGGAGGACAGACCGACAGCCAGTACCAGTGAGCGCCCAGCTGGATGAATGAGCGCGCCCCACGTCATCCACTACGCTGGCGACAGCAGAGGGGAAAAGAGGATATTCTCCTTGGTCGGACAGCTGGCACCCACTGGCTAGCTGGCAGGGCTCCTCCTCCTCCTTCATCCTTCGGCTATAAATAGAGGACTCCATCTTCAGGTTTAAGGATTCTGCTCTCTCACTATTTACTCTCAACACACACTATTCTCCTCAGAACAGTACTTATTCTCACGCTGGAGGGTGGTCACAAGGAGAACCCCCCTATTCCCCTCCTTGTGGCGAGTCACCGGCGTTCTGTTTTGCAGGATATCAGCTAACGTCGAGTGGAGGAAGAGATTGAACCCTTCATATATGAGACAGTCAGCTGGGATACCCTTGTGTTAACCAGTGTTTCATCAGTTTTCAACCATCTACATCTTCACAATGGCCCATACCTTCTGTAGGCATATTAACATTGGGGAGGTTACGTAGAAACCTATTATTGATCCGACACTGAGTGTAAATAGGTTTACCAACGTTAATATTAGTAAATGCCAATGGTTATTTTTGTGATCCCTCCTTTTTCGAAGATTTTCTTAACAGATGGCGATGTCTCGGAATGGTAGTTGGAAAACGTTAGCTTTACGGAATTTTGAGAGTTTAGTGTATAAAGATAAGATGAAGGAAAGGGGGAACAACGTGGTAATTGGCAGAGTGGTGGCAACTGTAACTTTTGAGTGACCTGTCGCCGGTTCGAGTCTGGTCTTTGAATTAGATGATGAGAGATATACCCGATTTTTTTAAGATGAGAATTTTACCTGCTGTTAGAAGTTGAATCCTTTGATAGATTGTCCTCTGATTTGAGACGAATGCATTTTGTTGAAAAAAATAAACAAGAAATTGCCAAGAAAATTTAAAATTTCCTTAGTTTTGATGTAATAGAGATGATATTGTATTTTCCGTTTAAGGGACCATGTAAGTTAACGAAAAAATGTTATTTGAAAGAAAATTTGGTTAAGCTTGTAATAACAGTTTTCAATGTGATTCTTTTTGTGTAAGATTTTGGTCTTTTAAGGGAGCATATTGATGTATTGCAAAATATATCTGTTTTCCGTGTACAGTTTGTATAGTTTTTGTTAGTTTTAGTGTCATTTTTAGTCAGAATGTGTTTACTACTGATCGAATTTTGTTTTCCAGGTCTCAGGAGTGAAGAATATCAAAAGAGGTTTAAAAATGATTCATATTTGTTAAAAACTGAGTCCCGGATCGAGTTCAGGAGTACGAGAGCTGAAACAGCATGAAAAATGAGGAAATTCACCGGGCCGCGTCACGCGACCAGGACTAGGCCTTTTCCCTGCGCGATGCGAGGATATATCATTGGTCTGCTGAAGATTTAACACGCCGCATCGCGTGTACTGATAACCACATGCTCCCCGCGCGACGCGAGGAGCCTTATTTCATAGAAAGTTTGGTCAGGTGATTGGGTTTGAGCTGGTTATGGGTATATAAGTATCATTATTCTACAAGAACTCTAACCCTAGATTAATATTTTCATAAGATTACAATAAGACGAAATCAAAACAAACTAATAGTCTTCTGTGTATGGGATTACATTAGAGATGTACCCATCGCCTTGTTTATCACTTTCTTCAGATTTATCATCATCATCATATTTTGCATTGGCGTATAACGCCATCATCTCGTCTCTTCTTTACTGCAGCCTATACTTAAATATCATTACAACCCTTGATCTTGCATCGTTCGAAGGTGCAAAATCACAAAGTTGTTCAAGAAGATGTAGTCTCTCTGTCTTCAGCATTTCGTCCATCGGCAATGAATATTCCACCCCATGTCGATAAGTCACTTTAACCGTTCTTGCTTCTTCATCCAACCCCCAACTGCTAACTGTTGGTAGAGGAGTATCGTCAATATCATCATCATCATCATCATCATCATCATCTGCTGGAAATTTTCTATTCAATCTTCTTATTACCTTTCGAGTCCTTTCACAATCGTCGACCATTGGAATCCCAAGGGCCAAAATATCCCTCTGAACTACTTCATCCATACTAAGTATGGCGTTGATTGTCTTGACCTTCACCCTTCTCCTATCAGAGAACTTTAGGATGAAACGTCTCTCCGACTTCTCAAACCTCCATGCAATAACCTTAGCTATTTTTTTAAGTTGTATGGCGTTTTGGACAATGTGTGGCGTTTTAGATAATGTGTGGAGTGTTAAGTTGTGTTTACCTGTTCTACTTTTATAATGACTTTTTTTGCTGCCATGTAGGATGCAGTCCTATAATGTGACAGGTAATTATGGCATTTTGAAAAGATAAATAAATTCAATTACCTATGGAGTGACTTTTAATATATAAATGGTAGTAATAAAGTTTCCGTCATTTCAGTTTACTGTTTGTAGTTACTTTTTGTTCAACTTCATCTGTTTTATGGCTGTAACATGTCCCATCTTTTTTAGATTTTGGCGTTTTATATTTTTAATGGCGTTTAGATAAAGATGGCACTTTGTTCTATTCTCTTACACATTGTTTTATACATTTTTTTTTTATTTTTGGGGTATTGGATTTTAATAATCCCAACTTTCACTAATTGGCCGGTAATAATCCCAACTTCAAAAATAGCCTACAACACTCCCAACTTGTAACATTTTGGCCAGCAATGATCCTTGTCTAACTGGGTTAGTTAAAAGTGACGTGGCAAGTGACGTGGCAGCTGACGTGTTTAAAACTTGAAATATTTTGGCCACCAATAATCCCAAGTTTCACTAATTGGCCGGTAATAATCCTCCAGTCACCACCATCATCTCTTCCAGTCACCACCATCATCTCCGACCACCTCCATCTCCTCCACTGCCACCACCATCTCCGACCAGTCACCACCATCATCTCCGACCTCCACCTCCTCCTCCTCCACTGCCACCACCATCTCCAACCAGTCACCACCATCATCTCCGACCAGTCACCACCATCATCTCCGACCACCACCATCACCCACCGCCATCACCTCCGACCAATTGGTGGTGGTCTCGTTTGGTGTAACATTCGTTTGGTGTAATTCAGCGAATGTTGGAAAGTGATCATCAAGACCCTCATAGTGTAGCTGAACATCATTATCAGAATCTGATGTTTAAAATTTCCACCAGAATCTGATGATTGGTGGTGGTCTCGTTTGGTGGGAGGAGATGATTGGTGGTGGTCGGAGATGATGGTGGTGGCTGGAGGAGATGGTGGTGGCAGTGGAGGAGGAGGAGGTGGAGGTCGGAGATGATGGTGGTGACTGGTCGGAGATGATGGTGGTGGCTGGAGGAGATGGTGGTGGCAGTGGAGGAGGAGGAGGTGGAGGTCGGAGATGATGGTGGTGACTGGTCGGAGATGGTGGTGGCAGTGGAGGAGATGGAGGTGGTCGGAGATGATGGTGGTGACTGGAAGAGATGATGGTGGTGACTGGAGGATTATTACCGGCCAATTAGTGAAACTTGGGATTATTGGTGGCCAAAATATTTCAAGTTTTAAACACGTCAGCTGCCACGTCACTTGCCACGTCACTTTTAACTAACCCAGTTAGACAAGGATCATTACTGGCCAAAATGTTACAAGTTGGGAGTGTTGTAGGCTATTTTTGAAGTTGGGATTATTACCGGCCAATTAGTGAAAGTTGGGATTATTAAAATCCAATACCCCTTGATTTTTTAATAATACTTGTCCAATGTAATTTTATTATAGTTTGGGAGTTTGGCGTTTGTGGCATGATGGCGTTTCACAAGCATATTTTTTACAGAATTGATGTATTCTTAGCTGAAAATTACATAACAACCAGAGAAAAAAATAGAAGCAAAAAAATAAATAAATAAATAAATAATCCGAATCCAATTTATCTTCCAAATCTTCACTGTTATCAGTCTCTTTTTCTTTTGAAACTACAAGAACGGTCATAAATAAATGGCTTTTTGGTTTTGGTGTGGTTTTTTGTTTTTCGTGCGTTGAAGTGGCTTTGTGCATGTTGGAGACATAGCGGTGTGGGTGGATATTATGATAATAATAAATGCAATTAGTAAAGTATCCAGTTTTGCTCAGCTTTATCTGTTAAGTCTGTAACACGTCCCATCTTTCAAGCTTGGTGTTTATATTTTATGGCGTTTTTGTAGGCCAATACCTTAACTAAAACACAGAAAAAACTACGCCAGTAATAAAATTGGATTTTTGTATTTAGTTGGCGTTTTATATTTAATGACTTTTTATGTAAGAAAGGATGTTTACCCTTTTTACCCTTAATGAAGCACGCTCAAGTAATAAAATTGATGTTATTTACGAAAACGCTACCACGCCAATCTAGTCCATAGATTGTTTTGATCTGACGATCCATAAGCGTTCTCACCGTTCTAACATTTTTCACCGATTTCCCTAAATCCTGACCCTATATATATATATATAATATTAAGTAAAAGGGCTCGGTTCAAATGAGAACCACCATGAGTTGTGAGAACCGTGAGAACTTTTTCTTCCCGCGCGACTTGGTCCAATTTTTTTTTTTGCACAAACGTAGATGAAAATATTATAAACACATCTGTAAAAAAAAATTGTCGAGTAGGTAGTTTTGACTGATGCAATTTTTTTACGCGCTGGTGTAAATTTTGTACGAAGATAAATATTTTTTTACGCCTCATGTAAATGTGGGTATGCGACATTTTTTTTAATTTTTTTTTTTGCTGAAACAAGTAATTTTTTATGACTTTTGAGAAAAAGAATTTCAGAAAAACCTTTTGGATTGCCTAGTTCTCACAACTCAAGTTAGTTCTCATTTTAACCCATCCCTTAGGTAAAATTATATAAATAAAATGCCCGTTTAAACTTACAACTTGTTCGAGTCTGATATATAAAGTTGGGGGTTGAGTAATTCTACAAAGGAGTATAAAAATAAGAAGTGTAAGAAGCCACTATAGAGTGACAAGTGTCCCAAAAGAAATCAAGTGGGAAGATTAATTTTGTCAAAGAGAATAAAAATATTATGCACATGCAAGTCACATGCTCTTTCCCCCCTATTTTTTTAAACGTCCATAACTTTTTTATACGGCATTTGTTTTTAAAAAAAATATACTATAAAATCGAGCGTCTTTTTATCTTTACTATTAGTACCATATTGTTATATTTAGGAAACAAATCGAAAAACTAGTTGTGTATTACACAATGTACATAACATACAACACAATGAGTATCAAACTAAAAACAAAATGAAAAGTAGACAAAAAACACAATCGATAACAACAGATAAAAGACACAATGGATAGCAGGCTAAACACAATAAGTATCAAACTAAAAACACAATTGATGACAACAGATAAAAGACATAATGAACAACATACTAAAACACAATCAAACTAAAAACACAATGGAAAGTAGACCAAAAACACAATCGATGACAACATATAAAATACACAATGAACAGCAGACTAAAACACAGTGGACAACAAACTAAAATACAATGAACAGCGAATTAAAATACAGTGCGCAACAAAATAAAAAAACACAGTGGACAACAGATTAAAACACAATCGATCGCATAATAAACACAATGACTAGAACCTATAACACAATGTATAGAAAACTCAAATATAACACTATCTTCATTGTGTCATACATAGTGTCATAGGTTCTGATAAGAACGGAATGGACATAAGCCAGATTAAAATTGTGTTATAAGCTTTGATAATAATACTATGTATAGAAACCTTAGTAAAAATGTAAAGACCAAAACCCAGTTGAAAGACACAATGACTAGAACTTTTAACACAATACAAAGAAAACCCAGTAAAAATGATTTTTTTTATTTAATTTTTATATAACAATATCATACTCATATTAAAGATAAAAAACGCTCGTTATTATGGTGATTTTTTTTTAAAAACAAATGTCGTATAAAAACTTATGAACGTTTTAAATTGATGGGGGAATCGGCATGTGTCTTGCATGTGAAGAGAAAAAGTCAATAAATATTAGATTCCTTTTATATCATTCCATTCTTTCTTTTCTCTAAAATTAATCTTAATCCTCCAAATATAAGATCAATAGAATGAAACACTTCTTACCCTTCTTATTTATGTTCTCGTCATATTTGATCCTAATCCAAAAAGCTGGGGCAACGAGCCGATCTTAAGGCATGTTTGGCTAAGTTTTTTGAAACAACTTATTGACTTATTGGCTTTTTGAAAAGTCATAAGCTCTAAAATGATGTTTGGCAATAAGGGTGTATATGAGGGGAAAAGACCAATAAATCAGTAAGTCACTTCATACTGACTTTTCCAAAAAAGTCAATAAGTCAATAAATTGTTTCAAAAAGCTTAGCCAAACATGCCCTAAAATACGTTTCTAAAATCAATGGTTATAAAGAAGTGAGGTCCATGGGAGTGTGGTGCAGAAAGAAGCATAGGAACTGAAACTCTTATCTGGCAACACCACCACTAACATAACCCTTGTTCCAAACCCCCTTTTCTTCTGGAAGCCTCATCTCTCTGCCTGCCTGCCTGCCACCAACCACCGCAACTCCGCCGTTCGAGTCCTACTTAACCTCCTCCGTTCAGGTTTCTTAATTGAATTGACTCGAATTTCTACCAATTTACATTATTATTCACTCTAATTCGTCACCACTGTTTTCATTACTCATAAATACATTCAATTTTATAAACAACCAGTTGCGATTATGGATTCTGTACACTTTAACATTCTTATTGTTCCAATTGAATGTATAGATTAGGTATACATGTATGCTCTTTCATAAGGAAATAGGAATGGATAGTCGTTTATAGAGGTCATGACCTAATTTATTCTTGTATACTTTTGTGAAGGTTTCAATTGTTTTTGTTCATCTGCAGAGAGTAAGTATATCTAATGGCAATCGTACCGGGAGGGAGTACATGGGTGGCTCGGTGGGGAATGCAACCTCAATTGATGTCCAAAGCTTCTTCCGTCAACAGTTCGTTTATGCATTTGCCTCGGTGAGTACCGTTATATTACCTTTTAAAGTTAAAGATTGTGTTCGTTAACCGTTAAGTAATGAGACCACTTGAATGGGCCATCTTATGCTTTTTTTTGTGGTTTTTCTCCCTTTCAATCTTGTTCGTACAACGTCTGTGCTTTTTAGTTGTGGTTGACCTTTCCGAATTTTTGGAATCTTAAGCTAGAAAATTTTAAATAGAATAGACGTGTTATCTTAGGTTGTCATCGGGACAGACATAAGGAGGTCATATTAGTAGAGATTTTAGATATATTATTGATCTGTGTCTACTACGCATGCATATATTTGGAAATTACGAGTCGAATCTTTCCCATTGTTAGAAATACTTTGAAGATCTGAAATCATTTGTATTAGGCTGGAGGGTGTGGTATAAAGCCCCTAGGGGCTTTATCACGCCACCTAGGCGCCACGTCACACAAGCCCCTTCCTTTAACTTTCATGGTGTGGTTTAAAGCCCCTGTTTTAACTATAGCGCCCCCATCAACTTCGAAAAACCTCAAATGTCCTCGTTAACGGGCTGGCGGAAGGGCCATGGCGCCCCCCCTTTAACTGCGGCGGTGTGGACGATGGCGCCCCATGGCGCTATGGAGGATGATGTGGTGGCCATGGCGCCCCCATACCCACCGGCCTTAGAGATGGGTGTTCTTGTAAGGAATCATTTTTATTGACATTCTCAGTTACGCTCACCTATCTAAATGGGTCAGTTAAGTTGTTCATTTGGAGGTTCCATTTCATGCACTGAGATGAGTGGCATGCTTTGCTGGTACATTATGGTGTAGCGATTATATAATATGCTTTGCTGGTACATTATGGTGTAACGAGAGGCTGATATATTGATGTAACTTGAATATATCTTACTTGAAATAACACTTTACCACGGATTTTATCATTGGTTCATTGGTAAATGGAAGGTTATTATAAGGTCATGAAAATCTATGATGCACTGGGACGGGAACGGGGTACGGGGACGGGAACGGGAAACGGCAAAACTAAAAAATTCAAGAAGCGGGGACGGGATGGGTACGGGAATAAAAACATATAAAAAATAAATATATATTAAAGATAATGTAACACAAAAGCCCAAAATAGTTATATACTGATGTAAAGTTCAAAAATTCCATATCTTCCTAAATGATAATGTAACACATCTCAATCCCAAATGATCTTTTAGAATCAAAATTTTCTTTCAAGTTATATATATTTTTGGAAAAGAATAAAAATATGAAAAAATAAACTCTATATCAAATAAATTAATAAGTATATAAAGTAACTAAATATCTAATGTAATCAAAAAGTTTAAAGTATAAAACAAAATAGAAACGGAGAAAAACTGTTAAATATTAAATAGTAAATAAGTTTGTGGTGTAAATTTTACCTAGTATTCTTTTTACTTATCCCCATAAATGCACACAAAACAAAGTGTACCACAAATAATATAATATTACTTTTTAAATCTTTTAAAAAATCATCGTCTTCTCTACGAAGAAGACTACCGGAAATCAGAGAGGAGCCCACCGGAAAGTCGGAAAAACCCAAAAAAATAAACGGAAACATGCCGGAAACGTTTCCTGCACGTCCCCAAACGCCGTCCCCTTCTGCATCACGTTTCCACGCCGTACCCTACATGCCGGGGACGTTTCCCGGCCGTCCCCGTGCCGTTTCCGTCCCCTAGCAGTCCCCGGGACGGGAGACGGCACCTCATAGGCGTTTCCGTGCTTCCGAGATGAAAATAATTGTAAGCACAATGTTCATATGACAGTTTGAAAGATAATAACATCTATGCGTTAAATGATCTATAGGTATTAAACATATGGATTAAAATGGTTACAATAGGGCTCTATAATAATCTATATATAGAGATACATGCTACACATGAGTACCCTCTAGACTAGGCTAAATGCAGTTGTGCACATCTAGTTTAATAACATGATAGTAATTAAGGTGTAGTTGAAAAAAATCTATAGGCAGCCTTGAAAGTAAAAGCTAAGTTATTAGTTCCCCTTTGTTGTGACTAAAATTTTCTAGTCTTTACAATACATATATAAAATTACATTTATTCAACCTGACAATACACGGGGTTCTTAAAGATGTAACTTTTTAATATTTAATTTGTATAATTACATTTATCAAACCCGTGTAATAAACAAGGTTTTTAAAGATATATTGTTTTATTATTTAGTATATAAAATTAAATTTATTCAACCCGTGTAATACACGGGGTTCTAACCTAGTTCTTTCTATATAAATCTATTGTCTGTTTGGTTTTTCAGTTTCTCAGGCAATACAAAAGAGTTGGCATCACAGTGTTCCGCCTTCTGTTCACAAAGTTCTTTGCATGAACTATACAATATTGGGTCATTTGGTAAATCTCATCACCGAAGAGGTGGCCGCCTCATTGTTAGGGCTGAAAGTGTAAGTTCGCTGTCAGACCATCATCTGTAAATGTATAATTACTTCTTTTATTTCCTCTCCTTTTGTTTATTAAAATGTTGATTATTTAAGTGCATCTACCTTGTATACACAGGATTATTATTCAGTACTTGGCGTGTCAAAGAATGCTAGCAAATCAGAAATAAAAAGTGGTTAGTAAAAGTCTTAGCCCAATGATAAATTACTAACATACATGTGTAATATTCATCTGTGATCAGAACTAACTTTGGTCTAAGAAAATGGTGTGTGTTTGGACAGCATATAGGAAGCTTGCAAGGAGTTATCATCCTGATGTTAACAAGTAAGTTCAACTGTCACTTTCAGCTTTACAAGCACTCAACTAATCTGATTCAGTTTAACTGACATACGATACATTACTAGTGTCCAAATACCGATTTTGATTTGTAATTTTAATGTTTGCGAATTGACAGTTATTGTTCTTTATCTTAAGAAAATTTACGAAATCATATAAAATAAACAATCATTGTTATGCATTTCGTGTGTCTTTAGTTGGATATCAAAAGATCGAAAAATATCTTGACTGATGATTAGCTCGATAATTCTCTGGCATGTAGCTTATAGCTGTCAACAGCGTCTATAGCGCCCTACGTAGCGTATAGATCATATGTGGCTATATAGTATATAGCGATAAATAGCAACATTTTTTATTATTTTGTTCCTATAAATAAAATATGCTGATATTGTTGCTTCTTTCAGGGAACCAGGAGCTGAACAAAAATTCAAGGATATTAGCAATGCTTATGAGGTACCCCATCCTACCTCATATTTTTAGTAAATTTGACATATCATCGGTTTTTCTTTATCTGGACTTTAACGTATAAGTTGTTATGCAGGTTTTATCTGATGATGAAAAGCGATCCATATATGACAGATATGGGGAGGCTGGACTTAAAGGCGCTGGCGTTGGTACAGGGGTCAGTTTTTTTTACCTAAACAGTAATAATTTATTTTTATAGATATCCTGAGGTAGCAGTTTTGTGACCTTTAAAAGCTATGCATCCCCTTTGAGTAGGCCTGTAAATGAACCGAACGAGAGGCATGTTTGTGTTCGTTCTTTTAACTTTAACCGAACACGAACACAAACATATAAGTTAACACATTTTTTTTGTTCATGTTCGTTTATTAAGAAAATGGGCATGTTCGTGTTCGTTCGTTTAAAACCTAGACGAACAATTCACAAACGTAAACAAACAAACTTAACGAACATCATATAACAAACAATAAACAACACAAATGAACATAATTGAACAAACATAAATGAACATAAATAAACGAGCATAAAGTAATTTTTTTTATATAAAGTAGTGATTAATTATGATAAATCCTTTAAAACCCATTTTTGTTACTAGAAAGCCCAATTACCAGTTAGTTATATTTATACAAGTAGTCAGAAAGTTCCTTTTGTGTTTACTATTTATATAAATTTAACTACTTATGTATTTAGATTGAAACGGACATAAACAAATGTAAATAAACGAACATAAACGGACGTTCACGAACATAAGTGAATGAACAAAACGTGTGTTCATGTTTGTTCGTTTTTTAAATAAAGGGATTTTACATATTTCCCCCTCCTAAGCTGCTTTATTACGTTTTTCCCAAACCAAAAAAAAACAATTACATATTTCCCCTTTTTCTGAGAATTTACCCAATTACCCTTCCCCTTTTTTGTTGAGAAATTACATATTTCCCATAATGTTTCATACGATCATTTCCATCATCTTGTTTGTAAAAGTGCTGAGGATTTTATTAACTGAATGAATGAAATTACATCGGAGAGGATCATATTTATAGATCCAAAGAATAACAAACCCTAGCACAAAATAAGGAAAGAGATAAATCTAGAACATATACAATATCTATGTCTAAATATATACATAATCGGTAATAATTGTAGATGCTCTAATATTGTAGATGCTCTAATATGGTAGATGCTCTAATATTGTATATGCGCTAATAGCCCCCCGCAGTTTGATCGGTCATCGGACAAACGGTCAAACTGGACCTGAAAGATTGAAAAAGCTGCCTCGAAAGGCCTTTAGTGAAGATATCAGCGTATTGGTAAGATGAGGGAACGTGCAGAACTCGAATGTGACCAATACGCACCTTTTCTCGAACAAAATGGATATCTATCTCAATATGCTTCGTTCTTTGATGCTGGACCGGGTTATCTGACATATAAATAGCGGACACGTTGTCACAATAAATAACCGAGGCTTGTTTTAATGGAACATGTAACTCAAGTAACAAGTTTCGAATCCACGTGGCTTCTGCTACCGCATTAGCAACTCCCTTATATTCAGCTTCTGCACTGGATCGTGAAACAGTGGGCTGTCGTTTAGAAGACCATGAAATAAGGTTATCCCCCAAGAAAACACAATAGCCACTTGTTGACCGCCTGGAGTCAGGACAGCCACCCCAATCAGCATCAGAATACGCAGTTAGGGAGTGCGTAACAGAACGAACCATCCGAATCCCATAATCCAATGTGCCTTGTAAGTAGCGCAAAATCCGTTTCAAGAAAGCATAATGGGAGTCGTGAGGTTCATGCATAAATAAACAAACCTGCTGCACTGCGTAAGAGATATCTGGCCTGGTAAAAGTTAAGTACTGAAGTGCCCCTGCCAGACTCCGATAAAGAGTCGGGTCATGAAAGAGGGGCCCGTCAGTGGCACTTAATTTAGATGAAAGATCAACAGGAGTTGCACAAGACTTGCAGTCTGTCATCGAGGCACGTGCAATAATCTCTTTGGCATATTGAGATTGATCCAAAAATAAACCTGTGGGTCGACGTGTAACCTTAATCCCCAAAAAATGGTGTAATTGACCCAAATCTGTCATAGCAAACTCTCGTGAGAGTTTCTGAATGATATCATGTAGGAATGCATCTGAAGAAGCAGTCAGGACAACGAGTTGTCGCATACACTGCTGCGAAAACCCTGGGAGAGAATATATGTAGCAAACCGGGTATACCAAGCCCGTGGTGCCTGCTTGAGGCCATAGAGAGACTTCTTCAACCTACATACAAAACCTGGATAACGCCTATCAATAAAACCCGAAGGTTGATGCATATATGCAGTCTCATTTAAATGGCCATGTAAAAACGCATTCTTCACATCTAACTGATGAATCGGCCAAGATCTCGAGACTGCCAATGATAAAACGGTCCGGATAGTAGCCGGTTTGACAACCGGACTAAAAGTCTCCTCACAGTCAATACCCACAGTCTGTGATTTCCCATTAACGACCAACTGGGCTTTATATCTCTCTAAAGTTCCATCAGACTTGAATTTATGTCGAAACAGCTACATGCATCTAATAACCAGCTGATTCGTACGCCGTGGAACTAATTCCCATGTCCCATTTTCTTGTAAGGCAGTAAACTCAGCTTGCATAGCGCGCGACCAATTCGGGTCGGTTAGGGTCTGTGTATAAGAGGTGGGAATGGGGGAGAGAGAGGGGGTGGGGATGGAGTGGTGTATGGTTTTAAGGGTACCAGATTTGGAACGGGTGGTCATAGGATGAGTCGATGGTGGTCGGGAATGGGAGGATGGTGCGGTTTGAGCCGAGGCAGACGGCTGAGCAGAAGTCGAAGGCGGAGGCTGCTGTGGTGGGGTATTGGAAGGTGGTTTAGGCCGGCGGGAATAAGTAAACGGGTATAGGGAGATGGTGGACGGGGGACGTGGCAGGGGTGGATATGGTGGTGGAGGGGCCGTGGTGGGAGGATGGTGTATAAGGGGGGAGCGGTTAAAAGAAAAACCGGGTGGTGGGTTATCGTCAAGGAAGTTGTACGAGGGGATAGGTGTCGGTAATGAAAAGGGAAAGGTGGCCTCATCAAAGGTGACGTGGCGAGAGATGGTGACTTTGCCCGTAGTGGGGTCGAAGCAACGGTACCCGCGGAAATCCGGCGGATAGCCAAGAAAAATACACCGGATAGAGCGAGGGTGTAGTTTATGTGGTTGGGTAGCCGAAGTATTTGGATAACAAGCGCACCCAAATACTCGTAAATGGTCATAGGTAGGATGACGGAGGTAAAGGACAAAGGTAGGTGTATAAAAGTTAAGGCGTTTGGTTGGAAGGGTGTTGTGTAAATAGGCAGCCGTGTGCAATGCTTCGACCCAAAAAGATGGTGGAAGGTGGGCATGGATTAAAAGAGAGCGAATGATGTCATTAAGGCGACGGATCATTCGTTCCGCACGACCATTCTGTGATGAAGTTTGTGGGCCGGAAAATTGAAATAAAAGGCCGTGTTGGGTAGCAAAGGTTTTGAAAGCGTTATTGTCAAACTCACCCCCTAAGTCACATTGAAAAGTTTTAATGTTTCTGTTAAACTGTGTGGCAATTAGTCGGTGAAACTTGACAAAGGTAGGAAAGGTTTCGGACTTGTATTTTAAAGGGTAAACCCAAATAAAATGCGAGTAATTATCGATTAAAACCATGTAATATTTATACCCAGATTTGCTGAGCACAGGTGATGTCCATAAATCACAATGAATAATATCAAATGGGGCAAAAGTAAAAGAAGAAGATGCATAAAACGGTAAACGTTTACTGTTTGACAATTGACACGAATGACAAAAAGTAGACTTTTTGGTCTTATTACATGGAAAATTGAAAGTACGAAAAAGAATATCTAAAACTTGAGCGCCGGGGTGACCAAGACGATCGTGCCATGGCCGAGATGTGGTAGTGAGAAAGCTTGCTTGGGCAGGTAACTCAGGTTTTGTGATTGGATAGAGGTCCCCTGTGCTATTGTGGCGGGAAAGGAGGCACCCAGTTTGAAGGTCCTTCAAAGAGAAACCAAAAGGGTCAAATTCGATTGAAACATTGTTATCACGAGTAAAACGACGAACGGAAATTAACTTTTTAATAATTTGTGGACAGTGTAGAATGTTAGGTAGGACATAGGTGCGGTTGGGAAGGTACAGGTAGCCTGTTCCAGACCCTTGAATTGGTAAAGACTCGCCATTGCCAACTAAAAGTTTACTACAAACAGGAAAAGAGTCAGGGTGTTCAATCATACCTTGTTCATCTGTCGCATGACCGCCAGCTCCAGAATCCATGATAGTATTAGGGTCATAACTGAGATTCATGGAGACCATAGCAGAGCCAATGTCGGATGGGCAGAGTGCATTGTACGCCTGCTGGGACGGCTGCTGTGGTGGCCCGAACCCAGGCGGACCCTGCTGAGGCTGACTGTAGGTGTTTGGGCCTGCATTGGGCTGGTAATAAACATGCTGAGGTGGGCCAGCTTGCGGAGGAGGTGCGGAAGAGTAGGTTGAATTTGGGGCGGCTGTATAATGGGCTGTGGGTGGGCCGGAGGGCTGCTGATAAGGGGTGGTGGGCTGGTATGAAGGTTGGGTTGGGTAGGGGCATGGTGGTGTGGACCACCAGGCCCACTGGGGATAAGAGGACTGTTGAGGGGCCCATGATTGTTGATATTGCTGCTGTCCCTGTGAGCGGCCAGAACCTCGACCACGACCGCCCCTATAGGAGCGGCCACGACCGCCACGATAATACCCAGATTGGTTGTGAGGGTGTTGGTTGGGTGTAGGGGAGTATGAGGGGTAAGGGTTCGGTGAATGTTGGCTATTGGTGGTTTGGTTTTGGTCCATTAAAACAGAGTTTGAAGATTTTTGTCGGGCTTCAAGACGTATTACCTCATCATTCAGCATATTCCTGGCTAAGTCCCAATCCGCATTATTAGCATTGATTAAAGACGCGGTTGTATCAAACTCGGCAGGGAGACCACGTACAAGCTGGAGAACAAGCCGATCCTCAGTGATTGGGTGGTCCACATCTTCAAGTTGGTTAGCAAGGTCCTTCAACTGTTGACAATAATCATCCAAAGATTTACAAGCAGAAAGTGTCAGGTTGCAAAATTTTGTTTCTAAGGCACCTGCACGAGCTTTCTTATTACTCAAATATTTCTTTTCCAATTTAACCCACGCAGTACGTGCGGTGGACTCGTTCTCCAAGACCGAAAGAAGGAGATCATCAGATAAAGTGGCATAAATCCACTGAAGAACAAGGGCATCTAGTTCTTTCCAAGCTGGATAATCCGGAGACTTGGGTTCGGGTGGAGGTGTCTCGTCGATGTGATTGAGAACTTGATACGCCGTAGCATGCAAACGAAAGAGTTTGATCCAGGCACTGTATGTAACTTTCTTGCCATCCAAGGTTCGGATTTTGCTTTGTATGTTGGTAACCGAGTATGCGGGGTGTAGGTTGGATTTGATGGCAGATTGGGAGGGTTCTTGTTGAACAGTTGTATCATCATCAGGTTTGCCATCGTTGTTTTTGCCATCGTTGGCCATGGTACGATCAAGAACAGAGGAAATTGATTGCAGGGTTTAACAGCCGAAGCTGGGCAGGGAGGAAAAAAAAACGATTAGGTAAAGAGCTGAGGCTCTGATACCATAAAAGTGCTGAGGATTTTATTAACTGAATGAATGAAATTACATCGGAGAGGATCATATTTATAGATCCAAAGAATAACAAACCCTAGCACAAAATAAGGAAAGAGATAAATCTAGAACATATACAATATCTATGTCTAAATATATACATAATCGGTAATAATTGTATATGCGCTAATATTGTAGATGCTCTAATATTGTAGATGCTCTAATATGGTAGATGCTCTAATATTGTATATGCGCTAATAGTTTGCTGTGTATTCGAATATTGATATAATTTGCTATTGATATCAATCTTCATCAAAGGTTGTATTGCTCGATTAAAGCACTTTTATGAACAATTAATTAATATGGAATTTTTACAAAGTACTTTTTTTTGCTTTTTTTAATCAACAACTGTACATAATTTATCTTTTGACTTGAAGTAGCAAATAAAATGATGCATATTATATAAATTGGTTATAGATTGAATATGGATTGTACTGTTGTATACGAAGCACTGTTGCTAATTGTTTTTTTTGCTTTTTTTTAGTTCTTAAATTTTATGAAACTTAGTGTTTTTGAACGGAAATCAATTATGAACAAGTAAGGATTGCATTTTAATGAAAGTTAGTGTTTTTTTTACGAGTATTACGGTTTTGTTTGACAAGAGTAACAAGTAGAAGAATTGAGGTGATACTATATGAATTGGGTAAATATGTAATTAATTGATGATATTATAATTTGGAAATATGTAAATATTCATTTAATAGTTCATTAAGGGTAAAATAGTCATAAATAGGAGTCATTTTAATGAAAAGGGGAAATATGTAATATATATGAGTTAGGGAGGGGAAATATGTAATTGTTTTTTTGGTTTGGGGAAATACGTAATAAGGCAGGTTAGGAGGGGGAAATATGTAAAAATCCCTTAAATAAATGAACATAAACAAACTTCACGCTGAACAAGTTCACGAACACTTCATGAACCTTTGGTTCTTTTACAGGCCTACGTTTGTGGTCTAAAGTTGGTTCATTTCTATGTGTTGACAGGATTTCAGCAACCCATTTGATCTGTTTGAATCATTGTTTGACGGGTTGGGCGGAATGGGTGGAATGGGCGGCATGGGTGGAAGAACCACACGTAATAGGGCTACACAAGGCGAAGACCAAGGCTACAATCTGGTTTTGAACTTTAAAGAAGCCATATTCGGTGTTGAAAAAGAGATCGAAGTAACTCGTCTCGAGAGCTGTGGAACTTGCAACGGGTCCGGTGCCAAACCCGGGACCAGCCCGTCCAAATGCACCACATGTGGTGGTCAAGGTCAAGTCGTGTCTTCGGCTCGAACCCCGTTGGGAGTCTTTCAACAAGTCATGACCTGCTCGTCTTGTAACGGAAGCGGTGAAATCTCAACCCCTTGTAATACATGTAATGGGGACGGTCGTGTGAGAAAATCCAAACGAATCAGCCTCAAAGTGCCAGCTGGAGTCGATGCAGGCAGCCGTTTGCGGGTCCGGTCAGAGGGTAATGCAGGAAGAAAAGGCGGGCCCCCGGGTGACCTGTTTGTTATGATTGATGTCCTTCAAGATCCTGTTTTAAAACGAGACGACACAAATATTCTCTACACTAGCAAAATATCATATATTGATGCTATTTTGGGGACGACTCTGAAAGTCCCGACTGTCGATGGGATGGTAGATTTGAAAATCCCGGCCGGTACCCAGCCTGGAACGACACTTGTTATGGCCAAAAAGGGGGTCCCGATTCTGAACAAGAACAACATGAGGGGCGATCAACTGGTGAGAGTGCAAGTCGAAATACCAAAACGGTTGAGCGGGGAAGAAAAGAAGCTGATTGAAGAACTCTCAAACCTAAAGAAAGGTAAAGTTCCCAACAGCAGTGGTATATAACAGTGCAAATGGGTAGTGAAGATTTGACAAATGTATTCACAATTTGAAATGGATTTCTGAATCGGCCCCACGAAACTAGTGCGATTTTTGGGGTGTAGATCATGTAACATGAATCTATACACGGTTTACATGCCGGTTGAGTGGGCACTCGAGAGGGACTCATAATTTATAGTTGATATCTTTAGCAGGATTTTGGATTATGCTTAAGAAATGTATATTGTTTTTGACTTTTCCTTTTGTTGATTGAGCTTGCATTGCATATAACGTGATGTCATCTAGGGTTGATTGGTATCATCAAGCTGAACAGAAAAACCAACATGCCAACCGGTCATCAGGTTACCGAATGACAAATAATGTAACTAGATCATGCATGGCTCATTTAACTTAGCACTTGTTTGGTAGCCTCTTAATGACCATTCAGATGCTACCTCTTAATGGTTTAAAACCTCTGAATGAATAAGAGGTAACATCAAGTCTGAATGATTAAGAGGTAACATCTGAATGGTAAATCATCACGTGTCACATTCTTCTACCTTCTCATTGGTAAAATTCTTAATGGTTCCATTAAGAGGTAGCCTCTTAATAACCATTCAGAGGCTACCAAACAGCCCCTTAAGAGGGCTCGAGCTCCAACACGTGTAGTCTAGCACTCTGTATGAGTAATTTTGGAAGCTTGAGTTTCTTTCGGACTCGACTATGTTATTATTTCATATACATAATTATTGTTATATATTATTCAGTTAGTTTTATCGCAACAGCACCTATAATATAACTACATATTAATCATGTTAAATGTGGGCAACTAATAAGCTCACAAGCGATTACAAGACTGGGCTCGAAGTGCAAGGTTCAATTTATGCTTGAGCTCATTTTAAACTCGGCTCAGTTTAAGCCTTTAATGAGCCAATTTCGAGTAGCTCACAAGAGTTTGGTACATCTACACTCTACAACATTATTCCATCTCTGGTCCCAAACCAAACAGTCAATGAGAGTACGAGACTATATGGGAGCATGATAATAATATAAGTTACAACATTTATTTTAAAACATTTTTAACATGGAAAACTGCTCTGTGATGACATGAGATAATTTGCAATGATATGCAAGCTAATAAGATTCAAACTGAAGATGTTAAACGTTGTTGGATCAAAGTCTGAGCGCCTTCAACGAGTCTCTTTACGACTTGAGCAGCTGGTAAGATTTCGTCGATAAGTCCAACCCCTTCGCCTGCGTACATCGCCATGTTTTCAATATCACCTGTTGTTGTCTTGTTTGGAACCGTACCCGCAAACCGACGAATCTCTTTCTCCTATATAGTTTGACCAAGAAAAAAATTCAAAGTAAAAAATTTGATCTTATTGTACTTCCATTTATGGAATTTGAATTGTTCAACTGTAACATATAATAGCTATGAAGATGGGTAGAGGTGGCAAATTGGACGGGTCAGGTAACTCCCTTTTATCATGGATCGAAAAGGGGCGGGTCGAGCTGACGCATAGACACTTTTTCTCTTTTCTTGAACTTCATTCATGATTTACTATTGTTAAAATAAGTGAAAAATATACTTACCATTCCATGTATCGTTGAACGGCCAATAACTGGTTGATTAGCTTCGTTCTCATGATTTGGTAGATTTCGCCATTCCAAGAAGAAAGGCGTTTTCAGGACACGTTGAGGTGCTCCTGGCCACCTGGCACGACCATATACATTTGTATACTCTGTTTCGCTCATTTCGACCAACTTTTTTTTGTACTCTGGGTGAGCATAGCTCTCCTCAGTCGCAAGAAACCTTTAATGAGCAAATTTAACTTTAGTTTTAGACCCCAAAATCAGTAATATCAAGTAGAGGTGGCAGTTCTTACCGATTTACTAAACTACGGGTAAGTAAACGGTCAAAACAAAAGATTTAGCTAATATGGGATGGGAGTGGGCCAAATGAGTGCAAGTTACCCTTAACTCATACAACCTCTTACATTGTTTTTATTCAAGGATATGTGTTTATTAAAATACTTGTAAAAGGAAAAAGAGTGTAAGCGAGTTAACACAACGCACCCCATAGCTTACTCGAAAATGACCCGTTTTAACCCACTACCCAGACTGTTATCTTGCCAACTCTAGTATGAAGAACCAATGTACCTGGTGCCTAAGCATACACCTTGTGCTCCGAGAGCCAAAGCAGCAACGTATCCTCGCTCATCGACAATTCCACCAGCAGCAATTACCGGTATACCCTTAGACCCAACAAGATCGACCACTCGTGGTACCAACGCAGTCAATGCTTCCTGTCAACGTAAAGAAGTGTTTTTGAACGTTTAATGCTTTTATGTGTAGCACATGTTTGGTCTAATATAACTGAACTCAGATCAACTTATCTTATCGATAAACAAAGATGCAAAAACCATGTACCTGACCAATTACGTGGCCTCCTGCTTCATGACCTTGAACTATTATAGCATCGACACCTGCATCAGCAGCATGCTTTGCTTCTTCAATGCTTCCAATCTGGAAACAAGATTAATGTTACAGAAAGATTGCAGACAATAATAGTGGATTAATACAGTTAATATCAGTGATATATCGTTGTCGGTCCCATGTAAAATATCGGTATCGATATTATCTGCGATATTGACCGATATATCACCGATTTTCCCAAAATCAGTACCTTTCTTCTTAGTTCTACCATTCATCTATTAGTGTTTTAAATCTTAACTGTTAATTGTTAATGTTAAATGTTAGTGTTTTAGGTCTTAATCAGTTCCTACTTGCTACAATTGTTAGTGTTTTGCAAGTTGCAAAAGGTTAATTTGTTAATGGTAGGAGAGTATACGGAATTGTTCGTGTTAACTTGCTATATATATAAATTCTGCATGAAATTAACATTACCGATATCCCACTGCGATAACCTATATCTCAATATTATCCTTCAGATTTTTTACCGCATTAACCGCATACTGCGGATACATTTTCATAAAGCCATTGAGTAGGTTGTATGCAATGAAAAAACTCTTTGGACGTCTTTTGATCTATTTGACACGTTTAACCATTTCTTATTTTACCATTTGAACCATTAGAAATGGGTCTAAACCACACCTTTACCTTTACCATTAAACATTACCAAAACCATCTCACTCATAACTAATCCGGTCAAAATTCCAAACTCAATTCATTATCAAGATGGTAATGAATTGGTGCTAACCTGCGGAACAACCTTGACCCCGGCTCGATGAGCTTCAGCAACCACATCTTTCGTTACTTGGCCCCAATAAAGCAGCAAAACCGCAACCTTCTCTTCAAGCACACACTTCAAATTCTCCTCGTGAGGAAATGCCAAAACAATACCCACTCCAAATGGCTTATCAGTCAAAGCTTTTGTCTTCCTTATAAGCTCCCTTAAATAATCTGGACATTCCTGTTACAAAGTTTTAACAAAAATCCCACTTAAAACCATTAATCTACCACATAACTAACCCCAACTTTTATATCAAGATAAAGTATAATAATAATAATCATAACAACTACTGAAATGAAAAACAATTTTACTGACCCAATCAGGAGCTCGGAGGATGCCGATAGCACCGGCGTTAGCGACGGCAGCCACAAGTTCTGGGCCGGAGATATCTGGTCCTAAAGGTGCCTGTATGATTCCGTACTCAAAACCCAGTATGCCTCTCCAACCCATTTGTTTTTTTAATGTGGTTTTGTTTGTGTTTGTAGTTTTCAGGAAGGTGAAGGTTTTATAGATCAAAATGGGAAGTAAGTAGAGGACACCGATTTGCTTACGTAAACCTTTTTTAAAGGCCGAAACGAATTTCTCCACCTCTTTACCAATATTAAAAATAGGTTAGTTTATTGAAGTTAACTCAAATTCAAAACTTTATATAAAATAAACCAGAGTTACTTACACATGTAATTCTATTGGTTTACCAAAACTAACACCGTTAAGTACTAAGGTTTTTAGTAACAGGTTAAGGTTCTATCATTTCAATTTTATAACACGTTAGGGTGTGGTTCGTTGAATGTTTTGTAATTGGAAATTGGAATTTGAAGGAATTGGATTTGAAATTTAAACATTCTAATAAATATCGGAAAATGTTGGAATTGGAATCTCAATTCCATTCTTCCTGTGTTTGACGGACAAATGGATTGGAATCTGTCACCCCCCACCCTCGTCGCCACCACTGCCGAACCAATCAGGCCTGAACAGACCTCGGCCGGTGAAACCGACATGACCCACACCGTTGACCAGACTTGTCGGCTAGAACTGAACTCGTCCCGCATCGTTGGTTTGACCTGCACTGCCGGCCTAAACTGACTTGGTCTGCGAAACCAACCCGACCTGCAGTCCCCGGGCTCAACAGACCTCTGCCCATGGAACTGACTTAAACCGGGTCTGACCGCCGAACCTGACTGAACCCAGATTGTAACATTCTCATTTTTATCATATAAGAAGTTTATGGTTGTTTAAATTTATTAACCACTAGTAACTAGTTTTATTTCTAATATAATTATTCGACCCAAATAGTTTTAAAAACTATTTTATATATAGTTGGTTGAAATATTATACTAATTAATTGGCCTGAATATTGGTGACCTTTTTATTAAAATAAAAGTCTATAAAAACTTATATTATTAGACAGGTAGCTTACGGGTAAGTTGACTGTAAGAAATACAAAGTACCTGGACGGGCCCAGGAACCATTTAATAATTAAACTATAAAAATACATTATATTTGAACCTACTATGTTTGTAATGAAACTTGGTTCAAAATGTAGACAAAAATATTCTCATTCTGATGATATATTTATTTTTTTATAAAACATTATATTTTAGAAGTTATAAGCGCCAAATAAGTAAAGCAGTTAAATTAATTAAAATATATATATATAAATAATAAAGAGTGTACGTTTATAATAAAATAAAAATAAATTTAAACATTTGATTTCTTTGAAATTGTGGATGCACATAATCAGATAAGAACAAAACATAAAATAATAAAATAATTATAAAACTTACCTTACAATTCAAATGTTGAAGTTGTCTACCTGTCGCTAACATGAGAAGGAATCAAAAAAACAAAATATATAAAATAATAAAAGATAACACTCAATATTATTGTTTATGTGTGTAGATAAGATAGAATAAATTGACGTAGCAATACATATCTTCAGTAACATTCAACATAAATAGTTGGTAGACTTAAAGTTGTTCACCATCTTTCTTCTTTCTCACTCTTGACGGGTGGTCTGTAGGACAACCCTTAAAGTGCCTTAAATAGAATAAAATTCCATACTTTGCCCGGTTAATTGCTTGAACTTGGTAACCACTAGATGATTTGATGTGCATGTATTATAATGCTTGAAATGCGGGTTTTAAAAGGCATGAGTGGATGTTAGCAGTTGGGGAGTTAGAGATTTGAAGAAAGCAAGTTTAATGGAGAAACAAGAAGAAAAACATAACTTAGTGCCGTAACCTACGGCATAGTGCCGTAGGCTACGGCACCCAACATGTGAATATGCCACCGCCGTAGATCAGGTTCTCAACGCCGTAAAGAACTTTGATCGCTGTAACCTACGGTCTTCTTCCGTAGGTTACGGCCCTATGTTGACTCGTTGACTAGCTTATCGCCGTAACCTACGGCAGAGGGCCGTAGGTTACGGCGCCGACCATGCTCACATTGTAACTTCCACATTGAATGCTGTTTTGAAGAGGTTTTATTGTGACTTATCATTGGTTTTCGGTTATCACTTGTATTGGAGACGAATTGGAGCATCTTGGAGAGACAATTGGGCTTGAAGAATAGTTGTTAATCATTAGTTTTTGTGCTTGTGATCTTGTTGAACATTAAAACTTTTGTCATGATGTTTGTTCAAGCCATGAGTGGCTAAATACTTTGTGCTCATCTTTGGTGGAAGGTTTTGTAAGACTTTATGCTTTAATTCTCTATTTCTAGAATAACAATCTCTTTCTTATTTGAATTGTTTGTTATGGTGCATGATTGATTGTTAGTAAAGTATTGATTCTTATCTTAAACTAATTAGAAACCATACGTTCTTGGTGCTGTTGGCAATCGAGATATCATGGGTATAGTTAGGCTTGGGTAAGGTTTGATTGATCATCGGGTAACAACCTCACGTTCTAGGAATCTGAGTACTTAGTTCCCTTTCATCACTGCAATTGATCATACATGAACTATGTCTATGTAGTTCTTTCTAGTTGAATGTTAGCATAAATGTCAAAGCAAAACCGGAAACTGAAGATGATCATTTGTCTCTAATTTGCTTACAACCAAACTTTCCTCTTGCAATTTATTTAGTTAAAATTTAGTCTAAAACCAATTCACTCACATAAACTCTTGAATTTTACTTCTCTTGCAATTAGATTAATTTAGTCAAGTTAGATAATCTTCTAAATAACACATATTCCACAAACTCCCTGTGTTCGATACCCACTTACCGCTAACTATTTAGTTGTATTTGGATTAAATTTGATTGTGACCACGACATCACGTCAAATTTTGGCGTCGCTGCCGGGGAGTAGTGCGCAACGTGTGTTATTTTTTTTTAATCCTTTTTAGTTTGTTATTTTTCTGGTTTACACTGGGTGTGTTAGTGTGCAGGTACTTACAGGTGCATGCGTACTAGGAGCTCTCATAAGCTTTCACCATTGGCATTTGATCCGGAAATTGAACGGACTTTGAGAGGAAACAGAATTTTGCTAAGAGAGAACAGAATCAGCGGTTCACCAACAACACCAACTACACCAATCACAGCAATTCGATACATGGATCCACCACAACCACCACCCACTACGGGTGAAGTCGTACCACCTTTCATACCATCAACCACTCAACCTTCACCAAACACTACCATTCCAAACACCACTTCCAACCCTATTTCACATCATGATGTAACACCAACTAACACCACCCAACCCATTACCACTCAAGAAGAGGCTACACTCACTTTCAATCCTTCTACTACAATTCCACCACTCACTCATTTCTTCCCAGTTTCAGGACAATCATCTTCAACCTATACATTACCACAAGGTTCAACTGTCGTTCATGCTACTTCTACATTTAGACCATCGAACCAGTCGGGTTTTCAATATTCGACTCTTCCATTTGGGCAATCATCGGGTATAGGGGGAGATGGATATGAAGAAGGATATGAGGATTTTGAGGGTTATGAGGAAGAAGGATATGCATATATGGGTGATGGGGAACAAGGAGAACTTACTTATGTGCCAGGGCAAACTCAAAGAATGCCAAGTGTTGGTGGGTTTCAACAACAACAAATTATACCACAACACATTCGGCCAAGGCCACAAGGGCCACAAGTGCAACGCCCTATACCATTGCAACAAGTTCGTCCACAAAATGTTCAACCACAATTCCAAAGGCCAATTCAACACCCACCGATGCCACACCAACAATTTCAACAACCATTCGCACCACAAGGGCAGATACCAAGACCAATGGGTCCTATTCATCCAAGGAGTCGGTTGGGCGTCCCAAGAAGGCATCTTAGAGAACATGCGAGGGGTATTGAAGCGCATTTTAGGCCGGTAATTACTCACAACCCTTCACCGGTGGTTATTCCTCATAACAACCAAGGAAGAACTTTTGAAGTAAGGACTAATTCCTTGCAAAGTTTGCCGAAATATAAGGGTCTAGCAACGGAGGAACCTTATTTTCATTTGGAGGCCTATGACTCAATTTGCAATACTCTTGGGAGTCAAGGTTTTTCGGCCGATGATGTCAAGTTAGTCTTGTTTCAATTTTCTTTGGAAGACAAGGCAAAGAAGTGGTTCTACACTTTGCCTTCAGCATCTATTTACACTTGGGCGGAAATGCAACAAATTTTCCTAGATGAGTTTTACACCGCTCAAAAGACCAACGATGCTAGGAAGGGGTTGAGGAGTTTTCAACAAAAACAAGGCGAAATGTTTCATGAAGCCTTTGAGCGTTTCAATATGATGATCAAGAATTGTCCTCACCATGGGATTGAACTTTGGGACTTGATGAACGCTTTCCATGAGGGGTTGAGTGCCGAAGATGCTTGAGACTTAATGTCTATTATCGGTGGCACTTTTGGTACGAACTATGAGCAAGACGATTGGGAGTCTTTGGAGCAAATGGCAATTACATCAAAGAGGAAAGCTCAAGCATCAAGGAGAGCACGACCGGCCGTTACCCGAACACAAGTGCATGCGGTTGACGATGGTAATGTTCAAACCTCTAATCAAATTTATGATGTTTGTGCTATTTGCAATGAAATAGGTCATGCGGCTGAAAATTGCCAAGGAATGGTGGAAGGGCAATATGAAGAAGTTCATGCAGTACAAGGTCAAGGAGGGGGTGGTAAAAATTACAACAATATGAATTCTAATACTTACCATCCCGGTTTAAGAAACCACCCAAACTTTCGGTATGGGAACCCTTCAAATCAAGCTAACCCGAATTTCCAAGGAAACCAAGGATTTCAAAGGCAATATCAAATGGGTCAAAGCTCTTCGGGTGGAAACGAAGTAATGGAGATGTTGAAGGCGATGCAAGTTGAAATGCAACGAATGAATCAACGTGATGAGGTTCGGATGCAAAAGGACGAGGCCCGTGATAAAGCGATTCAAACTTTGACCACCCAAATGGGTCAACTTGCAAGTGAAGTGGCGATATTGAAGAAAGCGAAAGGCCAGCTACCAAGTGACACGGTGATAAATCCCAAAAACATTAAAAGTGTTAATATCAATGTGGTAAGCACCGTTCCTAATAGTGAATTCAATGAAACATTTTTAACATCTTCTTGTCAAGTGAGTGCAGGTATAGGAAGGGATGCCAAGTTTGAAACGGACAAAGAGCATGGAGCACCACTTGTGCCGATCCGAGTGGGAAAATTAAAAATTCCCCATGCATTATTGGATTATGGGGCAAGTATGAGTGTGCTACCAGGCGATCTATACGATATGTACGACTTTGGTCCGCTTGAAGATATAGACACCATGGTGAGCTTGGCGGATGAAAGTTGGAGGCGTCCACGGGGAATGGTTAGGAATGTTAAGATTCAGTTGGGAGTGTTTGAATACCTGGTGGATTTTCTAGTTCTAGACTATGCTTTTACCAAAATGGCAGCACAACAAAGGGTAATTTTAGGTAGACCGTTTCTATACACAGCAAATGCTCAAATTGTAGAGACGGGATTATTACCATGACCGAAAAGAAGCGTAAGTTGTCCTTTGATGTTCAAACTAGAGTGATTAGTTATGAGTCCATTGAGGGGAAGGGTGGTGAGTCTAGTGATTGTATGAAAAATGTGTTTCAAATAATGAGAAAAAAGCACCCACCGAACCGTGAAGAAAAACATATGGGTTCAAGAAAGAGTGTATTTGATTACCCACCGAGTCGAAACGAGACGGATGCATTTTGCTCAATGGCACGAGGAAGTGATGGAAGTGGCAGGAACCGATTCTTTGAGCCACCATAAATGGGGGTGGCTTGGTCTGGCTGAAGACCTGAAAACTTAGCGCTGCTCGGGAGGCAACCCGGGGTTTTACACTGATCTTGCTATTTCGTTATTTTTCTATGTTTCAGGGCCATGGCAACATTCAAGTGTGGGGAGGATGTACGGATATTTGTGTGAAGGTGGTGATAGAAAGTCGGATTATCGACAACATCTGTTTTGTCAAACTCCACCAGGTCATGTACTCTTTCCTTAGTCTTGATTTGTTCTTTAGCTTTGAAATATTGGTAGTTAGTTTGTTTTCTTTTGTTTAAAAAATAAAAATACAAAAAGAAATTTGGGGTTTGAGAGTATAAGCAAATGTTGGTGTTTTTGTTGAAAGCGATATTCCCTTCAAAACCATACATTGGGACAATGTATCCCAAGTGTGGGGATGAGGGGAAAATTTTGAGAATTTTTGAAAAATTTGTGAAACCAAACGAAAAGTTGTTGGAATTTGAACACTTAACATTGTTCCGCATGACACGCCGACACCTATTCCTAGTCTTTTCTTGGTGAGAATTTGGGCCACATATGATTGTTATTGATATTTCTTTGTTTGAGTGGCGGTGTGTGTTGTGTGTTAATAGAACTTGTGTATGAATTCTTGTTAAATCCTAGAGTTAGCATGCTTGTGAAAATGATAGGGGACTTTTAGGTAGCCTCGTCTAGATGTGTGAGAGTGTGGGATTGGTGGGTTGGACCTCATACTTTACATATATGAGCTTGGTATTGTGAGGGGTGGGGGTTTGGTCCTTAGAAAGCCATGTTTGAGCCTTTGACTATTCGGTTGTGACCCAAGCCTACTTCCAATAAATTTTACCTTTTGAGATGACCCGGTTTAGGAAAGTTAGTATGTAGTATTAATGTTCGTGTATATAGTGTTGAGCTTTTATGTTTTATGCTTATATTCAAAAAAAAAAAAAAGAGAAAAATACAAAAAGAAGTATTTAGTTGCAATAGAGTTGAGTATGTGAGAAGTTTTGTATATATTTGGTGTTGCTTTGTTTAGTAGTAGAAATAAAAACCGGGTCAAATCAATTAGCTCTTATATATATATCTCCCGCTATGTTCCTACCTTTGCACCTAGCCCCGTTACAACCCGTAAGTTCCCTTGATTCAAAAGTATGCTAAACATTTGTTTGGAGGAGACTCGATTTGTATACAAGCTTATTGTCGCACACACACACACACACACGCATTGAGTGGTTTAGCATTATGCTAATAATTCTTGTTACCGAGAGATTTTTGGGAGGGGTGTGTCTTGTGGTATGATTGAAAGTTAGTAGAAGGACGGCACGTTTAGCTTGGTTTGCATGAATGATCACTTGCGTGTGTGAATAGTTTTTGAATGGGTTGCTTGGGACAAGCAACGGGTAAGTGTGGGGATGTGACGGGTGGTCTGTAGGACAACCCTTAAAGTGCCTTAAATAGAATAAAATTCCATACTTTGCCCGGTTAATTGCTTGAACTTGGTAACCACTAGATGATTTGATGTGCAGGTATTATAATGCTTGAAATGCGGGTTTTAAAAGGCATGAGTGGATGTTAGCAGTTGGGGAGTTAAAGATTTGAAGAAAGCAAGTTTAATGGAGAAACAAGAAGAAAAACATAACTTAGTGCCGTAACCTACGGCATAGTGCCGTAGGCTACGGCACCCAACATGTGAATATGCCACCGCCGTAGATCAGGTTCTCAACGCCGTAAAGAACTTTGATCGCTGTAACCTACGGTCTTCTGCCATAGGTTACGGCCCTATGTTGACTCGTTGACTAGCTTATCGCCGTAACCTACGGCAGAGGGCCGTAGGTTACGGCGCCGACCATGCTCACATTGTAACTTCCACATTGAATGTTGTTTTGAAGAGGTTTTATTGTGACTTATCATTGGTTTTCGGTTATCACTTGTATTGGAGACGAATTGGAGCATCTTGGAGAGACAATTGGGCTTGAAGAATAGTTGTTAATCATTAGTTTTTGTGCTTGTGATCTTGTTGAACATTAAAACTTTTGTCATGATGTTTGTTCAAGCCATGAGTGGCTAAATACTTTGTGCTCATCTTTGGTGGAAGGTTTTGTAAGACTTTATGCTTTAATTCTCTATTTCTAGAATAACAATCTCTTTCTTATTTGAATTGTTTGTTATGGTGCATGATTGATTGTTAGTAAAGTATTGATTCTTATCTTAAACTAATTAGAAACCATACGTTCTTGGTGCCGTTGGCAATCGAGATATCATGGGTATAGTTAGGCTTGGGTAAGGTTTGATTGATCATCGGGTAACAACCTCACGTTCTAGGAATCTGAGTACTTAGTTCCCTTTCATCACTGCAATTGATCATACATGAACTATGTCTATGTAGTTCTTTCTAGTTGAATGTTAGCATAAATGTCAAAGCAAAACCGGAAACTGAAGATGATCATTTGTCTCTAATTTGCTTACAACCAAACTTTCCTCTTGCAATTTATTTAGTTAAAATTTAGTCTAAAACCAATTCACTCACATAAACTCTTGAATTTTACTTCTCTTGCAATTAGATTAATTTAGTCAAGTTAGATAATCTTCTAAATAGCACATATTCCACAAACTCCCTGTGTTCGATACCCACTTACCGCTAACTATTTAGTTGTATTTGGATTAAATTTGATTGTGACCATGACATCACGTCAACTCTCTCTCGCCATGTCTCTGTTAATTTTTTTAGACCATATTTTCTTTTAGTATCTTACTCTAAATACTACAAAACCCTGTCTCGTTTTAAGTATTTTAACTCCCGATCACCGCTACCCTTTCCGATTGATCTGAGCCCCATAACACATGTCAAGGCTCTGCCTGACTAAGTTCGTTGGGGTTCTGTCTCGTGACATAGGGACAAGGTTGAATTAGGGGTACTATACTTAACACGAGTACAAATATATATATATATATATATATATTTTATATAGCTCAGAAGTTATACCCAAAATTTATACCAGGAGGCTTTCTAGTTGAACCCTAAAGTTACAAAGTGAGTCCATTCTCTTTTCTCATCGTTTTATTCTGTAACAACTTTTATCAAAAGTCCTATCTATTATTTTATTTGCCCAATAGGAAACCCTAATTGAGACCCCCCAAGTGATCCTGTATAAACCCTAAAATTTTCAGAACAATCGGAATCAGGATCAGGGCCAATAAAACTCAGGGGGGGTATTTCCTAGTCAGTATTATCTAAACAGTTTGTTTTTGAAATCGAATTTTAACGAACGGTTGACTCAGCTAGGCTACCAAGACACGGGGCTACCCTATGCTAGGGTGGTGCCCCTCGCACCACGCGAGGGAGCTGTTTTTTAGATATAAATAGAGGGGTGTGGGACTTGACATTCTGCGTTGGTTCGCCGTAACAATTCAATTCAGGCACTGAGATATAGTCCGTTTACTACAAAACACACACAATCATGAAACGTTGCCGCAATAACAGGGTAATAACTCGATCGCTGCTACGATTCAATGTCCGATCGATTGAAACTATCCAATGGATGTTTAAGTGCTGCCCACATTAGGGTTATGCTTTGTCATTCGTCGTGAATTCGATGGATGTTTAAGTATCGCACTTTGTCATTCGTTGTGAGGGTTTAATCTCGTGAGTTATCGTAAATGTTGTATTAGTTACTGACCTAGTTCGTGTGCATGTTATTTAAATTTAGGTTACAAGGCTAATCAGTAGACTAAACTCTGCCCGTATAAATCTGCAATGTGAGTCATTCTCTTTTTATCAACTGTTTTACAATACCTCAAATTATTTTCAAATGTTATAATTACAGGGAGTAAGTCGTGGTTATCTTAATCACTGGCTAGTGGGGTATTGTGCACATTACTAAATTTCTTCCGGTTAAGTTCATTGACCTAACCGGGATAATCATCACTACTTGGGGTGGGACCCAATAGTGGTATGATCATCGTCACCATTGTGACACGGCGCCAGATAAATATAAGATAGAAGCCATTGTAATCGCTCTTATGCTGTAATTTATAACTAAGGGTCATTTTATAAAAATGAATGAACTCACCAGTATTTCCTGCTGACAAAATCTTTTTAAAATTCATTTCAGGTAATTACAGTAGATCAGGAATTAGAGTTGGATGCGGCACCAACAAGGCTTACAGAAGTGGCTTATTTTATCAATTAAATTAAATTAAGAAAAGTTGTTTTATGTATTCGAATTTATCCTATATTAAAGCTACCTTTTGAAACATGGTTTTATCCCATCTATTTAATAAATAAAAAAATCCGGTGTTTTCTAAACTCTGATATTTTTCCTAACTCACGGTTCTGACGAAATTTCCGCTGCACTACTTTTCAAAATAACCACCGGTACCACTTGGCTGCTCGCGGCTCCCGATTCCATCCAAGGTGGGGTTGGGGGTCGTGACAGAGGGTGGTATCAGAGCCACTGATCTAAGCCAATAGGTGTTGTGATAATAATACCTAAGCTTATATAAAAGAGTTAGGAGATTGCTCTTATCTGGTAGCACACATGATAACATTTAGACTTGAACTTAAGAAAAGATGCCTTAGTATAAACTTCGAGATAAGCTAAGTACTTGTGTAAATAAAGTATGATGGGTTTTGGTATGCCGTGAGAATGATAACTAGAACGTTGCAAGTATAATAAATAAGCAATAACACTTGACCACTGTTATTTCTTATTTATTGGTACTACCTTGTTCTAGAATATGATCAGTCAGGTGAATATTAATTTCCTGATTTGTTGTTGAAAGTCATAATGCACTTTCCAAATCATGAATTAAGAAAGATCTATTTATGGGAAAATCTAAATTTCTTCTCCGACAAGACTGGGTATGGTGTAGCAGACTCTCCAGCTTGTCCGGATATAACGGGGTTACCTCTCCGGCCTAGAACCGGGTAAGAAGGTATATAATATGTCAAATAAGTGACAAGATTTCCCTAAATAGTATCATGACCTGATATCTGACTTGTTTTTGGAAATAAGAATCTGTTAAATACATTGACCTTATGAAAGGTATGTATATTACAGCATGTGAAATATATGAATATATAGATATGTATATCTATAAGAAATTCCAAAAGTCAATTAAGAATAAAGCACAAGCATATGTGTCACTAATAAATCTAGATTTCTTTATCAGGGATCTCTTGCATATATCTATAATTCTGATATCAAACCTTATTTCGTTTGATCATCTACCTCGTAACTCGTGCGACAATATAAACAATGGAAACCCTTTAAGTTGGGACGCCATCAAAAGTATAAGAATTTCCAATGCGTTACCATAGATTATTAACGCAAGTAAGAAGCATGTAAAGTTGTGCTAGTGCACAAGAAAACACATGAAATTTAAATTATACGTCCACAGACGTCGAAGTATATCACACACGACTTTCAAGGCAAGACCTTTAGAAAATATGATTGGGCACGACGACACCAATGCTAATCCCGTCAGTGGAAGAACTACTAATCAAAAAGCAGCAATTGGTCACATGATCCTACAAACGACATGAATCTCGCTGAGGTACTTTGGAACAAGATTTCACAACCATCGGTGCACAGTCTAATCAGAGTCATAATTATTATCACTACAAAAGGAGTCATATACCTTTGCAACTCCCCTATTTTATTTTATTTGACATTCCTTGGTAATGTCACTTAACAACGGTTATCACACGAAATTCCAGGTAAAGTTCTTATATTTCTTTCATTGAAATTCTGACTTCTGCATATAAAGAGTTGACTTTCGTGTTTCTACTTCCTCTAATGGTCATCATACCATGAGGATTTCTTTCATAATAGCGAATATTGATCTATTTCATTTCTTGGTAAATTCACACGTTACACATGCACTGTTTGTTGCGCATGTGGTTCGTTTGATTTATGAAGACCACTGAAGGACTTCATTCTAATTCGTTGTTTTATCAAAACTCAAATATCATTTCGCCATAATTGATTTTTGGCACTGTGAACCGCATTATTGAAAAACGATGACTCTTTGATATCGAGTCAATGAATTTCTTGAAAAACTCAATTTTCTTTAGCATACATGGTTTTTGTTGTGACCATATCTGTTAGGATCGGAGGGTCTTATGAGAGTGTTTGTTTGTGTAAATTGAACTATGAATGAATATGAAATAATGTAAAGTGCAGCGGAAATGAATAACAAACTTTGTAAACACAATCAAAGAGAAAATAGTTTGATAAACATTTGCTTTTCATAGAGTCGAAAGATTACAATTCAAAGCAAAAGATTACAATGCAAGTTTACAAACTAAACTCCCCCTCAACCTGATACCCCATGGTTGGTTGCACAAGATGAAAGGATTGAATTGAGGAGAAGAACTCACTCAAGACGATCAAATGTAATAGTACAGGGTACTGTTCCATTTATAGACAAACCAAATCGCTGAGGCATCTGAGCTGACGTCACCATGAAAGCGACGTCTAACAGCCTAACAGCCTAACAACCTGAATCTACTGTTCTTATACAAACACTGCTAAACTTAACCACTGACTATACATAAAACAGATGACATACTAAACTACTGCTCTCTCTTTACATCAGTGCTTTCCTCAAGGTTGATCAGTCCTTGATTGGGCAGTGCTTTGTCATCAGTAGATTGCACCAGCAGTGCTTAGTTCTCAGCAGTCTCATGGGCTTCATCAGTAGTTTAGAAGAACAGCAGCAGTTGTATCCGGGCAGTGGATCCATTGTAGTCACTTCTAAGGGAGAAGACTTAGTGTAAACAACTGCTTATTGTGAATCCATTGTAGTGAACCAGTTTTGGCTTTCATTATCTGTTCCTCTGGTAGGGTTCAATCCCAACAATCTCCCCCTGGAACAGATAATGCCAAAACACTTCATTATTTTGGATCTTTATTCCTCATCAGTAGTTCCCTTGCTTGTCTTTTAAATTCTTCTTCAAATTCTTTGGAACTTGTGTCATCCTCATCCCTGCACAATGAAAGTTCAAGGAGATCCTGCAAATCTTCAACACTAAGGCCTAGTGCTTCTTTCCTTGATATGTATTTCATTTCCCCATTGGATCTGACCAGGGTCAATACATGGGTCTTTTGATCAGAGAGCCACTTTAGTACTTTTGAACCCAATGGGTTTCTTGGGAGAGCTTTATTTTCTGATGAGCTTGGAGATTTTGGCCTTGAGAAAAATTGTAAAGCAGTATCCTGTACTTCAGACATTCTTTTGAAAGCTTCTTCTATGACTTTATTTGCTGCAGCTATGTCTTCTGCAACTTCTTTGTCAATTTGCTCTTGTGTCTTTTGTTGATCAAGCTCACTGTCTGAGATATCTGCTGCAGGTTTGGTTAATACCTTTTTGAAAAGGTTTTGAAGACTCACTGAACTCTCTTCTTTTAGATCCATTTTCTTGATGGCTTCTGTGAAGTACTCAGCTTCCCTTTCTTTTTCTTCTTCACTAGTCAGCAACTTTCCTTTTTCTTGGTTTTCCACAAGGATAGGGTTATCTGCTGATGTGAGCAGTGTTTTAAGAGCATCCAGCTGTTGTTCCATCTTGTTATAGTCTGGCTTTTTAGAAGTGCCTGAGACTGTTATCTTTCTTTTCTTCAGCTGTTCATAAGCCTCGTCGGTATACTGCTTTGTCCATTTTGTTATGGCTTCAGCAGTATCCACCTTAGCATCTATTAGTTCCTGTTTTTTCTTTTTATATTCAGAAGTAAGATCAGCAATTAGCCTTTTGTACTTATTCCAATTTGGAGCTGTCTTCTTCTTACTTGGATCATTTTTAATCCTTTCAGTCCTGTTTGCTTCATTCTTCAAGGCAACCAGTGGCCACTCTTCAAATTGGTTTTCTTCAGCTTGATAGAATTTTTCTTTCATTATATATGCAAGATATTCTTTTCTCATTGCTTTTCGTTGATCTGTCTTTTCTTTGATCAGATCTTGTGCATAGTCTTCCATCAGCTTGACTTTTGTGAGCAAGAGTACCATTCTTTCTGCAATGGCTTCATCACCTTCATCTTTGCATTCAAGCTTAGCTCTAATCCTAGCTTGCCTTGCTTTCATTTCGAGATATTCATCCATGTTTTCTGGGACTATGAAGCCAATGAGAGAAGGAAATCTTCTTTTTGAAGGATCTTCCTCGGTGTAAAATTGTCTCATCTCATTTTTCACAGCATCTAGTTCCAGTGGATATTTTGCGGCAACATGATCATATTTTTCATCAGTGGCTTGAGTTGTTTCTCTTTTTCTTTTGTGAAGCTTTACGGATGAAGAGGATTTTGGTTGTGATGTAGAAATGATGAGAGCAGTGGTGGATGGTTGACAAACAGCTGTTGAAACAACTGGTGTTTCAACCTCTGTTGTCATTACAACTACTGATGTGTCAGTAGATGTCTTCTGCTTTTGAGCAGGGGTTGAAGGTGGTGAGGTAGTTTTTGATGGTGGTGATGGTGGTGGTGAATCATCATCAGGAATGAAAACCCTTCTCCTTTTTATTGTAGGAGAGGCTGATGATGTCTTGAGTGGATCAGTGGTTGTGGTTTGAGTGATGGAAAGTGTCTGACTAACAGGTGTTGAAACAACTGGTGTTTCAACCACTGTTGTCATTACAGCAGATGTTGTAACATCTGCTGTCTTCTGCTTTATGGCAGGAGGTGATTGTGGTGATGGTACAACAGTGGTTTTGGTGGTGTGTGGTTTAGATGTCTGTTTTCTTGTTCTGGTTCAATATACAGACCATCTTCTATTCCCTTCTTTTTCAACTGCTTGATATTCTCCCCCTTTTTGGCATTATCTGCAAGGGTTTATCCATGAAAATGATAGTAGAGGGAGCTTTTCCAGTGGTGCTTTAGATGCTGGCCTTTATAGCCTTAATGTCTGCTTGAGTATCTTTGAATCTTGACTCCACCATGTTTGTCAGCATTTTTACATGCATTTCATGCTGCTGATCAGCCATTTGTTTTTGTTTTTCAAGCAGGGGTTGAAAAAAATTCCAGAGCTCATTTGCAGCAAGTGCTTGTGGTTGAGCAGGTGCTTGAGGTGGAACAGCAGTGGATTGTGCTTGTTGAGCTTTTAACAGCTGTTGCACCATATCCTTGATTTCAGTAACTGATGTTTCAAGTTTTTCAACTCTGCCCGTCAATTCCTGATATTTTGAATCATCACCCAAATTAATGGGATCATCTGATTTCCCACTAGCAGTGGTTGTATCAATGTGTGTCTTAGGAACTGAGTCCCAAAAATCACTCATTGATGCCCCTTGTTCTTGGTACTGGGGACTTCTTTCTTCAACACTCGATAACCCTTTGATGGTACCAGTGGTTAGAACCAACTCACTGGTGGTTACCAAAGGTGCTATAGAAGAAATTGCCTTCAAGGGAGTTTTATTAATGAAACAACTGTCCAAATGCAGATCTATTGATCCATCACTTGTAGTTGCTGCTCCACTTGAACTACCACCGAGAGTTACTTGTAACTCAGGGGGTGTAACCTCCTCAGTAGTTGCTGGGATAGCAGGGGTAGTAGCATCAGACCCAGTCACTTGTGGGAGTATACTCTCAGTGACAGGTGATAGAGAGGAACTGGTTTGTGTCTGAGCTATAGCAACTGCATGCAACAAGGGTATTATTGATTGTGGCATTATGATTGGTGAGGGTATGGGTGTTGAAAGAGACATGTCCTTGGGATCAGGACTGAGGAAGATGGATCCGATTGGGTCCAGAGCTTCATATTGTGGGGTCCCTGTGCTTACAACCTGATCCTTTTGTGAGGATGCAGGAGGAGTTTGAGGTAAGGGTGGAGATCTTTCTACCAACTGCTGTGAGGAAGTAGCAGCAATGGTTTTTGGTGACATTTGTGTTGTCACTGGCAGTTGCTCTGGGATCTCATCTTCCAGAGTTGCCTTTTTCTTGGGTTTGGTGGGCTTTTTGTAAGACTTCTTTTTGGTCTTTTTGGTGATGTCAGGTGTGGGTTTCAAAGCAGTGGTTGTGCTGCTATGATCACCTGGAGCAGTGGGCTCAGCAGCAGATGTCTGAGGAGTAATGGTAACTGCTAAAATCTGCTCAGACACCTCTGCTTTTGTTTTTATTGGTGTCATCATTCTAGAAAATGTTTCAGTTGTTAACCCTTTTATTTGAAAATAGACACCCTGTTTTAGCAAATTTTCATTTTCTTTTTCAAATTTTTGTTTAAAATAGTAGCTTAAAAATCTTGGAAAAGGTAAAAATGATTTGCTATCAACATTTTTTTACCAAGTCATTAAAGATCTCCTGGGAATAGTTATAATTTTCACTATTTAAAATAGCGTAACCCAGACATTGAATCTTCAATGGTATTTCGTTAAAAGCTGTTGTTTTATTTGAAACACACATCAAAAGTGTGTGAAATAAAAACCTAGGTGCAGACGGGAAGTAACCTTTTTGTAAGGTATCTACCTTTGATTGTTCTGCATACCCTCTTTTCAGAAAATCAGTTTTCAACTCGGTTTTATCAAAGGAAATTTTACCTTTCTGATCATCGAGTTTAAAGACTTCTGAGATTGATTGTGGAGTGATTTGAATCACTTTACCCTGTATCGAGGAGTTAATGGCTATGACTTTATCGTCTTATTTTTCAAGCATCGCCTTTTTCCAAAACTCTCTCTGGGTCTGCAGGTAAATGGGAGTATCTGCTGTCAACAAAGTTTTGTACTTTGATTCAGATAATATGTCGATGATGGAATCAAAGGTGTGGTTGTTTGTGGGTTTTGTGAGTAGACCCAAATAGTTGTGAGGAGATTTGTATGGAATTTCAGTAGGTTCAGCGGCCATTTGTGTGGCTTCTTTGGGCGATGAAGATGAGGATGATTTTGATTTTGACTTTGATTTCGTCATTTTGATGAAGAAGGATCGAAGAGTGATTTGAGAAGAAAGGTTGGAAACTGCTTTGAGAATAGAATTTTGGAATTCAATTCGACAGTGTAAAACCCTGTTTGGGGGTTTTGATCAGGGTTTTATTTAGGGAAAAGAAAAATGGACGCTGATGTGGCAGCGGTTATTAGGATCTGAGGGCTAAAAACTGACCATGTGTCAACCTCTGATGAAATGGATGAATAACGGAGGACAGTTGTTTTGACAGCCACTGATGAAACAAGCATCAGTGGTTACAACGGTAATAATGTGATAACAGCGGATGATTTTCACTATCAGTAGATAGCACATCAGTGGATAAGACACTGATTTTGAGCATCAGTGCTTGCCGAGAAAATGAAAGGTCAGTGGTTGTCTTTCAGCAGTGGACAGTATTTAGTAACCAGATGTTTGAACAAAACAGTGGTTGGGGTAGTGGTAAAGATTTGAAAAACTAGTATATCAGCAACTGTTTTGAAAATTTTCATTCAAGGTTTTGCCACATGTCAATTTCACATTTTGAAGTTCTTACGAATTCCTGACAATGGTTTAGTACCCCAGATGATGTACACTTTTTACTAAGGCAACTCATTTTAGTTATAATATTTGAATTAAATCATGAGTACCCAAGTATTTTAAGATCTGTTAACAATCAATCTTTTGCACAGTGTAGAAACAAACTTGAGTTTGACATGACTTTGACATGTGTACCATTTCCTTTTGATCTACTAGAGGATAATATAACCAACAAAAAATAAAGGTTATATATCCTGACAGGAGATTGAAACTTATACTATCAAAAATCAGTAAAGGTTCAAAATATATTATTCTTAAAGAAAAAGAAGAATGACATATCCTGCTTTATTTGAGAAAATCCTTTTTTAAAAAAAATAAAGGATTTACTGAAAACAGCACCAAAAGGATCTGGTATAATTTCCACTAACGCACCTAATCACATCAGTCTCAAGTTTATGAAAATGGTCAGTGGTTTGACAATAGTGGTATGAATTTGTGAATACATTTTGACCATTGTTTGGTACCATTTTCATGTTGATTGATTGACAACAGATATGAGGACACGTGTTCACATGAGTTTTTGAAAACCCTGTTATAGACTTTGTTACCATGTGAAGATTCTGAAAATTTGTCTAGTCCTCTTTTAAAATCATTTACTGGGAATACTTTTGTTACCTGAACTTTCCTGAACTAATGGTTGCACATAGTTGCTTAATGACCACTGTTACCCCAAACTTTGACTCTTAAGTGTTTTATGTTTATACTCTTTTCTTCTGACTTCAAAAGTTTTGAGATAAACACACTTCTGAGTTTTTGTGAATTTTCTTCTTCCCTTTTTACCCTTCCCATTCATAAGTAATTAAATACTTACTGGGAGGTTTTTATTGAAGGAATACTTAATCCAGAATCATTTTGCAGTAATGCTTTAAGAGAATTTGCCATATTTGTACAAATTTTTGACCAATCTCACATTACATATGATATGGACTATCCTATTTTCTTAATGTATTTTAACAGAGTTGATTTGTTCGTTTTGAGAATCTCAACCTGTTTTTAACACATAAGTTCTTATGACTAAAGTTTTAATTTCCCTCTTTTTACATTAGCAAAAACACTAATGTTTTATGAACATAGGCTTTTGTTAATCTGAGGTTCATACTTTAGCATCTAATATAGTGACATCACAAGTTTCATAACAACAGTTGAAATCAATTTTGAAGATAAGAAATAATCCCATAGTTTAACAGATATGTTTTCAGATCTAAAAACCATGAGTGTCTTGTGCATGAAATCACTCGTTGTGTGAGATTTGTGTGTCTTATGACATCTTGGTTGTTTTACAGAGTATTTGAATAACAACTTTAAGCATTATCACTCGTTACTCTGTTTTTCAACTAAATACAACCAACCTTAGTATCAATGAATTTTGAGCCGAACTGTTTTGTCAAATTGATTGTTAGATCGAATTTTGACTGTCCAGGCTCTGATACCAATTGTTAGGATCGGAGGGTCTTATGAGAGTGTTTGTTTGTGTAAATTGAAATATGAATGAATATGAAATAATGTAAAGTGCAGCGGAAATGAATAACAAACTTTGTAAACACAATCAAAGAGAAAATAGTTTGATAAACATTTGCTTTTCATAGAGTCGAAAGATTACAATTCAAAGCAAAAAATTACAATGCAAGTTTACAAACTAAACTCCCCCTCAACCTGATACCCCATGGTTGGTTGCACAAGATGAAAGGATTGAATTGAGGAGAAGAACTCACTCAAGACGATCAAATGTAACAGTACAGGGTACTGTTCCATTTATAGACAAACCAAATCGCTGAGGCATCTCAGCTGACGTCACCATGAAAGCGACGTCTAACAGCCTAATAACCTGTATCTACTGTTCTTATACAAACACTGCTAAACTTAACCACTGACTATACATAAAACAGATGACATACTAAACTACTGCTCTCTCTTTACATCAGTGCTTTCCTCAAGGTTGATCAGTCCTTGATTGGGCAGTGCTTTGTCATCAGTAGATTGCACCAGCAGTGCTTAGTTCTCAGCAGTCTCATGGGCTTCACCAGTAGTTTAGAAGAACAGCAGCAGTTGTATCCGGGAAGTGGATATAAGACCATCAGCTGTTATAGTCACTTCCAAGGGAGAAGACTTAGTGTAAACAACTGCTTATTGTGAATCCATTGTAGTGAACCAGTTTTGGCTTTCATTATCTGTTCCTCTGATAGGGTTCAATCCCAACAATATCCGAACTTTCTTATTTAAACTCATTTTGTTTAAACCAAGTTCAACTGTTTAAACTTGCTCGCATTACATATTCAATTCAAAGTCCCATATGATGAATTGAACCCATCATATTCGAAATAATTCCAACAAGCACTTCAATTCTCTTGAACTATAACATGCTTGGTCTTCGACTTCATTGAATCGTTTCTTTGATCACGATCACCTTGTGGTGACGTTTTCACAAAATTGAATCTTGCACTAATCTCGTTTGCACATATCATATACGGATTTAATTATTTATTTATCTATATTAAATCTGCTTCGTTTGTTTATCCTATAAAAGCTATCTTAACACAATCGTGTGCTAAGATAATGATACACAAATTCATGTCATATTTCGGTGTATCTCTTAATAATTCTTACAGCATCAATTGAGCCTTTCGTGATAAATTATTGCTTTATCATCTTCAATCGAAAAACATTATTCAATTATTTCAATTTTCAATCAAAAATCTTACTAGATTGATTAAAACAAACATTCGGATTTACTTCGTTGAACTTTCATTTGGTTTCAAGCATGGTGAACTCATTCAGTCACCGTTAGTATTATTTCGATCATTTCGACACCTTGTGGCATCGATATAAACTTGTAGCTTGGGCTAATCATAATCATTCGAATCATTCAAAATCACATCTATCTTTCGCTTGACTCATCATTTAAAATAATCTTAATGCAATTATGTATTAAGATAATGATACACTAAACTCTATTGTATTTCGGTGTATCCTTGCAATTCAATAAATGTCAACATATTGATTTTTTTACTCATATCATAATTCGATAATTGACAAATTATTTTCGTGTTTCTATTTTTCATTTGAGCTTGTTGATTCTAAGTCTTTCTCAGTTGACAATCAAAGTAAGTTCTCTTTTGACAATTGAATTCTACTGTTTCTAAAAAATCGTTTACCGTCAATTTCGACATCTATTGATCATATATATTTTTGGCTTGAACCTAGACACCTTGGAAATTATATCATTTTATCTCATTCATTTGACATTTTTCAAATAATTCAATTGAACCATTGAGTCCTATTTATTGTACAACTCATATTCACAAAATTTGATGCTTTGATTCTGTATCATTTACCTTAATATTATTTTTTTATTGACTAAGGCATGACATAACTCTAAAAGAAATATCATAGCCCAAATCTCGAGGACGAGATTTAAAACAAGGTGGGGATGATGTAACATTCCCATTTTTATCATATAAGAAGTTTAGGGTTGTTTAAATTTATTAACCACTAGTAACTAGTTTTATTTCTAATATAATTATTCGACCCAAATAGTTTTAAAAACTATTTTATATATAGTTGGTTGAAATATTATACTAATTAATTGGCCTGAATATGGGTGACCTTTTTATTAAAATAAAAGTCTATAAAAACTTATATTATTAGACAGATAGCTTACGGGTAAGTTGACTGTAAGAAATACAAAGTACCTGGACGGGCCCAGGAACCATTTAATAATTAAACTATAAAAATACATTATATTTGAACCTACTATGTTTGTAATGAAACTTGGTTCAAAATGTAGACAAAAATATTCTCATTCTGATGATATATTTATTTTTTTATAAAACATTATATTTTAGAAGTTATAAGCGCCAAATAAGTAAAGCAGTTAAATTAATTAAAATATATATATAAATAATAAAAAGTGTACGTTTATAATAAAATAAAAATAAATTTAAACATTTGATTTCTTTGAAATTGTGGATGCACATAATTAGATAAGAACAAAACATAAAATAATAAAATAATTATAAAACGTACCTTACAATTCAAATGTTGAAGTTGTCTACCTGTCGCTAACATGAGAAGGAATCAAAAAATCAAAATATATAAAATAATAAAAGATAACACTCAATATTATTGTTTATGTGTGTAGATAAGATAGAATAAATTGACATATCTTCAGTAACATTCAACTATAAATAGTTGGTAGACTTAAAGTTGTTCACCATCTTTCTTCTTTCTCACTCTCTCTCGCCATGTCTCTGTTAATTTTTTAGACCATATTTTCTTTTAGTATCTTACTCTAAATACTACAAAACCCTGCCTCGTTTTAAGTATTTTAACTCCAGATCACCGCTACCCTTTCCGATTGATCTGAGCCCCATAACACATGTCAAGGCTCTGCCTGACTAAGTTCGTTGGGGTTCTGTCTCGTGACATAGGGACAAGGTTGAATTAGGGGTACTATACTTAACACGAGTACAAATATATATATATATATATATATATATATATATATATATATTTATATAGCTCAGAAGTTATACCCAAAATTTATACCAGGAGGCTTTCTAGTTGAACCCTAAAGTTACAAAGTGGGTCCATTTTCTTTTCTCACCGTTTTATTCTGTAACAACTTTTATCAAAAGTCCTATCTATTATTTTATTTGCCCAATAGGAAACCCTAATTGAGACCCCCAAGTGATCCTGTATAAACCCTAAAATTTTCAGAACAATCGGAATCAGGATCAGGGCCCCTAAAACTCAGGGGGGGTATTTCCTAGTTAGTATTATCTAAACAGTTTGTTGTCGAAATCGAATTTTAATGAACGGTTGACTCAGCTAGGCTACCAAGACACGGGGCTACCCTATGCTAGGGTGGTGCCCTTCGCGCCACGTGACAGCCCCTCGCGCCACGCGAGGGAGCTGTTTTTCAGATATAAATAGAGGGGTGTGGGACTTGACATTCTGCATTGGTTCGACGTAACAATTCAATTCAGGCACTGAGATATAGTCCGTTTACTACAAAACACACACAATCACGAAACGCTGCCGCAATAACAGGGTAATAACTCGATCGCTGCTACGATTCAATGTCCGATCGATTGAAACTATCCAATGGATGTTTAAGTGCTGCCCACATTAGGGTTATGCTTTGTCATTCGTCGTGAATTCGATGGATGTTTAAGTATCGCACTTTGTCATTCGTTGTGAGGGTTTAATCTCGTGAGTTATCATAAATGCTGTATTAGTTACTGACCTAGTTCGTGTGCATGTTATTTAAATTTAGGTTACAAGGCTAATCAGTAGACTAAACTCTGCCCGTATAAATCTGCAATGTGAGTCATTCTCTTTTTATCAACTGTTTTACAATACCTCAAATTATTTTCAAATGTTATAATTACAGGGAGTAAGTCGTGGTTATCTTAATCACTGGCTAGTGGGGTATTGTGCACATTACTAAATTTCTTCCGGTTAAGTTCATTGACCTAACCGGGATAATCATCACTACTTGCGGTGGGACCCAATAGTGGTATGACCATCGTCACCATTGTGACACGGCGCCAGATAAATATAAGATAGAAGCCATTGTAATCGCTCTTATGCTGTAATTTATAACTAAGGGTCATTTTATAAAAATGAATGAACTCACCAGTATTTCCTGCTAACAAAACCTTTTTAAAATGCATTTCAGGTAATTACAGTAGATCAGGAATTAGAGTTGGATGCGGCACCAACAAGGCTTACAGAAGTGGCTTATTTTATCAATTAAATTCAATTAAATTAAATTAAGAAAAATTATTTTATGTATTCGAATTTATCCTATATTAAAGCTACCTTTTGAAACATGGTTTTATCCTATCTATTTAATAAATAAAAAAATCCGGTGTTTTCTAAACTCTGATATTTTTCCTAACTCACGGTTCTGACGAAATTTCCGCTGCACTACTTTTCAAAATAACCACCGGTACCCCTTGCCTGCTAGCGGCTCTCGATTCCATCCAAGGTGGGGTTAGGGGTCGTGACACTGATGTGGTCTAAAACATACATATTTTTTTATATCAATATTCCTACACTTTTGATTAACTTTAGTGGTGTTTGCGTTAAATTCTACTCGTATTTGTTTCATATATAAAGTTAATGATTTTAAGTGAAAACGAGTTCAATTTCTTAACTCAATCATAAGAGGGAACTACAAAGAAAAATATAAAAACTATTTTGAGTGGTTATAAAGAATACTAAAAAAGTGTTAAAAGTCAACTGAGAAATTGGGCTACGGACTTCAACGAGAGTTGGAAATTGATCAAATGATATTAATTATTAAAATAACAAATGTTAAGTCCATGACTCCATGAGAAAAGGAAGGGATTAATCCCTGTTGATAGCGACAGGATTAAAATAAAAGAAAGGATTGGGTCAGTGGACTAGAAATTAACCGCATGAGTTGTTTTCTTTTGGGCCAGTCATGTACGCGAGTGGTCTGGGCTGAGAGATATGATGGAACAATACCTAGTGCCGTATAATATAAAAAGGGATATCATTCGTATACCTGAAAGGGGGAGGACGGCAGCAAGCATAGAGACGCACAGAAGATTAGACAAAGGGAGGAAGGTTAAAGGACCGATTTCAAGAAGGAGAAGCAGGTTGAAGATTCAAAGCCACGGTTCAAGATTCGAGTCTGGGTTCACAAACGAGTTAGCTTTACAGTTTTTAATTAGACTTTGTGTTTTTTTTAGACTTGTGAACATGATGTTTTTGATATCTCAGACATGTTTATTGTTTATGACTATGATTCTTGGCTAGTTATTTTTCTACCCGGGTTTGTGATGATTATTCATGTCAATTGGTAATTTGTCGGCTTTTGGTAATTCTGTGATGGATAAATATTAAAGTAAAAGACCTATCAATATTTGACTAGATGTATGTGCATACTTTATTCTAATTTATTATCTTATAAACGTTCCTCATGTGTCTTTGTGAATGTCTTTCATGTATAGATGCATGTTAGGTTACCTACTTTGTGTTCGTAACTATTTTATGGTTTATGATGCACGTATTCCATAGGAACTTTGTTTGATAATTTAGAGGAGTTTAGTGTTCTACCTATTCTTGAGACCGGGAGGAGATAGATAGTTAGGATTGTCTTTGGTGCTAGGTATTTAGGTGCAGTGAGACCGGGAGGAGATCTGTCTAAGTGGCCTAGTATTATTTGTTTTCCTAAGTCTTGTCAAATGTTTTTAGGTTACCCCGTGCACTCTAGGGTGTATTGTGATTAGTGAGACCGAGAGGAGATCTAGTCTTTGGGTACTTTAATATTGTTGAAGAGACCGGAAGGTGATCCAACCCATACCAGTGAGCTTTATTTGACCTTTAGGACCTTAGGAGAAGTTGATGAGACCGGGAGGAGATTCCACTTATCTTTAGTCTTAGGGTGTCGTATTATTAGAATCTAGTTCCATCATAGTTACCATTGCCGAGAGAAAACCAATAGTCACGAATAGGATTCTAAACCTGGGTAGTACTTCCTCATCCTTGATTTCACCCTACGTACCCTAGTTGTGTCTCGATAGCTTAGTTCTCTTAGTTAATTTAGGATATTAGTTTAATTAGTTAAAACCTCAAATCAAAACCAAATAAACCAGTTAAGTATTTAGTTGAGTCAGAGTCTAGTCAGCGTCGCTAGTGTCTCGTGGGTTCGATACTCGGACTTCATTAGGCTTTACTACGTACGATAGGTACACTTGCCTGTCAGTGGTCTAGCATTTAGAGAGTCTTAGTTTATAAATTTAAAACTAGGGTGTCTAGATTAGGTTAGAAGTTTTTATAGACCATAATTTGCACATCAAGTTTTTGGCGCCGTTGCCGGGGACACTTAGGCGATTGCGTTATTAGCTTTGACTGATCTTATTTGTTTAATTGGTCTTATTTGTAATTGGAGTCTTAGGGTTTGAGTCCTAGATTTTGTGTCTAGTAGTAGTGCGTCGAGTCTTTAATTTTGCAAATATTTTTTATTAGTTAGTTTTTTTTCTTTCCTTTCTCTACTTTGTGTTGCTTTTGCTACTCTCTTCATGGCAGGTTATCATAGCGAGTACCCTCCCTATGTTTGGGCGTTCGTAGAATCATGTCAAGTATTCGCTCAGATAACGACAACAGCACAGGACCAAGGAGATCCGAGGTTTCCCGAAATGTTCACCATTCTTCAGCGAATGATCGAGACACTGAGTCAAATGATTAAGGAAAGCATGAACCAACATGTGGATCTAAGGTGTCAACACTGTGGTGGACCACACTGGTTTGAAGATTGTCCGATTTACGTGAATCAGAAGAAAAATCAAAGTACAATACGCTTTACATGGGATGAATACTATGATGATGATATTGGCTTTGAGAGCTATGGGGGAGAAGAAGAAGTAGTAGTAGAGATAAAAGAGGTTGGAGAGGAGCTTCCCAATAATCTAGAGTTGTCTGATATAGGACTGGAGACAACAATGGACGATTCAGTCCCACCTCCGGTTCAACAGGACGTGACACCTAATTGGTATTCCACGCCATGGTATTACGGTCCTGAACCAATTGATGAAGCTATCTGGAATGATGACGAGGGGGAAGACGTGAATGAGCCACTTGACAAGATGGAGAGTGAGAGAGAGATGCATATACCATCTTGGGAGGAGGAGTTTGGTGATGAGTTGGTTGGTTTACCAACACTTGTAGAAGAAGAATTTGACCCTGTTGGTGATATTGTTTATTTAGAGACTTTACTTGTGGAGAAGCCAACAATGGAGATCAAACAAGCACCAAACGAAGAAGAAGATGAAGTGGCTGAGGAATTTGATGGCTGGCCCGTGGAAAGGTTAGAAGATACATCACCACCACAATTACTAACACGGGAGAAGCCACAGAGAAGCTTGGACCAACATAGTCTGAGGGTGCAGAGATGGTACAAAAGGAAGCATAATGGAACATTGAAGTGCGGAGACAACCACCATCCTCACTATATGTCACGTATCAGGTTTGGTCCAGGTAAATTTAAAGTTTGGTGGTTTGACCCGGTTGAACGCTTAAAAATATTTTCTAGTTTCATCATTAATTTCTTAATAAACAATGATGAACAATTAAAACTAAACGGGTTAGACCGAGGTTGGATAAAGGAGAAGCCTCCTGATTAAATTCAAGTGTGGGGAGGTTTCGTAGAGTTTGTATAGAGTTGTAGTTTTTGAGTCAGTTTTTGTTTAGAGTCGGTACTTCTTTGGTTTTTGCTTGTTTTTGTTTATGCATGTTTGAATATGTACCACCTGTACTTAATCTCCATTCGGGTGTTTTTGGAGCTGCTTTTTAGATATCAGACATTTACCGAGTGTACCAGTAAGAGTCAAAGCCGATCGCGACCGAAATGCTATACGATCGAGCTGGATTGGACGAGATTTGGAGCATATGTGATGATAAAACCAGCTAAGTCCTTTCTAATTTGCCCTTTGTCTTTTATTTCTTATTTATTTTAGTATTTTGAGTCGGTTTCCATCCTACATTGAGGGCAATATAGAGTTTAAGTGTGGGGATGGGAAACTATCGCTTAGTGTTTAGTTAGTGAGTCGTTTGAGTCATAAAATTCGAAAAATGCAAAAAAAAAAAAAATTATTATAAAAAAAATAAAAAATGTTCCTGTTTTAGATGTTTGCATAATAAATACGGAAAATGATAGAAAAATCAGGTTTGTTCGGGTTTCAAATAATAATAATATGAGAATAAAAGTTGAGCTTGTGTCTAACTTGGGATGTGTGAGTGGGCTCGGCCCGGTTTCTAGGTTCCTTTGATTTAAAATATACCTAATTGTTAGTTTGCTAGTGGGTTCTCATCTAGGAGAAGTGGGGAAATTGAAACCGCCAATAATAGTATAAGGGGTGCCGTTATAAGCCAAAGTTTTTAGAATTTTTTATCAAAGAAAAAAATAAATAAAAATATAAAGAGCTAGACTGAAAAAAAAAATGACAAGGCCTATGTAATCTCTGTTGGGGATAGTGACTCTGACTTAGAATACCTCTGGGATTTTTAAAGAAAAATGCAAAAATACTGATGCCTATGTAATCTCTCTTGGGGATGGTGACTCTGATTGAGAATGCCTCTGGGATAAGGTACGCATAGTCTAAAAGCTCAAAAGAAAAAAAAAAGAGATGAGAAATTTGATGATAAATTCTCTGGATTTTGGTATAAAACGGTTAGGAATTGGGTCGAATGATTCGTTCCTTTTGTCCTATAAGCTTGAGGTGGGATTAGGTGGACTGCGGTTTCTAGTGTGAGACCTTAGGTAAATTAACAGAACTTGAACTAAACTTACATGATAAGGGCTAGGAACCGGGTTTGGGTTTAAGAGGATAACTATACTTGCAATCGCGGTTAACATGAGTTTAATTTTAATAAGTAATCTATATTTTTGAACCTGAATATTTTCTGATTCTGATTCCGTTTGCATAAGTCTTTTTCAGGGACGAAAAAGGTTTAAGTGTGAGGATATTTGATGTGGTCTAAAACATACATATTTTTTTATATCAATATTCCTACACTTTTGATTAACTTTAGTGGTGTTTGCGTTAAATTCTACTCGTATCTATACTATATAATAAAAGAAACCACTTTGAGGACACTTGTCGTCATATTAGGGCATCTCTTATAGATAATTATTATTTTAAAATTTTAATTTAATTTTTTCTAATTAATTATAGATAACCCTCCTATTAAATATAATTTAGTTTAATATTTTATAGATAATTATTATTTAGTTTAATCTTCTTCTCATTTATAATATTATTTAGAGAAAATTACAATTTTGGCCCCTGTGGTTATATCACTTTTACCCTTTTAGTCCTAAAAAGAATTTTTTAACATCTTAGCCCCTAACGTCTTCTTTTCTAACCCTTTTGGCCCATAACACCCCCATCCATTAAATGTTAGGGGCCAAAAGGGTTAAAAAAGACGTTAGGGGCCAAAAAGGTTAGAAAAAAAGACGTTGGGAGCTTAGATGTTAAAAAAAAAAATTAGGTTAAACGGGTAAAAGTGATATAACCACGGGGGCCAAAATCATAATTTTATTATTTGATGTATAAAATTAGATTTATTCAATTCGTACAATACACGAGGTTTTTTAAGGATATATATTTTTTCATTATTTAGTACAGAAAATTACATTTATTCAAACCGTGTAATACGCATATTTTTAAATATGTAATTTTTTATTATTTAGTATATAAAATTACATTTATTCAACCCGTGTAATAAATGAGGTTTTTTAAAGATGTATTATTTTATTATTTGGTAAACAATATTACATTTATTCAACTCGTGTAATACATGTGGTTTTAAAGATATAACTTTTTATTTGGTATATAAAATTACATTTATTCAACATGTACAATATTGTTCTTATAGATATAACTTTTTATCATTTAATATATAAAATTATATTTATTCAACTCGTGCAATAAAGAAATTTTTTAAAGATATATTATATTATTTAGTATATAAATTTTATTTATTCAACCCGTGTAATACACGGGGTTATAACCTAGTTTGTTTCATATATAAAGTTAATGATTTTAAGTGAAAACGAGTTCAATTGCTTAACTCAATCATAAAGAGGGAACTACAAAGAAAAATATAAAAACTATTTTGAGTGGTTATAAAGAATACTAAAAAAGTGTTAAAAGTCAACTGAGAAATTGGGCTACGGACTTCAACGAGAGTTGGAAATTGATCAAATGATATTAACTAGTTTGTTTTTATTTCTTCATGCATTGCCACGTGAAACATAGAAAGAATCTGTGTAACATGATAATAAATTAATTAAAGTATTTTATTATATGAAGATTCTTTTTTAGTTTATGACGTATTTTGAAGTCAATTCATTCCAAAGGAGACCTTATATGTATTTTATGATATGAAGGTTCTTTTTTAGTAATAACCTTCCCTTGTGCGATCAACGTCAGCCACCCCCCTCTCACCCGAAGCACTTCTTCTATTCAGTCTAGGCACTTTATATCTTCGGTCATCATTGAAAGTACTAGGGGACTTGCTATCTGAGGCGGCTGGAGTGGACATGGTTTTGATGAACATTTATATTAGATTGGTTTATTGATACATACATACTTTAATGCTTCCGCTTACCACTTTGGGTTTTGATTAAACTTACAAACAGTACTTTATTTCTAAATGAGTATTTTATCACATCAGTATACGTGTTTGATATGATTGGTGGCTTTTGGTTGGATCGTTGCACCTCCAATAGGGACATACCCTAGGTGGGAATTTGGGGGTGTGACATGTTCGATATAAGCATATGGGAGTGAAAATGAAGCGGACTGAAAGAGTGCGAAGGCTTCTAGGTGAATGGGAGATTCTTGATGCTGACATTAACGGTGATGACGATTGATTAGTGCTTGGTTTCGGGTTTCTAGAGTATAGTCTAGTTGTGTATTTTGTCGTTTTTGATATTTTTCTGGGTTTGGTTTGTTTACTTTCATGGGGCATGTCCCATGATTGAACTAGTGTAGATTCACTACACTACTTGTTTTGTTTTGGTTGTGAATATATGGAATCACCGGGGTAACCCTTTACCCAAAAAAAAAAAAAAGGTTCTTTTTTAGTTATGACCTATTTTGAAGTCAATTAATTCCAAAGGGGACCTATATGTTAAAAGTTTCCATCCATACAGCTTTACCTATATTTTAGATCATGTATTTTGTTTTTGTTTTTTTTGTTTCTTTTTTCTATAAATTTTCCTAGGTCCGAAAATAACTAAAACCGTGAAAAAACATAAAACACGAATTTATAACACCAAGTAACTCACGGAACGTATACGAACTCGAATCTATACCGACACCTATTAGATAGTCGAAAGGGTCAAAGCGATATTGTATAAAGTTTTTAGGGAGCTCGGGGCATAAGTGACTACATTGAAACTTGAGAAGGAAAAAAAACTTGCGCTAAAAGAAAAACGAAAGTTGAGGGACCGCTTTTTAATACCAACTAAACTTTGGGGCAAAACTCTAAAATCATAGAAGTCAACTGGCACAAAGGTGTGTTGTTAATTGATATGTATAATAATTATTAAAATAACAAATGTTAAGTCCATGACTCCATGAGAAAAGGAAGGGATTAATCCCTGTTGATAGCGACAGGATTAAAATAAAAGAAAGGATTGGGTCAGTGGACTAGAAATTAACCGCATGAGTTGTTTTCTTTTGGGCCAGTCATGTACGCGAGTGGTCTGGGCTGAGAGATATGATGGAACAATACCTAGTGCCGTACAATATAAAAAGGGATATCATTCGTATACCTGAAAGGGGGAGGACGGCAGCAAGCATAGAGACGCACAGAAGATTAGACAAAGGGAGGAAGGTTAAAGGGCCGATTTCAAGAAGGAGAAGCTGGTTGAAGATTCAAAGCCACGGTTCAAGATTCGAGTCTGGGTTCACAAACGAGTTAGCTTTACAGTTTTTAATTAGACTTTGTGTTTTTTTAGACTTGTGAACATGATGTTTTTGATATCTCAGACATGTTTATTGTTTATGACTATGATTCTTGGCTAGTTATTTTTCTACCCGGGTTCGTGATGATTATTCATGTCAATTGGTAATTTGTCGGCTTTTGGTAATTCTGTGATGGATAAATATTAAAGTAAAAGACCTATCAATATTTAACTAGATGTGTGTGCATACTTTATTCTAATTTATTATCTTATAAACGTTCCTCATGTGTCTTTGTGAATGTCTTTCATGTATAGATGCATGTTAGGTTACCTACTTTGTGTTCGTAACTATTTTATGGTTTATGGTGCACGTATTCCATAGGAACTTTGTTTGATAATTTAGAGGAGTTTAGTGTTCTACCTATTCTTGAGACCGGGAGGAGATAGATAGTTAGGATTGTCTTTGGTGCTAGGTATTTAGGTGCAGTGAGACCGGGAGGAGATCTGTCTAAGTGGCCTAGTATTATTTGTTTTCCTAAGTCTTGTCAAATGTTTTTAGGTTACCCCGTGCACTCTAGGGTGTATTGTGATTAGTGAGACCGAGAGGAGATCTAGTCTTTGGGTACTTTAATATTGTTGGAGAGACCGGAAGGTGATCCAACCCATACCAGTGAGCTTTATTTGACCTTTAGGACCTTAGGAGAAGTTGATGAGACCGGGAGGAGATTCCACTTATCTTTAGTCTTAGGGTGTCGTATTATTAGAATCTAGTTCCATCATAGTTACCATTGCCGAGAGAAAACCGATAGTCACGAATAGGATTCCAAACCTGGGTAGTACTTCCTCATCCTTGATTTCACCCTACGTACCCTAGTTGTGTCTCGATAGCTTAGTTCTCTTAGTTAATTTAGGATATTAGTTTAATGAGTTAAAACCTCAAATCAAAACCAAATAAACCAGTTAAGTATTTAGTTGAGTCAGAGTGTAGTCAGCGTCGCTAATGTCTCGTGGGTTCGATACTCGGACTTCATTAGGCTTTACTACGTACGATAGGTACACTTGCCTGTCAGTGGTCTAGCATTTAGAGAGTCTTAGTTTATAAATTTAAAACTAGGGTGTCTAGATTAGGTTAGAAGTTTTTATAGACCATAATTTGCACATCAGACACAGATCCTGACGTAGATCCCTACCCACACCATTTCGACCTGAGTTGGCCCATTGCCCACCGTAGTGTCTTGAAACCGTACGGGTCATCGGCGTGTCCGGTCGGCTCGAAACGATGCGGGTTGGCATCATGTCGGGTCGGGTCGGGTCACGACATTGCAAGTCGACGTTGGGTTGAGACAATGCAAGTCAGTTCGGTTCGAAATGGTGTGGGACGGTGTTGGGTTGAGTCGGATCAGGTCGAGTCGGGTGTCACACCCCAACCGATGGCGGAAACATCGGGGCGCGGCACTAGGCGAACCAAATTGCTCAAGAGAATCCATAACAACTATTAAATGACAATATTTAAAAGGTTCATTGTCCCATACCAATAAACAAATATTTCACAAACAGTCATCATAGAGTTCAAATCTCTTAAACAAAACCAATCCGACAACCTAGATTTTTATTTGCGGGTTTCTAGACTTCCTAATCCATTGCAGTAAACAGACCATCAACTTGTCACATACGTTAAAATAAAGTCAATACAAAAGTAAAGGTGAGTACACAAGTTTGCATAGATATAGTATAAAAAGCGTTTACACATAACCAACATGTAACACGTAACGGGTGAAAACAAGTAACTATCACAATGATACTAGCTATCCACGTGACTGCGTTGTAGAGTATGCGCGACACAGGTTCACTGAAGCGAACCAGTGAAGTAAAGTAATGTGATCCTTAGCAACCCCTGACACATCAGGTGATGAGTCCAAACTATAGTACTATCGTTGCTAAAGGCGGAAGGCAAGTCATCACTGTCTAACATAGCAACAAGTATTCAACTAATCACGTATAGCATGTGGGAACGGTTAGCGTTTATAAAGTGGTTGCGTTGTGTGTTGTGTTTTGATAGAGAACGTATGTAACACCCAAAAGTGCGTTAAACGAAAATGGGTTCGAGTATACTCACGGTGCGTGTCCTAATCAAGAAACACTATCCTCAATGGATTGAAGGGAGCGCCGGCTCAGCCTGCGTACGGGAACAGAAGCATAAGTCCTCCAAAGTGCTGAAACGGTCGAAAGTTCGAGTGTCGGTGGGAAACAGAAGCTTCATACGAAGCTGGTGCCTTCGTACGAGGGTGGATCTTCGCACACGTGGGGCTTCCGTTGTCCAAAATCGAGTGTCTTCACGTCGTCTTCGGAAAATCGAGTGTTCATCCCTCCAACCTTAAGCTACTGATTAAACTTAGAGTCGAAGAGGTCTTTGATTACGTCACGAGTGAGAATCGGGCTGTTAGGTGTAAAACCAGTGCCTTCGTGCGAGGCCATGTGCCTTCGTACGAAGGCAGTGCCTTCATATGAAGCTGGCTTCGCACAGAACAGTTGTCACACCCCAACCGATGGCGGAAACATCGGGGCGTGGCACTGAGCGAAACAGATTGTTCACGAGAATCCATAACAACTATTAATGTCATTATATTTAACGTTTAACGTCCCATACCATCAAACATATAAAACAAATAGTCATTACAAATTTCAGTCTCATAAACAACAATGTTTCGACAACTCAGATTTTATTGTGGGTTTCTAGACCTCCTACTTGTTTCATCACAGCAGACATAGCATCCTATTAACCTTGCACATACGTTAAAATAAAGTCAATACACAGAGTGTAAAGGTGAGTACACAAGTTTGTATAGCATATAGTATGAGAAAGCGTTTACGCATAACCAGCATGTAATACATAGAAATGTGAATCAAGTAAGTTATCGACAATGACGCATGCAACCGACATGGGTTCGAGTATACTCACAGTGCGTTAAAAGAAATGGGTTCGAGTATACTCACAGTGCGTGTTTAGCTAGTAAACATAGACTTGGATTGAAGGGAGCGCGTTGGTGATTAGCCTGAGCATAGAACAGTAGCGTAAGCGTTGAACGGTGTGTAACAGAATGAGTGTCGAATGGTGAGTCGAACGGATGGTCATCCGGACGGATGCTCATCCGGACGGATGACCATTCGAACGGATAGCCATTCGAATGAGTAGTGAGTGTTTGCAAATCGTTTCAAAACTTTTGAAGTTTTCGTTGTAGTATAAATCAAGTCATTCGATCGGATGGTCATGTAACATCCGTCAAAAACAAATATCCAGAAATTCTACTCGTTTTGAAATCTGGATCCTAACCTTTTGAACCTCAAAATTTTTTGCGAAATAAATAACCGTTGAAAAGATTTATTCTTTAAATCAATTCAACTATTGATTTTAGTCATTTATTTATTTATTTTAATTAATTTAATTAAAATTTATTTAATTTCATGATATAACCTAGTTAGTTTGATTGGTTTTAATGAAATCCTTCAAATAATATAAGTTTAACCAAGTTAGCTCAGTTAGTATAATTGAGGGGTGTTATTGTAACTTTTGAAACCTTAGTTTAAAAAAGAAAGAAAGAAACAGAATGGTGGACCGCGGGATCGAACCCGGGTCTCACTAACAAACAAACACACTCATAACCACTCCATCAGGTTTCATTATTTGACAATATCTAATAACATCTTATTTTTATTAAGTCTGTATGTGTGAGTTCCAAATCCAGTTTGCCGCCCAGACAAATCACAGCGAGCAAACAACTATACACTTTCATTCCTTCGTTGACTGATCCTGATTTCTCAATTAGTTGAACGTGATTGAAGTTTCCTTATGAACGCATGATGAATCTAGACCTTTTATCATGCAAATACAACTCAATCAGAGATCATTACCAAGATTACGAGTCCTTCGAACAATATAAGAACCAAGGCCCTCATCACTGTTTTACCACCCACACATCCTCTCTTCGATACCCTTACACCCTCACCACATCATTTGCACGTTGCCGAGAAATCGGAAGTCGCCGGATTACATCGGAGTTCACGTCGGAGGTTCACGACGGAACCGCACAACGCGGTAACTCCCTCCGAACCCCCATTGCACCTTGCCGGAAAAGCTTAGATGTTCACCGGAGATCAGAGCTTCGTGAAAGTCGCCGGAACCCCGTAAACTCACCGGAGAAGACGACCGACAATCACTTTTCGCCGTTTCGGTATACATTTTTCTCTAACCATTTGCTCTGATACCAATCTGTCACACCCCAACCGATGGCGGAAACATTGGGATGAGACGAACAAATCGCTCAAAAGCATCATAACACTAATTGTGACAATATAAATTAAATCAAATTTCATAAATGACTAAATTCAAATACATTGTTTCAAATAGAGACAAATTGCAACAAACATGGTTTATTATTAAAATGGGTATCTAGTCCATCCTAACTTTATTCCTTCATCTACTTGACTATCAACCTGCAACATGTATTAAAATAAAATCAACAAAAATGTTGGCGAGTATACAAGTTTGATACATAGCATAGTAGAATAAAATGTTTAAATGTGCTCATATCCAACATGAATAAGATGATGCAAGTTAACAGTTATGCCGAAACGATGTTACTCTACATGCTCAAACCAATGTTTACGCAATTAAAGTGCCTATCCCAAAAGTTTAGCGGGAGGTTAACATGTTTAACTTAACAATACCCAAGGATAGCGGGCGGGGCGTTACAACCTATAGCGCTATAATTGTTAAGGTATGCTTGATCGAAGTTAATGAGCATATAGTCATGAAGTGTTTACATTAGCATCACATGTATATGTAACACCTAAAAAATTTATGCCCAATGATGTATTGACACGTGTCATAAGCTTTGAACGTGTGAAAGAATACTTTAGAAGGACTAAAGTTGACAAACAAAGAAACTATGTGAATATAAGGGTTCAAAATGTCAACAATGGATAAATATACTTTACTATAACCCTACATGATGTTTATAACCTTAAACGAATAAATTATGGATCGTACGAAGCTAATTGTGAAAGAAAGTGAGGAATTACAAACGACAGGGGTTAAATGTGTCAACATGTTTAAAGTATACCTCTGAGTGACCTTTTAGCAAACCCGAAGCTTTGTAACGATTAATTATGCTCACTAGAATGCATGATAAAAATTTCACCAAGTTTCGTTATCGTACGAGAAAGTTATGATAAAATTCGTGTGCGAGGGGTTAAAAGCGTCAACGTTGAAATCTATGACTTTTTGGGTAAAAACAAAGTGGCCAAGGACTTCACAAAGTGGGTATAAGTCTTAAAGCCCCTAAATGTCAATTTAAAAGCCTCATAATGCAAGAAATAGTGTGAAAACGATGTTTGGAAGGACCAGGGACCAAAAGTGCAAAAATGAGAAACCTGATGACTAGCTTACGGACCTCAACACTCAGAATGTTGAGGTGCGCAAGCATGCTTACGGACCTCAACACCCAGAACGTTGAGGTGCGCAAGCAATGCCCAGCAACAGAAAAACCCACAGGTGGCTGTTATAACATCTTAACCGACTTACCTTGCCATTTATCAATACCATGGGCTTCCTATACAGGTTTTTAGACACTAGAGGGCACTTGCAAACATCCATGAACATCTATAGACTTACATGTCAACAATCAAATGAGTTTTGATCAATATATAAAGTCCCACAAAGTTGCAACTTTGTGTTCATTCCTTCCTTTCAACAACTGATCAAGTTCTGGAGCTCAAGTACATTTCCAACTCATCCCTAATCGTTCATTAGACACTTGTAAGTATGCTTAACCTTCTTTAATTGAGTTTTGATTAGTTTATAGCTTAAAAGTCAAACCGTCGTAAATAACGGTTGACTTATTGATTAATCGATAATGGTCCAGCGATTAGTCAAACTTAAGGTAGTTATAAGTTGGTAATTAGGTGGGCATTAAACCCTTAAAAGGGCACCCACTGATTCCCATCCTAACTAGGTCATTTGTCGAGTCAAAGATGCTTGGAAAAAGTCAACAGAATTGTAATCTTTGATTTAACGCATAATTAATGATGTAAAAGGCGTGTAACCTATTTTATCATTCATATAACATGATAATAAGCATAAGAACTTGTCTAAGCTTGTTTGATCCGACAATTTTCAGTTTAGGATCGATTCGGAACCGAAAGGCGCATAGTTTGACTTTTGCTTTGACTTCAGTTCTGACCCGATTTAGATAAGTTTGGAAATGCCTTAGAGCTTCCTTAGGACCAAGTCACATGATGGTATAACCCTCTGTGATTGGATCATTGTTTGTCCGATTCGTTTGTGCGTTTCCGTTAAATGCCTAATGTTGACCATAATGCCCTTTTGACCTTAAAACATGAATTTTGGAAATGTAAAAGAATAGAAACCTTAGTTACTGATTTATAAACTTGTACCTAAAATTTCACATCAATTGGAGGTCTAGATTAAGAGTTATGCTCAATAGCGTAATTAGAACGCTTCTTATAAATTAAACGGCGTAATTAGCGTATAGCCTATCTAAACCCAATATTTGATACCAAAATTTTTACCCACTGATATAATATAATATTTTGGGATTTTTGAAGATTTTTAATTAATTTTAGGCCGAGCATAACATAGGGTTATAGCCTTATTTCGGTTAATGCCGGTTTTGCCCTTTCGGGCTATAAAATGAGTTTTACAAATCCTTTTGACCTCAAACATTTTTCTACTGATCTAATATGATAAATAAATTATTTTGAGCCTTCTGGAATTATAAAAAATATCAGCTTTCCTTTGAAAACCCGGAAATGGCTCCAAATCGCTTTTTTAAGCGTTTTTAACGCATAGTATGTATCAAGACCATTTTATAAATATAAGACTTGATACCATACTATTATAACCTATTAAATTAAATATCTTAGTGATTTTATCAGACCCGAGACTCAGATTTATAAATGAGCTCTTTTATAACCTTTAAAATGACCAAAATGCCCCTACGGGGCATAGTTTGAGTTTAAATTCGTTTTGGGCATAATGGAAGGCATCCTACTGATGTCACGACATATTTAAGGCATATTAACTTTGGAAACCTGCTTAGGACTCTTATGGTTACCCGTTACGCTTCATGCGCGTTCGGTTCGGTTTATGTAACTAGTTTACATAAATTAGCCGAAACGGGTCAAACCTTATCAGTTTTATCTCAAATTCCAGAATGTGTATAATATACCCATATTAAGCAAGTCTTCAAACTTGTCGGGTCTAAATCACATTCTATTCCGGTCTTCGCTTTATCATGCGTTTGAACCGTATCTTCCTTTTGAAAACTAATCGGTCTAAGTCAAGGCTTAATTAAAGACCCGTTAGGATTCTAATAGGTTATTAAAAACCTTCGTTCCAGATTTAGGAGCCCAGTAAAAGCTATCTGTACTTGCTGATTTGATACGGCTGGGATTGAAATTATATTTAGCTCAGGTAAATACTTTTAACTTATTTTCCCTATACGGGCTTGGGGTACGGTATATAAAATACCGCTTGGTCGGGCATTGAATCTTTAATTGTATGATGGTTAAAGTATTGAGATGTCTCGTTTAAATTGTTTTGTTTGCTTAAAGCCTTTGGGGGGGTTAATGACCATGTCCCGGATATCCCTGACATCATTTTACGAAATGGCCACGACCTCAGCACGGGGCGTAGGCGTACGCCCGTCGATGTCTCATATAAGTAATGTGGTGTGTCTATTGATCTTTAACCCGGCTCGATCCGGGCTACTGAACGCATAAGAAACATGTAAATCCTTTACAAGTATTATATTCAAATAATTATCCCAAGTTATAAAATATTATTTGTGCCATGTGCATTCAAATCCATTATTTATTAAATCTTTTCAAAATGAGTCGGTTGATTGTATTTACCAGTGTAAACTGACGTATTTTCCCAAAAAGGGTAAGTGCATGTACTAATAGGAATAGGCTGGCTACTCCTAGCATCAATAAAGAGTCTCGCAATCTTAGATGCCTAAAGTCAGTTGAACAGATTTTCCTTTTATTTGATCCGCCTGTGGATCCTTTACTTTCCGTTGTAATACTTGATATTACTTTATATTCGGATGGTAATATATTTATCTTTTGCTTCCGCTGTGCATTTATATATTGTGTTGTTTGACTATTATGTTACCAACCACGTCACGATACTCCCCTACCGGGCCCACCGGTAATACGTGGATATTTGGGGTGTGACAGGTTGGTATCAGAGCCAACATTGAGTGAATTAAACACTATCCTTTTGTGTTTAATCTCAATGACACAGTAGCACATTCCTTGACCTTCTGAGTCTAGACTTAACATAGGAATGCTCTCGTCTCTATTCAGAGAACTATTGCTTTCAATTTATATATTTTAATACGTTGCCAAGCAAAGAAGCAGTAATGGAAATTCTCCCCATTCGAAGCCTAAGGAAGGCCGAGCTTCGTACTGCGACTTGGATTAACGTGCATCCAAGGAGAAAACATTCAGAGATAAAATGAAGAAGAAACTCCTTTTGCTGAAGATCGTTTCCTTAATAGTCCTTATAAGGACATATTTATCTTTCAGTCCCTTCGAGGACAACATTATTACTTTCAAGTCTCGTCTAGGGCACGTCTGTACTTTTATTTTATATAGTGGAATGATTAAATTTAGATTTTCATTCTAGACATGGAAAAATGAAATAAATGGAAAAATAACATTACTTTTACAAGATCTACCATTATAATAAAATGGCAAAATCTAAAAAGGACAAGACCTAGCCACGTGTTATTTTAAGACAGGGCCAAGACGGTAGTTCCTCAATTAGATTCAGATCCTTATTAACATCTCGATTTAGAAATTGTTCTGCGTTAATTATTAAAAAGAATCTTAAGGGTAAACCTAGCCTATATTACAAGGCCAAGATGGTAGAACCTATTCCAGAGATTCAAATCCCTGTTAACACCTGTAACCTGTTAACATTCCAGGCCGTGGTTCGATAAAACCGCATGAGTCATCCTTAAATTGGATTACTCCACTTTTCATTATTAAAATAATCATCCCTTAAGGGTGAAGTGCCCACGGGATATGATTAACGTCCTCTGAGACTAAAGACAGTGGTAGCCTACAACTCCCTGTCAAGAAAGGCAGTGAACAACGTTCGAGCCTAAATACCTTGATTCTACGAGGATCATGACTTATAAATTAAACTTGTCCACGCGACTAAGCTTTTTGTGCTATTACTAACTTATAATTTGGGATTATTAGTGAAAAATCCTGAATAAAATAAATATCATTCCTTTCCTGCCAGTGTAAATATTAAAAGAGAATCTTAAAAGGTATAACCTAGCTTGAACGTCATTAAAGACCTAGCTAAGATGGTAAAACCTGTTTAAAAAGAGATTCAGATCCTTGTTAACATCTGCAAACATGTTAACACTCCCGACAACAGTGATGCGATAAATCACACTTGTCATCTTTATATTAGGAATATTCCAAACCCCTTATTTTTAGCGTAAATGATCAAGAGGGATCATGGCTAATAAATGTCGAACATGATGTACACATCAAAACATCCATTTTGGGATGCATACCTACGGGCAAAGATGAATGCATGAAAGAGATAGTTTTATTTCATAACTTCTTGTCAAGACAATGAATTATGAAATTTTCCGACCCAAAGGAATCATAGATTATGTTAAAAAAAAAATTATAGTGACAAGGCATTTATGCCATCAAAAGTCCTTGGGAACAAGCCCTTGTGCTATATAAAATGTCGGTACGACATTGATAGCCGTGACTTATGTCCCCTGTCTATAGATATGAAAGCTTATATTCCGTTAAAGCGCCAAAGATTGGTTTATTTAAAAACCTAGGCAAAACATAATCAAATAAATTTAATACTATCTATTCGCCTATATGGTTTATTTGTACCATGGCTATTTAATCATCAAATTCGACAATTCACTATAATTAAACCAATTATTACTACTTGGTTTGTAGCCTTCAAAGTTTCACCATGGCTGACTCCTCTGAAGCTCACAATCATCCAGTTAATCAGAATGATGATGCAAGACTGAACTTATCAAGCACCGAGTTACAGGCTATGATAAATACAGCCATAAGCAACGCTGTGGACCGTGTGTTGGAGGATCGTAAGCGAAGGTGCGATATTACCCCAAATAAAGGTTGTAAAAAGGGTAAGACCGGTTCAAACCATAACCCGTCCAAGCCAAAGGAGGCAAAGCCCAAATGCAATAACTGCAGGAAGCAACATTCTGGAAAATGCACCATCGACCCACGTGCTAAATTATGTGGAATTTGCAGAACCAAGGGTCACAAGACCTTGGATTGCAAGAAGATGGAAGATGCGACATGCCATAGTTGTGGCGAAAAAGGGCACATAAAGACAAGCTGCCCAAAGAAGGCGACTAAAGCAAAAGGCACTTTAAATGCGCAAGCTAGGCCTTGTGGAATTTGTAATGACGAAGGGCACAAGACTTTGGAGTGCCAAAACATAAGGGACGCAACCTGCTATGGTTGCAATGAAATAGGGCACATCAAAACTAATTGCCCTAATAAAACCAAGAAGTCTGACAAGGCTAAGAAGACTGAAGATGGGGACTCTCCAATGAATGCCCAAGAGGCCGTTCAGGATGGAGATGTCACAACAGGTACTTTCCTTATCAATGACGTTTATACTAGAGTATTATTTGATTCAGGTTCAGATAAGTCTCTCGTAGACAATAGATTTTTGAAAATCATTAAATCTGCCTGTTAAAACTCTAAACGTTAAGTATAAAGTAAAATTGGCCGATAGTTATTAGATGGATGTTTTATATCCATTAGGAATCATTCTTTTCCACTATCCTTGTTTCCTTCAAATAAAGGGACTCGATATAATAATAGGAAATGGTTTGGTCATCCTGTAACCAAACCCATACTTTATGTGATAAGAAGTAAGGAGTTATCAAGACTCATTGTGGTGAGCCTTTGACAATTCAAGGAGACACTGGGTATGGATTGCCTAAGAAATTGTTGAATATGGTAATTAGTACCAAAGATTCGAGTATGGAAAACTCAGAAGAGGCAAACAACAGTCTCAATGATGGAAATGCGATAAATATTAATGGTGCATCCAATGTGAACCTCAATGTTAATGGAGTAAATCTCCAGAACTGTGATTAACGCAGCTGTTAGAAAGGCTATGAGAAAAGTCATGAAAAGGCTTGAGAAGCCGAATGATGTTCGCTTTAAAAACACATGTCGCTGCTCATAAGAAGAGCTATATTCATACTTCAAATGCGAAGAATAGCCCAAACAAAATCATATGTGGCAAGAAGCCCCTTTCCTCTTAGGATGTACTCAAAAGTACTTCGTCTTAGAAGTCAAGAGACTTCAATAGTAAAAAGGGGCCATCGATTTCAGGAAATTGTTGGATGTAGTAGAAACCATTAGGTGTATCAGTGGTTATGCTGGAAAGGACATGGTAAGGTATACATCACAGCCATTCGATAACAATACTCTTAATTAGTGTGGACATTATCGAAGTCCACAAGAAAGATCCCCTTATGCAATATGGGATGGTCCAAGTTTTTAAGGACCTTATTAGAAAAACCTATTATCCACATCACAAAATGGAAAAAGATGAAATAAGAATTTTCTGACTATCGCCATAAAAGTTCTAGACTGTCGACAGTATGTCACAAATTTTAATTCATTGGCTGAGATAGTACCCTATTCAGTTTACCCAAAAATCTAAGCTTAAAGCAAATAATTATTAGTGGTTAGCATTGGCAATAAGATGGCACACTAAGGTTTCAAAACCTACTCATTATAAATCCATTATGGATCTACCTCAGCTACTCACGTTATATAGATTAAGAAACGACCAGTCAAAGCTGAGACTGCCCTAAATTGTCATAGATTTTGCAGCTAAGTTTGAAAGGATTAAGAATGGAGGCGCTTAACCTCCTGATGAATGATTAGAGGCAATTCACGTTAATAATGACAATAGATAAATCCCATATTGTGATTTGACTGCTAGGAGATACGTTTGGGTTCAGGTGCTGCTAAGTCTCTCATAAGATCTTAAGCTTAGCAAACTTTTAGAAATTTTCCCGTAAGAACCCCAGATAATAAGTGTAAGGTAAAATTTACAGACGAAATCGTAAGAACCATTTCTTTTGTTCCTATCTGAAACCTTCAGACGTAGAGTTTTCGAAATGTCCTCTCTCTAAGAGGAAGTGCGTCATCATATATAGTTGATATCTCTTTAATCTCTATCGATTCCGAATACCAGATGGTATGATAAAAGCGCCATATGAGGATTGGTGTATCTTACTAAGTTCCATAGATTGCTTCCATGCCTGATCAGTATGGAGGTTTAATGCATGGGACCACAAAGATATTCCGAGAGTTCATATGGTACTAAAGTCAACTAATGGTATTCAAAGGAGATATCCAGAATGGAATTGTCCAAGTAAATGTTCCCGATTAAGGAGTTCGTGGACTCGTAACGTAAATGTGTCACTTAATTGACACAAGCATTGGTGGATGAATTGGAGCCTGAGATTTGTAAAAATCTCTGTAACCTCCTTGTACCTTGATTATCTTCTCCTAAGATTACCCTGTCTACCCCTGAGAGGTAGGTAGAGTTAAGGTTTATATCCCATTTAAGGCTGTATTATTATTATAAAATCTCCAAGACGGCTAGTACCATCATTGAGAGAATCGAAACCCTGATTAACTAAGTTTTTAAAATAGAGGGTTCATATAGTCTAACTCAATATCCTGAGAATTCGGTATAGTTAATTATGAAAGACGGTTCATTGTGCTTAGGCATTGTTTACCGCAACCCTAATTAGACAACGATTAAGAATCGCCATCAGCTGCCCAGGATCGTCGATTTGATCGACTAACTGCAAGGATTAACTACTCCTTAAGATTAGTTTTGAGCATTGGTTAAAATAACCATCTCACCTTAAGATAAGCTTTTCTATAATAGTTGTTATATGAGTATCAAGGTGGCTCCTTTGGAGACCTTGTATAGATGAAATATCAAAACATCCGTTGGATGGACGAGACTTTGGGAAGTCCACTTATCAGGATCTGAACGTTGCATTGGAAACAACGAATAAGATCATACAAATCCCTAATCATCTGTAAGTTGCCAGTATTCGGCAGAAAATCAAGAATTAATGAAAATAGCAAAACCTTCTAAATTCTTGTTAAGGAATAAGGTTCAACAAAAGATATCACCCAGGAAAAGTGTGCCAAATTTGTTAAATTATCAGGCTAATTAAGCTCTGAATATATAGGATCATTCGAAGGAAATCGAATGTATCAGATCAAGTAGCTTATAAACTAAAACCTATTTACGGAGCTTAGCGGAACTCGCAATACATTGCACACTAGTGACTGAAGGATGTGTTTCGCCAATAAGTCAAGAAACACTATCACCTAATGATATGCAGATTTATGATGTGATGAGCATCCTGTATCGATTGAGGATCGACAGGTTAAGAAGCTCCAAAAGGATACATGTACCTAATATAGGAGTCATTTTGGGAGCTTGGAAAGACTCCAGATATGCTATAGAAGTTAAGTCTGTTATGCGACAAAAAGAACTTCCAGCATTTTAGCAAATCTCAAGGTCGAGATTTCTTTTAAGGGGGTGAGGATGTAACACCTCGAAAATTTATGCCCAATGATGTATTGACATGTGTCATAAGCTTTGAACGTGTGAAAGAATACTTTAGAAGGACTAAAGTTGACAAACAAAGAAACTATGTGAATATAAGGGTTCAAAATGTCAACAATGGATAAATATACTTTACTATAACCCTACATGATGTTTATAACCTTAAACGAATAAATTATGGATCGTACGAAGCTAATTGTGAAAGAAAGTGAGGAATTACAAACGACAGGGGTTAAATGTGTCAACATGTTTAAAGTATACCTCTGAGTGACCTTTTAGCAAACCCGAAGCTTTGTAACGATTAATTATGCTCACTAGAATGCGTGATAAAAATTTCACCAAGTTTCGTTATCGTACGAGAAAGTTATGATAAAATTCGTGTGCGAGGGGTTAAAAGCGTCAACGTTGAAATCTATGACTTTTCGGGTAAAAACAAAGTGGCCAAGGACTTCACAAAGTGGGTATAAGTCTTAAAGCCCCTAAATGTCAATTTAAAAGCCTCATAATGCAAGAAATAGTGTGAAAACGATGTTTGGAAGGACCAGGGACCAAAAGTGCAAAAATGAGAAACCTGATGACTAGCTTACGGACCTCAACACTCAGAATGTTGAGGTGCGCAAGCATGCTTACGGACCTCAACACCCAGAACGTTGAGGTGCGCAAGCGATGCCCAGTAACAGAAAAACCCACATGTGGCTGTTATAACATCTTAACCGACTTACCTTGCCATTTATCAATACCATGGGCTTCCTATACTGGTTTTTAGACACTAGAGGTCACTTGCAAACATCCATGAACATCTATAGACTTACATGTCAACAATCAAATGAGTTTTGATCAATATATAAAGTCCCACAAAGTTGCAACTTTGTGTTCATTCCTTCCTTTCAACAACTGATCAAGTTCTGGAGCTCAAGTACATTTCCAACTCATCCCTAATCGTTCATTAGACACTTGTAAGTATGCTTAACCTTCTTTAATTGAGTTTTGATTAGTTTATAGTTTAAAAGTCAAACCGTCATAAATAACGGTTGACTTATTGATTAATCGATAATGGTCCAGCGATTAGTCAAACTTAAGGTAGTTATAAGTTGGTAATTAGGTGGGCATTAAACCCTTAAAAGGGCACCCACTGATTCCCATCCTAACTAGGTCATTTGTCGAGTCAAAGATGCTTGGAAAAAGTCAACAGAATTGTAATCTTCAATTTAACGCATAATTAATGATGTAAAAGGCGTGTAACCTATTTTATCATTCATATAACATGATAATAAGCATAAGAACTTGTCTAAGCTTGTTTGATCCGATAATTTTCAGTTTAGGATCGATTCGGAACCGAAAGGCGCATAGTTTGACTTTTGCTTTGACTTTAGCTCTGACCCGATTTAGATAAGTTTGGAAATGCCTTAGAGCTTCCTTAGGACCAAGTCACATGATGGTATAACCCTCTGTGATTGGATCGTTGTTTGTCCGATTCGTTTGTGCGTTTCCGTTAAAGGCCTAATGTTGACCATAATGCCTTTTTGACCTTAAAACATGAATTTTGGAAATGTAAAAGAATAGAAACCTTAGTTACTGATTTATAAACTTGTACCTAAAATTTTACATCAATTGGAGCTCTAGATTAAGAGTTATGCTCAATAGCGTAATTAGAACGCTTCTTATAAATTAAACAGCGTAATTAGCGTATAGCCTATCTAAACCCAATCTTTGATACCAAAATTTTTACCCACTAATATAATATAATATTTTGGGATTTTTGAAGATTTTTAATTAATTTTAGGCTGAGCATAACATAGGGTTATAGCCTTATTTCGGTTAATGCCGGTTTTGCCCTTTCGGGCTATAAAATGAGTTTTACAAATCCTTTTGACCTCAAACATTTTTATACTGATCTAATATGATAAATAAATTATTTTGAGCCTTCTGGAATTATAAAAAATATCAGTTTTCCTTTGAAAACCCGGAAATGGCTCCAAATCGCCTTTTTAAGCGTTTTTAACGCATAGTATGTATCAAGACCATTTTATAAATATAAGACTTGATACCCTACTATTATAACCTATTAAATTAAATATCTTACTGATTTTATCAGACCCGAGACTCAGATTTATAAATGAGCTCTTTTATAACCTTTAAAATGACCAAAATGCCCCTACGGGGCATAGTTTGAGTTTAAATTCGTTTTGGGCATAATGGAAGGCATCCTACTGATGTCACGACATATTTAAGGCATATTAACTTCGGAAACCTGTTTAGGACTCTTATGGTTACCCGTTACGCTTCATGCGCGTTCGGTTCGGTTTATGTAACTAGTTTACATAAATTAGCCGAAACGGGTCAAACCTTATCAGTTTTATCTCAAATTCCAGAATGTGTATAATATACCCATATTAAGCAAGTCTTCAAACTTGTCGGGTCTAAATCACATTCTCTTCCGGTCTTCGCTTTATCATGCGTTTGAACCGTATCTTCCTTTTGAAAACTAATCGGTCTAAGTCAAGGCTTAATTAAAGACCCGTTAGGATTCTAATAGGTTATTAAAAACCTTCGTTCCAGATTTAGGAGCCCAGTAAAAGCTATCTGTACTTGCTGATTTGATACGGCTGGGATTGAAATTATATTTAGCTCAGGTAAATACTTTTAACTTATTTTCCCTATACGGGCTTGGGGTACGGTATATAAAATACCGCTTGGTCGGGCATTGAATCTTTAATTGTATGATGGTTAAAGTATTGAGATGTCTCGTTTAAATTGTTTTGTTTGCTTAAAGCCTTTGGGGGGTTAATGACCATGTCCCGGATATCCCTGGCATCATTTTACGAAATGGCCACGACCTCAGCACGGGGCGTAGGCGTACGCCCGTCGGTGTCTCATATAAGTAATGTGGTGTGTCTATTGATCTTTAACCCGGCTCGATCCGGCCTACTGAACGCATAAGAAACATGTAAATCCTTTACAAGTATTATATTCAAATAATTATCCCAAGTTATAAAATATTATTTGTGCCATGTGCATTCAAATCCATTATTTATTAGATCTTTTCAAAATGAGTCGGTTGATTGTATTTACCAGTGTAAACTGACGTATTTTCCCAAAAAGGCTAAGTGCAGGTACTAATCGGAATAGGCTGGCTACTCCTAGCATCAATAAAGAGTCTCGCAAGCTTAGATGCCTAAAGTCAGTTGAACAGCTTTTCCTTTTATTTGATCCGCCTGTGGATCCTTTACTTTCCGTTGTAATACTTGATATTACTTTATATTCGGATGGTAATATATTTATCTTTTGCTTCCGCTGTGCATTTATATATTGTGTTGTTTGACTATTATGTTACCAACCACGTCACGATACTCCCCTACCGGGCCCACCGGTAATACGTGGAAATTTGGGGTGTGACAGTATAACAAGAATCAAACATTTCAGATGTAATTTAGATAGAGTGTGAATAAATAAAGTTTAACGTGTTTGTGAATTTGAATATGAATACAAGTTGCACCCAAAAGTGTTTAAAATGAAAATGGGATCATGTATACTCACATTGATTGCATTGCGATTTCTTGTAAGACCATACGAGTAGAGATTGGGAAACCAAGAGGACGAACAAAAGTGATTAACCTAGATATGAAATACGTGTACGAACTCGTTAAATAAGATTCCGAATATTAAGGTTTACGAGTAGATTAATTGGATATTATAATTTATTTTATTATTGATCCTTTTAAAGTAATAAAAGGCATTAATTGTTAATTATTTAGGTTATGGTTTTAATAAGAAAAGGGTTTAAAAGTAAAAGCTTAATTATAATTGAAAAATGATTATATTATGAGATAGTTTTAAACAAATTAGTAAAAATCATAAAAAAGAAGACAGTGCCTTTGATTTCTTTTAAAACACTAGCAGCAAAAGGAAAAAAATAACACACATGGGTCCTGGGTTTTGGGTTCAAAACCCCTAGTGTAGTTGAACAGGAGCCAAGGCTATGGCGTAGTGTTGGCAACATTGAGACTTCATTCTTAACACATCACCATCGTGTATCCAATACTTATGCCGTTCTGATAACCGTATTTGTCTTTTAGATTAATCGTCCACTTTCATATCTCCCATTATTCTGTATTATCCTCGTCCTTATTCGAACCCCGTTAACAATCTAGCCTTTGAAACGTTTGAATACTACCATATCCCTTACTTTTAAAAACTACCTGGCTATTCTTAAACTCCCACGCGAACTACCACACTTTTCATCGAATACAAACCGTTTTATATACAAAATTTTCCTTCCTAATACGACACATTTTTAATACGTCTTCAATTTAATATTCAAAACTTGCTTAAAATCGTTTTACCTAAACACGTTTCACTCATGCTTATGCCTCAAAACCATTTTAGCTAAACAAATTCTCATACAAATCGATTTTGCCATTCTTCAAAATTTCATACTTTTAACGTTTCAAAAATTTCAAGTCTCAATTTTAAATAATCACCTTTTTATTAAAACTCTTTCAAGCATTCCTCTTGAATAAATTTCGGGATGAAATTTCCTAAAGGAGGGGAGACTGTAATGCCCTGCTTCTTCGTACTTTCCATAATTAGAAAGTCTCGTCTTATATTTCTATTTTTGGAAATCTTGTATTCCTTGTAATTGTATTTCATTGTATCGTTGTAAAATCTGAGATTTTGATCGTAATGAAATGAAATGAATCTTTTATACATCGTTTATACATGTTTATACATTGATACGTGCACTCGTTTGATACATGGTTCGTAAGTCGCATAAACGTAAGTTTCATTCATAAACAATGATCGTGTATTCGCAATTCTTAAATCTTACGTACGTTCAAACACTTGGTTATTCGATTATAAAATTAAGTTATATGTTTTTTGCTTGATTAATACCTAAATGTAAATCATTCATACTTGTTTCATATGACACACTTAATATATCGCAAGTTGGTGTAATTAAAACATGTCTCTTAATCCTTTTAGACCTTGATAACATGTTAAATGCACATTAGGCTTTAGGTAGCATCTTAATTATATAAAATACCTCTTATTTATACATTTTACATCATTTAACCAACAAAAAAAACAAAATAATAAAAGCTGCCAAACAACCCTTGCAATCAGCCAACTACGGCTGAATTATTTCTTTTTTTTTATTGCTTAAACTCTCACCTAATTGTATTAAATGCTCACCCAACTTAACCCTAATCCTCCCCCTATAAATACCACTTATAACCAGCCTCCCTACCACTTTTGCAACACTAAAACACTCTCAAAACATCCTCCAAATCGTAGCTGAAAGCAAGAGTTCGAGTAGAAATACCAACATTCACAAAAGTGAGCATAACTCACTCATTTCTTATCCGATTCACTCGATTCTTTTTCCTACTTCTTTGTATTGAACTTAGCTACGTTTTCATTGGTTTTTGCTGAAAAACCAAGCCCTGGAATGTCGCCAAAAGGGCTCCAAAGTTGACTGATTTTTTTGTTCTTGTTTCAAACATTGATAAACTTGATTAAACTTGAGGAAACTCATCTCAAACCTATGTCCTTATGCTTATAACCACTTCTATGGTTAGTTAGGCTTAAAAACAAGGTTGAGACATTCAAAATCAGAGGTATGAATCTCACAAACTTGCTGTTTTGTTCAAGGGCTTAACCCACAAGTGATGTTCAAGTTCAAGGCTTGATGGTTGTGTGATTTAGGATTAGCTTAGGCTATCCTACTTGTAAATCCACACATTGCTTGATGTTTTCTCATAGATTAGTTAGTCATATTCTATTATTACTTGTAAGTTCATGACCCTCCTTGAATGTTCATAACATCAAGTGTAGTGGTGAACACTTAGAGGTGTCTAAATGGAAGACTTTTCTTCCTACCTCCTACATGAATTCTATGACACTTAAGAGGCTCCTAAATGGAGGATTCATCCTCCTACCTCATGCTTGATCTTATTGATATATTACCTAACCTATATAATAATTATATAAACTATCCAAATATTCGAACCTTTGATGATGAATTTGTGTTCATTCGTCAAAGTACTAGATTGCATCATCTAAGACCTAAAACTTGTTATGATTCTAATAGGTGTTCTACCCATGAAAACATTCTAACCCTTGGGGTTTCATAGTGTCAAACAAGTATTATGTGTTAAAAGATGATTACTTTCATATGTTATATTCTTATGTTTTAAATTCCGAATCTCGACTCTAAACATACCTTGAACTTTAACCCTTATACATTCGACCTCCTAATCTCATTGCTCGTCAACAATTGGATAATCGGAAAGCATATGCAAATTTTGTGAGTATACTTGACCCATTTTACCGTTTTCACACTTTTGGGTGTAAAATATTTTTATATACAAAACACACTTAGTATACATATTCTTATACAAATACATAAACAAACAATCCAATACATGCTTACTATTTGTTATGCTTGATTCGTGTAATCTGGGTGATTCTTATGTGATGAACTTGTCATTAGCTTCGTACAAGCCTCCACTTAGCATGTATAGCGCTATAGGAGTAACGCACCACCCGTGAACGAGAGGTCATGTTAGGTTTATTCATTCATACTTGCGTAAACAGAGGGTTGACTTGTAAATCGTATGCCAGTTTATACGTTAATCTTGATAACTAGGTTTGCCATGTGGATTGTTCATTATTATTTTCTATACGTACATACTACGCACCAAACTTTTATGCTCGCCAATACCTTTGTATTGAACTACACTTTTAAAACATGTTGCAGGTTTAGCAATGACGTTGGTGATGCATGGAATCTAGTAGGATGCTTAGATACACACTTTAAATTTGTATTCTTATTGTATTGTATTTCATTATTCATGTTGTAATTGTTTCAAATCCTTGTAATTTACTCTTTAGAAATGAAATAAAATTTATTATTTAAATACTTGTCACAAATAGCATTATGAAGTCTCTTGCAATCTATTTCGTCTCACTCCGATGTTTCCGCCATCGGTTGGGGTGTGGCAGATTGGTATCAGAGCCATAACTATAGGGAAATAGGAAAAATTTACCATGCTTTTGACCTAGTCTATAGTTAAGCACCAAATTCGACCATACTTGCTTCACATGCTATTTTTATGAAACATCTTTATGTGCTATTCTTGCAATGTCTTTTATGTGTTAATTTCTTGAAATGCTTTATGTGCTTATACTTATTATTATATGTCTTTTACTCGTTTATACTAAAAACGAAACTACTCGTAATGCACAAACGAGACAACTTCGCCAAAATAGGCGTGAAACCCACAATTTGGTGAACAACTCTCAATTCATCTACTTTTCCTTTTTATGTAAAATTCACCATCAAGTTAGGAGTAAAATCCTCACCTTGATGGAGAAATTCAAATTTCAAATTTCAAATTCTAGTGGACCCTCGTCAAAGTGTTGAAATTAAATTTTGACCCGACGAGTACCAACCACACTTAGGATACGAAATCGTCAAGTTTCCACTCCTTGATTTTTCATAAATCCCGCCAAGTATCGAAATTTTGATTGATTTGGGACATGTAGTAACCGGAAGGGTAAATACCGTTAACCGACTTGTCGGCGAGAGTATAACACCTATTAGGCCAAAGCATGCTTCTCAAATTCAAAAGACTTTTCGACCACTTTGGTTAGTCAACGTTCCGTTTTGGAGCCATCCAAGTTTTAATCAAATTTACGTTTTATTATTCTCGATCATTTATGATATAATTCCCTCTTTTTCGAATTCGAATTATTTTGAGATTTCACTTTTATGCGTATATCGTACTAATACTTTTTCATGCATTTATACATTATTCACATACATGATTTCACATAATTTTATTTATATCACTTGTAACAATAAATGGAGGCATATCGTTAAGATAGGAGTGATTTCCTTACCTTGACGACTAACTCCGTTCCTTTTCTCATCTTACAACGACCACACCAACGAGTTAGGGGTGATTCCCTTACGTAGGTGATCGTTACCAAGACTTACTTTTAATAAACCTTATTACGTATACACTATCACGTTTATACCAAAATTGATTATTATTAGTCAAATTCTTATTCGTCTCAACATGCATTGTCTATTTAAACCTACTCCTTATCCTACAATCTAATTTCACATTCTCTCACATCCACAAAATTCTTAATAATACCGTAAACGCTCATTTCTTGATTTCCACAATCCCACGAAAATGCTACTTATCAATTTAGTCGGCCCAATAAATCCATTGCCCACAAAATTTCATATTCGACTTAATCACTAAAACACACTCACGTTATATCACCATACTAAAGACTTTCATTCTCAATCGGAATTCAAACCAACTTTCTCATATACTTATAAGACCTTATAGATATTATACGATTGTTTTACCAAAGACTCTTTTCAACATCAACGAATCATTTGTTAAAACTCTTTTCAATGATCACAAGGTCCATTTTGCTAAATTTCTTTCTAAGGATCAACGTTTTCACAAGATCCTCCAAAATTCAAAATTTCTTGTTTTGATGCAAATGAAACGAACTCATTATTTTCGAAAACCTTTTTCCTACACCGCTCAATTCGTCATTTCAGAACACGTGGGCAAGAGGACTTCATGGGGACCGACAATCTTGAACTTACGTAAACTCCTTTAAAAACAAAAGTAGCATTTCCATTCATTACAAAATACGTTATGCATAACCATTGAGTAATTTATATCCTCTTACATTTACAAACTACATTCTATCTTCCAAACCAAACTCAATCTATTTTGATTCGATAAACTCAACGTTTTGCTTAAACCACTATACATGCATATCATCGTGCACATTTTAGTCGATATCTCGCGACAATTTCATTTATATCGTTTGTATTTACAAACTCAACATTTTAAACACTTTTATACGCTTAAATCCGTTGTGTTCCAACATATACTATATACGTAATCCTTATTATTCGTACCTACACTTATACTCATACTCATAACGATACATTTTATGATTCTACTTATACTCATACTACTATGTGTTTAGTGTTTATACTCATACTTACGTGTATATGCATACTTAAACTTATACTTATGCTCATACTTTCATTCATACTCATGATTCATACATTCGTACCCGTACGTGAGTGTAATCCGAGGGATTCGCTTACGTGGGTCCCAAACATACTTAAGCATGGACTTGCTTATATACTATATACTTATACGTACACATTCTTATTTTTTTAAAATTACGTATACCCTGATTCGTATACAACTAGTACAAGCTATGTGGATCATGCGACGATCAAAATAATCGCGGGTGCACACGGGATTATAGTGATAGGCGTATGAAAACCACAGAGTGTACTACTGTGTATGGTATGACACGGAACGTAACATGACACCGAATAACGAGACGGACGTAACATGGTCAAAACATGGTGGATACGCCGCTGGTACTTTCTATATATAAGTGTTTTCATCATGTTACCAAATTTCGTAAGACGTGCCATGAGAAATTCAGTGTTTTGTAGACCTTTTAGACCTAATTCAAACTTTAAACAACTCACAAACGCATTATATCCGATTATTCATGACGATACTTCATTGAGACTTCATTCTTAACACATCACCTTCGTGTATCCAATACTTATGCCGTTCTGATACCCGTATTTGTCTTTTAGATCAATCGTCCACTTTAATATCTCCCATTATTCTGCATTATCCTCGTCCTTATTCGAACCCCGTTAACAATCTAGCCTTTGAAACGTTCGAATCCTACCATATCCCTTACTTTTAAAAACTACCTGGCTATTCTTAAACTCCCACGCGAACTACCACACTTTTCATCGAATACAAACCGTTTTATATACAAAATTTTCCTTCCTAATATGACACATTTTTAATACGTCTCCAATTTAATATTCAAAACTTGCTTAAAATCGTTTTACCTAAACGCGTTTCACTCATGCTTATGCCTCAAAACCATTTTAGCCAAACAAATTCTCTTACAAATCGATTTTGCCATTCTTCAAAATTTCATACTTTTAACGTTTCAAAAATTTCAAGTCTCAATTTTAAATAATCACCTTTTTATTAAAACTCTTTCAAGCATTCCTCTTGAATAAATTTCGGGACGAAATTTCCTAAAGGAGGGGAGACTGTAACGCCCTGCTTCTTCGTACTTTCCATAATTAGAAAGTCTCGTCTTGTATTTCTATTTTTGGAAATCTTGTATTCCTTGTAATTGGATTTCGTTGTATCGTTGTAAAATCCGAGACTTTGATCGTAATGAAACGAATCTTTTATACATCGTTTATACATGTTTATACATTGATACGTGCACTCGTTTGATACATGGTTCGTAATTCGCATAAACGTAAGTTTCATTCATAAACAATGATCGTGTATTCGCAATTCTTAAATCTTACGTACGTTCAAACACTTGGTTATTCGATTATAGAATTAAGTTATATGCTTTTCACTTGATTAATACCTAAATGTAAATCATTCATACTTGTTTCATATGACACACTTAATATATCACAAGTTGGGTGTAATTAAAACATGTCTCTTAATCCTTTTAGACCTTGATAACATGTTAAATGCACATTAGGATTTAGGTAGCATCTTAATTATATAAAATACCTCCTATTTATACATTTTACATCATTTAACCAACAAAAAAAAAATAATAAAAGCTGCCAAACAGCCCTTGCAATCAGCCAACTACGGCTGAATTATTTCTTTTTTTATTGCTTAAACTCTTACCTAATTGTATTAAATGCTCACCCAACTTAACCCTAATCCTCCCCCTATAAATACCACTTATAACCAGCCTCTCTACCACTTTTGCAACACTAAAACACTCTCAAATCATCCTCCAAATCGTAGCTGAAAGCAAGAGTTCGAGTAGAAATACCAACATTCACAAAAGTGAGCATAACTCACTCATTTCTTATCCGATTCACTCGATTCTTTTTCCTACTTCTTTGTATTGACGTTAGCTACGTTTTCATTGGTTTTCGCTGGAAAACCAGGCCCTGGAATGTCGCCAAAAGGGCTCCAAAGTTGACAGATTTTTCTGTTCTTGTTTCAAACATTGATAAACTTGAGGAAACTCATCTCAAACCTATGTCCTTATGCTTATAACCAATTCTATGGTTAGTTAGGCTTAAAAACAAGGTTGAGACATTCAAAATCAGAGGTATGAATCTCACAAACTTTCTGTTTTGTTCAAGGGCTTAACCCACAAGTGATGTTCAAGTTCAAGACTTGATGGTTGTGTGATTTAGGATTAGCTTAGGCTATTGTCACGGCCCCCATCCCGGTGTGACCCGGTCCAGGAGCCCCGGGACAGAAACCCCATGGTATTTATTAATTGAGTTGACAGCGGAAGTTTTAACAGGATTTTTTTTTTTAACTTGAAAATGCCCAATTTATTTTATTTCACAAATTGGGGATAACACCCATAATTTACAATAAAGGTGATTTCTTTGGGAAATCCCTGTTTTTACAAAAAACATGTTTCTTTATTTTATTGAGCCACCTCCTCAAGCTTGTAGTGCTACATGGCACTTTTCCTGGATCACTGCAGATCACCTGAAACATGTTTTGAAAAGGTTTTATCAGCAGGGAAATACTGGCGAATCATCCAAGTTGCACAAAATGACACATTGTTATAATATACAGTATTAAGGGTGATTACAATGTTTTTATCAGTCAATTACTCCAAATCGGTATTTGTCACTTGACAATATCTGTGACTATGGTCAGATCACCCATTGGCTGACCCGTTGTCCAATGGTGACGGGTATCAAGTAATGTATACAAAACCCCATATACCGGCAGTGATTGAAGATTACAAAGACTTAATCCCTGTAATTATAACTTTGAAAATAAGTAGAGTTTTGGGTAAACAATTTGATAAAAAGAGAATGACTCACATTGCAAGTTTAAACGGGCAGAGTTTAGCCTATTGATTTAGCCTTGTAACCTAGTTTAAATAACAATGCACACGAAACTAGGTCAGTAACTTAATACCACATTTACGATAACTCACGAGATTAAAACCCTCACGACGAATGACAAAGTATAGCCCTGATTCGGGCAGCACTTAAACATCCATCGGATTGGTTTCAATCGATCAGACATTGAATCGTAGCAGCGATCGAGTTAATACCCTGTATCGTAGCAGCGTTTCCCTAATTGAAATCACGATTTTGAGTAGAATACCTCGTCTTTTGAAATGATTTTCGAACACAGATGAAAGCCCCATGCACAGGCTACTTATAGCAACATTTTGGGTTTTACGTGGCCCGCGTAAACCCACACAAGACTCTTACGCGGCCCGCGAGGGCCACCTAGTCTATAACTAGGGCTAGCGTGTCACACCTAGGTGCGCCACGTGTGCGACACGTGGCCTGGAACGCTTAGCCGGTCCACTGAACTTTGACGCGGCCCGCGTAAGCCTATGCTTACATTTACGCGGCCCACCTGAAACTCAAATTTCTTGTTTTCTTGGTCTTTTCATGAACATTAGGGTTTCAGGGGTCCGGGTTTTCACTTACGGGTTGTTTTGGGGCATTTTTGCAGGTCCTTACATTCTCCCTACCTTATTTAAAATCTCGTCCTCGAGATTTATTGAAATAAGTGAGGATATTTTCGCTTCATCTCCGATTCCAGCTCCCAGGTGTATTCGGGTCCTCTTTTCGAATCCCACTTGACTTTGACAAGTACCAATCTTTTGTGCTTGAGAAACTTAACCTTTCTGTCTTCTATTTGAAGCAGTTTCTCCACGAACTTCAACTTTTCATTCACCTCTATGTCTTGAATAGGGACTACTAGTGATTCATCCGATAAACATTTCTTGAGGTTAGATACATGAAATACATCATGTACTCCAGCTATCTCTTCTGGTAGTTGTAACCGATAGGCGACTGGTCCTATTTTCTGGATTACTGGGAATAGTCCTACGTATCTTGGACTTAGTTTTCCTTTCTTACCGAACCTGACTACTCCTTTCCAAGGAGAAACTTTCAAGAGTACCCTGTCTCCAACTCGAAATTCTAGTGGCTTGCGTCGATTGTCTGCATAACTTTTCTGGCGATCTCGAGCCGTCTTTAGTCTTTCCTTGATTTGAGTGATCTTGTCGGTGGTTTCTTGCACAATCTCGGGACCTGATAATTGGCTTTCTCCTAATTCTGCCCAACAAACTGGAGTTCTACACTTACGTCCGTATAGTGCTTCGAACGGAGCAGCTTCAATGCTTGAATGGTAACTATTGTTATAGGAGAATTCTATTAAGGGTAGGTGGTCATCCCAGTTTCCACCAAAATCTATTACACATGCCTTGAGCATGTCTTCCAGGGTTTGAATCATCCTTTCACTTTGTCCGTCTGTTTGGGGATGGTAGGCTGTACTTAAATTTAATCGCGTCCCCATAGCTTCTTGGAAACTTGTCCAAAAATGTGAAGTGAAGCGACTATCCCTATCTGATATAATGGAGAGTGGGACTCCATGTAGGGATACTACTTCATCTACGTACAACTTTGCTAACCTTTCTATGCTAAAGGTTTCTTTCATGGGTAAGAAATGAGCTGATTTGGTTAACCGATCCACAATTACCCAAATTGCGTCGTTACCTTTTCTGGTTTTGGGTAACTTAGTAACAAAGTCCATGCTTATTAGTTCCCATTTCCATACGGGCATTTCTAGTTGTTGCAGTAGACCTGAGGGTTTCTGGTGTTCTGCCTTAACTTGTGAACAAGTTAGACACTTAGAAACATATCTGGCTATGTCCTTTTTCATACCGATCCACCAGAAATTGTTCCTTAAATCTTGGTACATCTTATTATTACCAGGATGCATGGTATACCTAGATTTATGGGCCTCTTCTAAGATCTTATTTCTTAAGTTTCCTTGCTTAGGTACCCAAATTCTTTTCTTGTGAAATCTCCAAATTCCATCACTTCCTTTCTCTAATTCCTTTATTCTTCCCTTCATTCCTTCAGCATCATCCATGATTGCTGTTTCTTGAATGTTCCTCAGTTGTTCCATCAAGTCTAATTGTAAACTTAATCTAAGAGCACGAACTCGTCGTTGTTTTTCATGATACTTACGACTTAGGGCATCTGCTACTACATTTTCCTTTCCCTCGTGATATTGAATATCACAGTCGTAATCACTCAGAATTTCCATCCATATTCTTTGCCTCATATTTAATTCTTTTTGCCCAAATATGTACCTCAAACTCTTATGATCTGTATAGACAGTAAACTTACTTTCGTACAGATAATGTCTCCAAATTTTAAGGGCAAAAATTATGGCTCCTAATTCTAAATCATGAGTCGTATAGTTTTCTTCGTGTTTCTTCAATTGCCTTGAGGCATACGCAATTACCTTTTTGCATTGCATTAGCACACATCCTAATCCTAACTTAGAAGCATCACAATAAACTTCAAAGTCTTCTATTCCTTCTGGTATGGCAAGAATTGGGGCATTGGTTAACCTTTGCTTTAAAATCTTAAAAGCCTCTTCTTGCCTAGGTCCCCATTCAAACTTAACTGTTTTGCAGGTTAGCTTAGTTAAGGGTACAACTATTTTGGAAAAATCCTTAATAAACCGTCTATAGTATCCGGCTAACCCTAGAAAACTTCTAACTTCCATAGCTAATTGTGGGACCTTCCATTTGGTAATCGCTTCTATTTTGGAGGGATCTACGTGAATACCTTCATGATTCACCATGTGTCCTAAAAATTGTACCTCCTGTAGCCAAAATTCACACTTCGAGAATTTGGCGTAAAGCTTCTCTTTTCTTAACAAAGTTAAGAGTGCATGCAAGTGTTCACAATGCTCGTCCTGACTTTTGCAATAAATGAGTATATCGTCGATGAAGGGAATTACAAACTTATCCAAATACGGTTTACAGATTCTATAAATCATGTCCATGAATGCTGCAGGAGCATTTGTTAATCCGAAGGTCATGACTGTAAACTCGTAATGACCACACCTAGTTCTGAAAGCAGTTTTAGGTATGTCTTCTTCTTGTACCTTCAACTGATGGTATCCGGAGCGTAAATCTATCTTAGAAAAGTATCTAGCTTCCTGAAGTTGATCAAAAAGATCATCAATCCTAGGTAATGGGTATCGATTCTTGATTGTAACCTTATTTAATTCCCTATAATCGATACACATTCGCATCGAACCATCTTTCTTCTTTACGAACAACACTGGTGCTCCCCAAGGGGATGAACTAGGTTGTATGAATCCTTTACTGAGCAATTCATCTAATTGCTTTTTCAGTTCTAACATTTCAGTAGGTGCTAATCGATAGGGTGCCTTTGCTATCGGTGTAGTTCCAGGAATCAAATGAATTCTAAATTCTACCTCCCTATCTGGTGGTAATCCTGGTAATTCTTCTGGGAATACATCCGAGTATTCTGATACTATAGGAATTTCCTTAAGTTCCTTACCCTTAGTGCTAATGATTACTGAAATCATATACACTATTCCTTGCTTTCGTTCATAATTAGCTACTTTCATTACCGAAATGAACTTCATTGGTTTACGTGGCTTATCCCCTGTAATCATAATTACTTCTCCTGTGGGTGCTGTTGGGATTGAACCCTACCAGAGGAACAGATAATTAAAGCCAAAACTGGATCAGAGCAGTGGATCCAAAATAAGCAGATGTTATGCATACAAGTCTCTCCCCTTGAAAGTGGTTTCAACATCTGCTGACCTCCTATCTACTGATCGTACAAACTGCTGACCTACAAACTGCTGATCTAGTAAAAGCCTGATGGAAGACTAAAGCTCTGCTGTTCAATCTACTGCCTTGAGTCAAGCTCTACTAATCCGGACAAGTACTGCTGGGTTCACATTAGTGGAAGGATGCTGCAGTAGTTTAGATGTCTTAATGTAATGAAATGTAATAACAGTAGTTAGCAAAGCAGAGGTTGTATAGATCAGAGGTTAGAGTTTGTTAGGAGGTTAGATGTCACTTTCATGGTGACGTCAGCTTAGATGCCTCAGTGGTTTGCTCGTGCCTATAAATAGAACAGTGCTCTGTACTGTTCTATTAGCTCTTTGCAAAATCTTCTTCCTGCACGAACAAACACTGTGAGCTCAGGCTGAGGGGGAGTTTGTATTCATACATAGCATTGTAATCCTTATTGAAATAAATTCAATCTTTCGGTTCTTTGTGGAAAATGTTTGATTAAAGAAATTCTCTCGTTTGATTGTGTGCAAAGTTTGTTTCCATCTTAATTCCGTTGCACAACTCATCCATCTTCATCTTATTCAAACGTAAAACACAATCAAAACCAAACTCAGATCCTAACAATTGGTATCAGAGCTTGGACAGTCAAATTTGATTTAACAATCATTTTGACGTAAATAGTTCGGCTCATAAAAGTTGATACTGATAGTTTGTTCGTTTTGTTGAAAAACAGAGCAAGGTTTAATCACCATCAAAGTTGATTAATCAATGCCTGTAAAACAACCAGGATGACGTCACAATCACAAGATGATAAGAATAACATTGGCTCGCTTTTTAAACCACCCATGCTTAAACGTAATGAATACAACATCTGGGAGAGAAGGATGGGTCACATCCTTGCTCAACAGAACACTGGATGTTGGAGGTCTGTTGTTTTTGGTCCCCATGTTCCTATGGTGCCAAGTGCTGAGGATGCAAAGAAGTTCGTTCCTAAACCAACTAAAAACTATACTGAAACTGATTTTCAAAAGTTCGAACTCGATGCCAAAGCATTTAACATCATAGCATCTGCATTACCAAATGAGATCTATGCTGGAGTGTTACATTGTAACAGTGCCAAAGAGTTATGGGATGCTCTGAAGGAACAGTTTGGGGGAACAGAAGAAGTCATTGAAAACAATAGGGAAATTCTGAATCAGCAGTATGAAACATTTTGTCACATCAAGGGTGAATCATTGACTCAACAATTTGAGAGATTCAGTTGTCTCATTAGTGAACTAAGGCTTGTTAAAGTAACATTGTCACACCCCCAAAATCCACCTGCGGAGTATCACCGCTGGGAGGCGTGACTGACCAGGATCCAGCCACCAATCATATTGAACAAGCAAACAAGTGATTATAAAACTTCAACCAATACAATTGGTGTTCAACAAAACATAGTTTAAGTTGCAAGCGGAAGCATAAGTCTTAAAACCAAAACATAAGTTTAATTGTTCCAAGGTTTAACATGGCACACAGCCGTCCATGTCCCACAACGACTCTCTTCCATGCAAGCTCCAGCTACGTACCTAAAGACCTGCAAAGCATGTAGTAACGAGTCAACAACAAGTTGAGTGAGTTCACGGTTGGGTGTTCGTTTTAAGTTGTTTCGAAAACAGTTTCCTTTATCTGGCATCCTGCCGTGGGGGTTACCCCATAGTTGAAAAACGTGACTTGTTTATTCCCGGTTACTCTGGCACTCCGGCCGTGGGGGCTACCCCATGTTAGTTATCTGGCATTTCGGCCGTGGGGGCTACCCCATGTATCCACTAGACTCGTTACCATATCGACTGCTGACTGTAGTCATGTTTATGTGCCCTGAAACTGTCAATGTCTATCATCATTGACGTGCCCCAGATCCATTAGTTCACGCCCGTCCTCTGCGGCACGGTGTGAGGTTTGTCAGACCTAAATAGCGCTATCTAACTAATGACCCGCTCGCCATTGGCCCGGCGATTAAGTCGATATAAAAAGGAGGGACTTCGTGATAGAGTTTTGGTCTAGTACGAGTTATCTGTCCATGAGGACGAGGAATTTCCTTCCTGAACCAATGCTGTCCTACCCAAGGAGGACGAGGAACCCACGTTCCTTAACCCCATTCCCAACCCAGGGAATCCCATGCTTTGTAGAGGGTGTGAACTCACCTTGGTTTGCTCGGCAGATACACAGAAAGGTCAATCGAGTTGTAAGTGGTCAACTACGTCCTAACATAGATACCATTCAAGTCAGGTTCAAACCAAGTAGTGCACGTATATTCTACACGTATTCATACACAAGTAACGATCATGGCATACACGTCTATCATGGCAGTTCAACAACAGTGCACAATATACTCAATTCACAGTAGCACATACGGTCCATAAGTTCGGCCCAATCACTTAGGCCCGTAACAGTGTGAAGGTCCAAACAGCGTGTACATGCATATGGTCTCGAGTCGAGACTGTGCGGTCTCTAGTTGTAGCTTACAAATTCTCGAGTCGCGACTGGGGGAGGTCTCGGGTCATGCATGTGTTGATCTCGAGTCGCAATCGGACTCGCAACCATAGTCTCGAGTCATGATCTTTGTGTGCTGATAAGGTATGGTCTCGAGTCGAGACTAGGGCTTCTCGGCTCGCAAACTGTGGTCTCGAGTTATCATGCGATGATCTCGAGTCGAGACTGAAGGTTTCGGCTGGAACATTTGCTGATTTCCGTCATTGTACTTAGCCAATGAGGTTTTGATTTCATGCAACAATTGTGTACTATCCACTAAACATGTTTCCTTGTCTAGCAACTTACTAAAATGGATCAAACAACTAATTTTCAAATATTCAAGACACCTTCATATCACATTCATGTTGTTCTTCATACATTCAAGTAGTTCATCATGATCATTCAAACTTGTTCATCATATCTTAGGGTTATTAGCATTAATCATAATCATAACATGAACAACCATCAAAACACTTGAACATACTCATCTAATGGTTTCAAATCATCACATAACACCTCAAACTCGACTCTACACTAATCCGATTACATGACATTATCTAATACATATGCAAGCCTATTTCATGAACATCAACAATCAATGGTTTAAATCACATTTAGACACAAGATATCATTAGCTCATTATGTACTATATCCGAAATCAAAACATGTTAGCCGAATAACATCATCATACACATCCGATTCACAAGAACATCAACATACTTACAACTATACTTAGTTAAATCATGTCATTCATACTATCATCTAACAATAAACATCATAAAACACTAACCGGTTGATGAGGTGTGTGTGTGAAGGAGAGTTGGTTTGTTGTCTGAAAGTTTCCGAGTGAAGAACACAAGCGAATCCGAGAGCTTGGCTTGCTACTCTTGATCCGGCACAAGAGAAGAGGGTGGTGTTGCTAGGGTTTTAGTGAGAGAGAGTGAGAGTGTGTGTGTGTAGGAGAGTGTGTATTGTTTGCCCAAAATGACAAGTGTGGCTAATCACAATGGTTATATACTAGTGGGCTAAAGAGGTGCATGGCCCAATCTGGCCCAACCGTTACTGTTCACTCGAGACCGCATGGTCTCGAGTCGTGTCCTTGTGTCTCGGTTCACATAATCACACTCATACATACAAGCATAACACATAATCACATAATTTCACTTAAGTCGTTCATTGAACCAACAAGTTAACTAGTCACATAAAGTTTCAAGCAAGTTACACCAAGATACAACGAAAGGTTCTAAATTTCGAGTTGTCACATCATCCCCAAGTTGAAAGAAATTTCGTCCTGAAATTTGGTAAGCACTCACTGAGGAAGCTAGTTAAGTTGTATGGTTTTCCCGGTTTTCCTGGGGTGTCACATCCACCCCCCGTTGATCTGGAATTTCGTCCTGAAATTCCGTAGCTTCAGCCTCAGTAGTGGTTGTACTGTTTGCGAACAGTTGGGGATACTTTTGTTTCATCTGATCTTCGCGCTCCCAGGTGAACTCTGGGCCGCGACGTGAGTTCCAACGAACTCGAACGAGAGGTATTCTAGTGCTCTTGAGGACCTTAACATCCCGGTCCGTGATTTCAATTGGTTCCTCGATGAATCGTAACTGCTCGTCGATAGTGAGTTCCTTCAGAGGAACTATGTGGGTCTCATCTGACAGACACTTCTTCAGATTCGACACATGGAAAACGTTGTGAACCGCACCGAGTTCTGTTGGTAAGTTCAGTCTGTAGGCCACCCTGCCTATTTTCTCAATGATTTCGAAAGGTCCAACGTATCGTGGGTTAAGTTTGCCTCGTTTACCAAAACGAACCACACCCTTCCAGGGTGAAACTTTGAGTAGTACCCGCTCCCCAACCTGGAGCTCTAGTGGTTTCCTGCCCTTATCGGCGTAGACTTTCTGACGGTCACGAGCTTCCGCCATGCGTTTTCATATTTGAGCAATTTGTTCGGTCGTGTCTACCACATGTTCTGGACCAGTGATCTGACTATCCCCCACCTCTGCCCAACAAAGAGGTGACCGGCATTTACGTCCGTACAATGCCTCAAACGGAGCAGCTTTAATGCTGGTGTGGTAGCTGTTATTGTATGAGAATTCCACAAGTGGCAGATGCTTTTCCCAGCTGTTGCCAAAGTCGATCACACATGCTCGAAGCATGTCTTCTAAGGTTTGAATAGTGCGCTCGGACTGTCCGTCCGTCTGAGGGTGATACGCTGTGCTCATATCTAATCGTGAGCCAAAGGATTTGTGCATTTCTTGCCACAGTTCTGAAGTAAAACGTGTATCCCGATCCGAGATAATAGAGGTGGGCACCCCGTGCCTCGAAACAACTTCCTTGAGGTATATATCTGCTAGAGTGGAGAACTTATCCGTTTCCTTGATAGCCAAGAAGTGAGCAGACTTTATGAGTCGATCCACGATCACCCAAATGGTATCGTTACCTCGTTGAGATCTAGGTAGGCCGGTAACAAAATCCATGGAAATTTGCTCCCATTTCCATTGTGGTATTTCTGGTTGTTGGAGTAGGCCTGAGGGTTTCTGGTATTCAGACTTGACTCTCGCACAAGTCAAACACTTGCTGACGTAAGTTGCTATGTGGGCCTTCATGCTAGGCCACCAATACGTAGTTTTGATATCGTGGTACATCTTATCCGAACCAGGGTGTACCGAGTAGCGAGACTTGTGTGCTTCATCCATCACAAGTTCTCGTAGGTTGCCATAGAGTGGGACCCAAACACGTCCCGTTACGTAATAAGCACCGTCTTCCTTCTGTTCTAAGTGTTGCCTTGATCCGCGTAGGGCTTCAGCCCTGACGTTTTCTGGCTTCAGTGCTTCTATCTGAGCAGCTCGTATTTGGGAAGGCAGACTAGAATGGATCGTGAGTTGTAGAGCTCGCACGCGCTTAGGCGCAGTGTCCTTTCGACTGAGGGCGTCAGCCACAACATTGGCCTTACCCGGGTGATACCTGATTGAGCACTCGTAGTCATTCAGTAGCTCGACCCATCGTCGTTGTCGCATATTCAGTTCTTTCTGTTTGAAGATGTGCTCGAGGCTCCTGTGGTCGGTGTAGATGGCACACTTGGTACCGTACAGGTAATGCCGCCATAACTTAAGTGCAAAAACGACAGCTCCCAGCTCTAAGTCGTGCGTGGTGTAGTTTCTTTCATGAACCTTGAGTTGGCGTGAGGCGTAGGCTATAACTTTATCTCGTTGCATCAATACACAACCAAGACCCTGAATTGATGCGTCGCAGTAAACCACAAAATCATCTGTGCCCTCTGGCAAGGAAAGGATAGGTGCGCTGCAAAGTCTATCCTTTAGGTGCTGAAATGCTAATTCCTGTGCATTTCCCCATCGATAAACAACGCCTTTCTGCGTTAGTGAGGTGAGAGGCTGTGCAATCTTGGAAAAATCCTTAATGAACCTCCTATAGTATCCTGCCAAACCCAAGAACTGGCGAATTTCCTTTGGTGTACGAGGTGCAGGCCAGTTCTTAATCGAGTCTACCTTGGATGGATCAACGTGAATCCCATCCTTGTTTACCACGTGGCCTAGGAAATGGACCTCACGAAGCCAGAAGTCACATTTTGAAAACTTGGCGTAAAGCTGTTCTGTTCGAAGGAGTTCCAGAATAAGTCGTAGATGCCGCTCGTGTTCCTCCTGGCTCTTAGAATAGATCAGGATGTCGTCGATGAAGACTATAACGAACTTGTCCAGGTAAGGCTTGCATACTCGATTCATCAGGTCCATGAAAACTGCGGGTGCGTTTGTCAGCCCAAAAGGCATGACCAAAAACTCATAGTGGCCATATCAAGTTCTAAAGGCCGTTTTGGAGACGTCCTCTTCTCGGACTCTCAGCTGATGATATCCCGACCTCAAATCGATCTTTGAATAGTAGCTCGACCCTTGCAGCTGGTCGAACAAGTCGTCAATACGCGGTAGAGGATAACGATTCTTCACCGTCACCTTGTTAAGTTCCCGGTAGTCGATGCACATTCTGAAGGTACCGTCCTTCTTCTTCACAAATAGTACTGGAGCTCCCCAGGGTGATGAGCTTGGACGAATAAAACCCTTATCCAAGAGTTCTTGTAGTTGCGTAGAGAGTTCTTCCAAATCTGATGGAGCTAAAAGATAAGGTGCACGAGCTATAGGCGCAGCTCCAGGAGCTAGTTTGATCTGAAACTCGACTTGGCGATGAGGCGGAAGACCAGGTAACTCCTCAGGGAATACCTCCGGATAGTCACGTACAATTGGAAAATCTTCTATTTTCCTCTCTTTCTCCGAGGTGTCAGTAACAAGAGCCAAAATGGCAGTGTGGCCCTTTCGCAAGCACTTTTGGGCCTTAAGGAGAGAGATGACGTTCTCAACGGCACTCCTCTTGTCACCACGAATCATGAGAGGTTCACCACTGGGACCAGGAATACGAACAATCTTCTCGTTGCAAAGAATCTCTGCTCGGTGTTGGGATAACCAATCCATCCCAATGACAACGTCGAAACTACCCAAGACGATAGGAATGAGGTCGATAGAGAAGGTCTGGTTAGCAAGAACAAGTCTACAACCCTTGACTACGTGTGTGGCCTCTAAACTCTTACCATTTGCTAGCTCTACAGTGTGCTTGTTGTTCAAAGGTGTCGGAATACGCTTAAGCATTTGACTAACTTTTAGTGACACGTAGCTAGTATCGGCACCCGAATCAAATAAAACTGTAACATAAAAGTCGTCGAGAAGGAACTTACCCGCCACAACATTGGGGTCATTCCTTGCTTCGCCTTGGCCAATCACGAACGCCCGCCCCCTGGCACCATTGTTGTTGTTCCCATTGTTACCATTCCCCTGATTGTTGTTATTGTTGTTGTTGTTGTTCTGGTTCCTGTTCAGTTGGGGACAGTCTCTCTTGAAGTGGCCTTCAGCTCCACACTGAAAGCACCCTTTGTTATCACCCTGCTGCGGCTGCTGGCGCTGGTTCTGAGGGGCCTGTTGTTGACGATTCTGGTTTGCGGGGTATAAGCTCCTGCAATCCTTTGCAGCGTGACCTGGCTTGTTGCACCGATGACAGTTGCCCCTTGTGCATGGCCCGCTGTGGTGCAGGCTGCAGCGATTGCATTTGGGGTGATTCCCTTTGTACCCACCGTGACTTTGGCCACCAGATGATTGCTGACTAGGGCTCTTGTAGTCATCAGTCCTCCTTTGTTGAGACTGAGACTGAACAGAAGTCGAACCCTTACTTGAAGCTCCATCCCATTTCCTCTTGTTGTCACTAGGAACACCTGCAGTAGTTGCAGCACCTATGCGTTTTGGCAACCTGTTCTGCTCCACCGCCTGATCCGTGAGACGGTGAGCCAATTGCACAACTTGCTGGATGGTGGCGAGGTTTGCTGAAGTCACATGACTTTAGATTTCTGGTACTAAGCCCTTGAGAAATAGTTCGATGCGTTTGATGGGAGGATCCACCATCGTAGGGCACATAATTGCTAGTTCGTTCGATCTCTTCACATAAAGGTTTTGAAGGTGCACACGGGTGGCTGAACATGTTGACCTATTGTGGGTGAAAGAAAAACAGAGTTTAACACAAAGGTTGGTTCACGAGAGTAGGATCTAAAGATCCTAGAATGAGTTTGGACTGCAGGGTATACCTCCTGCGTGTGCAGCTGCAAGTGCTGCGGCAAGCCGTTCGTTAATCAGAGCCGTCAACTGGGCTTGTGTCATGTTAACGCGTCCACACATGATCTTCATATCAAGAGTAACACGAGTGAGAGAGGTTCGCGAAAGTACGATGGCAGAAGGGAATAAGCACACACGTATTCAAGCAATAGTGGTTATACTAACCAAGCATACCATGAGCAATGTACTATGTAACTAACAAGTAGGCAATATATACACAGATCATATCACCTAGGATGTTGAGCCTTGCATGTGGAGTGAAGCGTCGTTGTGGATCGTAGAGCATTGTACAGGTTATAGTCTGGTTTTAACAAAAACGGTTTCCCTTTATCAAAACCAAGTTCACTATAACCAATGGCTCTGATACCAATCTGTCACACCCCCAAAATCCACCTGCGGAATATCACCGCTGGGAGGCGTGACTGACCAGGATCCAGCCACCAATCATATTGAACAAGCAAACAAGTGATTATAAAACTTCAACCAATACAATTGGTGTTCAACAAAACATAGTTTAAGTTGCAAGCGGAAGCATAAGTCTTAAAACCAAAACATAAGTTTAATTGTTCCAAGGTTTAACATGGCACACAGCCGTCCATGTCCCACAACGACTCTCTTCCATGCAAGCTCCAGCTACGTACCTAAAGACCTGCAAAGCATGTAGTAACGAGTCAACAACAAGTTGAGTGAGTTCACGGTTGGGTGTTCGTTTTAAGTTGTTTCGAAAACAGTTTCCTTTATCTGGCATCCTGCCGTGGGGGTTACCCCATAGTTGAAAAACGTGACTTGTTTATTCCCGGTTACTCTGGCACTCCGGCCGTGGGGGCTACCCCATGTTAGTTATCTGGCATTTCGGCCGTGGGGGCTACCCCATGTATCCACTAGACTCGTTACCATATCGACTGCTGACTGTAGTCATGTTTATGTGCCCTGAAACTGTCAATGTCTATCATCATTGACGTGCCCCAGATCCATTAGTTCACGCCCGTCCTCTGCGGCACGGTGTGAGGTTTGTCAGACCTAAATAGCGCTATCTAACTAATGACCCGCTCGCCATTGGCCCGACGATTAAGTCGATATAAAAAGGAGGGACTTCGTGATAGAGTTTTGGTCTAGTACGAGTTATCTGTCCATGAGGACGAGGAATTTCCTTCCTGAACCAATGCTGTCCTACCCAAGGAGGACGAGGAACCCACGTTCCTTAACCCCATTCCCAACCCAGGGAATCCCATGCTTTGTAGAGGGTGTGAACTCACCTTGGTTTGCTCGGCAGATACACAGAAAGGTCAATCGAGTTGTAAGTGGTCAACTACGTCCTAACATAGATACCATTCAAGTCAGGTTCAAACCAAGTAGTGCACGTATATTCTACACGTATTCATACACAAGTAACGATCATGGCATACACGTCTATCATGGCAGTTCAACAACAGTGCACAATATACTCAATTCACAGTAGCACATACGGTCCATAAGTTCGGCCCAATCACTTAGGCCCGTAACAGTGTGAAGGTCCAAACAGCGTGTACATGCATATGGTCTCGAGTCGAGACTGTGCGGTCTCTAGTCGAGACTGTGCGGTCTCTAGTTGTAGCTTACAAATTCTTGAGTCGCAACTGGGGGAGGTCTCGGGTCATGCATGTGTTGATCTCGAGTCGCAATCGGACTCGCAACCATAGTCTCGAGTCATGATCTTTGTGTGCTGATAAGGTATGGTCTCGAGTCGAGACTAGGGCTTCTCGGCTCGCAAACTGTGGTCTCGAGTTATCATGCGATGATCTCGAGTCAAGACTGAAGGTTTCGGCTGGAACATTTGCTGATTTCCGTCATTGTACTTAGCCAATGAGGTTTTGATTTCATGCAACAATTGTGTACTATCCACTAAACATGTTTCCTTGTCTAGCAACTTACTAAAATGGATCAAACAACTAATTTTCAAATATTCAAGACACCTTCATATCACATTCATGTTGTTCTTCATACATTCAAGTAGTTCATCATGATCATTCAAACTTGTTCATCATATCTTAGGGTTATTAGCATTAATCATAATCATAACATGAACAACCATCAAAACACTTGAACATACTCATCTAATGGTTTCAAATCATCACATAACACCTCAAACTCGACTCTACACTAATCCGATTACATGACATTATCTAATACATATGCAAGCCTATTTCATGAACATCAACAATCAATGGTTTAAATCACATTTAGACACAAGATATCATTAGCTCATTATGTACTATATCCGAAATCAAAACATGTTAGCCGAATAACATCATCATACACATCCGATTCACAAGAACATCAACATACTTACAACTATACTTAGTTAAATCATGTCATTCATACTATCATCTAACAATAAACATCATAAAACACTAACCGGTTGATGAGGTGTGTGTGTGAAGGAGAGTTGGTTTGTTGTCCGAAAGTTTCCGAGTGAAGAACACAAGCGAATCCGAGAGCTTGGCTTGCTACTCTTGATCCGGCACAAGAGAAGAGGGTGGTGTTGCTAGGGTTTTAGTGAGAGAGAGTGAGAGTGTGTGTGTGTAGGAGAGTGTGTATTGTTTGCCCAAAATGACAAGTGTGGCTAATCACAATGGTTATATACTAGTGGGCTAAAGAGGTGCATGGCCCAATCCGGCCCAACCGTTACTGTTCACTCGAGACCGCATGGTCTCGAGTCGTGTCCTTGTGTCTCGGTTCACATAATCACACTCATACATACAAGCATAACACATAATCACATAATTTCACTTAGGTCGTTCATTGAACCAACAAGTTAACTAGTCACATAACGTTTCAAGCAAGTTACACCAAGATACAACGAAAGGTTCTAAATTTCGAGTTGTTACAAACATTTCCAAATTCAACTCAAAATAGCAGGTTCCTTAGGTCACTACCAGAAAAATGGGACACCATTGCATTTGTTACTAGAAACTCTGCTGAGTTCAAAGATCTGACCCTGACCCAACTTCATGGTAGACTCCTGACCTATGAAAGGGAGTTAAACCAGAAAAAGAAGTTGCAAGAGTCAGGCAAAATTACTGATGATTATTCATTCAGTAGCACAACTCTTTTTGGTCAGGAAGAATCTGGTAGCAGTGGTAAGGATCAGGGTTATGATCACTTTATTGATATAACTGCTGGTAGAAATTTTAACAACCCTGATCCTCACTCTGCAAATTATGCTTTTACTGCAAATTGTGAAAACCTGATGTCAGATAACTTGTGCTTTGAACTCAATGATTTGCAACACTTTGATCCCACTGACTTAGAAGAGATGGACATCTTGCATCAATTGGCGTTGCTTAGTGTAAGAACAAGCAAATTCTACAAAAGAACAGGGAGAAAATTCCCAGGGTTACATGGGAATTTAAGGGTGGGGTTGGATAAATCAAAAATCAAGTGTTACAAGTGCAATAGGTTAGGTCATTTTGCTAGGGAATGCAGGAGTCAAACTACTGGTCCTATAATCACTCATCCCAGCTCAAACCCTAGACCACAAAATCAAAGCATTGTTCACTATACCCAATATACCCCTGCAGCCCATGTTAACACTGCTCACTATGCTGCAACCCCTGTGCCTATGCATTATGTCCAAACCACTGTTCCACAAATTCAGTATGTTCAAACCCCTGTCCCTCAGGCACAAGTGCAACCTGTTGCACCTCAAACAGCTGCTCCAGTAGTGGTACAACCAGATCAGCAAAGCTTCTTCACTCAAGTCTTTGTTGACTGGAGAAGCATGCCTGATGAGCTTGGTGATGGAAATTTTGCAATCTATGCTTTTAATGAACCTTCTAATGATGAATTTTGTTTGATGGCATTAGAGTCAATACCAGAGGGGGTAGAAACTGAAGGTGAACAGCTAAGTGCTGAAACAGTGGATGAGGTGACTGAAGCAGTGGTTACTACAGTTGCTGGAGAACTGCTGCTAGGAGAAAATTCAGAAACCCTGATTGAACCACTGACAGACCCCTGGTCCAAAGAAGACAAGGAAGAAGAGGAAGAAAAGAGAGCAGGTGAGAAAGAAGTAAGAGCTGATGATGAAGAAAATCATCAATGTGATTGTGCCATGATGGCTGCTGCCAAGGTATCACCTCAAGTTCTTGAAAAACTATGTTCAGACAAGTGCATTATTGCATTTGCTAACATTAAATAGGTAAATGAAAACCTTAGGGATAAAATCTTAACTGATGAAGTCAAATTTGAAAAGTCATTAAAAGAGCTTAGAAACAAATTGGCTGAAAAGGATAAAGAGATCAGCAGTCTCAAAGAAGAGCAAAGCATAACCAAAACTCAACTCCAAACTATGGTAGAAAAATACCAAGTTTGCAAAAAGGAGTTAGAGTCCACCCAAATCACATGTGAGAAATGGGTGGAATCCTGCAAAGGATATGAGGTAATGCTTGAAAAACAGATTAAAAGCAATGTGAAATTTGGTGTTGGTTATAGAAAACATGATGATGAAAACACTGCTTTTGAAAAATCTGTTCAAACCACTGATGTAACCACGGAATTCATTCCTACAAACAAGAATGGCCTAGAAGTGAAAATCACTGATAAGCTTGGTAACAAAATCACACTTGACAGACCAGTGGGATCCTCTACTTTTGAGGAGATTGAGAAATACCAGTTTAAACCCACATGGTCTGATGAGTGTGACATTCTTGAAAATTTCAAGCCCATGGACTTTACAACCACTGATGGTGTTAAAGCTCCAAAAGCAAAAGTCATTCCTCTTAAGGACATCCCAACAGAGGTTAAAAACTCTGTTGCAAAGGAGTCTGAAAAGAGAAAGAAGAGAGAAAAGATCAATAACTTGTTTTGTGAATTTTGTGAAAAGAGAAACCATCTAACAAAAGATTGTTTTCATCTAAAAGCATATGATCTAAACAAAACAAGTGTCATTGTTCCTGCTGAGAGCTGCACCATCTGCGGTAAAACAAACCACAAAACTCAAGCATGTGTGTATCTCAAAAACTTTGATGTGAAAAAGAATGAGTACACAGCTAAAACATCCTTGAGTCCATCAACATCATCTGTCAAATTCACCAAGAACCAACCACTGTTTGTGCCAGTTAAAACAGCTGAACCAAATATCTGTCAAAAGAGATGTTCAGGTTACTGATGCACCCCCAGCCAACCAGTTCAGAAAAGGCAAGGACCAATCATCTTACCAAAGGATTCCACACGTTTATGAGACCTACAAAAGGCCCTCTAAACCCAGAGTGAACATGCATCCTTTTGGGTACCAACAGGTGATTGGGCAAAACCCACAACAGTGGTTAGAAAGAAACAGTCCTAAAACTGTCCAAACCCCTGACCTAACCACTGTCCATCAATCTGCACCCATCCCAGACACTGTTGAGACCCCATCCAAAGCCTTATTGGCTTTGGAAACCCTAATGAACTAATCCTCTTACTTCATGTGCAGGGAGCTTCTGCATGCTTAGATAGCCTTTGGTATGTAGATAGTGGAGGCTCCAGGCACATGACAGGATGTAAAGCCCTACTCAAAGATTTCAAAATTCATGGAGGGGGTGATATATCCTTTGGGAATAATAGTAAAGGGAAAGTTCTGGGGTCTAGAACTGTACAGTCTGGAAATGTAAAATTTGAAAATGTCAATCTGATAGACAATCTGAAATTCAACCTCCTGAGTGTTTCATGAATGAGTGATAAGGGGTATGGGTCATTCTTCACAAAGGAGTGTTGTAGGATTGTTGGACCAGAAATGGTTGAAAAGATTGAAGCAATAATAAAAACTGGAAAAACAAAACGTGTTGCTCAAAGAAGTGGCAATGTTTATGTTGTTGATATGTCAAAAGAGTGTCCCAGAGCTGATGCCTGTCTGTTCTCAGCTGCCTCTAACAAATAGACAGAACTTTGGCACAGGAGACTGGGGCACACAAATCTCAAGACAATCACTGAAATTTCAAAAAATGGCCTTGTAAGAGGCTTGCCACAAAAACTGTTTTCATGTCCTGAGCATTGTGTTTCCTGTTTAAAAGGAAAACAGCATAAAAGCTCCTTTAAGTCCATTGAAGAGTCCAAAACAACCCAGTGTTTGCAAATGCTGCACATGGACTTGTTTGGCCCAGTTCAAGTCATGAGTCTCAAAAAGAAGAGATATTGTTTGGTTATTATTGATGACTTCTCTAGGTTTACATGGACTTTCTTTTTACACTCAAAAGATGAGACTGCAGGCATTTTGCAAGACTTTGTGACACAGGTTGAAAAGCAATTTGACCTTCCAGTAAAAGTCTTCAGGAGTGACAATGGCACATAATTCAAAAATAAGGAGTTGGATGCCTTCTGTGTGAAGAAAGGGATTGTAAGGCAGTACAGCATCCCTAGAACACCAGAGCAAAATGGGGTAGTTGAAAGAAAGAACAGAACTTTAATTGAGGCTGCCAGAACCATGCTTGCTGATTCAGGTTTGCCATTAACTTTTTGGGCAGAGGCAGTAAACACTGCTTGCTATGTCCAAAACAGAGTTTTAATAAACCCCAGGCACAAAAAGACTGCTTATGAAATTCTGTATAAAATCAAACCACTGATCTCATATTTCAAAGTATTTGGCTGCCCATGCTTTATTTTGAATTTAAAAGATTCCATCTCAAAATTTGCAGCCAAAGTAGATTGTGGTTATCACTTGGGATACTCAACCACTGCCAAGGCCTACAAAGTGTTTAACACACGGACCAAAGCAGTGGAGGAGACCTTGAATGTAAAGTTCAATGAACTTTCATCAATGAAAATCCCAGCAAATCCTGCAGATTTGTTTGATCTTGATAAATTCACTTTTAAAAACACTATTGTCAAGACTAATAGTGCAGGTCCATCAGAGGATTCATCACCAGACTATGGGTATGAGATCATCATTCCTCAACAAAAGTCTGCCACAATGGGAAAAGCATCAGTTGTACAAAATAGCTGTCAAACCTCAACCACTGCTACCTCAACAGTTGTTGACCAAAGTAGCCCATCAACCACTGCTTCCACATCATCAAACACTGCTGACAAAAGTCCCCAAACAGTAGATAAAAGTCAGCATGTGTCCACACCATTACCTCCTATTCCACCACCTTTTGAAGCCACTGCTGGATCATCAAAGTCACCAGCAGTGGTTAGCTCAGATGATACACATCTGCAGCCTTCACCAACAAATGCCATCATACCATACCAAGGAGATTTAATCTTCTTGAGATCTCATCCACATGATCAAATCATTGGCAACATCAATGAAGGGGTGCTCACAAGAAGCCAAACCCAAAACATTTGTCTTTTTGCTGGTTTTCTATCACTACATCAGCCAGTCAAGTACCAAGAGGCACTGAAAGACAACAGCTGGGTAGAAGCCATGCAAGAAGAGCTCCAATAGTTTAAAAGACAACAAGTATGGGAGCTTGTACCACTGCCAAAAGATGTCAGCCCCATCGGCACAAAGTGGGTCTTCAAAAACAAAACTGATGAAAGGGGCATTGTTGTCAAGAATAAAGCCAGGCTTGTGGTTCAAGGTTACAGACAGGAAGAGGGGATTGATTATGATGAAACATTTGCCCCTATAGCAAGATTGGAAGCTATAAGACTGTTCCTGGCCTTTGCTGTCAACCACAACATGAAAGTGTTCCAAATGGATATCAAAAGTGCTTTCCTCTATGGTACAATTCAAGAAGAGGTGTATGTCTGTCAACCTTCAGGTTTTGAGGATCCATTTTATCCAGATCATGTCTACAGGCTAAACAAAGCCTTGTATGGCCTGAAACAAGCACCTAGGGCCTGGTATGAAACTCTTTCCACCTTTCTACTCTCAAATGGTTTCAAAAGAGGTACCATTGATAAAACACTGTTTCTAAAATGGAGAGGAAAGGATTTAATGATTGTCCAAATTTATGTGGATGACATTATTTTTGGAAGCACATGAAATAAAATATGTGAAGAGTTTAGGGAACTCATGACAGCTGAGTTTGAAATGAGTGCAATGGGTGAGCTGCAATGCTTTCTTGGTCTCCAAGTTCAGCAAATGCAAAATGGAACTTTCATTCATCAAAGCAAATATGCTAAAGAACTTTTAAATAAATTTGATATGAATGATTGTAAACCATGCAGCACACCCATGGCAACAAATAAGCTTGTCATGTCTGATGAAAAGGATGAGCTGATTGACCAAACACTTTATAGAAGCATGATTGGGTCTTTATTGTACCTAACTGCATCTAGACCAGACATCATGTTTGCAACATGTGTCTGTGCAAGAAGTCAATCAGCTCCCAGAAAATCAAATCTCATTGCTGTAAAAAGGATCTTCAGATACATAAAAGGTGCTCCCACACTTGGTATCTGCTATCCAGCTAATGGGAATATCAAGCTTTTAGGCTTTTCAGACAGTGACTTTGCTGGATGTAACACCACAAGGAAGTCCACTTCAGGTGGGTGCCAGTTTCTAGGTGATTGCTTAGTCTCTTGGCAAAGCAAAAAGCAAGCAGCAGTTTCAACATCCACTGCTGAAGCTGAATACATTGCTGCTGCAAGCTGTACAGCCCAACTCCTGTGGCTTCAAAATCAGTTGCTGGATTTTGGTATCACTGCCTTAAAGACACCACTCACGTTGGATAGCCAGGCAGCAGAAAATATCATCAAAAATCCAGTTTCCCATTCAACCACCAAGCACATCGACATCAGACATCACTTTGTGAGGGATTGCTATGAAAAAGGTTTGATTTCTCTGCATCATGTTCCAACTAAAGACCAGCTGGCAGATGTGCTCACAAAAGCATTAAATACGTCTACCTTTGAAAACTTGGTCTCTAGGATTGGCATGCTAAACATGGAATAACAAGCACAATCTTGTTTTTCTATGGATAAAAGCATCAAAATGTTTTCAGAAAATCAAAAATCCATCCTTAAAAATAGCTAAAAATGAAGTTTTCATTAAAATCCTTAAAAGTCTGCCTTAACCACTGCTTGTTCAAAAGTCTGCTCTACTTCAAAGTCTGTCCACTGCTGAAAGTCAACCTCTGTTCTCTCATTTCCTTGATAAACACTGTTGTTCAAAAGCAGTGTCTTATCCACTGATATGCTATCCACTGATAGTGAAAATCATCCACTGCTTCCATTTGTTACCGTTGTAACCACTGCCTTCATCAGTAACTTTAACAAAAGTACTGTCCTTCATTTCATCAGAGGTTGGCATGTGGGCAGTACATAGTGGTCAGACCTTTTGTAACCGCTGCCACGTCAGCATTCACTTTTTCTCTATAAAACCCCTTTCAAAACCCCAAACAGGGTTTTACTGTCTAATTGAATTCTTAAAAATTCTCTTCTCAAAGCAGTTTTTCTTCAAATTCCTTCACAACCTTCTTCGATCATCATCTCCAAAATGACAAAATCGAAGTCATCTGCAAAATCCACTTCCAAATCATCATCAAAAGAAGCCTCTCAAAAGGCAAAACCCACTGAAATTCCACACAAACCGTGTCACAACCTTCTGGGTCTTCTCACAAAACCCGGCACCACTGATATTTTCGACTCCATCATTGATATCATGTCTGCATCAAAGTATAAAACTTTGTTAAAAGCAGATGCACCAATTTACTTGGCGACCCAAAGAGAGTTCTGGAAGAATGTAACCCTTGACAAACAAGGTGAAACTGTCATAGCCATTAACTCTTCTCTAAAGGGTAAAGCGGTCAAGATTACACCACAATCCATCTCGGAGGTCTTTCAACTCGACGATCAGGAAGGTAAAACTTCTTTTCCCAAAAACAAGTTAAAAAATGATTTTCTGGAAAGAGGGTATAATGCAGAAGTAAAAAAGGACACCTTACAAAAAGGTTTCTTCCCTTCTGTAACAAGATTTTTATTTCAATTTACTTGGCGACCCAAAGAGAGTTCTGGAAGAATGTAACCCTTGACAAACAAGGTGAAACTGTCATAGCCATTAACTCTTCTCTAAAGGGTAAAGCGGTCAAGATTACACCACAATCCATCTTGGAGGTCTTTCAACTCGACGATCAGGAAGGTAAAACTTCTTTTCCCAAAAACAAGTTAAAAAATGATTTTCTGGAAAGAGGGTATAATGCAGAAGTAAAAAAGGACACCTTACAAAAAGGTTTCTTCCCTTCTGTAACAAGATTTTTATTTCATACCCTCCTAATGTGTGTGTCAAATAAAACAACTGCTTTCAATGAAATACCATTAAAAATTCAAAACCTGGGATTTGCTATTCTTCAAGGAAAAAACTTTAATCATTCTCGGGAAATTTTTAATGATCTTGTTAAAAATATTGAAACAAAGGCATTCTTACTATTTCCAAGATTTCTAAGTTATTATTTTGAAAAGAAACTTGGTAAGAATGATCCTTCTGCAATAAAACAAGGTGAATCTCTTCAAATGCACAGCTTAACTGCTGAAACTTTTACAAGAATGTCAACACCTTGCAAAACACAAACAGAGGTGCCTGAGCAGAATTTAGCAGCTACCACTGCTCCTCAGGTATCTGCTGTTGAGCCCACTGCTCAAGGTGATCAAAGTAGCAAAACAACTGCTTTGAAACCCACACCTTTAATCACCAAAAAGCCAAACAAAAAGAAAACTCAAAAACCCCCCAAACCTATCAAAAAGGCAACTCTGGAGGATGAGATACCAGAGCAACTGCCTGTGAGTAAACAAAAGTCACAAGAAACCACTGCTGCTTCTTCCTCACAGCAGTTGGTACAAATATCTCAACCCATAACTGAAACTCCTCCTGCTTCTTCTCAAAAAGAACATGTTGTACACATAGGGACTCCACAATATGATGCTCTAGAATCACTCGCTTCCATCATCCACAGCCCAATGCCCGGGGCAAATTCTCTTCTAACACCAAACCTCACATCCACAATTCCTCCACCAACTAAACTTTTGTTGGATGCAATTGATTTGAACCAGGCACAAACCAGTCCTTCTCAATTACCTATCAATGAGAACATGCCTCAACAAATGACTGGGTCTGATGTATCAATCTTTGCTAACCCACCAACACAACCTGAGGAGGTTACACCCCTTGAGTTACAAGTAACTCTTGGTGGTAATCCAAGTGAAGCAGCTACTACAAGTGCTGAACCCACTGGTTTGCATTTGGACAGTGGTTACATTAATAAGACTTCCTTGGAGGCAATTCCTTCCATAGCACCTCTGACATCCACCAGTGGTTTTGTTTTGACCACTGGCAACATCAAAAGGCTGTCAAGTGTTGAAGGAAGAAGACCCCAGCACCAAGAAAAAGGGGCATCAGTAGTTAATGTTTGGAGTACACTCCCTACCTCAACCACTGATAAAACCACTGCTAGTGGGAAATCAGATGATCCCATTAAATTGGGTGATGGTTTAAAATATATGGATTTGACGGAACGAGTTGACAAACTGGATACAGCTGTTGCAAATATCAAAGACATGTTACAACAATTGTTGACAGTACAAAAGATGCAATCCACTGTTGTTCCACCACAAGCACCTGCTGCAAATGAGCTCTGGAATCTATTTCAACCTTTTCTCCAAAAACAAAAACAAATGGCTGATCAGCAACATGCAATACATGTACAAGAGCTGAGAAACACAATGGAGTCTAGGTTCATGAACACACAAGCATACATCAAGGCACTCAAGGCCCACATATTGAAAACCACTGGCACTGCTCCTCCAACTGTTCTCTTCATTGATCAATTACCCCCCAGATAATGCCAAAAAGGGGGAGAAAATTAAAGAATGGAAGAAAAAGGGAGTAGATGATGGTCTCAACATAGAACCAGAAATGGAGAATATGACCAATCAGATACCTTTGCCAGATGGTAGCAAAAAGGTTGATGTTACCCAAAATGCACTTGATGAAGCTATAGCAAGTGTAAAAAGGGACAGAGAGGCAAAGGATATGTCAATGTGGAATGAGGAGAAAAGAGCTTACATGGAGCTGAATGCGCAGGGTTGTTCTGAGCCAAAGGATGTTAAAAATCCTAAGCCAAAAAGAAATCCCACTAGAAAAGTGAGGGAACCCAAGTCCACACCATCCAGACTCACTAAGCATACTCCAAAACCACCATCCAAAAGCCCCCAACATCAAACCTCCATCCAAACAGCTGTTGTAACTCCTGCTGTATCAACTACTGCTGGTACTTCAGAGGTTTCAACATCTGTTATCACTTCAACACACACCACTTCAACACACACCACAACCACTGTCTTACCACCACCATCATCACCACCAAAAATAACATCACCACCATCGCCTCCTGCCAAAAAGCAGAAGACAACAGATGTTACAACATCTGTTGTAATGACAACAGTGGTTGAAACACCAGTTGTTTCAACAGCTGTTAGTCAATCACAAATCACTGCCACTCAAATCACCACCACTGATCCACCCAAAACATCATCTGCCTCTCCTACAATAAAAAGGAGAAGGATTTTCATACCAGATGATGATTCACCATCACCACCACCAACATCTTCAAAATCTCTATCACTTGTTACAATACCCAAACCTGTTCCTCTCTCATCAGCTCAAATTCAAAAGCCCTTAGCTCCTGCAGGTGGTAAATTTCCTCTTGAACTCATAGCAGTCAGAGAAGAAATAAAATCCTTTTACTATGAGGATGATCCTGCTAAAAGGAGTTTGCCATCTGTTGAAGGATGTCCAAGGCCAAATAATATTGAAGAATATCTGAAAGTCAAAGCTAAATAAGCAGAGGATATCTCAAAAAGAAATTCACAAGGGAAATCTGATAGAGAAATTCAGCAGAACTATAAATACTTGCTCACACAAGTCAGATCTTTGGAACAATTTGCAAAGAATGTGTGCCAGCAAGTATCAGAAAAGGCAGATGAATCCCTGAGAAAAGATTATGTTGAAAACATCATGGCCCACAAGAAATACAAAGGAGAAAAACACATGTATATGGATTGGACCATTCCTGAGCTGGAAAGTGAAGCAGCCAGGATTCAAGACATGATCAAGAATAAAGTGAAACATACTCCCCCAGATTGGGCTAAGTTCAAAAAGAATGTACCTGATAAAAAGGTAGAGCTGAGAAAAATGAAAGAGGAATTAGTCGCCGCTGATTATGGGTCCAAAAATCAAGTGATGAGATGGAAAGAAGATAAAGTCAGGGCTACGTACAAAAGTTTGGAGAAATTAAGAAAGACAGATCCTACTGCTCCACAAAAGCCTGACTATCCTGAAGCAGAGGTTTCAAAAAGACCATCAAAGCTGCAAATCAGGAGACCCACTGCTCCAGCTGGTGCAGCCATTTTTAAAAGAAGGCCACAAAAACAGTTGGTTACTGAAACAGTGGCAGAACTAATGGCAGGAGATGAGCTTGTAAAAGAAGGCATTAAGCAGATGATAGCTGATACTCTTGGCCTGAATCAACCTGCAAGTACTGCTCAGACAGTCATGAATAGGCCTGCATCTCCAAACACCTCATCCAATAAAAATCTCCCAAGAAACCCACCAGGCTCAAAAGTACTAAAGTGGGAAACTGACAAACAGACCCATGTACTGACTATGTTCAGGTCTAGTGGAGAAGTGAAGAAAATAACAAGGGAACAAGCACTTGGCCTAAGTCTTGAAGATATGCAGGATCTCCTTGATCTTCCACTTGGTAGGGATGAAGATGACACAGATGCCGTAGACTTTGAGTTACAACTTAAAGGTCAGATAAGGGAACTGTTGATGAGGCAATAAAGTTCCACAATAATGAAGGATTTTGGCATTATGTAACACCTCGAAAATTCGTATGTAATAAAATAACGACACGTGTCATGTATGACAACAAGCGTTGTAAACCCAGACTTAAATAAAAGTATTTTGGTAGGATTTAAAGATGGCGTTATGTTAATTTTACCTCTGAACGACCTCATCTAAATCCCAAAACCCTAATACTTATTATCAACATTTGATATAATCCGGTAAATGCCCACATTAATTTAATTCATGCACAAGAATGGAATGCAACGAAGGAAAAGCATGAAAATCCTTAAATTTCGGGACTTTAATTTGAATTCAAGGAAAACAACCTCAAATGGAAGGGTATGTATTAGTACAAGCCATAATTGGAGGCCCCAAATTGCCAAAAAGAATGCCCAAAGTCGGAATTGAGGTTGCCCTTTCGAAGCACCAACAAACAACAACATTTCACCCTCTGATGAAGGCCTGCGCACCGTAGGCCTGATATCCCTACGATGCGCAGGGGTGCACCCAGCTCCAAAAAACGGGCTGTTGCCTGTATTGTGCAATTTTAACCCTTTAAGCCGGTTTTCTCATTTGTAGATGACCCCTAAACACCCCTAGAACACTAGGATTATGTGTTGATCAATTGTGGTGAGTAGTAGACTTAGTTGTCAACATGTTATGGTGATTACAAGTACTATATAAAGCCATAAGTTGCAACTTATTCTTCACAACCTTCATCTACAATTCTTGAGCACTTCTGGAGCTTAGGAGCAGACCCAATACCTTCCTACTCGAGTTTAGGACTTGGGTAAGTATGCTAGACCTTCCTCGGTTTAGTTTTTGCTTAGTTATTAGCTTAAAAGTCAACCGTCGTAATTAACGGTTAACTTAACGATTAATCGCTAATGGTCCAGCGATTAGTCAAACTTAGAGTAGTTATAAGTTGGTAATTAGGTGGGTAATAAACCCCTAAAAAGGTTCCCCCTGATTCCCATTCTAACCAGGTCAAATGTCGGGTCAAACTTTTATTTAAAAAGTCAACATAATGCTTAAAATGTCGTTTATGCATAATTAGCTATCTAGAACATATATAACCTGTTTGATCATTGCCATAACTTAGTAATAAGTGTAAGAATATGTCCAAACATGTTCAACCCGACTATTTCCTGTTTAGACCCGGTTCGGAACCGAAAGTCACATAGTTTGACTTTCACTTTGACTTTCAGTTCTGACCCGCTTTAGTATGATTTGGAAATGCCTTAGAGTTTCCTTAGGACCAGGCTACATGTTAGCATAACCCTCTGTGGTTGGTTCATTGATTGACCCATTCGTTTACGTGTTTCAGTTAATTGCTCATATGTTGACCATTATGCCCTTATTACCTTAAAACGTGATTTTTGGAAAAGTAAAAGTGTAGAAACCTTAATTACTGATATATAGACTTGTATGCAAAGTTTGACATCAGTTTGAATTGTAGAATAAGAGTTATGCTCATTAGCGTAATTACGGTGCTTTATGTTAATAAAATGGCGTAATTAGCGTATAGCCTAATTAAACATACTTTTGGTATCAAACTTAATACCCACCGATGTAATATATTATTTTGGGATTTTTAAATATTTTTAATTAATTTTAGGCTGAGCATAACTAGCAGTCGTAGGCTTAATCCGGTAATTGTCGGTTTTGCCCTTACGGGCCATAAAATAAGTTTTACATATCTAAACGACTCCAAACCTTTTGCTACTGATCACATATGATAAATAAATTATTTTAAGCCTTCTAGAAATATAAAAATATCAGATTTAAGTATTGAACCCGGAAATGGCCTTTAATCGCCTTATTTAGCGTTTTAACGCATAGTATGTTTTAAAATCATATTGAACATACTCGGGTTGATACCTACTGATATATAAGGCAAATTATGATATTTTAATAGTAAGAAAAGTTTGATTAACTCAGACTTCGTTTTTGAGCTTTTCGGCTTATGTGAAATTACCAAAATACCCCTACGGGGCATAGTTTGGTTAAACATGATAAATTTCACATATATGCTTTAGTCCACTGTTATAACTCATCAAATGGAGTATGTTTATTGTTTACAACAGACCTGTAACTCAGTTAAACATCTAAACGCTTTTACAAACCTTTAAAATGACCAAACTACCCCACGGGGCATAGTTTGTGTTTAAATTAGTTCGGGGCATAATGAAAGACATCCTACTGATGTCACAACATATTTGAAGCATATTAACTTAGGAAACCTATATATGGCTCTTACGGATACCCGTTATGCTTATTACGCGTCGGTTCGGTTTATGTAACAAGTTTACATAAATTAGCCGAAACGGGTCAAACCTTATCGGTTTTATCTCAAAATCCAGAATGTGTTTAGTTTACCCATATTATACAAGTCTTCAGACTTGTCGGGTCTAAATCACATCCTATTCCGGTCTTCGCTTAATCATGCGTTTCGAACCGTAAACTTTTCCTTAAAACTAACCGGTCTAAGTTACGACTTGAATAAGACCCGTTAGGAATTTAATAGGTTAATAAAACCTTCGTTCCAGATTAAGAGCCCCAGTAGAAGTACTTGTGCTTGCTGATTAAGATATACGGCTGAGTGTAAATTGCATTGCTAGCTCAGGTAAATACTTTTAACTTATTTTCCCTTATACGGGCTTGGGATACGGTATTATAAAAATACCGCTTGGTCGGGTGTAGAAACCTTTTAATCGGAGATGATTAAATTGCATAATCCCGTTTTAATCTGTATTGATTGATAACAAATAACATTGGGGGTTAATGACCGTGTCCTGGATATCCTTGGCTCATTTTAAAAAGTGAATGGCCACGACGTAAGCACAAGGTGTAGACATAACACCTCCTGTTGCATATGTATAACGTATACTCACCCGTAAGGGTGTCTTCTTGTGAGATCATATTTGTGGTGTGTCGATTAATCTTGTCCGGCTTGTTTTGTATAATCACCGGCCCTAAATGTTGGACAACCATGTAAATCGGATACAAGATTTTTATTAATAGAATTGTCCCAAGTATAAAAGATTAATTTTGCCTCTGTGCATTTTAATCAATGTGTCAAGATATTTTGTGCCGTTTGCACTCGAATCACTTTTCAAACTCTTTTTCCAAAATGAGTCAGTTAATTGTATTTACCAGTGTAAACTGACGTATTTTCCAAAAGGTTAAGTGACAGGTACTACGCATAATTTGCTGGGAGCTCAGGGTGTCATTAGGGAATCTCGCAAGTTCTAGATGCCTAAAGTCTGTTGAACAGTTTTAGTATCTTTTATTTGATCCGCCTGTGGATCCTTTACCTTCCGTTGTAATATATTGACATTACTTATATTCGGAATGTAATATATTTATCTTTTGCTTCCGCTGTGCATTATTATATTGTGTTGTTTGACCATGATGTTGCCAACCACGTCACGATACTCCCCCACCGGGCCCACCGGTGACACGTGGAAAATCGGGGTGTGACAGGTTGGTATCAGAGCCAACATTGAGTGAATTAAACACTAGCTTCTTGTGTTTAATCTCAATGACACAATTGCACATTCCTAAATCTTCTGAGTCTAGACTTAACATAGGAATATTCTCAATCCTAATCTGGAAATTTTTACTTCCAAATTTTTATTGGATACGTCGCCAAGCGAAGAAGCCGTAATAGGAGTTCTCCACACCCGGAGCCCTGAGATGCTGAGCTTCGTACCACGACTAGAATGAAACGAGCATCCAAGGAGAAAGCATACAGAAATAAAATGAAGAAGAAACTCCTTTTACTAAAGATTGTTTCCTTATTAGTCCTTATAAGGACATATTTATCTTTCAGTCCCTTCGAGGACACATTATCCCTTCAAAGACCCGCTTAGGGCAACTCTGTACTTTTATTTTCATATAATGGATTGATTAAACTAAGTTTTCATTCTAAACATGAAATATGAAATGAATGGAAAATAACATCTCTTAGAAGGGAATTGCCTACGGGCTATAATTAATGTCCTCGGAGACTAAAGACAGTGGTAGCCTACAACTCCCTGTCGAGAAAAATAATGAATTTTGATTCACACCTACAAGCCCGATCCCAAACGATCATGGCTTATAAATTAAACTTGTCCACGTGACTAAGCCTTTTGTGCTATTACTAAATGCCTCGATCCCAGACGATCATGGCTTATAAATTAAACTTGTCCACGTGACTAAGCCTTTTGTGCTATTACTAAATGCCTCGATCCCAGACGATCATGGCTTATAAATTAAACTTGTCCATGTGACTAGGCCTTTTGTGCCATTACAAATTCATAAATTGCCCTGATTCTCTGAAATCTTGGCTTATAAATTAAACTTGTCTACGCGACTAGGCCATTGGTGCTACTATTAAATTATAAATTAGGATTTATGATAAAAATCCTGAATAAAATAAATATCCTTACTTTCCTGCCATTATGCATTTTAAAGATAATCTTAAAGGTGAAACCTAGCCTACGCGGCCAAGATGGTGGAACCTACTCAAGAGATTTAGATCCTTGTTAACACCTAAGAACGTGTTAGCACTCCTGACAAATGTGATTCGATAAAATCACAACAGTCATCCTTATATTGGATTCTTCTAATTTCCTTATCTAGCCTATTGATTTAGAAATCATGGCTTGTGTCATCCTATAAGATGATCACATTATAAACATCCAGTAGTGATGAAGTGCCTACGGGCTAAACTTGTTGTCCGATAAGGCAACGACAGTGGTGGTCTTTGACCTCATGTCCAAAAATGTTGGATCAAGTCCAAGCATAATAGTCGGTAGGATCCATACGATCTCGACTAATAACATCTGGGAAGATGATCATATTATAACCATCCCTCAGAAGGGAAATGCCCACGGGCTATATCTATTGTCCTAAAAGACAAAAGACAGTTGAAGTCTACAACTCCCTGTCAAAAGAAAGTAATGAACTTGATTCAGACCTTAATGCCTCGATTCTCTGAAATCATGGCTTATAAAAATTTAGAACTGTCCTTGTGACTAGGCCTTATGCGCCACTTTAATATCCTTAATGTTTTATAACTAGGATAAATTATAATGGAAAATACTAGTTAAATATAACTAGCAAGTTAACCAATATGGCTTATATTACCATGGTTGATAAATCGTCAAAGATGATGATCCCATATTAATCTCTGAATAAATCATTGTTAATATTTATGTAGCAATCAAGCTACATGGCTGGATTAGATGAAGTTAACAGTCACATGAAGGAGTGCAATGATACTACCAGAATTAATGTAACTGGAGCAGAACTACAGGCAATAATAGATTATGCTGTTGCTCGAGCACTTGATCGGCAGTATGATGAGTCAAACGATACCCACTCTAAGACTCTATCTGCGGCTAGTTGTAAGCCCCCTTTTAAAACACATGAGTCAAAGGAGGACGATGTTCATGACTTGTCAAATCAAAGGAGTATTCTGTCTAGACAAGCTGTGTTTCATCAAGAGGCACCAGTTAAGACCTGTTCATATAAATATTTTGTCTCCTGCAAGCCCAGAGACTTTACAGGAGAAAAAGGGGCCATCGATTGCATGACATGGCTCGATGAGATGGACGCTGTTGTTGACGTCAGCGGTTGTGCGGAGCAAGATGTTGTGAAATTTGTTTCACAATCATTCAAAGGAGAAGCGTTGGCATGGTGGAGATCATTGCTCCAAGCCACGGGAAAGGTTCTACTCTACAACTTATCTTGGGAGCAATTCGTTGCATTAGTCAAGGAAAACTATTGCCCCCAGCACGAGGTAAAAAAGATAGAATCAGACTTCTTGACTCTGGTCATGGAGAAATTGGATTGTCAGGCATATGTGACAAGTTTCAACACTATGTCCCGCCTGGTTCCTTATCTAGTCACCCCTGAACCTAAACGCATAGCGCGTTTCATTGGAGGCCTAGCACCAGAGATAAAAGGGAATGTTAAAGCATCTAGGCCAACCACATATAGGTCCGTGGTGGACTTATCCTTATCTCTCACCTTAGACGCAATCAGAATTAAGTCTGTTAAGGCTTCTGGCGAGAGAAGAAGTGAAAGAGAGGAGGAAAACTCTCATCAAGCTAACAAGAAGAAAAAGGGAAGCTCGGAGCGAGGGAAGGATTCCGAGTTTAGGAAGAACTCGAGTCAGTCTGATAGCAGACCCAAATGCAATAACTGCAAAAAGCAGCATTTTGGAAAATGTACAATAGACCCACGCGCTAAATTGTGTGGAATTTGCAAGACCAAGGGTCACAAAACCTTAGATTGCAAGGGATTAAAGAACGCCACATGCTACAATTGTAACGAGGAAGGGCACATTAAGACCAACTGTCCAGAACTTATAAAGAAGCCTGGAGAGACCAGGAAATCAACCGCATAAGTCTTCCGGATGAACGCCAGGAGATGGTGCAGAAGGATAACTATATAGCAGGTACTTTTCCTTATCAAGCAGTCTATACAGAAATTTATTTGATGCTGACATATGTGATTCATTAATGAACGATCACTGTTGAGAACTGTTGTCTCCGTCTTAGTAGGACTTCGGTCAGTTAATACGAGATACAAATTGGCCGATGATACTTTAGAAAAATGCTCCAACAAACCTTAGATGGATATTTTATATCTAATAGGAATCACTCTTTTCTGATATTCCTATGGCAAGCTTTCAAGCTACCTAAATTCTTTAATATAATAAAGACAGATGTGACGTTTTGATCCTCTGTCAGAAAAGTGATGGACTAGGTCCAAATCTTTAATGCCATTGATGGTCTTTTGCGACCTAGGCTAAGAAATATTAATATATTTTAATAACGTTCATTAAGAATGTTAGTGCTATAATAGCCTGTATAGGTTATTGACACCATGGTTTGTATATATTAAGGACATCAGAATAAAAATATAGTAGTTGTTGGTATTCAACTAAGAAATTGTTTTATTGGTGTTAGGAACCAATAGAAAGTAATGGCAAACTCGGATAAGACAACAGTCGATCGCGCCATTGATGGCACGACTCATGCTAATGATGCTGAAATTGTGAACCTTAGAATTTCCAAAGATATTCTTCAAACTATGATAGACGCAGCTGTTGGAAAAGCTGTGAAGAAGGCTGTGAAAAAGTTCAAGGAGCCCCATGCTGCTAGGTCCAAATTTTATCTAGGACCACATTTCCTCACTCGTAAGAAGGATCTCGTTCATGCCTCTGATGCAAAGGATGAACTAAAAAGGAAAAGGGAGGTAGATAACTCCCAGAGTTCTAAGAAAAAGAACAAACAAAAGTCCGACCAGAAACCAGTATGTGAGACCTGCAAGAAGCGCCATTATGGGAAATGCAGGTTCGAACCAAAATCCAAATCGCAGCCCAGGGCTTGTGGGATCTGCAAGTCTAAGGAACATAAAACCATGGATTGCAAGAAGTTGAAAGATGCAACCTGTTATGGTTGCAACGAGAAGGGGCATATCAAGACTAACTGCCCTAGGAAACAGAAGAAGCCCGAGTAGGCCAAGATAACAAACGCACGAGTTGTCAGGATGAACGCCCAAGAGATAGGGCAGAATAATAATAGTATAATATGTACCTTTCGTTATCAGGCAGTCTATGTAGAAACTTGTTTAATACTGGCACGTATAAATATATTATGAATGATAAAGGTTGAGAACTGTTGTCTCCACCTGATTAAGACTCCGGTCATTTAATGCCCGGTAGAAGTGACGATGTTACGTCGAAAGTGCTCCAACAAATCCTATATTGATATTAATATCTATTAGAAATCATTTTTCTAATATCCTTATAGCAAACTTTTGGTTGCATACTTAAGGACTCAATATAGTGATAAAAAAAAAAAAATCGATTGGTTGCCTTAAAAATCAAGTCCATATTGTGAGTGAAAAGAAGCAATTAATTATCAAGACTCCTTATGAGACAACCCTCGTAATTACACGTGTCCGTACGATTAATTAATATTAAACAAAAAAAAATGGTGGAACTGACTGTCCCCGGAATCGAACCCGGGTCTAGGCCGGCCGCACCCTTTCGCGCGCCTAGCCAACTGAGCTAGGTGCCTAGTTTGTGAAAATCTCCATTCTAAATAATTAAGCACTTGTACAATAAACTTCCTTATCATTTATCAATAATAAATTTCTGCTAAGTGTCCTGTTTTTAATACAGGCAATAATAAATCTTCATGAACCATAAACTTAGCAAAAAATTTTTTCATTCACAAGGTATAACTACCAAGGAGACCATAGTAACCGATTCGTATAGATCGGCAAGGAATCCTTCCGAAAACCTAAGAGCACTCTTTCTTTGCATAAAGTACGACAACATATGTTACTTTAATTATTTTTCTCATTGTTTTCTATCGCCTGCGAATGCCAAACTAGGTTTGATTAAAGTGTCATATGAGGATTGGCGTATCCTAGTGTGTCCCATAGATTATTTCCATGTCTGATCAGCATGGAGGTTTAATACATGGAACCCCTGAGATATCCCAATGATCATATGGTATTAAAGTCAACCAATGGTATTCAAGGAAGATATCCAAAATGAAATTGTCCAAGTAAATATTCCCGATTAGGGAATTCGTGGACTAGTAACATAAATGTGTCACTTATTCGACACAAGCAGCGATGAGTGAACTGGAGCCTAAGATATGAAAATCTCTGCAACCTCCTTGTACTTTGATTATCTTCTTCTAAGTTTACCCTGTTTACCTCTCTAGAGGCAGGTAGAGTTACGATTAACATCCCGCTTTGGGTTAGAGTGTTGTAAGAACTCCATGTTTATTATGGAACAACCGAAAACCTGATTAAGAAAATTTTAAGATATAGATTCATATATCCTAACTCGATATTCTAAGAGTTTGATATGGTTGGGTAAGAAAGACGGTTCATTTTTGCTTATGCATTGTTACCGCAACCCTACTTAGGCAACGATTAAGAATTTGCCATCAGCTGCCCAGAATAGTCGAATTGTTCGACTAACGGCAAGGATTAGCTATTCCCTAAGATTTGTTAAGCAGTGGTTGAAATAACCATCTCACCTTAAGATAAGCTTTTCTATAATAGTTGGTGTAGAAGTATCAAGGTTACTACTTTAGAGATCTTGTATAAATGAAATGTTAAACCTCTGTTGTTAGGACAATAGATTGGTAAGCCCAATATTGAGGATCTGAAAGTTGCATTGGAAACAACAAATAAGATCATACAGATTCCTAATCATCTGTAAGCTACCATTATTAGGCAGAGGATACTTCATTTGTTTCAGTAAATCTCGGGTCGAGATTTATTTTAAGGGGGTGAGGATGTAACACCTCGAAAATTCGTGTGTAATAAAATAACGACACGTGTCATGTATGACAACAAGCGTTGTAAACCCGGACTTAAATAAAAGTATTTTGGTAGGATTTAAAGATGGCGTTATGTTAATTTTACCTCTAAACGACCTCATATAAATCCCAAAACCCTAATACTTATTATCAACATTTGATATAATCCGGTAAATGCCCACAATAATTTAATTCATGCACAAGAATGGAATGCAACGAAGGAAAAGCATGAAAATCCTTAAATTTCGGGACTTTAATTTGAATTCAAGGAAAACAACCTCAAATGGAAGGGTATGTATTAGTACAAGCCATAATTGGAGGCCCCAAATTGCCAAAAAGAATGCCTAAAGTCGGAATTGAGGTTGCCCTTTCGAAGCACCAACAAACAACAACATTTTACCCTCTGATGAAGGCCTGCGCACCGTAGGCCTGATATCCCTACGATGCGCAGGGGTGCACCCAGCTCCAAAAAACGGGCTGTTGCCTGTATTGTGCAATTTTAACCCTTTAAGCCGGTTTTTCTCATTTGTAGATGACCCCTAAACACCCCTAGAACACTAGGATTATGTGTTGATCAATTGTGGTGAGTAGTAGACTTAGTTGTCAACATGTTATGGTGATTACAAGTACTATATAAAGCCATAAGTTGCAACTTATTCTTCACAACCTTCATCTGCAATTCTTGAGCACTTCTGGAGCTTAGGAGCAGACCCAATACCTTCCTACTCGAGTTTAGGACTTGGGTAAGTATGCTAGACCTTCCTCGGTTTAGTTTTTGCTTAGTTATTAGCTTAAAAGTCAACCGTCGTAATTAACGGTTGACTTAACGATTAATCGCTAATGTTCCAGCGATTAGTCAAACTTAGAGTAGTTATAAGTTGGTAATTAGGTGGGTAATAAACCCCTAAAAAGGTTCCCCCTGATTCCCATTCTAACCAGGTCAAATGTCGGGTCAAACTTTTATTTAAAAAGTCAACATAATGCTTAAAATGTCGTTTATGCATAATTAGCTATCTAGAACATATATAACCTGTTTGATCATTTCCATAACTTAGTAATAAGTGTAAGAATATGTCCAAACATGTTCAACCCGACTATTTCCTGTTTAGACCCGGTTCGGAACCGAAAGTCACATAGTTTGACTTTCACTTTGACTTTCAGTTCTGACCCGCTTTAGTATGATTTGGAAATGCCTTAGAGTTTCCTTAGGACCAGGCTACATGTTAGCATAACCCTCTGTGGTTGGTTCATTGATTGACCCATTCGTTTACGCGTTTCCGTTAATTGCTCATATGTTGACCATTATGCCCTTATTACCTTAAAACGTGATTTTTGGAAAAGTAAAAGTGTAGAAACCTTAATTACTGATATATAGACTTGTATGCAAAGTTTGACATCAGTTTGAATTGTAGAATAAGAGTTATGCTCATTAGCGTAATTACGGTGCTTTATGTTAATAAAATGGCGTAATTAGCGTATAGCCTAATTAAACATACTTTTGGTATCAAACTTAATACCCACCGATGTAATATATTATTTTGGGATTTTTAAATATTTTTAATTAATTTTAGGCTGAGCATAACTAGCAGTCGTAGGCTTAATCCGGTAATTGTCGGTTTTGCCCTTACGGGCCATAAAATAAGTTTTACATATCTAAACGACTCCAAACCTTTTGCTACTGATCACATATGATAAATAAATTATTCTAAGCCTTCTAGAAATATAAAAATATCAGATTTAAGTATTGAACCCGGAAATGGCCTTTAATCGCCTTATTTAGCGTTTTAACGAATAGTATGTTTTAAAATCATATTGAACATACTCGGGTTGATACCTACTGATATATAAGGAAAATTATGATATTTTAACAGTAAGAAAAGGTTGATTAACTCAGACTTCGTTTTTGAGCTTTTCGGCTTATGTGAAATTACCAAAATACCCCTACGGGGCATAGTTTGGTTAAACATGATAAATTTCACATATATGCTTTAGTCCACTGTTATAACTCATCAAATGGAGTATGTTTATTGTTTACAACAGACCTGTAACTCAGTTAAACATCTAAACGCTTTTACAAACCTTTAAAATGACCAAACTACCCCACGGGGCATAGTTTGTGTTTAAATTAGTTCGGGGCATAATGAAAGACATCCTACTGATGTCACAACATATTTGAAGCATATTAACTTAGGAAACCTATATATGGCTCTTACGGATACCCGTTATGCTTATTACGCGTCGGTTCGGTTTATGTAACAAGTTTACATAAATTAGCCGAAACGGGTCAAACCTTATCGGTTTTATCTCAAAATCCAGAATGTGTTTAGTTTACCCATATTATACAAGTCTTCAGACTTGTCGGGTCTAAATCACATCCTATTCTGGTCTTCGCTTAATCATGCGTTTCGAACCGTAAACTTTTCCTTAAAACTAACCGGTCTAAGTTACGACTTGAATAAGACCCGTTAGGAATTTAATAGGTTAATAAAACCTTCGTTCCAGATTAAGAGCCCCAGTAGAAGTACTTGTGCTTGCTGATTAAGATATACGGCTGAGTGTAAATTGCATTGCTAGCTCAGGTAAATACTTTTAACTTATTTTCCCTTATACGGGCTTGGGATACGGTATTATAAAAATACCGCTTGGTCGGGTGTAGAAACCTTTTAATCGGAGATGATTAAATTGCATAATCCCGTTTTAATCTGTATTGATTGATAACAAATAACATTGGGGGTTGATGACCGTGTCCTGGATATCCTTGGCTCATTTTAAAAAGTGAATGGCCACAACGTAAGCACAAGGTGTAGACATAACACCTCCTGTTGCATATGTATAACGTATACTCACTCGTAAGGGTGTCTTCTTGTGAGATCATATTTGTGGTGTGTCGATTAATCTTGTCCGGCTTGTATTGTATAATCACCGGCCCTAAATGTTGGACAACCATGTAAATCGGATACAAGATTTTTATTAATAGAATTGTCCCAAGTATAAAAGATTAATTTTGCCTCTGTGCATTTTAATCAATGTGTCAAGATATTTTGTGCCGTTTGCACTCGAATCACTTTTCAAACTCTTTTTCCAAAATGAGTCAGTTAATTGTATTTACCAGTGTAAACTGACGTATTTTCCAAAAGGTTAAGTGACAGGTACTACGCATAATTTGCTGGGAGCTCAGGGTGTCATTAGGGAATCTCGCAAGTTCTAGATGCCTAAAGTCTGTTGAACAGTTTTAGTATCTTTTATTTGATCCGCCTGTGGATCCTTTACCTTCCGTTGTAATATATTGACATTACTTATATTCGGAATGTAATATATTTATCTTTTGCTTCCGCTGTGCATTATTATATTGTGTTGTTTGACCATGATGTTGCCAACCACGTCACGATACTCCCCCACCGGGCCCACCGGTGACACGTGGAAAATCGGGGTGTGACACATTATCTGTTCTAGGGGGAGATTGTTGGGATTGAACCCTACTAGAGGAACAGATAATTAAAGCCAAAACTGGATCAGAGCAGTGGATCCAAAATAAGCAGATGTTATGCATACAAGTCTCTCCCCTTTAAAGTGGTTTCAACATCTGCTGACCTCCTATCTACTGATCGTACAAACTATTGACCTACAAACTGCTGATCTAGTAAAAGCCTGATGGAAGACTAAAGCTCTGCTGTTCAATCTACTGCCTTGAGTCAAGCTCTGCTGATCCGGACAAGTACTGTTGGGTTCACATCAGTGGAAGGATGCTGCAGTAGTTTAGATGTCTTAATGTAATGAAATGTAATAACAGTAGTTAGCAAAGCAGAAGTTGTATAGATCAGAGGTTAGAGTTTGTTAGGAGGTTAGATGTCACTTTCGTGGTGACGTCAGCTTAGATGCCTCAGTGGTTTGCTCGTGCCTATAAATAGAACAGTTCTCTGTACTGTTCTATTAGCTCTTTGCAAAATCTTCTTCCTGCATGAACAAACACTGTGAGCTCAGGCTGAGGGGGAGTTTGTATTCATACATAGCATTGTAATCGTTATTGAAATAAATTCAATCTTTCGGTTCTTTGTGGAAAAAGTTTGATTAAAGCAATTCTCTCGTTTGATTGTGTGCAAAGTTTGTGTCCATCTTAATTCCGCTGCACAACTCATCCATCTTCATCTTATTCAAACGTAAAACACAATCAAAACCAAACTCAGATCCTAACAGGTGCACGAATTTCTATGGAGTTCTTATCACAAAGGATTCGAGCATGGTTGGCTACTAACCAATCCATTCCAAACACAACATCGAATCCAGCTAGATTCATGGGTAACAGGTTTGCAGAAAATTTATGACCTGAAAGTTCTATATTTTCTTTTTGCAAAACCGTATCTATGTTAATAGAATTTCCGTCTGCCGTCTCTACCGTAAAAACTTGCCTAAGTTTTTTTAAGGGTAGCTTAAGAGCTTGGCAGAATGAAGTATTTATAAAACTTTGGTTTGCACCAGAGTCAAATAATACTTTTGCATAAACGTCGTGAACTAGGAACGTACCAGCTATTACGTCAGGAATCAGTTCGGCTTCCTGCGTGGTCAATTGGAAGGCTCTTGCGTTTTTCTTGGTAGTTCCTCCTGCAGGTTTAGCCTTGTTATCCGTTGGTTTGACCAATTTAGGGCATTCTGGTCTAAAATGCCCAGCTTCTCCACAGTTGTAGCAGATCTTTGTTTTCTTTCTGCACTCTTCTTCACGATGTCCTAGAGCTTTGCAGAAGTTGCATGTTTCATTACATTTTCCAAAATGTTTCTTTTTACAATTCCTGCAGAACGGCGGAGTGGCAGATTGCCCAGTTCCTCTTTTCTTGGAATTGCTATTATTACCCACATGAAATCCTTGGGTAATTTTCTAAGCCAATTCTTTCTTCCTGTTTTCTTCTCTCGTACGCACTAGTCCGTCAGTCAGAGTGTTGGCCAATTCTACCGCATCATCGATTGTGCGGGGCCTCGCAACTTTGACAATATCCCGGATCTCGCTAATTAAACCCCAAATGTAGCGAGAAATAAGTACCGGTTCTGGCGAAACCAGAGTAGGCACAATTCGAGCATATTCGAAAAACTTTGAAGTATACCCTCGGCAGTCAACATCCACCATTCGGTGGCTCAGGAATTTGTTCGCCATTTGTTCTTTCCACCAGACTTTTAAATTCTTCCCAATTCATGGCATAAGCCACATCGCTTCCCTTGGCTTGTAGTACCGTATTCCACCATTCTAGGGCTCCTTCTTTAAAAAGATGTGACGCGTACATGACCTTGTCTTCCTCGGTACATTTACTTATTTTAATTACTGCTTCAGTTTTCTCTAACCAACGCAGTGCTGCAGTTGCCCTTTCATTGCCTGCAAATTCGATTGGTTTACAGGCAAGAAATTCCTTGTAAGTGCAACCAGGCGTTGCAGCTTTCATTTTCTTAAGGAATGGGGCTTGCATCCCATCATTATCATTATTAATGTTGTCGCCTCCATTTACACTATTACTGAAATTGTCGCCGTGAGTACGTTTGCTGGGAATAATTGGTTGAGGTTCAACTGAATTTCGGGCAGCAGCAAGGATTGCTGGAATAGCATTTGCTATTCCTTGGGCAACGATGTGTTCTATATCTTGTTGGTTAAGAAAGTGATCTTCATTGTTTTGCTCGGATTGATTAACCTCGTTTACTGGTTCATTACCAGCGTGTTCCATCTGGTAATTAATAATATATATAAGTTATTAACATAAAATAAATAACAACCAAACACAATAAAACAATTACACATAATCACGTTAACATGTATAGCCAAAATTGTCGACTTTGCGACTTCCGTATTTTATATATTTTAATATGCATCCGTACATTACCAGATATGTTACAAAAGTTTTATTTTTAGTTATTTTACATGATTATATTTTTATTATTATATTATTATTAAACACTCATTCCCACAACCACATACGATCCTCATCAACCGGCATTTCAGAAACGACGTTCCCTCTCGTCGTATTTCCATGATATTCTCTCCCCCACCTCCCGGATTCGATTTCCTGCGTCCACCAACTCCTCGCCATAGTGGCGGAGTTCAGCCAAATTTTCTGTGCTCATAGATGGGTTTAGTGGAGGCTCAGGGTCAAATTGGGGGAAAAAGGTGTTAGGGTTATTCAAAAGATTTTGAAATTGCTAGTCAGTGGTCCACCATTCTTCCAGCTCTTCTGGTAGAGGTCGGGGGTGGATAATAGGATCTGGAATAGCCGGTTCTAGATTAACTGGAAGTTGTACTTCAACTGGGTAATTGAAGAGGTTTTCATCAGCAGGTCCGATGAGGTCACTAAGTGCCAGTTTATGTTAGTGCATACGTCTGTCGACTTCGTCTTGTATCGAATCTTGTATGTGTTTAGATAGATCAGGGCACGTAGTATGAGAAAAATGTCAAAAATAGGTGAAAAGATAATTTCGCACGAAATAGCAAACTGCTATTTCGCATGAAATCATTCTTGGTAATTTCGCACGAAATTACTATTTCATGTGAAATGTGATTTCGCATGAGCATGTTCATGCGAAATTACTTTGCCAATATATAGGTGTCTTGTCTTTGTCATTTGTAACGAAATTACTTTTCCGGTTTGAGAGCCGAAGTGTTGCCGAAGTGTCGACTCGATGTAAAACTTTGTCAAATCAATCTAAAGACAGTTTATAGTGAATTGCTAGCTGAATTACCTCGATACGTCTGTTTCCGCCTTTCATATTGAGCAAAAACTCTTCTGAACGACTCGTTTGGTCGGTAAAACGATCCTACAAGTGGTATCAGAGCTCAGGAGGAAGAGTTCTTACCAATTCAGCTCAAAATTCTGATTTCTACACCTTCTTTTCAAAATTAAACTTGATTTCACGGTCAAAATGTTTTGAATTTCACATATTATACGCGCAATAGTGTTTTAACAAACCCTTGAAAGTTTCAGAGTTAAAATCGGACAAAAACTTGATCAATTTTGGCAAAAACAGCACGAGATGATGACATCAGCAGCATTTCGCACGAAATAAGCATTATTTTCCACCAAATTGGAATTTCGCTTGAGTATTTCGTATGAAATTAGTATTTCGTTTGAGTATTTCGTACAAAATTAATTGATTTCATTTTAAAGCTGATTTCGTTTGGTTATTTCGTACGAAATCACCTATTTCGTGTGAAAATCTGATTTCGTTTGAGTTGGTATTTCGTTTGAAGTTGTCTTGCAGTTGATTTCGCATCAGTTGGTTATTTCGCTTGAAAGTGTAATTTCGTTTGAGTTGTTATTTCGCTTGAAAGTGACTGATATTGTAAAACTTGTTACCGAATCATGGAAGAAGAATTCTATAATGCGTTTGCTACTGCCCCGACTACTCCTATTGACATTGCTAAGAACATGAACATGGAAAATGAAACTAGAACTTTGTAAAAACCCCCGAAACTCATGGGCATTGAGGAGTATTATGGTTGGAAAGATCGTTTTGAAAACTGGGTTCAAGCTAATCATTTGAGATCTTGGAGTGTGTTGAGAAAAAGTATGTTCTACCACGTACAGATTTGGGAGTTGAAAAGAAACTTTTTGAATTTACGGATAAAGAACGAGACATGTACAAAGCAGAAAAGATGATGATCAGTTTACTCCAGCAAGCTATTAAAGAAGACATATTTGTATTGCTTCAACATGATAAGACTTCACGTTCTATTTGGGAAGCACTTAGAATTAAGTTTGAGGGAAGTGAGAAAATGATCAAAAGTAAAAAGGCATTGTTAAAGAAAGAATTTGATCAATTTACAAGTTTTCCGGGAGAAGATACAAAGAAATTGATTGAAAGATATTGTCACTTAGTACGATCAATGTCATTGTTAGATATCAACAAAGATCGTGAGGAATGGGTTGACAAATTAGCTGATGCTTTACCTCAGAAAGAATGGGGTACATTTTTGATGATATTAAAGAATACTGGAGAATATGATGGTTTGACAATTTCTCAGTTCATTAAAAAGATTGAAGGACAAGATCTTGAGCAACAAAAGATCGCTAGAATGAACAATCCAAGTCCACAACAAGATGTGAAAATGTACTTCAAAGGGAGTGTTCAGAATGTCGAAGCAAGTCCAAAAATCCAAACTGCTTTTAGTACCGAAAACTCATCAGAACCAATCAATCAAAGTTCAAACAGCAGCAGCAGTGGATTCTCCTCATATCCGAGTGTTAATCCGAAAGCTTCAAGCTCAAGTCATCAATTTCAAAGCTCAAACAGCAACAATGGTCATGTCTTAAATTGCAACATCGCGTTGCATCTTCAGAATGGTCAAAATTTTTCTGAAGAAGTTGTCAAAAGTCATATGGCATTATTTGTTACAGTATTGGAATCATATGAAGGGTTGGTTGCAGGAAGGATCGGAAATCCTATGTTGACAAAAGAGGATTACGATCAGATCGATGCTGAGGAAATGGAGCTGATGGATATCAAATGGTGTTTAGCGAGTATTTTGAGAAGAGCTGAAAAATTCAAGATGATTACAGGGAGAAATGATTTTCTGGATGCAAATGTTTCTACTTTGGGTTTTGATAAATCTAAATTTACTTGTTTTCGATGCAGGGAGAAAGGTCATTTCAAGGGGGAATGTACCAATCGAGAAGCAAGTGGAGCAAATAATCTGTTTGGAGGAAATGATTATTATCGAAAAGCCATATATCAACAAATTGCTCATCAGCCTTATCAACAAAAAGAACCACAAACTGCACATGCTAAAATGATCGAAGATGCAAATAAAAAAGCTTATTATGGCATAATTGATCAAGATGATGAAAAGGTGGCAGAAGGTTTCAGTTGGGACAAATACATTCCGCCTGATTCAAAAATAGTAGCTCTCATTGCACAAATAGTTCAAGAGCCAGATTTGATGACGGAATGGATGAAAGCATTTGCCAGTGATGAGAAGAATCAAGATGATGAATCTTGATTTTCAGATGATAGTTCAGAACAGATACAAGTGTTTGATCAATCATCAACTGATGATAGTGATGATGAGGAAGAAATGCATATTAATATTGCAAAAACTCATTTATCTTCTGAAAGTTTTCAATTTTATTTTGCAGATAGAGTGGAGAAGCTGAAGGAGAAACGTGCAGATAAAAATCAGAAACAGGTGAAAAGCAAGATTGTTGCACAGGAAGAGAAGTCTGAACAGAGTGAAGGAGTTGAGTTTGTTGTAAAGGAAGTTGAAGTTGTTGAAAAAGTAGTTGAAGTTGAAAAGATAATTGAAGTTGAAAAGATTATCGAAGTGGAAAAGATAGTTGAAGTTACAAAACCTTGCTTAAAGTGTTTGGAGTCATGCAAGCAGTGTGAAGAGAAGGATGATAAATTGAGTGAACAAGACAAGATGAAAGAAAATTTATTGTTCAATCTCAATTATGTGAAAGAATCATATGACGTATTGAATAGAACAGTGAATGGTCTACAAAAGACAAATTCTGAAAGAGAAGATGCGTTGACTATGATGAATGCTGTGATGATGACAAAGCAGAAGGCTATTAATCATTACATTGAAGAATGTGCAAAGCTGAAGCAGGAGTTGGAGACAGAAAGGATTGAAAATGAAAGAATTAGAAGATTGTTGCAAAGTTGTTCTAGTTCTGATTATTTGATTGATCAAATTTATCCAACTGTTGCAGGTATGGAAGCCTTTCAAGACAAGAAGAATGAAGAAAAGGATACTGGTAAGAAACAAAGTGCAAATTATAACAAGTGTCCGCCTCCAATTTGGGAAGGTTATTCTCCCAGAAAACCAAATGAGGAGCAAGTCAAAAAGGCAGTCAATATAAAGTTAAAGTCTGAAACAACTGATGATTTACCAGAAAACATTGACGTCACATTCACATCGTCTGACACTGATCATGAGTTTGAGTTAATAAAAAAGGTGGTCGATCAGGTGTTGGATAAAGATGAGGAGTCAGAGTCAAAGTCTGAGTCTGAAAGTTCGAGTTCAGCGTTCAACAGTCCAAAATCGTCGGTTAAACGGGTTTACAATAAATAATTCTTGTTATCAAAATCTAATTTGAATGACAAACCAATCAAAGTGGCTTATACTTTGAATGATTCAGACAAATTATATTCTGATGAGGAATTTCCAATAAGAGGTGTTAAACCAGATATGATCAAAAAGGTTTTCAAACTAACAGAAATTAATATTTCTGAAATAAAAGATGTAAATCTTTCTGAAAAACCCAAACCTTACACCTCAAGAGTTCAACAACGTTTAAACAAGAAAAAGGGTTACAGTTCTGGTTCTGGTTTTCAAAAGAAACCAAACCATAACGGTAATTACAAAAAGAAAGGTCTTGGTTTTATTCCAACGAAAAATGATAAAAATGAGAAAACTTATAAATCAAAAACTGTATTTGTTTCAGGAACAAGTTCAGAAGAAGAAGAAGAAAAGAGCTCATTCTGGAAGCAATCAAACAGAGAATTTCTTGCTAAGAAGCAAGAGAGAATGACGAATGGAGCTTATCAAAGAAAGGAAACAAGAACTTGTTACTGGTGTCTAGAAGTTGGTCATATTGCTTGGAACTGTCCTAAAGCAACCAACATCAAACAGGAAGTTGTTTCTAAACTGAAAGAAAATATTGTTGAGAAAAATGAACTACCAACTGAAAAATTCAAAGTGTTTAAAAACTCAACATATGAGGTTGGTGAATGTTCGAAAAGATTTTACAAAAGAAGAGTTAATCTTGACAACCAAATGTGGGTTGTTAAGAAATCTGAAGTGAAATCTGGCGATGAATCTGATTCCACAAAATCAGAGGAGCCACAAATTGAGCTAAAACTGGAAACATCAGTACCACCAATGGATGATGTCAATTTTCCACCATTGCGGGCTGAAAATTTTAAACAAAAAGTTGGAAAAGTTAAGATCTCGAATCAATTCTATTCTGAAAAGAAAGAATTTGATGTCGAAAAAGTTTTTAATGGTAATGTGAAAAAGATTTTTGGGAAGATGGTCGATGGGAAGGTTAAAGGGGTTAAATATTTTTATGAAACAAAGAAGGCAACCTATACCCCGAGTGAAGATGAGGAGGTAACATCCAAGTTTGGTGAAGCTTGGATGTCTGTTTTTCATATGAGAAGTATGACTTGCCGGAGCTCCCAGGTTGGTAAGAGTGGAGCAGGAATCGGCATCTTTCTTGAGAAATTCACATTTGTGATATTTCGACTTACAAGTGGTAAATCAGGGACATTAAGTTGTACTTGATTTCCTACAAATGGTATTTGTTGATTAAACCTAAAGTTGTTATATTTTTCAAAAGGTTGAAGTTGAAAGAACAAGATGATGAATTGGTCCCCTAACTTTCAAGTGATAAAATCAACAAAACTTATTTTCCAGAAAAACCATTTGATTAAAACAAACTTAAGTGTTTTGAAATCATAATGGGAAATAGTTTGTTGTAAGGGGGAGTTCTGATTGTTTATGCCAAGTGGATGGCGAATTGAAGCAATTCACAACAGTTGTCACTTTACTTTGTACAGTTTATTTTCAAATTTCCTTTTAATGATTTTGAATTTTAGGGGGAGTAAGAAATTTCAGAAAATCCAAAAACATTAGAAAATTTGAAAAAGACAAAAACATGACAAAATCATAAATTGAGTTTTGTTGTAAAAAGAGGAAATGATAGTACATCAGTGGACATTCACAGCATGCTAAAGAATTGGAAAGTCAAAATGTGATAAACGGTCTCACTGATGATGTGTCAGTAGGTTTTTGCACATTTAGTAGATTGTGTCAAGATATAAACCTAAATTTCAAACTTACTTATCGTGGGGAACATCTCTCGGATATATGGGTAACCCCCGAAATCTTGTTTGAAAGGTCCCTCTTTCTGAGATACTAGGTCTTTTTGCTTAGTGATATCTGGGGTATTATCCCGGGACTTCTGATTTTGCGGAAGCAATGGCCTAGTCCCTGTATAATACTTTTTGCTTGCTTGAAATATAGCATCACCCTCAGTACAAAAAATGATGAAACATTGCAAAATGCTAATCATGTGCTGTTGAAGAAAAGATTCTCTAAAGGGAACACACCAAAAGTCGAAGCCATCATCTCTCTGATTTTGCGGAAGCAATAGCCTGAGCTCTCATGGCCCTCGCATTTAACCCTTTATAGATATCATCTAGGTATACTCACCTATAAGACTGAATATTGGGATCTGGATACGGGAGTATATTCTGAGGTGGGACACATGAATAAGTTTAAGTCTCTTAAAACATTAATCTCGTATCTCGAAACAGTTGAACTTTGTGTGAAAATTTAAGTGGATCTGTATACTGACAATCTAAGTGATTCGTTTAGAACCTAAAATGTTTAAAGCTTAACGGTGTTGGTGATTTGTCTCATAAACTGATATGATCCTCTTACACAAACTCACAAAAATATTGTCTGTAAATATTTCTTTATTGCATTTCGTTTATTTCAAAATCCAAAAAGATTTTCGGAATGTTTTAGCATAAATTTTGAAAAATCCAAAAGATTTTCGACAACTGATGTTGAAGAGCTGATTTTCAAAATTCCAAGTGTTAAACATAATGAACAGGGTTGGGAGAGTTTGTTTTAAAATGATAAAATTCTTGAATGTTGCTTACAAGTGGTCATTAGAAGCTTTTAAATGTTAAATCATTTTGAATGATACTTGCAAATGATGTTGTATTTGTATCTACAAGTGGTAAGCAGAGAATAAATTTGTAAAATTTTAAATTTGTGAAATTTATTTCTGGGTTAAGAATGTGCAGGTTAGCCAGGTTTTGATTCTGAGCAGGATGTGAGCCAGGTCTCGATTTGGAACCTGTGGAAACCAGACTGCAATCCCAAGCAAAATTTAAGGGGGAGTCTGCTAGTAGATCAACATCCAAGAGGGAGTAGAGATGATGATGCTGATGAACTTAAAGAATCAAGAGATCGGATCAAGAGAATTAGAGTGAGATAAGAGCCAGATGGAGATTCTAGAGATGAAGAAAAGACAGAGATTGAGGATGTTTTACATTGTTAGATTCTTTGGAAGAGCGAGAAGACTGATAAAGACTGAAGATGTTGAAGACATGTATTGAAGACTCGTCGACATCCGAGGGGGAGTCTGTTAGTGCATACGTCTGTCGACTTCGTCTTGTATCGAGTCTTGTATGTGTTTAGATAGATCAGGGCACGTAGTATGAGAAAAATGTCAAAAATAGGTGAAAAGATAATTTCGCACGAAATTACTATTTCGTGTGAAATGTGATTTCGCATGAGCATGTTCATGCGAAATTACTTTGCCTATATATAGGTGCCTTGTCTTTGTCATTTGTAACGAAATTACTTTTCCGGTTTGAGAGCCGAAGTGCTGCCGAAGTGTCGACTCGCTGTAAAACTTTGTCAAATCAATCTAAAGACAGTTTATAGTGAATTGCTAGCTGAATTACCTCGATACGTCTGTTTCTGCCTTTCCTATTGAGCAAAAACTCTTCTGAACGACTCGTTTGGTCGGTAAAACGATCCTACAGTTTATGATCCAGCTCCTCCCGTGATGGCATTTCTTGGGCTTGCCAGGAACTTTCTTCGATTTCCTTTCCTTTGCCTTTATCCTTCGGATCCTCAGTCTTTATAACTTTCTGTACCGCTGGTTTCTTCCTACGTACACGCCTCCAACCTACGAGTCTTCTTCTCTTTTTCGGCTTCGGTTTCTCCTGGGGTTGGGCTTGGAATACCATTGGTTCTTCAGTATCAGCCTGGTAGCCAGTAAAGGTACTGGTGGTATCCATATCTGTGGTATGGATAGTAAAGTTTTGAAGGGCTTCTGACAGTTTATTCATGCTGTTAGCATACATGAAGAAACACACAAAATTCTAAGTTAAAATTTTGTAAATTAAATTTTAATAGAATCACAGAATGGCAATCAGAAAAAATTAAGTATTTCGAAATACTTAATTGGCTTAAATCAGTGGCTCTGATACCACCTTTTTCTGTCACAGCCCCCGTCCCGGTGTGACCCGGTCCAGGGGCCCTGGGACAGAAACCCCGTGGTATTTATTAATTGAGTTGACAGCGGAAGTTTTAACAGGATTTTTTTTAACTTGAAAATGCCCAATTTATTTTATTTCACAAATTGGGGATAACACCCATAATTTACAATAAAGGTGATTTCACTGGGAAATCCCTGTTTTTACAAAAAACATGTTTCTTTATTTTATTGAGCCACCTCCTCAAGCTTGTAGTGCTACATGGCACTTTTCCTGGATCACAGCAGATCACCTGAAACATGTTTTAAAAAGGTTTTATCAGCAGAGAAATACTGGCGAGTCATCCAAGTTGCACAAAACGACACATTGTTATAATATACAGTATTAAGGGTGATTACAATGCTTTTATCAGTCAATTACTCCAAATCAGTATTTGTCACTTGACAATATCTGTGACTATGGTCAGATCACCCATTGGCTAACCCGTTGTCCAATGGTGACGGGTATCAAGTAATGTATACAAAACCCCATATACCGGCAGTGATTGAAGATTACAAAGACTTAATCCTTGTAATGAGTAAACTGCCATTTTGGTCCCTGTGGTTTGGGCATTTTTGCCATTTTAGTCTGAATCTCAAACTTTTTACATCTGGGTCCCTGTGGTTTCGCTTTTATTGCCATTTTGGTCCAAAATCCAAAAAACCCATATTTTGACTGTTGAATGCTGATTCGTTTGTCCTTTTGTGCAGGGGTATAATCGTCCATCTTAAACATTAATATATATATATAAATAAAATTAAAAAAAAGATTATAATAAAATCCCAAAAACCCCCATAATCTCTGCAACTCTCTCTCCCTCTCTAAACACACATCTGATTCTCTCTCTTCTCTCTCTCTCTATAACACCACCGCCACAACAATTGCCGGTGATGATTCCGGTACAACCGGCGGTGATGCATCGGAGAAGTAGCCACCACTGTCACCATCGTCTCCATCTTCGTCTCAGCCATCCCCCCCACCACCACAATAGCCTCCAAACCCCATCTCCGGTGAGTTGCTCAACCCTCAAAACCAACCCTCGCTATGCATCCTACAGGTTTCATTTCGAGTGGAACCTGCTTCGATTGACTTTTGTTTCTTTAGATCCAGTTATTAGGGCTTGAATGTGGCCAGTATAAAAGCTTCACAGTCTGATCGATGAAGGCTTTTTGATAAAATCCCAGGAATTTTATTAGGGCTTGAATGTGGCGATTGGCTTTTGTTTCATTAGATTCCGCTTGAAAACCGTTTAATTTTACTCACCCTTCACGATTTCAGACTCGCCGGAATGATTCCGTCGGAGTTACCTAGGTAATTGTTCATTTTTGAATTCGGTGGTGGCGATGGGGATAGGTAGTGACAGGGGGTGGTGAAGGTGACGGTGGGGGTCATGGCGGTGGAGGTGGAGGTTGTGGTGGTTGAATGTGACGGTGGAGGTGGTGGTTGTGGGTTGAAGATGAAGGAGATGAGGAAAAGGAATTTGGGGAAAGATCTGGATTTAGGATTATGAATATGTAATAGTTCCTAATAAAATTCTTTTTTATTGTGAATATGTAATAGTTGAATTTTTGAATTTTTGAATTTTTGTGGGTTGAACTATTACACAAATTCTGGATTTTATTAGGGCTTGAATGTCTCCGACACTCCGCCACCTCCTCAGAGATTAGGTCGTGATGTCCGGGAAGGAAAGCGAAGGCAGTTCAGTTATATAGGTATGGAATATTGGAATCTGGGTTTTAATGATGTTCTTGATCTGGGTTTTATTGCAAATATGATATTTGATGATGTTTTGATGATGTTCTTGATCTGGGTTTTGATGATGTTCTGATGATGTCTGGGTTTTGATGATGTTCTTGTCTGGGTTTTGATGATGTTCTTGATCTGGGTTTTGATGATGATGTTTGGAGTGGCGGTGGTGGTGGTGGTGGTGGTGCTATAGAGAGAGAGAAGAGAGAGAGAGATAGAGGGAGGAGGTGGCGGTGGTGGTGGTGCTATAGAGAGAGAAGAGAGAGAGAGATGATTATTTTGATCTGGGTTTTATTGAAAAAAAAATGAAATTTAAAAAATGACCAAAATGCCCATGCACTAAAGGACAAAATAATCAGTTTTCAACAGTTAAAATAGAGGGTTTTTGGATTTTGGACTAAAATGGCAACAAAATGCAAACCACAGGGACCCAGATGTAAAAAGTTTGAGATTTGGACTAAAATGGCAAAAGTGCCCAAACCACAGGGACCAAAATGGCAGTTTACTCCCCTGTAATTATAACTTTGAAAACAAGTAGAGTTTTGGGTAAACAATTTGATAAAAAGAGAATGACTCACATTGCAAGTTTAAATGGGCAGAGTTTAGCCTATTGATTTAGCCTTGTAACCTAGTTTAAATAACAATGCACACGAAACTAGGTCAGTAACTTAATACCATATTTACGATAACTCACGAGATTAAAACCCTCACGACGAATGACAAAGTATAGCCCTGATTCGGGCAGCACTTAAACATCCATCAGATTGGTTTCAATTGATCGGACATTGAATCGTAGCAGCGATCGAGTTAATACCCTGTATCGTAGCAGTGTTTCCCTAATTGAAATCACGATTTTGAGCAGAATACCTCGTCTTTTGAAATGATTTTCGAACACAGATAAAAGCCCCATGCACAGGCTACTTATAGCAACATTTTGGGTTTTACGCGGCCCGCGTAAACCCACACAAGACTCTTACGCGGCCCGCGAGGGCCACCTAGTCTATAACTAGGGCTAGCGTGTCACACCTAGGTGCGCTACGTGTGCGACACGTGGCCTGGAACGCTTATCCGGTCAACTGAACTTTGACGCGGCCCGCGTAAGCCTATGCTTACATTTACGCAGCCCGCCTGAAACTCAAATTTCTTGTTTTCTTGGTTTTTTCATGCACATTAGGGTTTCAGGGGTCCGGGTTTTCACTTACGGGTCGTTTTGGGGCATTTTTGCAGGTCCTTACAGCTATCCTACTTGTAAATCCACACATTGCTTGATGTTTTCTCATAGATTAGTTAGTCATATTCTATTATTACTTGTAAGTTCATGACCCTCCTTGAATGTTCATAACATCAAGTGTAGTGGTGAACACTTAGAGGTGTCTAAATAGAAGACTTTTCTTCCTACCTCCTACATGAATTCTATGACACTTAAGAGGTTCCTAAATGGAGGATTCATCCTCCTACCTCATGCTTGATCTTATTGATATATTACATAACCTATATAATACTTATATAAACTATCCAAATATTCGAACCTTTGATGATGAATTTGTGTTCATTCGTCAAAGTACTAGATTGCATCATCTAAGACCTAAAACTTGTTATGATTCTAATAGGTGTTCTACCCATGAAAACATTCTAACCCTTGGGGTTTCATAGTGTCAAACAAGTATTATGTGTTAAAAGTTGATTACTTTCATATGTTATATTCTTATGTTTTAAATTCTGAATCTCGACTCTAAACATACCTTGAACTTTAACCCTTATACATTCGACCTCCTAATCTCATTGCTCGTCAACAATTGGATAATCGGAAAGCATATGCAAATTTTGTGAGTATACTTGACCCATTTTACTGTTTTCACACTTTTGGGTGTAACATGTTTTTATATACAAAACACACTTAGTATACATATTCTTATGCAAATACATAAACAAACAATCCAATACATGCTTACTATTTGTTATGCTTGATTTGTGTAATCTGGGTGATTCTTATGTGATGAACTTGTCATTAGCTTCGTACAAGCCTCCACTTAACATGTATAGCGCTATAGGAGTAACGCACCACCCGTGAACGAGAGGTCATGTTAGGTTTATTCATTCATACTTGCGTAAACAGAGGGTTGACTTATAAATCACATGCGAGTTTATACGTTAATCTTGATAACTAGGTTTGCCATGTGGATTGTTCATTATTATTTTCTATACGTACATACTACGCACCAAACTTGTATGCTCGCCAATACCTTTGTATTGAACTACACTTTTAAAACATGTTGCAGGTTTAGCAATGACGTTGGTGATGCATGGAATCTAGTAGGATGCTTAGATACACACTTTAAATTTGTATTCTTATTGTATTGTATTTCATTATTCATGTTATAATTGTTTCAAATCCTTGTAATTTACTCTTTAGAAATGAAATAAAATTTATTATTTAAATACTTGTCACAAATAGCGTTATGAAGTCTCTTGCAATCTATTTCGTCTCACTTCGATGTTTTCGCCATCTGTTGGGGTGTGACAGTTCGTCTCATCCCGATGTTTCCACTATCGGTTAGGGTGTGACAGGTCATCCGGATGGATGGCCATTCGATCGGATGGCTATTCGATTGGGAAATCTGATGTTTTGGAAACTTGTAAAATTTTTGAAGTTTAGTGGAGACGGCGTGATGAAGTGTCAAACAACGGGAATCCACACCAAGTCCAGCTCAGTCGATCGGATGGGAATCACCCCATTCGATCGGACTTACGGTTCCTGATGAGATTTCATGTTCAACCCGTGAATCGGCCGTCTCTCCGGTGGAAATCCGTTTTCAGACCGGTTCTCAACTAGAGAATAAGTAGAGAGCCTGAATGAGTCTAGGTTCCATCGGTTCTTAGTAGAAAAGTGAAGAATGTTGAAGAAAAGTTTGAAAAGAGATGAAATCAATTGAAAATGTTTAGATTTGTTGTGATTTGTGTTAAGTTGTGTAGAAATCCTTTAGATCTGAACCAAACTTGATGGGATGATGTCACCAAGTGAACACCATCTTCAAGCAGTCCAAATCAGGTGATTTTGTAACACCCCAAAATGGGTTTGGTAATTTAAACCCGGTTAATATAAAGGAACGGGTAAAAATACCGTTAGGGGTAAAAGTGAACCCGTAAATGAATATTAACTAGGAATAATTAACCTAGTTGAATATTAGTATCGTTGGTATTAAACGAAGGGTTGTAGCCTTATTTAATTAAAACGAAACATGAGCGACCAAAGTGAACAACTTGAAAGTTGTTTTATTAAAAGAAAACAACACACACACATACAAACACACACATCGTGTGTGTGTTCATCAACGAGCAGGGAAGGCTCCCATTGAGCCAAAACCCTAAACTTCATCAAATTCTCCAAATTAAAAGGCTAAACGAAGCCCAAATTCACAACCGAACATGAATTAACGATCACCTTCACAAGGGGATCATAAGTTATGTCTTAAAACTTAGATTTGATGATCTTGTTTGAAGTGGGTTATGATCAATCCATGAATTTGTATGAAATTAAGCATGTAGAGGTGTTAGAAACACCAAATAGAACTTGTGTTATGAATAATTTCAAGTAATTGGGTGATTTAGAATGAAACCCATTGCATGAGTGTGAAGATGATGATCATGATGAACTTGTAGATGTTATAGTGTGATCTTGTGATGTATAAGGTGTTATATGATAGACTGAGATAGATAAACTTGATGTGGAATTTATGATTATGAGATTTTGCTTGAATGTGATGGTTCATAAGATGAAATAGGGAAGAACATGCTTAAAGCACTTGTACATTATGCTTAGAAAGTGATATGCGCACCAGGTGTTTGATGAAATGCTTAGGAGAAAATGATAAGTGAGATTGTATGCTAATAATGAATAAATGTATGTAGAATGTGATGATGATGTATTAGATAATAGATTTGTATAAGGAATATGTTTTGAATGGATTACAAGTGGGAAATTAGTTTGATAAGATGATATGGCAAGAAACCTTCATTAAAAGGTATGTATGCTCATGTATGCTAATCATGTTATGATGAATGTGATGACATGTACGGATAGGAGTCATGTCAACATGGACACAAGCATGGAAGGGAAACGGGCCAAGGATAAACACGGAAGCTATGCTTGAACTTGGACGCACGAGGTAAGTGAACTCCGAACTTACCCTTTTGTTTGGTAATGTATTTATGATATATGGTAATTATTGAATGTAATGTAAGAAGATATGAATCAATGTTATTACTAAGTTAAGTTTTAGTGGAAATGGGTCGGAAGTCGTTAAGAAAGAGATTCGATTAAGTTTGGGTAAGAAAGGGAACTTACATAATGAATTATGCATAAAGATGAATTAAGGAGTTATACATATAGGATGTAAATTGTAAGTACGTGTATGAATAGAAAGTGAATACATGCTTGAGTGGGTATTTAATTATATGCTTGAATGAATAAGATGAGTTATGTGTATTCGAGGACATGTTCATATGAAGGGAAGCTAATGATACTAACCGTTTTTCTATTAAGAATTAATGTGATGTATAGGCATGTTAACAATGGAGGTGAAGGTTGACTCCGAAATCCGATGCGAGTGATCGAATGGATGGATGAAGGGGCTAGTAATAGAGAAAGCATGATATGTTGACGCCTTATTATGCATATGTTAAGATTTTGTATTTTGTCACCGGTTGCTAATGATGTGATTGAATATGGTGACTGCAGGCTGTATAGGTTTATGGATGTTTCATCAAGAAGTGTACGCGGTTGAAGATCGAGTCAAGACATGGATTGTACGTGGGTGTGTATGTGGTCACTTAATTTGATATAAGTATGTTAGTTTTTGATTAAATTATAAAAAGGGATTAATGTATTTAAGTGAAAGAAAGAATATCATGAAAGAAATTTTAGGTATGTACTTTCCGCTGCAAATTAAGGGTAAGAATGTGTTAGGGCGTTACAGATTTCATGGAGAAAACCAGTGATTTTGATGGGGAAGATGATGTAGAAGTGTGTAGTGATGAAGGAAGTACAAGATTTAGGGAGAAATACTTACGGAATAGCCTTGGATCAAGTGAAATAGTGCTTGAAAGGGACTTGAGAACGTCTGGTCGAATGGGGCTGTCACATCAGTGAATAGTGATGTGACAGGCGGGTATTTATAGGGTGAGAGAGAGTAAGGTGGTGGAGAGTGTGAGGGTGTCGGATGGTCAGCCGGTCGAATGACCATTCGATCGGATGGCCATCCGAGCGGATGGTCATCCGGACGGTAGTCCATTCGATCGGTTGGTTATCACGACAGCCTAGTTGTGCGAGTTAGTTTTCCAACTTTCGTTTCGTATGTTAAGCGTTGCGCTGCCTTTAAGCGAGTTGCGAGTAAGCGTTGCGTTGAGATAACCACATAACATTTAAACAAATAATCACACAATTAACACAATATCACATAAATGCATAAAAAAGTAAATATGCGTTTCGAGTTTACGTTGAGATTGCGTTGCGATAGCGTTTAGTATAAACATGCGATGTAATATGCGATAAAATGCGTTAAATAGTATGCGTTGTATACAACATTAAATGCGATAAATGCGTTTTGAATAAGCGTTGTGAAATATCTTTTAAAATGCGTGTAAAAATATAGTTTAAACCCATTGCGATAATCGATATCTCGAGAGTACAAGTCAATTAAGCAAGAATTGACAGATCTAAGTAATGACTCGACTTTCCGGGAAGTCGGGTTGTTACAACAGTCCAGTTCACAAACGTGGCTGTTTTTGGCATTCGGTGCTGTGTTTTCACCTGAATCAGATGTGTTTCCGAGTCCTATTCAAGCTAGTTTCGACACCACCTCGTTCCGCAATTTAGTGAATGAAATACATGCCGTTTTAGGTCCGTTTAGGGTGAATATCAAGTTTAAACAGGTTTTAAAGGGTTTCAACTTAGATTCTAACACTTTGTGAGAGTGAAATCAACTGATTTCTAACTTAGGAAGTCGTGGCTAGTCCCAATACGCTCGGTTAAGTGTAAATCTATTGTAAAAGAAGAAGGTTTGATGAAAAAGATGAAGATTTTTATGAAAAATGAGGAATCAAGATGAAAAAGATAGAGTTTTAGTGAAAAAGATGAAGTTTGGATGAAAAGTAGAAGAGTTTTGATGAAATCAAAGTGATTCTTTTGGAAAATCGAAGTGGAAAACGTTGTATAACTGAATAAAACTGTTAAATCTTACTTGAAAATGGTCGGACAACAATTCGGCAGAGTTTCGGTATGAAATCAGCAAGTGAGAATGAATGAGGAGGGGCTTGGGTATTTATAGAGGAGCTGGGTTCGAACAGGAAGCCTTCGTACGAAGGCGCTGCCTTCGTACGAAGGCAGCTGCTTCGTTTGAAGGTGCTGTGTTGTGCAATCTTTTCCTCGTTTCGCGTGTAGGATGCTCGTTTAACATTTTGTTGCGTTAATTAGTATTGGTACTTTAAGTAATTTAGTGTAACATCGTGTTTCGGGTCGCGTTGTGTTTTAGAGTGATAAATCGAGTTGTACGAGTAGCGTTGAGTTTGATGTATAAATAAATATGAGAAAACAACAAACAAATTAATTACCTAAAATTTTATACAAGCTAAACTGAAGTTTAAAAAGAAAGGTTTTCTATACGAAAGGAAAATGGACGACAATGTAAAGTTTCACTTATAATGTTTGTAGGTTGAGAAGCATAGTAAATAATACACAAAATAAGAATTGTAAACGTTTAAGCAACTTGTTTTAGCACACATGCACATTTTGTTTTTTTTTCCCCAAAAATCAATGGTTTTAATATGAATACAAATATGTTACTGTTACAGTAACATAGTAGTTCTGCACTCGAGGCAATCTCAACACATGCGATCTGACCCACGACAGGGGTACGTTGGTTCGACCGTAACTCGATGAAAACCAGTTAGTTTAACTGGTACCTATTAAAATGGCGTCAACCAAATCGGCAGCATAGGTTGTTCCCGGTCCGATACGGTCTTAAAAGCATTGGAAGTTATTATTATTATTATTATTATTATTATTGATGTATTATTATTGCTGGGAATTACACAGTAGCAGTCAATGTGGGTTCAATAATGTCTGAGCCCGTCAAACCATGGAGGCTTACGCCTCGAATACGAGGTTGGCAATACGAGAATAATAAGGAGAAGCATGTAAAGACATAATGAAAAGTAGTAAAACCATTTAAATAACTCATGCTTAGATGTGTGAACAAAAGCAACATAGGCGACATACATACCGGAAACCAACAGTATAGTAATAACCTATGTAGCCTCGAAATCAACTGGATGCGTAATAACATTCTAAGGGGTTGTTGTCAACTCATATTTCATAAAGCTTTTGTGAGTTACTCATCACCAAAAAAGTTCCATTAGTCATGTAGTGGGTGATGGTTAGCCACAATGCTAAGGGTATGGGGGGGGGGGGTTGTAGGAGTTGAGAAGTGTTTGACCTAGTGTTCTCCTTATAGGGCCCATAGTGTCAGTGACATATCTTGATTGCCAGTCCACAAAACCATGTGAAGAGACTTCCGCACATCGACTAAAATGCCTTGGAAAATCCCCGAGGATGGTACTGGCGGGAAGCTAATCTCCGTAACCTCCTCAGTGTTGGTATCAAACCCAACAACCACACTTTTACCCACTACCCAACATTCGCAGACGGTAAAGTACAAAGTGTCACTGCATACGGTATCGGGTGACTAATAGAATCTGCGCGTTTGGTATTCAGGGTTAGTTTCGAAGCCTATTTTTCTCTAGCTTCCAAGCTGTCTAGAGTAGATATGGGCTGATAGCAGATCTGATGTTCGAGATAAATGCAGTATTCTGTAGTCGTTAGATGCGCCATTGTATAAGCCAACGGTATCTGCTATATCTTTATACAGGCCATGGCCAGCTGAGGTTGCCAAAAGCCTGTGTGCGCCAGTCGTGGGATTCCAGAGGAGCAATTCATGTGTATGCTGCAAACATACACATAGGAGGCCGTCCAGATGTGACAGCACCATGACATCCCCTATTTCAGCTTGAAACGGGAGCGAAAGTATGGTCTGTGGGCCGTAGTCAGCAATCTCAAAATCCATCGGGTGAACATGGCAATTGAGGTCACGAAGCAATAGGTTTCTTTGATTACTCGGGATCGATGAGCGTGAACAGTGAGCTTTTTCAAAGTTGCGTGTTGATAGTAGCGCACACCATTCCTTGCAGACACTTTTAGATCGGGCGACAGTCTTCGCTGGAACCGTTGTTAGTATGCCAAAAATTATCACTTCGACAGGTAAGTCAGGCATCGTGGGTAGGCTTCCTGTAAGTGCGCCTGCAAATGCAATCCATCCGTAGCGTTAAACAAATTTCTGGATACGGATACATGACACGCAAGGTGGCAAAACAGGCGTAAAATACAAGAGTTGGGTGAAACCTGACAGCTAAATGGAAGTCAAATTGCCTAAGTAACGTTGAATATATTACACGCTGGGCAATTTAAAACATAGTAATAACCCATTTCACCCACCAGGTATACACCTAAATGTTTTGCCGACCCTACCAAGTGTAACTAACCTTAAACGTAGTAGACGGTGCACGTTTTTTAAAACATAGTCAGTGGTTGTATTTGAACCAAAAAGTATCGTTCAAACGGTCAATTTCAAAGTGGGGTAATTTCACATATTCATCCCTACATTAATAAAAACGTAGTAGACGGTGCACGATTTTTAAAACATAGATTGTGGTATGTATCTGTACCAAATAGTACGGGTCAAACGGGGAACTGGGGTAATTTCACATATTCATCCCTACATTAGTAAAATATTATATCATCTTAAAACAAAAAATACTAATACATGATTTTCAATATTGTTTAAAACATGATATGAAAGTGCACGATCTTTATATATGTTATTGTTTTTTTTTAAATAAGGTAGATTTCTTTTTATCTATTTGGCGTTTTACTTACGAAGTCGATTTCATAGTAGCTGAAAAGAAAAATATATTTATCAAAGTCTGAATAAAATTGACCTATCTATCCCTGATTCTATTATGCCTCTAAGTTATTGTTAAAGGTCTGGGCTTCAATTACTTTCTAAATGCACAGTGAATCAATTTATAAAAATGCACATTTTTGATAGTTTTGACCCACATAAATAAAAAGTTAGATGTCAACTGTTTTTTTCTAAAGCAAACTAAATTTTCTTTGGTTCAAACAAGTGACTTTCAAGCTAGGTTAATTTCACGTATTCATCCCTAGCTTAGTAATATTTGAAAGGAAAAATTACAAGTTTTGTCCTTTATCTTTATGCCACTTTTCAGGCGGTGTCCTTTTTAACGAATGTTGACAGGCTGTGTCCTTTACCAAGTATTTTGTTGCAAATTTAATCCTTTACACCCAACCCAGTTAAAAAACCCTATTAATCATTGACAGGCGGTGTCCTTTACTATGTATTTTGTTGCAAGTTTAGTCCTTTACAAAGGTATTTTGTTGCAAGTTTAGTCCTTTACACCTAACAATTAACAAGGTTTTTTAACTGGGTTGGGTGTAAAGGACTAAACTTGCAACAAAATACATAGTAAAGGACACAGCCTGTAAACATTCGTTAAAAAGGACACCGCCTGAAAAGTGGTATAAAGATAAAGGACAAAACTTGTAATTTTTCCTATTTGAAATGCGTCTAAATTTGTAGATAGCAAAAGGATTCCAACAAAGATCAGCCTATAAAATTTTCAATACATTCAAAACCAACGTAATATCTATCACAATGTAGGTAAATACATTCAAAACCAAATTTTGATAGGACAGCAAAACAGGACATAATTCGCACCTGAGATATGGGGATTCCGGTTGCAGGGCTATGAAATTACGGAGCCGTGGGGAGGACCTGTTTCACAATTGATGAAATTAAAAGTGAGTGGAAGGGTTATGTACAAGAAAAGCAGAAATTCAAACTTGAGTGTAGCCTTATGTACAAGAAAAGTAGAAATTCAAACCTGAGTGTAGCCAAATCAAACTGCAAATGACTACCCAGTTCCATGATGGGTTCGATGTAAAATAATTGCAGGTATGAAACGTATGTGGTTATTGATTTCAGCTGGGAATTAAATTGGTGTATTGAATTAGGTATTGGGTTTCAATGTTTGGTTTGAATCATCAGTATTGAATTCCTTTGCGGCTGTAGAGATTCAATCATAAAGCCTAATTGAAGAGAACGATTGAGCTGAAGAAACTGATGATAACATTCGGAGGATTTCTTATCTGAAAGGGGGATGTAAGGAGAGCAGGGCAGAATGGGAAGAAAAATGTAAAAATATAGGGTTTTGTTTGAGACTTTTAGTCTGTCATCTTAAAAAATTGGTGTTAAATTACTATCTTATACATGTGAAATTTATATAGATGTATAGATTTATATAGAAGCGACTTAAATCAAGAAATATGCTAAGGTGTAGTGGTTTGGTTTTCTTTACTAATACAAGAAGATGTTCGGTTTCGATTCCTGGCAACCTTACTCCTTTGCGGTATTTGAGTTTTCTATTACATACTTTCTTTATTTTTCAATACTGCAATTAGCCTTCAATTGCAGTAACATCATATTATACATGGTGACGTCAAAATTAATATAATTTTTAGTTTCATGTATCTCTAAATATAAATGTTATTATTTTGTTTTTGAATAAGAAAAATACAAGGATTATATGATACAAATTTGCGTTAGCTTACGTTCTACAATGTCGCAACGCGTTGTACCCTTCTTTAACTAAAAAAGAAAACGTTATTTTCTTAGTTGCTTATTTTTATTTTAGTTTCATGCATCTCTAAATATAAATGTTATTATTTTGTTTTTGAATAAGAAAAATACAAGGATTAGATGATACAAATTTACGTTAGCTTACGTTCTACAACGTCGCAACGCGTTGTACCCTTCTTTGACTAAAAAAGAAAACATTATTTTCTTAGTTGCTTATTTTTATTTACGTGTCGATATAAATTTAGGTTGGTTTACGTTTCGACGTAAATTTCTTTCACAAATAAGTCAGATCAAATATAATATGTTTTGTGTTTATTTTTGCGTACTTTTTCAGTTGGTCTACATTTTGAAGTAAATTTTGTTCGGAAACGAGACGGTCACATATAATACGTTTTCATTAGACGGTACAATTTCGAGTTAGTTTACGTTTTGACGCTGCTGCCACAACACGCTAGGAATTTACTAGTTCCATTACATCAGGTTACCATTTTGATTCCAAAAGTTTTTTGGTGGAAAATTTTATTTACAAAATTGGTGTTATTATAAAAAAAATGTTTACCGAAATAGCGTTTTTGAAAAACTTGTTTGGTTCAAATATCTATTTATACAATTAGTAGGGTGTCAATACTATGCATCGAGAAACACTAACACTGTTAATCACGTAACACGATAATTTTTCTTTAAATTTTAAAACAAAACTATAGTAGTACCATACTCAAATTAACGAAAATAATATGTGGTTTAAAAGTCAACAATATATTTAAAGAATTGTAACATATGTTTTAAAAGTTATACTTACTTATATAAAGTCTTAAAATTTTATAAAATGATCTTTTTGTCCTAATTTAATATATATTATAATATAGGGATTATGATCAAATACAAAGGCTCTTTAAAATAAGAAGTGTACAAAGACTTCTAAAAAAACTCACTACAAAAAAAAAATAAAACCTAAACCGGGGGGGGGGGGGGGGGGCTTAGGTTGGGTGGGGTGGGGGTGGTTTTTGGTGGTGATGTAGTGGGTTTATGTTTTAGGTTATTAGACACTTGTCACTCTATAAAACCTTCTTTCACTTCTTACAATTAGAAACCTTTACAGAATAACTTAACCCTATAATATTGCATAGATAATTACCAAAAAATACATCAACATTTATTTATTAAGTTCCAACCTATCTTTCTTGTCTATATCAACATTTTTTACACTTGCTTTTTTTTTTTTTTTATCTATATCAACATTTATCTAACGCAAGCCACACAGGATGGAAGGCGTGTATGAGCCTGGAGCCGAGGTGGTAGAAAGCCACGCGTGGGACATAACGCCGCACTAACATTGTCCACGGTAAGACCACCCGTAGTGGGGCGTGATTTTTAAAAAAAATTGAAAAATAACGCCCCAAAACGCCCCCCCTCCCACTACGCCCGGCGTTATAGGGCGTTTTTTTTGGAAAATTTGCATGCTAGCATTATATTTAAAACGCTTAAGTGATCAAATGGTGGCCAATGGGAGTGGAGGATAGTTTGACTTTACCCACATGTCTGACAACTTTTTGAAAATGGATGTATTTCGTTTGTTTTTTTTTTTTTTTTCATTAAAAGTAATATGGGCGTTATTGGAATAATGCCCACTACACCACTTTTTGCTATAATGCCCCATGCTGACTGGGATGACACGTGTCGGATAATGCCCCATGGTGGGGGCATTATAAGTTGTTACCACTACACATGGTCTAATGGTAATTTGGTGTGGAGAGCTCCACGATTGGCAAACACAATCAAATGACTTTATACACATTGAACGCCATAAATATACTAGATCTACATGTTCAAACAACGACATAAGGGGGGTCGGAGTGATTGCGGGGAACCCTTTGGGGATGTGGAATCACCGAGCGGTGATTGAATGCGGGGCACAAATCAGTGAGTGGGGAGTTGATCATTCGGTGTATAGTCACCGATGAGAGGAGAGAGGAGAGGAGAGATACAACCAATCAAATTTTTTTTTAATTGAGAGGTGTTTAAATCATTCCTAGTGTTTGAGTAGAAAATGGGGAGTAAAGAGGGGGGGGGGGGGGGGAGGGGGGGGGGGGAGTTGAAATGGTATGAAATTATTGGGTAGAGAAAACTCAAACACCCTAAAGTGTTTGAATCATACCCTCCACCCTAAACATACTTGATTAGTCGTTGATATTCAATGACATGATAAACGGAGTATCACTCGACTCTTCCTTAAGGTTAAGAGCAACACAATACATGTACGGTTAGTAACTTACTGATGATATATATCCCAAGTATGCTACTTTGGTCAAATCCTTACATGCTCGCAAGATGAGAAAAAAAAAAAAAAAAAAACAATTAGAGTGTTTATTGAATGAGCATTAAGTGTCCTATAATAACGATATCATGAAACCTCGGAACACGCATGGAAGCTCCATAGAATACAATGTGCAGTACATGTTTATTATCTCACACAAGATGATCTTAGGGGGATCAGGGGCGGAACTAGCATTTAATGAGCTGTAGCACGGGCTACGGCTCAACTTCGTATCGGTAGTGTATTTTTTGTCGGTTTTATACAGAGGATACCCTAAACAACTACAAGGATACCACTGACAAAAAAAAAAAAAAAACCTTTAGCCCAAAGGAAATAATAAACCTTTGAATGTAAGCCCAATTGTTATGTAAGCTCAAGTCCCAACCCAACTAATATTTAAGCCCAAAACAAATAATAACCCTTTGAATATGGGGCAGGGGCGCGGCAACAGATTTGTGGAAACCAAACGTCATACAAGGCACAAGCATCTGAGACTGATAAAAAAAGCGTACAAGCAATCAAGCAGCGACAAAGTGCCGAAACTGATCAAAATTCGACAAAGTGTAACCTGTGTGAGACTGATAAAAAAATCGTACAAGCAATCAAGCAGAACTGGTCATAATTTCGATTTTCGAACAAATAGAAGCAGCAGTGTAGTCGCAGAACTGATCAAAATTCGAACCAACATCGACTGATCAAAATTCACAGATTGTTTGTGAGTATTCTTTTCTTCTTGTGCTTTGATAGTTTGATTTCTTGGTTAGTTTGTGCTTCGATATTTTGAATTTTGTTAGGTTATTCAGAATTTTGGTGATGATGATTAAAAAAATCTAAATGAAACAACTCCAAAGGTTGATAATAATAATATTGATGCAAGTCCGATCTAAAAATTAAAAATAAACCTAGCCCAATCTAAAACCTAAAAACTTATTGCCAATATTAATTCATAAAGCCTAGCCCCAATGTGAAATGCTTAATATTGATTCATTAACCTAAATACTAATAACATTAAAAAAACAAGTTTATACGATTTAATTCGGTAAAGCCTAAGGGCCTTTTTTTGGCTCGTCCAGAGCACTTGAATTTTCAGGATCGCCCCCGCCCGTAATGTAGGTAAAAAAAAATCCGTTATCTAAATGTACGGTAAAAAATTGGGATACCCTTGGATATTTCTTCTAGTTCTGTCATTAGGGAGGGAGGAAGGTGAAACAATATGCAAGTACAATTAAAATGAGTTTGAAGCATCAATCGGGTTAAAAGAATTTAGTGAATCACTAAAACATGTTAAATAAATGCAACAAATAATAATCTTGAAGCGGATTTGGTGGTACATATCATCACACTTTACGTCAACAATCAAGTCCAGTGTTATAAGTTGCTATTTTGTTTCAAAGCATTATCTATATATTAAAAAACAAACACAATGAAATGTGATTCACAAATTATCTATATATTAAAAAACAAACACAATGAACAGTGATTCACAAATTAGGCTTAGGCCGTTGGGAGTGTGTGTTGGTTGGGGCGGGGGATGTCCTTCAACGCCAATTCTTTTAATTATTAGCATGCATGTCTTTTAACTGTTAATGTATTGTAAATTATCAATGAAATTTTAACTAAAATGGATTTTTATTTATTATGCATGTATATTTTATTTTTTACAAATTATAAAAATTGAAACTTTTATTTATATTTAAAAAATAAAGTTGACATGATAGTATAAATATAGTGGAGCAGTGAAAACACACCCTTAAAAAATAAAGTTGACATGATAGTGTAAATTTAGTGGAGTAGTGAAAACACATCCACAAATGTGAAGGTAAGTGAAAGATGATGTGATGTTAATATTTTTTAACGACAAATTTGGATTACTTACAGATCATTGGAGTATCATTGTGCCATTAATGGAACTACCCGATTATATTTATCTCTACTAAGGAAACTCAATAAATATGGAAAAATCTCCCTGTGAGAATCGAACCCAGGACCTGAAGAAACACTGACCTTATGGGTAAGCTCCGGCTAGGACTTCGACTCTTTGGCGATCTGAACAGCTACTGCAAAACAGAACACCGTTAGGACTCGTTACAGGAATGGGGTTATTCCTGTAATCACCCTCCGGCGTGATAATAAGTCTCGGTTTGGGAGAAAGTATAAATGTAGAGAGAGAAAAAGGGTAAACGGGAGCAAGATGATCATACCTTAGATGTTTACCTCTATTTATAGTTTACCATTAGGGTTTCCCTTAACTTAGAATGGGCTCCGATAAGTTAGGGATTTGCATGATCTTCCCAAAAGATTGGGGATTTGGTTACGTGGTTTATCCATGCAGAATAGAACATTCTAGAATAAACGTTTGTAATTAAATATTTATATTAAAATAATAGGTGACGACCGTGTCGGTTTAGCCGATCCGGGTCATACCTCGTCATGTCCCCCCAGTCTGAAGTTATGAAATGAAATTCATGAAATCGGACTAAAAAAGGAAAAGTCAAAATTTCCCCTTTGAGTGTAAGTTTCTCGAGTGGGGTTCCGTTATGCTGTTTTGAAAAATGGCGGCGATGGGAAAGGATGTGACGGTTAAGTAATCATTAGGATGACAGTTGTACCTCCCCTGTCTTGACACGCGTTCCCACTCGTTTGCCTTTTTGAATTCGAAAGGTTGCAAACCCCTATAAATAGGTGTCCCGTTTAGGGTTTGGGATTTCATTTCCTTCCTTGTTCACAATCATTTCCTTTAATTTCTTGAATCTAACAATGGCTTCCAAAACCGGCGAATCCTCTTCTGCTGCCTCATCGAGTTCCGATGCCCTGTATGTCAAGTGGGGGCTTACTTCGTTCAACAATCTTATTCAAGATTATGATATTAGGGCGGAGTGGAATCCTGTACTGCCATCAAAGACAGACACGACATTTCCATTGAAGAAAGGTAAAATCACTTTGTTTAGTGATTTTTTCAAGTTTTGCAACTACCGATTGCCGATCACCAAGTTCTGTAAGTTGGTTCTTGATTATTATCCCATCCACATTTCCCAATTGCATCCGTTAGGGTTGGTTAAACTCTGGCAGTTTGAGTTTGCTTGTATCGCCTTAGGACATATCCCTGAACTCATCGTTTTTATGGCTTTTTTCGTCCTTGTATGGAAATCCCCCTTTTTCACTTTTGACAGAAGGGACACCGATGTGTCTTGTTTGAGGGACATACCTACCAGTTCCAGGGACAAGGATTGGAAGAAGAAATTCTTCTATATCGATGCTGATGTCATTCCCGGAGAAATGCAATGGAGGGAGATGGGGCCTAAGGACAAGGTTAAAGACGACGGTCCCCGAAAAGATGCTTATGTTGGAAATGCCCTTTTCAAGAGACTGTGTGAATGCCCCTCCGAGTGTACGGTAATTCCAGAGGGAGCCTTGGTGATGGCGAGGATGAGCCTGCTATGGCGTGATATCAAGCTGTACCCTTCGTTTCGAAGGGATGACGAAGGTATGTAGTTCTTTGGCCTTGCATATGCTTTGTTAATTGTATGCGGATTAACATGTGTACATGTTACAGGCAAATGGAGTTTGTTTGACTTTGTGGATCCCCCGCGGAACGCTGCTTTAAAGGCCGCGGACCGCGTGATTGGTGAACAGGAACCCGATGTGCTGAAGATTCACTTGTAGCAGTTTTTGCTACCAGCTGTGCCGGCGGACCCGACTGCTTATATTTCTCAGCCTCCCCCCAGCGGAGGGAGTAGTGTTGCTGCCGTAGAGAAAAAACCGATCCGGGTGAAAGTCACCGGGAGGAAGTACATGGCCGCGGGGGCTGCTACTTCCTCGGTTGGCGTGACTGTACCCTCTGGGGGTGCTGCTGTTACTACTGCTGAGTTGACAAGTCCGACTTGCGTGTCGAAAAAACACAAAATCTTTACTGTACCTGCCCTGACTGCTTTCGAGGCTATTCAAACCGCCTATGCCTTGCCCATTGGTAAGTAATTTTGTTTGTAGGCTTTATTGTGGAGTTTGTGTTCCCTGTTGCTGAAAGTCTGATTTAATACAGGTTCCACTGCTGGGGTTCAAGTTGAAGGTGTGTCCTCTGCCCCTTGACATCTGTGGATACTATGCCTTCCGCTACTAGCGGACCAAGCCTTTCAGAGCTTATATCTCAGGCAAGTGCTATCGCTAATGTCAGTTGCTCTATACCGCCCCTATGCCCACGGCTGCTGTGGCGGTGACCACCAGTCCGGTGTCTACATCGCTGCCTTCCAGTGTTACCCCCACATCCTTGTTTGACTCTCCTTTCAGCGTTTTTTCTGCAACTGGAAAGGAGACGCCTACGGTGTTTGCAGCTCACGAGGCAACCAGTGCCGGAGATACCGCCGTGAGCGATGCTGCGGGGTCCAGTAGCGGGATTGCTGATGATGGGGACCGTTTGGGTGATGATCTTTATCTGCCCACTATTAATTGGGATCTGAATGCGCAGGATAAGCGCTACCAGCCCCGGTGGAAAATACCTGAGTCTTCAAGATTGATCTTTCCTCCAGTGATTCAACACTGGGTTGAGCGGGCATACCCCCCAGCTGAGTGAGCGTATGTTGAGGGGTTAAACAATGAAAACCTGATAAATGACACCATGGTGGATTCCGTTAGTCAGCCCCGGTGGCTTGCAGAGATCCGGCGTAGGTGGATGCATGATAACAACGAGCTCCACCAGGCGCGGGCTACTATTCAAGAGTTGAAAGACGCAAAGTACCGGTTGGAGAGTCAACTCCAAGCCGCTGGTCTGAGGGAGAGCAGGTTTGTGTCGGAGAAAAATAAGGCAGAGGATGACCTGAAGCAGGTGACTGCCAATCTTGCTGAAGAGAGAATATTGTGGGGCCGCGATATAGCGGAGAAGGATCGGGTCCTTGCTCATGCCAAAACTGTTCAAGAAGAATTGGAGCTTAAAGCTGCTACCGAGGCTCAAAAGGTGAGATCTGAAATGTCTGCTAAGATGGAAAAGTTCCGAATTGACACTGATTTTGTGTCTCAGGTGCAGGAGCGGTACCAGGCTTTAACTGTTGAGGTTGAAACGTCTAACGCCAAGGCCCGAGCCAAGCAAGTTGAGTTGGAGGAGCGGGAGGATCAACTTAGAAAGCTTCAGAAACAATGTGATTCCCTTGTCTCCGAGAAGAACAAGCTTGTCCAGTCTTCCGCCACCTATCAGGGATGCCTTAAAGAGGCGAAAAGTGCCTTGGAGCAATCGAACGCTGAGGTGGATAGCCTGACTAGCCAACTGGCTGAATTGCGAGGTGATAGGAATTGGCTAATAACAAATGGCCTGGTTGGGCCATTTGATTACCTACGCCAGTCGGAGTCTTTTACGGCGTTGTTAAATCGCTTGTCTGCAGCTGCTTACCAATCTGGTCACCATGACGGCGTTTACAAGGGTTCTTTTGAGTGCCAACAATCAGAAAAGATTACTCCTGCGTTCCATACAACAATAGGCAAAATTCAGGGAGATATGACAAATGCTCTTGAGGCGGCGTGCAATGAGCCACTGCCCGGGTATGCGGATCTGATGGATAAAGTGAACGAAGATGGCGTGGACTCCTTACGCTTAATGTTAGATCCGACGGAAGAATCTGGTGAGGAATGAGTGTTTTGCTTTGTTTGTGCTGTACACTATTCCTTAGATATTTGGTATAAACACTGTTTTGCTTGGGTTATGTGCAAACACTTGATTTTATGTCAGACATTTAATGTTAATATCATGATGAATGACGCCGCCGTTCGCCTGAAATGTGGCGATTTGATGTGTAATGATGACTTTTCATTAATTTTGCCATCGTCATCACTGTCAGACCCTTTTAAACTTGTATAAATTAAGTTGTTTTTTCCAAATTTGGTAATTGCAAAAAATGAGCCGGAAGTGCTATAAACAGAGACTTTCCGAAATTTTCCGACGGTTGGATGCAGCTGACGGTTTAATTCATCTTCAAATTCCGGTGTAGGAGGAGCTGATTAGAGGAAAAGGGGTGAACTCAGATGATGCGTTACCCCGGGTTATCCGTTCCTGCAAGAGTGTCATATATGAAAGTCCTTCAAAAGCTGATGCAAGTGTGGTTTCACTGTCAGCTGACACTCTGATGGGAGCCTTTCCCCCTGATCATGTCCAACGCTGTGGATTGGTGTACGAACGACGCCGTAGTGGCCGTTCCTGTACAAACGTGGTTGATGATCAGGAGGTGGTAGCTCTTCCGGTAGATAAGGAGAATGTCGATGACTTGATCGTTGATCCTCATCCGTTGGAATACTATGGTGTGGCATTGTACACCCCTGCAGAGGTGAGAGCAATGCTTTCCAAGAAGTAGATATTTTAGAACATGTTCGTTTTTTGGTTCCCGTATGTTGATATGTAGCAACAAGGACAATACTTGGTTTTTTGCAAGATAGTTGTATGTATTTATTACCAAAATACCTATCTTTTTTGTATTGGTTAATGTATCTATTACCAAGATACCCACTCTTAGCGTTGTATATTTTTGATCCTTTGACTTATATATGAAAAATATTTCGTGTCTAGGATGCTTTTTTACCGTTATGTGCAGTTTAAATGCGATGGTAATTGTTTGTACCGTAAAGTGCAGTATGAATGCGATGGTAAATTTTATTGTTTGTGTAAGTAATGAGGAAAATAATAAAAAGAAATAACTTTTATTAACTCAATACTTAGAAGAAAAAAGAAAGAAAAAGAGACATCGTTAGAGATGGATTACACTTGTTTGTAAAAGAAGAAACAATCAAACCCGCCGTTAGGGGCAAGGCTTTACATATAACACTTTTTCAATTGAGCCGCGTTCAAGCTACGCGGGACCGCGCTACATTTAGTCTGGATAGGCGGTAGGCCCCTTTGCCAAGGTCTTCTTGGATGACATAGGGTCCTTCCCAATTGGGTCCCAGCTTGCCTGAGGGCTCCGCTCTACTGGCTTCGTTATCACGCATGACGTACTTTCCTTCCTTGAAAGTATGCTGAGCCACGCGCCGGTTGTAGTACTTCTCCAAAATTTTCTTGTATTTTGCCTCCCTGATGGCGGCGGCCTCACACCGCTCTTCCAGTAGGTCTAAGCCTTCCCTTAGGAGCCTGTTATTATCGTCATTAGTAGTGAGGCGCAGTTGCGAGGGTAATCCGACTTCCGCGGGTATCATTGCTTCCGCGCCATAGGTTAGGCTGAAGGGGGTTTCGTTGTTACTTGTCTTGGGCATTGTTCGATGTGCCTAGAGGACATTAGGCAGTTCTTCCACCCAAGAGCTTCCTTCATAACCTAACCTTCTTTTTATTCCATCAAGCAAGCTCCTGTTTGCCCGCTCCACCTGGCCGTTTCCCTGGGGATGTGTTACCGATGTAAAGATTTGCTGAATCTGAAGTTCTGCACACCAATCCTGCAAGGCCCTGTCGGTGAATTGCGTTCCATTGTCAGTTACCAAGTATAGCGGCAGTCCGAATCGGCACACTATGTGCTCCTATAGGAACTTTTTAGCTTTTTCAGCAGTTATTTTGGCCAAGGGTTTGGCTTTAACCCATTTGGTGAAATAGTCGATTGCCACAATTAGGTATTTCAGCTTCCCGAGGGCCAGCGGGAATGGGCCCACGATATCGACTGCCCATTTTTGGAAAGGCCAGCCCGCCATGACGGGAATTAAATTGTTCTTGGGGCGAAGTGTTTGAGGAGCAAACTTTTGGCAACTTCAGCACCTTCTGAGTTCATTTACCGCGTCTTCATGCATCCCAGGCCAATAGTACCCAGCATTGTGAATTTTGGCGACCACTGCCCGGGGTCCAGCGTGAATGCCACATATGCCGGCGTGTATTTCTTGGATTAGGTATTTTGCTTCTGCTGGGGATAAACACCGTAGTAGTGGTCCCAAGTATGACTTCCTTTATAGGACGCCATTATTCGCTTCATACTGCAACGCCTTGGTTTGGATCTTTTGAGCTTCGCCTCTGGCAGGAGGTAATTCCCCCTTTGTGAGGAACTTTAGTATGGGAGTGTACCACCAGGGTTCCTCCGTTGTGACGGAGGAAACTTCCCGGGGTTCAGTGGAAGGTGTTTGCAATGTCTCTACCTTTACTTCTCTTTCCATACCCGAGGTGGCAAGTTTGCTCAAGGCGTCTGCTATTTGGTTTTTTCCTCTGTGGACGTGATTAAGCGTGACACTATCAAATGAAGCTATGAGCTCCTTGGTCTTAGCCAAATATTTTTCCATTGATTCATCCTTGGCTTCATAAGTTTCATTTACTTGGTTATTAACTAGCAGAGAGTCAACATATGCGTCGACCCTTGTTGCTCCCATAGATTGGGCCATTCTTAAGCCCGCGAGTAGCGCCTCATATTCTGCTTCGTTGTTGGAGCATTCAAAGTCAAACCGTAAGGCGTACATCAGTCTTATCTCGTCTGGGCTTATCAACATAAGACCTGCCCCGGAACCTTTTCCGCTGGATGATCCGTCGGTGTACAACTTCCAGGTTTGCCTGGCTGTGCTGGACTCTGGTATGTCTTGGACCACTGGGTTCTGTATAACTTCCCCGTCAGGAATCTCAGCCAAGAAATGTAACACCCATGTTATTATTTTGAAATTTGTCGTATAAATACGATATCAAACATGTAATTACGATTAAATATCCTTAGAAAATACAAGTAATTTAAAACTTTTACAACTTAAAAGTTTTCAATATAATATAAATAAGTTCGCCATTTAAAAATTATGACGTAACGCCGTGCGGAAGCTTTAATCTCGTGTGTTCGGTTCTTCGTAGCTGCTTGATCGTCATCCGTAGCATGCCCAACATCACCTAAGATCAAAACCAACTTAAAAGTTAGTTTTGATAGTCAACAAATAAGTTTAAACAAGTATCATGGGTCAAACAACAAAAAACAAATTTTTTTCCGGAGTTAGGGGGCGTCGCGTGACGCTAAGGGGCGTCGCGTGACGCTAGGCCCCCTTTTTCACAGACTGATGCTTAATCAGTTGCTGTACATACCCAGCTCAACCCGATTTCACGGAAATGGCCATAACTTCTTCGTTATTGATCCGTTTTACCCGATTCTTTTTCCTACGCGTCCGTAATTTAATTCTCCATCATATGGAGTTAAAATCCAACATCCAACATAAATAAATTTTGAGACTTTCAAGCCTTCGACTCGTTACCTTTTTATCAAATTTTACCCTTTTATGCATTTTATCAAACAAACATATTTGTTTGATTCCTACATCACCTACACTTCTTTAAATAAATGTTATATACCATATTAGGTTCTAATCATAGGTTTATTACACAATTTAAACCCATTTTCGCTCGTATGCTTATTTTGACCCGTTAAGGGTATTTAAGCACTTTCGAGCCTAAAATAGCTTTCGATTGCTTCTAGCATTTCATTACCACATTTCTTATCCTATAATCTCCCACCACAACTGTATTTAAGGTAGGTTTAATGTGGTGATCAATATAAACTAAATTTTACCTCTCGAATCATTATTTTACGGCAAAAACTCAAATAGTGCCATTTGGCTAATATAATACCTCTTTCAGCTTCTATACTTATTCTAAGTATTTACCTAGTCATAAAACTCGTTTCCAAACAACCTTTAAGGGTCGTTTGTTCCATTTAGCCTACAAGGGTGTTTTGGTCGATTTTAGTCCTTTTATGACGAAGGACTCTCTCTCAAATTATTCGACCAAAATAACACTTTTAACTACAACATAATTATGCGTACCTGGCCCGGATCAACAAGTAGACTCGATTTATACCTCGTTTTCATTATCACACCATCAATGGTGACGCAATTATCCGATTCGCTAATCGGTCCTGTTAACATAAGACTTGACAACCACATTAGTCGATATTGTCAAATGGTGTTATCATCACCATTCGACCCGTTTGGACTATATGCCCAACATTATCTATTTAATCAAAAACATCGTTTTTGATTTCCAATTCATACATCCATCCCATCCCGGATTTTATAACCATACCCTTTTTCTTTTACACTCTTTTCTTACAAATTCAACCCATTTCGGCTTACGCCATGGGTATCCTTTTAACCTTGATTTACATTAGTCGACACTTGACAAATTTCCATATTTCCACTATTATCGTTATCACGTTTACAACGTATCGAATAAACGGGTATTCTACATAAGTGTGTAAATTACACTTACCTCGCATCCACGCCACGCTTTTCTTTCCGTACTTGCTCCGTTTGACCCGCTCCCTCCTCCAAGCTTTCATCTAGCTTGTTACGCGTCAAACTATTGTCAATCATTTACAAGGCGGTTAAATTAGTCATTAACAATCACGACTATTCCGCCTCACTTATTTTCTATGTCGAAGCTACTGTTCGACTTCATGCTCAGTTAACTTAGTTTATCAAAGTTAACTACTTTCAATCACATGGTTTACAACATTAATCTAATTCAACATAGTATTTAGAACCCTTATCACTTCACATCACACGTAATTGCCATATCATTCAAATACGCGTTTTCACTCTAAATTTCAACGCTTTAGTTCTCATTTAGGCATTTTAACAAACACCTAATGTGCATAATTTTACATATTTACTAACTAGTTCATAACTAATTATTTTCACCAAGATTTACATAAAAATTAAACCTCTATGTCTAGTGTTCATGAACTACATCAATAACTTATATCATAGCAACCAATATTCATCAATTTAACACCCTAATCCGAGTGTTCATCATATTGTCAATAAACCCATTTGACATATCAATGGATCATCATGAATTTCATAGATTATCCAATAATCCAACATGTTATTGACTAGGGTTTACTCCTAGACATCATATTACTTCAAGATTCATCCATGCATGACATAATCACGCTCAATTTCAGTTTCTTACAAATAACCTAGAATTTAAGATGGATCAAAACATCACAATTTTACATACCTTGTGATCCTTTCAACTAGGTGTTCATGAATTTGTGCTTGAAATTCGATTTGGAGCTGATTTGAACCCTCAATTTGATCAAGTTTGACATGCACTAGGGTTTTGGTGGGGAGCCTGTGTCGCCCCCTGTGTTCTTGTTCGACCAGACATCTCAATTGAGATGTTTGGTTTTGTTTTTAATTAAAACTAATAATATAAGTTTCAATTTTAACAACCTTGGCCCCTCTAATTTGGTTAGTTAATTAAGTAGGGCACAACCTACTTATTTCTAACAATATTCCCCACTTATTAACTAGGTTAAACATTCCTAATTAAATTAGTGGGTTTTGGGAATCTATGACTAAGTTTAGTTTAAGTCCCGTTAACTCGGGCCTTCTATAAACTTTATTTCCCAAACGCATTCTTTTTCTCTTTTTATTAAATATTAGATTTAGTTATATAAATCCTAATATTTTCTGGCTTAATTTTACCACTAACGGTTGTTTAGCCGTCTTTTAGTATTAACGTGGTTTGATTACCAAACCCGTTTTTGGGGTGTTACAAGTCTACCCCCTTAAAGAGGTTTCGTCCTTGAAACCTTTTCTTACATAATTCATTGAGTTTAACTCAAGGTATTCGATCCGAGAAATCTTTTAAACATTACTTATACTTTTATCCAATAGTTTGTATTACCAGAAAAGTATGGTAACGTCTTTTTGGTTACTAATTGTCTACATAACTCATACGACATAGTGCAACTTGAAATATCGTAGTCTCGTTATTTCCACTAGTTTAGTTAACTTAGCGATATCCATTGCTTTCATATACTATCGAATTCCTTATGAATCCGTTACTTTGACCCGTTTAAAGGTCTTTAGTGAAATCTTTCACTTTTAGCAACAATTTCTTTTGTTTTCAAATTTATTTATTCGGTTCAGTTATACCGAATCAACCGTTTTCGAGCAAACCAAATTTCTTGACTTGAAGTGCTGACCTTAACCGGTCTCACTAACTAGACTTATTAGTCCAGTTACTTTTTACCGCTCGCTTGGTTATAATGTGATTCTACTTCACATTGCATCTCTTGACCGTGATCATGTCACATCATGTTTAATTTATATCAACCTTTCATTTTTTGAAAATATTCCTTTTCGAATATATCATCTTGCGCCTATCAGTGTCAAGACTTGTATCTTTTATGCTTACTATTTAAATTCCTATTAGAATTTATATTTGTAAAAACGGTATTTCTTATCAAAACTAAAGTTTTAGTTTAGCATCTTCTCTTTAACTTTTGTCAATTATCCATACCGGGATATTGACAGTCCAAAATTTATTCTTTTTCAGTCTTTGTTTTATGCGGGGATTCTCAATTTATTCCCTCGCTTTGTCTAATTAACCCGTAGGTTTTATCACTTTGCCTTATAGGCTATTTTATTAGACTTTCACCTCTTTAAGGCGAGTCCCTTATTATCCATTTGCTTCAATTTATGACCCGTGGGTCATTTTGGCCCCGTAGACCTTTACACTAATTAATATCCCATAGGTTATGATGATCCCGTAGATCATCTTTTACTCTAGTCTTTATTCAATTGTCTATTTATACATATATAGCTTTAAAGCATCCTTTGTTATGTTTGGAATCATTTAATTTTGCTTTTGAGCTTTAGTTGACCTTGACCGTAGTCTAAGGTTTCATTTGTTTACTTTCGGACTATCTTTCCGACTTTACGACTTCTAACGTCATTTACACGTCAGTTTGTCCTACGCTTACCGTTACCCGGTTCATACTTATACTCCTTTACCACCCATTACCCGGGTCCTTCTATCTTATTGTTTTTTTTAGCTTTCCGGTTTCACCGGTTTGCGTTTTCCTATTATATTAAGCGTTATTCCTTAATTGACTCGTTTGACTCATTTCGGGTGAATTTTCATCACTTATGAATGTCAAACTTCATTCTTTATTTGACCCGTCCAACTTTGAAATGGTTGAACGTAATTACCAAAATTTATGTTTGTGAAAAGTCTTGTCATCTTTTAGTCATGACTCATATTCCGAGTCTTTTGACTTTCTATTTCGCGTTCCTGTTTCTCAGTCTACGCATGCGTTTAATTCCTTACCCATCAACCGGGTGTTTTACCGAAATCGTTATCATTGCACCCCCTTCCGGTATGCATTAAGACTTTGTTTCGATTTACTTGGTCATCTTAGCGAAATCCGTCGCTTTTATTCGACCATGTCTTTTATTCTTTACGTGACCACCATTGGCGGCCTCATTAATTATGAGTGACGATTATCATCATTATCCTTGCTTTACTACGACTAAAGCTAACAACCTTGATTATCTTTTTTGGGTGGGCAACACCTTTGTTTTTATGACCCGGCGGTCATCTATACTCTGGTTTTACTTGCCCGTTTTGTTCACCATGGCCCTTTCGTCCAAGATGACTTATTTTCGTGAATTTTCTTTTGATCATTCATTTATATCATCATTTACATTAATCCTTGTCCCTTCTATCGGGCTCATTATCCTAATGTAATACGCTTCCGTCACCCGGCTATGCGTTTACATTATTTTCAACTATTTTGTTCATTTGTTTCCTTTGGGTACTTTTTAATTTGTCCCATTCACCCCGTCCTTACTACATCGGATGTAACTGTGTCCGCTATAAGAAGTTCACGGTATCATATGCCACTACTTACTTGGCCAGAGTAAGCGATTAACACATGACACGCATGAGCTTTTTATAGTTTTCACATCACGCCCTATGTAAGTAATGCCTCTATTTATTTCTCTTGGAAACAATATCCTGGATAGGTATTCTATTCAGGTTTGTCCAAGTTTTCAATCTAAATCTGCAACTATCAGTTTCTACGTATTGGTTGCATGTTTATATTCATGCAATAATTTAAACGTGCACCTGGTAAATGCTTGCCCTAACGGGCTTTTCTTGCCATTAGCCTTGTTCGCGACCATTACGCGATTTAGGTCCTTGATGAGCATGCTCTTCTTGTCATATCTCGGACCGTTCCATCATCATATCCACAATTCGTTTGACTCTCGTCGTCTTCAAACGCGAGTGTCCTTCAATTAAAACATTCACAAAGTTAGTAACATCAACTTCAATAATCGCCTGTATTATAATACAAGGCTTTTTCTACTATACGCGTCAACGCGCGTATTTTCGTCAACTATATCAATCATTTTAATTGGGGTAACGTGTGTCACACGCTAGCCCTATGTGTTGTTTACAACACTTTAGCATGCTAAACTATTAACATACATGTACTTACCGGGTTTGCGATCAAGCCTCGAACCGAACACATTTGTCAACAACCTTGAGCTCTGATTACCAACTTGTAACACCCATGTTATTATTTTGAAATTTGTCGTATAAATACGATATCAAACATGTAATTACGATTAAATATCCTTAGAAAATACAAGTAATTTAAAACTTTTACAACTTAAAAGTTTTCAATATAATATAAATAAGTTCGCCATTTAAAAATTATGACGTAACGCCGTGCGGAAGCTTTAATCTCGTGTGTTCGGTTCTTCGTAGCTGCTTGATCGTCATCCGTAGCATGCCCAACCTCACCTAAGATCAAAACCAACTTAAAAGTTAGTTTTGATAGTCAACAAATAAGTTTAAACAAGTATCATGGGTCAAACAACAAAAAAAAACAAATTTTTTTCCGGAGTTAGGGGGCGTCGCGTGACGCTAGGCCCCCTTTTTCACAGACTGATGCTTAATCAGTTGCTGTACATTCCCAGCTCAACCCGATTTCACGGAAATGGCCATAACTTCTTCGTTATTGATCCGTTTTACCGGATTCTTTTTCCTACGCATCCATAATTTAATTCTCCATCATATGGAGTTAAAATACAACATCCAACATAAATAAATTTTGAGACTTTCAAGCCTTCAACTCGTTACCTTTTTATCAAATTTTACCCGTTTATGCATTTTATCAAACAAACATATTTGTTTGATTCCTACATCACCTACACTTCTTCAAATAAATGTTATATACCATATTAGGTTCTAATCACAGGTTTATTACACAATTTAAACCCATTTTCGCTCGTATGCTTATTTTGACCCGTTAAGGGTATTTAAGCACTTTCGAGCCTAAAATAGCTTTCGATTGCTTCTAGCATTCCATTACCACATTTCTTATCCTATAATCTCCCACCACAACTGTATTTAAGGTAGGTTTAATGTGGTGATCAATATAAACCAAATTTTACCTCTCGAATCATTATTTTACGGCAAAAACTCAAATAGTGCCATTTGGCTAATATAATACCTCTTTCAGCTTCTATACTTATTCTAAGTATTTACCTAGTCATAAAACTCGTTTCCAAACAACCTTTAAGGGTCGTTTGTTCCATTTAGCCTACAAGGGCGTTTTGGTCGATTTTAGTCCTTTTATGACGAAGGACTCTCTCTCAAATTATTCGACCAAAATAACACTTTTAACTACAACATAATTATGCGTACCTGGCCCGGATCAACAAGTTGACCCGATTTATACCTCGTTTTCATTATCACACCATCAATGGTGACGCAATTATCCGATTTGCTAATCGGTCCTGTTAACATAAGACTTGACAACCACATTAGTCGATATTGTCAAATGGTGTTATCATCACCATTCGATCCGTTTGGACTATATGCCCAACATTATCTATTTAATCAAAAACATCGTTTTTGATTTCCAATTCATACATCCATCCCATCCCGGATTTTATAACCATACACTTTTTCTTTTACACTCTTTTCTTACAAATTCAACCCATTTCGGCTTACGCCATGGGTATCCTTTTAACCTTGATTTACATTAGTCGACACTTGACAAATTTCCATATTTCCACTATTATCGTTATCACGTTTACAACGTATCGAATAAACGGGTATTCTACATAAGTGTGTAAATTACACTTACCTCGCATCCACGCCACGCTTTTCTTTCCGTACTTGCTCCGTTTGACCCGCTCCCTCCTCCAAGCTTTCATCTAGCTTGTTACGCGTCAAACTATTGTCAATCATTTACAAGGCGGTTAAATTAGTCATTAACAATCACGACTATTCCGCCTCACTTATTTTCTATGTCGAAGCTACTGTTCGACTTCATGCTCAGTTAACTTAGTTTATCAAAGTTAACTACTTTCAATCACATGGTTTACAACATTAATCTAATTCAACATAGTATTTAGAACCCTTATCACTTCACATCACACGTAATTGCCATATCATTCAAATACGCGTTTTCACTCTAAATTTCAACGCTTTAGTTCTCATTTAGGCATTTTAACAAACACCTAATGTGCATAATTTTACATATTTACTAACTAGTTCATAACTAATTATTTTCACCAAGATTTATATAAAAATTAAACCTCTATGTCTAGTGTTCATGAACTACATCAAGAACTTATATCATAGCAACCAATATTCATCAATTTAACACCCTAATCCGAGTGTTCATCATATTGTCAATAAACCCATTTAACATATCAATGGATCATCATGAATTTCATAGATTATCCAATAATCCAACATGTTATTGACTAGGGTTTACTCCTAGACATCATATTACTTCAAGATTCATCCATGCATGACATAATCACGCTCAATTTCAGTTTCTTACAAATAACCTAGAATTTAAGATGGATCAAAACATCACAATTTTACATACCTTGTGATCCTTTCAACTAGGTGTTCATGAATTTGTGCTTGAAATTCGATTTGGAGCTGATTTGAACCCTCAATTTGATCAAGTTTGACATGCACTAGGGTTTTGGTAGGGAGCCTGTGTCGACCCCTGTGTTCTTGTTCGACCAGACATCTCAATTGAGATGTTTGGTTTTGTTTTTAATTAAAACTAATAATATAAGTTTCAATTTTAACAACCTTGGCCCCTCTAATTTGGTTAGTTAATTAAGTAGGGCACAACCTACTTATTTCTAACAATATTCCCCACTTATTAACTAGGTTAAACATTCCTAATTAAATTAGTGGGTTTTGGGAATCTATGACTAAGTTTAGTTTAAGTCCCGTTAACTCGGGCCTTCTATAAACTTTATTTCCCAAACGCATTCTTTTTCTCTTTTTATTAAATATTAGATTTAGTTATATAAATCCTAATATTTTCTGGCTTAATTTTACCACTAACGGTTCTTTAGCCGTCTTTTAGTATTAACGTGGTTTGATTACCAAACCCGTTTTTGGGGTGTTACAAGAAATCGGCGATCACCTGCCCCTTAATTGCTGTTCGATTTCTATATTCGATATCTAAGGCTTCCAACTCGATCGCCCATTTAGCCAATCTCTCGGAGATCTCTGGCTTGTGCAAAATTTGCTGTAGCGGGTAATTTGTTAAGACCTGTACGCGATGCCCTTGGAAATATCTTCTGAGACGCCGGATAGCATGGACTAATGCCAGTATCAACTTTTCAAGTGTTGGATACCGCGTTTCGGGTCCCGTCAGAACTCGGCTGATATAATATATAGGTGTTTGTTTTCCATCTCTTTCCACCATGAGTACCACACTTACCGCGTTATGAGCTGCCGCCAGATACATTTTTAGTAGTTCTTCTGGGTATGGCGCTGTCAACATGGGTAGTTTTTCAAGGAACCGCTTCATGTCTTGCAAAGCTTCTTCCGCTTCACTGGTCCACTTGAAGTTTTTCTTGTTAAGGAAATCTTTCAATGTCTTTATGAACGGCAAAGATGTCTCGGCGTGTCGTGCCAACAATCTGTTTAGCGCCACTAGACGTCCGTTCAGTTCTTGTGCCTCTTTTAAAGTTCTGGGGGAGGGCATTCGCGTTATAGCGGCTACCTTTTCCGGGTTGGCTTTGAAACCATCCCGGGTGACTACTACCCCCAGGAACTTACCTTCTTCTACCCCAAACTAACATTTTTTGGGGTTAAGCTTGATGTTATATTCTCTTAACTTCTGGAAGGTCTCCTCGATGTCTTCGAGCATTTGCTTTTCTTCTCTGCTCTTGATCACCAAATCGTCGACATATACTTCCAAGTTCCTGCCGATTTGTTTTTCGAAGGCCTTGTCCATGAGGCGCTGGTAAGTCGCTCCAGCGTTTCGAAGGCCAAAAGGCATTTTGGTATAGCAGAAAATGCCTACATCGGTATGGAATGCCGTTTTTCTTCGTCTTCTTTTGACATTTTGATCTGGTGGTAACCCTTATAGGCGTCTAGAAAACACTTGTACCTATAAGGAACCAGAGACTCAACCTTGAAGTCCATCTCAGGTAGCGGATAAGCGTCTTTAGGGCATGCCTTATTCAAGTCTTTAAAGTCGATGCACATCCGCCATGTGCCGTCTGGTTTCTTAATCATTACAGCGTTTGATACCCATGTGTGATACTTTGTTTCTCTAAGTATTCCAGCTTCGACCAGCTTTCGTACTTCTTTGACTACCGCTGCTTTTCGGTCAGGGACCATGCTCCGTTTACCTTGTGCGACCGGTTTAATGCCCGGGAGCATTGCAATCTTTTGCTCTGCCTTATCCCGGGGTATCCCATTCATATCAGAGTGTTCAAAAGCAAAGATGTCTGCATTCCTTCTCAGTAAATGTTTCAGGTTGTTTTTGACCTCAGGAGAAAGACTATCCCCTATTGTCACTGTTTGCTCTGGATGGCGCGTGCTTAAAACCCATCTTTCAGGGCCGATGGTGCCGGTAGGCCCTTGACGGCATCTTTTGGTATCCAATACTTTTCCCAGCTTGTCTCGGTATACTGTTGCAATACCCCGCGGGGTGGGGAACTTCATAAACCCACGCACCGTGGAGACAATGGCATCAAGTTTTCCCAGGGTAAACCTTCCAATGATTACATTGTGGTACGACTCAGCACGTACCACAAGAAACGTGAGGAGTATTGTTCTTTCCCGGGGGGTTTGTCCGAACGTAACTGGGAAAGTGATATGGCTAATTGGATCGACCTTTTCTCCGGTGAAGCCTTTAATAGGGGCGTGCACTGACTTGAGGAATTTTCTGTCTTCTGGTTGCATTCTGTTAAAGCAATGCTCATAAATGATGTCTTTCGAATTCCGGTGTCTACCAGGATTCTCCTCATATTATAATCGCCTACCGCGGTGGATATGATTAGGGAGTCAGTGGTGAGGTGCAAATCCTCTACGCGTGGTTCGATTGTCATGGTTTCCAGCATCCAGGGTTCAAGCGTGGAGAGACTCCGTTTTGCCCCCTTTCCCTTATCGGCGTACACCATGTTTAGCTCTCGCTATCTTTTACCCTCCCCTTTGTCATTTTCTTCTTTGATGGGAGGCGGGCCCTGTTTTATGTCTCGAACAAGGTGAGCCAACTTACCCGCCTTTACGAAATACTTGATTTGCTTCTTTAATTGAAAACAGTCATTGGTATCATGGTCGCTCCCCTTGTGGTATTCACAGTACTTACTCGTGTCTTTGTTGGGAGCGTCCTTTAACGGCTTTGGAGGGTTAAACTTGAGGTTTTCAGAGGCCAGGATCTCTGCCGGTGTTTTGCTCAAGTTTTGGTAGTCGGACCGCGGTTTAGAAGACGACTCGTTTCTTGGGTAGGTGCTTCTAGATCTATCATACCGCGAGTCTGTTCTGTCACTTTTTTGATATCGGTCTCCTCTACCTTTACCCTTAGTGTCACACCCCTTTCTATGGCGGAAGCACGAGGTGTGATCATGAAAGGTTCTCATTGCATACGAAGAGTAAACATACTACATGCTCAAGAAAATAACTTCAAATACCATAATTTGAAAACATACGTTAGCGTTTACATCGCTAAGTCGCATAAAGCATTGTCTTAAAAGTTTACAACTTTATTTAAAGATAAACATAAGCGACATCCACGAGCATGGGTAAGACCGCGCGCACATCCACTTCTAATTACCTGAAATACATGTGAGTTTTGGAAAAACGTCAACATAAAGTTGGCGTGAATTCATGCAGTTTTAGTTTTTCACGTTTGTATACTTTGTATGAAAACATAGTTTACGTCATGTAAAAATCAAGTTTTCATATATAAATTCAGTTTCATGTGTACACCACGTACCCATGTATAATTCAATCTTTTCTTGAGTACCCCACGTACTTCAAGTTATATATCAATCCTCTTGAGTACCCCACGTACTTCAAGTTATATATCAATTTTCTTGAGTACCCCACGTACTTCAAGTTATATATCAATTTTCTTGAGTACCCCACGTACTTCAAGTTATATATCAATTTTCTTGAGTACCCCACGTACTTCAAGTTATATATCAATTTTAGTATGGTATGAATTTTATGTAAATACAGTATTTCTGTAAATATCAGATTGTTAATGGGTTGCAAAGCCATTAACATGTGGCACGACATAGGAAGTCACCAAACCTAAGGCATTTAATTGGTATATTCTGAGACACAAAAGCACTACTCGATTCTCGCCCTCACCGAGAGTGTGGCTGCCAGGCACCCGTTAGATCTAACCTTTTGTTCTGCGGTCTAAGTATGTACACGATTAATGGTGCTTCTGTACCCTATTCGTGACACTATTTCTCATAACGCATCCTACTTGGTTCTCGTCCTCACCAAGCGCGTTTCTTTTTATCATTTCTCATAACGCGTCCAACTTGGTTCTCGTCCTCACCAAGCGCGTTTCTTTTTGTCTTATATTTTGTCACACTTGGTTCTCGTTCTCACCAAGTGTACTTCTTGTATTTATATCATACCATTTATAAATATTGTACTTTTGTACATGTATTTCACCCCCGAAGTTATGAAAACTGAAAACAGTTAAAAGAAAAGGGGGAGCATGAACTCACAACTTTGCGTTCCTTGCGTCGTAAACTTCACCGGATTTGCTTAAATAACGTCGTAACCTATACGCGTTTTCTTAACGTTAGTCACTAGACTTGCGTCGCACAAGTACAGTCACTCTCTTTTGTATATATTCTTGTGTTAAAAATATTCTATATTTTTAACTACGTATCTCACTTATATTATTTTCTCTAAAATAAATATAAGCTTTTTGTATTTTGCACTTTGCACCCGAATTATGTATCTTGTATGTTGTATGTGTATTTTTATGTTTATACTCCTCATGAGTATTTAGTGTATTTTTAAGTCTTAATACACTAGCACGTGTAACACATACTATATACACTTAGCACAAAAGTTGGTGATAAAATAATATATATTTTTCTCTCAAAAATATATATACATAATATCCATTTTTATTTTTGAAGAAATCACCATTTCTTATCACCAAAAATTAGGGAAACCTTGGTAATGTTTTGAGGTATATTTTTAGGGGATAAGTTTCTCAAAAACTTATATTTTTCTAAGTGTCAAAATTTATAAAAATTTTGACAGAGTTTCCCCTAAAAATGGAGGTTTCCCATGTTTTCAAAACATGTGTTTATTTTCTTTTAAATTGTCAACAACCATCAACAACAATTATCAACAATATTCATCAACAATAATCACTAATTTCTCCATTTCATGAACTTGAATATTTACAAAAATGTGTAGTAACTTACTAGCACATTTAATAAGTCTTGTTATCTTTAAAAATAAGTTTGATTTCTTAAAAACTTTATTTTTAAAGAATATGAAGTTTCACAACTTCTAGTCGGTTTTTACGAAAATTATTTTTTTGTTAAAACTTTTGTTACACAAGTGTCCACGCACTTGTTTGTTCATGAAAACACCTCTACTTCATGAAAGATCCGGTTTTAAAACATGGTTTTGTCTTTCAGTTGGTCTTTCGAAAATACCACTTGTAGATCCGTAGATCTACTAATTTTGAACAATATTTCATAAGAAAAATCGTTTTTACACAAGTTCATGATTAGTGTGTGGTAGGGTTTCATCATTTAACCCTTTTTACACTTGAACATACCCTATGTCATGTTTCATGAACATGACCAATCCGGGTTAGATGATGATTCGAGCTACCACAACATAGATCGGCACTAAATAGTTACACAAAACAAGTCTTACAAGTTTTACACAACATCATAGCTTTTACCCATCATTTTTAACATTTTAGTAGACTTTTAACACTTCATCTTGTAAGTTCATGAGTTTTAACCGCCATATCTTATTTTAACCACTTTAAAATAGACCGAGAGGGCGTTTAAAGCAACTTACTACTAGCTCGAGGCTAGGGAAGTTCAAGAGTGCAAATGAGGTGGATAAAAGCAAATGGTGAAGGTCCTTCAAGATCCGCTTGCACCGAGCTTCGTTAGTGACCTTCTTACACCTTAGTATCACCTTAGAATGGATGTGTATGGATCGAAAATGAAAGTGTGTGGGTGTGTGGTTGAGGCCGTAGCCAAGGGAGAGAAGAAGAGGAGTTCTTGTTGTTTGAATGGTAAAGTGATAAGGATGTGCAAGACTTATGGTCATTATATAATGTTCTTCCAACATTTCTTTACCCACTAGTCCTAATGTTTCTTTAGTACATGGCAAGTCAAATAAAATTTGAACTTAAAATCCCATGTGGGGATATGGTCTCCCAACCGTCCAACATTAGGGGGGGGGGGTAAGTGTAACATTTCCAACTAATAGTTAGTGATTAGTTAGAAATCAATTGTTTAGTTAGTGCTTTAAGGTGTGTTATTAAATATATAGTGTGTTAGGGTGTTCGGGAACCCTAACTAGCTTAGAAAAATAAAAACAATGCTTCTAGCATTATTTTGGTGTTCCGGGTAATATCCGGTTGTTCGGTTAGACACTGGTTCGTTAAAGTGCTAAATTACACTTTTTAGCGTCTCTTTAAGTACCTTTTTGTATCCCTTTTAATTCCCAACACTTAGGGAAATATTCCGGATAATAAAATGACATTTCTGCATAATATTTATATGTCTAAATGCTGAAATATTGCTGAATTATATAATTTCTGCACTTAAAGTGCGTTTCGGGTGCTTTTTAGTGCTTATTTTTGCTTTCGTATTGCATATATATTAACCCTTGTATGTACTCTTGGGTTTTAATGCATTCTTGTTGTCGGACCTACACCTAGGCTCCAATTTTATTGTCTGACTGCTTTCTGCAGTTCAGTCGACACAGTGTGTCTTACCGGTGAGTTTACTATTATTTCTGACGCAACGCTCTCGTTTATGCATAAAGCAATATTTTTGTAGTATACAACGTGCATGAATTCACTTGTTTAGTATGTGTTCAGTCATTGCTGACAATTAAGTACATAATTGCAGTCATTAACTAATGATTAAAGTGTACGGAAATTACCGGTTTGGTGCCAGTTGTCACACTTAGAGCCCCGCTGCTCTGTGTCATCCTGGCTCCCTGACTAAGTACTGCGCATCTGTTTTGTTGACACAACGTAGGAGTGGCCCCATAAATGACTTTCGGTACAGAATTCCGTCTGCCATCTCGTAATTTATTTCTTTGTTCTGGATCTTCCTAGCTTCCGCTTTTCCTTCCGGAAGTTTTCCATGCTGTAGGTACATGATGATCAAGGACATCCAGGATGGGTTGTCAACTTCAACGATGTTTACTTGTTTAAGAGGAACGGAAGGATTGGACAATACCTCGATGCGCACCACTTTTGCTAGATGTCTGAAACTTGTGGTGGCCAATTTGCTTAGTGCATCCGCGTGCTTATTTTCACTTCTGTTTATGTGAATTACCTTGAATGTTTGGAATTGGCTGATAAGCATTCGCGCTTGTTCCAGGTATAACGCCATGGCTTCACCCTTTGCATCATAGTGCCCATTAACTTGCTTAGCCACTAACTTTGAATCGACGTGAGCTTCAAGGTTTTTTTCCCCCATTTTAAGCGCCAAACGGAGGCCTGCCAGGAACGTTTCATATTCTGCCTCGTTATTTGTGCTCTTGAAATCCAAGCGTATAGCGTATGTAAGCTCGTTATCGTCTGGGCTAACCAATCGGAGGCTCGCGCCTACTCCATCGGTCATTAGAAGCCCCGTCAGTGTGCAACGTCCAAACCCTATCGTTGAAAACTGGAATAGGGTTTTGGATTGCCTCACATTCCTGTATTTTATCTATGGAAACTTCTGTTGCGAAGTCTGCTAAAACTTGCCCTTTGATTGCAGGCCATGGTCTATATAGGATATTGTATCCTCCCAGCTCGATTGCCCATTTAGCCAATCTTCCCGCGACATCGGGTTTAGACAGGATTTGGCCTAAATGATAATTAGTGAGAACTGTAATAACATGACCTGGGAAATATCGGCGGAGTCGTCGTGATGCATGTACTAGCGCGAGGACCAGTTTTTCTGTCATCGAGTAGCGCGTCTCTGGGCCGGTTAGCATCTTGCTAATATAATATATTGGGGTCTGAATGTTCTCCCGTTCTACCATTAACACTGTACCAACCGCTACCTCTGCTGCGGATAAGTACAAGATTAGCGGCTCTTTTTCTCGCGGTGCAGTCAGTGTTGGCAACTGAATTAGACATTCCTTCATTTGCTTGAAGGCCGTTTCCGCTTCTGGTGTCCACTGGAAGTGTCTCTTCTTGGCACAATTGCGCAGTGTGCTAATGAACGGATAAGACTTTGCGGCATGATTTGCCAAAAATCTGTTCAAGGCTGCTAATCATCCCGCGAGTCTTTGCATTTCTTTTACTGTTGCAGGTGACGACATCAGCTGGATGGCTTGTACTTTTTCCGGGTTAACTTTAAAACCGTCTCCTGTTACTATGAAACCTAGAAATTTTCCTTCTTCCATTCCGAAGGAGCACTTTGTTGGGTTAAGTTTCAGGTTGACGCTGCGCAAAGAATCGAACGTACGCTGAATGTTTGCGAGCATGGTTTCCTCTTCTTGGCTCATGATGACATGGTCATCCATATATACTTCGACTGTTTTACCAATGTCTTCCCCGAAGACTGTATCCATTAAGCGCTGGTAAGTAGCTCCTGCATTACGGAGACCAAAGGGCATTTTTGTATAACAGAAGATGCCTTTATCTGTACGAAAGGCTGTCTTGTCTTCATCTTCCTCTTTCATTTAGACCTGATGATAGCCCTTATAACAGTTGAGAAAACACTTCAAGCGAAAAGATGCTAGAGAGTCAACTTTTTTGTCTATTTCTGGTAGCGCATAGCAATCCTTCGGGCAAGCCTTGTTAAGGTCTTTGAAGTCGACGCACATGCGCCATCCGCCATTGTGTTTTCGAACCACTACTGGGTTAGCGACCCAGGTCTGGTATTTTACTTCGCGCAGGATCCCAGCGTTGAGTAACTCTGTTACTTGCTCATTCATTGCTTCTGCTTTTTCAGTGTTGAGACTGCGTCTTCCTTGCGCGACTGGTTCCGCTGAGGGGTGGACATTTAAACAGTGTTGCGCTATATCTCGTGGGACTCCAGTCATATCTGCTGGGCACCAGGCGAATATGTCTATATTGTTTGAAAGTAATTCCTTCAACTGTATCCGTATTGCTGGTGAAATGGGGTGCCCTAGTAGGATGGTTTGCTCTGGATATTCTTCATTGAGAACCCATTTTTCTGGCTCATTTGGTGCTGATGGTTTGGCAACCTTTGCTGGTGGCTCATCGTCTACGTACATGACTTCCTTGCTTGAGTACAGAATTGCTACTCCTGTTTCAGTTGGAAAGCCGCAAGCAGCATGTAGAATGGAAGTAATCATGCTGAATTCTCTTTGTGATCTTCTTCCCAGCAATACATCGTGGCGCGATGTTGCTGGCAGGACCATGAAGTTTACTGTAACTGTGCGCGAATGCTCGCCATCCGAGAGAGTCATAGGAAATGCAATTTGCCCCAATGGGAACACGGCCTCGTTGCAGAAACCAGTGAGGGGAAAATCAACTGGCTCCAAATGTGCTTTATCTTCTGGATCCAGCTGTTTGAAACATTGTTCATAGATTATATCCATTGAGCTTCCTAGATCTATGAACATATAATCCGTTCTGTAGTGGCCGAAGATGCCGGTGATAATTACTGGTCGTTCTTCCTGAGGTCCTCCAGGAACAACAGGAAATACAACTTGTTGCTCTCTCCAATGCTGATTATGGCTTCGTTTGTTTGGCCTTCGTGAGGGACCTGCTTGCACCATGTTTATCTGCCTTGGTTCGGCTTCCTGACGGTTGGTATCTTCTGATTTTTGAATCATCTCGTCATGACTGCTAGATTGGATGTCCCACTGACTAGGTATCTGTGGGTCCAATACTGCAGTGTCAAATTTACCTCTTCTTTCTGCCAAAGTATCAGATCTGACATTTGACAACTCAGATCTAATGTTTTGTGTGAAAATTTGGTTCATAGCGATCTGGAATCTGTTGAACCAGTATTCTAGAGTTCTTTCTAGGAGTGGATCTGAACGGTTATGAACTCCTGTTTGTATTATGGAGTCATTTTCTTCCGAATGACTGTTGTTGCTTCCTTTACTCCCCATGATTCCGTCGACCTGGACATCTCGGGTTGCAAAACCCTTGAACTCAGATCGAGGACTTGATGGGTGAAATGGTGAATTCTCTGCCATATGAAACAGAGAGTGAAGAAAATATGAATTGAAACGATAAAAAACGGATGAAACAGAGAAATCGGTGGGCTCCAATGAAGAAACACTGGATAAATGACCGAAATCAGATAATCCAGGGGGTTAGGTTCTGCATAAAAAGGGTTGGTTCTCTCTCGTTCGGTTCAAAGGGACTGATCTTCTCTTCTTCTCGATAGCTGCAAAACAGACACCGTCAGCCTCGCCACGGGGAGAATGGGGGTTCTCTCCGTGACCACCCTCCGGCGTGAGAATAAGTATCGGTATATGAAGAAGAAGAAATACGAGTAAGTGAAAGTAACTTGAAGTTTGTACCTGAATTAATATTCTATTTATATTCGGGAGTTTGGGTGGGAAAACCTGTTATTGAAATATTGACGGAATGTGCTAACTCTGTAAGCGGTTATTTTTCCCTCCGTTAATTTTCTTAATCCAACGTGAGAGCACACGGATCGCTATTTAGATCAACGGCTGGGGTAGTGCCACGTGGAAAGTGGGCAAGTGGATATTTCTCTCTAATTCCATGCCATCATTGTGACTTCAAGGGAGCCCGGGATGATGACACGTGGCCTAGAGGGTTATAACCATCTGGTGGTGCACGATTGAGTCTTCTAGAAGATTACAGCCGTAATCCGATGTGACTCCTTATCGTGTGGTATCAGCAAATAATATCCAAGTCTGGGTATTATTTAAGCGGGAGTGTTAACTGGGATTTTTATCCTTGTTCGTTATGGAGAAAGGCGCAAGGATATATTAGTTCCCTTTTGGCGCGCATATGTTATTTGTTGTTTCTGTCCAAAGCTCTCTTTGTTGGACTAGTGCGCGGCCGTGCAAGGTCTAAAGAGGGTTAAAAGGTGAGGTCGTGGTATGGTCCCAGGTGCTTAACACGGGGTTTTTGGGACCTTACCCCTTCAGGTAGACTAGGAGTTAACGAAGTTGATTTTGTCGTTAAGTAAAAACCTGATTGTAAAGCTGGGTAATGGAAAAAACACAAAATTCCAGGTTGACATATGGGCTGGGGAAACAAATCTAAGGGACAGGTTCCCTTCTATTTTTGGTTTGGCAAAAGATAAAAACATACAGGTCTACAAATGTGCTACAAAAATTGGAGAAAGGCATGGTTGGGGTTGGGAGTGGGTTCGTGGGCCAAAGAATGCTCAAGAATGGGCCCAATATCCGGAGCTGTTGGGAGTATTAAACGACTACAACATAAGTGAGAAGGAAGATTCATGGAGATGGAAACTGAAAGAAAATGAATTACTTTCGGTCTCGATTCTTAGGAGTGAAATACACAGAAGAGAAGCGATAGAAGGCGATGTGGAATGGACATTTTGGAATAAACTGGTGCCGCCAAAAGTCAATTTATTTGTTTGGAGAGCTGCAAAGAATCATATCCCGGCTAAACTAGAGTTGTCCCGTAGAGGGATTGCTTTAGAGAATGGAATGTGGTTGAGGTTTGGTGTCGAGGAGGAATCGGTAGAACATTTATTATTTAACTGCATACTAGCTCGTGCAACATGGTGGAACATTATGGTATGGTTAAAACTAATGGATTAGCAAGAGATTAACAACTGTGAAGACATTTTTTGGCGAGTGGAAGCATTCAAAGGATCGACACCATGGAAGAATGTAATTAAGGCTATTATAATGACAACGATGTGGCAGATATGGAAATCGAGGAATTCGCTTGAATTTAATGATTGCGATCTATCTGTATGGAACACGGTGGAAGAAATACATGAGAATTCGTTTCTGTGGATCAAGGAAAGATCAAAGATAGCAGGTCTCGTTTGGGAGAGATGGAAGGATTTTAATGTTAGAGATGTCATAATTTAATTGTTTGTTTCGGTCTCATTTTTATTTTCTGTATTTGTACCATGGGTTTTTTTTTCAGCTCCGCTGGCCCTTTTTTCTATTATCATAGAATCTTTGCCATTCAAAAAAAAAAAAAAAACATAAGTTCAGATATATCAACGTATAAACCACGATTACCGGTATTGTGATCCTCTTAAACCCAACCGCCAACCTATCAGTCCCCTTTCATGCTAGCTTTATGTTCAGCTTAACAATCCATCTAAAGGTCTCACATTTAAGGTTCACAAATCCACATAATCCCATATCAAGCTTATAAGGAAAAGATTAAAAATCTACCACTTTATATAAATGACCCTTATGTATTTTAAATTAAATTTTTGACGGAATGATGGATGATGATGAGCTTTAGCCATCTTTTTCTCATGTTTAACTCAGAGGGCATTATCACCAAGTCGCTATTCCAGTGAGAAACACCATGTGCCTCACATTATTTCTTTAACTTCCACCTAGCGGGTATACCCCACCCGAGTCACCATCCCAGTGGTTAATACCATAGGCTTCAGTCATCTTTATAAAAATAGCTCAATTGAATGGATGATGGAATTTGTTTTAGGCTCCACCAGAATCCGGATTTATTCTCATAAAAAGGATAAGGTGTGCCAATTTAATTAAAAATACTTATAGGTTATTTACTTATAGTGGTTCCTTTTATACTATCAACAGTTTCGGCTTTTCTATATCTCCTAAGATGAGAACCCACAAGACTTCATAATTTAAAATTAAGGTAATGTTAAGAACAATCTAGGGAATCCTCTAAGTTGGCTGGGCCTACCGGCATATCCCAGAAAATACGTCTTTTATCTATATTTATCTCATATATATAATATTTTGAAAACCAATAATCCTAATTTTTCTATCATTTTCCATTTATTTGCAAAACTTTTTAGGAAAATTTTCTATTTTTTTTCAATTTTTTTTGGATTAAATTTTTTTTGTATTTTTAATTTTTTTTACTCAAATCTACCTAAAAAGACGTAGTCTCCCATCCCCACACTTAAATCACACATTGTCCTCAATGTGGATGGAAAACCTGCTAAAAATAAAGCAGAAATAAAAACCTAAAATAATATACACAATAGAAACAACAAGAATTGGAAAAGACTTAGCTGGTTATGATAACAATCAGTGCCAGCTGCGCGTGTCTTCATTTCAACCAAACATGATCGTATAGCATTCCATTCGCGATCATCTCTGACAAACTGGTACACTTGGGTTGCCTTTACAAAAAGATTACAGCTCCAAAATCCCCACCCGAATGGAGATTAAGTACGTGCGGGTCAAACAAACCTGCACAAGATAGAACAAACAAACCCAGGCGTAAAACTGACTCAAAATAAAAGACCGACTGAATAAGACTAAAATGGACAAAAATAACAACAAACCAGAAACTAAAATGTACAAACTCTATAAACAAACTCTCAACTCACCCTCTGTTGGTGCATCTAGTGTCTGTTAACTTCGTCTTAATTGAGTCTTATGTCTAGATAGGATAAACAAGCACACAACAGGGTTAGAATTTAGGGTTTTATATGTAAAAGTGGGTGATTCCGCTTGAAAGTGTCTATGTGCAGTTCAAGCGAAATCAACATATGTTATTTCGCTTGAAATGAACATTGACATGTTCAAGCGAAATCAGCTCAAGTATATATAGGTGTGTGCTGAATTCATTTGGAGCGGAATAAGGTCATATGCTCTGAGTCGAGGTGCTGTCCGTTTTTCATTCGAACTTGTAAAAGCTCAGGATTGATCAATAAGAAGAAGATTAGAAAGGAACAAGCTGTTTGACATCATTTACATTGATTCCGCCTTTGTATTTGATGATGAACTACTCATACTGACTATTTAGGGTCATACGACGATCCAACAAGTGGTATCAGAGCTCAGGACGAGGAGTTCATACCAATTCAGCTTGATTTTACCGAATTCTCATACTTCTACTCATTCTTTTTTTATTTGAACGAAATTTCATGGTTGAAATGGCTTAAAACTCACACATATCAAGCGAAACATAGTTTTAACTAATCCTTGAAAGTATTGGACCTTAATTCGAACGAATTTTGATAAAAACTTGTAATTTCGCTTGAAAAACTGATCGAATTGCTGATGTCATCTTGATTTCGCTTGAAAATATTGTCTGATTTCGCTTGAATTCAGATTTCGCTTGAAAGGAATTAGTTGATTTCGCTTCAAAAAACCTTATTTCGCTTGAACTAAGTGATTTCGCTCGAAAAGTGTTATTTCTCTTGAATACAGATTTCGCTTGAAAAGTCTTATCTCGCTTGAAGCTATTTCGCTTCAACTGATTCCGCTTGAAATTGCTGTTTTTCAAAATCAAAAATTTTCTAAGTGTTTGTTGATCATTTCAGGTACGTGAAGATGGATGATTTCAATCCATTCTGTGACATTTTTGCCTTTGCTGGAAATGGTGGAGATGATATTTCAAATGACACATCAAACAACACAAATGAGAAAGCTCCGAGTGCGAAAAAGATTCTTTCGGATACATTAAGTGTTGAAAGTGCCTATGGAACATACAACAAACCTCCAAAACTGTTGGCTATTGAAGATTACAATAGGTGGGTTACAAGATTTGATGAGTGGCTTCAAGCTTTTGCATATTAAAGCTGGAAAAGTTTAAAGAATGGTTACGTTAGAGGAGAACGGCTTGGTGAAAGTTTGACAGATCCTGATGATATTGAAAGATATATTGCTGAACAAAAGTGCATTGCGTTGATTCATCAGTCTGTGAGAGATGATATAATTTTGTTGATAGAATATGAAAATTCAAAAGATCTTTGGGAGAAACTGAAGGTAAAATGTGTAGGTAGTGCTGAGATAGTCAAAAACAAAAAGAAACTGTTAAGAAAAGAGTTTGATTTATTTGGGTGTTTAAAGAACGAGTCTGTTTCCAAGATGATTGAGAGATTTGGGCATCTAAAATTGGAGCTGGCAAGACACAAAATTGTATATACTCAAGAAGAGTTGGTTGATAAACTGTTCGACTCACTGCCGAATGAACAAGACTGGCAGTACTTTGCATTAATGTTGAAGAATACAATCAAGTCTGAAGAGTTGACAGTGGATCTGCTTATCGAAAGACTGGAGAGTCATGAGTTGGAGATCAAGAAATCTAGCAAAGTCAACAACTCATCTTATCAGCAGAATGTGGAGTTGTACTACAGAGGAAATCTACCAAAGACTGGTTCTCCAAGAACAACATTTTCTGCAGAGAGTTCAAATAATGTGAATCATGAAACTCCTCACAGTGGTTTTCATAGTGGATCTTCTTCAACAAATTCAAACCAATCTGCATCAAAGAATCTGTTCCAATGTAACATTGTTGTGGATCTAAAGAACGCTCACAATTTCAGTGAAGAGTCAGCAAAACAACAGATGGTGTTCTTAGCATCGGTGTTAGCATCGTACGAGAGCCTCGTGGCGGGCAAGATTGGAAACACCAACCTGACTAAGGAGGACTATGATCAAATAGATCCTGAAGAGATGGAACTGATTGATATCATGTGGTGTATGGCCAGTGCGGTCAGACGAGCCCAAAGGTTCATGGAGATTACAGGCAGACATTCAATTGGCGGACCGTCCACAAAACTTGGCTTTGACAAATCAAAAGTCACGTGTTTCAGGTGTAAACAAAAAGGACATTTTAAACGTGAATGTCGTAACACTCCTGCTGATGATACTGCAAATCCATTTCGCGAAGATTACAATAAAAGAGCGATCTATCATCAGAATAAATCAGAACCGCCCAGAACGAAGCAGCTTGAAGATACCCCCAAAGAAAAATCAAGAGCTCTTGCTGTTATTCATGATGATGAAGGTATTGATTGGAGTGAATTGCTACCAGAGGAAGATGCAGTAGGATACGCTTTCATAGCAGAAAAGATTATTCCTGTCGAAGACACCAGAACTGAAGAACAAAAATACCTCGCAAGAAAGCAGAAAGCCGAATTCAAGATGATCAGATTATCTAAGGTGTTCAGCGAAGCCAAGAAAGCAAAGAGATGGGATGCTGATAGAGAATGTTACCTTGATCCTCAAGGAAACATTGCTATTGATACGAAAACTCTTAGTATTGAAGCTTTCATTGAGGAATTTGCTGCAGAAGAAGATGCCAGGCAGAGAGAATGGTGGGGAGGAGGAGAAGCCGTTGAAAAAGAAAAAGAGATAGAGAAAGAGTCACAGTCTAAAAAGATTGATGGTGGGATTATAGATACTTCACAAGAATTTACCGCTGAAAACTTGGGGAAGATGGCTGACAAAGTGCTTGCTGCAAAGGAACTTGAGGTAGACTCTAAGTCTGATACTGAGTCTAAAAGCAAGGTCAGTCCAAACGTTTCAACAAGTGAGACAGGTAAGAAAGTCAAAGGTGATAGTGAATGCAAAAGTTGCATGAAAAACTGCAAGTTTTGTAGTACACTTACTTACCTTAGTGATGCAAAGGTTGAAGAACTGACAAAAAGAGTCAGAAAGGTTGAAGATCAGATTCTAGACCGTGATAAAATGTTAAAAGCTTCAAATGATCTAGTTAAAAAGTTAACTGATAAAATTGAAAATGATAAAATTGAAGTAGAAAGAATTAAGAAAGAAAATGAAAAATTGGTTCTTGAAAATCGTAAAATTTCAGAAAATTTTGACAAACTAAAACGAACGGTAAAAGATTCTGATGAACGAAACGGTAAAACCAATAAAGAAAATGAGCATTTAACTGTAGTTCTTAGACACAAAGAAGAGCAAGTCAATCAACAACTGGATGAGATTGCTAAATTGAAGCTTCAGTTTGAAGAAGCTAAGATTGAGAATGAGCGTATCAATTTGAAACTGAACAGTTACAGCTCTGCAAGCTTTGTTTTACAACATATTGTTCCCAAACCCATCGGGAAAAACAAAGCAGGCGAAGATGTATACTTTGATGGAACCGGGGTTGGATTTCATCAGGTTCCACCGCCAATGTTAAATAATTTCTCAAAGAAAAAGTCCGGGTTGGTTAATGATGAAGTTGAAACAAATGAAATAAAACTTCCAGAGTCAATTGATGTTACATTTTCTTCATCTGATGATAGTGTTCAAACTGAGATTATGAAAGGCATGGCTGAAAGCGTTTTGAAGTTTAATAGTGATTCAGTTGAGGATGAAGAATGTTTTCTGAACAATTACATTCCGAAACTAAAATCCAAAAACAACTTAAATGAAGAACCTACTCTTGTCATGTACAAGATGTCGGGATCAGATAAGTTGTATTCGGATTCTGAGTTTCCTCTGGAGAATGTTAATGTGAACAAATTGAAAAATGTTTTCAAACTGGTTGAAATTGATTTGTCTGAAGTAGAAGGTTTGAATCAGACAAAGAGGCAAATGAATTTTGAAAAAGATAAAGCTTATTACAAGAAACCTGTTGTTCCACCACGTTTTTATAACAACAATCGAAACAGATGGTCGGGTGGTTATCAGGGTGGTAAGAATTATCAGAAAAAGAATGTTCAAAACAAAAGGTTTGCTGAGAAGAAAGTGTTTGTGTCAAGTTCGAGTTCACTTTCTGATGAAGAATCTAAGATTTTTTCAAAAACAAATGAAGAATTTTTTGAGAAGAAGGCTTCACAACATCAGTCTGAAGGCACAAGTCGGGTAGTGGACACTCGAATATGCTTCAAATGCAATCAAGTTGGACATATTGATCGAAAGTGTACCAACTTGAAGCCTAAGACTGAAGTTGTGATGAATTCAAGAAAGAAAGATGATGTGAAGGGAAAAGCTCCATTGGTTGTTGAGAAAAAGGTTTTGAAAAATGACAACACAAAGATCAAAACTGAACCTGTTAAGAATTTGGTAACTAAAAATGACAAGTTTTACAAACGGGTTGCATTGTCTCAACAAACATGGAAGCCAAAAGTGGTTGAAAAGAAATCAAGTGTTCCAAAACCAAAGGTTTCAGAGTCAGAAAAACAGTCGTCTTCTACCATTCCGGTAAAGATGGATGTTCCTTTGGATTATTATGAACAATTGGAGAAACAATCTTCTACTCCACCAGAGAAGAAGAATGTTCAAAAGAAAGATCAACCAACCGGCCAACCTAAGAAAGATGAGTTTTTCTTATACAAAAAGGTTGAGGTTGGATCTGAGGAAAGCTTGAAGATGAATGACAAGAATTTTCCACCACTTTACATTGCTAAAAGTCACCTTAATGACAAGTTACCCGAGTCAAAAGAGATTGGGGTAGCATCAAAATCTAACTAAAATGTTTTTGAAATGTGTAGGAGCTTCCAAGATCCATTTCGCGTTGGATTATGGATAGTGGAGCTTCTCGGCACATGACAGGGAAAACAGCACTGCTGTACGATGTTAGAAATTTCAATGGTGGTTATATAGGTTTTGCAGGCAATCAAGGTGGTAGAATAGTTGGTGAAGGAACGTTATCCAATGGGATTGTAACGTTTGAAAGAGTTAACTACATTGCTGAGCTTGAAAACAATCTTCTAAGCATATCTCAGATTTGTGATAGGATGTATACTACTCACTTTACAGACAAAGAATGTTTGATCTTGAAACCAGGATTTGTTGTTCCTGAAGAATGGATTATCATGAGGGCACCAAGAGTGAATGATCTGTACGTGTTGGACATGAGTGTAGCAACTACAACCACGGGTCAAGCACATTGTTTTGTGTCAAGAGCAACGAAGAAAGAATCAAAGTTATGGCATCGAAAGATGGGTCATATTCATCTACGAAAAATGAATCACCTGGTGCATAACGACTTAGTTACTAGTGTTCATGTGAAAGGTTTTCATCTAGAAGGAGAGTGTATAAGTTGTGTTAAAGGCAAGCAAAAGAAGAAATCACATCCTAAAAAGAAAGTCAACTCAGTCTCAAGACCGTTAGAGAGACTCCATATGGATCTGTTTGGTCCAGTAAACGTCAAAAGTATTACAGGGGATCTCTACTGTCTAGTGGTAACTGATGATTACTCAAGATTTTCATGGGTATCTTTTCTGAAGACAAAGGATGAGACATTCGAAAGCTTGATGGCGTTGTTCAAAAAAATTGAAAACTTGTACCAAACCCGAATTAGAAGAATCAGGTGTGATAATGGTACAGATTTTAAGAACAACAGGATGGAAGAGTATTGTGATGAGAGATGTATACTGCAAGAATTTAGTGCTCCTTACACTCCACAGCAGAATGGAGTAGCTGAAAGAAAGAACAGGACGCTAATCGAAACGGCTAGGACGATGCTTGCTGATTCAAAGCTACCAGTCAATTTTTGGGCAGAAGCAGTATCAGCCGCTTGCTATACACTCAACCGGGTTCTCACTATAAAGAAATTCAACAAGACATGTTTCGAACTGATCAACAACCGCAAACCGAACCTGAAGTATCTTGAACCGTTTGGGTCTCCCTGTACAGTTCTAGAGCTTTCTGGAAAGTTTGGTGCAAAGAGCTTTGAAGGAATTTTCGTGGGTTATGCAAGTCCATTGAAATGAGTCTTTGTTCCAAGCTTGAAGCAGATAATCGAAGCACAACATGTTGAGTGTCAGGGGTATACTATGCCGCCTCAGAATCCCGGTGACTCATGGCGTTTAAATTACGATAAATTGTGGGATTCGTTTGACATTGAAGAAGAACTGGATTTCTTTGACGAGTTAGATATTTTGAGAGAGTATGAAGAAGAATCGCAGAAAGATTCCCAGCAGAAACTTTTGTTTGTCAACAAAATGCTTCAAATGATAATGAAGCAGGTCCCAGTAATGCTGGTGAACATGATGATATTCAGGAATCTCTTGACAATCAGATGGCAGTCAATGATAATCAAGAATCTGATAATGGACCAGTATTTGATCATGGTGATTCAGATTCTGAGGGGGAGCAAATCCAGATCTCAAGTCAAACAATTCCAGTCAATGAACAAGGTGCAAATCAAAATATCACAAATTTGGAAGGCGAGGTAGATGTTCCAGGCGAGGTGATGCCAAGAACTCTTTCATACCATCCAGAGGATTTGATCATTGGAGAATTACAGTCAGGCGTTCGCACTAGACGTCAAATTGACCAAGGCCTTACTTGTTTTTATTCTACAGTTGCTCCTTTACAAACTGAGTTTTCACTTAGTTGTTTTATTTCGCAGATCGAACCGCGAACATACAAAGAGGCGCTAACTGAAGATTCTTGGGTCAATGCTATGCAAGAAGAGTTGAGTCAGTTTGAGAAGTTAGGTGTGTGGAAGTTAGTAGACTTGCCTGATGGTCAGAGGAAGATAAACACCAAGTGGGTGTTCAAGTGCAAGAGAGACGATCGAGGGGTTATTATTCATAACAAAGCTCGACTCGTAGTCCAGGGTTTCAGTCAGCAGGAGGGGATAGATTTCACTGAAGTATATGCTCCGGTTGCTAGACTAGAAGCGATCAGAATCTTCCTGGCATTTGCATCTTGGAAAAACTTCAAAGTTTATCAGTTAGATGTTAAATCGGCGTTTCTCTATGGGAAGGTAAAATAGGAGGTATATGTCGGACAACCACCGGGCTTCACCGATCCAATCCACAAAGACAAGGTCTATTTGCTAGATAAAGCGATGTATGGTTTACACCAGGCCCCGAGAGCTTGGTACGAGACATTGTCTCAACACCTGCTAGCCAACAGCTTCATTCGAGGAAAAGTGGATGCCACTCTCTTCACCAAAGAGGTTGACAGTCATCTTCTGATAGTTCAAATATATGTGGACGACATCATATTTGGGTCTACAAATGAAAATTTGTGCAAAGATTTTGAACGAGTTATGAAGCAGAAATTTGAAATGTCATCGATGGGTGAGATGAAATTCTTTTTGGGATTGCAGGTTGATCAACTGCCTAAGGGAATTTTCATACATCAAACGAAGTACGTTCATGATATTCTAAAGAAATTTGGGATGTCAGGTTCTACTCCAGCTTCCACCCCATTAGCAACGAACCATGGGATAAACCCTGATCTCACCGGAGAGAAGGCAGATGAAACGATGTATCGTTCCATGATCGGATCGCTGATGTATTTGACAGCTTCAAGACCTGATATTATGTATCCAACCTGCCTCGCAGCAAGATTTCAATCTAACCCGAGAGCTTCGCACATGGTCATTGTTAAAAGGATATTACGCTACCTTAAAGGAACTCCATCGTTGGGGTTGTGGTATCCAAAAGATGGCGAATTCATGCTTGAAGGTTATTCCGATTCCGATTTCGGATGCTGCAAAATTAACGCTAAATCAACAACAGCGGGGTGCCAGTTCTTTGGATCACGATTGGTTACCTGGCAATGCAAAAAGCAGACCTCTGTGGCTTTATCCACATGTGAAGCGGAGTATGTATCTGCTAGCAGTTGCTGCTCTCAGATCTTGTGGATCCAGCAACAGATGCGCGACTACGGTTTGCAATTTCTTAACACCCCTATCTTTGTTGATAATGAGGCAGCGATTAACATTACGAAAAATCCTGTTCATCACGCTAAAACCAAGCACATTGAAATTCGTCATCACTTCATTCGAGATTGTTTTGAGAAGAAGTTGATACGAATTGAGAAAATCCACACTGACGAGCAAAAAGCTGATTTACATACCAAAGCATTTGACAAAACTCGTTTTCAATATTTGCTAAAACTGAACGGTATGAAGCTTTTATCGGTGTTGGAGGAGATACTTGGCGTTGATGAAGGAGACATTGTAGATGATGTTGAGAAGCAATCTGCAATGGTTTGTCGATTTTTTACTTGTTTTGGTATTTAGGGGGAGAGTAGGGTAATATTTTCAGAAAATACAAAAACAGTAAAAAATTTCAAAAATCCAAAAACATGAGATATTTTCAAAATCCAAAAACAATATAAAACCAGAAAAGAGCTTGTGTAAAAAGGGAAAATGATAGTACATCGGCTTGACAGTTACAGTATGCTAAAGATTTGTAAAGTTTAAATGTGATTAAACAGTCTCACTGATGATATGCCGATAGGTTTTTGCACATTTAGTAGGTTTGTTCGGGATATAAATCTAAATCTGTACTTACTTATTTCGTGGGGAACACTACTTGGATATATATGTAACCCCTGAAATCTTGTTTGAAAGATCCCTCTTTCTGAGATACTAGGTCTTTATACTTAGTGATATCTGGGGTATTATTCCGGGACTTCTGATTTTGCGGAAGCAATGGCCTAGTCCCCGAATAATACTTTCTGCATTGCTTGAAACATAGCACCGCCCTCAGCTAAAAATGATAAAACATTGAAAAATGCTAATCATGGCTGTTGTAAAAAAGATCCTCTAAAGGGGACCCACTCAAAGTCGAAGCCGTCATCTCTCTGCTGAACGGAAGTTCTGACCTGAGCTCTCACGGTTCTTCGCAATTTAACCCTTTACTGATATCATCTGTGGTATACTCACCTGTAAGATTGAATATTGGGATTTGGATACAGGAGTATATTCAAGAGGTGGGACACATGAATAAGTTTAAGTCTCTAAAACATCTAATCCGTATCCTGGACAGATTGAAATTTGTGTGAGAATTTAAGTGGATCAGTATATCGACAATCTATGTGAATTGTTTAATTCTGAGTATGAAATTAAAGCTTAACGGTACTTGTGACTTGTTGAATAGCTGATATGATTCCCTAACACGCTCATCAAAAATATGTTTGTAAATAGTTTACATTTACTTCATTTTAGTTCTGTATTTCATTTCTAGTCTAGAAACTTTATTAAAAATAAAAAAAAAATTTACATTTCTGCTTTATTTTTGACAAACCAAAGTGGAAAGTTGATCTTCAGATTCGAATTGAAGAAGATGCAGGAGGTTTCTGAACTGGATGATGAGTTGTGAGCTTAACATGATAAGTTTGTGAAAGTTGAAAAGTTAAAGCAAGTTCATTAACTTGAAACTTGTAATTTTTAGAAAAATGTTTGAAAAAGTTGAAAAAAAATGTCAGTGTGATTTATCTCAGATCAACCAAGGTCATTAAATTGGACTTGGTAGAGAAATTGAGTAATCAGGGTCATTAATTTGGACCTGAATACTTAAGTGGATTTCTAAATTCTGACAAGATCATCGAATGAGTTTGGATGGTAAGTTTAAATTGAAACTGTTATTGTCATATATCTTATATTTAGGTAGAGTTTGTGCAGGAAACATGAGTTAAGTTCCTCATGGAATTGAAAATGTCAAAGTTTGAATCAGAATTCAAGTCCTATCTTATCGAGAGGGGGAGTCTGCAAAAGGGGGAGTCAGAATTCTGGATCAACATTCAAAGAGGAGATTGAAGATTAAAGTTTGAAGATAAAGATTGAAGGTAGCTTTTACAATGTCAAGACAATTTGGAAAAAGACAAAGACTAAAGACTCGACGCCGAAGACTTCGTCAACATCCAAGGGGGAGTCTGTTGGTGCATCTAGTGTCTGTTAACTTCGTCTTAATTGAGTCTTATGTCTAGATAGGATAAACAAGCACACAACAGGGTTAGAATTTAGGGTTTTATGTGTAAAAGTGGGTGATTCCGCTTGAAAGTGTCTATGTGCAGTTCAAGCGAAATCAACATATGTTATTTCGCTTGAAATGAACATTGACATGTTCAAGCGAAATCAGCTCAAGTATATATAGGTGTGTGCTGAATTCATTTGGAGCGGAATAAGGTCATATGCTCTGAGTCGAGGTGCTGTCCGTTTGTCATTTGAACTTGTAAAAGCTCAGGATTGATCAATAAGAAGAAGATTAGAAAGGAACAAGCTGTTTGACATCATTTACATTGATTCCGCCTTTGTATTTGATGATGAACTACTCATACTGACTATTTAGGGTCATACGACGATCCAACACTCTCAAGTACTAACTAATGGGAGGTCAAGCTCCTCCAACAATCTTTCCTCTCCTGGTCCCTCGATATAGTGCTTTAGACGATGACCATTCACCTTAAATGTCTTACCATCCCCACTCTTCAACTCAACCGTACCGTTTGAAAAAAAGCATGAACAATTATGTACGACCCCACCACCTAGACCTAAGTTTACCTGGAAACAATCTTAATCTAGAATTAAAAAGAAGGACTTTGTCTCCCGGTTTAAACTCCTTATTTCCTCTCATCTTACTATCTTGCAACCTCTTCATCTTCTCATTATAGCCTAGTGATCTCATATACGCCTCATCTCTAAACTCCTCTAACTCATGCAACTGGAGAAACCGATGTCTACCCGACTGTCCATATCAAGATTAACTGCTCTCAACGCCCAATATGTGTGGTGTTCCAACTCCATCGGTAGATGACAAGCCTTCCCATAAACCATCCTAAAAGGTGTAGTACATATAGGAGTCTTAAATGAAGTTATGAAAGCCCATAATGCGTCATCTAACTTATCTGACCAATCCAGCCGATTTTGTCCGACAGTTTTCTCCAAAATCTGCTTAATACCCCAGTTAGTGTTCTCCACTAGCCCACTCATCTATGGATGATAGGCAGTTGAAAGCCGGTGAGTGACACCATAGCGTTTCAATGCCTTCTCCATTTGGGCATTACAAAAGTGGGTACCTCTATAACTGATAAGCGCCTTTGGGGTACCAAAGCGAGCAAACAATTTCTTCAAAAATCTCACTACAACCCTCGCGTCATTTTTAGGTAAGGCTTGAGCCTCAACCCATTTCGACGCATAATCTATAGCAACGAGGATATATCGGTTCCCTCTAAACATCGGGAACAAACCCATGAAATCAATACCCCAGATATAAAAAACTTCTACTACATGCATTGGATTTTGGGGCATCTCATTCCGGGATGAGATATTACCTACTCTCTGGCAAGCATCACAGTTCCTAACCAAGTCATGAGAATCTCGAAACACCGTCGGCCAATAGAATCCAGAATCCAACACCTTCCTCGCAGTGTAAGAAGCTCCATAATGTCCTCTGGTAGGCCCCTCGTGACAATTCCTGAGAACCTGCATACGCTCCTCTCCAGCAATACATCTCCTCACAACCTAATAAACTCCAATACGAAAAAGATGCGGATCATCTTTTCAGCATCAACCACCCGTTTCTTAGATTCATCCATCTTCTCATAAGAAATCACTATAAATCTTCCATCAACACGACGTGTAGGAGCAAGGTGTCCATCAATCATACAGCTCCACAACCTAGAATCCTCACTTTGAACAAATGCCTCAAACTTTTTCTTCCATACAACATATTACGAGACTTTTAACAGTTGTGGCGGTTTATTCACAGTCCCACTTACATTATTAATTTTGACCATGTTTAACACGCAGCTTAAAAGTTTAAATGGATTTTGGTAACCTGCGTCAAAATCCAAATCTAACTTCTCTACTAGTCCTTGTCGCGGTTTTACCGTAACCGTACAGTTAAAACCGTCAAAATTTTTTCCGAAAACTGTTTTTACCAAATTATACCGTTAGACTCGTCTCGAGATTACGAATCCAATGATATATAATGTCCAAAACCTATTTCGGGATTTTCCAGAGTCTGTCCTAAAAATCAACTGAGCCTATCCGTGCAAACGGTTTGCTTAGATTGTTTACGGATCGTTTTTTATTTATGAAAACGTTAAATACTCTATACGCAACCAATTACTCCACAAAAATAAATACTCCACCTTTTTTAATTACTCCAACAAATACACTGTTTAGCCAATTATGCTGAAGTTAATTATGCTGGCACGGAGTAAATACGCTGGCGAGATCAAATACGCTGGTGGATCAAATACGTCGGTTAATTACGCTAGCTGTTCAGTTCACTATTACGACGACTAGCAAATTCGTTGATCACCGTGATAATGTCGCTGAGGACTATTACCACAGTTACCAAAGTCGCCTTTGGATTTAAATATGCTGGTCAGTCGGTGTAATTATTAAATATACTGGTCAGTCAGTGTAATTATTAAATATGCTGAAAATCCAATCTTTTCAAAATTTGAAAAGATTCTATCCAGATTCTCCAAATCTTTTTAACTCTTTCCTGCAAAATCAAACAACCAAAATCAACAAAATTTTGATAAAAATATGAAGAACATAACGAAGAACATGAAGAACAAATCTTTAAATCTTCAAGTTTTTCTTCAAATCTTCAAGTTTTTCTTCAAAATCTTCAACTTTCCTGCAACCAAAACACTCAAAACAGCAAAATTAAATACACAATAAGATCAAAATAACCCGAAAATTTTTGAAAATCCCAAGAACAAACTCCAAAAATTTTGAAATTTCTTTAACAACTCTCCAAAACCCTAGTTTTCTGCAGCAGCCAATTCTGAACCGAGCCAATCAAGTGCCTAATGCTCTGATACCAATTGTAGGTCCCTTAATCCGTATGGATCTTCACAGAATTGTCTATCTAACCTAGAGTGCGGAATCCTCTAGATCAGATTTGCACAGAAAATAGTAGAAACATAATTGAAATTAAACAGTCTTCTATTGATTATCCAAACTAGAAGTTTTACAATCAATTCAAGACTCACAGCCTCACAGCCACTCTCTGTGATCTTGCTTAAAACCCTAAATTTGAAATCTCACTCTTTCTCTACGTTTTCTTCTCTAAAATTCCAAGAAGACTAAAACCCTAATCACAAAACATGTTTATATATCACATGTCTGTGAACTGGGCTTCCTACTGGGCTAGGCCATTCTCAAAGCCCATTACAACAACAAACTCACTAACCAATATGCTAAGCCCATAATAAAATATCCAAAGACTAAATAATTAAGCTATTAAGCTATTGTCATAGAATATGCACCAACATTTTTTCAACATAAGCTCTTGATATCAAATATTGATCAATTCTAAACATAAATATAATAGAAACAACATGAAGGATTATGTGTACTCGTTAATCCCGAGATGGCAGAGATCGTTGTAGCCATGATAAGATCCAATCGGGTTCCCCTTTTGGATATATGGTGATTGATAGAGTTTTTAGTAGAGAGAGATGATTTGTGAGTGATGTTATTGAATGATTGTGAGCCAAGCTTTACAGCTCTCTAATAAGCTTATTTTATACACTCAAGAGGAAACCCTATTATTCTTATAAGGGCAAATACATCCATCAAATATTTACTAACTAAGTGAATATGGGCATTAAGGTCATTGATCATTTATAATAAAAATAATAATAATAGAGATATAAATTTATAATTTATATATATTCTTACAAATCCGTTTGAAAAAGACATTAGAACAGTAATTAAAACAATGCATCTGTAGGTCCACCGGGAGGATCGAGTCAACCTCTATTCCTGTTTTCCGACAATCCAGAGAGTGTGGAATCCAAACGGGTAAGTTAAACCAAGTTACGAACACGTAAAACACAAGATTCACCGATTAACACTCAAATGTATTAATCTAGAAAACTGTTACAAAGCAATGTTTACAAGATGCTCTCATAAACTCTCAGTGTGTGTGTATTTACAGTGTTCGCTCTGAAATCTATTCAGACTTCCTTGCTATCTGTGTCTTCAGTCTGCTGTATATATAGTGCAATCTTCGGCGAACCTTACACATGTGAGACGAACCTTCATGAAGTCGACAAAGGTTGAAGCCGAACCTTCACATGTGACGAAGGTTCAAACCTTCGTTACTTTCACATCCCGACGAACCTTAAGGTTCGTCATAAAAGGACTTCGCCATGATGAAGACTTCGCCATCTATTGAGTATATCCGGCCCACATACATAAAAGGCCCAACATGAATTAGACTTAAGTTGTGAAGTTGTGCTTGGGCTTCCTCAATGATGGGCTTTGACTTGGGCTTCTTCAATGTTAGGCCAAACAACAAACATATAAAACAACACAACATATAAACAATATGCGTACTGCACACACGCAGTAGCATTTACATCGTACGTAACATACCGAGTCAAGACAGGAGGATGTCTTGACTACGACCTTCACTTCGTAGCCGAGTCGAACCGAGCCGAGCCGAGCCGTATCCACACAATATGTATCAACAAACTCCCCCTTGGATGCTGCTCGCGAGGTTCGTAATCTCGTTCTCCATTTCTTAATGGTTCTTCATTCTCGGAAAGGATCTTCAAATTCTTCACGTGTCACACATAGAAAGTGTATTAACAAACTCCCGTTTTTATATAGGAAGTGTATCAATAAACTCCCCCTTTGATTATGCTTGTGAATCTTTTGATTTTCGATACTTTAGATCCTTGTGGTGTTGATGATTGATCAGCGGCAACTCGATCATCTTTATCATTTGAGTGCCTTCACGTCGTGTCTTCATTCCGAAGCTTATCATCGAACATGTTCTCCTCGCCTTTAGCATCTGCACATACAAGAAAGCTAAACATGCAATGAGAACAACTGCTTGGAATATAGTTAACATAAACAAAAGACACATGTGAGACCAATTTTCAATCAACTACCGTCCGACAGTTTGTTTGAAAAGTTAACATATTTTTCAATTTTGATTATTAACTTTCAAAACTTGCAAACTCTGACCGTTTATGAGGATTCAGTTGTTTTGGTTTTCATCAGATTTCAGGCAACGAAGACTTGAGTTCCAACATCGGTTAATCAAAACTAAAGCAGAAATAAAATCTTTTTGACTTTTATAAAGTTTATATTAAAACACACCTAAAATCTTTTTAGTATTTTGAATATTTCAAACTTAAAGACTGAAAGCAGTAAATAAATATATACAGAGTTACAGAAACTAAGAAAAGTAAATATATTTACAGACATTCTTTTTGCGAGTTTCGAGGGTAAGAGAATCATATCAGTGTACGGTCATGCCAAAACTCTCTTGTTGTTCAGTTAGTTAACATTAAGATAAGCATCCTATTACAATTATCGGTATTGTTATCCACATAAGCTCAACTTATCAGATGTAATCATGGCGAGGGGATACGATTAGTGTATGATTTATACTTACCGACTGGTGTTCATCCACATCACGACACATCCCGTATCAAGGTATGCATGAGGATTCATCTTACTGGTGAGTATACCATTTATCATCTGTTTGACCGTATATGAAAATGTGAGAAACTCACTTATTTTGATTGAAAACAAGCCCTATGTGATAGAATCACTTATTGATGAGGAACTTGATTTTCAGATGCATGAAGGGCACAAGTGCAAGTCCGTGAACAGGTCAGTACTTTCGTACAGCAAAGAGACGAACTTGACTCCCGGATAAATGTGATATATTATCACTTATTTTGTTTGGACATGTGATTGTTGATCACTTATTGAGGTCGTATGCAGTATGTACACGTATGTATGGTAGATCTAGACTTCGTCTCCGTTTTGTTTCGGTAAAAGAAACAACCATGATACCCAGATGATAAATAGCATAAAGACCACATATCTCAGAACCTCGGCAATCTCTCAAACGAAATTTCGGTACTAAGACCATATGCCAATGAGTGGTTCCCACCTGATCTTCAGTCAATTTAAGTTTATATCACCCTGCACACTTTAAGATGATTGTGAGCCTACCGATACATCTTATATAGAGCTGCTTATCGCATTTTTCATTTTGCATTTTAGTTTAAAGAGGTTTCAACAGACCACTGATGTACTATCATTTTCTCTTTTGCTCGCCAGGAAACTCATTTTTGCTTTTCTATTGTTTTTGAGTTTTTGAAATTTTTCGATGTTTTTTAATTTTCAAATTTTGGATTTACTCCCCCTAAAATCAACAAACTTACAATAATTTTAAAAACACAAAGGTATTTACAAAAAAAAATTTCCGATGCGGATTACTCTTGCTTGACCTTAATGCCGTTTACCAATAATAAAAAGTCAAATCTTGATTTATCAAATGCTTTGGTAAAAAGGTCGGCACGTTGGTCATCGGTATGGACTTTAACAACATCGATTAGCCTTTTATCAAAGCAATCACGTATGAAGTGATACTTAATTTCGATGTGTTTGGTCTTTGAATGCTGCACAGGATTTCTAGTGATAGATAAGGCAGCTGAATTATCAACTAAAATAGGAGTAGTTCGGAATTCAAAACCGTAATCACGCATTTGCTGTTGTATCCACAGGACTTGGGAGCAACAACTTGAGGCAGCAATGTATTCAGCTTCACAAGTTGATGTAGCGACACAAGTCTACTTCTTGCACTGCCATGTTACGAGGCGATTTCCTAAAAATTGGCATCCAGCCGTTGTGGATTTGCCGTCGATTTTGCATCCGCCAAAATCAGAATCACTGAAAGCGACTAAATCAAAGTTATTATCCTTAGGATACCATAGACCGGTGTCTGGGCAACCCTTCAAATAACGAAAAATCCTTTTTACAACTGCAAGATGTGAGGCCTTCGGGTTAACTTGATATCTGGAAAGCAGGCACGTTGGATACATTATATCTGGTCTTGATGCTGTGAGGTACATAAGGGATCCAATCATCGCGCGGTAGTATGAAGAGCTAACGAGTTCACCCTTCAAGTCTGGATTGATTCCGTGATTTTGCTGCAGTGGGGTACCTATGGGCAATGTGTCGGACATCTGGAATCGGTTCAGAATGTCTTGAACATACTTAGTCGGATGGATGAAAATCCCAGACTTCTTTTGTTGCACTTGTAAGCCCAAAAAGAAAGTCATCTCCCCCATAGCGCTCATCTCGAATTTATCCTGCATTACACGCTCGAAATCCCTACACATAACATTGTTAGTAGAACCAAATATAATATCATCCACATATACCTGTACCAGTAGAAGATCTCCATCTTTTTCTTTTATGAAGAGAGTGCAATCGATAAGACCTCTGCGAAATCCATTCTCCAACAGATAATTAGATAAGGTTGTGTACCAAGCTCGTGGTGCTTGATGTAGACCATAGAGAGCTTTGTTCAGCAACCAAACCCGATCGGGATGGATAGGATCTTCAAAACCTGGAGGCTGTTCAACATACACCTCTTCTTCGACTAGACCATGTAAGAATGCACTTTTGATGTCCATCTGGTAAACCTTGAATCCTTTGAATGAGGCATAAGCCAGAAATATCCGAATTGCTTCCAGACGTGCAACAGGTGCATACATTTCGTTGTAGTCTATACCTTCAATCTGACGAAAACCTTGAACGACCAATCTTGCTTTGTTTCGAATAACGATGCCACGGTCGTCCTTTTTGCATTTATACACCCAACGGGTACCAATCTTCTTGTAATCAGCAGGTTTCTCTACGAGCTTCCAGACACCAAGTTTATGGAATTGTTGCAGTTCTTCCTGCATTGCTCCAACCCGAAAGTTATCTTTCAAAGCTTCTTTCCAAGTTCTTGGCTCTTCCTGTGAGACATAACACGTGAAAGACCAATCGTTTTGTTGACCAGATTCTCGAATTGCCGCATACAAGCCTGCGTTGTTGTTGTTTCGCAACATGTTTCTTGTTTGAATGCCACTCTGTACATTACCGATGATGTTTTGTTGAGGATGGGTATTGTGAATCCTTGTTTCTGGATTATCTGGAACTTGAATGTTTGTACCCAGATTGTTGAGATTGAGATCAACAACTAATTCAATACCCGGAACTGACGAAGAGGATGATGCAGTAGCTTCAGCTGTTATAGGGGCGTCCACTGGAGGTGTAGCCTCTGAAGTACCATGTACTCCTGATGTAGGACCTTCTTGATCTGCATCTAGAAATTCTTCATCCTCTGAAGATTCGTTCAGTTCGGTTGCATCATGAAAATCCTCATTGTCGAGAGCATTATTGTTCACTGAAGATGGTTCTTGATTGACAACAATTGGACGAACCAAAGGTGAATCTGTTGCATTGTCACTCTCGAAAAACATCCTTGCTGCAACATTTTCTTCAACTGCTTCAACATTGATCGAATTGAAAAAGTCATCGTACTCAAACATCCATGGTTGACCTGGATTTTTGACTGGCAAAGTGTGCCTTTGTACTCTGACTTCAGACCATTCCTCAAACCTTTTAGTCTCTAGATTCTAGACTCTTAAGTTCGGGGTGGCATAACCAAGAAAGTGACCTTCAATAGCTTTTGCCCCAAACTTTCCATCGGGATCGATCATTGTGCAAGGAGCTCCAAACGGTTCAAGAAATGACAAATCTTGTTTCCGTTTGTGAAGAAGCTCAAAGCAGGTCTTGTTGTGTCTTTTGACTGTAAGGACTCGGTTCAACGTGTAACATGCGGAGGCCACAGCTTCACTCCAGAATGGAATGGGCAACTGCGACTCTACCAACATAGTCCTAGCAGTCTCGATCAATGTACGGTTCTTACGTTCAGCGACGCCGTTCTGTTGAGGAGTATAAGCCGCACTAAATTCGTGAAGAATACCTTTTGTTGTGCAAAACTCCGCCATGGCATGATTTTTAAATTCTGTACCATTGTCGCTGCGTATCCGTCTAACCTTCAACTTATACAAATTCTCAATCTGAATGATCAAGTTTTTGATAATACCGAAAGTTACACTCTTGTGAGCCATAAACGCCACCCAAGAAAATCTTGAATAATCATCAGTCACCACGAGGCAGTATTGATCATTCCTGATGCTTTTGTGCTTGACAGGATCGAACAAATCCATGTGCAAACGTTCAAGAGGAACTGCCACCGTGTTGATCTTCTTTGTCGGATGTCGCTTCTTAGTTTGCTTTCCTTTTTGGCATGAAACACAGACGTCTTGAAGATGGAAATTTTTAAGAAGAACACCATTCACTAATTCATTCGACACCAAATGATTCATTTTCCGTAAGTGAATGTGACCCATACGTCTGTGCCAAGAGATAGAGTCTTTTTCTGTGGCTTTGGAAATAAAACAAGTTGCTTGTGCAGTCGTTGTTATTGCTTGGCTCATATCAAGGACATACAAATCATTTATCCTTGGAGCTGATAAGAGAATCCATTCTTTTGGAATCTTGAAGCCGGGTTTCAGCACGTAACATCCATTTGCATCAAAGTGTACTGAAAACTGTTTATCACAGATTTGTGAAACGCTGAGAAGATTGTGATCAAGCTGTTGTACAAAGTTGATCTTGTCAAAACTTACAACCCCGTTGGATACCATTCCTTCCCCAGTAATATATCCGCCTTTATCTCCAGCAAAAGCAACATAACCTCCTCTAATAGATTTAACGTCGTAGAGAAGCTTCATGTCGCCTGTCATGTGCCTGGATGCCCCACTATCAACAATCCAATGACTGCTGAAAGTTCCTCCTGGAACACCCTGCACATGTACTCACATGATTAGTTGGAGATGGGGACCCAAGCCTTTGTGGTCTTGGGTCTTCCATTTTCATCAACGTAAGTTACTTGAACTTCTCGATGTTGTGGAAATTGTGATGTTCCCCCTGATTCAGTAACCGTTTTTGGTTTCCAGGTCTGTTTTGTTTTACCAGTTTTATTATTTAAAATCTTAATTTCATGATTGTCTGAAGTTTTTGAATTGTCTGGTTTGACAGAAACAGATGTTTTATTAACCACATCGGTTTTAATCGCCTTTTCAATTTTCTTGACCTGTTGGCGTTTCTGTTTCTTTTCCCTTTCTTTTACAAGACGGGGATCTGGTTTTGATGAAACAGATTGCTTTCAGTCATTTCGGTCACGGGGATCATCAACTTTGGCTTTTTGTTTATGAAGATATGGACAATTGCGAATAATATCTCCAAATGTGCCACATGAAAAACATGATCTTCGTTCTACAAACCCCGAAGTATCATGTGATTGTCTTGATGATGATGAACTTTGTGATCCCGAGGTACTTGATTTTGAACTGTTTTGTTCATTTCTTTTCAAAGATTTAACTTGATTGACATGATCTAAGTTAGATTTATTGGCAAATGTTTCAAGTTTATCTGTTCCCTTCGATTTCACAAAGTTCACTCTCTTGTTCTTCTTTTGGTTCGGTTCCTTTCGACCTTCAGTCATTGATTTACCTTTTGGTTTAGTATGATTTTGCTGCTTTTTCACTGTTGGTAATTTCTGATTGCCACATTGTTTTCGAACTTCGGCCTTTTTGGATAGGAGGACACTGTGTTACCACAACATGTGATCCTGTCTTTCCCAAGAACTTACTTGTTGAATCCTCAAAAATTTTACTAATTAAAGATTGATTAACATTCTTAATAGGAAAAGCTTTGTCAGAGTAGATTTTATCATCACCAACAAGAGTGTACAACAAATTCACACTCTCTGACTCTTTTGCAGACGTGGACTCGACCAAAATAGTCTTAGCAGGTTTTGCGGGAGGATCACATAGAATATGATTCTCAAGAGGTATGTCCTCTTCTTTGATTACCGCATCAGACTATGCTGAGTCGGTATCATCGGATTCATCATCTGAAGAATCAGCATCCTCAACAATGACTGGTGGATCCTGATTTTGTTCAGCAGTTGACACACTTGAAACTGTTGAAACATCCGAATCTGATGATACTTCATTTTTATATCCAAGTCCAGTTGCAAATTCCTCAATGTCTAAAGGAACAGATTCCTCATAATAAGTTCTATTCTCCTCATCAGGCATTGCATCATAATTTTGTCTAACAGGTGGTGGACATTTCTTGTATCCAATGCACGTGACATCCTTTTTCTCTTTTTGTGTGTCAATGATGTGATCCAGCACGTATCTAGAGTTTGAATAACTGTCTAGCTTAAGCCGGATCGCCTCACTTTCACACTTTGTACAGGCTAACTCTTTTTGCATGATCTCAAGACGATTGATATAACAGTTTATGTCAGTTTGTTTTCTTGAAACCATTTTTGTCAGCTCGGTTTTATCTTTTCTTAAATTTGCAACCACCGTTTTAAACTCCTTTTCATGGTTTTCATAAAACATGTTAGCCTCTTTGCATTTCGAAAGATCCACTATCAACTTTTGATTGTGGATATTTGTCACTTCATATTTGTTTTGCAAAGCCTCATGTTTGCTTTGCAAATCACACCACTTAGCATCAAAAGAAACATGTTTGTTTTGCAAGTCAGACAATTCAGCATTTAAAGCATCATGTTTGCTTTGCAACTCAGACATATTAGCATCCAAATCGGCACATTTAACACTTAAGATAGCACAATTATCACAATTAACGACAGTTGGTTCATCGACACATACCTGGCTTGATGAACTGCCGCCATTAGCCATAAAGGCTGAATGAAGAGAAGAAGAAGAATAAGCAGCTTGATCCACCAGAATAGATCTTCTATCATTCCCTACTACAGCTTCTCCTAACAATTCATCGATATCTGCGTTGATTCTCCCACTAGATACATCATCAGAATAATCTTCGCCTGAGGTTGAGATTTCCTCATCTGAACTCCTTGAATCACCAGAACTCTCTTCATCTGAAGATTCACCACCACTGGCGTGCTTCAAATCTTTAGCAGTTTCAGCAAAACAAGTTGCTCTTCCCTGATCACCAATGCCTAATTGCATTGACCAGTCGCAACCTTCATCTATTTGCACCACAAGAGCCTGATTGGTGTTCGATGGTCCTGCTTGATTGTTTGCAGGGACCAAGGTGCGATAATCATTCCTGGCTTGATTCTGATTCTGTTGGTTGCCTTGACCTCTAAAAGGATTCTGGTTCCCATGCTGAGCTGGCTTTGTGCATTCACGCTTGAAATGACCACGTCCACCACAATTAAAGCACTTGACGGATTGCTTGTCGAACCCATACTTGGTATCTTTCTTGCTTTCCAAGCTGGTTCTACCCGTCCGTTCCATGAAGTCTTTAGCTCGCCTTACAGCACTTGCGAAAGCCCATTTGATGTCCATCATATCCATCTCTTCTTTATCGATCTGCTGATAATCTTCTTAAGTTAGATTGATGTTTCCGATCTGCCCTGCAATCAACCCACAATATGAGCTCACCAATGTGTTTAGTATCTCCATATGATCTTTCGCTACTTCAACGCTAACTTTGGAGAAGTTTGACGTGTCAAGCTGTACTGTATTTAAATTTGATGGCTGACCAGCAGATGATGTGCCTCCATAACAAGCTTGTTGTTGAACAGGAAGTGGATTCCCATACAAATCAGTTGCTACAGTAGATGGCCGATAGCTTTGCTGTTGGGGAACTGGATGTAGTGGATTTCCATACAAGTCTGTGGCTGGAGCTGGCTTTACAGGAACTTGTATCAGATTGCCATATAAATCTGTGCTTGTGACAAACGCCGTTTGAAGTGGAGCATGTGAGGCAGCTTTTGCAGAAGTGCTAGAAGTTCCATAATACATATCAGGATTTTGTCGCACTGGAACCCTTTTTGCCTTTAGGGTTTCTTCCTGATCTTTGTTCTCCAAGAGCTGACCGAAGTCATTGATGTTTGTCGTAGCCAATGTGCCATTGTATTTCAGGATTTACAAGAAACCATTCCATTGAGGTGGCAGTGCATCGGCAAACTTTGTGACAACCTGTGCTGGAGTTGTTTCTATCGCATAATTACTCAATTCAGTCAGTAAGTGATGAAATCGACTTGTTATATCTCCCAAAGATTCATTTTCCATACATGTGAAGCCATCAAACTCCTTCTTGAGTAAATTATGTCGCAATTGGCGTGATTTTTCGTTTCCTAGACCTCTTGTCTTCAACGCATCCCATAATCGCTTTGATGTATTGAAGCTGACAAACTGATGATATATATCCTTGCTCAACGCCTGAGTCAGAATAGCATACGCTTTCTTTTCTAAATCATATGCCTTTTTCTCGTCTTCCGTAAGATCTGCAAATGTAGCGGCAGTTGAAGCGACAACCTCAAGAGCTTGATCGAAATCTGTAATAAAACATAACCACAATTCCGTGTTTTGCCCAAGGACATATGTATGGAATCTATCTACCCATCTAGGATATTCATTTATGTGCATCAGTTTCGGTGGGCGATTTAGACTTCCGGTCTCGCTTTCGCTTAGGAGTATACTTTGAATACTTGGAGTTTAGTTTGAAACAAACGCCCATTGACCTATCGACATTGGATTCGCTTGCGAAGATGCAGGTGCGGGAGATTCGGCCCATGATGGAGACAAACGCGTGTTTGTATACTTACTTTCCGTATTAGATGTGGGTGCGGGAGATTCGACCCATGATGGAGATAAACGCGTGTTTATATACTTGCTCTCTTCAGTTGACGGAGTACCCCACCAACTCGGATTCATTTTAACTGAATGTTGATGAATACCTGCTTACAAAATCAAAACAAACCAGTTAAATATGATTTTGAAGTCTTCTGTTAAAAAGATCAAGTGAATGTGACGGAGTATATAATGTTCGTCGAAGACACCAAACGACGAAGATTAGGAGGTTCGGCAATCAACAAGTTTGACGAAGGTTGTATTGTTCGGCAATCAACAAGATGACGAAGGTTGGAATGTTCAGCAATCAACAAGATGACGAAGGTTGGGAGGGTTCGGCAATCAACAAGATGTGACGAAGGATGGTAAGGTTCGGCCAAGACAATTTTGACGAAGGTTTATAAGGTTCGGCCAAGACAATTGTGACGAAGGTTTATAAGGTTCGTCGATGTCTTCTTCTGACGAAGGTTGGTAAGGTTTGTCGATGTCTTCTTTTTGACGAAGGTTTATGAGTTCGTCGACTAAACCTTCGTTGACAAAAGTGATATGCAAATAATAGATATTTTCCAAACCTTATCCTCTTATTTGTCTGACACATAACACTCTATTTTCAAATACATCATATCTTGTGACTTGTTTTTCAATGTTTCATCATTTGTTGTCAAATAATTTAAACACAACAATATAATAATCAACAATAATTCATAACACAAATCTTCAAACAATAAACCCAGAAAATGAAGAACAGCTTGAACTCTATGAAGTTTCCGGCGAGATTATGAGTTTACCGGTCACTTGAAATTTTCCGAGCACAAATTTTGCACAATGTTTCAATAATAACCCAATTCTAACATATATGCATAAGTTTTAACAAGCTTTTTAATAAAACAAACAGCAAAACAACAAGATTTTTTGAGGATTTTAAAGTGATTTTCCAGAAAATGTATGATCTTCAAGCTCAAAAATCAAGAAAAACACCTATAAATCTTTGAAAACACAAGAAAAACAACTTGGTTTTAAACAAGGAATCGAGCCAATGCTCTGATACGAATTGTAGGTCCACCCGGAGGATCGAGTCAACCTCTATTCCTGTTTTCTGACAAACCCGAGAGTGCGGAATCCAAACGGGTAAGTTAAACTAAGTTACGAACACGTAAAACACAAGATTCACCGATTAACACTCCAATGTATTAATCTAGAAAACTGTTACAAAGCAATGTTTACAAGATGCTCTCATAAACTCTCAGTGTGTGTGTGTTTACAGTGTTCGCTCCGAAATCTATTCAGACTTCCTTGCTATCTGTGTCTTCAGTCTGCTGTATATATAGTGCAATCTTCGGCGAACCTTACACATGTGTGACGAACCTTCATGAAGTCGACGAAGGTTGAAGCCGAACCTTCACATGTGACGAAGGTTCAAACCTTCGTCACTTTCACATCCCGACGAACCTAAAGGTTCGTCATAAAAGGACTTCGCCATGATGAAGACTTCGCCATCTGTTGAGTGTATCCAACCCACATACATAAAAGGCCCAACATGAATTAGACTTAAGTTGTGAAGTTGTGCTTGGGCTTCCTCAATGATGGGCTTTGACTTGGGCTTCTTCAATGTTGGGCCAAACAACAAACATATAAAACAACACAACACATAAACAATATGCGTACTGCACACACGCAGTAGCATTTACATCGTACGTAACATACCGAGTCAAGACAGGAGGATGTCTTGACTACGGCCTTCACTTCGTAGCCGAGTCGAACCGAGCCGAGCCGTATCCACACAATATGTATCATTTTATATTTTCTTTTGCGAGATTACAGTTTTCTTTATTTCAATTTTTTTATTTTATTTTCTTTTTTTTATTTCTCTTTTATTTTATTTTATTTGGGTTGGATGGGGTTGTTGTGAGGAGGTTTATTTAAATAATTTAGCAAGCTGCCTAAATTGTACTTGATTTTATTTAGGCTATGGGGTATGGGGTTTGGGTTGGGGCGTGGGTCGGGGAAAACGCCCAAGCCACCACCTCGGGTGGGCTTGGGTTGGGGCGTGGCGTGGCCCTTGGGGCTTGGGTTTCAAGCCGGGCGTGGGACGGTATGGACATGCTAGCTGGCTGCCTCCCATTCGCTCAACCCGCCATGTCATAGCGGCCTTTTCAAATTTTGAATTTTAAATTCAAACGGTTTGGGGGAAAACCAAACCGCCACCCGGGTCTCCCAACAACCCCTATAAAATGTAACCCCCAACCCACTGGCCCCCCCATCCCACGAACCCAACACCACCGGCTACCCACTTCTCTCGAACCCGCTAACCCACTGGTCCCCCCATCCCACGAACCCAACCCCACCGGCTACCCACTTCTCTCGAACCCGCTAACCCACCGGTCCCCCCATCCCACGAAGAACATGGCATCTTGGACTCATGAAGAAGAATTGGCTCTCGTCACAAGCGTCGTTGACGCTATGAAGGGGCGGCCACCGGGCCAAACAAAATATTGGCCGGAAGCATTCGCAAGTTACCGACATAACGTCGGTAACGACCGCCACAACCTCAACGTGTGCCAACACAAATGGTGCGAGCTACGGCCCAAGCTCGATCGTTTCAAGGCTTACTACGAAGCCGTTCCGAGCGGCGAGTTAAGCCACGAGGACCGGGTGGCGGTGGCAAACATAGAGTTTCGAGGCAAAGAGCGAAAGGCGTTCGACAAGATCGCCCTTTTTGAAATTTATCTAACGCTCTAGGTTTGTTATTTTGTAATTTTTAGAAATTATGTAATTTTTAGGATTGTGTAATTTTTAAAATTTTAATGAAGTTGTAGGTTTTTTTTTTTATAAATGTTGTGTGAATTTTATAAATTTTTTGTATTTTTTTTAACAATCTGCCACGCGGTGCACCCAACCCACGCCCCGCCATACCCCGGGGACACGTCACTAGGCGGTGGGGGGCTCCCATTCCACGTGTCAACAAATGCCCCAACCCAAGCCCCACCATACCCCCACGGCCTTAGTTGCATCTCTAGTGGTTATGATCTATCATGTTCTTAATTAATTGAGTTAATTACACAGATAGACCTTGTGGGTTATAGCTAGTTTTGTCTTTGGGTACTAACATTTTTTTAACAGGTTCAGGTTTCATGGTTTCAATTTTGTAACAACTTTGGGTACTAACACCAAACTTAGTTAATTTTTATGTTAAATTTCAGTAAAATGACTAAAATACCTTTCCATCTTAAAAGGACCATTTATGTCATTACTCTATAATTAATTTCAAGGACCATTTATGTCATTACTCTATTATTAAAAGGACCATTTATGTACATATCTCTCTTCTTTTCCGTTGGGTGGCATATGATTATTATGGAGACTGCGACTTGTTTGTCCCACATGATTTAGTGCCAAAATTCTATCGGCAGCCATGTTATAAAATCTAGGTTTTGTCTTTTCAATTGAACGATGCTCCTTCAAAGCGTTATGCATCCAATCATGATGGTAGAGTGATGCATCTCCATATCTTTAAAAGGAAAAACCAAATGATTATTCAACTTACAAGAGATGAAACACAAGAAGAAATTGGGATCTAGAGGTGCAGTAATGATACCACAAGCTCAAATATGTTTTACCTAAAGGTTGAATCACATGTTCAATTGTAGCATTGAAGCATCTGCAGTTGACTTAGGTTATAAATATTAGGATCTCCACCTTCAATCGTTGGATCTGGTACTCTAATATAAAAAACGTTACATGAATCACACAACGGAAAAGAAGAGAGATATGTACATAAATGGTCCTTTTAATAATAGAGTAATGACATAAATGGTCCTCTTAAGATGGAAGGGTATTTTAGTCATTTTACTAAAATTTAACATAAAAATTAACCAAGTTTGGTATTAATACTCAAATGTGTTACAAAATTGAAATCATAAAACCTGAACATGTTAAAAAAAAAAAAGCAGTAGCCAAAGACGAAACTAACTATAAACTACATAATTAATTCTAATTAATTAATGGACACATCAGATTTATGCTCAAGAGTCACGCTTTCCTAACACACTTTGTACCGGATCCCACCTATATATATATATATAGGTGCACATACGCACATGTATATATTGTACGTTAAACCCTTTCACACGGCCTCATATCCATCTCTTAAGTTGAGCTCGCTTCTCTCCCTCATCTCTCTCTCCCAATGGAAGTGAATAACATAATGCAATTTCTTGAGGATAGGACCATTTTAGTCACTGGTGGTACTGGCTTTCTGGCCAAAGGTTCTCTATATCTATCTATCTCTATGTAACTCCCTCTCATTCTCCTTGATTTATTTTGTAGACATGAGTTTTCTTCTTGATATTACAGTTATGGTGGAGAAGATACTACGAGTTCAACCGAACGTGAGAAAACTATATCTTCTTATTAGAGCTTGTGACCAAGAAGAAGCCATCAAGCGTTTTCAAATGGAGGTATGTCTAACACTAGCTAATGTATGTGTTTGTGAGAGTCAGTCTACTCTCTACTCGAATTCATTATTCATGTAATGTTGTCCAACGTACTGTATATGGGGTTGGCAAAAATACAATTAGCTATTCATTTCAACGGTCACTTTTTCTAAACAAATGATTGGTGCCAACCCCATAATATGTTCGTTTAGAAAAAAAAAATGACCGTTGAAATGAATAGAGATGCCAACTAATAGTCTTATTTTTACGTCTTGGTTATGCAGGTTGCCAGTAACGACTTATTTAGGATACTAAGAGAGAAACATGGTGCAAATATAGATACATTCTTATCCGAAAAGGTAACTCCTGTGGCCGGTGACATTACCAACGAGAATTTGGGACCGAGGGACTACAATTTGATTAAAGAAATGCAAAGAGAAGTGGATGTGGTTGTGAATGCAGCTGCCGCCACCAAGTTCTATGAGAGGTAAATAATTTTGAACGTTATGGTTATCCAAAAAAAATCACTTATTCATTGAATAATATTCTTAACGAATATATAATTTGAGTAAAATAGGTGCCAACATGAAGGACTAATATTTAATAACATTGTTACACATAACATGTTAACGTGTATTAGATTTAGATGAACGTTTGTTTGTTTGTTTGTTTAAATTAGAGTTGAATATATAAACACTCGAAGATGGGGTAGGTTGCTTTTTAACAAAATTTAATTCACGTTTTTTAATACACTTGAAGATGGGGACATACTCAAAGCTGAGGTTTTTTTTCTTTTTTTTTTCTTCCTTCAAAAGGGTGTTCAAACCGAATTCCAAACAACCCTACAGTCTAGAGATTAAAAACATAACTCCGTATGTACCATTTATTAATTATTATGTTCTATATAATACAAACTAGTGGGATTAAACTCACGCCTTAGGATGGGAACGCGACAAAAAATTGATCGGTATCAGCTCAATATATTATAGCAAGAAAAAAAAAACCAGAATATAAAAGATGGGATAGGTTGCTTTTTAACAAAATTTAAAAATTTAAATGAAAAAAATAGGAAAATATAACATGAATAAAAACGAATCCTAAAACTAGATATTAATAAATGAACAACAAAGAAAATGAATGTTATTCAGAAAGGTGAAAAGTATAAGGGAACAAAGTTGGAAAAGGTGAAAAGCTTTGAGTTAAAAGTAAAAAAAAAAAAAATCAAAAGGGTTAAATTGCAAAATATGAAAACTTTTGAATTAGAAGTAAAAAATCAAATTAATCAAAAGGGTTTAATTAACAAAGATTAAAACTTTAGAGTTAGAATTGAAAATCCCAATTTGTTCCTTTTTTAAAAAAACTCCCAAAGCCAAGAGTACAACAACCATAAGCACAAATATGTTGCTTATTTACAGTTTATAAAGATTTTTAATTTTAATTTTAATGATATGTTGCTTGTTTATAGGTTTATAAAGATTTTTAATGATTTTTGAAATGATTTTTCTTTTTTATTATTTAACTACTATTTAACAAGAAAAACTAACGAACTGAACACGTCTTGATGCCCTTTTCTACGTATTATGACTGTAACGTTTGAGCCTTAATTGGTTAATTGTTAAAATTGCGTGAGGTGTTTTGTTGAACGTAATTATTAATTGTTTGAATTGAGTAATTGTTAATGATTTTTGACTTTTGAATTATGGGTTAGCTATTACGTTATGTCATTTTAATACTATGATTTTACTAGGTTTATTGCTATAACGTTAAGTTTATACAATTCGTTAGGGTCTAAGGGCCTTTTTTTTCGACTCGTACAAGGCACTTAGTTATCAGGACCGGCCCTGGTGATGGTCCTCCTTAATTTCTTTTTTCATATTTTGTTAAACAATTAAATAAATAAAAGTATTCCATTCATTTTTAGAAAAGAAAAAAATATAATTTAAAAACGAAAACTACAAAATATTAAAAGGAAAATAAAAATTTTAACACTGAAAAGAAGCTAATTGAAGATCCCATCTTTGAACAATTTTCACCTTGGTTTTGGTGTTGACCACATCGGATCAACGGGAGAGTAGGGGGGTGACGTCCACGGGGTGTGTGGCGTATTGTTTGGACCGTCTGGATCCATAGTTGTTTTTTTGTGGGGTAGAAAATCAGATAATATAGAGAGAATGAGGAATTTGTAGATATAATGAGAAATATATGATGTTAAAAAAATGGGTGGAATGTGTTTAAATAAATAGAAAATAGGTAAAAAAAATTAAATTGACCGTTGTACAACGGTCCAAAGTACCTCAATTTTTGGAATGTGGCTCATGGTCTCCTTAGGTATATCCACGCGAACCATGCGTCGTTCATGAAGGGGACGGTGTTCCGTGTTTTCCACGGCTCTCGTGACAGGCCATGACCCCTGTCACGTTCCCCATACCCTTTAGCAGAATGGTTAATTGCTGAATGACCTATAATGCATACTTAATAACATTGTTTATAAAGCAAAGCACTTAATTGGTGATTGCAAAAATTTAACAGGTTGAACCTAGTTTCAGAGATAGTGAAGTACTAGAACATAACTACTCAAGTAATACATTTCACTTTAATACTCTGACTTTTTAATTTGGTCAAGTTAGTCTTATATGTAACAATTGTATCTAAACAAGTGTAACTAAAAAGTATATACAGATACATCAATTCTTGTATAATACCTTAAGGGGTTTTATTAGTTATTTGTCACCACTTACCACAATCTCTGCACTCTATACTTCATCCTATCCTAAAACAAATGATAAAGTCTTCAACTAAAAAAAGATTAATATAAATAATTTAATGGAAACTAGCAATAAGACACGTGTGCGTTGCGGCGCGAGAACATCGCAAACATCGTGGATTAGTCCAAACGTCATGTGATGCATTAAGCGTATGAAAAACGTGTTTTGACGTAACCGATTTAACTCAAAATAACCTATATAAGAATAGCGATTTGAACCAAAAGTAAGGTAAATCGAATTTATATGTGATCCGACTCATACATAGAAAAGAAACTACAATTTGACTCCACACGGTTCGAAACAAAATTTACGAAACATACATAAAATACGCACGAATACTGTCACACCCCCAAAATCCACAAGCGGAATATCACCGCATGGAGGCGTGACTGACCAGGATCCAGCCACCAATCATATTGAACAATGTATTTAGAATAAATAAAATCCAACCACACAATATAATTGGTGTTCAAAAACCAGTTAACCAAGTTCAAGTTAATTAGCGGAAGCATAAAACGAAAAACCAAAATAAAAGTTCAATGAGTTTAAATGTAACATGGCACACAACCGTCCATGCTCCACAACGACTCCTCCCGCTCGTGCAAGCTCCAAAGATACCTAACGACCTGCAAGTCATGTAACAACGAGTCAACAACAAAGTTGAGCGAGTTCACAGTTGGTGTTCTTTGTTAGGTTGTTTCAAAAACCATGAGTTCGTTTGTAAGTAGTAAGTTAATCCGTTTACCCTGTTTCCCAAACCTATCCATAGTTGGTGGGGGCTTCCCCATGTTAACCACTAGACCTGTTTACCATATCGACCACTGACTAAAATAAGTTGGTGCCCTGACGTCAATGTCTATCATCATTGACTAGTGCCCAGATCCATTAGTTCACGCCCGTCCTCTGCGGCACGGTGTGAGGCTTGTCAGACCTAAATAGCGCTATCTAACTAATGACCCGCTCGCCATTGGCCCGGCGATTAAGTTGATATAAAAAGGAGGGACTTCATGATAGAGAGTTTTGGTCTAGTATCCGTGTTGTCACCCTTCAATAAAGAGGGTGTGTACGAAATCCCCAAACCAGGAGACTACGCAGGTTCCGATTAAGTTCTTAGTATGTGTTGTCACCCTTCAATAAAGATGGTGTGTACGTGTTCCAAACCAGGAGATCACGCAGTTTCAGTTCAAATCCTTTACCCATTCCCAACCCCTGGGAATCCCATGCCTTGTAGAAAGTGTGAACTCACCTTGGTTTGCTCGGCAGGTAATCTTAATTATCAAACAAATCGGTCAATCACGCCCTAATAAAAATGCCACGTTTAATCAGATTCGCATACCATTAATCGCGTATTCATGTATTTAACGCGTAACACATAAGCACACATATATATATATATCAATCATCATGGCATAAACATATTCACACACTAATTTAATTAGTCGTGTAACTAGTCCATAATGTGCAGCCTAAATTAATCATAAGGACAATAATGAGATCAAGCAGAAACAGGCAACATCACCTTCATCCTATGATTTCCAATCAATAATTATTCATGTTTAACCTATTTGCATAAACATTTGTAACCTTCCCCCATAAAACTCATTCCTATTCATCTCGTAAAACTACATGTTATCCAAATACACCTACTTACATCGAATACCCACAACATCATATGCAAGTTTCCATACTACTCATAACTGCGAATATATATATGTACATACATGCCCACCAAGGTTTCAGATGCTAATTCAAGTTCCTAAACTTATACATTCAAGTGCATATGCATAGCTAATATCATTATTTTCACAATGTCAGGTATACAAGTATCTCTACTCATGCAAATAATTTATGATACATATATAGACACTTTTAACATAATCAGTTTCTCCTGTCATTTACGTCGATTCCACAAACACCTATATATTCACTTGCGATCCGTGTAACGCGTTTAACAACTAACATCCTTGCAAATCAAATCAATCGGTACACCGGATCGTACACGAGTTCATGTTTTTGAACCAAAGTCGAACCGGAACTCGTTCTCATACATGCTCTTTAAGTTTTCTCTCGGATCCACGCATGCATATACCTAGTTACATAAACAAGTATTGCTACGATTCGTGTACGGTGTTCATGGCCTTGAAACGAAATCGACCGGTACGAGTAAACCGAACCCCGGCATCATATATTTCATATATATTACGTGCAACTAAACAACAATAATAGTATCACAAATATTACTAAGATTTGTGTACAGATCATCGAACAAATATACATATATTTCATATATTATGAATCTTAGCATGAACACAATGTACATATGTTTCATATATTCTCACATACATTTATCACGAAATCATAACATGTTTTCAATCATAAGGTTATCATGCAAGTTACCCTATTCATACTTACGATCACACCTCAATGCCAAATACAGTTTCCATGCGCATATACTTACACATAATCAACTCCATACTATCACGATGCACATAGTGTTAATAACAGTTTCATGTATAACCTATTTTCTTGCTAGGTTTTATGTTGAGATCGAACCGAAACCGTGACGAGTCTAATAACTAGAGCTACGGACGAAAGAGAGCGAGATCTTACCGGTGTTCGTCGGAGATTTAACTCGCCGGAGAAGAAGGTGATGGCTGGTTCGTCGCAGATTTTCAAGGGAGGGAGGAAGGACGACTTGCGATGATGAGAGGGGTGGTTCTTATTCTGCCGATGTGTGTTATATGTGAGGGTTTTTCATTACGTACATGAATATATATATGTGCATTTAGGGCTGAATAATGGCGGTGGAGGTTGTTATACGTGGGCCGAGACATGGATTAAGGTGGGCTGGGGGTTAGGGTCACGTAAGGTTTCCCCACCCAACAACCTGATTTCGAAAACTTGCATTAATATATTATCATTATTAACATGTATCATCACTATTATTATTGTTCCATTTATTCATTTATATATATATATATATATATATATATATATATATATATATATATATATATACTAAACCGACGAATATATGCACAATCAGTTAGCAAGTCGTGTAAAATATTCACGCTAAGTTTTGACCTTCCAAGGTTTCGGGTTGCGCGAGTAGGTTGGGTCGACTTGCGGAACATGGCTATGGTTCAAATATAACTCAGTAGGGACATAGTTAATTTATCAATAAAATAACTATAAGATTCGATTCATAAAAGTGAAACAACTGTTTGTACCTTGAAGTTACGGGTTGTCACATCATCCCCAACTTGAAAGAAATTTCGTCCCGAAATTTAGCACGTGGTTACTGAGGAAGCTAGTTAGGTTGTGTGGTTTCCTGGTTTTTCCTGGGGTGTCACATCATCCCCCTGTTGGTTAGGAATTTCGTCCCGAAATTCCGCAGAACGATAGGAATGAGGTCGATAGAAAAGGTCTGATCAGCAAGAACAAGATTGCAACCCTAAACTATGTGTGTGGCCTCTAGACTTTTACCGCTTGCTAGTTCTACTATGTACTTGGTGTTCAAAAGTGTTGGGGTATGATTAAGCATTTGACTAACTTTTAAAGACACGTAACTAGTATCGGCACCCGAATCAAATAAAGCAATAACATAAAAGTCGTCAAGTAGGAACTCACCCTGACCGATAACGAAGGCACGTCCCCTAGCACCATTGCCGTCGTCGTTACCCCCATTGTTGTTCCCATTTCCTTGGTTGTTGTTGTTCTGATTCTGATTCAGCTGGGGGCAGTCTCTTTTGAAATGGCCTTCAGCACCTTACTGAAAGCATCCTTTGTTGTTACCCTGCTGCTGCTGACGCTGATTCTGTGGAGTTTGCTGCTGGTTCTGTCGTCGCTGGTTTGCAGGGTAGAGACTCCTGCAATCCTTGGCCGCATGGCCAGGTTTGTTACACCTCTGACAAGTGCCCTTAGTACATGGTCCGCTATGATGGAAACCACATTGATTGCATTTGGGGTGGTTCCCCTTGTACCCACTCTGCCCTTGACTACCAGAAGATTGCTGACCAGGGCTCTTGTAGTCGTCAGTCTTTCGCTGCTGAGCTGATGTTGAACCCTTGCTTGAGACTCCATCCCATTTGCGCTTGTTGTCACTAGGAGCATCTGAAGTAGTTGTATCACTAATACGCTTTGGTAACCTGTTCTGCTCCACCGCCTGATCCGTGAGACGATGAGCCAACTTGATGATCTATTGAATGGTGCCTAGATTTGCTGAGGTCACGTGACTTTGAATCTCTGGCACTAGACCCTTGAGATACAGTTCGATACGTTTGATGGGAGGGTCTACCATAGTAGGACACAGAGTAGCCAACTCGTTCGATCTTTTAGTATACGCTTCAATTTCTGACCCCGTCATCTTTAAGTTGTAAAACTCTACCTCCAGCTTATGAATGTCATCACGGCTGCAGTATTCTTCTTTGATCAATTCCTTGAAATCGTTCCATGGGGTGGCGTTAGCAGCAACCAACCCCAGCATTTGGACCTGAGCGTTCCACCACGTGAGCGCTATACCCTCAAGAGTACCAGTAGCATATTTCACCCTGCGAGCCTCAGGGCATTCACACATCTCGAAGATAGATTCGAGCTTCTCAAACCAGTGGAGGAGACCTACAGCTCCTTCAGTGCCGCTGAAAGTAGTGGGTCGGCAGTCCATAAAAGTTTTGAAGGTGCACACAGGTGGCTGAGCATGTTGACCTGTCGTGGGTGTAAGAAGGGACAAGGTTAAGTACAAGTGTTGGTTTACGAGAGTAGGACCTAAAGATCCTAGAGTGAGTTTAGACTGCAGGGTATACCTCCTGCTTGTGCGGCTGCAAGTGCCGCAGCAACTTGTTGGTTAATCAAAGCCGTCAACTGGGCTTGAGTCATGTTAACGCGTCCAGCCATGATCTTCACAACAAAGAGGGGATAGGTGAGAAAAGTGTTGGGACAATGTGTAAGTGTGGGGTGACATAAGAGGGTAAGCACGCAAGGTTTCAAACAGTAAGTGTTACATTATCTAAGCATACCATGAGCAATGTACTATGTTATTAACAGGTAGGTAATATAAACATAAACCATATCACCTAGAATGTTGAGTCTTGCACGTGGAGCGAAGCGTCGTTGTGGATCGTTGAGCACTGTACAGGTTATAGTCTGGTTTTAAAAAAAACTTTTCCCCCTTTTTAAAACCAAGTTCACTATAACCAATGGCTCTGATACCAATCTGTCACACCCCCAAAATCCACAAGCGGAATATCACCGCATGGAGGCGTGACTGACCAGGATCCAGCCACCAATCATATTGAACAATGTATTTAGAATAAATAAAATCCAACCACACAATATAATTGGTGTTCAAAAACCAGTTAACCAAGTTCAAGTTAATTAGCGGAAGCATAAAACGAAAAACCAAAATAAAAGTTCAATGAGTTTAAATGTAACATGGCACACAACCGTCTATGCTCCACAACGACTCCTCCCGCTCGTGCAAGCTCCAAAGATACCTAACGACCTGCAAGGCATGTAACAACGAGTCAACAACAAAGTTGAGCGAGTTCACAGTTGGTGTTCTTTGTTAGGTTGTTTCAAAAACCATGAGTTCGTTTGTAAGTAGTAAGTTAATCCGTTTACCCTGTTTCCCAAACCTATCCATAGTTGGTGGGGGCTTCCCCATGTTAACCACTAGACCTGTTTACCATATCGACCACTGACTAAAATAAGTTGGTGCCCTGACGTCAATGTCTATCATCATTGACTAGTGCCCAGATCCATTAGTTCACGCCCGTCCTCTGCGGCACGGTGTGAGGCTTGTCAGACCTAAATAGCGCTATCTAACTAATGACCCGCTCGCCATTGGCCCGGCGATTAAGTCGATATAAAAAGGAGGGACTTCATGATAGAGAGTTTTGGTCTAGTATCCGTGTTGTCACCCTTCAATAAAGAGGGTGTGTACGAAATCCCCAAACCAGGAGACTACGCAGGTTCCGATTAAGTTCTTAGTATGTGTTGTCACCCTTCAATAAAGAGGGTGTGTACGTGTTCCAAACCAGGAGATCACGCAGTTTCAGTTCAAATCCTTTACCCATTCCCAACCCCTGGGAATCCCATGCCTTGTAGAAAGTGTGAACTCACCTTGGTTTGCTCGGCAGGTAATCTTAATTATCAAACAAATCGGTCAATCACGCCCTAATAAAAATGCCACGTCTAATCAGATTCGCATACCATTAATCGCGTATTCATGTATTTAACGCGTAACACATAAGCACACACACACATATATATATATATATATATATATATATCAATCATCATGGCATAAACATATTCACACACTAATTTAATTAGTCGTGTAACTAGTCCATAATGTGCAGCCTAAATTAATCATAAGGACAATAATGAGATCAAGCAGAAACAGACAACATCACCTTCATCCTATGATTTCCAATCAATAATTATTCATGTTTAACCTATTTGCATAAACATTTGTAACCTTCCCCCATAAAACTCATTCCTATTCATCTCGTAAAACTACATGTTATCCAAATACACCCACTTACATCGAATACCCACAACATCATATGCAAGTTTCCATACTACTCATAACTGCGAATATATATATATATGTACATACATGCCCACCAAAGTTTCAGATGCTAATTCAAGTTCCTAAACTTATACATTCAAGTGCATATGCATAGCTAATATCATTATTTTCACAATGTCAGGTATACAAGTATCTCTACTCATGCAAATAATTTATGATACATATATAGACACTTTTAACATAATCAGTTTCTCCTGTCATTTACGTCGATTCCACAAACACCTATATATTCACTTGCGATCCGTGTAACGCGTTTAACAACTAACATCCTTGCAAATCAAATCAATCGGTACACCGGATCGTACACGAGTTCATGTTTTTGAACCAAAGTCGAACTGGAACTCGTTCTCATACATGCTCTTTAAGTTTTCTCTCGGATCCACGCATGCATATACCTAGTTACATAAACAAGTATTGCTACGATTCGTGTACGGTGTTCATGGCCTTGAAACGAAATCGACCGGTACGAGTAAACCGAACCCCGGCATCATATATTTCATATATATTACGTGCAACTAAACAACAATAATAGTATCACAAATATTACTAAGATTTGTGTACAGATCATCGAACAAATATACATATATTTCATATATTATGAATCTTAGCATGAACACACTGTACATATGTTTCATATATTCTCACATACATTTATCACGAAATCATAACATGTTTTCAATCATAAGGTTATCATGCAAGTTACCCTATTCATACTTACGATCACACCTCAATGCCAAATACAGTTTCCATGCGCATATACTTACACATAATCAACTCCATACTATCACGATGCACATAGTGTTAATAACAGTTTCATGTATAACCTATTTTCTTGCTAGGTTTTATGTTGAGATCGAACCGAAACCGCGACGAGTCTAATAACTAGAGCTACGGACGAAAGAGAGCGAGATCTTACCGGTGTTCGTCGGAGATTTAACTCGCCGGAGAAGAAGGTGATGGCTGGTTCGTCGCAGATTTTCGAGGGAAGGAGGAAGGACGATTTGCGATGATGAGAGGGGTGGTTCTTATTCTGCCGATGTGTGTTATATGTGAGGGTTTTTCATTACGTACATGAATATATATATATATATGTGCATTTAGGGCTGAATAATGGCGGTGGAGGTTGTTATACGTGGGCCGAGACATGGATTAAGGTGGGCTGGGGGTTAGGGTCACGTAAGGTTTCCCCACCCAACAACCTGATTTCGAAAACTTGCATTAATATATTATCATTATTAACATGTATCATCACTATTATTATTGTTTCATTTATTCATTTATATATATATATATAGGGTGGGGTTCGGCTACAAAGTCCATTTTTCCTACAAAGTGTACAAAGTCATAAAAAATCACAATTTCAACCATAAAACACACTCAAAACCCACAAATAACAGTATGAAGATCACTAAAACACAATATCCAAACTCTAACATTCCATAAAAACTTCAAACACAACATCGTAGAACTATGAATATAAAACACAACATGATGATCATCATAAAACACGCTAATGTTAGTCATTCGAAAATCATAGCCTTATCATCCAAAACACAACACAAAACCCACAAATATGGCATTCTAGTAATCTTTACTTTGTTATTTGTAGGGTTTGAGTGTGTTTTATGGCTGAAATTGTGGTGTTTTATGACTTTGTACACTTTGTAGGAAAAATAGACTTTGTAGCCAACTCCCACCCTATATATATATATATATATATACTAAACCGACGAATATATGCACAATCAGTTAGCAAGTCGTGTAAAATATTCACGCTAAGTTTTGACCTTCCAAGGTTTTGGGTTGCGCGAGTAGGTTGGGTCGACTTGCGGAACATGGCTATGGTTCAAATATAACTCAGTAGGGACATAGTTAATTTATCAATAAAATAACTATAAGATTCGATTCATAAAAGCGAAACAACTGTTTGTACCTTGAAGTTACGGGTTGTCACAAATACATATTATATTTGTCGTGACTCATCTCCCAAATCGAAATGTAGACCAACTCAAATTTATAGTACATAAAAATATACACGTAAAAATTGGTTTTTTAATGTAAACGTATTATATTTGATCTGACTCGTTTTCCAGAAAAAGTTTACGTCGAAACGTAGAGCAAATCATATTGATACCGACACGTAAATAAAAATATACACGTAAAAAAATAGTTTTTTAAGTAAAGGAAGTTAGGGGTAACTCGAAACAAATTATTAGTAAAAAAACTTAATAGTTTAAAAACGTTCGTAAAACTGTTCCAAGTAGCACCAATACCATACCACTGTCAGCGACCCCAACATTGGAAATATTCGTAAAAATAAAATAAATAAAAAAGGAAAAAATAGCACCGAACGAAAAGCAGACGTAAAATCGATGAACTACGCACGCCCATTGCGGTGTGTTAATGCGAAGAATTAGATCGAAACGTAGAAAAGAATAACTAAGTTGAACGGGGAAAATAAACGTGTTGCAACGGGCTTGTTAAATGGGAAAAAATATACCAAAAAACAGTGAACCCCACACGCACGTTGCGGCGTGTCTTGCAAAATTTGAAACGAAACGTAAGACGAATAACTTGTGAAAGATAAAAATTATGATGGGCCAAAGATGAAAATAAAAAAAGTATTATGGTTAAATTGCAAAATATAAAAAACATTAGGTTAGAAATGACAAATCTTTTTTTTAAACTCACTATGCATAAGGTACAACTCCATAAAACAGCATTTTGTTGGTAATAATTTATAGTTTATAATTTGAGAAACAAGAAAACCGTGTTTTCTCTAGTAGACTTTGCTATGCTAGTATATATCCCAATGCCTTTTGAAGTTTTTTTAATATATATCCCAATGCCTTTGGAAGTTTTTCTTAGTCTAACCACAGCACACCAAACTTAACCATGTTGGCATGTTCTTGTTATAATTTAATAATTAGAGGGGTTAACTAGTAAGTCTTATTCATATTATTTTGGATAAAAATACAAGAGTCATTATTTAGTTTCCTATTTAAATGGTTTATATTTCTTGTTTTCTAAGATGTTGGTTGAGTATATAAATGGTTTACGGTTTATTGTAATGGTGTGCTTTATTTTATAATAAAAAAAAAATCGAGCGAGTTTATTCATTCTATCTCGTGTTTTGGTGTTTCTGTTTTAACCGATATTGGATTTTTGTTTTACTATTTATAACTAAAGTGTTAATTATAATAAACAAGTTATATTTTAGTATATACAAGTATACGGATTAAGGGTTAAAAAGTAAAAAAAATGAAAAGTGATTTTGTGAAAGTATTAAATTATGTATATGAGTTTTTAGGATTCGTGCGTTGCGACGGTACTGTCAAACCAGACAAAACAAAAAATAGACATAAAGATGTTGAGCCGCACACGCACGGTACGGGATGATAACTCGCCAAATTCAGACCATAACATAAAACGTTGTCATAGAGAAGAATAACTAAGTCGAAACGATAACAAAATCTATGTAAAAAATTGACATCGATAGAAGAAACATTTTTAGTCCAATTTAAGTAAGCAAGCCGTATAGTTAAATAAAATCGTCTAAATGTAAACGTAAAGGAAAGAAAATATTTATTTAACAAAACAAATAAATGCAACATGTATATTGATAATTGTAATTTTTCTAGGAAAAATGGATATCGGTGATAACAGTTTCATATTATCTTATTTAATACATCTAAATTAGTAAATGTTTAAAAAACCCATTGATATAACTCTTTTAATTATAATTAAAATAAAAACATCTACTAAAATAATAAGAACTACAATTAGAAAAAAACATGTAGTTTATACTTTTTAATTAATTCAAGTTTCTAGATATTTTATATATAAGTTTTGAAATATATCATCATAATATTAAGTTTTTCTATTATATACCTATAAACAAACTTGATCATAAAATAAAGGGATAATTGCATATTTCCCCCTAAAAAACTGATTAATTGCGTATTTACCCAACTTAAAATTAAAATTGCATATTTCCCCTTCCTTAACTAATAAAATTGCAAATTTACCCATTTGATTTATTTCATTAAAAACAAGTTATATAATGATTTTTTTACCCTTATTTTTACTAAAACTTAAAAAAAATACATATTTATTCATTTTTACTAGTTTTTGTAGATTTTTACTACTTTAGCAGTTTATTTCAGTGTTTAAGTTTTAGTAAAAATAGTAAAAATGAATAAATATGTTTTTTTTAAAGAATTGTGAAAAATCCACAAAAACTTGTAAAAATGAATAAATTTGTATTTTTTTATTTAAGTTTTAGTAAAAATAAGGATAAAAAAGTCATTATATAACTTGTTTTTAATAAAATAAATCAAAATGGGTAAATTTGGAATTATATTAGTTAAGGAAAGGGATATATGCAATTTTAGTAGTTAAGGAAGGGGATATATACAATTTTAATTTTAAGTTGGGTAAATATTTTCAATTAAGCAGTTTTTTAAGAGGAAATATGCAATTATCCCTAAAATAAAGATATCTGTGAGGACTTCTTACTTTAGGTTTTATTATGTCACATTAAATATTAACTAAAATGTAATTACTCAAGGGAAATATAAATTCAATGTTATTAATAGATTTATAATAAAGAGAAGGGTGATGGTGGGGGTGGTGTGGACCAATTAATCTGCACAAAAGAATGAAGAAAGAAGAATGTGGTATGAACTTGTGAATAAGCTTAAAGATTTGTCAAAAGTTGAATAGTATTTCTCTCTCACAACCCAAATTTGATAATTAAAGTGGGGTAATGACTATTTAATCTAAACGTACTCTATTATACCATTAATCCAAAACAAAAAAAACTTACTTTATTTTATAAAAGGAAAGTTAAAAAGGCATGCATCTTTTATTCTCAAACACATATAAGTTGAATAGTATTTCTCTCTCACAACCTAAATTTGATAATTAAAGTGGGAAACTAGGAGAATAGGTGGAGATCGCTAGTTCGATTCTTGAACTGAGCGTGTTTTACCTCACCGCACTGTCGTGCCTTCGGACGAGTTTTTCACGGGTTTCTGTTGGTGCATACGTCTGTCGACTTCGTCTTGTATCGAGTCTTGTATTGTATTAGATAGATCAGAGCACGCAAAACAAGAAAAGTGTGTTTGTAGGTAATTTCGCACGAAATTAGATTTCGCATGAAATCTAATTCCGTTTGTGCTATTCCGTGTGAAATTAGGAGGCCTATAAATATATGTTGTGCCTTGTCATTTGTAACAAAATTACTTCCGGTAGCGAAGCTCTGCCGAAGTGTCTACAGCATTGTAATCGATCTGATATCAATCAAAAGACAGTTTAAAGTGATGTCTTGTGCAATTCAGCTGAAATAACACCGATACATCTGTTTCCGCCTTTAGTATTGGTGAAGACCTCTTCTGAACGACTCGTTTGGGTCCGAAAACGATCCTACAAGTGGTATCAGAGCTCAGGAGGAAGAGTTCTCACCATTTCAGCTGCAAAATCTGTTTTTCTACACCTTCTTTTCAAAATTTAACAACTTTTCACGGTCAAAATGTTTTGAATTTCACACATTATGTGCGAAACTGTGTTTTATCGAATCCTTGAAAGAATTGGACCTTAATTCGATCTAAAATTGGTAAAATTTGTAATTTCGCTTGAAAAACAGATCGGTTATGATGATGTCAGCAGTATTTCGCACGAAATAGGCAATTAATTTCGCTTGAAATTGCTATTTCGCTTGAAAGTTACACTTAGTTCCACAAGAAATTAGCTTATTTCGCTTCAACTGGTATTTCGTTTGGTTATTTCGCACGAAATTAGGTATTTCGTGTGAAAAAGGTATTTCGTGTGAAGGGATTTCGCTTGAGGAGTGTTATTTCGCTTGAAGTTTAATTCCGTGTGAAGGGTATTTTGTTTAAAACTGTCTGTTTGTGAATTTGTGTAAACCGAATCATGGATAATGAGTTTTATAATGCCTTTGCTAGTCCGATGACAATTACTCAGAGTACGTTGATAGAGAATGAAACCGGGACAACGCAAAAACCACCTAAGCTCATGAGTATAGAGGATTACAATGTATGGGCTGAACGTTTTGCTAACTGGGTGGAAGCATATCACTTAGATGCTTGGGAACATACTGAAGTTGAATATAGTAGACCACTTGGTAACAATAATGTGAAAATACCAATTAGAGAATTGAGTGCTGAGGAGAAAAAGAAGTACAAAGATGAGAAATTGATGGTTAGTTTGTTGCAGCAAGCGATTAAAGAAAACATCTTGATTTTACTTCAACACAATGGTAGTGCATTTTCGATATGGGAAGAATTAGAATCAAAGTTTATTGGAATTGATGAGATGCTCAAGAACAAAAAATCACTTATGAAGAAAGAATTTGATTTGTTCAGAGGATTAAGAAATGAAAGCACAAAGCAGATTATTGAAAGATATTGCAATTTACTGAAGAATATGAGCAGATTGAACATCAATAAAGACAAAGATGAATTGATTGAAAAATTGGCTGATGCGTTGCCACATGATGATTGGGGCACGTTTCTTATGATGTTGAAAAATAAACCGGATTTTAACAAGATGACGTTGAGTGAGTTCATTAAACAGCTTGAAGCTCAAGAAATGGAACAAAGAAAGATAGCGAGGATGAAGAATTATGATGGTGAGCAAGACATTGGCTTGTACTTTAAAGGTGGTGTTAGTGATTAAACCAACCTTTCACCAAAGATTGAAACAGTATTCAATGCAAAAAGTTCATCTGAAAACTCATCTCAAGGTTCAAGTAGCAGAATGGGATTCTCTTCATATCCATCGTTTGATCCAAATTTTTCATCAACCAAAAGTGGGAAAGTTCTTCAGTTCAACATTGCTTTAAATTTGGAAAATGATCAAAATTACTCGGAAGAAGTTGCAAAAAGTCATATGTCTTTGTTAGTAACTGTGTTGGAGTCGTATGGTAGTTTGGTAGCAGGAAGAATTGGTAATCCAATGCTGACTAAGGAGGATTATGATTAGGTTGATGCTGAGGAGATGGAATTGATGGATATAAAGTGGTGTTTGGCAAGCGTGTTGAGAAGAGCTGAAAAGTTTAAACAAATTACGGGAAGAGATGATTTCGGTGATGCAAATGTTTCTACTTTAGGATTTGATAAATCTAAAGTTACTTGTTTTCGTTGCAGGGAAAAGGGGCATTTCAAGAGGGAGTGCACAAATCATGAAGCTAGTGGAGCTCAAAATCCCTTTGGAAACAATGACTACTATCGAAAGGCGATTTATCATCAAGTTACTCAACAACCACACCAACAACAACCACAAACTGCACATGCTCGAAAGATTGAAGATTCAAAGAAAGCTTGTCTTGTTAATCAAGATGAGGGAATTTGGGATAAATATCTTTCAGCAGAAAAAGAAGCATATTTGACGAACAAAATGGTAGATCAAGATGATGAAAGACTTCTAGAGGGTTTCAGTTGGAAAGATTTCAGTTGGGATGATTATGATCCTAACAAAATGTCTGGTCATAAAGCGTTTGTTGCTCAAATTGTTAATGATAATTGTGATGGTTATCTTGTTAATGATTATTGGGCAGAGAGAATAAGAAGGCGTTTTAAATCAAAACAAGAAAGATGAAAATGCTAAAGAAGAAGTTCGTGAAGAAAAGTTGCAAGACAAAGAAGTTCCAGTTTTTGAAGTCAAAAAGGAAGCTTTTGCAGAAAAAGTGACTGAAAATTGTGAAAACTGTGAGACTATGAAGAAGCAAAACAGTGAATTGATTCACAACTTGAACAGGATGAAAGAATCATATGATGTCCTGAACAAAGTTATGAATCAATACAACGAGTCAAGCAGTGAACAAGTTGTAGCAATGAATACACTTAAAGGAGACTACATGAGACAGCTTGATAATGTCAATTATTACACTGAGAAGTGTGCTGAGCTTGAATTAAAATTAGAAACACAAAGAATTAAAACTGAGAGAGTTAATAGATTGTTAAAAAATTACTCATGTTCTACTTTTGTGGTTGACAGGATTTATCCGGTAGTGGAAGGATTGAAGACGTTTGAAGAAGAAAAGATCTCTGAAGAAAAGAATTATGAAACAAAAGAAGATACTGAAGAGAAGACTTCTGGTAAGAAACCGAGTGTTGTCTATAACAAATGTCCACCCCCGGTCGAAAATGGATATTCTCCTCAAAATCCAAATTCAGAAAGAGTCAAAAAGGAAACGAACTTACAGTGGGAGTCTGAGTCTTCAGATAAATTGCCAGAAAACATTGATGTCACATTCACATCGTCCGACACTGATCATGAGTCCGAGTTAATAAAGAAAGTGGTCGATCAGGTGTTAGATAAGGATGAAACAGAGGAGTCCAAGTCAGAGTCAAAATCTGAGTCCAACACCTCAAAGTCAACAGTCAAAAAGGACAAACGGGTTTATAATAAAGAATTTTTGTTATCAAAATCTAATTTGAATGACGAACCGATCAAAGTAGCATATACTTTGAAATATTCTGACAAATTATATTCTGATGAGGCTTTTCCAATAAGAGGTGTTAAAACTGAAATGATAAAAAAGGTTTTCAAACTAATAGAAATTAATATTTCTGAAATAAAAGTTGAAAATCTTTCTGAAAAACCAAGACCTTACACCTCAAGAGTTCAACAACGTTTAAAGAAGAAAAAGGGTTACTGTTCTGGTTCAGGTAATCAAAAGAAACCAAACCATAACGGTAATTTCAAAAAGAAAGGATTAGGTTTTATTCCACCGAAAAATTATAAAAATGAGAAAACTTATAAACCAAAAACTGTATTTGTGTCAGGTACTTATGCTGAGAGAGAAGAAAAGAGTTCATTCTGGAAGCAGACGAACAAAGAATTCCTTGCAAAGAAGCAAGAGGAAATGAAGAAAAGTATTGTTCAAAAGAAAGTAGAGACAAGAACTTGTTTTCAGTGCAAAACAGTTGGTCATATTGCCAGGAATTGTCAAAAGGCAATACAAATGAAACAGGAAGTCTCTGGTAAACTCAAAGGAAAAATGGTTGACTTTGAACCACCAATTGACAGATCTAAAATTTTCAAAAATTCAAAATTTGAAATTGGTGAATGTTCAAAGACTGGTGTTAAAAGAAAGGAGAAACTTAACAACCAAAAATGGGTTGTTAAGAATTCAAGTGAAAATTCAGGCAATGAATCTGATTCCACAAAGTCAGAGGAGCCACATGTTGAATTAAAATTGGAAACATCAGTGCCGCCAATGGATGATGTTAATTTTCCACCATTGCGGGCTGAGAATTTTAAACAATAGGTTGGTAAAGTTGAGATTTCAAATCAATTTTTCTCAGAAAAGAAAGAATTTGATGTTGAAAAGGCTTTTAACCCCACAGTGCAAAACATTTTTGGAAAAATGATTGATCGAAAAGTCAAAGGGGTAAAAGAGTTCTATGAGAAGAAGATGGAAGGTAAGCAACCGAGTGTTGGTAACTCGGAATCTCTCAAGGACTGTCAGGCTTGGGAGAATCTCTCTAACTGAAAAACCTTGACTTGCCGGAGCTCCCAAGTTGGTAATCGCGGAGCATGAATCGGCATCATTCTTGAAAAACTGTTTTTGACGAAGTATGACTTGCCGGAACTCCCAGGTTGGTAAGTGTGGAGTAGAAATCGGCAGTTTGAGATTTCAACCTACAAGTGGTAATTGTTGGTAAGCAAACCAACAAGTGGTTGAAAGAGAGATTTTATCTACAAGATTAATCAGGGACATTAAGTTGTACTTGATTTATCTTTCCTACAAGTGGTATTTTGAAAAACAAGATGATGAATTTATCCCCTAACCTACAAGTGGTTTTATGAAATTAACCAAACTAATTTTCTGGAAAAACCATTTGATTAAAACAAACTTAAGTGTTTTGAAATCACAATGGGAAAATGATTTGTTGACAGGGGGAGTTCTGATTGTTTATGCCAAATGGATGGCGAATTGAAGTAATTCACAACAGTTGTCATTTTACTTGTACAATTTGTTTTCAAATTTCCTTTTAATGATTTTGAATTTTAGGAGGAGTAAGAGATTTCATAAAATCCAAAAACATTAGAAAATTTGAAAAAAATCAAAAACATGATAAAATGAAAACGAGTTTTGTTGTGAAAAAAAGAAAATGATAGTACATCAGTAGACGATCACAGCATGCTAAAGAATTGGAAAGTCAAAATGTGATAAACGGTCTCACTGATGATGTGCCAGTAGGTTTTTGCATATTTAGTATATTGTGACGAGATATAAACCTAAATTTCAAACTTACTTATATCATGGGGAACATCTCTCGGATATATGGGTAACCCCCGAAATCTTGTTTGAAAGGTCCCTCTTTCTGAGATACTAGGTCTTTATACTCAGTGATATCTGGGGTATTATCCCGGGACTTCTGATTTTGCGGAAGCAATGGCCTAGTCCCCGTATAATACTTTCTGCTTGCTTGAAATATAGCACCCCCTCAGTACAAAAAATGCTGAAACATTTTAAAATGCTAATCATGTGCTGTTGAAGAAAAGATTCTCTAAAGGGAACACACCTAAAGTCGAAGCCGTCATCTCTCTGATTTTGCAGAAGCAATATCCTGAGCTCTCACGGCCCTCACATTTAACCCTTTACAGATATCATCTAGGTATACTCACCTGTAAGACTGAATATTGGGATCTGGATACGGGAGTATATTCTGAGGTGGGACACGCGAATAAGTTTAAGTCTCTAAAACACTAATTCTGTATCTCGAAACAGTTGAACTTTGTGTGAAAATTTAAGTGGATCAGTATACTGACAATCTAAGTGAATCGTTTAAAACTTAAAATGTATAAAGCTTAACGGTGTTGGTGATTTGTCTCAAAAACTGATATGATCCTCTTACGCAAACTCACAAAAATATTGGTTGTAAACATTTCTTTACTGCATTGCATTAAAATCAAAATTCCAAAAAGATTTTCTGTGTGTTTTAGCATAAATATTTTTAAAAAATCAAAAAAGATTTTCGACAATTGATGTTGAAGAGCTGATTTTCAAAATTCCAGGTGCTAAACATGATGAACAGGTTTGGGGAGAGTTTGTGTGAAGAAAAATTTACAAGTGGTTTTCAGAGTATAAATAAATTTAGAACGATATTTCTACAAGTGGTTCATCAGAGATCAACATTGTAAAATCATTTTTTGATTGATTGGTACCTGCATGAGATTTCTAAATTTGACAAATTTTAAATTTGAGAAATTTATTGTGAGGTAGAGATTGTGCAGGTTAGCCAGGTTTTGATCCTGAGCAGGATGTGAGCCAGATCATGATCTTAGAACCTGTGAAAAGTAAATTCCTGACTTTTATCCCAGCTGATCGAAAGGGGGAGTCTGAAGTCGTTTATGCTGAAACAAGATAAGAGCCAGGATTACGATTCCGAGGATAAGAAATCAAGAGACCTGATCAAGAGGAGTTGTAACACCTCGTAAAATCACGTCCAATGGTATATTGACACGTGTAATAAACCCTAATGAAGTCAAATGTTGAATTTAAAAGACTAATTTTTCAAAAATCGAAAAATTTGATTATGAAAGGACTGGGAGTGTTAGCATACCTAAAATAATTTTCTAAATAACCTCTTACGATATTTATATTCACAAATGAGCCACTTGTTGATCGAGTGTAGCCGTTCGCGTAATTAATCGAAAGTTTGCGCAGTTAAGGGTTAAAAGCATCAACATGTTAATTCTTACCTCTGAGTGACCTTTTAACAAACCGGGAGCTTCATGATATTTGATTATACTCTCAGGAATGCCAATTATTGGCCGTCTAAGGTTTTTATGCCTAAAAGTAAAGTTACGCGCAACTTTGCAAGTTAGAGGGACTAAAAGTGTCAATATGATTAATTACACCTCTGAATGACCTTTTAGCAGACCCGAAGCATCGTGATGTTTAATAATACTTCCAAGAATGACTAATATGGATTAGATGAGGCTTCAATGCTATTAAATGATGAGATGCGTAAGTTTGCGCAATAGAGGGACCTAAAGCGTCAACTTTTGAATATACGCCTTTCGGTGACCATTTAAGCAAACGGGAGCATAGTAATATTTAAGTATATTCTTGGGGATGATTAATATGGGCCATGGAAGGCTTGGATATCATTAAACGACATTTCGTGCTACTTTGCGCAATTAAAGGACTAATTGCGTCAAACGGCTAAAGTATGCCGATTCGTATGGTAACGGACCTTCCGAAATATAACCATGAGTTAAAAAAACCCTACTTATTCTTTATATAGCTTAGATATAGGCTTGGAGGTGTTTGGTGCGCAAAAATAAACTTTTAAGTCATGCAGGGACTAAAAGTGTCAAAAAGTGCACAAGTTTGCATTTTCGCGCATATCTGACATTCTGGATATATCCGGACACCCAAAAATTTATGTAAGCACTAAAATATTTTATTTTAGTGTTGGCTTGATAAAATTTCATTCGTCGCGTAATTTGGACCGTTTTTCGCGTCCGTTCGTGTTTCGTCGTAATTAGACGAACAACGTGACCGTACGGCCAAATGAACCGACATCCGACATGTTTTTGAGCATGTTTCATGTCACCTATGTGTGGGCATCATGGTGGAGCCTTGAAATGTGGTTAACGGGCATTATACGCGTCCGAAAAGCCTTTTAACATGTGCTGGGACTGTTCTTGTACTTCTGCCAAAGTTATTTCTGGTCTGGGCCAGCCACACGGGCCGCGTAGCCCACCAGGCACGCCTACGCGGGCCGCCTAACCTGCACAGATGCAGAACAGCTGCAAACAGCCTGTATGTTGCTGGTTTTTGGACTAGCTAGCTTCCATACTCACACTTCTTCAAACCAGGGACTTGCCCACAGATATATAAAACCTTTTGACATCTGTTTTGATCTTATTACCCCTCCCGACAAGTGTCAAGATCATATGAGGTCCCGAAACCTATATATAGGAGTGGGTTCACTTGTTCTTGCTTCACATCTTTTCTCCAAACTTGCTTTGTCCCTGATTCAAGAGGGGCCCTGAGCTTTTAGTAACCTTCATTCAGTTCATTGGACCCATTGTAAGTGTCCTTATCCTTTCTTAGTTCAGTTTTACTTAGTTAATTAGCCTAAAGTCAAACCGTCGTAATTAGAGTTTGACTTCGTGTTTAATTAAAATTTTTCTAGTCAAATATCGAATTGAAAGTACCTATAAGTTGGTAATTATGTGGTAATAAACCCTTAAAAGGGCACCCTCTGATTCCCACTCTAACTAGGTCAATTGTTGGGTCAAAGTTAATCTTAAAAAGTTAACAGAAAGCTTATTTTCAAATTAACGCATAATTAGCAATATAGAACCCATGCAACCTGTTTTGTCACTAATATAACTTGGTAATTAATCTAATAACATGTCTAAACATGTTCAACCCGACAATTTTCAGTTTAGGCTCGGTTCGGAACCGAAAGTCGCATAATTTGACTTTTGCTTTGACTTTCAGTTCTGACCCAATGTAGCGTGTTTTAGAAATTCCTTAGAGCTTTATTAGGACCAGGTTTCATGTTAGTATAACCCTCTGTGATTATACAACTTGGTTCATTAGTTATCCGATTCATATGCATGTTTCCGTTTAATGCTTAAATCTTGACTATTATGCCCATATGACCTTAAAATGTGATTTTTGAAAATGTAAAAGAATAGAAACCTTAGTTACTGATTTATAAACTTGTACCTAAAATTTGACATCAGTTTGAGATCTAGATTAAGAGTTATGCTCATTAACGTAATTAAAAAGCTTTTTAGTAATTAAACGGTGTAATTAGCGTATAGCCTATCTAAACCGGATTTTTGATACAAAACTTTTTACCCACTGATATAAAATAATATTTTGGGATTTTTAGAGATTTTTATTTATTTTTAGGTTGAGCATAACATGGGGTTCTAGCCTGGATTCGGTAATTGCCGGTTTTGCCCTTTTGGCCATAAAATGAGTTTTACATAACATTTTGATACCAAACTTTTTGTTACTGATTTTATATGATAAATAAAACATTTTAAGCTTTCTGGAATGATAAAAATATCAGCTTTTCTTATAAAACCCGAAAATCGCCTTTTTACGCGTTTTTAACGCATAGTATAAGTTAAAACTATTTTTAACATATAAGGTTTGATACCTACTGATGTTTTAAGTAAATTTTCATAATTAAACAGTAGGCAAAAGTTTTAAACTTAGAATTTTAATTTTGACCTTTAAAGCTTAAGTGAAATTACCAAAATGCCCCTTCGGTGCATAGTTTGGTTATAATTAATAAATTTCACATATATGTAATACCCTACTGATATAACTTATTAAATTAAGTATTTTTACTGATTATATTAGACCTAAACCTCAGATTAATATTTAACCCCTCTTATAACCTTTAAAAATGACCAAAACACCGCTACGGGGCATAAATTGGTTTTAAATTCGTTTTGGGCATAATGGAAGGTATCCTACTGATATCACAACATATTAAAGGCATATTAACTTAGGAAACCTGTATATGACTCTTTTGGTTACCCGTTACGCACTTTTCGCGTTCGGATCGGCTTATGTAACTAGTTTGCATAAATTAGCCGAAACGGGTCAAACCTTATCATTTTTAACTCAAAATCCAGAATGTGTTTAGTTTACCCTTATTACACAAGTATTCAAGCTTGTCGGGTCTAAACCACATTCTAATCCGGTTCTCGCTTAACCATGCGTTTTGAACCGTATCCTCCTTTAAAACTAACCGGTCTAAGTCTAAGCTTAATTAAAGACCCGTTAGGATTCTAATAGGTTATTAAAAACCTTCGTTCCAGATATAGGAGCCCAGTAAAAGCTATCTGTACTTGCTGATTTGATATACGGCTGGGATTGAATTTATATTTAGCTCAGGTAAATACTTTTAACTTATTTTCCCTATACGAGCTTGAGGTATGGTATATAAAATACCACTTGGTCGGGCATTGAATTTTTAATTGTATGAAGGTTAAAATATTGAAATGTCCCTTTTAAATTGTTTTGGTTGCTTAAAGCCTTTGGGGGGTTAATGACCATGTCCCGTATATCCATGGCATCATTTTACGAAATGGCCACGACCTAAGCACGGGTTTTTGGCGTACACCCGACAGTGCATAAATAAATAATAAGGTATAACCGCCGGTTTCGGGAATAACCCGCCGCGGGACTATATCATGTGGTGTGTCTATTAATCTTTAACCCGGTGTAAATCCTGGCTACTGAACGTATAACGAACATGTTGTCACACCCTGGCTTTGCGGAAGCGTGGTTAATTTGGTGTGACTTCTTAATACCATAGCTTAACCATAACAAAGCTATATGAAATAAAACCATGCAAGATCATCCATTTAATTAAGTTTTAAAAACCAGATACAACAACATTGTCTTAACAAACACAAACATCAACATGACATAAACACAGTTTAAGGACTGTGACTTGTCCAGGAAAGAGTCACATTCCCCAAACCCGGATGACCTCGTAACTAGTGCAGCGGGAAAACGTGTCATACCGCGCCAGATCCTTTAATTCCCTGAAATACATGTAAGTTGAAAAATCAACAATAATGTTGAGCGAGTTCATGTGTTTAGTATGTGCGCGCGAAAAAACCTTTATAATCATTGTAAGTATGAATGTTTTGTAAACTTTGGTATGAAAGCAAATAAGGAAACATATCAGTTAATGTGTAACCACATGGTCCAACCTACGGGCGCATGGGAGGGGATAGGACAAGGTCACCACACGGTCCAACCTGCGGGCGCATGGGTGGTGTTACGACAAGGTCACCACATGGTCCAACCTGCGGGCGCATGGGTGGTGTTAAGACAAGGTCACCACATGGTCCAACCTGCGGGCGCATGGGTGGTGTTAAGACAAGGTCACCACATGGTCCAACCTTAGGGCGCATGGGTGGGGTTTGTTATGCTCAAATAGGCCTATCACTTGTATCCCTCGATCGTACTACGAGGACTAATGTTCTTAAGGTTTCGCCTACCCAATCACATAACCTAACAGTTCCTTCCTTAGCTGACCATACCATGTAAGAAACATTCGTAATCATAGTAACATGTATTTCACCCCCGCAGTTAAAAACTGAAAACAGTTAAGAGAAAAGGGGGACATGAACTCACAGTGGTGCGTCTCTACCAAGTATGTCTCCTGATCAAGCAGCTGTGTGACGACCTACACGTACTAATTCTATTAGACGGACGGCCGTGCCTTAGCTTTATGGTTTAAGTCGTTGGGAAATAGTTAGACAACTATTTCGTGTTTACATTCTGTATATACTTGGTAGTTATTTTTCCTTCCCAAGGATGAGGGATTTAATACATGCGTGTTCGTAACATTCGAATTACACTATTAAGTCTCACTTAATATATTTTATTTTCTCAAAAATATTATATTTTCTATTACATAATTTTCCCAAAATAATACCTTGACAAAAATAGGCGTTAAGTCATATTTTCCCCAAATGCGTAAGTTACGTTTTAAATGATCGAGTGGTAATAATAATTACCGGCGTAACTTATATATTTATCGTAGAGATGTTTGTATTATTTTGGATCCATTAACATTTGATAGTATTATTTTTACCCTAAAAATAATACTAGTATTTTCACAAAATAATCATAATCACATGACGAGTGTCGTTAAGAAAAATATATACAAAATATATATTTACCAAGTTTTATTTTGTGAAATCCCACCTCCGATATTTTGTAGATAAAGTCGCGGTGAAATCTATACTTTGAAAACAAGTCAAAAATGTATTTCTAACACTTTTGGTGAAAATAATTCTAAGTGTTAGGTTTTTGGAAAATTTCGCCAGAGTTTCCTCTGTAACTGGAGGTGGCCACGCTTTCAAGCGTATCATTTTCTTTTGTAAATCAAATCAACGATTTTTCTTACTCAATCAAAACAATGTTCAACGTATCAAACTAGTTAATAAACATGTAATTCGCAAGAATCTCATGAACTTGTAGTTTTTTTCCAACATTATGATGTAAATCCCATCACTTTTAGCGGATCTTTATATAAAGCATTCCGATTTCGTAAAAACCTCGTTTTTAGGGAAATTCCGTTTTTACAACTTCTCGTCATCTTTTACAAAAATAGTTATTTTGTCGAAAGTGTGTGCTACACAAGTGTTTACACACTTGTGTGTTCTAAAAAGTCATTCTTGTTGGTGTAAGATCCGTCTTTAGAAAACATGACTTCTTTGATACTTGGTTCTTTGAAAATACCGCTTGTAGATACGTAGATCTACTAGTTTTAAACACTATTTCACAAGCTAAACCGCTTTTACACAAGTTCATGATTCGTGTGTGGTAGAGTTTCATCCTTTAACCCTTGTTACTTCCGAAACAACCTTATGTCATGATCCAAGGTCATGACCAATCCGGGTTAAACGATGATCCGAGCTACCACAACATAGATCGGGTCCAAATAATCACACAAATCAAATACGACATGATTTACACAACATATGAGCTTTTATCCAACATCTTTAGTGTTTTTAGTAGACTTTTACGCATCATTTTGTAAGATTACGAGTTTTAACCGTTACAAATCTTATTAACCACTTCAAGATAGTTCGAGAAGGTGATTCAAGCAACTTACTACTAGCTCGAGGCTAGGGAAGAATCTAGACGTAAACCGGGTGGATAAAAGCAATATAACGAGGTCCTTCGCCTTCTGATTGCACCAAGCCTCCTTATACGTGATCCTTGATGCTTGTAGATACTTGGAATAGCTCGAACAAAATCGAAAATGATGGATGGATGGGTGTGTGTGTTCGGCCGTGAGGAGCAAGGAGAGGGAGAGAGAGTTGTTGGTTTTTGTTAAGTGTTGTGAAGATAATGTGGGTTTAAGCTCATACTTATAAACAAATCTCAAGGTTATTAACCATAGGATTATGTGCTATCTAGATACTAAGCACATGGATTAAAATAATGTTTTGGAGGACAAGGTATGTCCCCCTCTTGGGGACGGTTTCAAAAGGGGGGGGGGTAGCTAGTTCAAATCCAACTAAAGGTTAAGTATATAGTTAGGTTAATATAGTTAAGTTTAGGGATTAACCCGGTTAGTGGTGTGTTGTGCTCTAATGCGGGTGTTAGGGTATTCAGGGACCCTAACTGGTTCAGAAAAATATAAACAATGTTAATGACAATATTTTTGTGTTTTCGGGTATAGTCCGGTTGTTCGGTTGGATAGAGATCCGTTAACGTGCTTAACAAAGCTTTAAAGTGTCGTTATTATTATTTTTAGTGACACAACTTATTCCTCCAAAGTGTCAGGAATATTTCCTCATGTTTTGGCACTTTATTATTTAGCTAAAAGCTGGATTGTTTATTAAAGTGCTGAGTTTTTGTGCTTAGAGCACGTTTTAGGCACATCTAGTCATCGTAACTTATTCCTAGAGACGCAGTTATACAACCCTTGTATCCCTACACTCACCACTAGTGTAGTAAAATATTTCTGGCTCATACAGGCCTTAGAGGCAGTGTCTGCCTGATGCTGGCTTTATCAGCATGTTCAATAGGTTATCCGTTTATAGTGCTACTGTGCTTTTTGTGCATCATGTTTGTCACTAAGGTTCAGCATGTAAATAATGTAGTGACGGTAAGTAAAGTATGATGCAGGTAAGTACATGTATCAGTAATCAAGTAGCAGTTCATCAGTAATTCCAAACAAGCTCAGTAATTAAGCAGTAATTAATTGTTAATTAAGTCGTACGGATACCTGGTTTGGTGAGGGTTGTCACATTCTCCCCCCCCCCCCCGTTAAATAAATTTCGTCCCGAAATTTAAGTTCTGCTACTAGATGCAGGGTTCTTGGGAAATAAGTGGGGGTATTTCTCTTTCATCCGGTCCTCACGCTCCTAGTGTATTCAGGACCATGTCTGGCATTCCAACGAACTTTGACGAGCTTGACACTGCTCCGGCGGGTCTTGTTTACCTTCCAATCCGTAACCTCAACCGGTTCTTCAATGAAATGGAGCATGTCGTCAACATGAATCTCGTCGATGGGAATGGCAATGGTATCTTGAGTTGGACTTTTCTTCAGGTTGGATACATGAAATGTATCGTGAACTGAATGGAGTTCAGCAGGTAAGTCCAGCTTGTATGCTACTAGTCCTGTTCTTTCCAGAATTCTGAAAGGACCAATGTAGCGCGGATTTAACTTTCCACGCTTTCCGAAGCGTGCCACACACTTCCATGGTGAGACTTTCAATAAAACCATTTCTCCAACTTGGATCTGCATAGGCTTTCTGTCTGTGGCGAGCTGCTTCGATGCGTTTTTTGAATCTGCGCAATCTTGTCTGTCGTCTCTTGGACGATTTCGGGACCAGCAAGTTGCCTATCACCTGCGTCAGCCCAGCATAGGGGTGATCGGCACTTGCGTCCGTAAAGAGCTTCGAATGGCGCGGCACCAATACTGGTGTGGTAGCTGTTGTTGTATGAAAATTCGACCAAAGGCAAATGCTTATCCCAGCTACCGCCCAAATCCATAACACACGCTCTCAGCATGTCTTCCAAAGTCTGTATCGTTCGCTCACTTTGACCGTCAGTCTGCGGATGAAACGCAGTGCTCAGATTTAATTATGAGCCAAAAGCTTCTTGGAAGGATTGCCATATCCTTGACACAAACCTTCCGTCTCAATCAGAGATGATTGAGAGAGGTACTCCATGGTGCGTAACGATCTCTCTCATGTAAATTTCAGCCAATTTGCTAGTGTTATCCTTCTCTCTGATAGGTAAGAAGTGTGCTGACTTTGTCAATCGATCCACTATTACCCAAATAGTGTCATGGCCTCTCGGCGTTCTTGGCAACTTTGTAATAAAATCCATTGAGATTTGTTCCCATTTCCACTTGGGAATCTCAGGTTGTTGCAGAAGTCCTGAAGGCTTCTGGTATTCCGCTTTCACCTTAGAGCATGTTAAACATTTGCTCACATATACAGCAACATCGCCTTTCATCCTAGGCCACCAATAGTAATCCTTGAGATCTTGGTACATCTTATCCGCTCCTGGATGGATAGAGTACCGCGATTTGTGAGCTTCATCAAAAATAACTCTCCTTAAACCACCAAACAGAGGAACCCAAATTCTTTTCTCAAAACACAACGTTCCTTCCTCGTTTGGTGCCAGTAGCTTCTCCATCCCATGGAGATATTCTTCTTCAAGGTTTCCTTCCTTGAGAGCTTCTTTCTGCGCGGCACGAATGCGCAAGGAAAGATCGGTTTGGATAATCATTTCTAAAGCCCTAACCCTTATGGGCTTGATCCTCTCCTCTCGACTTAGGGCATCGGCGACCACATTCGCCTTCCCTGGATGATACTTCATCTCGCAGTCGTAATCGTTCAGCAACTCAACCCAACGTCTTTGCCTCATATTCAGCTCCTTCTGGTTGAATATGTGTTGTAGGCTCTTGCGATCTGTAAAAATTGTACACTTTGTACCATAAAGGTAGTGTCTCCAGATCTTTAATGCGAAAACCACTGCGCCAAGTTCCAAATCATGTGTGGTATAGTTCTTTTCGTGCACTTTCAATTGGCGTGATGCGTAAGCAATAACCTTTTGGCGTTGCATCAACACACAGCCCAATCCTTGACGCGAAGCGTCACAGTATACCACGAAATCATCTGCACCTTCTGGTAGTGCTAAGATTGGCGCATTGCAAAGCTTATCCTTCAATATCTGGAACGCTTCTTCCTGTTTGATTCCCCAATCAAACTTCTTATCTTTCTGCGTGAGGAGTGTCAAAGGTTGAGCGATTTTTGAAAAATCCTCAATGAACCTTCGATAGTAGCCAGCCAAACCCAAGAATTGTCGAATCTCGGTTGGCGTCCTTGGCGTTTCCCAATTCTTAATCGCTTCGATCTTGGTTGGATCCACATGGATTCCATCTCCATTTACCACATGTCCAAGAAATTGGACCTCACGTAGCCAAAATTCGCACTTAGAGAGTTTGGCATACAGCTGTTCTTTCTTTAGCAGCTCCAAAATAACTCTTAGATGCTGCTCGTGCTCAGCCTTTGTTCTTGAATAAATCAAGATGTCGTCGATAAACACAATCACGAACTTGTCCAAGTATGGCTTGCAAACTCTATTCATCAAGTCCATAAAGACTGCAGGTGCATTTGTCAAACCAAACGGCATAATAAGGAACTCGTAGTGTCCATAACGAGTTCTGAAGGCTGTCTTTGGGATACTCCCCTCTTGTATCCTTAACTGATGGTATCCAGATCGAAGGTCGATCTTTGAATAAAAGCTTGAACCTTGCAGTTGGTCGAATAGATCATCAATCCTTGGCAGAGGGTATCTATTCTTGATCGTCAGCTTGTTCAGCTCCCGGTAGTTGATGTTTATTTGAAAATCATCATCCTTCTTTTTGACGAGTAGAAATGGGGTTACCCCAAAAGGGAATTTTGGTCTGTTATCTTCCTTCTCTATCCATTGCTAAAACTTCTCTGTCAATCCTTGCATCTCCGAAAATGTAAGTCGCTACGATGCATCGACTACGGGTGCAGTGCCTGGAATTAAATCGACGCGGGATTCGACTAATCGTTGAGGAGACGATTCCGGCAAGTCTTCGAGTAAGACTTCGGGGTATTCTCCAATCACAGGGATATCTTCGGGTTTTGGTTCTTCGGCTTCTTTTTCCACAACATGAGCCAAGAATGCAACACATCCTTTGTGCGAAAATTTTTGTGTCTTCTTTGCCTGATAATCCGTAGGAGCGTATCCTGCTCCATGAATCACAATCATTTCTCCGTTCGTCGTCGGGGCGCGGATGACAATCTCCGCCGGGTTGTTCGACAACCAGTCCATCCCAACCATCACATCGAAGCTTCCGTTAGGCTTGTTCTATCGAGAACTGGGTATCTAGGTTACTTACTACTAAAACAACTATATTTTCTGAAGCTAAAATTTGACAATACTGTCAAATAGAGCATAACATTGACTATTATGAGACGTGCCGATATCCGCGCTTGGATTCTATCCCCGCTGTTGAGCTTTCATCCACGTGCCTGAGTGTTCTTAGGGTAATACTTCCTGAAATGCCCCACATCACCGCAATTAAAACATGCTTGGCCACAACCTTGATCGTCACCATCCTGCCTTGATAGTTGTTGTCGTCGTTATTTCCTCCGCGATTTCTGCTACCATCTTGACCTCTATTTCCATGTTTAGTACCTTGCCGACACGTTTCCTTGACATGTCCCACCTTGCCACAGTTACCACATTTTCCATATCTACACCGCCCGTTATGGTGACGTCTACAGTTGTCGCACTTTGGTAGGATACCCGTGTACTCTTTTCTCTTTTTGGCCTTGTCGTTGCTACTCGACTGGGTACCCTGTTTGAAATTTGCCAACTTCCTCTTGTTGTCCCCAGATGACTCTACATGAGTCTCCTTCTTCTCCTCAGAGGTTGAAAATTTGTTCATCCTGATTGCCTCTTCCGTCAGGGCTACACTTAGATTGATGGCCTCAGTGATTGTTGCAGGCTTTGATGTCGTTACCATGCTCATGATTTGGGGTGCCAATCCCCAAATGAAACGCTCAATCCTCTTAAACTCCGGATCTACCATGTAAGGTACGATACGCGATAGAACTTGGAACTTCTCCACATACTCAGCTATTTTTGGACCTTCCATCTTCAAGTTCCAAAACTCAGTTTCTACCATCTGGCTTTCTGTTCTCGAACAGTACTTTTTATGCATTAGCTCTTTCAGCTCGTCCCATGATAGAGCATACGCAGCAGCCTCGCCCATTGTCTGAACCTGAAGTTTCCACCATGACAGAGCCCCATCTCGGAATAGCTCGGAAATGTACGTGACCTGATCTCTTGGGGCGCATTTGCTCGCACGCAAAACAGTGTCCGTCTTCTCAATCCAGCGTACGAATGCTACGGCACCCCCAGTGCCGTCGAAATGTAGGGGCTGGCAGCCTAAGAACTGCTTGTAGGTGCAGCCGTTGGGTGGGTTATTTCCTGAGGTACCTCCGTTGCGCTCGGAGTGATGGGCCTCGTATTGTGCGATGACTGCAGCAATGATTCCCTGAAGTTCTGCCTCGTTGGTGGGTATGCGTACATCCCGTCTTGGAGGCATCTTCTAAATGATGATCGTATGGGTCAGGTCATAGTAAGTAAAGTGTACGTAAGTATACAACAATATCAACACATAACATCTCATGTTATAAATAAATCAATCACATAACATCTCATGTTATAAATCAATCACCCATATTGATAGCCTCTGCAATGGTTGAGGGCTTCGAGGTAGTAACCATGCCCCTGATCTGGGGTGCAAGTCCCCAAATGAATCATTCCATCCTTTTGAACTCCGGTTTGACTAAGTAGGGGACGACCCTAGACAAGTCGTGAGATTGCTGGATGTATTCAGGAATCTCTGGTCCGTCCATTTTCAATTCTGGAACTCTACCTCACGCTTCTGGTTTCCAGCCCTAGAATTGTATTTCTTCTCCATCATTCCTTTGAGCTCGTCCCAGCTCCGTGCATTAGCAGTATCTTGTACCAAGGGTCTGAACCTGGAGGTTCCATTATGAGAGTGTGCCATCTAGAAATAACCCCGAGATATAGGTAACACTCTGTTGGGGCGAACAGTTACTCATTCTTAGAATGGAGTCGGTCTTTTCGGACCAACGAACAAATGCCACGACGCCTCCTGTTTCGTCAAGGTTCAAAGACTTGCAGTTCAGGGACTGCTTATAGGTGCAGCCAGTTGGGGGGGGGGGGTTGTTCCCAGTAGTGCCATCGCTGTGCTTAGAGCGGAGGGCTTCATGTCGTGCATTTGCCTGTGAGATGCGTCCTTGCAGCTCGGCTTCTGTCCTTGGCAACGTACTGGTGTTTGTGTCACGTCTGGGTGACATTCTCTTCTGTCGAAGTGGTATGAAGCGGGTTTGTCAACGTTTCAATTGTCTATGAGATATATAGCATCATAAGCCATCAGGTAATCACCCAATTTCACATGTAAATATACTTAATGTATGAGTGGGGAAATAATTTCTAAGCCTTCACATAGGCTTGCCAAATTGGCTTATTCGAGGCTACAACGCCTTGGTCATTCGTGTTTAACTTATTTCCTGCTACATTGGTTTTCACTAGCTTGACCCGCAGAGTCCACCAGGATTTCTGTGCACTACAAGTCGTTATTACGTGGGCCCCCGTAATAATAAATTGCCTTGCACAGTTACCCCAAATTTTCTCTCGTCCAAGCAGATGATCAATCAAGGAGCAACAGCAGGTGCATCGGCATGAACAGGGTCATGCTCCAATGCGGGGTCAAGAGCAACGCCTGGCTCAGGGGCCACAGTCGGCTCCGGATCAACAAACTCGATCTCAAAATCAGCTGGATCAACAAACATAGGGTCGACAGAGACTACAGAATCCTCCAAGGGCTGGTCTAAGTGTATGAACTCCATGTCATGGTCTGGATCAAAACCAGGTGGAAAAACAGAATCGTCCTCAATATCGCGATCAAACTCAAAGCTGTGTGCGAGAACTGGTGCAGCTGATGACGCCATATCGGGGTCGGCGTCGTGTGAGTGATGTTGCTCTCCCGGTGTATGCAAAGATGCGGACGCCACAGACTCAAAGGGGTCTGGGACAGGTGAATGGGCATGAGCCTCTTCTTGCAGGAGCGTCAGCAAGCAGCAGGCTATCACCAACCGCAATAGGGCCTCGCCCTCAAATGGGTCATCCTCTATTAGATCGTTATCGTCGTTAGAGACCACGTTGGGGGGCATATCAACAACGGGATAAGCGGCAAGGGGCACAGGAGTAGGGATCACCGCGAGTGGCAACTCCCCAACAAGATGGCCATCAGCAGGCTCTGCCACGACATCAGGCAGTGCAAAGGGCTGAAAGTCGTCATCGTCTGTGCCGGTAGTATCGGAAATGTACACCTCGTGCTCCGATGAAACTATGTCGTCTGATACTATGGCCATGGGATTCGTAGTGTCCATCTTTCTAGCACATGATGAAGGCATGATGTTTGTAACACAAACACACATACGTATAACAATTAATCATATAATCATATTAACATATTAGTCACCAAGTAAGCAATCAAATAATTCTCCTAGTCCCACTAGCCTCCCAGCCTCTCAGACTGCTCTTCCTAGTCCCACTAGCCAATTCTCCTAGTCCCACTAGCCAACTACCTTGATCTCCTAGACCGAGCCTCGGCCTCTAGGACCGAGCCTCAGCCTCCAAGACTGAGCCTATAAATAATAAATAAAATGTGCTCAACATTTGTTTGTAAAAACGTTTTGGATCTGGACTTAAGTGGTATGCAGTAAAAATGTTTTCGTGAGAGCCCTAGTGATCATAGTCTAGACTCGAGAAAGAATCCTAGTTCGCTATAATCAGAGCTCTGATACCAAGCTGTCACACCCTGGCTTTGCGGAAGCGTGGTTAATTTGGTGTGACTTCTTAATACCATAGCTTAACCATAACAAAGCTATATGAAATAAAACCATGCAAGATCATCCATTTAATTAAGTTTTAAAAACCAGATACAACAACATTGTCTTAACAAACACAAACATCAACATGACATAAACACAGTTTAAGGACTGTGACTTGTCCAGGAAAGAGTCACATTCCCCAAACCCGGATGACCTCGTAACTAGTGCAGCGGGAAAACGTGTCATACCGCGCCAGATCCTTTAATTCCCTGAAATACATGTAAGTTGAAAAATCAACAATAATGTTGAGCGAGTTCATGTGTTTAGTATGTGCGCGCGAATAAACCTTTATAATCATTGTAAGTATGAATGTTTTGTAAACTTTGGTATAAAGCAAATAAGGAAACATATCAGTTAATGTGTAACCACATGGTCCAACCTGCGGGCGCATGGGAGGGGATAGGACAAGGTCACCACACGGTCCAACCTGCGGGCGCATGGGTGGTGTTACGACAAGGTCACCACATGGTCCAACCTGCGGGCGCATGGGTGGTGTTAAGACAAGGTCACCACATGGTCCAACCTTAGGGCGCATGGGTGGGGTTTGTTATGCTCAAATAGGCCTATCACTTGTATCCCTCGATCGTACTACGAGGACTAATGTTCTTAAGGTTTCGCCTACCCAATCACATAACCTAACAGTTCCTTCCTTAGCTGACCATACCATGTAAGAAACATTCGTAATCATAGTAACATGTATTTCACCCCCGCAGTTAAAAACTGAAAACAGTTAAGAGAAAAGGGGGACATGAACTCACAGTGGTGCATCTCTACCAAGTATGTCTCCTGATCAAGCAGCTGTGTGACGACCTACACGTACTAATTCTATTAGACGGACGGCCGTGCCTTAGCTTTATGGTTTAAGTCGTTGGGAAATAGTTAGACAACTATTTCGTGTTTACATTCTGTATATACTTGGTAGTTATTTTTCCTTCCCAAGGATGGGGGATTTAATACATGCGTGTTCGTAACATTCGAATTACACTATTAAGTCTCACTTAATATATTTTATTTCTAACTCCCAAAATATAAATATTCTTCTCAAAAATATTATATTTTCTATTACATAATTTTCCCAAAATAATACCTTGACAAAAATACGCGTTAAGTCATATTTTCCCAAAATGCGTAAGTTACGTTTTAAATGATCGAGTGGTAATAATAATTACCGGTGTAACTTATATATTTATCGTAGAGATGTTTGTATTATTTTGGATCCATTAACATTTGATAGTATTATTTTTACCCTAAAAATAATACTAGTATTTTCACAAAATAATCATAATCACATGACGAGTGTCGTTAAGAAAAATATATACAAAATATATATTTACCAAGTTTTATTTTGTGAAATCCCACCTCCGATATTTTGTAGATAAAGTCGCGGTGAAATCTATACTTTGAAAACAAGTCAAAAATGTATTTCTAACACTTTTGGTGAAAATAATTCTAAGTGTTAGGTTTTTGGAAAATTTTGCCAAAGTTTCCTCTGTAACTGGAGGTGGCCACGCTTTCAAGCGTATCATTTTCTTTTGTAAATCAAATCAACGATTTTTCTTACTCAATCAAAACAATGTTCAACGTATCAAACTAGTTAATAAACATGTAATTCGCAAGAATCTCATGAACTTGTAGTTTTTTTCCAACATTATGATGTAAATCCCATCACTTTTAGCGGATCTTTATATAAAGCATTCCGATTTCGTAAAAACCTCGTTTTTAGGGAAATTCCGTTTTTACAACTTCTCGTCATCTTTTACAAAAATAGTTATTTTGTCGAAAGTGTGTGCTACACAAGTGTTTACACACTTGTGTGTTCTAAAAAGTCATTCTTGTTGGTGTAAGATCCGTCTTTAGAAAACATGACTTCTTTGATACTTGGTTCTTTGAAAATACCGCTTGTAGATACGTAGATCTACTAGTTTTAAACACTATTTCACAAGCTAAACCGCTTTTACACAAGTTCATGATTCGTGTGTGGTAGAGTTTCATCCTTTAACCCTTGTTACTTCCGAAACAACCTTATGTCATGATCCAAGGTCATGACCAATCCGGGTTAAACGATGATCCGAGCTACCACAACATAGATCGGGTCCAAATAATCACACAAATCAAATACTACATGATTTACACAACATATGAGCTTTTATCCAACATCTTTAGTGTTTTTAGTAGACTTTTACGCATCATTTTGTAAGATTACGAGTTTTAACCGTTACAAATCTTATTAACCACTTCAAGATAGTTCGAGAAGGTGATTCAAGCAACTTACTACTAGCTCGAGGCTAGGGAAGAATCTAGACGAAAACCGGGTGGATAAAAGCAATATAACGAGGTCCTTCGCCTTCTGATTGCACCAAGCCTCCTTATACGTGATCCTTGATGCTTGTAGATACTTGGAATAGCTCGAACAAAATCGAAAATGATGGATGGATGGGTGTGTGTGTTCGGCCGTGAGGAGCAAGGAGAGGGAGAGAGAGTTGTTGGTTTTTGTTAAGTGTTGTGAAGATCATGTGGGTTTAAGCTTATACTTATAAACAAATCTCAAGGTTATTAACCATAGGATTATGTGCTATCTAGATACTAAGCACATGGATTAAAATAATGTTTTGGAGGACAAGGTATGTCCCCCTCTTGGGGACGGTTTCAAAGGGGGGGGGGGGGTAGCTAGTTCAAATCCAACTAAAGGTTAAGTATATAGTTAGGTTAATATAGTTAAGTTTAGGGATTAACCCGGTTAGTGGTGTGTTGTGCTCTAATGCGGGTGTTAGGGTATTCAGGGACCCTAACTGGTTCAGAAAAATATAAACAATGTTAATGACAATATTTTTGTGTTTCCGGGTATAGTCCGGTTGTTCGGTTGGATAGAGATCTGTTAACGTGCTTAACAAAGCTTTAAAGTGTCGTTATTATTATTTTTAGTGACACAACTTATTCCTCCAAAGTGTCAGGAATATTTCCTCATGTTTTGGCACTTTATTAGTTAGCTAAAAGCTGGATTGTTTATTAAAGTGCTGAGTTTTTGTGCTTAGAGCACGTTTTAGGCACATCTAGTCATCGTAACTTATTCCTAGAGACGCAGTTATACAACCCTTGTATCCCTACACTCACCACTAGTGTAGTAAAATATTTCTGGCTCATACAGGCCTTAGAGGCAGTGTCTGCCTGATGCTGGCTTTATCAGCATGTTCAATAGGTTATCCGTTTATAGTGCTACTGTGCTTTTTGTGCATCATGTTTGTCACTAAGGTTCAGCATGTAAATAATGTAGTGACGGTAAGTAAAGTATGATGCAGGTAAGTACATGTATCAGTAATCAAGTAGCAGTTCATCAGTAATTCCAAACAAGCTCAGTAATTAAGCAGTAATTAATTGTTAATTAAGTCGTACGGATACCTGGTTTGGTGAGGGTTGTCACACATGTAATTCTCTTACAAGTTTATATAAAATAATTATCCCAAGTTATAAAATGTTTTGTGCCTTGTGCATTCAAATAAATTTTCTAAACCTTTTCAAAATGAGTTAGTTAATTGTATTTACCAGTGTAAACTGACGTATTTTCCCAAAAAGACTAAGTGCAGGTACTAATCGAAATAGGCTGGCTACTCCTAGCATCAATAAAGAGTCTCGTAAGCTTAGATGTTAAAATCTGTTGGACAATTATCTTTTATTTGATCCGCCTGTGGATCCTTTACATTCCGTTTGTAATACTTTGATATTACTTTATATCGGTTTGTAATATATTCATCTTTTGCTTCCGCTGTGCATTTAATTTTGTGTTGTTTGACTATGATGATATCAACTACGTCACGATACTCCCCACCGGTAATACGTGGAAATAACGGGGTGTGACAGGTTGGTATCAGAGCCAACATTGAGTGAATTAAACACTAACCTTTTGTGTTTAATCTCAATGACACAGTAGCACATTCCTTGACTCTTAGAGTCTAGACTTAACATAGGAATACTCTCATCTCTATTAGGAGAATTATTGCTTTTAATTCTATATTTATAATATGTCGCCAAGCAAAGAAGTCATAATGGAAATTCTCCCCATTTGAAGCCTAGGGAAGGTCGAGCTTCGTACTGCAACTAGGATTAACGTGCAACCAAGGAGAAAACATTCAAAAATAAAATGAAGAAGAAACTCCTTTTGCTGAAGATCGTTTCCTTAGTAAGTCCTTATAAGGGCGTACTTATCTTTCAGTCCCTTCATGGACAACATCATTCCTTTCAAGTCCCGTTTAGGGCAATTCTGTACCTCTCAGTGGAATGTTTTATCTAAATTTATTCATCATTTCATATGAACATAAAATATGAAATAATAACATTCCTTTTATAAGATCTACCATTATAATAAAATGGCAAAATCTAAAAAAGAACAAGACCTAGCCCATGTGTCATTTTAAGAACAGGGCCAAGACGGCAGTTCCTCAATTAGATTCAGATCCTTATTAACATCTCAATTTAGGATTGTTCTGCGTTAAATACTAAAAAGAATCTTAAAGGTACAACCTAGCCTATATGTCATTTCAGACAAGGCCAAGATGGTAGAACCTATTCAAAAGATTCAAATCCTTGTTAACATTCCTGGCAAATGTGATTCAATCACATAAATCATCCTTATACTGGATTCTCCCGAAATCCTTTCTTATTTGGTGAATTAAGCATCCATTAGGGATGTAATGCTTACGGGGCCGTATTCATTGTCATATAAGACAAAAGACAGTCATAGCCTACAACTCCCTGTCAAGAAAAGGCATGAACAACGTTCGAGCCTAAATACCCTGATTCTACAAAATCATGGATTATAATTTAAAGTTGCCCTTGTGACTTGGCCTTTCTGTGCCATAGTTATATTTTAATTAAATCTAGGATAATTATAATGGAAATCCTGAATAAAAATAAATATCACTCCTTTCCTGCTAGTATACATGTTAAAAGAAAATCTTAAAAGGTATAACCTAGCTTGAATGTCATTAAAGACCTAGCTATGATGGTAAGACCTGTTTAAAAGAAATTCAGATCCTTGTTAACATCTGAAAATATGTTAACACTCCTGACAACAGTGATGCGATAAAATCACACTTGTCATCTTTATATTAGGTTTTTTCCAGACCCCTTATTTAGCGTAAATGATCAAGAGGAATCATGGCTAATAAACGTCGAACATGATGAACACATCAAAACATCCATTGGGATGAATACCTTCGGGCAAAGATGTATACATGAAAAAGATAGTTTTATTTCATAACTTCTTGTCAAGACAATGAACTATGAAATTTTCCGATCCAAAGGAATCATCGATTATGTTTTAAAATTTCCCTAGTGACAAGGCATCTATGCCATCAAAAAGTCCTTTGGAACAAGCCCTTGTGCTATATATAAAATGTCAGTACGACATTGACAGTCGTGACTTATGTCCCCTGTCTAATAAATATGAAGGAATATATTCCGTTTAAACGCCAAAGATGGTTTACTTAAAAACCTAGGCAAAACATAATCAAATAAATTAAATACTATCTATTGACCTATATGGTTTATTTGCACCATGGCTATTTAATCATCAAATTCGACAATTCACTATATAATTAAACAAATTATTACTACTTGGTTTGTAGCCTTCAAAGCTTCACCATGGCTGACTCATCTGAAGCTCACAATCATCCAGTTGATCAGAATGATAATGCAAGACTGAACTTAACGGGCACCGATTTACAGGCTATGATAGATATAGCCGTAAACAAAGTTGTGGATCGAGTATTAGAGGATCATAAGCGAAAGTGCGATAATACCCCAAATAAGGGTTACAAAAAGGGTAAGACCGGTTCAAGCTATAACCAGTCCAAGCCAAAGGAGGCAAAACCCAAATGTAAAACATGCGGGAAGAAGCACTTCGGAAAATGTTTCTATGAGCAGACCAGGGGATGTGTCATCTTTAAAGAGATGGATCACAAGACCCATGAATGCAAGGACTTGAAGGACGCCACATGCTATGGTTGTGGCGAGAAGGAGCACATAAAGACCCGCTGCCCAAAGAAGGCAACTAAAGGGAAATGCACTTTGGAGTCACAAGCTAGGCCTTGTGGGATTTGTAATAAGGAAGGGCACAAGACCTTGGAGTGCCAAGACATAAAGGACGCAACCTGCTATGGTTGCAATGAAACATGGCACATCAAGACAAATTGCCCAAATAAAACCAAGAAGCCTAAGGAGGCTAAGAAGACCAAAGCTGGAAGCTCTCAAATGGATGCTCAAGAGGCTATTCAGGATGACAATGTCACAACAGGTAATTTATTTATCAATAACGCTCATGCTAGAGTATTATTTGATTCAGGTTCAGATAAGTCTTTCATAGACAATAGATTTTGTAAATCATTAAATCTACCTGTTAAAACTCTAAGCGTTAAGTATAAAGTAGAATTGGCTGATAGTACCTCAGAGACTGCTTCAGAAATATTAGATGGATGTTTTATATCCATTAGGAATCATTCTTTTCTGCTGTCATTGTTTCCATTAAAATAGAGGGACTCGATATAGTGATAAGAATGGATTGGTCGTCTTGTAACCAAGTCCATTTTGTGGGTAATAAGAAGTAAGTGGTTATCAAGACTCCTTATGGTAAGCCTTTGACAATTCAAGGAGACATATGGTATGGATTGCCTATGTACCTGCTAAAATTGGTATTTAATACCAAAGCTTCGAGTATGGAAAACTCAGAAAAGACAGACAACAGTCGCGATGCTAGAAAGGCGACAAATGTTAATGGTGCATCAAATGTGAACCTCAATGTTAATGGAGTTAATCTCCAAAACGGTAATTAACGCAGCTGTCAGAAAGGCTATGAGAAAAGTCATAAAAAGGTTCAAGAAGCTGAATGCGGTTTGCTCTAAAACACATGTCGTTACTCATGAGAAGAGCTTTATTCATACTTCAAATGCGAAGAATAAACCCAGCAAAAGCATATATGGCGAGGAGCCCATTCTTTTAGGATATACTTAAAAATACTTCGTCTCTTGGAAGTCAAGAGACTTCAATAGTAAAAAAAAAAAAAAAAAAAGAGGGCCATCGATTGCAGGAAATTGTTGAATGAAGTAGAAACCAATAGGTGTATCAGCGGTTATGCTGGAAAGGACACGGTGAGGTATACATCTCAGTCATTCGATGGAAATACCCTTGATTAATGAGGACATTAATGAAGTCCACAAGAAAGATCCTCTTATACATTATGGGATGGTCCAAGTTTTAAGGACCTTATTAGAAAAACCTAATATTCGCTTCGTGAAATGGAAAAAGATGGAATAAGAATTTTCTGACTCTCACCATAAAAGTTCTAGACTGTCAACAGTATGTTACAAATTTTAATTCATTGACTGAGATAGTACCCTATTCCATTTACCCAAAATCTAAGCTTAATGCAAATAATTATTGGTGGTTAGCAACGACAATAAGAGGGCACACTAAGGATTAAAAGCCTGCTTATTATAAATCTATTATGAATCTACCTCAGCTACTCACGTTATATAGATTAAGAAATAACCAGCCAAAGCTGACACTGCCCTAAAATTTTGTCAAAGATTTTACAGCTAAGTTTAAAAGGATTTAGAATGGAGGCGCTTAACCCTCTTGATGTATGATTAGAGGCAGTTCACATTAATAATGACACTAGATAAATCCCTTATTGTGATTTTATTGCTAAGAGTTACGTTTGGTTTCAGATACCGCTAAGTCTCTCATAAGACCATAAGCTTAGCAAACTTTTAGAAATTTTTCCGTAAGAACCCCAGATGTTAAGTGTAAGGTAAAACTTACAGGCGAAATCATAAGAACCATTTCTTCTGTACCTGTCAGAAACCTTCAGTCGTAGAATTCTAGAAGCATCCCTTCTCTAGATATAGTACGTCAGCATAAATAGTTGATATCTCTTTGATCACTATTGATTGTGAATACCAGACGGTATGATAAAAGCGCCATATGAGGATTGGTGTATCTTAATATGTTCCATAGATTGCTTCCATGCCTGATCAGTATGGAGGTTTAATGCATGGGACCACAAAGATATTGCGATGGTCATATGGTACTAAAGTCAGCTAATTGTATTCAAAGAAGATATCCAGAATGGAAGTTTCCAAGTAAATGTCTCCGATTAAGGAATTCGTGGACTCGTAACATAAATATGCCACTTATTTGACACAGGCAATAATGGATGAACTGGAGCCTTAGATTTGGAAAATCTCTGTAATCTCCTTGCGTCTTGATTATCTACTCCAAAGAATTACCCTGTTTACCTCCTGAGAGGCAAGTAGAGTTAAGATTAACATCCCGCTTAGGGCTGCAGTATTGTAAAGACTCCATGTTAATTATCGAATAATCGAATCTCTGATTAAGTGAGTTTTAAAATAGAGGATTCATATAGCCTAACTCAATATTCTGAGAATTCGGTATAGTTAATTAAGAAAAACGGTTCATCTTGCTTATGCATTAATTACCGCAACCCTAATTAGGCAACAATTAAGAATTTCCATCAGCTGCCCAAGATCGTCGATTTGTTTGACTAGCGGCAAGGATTAGCTATTCCTTAAGATTAGTTTTAAGCAATGGTTGGAATAACCATCTCACATTAAAATAAGCTTTTCTATAATAGTTGTTATGTAAGTATCAAGGCTGCTCCTTTGGGGACCTTGTATAGATGGAATGTTAAACATCTATTGTTAGACAGAAGATTAGTAAGTCAAATTATCAGGATCTGAAAATTGCCTCGGAAACAACGAATAAGATCATGCAAATCCATAATCATCTGTAAGTTGCCAGTATTCGGCAGAAAATCAAGGATTAATGAAAGTAGCAACCCTCCTAAGTTCTTGTTGAGAAATAAGGTTCAACTAAAGATATCACCCTGGAAGGGTGTGCCAATTTGTTAATTATCAGGCTAGTTAAGCTTTGAATATATAGAATCATTCGAGGGAGTCTAATGTATCAAGATCAAATAGCTTATAAGCTAAAACCTATTTAAGGAGCTTGGCGGAGCTCGCAATGCATTACACACTAATGATTTAAGGATGTGTTTCACCAATAAGTCGAGAAGCACCATCACATAATGATATGCATATTTATGATATGATGAGCAACCTGTATCAATTAAGGATCGACAGGTTAAGAAGCTCCAAAAGGATACATGTACCTAATATAAAGGTCACTTTGGGAGCTTGGAGAGACTCCAGATATGCTATACAAGTTAAGTCCATTATGCGACAAAAAGTACTTCCAGCGTTTTAGCAAATCTCGAGGTTGAGATTTCTTTTAAGGGGGTGAGGATGTAACACCTCGTAAAATCACGTCCAGTGGTGTATTGACACGTGTAATAAACCCTAATGAAGTCAAATGTTGAATTTAAAGGACTAATTTTTCGAAAAATCAAAAAAATTGATTATGAAAGGACTGGGAGTGTTAGCATACCTAAAATAAGTTTCTAAATAACCTCTTACGATATTTATATTAACAAATGAGCCACTTGTTGATCGAGTGTAGCCGTTCGCGTAATTAATCGAAAGTTTGCGCAATGAAGGGTTAAAAGCGTCAACATGTTAATTCTTACCTCTGAGTGACCTTTTAACAAACCGGGAGCTTCATGATATTTGATTATACTCTCAGGAATGCCAATTATTGGCCGTCTAAGGTTTTTATGCCTAAAAGTAAAGTTACGCGCAACTTTGCAAGTTAGAGGGACTAAAAGTGTCAATATGATTAATTACACCTCTGAATGACCTTTTAGCGGACCCGAAGCATCGTGATGTTTAATAATACTTCCAAGAATTCCTAATATGGATTAGATGAGGCTTCAATGCTATTAAATGATGAGATGCGCAAGTTTGCGCAATAGAGGGACCTAAAGCGTCAACTTTTGAATATACGCCTTTCGGTGACCATTTAAGGGAACGGGAGCATAGTAATATTTAATTATATGCTTGGGGATGATTAATATGGGCCATGGAAAGCTTGGATATCATTAAACGACATTTCGTGCTACTTTGCGCAATTAAAGGACTAATTGCGTCAACCTGCTAAAGTATGCCGATTCGTATGGTAACGGACCTTCCGGAATATAACCATGAGTTAAACATACCCTAATTATTCTTTATATAGCTTAGATATAGTCTTGGAGGTGTTTGGTGCGCAAAAATAAACTTTTAAGTCATGCAGGGACTGAAAGTGTCAAAAAGTGCACAAGTTTGCATTTTCGCGCATATCTGACGTTCTGGATATATCCGGACACCCAAAAATTTATGTAAGCACTAAAATATTTTATTTTAGTGTTGTCTTGATAAAATTTCATTCGTCGCGTAATTTGGACCGTTTTTCGCGTCCGTTCGTGTTTCGTCGTAATTAGACGAACAACGTGACCGTACGGCGAAACGAACCGACATCCGACATGTTTTTGAGCATGTTTCATGTCCCCTATGTGTGGGCATCATGGTGGAGCCTTGAAATGTGGTTAACGGGCATTATACGCGTCGGAAAAGCCTTTTAACATGTGCAGGGACTGTTCTTGTACTTCTGCCAAAGTTATTTTTGGTCTGGGCCAGCCACACTGGCCGCGTAGCCCACCAGGCATGCCTACGCGGGCCGCCTAACCTGCATAGATGCAGAACAGCTGCAAACAGCCTGTATGTTGCTAGTTTTTGGGCTAGCTAGCTTCCATACTCACACTTCTTCAAACTAGGGACTTGCCCACAGATATATAAAACCTTTTGACATCTGTTTTGATCTTATTACCCCTCCCGACAAGTGTCACGATCATATGAGGTCCCTGAGCTTTTAGTAACCTTCATTCAGTTCATTGGACCCATTGTAAGTGTCCTTAACCTTTCTTAGTTCAGTTTTACTTAGTTAATTAGCCTAAAGTCAAACCGTCGTAATTAGAGTTTGACTTCGTGTTTAATTAAAATTTTTCCAGTCAAATATCGAATTGAAAGTACCTATAAGTTGGTAATTATATGGGTAATAAACCCTTAAAAGGGCACCCTCTGATTCCCACTCAAACTAGGTCAATTGTCGGGTCAAAGTTAATCTTAAAAAGTCAACAGAAAGCTTATTTTCAAATTAACGCATAATTAGCAATATAGAACCCATGAAACCTGTTTTGTCACTAATATAACTTGGTAATTAATGTAATAACATGTCTAAACATGTTCAACCCGACAATTTTCAGTTTAGGCTCGGTTCGGAACCGAAAGTCGCATAATTTGACTTTTGCTTTGACTTTCAGTTCTGACCCAATGTAGCATGTTTTAGAAATGCCTTAGAGCTTTATTAGGACCAGGTTTCATGTTAGTATAACCCTCTGTGATTATAGAACTTGGTTCATTAGTTATCCGATTCATATGCATGTTTCCGTTAAATGCTTAAATGTTGACTATTATGCCCATATGACCTTAAAATGTGATTTTTGAAAATCTAAAAGAATAGAAACCTTAGTTACTGATTTATAAACTTGTACCTAAAATTTGACATCAGTTTGAGGTCTAGATTAAGAGTTATGCTCATTAGCGTAATTAAAAAGATTTTTAGTAATTAAACGGTGTAATTAGCGTATAGCCTATCTAAACCCGATTTTTGATACCAAACTTTTTACCCACTGATATAAAATAATATTTTGGGATTTTTGGAGATTTTTATTTATTTTTAGGCTGAGCATAACATAGGGTTCTAGCCTGGATTCGGTAATTGCCGGTTTTGCCCTTTTGGCCATAAAATTAGTTTTACATAACATTTTGATGCCAAACTTTTTGCTACTGATTTTATAGGATAAATAAAACATTTTAAGCTTTCTGGAATGATGAAAATATAAGCTTTTCTTATAAAACCCGGAAATCGCCTTTTTACGCGTTTTTAACGCATAGTATAAGTTAAAACTATTTTTAACATATAAGGTTTGATACCTACTGATGTTTTAAGTAAATTTTCATAATTAAACAGTAGGCAAAAGTTTTAAACTCAGAATTTTAATTTTGACCTTTAAAGCTTAAGTGAAATTACCAAAATGCCCCTTCGGTGCATAGTTTGGTTATAATTAATAAATTTCACATATATGTAATACCCTACTGATATAACTTATTAAATTAAGTATTTTTACTGATTATATCAGACGTAAACCTCAGATTAATATTTAACCCCTCTTATAACCTTTAAAAATGACCAAAACACCCCTACGGGGCATAAATTGGTTTTAAATTCGTTTTGGGCATAATGGAAGGTATCCTACTGATATCACAACATATTAAAGGCATATTAACTTAGGAAACCTGTATATGACTCTTTTGGTTACCCGTTACGCACTTTTCGCGTTCGGATCGGCTTATGTAACTAGTTTGCATAAATTAGCCGAAACGGGTCAAACCTTATCATTTTTATCTCAAAATCCAGAATGTGTTTTGTTTACCCTTATTACACAATTATTCAAGCTTGTCGGGTCTAAACCACATTCTAATCCGGTTCTCGCTTAACCATGTGTTTTGAACCATATCCTCCTTTAAAACTAACCGGTCTAAGTCTAAGCTTAATTAAAGACCCGTTAGGATTCTAATAGGTTATTAAAAACCTTCGTTCCAGATTTAGGAGCCCAGTAAAAGCTATCTGTACTTGCTGATTTGATATACGGCTGGGATTGAATTTATATTTAGCTCAGGTAAATACTTTTAACTTATTTTCCCTATACAGGCTTGGGGTACGGTATATAAAATACCGTTTGGTCGGGCATTGAATTTTTAATTGTATGAAGGTTAAAATATTGAAATGTCCTGTTGAAATTGTTTTGTTTGCTTAAAGCCTTTGGGGGGTTAATGACCATGTCCCGGATATCCTTGGCATCATTTTACGAAATGGCCACGACCTAAGCACGGGGTGTAGGCGTACACCCGACAGTGCATAAATAAATAATAAGGTATAACCGCCGGTTTTGGCAATAACCCGTCGCGGGACTATATCATGTGGTGTGTCTATTAATCTTTAACCCGGTGTAAATCCGGGCTGCTGAACGTATAACGAACATGTAATTCTCTTACAAGTTTATATATAAATAATTATCCCAAGTTATAAAATGTTTTGTGCCTTGTGCATTCAAATCAATTTTCTAAACCTTTTCAAAATGAGTCAGTTAATTGTATTTACCAGTGTAAACTGACGTATTTTCCCAAAAAGACTAAGTGCAGGTACTAATCGGAATAGGCTGGCTACTCCTAGCATCAATAAAGAGTCTCGCAAGCTTAGATGTTAAAATCTGTTGGACAATTATCTTTTATTTGATCCGCCTGTGGATCCTTTACATTCCGTTTGTAATACTTTGATATTACTTTATATCGGTTTGTAATATATTCATCTTTTGCTTCCGCTGTGCATTTAATTTTGTGTTGTTTGACTATGATAATATCATCTATGTCACGATACTCCCCACCGGGCCCACCAGTAATACGTGGAAATAACGGGGTGTGACAGGAGTATAGAGCCAGGTTTAGATTATAAGAGAAAGAGAAAGAGATTGATTGAGGTTGCTTACAATTGAGAATCTTTGGAGAGAGCGAGAAGACTGATAAAGGCTGAAGGTTTGACAACCGAAGACTCGACACCGAAGACTTCGTCAACATCAGAGGGGGAGTTTTTTGGTGCATACGTCTGTCGACTTCGTCTTGTATCGAGTCTTGTATTGTATTAGATAGATCAGGGCACGCAAAACAAGAAAAGTGTGTTTGTAGGTAATTTCGCACGAAATTTTCCGCATGAAATTAGGAGGCCTATAAATATATGTTGTGCCTTGTCATTTGTAACAAAATTACTTCCGGTAGCGAAGGTCTGCCGAAGTGTCTACAACATTGTATTCGATCTGATATCAATCAAAAGACAGTTTAAAGTGATGTCTTGTGCAATTCAGCTGAAATAACACCGATACATCTGTTTCCGCCTTTTGTATTGGTGAAGACCTCTTCTGAACGACTCGTTTGGGCCCGAAAACGATCCTACAGTTTCGGCCCTAGGTGAGGGTTTTCCTCGGTTCGGAGGCGAGTGTATACTGATATGGTGAATTTATCAAGTAGTCCATTTGAAGGATTCGTTGGCCATTCAAAAAAAAAAACAACAAAACAAAAAACAAAACTTACCAGCTTTAAACAATAAAGGTAACTAGGTTTTTTTTTCAGTCGCGCGTTGCACAGAAACGGAGCAAATGATAATATAAAATGTAGCATGCTTTTTAGAAAGTCAAACCATTAGAATCAGTTCAGTTTATCATTGTATCATTTTATGATAGCAAATAAATGCTTTATTTTTTAATCTAAATTCGTTTTTAATAAAACTTATATTATTCGAGGGTAAAAAGTAAGCTCAACTACGTACTTAAGTTTATAGAAGAAAAATTAACGAACATAATTTATTAAAGAAATATCAAATTAATTGATGAAGTAAAGATAAATTAAAAAAAAAAGAAGAAAATATTATTAAAACCAAAATAAATGATAAAGGAAATATGGTTTTAGAAAAGGAAAAATAAAAATACGTTAAAAGCTAAAAGTAAATAGAAAAAAATTAAAAAATGTTAAAAGTTAAAAGTTAACATTAAAAAAATATATTAATATAATAAAATATTAAAATATCAAATTAATTGATGAAGTAAAGATAAATTTAAAAAAAAAAGTAGAAATAATTATTAAAAACAAAATAAATGATAAAGGAAATATGGTTTTAGAAAAGGAAAAATAAAAATACGTTAAAAGCTAAAAGTAAATAGAAACAAATTAAAATATGTTATAAGTTAAAAGTTAATGTTAAAAAAAACATATTAATATAATAAAATATTAAAAAGCTATATATTATTTTAAATTTAAAATTACTATTCATCATCCTTGGAAAACTATATATATATATAATATAATAATGGGTCCAGCTATGGATCAACTCCATCTCGTGACTTGTTATTTAAAGTCATTGCACTCATAAGTTTGAACACTTACCCATCTTGAATTTAATACTTTTTAGGGTAAATTACATTTTTCGTCCTTTATTTTCTATCAAATTGCAATGGATACACTTTAACTTTAATAATTACAGTCAAAGTCCTTTATTTGGAAAACTCATTACACATTTCGTCCTTTAGCACTAACCCAGTTTAAATTTCAAGTTAAGTTTGATCATGTGGACATCATGTGAGGGCATTTATGTCAAAAAGAAAATAATAAATACCATAAACATCTCCTCTCTAGAACCCTTATGATCATGTGGACATCAGTTCTTGCTAATCCGTCATCAATGATCCCTTAAACATTAAATTCACACCACCTTCCCTCTAAACAACATAAACATATGGGTTTCCCCTAATCTGAAACACCACAAATCAAGAATTGAAGAAAAAACCCTTATGGATTTGAACATCTCAGGTCAACTTCAACCAGTCTGCGCCCATTTATAAAACCAAGCACCCTAGATTGAAACCATATCCTCTGAACTAAAAACCATATCCTCTGAACTAAATTAATATTCAAGAACAAAGTGTGTTTATTTGGCTTAGATCTGCAAACATGAACATCAAGAATATTCAAGGACAAAGCACCAAGCGGACACTCGATTCCGGGGAAAGACGAGGATAATACAGAAAATTCATGTGTAGCAACTTACAGGAAACTTACCAATTTTAGTCACTAGTAAACCCTCAATAGAAAGCCCATCATCATATATAGAGTAAATCAGTGTTTTTCAATAATAATATCCCACCATCGTTCATCTCAGTCAACCACCGGTAATGGCCACCGTGCGCCACCTCTCCCTCCTCACCTTCATCACTCTCATCTTATCAGTTCAATCCAGATTAATCCTCAAACCAACCGACCACAAAGCTCTGTTAACACTCCACAAAGCCCTAGGTATCTCAACTAACTCCACCAGCATCTGCAACACCACCGAAATATTCTGTGAATGGAGAATCCCCAACACCACCACCGTCCTTAAAGTCACCCGAATCGTCCTCAACCACCGCCGCCTGAGAGGATCCATCTCTCCATCGATCGGAAAACTATCGGAGCTCAAAGAACTCATTCTCTCCAACAACTAACCTGTGAACCAAATTCCGGTTCGAATTTCCAGTTGCCGGAGAAAGAGTGAGTGAGAGGTGAGACGGGAGGTGACAGTAATAGTGGTGGTGATGGGTTTGTGGTGGTGGCTGGTGAAGAAGAACAATAGGTAGGGTTTTATACTTTTTTATTATGTTTTTATTTTTGTTATTTTTTAAGTTATTTTTTTAATTTATAAATATTAATATACTTTAAAATAAAATGATAGGATAAAATGACTGAAATACCCTCATGTGCCTTGCACATGACCACACTTAACTGATAATTTTAGCTGGGTTAGTATTGAAGGACGAAATGTGTAATGAGTTTTCCAAATAAAGGACTGTGAATGTAATTATTAAAGTTAAAGGGTATCCATTGCAATCTGATACAAACATAAAGGACGAAAAATGTAATTTACCCTACTTTTAATCTTTAGGGGTAGGGGTGGTCATCACTCATCACTCACTCACAACTTTCAATCAAATTTCTCCATGTCGTCACTAGTGATGGATTTTAGTGGAAATGCCCATCATTCACCACACCCAACAATTTTCCCTCACAACCCAACAATTTCCCTCAAACAATCAAAACCATCATGCGTAAAAAATACCACGCGTTGAAAGATTGACACGTTGTAGATGTTGGTGGCGGTGGTGTTTTGTGGACATCACGTTGTGATGTTTCAGTCATCACTGACCACCCCGAGTGTGTCACGGCCCCCGACCCGGTTTGACACGTTCCAGGAGCCGCGGGACAGAAATTCCCGTGGTATTTATTTAATTGAGTTTAACAGCGAAAGTTTATCATCAGGATCGTTTAAAGCTAAAATTTTCCCGATTTATTTTATTTCATAATTTGGGATAAAACCCCGATAATTTACAATATTATATTTTTACTATGAAATCGTGATATTACAAAACTTATTTCTTTATTTTATAATGAGCCACTATCTTAAGCTTGAAATGCTCCTCAGCACTTTTCCTGAATTACAACAGATCACCTGAAACATGTTTGAAAAAGGTTTTGTCAGCGGAAAATACTGAGTGAATCATTCTATTTACTAAAATGACACATTTGTTATAATTTATAGTATTAAGAGCGATTACAATGTTTCTATTATCAAACCAACTACCCACGGTATTTGTCACTCGACCGAATCTGTGACTATGGTCATATCCCCCAATTGGCTGCCCCAATGGTGACGATTATCAAGTAATGTATACAAAACCCCACATACCGGCTGTAACTTGGTGATTACAAAGACTTAATCCCCGTAATTATAACTTTGAAAATAAACATGATTTGGAAAGTAATTTGATAAAAAGAGAATGACTCACATTGCTGATTTAATACGGACAGAGTCTAGTCTATGAATTAGCCTGGTTAACCTAATTTAGATAACAATGCACACAAAACTGGGTTAGTAATCAATACAGCATTTACGATAACTCACGAGATCAACCATCACAACGAGTGACAAAGTGCTATGCTTAACATCTGTCGAATTAACGACTAATGACAAAGCATTACCCTAATGTGGGCAGCACTTAAACACCCGTTGAGTACATTGATCGACCGGAAAATGAATCGTAGCAGCGATCGTGCTAATACCCTGTTTTGCGGCAGCGATTCGGAATTCGTGTGTTTTTGTGTAGTAATTCGAACGTAACTCAGTGTGTATAGTGAAATTTTACGTCGTTTTTCTTCCAGAATTCAAGTCCCACTGTCCTCTATTTATAGGTAAAATTTGACCTTGAGGCGGCCCGCGTGAGAATTAAGCAAACCTGAGGCGGGCCGCGTGAGACCTATTTTTAGGCATAGGGTTGCCACGGTTGGGACTAGCTTTGCTGAGTTGACAGTTTTCGTAAATTCAGTTTCTACAGCTCACAATTTGGATAATCGTTACTTAGGGTATTACCCCCCCTGAGTTTTAGGGGCCCTAATCCTGATTCTGAAAATTATGAAAATTTTAGGGTTTGTTCAGAATCACTTGGGTGTCTCAATTAGGGTTTCCTATTGGACAATTAAAATACTAAATAGTACTTTTTGATAAGAGTTGTTACATTCTCCCTACCTTAATAAAAATCTCGTCCTCGAGATTTACTGGAATAAGTGAGGATACTTTCGCTTCATTTCTGATTCTAATTCCCAAGTGTATTCAGGTCCTCTCCTTGAATCCCACTTTACTTTAACTAACACTAGTCGTTTGTGCTTGAGAAACTTCACTTTTCTGTCTTCTATCTGAAGAGGTTTCTCCACAAATTTTAACTTTTCGTTTACCTCTATGTCTTGAAGAGGTAATACCAGAGATTTATCTGCTAAACATTTCTTGAGATTGGATACATGAAATATATCATGTACTCCAGCTAATTCTTCTGGTAGTTGTAAACGATAAGCTACTGGTCCTATACGTTGGATTACTGGAAATGGTCCTACGTATCTTGGACTTAGCTTTCCTGTTTTACCGAATCTAACAACTCCTTTCCAAGGAGAAACTTTCAACAGTACTCTGTCTCCAACTTGGAATTCTAATGGCTTGCTTCTATTGTCTGCATAACTTTTCTGGCGATCTCTAGCCATCTTCAGTCTTTCTTTGATTTGGGTGATCTTATCAGTCGTTTCTTGCACAATTTCAGGACCTGATAATTGACTTTCTCCTATTTCTGCCCAACAAACTGGAGTTCTGCACTTTCTTCCATATCATGCTTCGAATGGAGCAGTATCAATGCTTGAGTGATAACTATTGTTATAGGAGAATTCAATTAATGGTAAATGATCATCCCAACTTCCACCAAAGTCTATTACACATGCTCAGAGCATGTCTTCTAGAGTTTGGATTGTCCTTTCACTTTGTCCGTCTGTTTGGGGATGATATGCAGTGCTTAGGTTTAGTCGAGTTCCCATAGCTTGCTGGAAACTTTTCCAAAAATGGGAAGTAAAACGACTATCCCTATCCGAAACAATGGAGAGTGGAACTCTATGTAAGGATACAACTTCATCTACATACAATTTAGCCAGTCTTTCCATGCTAAAGGTTTCTTTCATTGGTAAAAAGTGAGCTGATTTGGTTAATCGATCCACAATTACCCAAATCGCATCATTACCTTTTCTGGTTTTGGGTAACTTAGTAACAAAATCCATTGTTATAAGTTCCCATTTCCATACTGGCATTTCTAATTGTTGTAGTAATCCTGAAGGTTTCTGATGTTCTGCCTTAACTTGTGAACAAGTAAGACATTTAGAAACATAGCTGGCTATGTCCTTTTTCATTCCTATCCACCAAAAGTTCTTTCTTAAATCTTGGTACATCTTATTGTTTCCTGGATGCATAGTGTACCTAGATTTATGAGCTTCTTCTAAAATCTTAGGTCTTAAGTCTCCCTGCCTAGGTACCCAAATTCTATTTTTGTGGAATCTCCAAATTCCATCTGCTCCTTGTTCTAATTCCTTCATTCGTCCTTTCATTCCTTCAGCATCATCCTTGATTGCTGTAGTTTGAACATTCTTCAATTGTTCCATTAAATCTAATTGTAGATTTAATCTAAGAGTACGGAATCGTCGTTGTTTTTCATGATACTTACGACTTAATGCATCTGCAACTACATTTGCCTTTCCTTCGTGATACTGGATATCACAGTCGTAGTCGCTTAAAATTTCCATCCATCTCCTTTGCCTCATGTTCAACTCTTTTTGCCCAAATATGTACTTTAAACTTTTATGATCCGTATAGACAGTAAATTTACTTCCGTAAAGATAATGTCTCCAAATCTTAAGGGCAAAAATTACGGCTCCTAATTCTAAATCATGAGTCGTATAGTTTTCTTCGTGCTTTTTCAATTGTCTTGAGGCATACGCAATTACCTTCTTGCGTTGCATAAGCACACATCCATATCCTAGTTTTGAAGCATCACAGTAAACTTCAAAATCTTCAGTTCCTTGTGGTAAGGCTAAGATTGGAGCATGGGTTAGTTTCTGTTTCAAGATTCTAAAAGCTTCTTCTTGTTTGGGTCCCCATTCAAACTTAGTAGCTTTACAGGTTAGCTTAGTTAATGGTACAGCTATTTTGGAAAAATCCTTAATAAACCGTCTATAATACCCAGCTAATCCTATAAACCTTCTTATTTCCATTGCTGTTTGTGGAACCTTCCATTTGGTAATTGCTTCTATCTTAGCAGGATCTACATAAATACCTTCATGATTTACCATATGTCCTAAAAATTGCACTTCCTTTAGCCAAAATTCGCATTTCGAGAATTTGGCGTACAACTTTTCTTTTCTTAACAAAGTTAAGAGTGCATGAAGATGTTCACAATGCTCTGTCTGACTTTTGGAATAAATAAGTATATCGTCTATGAAGACAATTACAAATTTATCCAAGTACGGTTTACAGATCCTATTCATCATGTCCATGAATGCAGCAGGTGCATTCGTTAACCCAAAGGGCTTGACTGTAAACTCGTAATGACCATACCTAGTTCTGAAAGCAGTTTTAGGTATGTCTTCTTCTTGTACCTTCAATTGATGATATCCGGAGCGTAAATCAATCTTAGAAAAATATCTAGCCCCTTGCAGTTGATCAAATAGATCATCAATCCTAGGTAGTGGGTATCGGTTCTTAATTGTAACCTTATTCAATTCTCTATAATCGATACACATTCTCATTGAACCATCCTTCTTCTTTACAAACAACACTGGAGCTCCCCAAGGGGATGATCTAGGTTGTATGAATCCTTTACTTAGTAATTCATCTAATTGTTTTTTCAGTTCTAACATTTCTGTGGGTGCTAACCGATAAGGTGCCTTGGCTATCGGTGTAGTTCCTGGAATTAGATGAATCCTAAATTCTACTTCCCTATCTGGAGGTAATCCCGGTAAATCTTCTGGAAATACATCAGGATATTCTGAGACTACTGGTATTTCCTTAAGATCTTTACCCTTAGTGCTAATTATTACCGAAATCATATACACTATTCCTTGTTTTCGTTCATAATTAGCAACTTTCACTACTGATATGAACTTCATGGGCTTACGTGGTTTATCTCCTGTAATCCTAATCACTTCTCCGGTGGGTGATTGAATTTCGATGGAATTCTGATCACAAAGGATTCTAGCATGGTTGGTTACTAACCAATCCATTCCTAATACAACATCAAATTCAGCTAAATTCATCGGCAATAGTTTTGCAGAGAATTTATGTCCTAAAAGTTCTATGTTTCCTTCTTGCAAAACTTTATCTATTTTAACTGAATTTCCGTCTGCTGTTTCAACTGTAAAAATCTGCCTAATATTGGTTAAAGGTAAACTAAGAGCTTGGCAGAATGAAGTATTTATAAAACTTTGGTTTGCACCAGAGTCAAATAATACTTTGGCGTAAACGTTATGAATTAAGAACGTACCAGCTATCACATCTGGGATGAGTTCTGCTTCTTGAGTGGTCAGCTGAAATGCCCTGGCATTCTTCTTTGTAGTTCCTTCGGTCGCCTTGGGTTTGTTATCTACTGGTTTGACCAATTTAGGACATTCTGTTTTATAATGCCCCGCTTCTCCACAGTTAAAATAGATTACGGTTTTCTTTTTGCAGTTTTCTTCACGATGTCCTACAGTTTTGCAAAAATTGCAAGTGATATCGCATCTTCCATAATGTTTCTTTTTGCATTTCCTGCAGAATGACGGAGCTGGAGATTGCCCTGCTCCTTTTCTCTTAAAGCTGTTATTATTACCCACACGAAATCCTTGGGTAATTTTCTGAGCTAATTCCTTTTTCCTATCTTCATCTCTTGTGCGTACCAGTTCATCGGTTAGAGTATTAGCTAATTCTACCGCATCATCAATAGTGCGAGGTCTCGCAGCTTTAACAATATTGCGGATTTCACTAATTAGCCCCCAAATATAGCGAGAAATGAGTACCGGTTCTGGCGAAGCCAGTGATGGTACCACTCTAGCATATTCAAAGAATGTCGAGGTATAACCACGACAATCTACACCCATCATCCGATGATTTAGAAACTTATTCGTCATTTGTTCCTTTTCATACTCGGGACAGAATTTTCTTTCCACCAAACCCTTAAATTCTTCCCAAGTCATAGCATAAGCTATTACTCTTCCTTTCGATTGTAACACAGTGTTCCACCATTCGAGTGCTCCTTCTTTGAAGAGATTTGATGAGTACATGACCTGATCATCTTTACCACATTTACTTATTGCAATGACTGCTTCGGTTTTCTCTAACCAACGCAGTGATGCAGTTGCTCCTTCATTGCCTGCAAATTCAGTGGGTTTACAAGCAAGGAATTCTTTGAAAGTGCAACCAGGCGTTGCAGTTTTCATTTTCTTGGGTAATGGAGCTTGATGTGGTTCCTTATTATGATTAACATGATTATTGCCTCCATTTACACTATTACTGAAGTTATCTTCAGTAATCTGTTTACTAGGGACAATTTGTTGCGGTTCGATTGGATTCTTTATAGCAGCGACAAATGCTGGAATAGCATTGGCTATCCCTTGAGCAACAATGTTTTCGATATCTTGCCGAGTCATATATTGATCTCTTGAATGTTGCTCAGACTGATTAACTTCATTTATAGGTTCATTACCATTGTTTGCCATCTGATAATATATATATAAATTTTATTAGTATCTGTTAAATAACAATTATATACAAACAATCAGAAAATTTTACAATACAGGTATAGTCAAAACAATCGATTTCTCGATTTCATTTTATATCTAGTATAGTATGCATCATTACTCGCCAATATCTTACAGAGTTTTATTCGTTATTTACATACTAACTTTACTATTACTATGATACAACCATCGTTTTATCATCGTACCATCTCTCGTCACTTGCCGTTCTAAAAACGCATTTCCCTCTCATCGTACTTCCAGGCAATTTGTCCCCCTATTTCCCTGATTCTACTTCCCGCATCAAACAACTCTTCACCAAAGTGGCGAAGTTCAGCCATGTTTTCATTACTCATGGGTGGATTAGGTAGGGGTTCTGGATCGAATTGTGGAAGAAAAGAGTAAGAATCGTTGACAATATTTTGGAATTGCCAATCGTTTGTCCACCATTCGTCCATTCCTATGGGTTGGGAGTGAACTATTAGGTCTGGAATTGCTGGTTCCCAATTCATAGGGAGTTGGTTTTCAAGAGGATAATTAAAAATATTAGTATTGACATGCTGAATTGTCTCACAGCTTGCCAATAGGAAATCTATTTCATCTTGAAAGGTCCTTCCCTGGTTTTGATTGGAGCTCTCTCCGATTTCTATCTGAGTTGGTCTAGAGCCTTGCCCAACTTCCATTACTATTTCTTTAGTACCTTCCTCCATCTGTATTCCTATCTCCTTAACCTCCTCCTTGTCTTCAGTTTCCATTTCCTGTTGTTTAGAACTTTCTCCGGTTATAATTTCTTTTCCCTTTTTCAAAGGATTGTTTATTTTGGGAAGTTTTGTAGCTGGCTTTTTCTTACGTATACGACTTCCCCAAACATATTTCCTTCTTTTCTTGGGTTTTGGCTTTTTCAAGGGTGGAGCAGTGAATTCTACAGGTTGTTCTATATCCGGAAAGTATCCAGTAAATTCTTTGGAAACTTCGATATTCATCGGGTAAAGATTAAGGTTCTGAAAGGCTTCAGATATCCCACTCATGCTGATGTAGCATATATGCAAAATGCATAAAATACTAAGTTAAAATTTATAAATAACCGTTTAATTTATTACATACTGTGTACTAATTCATTACAAAGATAACTGGAAAACACACTTAGGTTTTGAAATTTTTTTTTTTATTGCACAGGGTTTCTAGATTGTAAGGGTAAGGTGCTAAAACTTTAAAATATTTTAAAGATTTATATTTTCTGCTACTGTGGCTAGCATATATAAATTTGCCCATTTCTTAGCTTATCTTCCCAAGGTGATTTATCAATTAATTCCTGAGTTTCCCGTTTAATCTTCTTTTCTCGGATTTTCTCTTTACTTTTCTTAATAATCATCTCCCTCCTTCTAGGAGAAAGTGATTCCTCGTATTGTGCCTTTCGCACAAATATTCCTTCTTCAGGAATTTCAGCCTGATTCGAGGATTTGGTTCGGGATGAACTTCCCTTCTCTTTGGATGATCTATCTAATTTAAGATAGATGCTTGACAGCTTTTTCTTACCCATACTGTAACTAACAAATAATCAGTTAATAACACACATAATCACATAATAGTAATCAGGAAAAATTAAGTATTTTTAAATACTTAATTAGCTTAACTCAGTGGCTCTGATACCACCTTTTTCTGTCACGGCCCCCGACCCGGTTTGACCCGTTCCAGGAGCCGCGGGACAGAAATTCCCGTGGTATTTATTTAATTGAGTTTAACAGCGGAAGTTTATCATCAGGATCGTTTAAAGCTAAAATTTTCCCGATTTATTTTATTTCATAATATGGGATAAAACCCCGATAATTTACAATATTATGTTTTTACTATGAAATCGTGATATTACAAAACTTATTTCTTTATTTTATAATGAGCCACTATCTTAAGCTTGAAATGCTCCTCAGCACTTTTCCTGAATTACAACAGATCACCTGAAACATGTTTGAAAAAGGTTTTGTCAGCGGAAAATACTGAGTGAATCATTCTATTTACTAAAATGACACATTTGTTATAATTTACAGTATTAAGAGCGATTACAATGTTTCTATTATCAAACCAACTACCCACGGTATTTGTCACTCGACCGAATCTGTGACTATGGTCATATCCCCCAATTGGCTGCCCCAATGGTGACGATTATCAAGTAATGTATACAAAACCCCACATACCGGCTGTAACTTGGTGATTACAAAGACTTAATCCCCGTAATTATAACTTTGAAAATAAACATGATTTGGAAAGTAATTTGATAAAAAGAGAATGACTCACATTGCTGATTTAATACGGACAGAGTCTAGTCTATGAATTAGCCTGGTTAACCTAATTTAGATAACAATGCACACAAAACTGGGTTAGTAATCAATACAGCATTTACGATAACTCACGAGATCAACCATCACAACGAGTGACAAAGTGCTATGCTTAACATCTGTCGAATTAACGACTAATGACAAAGCATTACCCTAATGTGGGCAGCACTTAAACACCCGTTGAGTACATTGATCGATCGGAAAATGAATCGTAGCAGCGATCGTGCTAATACCCTGTTTTGCGGCAGCGATTCGGAATTCGTGTGTTTTTGTGTAGTAATTCGAACGTAACTCAGTGTGTATAGTGAATTTTTACGTCGTTTTTCTTCCAGAATTCAAGTCCCACTGTCCTCTATTTATAGGTAAAATTTGACCCTGAGGCGGCCCGCGTGAGAATTAAGCAAACCTGAGGCGGGCCGCGTGAGACCTATTTTTAGGCATAGGGTTGCCACGGTTGGGACTAGCTTTGCTGAGTTGACAGTTTTCGTAAATTCAGTTTCTACAGCTCACAATTTGGATAATCGTTACTTAGGGTATTACCCCCCCTGAGTTTTAGGGGCCCTAATCCTGATTCTGAAAATTATGAAAATTTTAGGGTTTGTTCAGAATCACTTGGGTGTCTCAATTAGGGTTTCCTATTGGACAATTAAAATACTAAATAGTACTTTTTGATAAGAGTTGTTACAGAGTGGCATTATAAACACTTTATAAATGTTAGAGAACATGTGAACTAAAAAATCTATCTGTGATTTGAAATAAGCATAATTACATAAGGAAGTTCATCCTAATGGTATCAATATATGTGGTACTTTTATGGATTCTTTGCATCACATCCATGGGTCTTGTGTATACTAAAATTATGAACCCGATAGTTTTAAAATACATAACTAGCATTGGTGTTTTTAGCTTTTTTACTTCTATAATTGTTACCATATATCACTACAACAGTCGGACCCTATGCGGACAACATTTTATCTCAATAGTTAAAACATATTCAAAGATGTTTTGGTACTTATAACCTGAACCGATTGACCAGAGCTAGTTCCTTGACCTCAGTACATGTTCGTCGACCAATTTCTATGCCGGCAGATCATGTTCCTCAATCTAAGTAACCAAATTCCTCAAATAATATCGTGAGTATTGGATGCTTGCTAGCTAGGAACCTGAATCACAATGAATGAATAATTGGCACAAAATGAAGAAGAAATAATCTGACAAACGAAAAGAAGAAGATGTAAACTTATGTTGGAGGTCATAGATCTTTGGTTGCCGTTGCTGGTTGATGGGGTGGAGAAGTTCAACTCCGATAACCGAGGGTCTCATTTGCTGGATTTACTCTTTAGAAAATAAATCTTAAACTAATAAATCAAAGCATCTGCAGCGAAAATTCATACAATCACAATATATTCGAGTGATCAAATACAACCAAAGTCTAAATGTCTCAAAACGAAAAAATAATAGGATAATATGGGATGCTAGATTATCATAGACTCCGCACGTGCCATTGCCATCTCCGGAAGCTCTTCACCTGATGTGCATATTAAAAGTCAGCTAAAATCAAACAATCGGATATCACACGAAGAACACAAACAACTTGTTCAAGTCTTTTTTGTTAATCAAAGAAGAATTACAATGAATTAAAAACAAAGAAACCTACCACCCTTTATAGAGGTAAACTGTCACACCCTGACTTTTGCGGAAGCGTGGATTATTGGTGTGACTTCTTAATACCATAACATTCAATCATAACATTGCTATATGATAAAAACATGAGATGTTCATCCATTAATTAAGTTTAGAAAAATACCATAACATACTTGTCTTGAAAACATTGACACAAATTAAGTTACAAACCATAACATGTTCAACTGAGTTCATAAAGACTCACAAAAGATATTAATTAAAAGCCAAGTTTAGAAACGTGTATCCTGTTCAGGAATAGGATGCATCTCCTAAACTCTACGACCATGAATGACATCCTTTATTTAGTACACAGCTTGAAAACACATGCAACACTTGCCAGATCCACTAGTTCCCTGAAATACATGTAGTTTGAAAAACATCAACAAAAGTTGAGCGAGTTCATGTGTAAGTGTATGTGAATAAACCTTTAAAGTATGTCTTGTATGTATGAATGTCCCTGGTATGTAGCAATAAGTAAAAAGAGATCACCAATGGGATGCAAAGCCACTGGTATGTGTGAAACGGTGCAGGAAGTACTAAACCTAGCAAACTTGTCTCCGGGAATAAGACATAGTCACCACATGGGCCACCCTGGTCCGCATGGGTGTGGGCTCGCTACACCCAAATAGATCTATCACTCATGTCCCTCGGTCCTACAACGAGGATTAATGGCCTTAAGTGTTATACCCACCTTTCACATGATCTAAGTAGTAAACCCTCCTTAAGCTAACCATACCATATATAAAAATGCCTGTAATAATTGTAACATGTATTTCACCCCCAAAGTATAAAACTGAAAACAACTAAAAGAAAAGGGGGACATGAACTCACAGTAGTGTGTCTTCAGTATCGACAACTCAAATCTCCGCAGCTAATCACGACTACCTACAGAGTACTAACGTCTATTAGACGAACGGGCCGTGCCTTGGCTTAGAGTTTAACGTTTTAAGTTGCGTTCCTTATGTTATTCCCAATTATAATTATTTGTTAAAATAATAATTATTTTAACCTTGAATTATATTTAGTTTTGGAATAATTGTTTAATCAATATTTTGTATTAATACTTCACAAGTATTTTAACTTCCGTATTTCCTTCCCAAGGATGGGGGTATTTATACATGTATATATTTGTATTCTCGAAATAATATATTTTTAAGTCCTACTTAGGGAATATATATATAACTCATTGTCAAAAATTAATGTATTCCAAAATATATATATTTTCCCAAAAATAATATATTTTCACTTCTTTAGTTTCCAAAATAATATTTGCCAAAAATATATGTGTAAGAGTATTTTCCGGAATATTTCGTAAGTTACGTTTTATCGTTCGGTTTCACCACATCAAGTGTTAACTTAAATACTTATTCCGTGAGATTTTTGGTATTATTTTGGAGTTGCAAATGTCATGGTATTGTTAAGATATATTATTTTACCCTAAAATAATATAACTATTCCACCAAGTAAATAAATATTCACACAAGGGTCTTAGTATAAAATATATATTCTGAATATATATTTATCCATTTTATTTACAAAAACCATTCCCCAATACTTCGTATTTTTGTGACAAAACCTATGGCGAAGTTTATTTTGAAAAACAAAGTTAAAACCTATTTGTAAACCCTTGTTAGAAAATAATTTCTAAGTGTTGAAATTTTTAGAAAATTTCGCCATAGTTTCCTTTGAAAACGGAGGTGTCCATGCTATTAAGCATATCATTTTCTTTTCCAAAATCATCCAGACCATCAACAAACATACTCTAAACAATATTACACTTACCAAGTGCAAAACCATATATTTTACATAATGACATGAACTTGGTTTTTCACAAAAACGCGTAGTAACTTGGTGAAGTGTTTAGTGGGTTTAGTTACCCTCCAAAGTGTGTTTACTTTTGTTAAAATATCATTCTTGGGATTTCTAGATGTTCACAACTTGTGAACTCATTTTACAAAAATATTTATTTACAACATTTTCATGTTTTACTAGCCTTCCTATACTTATTTTATTTCCAAAAATAATGTAAGTGCAAGAAAAGTTATGATCTTTCAAAATCATCTTTTTAACTTGGTTTTTTCTTGGAAAATCATACACAAGTCTTGGGTTCACAAGTTTACTAGTTCATTTGGTTTGTTACTTTGTAAGAAAATCATTTTTACTTTCAAGTTCATGTTTAGTCTAGAAGATGATTATTTCATAAGAGCGCATAATCATCTCTAACTTGTTAAACCATGTTTTTAATCATACTCTAACAAGTTCCATATGATGATCAATCATCATATTACTAGTAATCATCAAGCAAACTTCATACATTCACTAAACAACATCATATCAACAATATTTCATCATGTTTCATCTTATTTAAGCTTATGTTTCATGATCCAAGATTCAAGTCTTTTCGTGTTCTAGTTTTTTTTCATCATAATATATCTATTAACCACCAAAAATAGGAAGTAAACAAGGATCAAAAGAAGTCTTAGTACTAGCTTGAAGCTAGGGAAGATCAATGGAGAAAATGAGTGGATAAAAGCTTGTGGTAGAGGTCCTTCAAGATCCGTGAGCACCGAGCTTCGTTAATAACCTTCTAGCACCTTGTAGTACTCTTGGAATACTTGATATTGCAACAAAAAAAATGGTGGTGGTGGTGAGTTGGTGATGCTCATGATCTTTTATAAACCCAATGTTATTATCCAAAAGTCCTTATATCTCTCAAAGTACATGCAACATCTAATTAGATCTTATCAAATCCAAGTAAGGATTTTGGAAGGATTTAGAAGATTTATGGAAATCTTATTGTGGGGCCATGCTAGTTGACCGAAAATTACAATGGGGGGGGGGGGGTTAATTGTAAATTAAATGGTAAGGGGGGGGGGGGGGTAATTAGTGGGGATGTTAAGTGTACGTCTTGAGTTTAGTGTGTTACTTGACTTATGTAATGTGTTATAGTGCTCGGGAACCAAACTAGCTCAGAAAAATAAAAACAATCTTTCTAGCAATATTTTAGTGTTCCGGGTAATGTCCGGTTATTCGGTTAGATACCGTTCCGTTAAAGTGCTAAGTTATTCCGTATTGTGTCCTTTATGTAACTTTTCATGACACTTTTAATTCCCGACACTTAGGAAAGCATATAGGACCATTTTGCCATATTTTTGCACATTACTAGCATGTTAAAATGCTGAATTTTAATGATTATTGCAGAATTCTGCACTTAGAGTGGGTTTTAGGCACTTTTCGGCACTAGTGACGCAGTTTCGTGATCCTTACTTCCCTACACATTATACTAGTGTGATACTTTGTTTCTGGCTCATACTGGGTCTCAAAGCACTGTCTGTCTATGTACTGAACCCCGTCAGCATATTCCTGATTTATCCGGTAACTGTGCTAACTGTGATTTGTGCATCATGTATGTCAAATAAGTTTGCATGAAGTAATGGTGTGACAGTATGTAATATGTGATGCACATGTAAGTAGGATGCAGTAGTCAGAAAGCAATACAAGCATTTAATTGTAATTCAACACAGTCATTTAAGCACAATTTATTATTTAACAATTGTACGGAAACATGCAAATTTGACAGTTGTCACATTCTCCCCCTGTTAAGAAAATTTCGTCCTCGAAATTTATACTACCTTAACTCCTTAGGGTTACATTATTCGTGTATGTATATGAATAATGCTGAGGTAGATATCGACAAAACCGAATCAAAATTCATTCGAATCAAGCGAAACCAAGGGATCTTGCCATGTTAAGACCCTAATGGTCACAGGGTATGTCTCTCAGAATTTGATGTTAAAGAACGCAGGACGTACAAAGGTATAATTTAGTGTAACTTAGTTAACAGGGTGTCACCAGGGGTTTTGACCAATGGATTCTCAATTCAATCAGTCATAATATACCATCGAATGTTTACAACCATAGCACCAGCTATATGAACTCAAAATCAACAATCTTGAATACGAAATGATCTGTCAACTTTTGAATGAAAGAATGGTAAGGATTAGTGTGTTGACATTCTTGAATTTCGAAAATACACCGAATGAAATACAAGCGAATAGGGTGTATCCTCATCGTAATTTGCAGTCGCATCAGGAATGTTTAAGCGTTAAGTCAAGGAATATGTATAGTTTTGCGTGAAACGGTTGACCATGATTAGCACAAGCTACAAGTTTGTAATGACACCACAAGGTGTCGTAATGACATAATTCAAATATAGCGGTGACTGAACAAGTTCACCATGTCTGAAATCAAATGGAAGTGTACTGAAACAATCTGAAGATTTGGTCCACACAATGTCATAGAGTTCTCAATTGAATACGGGACATCAAAGATTTACTATTTCTGATTGAAGATGGAAAAGCAATAAACACTACCAGGCATTCAATTTGTAACGAAAGAATCGTTAGGAGGTACACTGTGATATGAAATGAATCTAGGTACCATTGTCTTAACAAACAATTGTGTTGAGACCGCTTTAATTGTGATAAACAAAAAAAAATGGATTTAGAACAAATAAATGGATAAGTAAATTCGTGTATGAGGTGCGTAACCAAATTAGCGCAAGCTTCAATTTTTGTGAAAGTATCACTGTAAGGTATTGTAACCAACAACCGATTTAGTGGAGTCGTAGACCAAACAAGTCTACTATGACTCGAAACAAAAGAACCTTTGCAAAAATAAATTTGAACATGATGCTCTCAATACATCATATGGTGTTTCGAATTGAATATGCGAAATAGATAAGTTCAAGCAATTGATATTGGTTCTGGCGTAATCCGATAATAAACGTATATATCAACAAGGGAATCCCAGCACGGTTACGAAGATGAACTATGAATGTAACTTGAAAGAAAAACCATCAATGATTGGTGAACCGGCAGATCCGTTTGCAACTCCTTTGGAAATATTACCCGAATGGTATTTCTTTCCCGTATTTCAAATACTTCGTACAGTACCCAACAAGCATTAGCTCTCCCTGAAAAGGAGGTGATCCAGCCGCACCTTTCAGTACGGCTACCTTGTTACGACTTCACTCCAGTCACTAGCCCTGCCTTCGGCATCCCCCTCCTTGCGGTTAAGGTAACGACTTCGGGCATGGCCAGCTCCCATAGTGTGACGGGCGGGTTTCAAGAAAGTGTGTCGACTTGGTAACAAAAGGGCCAACAATAACAATAATGTAGATCATTCGAATCATGAATCAGTAATTAGGTTTAGCAAGGTAATATTTGAATTTCAATGAAATGTTTGTTCGAAATGAAACCACATGCGTAGCAAATGGTGCTAAAATGAAGAAATGACCAAGTATCGAAACAAATGTGTGTTCGCTCTCAGCGAAAAAAAATCAACGCGATGCAACTACCATCAAGGGGAGTAGAGATACAAACATCTACTTGCTAGAAGCAAAAGTGAAGATTTCAACAAAAGAAATTTAAGTACTTTCTGTTTGGTTGACTGAAATGGCATATATGTCAGGTTAACGGTGTTTGCTTTAGTTAACAGATGTGGTTCCTAAGTAACAACCTTTACGAGTTTGGACCTGGGTTCCTAAAGATCCTAAGTACATGTTTTCTAGGTTCTCAAAGTTTCGTATTTGGTGTAAAATTTTCCTGTGCATCGTGTAGGAAACACTATTTTTGTGTACGTCTAAAAAAAAGTTATTGTCCCACAATTTCCCCGGTATACTTTTCTTCCTGAATTCACAGCTAATGACACTCGATCATCGATCAGTCGTGTGATAGTAGTTGGATCCTCACAGTTAGTTAACTAAATAATTCGTTAATCCTTAGCAAGAGTCACCGACTCTTGTTGGTTAGCTCGTTCGGCTCCTGGTAGTTGATGTTCGTACGAAAGCTATCGTCCCTTCTCTTGACGAGCAGAACTGGGGTTACCCAAAACGGGAATCTTGGTCTGTTATCTTCCTTATTTAACAACTACTAAGGTTACACTGACAATCCTTGCATCTCCAAAGGTGTAAGTCGTTAGGGTGCATTGGTTGCAGGCGCAACGCCTGGGATCAAATCAATGCGAAATTCGACTTGTCGTTGAGGAGATAATTCTGGCAAGTCTTCAGAGAAAACTTCAGGACATTCCCTTATCACAAGGACATCTTCGAGCTTTTGGTTCTTCGGTTCCCTTGTCCACGACAATAAGCCAGGAAGGCAACGCATCCCTTGCGTGAAAACTTTCGTGTCTTCAAGCACTAGTAGTTTGTAGAGGCGTATCCTGCTCCGTGAGTCATGATTGCTTCGTTGCCCATTATCGGGTGTTGATATCAACCATCGTTCGTTTGCTCGACAACTGGTCCACCCCGGTTACCACGTTGGGGTTTCCTATTAGCTAGTTCTATTGAGTGTGAGTTATCTAACTCACCCCTTTACTAAACCAAGTATATTGTTAAATTCATGTGATACGAAGCTATGGTCGACACTGGTAGCAAACAACATAGATGCAAAATTTTTGGTTGATAGAGAACGTACCAGTAACCACATCTGGATCCTGGCATGCTTCACAAGCTCCGATGTTGGATGCCCCTTCACGGTCCTGGTTAATCCTCCTTGGGCAATTTTTCCTAAAGTGCCCCACGTTCCCACATCGGTAGCAACCTGGAAATTTGTTATTATTATTTCCACCTTGGTTTTTGTCATCGTACCCTCCTTATCTGGGACTCTTCGTCCAACAGGCATCCTTGTTGTGTCCTTTCTTTCTGCACCTACCGCACTTAGGCTTCCGACATCCACATTCAAGGTGATACTTGCACCCATCACGTCTCGGCTTAGTTTCTAAGTAAATCTTAACATCGACTTGTATGCTGTTAGGGTAATCTTTCTTGAAATGCCCTTTGTCCCCACAGTCAAAACAACCTTGGACAGGCTTTTGTTCAAGTCTTTTTTGTTAATCAAAGAAGAATTACAATGAATTAAAAACAAAGAAACCTACCACCCTTTATAGAGGTAAGCTGTCACACCCTGACTTTTGCGGAAGCGTGGATTATTGGTGTGACTTCTTAATACCATAGCATTCAATCATAACATTGCTATATGATAAAAACATGAGATGTTCATCCATTAATTAAGTTTAGAAAAATACCATAACATACTTGTCTTGAAAACATTGACACCAATTAAGTTACAAACCATAACATGTTCAACTGAGTTCATAAAGACTCACAAAAGATATTAATTAAAAGCCAAGTTTAGAAACGTGTATCCCGTTCCGGAATAGGATGCATCTCCTAAAATCTACGACCATGAATGACATCCTTTATTTAGTACGCAGCTTGAAAACACATGCAACACTTGCCAGATCCACTAGTTCCCTGAAATACATGTAATTTGAAAAACATCAACAAAAGTTGAGCGAGTTCATGTGTAAGTGTATATGAATAAACCTTTAAAGTATGTCTTAAATGTATGAATGTCCCTGATATGTAGCAATAAAGAAAAAGACATCACCAATGGGTTGTAAAGCCACTGGTATGTGTGAAACGGTGCAGGGAGTACTCAAACCTAGCAAACTTGTCTCCGGGAATAAGACATAGTCACCACATGGGCCACCCTGGTCCGCATGGGTGTGGGCTCGCGACACCCAAATAGATCTATCATCATATCCCTCGGTCCTACAACGAGGATTAATGGCCTTAAGTGTTATACCCACCTTTCACATGATCTAAGTAGTAAACCCTCCTTAAGCTAACCATACCATGTATAAAAATGTCTGTAATAATTGTAACATGTATTTCACCCCCGAAGTATAAAACTGAAAACAACAAAAAGAAAAGGGGGACATGAACTCACAGTAGTGCGTGTTCAGTATCGGCAACTCAAATCTCCGCAGCTAATCACGACTACCTACAGAGTACTAACGTCTATTAGACGAACGGGCCGTGCCTTGGCTTAGAGTTTAACGTTTTGAGTTGCGTTCCTTATGTTATTCCCAGTTATAATTATTTGTTAAAATAATAATTATTTTAACCTTGAATTATATTTAGTTTTGGAATAATTGTTTAATCAATATTTTGTATTAATACTTCACAAGTATTTTAACTTCCGTATTTCCTTCCCAAGGATGGAGGTATTTATACATGTATATATTTGTATTCTCGAAATAATATATTTTTAAGTCCTACTTAGGGAATATATATATATAACTCATTGTCAAAAATTAATGTATTCCAAAATATATATTTTTTCCAAAAATAATATATTTTCACTTCTTTAGTTTCCAAAATAATATTTGCCAAAAATATATGAGTAAGAGTATTTTCCGGAATATTTCGTAAGTTACGTTTTATCGTTCGGTTTCACCACATCAAGTGTGTAACTTAAATACTTATTCCGTGAGAATTTTGGTATTATTTTGGAGTTGCAAATGTCATGGTATTGTTAAGATATATTATTTTACCCTAAAATAATATAACTATTCCACCAAGTAAATAAATATTCACACAAGGGTCTTAGTATAAAATATATATTCTGAATATATATTTATCCATTTTATTTACAAAAACCATCCTCCAATACTTCGTATTTTTGTGACAAAACCTATGGCGAAGTTTATTTTGAAAAACAAAGTTAAAACATATTTGTAAACACTTGTTAGAAAATAATTTCTAAGTGTTGAAATTTTTAGAAAATTTCGCCATAGTTTCATTTGAAAACGGAGGTGTCCATGCTATTAAGCATATCATTTTCTTTTCCAAAATCATTCAGACCATCAACAAACATACTCTAAACAATATTACACTTACCAAGTGCAAAACCATATATTTTACATAATGACATGAACTTGGTTTTTCACAAAAACGCGTAGTAACTTGGTGAAGTGCTTAGTGGGTTTAGTTACCCTCCAAAGTGTGTTTACTTTTGTGAAAATCTCATTCTCGGGATTTCTAGATGTTCACAACTTGTGAACTCATTTTACAAAAAATATTTATTTACAACATTTTCATGTTTTACTAGCCTTCCTATACTTATTTTATTTCCAAAAATAATATAAGTGCAAGAAAAGTAATGATCTTTCAAAATCATCTTTTTAACTTGGTTTTTCTTGGAAAATCATACACAAGTCTTGGGTTCACAAGTTTACTAGTTCATTTGGTTTGTTACTTTGTTAGAAAATCATTTTTACTTTCAAGTTCATGTTTAGTCTAGAAGATGATTATTTCATAAGAGCGCATAATCATCTCTAACTTGTTAAACCATGTTTTTAATCATACTCTAACAAGTTCCATATGATGATCAATCATCATATTACTAGTAATCATCAAGCAAACTTCATACATTCACTAAACAACATCATATCAGCAATATTTCATCATGTTTCATCTTATTTAAGCTTATGTTTCATGATTCAAGATTCAAGTCTTTTCGTGTTCTAGTTTTTTTTTTCTTTTTTTTTTTCATCATAATATATCTATTAACCACCAAAAATAGGAAGTAAACAAGGATCAAAAGAAGTCTTACTACTAGCTTGAAGCTAGGGAAGATCAATGGAGAAAATGAGTGGATAAAAGCTTGTGGTAGAGGTCCTTCAAGATCCGTGAGCACCGAGCTTCGTTAATGACCTTCTAGCACCTTGTAGTACTCTTGGAATACTTGAGATTGCAACAAAAAAAATGGTGGTGGTGGGACTATGTTCGTCCGTGAGTGTGTGGAAGGGAGGAAGAAAATTGTGGTGGTGAGTTGGTGATGCTCATGATCTTTTATAAACCCAATGTTATTATCCAAATGTCCTTATGTCTCTCAAAGTACATGCAACATCTAATTAGATCTTATCAAATCCAAGTAAGGATTTTGGAAGGATTTAGAAGATTTATGGAAATCTTATTGTGGGGCCATGCTAGTTGACCGAAAATTACAATGCGGGGGGGGGGGGGGGGTTAATTGTAAATTAAATGGAAAGGGGGGGGGGGGGTAATTAGTGGGGATGTTAAGTGTACGTCTTGAGTTTAGTGTGTTACTTGAATTATGTAATGTGTTATAGTGCTCGGGAACCAAACTAGATCAGAAAAATAAAAACAATGTTTCTAGCAATATTTTAGTGTTCCGGGTAATGTCCGGTTGTTCGGTTAGATACCGTTCCGTTAAAGTGCTAAGTTATTCCGTATGGTGTCCTTTATGTAACTTTTCGTGACACTTTTAATTCCCGACTCTTAGGAAAGCATACAGGACCATTTTGCCATATTTTTGCACATTACTAGCATGTTAAAATGCTGAATTTTAATGATTATTGCAGAATTCTGCACTTAGAGTGGGGTTTAGGCACTTTCCGGCACTTAAACTATCACCTAGTGACGCAGTTTCGTGATCCTTACTTCCTTACAAATTATACTAGTGTGATACTTTGTTTCTGGCTCATACAGGGTCTCAAAACACTGTCTGTCTATGTACTGAACCCCGTCAGCATATTCCTGATTTATCCGGTAACTGTGCTAACTGTGTTTTGTGCATCATGTATGTCAAATAAGTTTGCATGAAGTAATAGTGTGACAGTATGTAATATGTGATGCACATGTAAGTAGGATGCAGTATTCAGAAAGAAATACAAGCATTTAATTGTAATTCAACACAGTCATTTAAGCACAATTTATTATTTAACAATTGTACGAGAACATGCAAATTTGACAGTTGTCACATAAACTACTTGGAGGACAAGAAAACATTTAAACTTGGAAACACAATCATAATCAACTTATAATTTTGATAAAACTCCATAATTAAAACTCATTTTACTATTAGTCCTTAGACTTAGATCTCCTCCAAACCACCCATTTGAGATCTATCGTATCACCCTTTGATGTCCTAACTTTATCACCCCTATCAACATCAACTTCCATGTTTATTCCTTTTCAAAAATCAACTAGCTTGGTGTAAGTCCATGATTTAGATCGAACTGATTGAATTTGATAAGATAAAAAATCGGTTGATAAATATTAACGAATAAACTGACACAGATTTAATTCATACCAAAAGAGTATACAACACACTTTAAGAGATCACCCCTTGTGATCTCCTCCCCAAACTTAGACACCATCTCTAGAAAGATCTGAATATAAGCTTGATAAGAAATGCAAATGATTAGGCTATTTATAGTGATGGCCAAACATTAAGGCTAATCACTTTAAACATTAAGCCTAATTGTTTACAATGTAAACAATTTGCCTAATCATTTACTTACAAACACACTATTCAACACACGCTTTAAATCTAGCTTAATCGAACAACAATGAACATCCCAAAATGCACTAACACTTCTGTCCTAGCAAGCTTTTAGAAAACATATCCGTTGCTTGGTCTTGGCTACTTATATACTTCAGATTCACTTCCTTTTGCACACTCTGTCCTACACAAAGTGGTAATGCACCTGAATGTCTTTTGCTAGTTTGATTGAAGACATGCTATCACAAAACAAAAGTTACCTCATCTTCAAACTCTTGCTTCCAATCATTCATAAGTAATCATAGCCACATTAACTCTTGAGTAGCTATAACAACTGCTCGGTACTCTGCTTCAGTAGTAGACAGTGACACCATAGTTTGTCGTTTGCTACACCAAATGATAGCACAACCTCCTAACGTGATCACGAAATCGGTTGTGGACCTCCTTGTATCCAAAATCGACAACATAACCAACTTCACTATACTCGACAAGTTCCAGCTTTGAATTTTTCTTGAACTTAATACCATAATTCAAGGTTGTTTTCACATACCATAGAATCCTGCCTGACAGCTTAGATGTGTGGTTTTCGCGGATTCTGCATATACCGGCTCAATATGCCTATAACAAAGGGTAAATCAGGTCTTATCACGGTAAGATAGATTAGACTACCTACTATTATCCGATACATGGTGGCATCTTCTAGGTACCTTCCTTTATCCACACACAACTTCTCGGCTGTATCTAAAGAAATGTTCAATGACTTGTAGTCCAACATACCAAACTTGACTAATAAGTTATAATAATACCGTTTCTAATGAAGAACTAGCTCATCGTTGTGATCAACTTCCAAGCCGAGAAAGTGACTTAGTTTTCCAAGATATTTCATACTAAACTGCGCACACAACTTCTCTTCTAACTGGTTGATTACTTCTTCACAATCTTGGATTGTAATTAAATCGTCCACACAAACAAGGACAATCACAACCTTAGTTCTTATCGTCTTAACAAACAAACTAGCATTGGTTGACACCATATTAAAACCATTATGCTGTAAGAATTCGCTTATCATCTCAAACCATGCCCTAGGTAACTGCTTCAGCCCATATAAGGCTTTCTTTAGTTTACCCCCATAACTGGGATGTTCTTTGCTTTCGAATCCCCTATTAATTCCATGTGAATTGCACGATCCAAGTCTCTGTTCATACTAGCGTTACTAACATCCATTTGCCAAAGGTTCTAAGACTTCCACATTGCAATGGCGAGAGTGACGCATACTTTGTTTAGCTTAGCCACTGGAATAAAGGTTTCATCATAGTCTATTCTAACTTGCTAATAGAAACCATGAGCTACTAGTCTTCCGTCCCATCGGGTTTTCTATTTAGTTTAAACACCCCATTTGTTAGTAACATCCTTCACACCGGTTGGTTTTGGGACAAGTTCCCATGTTACGTTTCTATGTAGGGATTTGGTTTCAGACTTCATGGCTCAAATCCATTCAACCTTCTTGGAAGCTTATTCGTAGGTTCCAAGTTATACTTCACGAGTTCATGTTTTCCTTAGGTTTTGATTTGAGTTGTGACATGGACTTGAACTCAGACCTAGTTCAGTTAACTTCATTAATTAGGTCGGTTTTGTAATCAAAACCCAAGGCTATCGTAGTTGTTTCGAGATATTCACGTTGCTATATAGAATCTGGTTAAACTTCTTTTTCACTAAACCACCATGATGAATTTTCATCGAACACAACATGCCTTGTAACATAACTCTTCCCGGTTGTCGAATCACAACAGTGCCATCCCTTTTTCTCTTCGTTACACCCCACAAAAAGAGATAATTGAGTTTTTCTCCATTTTGGTTCTTAATTTGAATCAAGATTTGCTAAAGTTTAAATTGTCATGATTTTTGTATAGGCAACGACATTATTATACTTACACAATTACATAACTACACACCTATACATAATATCATTCCATATGATTATACCTACAGAATTATACTTCAACCTATACCCCAACACGTAACAATATTTCATATGATTTAAAAGCTACGTAAAAATAGTACAATCCTACGTATAAACAACAAACTTTGTTAAATAATTTGTGTAGCATAAATTTCATGGAATTTGAAAAAGTATATATTTGGTTTGATTTAAGAAGAGAGGTATTAGTGGAAAATTGAATGTTGAAGGAGAAACATTAGAGGACACCTTGACTAAGAAAAAACCACTTCTTTTATTTATTTTGTCATTAAAGTCATACACCACCGAGAAATTGATTATTATATCGTTAAAGTAACTAACTGTAAGACCCTTACATTTATTGAATATTTCATATAATATATAGTGCATTTTAAATGTCGTTTTTCCAAAACATCGATGAAACGACGTTTACATAGAGTTCAAAACCTTCAAATGATATTTACAAGGCTTTCTACGACACGTGTTAACACATGTAATTTGTTAACTATATCGGTCTTTTATTACTTTATTTGGGGTAACGTGCATTACACGATAACCCTATGTGTTGTTTTTAACACTTTAACATGCTAGACTGCTAATATACCATATAACTTTCCGGATTATGCGATCAAGTCTCGAACCGAACACTTTACTCTTTAACTTTGAGCTCTGATTACCAACTTGTAAGACCCTTACATTTATTGAATATTTCATATAATATATAGTGCATTTTAAACACCGTTTTTCCAAAACATTGATGAAACGGCGTTTACATAGAGTTCAAAACCTTCAAACGATATTTACATAAGTTTAAAACATCCAAAAGATGGTTATAATAGTTTTACATATGTTTGGTAACAAAAGAGACTATTAAACTAGTGGAAGCTTCGCTAGATTGTGTGTTTGGTTCTTGACATGGCTTGATCATCCTCCGAGGTCTAAAGTGCATCGTTACCTATCATACAATTTCATTTAAATGATTAAAAATCAAAGCATTTGAGCAAAAGAATTAAACACAAGAAATTGTTTTTTTTTTAGCCCCTTCACCCATCCGGGTCAGGTTTCCACCTGGCCGTGTCAGTTAAACATACATTTTTCACAGAACCTTCACCCGACCGTGTCAAGTGTCCACCCGGCCGTGTCAGCTCTGCACTTTTCCCAGCCAAACCAGTTCTTACCGAAACGGACATAACACTCTCATTTTTGATCTGTTTTGCGTCACGTTTCTTCCTACGTGATCGTAATTTAATTTTCCTTCATATGGAGTAAAAGTCCGATATCTGGAATAACAATTTTCTAAGTCTTTAAGCCTTCGGCTTTTTATATTTCTACAAATCTTTTGACCCGTTTATGATTTTATCAAACAAACTTGTTTGTAGCATTCAAACTCTCATGAACATCATGTTATAATTATTTCTTATTATACAAGGTTCAAACCATGGGTTTTTATGCATTCTTAACCCGTTTTTGCTTATATGCTTATTTTGACCTGTTAAGGGTATTTGAGCACTTTTAAGCATAAATCACGCTCATTCCTTGCTAGCATCATATTTCCACATTGCTTATCAAATGTTCTTCCACCGCAACTATAATTATGGTGGATTTAATGTGGTAAACTATTTATTCCGAGTTCTACCCCTCGGTTTATCTTTTTACGGAAAAGACTCATTTTAAGGCATTTGACTCACAAGGATCATGCCTTTCGCTTTTATACTTATCCTAACAATTTACTTGATCGAAATGCTTATTTTTAAACAACCCGTAAGGGTCGTTTGCTTGATTTATCCATCAAGGGCATTTTGGTCAACTTTAGCCCTTCTTTTACGATGAAGGACTTTCAACAACATATTTGACCAAAATCGCACATCTTAGCTATAATCTTAATTACACATACCTGGCTCGGACCAAATTATAGATCTGTTTTAATACGTTGCTTTAATAACCGCTAATTAATAGCGATGCAAATATCCATTCGATATTTACTCCTGTAAGCATATAACTCGACAAATAATCATTAGTCGATATTGTCAAAGGGTGATATCATCACTTTTTGACCCGTTTGGTCTAAGTGACCGTTTATCTTTGCGATATGATATTTATTTACATTCTCATCCACATGACTTGCTCCGGTTTACACCGTACGCTCATATTACTTATAAATTATTTCTTAATTCCTTTTTGACCCATCACGGCTTATGCCATAAGGTGTCTTTCAAAACTAACGTTTATCGTCATCGCATGACCGAATTAACATATTACCCTTATTAATTATTTTGGCTTACTTATAAGGTAACCATTGAAACTCATTGTCTATTCGTCATTATATGACCGAATTACGATTTACTCCTTTTTAACCATCGATATGGTTTCTTATCATTTTCGCTTATCTTATTTCGTACGACTACATGTCGGAACATCACTTTTTAAATACTAAATTATCTTTTTCGTAATCAATACGATAAAGGAATATTTTACAAATTTAAAAGGAGTGTAAGCTTTACTTACCTTGCATCTAAATTATGCTTTTCCTTCATACTCGATTTATTTGACCCGCTTCCTTCCCAAGCTTCCACCTAGTTTGTCAAGCGTCAAACTATCAATTTACTTTGTAAGATGGTTAGATTAGTCATAATCAATCACGACTATTCCATCTTACGGTTTTTATGTCGAAATTATCATTTGATCTTATTATTGGTCAGTTTGACTTTTTAAAGTCAACTGCCTATTAACGTAAGTAATTACACGATGTAGCTCAACTACTCGTTTAATTACTTGGTCAATTATCCGGTAAGCATCACTCTTATGCTACCGTTTTATCCACTTTATTAACCAAGTTTTTGTAACCATAATTCATTGAATTAACACAACATTAATCATTCTTAACACATGCTGATATCAACATCATTTTAACATGAATATATCATCATTTTCATCTTATTATACAAAACCCATTTCATGGCAAGTATGATTTATGTACTCAAACACCTAAAATTTTCAAGTATCTTCTTATTAATATTATATTATGTATGATGATTCTAATCATAATTATATCATCAATTTCATCATATGATTAAAACCCACTTATCTTAGTGTGGTAAATCATCTTAACACTCAATTCATGGCAATATATGTATAATTTTCACTTAGGGTTTTGTTCCTAAGCAAGTATACATCACAATTCAGCCATAACTTCTATAATTCGCGGATTATGATGTTCATCAAATTTCACAACTTCACAAATCATCAAAATTTTACATACCTTATGATCCCCAAGCCTGGGTGATCATTACTTCGCGTTCAATTGTGAATTTGAGCTTCGTTTAGCCCTTCAATTTGATGGTTTTTGTATGAACTAGGGTTTTGCTCCATGGGAGCTCTCCTGAGATCGAACAGAACACACACTGTGTGTGTTTTGTTTTTTATTAAATAAACTTTCAACTTATCCAACTTTGGCCCCTTATGTTTGGTTAATTATTAAATAGGCTACAACCTACTTATTTCCAACAATATTCCCTCGTATTAAGTAGGTTAAACATTCCTAGTTAACTTAGTAGGTTCGGGGAGGTTACAACTCATTTTATTTTAAGTCCTGTTAACTCAGGCCTTTTATAAACTTTATTTCCTCAAAAGCCTTCGTTCAACTTTTATTTAATATTAGGTTTATTTATTTAAATCCGAATATTCACCAGGTTAATTTTTACCACTAACGGTACTTTAGCCGTCTTTTAGTATTAACGTGGTTTGATTACCAAACCCGTTTTCGAGGTGTTACACTAACATTAGTTTTTTTTTTCTATTTTATCATATCCATTGATTGCTTTTCATCAATGGCTAATATTTGTTCTTTCTGTTCTCGCATTAAATTTTCTTCTCAATAGATCTTGACCGTGTGTGTAGTGGTGAATTCATTGTGAAACCACAAAAGTAGTGGAGAACCGGAAACCATGGGTATGACATTTAAAAATACAAATAAAAGAAAATCATTTTCATTTACATGTAAAATATATATTTTTCTTAAAAAAACACATATAGAAGTCATTTTAATAGAAATTAAGAATATCAAAAAAAGAGAAAAAACAGTTTAAAAAAGTGATTTTTGTTTACAAAAATATATTTTTTATTTGAATAGCTTATACATGTTTATATGCAAAAGCTCTAGAAAAAAAAAAACTTATGCACAAATGATTTTTAATGAGTTTTTTACATACGAAACTAGTGGTTCCCAACTTTTTTGTGGTTTTTTTTGACAAACCTCTCCCAATGTATGTGTGCGGTTGTGGGTTGACATATATTAACTTTAAGGTACTTTAACGATCTATTCTTAGTTTACTAAAGAAAAAAAAACATAAAGTAAATGTAAGAGAGAAAACAAAGGAAGGAAAAGGGAAAGAGAAAGATACGAGTTTCGAAGGAAAAAACAGTAAAAATTTTATACGTTTCTAGAGTTGAAAGGAAGAGAAAATATGTCACACCCCCAAAATCCACACGCGGAGTATCACCGCTTGGAGGCGTGACTGACCAGGATCAAGCCACCAATCATATTGAACAAGCAAGTAAATAATTATAAAAGTCCAACCAATACAATTGGTGTCCAAAACAAACATAGTTTAAGTTGCAAGCGGAAGCATAATGATTAAATCCAAAACCAAACATAAGTTCAAAACTTTCAAAGTTTAACATGGCACACAGCTGTCCATGTCCCACAACGACTCTTCCCCATGCAAGCTCCAGCTAAGTACCTATTGACCTGCAAAGCATGTAGTAACGAGTCAACAATAATGTTGAGCGAGTTCACAGTTGGGTGTTTGTTTTAAGTTGTTTCGAAAACAGTTTCCTTTAGCTGGCATCCTGCCGTGGGGGTTACCCCATAGTTGAAAACGTGATTTGTTTAACCCATTTACTCTGGCAATCCAGCCGTGGGGGCTACCCCATGTATACACAAGACTCGTTACCATATCGACTGCTGACTGTAGTCATGTTTATGTGCCCTGAACTGTCAATGTCTATCAGCATTGACGTGCCCAGATCCATTAGTTCACGCCCGTCCTCTGCGGCATGGTGTGAGGCTTGTCAAACCTAAATAGCGCTATCTAACTAATGACCCGCTCGCCATTGGCCCGGCGATTAAGTCGATATAAAAAGGAGGGACTTCGTGATAGAGTTTTGGTCTAGCAAAAGTTAACTCTCCATGAGGACGAGGAATTACATTCCTGAACCAGTACTGTCCTACCCAAGAAAGGACGAGGAATCCATGTTCCTTAACCCATTCCCAACCTTTGGGAATCCCATGCTTTGGAGAAAGTGTGAACTCACCTTAGGTTAGCTCGGCAGATAAACGAAAGGTCAATCGAGCTGCTAGAGGTCAACCACGTCCTAACATGGTTACCATACAAGTCAGGTCTAGGTGCACGTATGATTACACATAATTTAACAAGTTGTGAACACATGTTGATCATGGCAAACACATAATACATGTCAAGTAAAACAGTTAAACACGAAATATCTAAACTTGTGCGACCCGAAAGATGAAGATCAATAAATCAACGGCCCAACCTATTGTGCGATCAGCATACTTGTGCGATCCACAATGGGTTGTGCGATTCAGAAAACCCGGCTCAAATATTATAACAGTCCAGTAAGTAAACGGCCCAAATAATTAAGCGTGGGTTTTCTTGTGCGATCCGGGATCCCTTGTGCGATTAGAACTAGCCCAACCCAACATGTATACCCGGCCCAACAGTTAAACAGACATCACAACTTGTGCGATCCAATAGTCTTGTGCGACTGGGGACACCTTGTGCGATTGGATCATCTTGTGCGACTGAACAAGACTTGTGCGATCAGTCTTGTGCGTTCAGTCTTGTGCGACTGACCCACTTGTACGATTGGTTAAATGATTTCCTAATTTCATGCAATATTGTTTCTAGTTCCAACCAATTTCGTTTGACCAATATAACCGTTTCTAAAGTTACAATTTATCAATCAACAAATTTCCAACTATACATTTAACATACAATCGATCAAACAGAGCATATTCTAAACAATTCTCATGAACCCTAAATACATTCAAGGCATAAACAATAACTTATCAAATCATAGTATTTGATTCGATTACATGAACCTACAACCGATTGCATACATTCAAATCTTAAATCACCATACAAACCTAACAAGACATGATAGCCGATTAACATCATCATCCACATCCGATTCACTAGAACATCATTAAGCTAACAATCCGAATCATAGAAACATAACAGCCGATTAACAAGCATTCAGTTCTCAATCATTATCATGCAAATATGAACATTATCAAATACACATATGCAAGCCGATTTCATGAACACTAAGATAAAACAGTTTATATCATGATAGATCACAAGATATTACTAAATCATCACCTAGATCATAACATACAATCAAATACTAACAAAACACTAACCGGTTGAGAGTGTATAACGAGAATGATCCGAACACTATGATCTTCGATTGAGAGAGAGTGTGTTGCCGTCGACTTGGAGAGGAGAGAAAGAGAGCTAGGGTTTGTGTGTGTGGGTGTTTAGCAACAACTGAGGAGTATACCCTTCCCCTAATTGTTATGCGTGTAAAGAGAGAGTGGGCCGAGCCATCATGGGCTGCCCTTGATCCGATTGTAATGAGTGTAGCCCGAATGGGCTTGTGCGATTGGCCAAGTGTTGTGTGATCTGTTTATTTTCGTGGAATAATATTACATACATACATGCATTCACATAATCAGATAACGTAATAACATAATATTCCATTTATCATCAAAGTTCATATAATCACATAGATTCACATACGTTACATTAACACAAACATAGGTTCTGGAATACGAGTTGTCACAAAATAAAGGTATAATTTTACCACTATATCCTCGTTAGGTTTTATAATAGGTTAAGTGGAGGGTTAAAATGGTAAAACTTTATATTTGTGTACGTTTCACTTGCTTCCATTTTGGAAGAAAATTTTTAAGGGAAGATTTTTCTTTCACATATTTCTCCCACTTCTTTTCACTTTCCTTCCGTTAATAAAACTTTGTAACACACTCGGGAACAAACTCTGAGACAGAGAAAATAACACATCCGTCCATGTACTTAACAACATTAATAAACTTTAACTATGTTTACAAGTGTTTGTATACAAGATTATGTTATTAGCAGTTGTTTTAAGACCTGCAATGTCATCTGAAAGATTAAATTATCATCCTTGAGCTACCCATGATATTATTAAAGTAATATCCTAACGTCGGTTTAAACCCTTTAGTTTGCTTATTGTAGATATGATCTGGCCCTCAATATCAACACGTTTGGAGCAAAACATGTTTCTAACTTTGTTTTGAAGTGCATTAACATGAAGGTGTTTCTCCATATATCTACAGGTTTGTTATCTGATGTGTAAGTTTGGATCATTGATTCATTCTATCTTAGCTTATGTTTTTGCTTATACTTATATACCAATGATCAAAACACAAAGGATGATCCAGTGTTTAGAATGCACATGATGCCAAAGTTTCCGGTCATATTAAGGTTTTCAAGTGAGAGGGAGTGATCCTAAGAATGGAGTAATCAACCTTCCCTCTGTCTGCATGGTTTTAAAAAGCGTGTGACAATTTGATTCAATTTGATTCCAAAAGCCGATGTGTGATGCACGAAGCACACACATCACTTTTCAAGGTTTCGTTATTAAAATATCTAATAAAGATTTATGGATAAATTTTAAATGCTAAACTATAAGATAATCTCATCATATCTAGTCAGATTTGTTCAAATACTCAAACCCATTGCTCAATCGATGGTTAGACGTTTTCAGACCACATCATGTGATGCGCACATCATGAAGTCGCATCGTGCGACGTGATCTCCCCACCGCATCAATTGAACAAAATTTGTGTCATACATTTGGAACATAATGAAATGTAAACTAAGATGGTGCCTTTCAGCTTATGTCTCCAGTGAAAACGATGGGCTTATATTGGAAAAGCAATTTAAATCCGGTGACTCCATCAATGGGAAAACTAAAGTGGACATTAACACAGAGAAAGAACTGATGGAGGAGAATTTGAAGCAACTGACGACTATAAAGGCTACGAATAAAGAGATTGCATCTTTCATGAAGGATTTGGGTATCCAGAGGTTCCCTCTTCTCTCTACATTCTTCTCATTACTTGTCCCTTATACAATCTTTTCATTATTAGATTGCATAGGTTTTTGAAATATTTTTAGCATACTCAACTTGCTTGGGATATATAATGAGTTGTTTGTATTGATTAATGATGTTTAACAACTGGGAAGGGCTAAGCATCATGGATGGCCAAATACATATGTATTTACAAAAGCAATGGGGGAGATGTTACTTGGAGAGTTGAGGAAGGATGTGCCCTTAGTCATACTACGCCCTTCCATCGTCAGCAGCACCTATAAAGAACCCTTTCCCGGATGGATCGAAAATCTCCGGTAATGTACCAAAACCAACTTAACCAATTTACCTCTATGTTCATTATTTATAAATCTAGCAATTCTGGTGGGTCATTTGCTAACTAAATAACTGGTTTTCGTCTACAGAACCATTGATACTGTATTTGCTAGTTACATAAAGGGAACGGCTACATGCTTGCGAGGAGATCCAGTTTGTATAATGGATATAGTGAGTTTGCCCACTTGATGTGCTTTAACATAAATTCTCAGCAACATTTACTTATTTCAATTCGGGGATGTAGGTACCAGTAGACATGGTGGTGAATGCTATGATTGTTGCAATGGCAGCTCATGTGAATCACCCCAATTCAGGGATCATTTATCATGGGACTTCTTCTGCTTCAAACCTCGTTAAATTACATCAGATTGTAGATTGGTCAGTTGAGTACTTCACTAAACATCCATACATAAACAAGGACGGGTCCATTAAGGCTCGCGATTTCAAATTGTTGACTACCGAAACAAGCTTTCAGAAATATATTGCAATTCACTACCAACTTCCCTTAAAGGTTTGTTAGATAATTTAAAATCGTTTCTTGTGTGTGTATATATATATATATATGATTAAGATCAAAGGAAACCCATCCGAGTTGTGAGAACTTAGAGAACTCGACTTTCCCGTGCGAGTTTTGCGCCCTTTTCTTTTCACACCCTATATTAAAATTTTAGAAAAAACTGCCGTAAAAAAATTGAAAAAAAAATTCAAAGTAGTGTTTTTCGGCTGTAAAAAGTTGATGACATAAGCATGACATCATTTTTTACAGCGTTTACGGCTGCCGTAAATGAATTTTTTTTTAATTTTTTATCTTTTTGGAAAAGTTAAATTTTTAGGATTTTTTACAAGGCCGAGTTCTCTAAGTTCTCACAACTCGTATAAGTTTTCATTTTACCCTAACCCTATATATATAGCATTAGGATCATGGGAGAACCACTAGGCTAGCTAATTGAGAAACTTGAGAAGAATTTTGGACTATAAATTTTATTAAGATTTCCGTACTATACACACATTTATAGTTTAAAATTTACTATATACATATGTGTATAATTCAAGATTTGAAAATATACACATATGTATATAGTCACTTTTAAGCTATACATATGTGTATATTATGAAAAGCTTTTAGGGAAATGTGTCCTCCAGAATACTTCTCAAGTTTCTCAAATAGGTGGACTTCTCTAAGGATCTCTGCGTTAATATACGATATGTACAATATAAAATTACGCACATTATAAAACTTAAAACCCTAATCACGCATGTTGAAAAACCATAAATTACGCATGTTGAAAACCATAATCATGCATGAACATAATCACGTATGTACAAAATCAGAAATCACAAATGGGATAAAAACCTAATCACGCATGTTAGAAGCCTAACTACGCATGTTATAATTTCATCTCGTACGTATTGTACGTTAAATGATATTATATTTTACACTTCCCCTGTATATATATCACACTAATGGATTAACACACCCGTGAGACCAGGCATTGAAAATAGCCAACATGGTACTTTGTCATGCTCTTGATGGTTTATACACGGATTTCAGCCGAAAGCTACAGATTGGAACTCTATTTTCAGATCTTTTCAAACATTACGCTTTATCGAAAGCAACCAAAAGTTGCTTTTTTTCTTTTTTTGTTTACAAATTCTAATGATCATAAGGACTACATTATACCTTCTACAGCTATGATGATTCCAACCTCAAGAACCTGCTAAACATTTACAAAGAAAATGCCGATGATGAGGCACAAGTATTCTTCTTTAATCCGAGTTCTATTAACTGGAAAGACTACTATATGAATACACATCTCCCAGGCTTAGTTAAGTATGCAATCAAATAACTGCAGCAAATCCGAAAAACGATTTAAATAAGCTTCGGAGTAGTACGTGGATTTCTGATTATAGTTTGTATAAGATTCATATCTGTCAAAGGGAATATTGCCCTCACGAATATATCTATTACTAGTTCACTTGTTTGAATAAATCAATCATGCAGTATTAATAATACTGAAAGCATGAGAACAAAGCTTGGGGATTGTATCTCTTGAAACCAAAGATTAAACGAATATGATGAGTTGTTTGTTTATATATTTCAATGAGCAATTGTACACATAGTGATATCTTTTTTTGTTATTGCAAGCACTGTTTATAGTAGAAAATTGGACCTTGATAGTAGTTTGGTTCTAATACTCCTTTTTTTTCTTTTAAAATGGCAAACTCACAAATCCAGTACACCTACCAAATTCTACCAGTTTTCACCAAGGGCTGAAACCCTGACCACTTGGGAGACAACACCTTACTGCATTCCTTGGTACTACCAGGTTACAAGCACTTTGGCAATACTTCCTTTTTCCGCTATTATATGCTCTTTTTATCCATTTCAAATACACAGTGGTGGATAGATTTTGGTCAATATGTGGTAGAGGCGGTAGACGTACTAGTGGTTCAAGTTTTTGTAACAAGTAGTTGAATGTGCATGTCAAATGCTTAAACGGGCAGTAAACGATCCCGATCCAGATCTATTAGTAGGGTAGATGCATGTTTTCTGTTGATAGGCTGACTTTTAGTTGTATTGGTCCATCTGTTGGACCTTCACCATATTGGGACTCTTCTAACGCCGGTTCCGACAGAGAACTTTAGCGCGGCTAAAGTAGAGCAAATGCATAACATATTACTGTTAAGACGAAAATTGGAATATTATTGAATGAAGCCCTCTCTAATTCAAGCCAAATGTTTTACGTAATCAAATTGAATCACTAACATATGTGGAAAATATTGAAATAGTGATTTCTGCAAATACTTTTGGTGTAAAAATAAACTGTTAAAACAATACCTCATAGTAACAAGCATTACCTCTCTTTTCTGATGCACCATATAGCTTAAAAGGATTATCCAGTGGTACCTTTACTGGCTCTGTAAATTGATCAAACAGATATATTATTAACCAGACCCACAACAGAGGAAATGAACACAATACTTCGAACTCTAGAAGTCTTTAGAAGAGGATGGGCAAAGTTGACCCATATGGTATGAAGATTCATCTATGGTATACTCTGTAGTAGATTTCGAAAACGCAGTCCCAAAGTTGTTTATCTACAAGAAGGAAATCAAAGCAAGTAAAACACTAGGCGCCATGAAAACAAATATGGCAGGTGAACTCATTCTCATATACTTTTACTGAAATAACCCGTTTCAACCCAAGCATAGCTTCCTTAGAACCCATTTCAACTTGAACTAGATTGATATTTTTTAAACCCGTTTCAACATGACCCAAACTTTCTAAAAACAATTTATAAGCTTTGTGCTATAAAGTTGCAATCACGGACTTTCTCAAATTTAAGTTCATAAGGATATGCATAAAACCATATTGATAACTTGTTCTTCTTTGAATCTTTGAAATCCAAACTGGGTGTCTTAAACCTCATCTTTTTTTTTCGAACAACGACAAACTATATATAAATATAGCGGCCAGCCAGCAGCTGCGGCTGAAAAGCGATACAAAACGGTTCTGAAAAGAAAGGTTACAACATTACAGAAATATCAAATTCCAGCCAACTTCCCCCCTCTAAATGAGCAGCCTTTGCTCTATGTTTAGCCCAAAAGAAAGTCTCCTCCTTGATAAGCTCCACCAAACTTTGCACAGTTATCATGTTATTTTTGAACTCCTTTTCATTCCTGGACACCCAAAGCCGCCAAATACCGCCGAGCACTACCATATGAGACGCTTTTTTCCACTGTTTAGATCCAACCTAGACCTGCACGTGTTTCAAAATCTACCCTACGGAACCGTGTCGGTAAGGATCGGAATTCTCATACATCTAAAAACGTGCCACCACACACACCTAGCCCAGAGACAGGTCACGAAAATATGACTGCAGGACTCCTCTTTATTCCCGCATCTGCTGCAAATAACGTCTTGGACATAGATCCCTTTCTTCACCAAAAGTGTCTTAGCCGTGAGCTTATTAAGGTCAGCCCTCCAAGCCAAGTAGTTCACCTTTAGAGGTGTTAGATAATTAGTTTTATACTTTGTATCTCTTTGTATTATCTTCATTCTTTGGAGTACTCATGTGTATTTATTTTGTGTATATATTGTTCCATTCTCTTCAATAGAAATCATTCGAGCCTTTTCATTATATCATGGTATCAGCCTTTTCTTTGATTGGTTGAGTTTCCCTAAATCTCCTCCCCTTCCTCTTCCCTGTTCGTCTGCCTCTCCTTCTTCCCTTATCCTTTTTATTTCCTCTTCTCAGCCCTCAATGGCCTCTCCCTCCACTGAAACCAACCCTATCGCTGGTATCGCCCCTCTCCTGGCCCTAAAGTTGACCGCCACCAACTACTTATACTGGCGGCAACAAATGTTACCTCTTCTCTCACTGCAACACTTGGACCAACATGTTGACGGTACCATCTCAGCCCCTCCCAAAACTGTTACCGTGTCGGAAAAAACTGTGGACAACCCTGAATATTTGTCCTGGTTGCGCGAAGAACAACGCACCATCGTTCAAATCAATGCCTCTCTAACCGAAGAGGCTTCTACAGTTGTTGTCAGCCTTACATCGGCTCGAGAAATCTGGCTCGTTCTCGAGAACGCCTTTTGCAACTCCTCGATTGAACGGATTCAAAACATCCATGATAATCTTCGGCTCTTACAAAAAGGCGACAAAAGTGTGTCTGAATTTGGTCGTTTATTCAAAGCTTTATGTGATCAACTTCATGCTATTGGGCATCCTGTTGATCCAATGGATCAATTACATTGGTTCCTATGAGGACTTGGCCCCAACTTTGAAACCTTTTCAACATCGGTTCGATCAGTTCGACCTCTTCTCAGTTTTGCAGACCTTTTGGTTCGAGCTGAGAGCCATGAACTTTTTGTTCAGGCCCTCCATGGATCCTCTACACCCTCTGTTGCCTTTCCAGCCCAACAATCTCAAAATAGGGCCAATCACTCAACTGGTTCGCGTGACTCGTCTCGTTTCACGGCTCAAAACAAAAATCAGCGCCACCATCAGTCTGTGAACAATCGTGGCCCAAATCGGCCATCAAATCAGCCCTCTAATCGTTCCAGAAGGCATCCCACTTGCCAACTTTGTCGCACTCCGGGTCACTATGCCACCCAATGTGCTAAACTTGCAACATTTGCCACGTCCGTGACACCATCTGAAGAGCAACTCGCTCATGCGTTCCATGCCCAATGTAACTTCAACTCCAACATACCTGATTGGACTTGTGACACGGGTGCCTCCGATCATATGGTGCCCAACCATAATAGTGTACCAAACTCATCTCCCACCCAAGGTAACAAACGTGTTTTTTCGGTAATGACCAATCATTACCTATATCCCATACCGGTAATACTAAACTTCTCGGCTCTCTTAACTTAAACAATGTCTTGGTTGTACCAAATCTTACTAAGAATCTCCTTTCGGTATGTAAATTAACCAAAGATAATTTTGTTGATGTTTTGTTCTCATATCCTAATTTTTACATACAGGACAGACAAACCAAGAATGTCCTAGCCCAAGGGAGCTGTTAGGTCCTTTTGTATAGGATCTGATTGTCACAAACGTGGATGAATTAACCTCGATCAATGTGCGGAATCCATTGGATCAAGTCACAGAAGTACGACAAAGTATTTAACATTTAACACCGTCTGATCTTTCTATTTAGATGATATAAAAGTACATAAGAGCCAGAAGATAGTCAGACTAGACAGAGACTTCTAAAGTTCCAAAAGTTCTAAATGATATACCCTACCCGGGTATTTATAAGCAAACTCAGGAAGCTAGTAAATGATGTCCGATCGGGTGACAGTGCTATCCGAACGGGTGGCTGTCCGATCGGATGGCCATCCGATCGGGTGACACAAGTCAACCTTCGGTCAACACTTTTACATACAAGTGCCATTTCCTGAGCGGTCTTTCTACGCATATACACACATAAACATAATTGTTCACAAAAGACATAAACAGACAAAATATGACTAAATGCTGACGGAAGCTACAGACGCATGAACTAACAGACTCCCCCTCGGATGTAGTGCAGTTCCTTCCAGCATAGTCTTCATTCCTTCCTATTACGCCTTCGTTCCTTTGCTCTCTGTCTTCTCTTTTTGGCCTTTTCTTCTAACATTCTTCGTCTCAGAAGCCTTCCCTCTTCAATCCACCATTTCCTGTAAACCGGATCACCATCACGCTTTCTGTCCCACTTGGGAATCTTATTCTCTTCTTTCTCGATCGGCGTTTGATCCGTTGGCGGTAGCCTCATCAACTTGTACTTCCCAAGCTTTGCTGCTCTATCAGATATGGCTTTGAACCTCTGTTCTCTCTTGTATTTCTTCAGAAGCTCATCAATCTCTTAGTCTCTCCAATTAGACTTCCAATATCTGCCGGAGTTGATGTCTTGAGCAAAGCACACATCCACGATCTTTTGGTATTGCATTGCTTGTTCTTTATCAGCCTTTTCGTATACAATCTTGTTGTAGAACAAGCAATCAATGTCTTTCTTCGAACAGTTTACTAGCCATCTCGGGTCTAGTATGCAGATTCTCCTCGATTCCCCTTTTGACTTGTCAAACAAAGAAATTACCACTTCCGCTGTGCTAGGATTGTATAACCAACCTTGAAACTCTTCATGGAAATCTTGTTCCATAGCACAAAGTGGCATATTCTTTAAACATCGTGGAGGCTTGACATCCAAAGTTACATCTTTCTTTCCGTTTTCCAGGATAGTCACAATCTGCTTTGGACGTTGTGGCTTCCAATCTGGATATCCATCCTTAGCCTGCTGCTTTACGTAATCCCATAAATGTTGATCATGTTGTTTCACATCCATACCATGATAAAACTGCTTTATGTTCTTTGTTTGGACAAGTTCATCAACATCCCACCACGGGAGGGTCTTTATATCATCTAAGTATTCAAAGTACTGTACCCCCTGTTCCCGTCGAATGGCGTAAACTTGTAGATCTTCCAGATAACCCCATGAAAGAATATCTCCCCATGAAATGTCTTTATTGTGAGTGAAAAACTGAAGTGGCCTTATATACTTTCTTTCTTTTGGCATTACCTTGAACCATTTCTTTCTCTCTTCAGCAAGATTCTCTCGAGGAATGGTCTTCGGCACACCTTCAGTTGAAATTTTCTCAACAATCTTTCTTCTGATCTCATCTTCGTTTTGATCCTTGAACATTTCAGCGAACGATGGAAACGTTTCATCAACACCAGAGTAGTGAAAATATGTTTCCTCGTCAGATGAGTCAGATGCTTCTTCAAAGATCACATCATCATACTTGTCTGCTTCTTGGTCATTAACAAATTCATATTCTTTTATCGGTGATTGAGGAATTTCATCTTCAATGTCGAACTTGAATTTCCCGTCATCCAAGCCCAGCTCTTCTAACATCTCCGCCCTAGACCTCGGCACCTCTAGCTCCCCTTCATGTTGAGCATGTAAATAAATGAGAGTTGGATTTGTGAGGAATACCTGGTCCGCGTGTTGTTTTCCAGATGAAGAAGCTTCTTGATGTTGATCATCTTCTTGTTCATTGATTTCATCATTTAGAAAATCTTCAATTCTTTGTTGATCATTTGGATTCACAATCAACAATCCAGACGCACCTTGATCATCATCATCTTCATCACCTTCTGGATAGTTGTCAATTTCAAACAAATCATCCTCTAAATTTGTTTCTTCCTCTTCTTCCTCTACTATCTCTTCCTCTTCTTTATCTTCATCTTTCCATTTCAACAATAACATCTCAGGCTCTTTCGCCTTTCTCCTCCTTTGTTCAACCAACACACGACGCATAATGTCATTGAAGTCATAAGAGAGAGTAGAAACTTTACCAACAAGCACGAATCCCTTAGGATCTGCTTCTGCATCAACCATTTCAACATCGACTTGGCTTGAAGAACCACCAGCTTCTTGAGTTTCTTCTATAACGCTTTTCTTCTTTTGTGTTGCTTCTTTAGCCAGTCGTCTTTCTCTTTCAACTCTGCGATCTTCAGCTTTTTTTACTTCAATCTCATTAAAGGCAGCATGAACATCAATTTTCAGATGACTTTCCATGACAGCATATAGCATGTTGAGCTGATTATCTTTCATCACTTTGTCTGCCTTCATCGCTTCCATCTCCAACTTCATCGTCTTGAGTTCATTTGCTGAAGCTTCATGAAGATCACTTATCATCTGATTCAATGTCTGGTTGATATCGTTCATCTTTACCAGCTTTTCATTCATATCAGAAATTTCTTGTTGCATGATATCAAAGAGCTTTGAATTATCTTCAACATCATCTTCCATCTTCTTTAACTTTTCATCTTGCTCTATCATGACCATCTTAATTTCTTCATTTACCTTCATTAGCACCTCAATTTGCTTCTTTAAAGCGTCACGCTCAGCTTCAGCTTTAGCTTTCTCCTTTTCAAGTTCACCAACTTTCTTCGTCAATTCTTTCACAGCTTCGTTGTTGAACATATCATAATCTTCACTAGGAATATCTTCTCTGTATACTCCAGTTGCATGAGGAAGCTCTCCAAACAGATTATCAAAAGTTGTATTCTTTTGTTTAATCATTTGCACAAAGTTCAAGACATAAGGATGAATAATGTAAAATCTGAAAACTTCAAAATTTTTCTAACTCTTGGAATATTCTCTATGTGCTAGTACTGAGGATCGGATGGCTGTCCGATCGGATTGTTATCCGATCGGATTGCCATCATGTGCAATGAAGAAAGTCAACATAGTCAACATCATTTGAATCAGATGCCCACTCGATCGGATTGTCACCCGATCGAGTTGCCACTCGATTCTTGTGACAAGCAAATGAATTCCTATGACCAGTCAACTATATGAGAGAATGTTTTTGAAACGGATGACCACCCGATCAGATTGCCACTCGATCGGGTTGCCACTTGACTCTTGTCATTTTTGAACAATTAAAAGATTTTGTCATTTAGTGGCTGTCCAATCGGATTGCTGTCCGATCAGATTGCCACTCTATCCTTGAATAGTGAATGCTTTTGAAACGAGTTGCCACCCGATCGGATTGCCACCCGATCGGGTTGCCAAACATTCCAAGTGACAATGTGAGAGCATAGAAATCTAGGCAAACATTGTGATGTGTCATGAATCGGATTGCCGCCCGATCGGATTGCCACTCGATCGGGTTGCCAAACTATTCAAAACAACTATTTAATATTTGAAGGCACAATATTTCAAGGCATCAATCAATTTTAACAATTAAGGCATAAATACCTAGGCACAAACACTTAGAAATTTATGAAGTCATTTTGCATAGAATTTAGGTGGTCACCCGATCGGATTGCCACCCGATCGGGTAGCACCTCGTTCTATGGACAGTGATGAATAACTTGAACACAATTATGAGCATCAAAATTTCCTAAGGCTAAACATCAAATTGAACATAGATCTACGTAGAGTTTTCAGACGCGATCAAAACCCTATGTTCATCATGTTCTAATTCGGCTTAATCTAGGTTTAATTTGGCATTTAAAGGTCCGAAAGCCGACTTGTTCTATCCTCAGATCTGTGAATTCTATCAAGTTATAACACAAATCAAGACAATAAACATGTAGATCTCATCATTGCGAACAAAACCTCATGCTCAGATTTTATCAAAACATCCTAAATCTATCTAGATCTAACAATGAAGGTCCGAACAGTGACGTCATGACGAATCAGTTAATCAAAACATCAAATTAATCAGTTTAGATCTTGAAAAATTTACCTTTGCTATTGAGAAGGTTGTGCTAACCAACAATCTAATGATTTGCAAAGAGAAAGAGTGAAATCCAAAGATCAGAAAGTAAGGGTTTGAGAGAGAATAGGGCGGTCGGTCGAACGAGTGAAAAGTTTAACTTGAACATTGACCACCCTTTTATAGTGTGACTTGAATCGGAGTGCTGTCCGATCGAGCTGCCGCCCGAGCCAAGTACAAATCTCATTGACTTTTAATCTTTGACCTTTGACATTTTGACTTTTTGTTGTTTTTATCAGTTTTAAGAATCCACTTAAGTATCTAGGTCCAAGTTAAGGACCCTAGGCACTTAATTTGCCTACCAAGTCCAACTTAATGACCTTGGTTGACCCGAAACAAAGCACACTAACGTTTTGTTCATTCTTTTTCAAACATTTTTCTGAAAATTACAAGTTTCAACTTAATGAACTTGCTTTGATTTTTCATTTTTATCTTGTTTAGCATGATAAGCTCCCAACCCATCTGTGCAGCTCAGAAACTTCCTGCATCTGCTTCAAAACTGCGAGACTGAAGATTAGCTTTCCACTTTGGTTTGTCGATAAAATAAAGCAGAAATGTAAAATCTTTTTGGGATTTTAAAGAAAGTTTCTAGACAAGAAAGCTATGAAATCTTTTTGGGTTTTGAATGTTAAACTGAAATGAATGAAATGAAACAAATGTAAACTATTTACAAACATATTTTTGGTGAGCGTGTTAGAGGATCATATCAGCCGCTGACAAGCTACTAGTACCGTTAAGCTTGATAACATACTAAGCATTAAACAATTGACAGTGATTGCCGATATACTGATCCAATTTAAATTTTCACACAATTTTCAATCTGTTCAGGATACGAATTAGTGTTTTAAAGCCTTAACTTATACGCGTGTCCCACCTCAGAATATACTCCCGTATCCAGACTTTCTATATTTAGTCTTAAAGGTGAACGTACAATAATGATATCTGTAAATGGGTAATGCGAGGCCATGAGAGCTCAGGTTAGAACTTCCGTTCAGACAAAGAGATGATGGCTCGACTTTCGGTGTGTCCCGTTTGGGGATCTTTTCTTCAACAGCACATGATTAGCATTTTTCAATGTTTCATCATTTTTTATGCTGAGGGTGAACTTTAAAAATAAAGCAGTGCAGAGTATTATACGAGGACTAGGCTATTGCTTCCGCAAAATCAGAAGTCCTGGTATAATACCCCAGATATCATTACGCACATAGACCTAGTATGTCAGAAATAGAGTCTTTCAAACAGGATTTCAGGGGTTACCTATATATCCGAGAGATGTTCCCCACGTAACAAGCAAGAAATGATTTAGGTTTATATCTCGAACAAACTTACTAAATGTATAAAAACCTATCGGCATATCATCAGCGAGACTGCTTAACACTTTTAAACTTTACATTTCTTTAGCGTACTGCAACTGTCTAGCTGATGTACTATCATTTCCTCTTTTTACACAAGCTCTTTTTCAGATTTTCTATTGTTTTTGGATTTTGAAATATCTCATGTTTTTGGGTTTTTGAATTTTTTATTGTTTTTGTATTTTCTGAAAATATAACCTGTCTCCCCCTAAATACCAAAACAGCTAAAAAATCGACAAACCATTGAAGATTGCTTTTCAACATCATCTACAGTTGTACCTTCATCTACGCCAATAATCCCCTCCGCAACCGATAGTAACTTCATACCATTAAGTTTCAAAAGATATTGAAAACAAGTTTTGTCAAATGCTTTGGTATATAAGTCAGCTTTTTGTTCATCGGTGTGGATTTTTTCTAGTCGTATCAACTTCTTTTCGAAACAGTCTCGAATGAAGTGATGACGAATTTCAATGTGTTTGGTTTAAGCGTGATGAACAGGATTTTTTGTTATGTTAATGGCTGCCTCATTATCAACAAAGATAGGGGTGGTAAGAAATTGCAAACCGTAGTCGCGCATCTGCTGCTGGATCCACAAGATCTGGGAGCAGTAGCTACTAGCAGATACATACTCGGCTTCACATGTTGACAAGGCAACAGAGGTCTGCTTCTTACATTGCCAGGTGACCAATCGGGGTCCCAAAAACTGGCATCCCGCTGTTGTTGACTTTGCGTTTACTTTGCAGCAACCAAAATCGGAATTAGAGTGCCCCTCAAGCGTGAAATCGCCATCCTTTGGATACCACAACCCCAAACTAGGAGTTCCTTTTAGGTAGCGTAATATCCTCTTGACGATTGTTATATGTGAAGCTTTGGGACTTGATTGAAATCGGGCCGCAAGGCAGGTTGGATACATAATGTCAGGTCTCGATGCCGTCAAATACATCAGTGATCCGATCATGGAGCGATACAACATTTCATCCACCTTCTCTCCGGTGAGATCAGGGTTTATTCCACGGTTCGTCGCTAACGGGGTGGAAGTTGGAGCAGTCCCAGACATCCCAAATTTCTCTAAGACATCGTGAACATACTTTGTCAGATGTATGAACGTTCCCTCGGGCAGTTGATCAACCTGAAGCCCTAAGAAGAACTTCATCTCACCCATTGATGACATTTCAAACTTCTGCTTCATCACTTTTCAAAATCTTTGCAGAGTTCTTCATTGGTTGACCCGAAAATTATGTCATCCACGTAAATCTGGACTATCAGAAGATGGCCGTCGACTTCTTTTGTGAAGAGGGTGACGTCTATCTTTCCTCGGATGAAGTTGTTGACTAGCAGATGTTGAGACAAGGTCTCGTACCAGGCTCTCGGGGCCTGATGTAAGCCGTATAACGCCTTATCCAAGAGATAAACCTTATCCTTCTGGATTGGGTCGGTGAAGCCCGGTGGCTGTCCGACATATACCTCCTCCTTCACTTTACCATAGAGAATTGCCGACTTCACATCTAGCTGGTATACTTTAAATCCTTTCCAAGATGCAAATGCTAGGAAGATTCTGATTGCCTCAAGTCGAGCAACTGGAGCATATACTTCAGTGAAATCTATACCCTCCTGCTGACTGAAACCCTGGACCACGAGTCGAGCTTTATTGCGAACAATAACCCCTTGATCATCCCTCTTGCACTTAAACACCCACTTAGTGTTTATCTTCCTATGACCATCTGGCAAGTCAACCAGTTTCCATACACCCAACTTCTCAAACTGATTCAGCTCCTCCTACATAGCGTTGACCCAGGAATCTTCAGTTAGTGCTTCCTTGTACGTTCGCGGCTCAATCTGTGAGATGAAACAACTAAGTGAAAACTCTGTTTGTAAAGGAGCAATTTTTTTATAAAAGCAAGTAAGGCCCTGGTCAATCTGTCGTCTGGTGCAGACTCCTGATTGCAGCTCTCCAGTAATCAATTCTTCTGGATGATATGAAAGAGTTCTTGGCATCACCTCGCCTGGAACATCTACCTCACCTTCCAAATTCGTAATGTTCTGATCTGCAACTTGTTCACTGACAGGAATTGTCTGATCTTGAAACAGGATTTGCTCCCCCTCAGACTCTAAATCACCACGATCGAATGTTGGCCTTTCATTAGATTCTGAATTATCATTGACTACCGTTTGATTATTAGGAGCTTCTTCACGTTCCGAAGATGTCGGAGTTTGTTGAACTTCATCATTCTCTCCAGCGTTGCTTGGACCAGCCTCATCATCGTTCGAAGTTTGTCGTTGACGTCTCGGAGATTCTGCTGGGTTCGGTACAAGTTTTCAATCTTTCTGAAAAGCGTCATCAAACTCTTAAATGTCTCATCCTTTGTCTTCAGGAACGTCACCCACGAAAATCTCGAAAAGTCATCTGTGACAACTAAGAAGTATAAATCACCAGTTATGCTTTTGACATTCACAGGACCAAAGAGATCCATGTGAAGTCTCTCCAACGGCCTCGAGACTGAGTTCAACTTCTTTCCAGGGTGAGATTTCTTTTACTGTTTACCTTTGATACAACTAATACACTCCCCCTCAAGATGGAAACCCTTCAAGTGAACACCATTTACTAAGTCATTGTGCACCAGGTAGTTCATCTTGCGTAGGTGAATGTGGCCCATCTTTCGATGCCATAATTGCGACTCCTTTTCGGTGGCTCTTGACATGAAGAAGTGAGTCTGACCCGTGCTAGTAGTGGCTACACTCATGTCCAACACGTACAGATCGTCGACTCTTGGTGCTCTCATGGTGACCCATTCTTCGGGGACAACAAACCCCGGCTTCAAGATTAGACATTCTGTTAGTGCATATGTCTGTTGACTTCGTCTTGTATCGAGTCTTATAACTAGATAGGATAGACTGGAGCTCGGTAGTCAAGAAAGTAGGAATTTAAGATTGTCAGTCCAGGTCGCACGAACTGGATAGTCCAGTTCGCATGAGCTGACCAGTTCGCACGGACTGGGTCTTGATGGTTCATGCGATCTGGTGAATCCTATAAATAGGTGAGCTCATGTCTTCATTTGTAACATTCTGATTCCGGAGACGAAGTGCTGCCGAAGTTTCGTACGATCTGTAATCACTATCAAATCAATCTAAACGATAGTTAAAGTGATTCTTAGTGTTAAACAAGCTGCAAACATGTCCAAATCATTGAATTCCGCCTTTGGTTTGGTCTAGAACTCTTCTGATCCACTCATTTGGTCGAACCTTCGATCCTACAAGCGGTATCAGAGCACAGGAGGAAGAGTTCTTACCATTTCAGCTTGTTTTCAATGATAAAACTGATTTCTTCTCATTTCTACTCATTCTTCTACACTTTTTCGTCAAAATTTCAACGAATTTACGGTCAAAATGATCTGAATTTCACTTATGACAAGTAAAACACTGTTTTAATCAATCCTTGAAAAAATCAGGACCTAAATCAACCTAAAACTTGATAAAATTGACCAAACCGCGTGAAAATCATCTCAGATCGTTCAACAAGCTTTCAGATCGTGTGAAAATAGTTCCAGTTCGCACGGTTTGACCAAGTCGTTTGAGCTTGTTGCTTTCAGTTCGCACGAAGTTGTCAGGTTGTGTGGGATTGTTCTAGATCGTTTGAGATTCTTCCAGTTCGCACGGGGTGGTTTAGTTCGTGTGAAACTGAACCAGGTTGCTTGAAAGAATACCAGTTCGCATGGTTTGAGCCAGATCGTACCAAATCCAGTTCGTTTCAAATCATCAGTTTGTTTGAACTTCCAGTTCGCTTGAACATTGTGTTTTTGTGAAGTTTTGATACCAAAACATGGATAACGAGTTTTACAATGCATTTGCTACTACTCCGGTTGCTCCAGTTACCGTTGCCGAAACTGTCGGTATCGAAAATGAAACGGGAACTTTTCAAAAGCCTCCAAAGCTTATGTACATTGAGGACTTTAAAGGATGGCAAGATTGTTTCGAAACTGGGTGCAAGCTAATAAGTTTGATGCATGGGTTTCGTTAGAGAAAGATTATACTTTACCAAAAGATGATCTTGGAAATGAAAAACCATTAAGTCAATTTACACCGGATGAAAAATTAAGATACACCAGTGAAAAGATGGTGATTAACATTCTCCAACAAGCGGTAAAAGAAGATATTTTCATTTTGCTTCAAGATAAGGGAACTGCAAGATCAATCTGGAAAGCGTTGATTAAAAAGTTTAGGGTAGTGCTGATATGATAAAAAATAAATGTGCATTACTAAAAAAATCGTTTGATATGTTTACAGCTTTTGAAGGTGAAACGACTAGGAAGATTATCGAGAGATATTGTCATCTAGTCATGGAGATGAAAAGATTGGACATCAAGAAAGAAGATGAAGAATGGGTTGATAAGCTAGCCGATGCGCTACCACAGAATGAATGGGGAACATATCTGTTGATTTTAAAGCATAACCGACAATTTGAAGATATGAATTTGAGTAAATTTATCCAGAAGTTGGAAGAACATGAGCTAGCAATTCGAAAAACTGCTACAATGAGAAGTCCGGGTGCTCAACAGGATGTTAGTTTATACTACAGAGAAAACAAGATTGAGACCACCCCGAGTCCAAAGATTCAGACTGCATTCAGTGCTGATGGTACTTCCGGAACAAATGCTAACAATACAAATCAGAGCAGTGGATATTTGTAGGATCGAGAATCGATCTAAACGAGTCTATCAGAAGAGTTCAATCCATATCAAAGGCGGAATTCAATGATATAGACTTGATTACAGCTTGATATTCACTCTAATTGTCTTGTTTATTGATAAAACAACGTTTTACAATGAGTAGACACTTCGGCAGCACCTCGGCACCGGAATTAGAATGTTACAAACGAATTGGCACGACCTTGTATTTATAGGCTCACTCATTCCGCACGAAACCACTCAAACGAAATGGACTTGCCATTTCATACGAAATGGACTTGCCATTTCATACGAAATGGCCATAACCATTTCGTGCGAAATGAATGTTTCCTATATTTTTCACATTTTCTTGAATATCATGCCCTAATTTTTCTATACTATTACTAGCAGTTCCAGGATTGGAAACTGGCTCTATATACTTCCTCTTGGTTGTCTTCAGACTCCCTCTTGGATCAACCTAGCTTTAATGTCTTCAAACTCCCCCTTTCAATCAGCTGGGATCGCAGTCTGGAATTCACAATCAGGCTTTGGACCAAAAACCTGGCTATACAACTTTCACAGGTTCTAAGATCGAAACCTGGCTTTTCCTGCACAATTCTCTACCTCAAAATAAATTTCACACATTTAAAAATTTGACAAATTTAGAAATCACTTGCAGGTATTGATCAAACTGATTTAACATATATAATGTCTGATGACCACTTGTAAAACTCTTTTTCTTAAACACACTCTCCCAAACCTGTTCATCATGTTTAGCACTTGGAATTTTGAAAATCAGCTCTCCAACATCAGTTATCGAAAATCTTTTTGTATTTTATCAAAATTTATGCTAAAACACACTGAAAAACTTTTTGATTTTTTTTTAATGTGAAACAATAAAGAAATACATACAGACAATATTTTTGTGAGTTTGTGTAAGAGGATCATATTAGTTTATGAGACAAATCACCAGCACCGTTGAGCTTTGTTGGTGCATACGTCTGTCGACTTCGTCTTGTATCGAGTCTTGCATTGTTCAGGGCACGAAGTTTAAGAAATCTTCTCAAATGGCTAATTCCGCTTGAACTGCTAATTCTGCTTGAAAGGAACATCATGTAATTCCGCTTGAAGACTGTGATTCCGCTTGAATGTTTAATCTCGCTTGAAATGTGATTCCGCTTGAGTCATGTTCAAGCGGAATTAAACTACCTATATATAGTGAGTGCCTGATTCCGTTTCAGTCAGTTGTGTATGTGTGTTTCCGGAGCCGAAGTGCTGCCGAAGTCTCGTCTTGCTGTAAAACATTGTCAATTTAATTAGAAAGAGATTTAAAGTGAATATCTTGCTGAATTCAACTCATCATGTCTGTTTCCGCCTTTCATTTTGAGTAGAACGTCTCTGATCGACTCGTTTCGGGTCCGCACACGATCCTACATGTGGTATCAGAGCTCAGGAGGAGGAGTTCTGCAGAGTTCAGCTTGATTTCATTTCATTTTCTTACTTCTACATCTTCTTTTCTCAAGTGAACAAGTTTTAACGGTTAAAATGGCCTGAATTTTTCACAACATAAGCGAAATTGTGTTTTAACAAACCCTTGAGAGAATCAGATCAAAATTCAAAGGAAAAATGACAATAATGGGCAAAACAGTTAATTCTGTTTGAACGATTACCCTAATTCCGCTTGAAAATTTGAAACGGAATCAGTGATTCTGCTTAAAAACCTATTTCCGTTTGGTGATTCCGCTTCAAATTGGTAATTCCGCTTGAAAGTTTCAAGCGAAATTTGTTATTTCGTTTCAAGTTTGTAATTCCGTTTGAAAGAGTAGTGTTTTCAAGCGAAATTAGATATTCCGCTTGAAAGGGTATTTCGCTTGAAGTTGGAATTCCGTTTGAAACTGTTTGAGTCTTAATTCCGTTTGAAATTGTTAGTGTAGGTAATTTCGCTTGGGAAGTAATTTCGTTTGAAGAACCTGATTTCGTTTGAAAGTTACTGTTTTGTGAAAAAAAAGTGTTTCTGAATCATGGAAGAGGAATTCTATAACGCGTTTGCTTCAACCCCGATTACTCCGGCTGCCATTGCTCAAAACATGAACGCAGAAAACGAAACTGGAACGTTGCAAAAACCCCCGAAACTTATGGGAATTGAAGAGTACCATGGATGGAAAAATTGTTTTGAAAATTGGGTTCAGGCAAACCATCTAAGAGCTTAGGAAAGCATTGAAACAGAATATGTTAGACTGCAGACTGCTTTGAATGCTGATAAAATCATCTCGGAATTTTCAGACAAAGAGAGAGATAGCTATAAAGGAGAGAAAATGATGATAAGTCTTTTACAATAAGCGGTTAAAGAGGATATATTTGTTTTACTTTAGCATGATGGGAGTGCGTTTTCGATTTGGGAAGCACTTAAGAAAAAGTTTGAAGGAAGCACAGAAATGCTCAAGAGTAAAGCATCTCTGCTGAAAAAGGAGTTTGAGTTGTTTACTAGTATGCCTGGTGAATCTACAAAGACTCTCATTGAGAGATATTGTCATCTTGTGCGTACCATGTCTAAGTTGAAAATTACAAAAACTCTAGCAGAATGGGTTGAAAAGTTGGCTGACGCATTGCCACAGAAAGAATGGGGTACTTATCTCATGATCTTAAAGAATTCAGGAGAGTTTAGTAGATTGTCTATTGGACAGTTTATTGAAAAACTTGAGGCACAGGATCTTGAACAGCAAAAGATTGCAAGAATGAACAGCTCGAGCAATCAACAAGATATCAAGCTGTATTACAAAGGAAATGTTGAGAAGTTTGAAGCAAGTCCAAAAATCCAAACCGCTTTTAGTACAGGAAATTCATCCAGATCAGTCAGTCAAAGTTCAATCAACACTAGTGGATTTTCAAATGTTAATCCTCCAAGTGTTCAAAATGAAAATGTTGGTAATGGACATATGATTCAGTGCAATGTTGCGTTACATCTTCAAAATGGACAGAATTTTTCTGAAGAAGTTGTTAAGAGTCATATGGCATTACTGGTTACTGCTTTGGAATCTTATGAAGGATTGATTGCTGGAAAAATTGGTAATCCTATGTTAACCAAGGAAGATTATAATCAAATTGATGCAGAGGAATTGGAGCTTATGGATATAAAATGGTGCTTAGCAAGTGTTCTGAGGAGAGCCGAGAAATTTAAAATGATTACAGGAAGAAATGATTTCTTAGATGCACATGTCTCTGCTTTAGGTTTTGATAAATCTAAAGTTACTTGTTTTCGATGCAGGGAGAAAGGACATTTTCAGCGAGAATGTAAAAATCAAGAAGCAAATGGTGCAAAGAATCCGTTTGGTGGCCATGATTACTATCGGAAGGCAATATATTAACAAGTTGCTCATCAACCGCATCAACAAAAAGATTCACAAACTACTCATGGGAAAATGATCGAAGATGCAAATAAGAAAGCTTATTATGGTATCATTGATCAAGACGATGAGAAAATGGCTCCAAGTTTTAGCTGGGATAAGTTTGTGGATGAGAATGGGGAGTTTAAAGCTTTTATTGCTCAAATTGTCCAAAAGCCAGAATTGATGAAAGAATGGATAGCAGTGTTATCTGATGAAGAGAAAAGTGAAAATGAAGAATCTGTTTCTTCTGAAAACAATTCAACAGATACTAGTGATGATGATGAAGAAGTTGAACAGATAAACATTGGAAAAACTCATCTATATTCTGACAGTTTTGAATTTTATTTTGCAGATAAATTGAAGAAACTTAAAGAGAGAAAAGCTGCAAAAGAAATGAAAGAAGTTAAAGTTGTTGAGAAGATAGTTGAAGTGGAAAAAGTAGTTGAAGTCGAGAAGATTGTGGAGATTGAAAAGATTGTTGAAATCACAAAACCTTGTCTTACATGTTTGGAATCTTACAAACAATGTGAAGATAAAGATGAAAGGTTTAGTGAACTTGAAAAATTGAAAGAGAAGTTGCTGTTTGATGTCAAGAATGTAAAAGAGTCGTACGATGTATTGAACAAAACTGTGAATAGTTTGCAAAAGAAAAACTATGAAAGAGAAGATGCTTTGACAATGATGAATGCAACAATGATGTCCAAACAAAAAGAGATCAATTACTACATTGAAGAGTGTGCTAAGTTGAAGCAAGATTTGGAAATTGAAAAAGTTGAAAATGAAAGAATCAGACGATTACTGAAAAGTTATTCAAGTTCTGATTACTTAATTGACAGAATTTATCCAACTGTTGCAGGTTTTAAAGTGTTTGAAGACAAGAAGCCGAAGAAAAAGGTGTTGGTGCATACATCTGTCGACTTCGTCTTGTATCGAGTCTAGCATTAGAATTGTTAGATCAGGGCGCGTTGTACGAGAAAATAGGTTGATTTAGAGTTGATTTCCCACGAAATGAACAGTGCACTTTCATGGGGAATCAGAAACTCTATAAATAGGCTAGTGATCATGTCATTTGGTGGGGAATCAGGATATTGTACCGAAGTGCTGTCGGTATTTCTTGTGACTGTAATCGCTGTTAATTTAATATACAAGAAGTTTAAAGTGATAATCAAGCTGTTTCGAGTCTATACGTCTGTTTCCGCCTTTCGTATAGCCTAAGAACTCTTCTGAACGACTCGTTTGGGTCTCGAATCCGATCCTACAAAAGGATACTGGTAAGAAACAGAGTGTCAGTTATAACAAGTGTCCGCCTCCAATTTGGGAAGGGTATTCGTCTAGGAAACCGAATGAGGAACAAGTAAAAAAGGTAGTCAATATAAAGTTGGAGTCCAAGATAACCGATGTATTACCAGACACTATTGATATCACATTCACAGCGTCCGACATAGATCATGAGTCTGAGTTAATAAAAAGGATGGTCGATCAGGTGTTAGATAAGGATGAGGAGTCCGAGTCAATGTCTTAGTCCAGAAGTTCGAGTTCGTCTGTAAGGAGTTCAAAATCGTCGGGAAAACGTGTGTATAGTAAAGAATTTTTGTTGTCAAAATCTAATTTGAATAATGAAACATTTGAAGTTGCATATACTTTGAATGGTTCTGACAAATTATATTTTGATAAAGAATTTCCAATAAGAGGTGTTAAAACTGAAATGATCAAAAAGGTTTTCAAACTGATAGAAATTAATATTTCTGAAATAAAAGATGTAAATCTTTCTGGAAAACTTAAACCTTACACCTCAAGACTAAAACAAAAATTAAACAAGAAAATGGTTACAGTTCTGGTTCAGGTTATCGAAAGAAACCAAACCATAACGGTAATTTCAAAAGGAAAGGTCTTGGATTTATTCCACCAGAAAATTATAAACATGAAAAAACTTCTAAAACTAATACAAAATTTGTTTCAGGGACAAGCTGTGAAGAGGAATCAAAAGGCTCATTCCGGAGACAGTCAAATCAGGAATTTCTTGTTGAAAAGAAGAAAACTGAAGCTCATCAGAGAAAAGAGACTAGAACTTGTTATAGATGTCAAGAAGTTGGTCACATCGCCTGGAACTGTCCAAAAGCAACCAACACAAAACAGGGAGTTTCAGAAAAACTCAAAGAAATAGTTGTTGATAAAACCGAACCACCAATTGAACAATTTAAAGTGTTTAAAAACTCTAGATATGAAGATGGTGAGTGTTCAAAAAGATTTTACAAGAAGAGGGGAAATCTTGACAACCAAGCTTGGGTTGTTAAGAAATCAGATGTAAAATCTGGCGATGAATCTGATTCCACAAAATCAGAGGAGCCACATGTTGTTAAAAATGATGAAAACTCAGTTCCGCCTTTGAATGATGTTCATTTTCCATCATTGAGGGTTGAGAATTTAAAATCAAAGGTTGGAAAATTTGAAATCTCAAATCAATTTTATTCTGAAAAGAATGAATTTGATGTTGAAAAAGTTTTTAATGGAAATGTGAAAAATATTTTTGGGAAAATGGTCAATGGGAAGGCCAAAGGGGTTAAAGAATTTTACGAATCTAAGAAGGCAACTTACAGCCCAACCCCTAGTGAAATTGAGAAGGTTACACCCAACGCTGGTCAGGCTTGGGTGTCTGTGTTTTTTACTTGAAAAAACCTGACTTGCCGGAGCTTCCAAGTTTGTAATCGTGGAGCAGGAATCGGCATCATTCTCGATAAAGTTTGTTTTTGTGAATGAATCTCAAAAATTGTTAAATTTTACAGGTTGTGAACAGTGCCAGAACTCCCAGGTTGGTAAGTGAGGAGCAGGTATCGGCATCTTTCTTGAGAAATTCACGAAAGTGATTTCGTCTTACAAGTGGTTATTGATTGGCTACTTATAAGTGGTAAATCAGGGACATTAAGTTGTACTTGATTTTCTACAAGTGTTGGTTGTGGATTGAACTTAAAATTGATAAATTTTTCAAATGGTTGAGAAGAACAATATGATGAACCCCTAATCTACAAGTGGTAAAATCAACAAAATTTATTTTCCAGAAAAATCATTTTGGTTAAAACAAACTTTAGTGTTGTGAGATCATAATGAGAAAATAGTTTGTTGAAAGAGGGAGTTCTGATTGTTTATGCCAAGTGGATGGTGAATTGAAGCGATTCGATATCAGTTGTCAATTTACTTGTACAGTTTGTTTTTCAAATTTTTCTTAAATGTGTTTGCATTTTAGGGGGAGTAAGAATTTTCAGAAAATCCAAAAACATTAGAAAATTTGAAAAAGACAAAAACATGATAAAAATCAAAAAGAGTTTTGTTGTGAAAAAGAGGAAATGATAGTACATCAGTGGACAGTTACAGTATGCTAAAGAAATGTAATGATTAAATAGCGTTAAACGGTCTCACTGATGATATGCCGATAGGTTTTTACACATTTAGTAAGCTTTTTCGGGATATAAACTTAAATTCAAACTTGCTTATTTTGTGGGGAACACTACTTGGATATATAGGTAACCCATGAAATTTCGTTTGAAAGGTCCCTCTTTCTGAGATACTAGGTCTTTATACTCAGTGATATCTGGGGTATTATCCCGGGACTTCTGATTTTGCGGAAGCAATGGCCTAGTCCCCGGAGAATACTTTACGCTTGCTTGAAATATAGCCTACCCTCAGCATAAAAAATGATGAAACATTGAAAAATGCAAATCATGTGCTGTTGTAAAAAAGATCCTCTAAAGGGGACACACCAAAAGTCGAAGCCGTCATCTCTCTGCTGAACGGAAGTTCTGACCTGAGCTCTCACGGTCTTCGCATTTAACCCCTTACAGATATCATCTGTGGTATAGTCACCTGTAAGACTGAATATTGGGATCTGGATACGGGAGTATATTCAAGAGTTGGGACACATGAATGAGTTTAAATTCTTAATTCACCTAATTCATATCCTGAATCAGTTGAAATTTGTGTGAAAATTTAAGTGGATCAGTATATCGGCAATCTAAGTGAATTGTTTAATTCTTAATGTGTAATTAAGCTCAACAGTACTTGTGACTTGTCAAAAACTGATATGATCCTCTTACACAAACTCACAAAAATATTGTCTGTGAATATTTCTTTATTGCATTTCATTCTATTCAAAAATCCAAAAAGATTTTAGTGTGTTTTAGCATGAATTTTTGAAAAGTTCAAAAAGATTTTTGACAACTAATGTTGGAGAGCTGATTTTCAAAATTCCAAGTGCTAAACATGATGAGCATGTTTTGAGGGGGAGTCGTTTAAACTAAAAAGTTTGAATATTTACTTAAAAGTGGTTCATTAGTTTTTAACATTGTTAAATCATTCTAGATAATTTTGAAGGGGAGTCTGGATATATAAATTTGTAGAATGTTAAATTTTGTGAAATTTATTGTGAGGTAGAGGATGTGCAGGATAGCCTGGATTCTGAAGTCTGAGTATAGAGTCAGGTCACGATCTTGAATTTCTGAAAGCCAGATTGCATTCAACATCCGAGGGTAGATGAGATTATTCGAGGAGAGTCTGTTGATGCTGCTGAAGAAGAGAAAGATATAAAGTTTGAGGATGCTTACACTGTCAGATACTTTGAAGAGAAGCCCAAAGACTGATAAGGACTGAAGACGTTGAAGACTCGACACTTAAGAATCGTCAACAACCGAGGGGGAGTCTGTTGGTGCATACGTCTGTCGACTTCGTCTTGTATCGAGTCTTGCATTGTTCAGGGCATGAAGTTCAAGAAATCTTGTCAAATGGCTAATTCCGATTGAACTGCTAATTCCGCTTGAAAGGAACATCATGTAATTCCGCTTGAAGACAGTGATTCCTCTTGAATGTTTAATCTCGCTTGAAATGTGATTCCGCTTGAGTCATGTTCAAGCGGAATTAAACTGCCTATATATAGTGAGTGCCTGATTCCGTTTCATTCAGTTGTGTATGTGTGTTTCCGGAGCCGAAGTGCTGCCGAAGTCTTGTCTTGCTGTAAAACTTTGTCAATTTAATCAGAAAGAGATTTAAAGTGAATATCTTGCTGAATTCAACTCATTATGTCTGTTTCCGACTTTCATTTTGAGTAGAACGTCTCTGATCGACTCGTTTCGGGTCCGCACACGATCCTACAAGCTTTAAACACTTGTAGGATCGAGAATCGATCTAAACGAGTCTATCAGAAGAGTTCAATCCATATCAAAGGCGGAATTCAATGATATAGACTTGATTACAACTTGATATTCACTCTAATTGTCTTGTTTATTGATAAAACAGTGTTTTACAATGAGTAGACACTTCAGCAGCACCTCGGCACCGGAATCAGAATGTTACAAACGAATTGGCACGACCTTGTATTTATAGGCTCACTCATTCCGCACGAAACCACTCAAACGAAATGGACTTGCCATTTCGTACGAAATGGCCATAACCATTTCTTGCGAAATGATCACTTTTCATTTCATGCGAAATGAATGTTTCCTATATTTTTCACATTTTCTTGAATATCATGCCCTAATTTTTCTATACTATTACAAGACTCGATATAAGACGTAGTAGACAGACATATGCACCAACAGACTCCCCCTTGGATGTCGACAAGTCTTCAGTACTAGTTTTCATTAAGTCGAGTCTTCAATCTTTATCAGTCTACGTGCTCTCTTCCAAAGTATTCTCCATTGTAAGCATCCTCAATCTTTTCTCTTCTCTCTCTCTCTTTTACTATCTCTATCAGAATCGCAACCTGGCTTTATCCTCTCTTGATCAGGTCTCTTGATTCCTTAAGTTCATCATCATCAGCAGTTTGCGTGACTAGAAGTTCCAGGATTGGAAACTGGCTCTATATACTTCCTCTTGGTTGTCTTTAGACTCCCTCTTGGATAAACCTAGCTTTAATGTCTTCAAACTCCCCCTTTCAATCAGCTGGGATCGTAGTCTGGAATTCACAATCAGGCTTTGGACCGAAAACCTGGCTATACAACTTTCACAGGTTCTAAGATCGAAACCTGGCTTTTCCTGCACAATTCTCTACCTCAAAATAAATTTCACAAATTAAAAAATTTGACAAATTTAGAAATCACTTGCAGGTATTGATCAAAATGATTTAACATATATAATGTCTGATGACCACTTGTAAAACTCTTTTTCTTAAACACACTCTCCCAAACCTGTTCATCATGTTTAGCACTTGGAATTTTGAAAATCAGCTCTCCAACATCAGTTGTCGAAAATCTTTTTGTATTTTATCAAAATTTATGCTAAAACACACTGAAAAACTTTTTGATATATTTTTTTTAAATGAGAAACAATAAAGAAATATATACAGACAATATTTTTGTCAGTTTGTGTAAGAGGATCATATCAGTTTATGAGACAAATCACCAGCACCGTTGAGCTTTAAACACTTTAAGTTCTAAACGATTCACGTAGATTGTTAGTATACTAATCCACTTAAATTTTCACACAAAGTTCAACTGTTTCGAGATACGAGATTAATGTTTTAGAGACTTAAACTTATTCATGTGTTCCACCTCAGAATATACTCCCGTATCCAGATCCCAATATTCAGTGTTACATGTGAATATACCTAGATGATATCTGTAAAGGGTTAAATGCGAGACCATGAGAGCTCAGGCTATTGCTTCCGCAAAATCAGAGAGATGATGGTTCGACTTTAGGTGTGTTCCCTTTAGAGAATCTTTTCTTCAACAACACATGATTAGCATTTTCCAATGTTTCATCATTTTTTATGCTGAGGGTAGTGCTTTTATTTCAAGCAAGCGAAAAGTATTATACGGGGACTAGGCCATTGCTTCCGCAAAATCAGAAGTCCCGGGATAATACCCCAGATATCACTAAGCATAAAGACCTAGTATCTCAGAAAGAGGGGTCTTTCAAAGAAGATTTCGGGGGTTACCCATATATCCGAGAGATGTTCCCCATGAAATAAGTAAGTTTGAAATTTATGTTTATATCTCGAACACAATCTACTAAGCGTGCAAAAACCTACTGTAATATCATCAGTGAGACCGTTTATCACATTTAACTTTCCAATTCTTTAGCATGCTGTGATAGTCCACTGATGTACTATCATTTCCTCTTTTTCACAACAAAACTCATTTTTGATTTTATCATGTTTTTGACATTTTCAAATTTTCTAATGTTTTTGGATTTTCTGAAAATTTCTTACTCCCCCTAAAATTCAAAACCAATTAAAGAAGATTTGAAAACATACTGTACAAACAAACTGACAAACTGATGTGAATTGCTTCAATTCGCCATCCACTTGGCATAAACAATTAGAACTCCCCCTTACAACAAACTATTTTCCCATTATGATTTCAAAACACTTAAGTTTGATTTAATCAAAATGGTTTTTCCAGAAAATTAGGTTTGTTGATTATCACAAACCATTTGTAGGTTAGGGGTTTCATCACATTGTTTTATCAAAACACCACTTGTATGAAAGCTAAATCAAGTTCAAATTAATGACCTTGACTAACCACTTGTAGGAATAACCAATAACCATTTGTAGGTTTTTCACAAACACACCACTTGTAGATCGAAATTTCACAAATGTGAATTTCTCAAGAAAGATGTCGATTCCTGCTCCACTCTTACCAACCTGGGAGCTCCGGCAAGTCAGGCTTTTCAGTTATAGAGATTCTCCCAAGCCTGACGGTCCTTGGGAGATTCCGAGTTTTCAACACTCGGGTTCTTTCCTTTCTTCTTCTTCTTCTCACAGAATTCCTTTACCCCTTTGACCTTCCCATCAATCATTTTTTTCCAAAAATATGTTTCACTTTGGGGTTAAAGGCCTTTTCAATATCAAATTCTTTCTTTTCAGAAAAAAATTGATTTGAAATCTCAATTTTTTCCAACTTTTTGTTTAAAATTCTCAGCCCGTAATGGTGGAAAGTTTGCATCATCCATTAGCGGTACTGATTTTTCAACTTTTGATTCAACTTGTGGCTCCTCTGACTTTGTGGAATCAGATTCATCGCCAGAACTAGCATCTGAATTCTTAACAATCCACTTTTGGTTGTTAATGTTCACCTTTCTTCTGTAAAAACTTTTTGAACACTCACCAACCTCAAATTTTGAATTTTTGAAAACTTTAAATTGTTTGGTTGGTGATTGATTCATTCTCAACTATCTTTTCTTTCAGTTTAAGAGAAACTCCCTGTTTTGTTTGGATTGCCTTTGGACAATTCCTGGCAATATGAGCAACTGTTTTGCATTTAAAACAGGTTCTCGTTTCCTTTTTCTGAGCAACTTCCTTCTTCATTTCTTCTTGCTTCTTAGCAAGGAATTCTTTGTTTGTTTGCTTTCTGAACAATTTCTCTTTTTCTTCTTCTGATGATGTCCCTGAAACAAATACAGTTTTTGGTTTATAAGTTTTCTCATTTTTATAATTTTTTGGTGGAATAAAACCAAGACCTTTCGTTTTGAAATTACCGTTATGATTTGATTTCTTTCGATAACCTAAACCAGAACTGTAACCCTTTTTCTTGTTTAAACGTTGTTGAACTCTTCAGGTGTAATGTTTAGGTTTTTCAGAAAAAATTTCTTTTTTTATTTCAGAAATATTAATTTCTGTTAGTTTGAAAACCTTTTTTTTATCATTTCTGGTTTAACACCTCTTATTGGAAATTCTTCATCAGAAAATAATTTGTCAGAATCATTCAAAGTATAAGCCACTTTGAATGTTTCATCATTCAAATTATTTTGTGATAATAAAAATTCTTTATTATAAACCCGTTTGCCCTTTTTGACTGTTGAACTTGACGTTTCAAACTTTGACTCTGAATTTGAATCCGACTTTGACTCCTCGGTTTCATCTTTATCCAACACCTGATTGACCATTTTCTTTATTAACCCTGACTCATGATTAGTATCAGATGAAGTGAAAGTGACATCAATATTGTCTGGCAAATTATCTGAAGACTCAGATTCCCACTGTAAATTGGTTGCCTTTATGACTCTCTCCGAATTAGGATTTCGTGGAGAATATCCATTTTCAAGCGGAGGCGGACACTTTGTATAACTGGCACTATGTTTCTTACCAGAATTCTTTTCTTCAGTATCTTCTTCTTCAAATGCCTTCATGCCTTCAACAGTTGGATAAATCCTGTCAATAACATAAGAAGTACATGAGTAACTTTTTAACAACCTGTTTACCCTTTCTGTTTCAATCCTCTGGGTTCCCAGTTTCTGTTCCAGCACAGCACACTTCTCAATGTAATTATTAACAATTTTCTGCTTTGTCATGAAAGCTCCTTGAAGAGTCTTCATAGCTGTTGCTTGTTCATTGCTTGATTGATTGTATTGATTCATAGCTTTGTTTAGAACATCATAGGATTCTTTCAATCTGTTCATATTATGAATCAAAGTACTGTTTTGCTTTTTCACTGCTTCACAAGTTTCACATTTCACAGGAATCTTTTGTGCATCAGCTTCTGCTTCAACCGTGAAAGCTGGAACTTCTTTTACCTTTTTCTTTATCACACGAACTTCTTCATCATCACTGCTAACTTGTTTTTTAACTTTCTTCTTTTTCACTTGAACTTTTCCATCATCACTATCATCACTCTCCTCTAGCATTCTTAAGTGCTCTTTCATTCTGTTTGCATAATAATCATCATTATCACTATCTTCAACAACTCGAGCAACAAAAGCTTTATGATCTGAAGTTTTGTTAGGATCATAGTCATCCCAACTAAAACCTTTTGGTAACCTTTCATCATCTTGATTTATCAAACATGCTTTACTATCAGCTGAAATGTATTTATCCCAGCTGAAACCTTTTGACGATCTTTCTTCATCTTGATTAACAACATAAGCTTTCTTTGATTCTTCAATTTCCTTCCTAGCATGTGCAGTTTGTGATGATTGTTGTTGAAGTGGCTGTTGAGAAACTTGATGATAAATCGCTTTCCGATAATAATCATTGTTATTGAACGGATTTTGAGCTCCACTTGCTTCGCGATTTGTGCATTCTCGCTTGAAATGCCCTTTTTCCCTGCAACGAAAACAAGTAACTTTAGATTTATCAAAACCTAATGTAGAAACATTAGCATCACGGAAATCATCTCTTCCTGTGATCTGTTTGAATTTCTCAGCTCTTCTCAACACACTCGCCAAACACCACTTTATATCCATTAATTCCATTTCCTCAGCATCAATCTGATCGTAATCCTCTTTTGTCAACATTGGATTTCCGATCCTACCTGCAACTAAACTCTCATATGACTCTAACACAGTCACCAGCAAAGACATGTGACCTTTTGCAACCTCTTCCGAGTAATTCTGACCATTCTCAAGGTTTAATGCAATGTTGCATTGTAACATCTTTCCATTCTTGGTTGTTGAAAAATTTGGATCAAATGATGGATATGAAGAAAATCCCGTTTTGCTGTTTGATCCTTGAGATGATCCTCCAGAAGAACTTTTAGTGTTGAATGCAGTTTCGATCTTTCGGTGACATGTTGGTCTTGTCACTGATACTTCCTTTGTAATATAAACCAATATCTTGTTCACCATCAAAATATTTCATTCTTGAGATCTTCCGTTGTTCCATCTCTTGATCTTCAAGTTTTTCAATAAACTTTCCCAGTGTTAGACTGCCAAAATCTTTCTTATTTCTCAACATCATAAGGTACGTGCCCCAAACATCATGTGGCAACGTATCAGCCAATTTTTCAATCAATTCTTCATTATTGTTGGGATTGAACCCTACCAAGAGGAACAGATAATTAAAGCTAAAACTGGATCAGAGCAGTGGATCCAGAATAAGCAGACGTTTACAGATGTTTACATACAAGTCTCTCCCCTTGATAGTGATTTCAACATCTGCTGACCTCCTATCTGCTGATCGTGCATACTGCTGACCTACAACTGCTGTTCAAGTAAAGGTCTGATAGAAGACTAAAGCTCTGCTGCTCAATCTACTGTCTTGAGTCAAGTACTGCTGATCCGGACAAGCACTGCCGGGTTCACAGCAGTAGAAGGATGCAGCAGCTGTTTAAGTGTCTTTTATGTAATGAAATGTAATAGCAGTAGTTAGTATAGCAGTGTTTGTATAGATCAGAGGTTAGAGTTTGTTAGGAGGTTAGATGTCACTTTCATGGTGACGTCAGCTAAGATGCTCAGTGGTTTGCTAGTGCCTATAAATAGAACAGTGCTTTGTACTGTTCTATTAGCTCTTTGCAACACCGTCTTCTTTGCATGAACAAACACTGAGCTCTGGCTGAGGGGGAGTTTGTATTCAAGCATTACTTTGTAATCGTTGTTGAAATTAAATTCAATCATTCGGTTCTTTGTTGAAAATGTCTTGATTAAAGCAATACTCTCGTTTGATTGTATGCAAAGTTTGTTTCCATATTAATTCCGCTGCACAACTCATCCATTTCCATTTTAATTCAAACAGAAAATACAATCAAAACCAAACTCAGATCCAACAATTGGTGTCAGAGCTTGGACAGTCAAATTTGATTTAACAATCATTTTGACATAAATAGTTCAGCTCAAAATCGTTGATATCGATAGTTTGTTCGGTTTGTTGAAAAACAGAGTAAGGTTTAATCACCATTAAAGTTGATTAATCAGTGCCTGTAAAACAACCAAGATGACGTCACAATCACAAGATGATAAGAATAATGTTGGGTCGCTTTTTAAACCACCTATGCTTAAACGTAATGAATACAACATCTGGGAGAGAAGGATGGGTCACATCCTTGCTCAACAGAACACTGGATGTTGGAGGTCTGTTGTTTTTGGTCCCCATCTTCCTATGGTGCCAAGTGCTGAGGATCCAAAGAAGAACGTACCAAAACCTTATGAAAACTATACTGAAACTGATTTTCAAAAGTTCGAACTGGATGCCAAAGCATTTAGCATCATAGCATCTGCATTACCAAATGAGATCTATGCTGGACTGTTGCATTGTAATAGTGCAAAAGAGCTATGGGATGCATTGAAGGAACAGTTTGGGGGTACTGAAGAAGTTATCGAAAACAATAGGGAAATTCTGAATCAGCAGTATGAAACCTTTTGTCACATTAAGGGTGAAACATTGACCCAACAATTTGAACGGTTCAGTTGTCTCATCAGTGAGCTAAGACTTGTTAAGGTTGAATTTCCAAAATCGACCCAAAATAGCAGGTTTCTTAGATCACTACCTGATAAATGGGACACAATTGCATTTGTGACTAGAAACTCTGTTGAGTTCAAAGATCTGACCCTGACCCAACTTCATGGTAGACTCCTGACTTATGAAAGGGAGTTGAACCAGAAAAAGAAGTTGCAAGAGTCTGGAAAAGCCACTGATGATTACTCATTCGGTAGCACAGCTCTTCTTGGTCAGGAAGAATCTAGTAGCAGTAGTAAGGAGCAGGGTTATGATCATTTCATTGATATAACAGCTGGTGGTAACTTTACCAACCCTGAACCTCACTCTGTAAATTATGCTTTTACTGCAAACACTGAAAACCAGATGTCAGATAATTTGTGTTTTGAACTCAATGATTTAGAACATTTTGATCCCACTGACTTAGAAGAGATGGACATCCTGCATCAATTGGCTTTGCTCAGTGTTAGAACTAGCAAATTCTACAAAAGAACAGGGCGAAAATTCCCAGGTTTACATGGGAATCTAAGGGTTGGGTTGGATAAATCGAAAATCAAGTGTTACAAGTGCAATAGGCTAGGTCATTTCGCTAGGGAATGCAGGAGTCAAACAACTGGTCCTATAATCACTCATCCTAGTTCAAACCCTAGACCTCAAAATCAAAGCACTGTGCATTATACCCAATATACCCCTGCAGCACATGTTAACACTGCTCATTATGCTGCTGCCCCTGTGCCTGTGCATTATGTCCAAACTACTGTCCCACAAATTCAGTATGTTCAAACCCCTGTCCCCCAGGCACAAGTGCAACCTGCTGCACCTCAAACAGCTGCTCCAGCAGTGGTACAACCAGATCAGCAAAGCTTTTTCACTCAAGGCTTTGTTGACTGGAGCAGCATGCCTGATGAACTTAGTGATGAAAATTTTGCACTCTATGCTTCTAATGAATCTTCTAATGATAAATTTTGTTTGATGGCATTAGAGTCAATACCAGAGGGGATTGAAACTGAAGATGAACAGCTAAGTGATGAAACAGTGGATGAGGTGACTGAAGCAGTTGTTAGTGCAGTTGCTGGTGAATTGCTGCTGGGAGAAAATTCAGAAACCCTGATTGAACCACTGACAGATCCATGGTCCGAAGAGAACAAAGAAGAAAAGAAAGAAGAGAAAGCAGGTGAGAAAGAAGAAAGAGCTGATGATGAAGAAAATCATCAATGTGATTGTGCAATGATGGCTGCTGCCAAGGTATCACCTCAAGTTCTTGAAAATCTGTGTTCTGACAATTGCATTATTGCTTTTGCTAACATCAAAGAGGTAAATGAAAACCTTCGGGATAAAATCTTAACTGATGAAGTCAAATTTGAAAGGTCTTTAAAAGAACTTAAAAACAAATTGACTGAAAAGGAAAAAGAGATCAGCAGTCTGAAAGAAGAACAAAGCATAACCAAAACTCAACTCCAAACTATGGTAGAAAAATACCAAGTTTGTAAAAAGGAGTTGGAGTCTACCCAGATCACCTGTGAAAGATGGGTGGAATCATGCAAAGGGTATGAGGTTATGCTTGAAAAACAGATAAAAAGCAATGTGAAATTTGGTGTTGGTTATAGAAAACATGATGATGAAAACACTGCTTTTGGAAAATCTGTTCAAACCACTAATGTAACCACTGAGTTCATCCCCACAAACAAGAATGGCCAAGAAGTGAAAATCACTGACAAACTTGGTAACAAAATCACACTTGACAGACCAATGGGATCCTCTACTTTTGAGGAGCTTGAAGATTATCAGTTTAAACCAAAATGGTCTGATGAGTGTGATATTCTTGAAAATTTCAAGCCAATGGACTTTACATCAACTGATGGTGTTAAAGCTCCAAAAGCTAAAGTCATTCCTCTTAAGGACATCCCAACAGAGGTTAAAGCCTCTGCTGCAAAGGAGTCCGAAAAGAGAAAGAAGAAAGAAAAAATTGATAACTTGTTTTGTGAATTCTGTGAGAAAAGGAATCATCTAACAAAAGACTGTTTCCACTTAAAAGCTTATGATTTGAACAGAACAAGTGTCATTGTTTTAGCTGAAAGCTGCATTGTTTGTGGTAAAACAAACCACAAAACTCAAGCATGTGTGTATCTCAAAAACTTTGATGTGAAAAAGAATGAGTACATTGCTAAAACATCCTTGAGTCCATCAACATCATCTGTCAAATTCCCCAAGAAACAACCACTGTTTGTGCCAGTTCAAACAGCTGTCACAAAACAGCTGAACCAAACATCTGTCAAAAGAGATGTTCAGGTTACTGATGCACCCCCTGCCAATCAGTTCAGAAAAGGCAAGGAAAAACAGTCCTACCAAAGGATTCCACACGTTTATGAGGTCTACAAAAGGCCCTCTAAACCTAAAGTGAACAGGCATCCTTTTGGTTACCAACAGGTGATTGGTCAAGACCCCCAACAGTGGTTAGCAAGAAACAGTACTAAAACTGTCCAAACCCCTGACCTAACCATTGTCCATCAATCTGCATCCATCCTAGACACTGTTGAGACCCCATCCAAAGCCTTGTTGGCTTTGGAGACCCTAATGAACTAATCCTTTTACGTCATGTGCAGGGAGCTTCTGCCTGCTTAGATAGTCTGTGGTATGTTGATAGTGGAGGCTCCAGGCACATGACTGGATGTAAAGCCCTACTCAAGGATTTCAAAATTCATGGAGGGGGTGATATATCCTTTGGGAATAACAGTAAAGGGAAAGTTCTGGGGTCTGGTACAGTGCAGTCTGGAAATGTAAAATTTGAAAATGTCAATCTGATAGACAATCTAAAATTCAACCTTCTGAGTGTGTCCCAAATGAGTGACAAAGGATTTGGTTCATTCTTCACAAAAGACTGTTGTAGGATTGTTGGACCAGAAATGGTCAAAAAGATTGAAGCAATAATAAAAACTGGTCAAACAAAACTTGTTGCTCAAAGAAGTGGCAATGTTTATGTTGTTGATATGTCTAAAGAGTGTCCCAGAGCTGATGCCTGTCTGTTCTCAACTGCCTCTAACAAAGAGACAGAGCTTTGGCACAGAAGACTGGGGCACACAAATCTTAAGACAATCACTGAAATTTCAAAAAAATGGTTTGGTGAGAGGCCTACCACAAAAATTGTTTTCATGTCCTGAACATTGCATTTCCTGTTTAAAAGGAAAATAGCATAAAAGTTCTTTTAAGTCCATTGAAGAGTCAAAACAACCCAGTGTTTGCAGATGCTACACATGGATTTGTTTGGCCCAGTTCAAGTCATGAGCCTCAAGAAGAAAAGATATTGTTTGGTTATTGTTGATGACTTTTCTAGGTTTACATGGACTTTCTTTTTACACTCAAAAGATGAGACTGCAGGCATTTTGCAAGACTTTGTGACATAGGTTGAAAAGCAATTTGACCTTCCAGTGAAAAGCTTCAGGAGTGACAATGGCACAGAATTTAAAAATAAGGAGTTGGATGCCTTCTGTGTGAAGAAAGGGATTGTAAGGCAGTACAGCATCCCTAGAACACCAGAGCAGAATGGGGTAGTGGAAAGGAAGAACAGAACTTTGATTGAGGCTGCCAGAACCATGCTTGCTGATTCAGGTTTACCATTAACGTTCTGGGCAGAGGCAGTAAACACTGCTTGCTATGTCCAGAACAGAGTTTTAATAAACCCCAGGCACAAAAAGACTGCTTATGAAATTCTGTATAAAATCAAACCACTGATCTCTTACTTTAAGGTGTTTGGCTGCCCATGCTTTATTTTGAACTTAAAAGATTCCATTTCAAAATTTGCAGCCAAAATTGATTGTGGTTATCATCTGGGATACTCAACCACTGCCAAGGCCTACAAAGTGTTCAATACACGGACCATGGCAGTGGAGGAGACTTTGAATGTAAAGTTCAATGAACTTTCATCAATGAAAATCCCAGCAAATCCTGCAGATCTGTTTGATCTTGAAAAATTTACTTTTGAAAATACTGCTGCCAAGACTAACAGTGCAGGTCCATCAGAGGATTCAACACCAGACTATGGGTATGAAATCATCATCCCTCAAAGGTCTGTCAAAATGGGAAGAGCATCAGATGTTCAAAACAGCTGTCAAAGCTCAAGCACTGCTACCTCAACAGTTGTTGACCAAAGTAGCCCATCAACCACTGCTTCCACATCCTCAAACACTGCTGACAAAAGTCCCCAAACAGTGGATAAAAGTCAGCAGGTGTCCACTTCATTACCTCCTATTCCACCACCTTTTGAAGCCACTGCTGGGTCATCAAAGTCACCAGCAGTGGTTAGCTCAGAAGATACACATTTGCAGCCTTCACCAACAAATGCCATCATACCATACCAAGGAGATTTAATCTTCTTGAGATCTCATCCACCTGATCAAATCATTGGCAACATAAATGAAGGGGTGCTCACAAGAAGCCAAACCCAAAACATTTGTCTTTTTGCTGGTTTTCTATCACTCCATCAGCCAGTCAAGTACCAAGAGGCACTGAAAGACAACAGCTGGGTAGAAGCCATGCAAGAGGAGCTCCAACAGTTTAAGAGACAACAAGTATGGGAACTTGTACCACTGCCAGAAGAGGTTAGTCCCATTGGCACAAAGTGGGTCTTCAAGAACAAAACAGATGAAAGGGGTATTGTTGTCAAGAGTAAAGCCAGGCTTGTGGTTCAAGGTTACAGACATGAAGAGGGGATTGATTATGATGAAACATTCGCCCCTGTTGCAAGATTGGAAGCCATTAGAATGTTCCTGGCCTTTGCTGTCAACAACAACATGAAGGTGTTTCAAATGGATATCAAAAGTGCTTTCCTCTATGGTACAATTCAAGAAGAGGTATATGTTTGTCAACCTCCAGGTTTTGAGGATCCATTTTATCCAGATCATGTCTACAGGCTAAACAAAGCCTTGTATGGCCTGAAACAAGCACCAAGGGCCTGGTATGAAACTCTTTCCAACTTCCTACTCTCAAATGGTTTCAAAAGAGGTACCATTGATAAAACACTGTTTCTAAAATGGAGAGGGAAGGACTTAATGATTGTCCAAATTTATGTGGATGACATTATTTTTGGAAGCACATGTAACAAAATGTGTGAAGAGTTTAGAGAACTCATGACAGCTGAGTTTGAAATGAGTGCAATGGGTGAGCTGCAATGCTTTCTTGGTCTCCAAGTTCAGCAAATGCAAAATGGAACTTTCATTCATCAAAGCAAATATGCTAAAGAACTTTTGACTAAATTTGATATGAATGATTGTAAACCATGCAGCACACCCATGGCAACAAATAAGCTTATCATGTCTGATGAAAAGGATGAGCTGATTGACCAAACTTTATATAGAAGCATGATTGGGTCTTTATTGTACCTAACTGCATCTAGACCAGACATCATGTTTGCAACATGTGTCTATGCAAGAAGTCAATCAGCTCCCAGAAAATCAAATCTCATTGCTGTAAAAAGGATCTTCAGATACATAAAAGGTGCTCCCACACTTGGTATCTGGTATCCAGCTAATGGGAATATCAAGCTTTCAGGATTTTCAGACAGTGACTTTGCTGGATGTAACACTACAAGGTAGTCCACATCAGGAGGGTGCCAGTTTCTAGGTGATTGCTTAGTTTCATGGCAAAGCAAAAAGCAAGCAGCTGTTTCAACATCCACTGCTGAAGCTGAATACATTGCTGCTGCAAGCTGTACAGCCCAACTCCTGTGGCTTCAAAATCAGTTGCTGGATTTTGGTATCACTGCCTTAAAGACACCACTCATGTTGGATAGCCAGGCAGCAGAAAATATCATCAAAAATCCAGTTTCCCATTCAACCACCAAACACATCGACATCAGACATCACTTTGTGAGGGATTGCTATGAAAAAGGTTTGATTTCTCTGCATCATGTCCCAACTAAAGACCAGTTGGCAGATGTGCTCACAAAAGCACTTGATACAGCCACCTTTGAAAGCTTGGTCTCTAGAATTGGGATGCTAAACATGGAATAACAAGCAACATCTTGTTTTTCTATGCATAAAAGCATCAAAATGTTTTCAGAAAGTCAAAAATCCATCCTTAAAAATAGCCAAAAATGAAATTTTCATTAAAATCCTTAAAAGTCTGCCATAACCACTGTTTGTTCAAAAGTCTGCTCTACTTCAAAGTCTGTCCACCGTTGAAAGCCATCCTCTGTTCTCTCATTTCCTTGATAACCTCAGTTGTTCAAAAGCAGTGTCTTATCCACTGATATGCTATCTACTGATAGTGAAAATCATCCACTGCTTCCATTTTACCGTTAAACCACTGCCTTCATCATTAACTTTCATAAAAGTACTGTCCTTCATTTCTTCAGAGCTTGGCATGTGGGCAGTACATAGTGGTCAGTACTTTTGTAACCGCTGCCATGTCAGCCTTCATTTTTTCCTCTATAAAACCCCCACTTCACACCAAAAACAGGGTTTTACTGTCGAATTGAATTCTCAAAAATTCTTTTCTCAAAGCAGTTTTTCTTCACATTCCTTCACAAATTTCTTCGATCATCATCTTCAAAATGACAAAATCGAAGCCATCTGCAAAACCCTCCTCCAAATCATCATCGAAAGCGGCCTCTCAAAAGGCAAATCCCACCGAACTTCCATTCAAACCATCTCACAATCTTCTGGGTCTTCTCACAAAACCCAGCACCACAAATACTTTCGACTCCATCATCGCCAAAATGGTTAAATCAAAGTACAAAACTTTGTTAATAGCCGATGCACCAATTTACTTGACAACCTAAAGAGAGTTTTGGAAGAATGCCACCCTTGAAACACAAGGAGACGCTGTAATAGCCATTAACTCTACTCTAAAGGGAAAACCTGTCAAGATTACACCACAGTCAATTTCAGAGGTCTTTCAACTCGAAGATCAGCAAGGTAAAATTTCTTTCCCTAAAAGCGAGTTGAAAATTGACTTCATTGAGAGAGGGTATGCAGACACAATGATGAAGAAAGCTACCTTACAAAAAAGGTTTCTTTCCTTCTGCAACAAGATTTTTATTCCATACCCTCCTAATGTGTGTTTCAAACAAAACCACTTCTTTTAATGAAATACCATTAAAGATTCAAAATCTGGGATATGCTATTCTTCAAGAAGAAAATTTTAATTATTCTCGGGAAATCTTTAATGATTTGGTTAATAATGTTGAAACAAAATCATTCCTACTGTTTCCAAGGTTTCTAAGTTATTATTTTGAAAAGAAATTCAGTAAGGATGATATTGCTGTAATAAACCAAGGTGATTATATTCAAATAAACAGTTTAACTACTGAAACTTTTTCAAGAATGTTAACACCTTGCAAAACACAAGCAGAGGTGCCTGAGTAGAATTTAGCAGCTACCACTGCTCCTCAGGTATCTGCTGCTGAGCCCACTGCTCAAGGTGATCAAAGCAGCAGAACAACTGCTTTGAAACCCACACCTAAAATCACCAAAAAACCACAGAAAAAGAAAAATTCAAAACCCCCCAAACCAATCAAAAAGGCAACTCTGGAGGATGAGATACCAGAGCAAATGCCTGTGACAACACAAAAGTCACAAGAAACCACTGCTGCTTCTTCCTCACAGCAGTTGGTACAAATATCTCAACCCATAACCAATACTCCTCCTGTTTCTTCACAAAAAGAACAGGTTGTACATATAGGGCCACCACATCATGATGCTCTGAAATCACTTGGTTTCATCATCCATAGCTCAATGCCCGGAGCAAATCCTGTTTCTACACCAAACCTCACATCCACAATTCCCTCACCAACTAAACTGCTGTTGGATGCAATTGATTTGAACCAGGCACTAACCAGTCCTTCTCAATCACCTATCAATGAGAACATACCTCAACAAATGACTGGGTCTGATGTATCAATCTTTGCTAACCCACCAAACACAACCTGAGGAGGTTACACCCCTTGAGTTACACGTAACTCTTGGTGGTAGTCCAAGTGAAGCAGCCACTACAACTGTTGAACCCACTGGTTTACAGTTGGACAGTGGTTACATTAATAAGACTTCCTTGGAGGCAATTCCTTACATCTCACCTCTGCCAACCACCAGTGGATTTATTTATCCTACTGGCAACATCAAAAGGTTGTCAAGAGTTGAAGGAAGAAGACCCCAGTACCAAGAAAAAGGGGCATCAGTGGTTAGTGTTTGGAGTACACTCCCTACCTCAACCACTGATAAAACCACTGATAGTGGGAAATCAGATGATCCCATTAAATTGGGTGATGATTTAAAATATCAGGATTTGACGAAACGAATTGAAAAGTTAGATACATCTGTTGCAGATCTTAAACATATGCTACAACAGGTGTTAAAAACACAAAAGATGCAATCCACTGTTGTTCCATCTCAAGCACCTGCTCCATCACAAGCTTTTGCTACAAATGAGCTCTGGAACCTTTTCCAACCTTTTCTCCAACAACAAAAAGAAATGGCTGATCAGCAACATGAACTTCATGTCCAAAAGCTGAGAAACATTATGGAGTCTAGGTACAAGAACACTCAAGCAGATATTAAGGCAATCAAGGCCCATTTATTGGAAACCACTGGCACTGCTCCTCCAATAGTACTTTTCATTGATTAACTTCCAGAAGATAATGCCAAAAAGGGGGAGAAAATTCAAGAATGGAAGAAGAAAGGAATAGATGATGGTCTTTACATTGAACCTGAAAGGGATGCTATGACCAGAAAAATTCCTGTGCCAGATGGTAGTAAAAAGGTTGATGCTACTCAAGAAGCACTTGAAGAAGGAGTAGCAAGTGTTAAAAGAGATAGAATGGCAAAGGATATTTCAACATGGAATGAGGAGAAAAGAGCTTTCATGGAACTGTATGTGCAAGGTTGTTCTGGATCAAAGGATACTAAAAATCCTAAGACAAAAAGAAAACCTAAGTCCATCCCATCCAGGATTCCAAAGCATATCCCAAAACCACCATCCAAAAGCCATCAGCACCAAACCTCCACCTAAACAGCTGTTGTAACTCCTATTGTATCAACTACTGCTGGTACTTCAGTGGTTTCAACATCTGTTCTTACTTCAACACACACCACAACCACTACTTTACCACCACCACTGTCACCACCAAAAACAATCTCACCACCACTTTCACCTGCTGACAAAAAGCAGAAGACAACAGGTGTTATAACATCTGTTGTAATGACAACAGTGGTTGAAACACCAGTTGTTTCAACAGCTGTTAGTCAATCACAAACCACTACCACTAAATCTACCACCACTGCTTCACCTAAAACATCATCAGTCCCTCCTCAACCAAAAAGGAGAAGGCTAATTCTAAAAGATGATGACACATCTCCACCACCAACATCTTCAAAATCTCTGTCACTTGTCACAATTCCTAAACCCATACCTCTCTCTTCAGCTTAAATTTTAAAGCCATTACCTCCTGCTGGTGTCTCATTTCCTCTGGAACTCATTGCAGTTAGGGAAGAAATCAAATCTTTCTACTATGAGGATGACCCAGTTAAAAGGAGTTTGCCATCAATTGCAGGATATCCCAGTCCTAACAATATCGAAGAATACTTGAAGCTCAAGGCCAAGTAAGCAGAGGATATCGCAATCAAAAACAGAAAAGGGAAATCTGATAGAGAATTTCAGCAAAGCTATCAGTTTCTACTTACATAGGTCAGTGCAATGGAGCAATTTGCCAAAAATGTATGTCGACAACTCTCAGAAAGGGCAGATGAGTCCTTGAGAAATGACTACCTTGAGAACATCATGACCTACAAGAAATACAAGGGGGAGAAACACATGTACAAAAACTGGACCATTCCTGAGCTTGAAAAAGAAGCAGCCAGGATTCAAGACATGATAAAAAATAAGGTCAAGCAGACTCCTCCTGAAAAATTCAAACAATTTGAAGCTGATAAGATCTTAGAGTTGAGAAGAATGAAAGAGGAGCTGATTGCAGCTAACTATGGGTCAAAGAACTCAGTGACAAAGTGGGGAGAAGATAGGGTCAGGGCAACTTACAAAAGCTTAGAGGAACTTAGAAAGAAAGATCCAAAAGTTCCACAAAATCCTGACTACTCCAAAGTAGAGGTCTCAAAAAGACCACCAAAGCTGCAAGTCAAAAGAACCACTGCTCCAGCTGGTGCTGCCATCTACAAAAGAAGGAGCCAAAACCAGTCGAGTACTGAAACAATTCAAGATCTAAAAGCTGGAAATGCTATTGTAAAAGCAGGCATTAAATTAATGATAAAAGAAGATCTTGAATTGGAACAATCTGCAAGTGCTGCTCAGCCAGTCATGAATAGGCCAGCCTCACCAAATACCTCTGCAAATAAACATCTCCCAAGAAACCCACCAGACTCAAAAATACAATAGTGGGAAACTGACAAACAGACCTATGTATTGACTTTGCTCAGGTCTGGTGGAGAAGTGAAGAAAATATCAAGGGAACAAGCTCTTGGCCTGAGTCTTGAAGATTTGCAGGATCTCCTTGATCTTCCACTTAGCAGGGATGATGAAGACACAGATGCCCTAGACTTTGAACTACAATTTAAAGGTCAGATAAGGGAACTGCTGATGAGGCAATAAACTTCCACAATAATGAAGAGTTTTGGCATTATCTGTTCCAGGGGGAGATTGTTGGGATTGAACCCTACCAAGAGGAACAGATAATTAAAGCCAAAACTGGATCAGAGCAGTGGATCCAGAATAAGCAGACGTTTACAGATGTTTACATACAAGTCTCTCCCCTTGATAGTGATTTCAACATCTGCTGACCTCCTATCTGCTGATCGTGCATACTGCTGACCTACAAATGCTGTTCAAGTAAAGGTCTGATAGAAGACTAAAGCTCTGCTGCTCAATCTACTGTCTTGAGTACTACTGATCCGGACAAGCACTGCCGGGTTCACAGCAGTAGAAGGATGCAGCAGCTGTTTAAGTGTCTTTTATGTAATGAAATGTAATAGCAGTAGTTAGTATAGCAGTGTTTGTATAGATCAGAGGTTAGAGTTTGTTAGGAGGTTAGATGTCACTTTCATGGTGACGTCAGCTAAGATGCTCAGTGGTTTGCTAGTGCCTATAAATAGAACAGTGCTCTGTACTGTTCTATTAGCTCTTTGCAACACCGTCTTCTTTGCACGAACAAACACTGAGCTCTGGCTGAGGGGGAGTTTGTATTCAAGCATTACTTTGTAATCGTTGTTGAAATTAAATTCAATCATTCGGTTCTTTGTTGAAAATGTCTTGATCAAAGCAATACTCTCGTTTGATTGTATGCAAAGTTTGTTTCCATATTAATTCCGCTGCACAACTCATCCATTTCCATTTTAATTCAAACAGAAAATACAATCAAAACCAAACTCAGATCCAACAATTATCTTTTGTGATGCTCAACCTCTTCATGTTAACTATCAAATTGCAATATCTTTCTATGATCTGCTTGGTGTTTTCAGTTCTTAAACCACGAAATAGATCGAACTCTTTTTTCAAAAGTGATTTTTTGTTCTTGATCATTTCTTTACTTCCAACAAACTTCAATTTTAATGCTTTCCCAATTGAATATGCACTTCCATTGTGTTGCAATAAAACCAAGATATCTTCTTTAACCGCTTGATGCAATAAACTAGTCATCATTTTTTCATCTTTATATTTCTTTTTCTCCTCAGCACTTAGATCTTTAATAGCAATAACCTCTTCCTCATCATTCATCGGTCTAACATATTTTGTTTCAACACATTCCCAAGCATCCAAGTAATTTGCTTGAACCCAATTTTCAAATCGCTCCTCCCATCCTTTATATTCCTCAATATTCATGAGCTTTGGCGGTTTTTGCATGGTGCCCGTTTCATTTTCTAACATCGTGTTCTGTGCAATAGTAATTGGAGTAGCAAACGCATTGTAAAAGTCTTCTTCCATGATTTGGTATCAAAATTTCACAAACTTTGACTTTCAAACGAAATGATGATTCTTCAAACGAAATGAACTTTTAAACGGAATGAACTTTTATGCGAAATGGTCTTTTCAAACGAAATGACAGTTACAAGCGAAATGAACACACTGTTTCATACGAAATGAAATTTTGATGTGCAGTTTCAAGCGAAATGGTCTTTTTGTGCGAAAAGGAAGTAAATCAGGCTATTTCGTGTGAAATGAACGTGTTATTGTCACACCCCCAAAATCCACAAGCGGAGTATCACCGCTTGGAGGCATGACATGACCAGGATCAAGCCACCAATCATATTGAACAATGCATTTAAAATAGATAAAGTCCAACCACGCAATATAATTGGCGTTCAAAAACTAGTTAACCAAGTTAAATTAAACAGCGGAAGCATCAAATGTAAAACCAAAACATGAGTTATAAGTTTAGCAGGTTTAACATGGCACACACTGTCCATGTCCCACAACAACTCCTTCCTCTCGTGCAAGCTCCATAGATACCTAACGACCTGCAAGGCATGTAACAAGGAGTCAACAACAAAGTTAAGCGAATTCACAGTTGGTTGTTTAGTTTTAGAGTTTGTTTTGGAAGCCATAAGTTGTTTCGTAAACCACGAGTTAACCAGTATCTTTATTTTTCCCCAAACCATATCCATAATCAGTGGGGGCTTCCCCTTGTGAACCACTAGACCGTTACCATATCGACTACTGACGAAAGTAAGTTGTGCCCTAAGTCAATGTCTATAATCATTGACTGTTTGCCATGATCCATTAGTACATGCCCATCCGACCGGCACGGTGTGAGGTTTGTCAAACCTAATAGCGCTATTAACTAATGACCCACTCGCCATCGACCTCGGCGATTAAGTCGATATAAAATGAGGGACTTAATGATAGAGTTTTGACTAGTAAGTTTTAAGGTTGTGGTCCTACTCAAGGAGGACGAACGTACGTATTCTACCCAAGGAGAATACACAGGATTAATATTGGCATCCTACCCATGGAGGATGGCGGTACATATCCTACCCAAGGAGGATATGCAGGTTCCGTTTTAGTTCTTTAACCCATTCCCAGCCACCGGCCCGCTGTTACATCTCTGACAACGACCCTTGTTCCTGCAATCCTTGGCTTCATGACCCAGCTTGTTACATCTCTGACAACGACCCTTGTTGCACGGCCCGCTGTGGTGTAAATTACACCGATTGCACATAGGGTGATTTCCCTTGTATCCACCCTGACCTTGATTCCCAGAAGACTGCTGACTGGGGCTCCTGTACTCATCTGTCTTTCACTGCTGGGACTGAGACTGAACTGAAGTAGAACCCTTGCCCGAATTTCCATCCCACTTGCGCTTGTTATCACTAGGAGCATCAGAGGTAGTAGTAGCGCTAATACGCTTGGGCAGCTTGTTCTGCTCAACTGCCTGATCAGTGAGACGATGAGCCAACCGGATGATTTGCTGAATTGTGCCAAGATTAGCTGAGGTCACGTGGCTCTGAATTTCTGGCACTAAACCCTTAAGGTATAACTCGATATGCTTGATTGGAGGATCCACCATAGTAGGACACAAGATAGCTAATTCGTTCGATCTCTTTGTATATGCCTCGATTTCAGACCCCGTCATCTTCAAATTGAAAAAATCCACCTCTAGCTTGTGGATGTCGTCACGACTACAGTACTCTTCTTTGATCAAATTTTTGAAGTCGTTCCATGGGGTGGCATTAGCAACCGCCAGCCCTAGCAGTTGAACCTGTGCTTTCCACCAGGTTAACGCAGCACCTTCGAGTGTTCCAGTAGCAAATTTCACCCTACGAGCTTCCGGGCACTCACACATCTCAAAAACATACTCAATCTTCTCGAACAAGTGAAGAAGACCTACAGCTCCTTCTGTGCCGCTGAAAGTACTAGGTCGGCAATCCATGAATGTTTTGAACGTACATACGGGAGGCTGAGCATGTTGACCTGCGGCGCGAGAATAAAAGACAAGGTTAAGCACAAGAGTTGGTTCGCGAAGGTAGGATCTAAACGTCCTAAGATGTGTTGATATGGCAGGTTATACCTCCTGCAGGGACAGCTGCGAGTACCTCAGCCACTCGTTCGTTGATTAGAGCCGTCAGCTGGGCTTGAGTTAGGTTCAGTCGTCCACTCATGATCTTCATATCAAAGGAAACATGAGTGAGCAAGGTGTCGTGAAAGTGCGATGACAGAAGAGAGTAAGCACACATGTGTTTCAAACAATAGTTGCTACATTTATCTAAGCATACCATGAACAATGTACTATGTAACTAACAGGTAGGTAATATAAACATAAACCATATCACCTAAAATGTTGAGTCTTGCACGTGGAGTGAAGCGTCGTTGTGGATCGTTGAGCACTGTACAGATTATAGTCTGGTTTTGTCAAAAAGCTTTTCTCTTTTTAAAACCAAGTTCACTATAACCAATGGCTCTGATAACAATCTGTCACACCCCCAAAATCCACAAGCGGAGTATCACCGCTTGGAGGCGTGACATGACCAGGATCAAGCCACCAATCATATTGAACAATGCATTTAAAATAGATAAAGTCCAACCACGCAATATAATTGGCGTTCAAAAACTAGTTAACCAAGTTCAAATTAAACAGCGGAAGCATCAAATGTAAAACCAAAACATGAGTTATAAGTTTAGCAAGTTTAATAAGGCACACATTGTCCATGTCCCACAACGACTCCTTCCTCTCGTGCAAGCTCTATAGATACCTAACGACCTGCAAGCCATGTAACAAGGAGTCAACAACAAAGTTGAGCGAGTTCACAGTTGGTTGTTTACTTTTAGAGTTTGTTTTGGAAACCATAAGTTGTTTCGTAAACCACGAGTTAACCAGTATCTTTATTTTCCCCCAAACCATATCCATAATCAGTGGGGGCTTCCCCATGTGAACCACTAGACCGTTACCATATCCACTACTGACGAAAGTAAGTTGTGCCCTAAGTCAATGTCTATCATCATTGACTGTTTGCCATGATCCATTAGTACACGCCCGTCCGACAGGCACGGTGTGAGGTTTGTCAAACCTAATAGCGCTATTAACTAATGACCCGCTCGCCATCGGCCTCGGCGATTAAGTCGATATAAAATGAGGGACTTAATGATAGAGTTTTGTCTAGTAAGTTTTAAGGTTGTTGTCCTACCCAAGGAGGACGAACGTACGTATTCTACCCAAGGAGAATACGCAGGATTAATATTGGCATCCTACCCATGGAGGATGGCGGTACATATCCTACCCAAGGAGGATATGCAGGTTCCGTTTTAGTTCTTTAACCCATTCCCAACCACCGGGAATCCCATGCCTTAGAAGGAGTGTGAACTCACCTTTGGTTGCTCGGTTTGACTCTAAAAAATAGCTAAGCAGCAAAGTGAACTTGTACAAAGGAGCTTGTGATGGGGATATTCTGATGAAAAATCTTCTGAAAGCAACAGTTCTTCAAAAGCAAACTGCAATCAACAGATATATTAAGATGAATGCTGAGCTGAAACAAGAATTGGCAGCAATGAAGATTGAAACCGAAATAGTGAACAATTTACTTCGAAGTTATCAAAGTTCAGAGTATGTTATTGATCGCATCTATCCTGCCGTTGCAGCTCATAAGTTTGGAGATGATGAAGGAAATTCTGGTAAGAAAACTGGTTTGAAGTATAACAGAGTACCAAATCCAATGTGGGAACGCTATACCCCCCGACACTTTGAAAAGGTGGCTGAAGCACTCAATCTAAATCTGAAATCTGAGTCTATCAATGAATTACCAGATGATATTGATGTCACCTTCACAGCGACTGACACTGATAATGAGTCCGAGTTAATTATGAAAGTGGTCGATCAGGTGTTGGATAAAGATGAAGAGTCAGAGTCTAAATCTAAAAAGTCGAGTTCGTCAGAGAAAAGCTCGAGTTCACCGGTCAAAAGGGTCTACAATAAAGATTTTCTGATGTGACAAAATAATTTGAATGACGAAACATTCAAAGTAGCATATACTTTGAATGATTCTGACAAATTATATTCTGATGAAGAATTTCTAATAAAAAGTGTTAAAACTGAAATGATCAACAAGGTTTTCAAATTAACAGAAATTAATATTTCTTAAATAAAAGATATAAATCTTACTGAAAAACCTAAAAAATACACTTCAAGAGTTCAACAAAGATTGAACAAGAAAAAGGGTTACAGTTCTGGTTCGGGTTATCGAAAGAAACCAAACCATAACAGTAATTTCAAAAAGAAAGGATTAGGTTTTATTCCACCTGAAAATCATAAAAATGAGAAAATTTATAAACCAAAAACTAAATTTGTTTCAGGAGCAAGTTCAGAAGAAGAGAAGGAGAAACCTTTCTGGAAACAGTCAAACAAGGAGTTTCTCGCTGAAAAGCAAAAGAATATGTTGAAGGAATCTGAACTGAGAGTTGAAAGAAGAACCTGTTTCAAATGTCAAGAGGTTGGACATATTGCTTGGAATTGCCCAAAGTCCACCAACACAAAACAGGGAGTTTCTTCTAACTCTAAATTGAAAGAAAAATGTGTTGATAAAAAGGAACAACCAATAGAAAAATTTAAAGAGTTCAAAAATTCGACTTTCGAAGTTGGTGAAAGTTTGAAACATTTTTACAAAAGAAGAGCCAATTTAAACAAACAAAAATGGATTGTTAAGAAATCAGAGGTTGTTTCTGGCAATGAATCCGATTCGTCAAAGTCAGAGGAGCCATCTGTTGTGCTAAATGATGAGAATTCGGTTCCAACAATGGATGATGAAAATTTTCCACCATTGTCAAACGGAAACTTGAAATCAAAAATTGGTAAGATTGAGATTTCAGATCAATTCTTCTCTGATAAGAAAGAATTTGATGCTGAAAAAGCATTTAATGGTAAAGTGCTACATATTTTTGGAAAAATGGCTGATGGGAAGGTGAAGGGTGTGAAAGAATTTTATGAATCGGAAATTGTTAAACCAAATGAGGATGGTTCACCCATGATTGATCAGGCATGGGTGAGATTCTTTAAAAAGTAAAATCCTGACTTGCCGGAGCTCCCAAGTTGGTAATCGTGGAGCATGAATCGGCATCATTCTTGAAAAATATTTTTGTGAAGAATCTACAAGAGAAAGTTTTTACAAATGGTTGATAGAACAAAGTGATGAATGAATCCCCATGGTGTGTGAATTCAACAAAACTAATTTTCCGGAAAAACCATTTTGATTAAAACAAACTTAAGTGTTTTGAAATCATAATGGGAAAATAGTTTGTTGTCAGGGGGAGTTCTGATTGTTTATGCCAAGTGGATGGCGAATTGAAGCAATTCACATCAGTTTGTCATTTTTATTTGTACAGTTTATTGCAATTTCTTTCAAATTTTCCCGGAAAATAAAAAATTTAAACATATTTTTGATTTTAGGGGGAGTAAAAAAAATTAGAAATTTTTAAAATTTGAAAAAATCCAAAAACATCGAAAAATCAAAATGAGTTTTGTTGTGAAAAAGAGGAAATGATAGTACATCAGTAGACAATCACAGTACGCTAAAGAATTGGAAAGTCAAATGTGATAAACGGTCTCACTGATGATATGCCAGTAGGTTTTTACACATTCAGTAGATTGTTTTCGAGATATAAACCTAAATTTCAAATGCTTACTTATTTGGTGGGGAACATCTCTCAGATATATAGGTAACCCCTGAAATCTTGTTTGAAGGGCTTTCTATTTCTGACATACTAGGTCTTTGTGCGTGATGATATCTGGGGTATTATACCAGGACTTCTGATTTTGCGGGAGCAATAGCTTAGTCCTCGTATAATGCTCTGCACTGCTTTATTCTTAAAGCTCACCCTCAGCATAAAAAATGATGAAACATTGAAAAATGCTAATCATGTGCTGTTGAAAAGAAGATCCCCAAGGGGGACACACTTAAAAGACAAGCCATCATCTCTCTGATTGAACGGAAGTTCTAGCCTGACCTCTCGTTGTCTCGCATTTACCCATTTACAGATATCATTAGTGTACATTCACCTGTAAGACTGAATATAGGAGTCTGGATACAGGAGTATATTCTGAGGTGGGACACGCGAATAAGTTAAGTATATTAAAAAACTAATCTCGTATCTCGAAACAGTTGAACTTTGTGTGAAAATTTAAGTGGATCAGTATACTGACAATCTAAGTGAATCGTTTAGATCTTAAAGTGTTTATAGCTCAACGGTACTAGTGATTTGTCATAAACTGATATGATCCTCTTACACAAACTCACAAAAATATTGTCTGTAAATATTTCTTTATTGCATCTTGAACACTCTGAAATTCTTAGAAAAAAACCCAAAAAGATTGTGTTTTAGCATAAAATTTTGAAAAATCAAAAAGATTTTTTTCCATCTTATTTTCGACAACTGATGTTGAAAAGCTGATTTTCAAAATTCCGAGTGCTAAATATGATGAACGACAGTGGGTTGGGAAAGTGTGCTTGAAATGAAAAATGAAGTTAGAGTTTGAAATAATTTGAGAAATGTTATAAGATAATCTTTCAAGTGATGTGTTGAAGATTATTTTATTGTGAAGTTAATCAAGGTCATTAATTTGAACTTGATATAACTATTGTTAATATTGAATGACTTCTACAAGTGATTTCTAAATTTGTAAAATCTTAACAATTGTGAAATTTACTTTTGGGTAGAGATTTGTGCAGATCCCCGTGTCTAAGCCTGAGCAGAGTATGAGCCAGGTTACTATCCTAGAACGAGAGCTATGTCAGATTGCGATCCCGGAACAAATTAAGGGGGAGTCTGTTAGCAAAGGGGAGTTTGAAGATTGAAAGAGCCAGACTCAGATTCTGGAGCATTGCTCGAGATAGAAGCTGTTGATGCTGATAAACTTAAGGAATCAAGAGACCTGATAAAGAGAATTAAAGAGAGGATAGAGCCAGGTTGAGATTCTGGAAGAGGAAGATAGAGATTGAAGGATGCTTACAGAGAGAGATACTTTGGAAAGAGAGAGAAGACCGATCAAGACTGAAGACTCAATACACTGAAGACTCGTCAACATCCAAGGGGGAGTTTGTTAGTGCATATGTCTGTTGACTTCTTCTTGTATCGAGTCTTGTAACTAGATAGGATAGACTGGAGCTCGGTAGTAAAGAAAGTAGGAATTTAAGATTGTCAGTCCAGGTCGCATGAACTAGATAATCCAGGTCGCACGAACTGGATAGTCCAGATCGCACGAACTGGATAGTCCAGTTCGCACGAGCTGACCAGTTCGCACGGACTGGGTCTTGATGGTTCATGCGATCTGGTGAATCCTATAAATAGGTGAGCTCATGTCTTCATTTGTAACATTCTGATTCCGGAGACGAAGTGCTGCTGAAGTTTGGTACGATCTGTAATCACTATCAAATCAATCTAAACGACAGTTAAAGTGATTCTTAGTGTTAAACAAGCTGCAAACATGTCCAAATCATTGAATTCCGCCTTTGGTTTGGTCTAGAACTCTTCTGATCGACTCATTTGGTCGAACCTTCGATCCTACACATTCTTTATCTGTGAAGTGCGTCGAATACATACGATCACAAATTTGAGATATGCTCATAAGATTGTTTTCCAGCTTAGCGATATAGTTTACTCTTTCAAACGTGATTATCCCATTTGATAAAGTTCCCTCTCCAATGATATGACCTCCCTGATTACCGGCAAAACCAACATAACCACCATTAAATCCTCTCACATCGTACAGCAGGGCTTTTATCCCTGTCATGTGCCGAGAACTCCACTATCCATAATCCAACGTGAGACAGATCTCGGAAGCTCCTGCACATATCACAAATATTTAGTGAGATTTTGAAGCAACCCAAGCCTCTTTTGACTCAGGTAGCTTGTCACTGATGCGTGTGGTTTTGGTGTACAAAGGTGGGAAATTCTTGTCGTTCATTTTTAAACTTTCTTCAGACCCAATCTCAACCTCTTTGTATAGAAAGAAATCATTTTTAGGAGGTTGACTAGATGATTGCTCTTTCTTTGCGACATACTTCTTTTCAGAAGCAATAGACTTTTGTTTCTCAAGTTTCTCATAGTAATCCAAAGGAACATTCGTCTTTACTGGTGTGGTAGAAGATGATTGTTTTGCAGACTCAGAAACCTTTGGTTTAGGAGAACTTGATTTCTTTTCAACAAATTTTGGCTTCCAAGTTTGTTGAGACGAAGCGACCCGTTTATAAAACTTGTTAGTTTTAGTTACCAACTTCTTTATGGGTTCAGTTTTGAGTTTGTGTTGTCATTTTTCAAAACTTTCTTCTCAACAACCATTGGAGCTTTTCCTTTTATGTCGTCTCTCTTCTTCGGACTTTCGACAACCGCAGACTTAGGCTTCGAGTTGGTGCACTTTCGTGCAATGTGTCCAACTTTGTTGCACTTAAAGCATGTACGGGTATCAACTTCCCGACTTTTGCCTTCGGTCTGATGCTGTTATGTCTTCTTCTCAAAGAATTCTTCATTTGTTTTTGAAAAAATTTCAGATTCTTGCTCGAAATGTGAACTCGAGCTTTTCACAAACACCTTTTTCTCAACAAATTTCTTGTTTTGAAAGTTCCTTCTTTGATTTTTCTTACCACCCTGATAACCACCCGACCATTTGTTTTGGTTGTTGTTAGAAAAACATGGCGGTACAACAAGTTTTTTGTAGTAAGATTTATCTTTTTCAAAATTCAATTGCCTTTCAGAACGTTTCAAACCTTCAATCTCAGAAACATCAATCTCAACCAGTTTAAACACATTCTTCAATTTGTCAACATTCACATTCTCAAGAGGAAATTCAAGATCCGAATACAACTTATCTAAACCTGACATCTTGTACATCACAAGAGTAGGTTCTTCACTTAAGTTGTATTTGGATTTCAGAATGTAATTATTCAAAAAGCATTCTTCGTCCCCAGTTGAGTCATTGTCAGATTTCAAAACATCTTCAACCACATTTTTAACAACTTCGGACTGAACACTGTCTTCATCGGATGATGAAGTGAATGTGATATCGATCGTTTCTGGAAGTTTAACCTCATTTGTGTCATCATCATTAACCAACCCAGATTTTTTCTTTGAAAAATTACTCAACACTGGCGGTGGAACTTGATGATACCCAACCCCAGTTCCGTCTGAATATACATCTTCACCAGCTTTGTTCTTCCCAATGGGTTTGGGAACTATGTGTTGAAGAACAAAAATCGCGGAGTTGTAACTTGTTAGTTTCAGATTGATTCGTTTGTTTTCAATCTTAGCTTCCTGAAACTGAAGCTTTAGATTAGCAATCTCATCTAAGTGTTGGTTGATTAGCTTTTCTTTCGACTAAAGTACCCCTGACAGTTGAAGGTTTTCTTTGGTTGTTTTACTGTTTCGTTCATCAGAATCTTTTATCATTCTTTTTAGCTTCTCATGATTTTCAGTAAGTTGTCGGTTTTCAAAAATTAACTTTTCATTTTCTTTCCTGACTCTTTCTACATCGATTTTATCTTTTTCAATTTTATCAGTTAATTCCTTGATTCGATCATTTGAAGCTTTTACCAGTTTATCACGACTTAAGATTTGATTTTCAACTTCTTTGACTCTTTCAGTCAATTCTTCAGTCTTTTTAGCACTGAGATATGCATGTGTACTACAAACCTTGCAGTCTTTCATGCAATTTCTTCAGTCACTTTTAATTTTGGATTTATCAATCTTACCTGACCCATTTGTTGAATCATTAGAACTGACCTTGCTCTTTGACTCAGATCCGGACTTAGAATCTACCTCTAATTCCTTTGCTGCGAGCACTTTATCTGCCATTTTCTTTAGGTTCTTTGCAGTCATCTCTTTCGTTGTGTCGATTATCCCATCATCGACTTTTTTCGATTTTAACTTTTCCTCTTCTTTTTGCCTTGCCCATTCTCTCTGTCTTTATTCTTCTTGTTGTGCTATTTGTTCGATGAGAGTTTCAACAAGAAGTGTTGATGGTTCAACAAGTATATTTTCTTTAGGATCCAAATAGCATTCTCTGTCAGCATCCCATCTCTTTGCACTTTTAGCCTCTTTCCAGGCTCGATAATGTCTGTCTTTCATTGTTTGTGCTAACATCTTTCTATTAACATATTTCTCCTCTTCAGTTCTTGTGTCTTTGAATGGAACAATTTTTGCCATGAAGGCATAACCCACAGCATCTTCTTCAGGTAACAAATCACTCCTGTCAAAGCCTTCATCATCATGAATAACTGCTAAGGCTCTTGACTTTTCTTTAGGAGTTTCTTCTATTTGTTTCATTCTCGGAGGTTCTGCTTTGTTGTGATGATAGATGGCCTTTTTATAATAATCATCACGGAATGGATTGGCTGTTTCATCAGAAGCTGCACTTCGACATTCTCGTTTAAAGTGCCCTTTTGCTTGCACTTAAAACATGTAACCTTCGATTTATCAAAGCCTAATTTTATTGAAGGTCCACCAATGGAGTGTCTACTGGTTATTTCCATGAACCTCTGAGCCCTTCGAACAATGCTCGCCATACACCATCTAATGTCAATCAACTCCATTTTTTCGGGGTCGATTTGATCATAGTCTTCTTTGGTAAGGTTAGTGTTTCTGATCTTCCTGGCTACTAAACTTTCATAGGATTCCAAGATTGAAGCCAGAAACACCATCTGCTGCTTGGCTGCTTCTTCGCTAAAGTTCTGTGCATTGTTGAGATTTACAGCAATGTTGCACTGGAAGATGTTTTTCGGAACAGATTGTTACTATTGGCTTGGAACAGATGAAGACGATCCTCCATGATATCCACTACTTGGAGCAGAACTGCTGTTTTGATTCTCTTGATTCGGCATGCTTGAGTTTTCAGCTGAGAAAGCAGTCTTTGGAGATACAGTCTTTGGAATCATGCTTCCCCGATAGTACAGATCAACGTTTTGTTGATACTGGGTGCTGTTGACTTTGTTTGTCTTTCTAATCTCAAGCTCGTGGCTTTCAAACCTCTCAATCAGCAAATCGACTGTCAAATCATCCTTCTTCACTGTGTTCCTTAACAGCAGGGCAAAATACAGCCAATCTTTTTCGTCGGGCAGTGAATCCAACAACTTTTCAACTAATTCTTCCTCAGTAAAAGTAATCCCATATCTCGTAAGCTCAATCTTTAAGTGACAAAACCGCTCTATCATCTTTGAAACCAATTCATTCTTCATACAACCGAACAAATCAAATTCTTTCTTCAATAATTTCTTCTTGTTCTTAACGATTTCTGCTCCTCCTACACATTTCTTTTCTAATTTTTCCCATAAATCTCTTGAATCTTTGTAATCTATCAAGGAAATAATATCATCCCTCACTGATTGATGTAGCAATGCAATACATTTCTTTTCAGCAATAAAACTTTCCTGTTCAGTATCGATCAGGTTTTCATAATCACTCCTTCCAATATGGAAACCATTCCTTAAACACTTCCAGCTCTGGTAGGCGAATTCCTTCAACCAGTCCTCGAACCTACTCGCCCATCTGTTGTAATCTTCGATGGCCATGAGCTTGGGCAGTTTGTTGTAGGTGCCATAAGCGTTATCCACGCTTAGTGAGTCAGCAATGGCTTTCTTAGGATTCGGGTTTGGAGAAGTGTTGTTTGTGTTGCTTGACGTGGTGTCTCCCGTGCTGCTGGTGTAAGCAAATATGTCGCTAAATGGGTTTAGAAAATCGTCCCCCATTTTAGAGTACCTGAAACAGTTCTTAAACACTTGAATCGGATGGTGATCCGATCGAGTGGCACAGTAATATAAAACAGAAGCACACGAATCAGATTGCAACTCGATCGGGTGGTAGTCTGATCGAGTGGTTGTCCGAACGAGTAGCACAGAGACTTTTGAAAACTTTGACTTTTCAACCTTTCACCGATCGGGTGGTAGTCCGATCGGGTGACAGGATGATGTAAGCACCAAAAAATAAGAACAAAAATGTTGTCCGATCGGGTGATGATCCGATCGGGTAACACTGATGACGTCAGCAACAAGTGATCAAGAACAATCTAAGCCAAATCGTTCGAGCAGCCATTCGAATGAGTGAATGACATCAGCACACATGAACAGTTCAACATAGTTTTTGATGATTTTGATCTAGTTTTTGAAGGAATTTTCTTATGAAATCTTGAAGGATTGTACTATGATTGATTTCGAACAGATTAATAACAAATTTATCAAATTTTAACCGTAATTTCCTGTTCAATTTTATGTTTTTTCTGGTTTTTAAGGTATAAAAATGAAGAACACAATAAGAAATGAGTAGAAAGTGAGAGAATTCGTCAAATTTCCGGTAAAATTTGACTGTAAACGGTAAAAAAACTGATATTCTGGTGAATTCGCTGTCGTAGATCTCGATTCAGCCACCTGGATGCTCTGATACCACTTGTTAGGTCCTTTTGTATAGGATCTGATTGTCAGAAACGTGGATGAATCGACCTTGATCAATGTGCGGAATCCATTGGATCAAGTCACAGAAGTACGACAAAGTATTCAACGTTTAACACCGTCTGATCTTTCTATTCAGATGATATGAAAGTACATAAGAGCCAGAAGATAGTCAGACTAGACAGAGTCTTCTAAAGTTCCAAAAGTTCTAAATGACATACCCTACCTGGGTATTTATAGGCAAACTCAGGAAGCTAGTAAATGTTGTCCGATCGGGTGACACAAGTCAACCTTCGGTCAACACTTTTACATACAAGTGCCATTTCCTGAGCTGTCTTTCTACGCATATACATACATAAACATAATTGTTCACAAAAGACATAAACAGACAAAATACGACTAAATGTTGACGGAAGCTACAGACGTATGAACTAACAGGAGCCATAAAGATGGACTCAATGTCCTCCACAATAATCATGAAGCTTTGATTTCTACCGCTTCGTGTCCTAAAGCATCTTTTGAGTTATGGCATTCTCGCCTTGGGCATGCCAATTTTGATGTTATTTCTATATTAAAAAATAATGGTTACTTGTCGTTTACTTCCGTTTTACCCAAACCGGAACTTTGCTCACCATGTGAACCTGCCAAAGCTAAACGGCTACCCTTTGCTAATAACAATAAACGTACGACCACACCTCTTGAGTTGGTTCATTGTGACTTATGGGGTCCTTCCCTGATTAAATCCATTGATAATTTTGTGTATTATGTAGCCTTTATTGATGATTTCTCTTGGTTCACTTGGATATATCCATTATGAGCCAAATCTGAATTTGTAGATGCCTTATCAATATTCATTCTGTTTGTCCAATCTCAGTTCTCGACCAAAATAAAAACATTTCAAAGTGACGGGGGTACGGAATTTACTAATCGTAAGGTTCGTGCAATATTTGAAAACAATGGCACATTTCATCGTATGTCATGCCCATATACCCCGCAACAAAATAGGAGAGTCGAACGAAAACATCGACACATTGTCGAGACCGGGTTAGCCATGCTGTTTCACGCTAAACTTTCTTTGACGTATTGGGTCGAGGCCTTCGCGTAGGCTGTCTATATAATAAATAGACTTCCCACTCAGATCCTTGGTAAAAAATCTCCTTTTGAAATTTTATATAATCGTCCTCCTACCTATACGTCTTTTCATACCTTTGGATGTCGGGTCTTCCCACTTCTACGCGACTACGCTCCAAATAAGCTTGCGCCTAGAAGTATACCATGCATATTTATTGGGTATTGCTGCAAGTACAAAGGATATAAATGTTTAGACTCGTGCACTTCTCGCATTTACATAACTCGTCACGCTCGTTTTGATGAAACCAACTTTCCTCTTGATCCAACAACAACTGCCAAACCCATTGACACTCTTGAGTTATCCATTTTTTTGGACACCTAAACCACTGTTCCTCCTCAACCTCAAACACCTCCACCTACAGTTACAAAAACCAAATCAAATATCTCACCAAATAATTCTAGTAACACACTACATCCTTTATATTTTTTTCCTGCCCAACCGTTTGATGACCCCACTGTTTCCTCAAATTCGCTAACCCCACCTTCACTCATACAAACAAATGCTCCCACCACCCCTACATCCTCCACGTCTTCATCTGCCAACATAACACCAACCAAAACTCCTCCAAGCACTCCCATTCACTCACCGTCTCCGCCAACATCACCTTCCCCTCCTCCCCCTCCACAACCTCCTCAACCCTCCCACCCTATGATCACTAGAGCTAAAGCCGGTATCTTTAAACCACGACATCAAGTGGACTTAGCTCACACTCGTGCTATTCCACTTCATCATGCGCTATTTGCATCAACGGATCCTAAAACTTACCATACCGCATCTAAAGATATTAAATGGATGAGTGCCATGCAAAATTAAATCGATGCCCTTCATCGTAATAACACTTGGACATTAGTTCCAATTCCTCCAACTGCTAATATAGTTGGCTCTAAGTGGATTTTTAGAACCAAATATCATTCCAACGGATCCGTTGAACGCCACAAAGCTAGACTTGTGGCTCAAGGCTTCAGTCAATTTCCCAGCCTTGACTTTTCCCACACCTTTAGCCCTGTGGTAAAATCTGCCACCATTCGCACTGTGCTCACATTAGCCGTCATCAACAAATGGAACCTACATCAATTAGATGTCAACAATGCCTTCCTACAAGGGCATCTATCTGAAAGTGTGTTTATGGAACAACCACAGGGTTTTATCAATCCAGATTTCCCTTCTCATGTGTGTAAATTGAACAAAGCCATCTATGGCTTGAAACAGGCTCCCAGGGCATGGTTTCACCGCCTTAGCAAGTTTCTTACCAACCATGGTTTCTTATGCAGTCGTGCTGACCCATCCTTGTTCATATATAAACGTGACTCGTGTATTATGTATCTCCTCATTTATGTGGATGATCTTATCTTAACTGGCAATCAACCCCACACCATTACGTCCTTTATCTCTAGCCTAAACAAAGAATTTGCCATCAAAGATTTAGGGGAACTAAACTATTTCTTAGGACTGGAGGTTACCTACACTCCAACTGGGCTCTTTTTAAACCAATCTAAGTACACTTTGGACATACTAACACGTGCAAAGATGTTGGATGCAAAACCTGCTCCAACACCTTTGAGTTCAAATGTTTCTTTTGTCTCTACAGGTGATCCATTCTCTGATGCTACACACTACAGGTTGATTGTCGGTGCTCTTCAGTATCTCACCATCACGAGGTCTAATATCTCCTACGCGGTCAATCAAGTCAGTCAATTTCTTCATGCTCCAACAGTTGATCATTATCAAAAAGTTAAGAGAATTCTTCGCTACCTCAAAGGCACTCTAGCATATGGTCTTCATTACAGTCACCCCAGTCACACTTCGATACTTGGTTACTCAGATGCTGACTGGGCCCGATGCCTGGAAACTCGTTGTTCCACCTATGGATACTCTATATTTCTGGGAGGGAATCTTATATCTTGGAGTGCTAAAAAGCAACCAACTGTTGCTCGTTCCAGCTGTGAATTAGAATATCATGCCATGGCAAACACTGATGCTGAGATAGTTTGGTTAACACATCTTCTTCAAGATCTTCATGCATTACCACCAGACCGTCCCACAATTCTTTGTGACAGTCTAAGTGCCCTCTTTCTCACGCAGAATCCAGTCTCCCACAAAAGAGCTAAACATATTGATCTTGACTATGATTTTTTGCGGGAACTTGTCTTGTCAGGTAAACTTGCTACTCAATTTATTCCAACCATGCTTCAAGTGGCTGACATTTTTACTAAGAGTCTACCAGCTCCGCAATTCATCACGCTTCGTCAAATGCTACGCCTTGGTCCACCACCGTTCGCTTGAGGGGAGATGTTAGATAATTAGTTTTATACTTTGTATCTCTTTGTATTATCTTCATTCTTTGGGGTACTCATGTGTATTTATTTTGTGTATATATTGTTCCATTCTCTTCAATAGAAATCATTCGAGCCTTTTCATTATATCAAGAGGAGCCCAAGAGTTCCATCTGAAAGACCCCAGATCACTATCCACGGACACCTTCAGAGCCAATTCATGACAGATACTTTTGGTCGAGAACCTTTCGCCTGCATCGTTGATCCTAACCCATCTGTCTTTGCCTCCCGGGAGGCTGACTTGCTACAACAGACGCATAATCCCACCCAATTGAGCCTAATCCGTGTCTGAGCTCGGGTGCTTTAACCAGCCCCACCTCCATTGAACCTGACAGCCAACTTGAAGACATTTGGGTACACTTGTTTTAAGAACCCATGGCCCATCCAGTCATCCAGCCAAAATCTAGTGGATTCGCCATTTCCCACCTCCACTCTTGAGTTGTCTCTGATACGAATCCCCCATTTGCCAATATTGCCATCCACATAACCAATATCTTTTTCCACCAACCTGTGATAGCTTTATCGATCGGAATTAATTTGGAGTCAATGTTTGACCCGTGAATAGCCTGGAAAACTTTCACCCATAGCTGGCTCGAATCATCCCAAAACCGCCACCACCACTTAGCCAACATGGCTAAGTTGAAGTCTTCCAACCCCCCTAACCCGAGCTCCCCTTGTCTTTTCGGCTTGACCATTTTACCCCACCGAATCCAGCACAACTTGCTGTGATTTCCCACTCGACCCCACACGAACGCTCGCCGGATACCTTTAATTGTCTTCAACAAAGCTTTAGGGGCTCTAAAAACTCCCAAAAGTAAGATGGGAGGCTGCCCAAAACGGTCTTCGCTAGCGTAACCCTTCTATCAAAGGAGAGGGTTTTAGCCTTCCACGCGTTTAATTTGTTTTGAAAATGCTTAATTACCGGTTGCCAAAACTTAATTTGCTTCATATTCGCGCCTATGGGTAACCCAAGATAGACGAAAGGTAAGGAACCCATACTGAAATTCAGAATTTTGGCAACCTTCGAAACTTCCACATCGTCTACCCCTACTCCGTAAACCTTGCTTTTTTGCCAATTCACCATCAGACCTGTTAACAAGCTAATGCACAAACTATCATCTTTAGATGACAAAACTTGTAACAACCCGACCTTTCGGATCGTTACTTGTCACCGTCATTTCATCTGTAAACGCTTGTACTCCCAAGATTTAGATTATTGCTATGGGTTAACTATTTTAAACTATGTTTTCAAACGCATAATACAACACTTATTACAATGCTTATTCAAAACGAAGTTATCGCATTTAACGCAGTTATAACGCTTACTATTTCAACGCATTTTATCGCATACTACATCGCATCTTTAGACTAAACGCTATCGCAATGCAACCTCCACGCAAACGCAACGCAAACTCGAAACACGGATTTACTTATGTTGGTGCGATTGTTTGTGTGATTAAACGCAATGCTTACACGCTCAAACGCTCACTCGCAACTCGATTAAATGCAACGCAACGCCTAACGCACGTACCAAAGTTGGAAAACTAACAAAACGCAACTCGGCTGATCGAATGGACAACCGATCGAATGGACATCCGCTCGGATCATAATCCGACCGGATGGCCATTCGACCAAAAGGCCATTCGACCGGACAACCCATTTGACAGAACGCACTTCCCCACCGACTTAACTCCTCTCTCACACTATAAATAGTACCCGTACACCTCCTTTTCACTGATTTGACACCTCCATCCGACCACACACACTCAAGTCACTCTCAGTCACTTTTACTCGCGATTCAAGGCTATTTCGTAAGTATTTCTCCTCAAATCTTGTACAAACAACACTAATCACTTTTACATCGTCTTCTTCATCAAAATCACACACAAACACTCACTTTTTCTCTGAAATCGCTGATTTAGACCTCTTGAAGGTGGTTTCCACCGTTTTGCTCAGGCAAACGGTTAAGGAACACCATTAGATCGAGAATGGTTCTAGATTTGAAAATTTTCACACGTTTTAACATGAATCTCAACAAGATCTCAACACTTTTCAACTGTTTTCAACTTTTCTTCACTTTTCTACTCAAAACCGATGGAATCTTGACTCATTCAGACTCTCTACCCATTTACTAGTTGAGAGCCGGTTGAAAACGGATTTCCACCGGAAAGATGACCGATTAAAGGGTCAAACATGAAATTCCATCAAGAATAGTGAGTTTGATCGAATGGGATGAGGCCACTCGGTAGAATGAGCTGGACTTGGTGTGTTTTCCATTGTTTGACACATCATCTCGCCATCTCCGTTAAACCTCAAACTTTTTAACTTAGAAAATTTCACAAGTTTTCAAATAACAGATCGCCCACTCGAAAGGCTATCCGATCGGATGACCATTCGATCGAGTGACCATTCGACTAGGTGACCTGTCCCTTTATAATCCCCAATACTTAAACACTTTTAACCAAACTTCAAACTTTAACGATTTTCCAAACACCACACACACATTCGAATGGCCATCCGTTCGAATGGTCATCCGCTCGGATGACCATCCGTCCGGATGACCATCCGCTTGAATGAAGTGTCATCCGTTCGGATCACCATCCGAACACCCTACCATTCGACACTCTGTTTACACGCTGTTCAACGCTTACACAACTGTTCTATGCTTAGGCTAACTCCAGCGCGCTCCCTTCAATCCAATCAAGTATATGTTTACTAGCTAAACACGAACTGTGAGTATACTCGAACCCATTTTCTTTAACGCACTTTTGGGTGTTACATACATTCTATATCAAAACACAACAACACACAACGCAAACACTTTATGAATGCTAACCGCTCCCGCATGTTATACGTGATCTATGAATGCTTGTACTATGCTTATATAGTGTTACACTATACCGCCTCTAGCAATGATAGTACTATAGTTTGGACTCAGCACCTATCGTGGACAGGGGTTGCTAGGATCACATCACTTTACTTCATGTGTTCGCTGAACATGTGTCACGCATACTCTACAACGCAGTCTCATGGTTAAGTTGTATACATTGTTTGGTAGTTACTTTGTTTCGCCCGTTACGTGATACATGCTGGTTATGCGTAAACGCTTTCTCTACTATATACTATGCAAACTTGTGCACTCACCTTTACATCTTATGTATTGACTTATTTTAACGTATGTGACAGGTTGATAGGATGCTGTGACGAATCGAGATAGGCAGTCTAGAAACTACACCAATAGAAATCTAGGTTGTCGGACTTGTTTTATTCGAGAGAAACTCGTGATCTGTAATAATTACTTGTTGAATATTTGATGATTGGTATGGGACAATTAACCTTTAAAAACATTGGTAACAAATAGTTTTTATGGATCTCTTGAGCAATCTGGTTCGCCTAGTGTCGCGCCCCTATGTTTCCGCCATCGGTTGGGGTGTGACAGATTCGTATCAGAGCCATAACTATAGGGAATTAGGTCGTGTCTTAGGATTGACCTAGTCTATAGTCTAATTACCATCAGACCCGCTCTGTGCGAACCCAGTAGGGGTTTTGCACGAGCCAACTTTTGATACTCTCGCTCGAACTCACGAAAACTACATCTTTGTGCGAACACCGCATACTATAGCTTCGCACGAAGAAAGCCTTTCCTAAGGCTGAAAACGCACTATTGCCTTTCCTAAGGTTGACACAATACACACGTTTTCGAAAAACACTCGCATAACACCACCGAGTGATTGGGTCGAGATTAGGTGTGAAAACCAAGAACTCTCGATAAGATCACTCACTCTATGTGTAATTTTTACTCTCAGCACGAGAAACTTCGTTGAGTTAGGAGTGACATCCATATCTCGACGAAATTCTCTCTCTCTACCTCGTGGATTTGCCACACTTTCAGGAACAAGGTTGTTAAGTTAGGGATGAAACCCGCGTCTTAATGACTAGTTCCACTCCTTACTTGGATTTTTCAAAACTCTTACCTAAGTCTTGATATATTCTAATGACTCGATTCGCGTAGTATCCAGAAGGATGCGTGCTGATCGCCGTATTTTGGCGAGAGCACAGTCTATTAGGCCAAGCGTGTACTCAAGGTTGTTGTGAATAGTTGAATCACTTTGGGCAGTCGATATCTAACCCCCAAGACATTCTGTTTCGATTCTAAGCCCGCAACTGCTGATTTTACGAATTATCGATTTTATGTGTTTATATGGTTTAAATGTTTCAATTTTGGAGATTTTATTCGCTTTTCGCTTCTCACTTTACTAAACGTGCAAACCTCGCACAATCCTGCAATCTAAAACGCTAACTAATTGCGAACAAACTAAGAACTCTCATACACCATACTCGCTACGCTACTCGCTAACGCTCGCAACTCTCGAACGCGAAACGTACCCTTGAAAGATAGGTGAATACGTGCAAAATATATAGGTGAATACGTGCAAAATATGTGCTTACGTGGATTATGTGCTCTTACGTGCTTATGTGCCTACGTGACTATGTGCCAATGTGTTATGTGCCTACGTGTTCCTGAGCTTTATGGAGTAATAATAATAATACACCAAACTTTTCGAAACCCGATATAATCGAATCTCGTCTAAATCATATGACGATGTCTGCTGCAGACAATGTCGTCATTTGGTTCGCACACGCAACGCGCCGCTCGACGTAATCATGCTGACAAGCGCATCGCTTCACTGGTGGCAAAGGAAATGGCTAAGGTCGTACCTCAGATCGTCAGTGAGATCAACGAGGTCAGCAGTAAATCATCCGTCGAGTCAAAAAGCGACGTGCCCAAAGCTTCAAGGCCTGTGGTCCTGCTAACTTCACTGGAGAAGACGGACCCAGTGCTATGTTCCAGTGGTTTGACTCTATTGAAGTCACCTTCAGTGGTTTGACTCTATTGAAGTCACCTTCAGGCAAAGCGGATGCCCAGAAAATCTGCGTACTGTTAATGCTATTGGAGTTTTTCAGTCCAGGGCTCTGGACTGGTGGACTGCTAAGCGCAACAAGCGCGGTAATGATTCAGCTTATGGTCTTTCTTGGGAGGAACTCAGGGAGCTTATGATGAAGGAGTTATGTCCTCCACATGAAGTTCAAAAGTTGGAGAATGAATTCTGGCATATCAAACAAGATGGAGGTGACAACGCTGTTCTCACCACTCGCTTCAAGCAGCTCGGTATCATCTGTCCAAGTCAGGTGGCAACGCCTGATATGACAATCAAGAAGTACATTCGAGCTCTACCAGACTATGTAGCTGACTTTGTTCAGGCAGCTAAACCAGCTACTATTGAGGAGACTTACCAACTCGCAGCTGAGATCAACGACACTCGAGTCTTAGCTGGGTACTTCAACACCTCAACCAAGAGCCACAATCAAGTCACCGAAACTCCTGCTACAGAAACTGCAGCATCACAAGTTTCAAAGTCTTTACGTCAGAATCGCAAGTACAAGGGAAACAACAACAACAAGAACTACGCTACTACCACCGCTCCTCTCAACGATGTCCCCGTACAACCCAGCAACCAGAACCGCCAAGCACCTGTTACCAACGCACCGCCTGCTAAGCGTGCGTATACTGGTGTTCATCCTCTCTGCCCTACTTGCACCTAGCATCACCCAGCTGGGGTGAATTGTCATTTCTGTGCAAACTGCAACATTTATGGGCATTTCACTGCTCACTACCATTCAGGCCCGCGTCAACAAGCTGCTCAAGCTCCTCCAGCACCACCAGCTCAACCCCTTGCTATTCAGGGTAACCAAGCAGCTCCTGCACCCGCTGTTCATGCAAGAGCATGCTACTCTTGTGGTGACCCAAATCATTTTGCTAATGTCTGCCCGAATCGCGTTGTGAAACAAGAACCACAGCAGCAGCAACAACAACAGCAGCAGCAGCAACAATAGCAACAACAGCAGCATCAGCCTTAGCAGCAGCAGCAGCAGCAGCAGCAACCACAACAAGCAGCCCGCGGAAGAACCTTCAACATCAATGTCCGCCAGGCTCAGACTGACAACAATGTTGTCAATGGTACGTGTTTTGGTCAAAAATTACCGAAGCAATTAAGTGATCAAATTAGTTAAGTGAGGTAGTGTGCTAGAAATGTGTGTCGAAAATATGTTATTCAAGTTATTTGCAAAAACAGTTTCAGGATACGGCTCAGGATATAGAGTTGTATCTGTGATCAAACAATGAGCAAAAATGTAAAGGGTGACACAGGATGTACGAGGAAAGCCCTTGATCAATCTAGATCACCGGCATAAAACGTCGGGAGCTGACAATCGCAGCTGCCTTGTTCTTCTATTGCTTCAAATATCAGGATACAGTGCAGGATATGATGCGGATCAACTAAGTGTTACAATGTAATTTGAGTACTAGTATTTGTGTGTAGTGATTGCTAGAAGCTAGAGAGCGAAGTATGCGAAAGAAAGTGAGTGCCTTAATCTGATCCGATCATACTATTTATAGTTAAACGAAATCAACTAACTATCCTATTAAACCGGGATGCTTCGAATATTCCTCTAGTTAACGTTGCAGTCCTGGTCTTTCGGGTTCAACGTCTTTAATTTAACCGATTAGCCCGAGTCTCGGGGGGAAGAAGTCTTCTTGAACATTGGAGACTTGCACCTCCTAATCTGCACGTGATTAATTCGGTCAATACCAGGATATCGTACCAGGATGTTACCAATATCCTGATTACAAGCAAACAATCAAAAGCAGAATATTAGTCAGGATATGTATTCAGAAAATGGCCCATAACAATTGTCCCCAAAATATATCTGTTGGTATACCAGTCCAACGGATATATTTTAAAATTTTATCTCACAAACCGAGGTAGTCAATATGACGAGACTCTTGAAATGACAATGTGCAACTTCCAAAGCGTTATTTACTCTTTACCCCCTATCATTCAGCCTATATCTAGACGAAATAATTTGCACTTCGACCATCACTTCTCAAGCGATTCTCAGGTATTTCTCTCTTCTTCATTGTTTTCTTTTCTTTGGATTCCTTGTTTCTTCGTCAATACCCTTTATGGCATCACGAACAAGGTCTCGGTCGAATGAGCCGGTTGCAACCCTCACTAGTCAAAACCTCATACGAGAACCACAAAATGAGATTTGTTCTTTCAACAATGCTGATATCGCCGCTTTGAAGGATTCTGGCGCCTTTCCTGCTGGAGTAGTCATTCGTCCTTTTGATCGGGAAGTCCGATCAGATGCGTCGTCGAACGAATGGGTCTGCTTCCTTACCTATCCCTTTTCTTTGGGACTCCGGTATCCGTTTCCACCCTTTATCTCTTGTTTCTTTGAGCTTACCGGCCTCAGTTACGCCTAGATCATGCCCATGGTATGGCGAGTTTTAATAGTGTTAAACCAAATCAAGTCTCGTCGTTGCCCTGACCTTTGCATTGAAGATCTTCCCATAGCATATCGACTGAGATCCCATGGCAACAGCCGCTTCCTTTTGTTCTCCACTTCCAAGAATCCCTTAGTCCTTAAGGTCACCAAAAATGAAGATCAGTGGCAATGAAAATTCTTTTTTGTAAAAAGAGACTCTATTGACAAGGGTTTCGATCTGCCAGTTAGATGGTTAACCAAGGGTAGGATTTAGGGTTTCAGGAATATCCCCGAATGTATCCTTAAACTATATCTTAGACTGATATCCTGATATGTTGTGCAGCGAATTTCAGAGATCTAGCACCCCCAAGCGCGGAATCAGAGCCCAGGATCAAAGAGATCTACCGGCTTCCTGCTAGTGAAAGAACCTTCTCCCTGTCTCTTACGAATTCAAGTCAAAAATCAAGCTCAGAGATGTCCGGTAAGCACACGATTATAGTGAATATAAAATATAAGTGTTATAAACTAAATATTTCTTCCCTTGTTCAGTGCCAGTTATCAACCTCGAAGGTTTCCAGCTTGAGGAGTTGGACAGTTACTCTAGCCTCGCACCTCCCAAGCAAGAATCTAATCCAAGGTCATCTGTTACTCCGAAGCCTACTATTTCAAAGACTACTTCTGCTCCTAAAGCTCCTCCAGCGTCCAGGACCCGTGCCTCTACCTCCTGGAAGAGAAAGGAAGCTGAGCCTCCCGCTACACCCCATGTGTTCCCATTCGAGAACCATGGGTTTACGGAATCCAGCAAATTCATGACCGGCTTCCTCAACCAGGTTGGTATCCTGACCCATATCCTGCAACATATACTGGTTAATAAAGTCAACTAAAGTCAATACCTGATTTCTTTGCAGGGTCTCGAACGCCTGATGTCTCTCTATGAGGATGCATGTGGCTCGAATGTCATGCTTGAAAGCCAGCAGAAAAAGGCCGAGGCCACCATCGCAGATCAAGCAGCAATTGCCATCGCCAAATCGGAGCACTACGAAGCTAAGTACAAGGCTATGACTCAAGACCACCAGTCTGCCATCCAGAAGATCTCCCAGGAGGCTCAAGCTAAGTTCGACGCGGCTCAGGTTCAACACGAGCAGGCCATGGCTTCATACCGGGAGAGCCTAAAAAATTTTGTTGTCATCTCCCTCCTCCAGGCGAGACTGAAAATGGCTTACGAGGCAATGGCCTTGGGTTTGCAATGCCCCTCTTGGAACACCAAGGCCTGGGAGGCGAAACTGAGAGATCTTGGGGGGAATCCTGTGGAGCCTCCCGCCAAATCTGCTGCGAAAGAACCTGCCAAGATAGTCGATGCTAGTGCTTCAAAGGATGCTGCTGATGATGCTGGGGCGAATGCTGGAGAAAATGCTGGTGGAGAGGATGCTGCTGAAGATGCTGGGACGAATGTCGGAGAGGATGCTGGTGGAGACGTCATGATGAAGGATGGAGCTGCCCCTTAAGCGCAGTGACGTGGGCGATGATGGATATACGTGCCAAGGCCAGAGCCCACTTTTAAATTTCATGGTTGTGGTCTGTACAAACAATTTACTTTTTTCTGCTGAACAATTTACATTTCCTGCATTAGAACAAAACGATGACCAAAGGTGGATAGGTCCTGTGTTTCAGGATGAAGCCCTTGGTCATCAGTTAGTATAATTTGTTTTGGATGATGCAATGGTTGGAGGCGGATGGGTCTCATTTTGAGATGAAACCTTCAACCGTCGCATCAATATGGTAAAAACTAATAGTGGTTTTGGTGGATGGGCCTCGGTTTGAGGTGAAACCAAAAGCACAACTTTTGACCTGTTAATAATATAACCGCCGTTTGACTTATTTGCTGTTGCCTTTTAATTTTTGTCATGCATCACTTAGTTTAGATTTTAGCTTTGCAAAATTTGTACAATTATTTTTTGAAAATATCCTAACCAATATACTCATTGGTATCCTACGAAGACTTTTGTCAAATAGGACTTCACAAAATCCACACAATTTAGACAAAGTTTCTTAAAATAGTTTATTCTTCAAAATCTCAAATAATTTAAATATAGTTTTCAAAGAAAAAGACGGTTCACTTAGCATTTATAAACAAATTCAACTTTGATTTTTAAACACAAGTATTGTATCCAAATATTCCAACCGAACATCCTTAATCATATTTCGAGAATATATCCTAAAGATATATCCTAATCAGGATACTTAAACTTAAAAGTTCAAACAAGTTGTGTAAAATTCACAAAGGAAAGATCATACCAGGAACAGAGTACAACTCTAATATTGGACTTTACTCCTTTTACAACTTTTTGCCGCAAAGATGTCCCCAGTTCGAGATACTCAATATCTTAAGTTCCAATCTGATTTTCTGAGCTCCACACAATTTCCTTAGGGGGGATGTCCCCTGTACACGAAATCTTCCAACACTTAGAAATTTTTTTAATTCAAGTTTTGACCGTATGGACAATTCTTGTGTTACCGGGGTAAAACCCGAAAGCATTCTGGAGATAAATACTTAGTATCTTGGGGAAAATCCCATAGGTATCCTGGGGAAAATCCCAAATTTTCATGCGCTACAGGCGGGAGTGTATAAACTCCAAGACTTAGAAAGGTGAAAACCTTTAAACCTTAGAGAGTATGAAAATACACTTTCGCGAGAGAGGGTGATCAATCCTCGTATACCTTAAGGGTCCAGGACATAGCCAACAGTGACGAAATTGTCCGCCACTTTTACATGAACTGGTCCTGCCACCTTGAACTATCCCTGGACAACTTGCACTCCAGGCGGGGTGTTCAAACCCAATTCGTGAGAAAGGTGAATACCTTTAAACCTTTGAAGGGATCAGGCTCCCTTAAACGTGAGAGAGGGGGCCAATCCTCTAATCTTTCGAAGTATCCTGAGTGTGCATCCTGGAGCTATATCCCGCAGCATATACTGCAAAACAATCATAAGCTAAGGTGGGCGTTAGCCTGGCTAACACCCCTCCGATGCTTAAGTCAGTAATGGGTTCAAAATAATAAACAATATTAAACATACTAAAAGAGATAAAATTCATACCATCCTGAGTTAGAAATTAAATTCCTAACTCACTTGAAATAGAGCTTCAGAAGTATAGCATTCCAGGATCTTGGTAGCATATCCCCCTCCGTATTCTTGAGTCGGTATACTCCTTTCCCTGATTCTGATTCAATCTCATAGGGTCCTTCCCATTTTAGGGCCAGCTTTCCGTCAGCAGGATTAGTAGTATTCTGAAAGGCTTTTCTTAATACCCAATCTCCGACCTGGAACCTTCTAGTCCTTATATTCTTGTTATATGCCTTGGATATCCTTTGTTGATATGCTGCCATCCTTAGCCTTGCAGCATCTCTTGTCTCATCAATAGTATCCAATTCCTGGCATAGGATTTCAGGATTCTGTTCAGGATCCCGAAGGTTGGATCTTGCTGTAGGTATTACCATTTCTGTCGGGATCACCGCTTCTGCTCCAAATACCAAGGAAAACCGGGTTTGGCCAGTTGCACTTTTCACCATCATCCTATCAGCCCACAAAACAAAGGGTAGCTCTTCTGCCCATCTTCCTTTTTTGGCTCCTAGTCTCTTTTTGAGGTTGCTGATAATTATCTTGTTTGAGGATGTACTGGTGTGGATGTGATCATTTTGATTCCCCAACTCTTGCAAAAGTCAGTAGTCCTCTTACTTATGAATTGACATCCATTTTCACAAATTATTTCAGCCGGTACACCAAACCTAGTCAGGATATTCCTTTTTATGAAGGATACCACTTCCCGATCTCTGACTTGAACAAATGCTTCAGCTTCAACCCACTTAGAGAAATAATCAGTCATTGCTAACATGAAGACTTTTCCTCCTGGAGCTTTTGGCAGTTTTCCCACTATATCCATTCCCCATTTCATGAACGGCCAAGGGGGTACAATAGGATATAATGGCTCTGCATGCTGATGTAGTATGTTGCTATGCCTTTGACATGCATCACACCTTCGAGCATATTCTGCAGCATCTTTTCTCATGGTAGGCCAATAATATCCTGTTCTTAATGCCTTTGAGAACAACGACCTGCCCCCAGTATGGTTACCACAATCCCCTTCGTGTATATCCTGAAGTACTTCCTTGGTTTCGGGATCCTCTAAGCACCTCAGATATGGTCCTGCAAGGGATTTCTTATACAAGACATTATTTATAATAGTGAATAGTGATACCTTCATTCTAAAGGCCTTAGGATTCTCATCCTTTGGGATGTATCCTCCCTTGAGATATCTTATGATCGGAGCCATCCTTCTTAGGATGCTCATCAGGATCCTGAATACTTAGTACTTCCTTATCCTGAGGATCCGTCGTAGGATATAGGATATGTGATATTGGTATTCGGGTCCCTTCCGGTATCCTGACTGATGATCCTAGATTTGCCAAGGCATCGGCTTCAGCATTATCCTCTCTTGGTACCTGTTCAAGTGTAAAAATATTGAAATATCCTGCTAATTTTTTGAGAATTTTAAGATACTCGATTAACTTCTCACCTTTAACTACATAGGTTCCATTAAAATGATTAGTGATTAACAAAGAATCAACATATACTTGCAAACTCCTGACATTCATACTTTTAGCCAATTCTAATTGTTATGGGTCATTTTCTGAGCATATATCCTGACTAATATTTTGCTTTTGATTGTTTACTTGTGATCAGGATACCGGATCAGGATATTGGTAACATCCTGGTATGATATCCTGGTATTGACTGAATTAATCACGTGCAGATTAAGGGTTACAAGTCTCCAACGTTCAAGAAGACTTCTTCCCCCCAAGACTCGTGCAAATCAGTTGGAATAGAGACGTTGAATCCAAAAGACCAGGTCTACAACGTTCGTATGGGGAATATCCACCGAATCCCGGTTTAATAGGGTAGTTTGTTAAATTTCTTTTACTATAAATAGATGGATCGGATCAGATTAAGGCACGCAATTTCACTGATATTCTTTTTTAGCTACTAGCAATCACTACACACAAACACTTGTACTCGAATTACCTTGTAACACCTAGTTGATCCGCATCACATCCTGCACTGTATCCGGATATTCGAAGTAATAGAAGAACAAGGCAGCTGTGATTGTCAGCTCCCGAGGTTTTGTGCCGGCGATCTAGATTGATCAAGGGCTTTCCTCGTATATCTCGTGTCACCCCTTACATTTTTTGCTCATTGTTTGATCCTAGATACAGCTCTATATCCTGAGCCGTATCCTGAAAACTGTTTTTACAAACAACTTAATCAAAATATTTTCAACACATATTTCTAGCACACTACCTCACTTAACTAATTTGATCACTTAATTGCTTCGGTAATTTTTGACCAAAACAATTTGGCGCCATCCGTGGGACAAGTGGTGCTATTTTTACTAAAAACTTTAGTAAAATCATTACTCGGTTTTCTATTGTCAAAACTTTTTGCTACATTGTTTTCAATGGCCTCGAGATCAAACATGAGCTCTTCCACCATGTCTGCTACAACCTCTGCAACAATTGGTTCGGTGCTTCCACCTCCTCCTCCAAGAATGTAAGCCTCTTCACAGGGAACTGAGAGTCATGTGGCTCGGGACGTTATCCCCGCTCCCAGTGCCCAGTGCCCAGGGATCTGGTCCTGTTTTGGCTTCTAATGACGAAATTCTGAATTTGTTTGGTAGTGTACAGGAACAGATGAGGCAGTAGCAGGAAACTAATCGGATGCTGATGAGAGAGATACAACTCTTGAAATCTGGCCCAAGTAGGCCTGCTGAAGAAATTGTCACTCCTTTGCAACCCAGGGCTTTGAACTTCAGTTCTGCAGTTTACACTGAGGATAACCGGGGGAATATCGTGCCAAGCCATTCCCAGAATCATACTCCTGAGATACCCTCTTCAATAAGAGTATCAACCGTGAGAAGCTCAGGATATGCTTCAGGATATGGCCAGAATCCTCAGATTGGTAACCTGTCAAATAATAATATTCTTGCTACTAACAATAGTGGATCTTTGCAAGATGCAGGTATGACGTCAACATTTACCAGGGAGCTTCAAAAGCTGAAAGACATGATATCCAGTGTGCCTGGAGTGGTCCGGCCAATTCCAGAAGTATCCCAAGACAGCCACAGGATATCCCGGTTTGCACATCCTATCTGTGATGCTGAAATCCCGAAAAGATTTCAAACCCCCAACATGAAACTCTATGATGGAACCACGGATCCTGAAGAGCATATCGCCCAATATAGGGAAAGGATGGAGATTAACCCTATCCCTCCAGATCTCAAGGAAGCATGCCTCTGCAAGGGTTTTGGTTCTACCTTGACAGGATCAGCCTTAAAATGGTTGTTAAATGTTCCTCCTCACTTAATTACTTCGTTTGCTCATTTGGTTAATTTATTTAATAGTCAGTTTTCTTGCAATCGGAGTTTTGAGAAACTAGCCAGTGATCTTTACAGGATAACTCAAGGGCCTCAGGAATCCTTGAGGGATTATGTGAACAAGTTTAGTCTGGAATCCTTGGATATCCCACATCTTGATATTGCAACAGCTGTGCAGGCTTTTAAGATGTGATTACAAAAAGATTCTCAGTTTTATCAGGATCTTGTAATGAATCCCTACAGGAATCTCGACGAAGCTCGTAACAGGGCCTTGGGATATATTCACTTGGAGGATGACAAAAAGATGCAAGAGAGGATGAATTCCACCTCAACCTATGAATAAACCAATAGGAAATCAGAATCCTCGTATAAACCATATTGCTCTAAGCCGTATGGCAGAATTGACAACAAGAAAGTGAATGTTGTTGAAGACGAGGATCCTGAAGAATATCCTGAATTATCTGAATATTGCTTTTCTCTTAACATACCTGAGCTAATGTATGCTATGCAGGGTTTAGGAGACAAAGCTAGGTGGCCTCGAAAGAATCAACAAAAAGCTGATTGGAAGGATAAATCCAAATGGTGTGCCTTCCATGAAGATTTCGGACATGTACCTGAGGATTGCATTGCTCTAAGAAAGGAAATAAGTTATCTTCTAAGCAAGGGATATCTGAAGTATCTCCTAGGAAGAAAGAAGAATAAGGGTCAGGATACTGAGAAGGATCCTGAACGAGCAGCATCACCTCCTGCGGATGCCAAGATAATCAACTTTATTTCAGGAGGATCCGACATTTGTGGGACTTCGTATTCTGTGGCCAAGAGACATGCAAAGGAAGCTAAGGCCGAGAGGGGAGATAAACCAGCCAGGATAACTACCCTCACAACTGATAAAGTGATCACTTTCGACAGTGGTGACAGGGACACTGTGCAGGATCCTCACCATGATGCTCTCGTAATAACATTATACGTGGCTAACCATTTTGTACGCAGGATATTGGTGGATAATGGCAGCTCCGTCAACATAATCCAACTAGAAACTTTGAAAAGAATGATTGTATCTCCAATGGATATTACTTCAAAATCCACCGTGCTTGTTGGGTTCAGTGGAGGGGCCAGGAACACAGTGGGAGAGATAAAGTTACCAGTATATGTTGAAGGGGTCAACTCAATACAATGTTTCTGTGTGATGGACTCCATATCCTGCTATAACATCATACTAGGCAGGCCATGGATCCATGATATGAAGGCTGTGCCATCGACTTATCATCAGTGCATCAAGATCCCTACCCCTTGGGGGGTTGTCAAGGTTGATAGTGATCAGCCGGAGGTGAAGGAATGTTACTCATCCTCAATGAAATCCTCAACCAAGCCTAATGCAGCATAGCAACTAAAGATGCGGGCCCAGGATATCGTGGAAGCTTCGGAGCAGGATGTAAAGAAAATTATCCAGGATCAGGATAATCCGGATATCTCGGTACTCGTAGGAACCAATATCCCTCAGGATATTGAAAATCAATTGACTAATTTTCTAAAATGCAGGATGTCGACGGTCGCGTGGAAACACTAGGATATGACAGGTATTTCCAAGGATATTATAACACATAAGTTAGGTATCGACAGGTCATTCAATCCTGTCCAACAAAAGAGAAGGAAATTTGCTCCGGAACGAAACGTGATCATCCAAGAGGAAGTTGAAAGGCTACTAAGGAGCAAGATGATTAGGGAAGTGAAGTTTCCTAAATGACTGGCAAATGTAGTCATGGTACAGAAGAAAAATGGGAAATGGAGAGTTTGTGTAGATTACACGGACCTGAATAAAGCTTGTCCCAAAGACCCATTTCCTCTTCCTCATATTGATTCAATGGTGGATGCTACTGCCGGCCACGAAATGTTAACCTTCATGGATGCATCCTCAGGATTTCAGTAGATCCAAATGGAACCTTCAGACCAGGAGGATACTGCCTTCATGACACCGACAGGTATTTATTGTTACACTGCTATGCCCTTTGGTTTGAAAAACGCAGGTGCAACATACCAAAGATTGGTAAACATGATGTTCAAAGACAAGCTGGGGGACACTATGGAGGTGTACATTGATGACATGGTAGTTAAATCTAAAAAGGCTGAAGATCACCTCTAGGATATTAAGGGAGCATTCGATATCCTGGATCAGTATAACATGAAATTGAATCCTGCTAAGTGCCATTTTGGAGTGGGGGCAGGAAAGTTTCTAGGATATATGGTGACTAAAAGAGGAATAGAGGCAAGCCCGGAGCAGATTAAAGCTATCTTGGATATCAAATCACCTTCAAATATGAAGTATGTTCAACGGTTAACAGGACGAGTAGCAGCATTGAATAGATTTATCTCAAGATCCTCCGAGAAATGCAAGGAATTTTATGATATCCTGAAGAAAAACAAGAAGTTCGAATGGGAAGAGAAGCATGAAGCAGCCCTGCAGGATTTGAAGCAGTATCTCTCAACTGCACCTCTATTGATGAAGCCTGAAAATGGTGAACCACTGTCCCTATACCTCGCAGTATCAGGGAACGTCGTAAGTGTCGTTCTTATAAAGGACCATGAAGGTCAGCAATATCCTGTCTATTATGTTAGTAAAAGTTTATTAGATGCTGAAACTAGATATTCTCATCTAGAAAAATTGATATTAGCCCTAGTTATGGCATCAACAAAAGTACAAAACTTAGACATTATTTTGAGACACATAGGATTCATGTTAAAACTAATTATCCTGTTAAGAACGTGCTTAGGAAACCCAAGATGTCAGGTAGGATGGCTAAGTGGTCAGTAAAATTAAGTGCCTATGATTTGGTTTATGAGCCTAGAAATGCCATAAAGTCTCAGGCTTTAGCTGACTTTGTGGCTGATTTCAGTAGTGACATTCAAAATGAAGTAGACTTAGAAGTACAGCAGCTAGGAGAAAACTTAGAATCCTGGACATTATATACTGATGGTGCATCTAATGTAAGAGGTGTAGGTTTAGGTATACTACTAAAATAGCCACAGGGGGACATATTACCCCAGGCTGTTAGGTGTGAATTTCCTGCTACTAATAATGAAGCAGAATATGAGGCTTTAATTGCAGGATTAGAGTTGGCTAAAAATATGAGTATCAAGAATTTGCAAGTATATGTTGACTCCTTGTTAATCACTAATCATTTTAATGGATCCTATGCAATTAAAGGTGAGAAGTTAATCGAGTATCTCGAAATTCTCTAAAAATTAGCAGGATATTTCGATATTTTCACACTTGAACAGGTACCAAGAGAGGATAATGCTGAAGCTGATGTCTTGGCGAATCTAGGATCATCAGTCAGGATACCGGAAGGAACCCGAATACCAATGTTACATATCTTATATCCTGCTACGAATCCTCAGGATAAGGAAGTACTAAGTATTCAGGATCCTGATAAGTATCCTGAGAAGGATCCCAAGTCCTGGATGGTTCCAATTATAAGATATCTCAAGGAAGGACACATCCCAAAGGATGAGAATCCTAAGGCCTTTAGAATGAAGGTATCACGATTCACTATTATAAATAATAACTTGTATAAGAAATCTCTTGCAGGACCATATCTGAGGTGCTTAGAGGATCCCGAAACTAAGAAAGTGCTTCAGGATATACACGAAGGGGATTGTGGTAACCATACTGGGGGCAGGTCATTGTTCTCAAAGGCGTTAAGAACAGGATATTATTGGCCGACGATGAGAAAAGATGCTGCAGAATATGCTCGAAGATGTTATGCATGTCAAAGACACGGCAACATCCTGCATCAGCCTGCAGAACCATTATATCCTATCATATCCCCTTGGCTGTTTATTAAATAGGGTATGGATATAGTGGGAAAGCTTCCAAAGGCTCCAGGAGGAAAGGTTTTCATGTTGGCAATGACGGATTATTTCTCCAAGTGGGTTGAAGCAGAAGCCTTTGTCCAAGTTAGAGATCAAGAAGTAGTATCCTTCATAAAAGAGGAATATCCTGACAAGATTTGGGATACCAGCTGAAATAATTTGTGATAATGGCTCTCAGTTCATCAACAAAAGAACTACTGATTTTTGCAAAAGTTGGGGAATTAAGATGATCACGTCAACACCAGTGCATCCTCAAGCAAATGGACAAGCAGAATCCTCGAACCAGATAATCGTCAACAACTTAAAGAAGAGGTTAGGTGCCAAAAAAGGAAAATGGGCAGAGGAACTACCATTTGTCCTATGGGCTGATAGGATGACAGTGAAAAGTGCAACTGGCCAAACCCCGTTTTCCTTGGTGTTTGGAGTAGAAGCGGTGATCCCGACAGAAATGGTGATACCTACAGTGAGATCCAACCTCCGGGATCCTGAGCAGAATCCTGAAGTCCTATGCCAGGAACTGGATACTATTGATGAGACAAGAGACGCAGCAAGGCTAAGGATGGCAGCATATCAACAGAGGATATCTAAAGCATATAACAAGAATATAAGGACTAGAAGATTTCAAGTTGGAGATTGGGTATTGAGAAAGGCTTTTCAGAATACTACTAATCCTGTTGATGGAAAGTTGGCTCCAAAATGGGAAGAACCCTATGAGGTTGAATCAGAATCAGGAAAAGGAGCATACCGACTCAAGAATATGGAGGGGGATATGCTACCGAGATCCTGGAATGCTATACACCTGAAACTCTATTTCAAGTGAGTATGGAATTTAAATTCTAACTCAAGATGGTATGGATTCTGTCTCTTTTATTAAATTTTAATATTATTTACTGTTTTGAACCCATTACTGACTTAAGCATCGGAGGGGTGTTAGCCAGCCTAACACCCGCCTTAGCTTACGGTTGTTTTGCAGTATATGCTTCGAGATATAGCTCCAGGATATACATTCAGGATACTTCAGAAGATTAGAGAATTGGCCCCCTCTCTCACGTCTAAGGGATCCTGATCCCTTCACAGGTTTAAAGGTATTCACCTTTCTTCCGAATTGGGTTTAAACACCCCGCCTGGAGCGCAGGTTATTCGGGAATAGTTCAAGGTGGCGGGACCAGTTCATGTAAAAGTGGCTAACAATTTCGTTACTATTGGCTATATCCTGAATCCTAAAGGTATATGAGGATTGATCACCCTCTCTCACGAAAGGGTATTTTCATACTCTCTAAGGTTAAAAGGTTATCACCTTTCTAAGTCTTGGAGTTTATACACTCCCGCCTGTAGCGCATGAAAATTTGGGATTTTCCCCAGGGTACTAAGGATTTATCTCCAGTGTATTTTTGGGTTTTACCCCTGTAACACAAGAATTGTCTAAACAGTTGGAACTGATTTTCTAAGTGTTTATAGACTTCATGCACAGGGGACATTCCTTCTAAAGCAATTGTGTGAAGCTCAAAAGATCAAATTTGGGCTAAGTGTCTCGGACTGGGGACATCTTAGTGGGAGAAGTCGCAAAAGGGGTTGGAGTTTATTACTAGGGTTACACTCAATTCCTGGTATGATCTTTCCTTTGTGAACCTTACATGAATTGTTTAACTCTGTTTAAGGCTCAAAATATCCTGATAAGGATATATCTTTAGGATATGTCTTCAAAATGTGTTTTTGGGATACGTTTCAGGATATTTGATTGGAATATTTGGGAGATGACACTTGGATTGAAAATTAACACTCTGATCAAACAAGTGTTATCAAAACAGGTTTTGGAAAATAGACTATCTTTTATTCTTTAGAAATTTTTGTCTAAAATTGTTTGGATTTTGAGAAATTCTATTTGATAAAGGTTTTCACAAGATATCACTGAGTATATTGATCAGGATATTTTCAAAATATAGTTGCACAAATTTTGCAAAGCTAAAATCTAAACTAAGAAATGCATGACAGAAATTAAAAGGTGACAACAAACAAGTCAAAAGGAGGTTATATTATTAACATGTCAAAAGTTGTGCTTTTGGTTTCACCTCAAACCGAGGCCCATCCGCCAAAAGCACGATTAGTTTTTACCATACTTACATAACGATTGAAGGTTTTATCTCAAAACGGGACCTGTCCACCTCCAACCGTTACGTCATTCAAAACAGGTTATACTAATTGATGACCAAGGGCTTCATCCTGAAACCCAGGACCCATCCACCTTTGGCCATCATATTGTTTTAGTGCAGGAAATATAAATTGTTCAAAGACAGGGAAAGTAAATTGTTTAAACAGACCACAACCATGAAATTTAAAAAAGTGGGCTCCGGTCTTGGCACAAATATCCTTCATCGCCCACGTCGCCGCATTTAAGGGGCAGCTCCTTCCTTCACCATGACATCTCCACCAGTATCCTCCTCAGCATTCCTCTTAGCATCATCAGCAGCATCCTCTCCACCAGCATTATCTCCGGCATCTGTCCCAGCATCGCCATCGGCATCCTTTGAAGCACTAGCATCAGGCACCTTACCAGGTTCTTCCACAGTAGATTTGGCAGGAGGCTCCACAGGATTTCCCCCAAGATCTCTCAGTTTTGCTTCCCAGGCCTTGATGTTCCAAGAGGGGCATTGAAAGCCCAAAGCCATTGCCTCATAAGCCATTTTCAGTCTGGCCTGGAGAAGGGAGATGACAACAGAGTTCTTAAGGCTCTCCCGATACGAAGACATAGCCTGCTCTTGTTGGACTTGGGCGGCGTCGATCTTGGCCTGAGCTTCATGGGTGACCTTTTGGATGGTGGACTGCTGCTCTTGGGCCATTTCCTTGTATTTGGCCTCGTAGTGCTCTGATTTAGTGGTGGCGATTGCTGCTTGGTCTGCAATGGTGGCTTTGGCCTTTTTCAGCTGGCTTTTAAGCATGACGTTCGAGCCGCATGCATCCTCGTAAAGGAAAATCAGACGTTCAAGACCCTGTAAAGTAAAGAAACAGGTATTAACTTTAATTAAGTTTAGTAACCAGCATATGTTGCAGGATATGGGTCAGGATATTTACCTGGTTGAGGAAGCCAGTCATGAATTTGCTGGACTCTGCAAACCCATGATTTTCGAATGTGAATACATTGGGGGTAGCAGGAGGCTCTGTTTCCTTTCTTTTCCGGGAGCTGGAGGCCCGGGTCCGAGATGCCGGAGGAGCTTTAGGAGCGGGAGTCATCTTCGAACTGGTAGGCTTCGGTGTAACAGATGACTTCGGGTTGGATTCTTGCTTAACAGGTGCGAGACTGGAGTAACTATCCAACTCTTCAAGTTGGAAGCCTTCAAGGTTGATGACTGGCACTGAATAAGGGAAGAAATATTCAATTTGCAATTCTTGTACTTTACAATCATTATAATTGTGTACTTACCAGACATCTCTGAACTTGAATTTTGGTTTGAGTTTGTGAGAGACAGTGAGAAGGTTCTTTCACTAACAGGAAGTCGGTAGATTTCCTTGATCCTGGACTCTGATTCCGCGCTTGGGGATGCTAGATCTCTGAAATTAGCTGCACAAAAATATCAGGATATAAGTCTGAGATATAGTTTAAGGATACACTTGGGGATATTCCTAAAACCCTAGATCCTACCCTTGGTTAACCATCTAATCGGCAGGTCAAAACCCTTGTCAATAGAGTCTCTTTTCACGAAAAAGAACTTTCGCTACCACTGGTCTTCGTTCTTGGTGCCTTTAAGGACTAAAGGGCTCTTGGAGATGGAAAATAGAAGAAAGCGGCTATTACCATGGGACCTCAACCGGTATGCTATGGGGAGGTCTTCGATGCACAGGTTAGGGCAGTGACGAGATTTAATCTGGTTCAGCACCATTAAAACTCGCCAAACCATTGGCATGGTTTGGGCATAACTAAGGCCGGTAAGCTCAAAGAAACGAGAGACAAAAGGTGGAAATGGATACCGGAGTCCCAAGGAAAAAGGGATAGGCAAGGAAGCAGACCCATTCGTTTGACGATGCGTCTGATCGGACTTCCCGATCAAAAGGGCGTATGACCACTTCGGCGGGGAATGCACCAGAATCTTTCTGGGCGGCGATGTCAGCGTTATTGAAGGAACAGATTTCGTTTTGAGGCTCTCGTATGAGATTCTGACTCATTAGGTTTGCAACTGGCTCATTCGACTGGGATCTTGTTCGAGATGCCATAAAGGGTATCGGCCGAAAAACAGGAAATCCAAAGAAAGGAAAAATAGAGAAGATGAGAGAAATACCTGAGATCCGCTTGAGAAGTGATGATCAAAATACAAACTGTTTCGACTAGTTATAGGCTGAATAATAGGGGGTAAAGAGTAAATAGCATCTTGGAAGTTGCACATTGTCATTTCAAGGGTCTCGTCATATTGATTACCTCGATCCAGGTGATAAAAATTTAAAAAATATATCTGTTTGAATTCGGAATTCCAACAGGTATATTTTGGGGACAATTGTTATGGGTCATTTTCTGAGCATATATCCTGACTAATATTCTGCTTTTGATTGTTTACTTGTGATCAGGATACTAGATCAGGATATTGGTAACATCCTGGTACGATATCCTGGTATTGACTGAATTAATCACGTGCAGATTAAGGGTTACAAGTCTCCAACGTTCAAGAAGACTTCTTCCCCCCAAGACTCGGGCAAATAAGTTGGAATAGAGACGTTGAATCCGAAAGACCAGGTCTACAACGTTCGTATGGGGAATATCTGCCGAATCCTGGTATAATAGGGTAGTTTGTTAAATTTCTTTTACTATAAATAGATGGATCGGATCAGATTAAGGCACGCAATTTCACTGATATTCTTTTTCTCTAGCTACTAGCAATCACTACACACAAACACTTGTACTCGAATTACCTTGTAACACCTAGTTAATCCGCATCACATCCTGCACTGTATCCTGATATTCAAAGTAATAGAAGAACAAGGCAGCTGCGATTGTCAGCTCCCGAGGTTTTGTGCCGGCGATCTAGATTGATCAAGGGCTTTCCTCGTATATCTCGTGTCACCCTTACATTTTTTGCTCATTGTTTGATCCTAGATACAGCTCTATATCGTGAGCCGTATCCTGAAAACTGTTTTTACAAACAACTTAATCAAAATATTTTCAACACATATTTCTAGCACACTACCTCACGTAACTAATTTGATCACTTAATTGCTTCGGTAATTTTTGACCAAAACACTAATCCTGCAATTAAAGCTTCATATTCTGCCTCATTATTAGTGGCAGGAAACTCACATCTAATAGCCTGGGGTAATATGTCCCCCTGTGGTGATTTTAGTAGTATACCCAAGCCTACACCTCTTACATTAGATGCACCATCAGTATACAACGTCCAGAATTCTAAGTTTTCTCCTAGCTGCTGTACTTCCAGGTCTACTTCACTTTGAATATCACTACTGAAATCAGCCACAAAGTCAGCTAAAGCCTGAGACTTTATGGCATTTATAGGTTCATATACTAGATCAAAGGCACTTAATTTCACTGACCATTTAGCCATCCTACCAGACATCTCAGGTTTCCTCAGCACGTTTTTAACAGGATAGTTGGTTTTAACATGAATCCTATGTGTTTCAAAATAATGTCTAAGTTTTGTTGACGCCATAACTAGGGCTAAAATCAGTTTCTCTAAGTGGGAATACCTAGTTTCAGCATCTAATAAACTTTTACTAACATAATAAACAGGATACTGCTGACCTTCATGATCCTTTACAAGGACAGCACTTACTGCATTCCCTGATACTACAAGATACATGGATAATGGTTCGCCATCCTCAGGCTTCATCAATAAGGGCGTGGTTGAAAGATACTGCTTCAAATCCTGCAAGGCTGCTTCATGATTTGCTCCCCATTCGAACTTCTTATTCTTCTTGAGGATATCATAAAATTCCTTGCACTTTTCCGAGGATCTTGAAATAAATCTGTTCAATGCTGCTACTCGGCCTGTTAACCGTTGAACATCCTTCATATTTGAAGGTGAATTGATATCCAAGATAACTTTAATCTGCTCCGGGCTTGCCTCTATCCCTCTTTTAGTCACCATATAACCTAGAAACTTTCCTGCCCCCACTCCGAAATGGCATTTAGCAGGATTTAGCTTCATGTTATACTGATCCAGGATATCAAATGCTCCCTTGATATCCTGGAGGTGATCCTCAGCCTTTTTAGACTTTACCACCATGTCGTCGATGTATACCTCCATAGTGTCCCCCAGCTTGTCTTTAAACATCATGTTCACCAATCTCTGATATGTTGCACCTTCATTTTTCAAACCAAAGGGCATGGCAGTGTAGCAATAAATACATGTTGGTGTCATGAAGGCAGTATCCTCCTGGTCTGAAGGTTCCATTTGGATCTGCTGAAATCCTGAAGATGCATCCATGAAGGTTAACATCTCATGGCCGGCAGTAGCATCCACCATTGAGTCAATATGAGGAAGAGGAAATGGGTCTTTGGGACAAGCTTTGTTTAAGTCCGTGTAATCTACACAGACTCTCCATTTCCCGTTTTCTTTTGCACCACAACTACATTCGCCAGCCATTTAGGAAACTTCACTTCCCTAATCATCTTGCTCTTTAGTAGTCTTTCAACTTCCTCTTGGATGATCACATTTCGCTCCGGAGCAAATTTCCTTCTCTTTTGTTGGACAGGCTTGAATGACCTGTCAATACCGAGCTTATGTGTTATAATATCCTTGGAAATACCTGTCATATCCTCGTGCTTCCACACGAACGTTGACATCCTGCATTTCAAAAAATTAGTTAATTGATCTTCAATATCCTAAGGGATATTGGTTCCCACGAGCACCGAGATATCCGGATTATTCTGATCCAGGATCACTTTCTTTACATCCTGCTCTGAAGCCTCCATGATATCCTGGCCTCGCATCTTTAATTGCTATGCTGCACTAGGTTTTGTTGAGGATTTCATCGAAGAAGAATAGCACTCCTTTGCTTCCTGTTGATCACTTTCCACCTTGACAACCCCCCAAGGAGTAGGGATCTTGATGCATTGATGGTAGGTTGACGAAACAGCCTTCATATCATGGATCCAAGGCCTACCCAGTATAATATAATAGCAGGATAGAGAGTCCATGACACCAAAGTGCTGCATTAAGTTGACCCCTTGAACATACACGGGCAATTTTATTTCTCCCACGGTATTCCTAGCTTCTCCGCTGAAACCAACAAGCACAGTGGACTTTGAAGTGATACCCATCGGGGATACATTCATCCTCTTCAATGTTTCCAGCTGAATTATATTGACTGAGCTGCCATTATCCACCAATATCCTGCATACAAAATGGTTAGCAACATATAAGGTTATCACTAAAGCATCATGATGGGGATCCTGGACAGTATCCCTGTCATCATTGTCGAAGGTGATAACTTTTTCAGTCGTGAGGGTTGACACTCTCGTCGGCTTATCCCCCTCTCTGCCTTAGCTTCCTTTGCGAGTCTCTTTGCTGCAGAATACGATGTGCCACAAATGTCGGATCCTCCTGAAATAAAATTAATTATTTTTGCATCCGCAGGAGGTGATGCTGCTTGTTCAGGATCCTTCTCAGGATCCTGGCCCTTATTCTTCTTCCTTCCCAAGAGGTCCTTCAAATATCCCTTACTCAAGAGATAGCTTATTTCCTTTCTCAAAGCGATACAATCTTCAGTTACGTGTCCGAAATCTTCATGGAAGGCACACCATTTGGACTTATCCTTCTAATCAGCTTTTTGTTGATTCTTCCGAGGCTACCTGGCTTTGTCTCCTAAACCCTGCATAGCATGCATTAGTTCAGGTATGTTACCAGAAAAGCAATATTCAGATAATTCAGGATACTCTTCAGGATCCTCGTCTTCAACAGCATTCACTTTCTTGCTGTCATTTCTGCCATATGGCTTTGAGCGATATGGTTTGTACGAGGATTCTGATTTCCTGTTGGTTGACTCATAGGTTGTGGATGAATTCATTCTCTCTTGCATCTTTTTATCATCCTCCAGCCTAATGTATCTCAAGGCCCTGTTACGAGCCTCGTCGAGATTCCTGCAGGGATTCATTACAAGATCCTGATAAAATTGAGAATCTTTCTGCAACCCCATCTTGAACGCTTGCACGGCCGTTGCAACATCAAGATGTCGGATATCCAAGGATTCTCGACTAAACTTGTTCACATAATCCCTCAAGGATACCTGAGGTCCTTGAGTTATCCTGTAAAGGTCACTGGTTAATTTCTCAAAACTCCGGCTGCAAGAAAATTGACTGTTAAATAAATTAACTAAATGAGCGAAAGAAGTAATTGAGTAAGGAGGAACGTTTAACAGCCATTTCAAGGCTGATCCTGTTAAGGTAGAACCGAAACCCTTGCATAGGCATGCCTCCTTGAGCTCCGGAGGGATAGGGTTAATCTCCATCCTTTCCCTATACTGGGCAATATGCTCTTCAGGATCCGTAGTTCCGTCATAGAGTTTCATATTGGGAGTTTGAAATCTTTTTGGGATTTCAGCGTCACAAATAGGATGTGCAAACTGAGATATCCTGTGGCTGTCTTGGGACACTTCTGGAATTGGTTGGACCACCCCAGGTACACTGGATATCATGTCCTTCAATTTCTGGAGCTCCTTGGTAAATGCTGATGTCATACCTGCATCCTGCAAAGATCCACTATTGTTAGTAGCAAGAGTATTATTATTATTTGACACGTTACCAGTTTGAGGATTCTGGCCATATCCCGAAGCATATCTTGAGCTCCTCACAGTTGACATCCTGAGCGAGGAGGGTATTTCAGGAGTATGATTCTGGGAATGGCTAGGCACAATATTTCCCCTGTTATCCTCAGTGTATACAGCTGAACTGAAGTTCAAAGTTATGGGTTGTAAAGGAGTGACAATCTCCTCAGCAGGCTGACTCGGGCCAGACTTCAAGAGTTGTATTTCCATCATCAGCATCTGGTTGGTCTCCTGTTGCTGCCTCATCTGTTCCTGTACACTACCAAACAAATTTAAAATCTCCTCATTAGAAGCTAAAACGGGAGCGGATCCCTAGACATTGCGGGGAGGGATAACATCCTGAGCCACATGACTTTCAGTTCCTTATAAAGAGGCTTGCATTCTCGAAGGAGGTGGTGAAGCACGTAACCAACTGTTGCAGAGGTTGTAGTAGACACGGTGGAAGAGCTCATGTTTGATCTCGAGGCCATTGTAAATAGTGTGGCAAAAAGTTTCGAGAATAGAAAACCAAATAATGATTTCACAAAATTTTTTAATAAAGATAGCACCACTTGCCCCACGGTGGGCGCCAAATTGTTTTGGTCAAAAATTACCGAAGCAATTAAGTGATCAAATTAGTTAAGTGAGGTAGTGTGCTAGAAATGTGTGTCGAAAATATGTTATTCAAGTTATTTGCAAAAACAGTTTCATGATACGGCTCAGGATATAGAGCTGTATCTGTGATCAAACAATGAGCAAAAATGTAAAGGGTGACACAGGATGTACGAGGAAAGCCCTTGATCAATCTAGATCGCCGGCATAAAACCTCGGGAGCTGACAATCGCAGCTTCCTTGTTCTTCTATTTCTTCAAATATCAGAATACAGTGCAGGATATGATGCGGATCAACTAAGTGTTACAATGTAATTTGAGTACATGTATTTGTGTGTAGTGATTGCTAGAAGCTAGAGAGCAAAGTGTGCGAAAGAAAGTGAGTGCCTTAATCTGATCTTATCATACTATTTATAGTTAAACAAAATCAACTAACTATCCTATTAAACCGGGATGCTTCGAATATTCCTCTAGTTAACGTTGTAGGCCTGGTCTTTCGGGTTCAACGTCTTTAATTTAATCGATTAGCCCGAGTCTCGGGGGGAAGAAGTCTTCTTGAACGTTGGAGACTTGCACCTCCTAATCTGCACGTGATTAATTCGGTCAATACCAGGATATCGTACCAGGATGTTACCAATACCCTGATCCGGTATCCTGATTACAAGCAAACAATCAAAAGCAGAATATTAGTCAGGATATGTGTTCAGAAAATGGCCCATAACAGTATGTTTCTCGTTAACGGTATTTATGCTTCGTGTTTGTTTGATACTGAAGCCGATAACTGTTTTGTGTCATTTGAATTCGAAAAGCTCCTAAACCGTAAACGCGCTAACCTCCCAACAACTTTCGACGTAGAAATCGCCACCGGAAGGACCGTCACCGTCAGTTCCGTACTCCGTGATTGTACTCTCGAACTCAATAGTCATGTTTTCCCGATCGATCTCATTCCGATGCAACTTGGTAGTTTCGATATCATAGTAGGCATGGATTTTCTTCGTGAAAATCATGCTGAAGTTGTTTATTTCGAAAAGATGATTCGTTTCTCTATTTCAAACGGTGATCAACTCTGTGTCTATGGCGAAGTATCCTCGAAAGAACTAAAACTTATGTCGTGCATTCAAGCAAGCAAGTATCTTCGAAAGGAATACATGGCTTTCTTAGCACACATCGTAGTAGCGGAGAAGGAAAAGGAGCCGACGGAAAAGGTACTTGTGGTTCGTGATTTTCCTAATGTCTTTCTTGATGATTTATCCGGTCTACTCCTGACTCGTGATATTGACTTTCGTATCGACCTCATTCCTAGAGCTAACCCTGTTGCTAAAGCTCCTTATCTCCGTGCACCGTCCGAAATGCGTGAACTTTCTATTCAACTCCAGGAGTTACTTGATAAAGGCTTCATTCGCCCTAGTACATCTCCATGGGGCGCACCTGTTCTTTTAGTGAAAAAGAAGGATGGATCGTTCCGAATGTGCATCGATTATAGGGAACTCAACAAGCTTACTATTAAGAATCTCTACCCTCTACCCCGAATCGACAACTTATTTGATCAACTGCAAGGCGCTACGTGTCTCTCTAAAATCGATCTACGTTCTGGTTATCATCAACTGCGAATTCAGGAGCAAGATATCCCTAAAACTGCTTTTCTTACCCGCTATGGCCATTACGAATTCGTGGTCATGCCTTTTGGACTTACCAACGCACCCGTGGTCTTCATGGATTTGATGAACCGTGTGTGTAAACCCTTTCTTGATCGCTTCGTTATCGTGTTTATCGATGATATCCTTATCTATTCGAAGTCGAAAGCCGAACATGCGCAACATCTTCATTTGGTACTCGAGCTTCTCCAAGGGAATCGCCTCTACTCCAAGTTCTCCAAGTGTGAATTTTGACTTGGGGAGGTTAAATTCCTCGGTTACATCGTTAACAGTCAAGGTATTCACGTCGATCCCGCGAAGATTGAAGCAGTTAAGAGTTGGATTACACCGAAAACCCCGTCTGAAGTTCATTTATTTCTCAGACTGGTGGGTTATTACCTTCGATTTATCGCTGCTTTCTCTAAAATTGCCGTTCCTCTCACCTCTCTGATGCATAAAGACAAGACTTTTTTTGGGGAAACCGAACAAGTGGATGCCTTTCAAACTCTCAAGCGTATGCTTTGCGACGCTCCCGTACTCGCGCTACCCGATGGAAACGACGACTTTGTTGTTTATTGCGATGCCTCTAACCTAGGCCTTGGTTGTGTTCTTATGCAACGGGACAAGGTTATCATGTACGCGTCTTGCCAACTCAAAGTCCACGAGAAGAACTACACAACCCACGATCTCAAACTTAGTGCAGTTGTTTTTGCGTTAAAGATATGGCGACACTACCTATATGGTACGAAGTGTACGGTCTTCACCGACCATAAGATCCTACAACACATCTTGAACCAGAAAGAACTAAACATGCGCCAACGCAGATGGGTCGAACTTCTCAATGACTACGACTGTGAGATACGCTACCACCCAGGCAAAGCAAACGCCGTTGCCGATGCTCTTAGCCGATGAAGCTATTTACATAGTGAAGAAACATTGGTTAATTGACCGGAATCAACTAAACCAGGGGGTTCGGTTCTGCATAAAAGGATTGGTTTCTCCTCGTTCGGTTCGTGGATGACGGATCTTCTTCTCTTCACAATAACTGCAAAACAACCACCGTTAGACTCCCCACGGGGAGAATGGGGGTTCTCTCCGTGACCACCCTCCGGCATGAGAATAAGTACAGGTTTTATGAAGAAGAAGAAGTGTAAGTGAAGTGAATGTAACTTGAAGACTATACCTGAATCATCCTTCTATTTATAGCCGAAGTTTGGGTGGGAAAACTTGTTGGTGAAATATTGACGGAAAGTGTTAATTCCATAAGCGGTTATTTTTCCCTCCGTTAATCATTTAACGAAATGTGAGAGCACACGGATCGCGATCTTTGATCAACGGCTAGGGTATTGCCACGTGGAAAGTGGGCAAGTGAAGATCTCTCTTCAATTCCGTGCCATCATCATGACTTCAAGAGAGCCTGGGATGATGACACATGGCCAGACGGTTATAACCGTCTGGTGATGCACGATGGGGCCTTCCAGAAGAAGCACAGCTGTGATCCTGTGTGACTCCTTACTGTATGGCATCGGTGAAGTAAATAATATCCAAGTCTGGATATTATCTATGCGGGAGTGCTTGTCAGGATTTTCATCCTTATTTGTTATGGAGGTTGGCGCAAGGATTTGTTAGTTCCTTTTTTGGTGCGTAGATGTTGCTTGTTGTTTTTCTTCTAAGTTCTCTTTGTAGGACCAGTGCGCGGCCGCACAAGGTCTAAAGATGGTTAGAAGGATGAGGTTGTGGTATGGTCCCAAGTACTCGAAGCGAGGTTTTTGGGACCTTACCCCTTCAAGTCCCCCCAGTCTAGTGTTGCTCTTATGCAAATAAGTGGAGCACTGGACTATGAGAGAGAGAGATGCTTTTGCTGTAGAGTTTTGGGCGCGAAAGTGGAGAATCTTTTGAGAGAAGATACTCTTACTCATGATTTTTTATTTTGAAAATCTTGACCTTGGGTATGTGAAAAGGTGCAGTAATGACTGTTGACGTGTGACAGGCTGTCATTGTCAGTTGTACGTTACTGACCGTGTTTCACATGCGCGCGTGAACTCGCGTTTGTGGTTCTTTCCCACTTGCCCCTGACGCTTGGATAACTGTGCCATCCCCGAAAAAGGTTCTGTTGCTGTTATCTAGGCTATTTATGGAGGTGAGTATATAAGTGTTTTCAATTGCCTATTTTCGTTAATCATTACTTTCTTGAAAGCCTTTTCCTTTCTTCGTCTCCCTTATCAGTTTGTCGAAGGAATTTGCAATTTTCTCTTTCTTATGTCAACCGGAGATCATCACGAAGACTCTACTGAAGACATGGTTGCCGAACTTCCACATTTGAAGTGGTCTAGGGCAACGTTCGATGGTTTGATTCAGAACTTTAAGTTTCCAGAAAGTTGGGGTGCTCGATACCCTGACGAGGGTCAGACGGCGGCAGATGCTCCGGCCGTGTACATAACTTTGTTTTGGGACTTCTTCTCTGCAGGAAATTTCCGATTGCCTGCAACGAAATTTTTTCTTGAAATTCTCAATTATTACAAGTCCCATATCTCCCAGATGCACCCTATTGGTATGGTTAGGGTTCGTCACTTCGAATTTGTGTGTCGTACAATGCACATCGAACCGACTGTTCCTCGATTTCGGGTGTTCCATCAAATACATTGTTCTCAGGGGTTCTATTCCTTTATGCAAAGGGCATCTGCGAAGAAGATTTTGCTTCAACCCCCAAAGTCGTTCCATGATTGGAAACAGAAATTTTTCTTTATTAAAGTGGGGGTTATCCCGATGAGGATGACATTTAGGGGAAAAGAGGATGTTCCAACTTAGACTCTTCAGACTCCTACTGACGAAAATTGGTATCAAGATTTGAAAGATGTTTCGTCTATTGCTTTGCTAGAGAAAGCCCTTGTTGGTGCTAGCATGAGCCTGAACTGGAGGATGAATCGGGAAGAGAAGCCGGTGTATATGGAAGGCGACAAAAGTAAGATTTGGGGTTTGCCCTGCTTCTTCTCTTCTTCTTCTTCTTTTTTTTTTTTTTTTTGAATTTGGCTTTGCTTCTCTTTCTTTTCAGTTGTTTCTTTGTATGTCGTTGTGTTTGAGAGAGAAAGTGGGAAGATGGCTACTATTGCCAAAAAACCTGATGAGGAGCTTTGGTACCACCGTATTGTGAGTAACTATGTTCTTCTGCGGGATGATGATTTGGCTGCGCAACCTGCTGCTGGCGCTGGTAAGTTTTTATCGTGATGTTGTTTGCTTGCTGTTTTTGCACGCTTGAATAAGTCAAATTCTGTTCTTTATAGTAGGTGAACTGTCTAATTTGGGCATAGGCCCTGAGAAGAAAAGATGTGCGCCCACTACTACTGCTGCGCCAAAGAAGAGTGATGCGGAGAAAGCTCAACCTTCTAAGGCCAAAAATGTCAGAGGGGAGAAGAAAGGTATGCGCCGTTCCTCTGACTCCTGGTGTGATTATGTGGTGGTATCTGATTCTTTGGAGGGTCTTGCGCCTGTAGTTATGAGAAGACCGAAGCCAGAACCAAAAGATGCTGCTGATATCCCTCCATCGAACCCTGATGATCCTATCGACTTGGAATCGAGTCCAGAACATTTGTTGAGGAAGAAGGCGAGGAAAACAAAACAAGCTAATGTTGAGGCTGAAGGTCAGCTTGATAAAAAGGTTCGAAGGAAGAAAATTACCAGAAGGGGTAATCTTGATGCCTTCATTGCAAAACCTGTTCTCGGTAACTATTCCTCTCTGTTTCCCTCTTATACGCCGTAAATGATTGTAATTCATATGTTCTTTGCAGAAAAACCAAACTCTCATGTTCACATAGAGCCAGAATCTATGGTTAATGAAGAGCTTCTGCCCTCTCCTCTTCACGCCTCTGTTGCTGAGCAGTTAGAGAATGCTGATGTTCCTGAAAATGAGGCAGAGAAGACTACTGGGGCAGAGGATTCTGGGGCTGAAAATCCTTCTAACGTTGCTGTGGATGCAGGAAAAGTTACTAGCCCGGAGGCTGTGGATGTTGATACTGGTAATCCCCAAACTCCGGAATTTGTTGCTCAGGTTTCGGAGAAAGGGAAAACTGCTCAAGAGATCCCTGTAACATCTCCTTCCATGGCTTATGGTTTCATGCCTGATAATATTGAGAAGGTTTCTGCTGAGGGCCAAGGTTCATTTTCTGATGCTGATAAAAATTCTCCAATCCGCCCAGATGAAACTCTGGGGGACTATTATTATAGAACCTATTCAGAGAAGAACGCCTCTGAAATTCACGTTCATGTTTAGAACCTGAAGAAAGGTGACACTTTCTCGGACTGGCGCGTGTGTCGAGATTGGTTACAGGGAACCTTCCCGCCTGGGGAGATTAAATTTTAAGAGTGACGCCTTCATGATCAAACTTATCACGCCTATCTTGAAGAGGCTGCTTCCGATACATCCACTACGCACCGCATAGTGCGCGAGTGGCATAGTATGCATAAGGAGTGGGCTGCTTTTAAGGCGTCCAAGAAGAAAGCTGCTGAGGATGAAAACCGTGTTGCCCAGTTGAGGGCTAAACTGGAAGCTGACCAGGCCAAGTTTGAGAATGACTGAAAAACTGAAGAATGGTCCGTTGCGGGTTGGAAGAGAAAAGCGGAAGCTGAAGCTGCCCTTCTTTCCGAGGAGCGCAAAAGCTGGAAAAAGATTTGTGAGAAGGATAATGCCGAGAAGATGGGTCTCCGCAATGTTATCAACAATCTCAAGGCTGAGGTTGAGAAGTTGAAGAAACAAGATGCGGATATCAAAAAATTGAAGAAGGAAAAAGCCGATGCTGAAGCCGCGCGAGATGAAGCGCGTTCTCATAGGGAAAGGAGTGAACAACGAGAGGTACATACCTGCGCTACCCTTACCCTTAGAGATAAGGAGATAGAAGGACTTATTGCTTTGCTATCTGAGCAGGAACAACTTAAGGCGGAAATTAAATCTGCCAAGAAAGATCTGAAGCTTGCGCATACTGAGAAGGCTGAAACTTCCCGCCGTCTTGCTGAAACCGAAGAAAAGCTAGAAAATTCTGAGACTGCGCGGGCGACGGCGGAGAGTGAGTTTGAACCGCTGAAGAGCGATATGTTATGGCTGAAAGATCGTGGAATTGCAAGCGTAAGTTTGTTTTTCTTTTTGTAACTTTTTGGAGCTGTCTTGCGCTTTTCCTTATTTGCTTTTTCTTCTTCTTCTTTTTTTATTACTGGTTGCTGAAGCTGTTCTAAATTCCGAGGAGCTAGACAAAACGGTTGCGCGCTTGTTGGTTGCTGCACCAAATGATGGATATGCCCAAGGGTATGCTGAATGCTTGCACCATGTGGTTAACGCTTTGAAGGTTGACTGGGATACTAGCAAGTCCGCTACCCATGGCGTTAATACAGATGTTGCCCTTGCTGCTGCGAAGACAGAGTTTAATAACTTACTGCTCCCAGGTATGGATCTGATCAACGTTGCGTTACAATCTGAGGACCATGTGGCGTAATTGAAACAAATCTTCCCTGATAAAGATGAAGATGAAGACCTAGCTTAGGTTTTCTTTGTGGTTGTATGAACAATTAATTTGTAGGTTTTGGGATGTGTATCCCCATTTTGTTAATGTGCTACAATGCCGTGTATATATATAATTTTATGTTAAGGCGTGTGGCGCGCCAGTAACTTGATATGATATGTGTTTTAATTTACAATATTTTGCATGAGTACAATTGCTTTGATTAGGTAAGGTGAATAAAGGTGGTATAAAGCTCATGTGTGAACGTAAGGTCTTGCGCGATGTGTGTAATTGCTGACCGCTCATGAGACTTGTATTATATCTACCATAATGTTTTTGCGCTTACCAAAAGGAATTGCATGCACTTTGTAATAAACACATAAATAATTGAAACTTTGTTTTGATTCATGGATAGGGCGCAGAGGCCGTACAAAGTCTATTTTAGGATAATTACATGAGACTTAACTTATACTATAGTCCTTGCGATGAATTGATAAACTACAGAGCTTGACCAAACTGCTAGGAGACTATAGAATGCTGCTTAGTTCTTCGCATTTTTACTCGGGCCCTCCTCGCCGCGAGTGATTTTTTTTATCTCTTTCCGCACATTTTGCAACAGGTGAGTGAGCTCACCGCTCTTAAGCTCTTTCTCAATTTCAGTGCGGAGGGAGATACAGTTGTTGGTAGTGTGACCGCTGTCTTTGTGATAATCACAGTATTGATTTGGGTCTTATCCGCGCTTATTCTTCATAGGTGGAGGGGCCTTGAACTGGTAGTCTTCCGTACTCAGTACCTCTGCCGGGGTTTTGGTCAGAGGAGTCCACTGCCTCTCTCTGTTTTCTTGTTTTGTCTCTCTTTGCGCAGCGAGCTTGTTGATGGTAGCTCGTGCATCTTCAGATGAATAATTTCCTGAACTTGAGTCGCGCCAATTCTTTTTAAACTTTTTACCGCTGCTCGGGCCTAAGTCTGTTGGGCGACTGTGCGGCGGTGGTGGTCTGTTGATGCTAAGGTTTTTCTCAGTCTGGACATAGACCTTAGCTGCCGCCATTAATTTCTCCCAGCTTTTTGGTAGTCCTTCCATCCCGGACAAGACCTTGATCATGTCGTCACATCGGACGACATACTTAAATTGTGCTCTGATCAGGTGCTCATGAACATCTCCTATTTCGAGCACTTCTTTGTTGTAACGTGTAATGAAATATTCTAAACTTTCGTCATCGCGCCGCCAGATATTCATGACGTCTGTCGTATCGCGGATGGACCTCCTCTGCTGGCTGAAGTGTACTAAAAACTTTTCTCACAGGTCTACCCATGATGTGATCTTTCTTACAGGCTGGTTATCGAACCAGAGTCTCGCGACGCCTGTGAGAGTTTGAATGAAGCGGTGGCACCACATCGGTAGAGTACACCCTCCCACCAATCCTGCACTAGTGAAGACCCGAAGATGGTCATCTGGGTCCGTCATACCATTAAACTTGCCAACGTTGGATGGGATTTTTGCTTTTTCCAGGGGAGCCAGAGCAATTTCGCTGATGAACTTAGAATTTTCTGCTGCTTCCGTCGGGCGGTAGATCAGATTATAATCATGTTCAGCTTCGGGATTGTAAACCGCACGAGGTTTACAACTTTTGTAGTTCGGTTGTAACCGATTAAACACGCTTGTACTGTCTCCTTCATGGTATGTTCTATCGTACTCACTGGTGTGGGTGTCCCATCGAGGGCCCAACCTGGAGTGAACTGACTGCCTTCGATGAGAATGGGACTCATCATGATATTCTCTTCTTCGATTTTCAGAGTGAGTATACTCATATCTCGCTGGAGATCTAGAGTAAACTTCTGTGTCTTCTACCTGAACCCGTGATGGAGCATCATGATGGGAAACATGAGGTACTGATGGTGCTCGAGTACGGGATACAGGCCATCGTGATTGAGTGGGAGGAGCAGTTTGTGCACAGAGTTGTGCATACACAGCGTTTATCCCTCCTTGGGATCTGACATACCAGGAGATAGGGGTTTCTCCAGCAGGGAGAATTGAGCTTATAGGGATTTCAGGCTGCATTCCTGGAGTGACAGGGTCATTCGGATGATTATCAGTATACTGCACTTCATTGTCATCCGAAGCCTCTTCCACAATCCCCTCAACTTGGGTATTGTTAGCGAAATTTGGCCGAGGGCCGGTTTGACGGTGCATCGAAGTTTCTTCCATTTGAAAAACAGAAATGAAAAAGTGAATCGAAACGAGAAGAAATGAATAAAAATGAGAAATTGGTGGGCGGCAATGAAGAAACACTGGTTAATTGACCGGAATCAACTAAACCAGGGGGTTCGGTTCTGCATAAAAGGGTTGGTTTCTCCTCGTTCGGTTCGTGGATGACAGATCTTCTTCTCTTCACAGTAACTGCAAAACAACCACCGTTAGACTCGCCACGGGGAGAATGGGGGTTCTCTCCATGACCACCCTCCGGCGTGAGAATAAGTACAGGTTTTATGAAGAAGAAGAAGAAGTGTAAGTGAAGTGAATGTAACTTGAAGATTATACCTGAATCATCCATATATTTGTAGCCGAAGTTTGGGCGGGAAAACTTGTTGGTGAAATATTGACGGAAAGTGTTAATTCCGTAAGAGGTTATTTTTCCCTCCGTTAATCATTTAACAAAATGTGAAAGCACACGGATCGCGATCTTTAATCAACGGCTAGGGTATTGCCATGTGGAAAGTGGGCAAGTGAAGATCTCTCTTCAATTCCGTGCCATCATCGTGACTTCAAGAGAGCCTGGGATGATGACACATGGCCAGACGGTTATAACCGTCTGGTGATGCATGATGGGGCCTTCCAGAAGAAGCACAGCTGTGATCCTGTGTGACTCCTTACTGTATGGCATCGGTGAAGTAAATAATATCCAAGTCTGGATATTATCTATGCGGGAGTGCTTGTCAGGATTTTCATCCTTATTCGTTATGGAGGTCGGTGCAAGGATTTGTTAGTTCCTTTTTTGGCGCGCAGGTGTTGCTTGTTGTTTTTCTTCTAAGTTCTCTTTGTAGGACCAGTTCGCGGTCACGCAAGGTCTAAAGATGGTTAGAAGGATGAGGTTATGGTATGGTCCCAAGTACTCGAAGCGAGGTTTTTGGGACCTTACCCCTTCACATAGTGTTCGTAATGGTCAAGCCCAACACGACCTCGAAGCTCTCATTCGCGACGCTCAACACGCTTGTTTTCTCGAAAGCACTTTGAAGGAAGAAAAAATACTTTGAACTGAAAACCAACTAGTGAATAAACTTAATGGTATTTTTCACTATCTCGACCGTATTTGGATTCCTAGTCGCAATAATCTCTGAGAGATTTTGTTGACTGAAGCCCACAAATCATGATATTCCATTCATCCCGGTGCCGACAAAATGTACCAGGACCTCCGTACCAGGTATTGGTGGCCAAGAATGAAGAAGGATATCGCTCTCTATGTTTAGAAATGCCTGACTTGTTCAAAAGTCAAGGCTGAATATCAACGACCCTCTGGCTTACTCGTGCAACCCGAGATCCCAATGTGGAAATGGGAGAGTATAGCTATGGACTTTATTACGAAACTCCCTCGCACGCCATCAGGTCACGATAGCATTTGGGTTATCGTTGATCGTCTTACGAAATCCGCTCACTTCTTACCGATACGAGAAGACTATAAGGTGGAACGATTAGCACGAATCTATACCGACGAAGTTGTTTATCGACATGGGACACCTCGTGACATCATCTCTGACCGCGATGGTCAATTCACTTCGCGTCTCTGGGATACATTCCAATCCGCTCTCGGTACTACTCTTAATCTCAGTACCGCTTTCCATCCCCAGACCGACGGTCAGACTGAGCGCACGATTCGCACCCTTGAAGACATGCTTCGTTCGTGCGTTATAGATTTTGGTGGTAATTGGGATTTGCATTTACCTTTAGTCGAATTCTCGTACTACAAAAGTTATCATGCTAGTATTCAAATGGCACCCTTTGAGGCATTATATGGTAGAAAATGTCGATAGCCTATTGTATGCCACGAGATCGGAGACGCACAAATCACCAGTCCTGAGTTAATACAAGAAACGACTAACAAAATCCTCTAGATACGAGACAATCTCTTGAAAGTTCGGAGTCGTCAAAAGAGTTATGCCGATAAACGCCGCAAGCCCCTTGAGTTTGAAGTTGGTGATCATGTACTCCTAAATGTTTCACCTTGGAAGGGGGTGATTCGATTCGGCAAGAAAGGAAAGCTAGCGCCACGATACATTGGTCCCTTTAAGATTCTGGAAAGAATTGGCAAGGTAGCCTACCGACTCGAATTACCGGAGGAACTCAGCAACGCAAATCCGACTTTCCACGTCTTGAACCTCAAGAAGTGTCTAGCTGAAGAAAACCTGCATGTTCCTCTCGAGGATTTGCAAGTTAATGAAAATCTACACTTCGTGGAAAAGCCAGTAGAAATCATGGATCGAGAGACCAAGAAACTTCGACGCTCTCGCATTCCTATAGTGAAGGTTCGCTGGGAAGGCAAACGCGGCGCCGAGTTCACTTGGGAACTCGAAAGTGATATGAAAGCTAAATATCCACAACTCTTTGTTACCCCGTGCCTTAATTTAGGGACAAAATTCCCTAAAGTATGGGAGGTTGTAACAACCCGACCTTTCGGATCGTCATTTCATCTGTAAATGCTTGTACTCCCGAGATTTCGATTATCGCTACTTGTTAACTATTTTAAACTATGTTTTCAAACGCATAATACAACACTTATTACAACGCTTATTCAAAACGCAGTTATCGCATTTAACGTAGTTATAACGCTTACTATTTCAACGCATTTTATCGCATATTACATCGCTTCTTTAGACTAAATGCTATCGCAACGCAACCTCCACGCAAACGCAACGCAAACTCGAAACACGGATTTACTTATGTTGGTGCGATTGTTTGTGTGATTATTTGTTTAAATGTTATGTGGTTATCAACGCAATGCTTACACGCTCAAACGCTCATTCGCAACTCGATTAAACGCAACGCAACACCTAACGCACAAACCAAAGTTGGAAAACTAACAAAACGTAACTCGGCTGATCGAATAGACAACCGATCGAATGGACATCCGCTCGGATGACCATCCGACCGGATGGCCATTCGACCGAAAGGCCATTCGACCGGACAACCCATTCGACCGAACGCACTTCTCCACCGACTTAACTCCTCTCTCACACTATTAATAGTACCCGTACACCTCCTTTTCACTGATTTGACACCTCCATCCGACCACACGCACTCAAGTCACTCTCAGTCACTTTTACTCGCGATTCAAGGCTATTTCGTAAGTATTTCTCCTCAAATCTTATACAATCATCATCACTAATCACTTCTAAATCGTCTTCTTCATCAAAGTCACACACAAACACTCACTTTTTCTCTGAAACCGCTGATTTAGACCTCTTGAAGGTGGTTTCCACCGTTTTGCTCTGGCAAACGGTTAAGGAACACCATTAGATCGAGAATGGTTCTAGATCTGAAAGATTTCACATGTTTTAACACGAATCTCAACAAGATCTCAACACTTTTCAACTGTTTTCAACTTTTCTTCAACTTTTCTTCACTTTTCTACTCAAAATCGATGGAATCTGGACTCATTCAGACTCTCTACTCATTTTCTAGTTGAGAGCCGTCTTGAAAACGGATTTCCACCGGAGAGATGACGGATTTACGGGTTTAACATGAAATTCCATCAAGAACAGTGAGTCTGATCAAATGGGCTGAGGCCACTCGGTCGAATGAGCTGGACTTGGTGTGTTTTCCGTTGTTTGACACGTGATTACGCCGTCTCCGTTAAACCTCAAACTTTTTAACTTAGAAAATTTCACAAGTTTTCAAATAACAGATCGCCCACTCGAAAGGCCATCCGATCGAATGACCATCTGATCGAATGACCATTCGTCCAGGTGACCTGTCCCTTTATAATCCCCAATACTTAAACACTTTTCACCAAACTTCAAACTTTAACGATTTTCCAAACACCACACACTCATTCGAATGGCCATCTGTTCGAATGGTCATCCGCTTGGATGACCATCCGTTCGGATCACCATCCGAACACCCTACCATTCGACACTCTGTTTACACGCTGTTCAACGCTTACGCTACTGTTCTATGCTCAGGCTAACTCCAACGTGCTCCCTTCAATCCAATCAAGTCTGTGTTTACTAGCTAAACACGAACTGTGAGTATACTCGAACCCATTTTCTTTAACACACTTTTGGGTGTTACATACATTCTATATCAAAACACAACAACACACAACGCAAACACTTTATGAACGCTAACCGCTCCCGCATGTTATACGTGATCTATGAATGCTTGTACTATGCTTATACAGTGTTACACTATACCGCCTCTAGCAATGATAGTACTATAGTTTGGACTCAGCACCTGTCGTGGACAGGGGTTGCTAGGATCACATCACTTTACTTCACATGTTCGCTGAACATGTGTCGCGCATACTCTACAACGCAGTCTCGTGGTAAGTTGTATACATTGTTTGATAGTTACTTGCTTCGCCCATTACGTGATACATGCTGGTTATGCGTAAACGCTTTCTCTACTATATACTATGCAAACTTGTGTACTCACCTTTACATCTTATGTATTGACTTATTTTAATGTATGTGACAGGTTGATAGGATGCTATGCTATGACGAATCGAGATAGGCAGTCTAGAAACTACACCAATAGAAATCAAGGTTGTCGGACTTGTTTTGTTCGAGAGAAACTCGTGATCTGTAATAATTACTTGTTGAATATTTGTTGATTGGTATGGGACAATTAACCTTTAAAAATATTGGTAACAAATAGTTGTTATGGATCTCTTGAGCAATCTGGTTCGCCTAGTACCGCGCCCCGATGTTTCCGCCATTGGTTGGGGTGTGACAAAACTCGTGGTGACAAAACTAGAAGAACTTGCTGGAGCCATTTTCAGTATGTTATGCTCTATGAGTGAGACGAGAGGAATGAACAAGGGAGTGAATTAGTTGAGTGGGAAGACTCAGAAATCACCAATGTTAACAATTTCCTCTGGTTCTTATAATTTTACTACTGACACGATAATTGCCGATAGCTATAACGGTGAACTGACACACCCTTTCACAAATATGAGTTGTGTCATTTCAACTTAACTGTTGTTATGGTTCCCCAACTATAAACGGAGAATCTTTGGTCTGATTTTGGTATTATGCTTTCATAACAAAACTGGCATATTCGTTCTTTTTCTCCTTGAATTATGTGACTGAACTTTCAAAAGTAACTGTAACGAATTACATTTTTTTAAAGATATCCAATCACTTACGAATTTCAAAACCTAACTGTAACTGGATGCTGATGCAAACCCACCTAGATTTATTATCTCAACTAGAGAAATTTATAGTCACACTAGAATGTTACTACTGAGTGCTACCACAATAATTACCATATGTTTCAGTAAACACTAGGTAAATCCCACCTCACATGTGTAGTCTAAATAAGAAATATGGGACATAAGGAATATCCTGTCACATATATCATCGCGTATCGGGAGCAGCTGTGAATGACACTATAAGAGGTGAACTCTGTGTTTTTGGGTGGAGCATTTGGGATGCTGGGAAGTCTTCACTTGGGTAACCAAAAAATAATTCCCTGAGCACCCAGTAGGCAATGCGGACAAATAACGATTGGTACGATTGGGTTGCGTTACAAGCAAACAAAAAGCTTAAAGTGTAAGAATATATTTATATATTTAATATATTATGTGGCAATTATTATCATTTATATAATATTGATCATTGACCTAATTACCCCTATATCATTAATTGGTAAATATTTGATGGATGTATTTACCCTTAGTAGATAAACATAGGGTTTCCCCTTGGGTGTATATAAATAGAGATTACTAGAGAGGGTTTATGCTAAGACAATTATAATAACATCATCACTATCAATTCGTCTCCCCTCTCTCTCATAACCGTGTTCATCAAGAACACCTAAACCCATCAGAACTGTACACACTAAAGGGGAACTCGACCAATCTGACGAACATGACGTCTACTTCATTCTCTGATGCGGTTACTGGCTAACCAGGTACATATGTTTTATTATTCATGATTGAATTTATTTAATTAGGGTTTATGTTTTACCCATGTTCTATTAATATAATCAACATGTGGTATCAGAGCAATGTTGATTACATCAATTCAATCCAGGAACTCAATGTTTTAGGATTTAAAACATTAAGATTGATTTTCTTTTTCTGTTTTGCGTTTTTTTATGATCTTCAAATTAATTTGAATATTAAAATCAATCAAAATTATACCAGTAATGACGATATGACGATGGTCGAATTGTTTGTGAAATCAGTGGTTCACATTCTCAGTTTCACCACATATTAATTCTTATCGTTCCATTATACTTTATTTTACTTTTGCTTTGAAATCATAATTCCTACAGTGAATTGTTTATGAGATTTCACCTCATGAAATCATTTATTTAAAGTTAAGCGGATATTGGTTTTCATTAATTGAACGCTTCATAGTTTTATTAAGTAAATTAATTAATTGTCATCAAATTGTTTAAGTTAGTCATATGAATGTCCATGATGATATCACCTAATTTTGTGATAGATTAAGTTTTGATTATATTTCCTAAAATTGTGTAACTTTATCTCCAAGTTTCAAATAATATATTATTTTTAATTTATAATCGAATAATTAACTTGGATAGATAGAGATATTTTGAAATTATAATCAAAATCTCTTAAAATTAGTTGATTCAACCTTATCACATTAACTGCCATAATTAGAGGATTTCAAATCTTGGAGAACACGTCTCGGACAAGATCCGAGATCATTTGAACTTACACATCTTAGATAGATCCGAGATTAATTCGAACTTACACATCTCGGACATATTCGAGATCATTCGAACTCATACGTTTTGCATGAATCCGACATATAACTTATTCAAAATCATAAATGTTCTTGAAAGGTCAAGATTTATCGGAAATCCCATTACTTTATTTGGCTGTTAATGTGAACTAAATGATTGGTTTGCTATTAAATGATTGGTTTTGTAAACACTTAATTAATGAGAATTAGATAACCTTTTTTACAAAACCAAATAGCTTAACTTGAATGAGTTTCTGATGTACCACTTCTGGCCAAAGCTGATTTGATGCATCTATTTATTGTTGAAGTATTATAAAAGCTATGTTAAGTATGCATTACAAACATGAATGTCTTATTTTTGGCCAAAGCTGATTTAATTCATTTATGTCTAGCATACTTAACAAGTACATAACTAAAGTGATTTTCTCATTTATGGCCAAAGCTGATTTCTTACGATTACTTTGCACACATGTTTAAATGATTACACTTCTGACCAAAGCTGAATTGTCTTCGTTTAAGTAGAATTTTAACTAAGTCTATTATTTTGATGTTAGTAATAGACATATCACAACTTCTTCAAATTATGATCCTCATATTAATGATCCTTCATTAATCTTATGATCATTTTGTCTGCCTTATTTTTTTAAGTACCCATAACTTTACTCACTATAATTTTCTTCTATAAATCTATATCTCATCCACTTTAATTCCTAAACCTAAAATGTTTTGCTTTATTTAAAGTTTCTATAGGATTAGCTCTCTAACAAAATGTTATCACTAAAGTTATTCCAGATTAAGTTTTTCCTAAGACTAATCTATTATCTGTGGAATAATCACATGAACTCCTAAGATGCATGCCTTCATTTAAAAATTTTAAACTATAAGGTTAAGTGGCATTCATGAATACATCATAATGTATAGTACCATGACTCATAAGATTAAGGGCTTACGCATGGAAATAAGTGCATTTTCCAGTACATTACATACTAAAATTTTTACTTGTACAATTTAATGCCTTATAAATCAACTATAACACTCAAAAATACCAAAGTAAAATGAGTGTGTTGATAAGCAACAAATGTGCAAAGAAATAAATGTTTGAAACTGGAAGATAAGATGTTATTCACCTTACAACCACTGAAACCTTAAAAGAGGATTGTTCTATAGTCCATAGTCAAAATACACGTAAAAAATTCCAACTCTAAGGTTCTTCAAGGAAGAATCTCACTGCATAATTATGCCATTAGACTAGGCATAAGCAACGAGACTATCCATTATTAAGAAAAAACAGTTGGATAAGTTAATTAGGTAGTCACTTACTAATGATATTTAAGTCTGCTAATTTTAGTATTCCTGTTAACACATGATTAGTTGACTCTAGTTCTATACGTTTCCTTACCAGAATTCAACAAATAACTAAAATGAGAGTTAGTGACAAAATTAAATTAGGCTATAAGAACCATAATAAGTAGTCTTCTAACAACGCCTTTCGATACCTTACATATTCTGAAGATTAATCAGAATATAGTATCATAATTAAGCTATGTTATGAAGGTTGTGAGGTTTGCATGGTCAACATAAAGTCACACTTACCTTAAAATCTCATATTATTTGTTCTCAATATCTAGATAGAAACATTACTAAGATGAAACTAGATGATACCTTACACTTTCACAACTTTTGTTATCATGCAAATGAGAATTTGACAAAAGGAAAATGAGACCTACAAATTTCATCCATTATAACCAAAATTCATGAGAAATCATGACATGGTTAATGAGGATGATTTTTTTTCATCTAATCTCATTCTAAGTGATTTTGAATCATGACGTTAAAGCCCTAAAATATGACTTGGCTTAAGGAATAAGTATGGCTCCATCATAAGTTATTCATTGACATTCGTGGAACTTATTCAAAATGGAATATTCAGACATAAATCATTTATCATATAAAGACTATCCACTTGTATCTAAATTTGTCTCATATGGCCCACGGTCTTAAAGAAATCTATTCATATATATACTTAGGGTATGTTTGGCAAAAGTAGCTGTTGGCTGGAAGCTGAAAGCTGGTAGCTGGTAGCTGTAGGCTGGAAGCTAGTAGCTGTAACTGGTTGCTAGTAGCTGTAGCCTTTTAGATATATTTAGTGTTTGGCAGAGTAGCTGGAGCTTTTAATAAAATGTATAAAATGACCAAAATGGACATAATAAAAAATTTAAAAAGGTTGTGCATTAAAAAAATATTATCTTTAGAGGTTAAAATAGTCATTTTTTCCCTAAAAGCTTGTAGCTACTTCTAAACGCTACTAGTAGGAGCGTTCAACCAAAAGCTTCAAGCTCCAAACCTAAAAGCTTCAAGCTCCTTCAACCAAACAAGGCTTTTTATTGAGTAGAAGCTTTTCTTAAAAGCTTAAAGCTTGAAGCTCCTAAAAGCTCCTAAAAGCTTCATGCCAAACATACCCTTAATATGATTTCTATGTCCTTAAGCTTCTTATGACACGTGAACATTAAGGAAATCAAATAGAGTCTAACATATGTATGAAAGGTTCCCATGTCACGTACCTCATTGAAACTTCTCTTGTAGTATTTATAGAGATATCAAAGGTCAGTGGGAGCATTAAGTGTCTTAATAATAACTTGCAATAGTTGCAAGAAGTGGGGAGTGAAAACTTCATATTACTTCAATTTACACCTCTTGTAAAAGACACTGTTCCATCAAAACTTGTCTCCTTAAAATCTAATGCTACTCTTACAAAAGTTTCATTGTTGCTTGATTGTGGGCACACTTAGATTTCTTACCTAAACTAACATAATCCTCAACAAGAGAAACTACAACGATTGACATCATTAATTTGTTTTTCCCTATTAGAATTTGTTGGTCGTTACATATTGACCCTAAGCATGCTGAGTTCCTAAAAATTTCTAAGGTCAGTGGGAGCAGTCAAAGTCTTTATCATGACTTGCAAGGAATACAAGAGGCGGGGGGAAGAGAGTCATTAAATTTTACTCCGAATTTAACTCTGATTACACCTCTTGTACACCATACTGCACCAATTCTTACAAACTTAGAATCCTGAAAATGATAGCAACCTAACCAAGAGCTAATCCATAAAACTGAAACTTTTAATAAACCCAATAATCAACTCAGGAGGTCATCTAGGTTTAAAAGCCTACTAATTTTGATGATTACATAACCTCCCTAACTGAAGTTGAAATGGATTTTGGAAAAGTTTACTGATCCTATCTCTTCTAGTTAAGCCATTAGCGTCAATCAATTAATCTTCTAAATGGAATAAAACCATTTTCTAGTAAACCTGATTTTATGTGTTCGCATAACGTTTGGGATTTGATTGAACTACCTAAGAGTGTTCATAACTAAACCAAATCCTAACATAAACGTTAAGACACGAAGAAGCATAATTAATTGTCAAATGTTATACTCATGAGGAGATAAATTATCAAAGAATCTTTCTTCCCTATCTTACAAAAGATTTCTTTGAGGATCATCACTGTTCTAGTAGTTTATGAAAGTTTAGAGCTACATTAGATGAACATTAAAACAATTTTCCCTAACAACTGACTTACATATTTATATGTTCATAAAACAACCTGAAAGTTCTAAACTAAAGCTCAAGAACACTTAATCTGTAAGCCAATAAAATCCATGTGTAGGTTAATGCCAACATTAAAATGTGATGAAATCTTAATGCAATTATTTTCATCAAGAACCAAGTGGATTAATGTACCTACCTCAAGATGAGTGGGAGCAACTAAAATAAACTTGTCTCTATATAGATGATATTCTTTTGACAAGTCTATATGTTACATAAGTCAAAGCATTGTTAACACAAACTTTGATATAATAAATCTCAGACATATCTCTTACATGATAGATATCATAACATACCGAGATAGACCCAATGGGACATTAGTTTCGTTCCATAAATTTAACCTTAAATGGGTCCTTACATATGTAACAAACAATACTGCTCTCCTTTATAGGATAATAGGATAAATGAGATTATTTCCTTACGCTTCATTAATTAGAAACCTTATGTAAGTTCAAGTCTATACTCGTTTAGATATTACTCACATTGCAACACACTGGATATGTCTAGATTAATGTGAAGCATCTAATAGAGTATTACAATATCTTTAAAAGAAACGTGAGGCTATAATTTAAAGAAGAAGTGAGAACACAAACCGGTTGATTTCTCTAACTTTGTAATATTCAAAGATGACAAAATGTTCTTTCGGGTATATCCTTATGTCAACAGACAAAACTTAGCTCGTGGACGAGTCATAATAAACTGGTAACAACTACCTAAGTTATAATGACATAATATGTTGTTGATCACAAAGCAATAGTCACTAAATGTTGTTGAACATTTATCAGTGGACTCATAAGTTTATTAACTCTATATAAATTATATATTGAAGACTTGTTGTGATAAAGTCAGATACCATGTCTCCTTGAACAGTAACAGTTCGAGAGGTGCTGTACTAAATTTTGATACGAAATTAATTATTCGTTTATGAACAAATTGAGGACAAATCTTTGTATTGAATACATTCATTATATGCTTATGGATCTAGTAACAAAAGGTCAATCACCCACAAATATTATGTAAGCGCTTATAATAATGACAGGTTTTATTGATGACCATGTACAACTGCATATCTTACTATGAATGACTGATTATTAATTTTCCTCGTACGTTTAGATTTGTTTGTCTCTAAATATATGTTCATGCTAGCCTAAAAGACATTTAGACAACTATTATACAAATCAACGTTAAGGGCTTATTCGGCAATTGATCCTAACTGCTTAGATTTTAAATTGGGACTATAGTATGATTAATGGGGGTCCTGAGTTGATTACTAACTCAACGGCTGTATTTCTCTGCTATGGTTTTGGTTTAAAGCTAAAATGAGTGTTAACTCCTGATCAGGCTTATTTGTACTCATAATAAATGATAACTCGGCCAAGTGGAAGAATGTAAGAATATATTTATATATTTAATATATTATGTGGCCATTATTATCATTTATCTAATATTGATCATTGACCTAATTACCCATATATCATTAATTGGTAAATATTTGATGGACGTATTTACCCTTAGTAGATAAACATAGGGTTTCCCCTTGGGTATATATAAATAGAGATTACTAGAGAGGGTTTATGCTAAGACAATTATAATAACATCATCACTATCAATTCGTCTCCCCTCTCTCTCATAACCGTGTTCATCAAGAACACCTAAACCCGTCAGAACTATACACCCTAAAGGGGAACTCGACCAATCTGACGTCTACTTCATTCTCTGATGCGGTTACTGGCTAACCAGGTACATATGTTTTATTATTCATGATTGAATTTATTTAATTAGGGTTTATGTTTTACCCATGTTCTACTGATATAGTCAACATAAAGTACATGTGTCAAGTATAAAATCATGGAAATAACAGTGTAAGTATCTTATACAAGTACTGGAAATTACAGAAGAAACTGTTCAACATAAACAATATGATGTCAATACCTATTCAAACCATTTTACTTAACACTAGGTTGTTTCTCATCAAAAGAAAGTGTATAGATTGATGTATGTTTATTTATTTATTGTATTTCTGCATATATTTTTGGTGGTTAAAGAAAACAGTTAAAAACAATACCTCATAATACAAATAGGACTGCCTAATATTAAACCTTGAACATCAAGCACAACCTCATGCATCATCATACCCTTAGGGGAACCCGTTGACCGTAAATCCTCCATCAACAGCAATGGTTTGGCCAGTAATATAAGAAGCAGCCGGTAGGCAAAGGAAGGCAACAGAAGATGAAACTTTATTGGCTTCTGCAAAGCGTTTAAGCGGCGTTCTAGATGCCACTTGATCCAGAAGCTCGGGTTAGAACAATGGAATTTAAATATTATCACAAGTAAATGAAAGACAAGATGAAGGCATATTACAGGTTCCATAAGCGAGGTTTTAGTAAACCATGGTGCTACACAATTTATCCGAATGTTATCTTTCGCCCACTCGCACGCTAAATTCTTTGTAAGGTGATTCAATGCACCTGTGGGTGTAAAACAAAAATTACATCTTTTTCCCAAAGGCATTTTGTTAGATTTAAAGTTAAAACGATTATGCAACCATACCTTTATTGGCACTGTAAACCAATCCAACAGCAACATGAATCAGACCTGCAACTGAGGAAATGAACACAATGCTTCCAACTCCAGAAATCTTTAGAAGAGGATGTACAAGTTGACACATGTGGTAGCAAGATTCCAAATTGGTAGCCATGTGCATGGAATATTCTTCTGCAGTATACTCTGTAGTAGGTTTCGTATATGCAGTACCGGCATTGTTTACCTACAGAAATGAAATCCACGAAAGTAAGGCTTATGTAAAGTGCAGAAGTTTGTGAGATCATAGTAAGAATTAGTTACTATATAAAAGCAGCACATATTGGTTGATAGAAACAAATCCCAGTCACATGTTTATATTTGTGTAAAGCATGCCTTGGTGTTTGACCGCAAAAAAATACACAATTTGACTTCTGATGCCAGTATTAGACCCGGCAATCATGGGTCATTCTTTAATAATAATTGGGTTAATAAGGTAGTTTTTGTTCGCTAAATGGATTGATTCGGTCTATTTGAAATTATACAACCGGTCACTCTTGTAAAACATGCTAATTTAGAACGGGTCCAAATGAAGCACACCTGATGCGGACCCAAGTGTGTAGGAGCGGGCCATCTTGTATTTGGAAGATCAGACTTGAATTTTGAATTAACTCATTTTCACTTCAAATTCTGTGCCCTTTGGGTTGAATTTTGAGGGTTGGGGAAGAACTACATGGATATTCGCAGAATCAACGTGTTTGATCTTCGTTTTCGTAACACACGCTACATCAACACCACTATCTGCCACTAACACGACCCCTAGCGTTGCCACTAACCGCCATAAAAACAAAAACAGTTGATGAACCAATTTTAGTATATATATTTTTTGTAATATGACCTATTTTGTGATACCCCAGGAAAACGCACAACACAACTAGCTTCTCCAGTGACTATGTGCTAAATTTCGTGACGAAATTTCTTTCAACTTGGGGTTGATGTGACACCTCGTGTAAATTCCTGAACGTTTCGTTTTTACTGTGTAATTTCATGTACGTTAATTGAATTGAATTTGGTGATTTATTTTATTTGAACGATTGTGTGCTTGGTAATGTGTAATGTGAATTATGTGAAACCGAAACCCGAAACTGAAATATTGGAATACGTTAGTTTGTGAAACGAAGCGTTGTAATATGTTGCTTTGCGATAAGAAACGTTTTAATTAGTTATTTCATGAAACTTGCGAAACCGTCACTTAGTAAATCCAACCGAAGCCCACCCCCTCTCTTCTTAACCCATTAGGCCAACTTCCTTGTGTTTAAATTATACGTATTTGACTTTGGGAATAAGAAATCAAAAATCAAAACCCTAAACACCTCTTGTGTGCGTCGACCAGAAGAACCCCCCCCCCCCAGCGCAAATCAACTCCCAGTTCAGATTCTTGATTCGCCTTTCACTTCCTCGTAATCCCTTCTCTTGCTCCAAGGTTAGTATTCTTGATTTGGATTGTGATTCATGGTGTGATTTTGTGGAAACATGGCTGTGATTTTTAGTTGACATGCTAGGGTTTTGATGTTGCATGATTTATTTCAGTTGAGTATGCGATTTGTTGAATTAATCGATGATATGTATGCGTAAATGATCGTTGGCTGCGTTTTTGGTGAAAATCATGATGTTTTATATTTAGGGTTTTGTGATTATTGATATGGTTAGATGGTAATTGATGATTAGCCTGCTCTTGGTTGTTATTAGGAAGAGTCGGGGTCGTTTACACGTGTTTTGGTGTCGTTTAAATGTAAAACAGCATGCTGATTGACGAAAACAGCCAACTTCAGTTGGCTGTAAACGGACCGTTATAAATCAAAAAATTGATTTTCTAAAGTCTAAATTACATGTTTTCGAAAAGCGCTTCAAATGGCGCTAGAATCATATTTTTATGAGGTGGTTTGCTATTTTTAAAGGTCCGTTTTATACAGCAGCAAAAGCTGCATTTTTTCTGCAGAAAATGTGTGTTATGTTTTTCATCATAACTTGAAATCTGTATAGAGTTAGGTCATGAAATTCATACAGTAGATGTCCACGGGTGTTATAGTAATTCTCCAACTAGAATTTCGTCAATCGGACTTACGAATAATTTTAAATGAATTTTTCCGTGGACTGCAGTCAGAAAGTGACGAATCTGATTACAACCCGGTAAATGATTTTTCTAAACTAATTGGTAATGAATTATGTCCCGATACTTTTACACTATGATACGTGATCCGTTTGGAACATTTTGTAAAATTTTGGGAATTTTTTTAACAAGTTAACTATTTTATAAAAATACCCGAAAATAGCCTAGTTTTGCATGTTAAAGCTGAAACAATATCAGTAGTGATTTGCGTGTCTAAATGTCAGTTATGTTATCTGATAATGATCCAACTTGTTATATGTCAACGAAAGTGTTATGTGAAGTATCGTGTGCTTGCTCTTGAGTAGTTATAGGTGGAATGTATATATGGGCATGTTATGTGGTAGATGCGTGTAGGAACTTTGTGCCTTATTTGAAACCACTAATGCGTGTAGGAACTTTTGTGCCTTATTTGCATGTTATGTGGTAGATGCGTGTAGGAACTTTGTACCTTGACTGTTAGCTATTTTTAAGAGTCCAACCGAGCAACCAAAGGTGAGTTCACACTTTCGTCAAAGCATGGGATTCCCGGTGGTTTGGGAATGGATTAAATAACAAGTATCCCCCTTAGGTGGGATACAATCTGCGTATTCCCCTTGGGTAGAATACGTACCTCCGCTCTCCTTGGGAAGAGCGACAACCTTAAACTTACTAGACAAAAACTCTATCTTAAGTCCCTCATTTTTATATCGACTTAATCGCTGGGCCATTGGCGAACGGGTCATTAGTTAAATAGCACAATTAGGTCTGAAAAGCCTCACACCGTGCCGCAGAGGACGGGCGTGGATTAATGGACTTGGACACTTAGTCAATGATGATAGACATTGACTCAGGGAACTCAACATAACTTAAGTCAGTAGTCGATATGGTACGGGTCTAGTGGTTTGAAACATTGGGGTAGCCCCCACAGCATATGGTTATGTGAACAAGGGATTTGACAACTTATGGTTTTCAAAACAACTTATGTTTTTTGGAATAACTTTAAAACAGATAACCAACTGTGAACTCGACAACCTTTTCTTGACACGTTACCACATGCTTTGCAGGTCGTTAGGTACATGGCAGGGGCTTGCATGCGGAGTGATCGTTGTGGCAAGGAACCTATTGTGGGGTTCGTAACATTAAACTTTATGTTTTGAATTATTTATGGGTTTTAGACTTTACGCTTCCGCTAACTTTTAAATTTGGTTTTGGATTTTGGTTTGGTGAACTTTAAACACTTGGTTTGCTATGGTTTTATTTTACTTTACTTTACTTTAATTAAATGTTTAGTATGATTGGTGGTTTGGTCCTGGTCAGTCACACGCCTCGTGGTAATACTCTGCTTGTGGATTTTGAGGGTGTGACAGATTGGTATCAGAGCCATTGGTTATAGTGAATTTGGTTTTAAAAAGGGAAAAATATTTTTGACAAAAACCAGACTATAACCTGTTTAGTGCTCAACGATCCACAACGACACTTCGCTCCACGTGCGAGACTCAGCATTATAGGTGGTATGGTTTATGTTATTACTGCCGACTTGATAGTTTGCTTCCGCATAGTGTGTTGCTTATGGTATGCCTAGTTAGTGTAGTAGCATCCTGCCTGTTAGCCCTAATGTACTCTCTTTGATAGTCAACTGTTTACATGAAACCCTACATGCGTACCCCCCCCCTCGTTGTTCTTTTCACATTCCTACGTTATCATTCTCATTTGTGTTTTCTAACTGTGAAGATCATGAGTGGATGCCTCAACTTGACTTAGGCTCAACTGACGGCCCTAATAATGAACGGGTTGTCGAGGCTTTAGTAGCAGCCCAACAAGGAGGTAAAGCCTGTCCTACCAACCTATCCTAGGATGCTAGATCCTACTCTCGTGACACTCTGTCATTCTTAAGCTTATCTCCTTTATTTCTTACGCGACAGGTCAACACGCTCAAACTCGAGCATGCACCTTTAAGACTTTCATGGATTGCCGACCCAGTACTTTCAGTGGCACAGAAGGAGTCATGGGCCTGCTGGATTTGTTTGAGAAGATCGAGTCTGTATTCGAGATGTGTGAATGCCCTGTAGCCAGTAGGGTGAAGTTTGCAACTGGAACACTCGAAGGTGGTGCGCTCTCTTGGTGCAACGCACAGGTGCAGATGCTAGGGTTGGCAGCTGCTAATGCCACCCCATGGAATGATTTTAAGGAGCTAATCAAAGAAAAGTATTGTAATCGGGATGATATTCACAAGCTTGAGGTGGAGTTCTGCGACCTCAAGATGGTAGGGCCAGAAATTGAGGCCTACACGAAACGCTCGAACAAATTGGCTGCTCTATGTCCCAACATGGCTTATCCTCCTTACAAGCGTATTGAGCTTTACCTTAAGGGTTTAGTACCAGAAATCCAGAGCATGGTAACTGCAGCGAACCTCCCTACGATCTAGCAAATCATACGACTGTCTCACCGCCTCACTGATCAGGCAGTCGAGCAGAACAGGGTACCTAAATGAATTAGTGCCACTACTTCTGATGCTCTAAGTGACAACAAGCGTAAGTGGGATGGGAATTCAAGCAAGGGTTCAAGCTCTACTCAGCCTCAGTCTCAGCAGCGAAGGATCGATGACTACAAGAGCCCTAATTAGCAGTCTGCTGGAAATCAAAGTCAGGGTGGGTACAAGGGAAATCACCCTAAGTGAAATCGTTGTAACTTGCACCACAGCAGGCAGTGCACAAAGGGCCACTATCAAAGGTGCAACAAGCCAGGCCCGCAGCAAAGTATTGCAGGAGTCAGTATCCTACAAATCAGAACCGACCACAACAGCAACCAGCTCCGCAGAATCAGCAGCAGCAGCCACAGGGTAACAACAAGGGGTGTTTCTAGTGTGGAGCAGAGGGCCACTTTAAAAGAAACTGCCCACAGTTGAACCAGAATCGCAACAACAACAACACTCAAGGCAATGGGAACAACAACAGGAACAACAATGACAACAACAATGCTAATGGGCGCGTGTTTGTGATTGGTCAAGGCGAAGCAAGGAACGACCCCAACATTGTGACGGGTAAGTTTCTACTGGACGACTAGTTTATTTCAGTCTTATTTGATTCGGGAGCCGATACTAGTTATGTGTCCTTAAGGGTTAGCCAGATGCTTCAGCGTACCCCGACCCCTCTAAAGACCAAGCATGTCGTAGAACTAGCTAACGGTAAAAACCTTGAGGCCACGGACATTGTTAGGGGTTTCAATCTCACTCTAGCCGGTTAGACTTTCTCTATTAATCTCATCCCCATCGTTCTCGGTAGTTTCGACGTGGTTGTGGGGATGGACTGGTTATCCCAATACCGAGCAGAGATACTATGTAAGGAGAAGATTGTCTGCATCCCTCGTCCTAACATCGAACCTCTCACTATTCAGGGTGACAAGAGTTGTGTTGTCGTGGGCATCATCTCGTTCCTCAAGGCCCAGAAGTGTCTGCGAAAGGGTCACCCTGCTATCCTGGCCCTTGTTACTGATACTTCATCGAAAGAGAAGAAGATTGAAGATATCCCAATCGTACGTGACTTTCCTGAGGAATTACCTGGTCTACCGCCTTATCAACAGGTCGAGTTTCAAATCAAGCTAACTCCTGGGGCGGCACCTATAGCTCGAGCACCGTATCGTTTAGCTCCGTCTGAATTGGAAGAGTTGTCTACGCAATTACAGGAACTCTTGGACAAAGGTTTCATTTGTCCTAGTTCCTCGCCCTGCAGAGCTCCAGTCCTATTTGTTAAAAAGAAGGACGGTACCTTTCGAATGTGCATAGACTACCGCGAACTCAACAAGGTGACCGTGAAGAATCGTTATCCTCTTCCGCATATCGACGAATTGTTCGACCAGTTGCAAGGGTCGAGCTTCTATTCTAAGATAGATCTGAGATCGGGATACCATCTGCTGAGAGTCCGAGATGAGGACATTTCCAAGACAGCATTCAGGACTCGTTACAGACACTACGAGTTTTTGGTTATGCCTTTCGGGTTGACAAACGCACCTGCGGTCTTCATGGACCTCATGAACCGAGTGTGCAAACCATACTTGGATAAGTTTGTCATTGTTTTCATTGACGACATCTTAATCTATTCTAAAAATCAGGAGGAGCACGAGCACCATCTACGACTTATTCTGGAACTTCTTCGATCAGAACAGCTCTACGCTAAGTTTTCAAAGTGTGACTTTTGGCTCCGTGAAATCCACTTCCTAGGCCACGTAGTCAATAAAGATGGGATTCACGTTGATCCATCCAAGATTGACTCGATCAAGAACTGGCTTGCACCTCGTACTCCAACCGAAATCCGTCAATTCTTGGGTTTGGCGGGTTACTACCGAAGATTTATCAAATACTTTTCGAAGATTGTGCAGCCTCTCACTACCTTAACATAGAAGGGTGCCACCTACCGATGGGGTGATGCTCAGGAATCCATGTTTCAACTATTGAAGGAGAAACTTTGCAGCGCCCCCATCCTTTCGTTACCTGAAGGCATAGAAGACTTCGTGGTTTATTGTGACACGTCAATCCAAGGACTTGGTTGTGTGTTGATGCAACGTGAAAATGTCATTGCTTACGCATCATGCCAGCTCAAGGTCCACGAAAAGAACTACACTACCCATGATTTGGAGTTGGGAGCAGTAGTGTTAGCACTCAAGATATGGAGATATTACCTGTACGGTACCAAATGCACCATTTACACCGGTCACAGGAGTCTCCAGCACATCTTTGATCAGAAGGAGTTGAACATGTGACAGCGTCGGTGGGTCGAACTTCTGAATGATTATGAGTGCGCGATCAAATATCACCCCGGCAAGGCCAACGTTATGGATGATGCCCTCAGTCGTAAGGAAACCAAACCTAAGCGGGTACATGCGTTATAGCTTACGATTCACTCCAGTCTTCCTACCCAGATTCGAGAGGCACAGGTTGAAGCATTGAAGGAAGAAAACCTCAAAGCTGAGTCCCTACGGGGATTGGAGAAACGGTTGGAACTAAAGGAAGATGGTGCTTACTACTTAGCGGGGCGTATCTAGTTTCCATTTTATGGTAATCTACATGAGCTTGTGATGGATGAGGCACACAAGTCTCGTTACTCGGTACATCCTGGCTCTGATAAGATGTACCACGATCTCAAAACCACGTACTGGTGGCCTAGTATGAAGGCTAACATAGTGACCTATGTTAGTAAATGCTTGACATGTGCCATAGTTAAGGTTGAATACCAGAAGCCATCAGGACTACTCCAGCAACCCGAGATCCCAACATGGAAATGGGAGCAAATTTCCATGGATTTCGTCACTAGCTTGCCTAGATCTCAGCGGGGAAACGACACCATCTGGGTGATCGTGGATCGACTAACTAAGTCTGCATACTTTCTAGCAATGAAGGAAACTGAAAAGTTTTCTACACTTGCAGACATTTATCTGAAGGAAGTAGTCTTTAGGCACGAAGTGCCAACTTCTATTATCTCTGATTGAGACTCACTCTTTACATCTGAGTTGTGGCAGGTGATGCACAAATCTTTCAGCTCACGTCTAGATATGAGCACAACGTATCACCCTCAGACGGATGGGCAGACTGACCGCACCATCCAGACTCTGGAATACATGCTTCGAGCATATGTTATCGATTTCGGTAACGGCTGGGAAAGACACCTACCTTTAGTAGAGTTCTCATACAACAATTGTTACCACACCAGCATCAAAGCTGCCCCATTCGAGGCTTTGTATGGGCGGAAATGCCGATCACCTCTACGCTGGGCAGAAGTTGGCGATAGTCAAATCACTGGCCCAGAACTCGTTGTCGACAAAATGGAAAAGATTGCTCAAATCAGACAAAGAATGGAGACAGCTCGTGTCCGTCAGAAAAGTTATGTGGATACGCATAGGAAGCCTCTCGAGTTCCAGGTTGGGGATCGAGTACTACTTAAAGTTTCACCATTGAAAAGTGTGGTCCATTTTGGCAAACAGGGTAAACTTAATCCGCGATATTTCGGACCTTTTGAAATCACTAAGAAAATCAGCAAGGTAGCTTACAAACTGAATTTGCCCGAAGAACTCAGTGGTGTTCACAACGTCTTCCACGTGTCGAATCTGAAGAAGTGCTTATCAGACGAGACCCTCATTGTACATTTCAAGGAACTCACTATCGACGACCAGTTGCGCTTCATCGAGGAACCGGTGGAAATTATGGACCGGGAAATCAAGACTCTCAAACGTACAAAGATACCTATTGTTCGAGTTCGTTGGAACTCCCTTCGAGGCCCATAGTTCACTTGGGAACGAGAGGACCAGACGAAACGCAAGTAACCCCAGTTGTTTAAGAAAGGTGAGTCCAGTAATGAAGCTACTTCTGAATTTCGGGACGAAATTCCAAACCAACGGGGAGATGATGTGATACCCTAGGAAAACGCACAACACAACTAGCTTCTCCAGTGACTATGTGCTAAATTTCGGGACAAAATTTCTTTCAACTTTGGGATGATGTGACAACTCGTGTAAATTCCTAAACGTTTCGTTTTTACTGTGTAATTTCATGTACGTTAAATGAATTGAATTTGGTGATTTATTTTATTTGAACGATTGTGTGCTTGGTAATGTGTACTGTGAATTATGTGAAACCGAAACCCGAAACTGAAATATTGGAATACGTTAGTTTGTGAAACGAAGAGTTGTAATATATTGCTTTGCGATACGAAACGTTTTAATTAGTTATTTCACGAAACTTGCGAAACCGTCACTTAGTAAATCCAACCCAGGCCCACCCCCCTCTCTTCTTGCGCCACTTATGGGCCCAACCCCACCCCATGTTTCCCCCATGCGAAACATAAGCCCAAACCCACACTCTTTTGTTCCTTGTAGCCCATTAGTCCAACTTCCTTGTGTTTTAATTATACGTATTTGACTTTGGGAATAAGAAATTAAAAATCAAAACCCTAAACACCTCTTGTGTGCGTCGACCAGACGAAACCCCCCCCCCCCGAAGCAAATCAACTCCCAGTTCAGCTTCTTGATTCGCCTTTCACTTCCTCGTAATCCCTTCTTTTGCTCCAAGGTTAGTATTCTTGAGTTGGATTGTGATTAATGGTGTGATTTTGTGGAAACATGGCTATGAATTTTAGTTGACATGCTAGGGTTTTGATGTTGCATGATTTATTTCGGTTGAGTATGCGATTTGTTGAATTAATCGATGATATGTATTCGTAAATGATCGTTAGCTGCGTTTTTGGTGAAAATCATGATGTTTTATATTTAGGGTTTTGTGATTATTGATATGGTTAGATGGTAATTGAGGATTAGCCTGCTGTTGGTTGTTATTAGGAAGTGTCGGGGTCGTTTACACGTGTTTTGGTGTCGTTTAAATGTAAAACAGCATGCTGATTGACGAAAATAGCCAACTTCAGTTGGCTGTAAATGGACCGTATAAATAGAAAAATTGATTTTCTGAAGTCTAATTTCTACCTTTTCGAAAAACTCTTCAAATGGCGCTGGAATCATATTTTTTTGAGGTGGTTTACTATTTTTAAAGGTCCGTTTTCTACAGCAGGAAAAACTGCTTTTTTTCTGCAGAAAATGTGTTTTATGTTTTTCATCATAACATGAAATCTGGATAGAGTTAGGTCATGAAATTTGTACAGTAGATGGCCACGGGTGTCTTGTAATTCTCCAAATGTAATTCCGACAATCGGACTTTCGATGAATTTTAAATGAATTTTTCAGTAGACTGCAGTTAGAAATTGACGAATCTTATTGCAGCCTGGTAAATGATTTTTATAAAATAATTGGTAATGAATTTTGTCCCAAGATTTTTACACAATGATACGTGGACCGTTTAGAACATTCTGTTAAATTTTGGGAATTTCTGGAACAAGTTAACTATTTGATAAAAATACCCGAAAACAGCCTAGTTTTGGATGTTAAAGCTGAAACAATATAAGTAGTGATTTACGTGTCTAAATGCCGGTTATGTTATCTGATAATGATCCAACTTGTTATATGTCAACGAAAGTGTTATGTGAAGTATTGTGTGCTTGCTCTTGAGTAGTTATAGGTGGAATGTATATATGGGCGTGACCTGTCAAAGTGAGTGCATGTTATGTGGTAGATGCATGTAGGAACTTTGTGTCTTATTTGAAAGCACTAATGGACTAAATGGTAATCATACTAGGACGTGATTGACCAACCTTGACTGTTAGCTATTTTTAAGATTTCAACAGAGAAACCAAAGTGAGTTCACACTTTCGTCAAAGCATGGGATTCCCGGTGGTTTGGGAATGGATTAAATAACAACTATCCCCCTTAGGTGGGATACAATCTGTGTATTCTCCTTGGGTAGAATACATACCTCCGCTCTCCTTGGGAAGAGCGATGACCTTAAACTCACTAGACAAAAACTCTATCTTAAGTCCCTCATTTTTATATCGACTTAATCGTTGGGCCATTGGCGAACGGGTCATTAGTTAAATAGCGCTATTAGGTCTGACAAGCCTCACACCGTGCCGCAGAGGACCGGCATAGACTAATGGACTTGGGCACTTAGTCAATGATGATATACATTAACTCAGGGCACTAAACATAACTTAAGTCAGTAGTCGATATGGTACGGGTCTAGTGGTTTAAAACATTGGGGTAGCCCCCACAGCATATGGTTATGAGAACAAGGGATTTGACAACTTATGGTTTTCGAAACAACTTATGGTTTTTGAAACAACTTATGGTTTTTGAAACAACTTATGGTTTTTGGAATAACTTTAAAACAGACAACCAACTGTGAACTCGCCAACCTTTTGTTGACACGTTACCACATGCTTTGCAGGTCGTTAGGTACATGGGAGGGGCTTGCATGCGGAGTTATCGTTGTGGCAAGGAACCTATTGTGGGGTTCCTAACATTAAACTTTATGTTTTGAATTATTTATGGGTTTTAGACTTTACACTTCCGCTAACTTTTAAATTTGGTTTTGGATTTTGGTTTGGTGAACTTTAAACACTTGATTTGCTATGGTTTTATTTTACTTTACTTTACTTTACTTTACTTTAATTAAATGTTCAGTATGATTGGTGGTTTGATCCTGGTCAGTCACAGGCCTCGTGGTAATACTCCGCTTATGGATTTTGAGGGCGTGACACAGTTCAACCTAAGCATAGTTTGGTCAGACCTGTTTTGACCCGAACCAAAACTATACTTTCTAAAACAACCTGTTTCAACCAGAGCCCATTTTTTAGTAGATTGACTGCTGTCAAACTATTTCAGCTATATAAATATTGAGGATTAATTCAAAGTAATAGTGTCATTTCATGTTTTATTAGTAATTATTTATATTTATTATTTATGTTTTGTTGCTAATCCACGAAAGTAAGGCTTTGTCTAAATTAGTTTTTATAGACTCAAAGAAGCAACAACTTTGATCTGTTTAAAGGCTTTGTCATATACATATACGCATAGGGAAGGTTCATTTGAGAAGAAAATTTAATTGAGAACAAAAGAAACAAAGGGGTATAATTTTAAAATATTAAGTAGTATTTTTTTCATCTCATTTATTACTATCTTTAAGTAATTAATTACTCATAAAGACTATTATTCTCTATACTAATTTTTTTTACTACACACATAAAAAGTTATCCCACACATTTCGAAAATTATCCTACACAAGTCGCAATTTATCCTACACACCTAGTATTTTGTCCTACACTCTAAATTATTATTATTATTTTTTTTTTTTTGAAAAAATATATATCTAGAAAATAAATTACAAATTTAATGTAGTTAGCTATTAAATAGGAAAACTAGAAATTAATGATCTATGTAAGTTTACAAGCATACCCTTATATTAAAATTAAATGCAAATATTAAATAAGTAAAATGAAGTATTCTTATTGGTTGAAACTTCTTATTTTTTCTTTTTACTAAAAATTTCTTCTTATTTGAACCCTCCACTATACGCATATACATATATATATATATATATATATATATATATATATATCTAAAACTTAATGATTTCATATATACATATACATATGATCTCCAACTCAATGATTTGCAGTTACACATGCACTTACATATGATCTCCAACTTATTGATTTCAAAACAATTACACATATACATACATATTATCTGCAACTATGGGAGTGTTTGGCCTAGCTTTTATTTTTTGGCTTATGCTTATATTTTAAAGTAGCTTATAGCTTATTTTCTATCATTTGATAAACTCTTTTTAAGTGTTCGGATTAGCTTATAGCTTATTTTCTATCAAATACACTTACACAAATAAGCTTCTTCAAATAAGCTTAAAAAGCTAAACCAAACACCAAGTTAAGCTTATTTGTAAAAAAAAAAAGCTATAAGGTTTGTTAAAAAAGCTAGGCCAAACACCCCCTATATATACGAAACCGAATTAATCACTTGTTCGGCTATAACATCCAATTTTGGTACCTCAAATGCACAAATTATCAGCTTCTGATGATGAAAAGAAACTAGAACAACTTACTAGGATATTGAGCTTGCCATTGAACAGCGACAAGACTTTAGCGACTAGAACTTCTCGTTGGGGACGAGAAGCTACATCGCAGACAGACCCAGTTACACTGAACCCCTTCAGTGACCATTCTTGTAACCGTTGGTTAAGTTCAGACTCATTCCGAGAATACGTGTGGACCACCGCCCCCAACGCTGCTAGTTCCTCCACCACAGCATAGCCGATACCACGTGTACCACCGGTAACGAAAGCTGTCATTCCGCCCAAACGCCATCTGGGGTTTTTACTGTGTTCCATGTGTGAGAGAGGAGCAATGGGTGTGAAGAGTGAGAAAGGAACAACGTTAACTTAGTGACAAGCCGACAAGTTTGATCAGATGATTCAGATCCCATAGTATTGGATGATTTTTCAACTGCAGCGATAAGCTGACAAGTTTGATAAAGTCTGGCGTTTTATTATTGTTTTTAAGGTGGTGTGGAATAACGTCCTCGGCGTCATAAAATTTATGGGCTTTAATAGTGTAAAATAATGCCTACTAACAGCGTTGCGGCACGTCGAAACGTAAGATAACTCGAATTTATACCGTCTAAGTAAATCCTTTAACACTTCTTGACTTTTAGGATCCTCAATGTAACGTAAATAGGGACCAGCAAGAGACTTTTATATAAAGTGTTAGCTAATATAATAAACTGAGATACCTTGACCCTGAAGGCTTTAGGATTCTCTCCTGTGCGGATTTCTCCATTTTGAATGAATTTCATAATCGGAAGGATCCATGATCCTGAATCTAAATGCGGATCACTGGATGTTGTTGTAGTATCCTTTGCCACCTCCATTACATCATGCTCCCCAATTGCAGGAAACAGGATGTGAATGATAGGTATCTTTACATCTTTTGAAATTTTTAGGGCTGATCCTAAATTCGCCAAAGCATCTGCCCCTGCATTTTCCTCTCTAGGTACCTGTGTTATGCTAAAAGAATCGAAAGAATTTGTCAGTTCTTTTACTATTTCTAAATATTTGATTAGTTATCACCTTTTCCAGTATATGAACCATTAAAGTGGTTAGTAATTAGCAATGAATCTATATAAACTTGAAGATATCTGATCCTCATTTGTCTGGTTAATTGCAAACCTACTATTAGTGCATCATATTCTGCTTCGTTGGTGGTGGTTTGGAATTCACATGCGATGAGCTGGGGTATTATGTCCCCCTGTGGCGATTTTAGTAGTATTCCTAATCCAGCTCCATCAGTAAAAAGTATCCAAGGATCCTTGGTTTCTCCAAGTTATTGGACCTCTAACTTAGCTTCTTTTTGTGATATGTTGAGGGAACAGCCTTCATCTCGTGAATCTAGGGACTGCCAAGAATCACATTACAACAAGACAAGCTGTCAATAATACAAAATTTTTTGATAGAGTTAACTCCCTCAATATATATCGGTAGTTTGATGTCCCCCAATGTATTCTTGGTTTCACCACTGAACCCAACAAGTACTGATGATCTTGGTATAATCTCGGATTCTGGAATATTCATTTTCTTAAGCACATCAAGTTGTATGATATTTACAGAGCTTCCTCCGTCTACTAGAATCCTGTGAACAAAATGGTTAGCAATAAATAATGTTATAACCAGACCGTCGTGGTGAGGATCCTAAATGTTGACCCTGTTGTCCTCGTCAAAGGATATTATTTTTTGAGCCGTCAACGTGGAAGTCCTGATAGATCTATCACCATTCTCCAATTTAGTTTCCTTTGTTTGTCTCTTAGCTGCCGAGAAGGAAGTGCCACAAATATCTGATCCTCCAGAAATAAAGTTGATAACTTGGGCGTCGACTGGAGGTGGAGCAGCCCTCTCTGGAACATTCTCAGGATCCTGGATCCTTGATTTCTTCCTGCCCAGCAATTCTTTCAAATGCCCCTTATTGAGAAGGTAGCCTATATCCCTCCTTAGTGCAATGCATTCATCTGTTAAGTGCCCAAAATCCTAATGGTATGCACATCATTTGGACTTATACTTAAAGGAGTTCGACTTCTCGTTCTTCCTTGGCCACCTTGCCTTCTCACCTAAGTTCTGCAAAACAAGTATTAGTTCACTATTATCAACGGAGAAGCAATATTCAGATATTCTTGGATATTCTTCTTCATCTTCGTCTTGTTCCACCGCGTGGACATTTTGGTTATCTGTTTTTTAGTAGGGCTTAGATCTGTTATTCTTATAGAAGGATCCCTACTTCTTATCATAGTGCTCATGTTTGGTAGAACCACCGAGCTTGTCTTGGATTCTTTTGTCATCTTCCAATCTGATGAACCTCAAGGCCCTATTTCTAACTTTTTCTAAATTCCTGCATGGGGTCATTACAAGGTCATCATAAAAGGGAGAATCCTTTTGCATCCCATCTTAAATGCTTCAAAAGCAGTTGCAATATCAAGGTTTGGGATCTCTAAGGATTCTCTTCCTAACCTAGTGACATAATACCTAAGGAATTCATCATGAGCCTGGGTAATTTTATATAAGTTACTAGTTAACCTTTCAAATGTTCTACTATAGGAAAACTGGTTATTAAATAGATTAACTAAATGTGAAAATAAAATTATAGAATAGGGAGGAAAACTAAGCAGCCATTTTAATGGGGTCATTACAAGGTCAAAGCCCTTGCATAAGCAAACCTCTTTTAGTCTTTCAGGAATGGGGTTTATCTCCATTCTTTCTCTGTATTGGGCCACATGCTCCCCAGATAAGTTGTACCATCATACAACTTCATGTTGGGGGTTTGGAAGCGCTTGAGTATCTCCGCATTCCATATTGGTGGTGCAAAACGAGATATCCTTTGGCTTCCATCTGGAATCTCAGAAATAGGCTTGACTATTCTCGGAACATTGGATATCATATCCTTGAGCTTTTCCAACTCCCTGGCCATGGCCTTATTGATCCCTACATCCTGTATAAAACCATAGTTAGTATCCAAAGATGTATTATGGAAATTGTTACCTCCCGCTTGACTTAAAGGTGGTATTCTAGAAGAGTATCTGGGATAAGACATGTCTGCAGTTATAGTAGGTCCTAAGGAAGCAATAGTTTACATGGGGATGAACTCCCCATCATGGATTTCTGAGCTTCTCAGTGGTTGTCTCCTTGAGGATCGTTGATCCTGAAAGACACTGGATTCAGGAAAGGTCTGCGTCGAAGGTCTTGATAGGTGATCCATGGATCCTTGAACTCGAGCTAAGGATCCTTGTTGATAGGAGTAGGATTGATGTGCATAAAATACAACATATAAATTGTATCCAATACGGCATAAAATCAACCCTTTTTCGGTACTAATGTTGGAAAAAGCTTGTTTCTTTGTTCCTATTTAATTTACAGGGTTAAAAGAGCTTAAACGCACAAAAGGAGCAAAATAACAGAAAAAAACCAACATAAATACAAAGAATGAGGATTGACGCGACTCGCCAAGCCCCCATCCATATCCAAACCAAAAGAATAGCAAGATTAGAAGACCTGACACGGGGTCGTGCCCACCAGACACGGGTCGTGTCCAAGACTAGATTCTCTGCATAAGAAAGACAACAGTATAGGACAAAACAGACAACCAACATGGGGCCATGCTAAGGCAACACGGGGCGTGGTCAACTCTAAGATTCGCAGAATCTGGGATAGTACAACATGTACATTGGCCACTGTTAGGATCTGAGTTTCTTATGATTGTGTTTTGTTTGATAATTATGAATATGAATGAGTATAAGTGCAGCGGAATTAAAATGGAAACAAACTTTCAACACACAATCAAATGGAAGAATTGCTTTCAACACACTTGCATGCATACAATACAATCTCCCCCTCAGCCTGAGCTCACAGATGGTTTTTTCGTACAGAATGACTTGTGAAGAAAGAGCTAATACTGTTCTATTTATAGTACAGAACAAACCACTATGGCATCTTTGCTGACATCACCATGATAGTGACATCTAACCTCCTAACAAACTCAAACTACTGACCTATTACAACCACCGATTACAAACAACTGATTACAATATACAAAGCATAAACAAAACAGCTGATCCTTCATTTCACTGCTTAGGCTCCAACAGTGCTTTGGTCTTCAGCAGTACTTGAGACATAACAGTTGATTGAGCATCAGCACTTAGTATTCATCAGTCTTTTGGGTCAGGAGTAGTTAAGAAGGGCAGTACTTGAATCCATCAGATGTTAGACACACTGTCAAGGGGAAAGATCAAATACAAACATCTGCTTATTGTGAACCCACTGTTCTGATCTAGTTTTGGCTTTAATCAACTGTTCCTCTGTAGGGTTCAATCCCAACAATCTCCTCCTGGAACAGATGATGCCAAAACACTTCATTATTCTTGGATTTTTATTGCCTCATTAAATATTCCCTAACTTGTCCTTTGAATTGTAATTCAAAGTCCATGGAACTTGTATCATCCTCATCCCTGCACAGTGGAAGCTCAAGTAGATCCTGTAGATCTTCAACACCCAGGCCAAGTGCTTGTTCCCTTGATATATGCTTCACCTCACCATTGGATTTGAGCAGAGTCAATACGTGGGTCTGTTTATCAGATTTCCACTTTAGTAATTTTGAATCCAATGGGTTTCTTGGGAGAGTTTTTATTGTTGATGAGTTTGGAGATGGAGGCCTGGTTATAAAACTTTGGGCAGTGTTTGCAGCTTTTGCCAATTCAGGATTTTCTGCTATCATTTGCTGAAGGACCATTTTTATGATGTAATCCCCTTGTGCTTTATCTGCTTCTATTTCATCATCCATCTGCTTTTGTTTCCTTCTTTGATAAAGGATGGCAGCAGGTGGATAACTGGATCTCCTAATTTGTAACTTTTGTGGTTTAACTGGAACCACTGCTTCAGGATAAATAGGCTTTTGAGGAACAGTGGGATCTTTCTTTCTCAATTCATCCAACCTTTTGTAGGTATCTATCACTTTTTCTTCTTTCCACCTGCTAACCTGATTCCTTGACCTATAATCAGCAGCAATAAGCTCTTCTTTCATTCTCTTCAACTTTAAAACCCTTTCTGGTACATTTTTCTTGTACGTTGACCAAACAGGAGGAGTGTGTTTTACTTTGTCTTTGTTCATCTTTTGCACTCTTTCTAACTCCTCTTTAAGCTCACTAATGGTCCATTCTTTATATTGAGCTTTTTCGGCCTTGTATTTCTTGAATGCCATAATGTAGTCAATGTAATCTTTTCTCGGGCTTTCATCATCTCTTTCTGATAGTTTCCGACAGAGATCTTTTGAAAACTGCTCCGAAGTTCTGACTTGAGTTAGTAGATATTGGTAGTTTCGTTGAATCTCTTTGTCAGATTTTCCTTCTGTATTTCTTTTAGAGATATCCTCTTGACGGGTAGTCCGTAGGACAACCCTTAAGTGGTATAAACGATATTAAAATCCCACATTTAATCGGGTAATTGTCTAGAATTAGATAACTACGGTTGCTTGTGTTTCAAGTACATTTGGGGCTTAAAAGTGTGGAAATGAAGCTTCGAATAGGCGCGACCGGATTGGAGATTGAAAGATGGAGAATAAATGAAAAAAATCAATTATTGGTATGGAATAATTAAGAAGATAACATGATAGAGGACGAAATTACGAAAACATAGGCGAAAACGGTGAAGAAAACGGAGTTGAAACGAAAAAGTTATGAAGAAAACAAAATTGCATGCTGAAGGCTACCGTAGCTTACGGTAGCTACCGTAAATTACGGTAGCCCCCAGCATTTTTCTTCCACCGTAAGGCAGTAGAGACCCACCGTAAGCCATTCCAAGCCACCGTAAGCCATTCCAAGCCACCGTAAGCTACGCTGGCCACCGTAGCTTACGGTGGAGGCCAACGAGAAATGTGTAACTGCCCTATTTTATGATGTTTTATTGTGTCTTTTCAAATCCAATCATTCTCATTCGGTTACCAGCAGTCTAGGGGCGATTTTTGGGTGTTCTTGAGAGCTTGAAACAATTTCTAAACATCTTGTTAGTGTTTTTAATTCCTATGAACATTGATATGTATGTGATGATGATTGTCCAAGTCATGAGTGGCTAAACTTATGGTGATCATCCTAGGTTGAAGGTTTGTCTAAGACATTTGTGTTTTGATTCTTATTTCTAGAATAATAGACTTTCTATGATGGTTTGTTTATTATGGTGTGTTGTTTGCTTGTTCGTAAATTATTAATTTGTATGTTAATCTTAGTCTAAACCATACGTTCTTGGTGCCGTTGGCAATCGAGATATCATGGGCGGGATTAGGATTGGGTATTGATTAATTGGTCATCGGGTAACAACCTCGCGTTCTAGGAATCCGAGTACTTAGTTCCCTTTCATCACGACAAGTAATAACACATGAACCATGTCTATGTGGTTCTTTCTAGTTGAATATTAGCATGAACGTCAAAGCAAACCGGAAACTTAGGATGGTCATTTGTCTCTAAATTGTTTACAAAACCAATTCTCAATTCGCAATTTAATTAGTAATCTTAGTTTTAAAAATCAAACAAACAATCCAACTCTTTGAATTTACTTTTTATTGCAATTAGTTTAATCTTAGTTAACTTAGATACACTTCTAAATAACACATTTTCCACATACTCCCTGAGTTCGATACCCATTTACCACTATCTATTAGTTGTTATTTGGATTAAATTTGAGTGTGACCACGACATCACGTCAAATTTTGGCGCCGTTGCCGGGGAGTAGTGCGCAACGTGTGTCAGTTTGTTAGTTTTGCTTTGTTATTTTCGGGTTTACACTGGTGTGTTTAGTATGCAGGTTCTACAGGTGCATGCATACTAGAGGCTCTCACAATTCATCACCATTGTCATTTAATCTGGAGATCAAAAGAACGTTAAGTCAAAACAGAGTTTTAGTAAGAGAAAACAGAATTATTGGTTCACCTACCTCACCCATCACACCACGAAACATCATGCAAGAATCCCAAATACCACCCACAACGGGTCAAACGACATCATCATTTATACCTACTTCCACACAACCATCACCAAACACAACCATACCTAATACCACTACAATTCCTACTCCACCTCATGACACTACACCAACCAATACCACACCATCGATTACTACCCAAGTTGATCCCACTCTTACCTTTAGCCCCTCTACCACAATTCCACCACTTTCACATTTTTTCCCAACTACGGGTCAATCATCTTCTACTCACCCACTACCACAAGGCTCAACCGTCATCCATACTACATCTACATACTGACCACCGAACCAATTGGGTTTCCAATATTCATCCTTTCCATTTGGGCAATCTTTGGGTATTCAAGGGGATGGATATGATGATGGTTATGAAGAAGATTTTCGAGGGTACGAAGAAGAAGGTTTTTACTATGGGGGTGATGGAGGTAATTTGGGACCTCTAGGAGGAGCGGGTCAACAAAGTCAACCATTGCAACAAATACAAGATATGGGTAGGCCACCAACGGGGATACAACAAATTCGGCTACATGGGCCATAAATCTAAAGACCAACACCTCTACAATAAGTTCGGCCGCAATATCAACATCACCAATTCCAAAGGCCAGTGCAACAACCTCCAATGCAACAACATCAATTTCAACCACCATTTGCACCTCAAGGGCCTATGCAAGGGCAAATGGGTCAACCAAGAGTACCATTGGGTGCTCCGCGTAGACATCATCGAGAGGCGGTATGGGGTATTGAAGCTCACTTTAGACCGGTTATCACTAATAATCCTTCTCCGATAGTGATTCCTCATCACCCGGATGGGTGGACTTTTGAGGTTAGAACAACCGCACTCCAAAGTTTGCGAAAGTTCAAGGGGTTAGCAACAGAAGAACCTTACTTTCATTTGGAAACATACGACTCCATTTGCAACACTATTGGAGGTCAAGGTTTTTTGTCGGACGATGTCAAGTTGGTTCTATTTCAATTCTCTTTGGAAGATAAAGCAAAGAGATGGTTTCATACTTTGCCTTCCGCGTCAATTTATACATGGGCCGACATGCAACAAATTTTCTTAGAAGAGTTCTACACTTCTCAAAAGACAAATGATGCAAGGAGAAGTTTAAGGAGCTTTCAACAACAACCGGGGGAGATGTTTCATGAAGCTTTTGAAAGGTTCAACATGATGTTGAAAAATTGCCCTCACCACGGTATACAACTTTAGGAGTTGTTAAACGCGTTTCATGAAGGGTTGAGTTCGGAGGATGCTCGTGACTTAATGTCAATCACTAACGGTACTTTCGGTACAAATTTTGAGCAAGATGATTGGCAATTTTTGGAGCAAATGGCTGTTACTTCAAAAAGAAAGGCTCAATCTTCGAGACGAGCAAGGCATGTGATAGCAAGGCCACAAGTGCATGGGGTAGAGAATGTATGTGTGCAAGCCACAAATCAAGTGTACAATGTGTGCACTAATTGCAATGAGATAGGCCACGCGGCGGAAGTATGTTTGGTAGGAGTGGTTGAGGAGCAAGTGGAAGAGGTGAATGATATTCAAGGGGGTGGTCGAAACTTTAACATGAATTCGAACACATACCACCCCGGGTTACGAAACCACCCGAATTTTAGATATGGGAACTCTTCAAATCAACTTAACCCGAACTTTCAAGGAAACCAAAGAAATTATGCTCCTCACTAACAATTTAATAATCAAGGTTTCCAAAGGCAATTCCAACAACCAGGTAATGAACAAAGTGGGTTTTCGGGTCAAGGTTCCTCGGGTGGAAATGAGGTCATGGAGATGTTGAAAGCGATGCAAATGGAGATGCAATGAAGAAATCAGCTGGATGAGGTTCATATGCAAAAAGATGAAATCCGTGACAAAGCTATTCAATCGTTGACCACTCAAATGGGTCAACTTGCGAGTGAAGTGGCGATACTGAAGAAAGCAAAAGGCCAGCTACCGAGTGACATGGTGACAAATCCCAAAAACATAAAAAGCGTTAATATCAATGTGGTAAGCACCGTTCCTAGTACCGAATTTAATGAAAAATTTCTAACCTCTTCGTGTCAAATAAATACAGGTATAGGGAATGACACCGATGGTGAGAATGATAAAGAACACGGAGCACCAATCGTGCCTATCCGTGTGGGAAAATTAAAAATCCTTCACGCATTGTTGGACTACGGGGCAAGCATGAGTGTATTACCAGGTGATCTATATGACATGTATGATTTTGGTCCGCTCGAAGATATAGACACCATGGTGAGTTTGGCGGATGAGAGTTGGAGGCGTCCGCGAGGAGTGGGTAGGAATGTCATGATTCGATTGGGAGAATTCAACTATCCGGTGGATTTTCTGGTCTTAGATTATGCCTCTACCAAATTGGCATCACAACAAAGGGTAATTTTAGGTCGACCGTTTCTTTATATAGCAAATGCTCAAATCAACTGTAGAGACGGGGTTATTACTATGACCGAAAAGAACCGTAAGTTGTACTTTGATGTTCATACTAGGGAGATTAGTTATGAATCTATTGAAGAGAAGGGTAGAGAGTCTAATGACCATATGAAAAGTGTGCATCAAAGAATAAAAACAAGTAAACCACCGGGGTGTGAAAAGAAGTATGAGGGTTCGAGCAGGTATGTAGTTGACTATCCACCGAATGGACATTTGATGGATGCATTTCAACCAATGACAAGCTACAGTGGGGGAGGTGATAGGAATCGATTCTTTGAGCCACCATAAATGGGGGTGGCATGGTCTAGCTGAAGACTCGAAACTTAGCGCTGCTCGGGAGGCAACCCGGGGTTTTATATTGATCTTGCTGTTTTTATCTTTCTATGTTTCAGGGCCATGATGACATTCGAGTGTGGGGAAGATGTGCGGATATTTGTGTGAAGGTGGTGATAGGAAGTCAGATTATCTATAACATCTTTTGTGTCAAACTTCACCAGGTCAATGTACTCTTTCCTTAGTCTTGTTATGTTCTTTAGTTTTGAAATATTGGTAGTTAGTTCGTTTGCTTTTAGATTAAAAAAATAAATAAATAAAAAAAATTGGGGTTTGAGTGTTTGAGATAATATTGATGTTGAATGGTTTTTAGCGATCCTTCCTACCAAATCCATACATTGGGGTCAATGTATCCCATGTGTGGGGATGGGGGGAAATTTTGATGGTTTTAAAAATTTTGTAATCAAGCGAAAATTGGTCTAAATTTGAAAACTTAAAGTATTGAAACCGCATAACACACCGGCAACCCCATATACTTTTTTTTTTCTTGGTGAGAGTTTGAGCCACTTATTTGAATTGTTAGAAATATTTTCTTTGATGAGAGTGGCAATGGATGGGGGTACATTAGAACTTGTGCTTGAATGCGATTTGAGGCCTTAGCTTGATATGCATGTGAAAAGGATAAGGGCATTTAGGTAGCCTCGTCATGGTGTGTGCGAGTGTGGGATTTGGGGGGTTGGACCTCATAAATTATATATATGAGCATGGTAGCGAGAGGGGCGGGGGTTTGGACTTTAGTAGGCCATTTGAGCTTTGAGCCGATCTTTTGTTAACCTGTGCCTACTTTCTCTTAAAAAAATTAACCCGTATTCGACCCGGTCTAGTAGTATTAGCATTTTATATTAGTATGTTTGTTATGTGATGTTTCAATTGTTAAAAAAAGAAAATGAAAAAAAAAATGAAATGAAAAAAATGAGAAAAAAAAAACAAGAGAAAAAGCAATGAAAAAAAAAGAGAAAAAGAGATTGATGTATTGTATATAGTTGTTTATGTTTTGCTTAGTTAGAAATAAAATACCGGGTTGAATTGTTAGCTACTTTGCATATATATTTCCATTTCCTACCCATTTGCCTAGCCACGTTACAACCTCTAAGTCCCTTTGATTCACGTGCATGTTTAGCAAATTATTTAGGCGAAGGACCGATTTGAATACAAGCATATTATTGTTCACCTACCCGTTTGCCTTAAGTGTGTTCTAGCTCATCTTTGCTAGTTATTACTTGCCACCGAGGGGAGAGTTATTGTGAGGGGTGTGTTATGCGCGGCTTTAAGAAAAAGTTAGTAAATGAGGACATTTGGTTGCTTGGTTTGTGTTTGATCGCTTGAGTAAACTGTCGTTTGTTTAAATGAGTTGCTTGGGGGCAAGCAATGGTTAAGTGTGGGGATGTGACGGGTAGTCCGTAGGACAACCCTTAAGTGGTATAAACGATATTAAAATCCCACATTTAATCGGGTAATTGTCTAGAATTAGATAACTACGGTTGCTTGTGTTTCAGGTACATTTGGGGCTTAAAAGTGTGGAAATGAAGCTTCGAATAGGCGCGACCGGATTGGAGATTGAAAGATGGAGAATAAATGAAAAAAAATCAATTATTGGTATGGAAGAATTAAGAAGATAACATTATAGAGGACGAAATTACGAAAACATAGGCGAAAACGGTGAAGAAAACGGAGTTGAAACGAAAAAGTTATGAAGAAAACAAAATTGCATGCTGAAGGCTACCGTAGCTTACGGTAGCTACCGTAAATTACGGTTGCCCCCAGCATTTTTCTTCCACCGTAAGGCAGTAGAGACCCACCGTAAGCCATTCCAAGCCACCGTAAGCTACGGTGGCCACCGTAGCTTACGGTGGAGCCCAACGAGAAATGTGTAACTGCCCTATTTTATGATGTTTTATTGTGTCTTTTCAAATCCAATCATTCTCATTCGGTTACCAGCAGTCTAGGGGCGATTTTTGGGTGTTCTTGAGAGCTTGAAACAATTTCTAAACATCTTGTTAGTGTTTTTAATTCCTATGAACATTGATATGTATGTGATGATGATTGTCCAAGTCATGAGTGACTAAACTTATGGTGATCATCCTAGGTTGAAGGTTTGTCTAAGACATTTGTGTTTTGATTCTTATTTCTAGAATAATAGACTTTCTATGATGGTTTGTTTATTATGGTTTGTTTATTATGGTGTGTTGTTTTCTTGTTCGTAGATTGTTAATTTGTATGTTAATTTTAGTCTAAACCATACGTTCTTGGTGCCGTTGGCAATCAAGATATCATGGGCGGGATTAGGATTGGGTATTGATTAATTGGTCATCGGGTAACAACCTCGCGTTCTAGGAATCCGAGTACTTAGTTCCCTTTCATCACGACAAGTAATAACACATGAACCATGTCTATGTGGTTCTTTCTAGTTGAATATTAGCATGAATGTCAAAGCAAACCGGAAACTTAGGATGGTCATTTGTCTCTAAATTGTTTACAAAACCAATTCTCAATTCGCAATTTAATTAGTAATCTTAGTTTTAAAAATCAAACAAACAATCCAACTCTTTGAATTTACTTTTTATTGCAATTAGTTTAATCTTAGTTAACTTAGATACACTTCTAAATAACACATTTTCCACATACTCCCTGAGTTCGATACCCATTTACCACTATCTATTAGTTGTTATTTGGATTATATTTGAGTGTGACCACGACATCACGTCACCTCTGCTTGTTGAGCCTTTAACTTCAAATATTCTTCTATGTTATTAGGCCTAGGATAACCTAGTAGAGATGGAAGATTCCTTTTTGCAGAGTCATCTTCAGAGTAAAAGGATTTGATTTCCTCCCTTACTGCTGGAAGATCTAATGGATACAAGACTCCTGCAGGAGAAATGGCAGTATTTGGATTAAGAGCTTGTACTGAAGAGAGTGGAACAGGGTTTGGAATGGTAACAAGGGTCAGTGGTTGTGAAGATGTTGGAGGTGGTGAAGAGTCATCATCCAGTATTATCCTTCTCCTTTTGGGTTTTGGAGAGGTTGGTGGTGTTTTTGTGGATTGAGTGGTAGTGATTGAAGTGGTAGGTGGCTGACAAACAGCTGTTGAAACAACTAGTGTTTCAACCACTGTTGTCATTACAACAGATGTTGTGTCATCTGATGTCTTCTGCTTTTTGGCAGGTGGCTTTTGTGGTAGTGAGGATGTTTTTGGTGGATCAGTGGATTGAGTGAGAGTGGTTGTGGTAGTGATGGCAGTTGTTGGGGTAACATCTGTTGAAACCACTGAAGTACCAACAACTGTTGATACAACAGGTGTCTCAACATCTGTTGGTTTGGAGGTTTGATGAGAGGAGCTTTTGGGAGGTAGAGGAGTGTGTTTTGTGGATTTGGGAGGTGTGATTTTGGGTTGCCTTACTTTTCTAGTAGGCTGTCTTCTTTTTGGCTTAGGATTTTTCTGCTCATCCTTGGGCTCAGAAGTACCCTGTTCTTCCATCTCCATTAAAACTTTCTTCTCCTGCTCAAACCTTTTAGCCCCTTTTATCTCCATAGTCTCTTTTATGCCTGCTTTTGCTGCATCTAGGGCATTTTGAGACTCATCAACCTTTTTAGAACCATTTAGCTTAGGGATTTCCACAACCAGTTTAGACTTTGCATCTGGTTCAATGTATAGACCATCTTCATATCCCTTTTTCTTCTTAACTTTCTCCCTTTTTTTGGCATCATCGGGAGGATTGTCAACAAAGATGATGGTAGGAGGAGCAGTGCCAGTGGGTTTGTAATAAATGGGCCTTAATTGCCTTGATGTCTGCTTGTGTATCCTTGAACCTAGCTTCCATCAGATTTCTGATCTTCTAAATTTGAACTTCATGTTGTTGATCAGCATATTGTCTTTGTTGATGCAGCATATGTTGAAATAGCTTCCAGAGCTCAGCAGAGGATGGAGCAGATGTTTCATATGATGCAGCAGTGGGTGGTGCCTTTTGAGCTTGTAACAACTGTTGCAGCATATCTTTGATTTCTGCAACAGATGTATCAAGTTTGTCAACCCTCTCCGTCAATTCTCTATACATTAAAACATTACCCAAGTTAATGGGATCATCTGATTTCCCACCAGTGGTGGTTGTATCAGTGGTTGACTTAGGGAAAGTTTCCCAGAAATCATCCATTGATGCCCCTTTTTCTTGGTACTAGGGACTTCTTCCTTCAGTAGGGTTAACCATTTAAGTGAACTAGTGAATACTGGAAACACTCTGGTTCCCAAAGAAGAAATTGCCTTCAAGGGAGTCTCACTTATGAAACTACTGTCCAAGTGTAAACCAGTGGGTTCAACACTTGTAGTAGCTGCTCCACTTGAACTACTGACAGGAATTACTTGTAATTCCTGCAGTGTAACCTCCTCAGTTGTTGGTGGGTTAGCAATGATTGAGACACCTTACTCAGTCACTTGTTGGGGTATGATGTGCGTGTGGTGGTATATGTTTTTATGTATATTTTTAGCCCTTTTTACACGTTAGTCAAGTTTTAAATTTATAAAACACGATATTTTACTAACACCAAACACACATATGGGCAAGTGCACCCATCGTGAGCATAGTATAGTGTTGGCAAGATACTGAGGTCGTCCAAGGACACAAGAGCTTTTAGTACCGGTTTATCCTCAACGTCTAATCAAATCAAAAGTTTAGAAAAAGGGTTTTAAACAAGAAAATAAAAACTAAAAAAGCTGAAAATAAAAAATAAAAACAGATAGACAAGATGAATCACTTGGATCCGACTCGCATTTAGTGTAACCTTTGATTATTTTTGCACTTTTGCACTTTTTAAGAGATTATCTTAGTTATAATAGTAGGCCCCTCTTTTGAAGGTGACGTTACCCTCAACCCAGTAGTTTGAGTCAGCAAGGATACAATCCTAAAGGGTTGGATTATTGAAAGATAATTATTTAAGTTATTAATGCGTAATGTGGTAGGCCCCTCTTTTGAAGGTGACGTTACCCTCGGCTAAGTAGTTTGAGTCAGCAGGGATACAATCCTAAGTAGCCGGGTTAAAGTTTTAATAGTAGTTTACATATGAGGGGGTCATGGAGTTCGGACCCCCGCCATCCAATACCAGTAGGTATTGAAGGAGGTCCTACTAAAGTTGACCCAGGTCCTTGCAGGATCTATACACTGAACAAGGCAATACTCTTACCATACCATTCCCTTAACCCCCGACCAGGTAGCCAACATATCTCCATATAGACCGTGGAGATATGAATGGTGAAAATATTTTATTTTATATAGACAGTAAAATAATGCCAAGACACCACGGACAAATGATAAGGAAGACTCACCTTCAATATAAGAAACTAGTTATTAAAGTCATTAATAGATAACCAAATAAAAAGTGTGAAAAGATTAAAAATAAAAAGTATTACACTAAACACTTGTCTTCACCAAGTGATGTAAGAGACTTAGGCAAACATGGCCTTTGATTGTCAAGAACTCTTATGATCAATCTTGGATCCCGAGACTACTCACACACTCTATGATGGATGATGGATGATGGTGGTGGATGTGGGTTGTGATAGTGGTGGAGGGTGGGTGAAGTGTGAGAGAGGTGGTTTTCCAAGGGATGGTTTACAAATGAGCCAAGCACCCCTATTTATAGCCTGCACAGAAGCCCGGACACAGCCCCGTGTCCATTGGGCACGGCCCCGTGTCCACCCATCTTCTCTTTCTTCATTAATTGCAGTTTGTCTGCATTAGTTGACCACGCCCCCGTGTCCGCTGGGCACGACCCCGTGTGCAGAAGCGTATCTGTACTATCAAGATTTTCCTAGATTATGCGAATCTTAGAATTGACCACGGCCCCGTGTCCGCTGGGCATGCCCCCGTGGTGGGTGATAGAAGCTTTTACAATTTTGTCTTTTCTGCAAACACTTGGGCACGCCCCCGTGCTTTTTGTTCTCTTGCTTTTGCTTGGGAGGATGCTGTTGGGGGGTCGGGCATGTCACGTTTATTCCTTTTCTTGTATTTATGTTAGATTTAGCTACCTTTTTGCTTCTTTTGTTCATTTGAGCTCATTTAATCCTGAAAATACAAATGGAAGACAAAAACACACTTTTTCCAACATTAGTACTTAAAAAGGATTAGTTTTATGCCACATTTGATGTAATTTATATGTTGCATTTTGCACACACCAAATACCCCCACACTTGAATCTTTGCTTGTCCTCAAGCAAAACTCTTTATAATGTGGCTTTACACTCCCAAATGGAATAGGTAGAAGAGAAGGTTTTTTGGGCTTGTCATAGAGTGTCGGGATTTTCAAGATTCTTTATTAGGTTTTATTTTTATTTATTTACAATCTTATTCGTCATGATTTATTTAAAACATTACATAAGATAAATTACTTAATAGGGCATAACATGCCTTTTTAAAATTCCATTTATATACAAGTTCACATACCTCACAGGGGATCACTCAATACTCGGCCGAAGATGTATTTTTGTGAAACACTCGAGAGCGGCATGGAACTTACTCCTACCTTAAGCTTGCCAAGCAATCATTTTTCCTCCTTTTTAACTATACACCTTTGTAAATATCAAGAGGACTTTTGGGGGTAAGGTTAGGCTTTGGTTAAAGGTAGGTGGTTGGGTTAGTGGTTAGTAGAAAAGGGGGAAAGGCGTAAAAAGCGTCGGTTTTCATAAGACTTTTTATTTTTATGAATTTTTATTTTAATGAAGCATTTCTTCAAGCAAAGTTCTTTTTGATAACCTTGTTTGTTTATTTCTTTTGGCTTCATCATCATCATTTTTTTTTTTTTTTTTGATAAGGAAGTCATAAGAAAAACCGAGCTTTGTTACTAAAATAAAGGGTTAAAATGAAAAAAAGGTTTTGGTGGGTAAAAGGGTGTTTGTTTTAGGTTAAGAAATGAAAAGGTTTAGGATCAAAGGGGTTAACTAGGGGGATTTAGGGTAGGTGGTAAAAAAAAGAAAAATAATGGTGTTGAAATAAAAAGGGTTAGTCCTAATGCCTACATCATTTACTTACTTGGGTTTAAATTGGTAAGGACCGGGAATGTATCGTCGTGGCAAGTTCTAGAGTCGTAAGAACCAAGCGGCTATTCACACAAGAAACGAAAAATGAGCATTTAGTTTAAAGATTTGTATTTGTATGCTCAATAAAGGCTCAAAACTCACTTTTTGTGGGAATAGGTTTTTATGTGATCAAGTATATATAATCAAATTTTAACTAGATTTGTCATGTCGTTTCATAATTTTCTTATGTTGGTTCTTTTTATCACGACGCTATCGGTTGTAAATTTGTAAAAATATAACCTTTTTAGAACTTGTAATTCCCAAATTAAACCAAGAGAAGTAAAAAAAAAGAAAAATTTTTGAAAAAATTTGGGGTGTTTAGCAGTTCCAATAGAGTTTTGTGTAAGGCTTGTAATTAGGACTTGCAAGATTCAAGGTTTTAGCATCCCCCCCAGACTTAAATTACACATTGTCCTCAATGTGTCCCAAAAATATGATTTTAGGTTGATTGAATGTGTAAAAGTGTGTTTAAAAACAAATTTTTATGTTACTGGGCATCTGGACACGGGCCCGTGGTGTCCGGGCACGGCCCCGTGTTCAGGTTGCCAGTAACAGAAATAAGTAAAAAGAAACAGAAGCCTGGGCACGGGGGCGTGTTCAGTGAACACGCCCCATGTCCAGTTACCTGAACTGGGCGGTCTTCTGCAGATGGTTCAGCACGAGGCCGTGTTGGCTGAACACGGCCCGTGCTAAACTTGTTGTAATGAAGAAAATTTTGCGGGAGGCCCTGTTTTTGTGCATGGGGTGCCGGTTCAAGTTTCCCTTGGTATCCTTCACTACCCTAAGTGTGTTTTACCCATTACATCATCATCCAAACACCAATTAATTTATAAAACCATCATTCATTCAATAGAGAAAGTTACATAATAATCCAAATAATTTAAAATTCTAGATAAATTGGTCAGAAAACACAAGAAGTCTAAACCAAGAAGTTCTAGCCTAAAGTTTATTTTATTAGCAAAATTTCCGAAAAGATAATTCTCTCAGTTGGATGCGGCTCGAAGAACTTCTTCCTTCGGATATGGGTCCCTCACACGTCGGCGAGCCATTCTTCTATCTCCCTTGGGAGAAGAAAGGTGGGCTCATTGGCATCAGTTTGAGGGGGTGCAACCTCCACCGAGACTACTTGAAAATCGTCAAGAGGAGGTTCCACGGGGATGTCATCCTACCCGGTGGGATTATTGACTCCAAGTGCTAGGTTCCAATCCTCTTGAGGGAGAATTGGCTCCATGGGAGGTGTCACAAGAATGTTCAACCTCTGGTGCAAGAGGTTGATTTCTTGAAAATTGTTTTCCAACCCTACCGTAAGATAATTTATACGGTCTATGAGGACCTCCTCTACCGATGTCATCTCATCAAGAGCTTCACGTAATGCCATCATGTAGCGTACGAGAGTTGCTTCGATTGAGGACCTCCGTTCTCTTCAACTGTTTCTGGAATGCGCTGACGAAGTTCCACTGTTTTGGCTCAACATTCTATGAAAATAAACTGAAAAGAGTTCATTTTAATGAAATAGTAACCTCGGACACGGCCCCGTGCTCATTGAGCACGGCCCCGTGTTCACCTGTCTGCAGATTTTCGAAACAAGGAATCTTGGAGTTTTAAATTATTTTTCTGTTTGTTAAAACATTTCTAAGCAGAAATAACTTAAAACAATGTTGTAGAACTTATTTTTAACAAGATTCCTTAAATGAAAACCCAACAAACATCACAATAAAGCTTGGAACCATGTTGATTTCAAGCTTTAATGGAGGTGTTTTGAGATGAAAATGAAGAAGAAGGCAATAGACAAAAGTAGAAAAGACAAGATGGTTGTTGGGAACCTTCTTTAGAATATACCTAGGATGGTATATGTGAAGATCCACAAAATCTCTGTCTTTTGGAGTGGTCCAAATGTGCAGGAATCTTGGCTGCATTTATAGAAAATGACAGCAAGCTGCACACAGCCCCGTGACGGCTCGACAAGGCCCCGTGTGCAGGCAAGATCCTGACACATTTTGTCCGTATTCTGACAAAAAGTCAGACGGGAATCTTTTGGTGGACACGGGGGCGTGCTGACCTGGACACGGCCCCGTGTCTAGAGGCTGTTTATGAAGTTTCGTCTATTTTTAAGGAATTTATCCGGATCGGGCGGTTCCTTACTGGACGGAACAACCCCAAAGTGCCTGAGATACCTTAATTGCTCTAGATTTAGACGAGAACGCAAGAGGTTGTCGGTGAGGGTGATTCCTATGCTAAATGTAGGTGGACAAGTCCAACCCTTTCCCGGGCTCTCGTTAAAGAAGGTGTATGCCGAATCGCTCAGGTCTATGTATGCACCGAACGAAGTCGATGGGGAGTCCTTCACGGCACAATCAACACAGGGACGACTATCGCTCTAGTCTTCGCTAGAGTTAGAGGTGATATCGGGAACAACGAAGTTGATTTTATTCGAATGCGATCCCAACAATTCTTCTTGGGTATCGTCTTGAGATGGATTAATAAAGTCTATCTCAAGTTCTTTTATCCAATTAAGAATTAAATCTTCTAATTGAAATAATTCATCAAGAAGCATTTCTCCTAGAAGGTTCGATTGAGAGCATTCGAGGGTGAGATAAGGATTATTTTTACTTTCGCCCCTCTTAAGGCTATAGGAAAACAATGGGTCTATATAATAGGGCTTATAATTTAGAAAATAACATTCTAAATCTTTATGGGGCCCACCACATATTTGAAACCACGTACCATAAGAGGGCTCAGTATCACTCATGTTTGTGTCAGAAATTACCAACCGTCGGGATCTTACGGTTCTGTTTTCAGTAACTGAAACTTGGGCACGGGGCGTGTTGAGTGGGCACGGCCCCGTGTTTAGCTACTGTCTGACTTAAAACAGGATTGCCAGTACCAAAGATTGGGCACGGGGAGTGTTCAGCGGGCACGACCCGTGCTGAGTTCTGCAGAACCTGAAAATTATTAAAAAGTTCTAAAAAAAAAAAGAAAAATAAGAAAAAACGATTAGGCCGTTGATTCCTAACTTTCTTAAAATCCTTGTGTCCCCGGCAACGGCGCCAAAAACTTGATGTGCGTGTGGTGATATATGTTTTTATGTATATTTTTAGCCCTTTTTATACGTTAGTCAAGTTTTAAATTTATAAAACACGATATTTTACTAACACCAAACACACATATGGGCAAGTGCACCTATCGTGAGCGTACTATAGTGTTGGCAAGATACCGAGATGTCCAAGGACACAAGAGCTTTTAGTACCGGTTTATCCTCAACGTCTAATCAAATCAAAAGTTTAGAAAAAGGGTTTTAAACTAGAAAATAAAAACTAAAAATGCTGAAAATAAAAAATAAAAATAGATAGACAAGATGAATCACTTGGATCCGACTCGCATTTAGTGTGACCTTTGATTATTTACGCACTTCTGCACTTTTTAAGAGATTATCTTAGTTATAGTAGTAGGCCCCTCTTTTGAAGGTGACGTTACCCTTAACCCAGTAGTTTAAGTCAGCAAGGATACAATCCTAAAGGTTGGATTATTGAAAGATAATTAATTAAGTTATTAATGCGTAATGTGGTAGGCCCCTCTTTTGAAGGTGACGTTACCCTCGGCTAAGTAGTTTGAGTCAGCAGGTATACAATCCTAAGTAGTCGGGTTAAAGTTTTAATAGTAGTTTACATATGAGGGGGTCAAGGAGTTCGGACCCCCGCCATCCAATAACAGTAGGTATTGAAGGAGATCATACTAAAGTTGACCCAGGTCCTTGCAGGATCTATACACTGAACAAGGCAAGACTCTTACCAAACCATTTCCTTAACCCCCGACCAGGTAGCCAACATATCTCCATATAGACCGTGGAGATATGAATGGCGAAAATCTTTTATTTTATATAGACAGTAAAATAATGCCAAGACACCACGGACAAATGATAAGGAAGACTCACCTTCAACCTAAGAAACTAGTTATTAAAGTCATTAATACATAACCAAATAAAAAGTGCGAAAAGATTAAAAATAAAAAGTATTACACTAAACACTTGTCTTCACCAAGTGATCTAAGATACTTAGGCAAACATGGCCTTTGATTGTCAAGAACTCTTACGATCAATCTTGGATCCCGAGACTACTCACACACTCTATGATGGATGATGGATGATGGTGGTGGATGTGGGTTGTGATGGTGGTGGTGGGTGGGTGAAGTGTGAGAGAGGTGGTTTGCCAAGGGATGGTTTGCAAATGAGCCAAGCACCCCTATTTATAGCCTGCACAGAAGCCCAGACACGGCCCCGTGTCCATTGGGCACGGCCCCGTGTCCACCCATCTTCTCTTACTTCATTAATTGTAGTTTGTCTGCATTAGTTGACCACGCCCCCGTGTCCGCTGGGCACGACCCCATGTGCAGAAGCGTATCTGTACTATCAAGATTTTCCTAGATTCTACGAATCTTAGAGTTGACCACGGCCCGTGTCCGCTGGGCACGCCCCCGTGGTGGGTGATAGAAGCTTCTACAACTTTGTCTTTTCTGCAGACACTTGGGCACGCCCCCATGCTCATTGAGCACGGGGCGTGTTCAGCCTTCTGTTCTCTTGCTTTTGCTTGGGAGGATGCTGTTGGGGGTCGGGCATGCCACGTTTATTCCTTTTCTCGTATTTATGTTAGATTTAGCTGCCTTTTTGCTTCTTTTGTTCATTTGAGCTCATTTAATCCTGAAAATACAAAAGGAAGACATAAACACACTTTTTCCAACATTAGTACTAAAAAAGGATTAGTTTTATGCCACATTTGATGTAATTTATATGTTGCATTTTGCACACATCAGGGTATGTTCTCATTAACAGCTGATTGAGAAGAACTGATTTGTGTATGGGCTAAATCAAGTGCATCCAACAAGGGTTTTATTGTGGGTGGAATTTGAGCAGTGAGGATATGGGTAGAAAGAGAATTTGCCCCGGGAGGTGGGCTGTGGATGATGGAATCAAGTGATTCCAGAGCATCATAACGTGGTGTCCCTGTGCTTACAACCTGATCTTTTTGAGAAGATGCAGGAGGAGTTTTAGGCTCAGGTTGAGGTCTTTCTTCCAACTGTTGTGAGGAAGTAGCAGCAGTGGTTATTGGTGACTTTTGTGTTGTCACAGGTATAACCTCTAGGACCTTATCTTCTAGAGTTACCTTTTTAGTGGGTTTGGGAGGCTTTTGGATATTTTTCTTTTTGGGCTTTTTGGTGGTTTTAGGTGTGGGTTTCACAGCAATGGTTGTGCTGTTGTGATCACCTTGAGCAGTGGGCTCAACAGCAGGTGCCTGAGGAGTAGTGGTTGCTGCTAAAGTCTGCTCAGGAACCTCTGTTTGTGTTTTGGAAGATTTTGATAGCCTTGTGAAGGTTTTAGAGGTTAGGCTGTTTATTTGAAAAGGATTTCCTTGGATAATCACATGAGCATTATCCTTTGAAAATTTCTTTTGAAAATAAAAACTTAAAAACCTTGGAAATAACAAAAATGATTTTTTATTGACATTTTTAACAAGATCATTGAAGATCTCTTGGGAATAGTTAAAATTTTCTTCATTTAATATAGCATAGCCCAGGTATTGGATCTTCAATGGAATCTCATTAAAAGCAGTGGTTTTATTTGACACACACATTAGGAGGGTATGAAATAAAAACCTTGTGGCAGGTGGAAAACGGCCTTTTTGTAAAGTATCTTTTTTCATTTCTTCTTCATACCCTCTTTCAATGAAATCAGTTTGATACTCTGTTTTTGGGAAAGAGGTTTTACCTGTAAGATAATCGAGTTCAAATACCTCCGAAATGGTTTGAGGTGTGATGGTGATTGAAATACCCTTTATTGATGAAGTAATGGCTAAGGGCGTTTTGTCCTTAGTGTCAAGTTTAGCATTTTTTCCAAAATTCTTGTTGGGTATCCAGGTAAATCGGAGCATCACAGGTCAACAAAGTTTTGTACTTTGAAGACGACAGAGCATCAATTACGGAGTTGAAGGTTGTGGTATGACTTGGTTTTTCAAGTAAACCCAAGTAATTATGAGGAGTTTTGAATGGAAGAGCCATGGTTGAACGAAGATGGTTAAGAACGAATGAAGAAGATGAGTGATTTGAGAGAGAATTTGGGAGAAACTGCTTTGAGAAAGGAATTTTGAATTCGCTTCGACAGTGAAAACCTTGTTTGGGGTTTTGATCAGGGTTTTATAGGTGGAAAAATTGTATGCTGACGTGGCAGCGGTTACAAAAGATCTGACGGCCAAGTACTGCCCACGTGACAACCTCTGATGAATAATGAATGACAGTTGTTAGGAAACCACTGATGGAGCAATATCAGTGGTTTACAACGGTTACAATGGAAACAATGGCTGATTTTTAACTATCAGTGGATAGCCTATCAATGGATTAAAACACTGATGTGTGATCAACAGTGATTAACAAGGAAATGAAGGAACAAAGGTTGACTCTCAGCAGTGGACAATATTCAACAGAACAGATGTTTGGACCAAAAACAGTGGTTATGGCAGACATTTAAGGATTAATGAAAATTTTCATTTTTAGCTATTTTTATGGATGGATTTTTGATTTTCTGAAAACATTTTAATGCTTTTATTCATAGAAAAACAGGATTTTGCCTGTTATTCCATGTTTAGCATGCCAATCCTAGAGATCAAGCTTTCAAAGGTAGATGTGTCCAAAGCTTTTGTTAGCACATCTGCCAGTTGATCTTTAGTTGGAACATGGTGCAGAGAAATCAAACCTTTTTCATAGCAATCCCTCATAAAGTGATGTCTGATATCAATGTGCTTGGTAGTTGAATGAGAAACTGGATTTTTGATGATATTTTCTGCTGCCTGACTGTCCAACATGAGTGGTGTCTTTAAGGCAATGATACCAAAATCCAGAAGTTGATTTTGAAGCCATAGCAGTTGGGTTGTACAGCTTGCAGCAGCTATATACTCTGCCTCAGCAGTGGATGTTGAAACACCCGCTTGCTTTTTGCTTTGCCAAGACACTAAGCAACTGCGTAGGAATGGACACCCTCCTGAAGTGGACTTCCTTGTTGTGTTGCATCCAGTAAAGTCACTATCTGAGAAACCTGAAAGTTTGATATTTCCATCAGCTGGATACCAGATACCAAGTGTGGGAGCACCTTTGAGGTATCCGAATATCCTTTTTACAGCAATAAGGTTTTACTTTCTAGGGGCTGATTGGGATCTTGCACAAACACATGTTGTAAACATGACGTCTGGCCTAGATGCAGTCAGGTACAATAAAGACCCAATCATGCTTCTATAAAGAGTTTGATCAACCAAATCATCCTTTTCATCAGACATGACTATTTTTGTGGTTGCTATGGGTGTACTACATGGCTTGAAATCATTCATCTCAAATTTCTTTAAAAGTTCTTTGGCATATTTGCCTTGATGGATGAAAGTACCATTTTGTAGTTGCTTTACTTGGAGACCAAGAAAGCACTGAAGTTCACCCATTGCACTCATCTCAAACTCAGCTATCATGAGTTGTCTGAACTCTTCACGCATTTTAGAACATGTGCTTCCAAAAATGATGTCATCTACATAAATCTGGACAATCATCAAGTCTTTCCCTCTCCATTTTAAAATCAATGTTTTATCAATTTTACCTCTTGTGAAACCAATGGAAAGAAGAAATGTGGAAAGAGTTTCATACCAGGCTCTAGGTGCTTGTTTTAAGCCATACAAAGCTTTATTTAGCTTGTAGACATGATTTGGATTAAATGGATCCTCAAAGCTTGGAGGTTGACAAACATATACATCTTCTTGAATTTTACCATAGAGGAATGCACATTTAAAGTCCATTTGAAACACCTTTATGTTGTGGTTGATAGCAAAGGCCAGGAATAATCTGATAGCTTCTAATCTTGCTACAGGGGCAAAAATTTCATCATAGTCAATGCCCTCTTCATGTCTGAACCCTTGAACCACTAGCCTTGCTTTATTCTTGACAACAATACCCCTTTTATCAGTTTTATTTTTGAAGACCCACTTTGTGCCAATACGACTCACACCCTCTGGCAGTGGTACAAGTTCCCATACTTGTTGTCTTTTAAACTGTTGGAGCTCCTCTTGCATGGCTTCTACCCAACTGTTGTCTTTTAATGTCTCTTGGTACTTGACTGGCTGATGGAGAGATAGAAAACCAGCAAAAAGACAGATGTGTTTGGGATTGGCTTCTTGTGAGCACCCCTTCACTGATGTTACCAATGATTTGGTCAGGTGGATGAGACTTCAAGAAGATTAGATCTCCTATGTATAGAACAATGGCATTTAATGGTGAGGGCTGCAGATGTGAATCATCTGAGCTAACAACTGTTGGTGACTTTGATGATCCAACAGTGTCTTGGAATGGAGGTGGAGGAATAGGTGGAATTGGTGTGAAAACATGTTGACTTTTATCCACTGTTTGATGGCATTTATCAATAGTGTTTGATGATGTGGAAGCAGGGGTTAATGGGCTACTTTGGTCAACAACTGTTGAGGTAGCAGTGGATGAGCTTTGACAGCTGTTTTGAGCATCTGCTGCTCTGGCAATGGATTTGAAGGTTTGTTGTGGAAGGATCACTTCATATTCATTGTCTGATGGAGGATTTTCTGATGGACCTGCACTGTTAGTCTTGACAGAAACATCTTTAAAAGTAAATTTATCAAGAACAAACAATTCTGCAGGGTTTGCAGGGATTTTCATTGAAGAAAGTTCATTGAACTTCACATTCAAAGTCTCTTCCACTGTTTTGGTCCTTGTGTTAAACACTTTGTAGGCCTTAGCAGTGGTTGAGTATCCCAAATGATATCCACTATCTACTTTGGCTACAAATTTTGAAATTGAGTCCTTTAAATTAAAAATAAAGCATGGGCAGCCAAATACTTTAAAGTATGAGATCAGTGGTTTGATTTTATACAGAAGTTCATAGGCAGTCTTTTGATGCCTGGGGTTGATTAAAACTCATAACTTCTGTTATCATTTTGTGAGATGCTTGTGCATATTGTTTTGTTTAATGCATTTCTTTCTTAGTTGTTTTCTTTTTTACCTTTTTTTAACAATGTAAATGATAGATGTATAGCTGATCGACTTCATTGCGTTTTTGAAGTATTTTAATCCATTGGCTTTTAGGTAAAACACATTTTTATATGTTTTCAGTCTATTGCGTTTTAGAAAAACAACTTTCTTTTGTGTTTTTGAGCTATTGCGTTTTAGAAATAAGACATTTTTAAGTGTTTTCTGGCCATTGCGTTTTAGAAAAACACATTTTGAAGTGTTTTTTGTCCATTGCGTTTTAGGTAAAAACACATTTTTATGTGTTTTCAGTCCATTGCGTTTTAGAAAAAGACATTTTTAAGTGTTTTCTAGCTATTGCGCTTTACAAATAAGACATTTCTTTGTGTTTTTGGTGCATTGCGTTTTAGAAAAAGTCATTTTTTACGTTTTTTTTTCCATTGCGTTTTACGCAACTGGGTTTTCTTTCATTGCGTTTTACGCAACTGGGTTTTCGAAATTTTTTTCAAAAATATAGCAATAGTATACTCGTTTTAAAGATAAAAAAACACTCGTTTTTTTGGTGCAATTTTTTTAAAAAAATAATGTCGTATGAAAAGTTATTAACGTTTAAAAAATGGGGGGGGGGGGGGGAATTGGAGGAGAGGGAAACTATTGTCCTTGATTGACTACAATGCCCTTACACAAACCCACGCGCCTCTTTTTTCTTTTCAATTTCACTCATTTAATCTTAGCCCTTGATTAAATCAATTGATGGTCAAGATTACTTCCTAGTCTTCCTAGCCAAAAAAACTTCCTATTATATCCTAACCCGAGAAGAGTATATATGAAATTATTAATTCATAAATAGAACCCCATTTTGTACACCCGGATTGAGCCCATACTATCCCCTATTTGATTACTGTGGCCCACTTTCATAAGTACTTTTGATTATTGAGACCCAATTTCGCTTAATCTAACTGCAGTACTGCACCAGCCCAACATTTAAGATCTTTTGGGTTCATAGAAAATGTACTTTTGAGTTTTGATTTCAACAAAATAATTCAAAAGCAATTCTGCCTCCATTAAAATAGGATATTATGATTGTAGCCAAATAATTTCAAAAATTCCATCTAAACCTTTACACTTAATTAAATTGAAGTCATTTAATATTTCTATTTTTCATTTTTAGATATTTCTGAAAAACTACAAATAACCTGGCGAAATTCTTAGAAACATTTTTACTCTGCTATGCGAATTAAGTTCTCATTAGGGAACACAAATGTTTTGAACAAATTTAAAAACTATGTTGTTTTGTGATGGATTGTTAGTGTTTAATAAATGTTGGAATTATTCTGTGTTTGACTAATTGTAGATTTTCTTATAAATATTTTTAAAAATTGTAACCCAATTTATATTGCCGCCCATTTACTCGCTTTTATCTTTTCATAAAAATTGTAACCTAATTTATATTGCCGCCCATTTACTCCCTATATGAAAGTCACCATATGGGTTGGAGTGTTGATTGGGTTTTTTCTTCGGGTTTTGGGTTTTTCGGGTTGGGTTGTTCGGGTTTTTCTCTGGGAAATTTGACCCAATAACCAACCCATTTTAAAGTTCGAGTTAGTCGGGTTTGGGTTATTCGGGTTCGGGTTAGTTCGGGTCGGGTTATTCGGTTTTTGGGTTTAGATGTAAAATGAAAATAAATGTTATTTTTTTTTTTTTTTACAAAATAGCTACAAAATTCATATTGCTACTTTAAAAATCTCATCAAAGTTCAAAGATTAGTTGACAATATGCTATTATAATATTTAAAAGTCCCAAAACTTAGTGTTCCATCTATTAGAGAATCCAAATCCAAACGCTTCTATACGAAAAAAACAATAAATGTTCAGGGTTTTTTCAGGGTTCGTGTTTCGGGTTTTTCGGGTCGGGTTGTTTGGGTTTTTGGCCAGAAAAAAGTGACCCAAAACCGAACCATTTAAAGTTCAGGTTGGTCAGGTTCGGGTTATTCGGTTATTCGCTAATTCGGGTTTGGATGACTTTGAATTCGGGTCAGGTTTTGGATAAAAATGAACAGCCCTACATATGGGATGATCCCATATTAATATATTATCCCTGTATTATACACACTATTGATTATTGATATAGCACCCATTAATCTCGCTTGAAACCAGCATGTTAAAAATTGACTTGGTTATAAACGAGTAAACCGAGTTCAAGCTTGAATTCACTCGACTGGGTTCAACTAAATTAAGTTAAGTCCAAGTTTTTTATGTAATATATCTTGGTTCATTCTTACCCTTGTGTCCAACCTCAAGGGCGGATCTAGGCAACTTTTGTGGGTTACCAGGAACCCATTCGGTTTGAAGATAATGAAAAAAATTAGTGAGAACCTTGTATGATTTAGAAAAAAATAGTGAGAATTAGTAAGAATCTACCAAAAGAAACCCAGTAAAAAAAGTTTTTGATCCGCCACTGTCCAACCTCAATAGTCTTATAGAGTGCCCTAGTATCTTTTCTCATTATTCCACTAATTTGGTGACTTAGTATTTAACTTCTTGGATAACTTTGTTGAAAATTGACAAATGTATATGTTCTTTATCGTGTTGAACCTTATTTTGATATTTGTTTTAATCTTGAAATGTTGATCACGCTTATTTGTATAGATTAAAATGTTACTATAAGTTCTAGTTATTTTATGATATTGTTGTCACGAATAATCAATTGGTGGAACCAAGCCTCCATGTAATGATTACGTTTAGCTATAGTTGTTCAAATGGCTCAAAGTTCGCTTAGCCAGCTTAGCTCAAGTCGATTTAAAATATACATCTTCTTTATTTTGCATGGAAACACATAACCATAGGAATGTCTGCTTGTTTATGTTGAGTGTGAGATCATAAGTGAATCTCATATTTGTCATGTCCGCGTGGGCATACCAGTCATAAGGAATGTCCCGCCTATGATATTACAATCACATATATGACGCATTGGTTGTGGATGAGGATAGAACTACACACTTAAGTGTGTTTGAGTGTAAGTAATCCATGACGGTGACCTTTCGAAAAGTTTTCATTCGGATAACCAATAACAACTCCTTGAGCTCCTTGTGAGCGACGAAGACAATATTGATTGTTACAAGGGTTTAGAATGCTCCATTAAACCTCTCCATGCAAACATTGTGTGCTCCATAATTTTACGTATTATATCCCAACAAGTATTTTTAGCTCACACGTTGCGGCGAGAATTTGGTTGGTATCTTGTTAATTTATTATGGTATTAGAACTTGGTATAACAACCGAAAGAAATAAAAACAAATACCAATACTGGTACGAATATTTTACGTCGATAACATTTATGCAGTTGGATATATAGTGCATATTGAAACGTAAATTATTATTTATTTGTTTAAATGATACAATGTTGTTACTTTTATAAATAATAACAAATTAATTTTAGCTTTAGTAAAGTTTTAAAAAAAAACTGAAAAAGCTTTTTAATCTTATTGGTTCACAAAGAACACAAAATTCATTCAATGGTTCATTGTTGAAAGAAGATCATTTATTGGATTTAATTCTTTTGACTTTTGACTTTTGAGAACTCAAGAGTTTGATTGATAAAAGAATTGAGTAGAATGTGATTTATGCATTAATTGATTGTAACTTGAACATTGAAATTTGTAAAAACTCTATAGTAACTTTGGTAATTCTAAAGATTCCGGTGGGGCGGGATAGAGATATCTCCTACGTTACCCATAATATGCGGAAGTATCAACGTAATTTCATAGAGTCATTCGGTCTAAATGCTACATGAAAAACATAAGCTAGGTGATGGAACGGGAAGACCTAGGATGTAGAAGATCATAACATGAGTGATTCTCCTGCTACGACATTTTCACATTTAGATGCTACAATCGTACTATCAAGAGGATTAGCAGCCAAAAGTATCTATCTAGTAGTAGATCCTTGAGATTCAACGTCATCTATGCTACAACCCCGGATCGTTGGTGACGAACATTATGAAATTGCACAACAGGTTAAACAAACTTTACAACGTTACAAAGAACTTCAAGATATTATAGCTATTCTTGAATTAGACGAATTACCCGAAGAAGATCGTTTAACCGTAGCAAGAGCGTGAAAAATTGAGCGTTTCTTATCACTACATTTTTCGTAGCAGAACTATTTACGGGTTCTCCGGAAAAATATGTTGATTAGCAGAAACAATTAGAGGCATTCAATTAATCCTTTCCGGGGAATTAGTTTGTCTTTTCTGAATGATAAAAAAATAGGGTCAAAAGAAAATGCTATTTTGGAATTTTATCAACAATTTCCTAGTGTAGAGGGAGATCCGGTATTTTCTGAATCCTTATATAAGGATTTACAAAAAAAATCTTTCAACAAAGATGTGAATTGGGATGGATTGGTCGACGAAATATGAATTGAAGACTAAACCTTCATATAACCAAGAACAATACATTTTTGTTACCGCGAGATATATTGGCAACCGCGGATCGTTTGATTCAAATAAAATTTGGAATGGTTACACTTGACAGTATGAATCATTTGCAAACGTATTTATTCTGCAGCAGATCTTTTACAGGAGCAATTTGGATTGGCTTTGGTTCGTTTAAAAAATATGGCTCGAGGAAACATATATGCAGCACTTAAGCATAGCTGGAAACCAACTCCTCAGAACTTGGTAAATTCAACTCCATTAACAAGTACTTATAAAGTTTTTTTTCCGTTTACACCCATTATCTCAAGTTTTGGATCGAACTAATCCCTTGACACAAATAGTTCATGGGAGAAAATTGAGTTATTTGAGCCCGGGGGGGGGGGGGGGTGCGCGAACTGCTACTTTTCCAATACGAGATATTCATCCTAGTCATTATGGGCGTATTTGCCCAATTGACACATCTGAAAGAATAAATGTTGGCCTTATTGGATCCTTAGCATTCATGCGAGGATTGGTCGTTGGGGGTCTCTAGAAAGTCTGTTTTTTCAAATTTCTTAGAGATCAAAAGGGGCACAGATGCTTTATTTATCACCGGGTAGAGATTAATACTATATGGTAGTGCTAGGAAATTCTTTGGCCTTGAATCAGGGTATTCAGGAAGAACAAGTTGTTCTAGCTCGGTATCGTCAAGAATTCCTAACTATTGCATGGGAACAGGTTCAGCTCGAAGTATTTTTGCCTTCCAATATTTTTCTATTAGAGCTTCCCTCATTCCTTTTATCGAGCATAATGATGCAAATCAAGCTTTAATGAGTTCTAATATGCAACGCCAAGCAGTCCCGCTTTTCCCGATTAGAAAGAATATAGGAATTTTTGAAATAGACTTATTTGATTGGTTCAGATTTTACTCGTTGGTGTGAGGCGGTCTATGGACTTTTGTTGCTCTCCACAACGCTTTCGGACTAATAGGTTTCATGTTGCGTCAATTCGAACTTACTCGATTTGTTCAATTGCGACCTTATAATGCAATCAAATTCTCTGGTCCAATTGCCGTTTTTGATTCTGTATTCCTGACACCAGGTCAGTCTGGTTGGTTCTTTGCGCCTAGTTTTGGTGTAGCAACTATATTTTAATATATCTTTTTTTTTCAAGGATTTCATAACTGGACATTAAACCCATTTCATATGTTAGGAGTTGCCGGTGTATTGGGCGTTGCTTTGCGATGCACTATTCATGGTGCTGCCGTAGAAAATACTTTATTTGAAGATGGTGATGGCGCAAATACATTCCGTGCTTTTAAGCTAACTCAAGCTGAAGAAGCTTATTCAATGGTCACTGCTAATTGCTTTGTGTCCCAAATCTTTGGGATTGCTTTTCCCAATAAACGTTGGTTACATTTCTTTATGTTATTTATACCAGTAACTGGTTTATGGATGAGTGCTCTTGGAGAGTCGGTCTGGCCTTGAACCTACGTGCTTAAGACTTCGTTTCTCAAGAAATTCGTGCGTTGGAAGATCCTGAATTTGAGACTTTCTACACCAAAAACATTCTCTTAAACGAAGGTATTCGTGCTTGGATGGCGGCTCAAGATCAGCCTCATGAAAACCTTTTTCTCCCTGAGGAGGTTCTACATGTGGAAACGCTCTTTAATGGAACTTTAGCTTTAGCTGGTTGTGACCAAGAAACCACCGATTTCGCTTAATGGGCTGGGAAGTCCCGGCTTATCGATTTATCCAGTATACTACTAGGGGCTCATGTAGCCCATGCCGGATTAATCGTATTCTGAGGCAGAGTAATGAATCTATTTGAAGTGGCTCATTTCGTACAAGAAAAGCCTATGTAAGAACAAGGATTAATTTTACTTCCTCACCTAGCTACTCTAGGTTGGGGGTAGGTCCTGGTGGGGAAGTTATAGCTACTCTACAGTTCCCGGAGGGGGGGATCACACCAATCTCAATAAAGTATACGATTGGTTTGAAGAGCGTATCGAGATTCAGGCGATAGCGGATGATATAACTAGTAAATATGTTCCTCATGTAAACATATTTTATTATCTAGGGGAAATTACGCTTACTTGTTTTTAGTACAATTGGCTATAGGATTTGCTTTAGATTCTATTTGTATTGCATTGCATTGAAGGGTTTGTTAGAATCCCATCCAGCAGGGATTCTTAGTCAAAATAGGAAAATTTTGTAATTGTCAATGATGTAAAGCAAATAATCTAAATAGATTGAACAATAAAAAGAAATATCATTGTTAAATATTTAAATTTTAATCTTTTAGGAATGCAAATTCTTTTTCAAAAAATGGAAAGACTCTTTGTCACTGATATGGTAGAATCGTAACCATAGAATACGACCCAAATAGAATTGCATACATTTGTCTCATACACTATAGGGATGGTGAGAAGAGATATATTTTACATCCCAGGGGGACTATAATTGGAGATACCATTATTTCTGGTACAGAAGTTTTTATAAAAATGGGAAATGCCCTATCTTTTAGTGCGGTTTACCCTCACACAGGAAAGTTATCTTTTAATACATATTCCAATTATTTTATGTAAAACATCATGTCACACAATTTTGAAGCTCAAATACATAATAAATATTTATATTATGTAAAATGTCATGTGATAATAAAATTGCAGGAAATAGCAACGGTAGTACTAGCACTACTAATAGTAGCAGGACAATGATATTCACACACCCTTGGCTTATTTCCACACCCCCTATGCGCTGCTCTTTGGCGAAAGAGTAGCATATAGGTCCGACCGACAGACAAAGACTGACATGTGATGGGTGTTAGTCTTTGTCTCATTGACCTCGTACCTATATGTTGCGCGTTGGCCAAAGTGCAATGCATAGAGGGTGTGGAAACCTATATGTTACGCTTTGGCCAAAGGACATCACATGGGGGGGTGTGGAAATAAGCCAAGCGTGTGTGAATATGTCAAAATAGGCCAAAGGGGTGCGAGAATAGACCGAGCCATTTTTTTTCACATGTCCACTTATTTTGTCGTGCAACTAAGTATACATGTTGTTGTGGTTGTGATCTAGATGGTACAAACCCACATTACTATGATTACGATGGCCTTCTAAGCTTTCACAATATACGTAAGTTATGATATGATCTAATATGTATATGTATATAAATATCAAAAAGAGGGAATGTAGAAACAAACCTGAGAATGGTGCATAACATTAGGATGCTAATTGCATTGTTTGGGTTCTTTAGCATGCTAATTGCATTTCAATAGCCACTATGTCTCGATGACTTTTTTTTTTATCATTTTTGTGAACATGGAAATGGTTTTCTAATAGACGAAGAGAATGATGCATAACATTAGGGTTTGAGGGACCAACCCTAGATGATATGAAACCCATTTCACACATATGCAACCCCCGCCCCCCTGTGAAACTACACATCATCGTTTGCAAATATGTTCTCCCTGCCAACAAAAGCAAATTGCTAGCGAATATATTAAAAGTTTTAAACTTGATATATAAAGAGTTTGTAGATTTTTCATACTTTCAGAAAATGGACTCTACTTATTTCACCCACGGTTTATTTCCACACCCCAATGCGCTGCTCTTTGGCTACAGAGCAGCGTTTAGGGTTTTGACCCGACAAAAACAGAGGTGACAGCTGACAAATAGTTGACAAGCTGACAAGGCACAGTGTCACGGGGACCTATATGCTGCGTTTGGGCTAAGAGCAGCGCCTCGGGTATGATGTTGTCTCTTAAAAACAGACAGACCAAGCATATGGGGTTTTCAAGTTTTTCACATTCAAGTTTTTCACATACGGGTCTTTAGATTACCAATTTAACAACTACCTTTCCCAAGAATATTCTGACGAGTCTGTTGTTCCAGATTCTTACGACGGGACCACTATTTCTGACTCATATGAGAAACTGGTTCCGTCCAACATGAGGGAGGAGGTTTTCTCTGGCATTCGTTATCACGACAATACAGTGTAGCTGGACGTGAATATCCCTGTGGAAGACTCGTATGCACAACACGACTATTAGAATTATGGATACGAAGGTAAACCGTATCCTTAGGATGAATATCCGTATGTTCAGCCAAACTATCCAGACCACGGTTACGGTGGTGAGCAGAGCTTTATGCAACAAGACTATCCGGACCAGGGACACGGTGGTGAGCAGAGCTTTGTACAACAAGACTATCCAGACCAGGGACACGTTAGTGAACAGATCTTTGTACAGCAAGACTATCCGAACAAGGGAGAACGTGGTGATCAGGAGGAGCTATTACTTGATGATGAAGGCTCTTATCCGATTATATTTTGTTTGAGATAGGCCGAACTTTTTCGTCACGCGATAAGTTGGTGGATTGGGTAGAGAAAACGAGGAAGGACAATGGTTACGTCATTGTGATTAAAAGATCAAACAAAAGAAGAAATAATTTTAGGGTTTGGTTTCAATGCACTCTTGATGGGGAGTATAAGAGTGTAGCTATGGTGAGGAAAACATGTAGCAAGAAAATAGGTTGCCCGTTTGAGTTGATAGGGTTTTCGGAGAAAAAGGGAAATGTTTAGATGTTAGAGGTGATGAACCCAACGCATATCCATAGTCCTTTTGAAAACTTAGAGGGTAACACATATTAGACATTTATTTGTACTTTTGTGTTAGGCCCTAAAGGTTTATGGATTAGTAGGATTGTTGCTAAATGCACCAAGCTTCTAGAAGATGGGTATTAGAGTGGGCTTTGGGGAATATGGGCCTAGGGTTTTGGGGGAAATGCTCCCTAAACCTTTACTAAAAATAGTAAATGACAATTAGGAGCAAAGGGTTGTTTTTTTTTTTGTTTTAGAAACTTGTATTAGACAAATTTTTGTATGCAAGTTTAAGCATTCCAATCAACAAATCTTTCTTCTTGTTCTTGTTATTTCTTGAAGATCATCAAGTTTGGATTCCGCCCATCCTTTGTGATTGTTTGATATCGTTGTTTGATCCGTTTTCCGGGACTTACAATTGGTATCAGAGCCATTAGAACCTGTTTCTAGGCTCGATTTGATATCAAACATTCAAGAAATTTTGAATTTTTGTTGAAGATCTTCATCGTGTTCTTCGGGTTCTTCATCGTGTTCTTCGCGTTCTTCATCAAGTTCATCAGATTTTTACCAAAAATCACTATATTTTGGTATTGTAATCTCTTTGAAAGTTGTTAAAGGATTGGAATCTACACCAAATATCATCATCCTTTCTATCAGAAATTCAAAAATCTTATCTGAGATTCATTCATCATCTTCTGTCATCATCTTTGGTCATCATACTTTATCATCATCATATTAATCATCTGCCATCTGCCAACTACTATTCTCATCATCATCTTCCATAATCATCATCTCCAATCAAAACTTGATCAAAACTTTATTATTTCGGACAACATACTTCATCCGAGATACCTTCCTTCCATCATCCGAGACACATCTTTCTTTATTCGAGATACAATATCTTCTCTTTATTCGAGATACAACATCTTCATTCGAGATACAACATTTTCATCCAAGCTCACCCGTGACACATCTACAACACTTAAAACTTCATCTAAAACTCATCTGTCCGAGATAACCACCATCCGAGATACATTACAAATTCATCCGAGACATCATCTCGAACATCACCTGCATCACAACACCACGATCTTCATCTCTGTTCAACGTCAACGTTCATCATCATCGGCTCCGGTCATCTTCCATCACCCACCGGTCATTCCTTTCCCACCTCCATAACCATCAACTGCAACTCCGTCACCACCGTACACTCCGTCATTACTCTGATATCACCCTCCGTCATGTGATAACTGGCACAAAACCGGTAATTTTCGTACAATTTTATTTATTATTTATTATCTGCAATTATGTGCTTAAACGTCAACATTATGTGATTACTTGCTTTACATATGAATTCATGCATGTTTTACATTTCAAATATCGCATTGTGCATTACATTAAGCTTTGCGTCAGAAAGACTAGTAAATTCACCGGTAAGACACGCTATGTCAGCATTTCCGCAGAAAGCAGTCAGACAGTAGATTTAGGGCCTAGGAGTAGGTCCAACATCAAAAACACATTAAAACCCAAGTGTGGATACAAGGGTTAACATATACACTTTCCGGAAGCTAAAATAAGCACTAAAAGACACCCTAAACTCACTTTAAATGCTGAATTCTGCATAATACAACAGAAAAACAGCAAGAAACAGCATTTAAACACTGAAAAATTATGCAGAATTGATGTTTTAGTGTCCAGAATAACTTGTAAAGTGTCGGGAATTAAAACTGTCACAAAAGGTGCTTCATAGCTAGTAAAACTACCCAATTTAGCACTTTAACGAACCGATAACCGAACGAATAACCGGACACTACCAAAAACATCAAAACTAGACTAAAAGCATTGTTTTTATGATATAAAGCTAGTGTTGGTGATAAAACACCTTAAAAATCATAAACACACTTAACATTACTTAAACCTTCTAGTTTACACTTATAACCCACAACTTCCAACTTTTTACATTCTACCCCCTCCATGTATAACCGGCCCCATGGGCCCCACAACCTTTTGAATATAAAATTTTCAATGTTGGGGAGATATTAAACATAAAATCCTATGGGTAAAATTTTGTTGGAACATGATATAATGGCCATTACATGAAGAATCATCTCATTATCACTTTCACCTTCAAAACACATCTTCTTGTTTCCCTCCTCCCTTGCTCACGGCTACACACCACCACCCATACATCTTCATTTTCAACCTTCAAACAAGAAATCCAAGGTAGTATTAAGGTGTAAGAAGATCATCAAGGAAGGTATCAAGTGCTAGAAGTTGAAGGACTACTTAGAGGAGCCTTTAACCACCTATCTTCTTCATTCTTCATCTTCATCTTCTTTGTGCCACTTCCCTAGCCAATAGAGCTAGTAGTAAGCCTTCTAAACACTACTTTACTTCATGTTAGTGTCTTGTACAAGTCACACCATCTAAGAAACTAAACTTTAAATGATGAAGATGTGAAGATCTAACATAATCTAAAGGAAAACAAGTGATTTTAGTGATGTGTGATGTTTATGATGAAGTTGTTGTTGTTGAATCTTGTGTTTATGTTTAGATCTATCATGTTAAAGCTTGTTAGAAACTTAGATCTAACAAGTTTAAGCATGGATCTTGAAAGATCCATGGTTAAAGTTGAAGATGAACTTGAAAGACCATTATGTGAACTTGAAAAATGATTTTTAAAGCAAGATCTTGTGTTCTTGAAGTAACTAAGTTTATGTAAAATTAACGTTTGAAACTAAACTCTATGAAAAGTTTGTAAAAGGCTCATCAAGAAGCTTATTTATGAAAGATTCAAGTATGTTAAGTATGGATCTTGAAAGATACATGATGAAACATGATTTTAAACATAAAGATATTCTAAATAAGCATAAGAATCGTTTTAGAACATGTTTTTCAAGACTTTGAAACCCTAAAACTCATGGATGGTTTAGTTAGTAAGTTAAAGTTTCATAAAAAGTTTGTTTAAAATTAACAAGAACACTTGTTTTTGAAAAATCCTTGTATGTGACTACACATTTTTAACAAAAATCAAGTTCATCATAAGGTTTTACATGATAAAATTAGTGTATGTTACTTGTGAAAATTGTTGGAAATTGTTTTTAGTGATGAAAAGAAAATAAACACATGCTTTGAAAACATGGGAAACCTCCATTTTTAGGGGAAACTATGTCAAAAATTTTATAAAATTTTGACACTTAGAAAAATATAAGTTTTGGTAAAACATATTCCCCAAAAATTCATCTAAAAATATTTATCAAGGTTTCCTAATCTTTGTACAAAAATTACAAGCTAAGAAGTAAGGATTTCTTCAAGTTAAAATCAATATTAAGTATGTATATTTTAGGGAAAATATATATATTTGGTGGTCACCAAATTTTGTGCTAAGTGTATATTATGTATTATATGTAGTAGTGTATTAGGATCATGAAAATACACTAAATACTCTCTAGGAGTATCACCAACAAAATACACATAAAGATACATAACAAATACCCAAGAATTCTCATACAAAATAACCCATGAAAGGGTATATGGACAAATATAAGAAAATATATTTGTATAAATATATTTCTTAACAATTTTGGACTTGGACAAATAATGGACAACTTTGGACATAAATATATATTTGGACAAATATATAACTATTACCAAGTAATGAGAATTATACAAAAATCGGGAAATGACAAATATATATATATATATATATATATATGTTACAAACATAACAAAATATATATATTTAACACAAATCTTAAAAATATATTATTTTTAAGAAATATAATTCCGGAAAGTATTAAAAATCAAAGTATTGATTTTTGGAAAATAGTGTAAAATACACAAGTATTTACATGAAAATACAAGTATCCTTTCCTAAGTATACTTGCACAAAAGTGATATTGGAAATATTATTTAACAAAATACGTATATTTATTTTTGGAAAATAATATACGTAACATATATTGGATAAGTTAAAAATATAGATTATTTTTAACACTTTTGATCTTCACATATTACGTAAATAAATATATATTTTTGGGAAGTAAAATATATAGTTACAAGTCTAGTGACTAGGGTACATAGAACGCATATATGTCACGACTCTTACAAGACAAACCCGGTGAAGTTTACGACGCAGGATTACGCAAATCCGTGAGCTCATGTCCCTACTTTTAAACTTTTATTTGTTTTCTAAACTTGGGGAAATACACGTACTATGGTAGGTTGAATACAAAACTAAGGAATGACACATAGATTATGTGACGAATAGGGTGACATAAGCACCATTAATCAGCTATATACCTAGACCGCGGAACAAAAGGTTAGATCTAATGGGTTTCAGGCAGCCACACTCCGGGTCACGTTCTACCTAGAGTGCTTTTGTGTCTCGAGTCGTAAATCGATAGAAAAATGCCTATGGTTTAGATGCTTCCTATGTCGTGACACATGTTAATGTCTTCGCGAAATATTAGCGATCTCGTATTCCTTACATTTACAGAACTCAGTTTACAGATACGTTTTACAAATTACATACCATGTTTTCATACAAGTATACAAACATTCTATACGAAAACTGCATGAATTCACACCAACTTATGTTGACGATTTTCCAAAACTTACATGTATTTCAGGTAACTAAGTGGATGTGCGCGCGGTCCCTTTTGCTCAAGGATGTCGTTTGTATTTCAAGTTATTATGTGTCAAGGCTCCAATGCCACTTTTGTAGGATTTGGTTGTTATATCCCACCTCCTGCAGTGATATAATGATCAAAACCTTGATATTTGTTTTTAAAATGAAGTTGTAAACTTTTCAAACAATTATCTTATGGGTGATGTAAACTTAAAACTTAACTTTTGTTTTGGATATTAACTATCAATGGCATTGTGGAGTTATTTTACATTTATGTAGTATGTTTACTATTCGTATGCAATGAGAACCTTTCAGGATTACACCTCGTGCTTCCGCCTTAGAAAGGGGTGTGACAGATTGGTATCAGAGTTGCGATTGTAGTGAACCAGGATTCCTTCTCGAGTCTAGACTATAATCCTTAGGATCCTCTTAATAAAACAATTTTACAAAAGTTTTTCATTACATAAAACTTTCCGCGACATCCACTACCTGAACTTGTTTTTCAAGAGTCAAGTAAGGACACTACGAGACTTAGGGTGCACAGGGGTAGCACTTATCTTCAACTTGGGATTATTTGCAACAATGTGTATAACTATTTATATACTAATTAAGTAGTAATAATTAACATATGTACATATACCATGGATATTGTGTTACAGGTACTCATGTCATCTTCTGGAGCAGTGGTCTGTCTGATGATCATGATCCTATGGCGATCGTCTCCAATGATGAGGTAGCACACGCCCCCCGAGATCATCACATCTGACTCCGAGAGCGACCCAGAGATGATGTCTGATGACGAAGATCTTGACGATTTTCAGCCTTTCGCCCTACCAGATTTTGGTGACGACGTCCCTTTCATTGATGATGTCCTAGCTTTACCTTTACCCCTCCATGACCATCTTATCATCGGACATCCCGATGGTGAGCATCTTGTTAAGCCTATTCCGATTCATGATATTCCTCTTGCTGCCATCCCTGCTGAGGATTGGCCTTTCGTTGTTGATTTGGATGATGATGTTGATGTTGATGTTGATGTCCCCATGTTTGAGGTGGAGCACCCTGACGACGATCTTGGTGATGGCGAAGTATTCGACATCGCTATCTTAGACGTAGCATCTCCTGTTGTGTCTGTCATCGATATTTCTTCTGATTCTGATCTTGAGTCTGACTCCGACTCCTTTGAGTCAGTGACTTCCTCTGCCCTTCGAGCCGCTGGATTAGAGGCTTACCCTACTGATGATGATGATGATGTGTCTGTTGCACCAGCTACTCCCGTTCATGTTCCTACACCTACTGGCACACCTCCTCATACCCCCGTTCGAGCTACCAGTGACAGCTCTTCACAGCCACCTGTCCCAGTGGACCATTCCAGTTGGTTACGTAGTATTTGTTATGCTTCAGCTTTTCCACGTACCCCTCCTACTCATGGGGGAGAGCCTTCAGGTCATCCACATATACCCCCACCCAAGTCGAGTCCATGTCTTCAGTCACCTCGATTATTCCCTCCATATACTATGCCATTGTCTGATCCGTATCATCCTTCTCATCACTCTGGTTACACCAGAGATGAACTCTTGCTATCACCTATAACACCTCGTAAAATAGTGTCCAATGATGTGTTGACACGTGTAATGAACCCTAATAAAGTCAAACGTTGACTAAGAGGGACTAAATTCGTCAAAATCGAAAACCTTGATTATAGAAGGACTGAAAGTGTCGACATGCTTAAACTAATCCTCTGAGTGACCTTATACGGTGTCCGTATTCTCAAATGAGCCACTTGTTGGACGAGAGGAGTCGTTTGCGTAATTATTTGAAAGTTTGCGCAACGAAGGGTTAAAAGTGTCAACATGTTAATTCTTACCTCTGAGTGACCATTTAATGAACCAAAAGCTTCATGATGTTTGAACATACTCTCGGGAATGCCTAATATTGGCCGTGCAAGGCTTTTATGCCAATAAGTAATGTTACACAAAAGTTTACAAGATGCAGGGGTTAAACGTGTCAACATGTTAATTCTTACCTCTGAGTGACCTTTTAACGAACCCAGGACTTTGTAATGTTCGATTATACTCTCAACAATATATGATAAAAATTTCACGAGGTTTCGATATCGTTATGTGTTATTTACGTAAATTCCCAAGAATAAGGGGTCAAAAGCGTCAACAAGACGAAACTAGTATTTTCGGTGATTGTTTAACGAAACCGGACCTAACGGTGTTTGGTTATACTCTCAAGATCATCTACAAACTAACTAGAAGGGTTAAAAGTGCCTAAAATGAAAGATACATTGCATTAGAAGGTACAGGGACTGAAAGTGACAAGTTTAAAACTTGTTTGCTGAAGTTTGGTGTGGTGGCGTCGCGCCACAGCCCCCCCTGTTGCCGTCGCGTGCGGCGACGGCCTCATTTGGGCAGAATGTTGGTTTTTGACCTGCAACTTGAAATTCAGGGACCTTTCTTGCAATTTCTTGATGTGGGCACCAAGTTAACACTTCTCCAAGCATGTTAACTGTCCTTAGACACTTGTAGGGCCAATATTTATTGCTTGGTAATCACATAAACACTTGAAATGATCTTGTAAACTATCCATAACTATAAATACCCACACCCTTTCACTTGTTCATTGCTCATTCTCACTTTTGGACTCTAAGTGGAGGATTTCCTGCTTAAGGAGCAACCTACCTAAGTTCAATAAGTCTTATCTTTCAGCCATAGAGCCTTGTAAGTGTTCTTTCATGGCTAGTTATTTTGTTTTGGCTTTTAAAGCCGAAAAGTCAAGCGTTTATGATAAACGCTTTGACTTTTAGTTAGACCGTAAACGGTCAAGCCATTGTTCGCAACGAACATGGCTACGTGATCGTAATTAGGTGTTGAACCCTAAAAAGGGCACCTTCTAATTATCACGTTTACTTTGTTAATTGTCGGGTCAAAGTAACTAGTCAAAAAGTCAAACTAGTCAGATTTTCATAAAATAATTAAAACTGATAATGTAGAAGTTATGAACCATGTTTTATCACTTAAATAACTTGGTAAATATTAAAATGACCAAAATGCCCTTACGGGACTTAAGTTGGTTTTAAATACTTTTTGGGCATATATGTTAACATCCTATTGATGTATTAACATATTCTAAGCATAATAACATATTAGACTTGTATATGGTTCATTTGGTTGCCCGTTATGCATTTACGCATTCGAATCGGTTTATGTAACTAGTTTACGTAAGTATGCCGAAACGGGTTTAACCTTATCGTTTTTGCTTCAAAATCCAGAATGTACTTAGTTTACCTATATTATACAAGTCTTCGTACTTGTTGGGTCTAAATTACATTCTATTCCGGTCATCGCTTAATCTAGCGTATCGTACCGTTTTAGATACTTTAAAGCTAGCCGGTCTAAGTCTACGACTTAAATAAGACCGTTAGCATTCTGAATTGGTTATATATTACCATCACTCCAGACTAGAGCCACCCGGTAAAAGCTACCTGCATTTAGATAGATTGGATACGACTGAGTTATTTTGCTGTGAATCAAGTATTAGCTCAGGTAAATACTTTTAACTTATTTTCCCTTATACGGGCTTGGGATACGGTATTATAATAATACCGCTTGGTCAGGTATGAAATCATTTAATCGGATTGTGATTAATATATTTACATAACCCGTTTTAATCTGTTTTGTTTGATAACATAAGCATTGGGAGTTAATACGACCGTGTCCTGGATATCCTCGGCTCATTTCATTTGAAAATGGCCACGACCTAAGCACGGGGTGTAGGCATACACCTGACAGATGCAAATGCTAAATAACCCACATGTTGGGGATAACTCCTTTGTGGGTTTTATAAGTGGTGAGTCGGTTAATCATGACCGGCTTCCAAACCGGCCCCATATGTATGACAAACATGTAAAACGGCATACAAGATTTTATTAAAGATTATCCCAAGTTATAAATGGTTTGTGCCTTGTGCGCTTAAATCAATTTTCATAAACTCTTTTCAAAAGAGTCAGTTAATTGTATTTACTAGTGAAAACTGACGTATTTTCAAAACACTAAGTGACAGGTACTACTCGTAATAGGCTGGGAGTTGCTCGGTGTCGAAATAGAGGATCTTGTAAATCCTTAAAGATAGATGCCCTAAAGTCTGCTAAACTTCATTTTATACATTCTGTAAAGATCCATATGTGGATTTGTTATTACAGGCTTGTCTATAATAAATAATTTGATATTTTCAGACATTTGGGTTTGTAATAATATTTTATATTACAAGACTTCCACTGTGCTATAATTGTGTTAATTAACTATGATGATATCAACTACGTCACGATACTCCCCACCGGGCTCACCGGTAATATGTGGAAATATCGGGGTGTGACAGGTTGGTATCAGAGCCAACGTTTGATTGAATTGAAAACTAGCCCTTAGTGTTTAATCTCAAATGACACAGTAGCATATTCCTTAGACCTTTTGAGTCTAGACTTAACATAGGAACACTCTCATCCCTATTAAGTAAACATTGTTTTCGATTTTATGTATTTTGAATATGTCGCCAAGCAAAGAAGCCGTTGATGGAAATTCTCCTCATCCGAAGTCAAGGAATGTTAAGCTTCGTATCACGGCTAGGATAAGCGTGCGACCGGTTGGAGGAAAGACCTTTATGGACCTACTCCCAAAAAACAAACTGATTGGAATTTTTAATCAGACTTCCGAGTCCATAACGGAGGTCCCTGAGGCTCAAAAATTTTGAAGTCTGTATCAGTAGAGTCCATACCTAGTGGTCCTTGAGGCTCCCATAACGAAAATAATATCAGAAGATCCTAATGATCCCTAATTTTTATCTCCAAGTTCTGGAATCCCAGACTTGGATTATATCAGTTAAAACCCAATCCGTGATCTATATCATTCTTTAACCATAGAATCTTTGAATTCTACTTCTATAACGGATCCTGATTGGAATAATTTCTTTATTCACTAAAGACTTCAGTGTCCCTACCGTATATGGTAAACAAAGAAGAGAAACAATCGAAATGAAGCAAGGAAGGCGTTAGAGAATCCTTCTTCCATAATATTCATTATCTTTTAAGTCCCTATAAGGACCTATCTCTTCTATATAGTCCCTGTGTGGACATACCTTTCAACTTAAGACCTTGTATGGGCATTTGCTATATAGTCCCCTCGTGGACATATTATATTTAAATAAAGTCCCCAGGTGGGCAAACTATTTCAATACAGCCCTTTCTGTCACACCCCAAAAACGTCGCAGCGGAATATAAAGCGTAGTGGTGACGGAAGCTGGTGCCCATTTCAATCTTGACGTTTGATGCATTAAAGTGTTGGACATATTAACTTAATTAAAACATAAGTTTTTAAGCATAACGACCCGTAACATGACACAACCACGATATAGTTAAATTATCTTTGATCCTTACGGATCTTATTACATCTGTCCCACAAAATTTTAAAATTAGTCCAACATATTTAAGTGACAAAACATGCATCAACAACCACAAGATACGCCATAATTCCCGAAGCCGAACTCAAGTACTTGTAGAACACGTTAAAATCAAGTGTCAACACAAAGGGAGGTGAGTTCACATATTCACTTACAAACAATTTTATTCCAAGGAAAACTTTCTGTTTAAGTGTTTATTTGAAAAACATCCATATAATTTTGAAAGTCCGTTTTATTTCCTTAATAAAATCCATGGGCCTTCCGTCGTAGTTTCATGAACCCGACAATATTGTTACTACCCATGTTTTGTATATTAAATCACTACGTCAATTTTCAGACTCGTATGTTAGCTAGACGATATGAACTATATATTAACCATGCAGGGATAATCAATGCTAGACTATAAACACAATATCAATTCGTCGTTTGACTTGACCCGGGGCGACCGGTCACGATGGGGTTTTCAACCCGATAGATCTACCAACAATTCCTCGCGTACATTACTTAAATGATTAAACGACATCATGGGCGCAGGGTTCTCTCAAAGAACAATATGATGTCTGCCTCACGTACAATATATATATCCTACTAATATGACAATTTAATATACGATGTTGTACGAATCCCCTGAAATCCCTGAAGAAATGTAAGCCTATGCTGATACTTACTCTCTTGAGACCAAGCAATATTCGTACCAACTACACGGTCGTTTTCCCCCAAACACCGTGCATAATCCCGTTTCCACCCGAAACATATTTATTCTCCAAAACCATTTCATCCCGAAATATATATATAATTTCCCAAAAATCCATATATTTTCAATGAAAATATATAAATTATATCAAAAGGTCTGTTTTATTTCAAAAACATTATTAAACCCCTTTTAGGCGTGTTCTACCCCCAAAATATATACAAAACAGTAAAAAGAGGGGTTTAGTGACACTCACCATTGGGTGCGTATTTTAAATAGGGCAATCCTAGAGTTTGATTTCTACACGTCCTATTATATATATAGGAATGATTTTAAATCAATATACATAACACAAAAATCCTAAGTTTCTCCGTTTCTTAGAATTATCACATAACTTTGAGATTTTCTCGAAAAGTTGTCATTTTTTATTATGTTGGCACGTTAATATATATATGAGTCCATATATATATATATATATATATATATATATTTATGATTTTGCGACTTGAACGATTTTATTGGTGACCATTATTGTGTAAATCCGTTAACTCTCCCGTTTATACGCAATATATCTACGATTTGCGCGTCGTAATATATATACATAAACGTTCACATAATTTAACACCGTAATACGCGAAATATTGTTAACTTATCTATTTTGTCATTTTTAAAGAAAATATACATAAAACATCTCATATGTACCAAATTTCATGCTCGACAAACAAGTTACACATTTAACGTAATTTTACCGTTTCTACTTCACAAAACGCACAAGTATACATGCATAGTTTAAATTTACCACTATCAAGTTAACACTTAACATATTATCACATTTACATGTTTAAATCACTTAACACATTTTATCACATACGGTTCACTCAAAATTTACCCATACTAGTGTTCATCGAAAAATGCGTATTTTAGCGATTCGGTAACGTTTTCGGGCGTCGGAAGTCACGTATGACCAACCAAACACCAAGTAGACTTAAAATTAGTTAAAATACTTATTTTTAAACTAAAAATATCAGTTTACTTACTGATCTAAATAAGTTTTATAAAAATTACTTGAAAAGCCGATTTTAACCGTTTTAACGCATAGTTTTGCGTTAAACGTTACTATAATCATCCCAATTCGAAACGACTTAATATTTTAACACAATACATGTTATTTACTGATTAAAATAGTGGTTATAATCAGATTAGTGTAGTTTTTGTGGAAGTCACATAAATCAGGCGATTTCACGTATTTTACAACTTTTAATGCACCAAGTACAACATGCAAAGCTAGCAAACATTATGACAAAGTTATATACCATTTAAAACTTCAAATATTCATATTTTTAGTGTTTATATTCTGATCATACTTTATTTTTATCAAATCATCTTCAAATCATCATTTCATGTTCATCTTTCATCATGCATGCTTGTGTACAAGTATTTAAAGCACATATATGATATTATCATCATTTCATATAAAATAATATGTATCAAACCTGAAGTTAAATCATGCAAATCTAAGATATGTTCATCATCTAATCAATTAAACATAATTTCATACAACTATCTTTCATAAATGAACATATGATAAAACCTACATGCATGTCATTTTAGAAAAATTAACCAAACAAGTATCCATCATAAATCAAACTCAATCTCATATATATACACATACACATATACGGTTATGTATACATACATATATATATATCCATTTTTATTTTGCATAAAAACCCATCTCTTATTAGTTTTCAAGTTTGTGAATTATCCAAGAACTTTGAGAAACTTCTATCATCATTAACATCATCAAGAATCAAGAATCAAGAATCAAGAATACGGTTTTTAAAATAAATTTTATTCCTTCAAGTTCTTGAATGATTTTTAGTAAAATATGATGATTTGTGGCTTGATTGTTGCTTGAAACACCTTGAAATCACTTCTAGATCACCATATGGACTTGAAATCACCTTGGAATGGACTTGAATTCTCAAGAACAATTTTGAAATATGAAAATATGTGTGTGTATAGAGGGTATTTGGCTGAATGTATTAAGAGAGAGAGAGAGAGAGAGAGAGAGAGAGAGTTAGAGTGCTTTGAAATGATTTTCTTGGATTTTTGCATGGTTTGAGAAGATATGAAGGAGATAATCACATGGCACCAACCACCATAGCTAATAGAGTTATGAGAGAGGAGAGAGAGCATGCATGCATGGATGCCAACAACTTCCAACACACCCACCTTTCACATATTTCGCATATATATACATATATGTATGTAAATTAGCTCAAACACTGGTATTTTACTGGATACCGGGTATTTTATCTAGCGTTTTAACTCGTTTTGGCGCGTTTTAAATTATTTTTAATGCTCTATAAAAATAATCTCACCAAAATATTATTGAACAATATTTTGTTTGCCTGGACTGGCTACGTTGCCGGTATTTGGTAGTATGAGCGCTGTGCTGCGCGGTACGCGTTAAAATCGCAAAAATAGGGATTTATGCGTTTTTATTTATTTTCATCATTCTAAAATAATAGACTCATCAAATTATTACAAAAATGATTATCAGTTGCCTTGACAGGCGGTGTTGACAGTATTTTGTCGGTACACGCGCTGCATTGTGCGGTACACGCTTAAATTCGAAAAAATAGAGTTTCTTAGCGTTTGTAATTATTTTTCCCCATGAATATGATTAAAATTATTATTCTAACCATAACAGACTATTTTTAGGATTTTCACACTAATCGGGTGGTCACCGACGTTCGTTTCGCATTTTAACCGTTAAGCGATAAGCGTTAATTTTATCGTTGCCATCATAATTTTTATCAAAGTTTAATTTTACCAACTCATTAAATTTCACATATAAACATCATAACTAGTCAAATACAGCCCTGTTATCTATTCACAACACGTGTTAAAATTGTACGGTACGGCCTGAAAAGCCGGGTGTCACAGTCTCCCCCTGTTTAGGAAATTTCGTCCCTGAAATTTTTTCTCTACAGGTTTTGTTTTTGCACTGGTTGGAAACAGTAAAAACAGGTTTAATGAATATAGTCTTATAGTTTCTGCGAGAAACGTTGATTCTTACAAAGAATCTTCGTAGACCTATATTACATACACTCTCAATTCCTAATCTCACATCTCAACGCTCTCCACCCTTTCCAAGGTTCAACATTTACAAGAACTTAATCAAGAAGATTAAGTCGAAGTTTCACCATTTCGGGTTCTACACACGTATATTTACATATACATTACCCTAAACCTGAAGTAGTCCGAGTTTACACACGATTGATTCAACTCGCGATGGGCTCTCGAAAGAATCAAATCTCGTAAACTCGTCTTCCTTCCTTCTTGCATTCATTTCAGATATCCACAAATCGCCAAATCAATAAATCGCATACACGACTAGAATGCTGTAATCGCTTGTCCGGTTATTAGCATAACTCTTCTAGCTATACATACTGCTTCTACGGTGCTTCGATAAACCTCCGTTTATCTTCCAAACAAATCTCTATAAAGAACAAAATCAATGTATTATCCATTATACACTTTCTCAACTGAATCCAAACAATACATCATGTACACTACTCCATCCTTATGGTAGCTTGAGCCTATAGGCGACTGATCCAACTCAAGATGGGCTCTTGAAAAGACTAAGTCAATGTGGCTCAGCTTTTCTTCTCTCTGCTAAACCTAATAGCACTTCTGCAAGATAACTCCTTTATCAGAACCAAATCTTCAATCTGGAAACGCAATAGTTCCTTCAATTGTCCATGTAATCCTTCTGTTGATCAATTGGCGACTTTTAACCTTCCATCGATCCAGACAAATCCTGTCGTTGGTTTCCTAGATAAACTAAGGTCTGGTTAATTGTCCTTTGTCATGTCAGTTTGACAAAGTGGTGATCAACACTTCCATCCATGCAAGGCTTCAAACGGAGCAACCTGAATACTAGCGTGTTAACTATTATTGTGAGATAACTCTTCCAAGGGCATGTGAGTATCTTAACTCTCTTCGAAATCCATTTTACACGCTCTCAACATTTCATTCAAAGGTTTGAAAAGCTTCCTACTATCTTGCTGTCCAATCAATTTCCCTTTTCCTTTTAGGGTTATTAGTGTCGAAGGCTGCACTAATTTAGAGAAATTCTTAATAAATCTCCGGTAGTACCTAGCTAGTCATATGGATCATCATACTCCCGACGGGGTCTTTGGCGCTCCTCATCATTCACCAATTCCATAGTTAACTTCAAACATTACTCATAATTCTCCTTGGTTCGCACATAGGCAAGTATGTCATCGAAGAATATTATCACGAATTCATCCGGTTAGGGTTTCCATACCCTGTTCACGAGATCCATGAATATAAATAGCGCATTAATTTTTTCAAAAGGCATGACTAATAACTTGTAATGGCCATATCGTGTTCGAAAAGCAGTCCTCAGCATATCTTCGTCAACAACCTTCAACTGATAATATCCCAATCGTAGATCGATCTTCGTGTAGCAGCTGGATCTCAGTAGCTTGATCGAACAAGTCGTCAATCCAAGGTGAAAGGGTACTGATTCTTGGTAGCCAACTTGTTCAGCTCTTTGAGATCCTCTCACATCCTGAAGGACCCATCTTTCTTTCTCACAACAAAATAGATGCGCCTCAAAGCGAAAAGCTTGATCGAATGAAACCCTTGTCCAGTAGCTCTTGAACTGACTTGACATTTCTATCATTCTCAGACGGTGCTTAATCTATCAGGAGATTGTGCAATTGGGTGCAGCACCGGGTGCTAGATCGATCCGAAATTCGATCTGCCTCGCAGGGGGCAATCCAGATAAGTCTTTTTAGGAAAACTTCTGGATAATCACAATCAATAGGAATCTTTTCGACATTCCTACCTTTGGCCTTCATATCCATAACGTTAACAAAGAACGCGGGATAGCCTTTTCACAACAAATTGAGCATCCTCACAACACTAATGACTCTCAACTATCAACACTCAACACTCGAAACCCGATGTCACACCCCGACCGCGTAAAACAACAAATCGCGGCGGAAACATCGGGGCGTGTCGTAACAGAATTAATTGTTTCATAACCATGGTATTCAAAGTTGTATTTTATTTATTAAACAAGGATGTTAGATTGTCTTGAACAGTAAATAATAGAGTTTATAACATAATTAAACAAGTCTATCTTCGTTTTTAGTCTCTAAGGCACAGGTCCGCCCTAGTATTGTGATCAACATCCTACGGAAAAGCTCCTGAAAACACATGTGAAAATAGGTACGTCAGCATAAAAATGCCTGTGAGATACATAGGTTTGTGAAAATAGGATTCATGACTTGTATTTGAGAAAATGTTTAGTCATGAACCTTGTAAATTGCTTTGTCTTGTAAATCATTTGAAAAACGATAAGATCAGTTGATATGTATAAATAAATGTAAGGTTAAATGAATAACCATGTAAAATGAGTTGTATAAAATAAACTGTTTTGTAAAACAATGTCTTGTCAAAAGTATGTTATGTGTATAAAATGTAATATGTCAATACTGAAATGATTTAAATAACGTTGCGCTATGTAATATTATACAAACACTTATATATAGGAAGTACCAGCGGCGTATCCACCATGTTTGTATCATATTACACACACCTCGTTACTCAAATCACTTACCCAAACAACCACCAATGTAACTTGTTCATGTACAAACCAATTGTCAAGTGTTATTGTGTAAACCATATCAAAATGTATATGTCCAATGTAAACCACCAATGTGTATATCAATGTCAAATGTTTATGTTCAATGTAGATCATGTAATATGTAACCAAAATGTCATGTATGGTAATTGAAATGTATCAACTAAACCATATGTAAAATGCACAACAACAAGGTATTGAAGTAAAACACAGTTTAAATCAAAGTCATGTTTTGTGTAACAATTGCATGCTATACTGATACAAACATTTATGCGGTATTGTTAAAATGCATACATCTAAGCCTTGAGACTGTGGCGATAAACCCTTAAACAAATTAAAGGTTTATCTTAATTATGTATATCGAATTCGGTCATTCCTTTCATCCCCTTTCCCTGGGATGTCCAGAACGGGAGTTGTCAATTCCTATGGTACCACTACCTACTAACGAATGGCATGATCAATGTTAATGAATGTATTGTTCCATGTTAAACAAACCAAATGTCATACCAAAAATGTAAGCATGTGATGCACTAAGTATGTAATCAAATGAACATACATAGCGTGAAAATGTAATGTAAAACAATGTACCAAGTCATGCACACAATGGGCACACCTAGCATGAAATGTAATGTAAAACAATGTACCAAGTAATGCACACAATGGGCACACCTAGCATGAAATGTAATGTAAAACAATGTACCAAGTAATGCACACAATGGGCACACCTAGCATGAAATGTAATGTAAAACAATGTACCAAGTAATGCACACAATGGGCACACCTAGCATGAAATGTAATGAAATCATGTACTATAATGTACTAACAAACATAGCCGGTATATGATGTGAAAACAGGAAAGCATGAAAGTAACAAGTAGGCACATGTGTTCCACCCCAAAACAGTTTGGAAAACGGTAAAAGAGGGGTCTATGTACTCACTTGATATTACTCAGTAGTCCTGGAGTGACAATCAAACAATGGTAAAGATCTCGGAATCAAACGGCACCTAATATAGGTAACTATGTTAATAACCGGACCTTAATCGGATGATTGGATAGAATGAGGGTTCGTAAACCAAACGAGTGTAGAGACTCGTGTCATTTGGTTTAACAAAGCCTACATACTAAATGAAACCTAACATAAATGTTTACGACCCATTACGACCCGTTTAGGAAGCTTATGCTACTTTAACGCGTCGTGCGCGTGAAACGCGTTCGGACCGCCTAACTAGTCCTATGATAAGTGTTATATGCCTAAACATGTTACATAATCAGTTATGTGACAAAAATTTAGGTTACATATGCTAAATTACCAATTATACATGAAAAGGGTATTCTAGTAATTTACCTAAGGCATATAAACTACCTATCATACAACTACTTAAACGATGTGACCATAAGGTATAACCTCGGAAGGTTATTCCCTACACTATGGTCACCTAATGTATTTGGTCGGATCCTAATGATCGACCAAACTGGGTCGGGTTCGAAGGTATAAGCGATTGATCAAATCGCTTACCCTACGACCCTAGACAACGTGGTAATCAGTAGGCATAGTCCCAAGGGACTATGACCATCGTGATTACAATCACGTTGCGAAGTTCAAAAGAACTTCGCATTGACCATTACTGGTCAACGCTGAAAGTCAAACAAAGTTTGACTTTCTGACTCGAAAAGCAGTAAAAATAAGGAAAAGAACGAAAGAATACTTACGAAGGGTCCCCGAATGCTAAACTCGATTCAAAAATCTCTGGTATGAAACAAATGTTTCAACTTAGAGTTTCTCAAATCAAATTTCTTGTGATTATGAAGCATGGGGGGTGGGGTATTTATAGTATTCGGTCCACTGTTAAGATCGTTTCATGGAAAACGTGCCTTAATCGTAACCGTACAAGTGTTGGCAAGTTGTGGTGCCTAAAAATGGTCCTTATCATCTGACTAAGCAATTTAGAATGTGTGGGTGAGGATCAAACAGCTGCAATCTGCTGTTAAATTCATTTAATCTGGTCAGAAGGTGCCTCGCGGGCCGCCTGAGGATGCTCAGGAACTGAGGCGGGCCGCCTAGCAGTCACAGATCAGAACAAAGTTTCGGAAATGACAGTTTCAGTCCCTGCACGTGTTTAAGCCCATTTCCGACACTTCTAAGGCCCGTAAAGCCAACTTTAAGGCCCTAAAATGATGCCTAAACATTGTGGACATGAAACATGTTCAAAAATATGTCTGATGTCAGTTCGTTTGGTCGTACGAACGCGATGTTCGCTTAATTACGACGGAATGCGCACAAGCGCGAAAAACGATCCAAATGACGCGACGAATGTATTTTTCTTATGGAAAACACTAAAATATAATATAGTCATGCTTACATAAATTTTTGGATGTCCGGATGTATTCAGAACGTAAGTTATGCGCGAAAATGCAAACTTGTGCACTTTTTGACACTTTTAGTCCCTGAATGACCCAAAAGTTTATTTTAGCACACCGAACCCCTCAAAGCCTATTTCTAAGCTATGTAAAGGATATTTAAGGTGTGTTTAACTTATGGTTATGTTCCGGAATGTCTGTTCCAGTACGAATCGTCATACTTTCGCAGTTTGTCAAGTTTAGTCCCTGTAAGCGAATTAACTTGTTTTTGCCATACCAACGCCTTCAAAACTTATTTCTAAGTTATGTAAAGGTTATTTAAGGTATGTTGAGTGTATGTTGATGTTCTGGAGTATTTCTCGCATTAAACTGAGTACGTTTACGCACTAGTTTGCGTATAACTCTCCAGAAAGCGATGTAGAGTTTGAAATTACATAAAAGTCAAAACATGAAAAATGTAAAACATAACAAAACAAACATTGGGATCAAATAACATTGTTTTATTGATAACAGAACTGTTCATAGTGATTACAAGCACAGTTGTTACAGTCTCCCCTACTTGTGGAAATTTCGTCCCGAAATTTATTTAGAGGAAACTCGTGGAAAAAGATGTGGATATTTCGCCTTCATTTGATCTTCGCGTTCCCAAGTAAACTCAGGTCCACGTTTAGCTTCCCAATGAACTTTGACCAAAGGAATGCGCTTGCGTTTGAGCCACTTGACTTCATGTTCCATGATTTCCACTGGCTTCTCAACAAATTTCAGTGTTTTGCCAACACGAATTTCGTCGAGAGGTATGTGGAGGTTCTCATCAGTTAAACACCTCTTGAGATTGGACACGTGAAAAGTTGGATGAACATTTCCAAGTTCCGGAGGTAACTCAAGTCTGTAGGCTACCTTGCCGATTCTTTCAACGATCTTGAATGGTCCAACATATCTAGGTGCAAGTTTTCCTTTCTTTCCAAATCTGATCACACCTTTCCAAGGTGAGACCTTAAGTAATACTCGATCACCGACTTGAAATTCTAAGGGTTTGCGTTTTGGGTCCGCGTAAATCTTCTGACGGCTTCTAGCTGCCTGAAGGTTATCACGAACTTTCTTGATCTTGTCAGTAGTTTCTAAAATGAGAGCAGGTCCAGTAAGTTGAGCCTCGCCGATCTCATTCCAGCAGACTGGTGAACGACATTTTCGACCATAGAGAGCCTCGAAAGGAGCCATTTTGATGCTGGTGTGATAACTGTTGTTGTAGGAGAATTCAACCAACTTAAGATATGAATCCCAACTACCACCAAAATCGATCACACAAGCTCTAAGCATATCCTCCAAAGTCTGGATTGTTCTCTCAGATTGACCATCCGTTTGTGGATGATAAGTTGTGCTCAGATTAAGTTGGGTCCCCATAGCAGATTGCATGGTTCTCCAAAAATGAGAAGTGAAACGAGCATCTCTGTCAGAAATGATGTTCAACGGAACACCATGTCGAGCTACAATTTCATCCACATAGATTTGAGCAAGTCTGTCAGCAGGAAAATCCTCCCTGATTGGCAAGAAATGTGCTGATTTAGTAAGACGATCAACGACTACCCAGATGGCATCATGACCTTTCTTTGTACGTGGAAGTTTAGTAATGAGATCCATAGTAATGTTTTCCCATTTCCAAACTGGGATCTCTGGTTGCACCAATAAACCCGAAGGACGCTGATGTTCAGCCTTAACCTTAAGACAAGTAAGGCATTTTGATACGTATAAGGCAATGTCTTTCTTCATACCAGGCCACCAATAGTGAATACGAAGATCCTTATACATCTTATCTGAGCCCGGATGAATAGAATAACGAGACTTATGGGCTTCATCCATAAGCAAGGTACGAAGATCATCTAGGCTTGGGACCCACAAACGGTCCATGAAGTAATATGATCCATTGTCCTTCAGTTCCAGAGCAGGTGTTATGTGATAAGGAAATTCCTTATCCATCAAACCTTGTGAAACACAAGATTGTTGAGCCTGAGAAATGCCTGCTTGAATATCGGATCGAGCTTGAATAACAGATTGAACACGTACACAATGAAGCTTAGTACGTTCCTTACGACTCAATGCATCAGCTACGACATTCGCCTTACCAGGATGGTAGCGAATTTCGCAGTCATAGTCGTTTAAAAGCTCAACCCAACGTCGCTGTCTCATGTTGAGTTCTTTCTGGTTGAAGATATGCTGAAGACTTTTGTGGTCAGTGAAAACCACACATTTTGTACCGTACAAATAGTGTCTCCAGATCTTGAGAGCAAAGACAACTGCACCCAACTCAAGATCATGAGTGGTGTAGTTCTTCTCATGTATCTTCAACTGCCTCGATGCATAAGCTATGACTTTGTTCCTTTGCATAAGAACACAGCCAAGACCCAATTTCGATGCATCACAATACACAACAAAATCATCATCACCCTCAGGCAATGATAGAACAGGCGCATCGCAAAGCTTCTGCTTCAGGTGTTGAAAAGCTTCCTCTTGTTTGTATCCCCAATAAAAGGGCATTTTCTTCTGAGTTAGAGCAGTTAAAGGAACTGCAATCTTTGAGAAGTTTTCAATGAAGCGGCGATAATAACCCGCTAGACCAAGAAAAGAACGAACTTCAGTAGGAGTAGTAGGTGTATCCCAATCCTTAATCGCACTGATCTTGGAGGGATCTACATGAATACCTTGTTCGTTGATAATATGCCCCAAAAATTGAACTTCTTTAAGCCAAAATTCGCACTTGGAGAATTTGGCGAAAAGTTGCTCTTTCTTTAGGAGTTCTAGGGTAAGACGAAGATGTTGCTCGTGGTCAGCTTGCGTCTTAGAGTATATCAAGATGTCATCAATAAAAACAATGACGAACTGATCCAAATAAGGTTTACAGACCCTATTCATTAAGTCCATGAAAACAGCAGGAGCATTAGTCAAACCGAATGGCATGACTGTGAATTCATAATGCCCATAACGAGTACGGAACGCTGTCTTCGGAATGTCTTCTTCTTGCACCCGAAGTTGATGATATCCAGATCGCAGATCAATCTTCGAAAAATAAGAAGCGCCTTGTAACTGATCAAAGAGATCATCGATGCGAGGTAGAGGATATCGATTCTTGATGGTAAGCTTGTTAAGCTCACGATAATCGATACACATCCTAAAAGATCCATCCTTCTTCTTGACAAAAAGAACGGGAGCACCCCAAGGTGAAAAACTAGGACGTATAAAACCTTTGTCAGAGAGCTCCTGAAGCTGTTTAGACAACTCTTGCATCTCAGACGGTGCAAGACGATATGGAGCTCTGGCAATGGGATTTGCACCAGGTACGAGATCAATGCGGAACTCGACTTGGCGTGCTGGAGGTAGACCAGGTAAATCTTCAGGGAAAACTTCAGAATAATCCCGAACGACAGGAATATCTGAAATAGACTTACCCTTGCCTTTATCTTCTGTAACATGTGCTAAGAAAGCCACATAGTTCTTCAGCAAATATTTCCGAGCGTTAAAACAAGACATGAGCTTGAGACCACCAGACGGTTTCTCACCTTGAACCTGCAGAATCTCGCCTGTCGAAAGCGGCACACGAACAATCTTCTCAGAACAAACTATCTCAGCGTGATGCTTGGATAACCAATCCATACCCACAATGACGTCGAAGCTTCCAAGTTGCATAGGCGTGAGATCGATAGGAAAAAAGATGGTCGTTAAGGTTCAACTGGCAGTTGCGAAGAACAGAATCAAGAATAATGGGTTCACCACTAGCAACTTCTACTGTCAAAGGTTTTCCTAGTTTCGTTCTAGACACGCGAAGCATAGGCTCAAAAGACAATGACACGAAACTCTTATAGGCACCAGAATCGAAAAGAACAGATGCAGGCTGATTATTAATAAAGAACGTACCGTTCACCACATTATCGTCAGCCTGTGCCTCTTGGGCATTCATGTTAAAAGCTCGGCCTCGAGCCGGAGCCTGATTCTGGTTCTGGTTCTGGTTCTGGTTGGCTAGCCTTGGGCACCGGTTTCTGTAGTGGGTCAGATCCCCACAATTGTAACAAGCACCTGGTGGGTATTGTAGTCGTGCAGCTTGACCCTGTTGCTGAGCAGGAGGCTGTGCAACTTGTTGAGCCGGGTTTTGAACTGCGCGATTCTGAGCAAACCGACAAACATCGGCAAGATGACCTGACTTCCCACAGCTAGTTCAGAAACGGCACTGATGTTGTGGCTGATGGTGACTGTTGCATCTATTGCACAAAGGTGCATTCCCTGTATAGGGTTTCTTTGCTGGAAGCTGTGCGGGTTGGTTGGGAGCTGCCTGATTAGCTTGGGCAGTGATAGCAAAATTTTGGGAAGCCTTACGCTTCCTTGACCTCTTCGAAGAACCAAAGTCCTTTCCATTCTTGTTTTGACCCTTCTTGCTATCCCCCTTGTCAGCCGACTGTTTCTTGCCCTTGTCACCCTTCCTGTGTAGCTTTCCCTTTCGAATCTGCGACTCAGTCAATGTCGCTGATAACTCGATTGCCTGACGGAGTGTGGCAGGGTTACTACCAGTAAGGATGTCTTGTACCGAGTCAGGTAGGCCGTCGATGTATCTCTCGATAGCCTTGTCGAGTGGGGTAACCATTGTCGGGCAAAGAAGACTCAACTCTTCAAACCGATCAGTATAAACCCTGTGCTCACCACTATCTTGCTTCAAATCATCAAATTCCTTCTCCAAAGCTCGCTGCTCATGACGAGGACAGAATTCCCTCATCATAAGGGCTCTGAGTTCAGCCCAAGTCTGTGCGAGAGCAACTTCTGCACCTCTATCTCTCATAACCCCGTTCCACCATGTCAAAGCCCTCTTCTGAAATACGCTCGAAGCAAACTCGACTTTGCGATTATCCGGACACTGCACATGGCGAAAAGTATTCTCACTGCTCTCGAACCACTGAAGAAGCCCAGTCGCTCCTTCAGAACCACTAAACTTGAGTGGTTTAGCCTGATTAAAATCCTTGTATTTGCATGGAACATTGTTGTTGTTGTTGTTGTTGGCTTGGTTCCATTGAGCAAAGAGATTTGGAAATTGAGCAGCCATTTGCTGCGCAATAATTTCTGCCAGTTCGGCAGTTGCTATCAGATTGTCGTGTCGAGGAGGCATTCTAAAAGAGGAAAACATGAAAGGAAACGAGTGAGATGATTGGATGAAAAGAACGAGATGATAAAAACAAGAATTGCAAACAGCATAGATGGTGGTCATTCGTCCGTATCACAAAGCAAACAAACGACACACAGTGACTAATCAAAGTAAATGGGTCAAAAATAATGTATAATGAAGACATGCTCGCCTATAAGTGAACACTCATCCCAAGAATTCCCAGGTAAGCACAACTGGTCTCGCGTCTGGTTGAGATGTATACGAAGTGCTTGCCTAGATAGAAAAACCAGAATACAGGCATTCACCCTTCCAGTTTGTACGTGTTCACATTATTTAAAACCCAAAACCTTGACGAGATTTTTGAAAATTTGAAGGCACAAGGCCAAAAACCAAACTGAAAAGGGTTCAAAACCAGATAACAGAGAGTTCAAAACCTTACAATAGAGGGTTCAAAACCTTGTAATAATTTATTCAAAAACAGATGATTGTTTTTCAAAAATCGTTTCGAAAAAAATTTGGTTCTTGTTTTGATAATCACCTAAGGATAGGTGATGTATATGTTTTAAGATCTAAACACAAGATAACTTGTGTTAGGGTCCTAGAAAAGTTATAGTCTAGGTCAAAGCATTACTAATAACCTAATTCCCTATAACCATTGGCTCTGATACCAACTCTTCTGTCACACCCCGACCGCGTAAAACAACAAATCGCGGCGGAAACATCGGGGCGTGTCGTAACAGAATTAATTGTTTCATAACCATGGTATTCAAAGTTGTATTTTATTTATTAAACAAGGATGTTAGATTGTATTGAACAGTAAATAATAGAGTTTATAACATAATTAAACAAGTCTATCTTCGTTTTTAGTCTCTAAGGCACAGGTCCGCCCTAGTATTGTGATCAACATCCTACGGAAAAGCTCCTGAAAACACATGTGAAAATAGGTACGTCAGCATAAAAATGCCTGTGAGATACATAGGTTTGTGAAAATAGGATTCATGACTTGTATTTGAGAAAATGTTTAGTCATGAACCTTGTAAATTGCTTTGTCTTGTAAATCATTTGAAAAACGATAAGATCAGTTGATATGTATAAATAAATGTAAGGTTAAATGAATAACCATGTAAAATGAGTTGTATAAAATAAACTGTTTTGTAAAACAATGTCTTGTCAAAAGTATGTTATGTGTATAAAATGTAATATGTCAATACTGAAATGATTTAAATAACGTTGCGCTATGTAATATTATACAAACACTTATATATAGGAAGTACCAGCGGCGTATCCACCATGTTTGTATCATATTACACACACCTCGTTACTCAAATCACTTACCCAAACAACCACCAATGTAACTTGTTCATGTACAAACCAATTGTCAAGTGTTATTGTGTAAACCATATCAAAATGTATATGTCCAATGTAAACCACCAATGTGTATATCAATGTCAAATGTTTATGTTCAATGTAGATCATGTAATATGTAACCAAAATGTCATGTATGGTAATTGAAATGTATCAACTAAACCATATGTAAAATGCACAACAACAAGGTATTGAAGTAAAACACAGTTTAAATCAAAGTCATGTTTTGTGTAACAATTGCATGCTATACTGATACAAACATTTATGCGGTATTGTTAAAATGCATACATCCAAGCCTTGAGACTGTGGCGATAAACCCTTAAACAAATTAAAGGTTTATCTTAATTATGTATATCGAATTCGGTCATTCCTTTCATCCCCTTTCCCTGGGATGTCCGGAACGGGAGTTGTCAATTCCTATGGTACCACTACCTACTAACGAATGGCATGATCAATGTTAATGAATGTATTGTTCCATGTTAAACAAACCAAATGTCATACCAAAAATGTAAGCATGTGATGCACTAAGTATGTAATCAAATGAACATACATAGCGTGAAAATGTAATGTAAAACAATGTACCAAGTCATGCACACAATGGGCACACCTAGCATGAAATGTAATGTAAAACAATGTACCAAGTAATGCACACAATGGGCACACCTAGCATGAAATGTAATGTAAAACAATGTACCAAGTAATGCACACAATGGGCACACCTAGCATGAAATGTAATGTAAAACAATGTACCAAGTAATGCACACAATGGGCACACCTAGCATGAAATGTAATGTAAAACAATGTACCAAGTAATGCACACAATGGGCACACCTAGCATGAAATGTAATGAAATCATGTACTATAATGTACTAACAAACATAGCCGGTATATGATGTGAAAACAGGAAAGCATGAAAGTAACAAGTAGGCACATGTGTTCCACCCCAAAACAGTTTGGAAAACGGTAAAAGAGGGGTCTATGTACTCACTTGATATTACTCAGTAGTCCTGGAGTGACAATCAAACAATGGTAAAGATCTCGGAATCAAACGGCACCTAATATAGGTAACTATGTTAATAACCGGACCTTAATCGGATGATTGGATAGAATGAGGGTTCGTAAACCAAACGAGTGTAGAGACTCGTGTCATTTGGTTTAACAAAGCCTACATACTAAATGAAACCTAACATAAATGTTTACGACCCATTACGACCCGTTTAGGAAGCTTATGCTACTTTAACGCGTCGTGCGCGTGAAACGCGTTCGGACCGCCTAACTAGTCCTATGATAAGTGTTATATGCCTAAACATGTTACATAATCAGTTATGTGACAAAAATTTAGGTTACATATGCTAAATTACCAATTATACATGAAAAGGGTATTCTGGTAATTTACCTAAGGCATATAAACTACCTATCATACAACTACTTAAACGATGTGACCATAAGGTATAACCTCGGAAGGTTATTCCCTACACTATGGTCACCTAATGTATTTGGTCGGATCCTAATGATCGACCAAACTGGGTCGGGTTCGAAGGTATAAGCGATTGATCAAATCGCTTACCCTACGACCCTAGACAACGTGGTAATCAGTAGGCATAGTCCCAAGGGACTATGACCATCGTGATTACAATCACGTTGCGAAGTTCAAAAGAACTTCGCATTGACCATTACTGGTCAACGCTGAAAGTCAAACAAAGTTTGACTTTCTGACTCGAAAAGCAGTAAAAATAAGGAAAAGAACGAAAGAATACTTACGAAGGGTCCCCGAATGCTAAACTCGATTCAAAAATCTCAGGTATGAAACAAATGTTTCAACTTAGAGTTTCTCAAATCAAATTTCTTGTGATTATGAAGCATGGGGGGGGGTGGGGTATTTATAGTATTCGGTCCACCGTTAAGATCGTTTCATGGAAAACGTGCCTTAATCGTAACCGTACAAGTGTTGGCAAGTTGTGGTGCCTAAAAATGGTCCTTATCATCTGACTAAGCAATTTAGAATGTGTGGGTGAGGATCAAACAGCTGCAATCTGCTGTTAAATTCATTTAATCTGGTCAGAAGGTGCCTCGCGGGCCGCCTGAGGATGCTCAGGAACTGAGGCGGGCCGCCTAGCAGTCACAGATCAGAACAAAGTTTCGGAAATGACAGTTTCAGTCCCTGCACGTGTTTAAGCCCATTTCCGACACTTCTAAGGCCCGTAAAGCCAACTTTAAGGCCCTAAAATGATGCCTAAACATTGTGGACATGAAAAATGTTCAAAAATATGTCTGATGTCAGTTCGTTTGGTCGTACGAACGCGATGTTCGCTTAATTACGACGGAATGCGCACAAGCGCGAAAAATGATTCAAATGACGCGACGAATGGATTTTTCTTATGGCGAACACTAAAATATAATATAGTCATGCTTACATAAATTTTTGGATGTCCGGATGTATTCAGAACGTAAGTTATGCGCGAAAATGCAAACTTGTGCACTTTTTGACACTTTTAGTCCCTGAATGACCCAAAAGTTTATTTTAGCACACCGAACCCCTCAAAGCCTATTTCTAAGCTATGTAAAGGATATTTAAGGTGTGTTTAACTTATGGTTATGTTCCGGAATGTCTGTTCCAGTACGAATCGTCATACTTTCGCAGTTTGTCAAGTTTAGTCCCTGTAAGCGAATTAACTTGTTTTTGCCATACCAACGCCTTCAAAACTTATTTCTAAGTTATGTAAAGGTTATTTAAGGTATGTTGAGTGTATGTTGATGTTCCGGAGTATTTCTCGCATTAAACTGAGTACGTTTACGCACTAGTTTGCGTATAACTCTCCAGAAAGCGCTGTAGAGTTTGAAATTACATAAAAGTCAAAACATGAAAAATGTAAAACATAACAAAACAAACATTGGGATCAAATAACATTGTTTTATTGATAACAGAACTGTTCATAGTGATTACAAGCACAGTTGTTACACTCGACACTCGACAAGCGTCATCAGGACGAGATATCCTAGCTAGCTTCTACAAGCGATAGTCCCCACTTTGTCCTTGGGTAATCAGTCCATCCTTACATCTTCATCAAGGCTCCCCAGCTCCACTGGAAATAAATCGACACTAGAACCACGATCACCAAACTAAATACTACAACCGCGAACGACCTTGCTAGTTTCTATCAACTTACCAATTGCTAGTTCTATCGGGCACTTTATACTCAGCTTACTTGTAGGTGAACACAAAAATGGTTGAAAGTTTTTCGAACAAAACTCAAGTCAGCTTTGGTATTAAAAGTATGAACATAGATTGGCTTTTGATTCGAAACATACCAGTAACAACAGCAAGATCATCTTGTGCCTTCCCAGCGTTTAGCTCAAAAGCTCTACCCCTGGCATCCTGACCTTTCATTTTCAGACAATCTCTCTCGAAATGTCCTTGCTCACCACACCCGTAGCATCCCTCGAGCGTAACTCCGTCCAACGTACTCTTAGCATAGCACTCGCGAGTCATATGTCTAGTCCGACCACATCTGGCGCACTTTATCCACTCATCCTCGTGAGTCTTCCTCTCAAGACCACTCCTACCATCCCTAGCATTATCCTTTCCCGACTCTCTAGGGTTAGCTACACACACTTTCTCCAATCTGCGTTCCTCACCACGCTTCTCATTGGTATCTTTCCTCGAACTCTCAGACTTTCTCTTTCGCGAATCCCCCAGATTTAAGCTCGGAATGCGGAATTATTTGAATGGTCGACCCGCTGTTACGGCCCGACATCACGCATACCGTTGCCACGCCATTGCATAGGGTACCAGTAAATGATCTTGGGTTACAACCCTGGATTGTTTTATATATACATCTATGTACTGTTCACAAAGTTAATGGAAAACTAGAATTACGCTCCGATTATATCATAACACAGGAACTACTAAAACTTTCCGATCATTATATTACCTGAAGGGTTTCCGATCTATGTCCCACCAAGACCATGCCCATGAGCACTGCGTCCATGTTCCTGGCCATTATTTTGGTTAGCATCGCGCTGTTCCATGGCAGTATTAATGTGTTGGGCTATGAGTTGTGCCAACTCTTCCGGGGTAATAGGTAGTCCAGAACCCTGTCTCACTTTTGGCGGCATTTCGTCGTTTCTGTTATTACAACATAATATCAACATAAGACGATATCCGAAAATAATTCAATCATTAATTGCTAGTGGATCAAATATTGCGCATGTATAAGATCCACATATTAACGAGAACAATTTTTAAACCAACAGAAAACCATTTGATTTTATACCAGAAATTTACAGAGTTTGTTTTTAGTACTAAGACTAATCAAAATTCGGCGTGTCTACATCAACACCCGTAACAAGTCTATATGAAATTTCCTCCTAAATATCAGAAAATTTTGGCATGCAAGCCATAAATAGGGTTCATCAAATAAGACATACAAAACAAACAACAGAAACAACCAACAACTAACGCTTCAATCCCTGGAAGTCCAACATCTTCCTAACAAGCTCTTCTAGTTCATCATAACAGTCCATCTGTCCCTCTCTGCTTCTTCAAAATAGATGCTGTCTTAGCTCTCAAAGTCGAATGCGATCTCTCTAATGGGTCGAGTTCTCTTCCTACGACGAGTGTAGACTAAAAGAGGTGTAGCAAAACACATGACTCGAGTAGTAGAATAAACGATTCTGTAACGACGGGCGAAAGAATCTTAAGTGTAGGCTCGACAATATCAGTGAGCAGGACTACTAATGGCCCTATAGACCGAGACGTGACACATCGTAACCGTACAAAGTAAGTGTGTGATCAATATGAATAGTAACACATAATGCCTAAATAAACAGAAAATCACGTATGCACATAAACACATAAGGGTTTTCATACATGATAAAATTTCCACATTTATTTAAAAATACTGGCTTCGAGAATTTTGGACTTTAAATCTCAAAATTCTTCGGTTGAAATCTAGTGTTTTCCTCCGAAAACATCTAGTTTGCTAACAACCATTGGATCTAATACCAACTTCTGTCACACCCCAAAAACGTCACAGCAGAATATAAAACGTAGTGGTAACGGAAGCTTATGCCCATTTCAATCTTGATGTTTGATGCATTATAGTGTTGGACATATTAACTTAATTAAAACATAAGTTTTTAAGCATAACGACCCGTAACATGACACAACCACGATATAGTTAAATTGTCTTTGATCCTTACGGATCTTATTACATTTGTCCCAGAAAATTTTAAAATTAGTCCAACATATTTAAGTGACAAAACATGCATCAACAACCACAAGATACGCCATAATTCCCGAAGCCGAACTCAAGTACCTGTAGAACATTTTAAAATCAAGTGTCAACATAAAGGGAGGTGAGTTCACATATTCACTTACAAACAATTTTATTCCAAGGAAAACTTTCTGTTTAAGTGTTTATTTGAAAAACATCCATATAATTTTAAAAGTCCGTTTTATTTCCTTAATAAAATCCATGGGCCTTCCGTCGCAGTTTCATGAACCCGATAATATTGTTACTACCCATGTTTTGTATATTAAATCATTGCGTCAATTTTCAGACTCGTGTGTTAGCTAGACGATACGAACTATATATTAACCATACAGGGATAATCAATGCTAGACTATAAACAGAATATCAATTCGTCATTTGACTTGACCCTGGGCGACCGGTCATGACGGGGTTGTCAACCCGATAGATCTACCAACAATTCCTCACGTACATTACTTAAATGATTAAACGACATCATGGGCGCAGGGTTCTCTCAAAGAACAATATGATGTCTGTCTCACGTACAATATATATATCCTACTAATATGATAATTTAATACACGATGTTGTACGAATCCCCTGAAATCCCCGACAAAATGTAAGCCTATGCTGATACTTACTCTCTTGAGACCAAGCAATATTCGTACCAACTACACGGTCGTTTTTCCCAAAACACCGTGCATAATCCCGTTTTCACCCGAAACATATTTATTCTCCAAAACCATTTCATCCCGAAATATATATATAATTTCCCAAAAATCCATATATTTTCAATGAAAATATATAATTTATATCAAAAGGTATGTTTTATTTCAAAACATTATTAAACCCCTTTTAGGCGTGTTCTACCCCCAAAATATATACAAAACAGTAAAAAGAGGGGTTTAGTGACACTCACCTTTGGGTGCGTATTTTAAATAGCGCAATCCCAAAGATTGATTTCTACACGTCCTATTATATATATAGGAATGATTTTAAATCAATATACATAACACAAAAATCCTAAGTTTCTCCGTTTCTTAGAATTATCACATAACTTTGAGATTTTCTCGAAAAGTTGTCATTTTTTATTATGTTGGCACGTTAATATATATATGAGTCCATATATATATATATATATATATATATATATATTTATGATTTTGCGACTTGAACGATTTTATTGGTGACCTTTATTGTGTAAATCCGTTAACTCTCCCGTTTATACGCAATATATCTACGATTTGCGCGTCGTAAGATATATATAAACGTTCACATAATTTTACACCGTAACACGCGAAATCTTGTTAACTTATCTATTTTGTCATTTTTAAAGCAAATATACATAAAACATCTCATATGTATCAAATTTCATGCTCGACAAACAAGTTACACATTTAACGCAATTTTACCGTTTCTACCGCACAAAACGCACAATTATACATGCATAGTTTAAATTTCCCACTATCAAGTTAACACTTAACATATTATCACATTTACATGTTTAAATCAATTAACACATTTTATCACATACGGTTCACTCAAAATTTACTCATACTAGTGTTCATCGAAAAATGCGTATTTTAGCGATTCAGTAACGTTTTCGGGCGTCGGAAGTCACGTACGACCAACCAAACACCAAGTAGACTTAAAATTAGTTAAGATACTTATTTTTAAACTAAAAATATCAGTTTACTTACCGATCTAAATCAGTTTTATAAAAATCATTTGAAAAGCCGATTTTTAACCGTTTTAACGCATAGTTTTGCGTTAAACGTAACAATAATCATCCCAACTCGAAATGACTTGATATTTTAACACAATACATGTTATTTACTGATTAAAATAGTGGGTATAATCAGATTAGTGCAGTTTTTGTGCAAGTCACATAAATCATGCGATTTCACGTATTTTACAACGTTTAATGCACCAAGTACAAAATGCAAAGTTAGCAAACATTATGACAAAGTTATATACCATTTAACACTTCAAATATTCATATTTTTAGTGTTTATATTCTGATCATACTTTATTTTTATCAAATCATCATTTCATGTTCATCTTCCATCATGCATGTTTGTGTACAAGTATTTAAAGCACATATATATCATATTATCATCATTTCATATAAAATAATATGTATCAAACCTGAAGTTAAATCATGAAAATCTAAGATATGTTCATCATCTAATCATTTAAACATAATTTCATACAACAATCTTTCATAAATGAACATATGACAAAACCTACATGCATGTCATTTTAGAAAAATTAACCAAACAAGTATCCATCATAAATCAAACTCAATCTCATACATATACACATACACATATACGGTTATGTATACATACATATATATATATATATATATATATATATATATATATATATATCCATTTTTATTTTGCATAAAAACCCATCTCTTATTAGTTTTCAAGTTTGTGAATTATCCAAGAACTTTGAGAAACTTCTAACATCATTAACATCATCAAGAATATGGTTTTTAAAGTAAATTTTATACCTTCAAGTTCTTGAATGATTTTTAGTAAAATATGATGATTTGGGGCTTGATTGTTGCTTGAAACACCTTGAAATCACTTCTAGATCACCATATGGACTTGAAATCACCTTGGAATGGACTTGAATTCTCAAGAACAATTTTGAAATATGAAAATATGTGTGTGTATAGAGGGTATTCGGCTGAATGTATTAAGAGAGAGAGAGTTAGAGTGCTTTGAAATGATTTTCTTGGATTTTTGCAAGGTTTGAGAAGATATGAAGGACATAATCACATGGCACCACCCACCATAGCCAATAGAGTTATGAGAGAGGAGAGAGAGCATGCATGCATGGCTGCCAACAACTTCCAACACACCCACCTCTCACATATTTCGCATATATATACATATATATATGTAAATTAGCTCAAACACTGGTATTTTACTGGATACCGGGTATTTTATCTAGCATTTTAACTCGTTTTAGCGTGTTTTAAATTATTTTTAATGCTATATAAAAATAACCTCACCAAAATATTATTGAACAATATTTTGTTTGCCTGGACTGGCTACGTTGCCGGTATTTGGTAGTATGCGCGTTGTGCTGCGCGGTACGCCTTTAAAATCGCAAAAATAGAGATTTATGCGTTTTTATTTATTTTCATCATTCTAAAATAATAGACTCATCAAATTATTACTAAAATGATTATCAGTTGCCTTGACAGGCTGTGTTGACAGTATTTTGTAGGTACACGCGCTGCATTGTGCGGTACACGCTTAAATTCGAAAAAAATGGAGTTTCTTAGCGTTTTAAATTATTTTCCCCACGAATATGATTAAAATTATTATTATGATCATAACATACTATTGTTAGGATTTTCACACTGATCGGGTGGTCACCGACGTTCGTTTCGCATTTTAACCGTTGCGCGATAAGCGTTAATTTTATCGTTGCCAACATAATTTTTATCAAAGTTTAATTTTACCAACTCATTAAATTTCACATATAAACATCATAACCAGTCAAATACAGCCCTGTTATCTATTCACAACACGTGTTAAAATTGTACGGTACGGCCTGAAAAGCCGGGTGTCACACTTTTATGGACGTGTGATTTCATTAAAATCCCTTTGTGGATACACTATTTTAAAATAGTGCCTTTGTGGTCTTGGTATTTCAATATAGTCCTTTCATGGACATCATACTCTATCATAGTCCTTTCAAGGACATATTATTTTATCGAAGTCCCTTCGTGGATATGCTGATTCATCAAAGTCCCTTTATGGACATATTATTCCATTAAAAATCCCTTGTGGATATGATATTTCATTATAGTCCCTTCAAGGACATATTGTTTCATTAATAAGTCCCTATGAGGACGTATCTTTTGACTTAAAATCCCTACGAGGACAATCGTTTAATAACGTACCTTTGTGGACATGTTATATCATAATAATCCCAATGCGGACATATCTTATAGTCCCTATACGGACTTATATTTCCTTTTAGTCCCTGTGTGGACTAGAGTTGCTTTAAAGTCCCTGTGTGGACAAATGAATTACTAAAAGTCCTGTTTAAGGCACTATTGTAAATTCCTAATGATTTATGGAAAGTTTGAAATTTTATATAGGTATTCATTTCTTCCTTTATCCAACGAGAGTTCAGATTTTACTCAAACTTTATCGATCAGCTGAAAATTTCAAAAGATCCTCTTAATGGTATAACCTAGCCTATATGTCTATGAACATGGCTATGATGGTAAACCCCTCTTAAGACAATTAATCCTTGTTAACATCTAAGAACATGTTAACACTCCTGGCAGTGTGACTTGAGAAACCACACCAGCCGTCAAGGTATTGGATTACGTCCAAGCCTTAAAGCCTATATGATCAAAGTAGATCATGGCAAGTATCATCAATGTGATGATCATACCATAAACATCCATTAGTAGTGAAGTGCCTACGGGCTATACTTATTGTCCAATAAAGACAACGACAGTTGTGGTCTACGACTCCCTGTCTAAAAATATTGGACTATGTCCAAACATAATAGTCTATATGATCAATGCGATCATGACTAATATCATCTAATACGATGATCATGTTATTCAACATCCTTTAGTGATGTTTTGCCTACGGGCTATAGTATATTGTCCATTTGAGACATTGACATTGTGATCTTTGTGATCCCCTGTCCAAGGTGATGGGTTATGCTCAAGCCTAATAGTCTATATGATCAATGCGATCATGACTAATATCATCTAATACGATGATCATATTATTTAACATCCTTTAGTGATGTTTTGCCTACGGGCTATAGTATATTGTCCATTTGAGACATTGACATTGTGATCTTTATGATCCCCTGTCCAAGGTAGTGAGCTATGCTCAAGCCTAATAGTCTATATGATCAATGCGATCATGACTAAAATCATCAATATGATGATTAAATTTAACATCCTTAATGATGTTATGCCTACGGGCTATATTATATTGTCCAATTGTGACAAGATAATTGTAATCTTTTATGTTTCCTTGCCCAAGGAGGTGAGCTATGCTCAAATCTCATAGTCTATATGATCATTGCGATCCTGACTAATATCATCAATATGATGACCATAATATTAACGTCCCTAGTGATGAAATGCGTATGGGCTATACTTTACTCTATTGTCGATAAGACAAAGATAGTGGTGGTCTTTGTGATCCCCTGTTCAAAGTGGTGGGTTATACCCAACCCTAATAGTCTATATGATCAATGTGATCATGACTAACCTCATCAACATCTTAATCATACTAAACATTCCTAGTGATGTCTCGTCTACGGGCTACATTATATCGTCCATATGAGACAATGACAGTTGTGACCATTATGGTTCCCTGTCCAAAGTGGAAAGCTATGCCCAAGTTTCGCAGTCTATATGATCAATGTGATCATGACTAATATCATCAAGTACGATGATTATATATAAACATCCGTTAGTGATGTCAATTGGTTTACCTTTGTGCCAAAATGAATCGTCTTTCAAGACGATGACAGTTGTAGTCTATGACTCCCTGTCCAAAGGTGAAGAACTATGTTCAAATCTTGAAGCCCCTGATCCAATAAGATTGCGGCTTATAAATTAATGTCCTTGTGACAAACCAGCGAGTTATATTTAATGTCATTCATGACAAGCCAATGTGCTATAAATTGTCTTTCATGACAAGTTAACATACTAAATGTTACCATCCTTTGTGACAGGCCTTCTATGCCAGATTTGATAAATGTCCTCCGTGACAGGCCTTTGTGCCATATCTTATAATGTCCTTTGTGACGAGGCCATTTTGTGCCATATCTAAATGTCCTTTGCGACAAGGCCTTCGTGCCATATGATTATTTATGTCCTTCATGACTAGGCTTTATGCCATATCCTTTTATGTCCCTAGTGACGAGCCTTTGTGCCATATATATATTAAAAGTCCTTTAAGGCTAGCCTTCGAGCTATTCATAATCGTCTATATGACAAAGACAGTTGTGACATTGTGATCCCCAATCAAACAGGTAATGGACTCGGTCTAAACCTTAAATGCCATTGATGGTTCTCTTGTGACCTAGGCAAAAACAATATTTGATATTCCTTCAAATAACATTCATTAGGAATGTTCGGAACATAATAGCCTATACAGTTTATGGATGCCGTGGCTAATCTATGTCAGGTCATCAGGATGATGACTGACAATTGTTTAATTTGGTGGTTAGTACCAAGCTTCGAGTATGGCAAACTCGGATGAGGTAGACAACAGTCGCGATAATAATGATGCGAAAAAAGCTAATGATGCTACAAACATAAACCTCAATATTAATGGAGTTAATCTCCAAGATGTGATTGACGCAGCTGTAGGAAAGACCATGGAAAAGGTCATGAAACAGTTCAAAGAGCCGAGTGCTACTCGCTCCAAATCCCATTCGAAACCACATTCAGTTGCTCATGAAAAGAGCTTTGTTCACACTTCAAATGTGAAGGATGAACCAAAGGAGGATGATAACTCCCAGAAATCTAAGAAAAAGAGCAAGTACAGGCTTAATAAGAACCAACAAAGGTTCAGTAAGAAGCCTGTATGTAGGAACTGCTATAAAAGACACTGGGAACAGTGTCGAATAGAACAAAGACCAAAACAGTGTGGCATTTGTAAAAGAACTGGTCATCAGTCCCACGAATGTAGGGACATAAAGAAGGCAGTCTGTTATGGCTGTGGTGAGAAAGGCCACATCAGAACTAGATGACCTAAAGCTGTCAAAGAAAGGAAATGCCTGAACTCACCTGATGAATGCCAAGAGGCAGTACATGATGTCATCAAGTACATTCCTTATCATTTAACATTGATAATTTCTGCTAAGCGTCCTCTTTTAATACAGGTAATGATAAGTCTTTCATAGACTATAAGTTTAGCAAACTTTTATATTACCCAAAAGGTAGAACTTGCCAGCGAAACCATAGAAACCTTCCCTTCTAATCTCATCAAATAATCCTCATTCATAAAATTCAGAAGTACACTTTCCCCAGATGGAGTACAACAAAATATGTTATTTTAATTATTTTCTCATTGATTTCTATCAACTGCGAGTGCCAACTATGTTTGATAAAAGCGCCATATGAGGATTGGCGTAACCTAGTGTGTCCCATAGATTGCTTCCATGCCTGATCAGTATGGAGGTTTAATGCATGGAACCACTAAGATATTTCAATGGTCATATTGTACTAAAGTCAGCTAGTGGTATTCAAAGAAGATATCCATTATAGAAATGCCTAAGTAGGCGTCTCTACTTAAGGCATCCATGCACTCGTAAAATAGATGTGTCATTTGCATGGCACAAGTGACGAACAACCCTGTTTACCTCCTGAGAGGCAAAGAGGAGTTAGGATTGACATCCTATTAGGAGCCGTATCTGTTACAGAAGCTCTATATTGGTTAGCAACAATGGAAATGGAAGAACTGAGAGCCAATCAGATGAGTTATAGAGAAAGGCTTGTACAGCCTAGGTCATTGTCTTAGGAGCTCCGATTATTGTTGATAAAGGAAAGCACGATGCAATACGCTTGTGCATTGATTAATGCAACCTAACTAGGAAACGAGTAAGAATCGTTATTAGCCGTCTAGGATCGTCGATTTGTTCGACTAACCATGAGGGTGGTTAATTCCTTAAGATTGATTCGGGTAGTAGTTGGAATGACTATCTCACCCTAATTAAGTTCTCCTATAACCAATAGCATTATATAAGCAACAAGGCTGCTCTATTAGAGACCTTGTATGGGAGAAAGTATCAACGCCCGTTCATTGGGCAGGAGTTGGGAAATCCCAATTATCAGGATCTGAGATTTGTCTTAAAGACGACGGATAAGATAATATGAATCCGTAATCATCTGAAAGCTGTCAGAAATCGGCAGAAGAGCAATGCGAACAAGAGGCGCAAATCTCTTAAAGTTCCAAGTAGGGAACAAGACTCTATTAAAATACCAACATGGAAGGGTATGATACGTTTCTGCATAAAGAGTGAGTTGAGCGCTGGATATATAGGACCATTCGAGATCATCGAATGTGTCGGCAGTATAGCTTATAAGCTAAACTTGCCTAAGGAGCTTAGTGGAATTCACAATGTGTTCCACATCTTTAACTTAAAGAAATGTCTAGCTGATAAATCGCTAGCAATGTCTCATAAAGACGTACAGATTAATGAAAGCCTGAGGTTTATTGAAAGACCTATATCGATCAAGGATCGGCAGGTTAAAAAGCTCCGAAGGAAGCATGTACCAATTGTAAAAGTTAAATGGGATGCCCATGGAGGCCCTGAATATACGTGGGAGGTTGAGTCCACTATGCGACAAAAGTACCCTAACTTTTTTCGGTAAATCTCGGGGTCGAGATTTCTTTTAAGGGGGTGAGGACGTAACACCTCGTAAAATAGTGTCCAATGATGTGTTGACACGTGTAATGAACCCTAATAAAGTCAAACGTTGACTGAGAGGGACTAATTTCATCAAAATTGAAAACCTTGATTATAGAACGACTGAAAGTGTCAACATGCTTAAACTAAGCCTCTAAGTGACCTTATACGGTGTTCGTATTCTCAAATGAGCCACTTGTTGGACGAGATGAGTCGTTTGCGTAATTATTTGAAAGTTTGCGCAACGAAGGGTTAAAAGTGTCAACATGTTAATTCTTACCTATGAGTGACCTTTTAACGAACCGAGAGCTTCATGATGTTTGAACATACTCTAGGGAATGCCTAATATTGGCCGTGCAAGGCTTTTATGCCAATAAGTAATGTTACACAAAAGTTTACAAGATGCAGGGGTTAAACATGTCAACATGTTAATTCTTACCTCTGAGTGACCTTTTAACGAACCCGGGACTTCGTAATGTTCGATTATACTCTCAAGAATATATGATAAAAATTTCACGAGGTTTCGATATCGTTATGTGTTATTTACACAAATTCCCAAGAATAAGGGGTCAAAAGCATCAACAAGACGAAACTAGTATTTTTGGTGATCGTTTAACGAAACCGGACCTAACGGTGTTTGGTTATACTCTCAAGATCATCTACAAACTAACTAGAAGGGTTAAAAGTGCCTAAAATGAAAGATACATTGCATTAGAAGGTACAGGGACTGAAAGTGACAAGTTTAAAACTTGTTTGCTGAAGTTTGGTGTGGTGGCGTCGCGCCACAGCCCCCCCTGTTGCCGTCGCGCGCGGCGACGACCTTATTTGGGCAGAATGTTGGTTTTTGACCTGCACCTTGAAATTCAGGGACCTTTCTTGCAATTTCTTGATGTGGGCACCAAGTTAACACTTCTCCAAGCATGTTAACTGTCCTTAGACACTTGTAGGGCCAAGATTTATTGCTTGGTAATCACACAAACACTTGGAATAATCTTGTAAACTCTCCACATCTATAAATACCCACACCCTTTCACTTGTTCATTGCTCATTCTCACTTTTGGACTCTAAGTGGAGGATTTCCTGCTGAAGGAGCCACCTACCTGAGTTCAATAAGTCTTATCTTTTAGCCATAGAGCCTTGTAAGTGTTCTTTCATGGCTAGTTATTTTGTTTTGGTTTTTAAAGCCGAAAAGTCAAGTGTTTATGATAAACGCTTTGACTTTTAGTTAGACCATAAACGGTCAAGCCATTGTTCGCAAGGAACATGGCTACGTGATCGTAATTAGGTAGGTGTTGAACCCTAAAAAGGGCACCTCCTAATTATCACGTTTACTTTGTTAATTGTCGGGTAAAAGTAACTAGTCAAAAAGTCAAACTTGTCAGATTTTCATAAAATAATTAAAACTGATAATGTAGAAGTTATGAACCATGTTTTATCACTTAAATAACTTGGTAAATATTATAAGAACCATGTTCAACCCGGCAATTCTGAGTTTAGGGTCGGTTCGCAACTGAAAGTCGCAAAAGTTTGACTTTTGCTTTGACTTTCAGTTCTGACCCGATTAAGCTTAGATCCTTTATGTTTAAATTTTCCATTTGGACCATATTATGTTGTAGTATAACCCTCTGAGGTTATATTACCTGGTCATTAATATTCTGAATTATATGCTAGTTTCCGTTATTATGCTTATAAATGCCCATTTTGCCCTTTTGATCTAAAAATGAGATTTTTTCATATGTGAGCATACTAATAGGTTAAGTACTGATATGTAAGCATGTCTAAATTAATTTGACATGATTCTCTTGTCTCAAAACAATGTTATGCACGATATCGTAAAATTGAAAATTTTATTATTTAAATTACGCTTTTGTGCATAATATATGTTTAAACATAGAATTTGACCCAAAAATAATTACCTACTATTAAGATATAATTTTTAGGAATTTTTGGAATGTTGGGTCAGATTTGTTAATGACCATAACATAGTGATAGAGTTCTTGTATAAATTCCTTAGTTGACGATAATGCCCTTTTGACTAATAAAATGTGATTTACATGTGATTAGCATGCCAAACCTTTTTCTACTGACTTGATATGAAAAATAAAATATTTTAAGCATACAAGGCTAATCAAAATCTCAGAATCACATAAACATCTTGAATATCGTCAATTATCAACTTTTTACGCTAATTAGGTGCATAGTATGATTTAAAACCATAATTAGCACCCAAGACTTGTTACCTACTGAAATTATAAATACTTTTTAATACTTTTACAGTAGGTATGAGTCATGAACTCAGACTTCCAATTATGTCCTTAAAATCATTTGTGAAATGACCAAAATACCCTTTCGAGGCATAGTTTGGCCATAAATGGTAAACCACACATATGAATGATATCCTACTATTTAAACATCACGAGATAAATATTTTTACTGAATGTTTTAGACCAGAATATCAGTTTACTTTAAAACCTCATTTATAAATATTAAAATGACCAAAATGCCCTTACGGGACTTAAGTTGGTTTTAAATACTTTTTGGGCATATATGTTAACATCCTACTGATGTGTTAACATATTCTAAGCATAATAAGATATGAGACTTGTATATGGTTCATTTGGTTGCCCGTTATGCATTTACGCATTCGGATCGGTTTATGTAACTAGTTTACGTAAGTATGCCGAAACGGGTTTAACCTTATCGTTTTTGCTTCAAAATCCAGAATGTACTTAGTTTACCCATATTATACAAGTCTTCGTACTTGTTTGGTCTAAATTACATTCTATTCCGGTCATCACTTAATCTAGCGTATCGTACCGTTTAGATACTTTAAAGCTAGCCGGTCTAAGTCTACTACTTAAATAAGACCATTAGCATTCTGAATTGGTTATATATTACCATCACTCCAGACTAGAGCCATCCGGTAAAAGCTACCTGCATTTAGATAGATTGGATACGACTGAGTTATTTTGCTGTGAATCAAGTATTAGCTCAGGTAAATACTTTTAACGCATTTTCCCTTATACGGGCTTGGGATACGGTATTATAATAATACCGCTTGGTCGGGTATGAAATCATTTAATCGGATTGTGATTAATAAATTAACATAACCCGTTTTAATCTGTTTTGTTTGATAACATAAGCATTGGGGGTTAATACGACTGTGTCATGGATATCCTCGGCTCATTTCATTTGAAAATGGCCACGACCTATGCACGGGGTGTAGGCATACACCTGAAAGATGCAAATGCTAAATAACCCACATGTTGGGGATAACTCCTTTGTGGGTTTTATAAGTGGTGAGTCGGTTAATCATGACCGGCTTCCAAACCGGCCCCATATGTATGACAAACATGTAAAACGACATACAAGATTTTATTAAAGATTATCCCAAGTTATAAATGGTTTATGCCTTGTGCGCTTAAATCAATTTGCATAAACTCTTTTCAAAAGAGTCAGTTAATTGTATTTACCAGTGAAAACTGACGTATTTTCAAAAGACTAAGTGACAGGTACTACTCGTAATAGGCTGGGAGTTGCTTGGTGTCGAAATAGAGGATCTTGCAAATACTCAAAGATGCCCTAAAGTCTGCTAAACTTTATTTTATACATTCTGTAAAGATCCATCTATGGATTTGTTATTACAGGCTCGTCTATAATAAATACTTTGATATTTTCAGACATTTGGGTTTGTAATAATATTTTATATTCCAAGACTTCCGCTGTGCTATAATTGTGTTAATTGACTATGATGATATCAACTACGTCACGATACTTCCCACCGGGACCACCGGTAATATGTGGAAATATTGGGGTGTGACATCACCCCAGCTTCAGGTAGCGATCCTCTTCCGCCGAGTCTACGAGCTGGAGAACGAGGTCGACGCTAGACGACCTCCTTCACTAGACTTTTCGCCACTATTCACACCACCACCATCATCTTCAACCCCACCAGCATCTCCACCACCACCACCTGTTGATGGTCACGCTGCTCGATTCCTTACACTAGAGCAGCAGGTTAGTTTTCTGATCCGTCGAGTCCATGAGCTCAAAGATGAGGTAGCTCATCTTCGTAGCTTGGCTTTTCCTACACCCCCACCCTCTCCACCAGCTCGTTAGATTTTCTTTGCAGGTATTTTATATTGGAGCTGTATTTTTGGGTCTGAAGACTACAACCGAGTTTTGGGTATAACTTGAAGACAAGGACCGCCAATGTGAAGAAAGATATTTTGCCTTTTATATGTATTAAAACTTGTGCTATTGGGTGATGTAACCCTTATGCATTTTTGTTTTCTTCACAAACAATTATGTAACAAGTTGTCCTGATATGTCTAAAAACTCGGTGATTATCTTTGTGACACATCAATATTTATCTGTTTATGCATGCTTGTTGCTGTATGAATTGATTTATATGTTTGGTAGATTGTTGATGTTACATGTGTGTATATATGTATATGTATGTATATATCTTTTATTATCTAGTATGGTGGTATCAGATAAACGCCTAACTCTAATGTGTTGTGTTTTGAAAGAACATGGCACATAGGAGAATGGTGAACACCCGAGGTTCTGACCAACCTCCACCACCGCCGTTGCCGAGGACTGCTGAAGAACTGAACTCCCTCCTAGAGGAACAAATTTCTGAAGCTGTCGCCTAGTATGAGGCGAACCGTGCTGAGCATAGTGGAGGCTCAGGAGGTACCAGACGCAATGGGCATGGAGAGTCATCTGGAGGAAACCCTACCCAAGGTAACCTTAAGTTGATTTGCTACAATTCGATGAAACTTATGAACGGTCTTTGTTTCAATGTTTCATTGATTGCTCATGTGCGAATTGGTTGAATAAATTCCAGGCTGCACCTAGAAGCAGTTTCTAGACTCCAAGCCACTGAATTACAATGGCAGTGGAGGTGCAGTGGCTTTCGTGCGCTGGACGGAGAAAACTGATTCCACGATCCGAATGAGCAAGTGCATCGCGGATCAACAAGTCACTTTTGTTACTTGGTTATTCGTCGATGAAACTTTGACTTGGTGGAACTTACAAGTCCAAACTCTGGGTGATGATGCCTCTTACGGTATGTCATGGGACGATTTAAAGGAACGAATGAGGGAAAAGTATAGCTCACGCCTTGAACTCCAAAAGCTACAGACTGAGTTTTGGAATATGTCCATGGTTGGTGCGGACATTGTTGGATATACTCAAAGATTCCATGATCTCTCGAGAGTGATCCCTATCTGGTGACTCCTGAATTTAAGCGCATTGAGTGCCACATCTGGGGATTGGCTCCAGAGTTTCGTAGTTTGGTGACTGCGACAGAACCCACAACAATCACTCAGGCTGTAACTCTGGCTGTCAGCCTTACTGAGGATGCTATTCGCATGAAAAAGTTATCGTTGAAGACTACCGAGAAAACTGAGACGCATGCTAAGTCGTCTGGTGACAAGAAAAGGAAACATTCAAATCTGAATCAATCAATCCGCATCAACAACAAAGGTTCCAATAATAAGAAGCGTGATACTAACCCGCCTAAGGAGGCGAAAACACTTGTAGCTGCGAATGATACCGTGGCTAGAGGATACCAAGGCACTATGCCTAAATGCAACAAGTGTAAGTATCATCATGATGGAGCTTGTTGCATTCCGTGGTGCGACAAATGTGGTAGATTGGGTCATCGAACAGAGGATTGTTGGGGAAGAGGAAACGAAGGCAATAATAAAAACGGGGATGGGAACAGAAATGGAAATGGAAGTAGGAATGGAAATGGTAATCTTAATGAGAACGGTGCTGGAAATCGAAATGGAAATGGGCAAAACCAAGGATGTTTTGGTTGTGGTAGTAAGGAACACTTCAAGCAAGATTGCCCGAAGGAAATCAACGCTCAGGCTAGAACATTCGTGATAGGAGCAAGGAACGCTCGCGAGGACCCCAATGTGGTCACCGGTACGTTTCTCGTTAACAATCACTTTAAATCCATATTATTTGACACTGGTTCCGATTATAGTTTCATGTCTATGGAATTTAAACGTATGCTTGGTGTCACACGCCAACCGATGTCGGAAACATCGGGGCACGACACTGAGCGAAACAGATTGTTCAAGAGAAATTCCAAAACAACTACATTACTAGATAGTTAATATTATGTCCCATATCATAACCCATCGAGCTAATTAAGTTATTACAGACAACGATATCTCAAAAACAAATAACATGTTTCGACAACTCAGATTTAAATAAATTGTTCGTTTGTTTCTAGACTCTTCCTAACTTGATTCCACATAGCAAGCATCCTAGCAGGTAACATCCTAAACACCTGTCACATACATTAAAATAGAAGTCAATACACATAGTGTAAAGGTGAGCATACAAGTTTAATAGTATAATAGAGTTCGAAATCGTTTACGCATAACCAGCATGTACAACGTATAATGTGAAGCATGTAAGTTATCGACAAAGATCCTATCACTACCAATGATTGCGATTTGACTGCGAGTAGCGAGTGCGCATCACATGTTCACCACTGCGAACACGTGAAGTATTGTCCTTAACAACCACTGTCCACGACAGGTGCTGAGTCCAAACTATAGTACTATCGTTGCTAAGGCAGGTAGACAACAATTAATGTGTAAACATAACAAACAGGCATTCATCGAGTCACGTATAACATGCATTAGTGGTCAGCGTATAAATAGTGTTTGCGTTGTGTGATCGATGTGATTTAGAATAAGCAACGTATGTAACATCCAAAAGTGCATAAAGCAAAAAGGGATCGAGTATACTCACATATAGCATTTAACTTAATAAACACTGCCTTGGATTGAAGGGAGCCCTTGAGAGATTAGCCTGAACAGTTAACGATAGCATAAACGATGAGCGGCGCGTAAAACGGTGCACAGTACCAAGTATCGGACGACAATCCAATCGGATGGCCAGTCGATCGGATGTCAATCCATTAGGATGGTCATCCGATCGGATGGCCATTCGATTGGATTGACATCTTGTTTGGTAAGGATGTGTTTGTGTATGATGGCTTTGAAGTTTTCGTTGTAGCATTTTGAAAATAGAGAAGTATCTCTACCCTTCAGGTTAGTCGATCGGACGGCAATCCGATCGGATAGCGACCCGACTGGTAGGGCACTTAGTGAGAATAAGTTCACAGCAGGGTTGTCACTCGATCGAATGGCAATCCGATCGGGTGGCAATCCGTTAGCTACTGATGATCTTTGAAAATTATAAAATGATTAAGTGTCAAAGTTCCAAATGTCACATGGTCGGATGGTCGTTCGATCGGATGGCAATCCGTTCGGCATTCAGTTCTTTGAAATTTGAAAATGGAGTTTAAGTGTGGAACCAAGTGCAAGCCGATTGGGTGGCTGTCCGATCGGATAGCAATCCAATCGGATGGCAATCCGATCAATCCGATCGGACGACAATACGATCAATCTGATCTGACGGCAATCTGATCGGACGGCAATCCGATCGGATGATAATCCGTGCCAACGACCTGATCGTCTTTGACACTTGATTGTTTTGGAAAGTTTTGCTGTTTTGATCGAGACGGTGTGATATCGTGCTAGACAACAGAATCCCCATCTTGACCCGAGTGATCCGACCGAACAGGAACCACCCTAGTCCGACCAGTTCACGGTTCGAGACGGTTGTTCATTTTTAACCCGACATCAGTTGTCTCTTGGATAGAATTCAGATCTGGAACTAACCCATCATTAAGAAAGAGTAGAAGATCAGAACGAGCTCTGATTCTATCGGTTTTGAGTGCATTTAGTGTAAAAGAGTTGAAAGAAAGTTGGGCAACCTTCTCTTAATCCTTTTAACCATGAATATGTGTAGATCTATGCGAAAACATTGTTTAATCTTGTGGAAATCCTTCAGATCTAAGTTATTCTTGGTGGAATGAAACCAAACATTGAAGTTCATAAAAACTCCATGATGACATCACCCTAGAACACCTCAAATCTGGTGATTTCATGGTTAAAAGTTTAGATTCAAAGGTGAAAAAGATGAAGAAGTGCGTGTAGATCATAGAAGTACAAGATTTAGGTTGAAAACTAAGAATCGTGAGAAATCGAGAAGAATGAGAGCTTGAGTGCGGCTGGTTCGAGTGAGGAGCTGTCACATCACAAATGATGTGACAGGAGGGCATTTATAGGGTTTCCCAAAATGGAAAGTGATGAAGTGTCAAACTGGTCACCGATCGGATGGCAGTCCGATCGGGTGGCCGTCCGATCGGGTGGCAACTCGATCGGATGACAATCCAATCGGATGGCAATCCAATCGGATGGCCACTCGATCCAAGTGTCTGGCGTGATGAGTTTTGTGGTTTCGATTCGCGTGTTGAGCGTTGCGATGCGATTCGAGCGAGCGATGCGATAGTATTACCCAATAGTTACGCAAATAACATAACTACTATATCTAACATACAATCACTATAATTAACTTGCGTTTAGCGTTTGCGATTTGATTGCGATGAGATATAATTGCGATTGCGATTATCACCTCAACATAAACATAACCTGCACAAGTAACACAGAAATAACACACACACGTAAAACAATATTCGAGTTGCGATGCGATAGCGATTGGCGTTAAGTCGATTAACGATTAGACATTCGATCAAATCTCGATTATTAATAGATACTCCACATAATACAACTAAAGCAAATAAATAAAAGACTCGATTACAAGTCAAAGAAGTCAAAATAGTAGTTGAGCAAGGAGTAGCAATCTTTTCTTCCTTTGACTTCAATGTTGACTTTGACTTCCGAAAAGCGGGTTGTTACAGCCTCCCCTACTTTAGGAAATTTCATCCCGAAGTTTAAGAAGTAGGCGTAACAAACAGTTGCGGGTACTTCACCTTCATGTCGCTTTCGAGTTCCCAGGTAAACTCGGCACCGCGTTTGCCTTCCCAGTGAATCTTCACAATGGGAATGCATGAGCGTCTGAGCACCTTGGTTTCTCGTCCCACGATCTCGACAGGCTTTTCCACGAAGTGTAATGTTTCGTCCACTTGTAAATCCTCAAGAGGGACATGTAATTCCTTGTCGGCCAAGCACTTTCTGAGGTTCGAAACGTGGAAAGTCAGGTGGACGTTACTCAGTTCTTCTGGTAGTTCGAGTCTGTAGGCCACTTTTCCAATCCTTTCCAGAATTTTAAAGGGTCCAACATACCGAGGCACGAGCTTTCCTTTCTTGCCGAATCTGATCACCCCCTTCCAAGGTGCAACCTTTATGAGTACGTGGTCGCCAACGTCAAATTCAAGGGGCTTGCGGCGTCTATCAGCGTAACTTTTCTGTCGGCTCTGAGCTTTCAATAGATTGTCTCGAATTTGGAGGATTTTGTCTGTCGTTTCTGGCAATAGCTCAGGACCGGTAATTTGCGTGTCTCCGATCTCGTGCCATACAATAGGCGATTGACATTTCCTTCCGTATAAAGCCTCAAATGGTGCCATTTGTATGCTAGAATGATAACTGTTATTGTACGAGAATTCGACCAAAGGTAAGTGCGCGTCCCAATTACCACCGAAATCTATGACACACGATCGGAGCATGTCTTCAAGGGTGCGAATCGTTCTTTCAGTCTGACCGTCTGTTTGGGGATGGAAAGCGGTACTTAGATTAAGAGTAGTACCGAGAGAAGATTGAAACGTTTCCCAAAGACGCGAGGTAAAACGACCATCGTGGTCAGAGATGATGTCACGAGGCGTCCAGTGTCGACAAATGATCTCGTCGGTGTAGATTCGGGCTATTTTTCCACCTTAAAGTCTTCTCGTATCGGCAACAAGTGAGCTGACTTGGTCAAACGGTCAACCACAACCCAAATGCTATGATGACCAGATTGAGTACGCGGAAGTTTCGTTATAAAGTCCATAGCTATACTCTCTCATTTCCACATTGGGATTTTGGGTTGAACGAGTAGGCCAGAGGGTCTTTGATGCTCAGCCTTGACCTTGGAACAGGTCAGGCATTTCGAAACATAGATTGCGATATCCTTCTTCATGCCCGGCCACCAGTACTTGTAGCGCATGTCCTGGTACATCTTGTCAGCACCGGGATGAATAGAATACCGAGATTTGAGGGCTTCGTCCATCAGAAGTTGTCGCAAATTCGTACGCTTGGGAATCCAAATTCGATCCAAGTAATGAAAGATAACATTTGATTTATTCTCGAGTTGGGCGCCATCGTTTAAAATCCTTTCCTTCTTTAAAGTTCACTCGGTAAAACAAGCATGTTGCGCATCACGGATGAGAGCTTCGAGATTAAACTGGGCTTGAGAATTACGAACGCTAAGCAAGTAGCTTCGTCGATTGAGAGCGTCGACCAAACGTTTGCTTTGCCTGAATGGTAACGGATCTAACAGTCGTAATCGTTGAGCAGTTCTACCCACCTGCGTTGACGCATATTCAGTTCTTTCTGGTCAAAGATATGTTGTAGGCTCCTATGATCGGTGAAGATCGTACACTTGGTACCATAAAGGTAGTGTCGCCAAATCTTTAATGCAAAAACAACTACGCCAAGCTCGAGGTCGTGTGTGGTGTAGTTCTTCTCGTGGATCTTGAGCTGTCGAGAAGCGTACGCGATAACCTTGTCTCGTTGCATAAGAACACAACCAAGACCAAGATTCGAGGCATCACAGTAGACTACGAAATTGTCGTTTCCGTCAGGCAGTGAGAGCACGGGAGCATCGCAAAGCATAGCTTTGAGAGTTTGAAAGGCTTCCTCTTGTTTAGTTCCCCAAACAAAACATTTGTCCTTATGCGTAAGAGAAGTAAGCATTACAGCGATCTTAGAGAAACCTTCGATAAAACGACGATAATAGCCCACCAGTCCGAGAAAAGAACGGACTTCAGACGGATTCTTGGGTGTAACCCAACTCTTAACAGCTTTGATCTTCGCAGGGTCAACGTGGATACCTTGACTATTGACAATGTGACCCAAGAATTGGACCTCCTTTAGCCAAAATTCATACTTGGAGAACTTGGCATAGAGACGGTTTCCTTGGAGTAACTCAAGAACCTGTAACACCCGAAAAACGGGTTTGGTAATTAAACCATGCTAATAGTAATGACGGGTAAAATACCATTAATGGTAAAAATTAACCTGGTAAATATTAGGAATTTAAATAAATAAACCTAATATTAAATAAAAAGAGTAATAAACACTTAAAAAAAAAAGAAGAGACAAAGTTTATAAGAGGCCCGAGTTAACGGGACCTAAAATAAAACGGGTTAATAACTCCCGAGACCCGCTAAATTAACTAGGAATAATTAACCTAGTTATTTACGTTTAGTGAAACAATGAAGGAACTTGTAGTAACTAACCCATTTATAAATCCCTTAAACTTTGAGGGACTAAAAGTGGGCAATTGGAAAGATGTTTAATTAAAACAATATCAAAAGAACAAAACACACACATGTGGTGTGTTGGTCGACATTTACCAGAGCCAGGAGAAAGGGTTCTTACTCATGAACCCTAGAAACTCATAAACTTGATCAAAATCAAGGGAAATCGAGCAAAGAAATTGGGGCTTTAACTAAATTCGTGATCACCTAAGCTAGGAGATCACGAGGTATGTCAAAATTTATAATTTGGTGATGTTTTGAATTTATGATGAGCATCAAAAATCGAAAATTAGGTGATGAATGTTGTATATATAAGTGATATTGGGTTGAATCTATGTCTAGAAACAAACCCTAGATGCAAACTTGTAGAATTGTGCCATAAACTAGTGATTAGCCAATAAATCAAGTATGACTAAGTGGGTTTTGACTAAATGGTAAAGGTGATGATACGCATGTGCTTAGAATCATCATATTTGATATTTGGAGCAAAATACTTGAACAATTTATGAGTTCGAGTGAATGCTCATATATGACTCGAAATAGGTTTTGTATATTATGATGAAATTAGTGACTTTGTTCATGTAAATAGGTGTTTGGAATCATGATATCTACTAATTAATATGTAGAACTTAATTATATTAGATGTTCGGATGAATGTCTAATGCTATGATGAAACGAGTTTCATATGTAGATGGAAACCTTTAATTCTTGTTTAACAAATGAATAATTAGCTTTGATAATCGAGAGCTAAGCTAAATTGGTGTTAATACTAGCATGAACTTAGACTTGAAAAGTGGTTAAAACGGTGGCGTGACAAATAATGCCTAACGGATACTTGACAAAGTGCTTAAATGAATTGTCGAGTTTCATAATATAATCACTTATGCTAATAGGTAGTTTGACTTTTAAAAGTCAATCTGACCAAAATGAAATCAAATGGTACATTTTGACGTAAAATCCGTAAGATGGAATAGTCATAATTAATGGTGACTTTTCTAACCGTCTTACGAATTATGATGATAGTTTGGCGCTTGACAAGCTAGGTGGAGGCTTGGAAAGGAAGCGGGTCAAATGAATCAAGTGTGAAGGAAAAGCGTGTTTCGGATGCAAGGGAAGTAAAACTTACACCTTTTTGTAGAATACATGTTTAATCTTTAAGTTATGAATAAAATAAAGATAATATTCGAAATATGGTTTTCGACGCGAAATGATACGGTTCGGAACTAAAATAAATGTTAGAAACCATGTTTAATGGTAAATAGAGGTAAGAAGGTAAATTAGCCATGAAATAGGGCTAAGGTAAAAAAAAAAAGAGTTTTTGAACGGCTACTTTGAAAGTAAGCCTAAACAAATAAAAAGAGTAAAACGGTGATTTAGTCATGTGTAGACGGATAAGAGTTGAAGTTTTAAACGACACCACATGGCATAAGCCATGTTGGGTTAGATGTGTAAAAAAAACGGATTCAAAGACATAATTATGCGGTGAGAAATCTGAGATGAATTATTTAACGAAATGGTAAATAAATACCATTCAAATTATAAGTGCAAAATGTTTGGCCGTTTAGACCAAACGGGTCAAATGGTAATGTTATTACCATTTGACACATAACGACTAATAAGTACTTGTCGAGTCTTATGCTTACAGGATAAAGCGGCTTATGAATTAGCGTTGCTATGAATTAGCAATTTTTCGAGACAAGGTATTAAAACGGGTCAATGTATTGATCCGACTCAGGTACGCATAATTATGTTGTAGTTAAAAGTGCTATTTTGGTCAATAATTGGTGAGAGTCTTTCGTTGTAAAATAAGAGACTAGATTTGACCAAAAAGCCCTTAACGGGCGAACCGGGTAAACGACCGTTAGAGGTTGTATAGAAACTTGTTTATTGATTATGAAACCCTTAGATACATATAAAAAGTGTAGGCAAAAACATTCGTGGGTCGAATGCCTAAAGAATGGGTCATTTGCGTAAAATGACTAGTCGAAGGGTAAAATTGGGATTTTGGGTTCCTTACGTTAAATCCACCACAAAAATAGTTGTGGTGGAAGATAATAAGTTATCTAGTATGGAAATGCGAGATGCGAAAGGAAAATAGCGAGTTGGATGCTTAATGCCTAAAAGTCCACTAAATGGGTCAAAATAAATTAAAAACTTAAATGTGGATTAATTGATTTGAAAGGTACGCATAAATCGGTGAATGTAAATGCGTACGCGAACCCCGTAATGGGAGTGAAAACGCTATTGCTTGATAAGCCCGGGATGGGTAGGAAATGTTAGAAAGACTCTTAATAACATTCTTGCAATGTAACTTAAAATGGGTCGAATAATAGGAAAAGGGATTTATAAACTAGTTGCCTATAAACCAGTTTTTAATATGAACAATGATGGTAAACGGGTCCGTATTTTAGTTACGGACACGTAGGAAAAAGAATCATACGAAACGGAGGTCTAGATTAAAAGTTATGCTAGTTTGAAGTTGATAATTTGATTAAAAACATAGCTGGGCATCAGCAGCAACAGATTAACAAACATTCTGTCAAAACAAGGCCGTCGCGTCACGCGACAACAAAACGATATCATCATCGCGGCACATGATCATCGTCGCGGCACGCAACAAGAATTGATCAAACCCGTCGCGGCACGCGACGGGTGTAAAAGCTGCAAATTGTTGTTTTGTTGTAAATTGGTTTAGAGAACTTGGCTTGTTGTATTGTATAACTATCAAAACTAATGTTTATGATGGTTTATAAAAAAAATGTACTACATGAAGTGCCGGATGACGATCAAGCCTTACGGAGAACCGAACACGATAAAGAATCAAGCTTCCGCACTATATTTTGTCGTCACGTGTACACGACGAACTTATTCACATTACGTTGTATTGTTATAAATTTGTAAAAGTTTTAATAAGCCCTTATTTCCATATGTATGCGCGATCATAATTACACAATTTAAGTCGATTATTATACGAAATCAAAAAAAAAAATAGTAAGGGTCTTACAAGTTGGTATCAGAGCCAGGTTAAAAGAATAAAGTGTTCGGTTCGAGGCTTGATTGCAAATCCGGTAAGTAGATGTATGTTAATAGTTTAGCATGCTAAAGTTTTGTAAACAACACATAGGGTTATCGTGTTATACACGTTACCTCAATTAAATGATAAATATAGTTGACGAAATTGCACGCGTTGACGCGTATAGTAGAAAAGCATTGTATTATAATACGGTCGATTATTGAAGTTGATGTTACTAATTCTTGTAAATGTTTTGATTGAAGGACACTCGCATCTGAAGATAGCGAGAGTTTAACAAATTGCGGATTTGAAGAAGGAACGGTCCAAAGAGTATGCTCATCAAGGACCTAAATCGCGTAGCGATCGCGAACAAGGCTAATGGCAAGAGAAGCCCGTTGGGCAAGCATTACCAGGTGCCCATTTTAAATTTAATTGCACAAATAGTAATATGCAACAAATACGCAGAGATTGAAAGTTGCATATGTAGAGTAAAAACTTGGAAAAACCCGGATAGAAAATCTATCCGGGATATTGTTTCCAAGAGAAACAAATAGAGGCATTACTTACATGGGGCGTAATGTGAAAATTATAAAAAGGTCATGTATACCAGGTATTGATCGCTTACTCTGGCCAAGTAAGTGGTGAGCACGTGGTACCATGAACTTTTTATGATGGACATACTTACATCCGATGTAGTAAGGACATGGTAAATGGGACAAATTAAAAGTACCCAAATGAATCAAATGAGCAAAATACTTGAGAATAATGTAAACGCAAGCCGGGTGACGGAAGCGTATTACATTAGAATAATGAGCCTGAGAGAAGGGACGAAAGAGCCATGGTTGACAAAATGGGCAAGTAAAACCAAAAGTATATATGAGTGATAATGGGATCATCTATACTTTGGTTTTACTGCCCATTTTTTCAACCATGGCTCTTTCGTCCAAAATGACTTATTTTCGTGAATTTTTCTCAGGTCATTCATTTATATCGTCATTTACATTGATCTTTGTCCCTTCTCTCGGGCTCATTATTCTAATGTAATACGCTTCCGTCACCTGGCTGTGCGTTTACATTATTATCAAGTATTTTGCTCATTTGTTTCATTTGGGTACTTTTTAATTTGTCCCATTCACCCCGTCCTTACTACATCGGATGTAAATATGTCCATCATAAGAAGTTCATGGTACCACGTGTTCACTACTTACTTGGCCAGAGTAAGCGATCAACACCTGGTATACATGACCTTTTTATAATTTTCACGTTACACCCCATGTAAGTAATGCCTCTATTTGTTTCTCTTGGAAACAATATCCCGGATAGGTTTTCTATTCAGGTTTTTCCAAGTTTTCAATCTACATATGCAACTTTCAATCTCGATGTATTTGTTGCATATTACTATTCATGCAATAATTTAAAACGTGCACCTGATAATGCTTGCTCTAACGGGCTCTCCTTGCCATTAACTTATTCGCGATCGTTGCGCGATTTAGGTCCTTGGTGAGCATGCTCTACTTGTCGTACTTTGGATCGTTCCTCTGTCAAATCCGCGATTTGTTAAACTCTCGCTATCTTCATATGCGAGTGTCCTTCAACTAAAACATTTATAATAGTTAGTAATTTCGACATTAATGGATGCCCGTATTATAATACAAGGCTTTTCTACTATACGCATCAACGCGTGTAATTTCGTTGACTATATCTACTCTATATCGATTTTATTGGTGTAACGTGTATTACACGATAACCATATGTGTTGTTCTCAACACTTTAATCATACTAAACCATTGATATACATGTATTTACCGGATTTGCGATCAAGCCTCGAACCGAACACACTTTATTCTTTAACCTTGAGCTCTGATTACCAACTTGTAACGCCCGTCTTAATTAATCAAGATTTTAATAATAAAATACACATTTTAATGCTAAAATGTGACTTTACAAAAACTTGTCATACCTATATTCCCATATGTTTACAACATTTCAAAAACATATTTGTAAGTGTTTACATAATTCACTTATAATAAAACAAATCAAGATTTGACGCGGAAGCTTCATTTAACGTGTGTTCGGTTCTTGCTCATCGCTTGATCTTCATCCGGGACTCTCGACATTCACCTATGATCAAAACCAACTTAGAATTCAGTTTTGATAGTTAAATAACAAGTACAACAAGGTAATTGGGTCAAATAATCAAAATAAACCAAATAAACAAAAATTTCAAGAATTTACCCCGTCGCCACACGCCACGGCAAACCCCTTTGGCCGTGGCGCGACGCCACGGCTTCAATTCAACAGAATGTATTGATGATGGTACTGCATATTTGCCCAGCTAAGTTTTAACCAAAACCTAACTTCAAAATGGCATAACTTTTGATCTAGACCTCCGTTTTACGCAATTCTTTTTTCCTACGCGTTCGTAATTTAATTCTCCATCTCATGGAGTAAAAATCCGACATCTGAATTTACAAAATTTTAGATTTCAAGCTTTTGGCTTGCAATTCAATTTTAACACTTTTGACCCGTTCGTGATTTTATCAATCAAACTTGTTTATTACCTTTAAAATACCATGGACATCATGTTATATTCACTTACCAATATTTAAGGTTCAAATTACGGGTTTCTGATGAAATCTTAACCCGTTTTGCGTATCTACTCACTTTGACCCATTTAAAGCGATTTTCATGCATTTAAGCATCAAACTCGCACTTCTCTTTCTACACTTCGTATTTCTATTTTTAAATAGCCTCTTATATTCCATCGCAACTATTTTGTGGTGGATTTAACATAATGGACCGTTATCCTTAATTTTACCCTTTGGATAGTCATTCTAAGTAATTGACCCGTTCCTAGGCATTTGACTCTCAAGGTTTATACTTACAACTCTTACATAAATCTAAGAGTTACATAATCATATTACTAGTATCTAAACGAACTCTAAGGGTCGTTTGCCCGATTTACTTATCAAGGGCGCTTTGGTCATTTTTAGTCCCTCATTTACGACGAAGGACTCTCACTAATTATTTGACCAAAATTGCATGTTTAACTAACAACTTATTTATGTGTACCTGGCCCGGGTCATAATATCGACCCATTACAACCCTTTCACTATTAATCACTAGCTAATAGTAACGCGAGCCTTATGTTAATTCCCGTGAATCACAAAACTCAACAACCGATTGTCAAATGTTATTGTCAAATGGTGTTAACAACACCATTTGACCCATTTAGTCTAATTGACCATTTGTCCGTATGAGATGGTATTTAATTACCATTTCATCCCTTTAAACCTATCCCGGTTTTTTTTTTGAACTCTTTTACTTAAAAGCCGTTTCTTATTTGTTTGTCATTACCTGACTTAATTCACCCTTTTTACCATAATATATGATTTCTTACCATTTTCCCTTGTTCCGACTTTCATTAGATCTTATAGGAACATCATATACCAACCACATAATAGCATTCATATACACTACTTACAATTAAGTATTTTGTAAATAATATAAAGGGGCGTAAGCTTTACTTACCTTGCATCCATGCCACACTTTTCTTTCCGTACTTGCTCCGTTTGACCCGCTTCATCCACAAGCTTTCACCTAGCTTGTTAGGCGTCAAACTATCATCATAATTCGTAAGACGGTTAGATTAGTCATTATCACATACGACTATTTCATCTTACGAATTTTATGTCGAAACTACTATTCGACCTCATCATTGATTAATTTTACTTTTTAAAAGTCAATTACTCTTAATCATATGAGTTGCATATTTGCGTTCAATAACTTATTTAGGCGATCTTATCAACTATCCGGTAGACATTATAATGATGCTACTGTTTTTAAGCTATTTTCTATCCAAGTTCATTACGTTTCCTACACTTTAACTAGTTCAAGCGATTATCAAGACTAATTTATTCATGTATTTTCGCAAGAACTAAGGGTTCTCATTTATAAGTGAAAACCCGTTTTATCATATCACTAGCATTCGTCCGAACACCTAATAAAATCAAGTTCTACATATCAACTAGTAGATATCATGATTTTAAACATCCATGTACATGAATAAAATCACCAATTTCACCATAACATACTTAACCCATTTCATGGCAACTATGAACATATACCTAAACTCATAATTTGTTCAAGTATCATTCCTAATACTACCATCCATGATGGTTTCAAACATGATTATCTCATTAGCTTCATCATATCATCAAAACCCACTTGATAATCTACTTGTTCATCACTTAGAAGTAACCCACTTCAAGTATTTCATAATTTCATCATATCTAACGAAATTAGGCATACATAAACATCTAATTTCATCTTTGGATCATAATCCATCAATTTATTCGCAAGTAACCTACTTGTCTCGAATTTCAACTTTAACCAATCTAGATTTTGTGACATACCTTATGATTCCCATGACTCGGTGATCGTTTTTACGTGTTCATGCATTGATTTAGGGTTTGAATCGTGCTTCAATTTGATGATTTGTTGAAACTAGGGTTTGAGTTCCCATGGAGCTTTCTCCTGTTCGATCTCCATGCACACACACACACACACACACTTAGTGTGTGTGTTGTGTTTTATTTATTTGTTTTATTAAAACTAGTTTGCCCACTAGGCAACATTAGTCCCTTGTGTTTTATCTCACTTAAAAGAAGCTATAACTTGCTATTTATTACATAGTCACATATTACTAACTAGGTTAATTATTCCTAGTTAACTTAATGAGTTCGGGAAATCATAGCCCGTTTTATTTCAAGTCCCGTTAACTCGGGCCTTTTATATACTTGGTTTTCTCAAAGTATTCGTTCTCCTTTTAATTAATATTAGGCTTATGCATTTAAATCCTAATATTTACCGGGTTAATTTTACCACTAACGGTATTTTACCTGTCTTTACTATTAACGTGGTTTGATTACCAAACCCGTTTTTGGGGTGTTACATATATTTTTGGGAAGTAAAATATATATTTACGAGAGAACAATACAAATTCAAAATACAAGAACACGACGAACGGGCGAGACCCGACAAACAAGGGCACGACCCTCACACATTATGAACGTACACAAGACAAATACATAAACTTAAGATGGTGACTTGTACCTAGTGTGTTACAAGTCTAGTGACTAACGTACATAGAACGCGTATAGGTCATGACGCTTACGAGACAAACCCGGTGTAGTTTACGACGCAGTATTACGCGAATCCGTGAGTTCATGTCCCCACTTTTAAACTTTTACTTGTTTTCTAAACTTGGGGAAAATACACGTACTATGGTATGTTGAATACAAAACTAAGGAATGACACATAGATCATGTGACGAATAGGGTGACATAAACACCATTAATCAACTATATACCTAGACCGCGGAACAAAGGGTTAGATCTAATGGGTTTTAGGCAGCCACACTCCGGGCCACGTTCTACCTAGAGTGCTTTTGTGTCTCGCGTCATAAATCGACAGAAAAATGCCTATGGTTTGGATGCTTCCTATGTCGTGACACATGTTAATGTCCTCGCAAAACATTAGCGATCCCGTATTCCTTACATTAGCGATCCCGTATTCCTTACATTTACAGAACTCAGTTTACAGATACGTTTTACAAATTACATACCATGTTTTCATACAAGTATACAAACATTCTATACGAAAACTACATGAATTCACACCAACTTATGTTGACGATTTTCCAAAACTTACATGTATTTCAGTTAACTAAGTGGATGTGCGCGCGGTCCCTTTTGCTCAAGGACGTCGTTTGTATTTCAAGTTATTATCTGTCGAGGCTCCAATGTCAACTTTGTAGGATTTGGTTGTTATATCCCACCTCATGCTGTGATATAATGATCAAAACCTTGATATTTGTTTTTGAAATGAAGTTGTAAACTTTTCAAACAATTACCTTATGGGTGATGTAAACTTAAAACTTAACTTTTGTTTTGGATATTAACCACCAATGGCATTGTGGAGTTATTTTACATTCATGTAGTATGTTTACTATTCGTATGCAATGAGAACCTTTCAAGATCACACCTCGTGCTTCCGCCTTAGAAAGGGGTGTGACAGATTGGTATCAGAGCTGCGATTGTAGTGAACCAAGATTCCTTCTCGAGTCTAGACTACAATCCTTAGGATCCTTTCACGAAAACAATTTTACAAAATTTTTTCGTTGCATAAAACTTTCCGTGACATCCACAACCTGAACTTGTTTTTCAAGAGTCAAGTAAGGACACTACGAGACTTAGGGTGCACAGGGGTAGCACTTATCTTCAACTAGGGATTATTTGCAACAATGTGTATAACTATTTATATCCTAATTAAGTAGTAATAATTAACATATGTATATATACCATGGATATTGTGTTACAGGTACTCATGTAATCTTCTGAGAGCAGCGGTCTGTCTGATGAGCATGATCCTATGGCGATCGTCTCTGATGATGAGGTAGCACACGCCCTTGAGATCTTCACGTCTGACTCCGAGAGCGGCCCGGAGATGATGTCTGATGACGACGATCTTGATGATTTTCAGCCTTTCGCCCTACCAGAGTTTGGTGACGACGTCCCATTCATTAATGATCTCCTAGCTTTACCTTTACCCCTCCATGACCAGCTTATCATCGGACATCCCGATGGTGAGCATCTTGTTGAGCCTATTCCGATTCATGCTATTCCCCTTGCTACCATCCCTGCTGATGATTAGCCTTTCGTTGTTGATTTGGACGATGATGTTGATGTCCCCGTGTTTGAGGTGGAGCACCCTGACAACAATCTTGGCGATGGCGAAGTATTCGACGTAGCTATCTTAGACGTAGCATCTCCTTTGAGTCAGTGACTTCCTCTACCCTTCGAGCCGCTGGATTAGAGGCTTACCCTACTGATGATGATGATGTTGTGTCTGTTGCACCAGCTACTCTCGTTAATGTTCCTACACCTACTGGCACACCTCCTCATACCCCCGTTCGAGCTACCAGTGACAGCTCTTCACAGTCACCTGTCCCAGTGGACCACTCCAGTTTGTTACATAGTATTCGTTATGCTTCAGCTTTTCCACGTACCCCTCCTACTCATGGGGGAGAGCCTTCAGGTCATCCACATATCCCCCACCCAAGTCGAGCCATGTCTTCAGTCACCTCGATTATTCCCACCATATACTATGCTGTTGTCTGATCCGTATCATCCTTCTCATCACTCTGGTTACACCAGAGATGATCTCCTGCTATCACCCCAGCTTCCGGTAGAGATCCTCTGCCGCAGAGTCTACGAGCTAGAGACCGAGGCCGACGCTAGACGACCTCCTCCACCGGACTTTCCGCCACCAGTCACACCATGTCGCAACCCCCGTCCCCTAATTACCCGGGAACTGGCGGCCGCGACCAGTTTTGGTGGTATCGGGGTTTATCATTTTGGCAGCGGAAATTTCATTAGGACCGTAGTTAGGAAATATTTTATCAGAGTTAATACCATGCTTTTATAATATTAAACACATGGGAAAATCCCAAGTTTCAAGTACACACATTTTATAGGGATAAACCCTATTTTATTTAAATGAAACATCTCTTTATTTTAGGTAACTTTATAGCCACTTTTCCAAGCCTTCAGTGCTGTCCAGCTGGCTTCTATTTGGCTTTCACATTTTGTTACCTGAAACGCGTTTAAAAACCTTTTGTTAGTGGGAAATACTGGTGAGTGAATTCCAGTTTAATCAAGAAGAGTTTTTTCCTTTAACATTATTGAGATTGATTACAATGTTTATATCTACACAATTACTCATTCAGTATTTTCAATCCTGACTGGTGGGTCATATTACACATTGGCTAACTCTTTATCCAATGGTAACGTGTTTCACATTTTGTATACAAAACCCCAACATACCGGCAGTAATTGAAGACTACAAAGACTCAATCACTGCTATTTATAATTTAAAATAATTAAGGTTTTGTAAAAACAATTTACAAAAAGGAGATTACTCACATTGCTGTCTTAGGATTACCTTAAGGATTTCCTGGTGATTATCTATTAATTACACAAATGCACATGCGTTAGTATAATAACTCAATATTTACATTAGGAATACCTTCCCCGAGACGGCATTCCAACGACTACGTCGGGCAGAACCTCGACAGCCGTTACGAAACCCTAGATCAATCGGGCAGCGTATCTAATACGTAACCGGGGTTATGATACTTACAACGAGGCAGGGCTTAGCTAATTAGGGGGGTATTATGCCCGGTTATAGTGCCTACTATAGAGAAAATTTGAGAGAGAAAGAAAGATGTGAGCGATGGAACTGAATGCCTGAGCTCCCAATTTATAGGGCTGTTACGGCATTCCCTCGCGCCCCACGATGGAGCCAAGGACGGCCGTCGCGCCCCACGACATAGACCCCCTAGGCCGTAGGCTTGGCCAATCATCGGCCTAGCTTTGACACGCATACGCCATGTGGCGGCTCCGGGTGCCGCCGTTTGTCCAGGCGCTCGCGGCCCACGTAAGACCAAGGCTAGGTCTTCGCGGCCCGCCACAGCCTAAAAAATCAGATTTTTAATTAAATTTAATAAAAATAAAGGTATTCGGGGACTGTTTTCGTATACGGGGTGTATTTTAGGGCGTATTGGGACATTCTAATTATTTTTAGGGTGTCGGATTATTTTGGAGGGTTGTTATATCCTCCCCACCTTGTTTTAGAGCTCGTCCTCGAGGTCTACTGGAATAGGTGTGGATATTTCCTTTGCATTTCTGATTCAAGCTCTCAAGTGTATTCTGGTCCTCTTTTGGAGTTCCATTTTACTTTGACTAGAACTAATCTCTTGTGTATTCTGGTCCTCTTTTGGAGTTCCATTTTACTTTGACTAGAACTAATCTCTTGTGTTTGAGATTCTTGACTTTTCTGTCTTTGATCTGTAGAGGTCTTTCTACAAATTTTAACTGTTCATTTACCTCTATATCCTTAAGAGGTACTATCAGTGATTCATCAGCTAAGCATTTCTTGAGATTAGATACATGAAATGCATCATGTATTCCTGCCATTTCTTCTGGCAGTTGTAGCTGATAGGCTACCGGTCCTATTCTTTTAATAATCTCAAAAGGTCCAACATACCTGGGGCTTAGCTTTCCCCTTTTTATGAATCTTACCACTCCTTTCCAAGGAGAAACTTTCAATAACACCTTGTCTCCTACTTGAAATTCCAATGGTTTCCATCTGTTATCAGCATAAATCTTTTGTCGATCACGTGCTGCGTTTAGTCGTTCCTTGACTTGAATGATCTTGTAAGTTGTTTCTTGCACTATTTTTGGTCCAGATAGTTGCTTTTCTCCGATTTCTACCCAACAGACTGGAGTTTGGCACTTCCTTCTGTAAAGTGCTTCAAATGGTGCAGTATTGTTACTTGTGTGGTAGCTATTATTGTAAGAAAATTCGATTAATGGTAAATGATCATCCCAATTACCTCCGAAATCAATTACACAAGCTCTAAGCATATCTTCCATGGTCTGAATTGTCCTTTCGCTTTGTCCATCCGTTTGAGGATGATAAGCTGTGCTTAGATTTAACTTGGTTCCCATTGCTTTTTGGAAACTTGTCCAAAAATGAGAGGTAAAATGGATATCCCTATCAGAAACAATTGATAAAGGAATTCCATGTAATGAAACTATCTCATTTACATACAACTTAGCTAACTGTTCCATACTGAAAGTTTCCTTCATTGGTAGGAAATGAGCTGACTTAGTTAGCCTGTCTACAATCACCCATATTGTATCATTACCTTTTCTTGTCTTGGGTAATTTGGTAACAAAATCCATTGTTATCAATTCCCATTTCCATACTGCCATTTCTAACTGCTGCAACAAACCTGAGGGTTTCTGGTGCTCTGCCTTAACTTGTGAATAGGTTAAACATTTAGAAACATAAGTTGCTATATCTTTCTTCATTCCTATCCACCAAAAATTCTTTCTTAAATCCTGATACATCTTATCATTTCCAGGATGCATCGTATACTTAGACTTATGGGCTTCTTCTAATATACGGTGGCGTAGGTTTCCAAATTTGGGTATCCACATTCTTTTCTTATGGAATCTCCAAATTCCATATGTCCCTTGTTTTAGTTCCTTAATCATTCCTTTTAATTTCTCAGTATCATTCTTGATTACTGATTCTTGTGCCTTTCTAATCTGTTCATTTAAATCTACCTGTAGATTTAATTTAAGAGAACGTACTCTTTTTGGCTTTTTATGATGCTTTCGACTTAAAGCATCGGCTACTACATTAGCCTTTCCTGTTTTTTTTTTTTTTTTTTTGAAAAGAGAACTTCATTAGAAACACACCAACCTGAAAACCGGGCCGACCAACAAAAACAAGACACTTACATATTCACAAATTTACACCAGTCAGCCCAAGCTAACAGCCCTTTCTTACATCTATGTTTAAACCAAACAAAACTAACCGACCGAACTTCGCAAAAAAGCTCTTCCACACTACGCCTCTTGTTATTGAACTGAACGTCGTTCCTGGCCTTCCACAGCAACCAGCAGGCTGTGTAAATAACCCTTTGAATCGCCTTTTTCTCCAACTCCAATCTAGGATCGGAGTTGTGAACTTCAGCCAAATCTCTAAAGGAAAACACAAAAAATCTATACACCCTACACCACAGGCTGATCTTCTCCCATAGCTTTAACGCAAACGGACAAGAAGTGAATAAATGAGAGACCGAGTCCGATCCATCACTACAAAAACAACACTCAGAATTATCCACCATAACCCCTCTTCTAGCAAGAGCCTCCACTGTGGGGATCCGATCTAATTCCGCCCGCCACATGAAGACATTGCATTTTATCGGGACCCAAGAGCACCAATCCAACACGTAGCGGCTACTAAAATCCTTTGTCCCATCGATGAGTTTCTTAACCGCTGCCACAGAAAAAGAGTCCGAGCCAACCCCCATCCAAACCCACTTATCAGCCCGAGAAGAACGAGAAACCGAACCCAGAGCTGTGGATAAATCATTCCATTCCCTCCTCTCCGAATCCGCATCCGGATCATGCTTCCAAAGCCATAAACCATCCCTGCTAAATCTATCACTAACACTGCAATTCTTCACCAACTCAAGACGAAACAGGGCAGGGAATTTATCTTTAAGAGGGGTGTCGAACAACCAAGGGTCAAGCCAAAAAGAATGTTCTCACCGGAACCCACGACTCCTCGAAAGAACTTCCGAATAGGATTATTCTCCACAATCGGCCTCTTTAACAAGGAAACAATATTACACCAGACTCCCCCCAACGCTTTTCTACATGGGAAAAAGTCCCAAGCAGACCCACCAGAGTGAATAGCACTAACAACTTTAACCCATAAATTATCTTTCTCCGTTTTGAATCTCCAACCCCACTTAGCGAGGAGCACCAAATTAACCTCCTTGAGTTTGTGTAAGCCCAGACCTCCCATTTTCTTAAGCGAAGCAACCTTTTCCCAAGTGACCCAATGGAGTTTTTTTCACATTAGACGTGCCCCCCAAATAAATTTTCTGATAATTCCTTCCAAGTCCTCCAAAACTTTAACAGGAGCACGATATAAAGACAAAAAGTAAGAAGGAAGGCTTTCAAGAACTGACCGAATCAGCGTAACTCTTCCCCCTATGGGGAGTAAAGATGCTTTCCATAAAGACAACTACTTCTCGAAGATGTCATACACCGGTCTCCAACTGTTGATCCTGTTCATATTCGCCCCGACCATCAGACCCAAATATTTAAAGGGGAACCTTTCTGCTTTACATCCCACTAATACTGCCATATCCTCAATGTCGCCATTTTCCATACCAAGCCCGAAAATATTGGATTTACCAAAGTTTATATGCAGCCCGGAACACGCATGAAAGCACTTCAAAATTCTAACCACATTCAGAATATTATCCTTGTCCCACTCCCCAAGAAGAATGGAGTCGTCAGCAAAGAACAAATGAGATAACGATGGGCCGTCATTAGGAAGATCCACGCCCTTAAAAATACCCAAGTCACAAGCCTTCAAGATCAAACACGACAGAGCTTCCATAACAATAGTGAAGAGAAAAGGAGAAATTGGGTCCCTTTGTCGCATCCCTTTGCTACACTTAAACCCGAACGTAGGGGCTCCGTTCACCAACACCGAAGCTCTAGCCGAAGAAATGATACCTCTAACCCAAGCACACCACCTACTCAAGGAACCCATTTGAGTCAAGATATCCACTACAAAGTTCCAATTAACATTATCATAAGCCTTCTCAAAGTCTATTTTTAAGAAAAAAACCTTCTTCTTCACCTTTTTAACCCAACTTTGTATTTCGTTAATGAGTAACGGGCCATCTAAAATGAACCTACCACCGATGAACGCGGATTGAGACGGGGAAATGATTGAATCCAACACCCTTTTCAGCCTGTTCACCAAAAGCTTCAAAATGACTTTGTTAATGATCCCGACTAAACTTATTGAGCGGTAGTCCTTAAGACCAAGGGGGTCTTTGATTTTCGGGATTAAGGATTAGCCTTTCCTGTATGATACTGGATATTGCAATTGTAATCACTAAGTATTTCCATCCAGCGTCTTTGTCTCATATTCAACTCCTTTTGCCCGAAAACATACCTTAAACTCTTATGATCTGTAAAAATGGTAAACTTACTACCGTAAAGGTAATGTCTCCAAATTTTCAGGGCAAAAATTATGGCTCCTAATTCTAGATCATGGGTTGAATAATTCTCTTCATGATTCTTAAGTTGTCTAGAGGTGTAAGCTATAACCTTTTGGCGTTGCATCAACACACATCCATAACCTAACTTAGAAGCGTCACAATAGACTACAAAGTCTTCAGTTCCTTCGGGTAACGCTAGTATGGGTGCGTTGTTTAATCTTTGCTTAAGAATTCTAAAAGCTTCTTCTTGTTTTGGTCCCCATTCAAACTTAACAGATTTACAGGTTAGCTTAGTTAAAGGAATGGCTATTCTAGAAAAATCTCGAATAAATCTTCTATAATAACCGGCCAATATTAAGAAACTTCTAACCTCAGTTAGTGACTCAGGGGTTTTCCATTTGGTAATTGCCTCGATCTTGGTGGGATCCACATGAATTCCTTCATGATTAACTAAATGTCCAAGAAACTGTACATGTTCTAACCAAAACTTGCACTTCATAAACTTTGCATAAAGTTTTTCTTTTCTCAATAAATTTAGAAGTGTGTGCAGATGCGCTGCATGTTCCTCTTTACTCTTAGAGTAAATGAGAATATCATCTATAAAGACAATTATAAATTTATCCAAATATGGCTTATATATTCGGTTCATCATGTCCATAAATGCGGCTAGGGCATTGGTTAAACCAAATGGCATGACAGTAAATTCATAATGGTCGTACCTTGTTCTAAAAGCGGTCTTAGGAATGTCCTCTTCCTGTACCTTTAATTGATGATATCCTGAGCGTAAAACGATTTTAGAGAAAAATCGAGCTCCTTGCAACTGATCAAACAAATCATCGATTCTCGGTAATGGGTACCGATTTCTAATCGTGACCTTATTCAATTCACGGTAGTCAATGCACATACGCATCGATCCATCTTTCTTCTTAATGAATAAGATCGGTGCTCCTTATGGTGATGAACTTGGCTGTATGAATCCTTTCTCCAACAATTCGTCCAATTGTTTCTTTAACTCTTGCATTTCTGCTGGTGCCAATTGATAAGGTGCTTTGGCAATTGGTGCTGTCCCTGGTAGCAGGTGGATTCTGAATTCAACATCCCTGTCTAGCGGTAGTCCTAGTAATTCTTCTGGAAACACTTCTGGAAATTGAGATACTACTGGAATATCTTTTAATGCTTTTCCTTTAATGTTAATGATTATAGAAATCAAATACACTAGTGATCCTTTTCTTATATAACTTGTTGTTTTCATCACAGAGTTGAATTTTGTGGATCTAGAGGGCTTATCTCCTTTAATTGTGATCTTTTCACCCTTTGGTGAATTTACTTGGATCGATTTTTGATCACATAGAATACTGACTTTATTGGCTATTAACCAATCCATTCCTAATACAACATCAAATCCTGCCAGATTCATCGAATAAAGGTTTGCAATAAAGTTTTGATTTAGAAATTCTATTCTTGCTCCCTGCAAGATTTCAGAAATCTTAATGGTTTCCCCATTTGCTGTCTCTACTAGACATCCTTGTGGGAGTTTAGTTAATGGTTGATTGAGAAGTTTGATAAATGAAGTATTAATAAAACTTTGGTTTGCACCAGAGTCAAATAATACTTTAGCAAAAACATCATTAACTAAAAACGTACCGGCTATCACATCCGGAATTATTTTAGCTTCTTTCGCAGTCAGAACAAATGCCCTAGCATTTTTAGTACTCTTGTTGTTCATGGTTGGAACTAGTTTCGGACAGTTCGACTTGATGTGACCCTTTTCTCCATAGTTGAAGCACATTCCATTATTAGGTTTCTTCCTACAATCTTCTTCCTTGTGTCCTGGTATCTTGCTGAAATTGCAGTAAGTGGAGCATTTTCCAAAATGCTTCCTTTTGCAATACTTGCAGTACGGTGCAGAAGTAGAACCTACATTTTTCCCACGGTTGGAATTTCCGTAACGAAATTCTTGGGTAAGTTTCTGAGCTAAGTTCCTCCTCTGGTTTTCTTCTTGTGTGCGTACTAACTCATCAATCAAGGTGTTTGCTAGTTCTACCGTTTCTTCTATGGTTTGAAGTCTAGCTGCCTTGACTACATGCCTAATCTCGCTGATTAATCCCAAGATGTAGCGGAAGATTAATACTGGTTCAGATGATGCAAGGGTTGGCACTATTCTAGCATATTCAAAGAATAATGTAGTGTAACCCTTACTATCCACTCCAGTCATTCTAAGGTTTAACAACTTATTTGCTATCTGTTCTTATTCATTGGGAGGGCAGAATTTCCTTTCTACCATGTTCTTGAATTCCTCCCATTCTATATTGTAAACCCTGTCACTTCCGCTAGACTAGAGGATAGTGTTCCACCATTCTAAGGCTGAGTTCTTAAACAGATTGGAAGCAAACATTATCTTATCCTCTTCTACGCACTTGCTTATTTTTAAGACTGCCTCAGTCTTTTCTATCCAGCGTAGAGCTGCAACGGCCCCTTCATTGCCCGTGAATTCCATTGGTTTACAAAACCAGAATTCTTTATAAGAACAATCATAAGACATGGTTCTTCTTCTTTTGGGAATGGGCACTTGAAGTATGGGTCCATTGTTTACGCTGTGTTCAGGTTCGGTGGATCGTTTACTGCCATGATTACTTTTATTTTCCGCTTCCTTAACCGTTTTAATAATATATGGCATTGCATCTATTATCCCTTGTGCCACTATGTGTTGGATGGCACTGTTATCCACTCGATTTCCATTGTTATTGTTGTTCGGGTTATCGTTATTCTATTTTTCCAGGCTTACTTCGTTGTCCATCTGAATTTTAAACATTTACCGCGTATTAATATCACAAGATAATATCTAATACAATCAATCACACAATACGCATATTGATCAAAATCGTCGAACATTGCGACTTTTACTCTTTCTTATATATTATGCATCTAATACAAACTGGAACTGGAATTTAAAATTACAATACTATTATACATCCATAGCTATTATCTAGATTTTTTTTTCAAACATACACACATATTATATATTATTATTTTATTATTATAATTATTATTATCACCATCACTGATATGGGTTCATCCAGAACTCCATATTACGCTCCTCATACTTCCAGACGAGTCGTTCTCCGATCTGCCTCATCCTCTCACTACCTTCTAAAATCTCCTCACCAAAGGTTCGGAGTTCTTGCACATTCTCTGCACTCATTGGGGGTGCAGGGGCTGGTACCGGGTTTGGGAACTGGGGCATGGGTTCTTGGTAAGGGTAAGGATTTTCTAGAATTTCCCTGATGTATTGGTCATTGTCATAGTAGAGATCTAGAGGGTCCAAGTCTGGGTAGACTGCTAGGTTTGGCATGGGTTCGTCTTCTTGTATTGGGTAGCGTTGTTGGTAATCCTTATGGTTGTCAAACCACAGGTCGTAGTCAGGATCTAAGGGATTGGGTGCTGGTATTCTGGGTATCTCAGTGGGGTCAAAATTAGGCATTGGGATTTGATTTTCTGAGTTGACTTCAATTTCCATTGGTTGTGTGGGAAACAGTGGTAATGGTTGGGGTACTATGAGTTGCTCTAAATTAGGGTCTGCAGCTGTAGTTGCTAAAATAAGAAAGTTTGCTAGACTCCTATTGAGCATATCCTGGGTGTGAGCATCTGTTTCTCTCTTAGCTGCTGCTAAAGCTCGCTGTTGTTGTAACTTTTTCATTCTCTTCCTACGTTCATGCGCTCCTCTACTGAACCATCCTCTCTTCTTAGGAGGGAATGGCTCTTCAGACTGAGCCTTAAACACGAATATCCCATCTTCATTATCAGCTGAATACCCTGGGCTGTGAAGAGGTGCCTTCGTCCCTAGGTGAGCTGGACAACTGACGGTAAGCGTCTGAAGGTCCTTGGTCGCTCATACTGTAAACTAACAAATAGTCAAATAACACATAATGATAATATACATATATGCACGTAGTTCCGTAATTAATTTCCTAACATATAATATTTTGGTGTCAGCAGAACACTTCTGTAGCTGAATCAATGGCTTAACCCTGATACCACCTTCTGTCGCAACCCCCGTCCCCTAATTACCCAGGAACGGGCGGCCGCAGCCAGATTTGGTGGTATCGGGGTTTATCATTTTGGCAGCGGAAATTTCATCAGGTTCGTAGTTAGGAAATATTTTATCAGAGTTAATACCACGCATTTATAATATTAAACACATGGGAAAATCCCAAATTTCAAGTTCACACATTTTATACGGATAAACCCTATTTTATTTAAATGAAACATCTCTTTATTTTAGGTAACTTTATAGCCACTTTTCCAAGCCTTCAGTGCTGTCCAGCTGGCTTCTATTTGGCTTTCACATTTTGTTACATGAAATGCGTTTAAAAACCTTTTGTCAGGGGGAAATACTGGTGAGTGAATCCCAATTTAATCAAGAAGAGTTTTATCCTTTAACAGTATTGAGAGCGATTACAATGTTTATATCTACACAATTACTCATTCAGTATTGTCAACCCTGACTGGTGGGTCATATTACACATTGGCTAACTCTTTGTCCAATGGTAACGTGTTCCACATTTTGTATACAAAACCCCAACATACCGGTAGTAATTGAAGACTACAAAGACTCAATCACTGAAATTTTAATTTAAAATAATTAAGGTTTTGTAAAAACAGTTTACAAAAAGGTTTATAAAAAGGAGATTACTCACATTGCTGTCTTAGGGTTTTCCTTAAGGATTTCCTGGTGATTATCTATTAATTACACAAATGCACACGCGTTAGTATAATAACCCAATATTTACATTAAGATTACCTTCCCCGAGACGACATTCCAACAACTACGTCGGGTAGAACCTTGACAGCCGTTACGAAACCCTAGATCAATCTGGCAGCGTATCTAATACGTAACCGGGGTTATGATACTTACAACGAGGCCGGGCTTTGCTAATTAGGGGGTATTATGCTCGGTTATAGTGCCTACTATAGAGAAAATTTGAGAGAGAAAGAAAGATGTGAGCGATGGAACTGAATGCCTGAGCTCCCAATATATAGGCTCGGTTATAGTGCCTACTATAGAGAAAATTTTGGCTGCTTCTTGTTGGTTTCAAACATTTCTAAACATTTGGTTTTTGTTTTCGATTCGTATGAACTTGAACTTGGATGTTATGATGATCAACCGAACAATGTCCGGCTAAACTTGTGGTGATCATCTTAGGTGAAGGTTTTCTTAAACTCTTGTGTGTTTGTCCCTTTATTTCTAGAATGATAACATTGTGTTTGCTTTGATTATCATGGTGTATGAGTAATTGATTGTAGCTTGTTAATTGGTATTGCAATTCTAGTCTAAATCGTACGTTCTTGGTGCCGTTGGCAATCGAGATATCATGGGAAGGGTTAGGGTTGGATATTGATTGATTGATCATCGGGAAACAACCTGGTGTGTTTAGTGTGCAGGTTATTTTCGGGTTTACACTGGTGTGTTTAGTGTGCAGGTTCTACAGGTGCATGCATACTAGAGGCTCTCACAAGTCGTCACCATTGTCGTTTGATCCGGAGATCGAAAGAACGTTAAGGCAAAACAGAGTTTTAGTAAGAGAAAATAGAATTATTGGTTCACCTACCTCACCCATCACACCACGAAACATCATGCAAGAATCCCAAATGCCACCCACAACGGGTCAAACGACCTCATCATTCATACCTACTTCCACACAACCATCACCAAACACAACCATACCTACTACCACTACAAATCCTACTCCACCTCATGACACTACACCAACTAACACCACACAACCGATCACTACTCAAGTTGAACCCAATCTTACCTTTAGCCCTTCTTCCACAATTCCACCATTGTCACACTTCTTTCCCCCAACTACGGGTCAATCATCTTCTAATTACCCAATACCACCAAATTCAACCATTTTCCATGCTACGTCTACATTTAGACCATCGAACCAATTGGGATTTCAATACTCATCCCTTCCATTCGGGCAATCCTCGGGTATTCAAGGGAATGGATACGATGATGGTTATGAAGAGGATTTTAGAGAGTATGAAGAGGAAGGTTTTTATTATGGGAGTGATGGAGGACACTTGGGACCTCAAGGAGAAGCGGGTCAACAATGTCAACCGATCCAACAATTTCAAGACACGAGTAGACTACCGGTCGGGGTGCAACACATTAGACCGCAAGGGCCACAACTGCAATGCCCTACACCGCTACATCAAGTGCGTCCACAAAATACACAACCACAATTTCAAAGACCGATTCAACAATAACCACAAATGCCATAATACCAATTTCAACCACCCTTTGCACCCCAAGGGCCTATGCAAGGGCAAATGGGTCAACCAAGAGCACCATTGGGTGCCCCTCAAAGACATCATCGGGAAGTAGTACGGGGAATTGAAGCTCACTTCTGGCCTATTATCACTAACAATCCTTCGCCGGTAGTGATTCCTCATCATGCGGATGGAAGAACGTTTGAAGTGAGAACAACCGCCCTCCAAAGTCTACCAAAGTTTAAGGGGTTAGCAACGAAAGAACCTTATTTCCATTTGGAGACATATGACTCTATTTGCAACACGATTGGCGGCCAAGGGTTCTCTTCGGATGATGTTAAGTTGGTTCTCTTCCAATTTTCCTTGGAAGACAAAGCAAAGAGATGGTTTCATACTCTACCCTCCGCATCAATTTTTACATGGGCCGATATGCAGCAGATTTTTTTTCGATGAATATTACACCTCTCAAAAGACTAATGTTGCAAGGAGAGGTTTGAGAAGCTTCCAACAACAATCGGGGGAGATGTTTCATGAAGCCTTCGAAAGGTTTAATATGATGTTACGGAATTGCCCTCATCATGGGATCCAACTATGGGAGCTGTTGAACGCATTTCACGAAGGTTTGAGTTCGGAGGATGCACGTGATTTAATGTCGATCACTAATGGTACATTCGGTACGAATTATGAACATGTTGATTGGGCATTTTTAGAACAAATGGCGGTGAATTCCAAGAGGAAGGCCCAATCTTCAAGACGGGCAAGGCATGTGATACAAAGGCCGCAAGTGCATGTAGTAGTGAGTGGCAACGTGCAAACTACGAATCAAGTGTACAACGTGTGCACTAATTGCAACGAAATAGGCCATACAGCGAAAGTTTGTGTAGTGGGGGTGGTTGATGAGCAAGTAGAGGAAGTGAATGCAATTCAAGGGGGTGGTCGAAATTTCAATATGAACTCCAACACATACCACCCCGGGTTACGAAATCATCCTAATTTCCGTTATGGGAACGCGGCGAACCAAGCTAACCCAAACTTTCAAGGAGCTCAAGGTAACTTTGCACCTCGTCAACAATACAATCAAGGCAACTATAGAGGTGGAAACAACTATGGCTACCAAGGGCAATTTCAACAAACGGGTCAAAGTGGTTCGGGTCAAAGTTCGTCAAGCGGGAATGAAGTCATGGATATGCTTCGGGCTATGCAACAAGACATGCAAAAACGGAATCAACTCGATGAAGTTCGAATGCAAAAGGATGAGGTTCGTGACAAGAGCATCCAATCACTAACAACCCAAATGGGTCAATTGGCAACCGATGTGGCGGAGTTGAAGAAAAGCAAAGGTCAACTTCCTAGCGACACCAAGGTAAATCCTTCACATGGTTCGTCACGAGGTAACAATGTTAATATTAGTCATGTTAGTGTTTTAAGGAGTGGCCAAGAATTTAAAGCCAATTTGTCACCGGGTGTGGTTGAGCGGGTAGTTGAGGATATCACGGGTAATGAAAGTGATGATGATGAAGTTTCACCGGTTAAACCTAAAGAATCAAATGTTAAAAAACCGGGTTTGGATGAAAATGAAAAAAGTGAAAAAGATGAAGGTGAACCGAGTCAAGTCCCGTTTCCATCGGCTTTACTTGACCCGGGTAGGAACAATTTTATTGCATCATGAGGTCCCTAAAAAGAAGAGTTGTGGGACATGTTTAAACAAGTAAAAATCAATCTTCCACTACTTGATGCAATAAAACAAGTACCCGCATATGCCAAATTTCTAAAGGAATTATGTACACAAAAAAGGCAACAAAAGAAGAAAATGCCTAAGCGGGTGGATTTAACCGGGAAAATAAGTGCGGTTTTGAATGGGGAACTTCATCCTAAGCTCCAAGATCTGGGCACGCCATTAATTAACATTCAAGTTGGTAATTTTCAAATGGCAAAGGCGTTACTAGATCTTGGAGCTGGGGTGAGCATTTTACCAGGGGGCTTATATGACCAATATGACTTTGGTCCATTAGCAAGGGTGGAGACAACGGTTGTTTTGGCCAATTTATCTCATAAGCTACCTCGGGGGATGGTTCAAAATGTGATTGTGAAAATTGATGAGTTCTATTACCCGGTTGACTTTTTGGTATTGGACTACTCATCCGCAGACCCAAAACAACAACAAAATGTCATTTTGGGTCGGCCATTTTTTAGCACCGCGCATGCTGTGATTGATTGTAGATTTGGTACAGTCGATATGACTTTTGGGAATCGAAAAATATGCTTGAATGTTTTTACTAATAATTCTAATGCTGTTGGTGTTGATGAGTGTTTCATGGCAGATTTAGTCGACGGATGCAACCCGCACGAGTACGAGGAGCATAGTATGGATGTTTGTCTCTGTGATTTTTCTGAACAGGTACTTGCTTGTGCATTAAGGGTTGAAGAGGAAAAACAGGATGCTATGGCTTTGAAGGAAGGTCAACCGCCATGGACTCATCAATTTGAAAGCTTGCCGGTGGAAATAAACTCGGGTACTAGGCCATCACTAGAAGAACCACCAAAGTTGGAGCTCAAAGACTTGCCAAGCCATTTGAAGTATGCTTTCCTAGGGGATAATGACGCTCTACCGGTCATTATTGCCTCTAATTTAGAGATGGCACAAGAGCAAGCTTTGTTGGAGGTTTTGAAAGAGAATAAATGAGCTATTGGATGGACGATTGCCGATCTCAAAGGAATTAGTCCATCAATCGTCATGCACAAGATAGTCACCACTGAAGATGCAAAACCGACACGAGAAGCTCAAAGGCGATTGAATTTGAACCTACGGGAGGTAGTAAAGAAAGAGGTAATTAAATGGTTGGATGCGGGAATTATCTATCCGATCTCGGATAGTGCTTGGGTAAGTCCTACCCATGTTGTGCCTAAGAAGGCCGGTATTCAAGTAGTCAAAGATGAGAATGGTGAACAAATTGCCACCCGACCGGTCACCGGGTGGCGTGTATGTATTGACTACCGCAAATTGAATACCGCTACTTCTAAGGACCATTTCCCGCTACCTTTTATTGACCAAATCATTGAAAAATTGTCGGGTCAAAAGTATTACTGTTTTTTGGACAGGTATTCAGGTTACAATCAAATAGCAATACACCCGGATGACCAACACAAGACCACCTTCACTTGTCCATGTGGCACCTTTGCCTTTCGAAAAATGCCATTTGGCTTGTGCAATGCACCTGCAACTTTCCAACGATGTATGATGAGTATCTTCTCGGACATGGTTGGAGAGTCGCTCGAAGTGTTTATGGATGACTTCTCGATTTTTGGCACTAGTTTTGAATCGTGTCTCAATGAATTACAAAAAGTTTTAAAACGTTGTGTTGAGAAAAAATTAGTGCTTAGTTGGGAGAAAAGTCATTTTATGGTGCAAGAGGGCATTGTGTTGGGTCATGTAATATCGGAAAGGGGAATGGAGGTGGATAAGGCAAAAATAAGGGTAATATCATCTTTGCCACCACCGAAAAATGTTAAGGGTGTAAGGTCATTTTTGGGACATGCGGGTTTCTATAGACGTTACATTAAAGGTTTTAGTGTTATCACGAAACCTTTATGTAATTTGTTGTTAAAAGATGTTCCATTTGACTTTACTGACGAATGTTTGCAAGCATTTACTGTTTTGAAGGAACACTTGGTGAAAGCTCCCATTTTACAACCGCCGGATTGGTCAAAGCCATTTGAGATCATGTGTGATGCAAGCGACACTACAATTGGTGCAGTTTTGGGTCAACGGGTTGACAAAAAGTCGGTGGTAATTTACTATGCAAGCAAGACTTTATCCGAAGCGCAACTGAATTACACCACAACCGAAAAGGAGTTATTAGCGGTGGTGTATGCTTTGGATAAGTTTCGTTCGTATATTTGGGGGAGCAAAGTGGTTGTTTATTCGGATCATAGTGCGGTCCGGTATTTGATGGAGAAAAAGGACGTGAAGCCCCGTCTAATTTGATGGGTGTTGTTGTTACAAGAGTTTGATTTAGAGATCCGAGACAAAAAGGGAAGTGAGAATGTAGTGGCGGATCACTTGTCTCGGATCCCGGTGGAAGGAATTGACGATATGAGCGAGATAAATGAAAGGTTTCCCGACGAGCAATTATTAGCCGTTTCTACCTTTGTTGCACCGTGGTATGCTCACTACGTAAACTACTTAGCCACGGGTGCCATCCCAAGTCATTAGACCAAGAAGCGAAGACAACAATTTATGGTCCAAGTGAAACAATATATTTGGGATGAACCGAATCTTTTCAAAATCGGGCCGGATCAAGTTATTCGGAGGTGTGTGCCCGAAATGGAGGTGATGGAAATTTTGACTCACGCCCACTCATCCGCATGTGGAGGTCATTTTAGCGGGCATAAAACGGGTTATCGGGTTCTCTCATGTGGGTTTTATTGGCCCACAATTTTCAAGGATGCATGTGAGTTCGCAAGAAATTGTGTAAATTGCCAAAGGATGGGAAGCATTTCAAAGAGGGACGAGATGCCATTGCAACCAATCTTGGTTGTGGAAATATTCGATGTATGGGGCATTGACTTTATGGGTCCCTTCCCAAATTCCAACAGGTTCTTATATATTTTGGTGGCAGTGGATTACGTCTCAAAGTGGATTGAAGCTATTGCAACAAGAACAAATGACCATTCGGTTGTTTGTAAATTTGTTCAATCCAACATCTTCTCCCGTTTTGGTATTCTGCGTGTTATTATAAGTGATGGTGGTTCGTATTTCAAGAACTTTAATTTCGGGAAATTATTGAAGCGAAATAGCGTGAATCACCGGATTGCCACACCTTACCATCCGCAAATGAGTGGACAAGTTGAAGTGTCCAACCATCAAATAAAAGAAATTCTCATGAAGACGGTTAGAACGGATAGGAAGGATTGGTCGAGCAAGTTGGATGATGCGTTGTGGGCATACCGAACGGCCTACAAGACTCCGATTGGCACAACACCTTACCGGATGGTGTATGGAAAGGGTTGTCACTTGCCAATGGAGTTAGCTCATCGGGCACATTGGGCAATCAAGACGGTAAATACGGATTATGATGAAGCGGGAAAGATGAGAAAGTTGCAATTGAGCGAGATAGAAGAGATTAGAGATGAGGCATATGAGTGTGCATCGGCTTACAAAGACAAGCGAAAAAAGGTACATGATGCAAAGTTGAGGAAGAAAACCTTTGAAGTGGGTCAAAAGGTTTGGTTGTACAATTCAAGGCTCAAGATGTTTGCGGGCATGCTTAAAAGCATATGGATGGGCCCGTATGTCGTTCGGCGGGTTGGGAGGTTTGGTGATGTAGACATCCAAGATGAGCAAACCAACAAACAACAAACGGTGAATGGCCATCGGTTAAAGCCATACTTGGAAGGGAACGACATCAACAACTTGGAGCTAGACAAAGTGGGCTACATTTTACGCCCGGTCGATGAGGAACAACCATGAGAGGCCCAGGTTTGGTAGTGTAAATAGTTAGTTTTTTGTTTTGTTTGTTTTGTATAGTTTGCACATTTACCGTACTCGCTTGAAGCTTGTGTTTGAAACAAGTGTGGGGACATTCAGGTTACGAATAGTTCTAGCATTTTGTTGAGGACAACACGGGACTTTCGAGGGGGTAGGGTATTTTTTACATGTTTTTGAAAAATTTTAAAAACACAAAAAAATTGAAAAAACTGAAAAAATATAAAAAACAACACTTAAAATCACATTTTTTGGCGAAGAAGGGATGCCCAGGTACCACCGTAATTTACGGTGGTACCGTAATTTATGGTGGAGGTTAAAAAAGTTTGGGTTTTACGGTATAAACCTTCTGTGTTACGGTAGGATTTTGTTCACCAGGCCACCGTAAATTACGGTGTCTACCGTAATTTACGGTAGACCTGGCGAACTGAAGTGTCATTTCACATGCAGCAGTTAAAAAAATAAAAATAAAAATAAAGGAATCACGTGCATTAACCCCTGACCTCTTGTTTCTTTCCTTCTCCCCTAACCACAAACACATCTTTCACTTTCTTCAACCCCACAAAATCTCCATAACCCTACAATCTTCTTCAACCTTCTAAGCTTCATAACTCTCTCAATTCTTGGTCAAATCAAGTGAAATTTAGGTCTATCTTGACTAATTTTTCACGTACTTGCTGATTTTGCGAAGAGATTTGTGAGAGAACGTCATTTTCTGGTCCGAATCACAAACCCTAGGTCTGAAAATTTTGGGGGTTTTTGAAATTCTTGTTTCATTTGTGTTCTAGCATCTTCAAATCAAGGTATGTGATGTTTGTTTGTTACTTTTGATGATGCATTGTGAGAAGGAAGGTTATGTTTGTTACTTGTTCGTACCCAATTGCTTGTTCTTAGATTTTGTCACGAAAATGGTTACTTGAACATTGTTATGGTTTGTAGATGTAGGTTTGATGATTAAAGTAGTGAACTTTTGGGAATCTCTACATTGTAGAGACACCATGCCCAATTTTTGAGAAAATAATTATAAAATTTTTGGTTCACTAACATCTAGAATCATAGTAACAAGCAAGTGTGGGGATGTTTTGAAAAAAAGGGTCTAACTTTTTGTGTTTGGTTGTGTTGTGTTGTTTGCTTTGCAATGTGTGTAGGAAAATGGTAAGAATGAAGGAAAGAGCGAGATCTAGTTCGTCTAAAGGCAAAGGCAAACAGCCGGAACAACAACCAAAGAAGAGGCAATATTTGGGTAGAGTTAGTGAAAGTGAAAGTGAGGATGAAGAGATGGTAGAGTTGGACCCGGCTGAAAAGCCAAGGTGGGAATCGGGTCCTTTAGATGATCAGCCGGAGCATTGGCAACCGACACTATTTCATGACAGTAAGAACTGGTTAAAAAATAAGGCTGCCGCGTTTATTTGTGAGAGGGAGGTGAGAGAGGTTGAATTTGGGCCATTTAATGTGTTTGCCCAATTCCGCGCCTTAGGATGGGAGGCGGCACTCAGTTGTTATGATAAGGACAACAAGAACCTGTTTATGGATGAGATTCAAGAATGGATGGCAACCCTTAAATGCAACACATACTATAGGCCATCGCAGATGAAGTTGACGGGTGAGGTTAATGGGATAAAGGTAGAAATGTCGTTCGATACACTACGGAAGTTGGCAAAATACGATAGTCTACCCGCTCGTGATTACATGATCCCTAGTCTTGATGATCTATTGATAAAACCGGAGAAGCATCCGAGATGGAATGATATGTTAGCGGCTTTGTTCTTGCCCGATACTTACAGTGGAATCTTGTACCGGAAGAACTTGAAGATTGAAGCAAAATTGCTGCTGTCGATTTGCATTTTGAATGTCATTCCAAGAAGAGGAGATAAGGAACAGGTGAGGTACCCGGAAGTGCCCGTCCTTTATTCATTGCTCAATGGGTCTCCTCGCTTCCCGATTCGGTATTTGATCATGAACCATCTTTGGATTTGCCGAAACAAGTTGGGAAGGAGCATTATCCCGTATTGCCGAATTATCACGGGATTGATGAAGCAGTTTAAAGCGATCACATCGGAGGACAGAGGACACCCGAAAAGGCATAATCCTTTTAGTTTAAACAAGATGGGTATTGGTTGGACCTACACGCAATCGGAAAGGTATCACAAGCTCAAATCGGAGGGTCAAAGATGGAGGGCGTTGAAAGTTGATGCAAGGGATCTTCTACCGGGTGAAGAGGATGAATCAAAGAGTGAAGCGGAAGCCCCGAGTGGGGATGATGATTATGCGGATGAGCCGCACGGTGAGAATGTGAATGTGGGCCAAGGGGGGCCTAGGTAGGGGATATGGTGGTGCTTTCTATGACTAAACGGAGCGTTCATACGCGCCGAATTGGGCTTACGAGGGTACTATGCAAGAGGTTATTGAGAACCAACGTCCTCCGGCAACCGTTTTTGATTCATGGTCGGGGTCGGAGCGTACTTTATTTGATCAACAAACGATGATGAGTGCTAGTATGGAGCGGTCCTTAAAGCATAACTTCGATCGTCAAGAAGCATGGAATCGTACACATGCCTATTCCCATGATCTAGAAATGAATAACCGGTACGAAGATGATCAAGCACGAAGGATGCATGCGGATTGGCATGCCGGGCGGCCCGTGGTTGTGGATCCACCTCCGGTGGATTATGCGTCTCTACCACCATACGATGGTAGTGTATCGTATCCAACCCCGCCGCTCCATCATTCATAGTGGCTAGACCCGCGTCAACAACAAGGAGCTTCGCAACAAGGTGGAAGTGGTAGCGGTGCATTTGCTTTCGGAGAATGGAACGAGATGATGTCTTCCATTTTCGGACCGCCTCAACCGCGCTACTATTAGTCAGGTCTTGCTCCTTCTTGTATATTTTGTGAATATTTGTTTAGTTTGATATGTTTATGGTCGGGTGGTTGGGTGGTGTTAGTTTATGATGTTATGTTTTGGGTTGGAAGAGTTGGTGGTGTAATGTTTAAAAGAAGAAAAAAAATATATTTACAATGAAAAATACCAAAAAGAAATTTGTGGTTTGAGTGTTGAGCTTTCAGTTGGTGTTAAAGAGTTTTAGCGATCAAATCCTCCTAAAACCATACATTGGGGTCAGTGTATCCCAAGTGTGGGGATGGGGGAAATTTTGAGGTTTTTGAAAAAAAATTAAATCAAGCGAAACAATGTGAGAATTTGAACACCTTGGATTAACCCCAAATGATGCACCGGCAACCCTTAATACCCTTTATTCTTGGTGAGAGTTGAAGCCACACATGTAAATAAATAATACTTGTCTTTGATGAGAGTGGCAACGGGTGGGGGTGTATTAGAACTTGTGTCTTGATACGGTTTGAGTCCTTAGTTGGATATGAATGCGAAAAGGATAAGGGCATTTAGGTAGCCTCGTCATTAGTGTGTGTGAGTGTGGGATTTGGGGGGGGGGGTTGGACCTCATTAATTATATATATGAGCATGGTTGCGAGAGGGGCGGGGGTTTGGACATTTAGTTGCCCAATTTTGTGCCTAAAAGCCTATCGTTTGTTACCCCTTAGCTAATTTCAAAAAAAAATTACCCGACTTGACCCAGTTTTATATTGTTAGTGGTTGTTTTAGTAGTATGTAGATATATTTGATGTTATATTGTATGTTTGCTTTAAGTTGAAAAAAGAAAAAAAAAAAAAGAAGAAAAAAAAAGAAAAAAAAATGGAAAAAGCAATGAAAAAGAAAAAAAGTGATGTTGAGTTATGTTGTATATAGTAGTTAAAGTTGGTAGTTGTTTGTTTATTTTATTGTGTAATAAAAAGACCGGGTTAAGTTTTCGCTACTACATATATATTCCATTTCCTACCCGTACACCTAGCCATGTTACAACCTTAAAGCCCCTTTAATTTGCATTCATGTTTGGCACTTGTTAGGAGAAGGACCGATTTAGGTACAAGCCTATAGTTGTGAACCACCCGTTTGCCTTTTGTGTGTCTAGCTCATAGTTGCTAGTGCTTACTTGTTGCCGAGAGGAGAGACATAGCGAGAGGTGCGTTATTTTGGGTGTTAAGAAGGGGTTGGTAAAAGGACTACATGTTTATGCTTGGTTTATATTGATCGCTTGTTTTGAAAATGGTTTTGATGAGTTGCTTGGGATAAGCAACGGTTAAGTGTGGGGATGTGACGGGTGGTCCATTGGACAACCCTTAATGATGTTAAAAGACGAATTTATCCCTCACTTGATCGCGTAATTTTCTTGAATTAGATGACTACGGTTGCTTATGTTTCAGGTACGTTTCAGGAGCTAAAAATGGATAAAACGCTGCTTTGGACGGATTGGAGTGGAACGGGTTATGCATGGAAGGAAAGAAGAAACAAAACCCAAGATTCAGGGGTCCACCGTAATTTACGGTGGCCACCGTAAATTACGGTGGCCCTGAAACATGTAAATTCCCACCGTACCACAGTCTTGATCCACCGTAACAACTTGATGTCCACCGTAACTTACGGTGGGTACCGTAAGTTACGGTGGAGATGACGGAAAAATGCGTAACTGCTCATTAAAACCGTTTTTGGAGGTGTCTTTTCACATTATTCATCATGGGATGTTTTCTCTGCACTTTGGGGGCGATTTTGGCTGCTTCTTGTTGGTTTCAAACATTTTTAAACATTTGGTTTTTGTTTTCGATTCGTATGAACTTGAACTTGGATGTTATGATGATCAACCAAACAATGTCCGGCTAAACTTGTGGTGATCATCTTAGGTGAAGGTTTTCTTAAACTCTTGTGTGTTTGTCCCTTTATTTCTAGAATGATAACATTGTGTTTGCTTTGATTATCATGGTGTATGAGTAATTGATTGTAGCTTGTTAATTGGTATTGCAATTCTAGTCTAAATCGTACGTTCTTGGTGCCGTTGGCAATCGAGATATCATGGGAAGGGTTAGGGTTGGATATTGATTGATTGATCATCGGGAAACAACCTCGCATTCATATAATCCGAGTACTTTGTTCCCTTTCATCACAACAATTGTTTATATACGAGTTATGTCTATGTAACTCTTTCTAGTTGGAATTTCGCACAAGTGTTAAAAGAAACTGAATCCTAAGATGGTCATTGTTCTCATAATCTGAATTAAAAATCCAATCTTGATTAGTAAGTAATTGATAATTTAGTTTTCTAAAACAAACAATCCAAATCATTGATCTTTAATTTCTGCATATTAGGTTAATTGTAGTTAAATTGCAAAGCTATAAAATCAACACATTTTCCACATACTCCCTGAGTTCGATACCTATTTACCACTATCTATTAGTTGTTATTTGGATTAAATTTGCGTGTACTACGACAGCACGTCACCCAGTACGAGGCGAACCGTGCTGAGCACAGTGGAGGCTCAGGAGGTACCGGACGCAATGGGCATGGAGATTCTTCTGGAGGAAACCCTACCCAAGGTAACCTTAAGTTGATTTGCTACAATTTGATGAAATTTATGAACGGACTTTGTTTCAATGTTTCATTGATTGCTCATGTGCGAATTGGTTGAATAAATTCCAGCCTGCACCTACAAGCGGTTTCTAGACTGCAAGCCACTGAATTACGACGACACTGGAGGTGCAGTGGCTTTCGTGCGCTGGACGGAGAAAACTGATTCCACGATCCGAATGAGCAAGTGCACTGCGGATCAACAAGTCACTTTTGTTACTGGGTTATTCGTACATGAAGCTTTGACTTGGTGGAACTTACAAGTCCAAACTCTGGGTGATGATGCCACTTACGGTATGTCATGGGACGATTTGAAGGAACGAATGAGGGAAAAGTATTGCTCACGCGCTAAACTCCAAAAGCTGGAGACTAAGTTTTGGAATCTGTCCTTGGTTGGTGCGGACATTGTTGGTTATACTCAAAGATTCCATGATCTCTCGAGAGTGATCCCCTATCTGGTGACCCCTGAATTTAAGCGCACTGAGCACCACGTCTGGGGATTGGCTCCAGAGTGTCGTAGTTTGGTGACTGCGGCAGAACCCACAACAATCACTCAGGCTGTAACTCTGGCTGTCAGCTTTTCTGAGGATGATGTTCGCATGAAAAAGTTATCGTTGAAGACTACTGAGAAAACTGAGACGTATGCTGAGTCATCTGGTGACAAGAAAAGGAAACATTCAAATCTGAAACAATCAACCCGCAGCAACAACAAAGGTTCCAATAACAATAATGTTAGTGCATTACGTCTATTGACTTCGTCTTGTATCATGTAATAGTATAGGATAGGATTATCTGTGTCCGAGGTGCAAGAAACAAAGTTTAGTGGGTTTACATGAGGTTTAGCTTGAAAGTGACATATGACATTTTCAAGAGAAACCAGATCAGACAGGTTTCTCTTGAACTTGTCATGGTCAGCTTCAAGAGAAACCTCCACCACTATATATAGGGCACTTGTCATTTCATTTGGTAACACTTCAGGATTTGTAACGAAGTGCTGCCGAAATTTGTTCAGGTTGTAATTAGTGTTATAATCAATCAAAGTGACAGATTTAAGAGTATCAAGCTGTTTCCACGTCCGTTTCACTGATTCCGCCTTTGAATCGGATTTAAAGCTCTTCTGATTGACTCGTTTGGGTCCAACAACGATTCTACAAGTGGTATCAGAGCTCAGGAAGAAGAGTTTAGCTAGATATCATCTATTTTCTGACTTCTACACCTTCTTTCTTCAATTGAACGAGATTTCACAGTCCGATTTGGTTCAATTTTTCACAGTGTACTCGGAATTGGACATAGACAAACCCTTGAAAGTTTCAGACTCAAATTCAGACTAAAAATGACAAAAACAGACCAAAAACTAGGTTTAGCTTGAACGAACACTTTGGGTTTCTCTTGAAAAACCTTGTTGGTTTCTCTTCAAATTGGCTTTCTCTTGAAAGTTAATCAGGTTTCTCTTGAACATTCCATCAGGTTTCTCTTGAACATCAGGTTTCTCTTGAACATTCCAACAGGTTTCTCTTGAACATCAGGTTTCTTTTGAACATCAGGTTTCTCTTGAAAATTTCATCAGGTTTAGTTTGAATCAGGTTTAGCTTGAATCAGGTTTCTCTTGAAAGTTAATCAGGTAATTGAAGATGTCGAGCAGCAGTAAAGAAGTTGCTGATCCTGATAGATATTGGAAAGCAGATTATGCAAGATGGGAAATCAGAAAATTAAATGAACCATTCAAAGAAGCCCAGAGAGCAAAAAGATGGAATGAAGAGTTGGAATGTTACATGGATCCACGGGGTAATCTAGTTGTTGATCCATCAAAAGTGGATTTCGAAGCTGTAACAAAGTTGATTCCAAGGCAAGCTACTTTCAACACACGAAGGTTATCTGATAAAGCATATTTGCCTGATTTGGAGAAGAAGATAAGAGAGGTTTGTGAAGCAAGTCTACCAAAGGTGGTAGAAATAAAGAAGAGAAAAGAAGAAGAGGTGAAAAAGATGGTTGAAGAATTGAAGAAGAAAGCTTTAGAGGAAGTCAAAGTGGAAGCAGTAAAAACTGAGATAGAGAAAGAAGCTGTTACTGAAAAACAGCAAGTTTTTGAAGAAGTAATTTCAAAGAAAGAAGAATCTGAAAAGTCTGTATCTGTGAAATCTGAACCAGTGATTAAGAAAGAGATTGCAGAAGACACATCAGTCTTTGAGATTGTTCAGAAGGAGAAGAAACAGACTGAAGATATTCAAACTTTGAAAGATGAGAAGAAAGCTAATGATGAACAGATTTTGGAGTTGCGCTTGAATTGCGAAAAACTAAAATCTGAAAATGACAAACTTTTGAAGAATATTGAGAGTTTGTCATTAGAAAACAAAAATTTTAAAGAAAAAGAAAATGTTTTTGAAAATGAAAAATTAAAGATTGAAAAAGATGTTCAAAGTCAAATGAAGGTTTTAGAAGATGAAAAATCTGTTATTTTTAAAAATAATCTTGAAAAACAGATTGAAATAAATTCTCAGAGTTAATTGCTCGGATGGTCCCTGTGGTTTCAAGTTTTTTCACGTTTAGTCCCCACCTTTTGAAAATAACAGGTATGCTCCCTATGGTTTGTCATTTTGTTACTCGGATAGTCCTTGAGTAGATATTAGTTAGTTTGAAAATAGCAGGTATGCTCCCTATGGTTTGTCATTTTGTTACTCGGATAGTCCCCAGAGTAAATGTTGGGGGACTATCCGAGTAACAAAATGACAAACCATAGGGAGCATACCTGCTATTTTCAAAAGGTGGGGACTAAACGTGAAAAAACGTGAAACCACAGGGATCATCCGAGCAATTAACTCTAAATTCTCATCTTCAGAAAATCATTCGGCTTGAAAAAGAAGCTGAAATTGCTCGAAATAAAATTAACGAGCTTGAGAATAAATTGAAAGGTTTTGTGAATTCTACATCACATGTTTGTCCAAAACCGATCAATTCTGTTCTAATAAGTGACAATGTCACAAATTTTGACAAAGTCAAAATTGAAGATTGTGATGACAAAGCTGATGATGAAATAGAAAAACAAAAGAAAAGAAAAATATTTTTAAATTTACAAGAAAAATTTAAAAATACTGTTTTGCAATCTACTGAAACAGGTGAATGTTCTAAGCAAAAACCTGTTAAGAAGAGTGTAGAACAGAAACAAAAAGTTAAAAATTCGAAAAATTTTAAAAATGAAAATAAAAGCTCATCAGAAAAGTCATCCAATCATTATAAAAAAATACAAAAATCTAAAAATGAAAACTCACAAAATGTTGGTAATAAGTGGTGCAGGTTTGACCACAGTGCTCAAAAGACAAATCCAGCATTGAAGAGGAGAAATGATTATTACCAAGCCAAACAATGTTATGATCTGAAGGTTTGGACTGACAGAAGTGGATGGTATGATAACAGAGTGTGCTACACCTGTGGTGTTAGAGGACACATTGCTGTTAATTGCCAGAATTGGAATTTTGAAACACGAAGATGCTATAATTGCCATATCAGAGGACATATTGCCAGAGATTGCCCAAGGAGATCGATGGGAAGATCAAGGGTTGAATCTCAGAGAACGGTAAAGAAACAGTCAATGTCAAGCCCAAAGAACAGAAGGTTCTAGAACAGAAAGTGAAGCTTTCGCAGGGGCAAAAAGACAGACTGAGGAAAAAGAGGAAGAAGGCGAGAGAGTATCTGGAGAAGATTTTGTCTTCAGGTTCACCAGTTGGTTCGAATAAAAGTTCTGATAAATCAATTCACTCGACGGCAAAGTCAAGCAAATCGAATTCTTCAGATGCAAATCTGAGGACAAACAAGAAGAAAAAGAAAGTTATTGGCGATGAATCTGGCTCATCCAAGTTAGACAAGCCAAGTTCGGGCAATGAATCTGATTCCACAAAATCAGATGAGCCACAAGTTGAGGTAAAAAAGGAAGAAACAGTTCCTTTAATGAATGATGAGAAATTTCCACCATTACGAGCTGCAAATCTAAAATCAAAAGGTGTTGATGCTGAAAAAATGTTTAATAGCAATGTTAAACATATTTTTAGTAAGATGGCTGATGGTAAGGAAAAAGGAGTAAAAGAATTTTATGAAGAAAAGAGAAAAGCTCAAAATACACCCAAGGACAGTCAGGCTTGGGTGAAACTTTTCAAATAGAAAAATCTGACTTGCCGGAGCTTCCAGGTTGGTAAGCGTGAAGCAGGTATCGGCATCATTTTTTGAGAAATTCACAGGATGGTAACTGTGATATTTCGTCTTACAAGTGGTTAATCAAGGACATTAAGTTGTACTTGATTTTCTACAAGTGATAGTGGTGTTTGACCTAATAATGTTAAATTTTCAAAATAGTTAAAAGAGAACAAGGTGATGTGATATTGATTGAATACGCCAAAACCCTCACGGCTGAACAAACATGATTACTTTCATCAGATTGAAAAACGGTTTTCAAACTATAAAAATCAATGTGTTGTAAATCATGGGGGTATGTCTATTTTCTGCAAATCAGAGCACTTTTAGCAGAAAATGGATGGCGAGACAAAGCTATCAGTATTGGTTGTCAAATTTTCTTTAAATGATTTTGCATTTTAGGGGGAGATATATTATTGTCAGAAAATCCAAAAACATTTGAAAATTTGAAAATGACAAAAACATGATAAAAACCTATTGGCAAAAGACAAAAACATTAAAAAATGAAAATTGAGTTTTTGTGTAAAAAGAGGAAATGATAGTAAATCAGTAGACGGTTACAGTACGCTAAAGAAATGGAATGTTTAAATGTGTTAAACGATCTCACCGTGGATGTGTCGGTAGATTTTTATACATTTAGTAAACTTTTTCGGGATATAAACATAAATTCAAACTTGCTTATTTCGTGGGGAACATTACTTGGATATATAGGTAACCCCTGAAATCTCGTTTGAAAGGTCTCATAATCTGATATACTAGGTTTTTATACTCAGTGATATCTGGGGTATTATTCCGGTACTTCTGCTGAACGGTAGTTCTGACCTAGTCCCCGAATAATACTTTCTGCAATGCTTGAAACATAGCATCACCCTCAGCATCAATGATAAGACAATAAAATTGCTTAGCAATGCTGTTGTAAAAAAGATCCTCTAAAGGGGACACACCCACAAGTTGAGTCATGATCTCTCTGCTGAATGATGGTTCTGACCTGAGCTCTCATGATTCTTCATAAATTATTAACCCCTTACAGATATTATTTGTGTTATAATTACCTATAAGACTGAATATCGGGATCTGAATACGGGAGTATATTCAAGAGGTGGGACACATGAATGAGTTTAAGTTCTTAAAACACCTAATTCGTATCCTGAATCAGTTGAAGTTTGTGTGAAAATTTAAGTGGATCAGTATATCGACAATCTAAGTGAATTGTTTAATTCTTAATGTGTAATTAAGCTCAACGGTACTTGTGGCTTGTCAGAAACTGATATGATCCTCTGACACAAACTCAAACAAAAATATTGTCTGTAAATATGTTTGTACATATTTCTTTACTGCTTTATGTTTTCAGAAAATACAAAAAGATTTTGATTTCTGCTTTATTTTCGACAACCGATGTCTGAGTGCTGAGTTTCAAAATCTAAGTAAGCTGATTGTGTTTCTGAAAATAAAACAAGTTCATTAATTTAAAACTTGAAATTTTTAAATCAAAAATCAAAAACAGTTTGTGATATCTCCAAGGTCATTAATTTGGACTTGGATGATTAACTGTGGGGGATTTGGATACTTATATTGTTATAGAGCTAGTTTCCGATACGATTCGATGAAACTGCCAAATTCATGAGAAGTTATTTTGAGGAGATTGAATTGCCAGGTTACTGTTACTGGATATTCTAAATATTGTTACTTATAGATGTTTGAGTGATTGCAGATAGTCCAGATTACGATCCCGAGAGCAGAGTCTAAGGGGGAGTCTAAAGACAAGCTTGAAGCAAGAGAGAGCTTGTAGATGGAAAGCTAGGTGTAGATCCCAAAGCACGGAAGCTTGACGAAAGGGGGAGCCTGAAGCTGATAGGAGAGAAGGATTGATGGATGCTTATAATGTTACAATTTGGACAAGAAGGCAGAATGATCAAGACCGAAGATGTGTCATACTGAAGACTAGACACTGAAGACTTCGTCAATATCCGAGGGGGAGTCTGTTAGTGCATTACGTCTATTGACTTCGTCTTGTATCATGTAATAGTATAGGATAGGATTATCGGTGTCCGAGGTGCAAGAAACAAAGTTTAGTGGGTTTACATGAGGTTTAGCTTGAAAGTGACATATGACATTTTTAAGAGAAACCAGATCAGACAGGTTTCTCTTGAACTTGTCATGGTCAGCTTCAAGAGAAACCTCCACCACTATATATAGGGCACTTGTCATTTCATTTGGTAACACTTCAGGATTTGTAACGAAGTGCTGCCGAAATCTGTTCAGGTTGTAATTAGTGTTATAATCAATCAAAGTGACAGATTTAAGAGTATCAAGCTGTTTCCACGTCCGTTTCACTGATTCCTCCTTTGAATCGGATTTAAAGCTCTTCTGATTGACTCGTTTGGGTCCAACAACGATCCTACAAAGAAGCGTGATACTAACCCGCCTAAGGAGGCGAAAACACTTGCAGCTGCAAATGATACCCACAACGTTCACCGTTTAGTCGAGCCAACGTTCTCCGGCGACCACCACCTCTACCATCTTCTCTGATCATCACAGTTACCTTCATCGTCACAGTCTTCATCAACCATCTTCATCACTGATTATAATCATCATCATTATCACCTTGGCGGTTGTTTTTAAAATTAGGGTTTTAGGACTAAACAAAGAAGACATAACGTAATTTTAGGTTTTATTAATATAATATTATAATAATATAATAATAATAATCATTAGGTAATCATTACTTAATCATTAATATTTATTATAAAAGTTTTTATTAAAAATATATAACTATAATATTAGTTTATTTTAAAGTTAAATTAAATTAAAAAGGTTTTATATATAAAATATTAAAAATTAAAAATTTATTATATTTTAAAAGTTAAAAAAATTATATAGAAAACTTTAAAAATTAAAAAAAGGGGGTTTGTTTTGGAGTAAAAGTTTTGACAGGATTTTTGAGCTGCGGTACAGGAATCGGGTTCATACGTTTGCGATGTGCTTGAGTTAGAGAGTTCACGGGTTATTGCTTGGGTAAACAATGAATTCCCGAAGTATTGATTCTCAACGTCCGTTGCTCTGGCGACAACTCGATAATTTCAGTCACATTGAGGGTGAAACCGTAGAAGACTTGATCAGTAGGTTTACCCAGCTGCTTTCTGAAATCGAGAAGATCAAATTGAACGTGTGGGATGGTAAAATCAATAAGACTTTTCTATATGCCTTGCCACGTAAGAAGACATGGGACTATCGCGTTGCAGTTATCATGACGACATACAATTTTTGTAAAACGAAACCAAGAGATGTGATCTCCTTAGTCAATAAATATGTCCAGGAGGACAAGCAGAGGAGTCAGAATCACACAAACACATCGTCATCTATGTCTAACTGTCAGAAGGCCGTTGCTACTTCGCCACTTGTTACTGATCCCAACACTGCTCAGATTCCCTCACCTTCACATGTGGCTGCTGCATCATCTGTTGTGAATACCCCACAATCAACAGCATCTCATCCCGATGAAGTGGCCCAAACTGAAGAACCGAAATCACTTTCTGAAACGTTAAACTCTTTTTTATATTCTGAACATTATAGAAAGAAATTTCCACTGATGAGAGGACAAAATTCTGCTTTAATCACTGATTACAACAGTGCCATGGCAAAGTGCATCAGTCTTTGTGAGAACAATAAGATTCTCTATGAAAAGATTGACGCACTTAAGAAGGACATAGCTCAGCTCCACTTGGACGTAAATCAGCAGAAATGTTGGGTTTACGATTATAAACACAGACTTACCGTAAAAACTTTGGAGTGCGACTCTGTGAGAGCTGAGCTGAAACTTCTTACTGGGAAGTACAAACAAAATGAGTTGAACATAAAGAAGTTTGATACTTCCAGTGACACTGTTCGTAACTTGTGCAATGTGCAATTGGCTTTCAAAGACAACAAGGGTAAGGGTTTGGGCTACAAACAGGTTCCACCACCATATAATCATAATTACTCAAGAATGCCTACTATTGAGCAAGAACTAGAAAATTATGATAAAATGATTTTTGGTAAACCAAGTGATTATGTTCCATGGGAGCCTTTCAAACCACAGAATGCCAGACCCACTGATTTTCAAAAGCCCATGAGTTTTGTTAAGAACATGGATTCAGATTAAAAATGTTCAAATGAATAAGTTGGTGAGTCAGAACAAGAAAATGAAACAGAACCAGTTAAAAGGTCAACTGAGGAGACCCAAGAAAATTTGTCAAGTTCTGATTCTGATTCTGTAGATAATATTAAATGTTTTATTTCATGTGCAGAATCAGTGATAGTTGAAGAGCAGTCTGAAGTGGATGATAAATCACATTCAAATGTTGCTGATGATTCGGATGCTTCCTTATGGACCAAACATGATCTTTACGTTTGGAACTATGTTTTTTCTTGGTTTGCTGAGACTCAGGGTGTTCCTACTAAAACTGATAATTTAGGTGTTGTGGTTTTAAATTTTAATTGTGATGATAGTGTTTTAACATGAAAATCTGATGTATTGACTGATGAACTTGAAACACCTATTTCAAGTGACTCGGAAATCTATTCTGTTCTGGTGATTCAGACAACTATTCTAGTGTGCCTGAAACATCAACTGATACATCAGAAACTCATGAACAGGATAACGATGAGAAAGTTGATATGTTTGATTATGTTAGTGAAGAAGTTGATGAACAAGGGTCATCTAATGAAGCTGACAATCAAGTTGCAGATTCTGGAACATCAGATAATGAGCATAGCTCTTCCAAAGATTCTGATTGGAATGAGCAATTAGAATCAAGCAGTGCTACGCCCGAAGAGAGTCAAACAATTTCAAACATGGACTGCTCATCATCTGACAAACCAGAATCAGTTGATGTCAAAGACTCATAAATTGATGAACTTGAAGACGAGATATTTGTGGAAACCAATTCTGCAGAAACTCATTAGAACACGGAGCCTGAAGAAGAGGGATCCATGGAAATCAATTCAATAGTTGATTCAACTGATGAAACTGAAGAAGAGATATATATATGGAAACCAATTCTGCATAATCTCCTGATAACATGTTTTCTAAGGAAAAGGGAACCGTGGAAATCAATTCAACAGATGATTTAACTCTCGATCCCAAAGGATCAGATTCTGAAGAAAGTGTTTCAAATGAAGCAAAGTCTACTAAATCTGCTTCTTTAAAGAAAAGACAGTCACGTAAAAATAGAAACCCCCGCAAAAAGAAAGTTCAAAAGGAAAACCCATCTCTCAAGCAAACTGAACCTAAATTGAAAGGTAAAGTTGTCGATACTTATTCTTGTGCTGATGACGGTGAGCATGGTTCTTCCAATATCAAACATGCACATAAGCAATCAGCATCAAATGGAAAGAAAAGACTTAATCAGTTCCCTAGAATAACACAAGCAGAACTGAATGTCTTTTTCTCAAAAATACAGATGTGTTTTAATTGTGAATTCCGAGGCACATTACTAGAAATTGTGTTCATCGTCCCTACTACTCTGGTAACACACATCATCAGAAGGCTATGCGTTATCAATCAGATAAAAATCGACCTTCTAAAGTCAAGCCTTCTGATGGAGACTAGAATCTAGCAAAGAAGAACAATCAAAAGTTTTCAAACACAAATGGGTTCCAAAGTCATCAAATGAAGTCAAAAGTTACATCTGTAAAGAAGAATGTTTCAAACAATTCTGACACCAAAATTTGGAAACCCAAAATTCTTGCTAGATCCCTGTCTCAGTGCTCACAACCGTCTGCATCTACATCTTCTGTAATGACTCGCTTTTCACAGCTTTCCGTTTTTAGAAAGATCGTATTGTAATTCTATTTTCGGAAACTCGTTTCCTTTGTAATCGTATCTTATTTCGAATCGCTGTAAATCCGAGACTTCGATCGTAATAAAATAGATCTCTTATGAGAAATATACATTGTTTATACATGTTTTATACACTGATACGTACACTCGTTTGTTACATGATTCATGATTCCCTTAAACATAAGTTTAACTCGTAAACAACTATTGTGCATACGTAATTCTTAAACGTTTCATACACGCAAAACACTTAATTATTCGATTACGAGACTTATACTTGTTTGACACATCCTTATACATTACACATACTTGTTTGTTACTTGTCACACGTTTCTTTTACATTAAAACATATTTACTTCTCATAACATACTTTAAAACATAATGTTCATACTTTAAATCAAGTTTAATACACCTTTTAGGCCTTGATAACATGTTAAATGCACACTAGACATTATGTAACATGTTAATTATATAAAATGCACCTCAAATACATGTCTTATTATGTCAAAAAAAATATAAAAGTTGTTACATAGCTTCCGATCAAAACAGCCTTTATGGCAGATCTTATTGTTTTTTTAATGCTTAACCTCCAACAACTTGCATTTAAGACTCGACCAACCTAACCCTAATTGCTTCCCTATATAAAGAACATAATCCCAGCCATTTGACCACTTTAACAACTCTCAAAACACTCCAAAAACTCTCCTAAACTCAGCTTCATTTCAGCAAGTTACATCAGAAACATTAAGCCTTTCTAAGTGAGTTTCAACTCACTTCTCCTTCTATTTCTTCTTTGTTCTTTCTTCTAAAACACTTGGATAACCTCTAGGAAGGGTTTCACAAGTTTTCTTGGGCAAACTAAGGTGAAACCTCACCATTTTTGAGGCCCAAAGTGATGTAATCTTTCTGCTTGTTTTTAAAACTTTGTATCTTCCTGTTTTTGATAAAAACTTGGTGGAATCTTGTTCCCACCAAGCTCAAAACTTAGTCTATGGTTGTGGGTTTGTGTTTGGGTGATTTCCATCAAAGTTTTGGGGTTCAAACACCCACTTTATTTATGTTCATACATGTTATTTGAATGATGAAAACAAGCACAAGTCATCATCTTCCATATGATGAACTTGTGACTTGTGAAGTGTGAACAAATGGAAGCTTGGGCTTTTCCAAACTAAGTTCCACTCCTTCATTCTTAACCTTGTGTATGAACACTCTTGTGACTTGCAAGAACCAAAGTACCTTAGCCCCGTCTAGCCTCCGACACTTAGGATTACCTTTCCATGTCATGTTAGCACACCTTGGGTTGTAGTGTACTTGGTCACTTGAGCCTTGTTAGATTAGATTTATTTTCTTGTTATTCATGACCCTCCTACCATCTTCATGATGGTGTGTGTAGTGGTGAATCATATAATGAGGTTTCTAACCTCCATGCTTGACATACATGATGCTACCTGATAATACTTGATTGGACTTAGTTTTAGGATGTTATTATTACTATATAAACTATAAGTAACTATATAAAACATGGCTGAGTTATGATGTTAATCAAGCTATGATTAATCGTCATAAACCTAAGCTAACATATCAAAGATTCTACAGTACTTGTTATGATTCCAATGGGCAATTTGGGACCCATGAAACCACTTAATATGGTGTCATAAACGAGCTCTTAGAACTTAGATATTACTTTCATATATAAATACCTTTTACTACTTTAAATTCCTAATCCGAATATTCTATTCCAAATTCGTTAACTTACGCACCTTCGTTTACCCTTGTAAGGTGACTCGGTGTTCCATCCTCAAACCTACGACTCTTCACGGGATTTCAAAGGAAGCTTTGCAAAACCGTGAGTACACTTGACCCATTTTTGCTTTACACTTTTTGGGTGCAACATGTTAACCTTATCAAATCACAACACATTATGCTTTATGCAACGCACAAAACAATCCAAATACATGCATACTTACTTGTTATACTTAATTCATATTCTTGGGTGATTCTTATGTGATACAATAGTCATTAACTTCGTACAAGCCTCCATTTAACATGTATAGCGCTATAGGAGTAACGCACCACCCGTGAACGAGAGGTCATGTTAAATTTCATTCTTATTACGTAAACAAAGGGTTGACTTGAATATTGCATGCCATTGATATGTTAATCTTGATAACTTAGGTTGCCATGTGGATTCGTTTTAAACACTTTTTTCATACTTATGCTATATACTTAAACTTGTGTACTCACCAATGCTTTTTGTGTTGAACTATACTTTTTAACATGTTGCAGGTTGATGATGTTGATTATGATGAAAACTAGTAGGGACGACACTAGAAACGTATATTTAAATTACTAGAATTGTTATTTCATTTTTGTCGAACTTGTTGTATTTTGTCATTTCTATGTTGTAATTTGAATTTCCATGATGTACTTGACGAATATTATTATGAAATGAAATCGATTTTGGATTAAACTACTGTCACATATTGTTATGAAGTCTTTGAGCAATCTCGTTCGTATCACTCCATGTTTCCGCCATCGTTTGGGGTGTGACATCTTCGCCTAAAACCTCAAGCTCTACTAAGAGTCATATGATTTTTCGTGAGGTCCCATACACAGATAGCAATGGTTAACTCTGGTCTACAATGGCCTGGGTTCCAGTTCCTAACTAGTTCTGCTAAATGTGCAGGAACGACTATGGAGGGCTATCTTTAGACTTTGGATTATCGATAGTGGTTGTTCCAGACACATGACAATAGACATATCCCAGTTGAATGACATAAAAATATTCGACGGTGGATTTGTCAACTTCGCGGGAGGGGAAACTGGAAAAATAACTATGAAGGGCACTGTCAGAAACGAGGTTCTCACCTTCTCTGACATCATTTATGTCACTGAAATGAAGCATATCCTTCTAAGCATATCTCAGATGTATGATAAAGGGATGGAGGTTCTCTTCACCAAAAGAAATCGTGCTCTTGGAACACGTTGGGTATTCAGAAATAAACAAGATGACCCCGGCATGATCGTGAGGAACAAGGCATGATTGGTAGTCCAAGTTTTCGAGCAAGTTGAAGGTCTGGATTATTATGAGGTATACGCACCGGCGGTACATCTGGAGGCCATTTGTATTTTCGGATGATGAAAAAGAAGTTAGAAATGAGCTCGTTGGGAGAAGTGACAATGTTTCTTGGCTTGCAAATTCGTCAAAACAGTCAGGGGATCTTGATTCATCAAAGTAAATATGTTCACAACGTTCTTGCCAAATTCGATATGACAGATTCAAATCCTGTGGACTCTTATTCCGAAACGACCCTTACTTGACTGCAAGTCGGCCAGACATCATGTTTTGCCGTCTGTCAATTAACTTTTGGAGTGACGACATGGATATGAAGTCTACATTAGCTGGATGCAAATTCTTGAGGGACAGACTCATCTCATGGCAATGAAAGAAGCAACAACTCACTTTCGCAGCGGAAGCAAAGTGTGTTGCAGCATCTGTTACCTGCTGCTCTCAGGTTCTTTGGAAACAACACCAGCTCAAGGATTACAGTTTGACTTATCTAAACTCTACTACTTATTTTGATAATGATGCCGCTATCCAAATTATCAAAAACCTTGTCTTTCACTCTAAAACCAAGCACATTGATATCAAGGTGCACTTTATTCGAGATTGTTGTGACAGAGGATTGATTAAACTTGAACAGATCCACACTTATGCTAATACAACGGATCTTTTTACAAAACCTGTCAGCATCTCGAAATTCAATGTGCTTGTGGATCTTTTGAATATGATGCGTTTCACCGACTTAGTGATAAAAAACGGGGTTTCTATACTGAGGTAAATAAATAAGCAAATTTGCGCATAAAGTGTGATGCACAAATTTAAGGGGGGGGGGGGAGGGACACATATGTACATATGCATTGTTTGAGGGGGGGAAAAGCAAAAAAAAATCGTGCTAAAGAATCTGATTAACACATGTAAGGTATCGAAGCTGAAAAGACTAGGATCTACTGCGATGTGTTGATAGGTCTAACGCTCAAAAAGCAAAGAGATACCAAGTGATATAAATATAACGGACTGGACGACATCGCGTGGGTAACAGACCAACGACGTATGATTTCATGGTCTTAAATCCTTTGTTGATAGATAGCCAACATCTGAGTTTTCGGGTCTTTATATTGATGAGTCATCTGGGATATCAGGATTGTCCTTCTGTTGCATCCAGATTATATGCAGACCTAGTGTAACACCTCGTAAAATCGTGTCCAATAATGTATTGACACGTGTCCCTAATCCTAATCATGCCTAAAGTTGGATAGGAGGGACTATTTTCGCCAAAATCAAAAACTATGAATGGGACGGACTAAAAGTGTCAACATGCTGAAACTATGCCTCTGAGTGACCTTACACGGTATCCGTATTCTCAATTGAGCCACTTGTTGGACGAGATGAGCCGTTTGCGTAATTGTTTGAAAGTTTGTGTGACGAAGGGTTAAAAGCATCAACATGTTAATTCTTACCTCTGAGTGGTCTTTTAACAAACCTGGAGCTTCATGATCTTCGATCATACTCTCGAGAATGCCTAATATTGGCCATTTAGGGCTTTTACGCCATTAAATGATAATACTTGCAAGTTTGCAAGTTAAAGGGGTTAAAAGCGTCAACATATTAATTTATACCTCTGAGTGACCTTTTAACGAACCGAGAACTTTATGATGCTTGGTCATACTCTTAGGTGTGCCTAATATTGGCCAAGGAGGGCTTTTTGTACTAATTATAACAAAACATGCAAGTATGGAAGTCAAGGGTCCTGAAATGACAAAGTTTGAAACTTGTTGTGTGTGTGTGAACTGGGCAGGCTGTAGCCTACGCCCCCTGCAGCGTAGCCAATGCTCAGGTCTGGCCAGCTTCGTTTTTTTGGGCTTGCAGCCCACTCCAAGCATCATAAAACCACTTAAACGAATCTAGGGGCTTGTGTGTTGTTTTGTACGCGTTATCGCTTATACGCGTATGGTTAGACTTACGTAACTAGTTTGCGTAAGTTTACCGAAACGGGTTTAACCTTATCATTTTTATCTCAAATTCCAGGATGTTAATAGTTTATCCATATTATACAAGTCTTAGTACGTGTTGGGTTTAAACTACATTCTATTTCGGTCATCGCTTAATCAAGCGTATCATACCGTTTTGATACTTTAAGCTAGCCGGTCTAAGTCTATGACTTAAATAAGACCCGTTAGCATTCTAATTGGTTATTTATACTATCACTCCAGACTAGAGCCTTCCAGTAAATTGTACCTACACTTACTTAATTGAATATGGCTGAGTTATTATAAATCTTGCATTATAAGACGAGTGCTAGCTCAGGTAAATATTCATAACCTATTTTTCCCTATAAGGGCTTGGGATACGGTAAAATATTTACCGCATGGTCGGGTATGGGATTCGAAGATCAATGTGTCAGAAAATTCAAATAACCCGTTTAATTCGTATTGCTTGACTTAAACATTGGGGGTTAACGCGACCGTGTCCTGGATATCCTTGGCTCATTTAATTTACTAATGGCCACGACCTAAGCGTGGGGTGTAGGCATACACCTGACAGATGCTAATACTTATTAAAATGTTTTTGTAACCCAATACGGGTTTTCCCAATATGGGTGTTCCCAATAAGGGAATAAGTGGTGTGTCGGTTAATCATGAACTGGCATAGTTTCCGGGCCCTATTTGTATTGTCAAGTTATGTAAAACTGATAACACGAGATATAGTTTGTCCCAAGTTATAAAAGATTTTTCGTGCCTTGTGCACCTAAATCAATTTTGAAAATGTTTTCAAAATGTGTCGGTTGATTGTATTTACTAGTGAAAACTGACGTATTTTCAAAAGACTAAGTTACAGGTGCAAATACGTAAATAGGCTGGAAGCTGCTTGGTAATGCTAGAAGAGGAATTTGCAACTCCTTTACATAAGTTATTAGTCTGTTGAACTCATTTTGTATATAATGATCCACCTGTGGATTATTATTACGAGCTCGTTTGTATTATTACTTTGGTATTTTCGGACAATTGAGTTTGTAATAATATTTTATATTCCAAGACTTCCGCTGTGCTATTCTGTGTATGTTTGACTATAACGATACCAATCTTACGTCACGATACTCCCCACCGGGATGTGCTGTGAATATCGGGGTGTGACACCTAGGCACAGTTAGGATATCTTTAAAAGAGCCGCAAGAAGGGCCAAAACCTTAAACGGAAGAAAATCTCATAAAAAGGAGAATTTCGTGTGCTTCTAAAGCCAAATTCGTACCGTCAAAGGTATTTGCCTAGCCCTCGTCAGACTTTACTGGTCACTCTGTTGTACGAAAGTGCTGACCTGTTCACGAGAAAGTCTGGCGTTGTAAAAACAAAAGGATGAACTCAGTATACTCACCTGCTACGATGAACCGTTGTGCTTACCTTGATTGCGGGGGTATGTCTTGGTATGAGACACACGGATGTCACAGTATAATTCTACCCTAAGCGTATCACGGGGTTGAAAGTTGAAGGGTGAGCATTAGATTTAAGAGGACGAATATATCAACAACGCGTGGACCAGTCTAAGTAAGCATGTGCTGAAAAATGTTCCTTAATCAGTTCGAGAACGATTTGAACCTGTGGCAGTTCCTCCCAATATTACCCCTTTGTTATTATTTTATTATTATCTTATCTTATTTTATTATTTTTCTTATCAAAAAGGTTGCTCGGTTGGCTGGATCATTGATTTTGAAAAGGATGTTTTCTGTCATGAAAAAGTAAATGAAATAATAGTCTGGCCCACTGTTTCGGATTGGGGCCCACTGTTTCGGATAAAACAAATCAGATTCGGCCCATTGTTCTCGAATGTAATTCGGACCACTTTTCTGACTTGGGGCTGGCCCATTGATCTCAGGCCCAATCCGAAACACTATAAATTGTCAACCATTTCTCATTCGAGTCACATTTCGGACCAATCTCATTTCCTAAGCTTTTCAGATTCTCTCATTGACTTCTTGGACCACTTATTCGAATTACAAGGTTTTCTGGTTCCTATACTTTTCAAACCAAAGCCTTTGAATGCCATAGTTGTCGAAGAACATGACGAGCAACTCATGACTGCTGCTAAAGATGAGATAGAAACAAAAGTTCTAGATGCAGACGAAGAAGAATCTGACGACGACAGTGATGTGGAGGTGATTGTGTCTGAGGAAACAGTTGAGGAACCTGTTCGAGAATCAACGTTAATGACTGCAGAAATCCTACAAGCCCTGATTGAATCCTTGAAGGATAATGTCGGAAACCCTCCTTCCGTACCTATTTCAGAAACAGAAGTTCACGGTGAAGATGATGCGACAGATGATGCTGAACAAGCATCCAACAAAAAACAAAGAACCGAAACAGCTCCTAATATTCATTCTACAGGCCCAAGCTCAGAACCAGAGCCTCCTATGCCCACCGATCCACAATCACTGCTGCTACTCAAGAAACAAGCACACAAGATCTCGATTTTGATTTTAATTTCGATTTTGATTTCGATTTGCCTGAAACAACTCACTCGCAACCAGAAAGCTCAAGCGGCATCAGGTTCGATGTAGGAAGTTCCAGTGGTGCCGGTTTCTCTGAGCATGATGAAGTGGCCATGCGCTTTGCAGCCAACAAAATGAAATTTATTGAAGAAGGTGATAGTGATGATGATGATATGGATATTGATGTAGCAAAGCTGCAAAGAAGAGTGATTGTGTTGGAACAAGATGCTGCCCTGAAAGAAGCTCAGATCTCATCCTTGCAGGCTCAAATCTCAAGCAAGGATCAAACGATAGAACAGTTGCAAGGTGATGTGGGTATGCTGATATCTGTTGTGTATGATTTGAAAGCTAAGCTGGAAAAGAAGTTCAAGAACATAATCAAGAAACGTTTGTTTCGTGATCCGGCTCCGTTGCAAGGTGGTCCTCCAAGAAGATGGATATTAGAGTGGGCTTTGGGGAATATGGGCCTAGGGTTTTGGGGGATATGCTCCCTAAACCTTTACTATAAATAGTAAATGACAATTAGGAGCAAAGGGTTGGTTTTTTTTTTTTTTTTTTTGTTTTACAAACTTGTATTAGACAAATCTTTGTATGCAAGTTTAAGCATTCCAATCTACAAATCTTTCTTCTTGTTCTTGTTATTTCTTGAAGATCATCAAGTTTGGATTCCACCCATCCTTGGTGATTGTTTGATATCGTTGTTTGATCCGTTTTTTGGGACTTACATTCTGTTTTGTATGTACAAACTGATTATATATTTATGCAGTTGATATTTTATTTATACGATGTTTGTTTGGAATGTTTGTAATCTTTTCGAATGTTTCTTTCGCAACATATTGTACGATATTTTAATTAAACATGTTTGTGTAATTTAATAAAAATTAAAGTTTTATCAATTGTTAAAATAATAAATAATATAGAACAAGTGTAACAATAAAATCGGTTAAAATTTATAAACCATTAACATAATAAGTCAAATCTATAACTTTTCAAACAAAAATGTACAACTTTTTTAATTATATATTTTAAAAAACTAAAATCTACAACTTAAAAAAAAAAAAAAAAAAAAAAAAAAAAAAAACACACACACACCAAAATACACCCAAATTTTAATGGTAAAACATATTGCATGATATAACAAGATTAGCTTTCCATGATCAAAGAAGATATTCATGAACCAAAAACACATAATATTAAGTCTTAAACTCATAATCATACATTTATGGGCTGGGTTATCTAATCCTATTGGTTGATTAACATGGTATTGGTTGGTCTCGTGAGTTATTGGGTCGGGTGTACCCACATATTTATGTTTATGTTATTCAGTAATAAAAGTGAAAATTTACTCAAATCATCATTGATATATTTCCTTTTACTTGTATTTTTTATATTAATAACACAGTATAGTATATTTTGTAATCAACTATTTAAGAATGGATCTTATAATTATTTGATATATTGTTATATTGATTTAAAAACTATATATAAAACTTATATGTAAATATATTTAAGTTTAACCAGTAAATAAAATATTTTTTTCTATTATCATTTTTTTTAAACAATGTTTGTAATTACAACAGATAAATATTTAAAAGTCTAAATCAGATTTAAATACACAAAAAAAGTTTGTAGGTTCAAAGCTACTAATTTTATTTTTCTTATTTTACAAATAGAGGGAATAAAATAAGTTGTCAACGAAATGGGCGACTAAAAAAGATCTGAACTATAGAATATTTTTATATGGTTTTTTAGTATATCATATTTTAAGTGAATATAATAAGATATCAAATATTTTAAGTTAATATAATAAGATATCAAATAAATAAAAAGTCCTTTTCAAAGTGTTAAAAATATCATAAACTAATGTAGTCAGTTATCTTTTAAGAAAAAAATATAAACATTAATGTGTGATTTATATTAAAAAAACACGTCAAAAAATCATTAGTTATTTAATTCATTAGATTTATTCAATAATATTAGAAGTAAGAAGCCGATAAATTTTCAAAAACACTATTTTTGTAAATACTTTTCTAGCAACGCAATTGTGTTAAATGTTTTTTTTTTTCCACAAACACCATTATGGGAAAAAAAAAAACTCATGAAATTAGTAAATAACGTTAAAATTAGTGAAATTTCACTTTTGCCCATCGAGTGCTCACATATATATACATTATATGTGCACACCACTTTTAACGAGTAATTAACCGTAGAATCAAAAATATTTTCTCGCCTTAATGACTTATACAAGTTGATTTCGTTATTGTATAAATGTCTAAAATCATAATATTTCATATATATGACTATATAAGGTGAAAATTAAATGCAGTAATATTTAGTTGCAAGGTGTGAACACTATTAATATTCATTTTAACAATGGAGCAAATATCGTCACCCCGTTCAACTCATATGATGTTTTCTTGCATAAGTTTCTATAAATACATGTTAGCACAATAGCACCGCATTCGCTCACCTAGCTCCATTATATACTAGTATTTATAACACCATATTTTTAACCTTAAGAGAACCATATACTATTTATAAGTTGAAGAAAATGAGACATTTGTGTGAAATGACGTTCACTGCTCCCCAAATAACCAAACATTTATTTTTCAATGCTTTCCTAAAATAGGAATGTTTCTCAACAATGCAAATTCACACATTTTAAATAATTATCTTTTTAAATGGTAAGTAAAGTATAAAGATTTACAAAATTCAACAATGTTGTGTTTCATAGTTGAAAACAATATTCTTAATTTTTGATAAATTGTTGTCAGAACATTACATGTGAGAAGATGATTTTAGTAATTAACTGCAGGTATAAACACTAATTAAAAGCTGGTTGAACGTAAATAAAATAGGACGTTATAAAGTTTGAGTTTTGCTTCTATAAAAGTGATTCTAAATAAAAGGTGTAAATTTTTATGTGATATTATTATTCGTTTTCAACAATCTACTATGCACTTATCTTCTTCTACTTTTTTAATTTATCTAATTAAACATTTAAAAAAATGATCAAAGTGACTAAAATGTTACAAATTTCAAGTTTACTTTTGGGCATTTTCGTGGTCAATCCTAGGGCACGTCAATTTAAGTTTTGTAAAATGTTAATAATAATATGTTTTCTAATAATATTAAATATTTAAATGATCTAAGATTTAGTTTTAACTTTTAATGTTAAAAAGAAATTGGTAAAAGTGTACCTTTAAATTTACTTAATAAATGAATGCTTTAATATTTGTTAATTTATATAAACAAAAAAATTATAAAAAGATTCATTAATAAATGAATACTTTAATATTTGTTAATTATTATATACGTAATAGGAAGACCAATTAATTTGAGCTTTTGAAACTCCCCTTTCTCAATTTTTGCAATAAAAACATACATCCTTTTAACTTTTTAATATCTTTAAAAAGTATCATTTAGAAACCCCTCGAGTTTTTTATATGCTTACTTTTATGTATGTGTCAGTATAAAATTAAGTTGGTTTACGTTTTGACATAATTTTTTTCTTCATAAATGAGTTATGTCAAATACAATACGTTCCCATGAAAAAGAATTTTTTTTTTTTTAAAATTGAATCATATCAATTATAATACATTTAACAGGGGCGGATTTAGCATGGTTCCATGGGTTCCCAGGAACCCATTCGATTCGAAGAAAATGGAAAAAACTAGTGTAAACCTTGTATGATTTGGGAAAAATAATGAAAATTAGTGAAAAACTACCAAAAGTAACCCAGTGGAATCCGACCCTGGATCCGCCACATTTTGGTGCTTATTTTTATGAATATAGTCGGTTGGTGTACGCTTTGACATATATAGTTTTCAAAAGCAAATCGAGTCAAATATAAAACGTTTTCATCAAACTATATAAATTCAAGTTACTTTACGTTTTATGAGTTGATGTGTGCGGTGTGTTATAAGTTTTTATGTATATTTTAAGCCATTTTTAATATTTTAGCCAAGTTTTAAATTTATAAAACACGATATTTTACTAACACTAAACACACATATGGGCAAGTGCACCCATCGTGAGCGTAGTATAGCGTTGGTAAGATACCGAGGTCGTCCAAGGACACAAGAGCTTTTAGTACCGGTTTATCCTCAACGTCTAATCAAATCAAAATTTTAGAAAAAGGTTTAAATATGAAAATAAAACTAAAAATGCTGAAAAATAAAATAAAATAAAATAAAAACAGATAGACAAGATAAATCACTTGGATCCGACTCGCCTTTAGTGTAACCTTTGATAATTTCCGCACTTTTGCACTTTTTAAGAGATTATCTTAGTTATAGTAGTAGGTGTAGGATCGTGTGCAGACCCGAAACGAGTCGATCAGAGGCGTTCTACACAATATGAAAGGCGGAAACAGACATATTGTGTGTGATTCAGCAAGAAATTCACTTATAACTGTCTTTTGATTGATATCTGAGCAATTACAGATCTGTAGACACTTCGACAGAGCTTCGCCGTCGGAAAACACCTTCTCTAATTTCGTTTCAAATGAAACAGATCTACTCCTATTTATAGACCTTCTAATTCCGTTTGAACATGTCTCAAACGGAATTACACTCAAGCGGAATTAGGTCTTCATGAGGAATTATAGCTTCAAGCGGAATTAACAGGCTAATTCCGTTTGAAATCCCTGAACCATTTCAAGCGAAATTACATCTTGTAATTTCGTTTGAACTTGCCTGAAAACCTATTTTCTCGTTTTGCGTGCTCTGATTTATCTAATACAATACAAGACTCGATACAAGACGAAGTCGACAGACGCATGCACCAACAGACTCCCCCTCGAATGTTGACGAGTCTTAAGTGTCGAGTCTTCAATGTCTTCAGTCTTTATCAGTCTGATCGCTCTCTGAAGTATCTGACAGTGTAAACATCTTCAATCTTCTTCTTACTCTCCTCTTTAGTTCCAGAATCGCAACCTGGCTCTTATCTCTCTCTAACTCTCTTGATCAGATCTCTTGATTCTTTTTAAGCTTAGGATCAGAAACCAGGCTTTCTCCAATCTTCAATCCTGTACAATCTCTACCCAAAAATAAATTTCACAAATTTACAATTTGACAAATTTATACTCTTGCTTATCAATTGAATACACAAATCAATAAATGATTTTACAATGTTAATCACTGATGATCCATTTGATTGAAAAGCATTTTTCTATTAAAACCTTTTCTTGTTTCAAACAGAGTCCCCCTCACACGTTGTCATCATGTTTAGCACTTGGAATTTTGAAAATTAGCTCTCCAACACCAGTTGTCGACAATCTTTTTGAATTTTTCAAAATTTATGCTAAAACACACTAAAAATCTTTTTGGAATTTTGAATATAGAATGAAATACAATAAAGAAATATTTACAGACAATATTTTTGTGAGTTTGTGTAAGAGGATCATATCAGTTTATGAGACAAATCACCAACACCGTTAAGCTTTAAACATTTTAAGTTCTAAACGATTCACTTAGATTGTCAGTATACAGATCCACTTAAATTCTCACACAAAGTTCAACTGTTTCGAGATACGAGATTAATGTTTTAGAGACTTAAACTTATTCACGTGTCCCACCTCAGAATATACTCCGGTATCCAGATCCCAATATTCAGTCTTACAGGTGAGTATACCACAGATGATATCTGTAAAGGGTTAAAATGCGAGGGCCGTGAGAGCTCAGGTCAGAACTTCCGTTCAGCAGAGAGATGACGGCTTCGACTTTTGGTGTGTCCCCTTTAGAGGATCTTTTGTTTCAACAGCACATGATTAGCATTTTGCAATGTTTCATCATTTTTTGTACTGAGGGTGGTGCTATATTTCAAGCAAGCAGAAAGTATTCTCCGAGGACTAGGCCATTGCTTCCGCAAAATCAGAAGTCCCGAGATAATACCCCAGATATCACTGAGTATAAAGACCTAGTATCTCAGAAAGAGGGACCTTTCAAACAAGATTTCGGGGGTTACCCATATATCCGAGAGATGTTACCCACAATATAAGCAAGTTTGAAATTTAGGTTTATATCTCGTCACAATCTACTAAATGTGCAAAAACCTACTGGCACATCATCAGTGAGACCGTTTATCACATTTTGACTTTCCATTTCTTTAGCATGTCATGATAGTCCACTGATGTACTATCATTTCCTCTTTTATACAACAAAACTCTTTTTTTCTTTTATCATGTTTTTGGCTTTTTCAAATTTTCTAATGTTTTTGGATTTTCTGAAAAATTCTTACTCCCCCTAAAATTCAAACACATTTAAAGAAATTTGAAAACAAACTGTACAAGTAATGTGACAACTGATATCGAATCACTTCAATTCGCCATCCACTTGGCATAAACAATCAGAACTCCCCCTCACAACAAAACATTTTCCCATTGTGATCTCAAAACACTTAAGTTTGTTTTAATCAAATGTTTTTTCCGGAAAATTAGTTTTGTTGATTTTATAAAACCACTTGTAGGTAAGGGGTTCAATTCATCACAAATAACAGTTTTAGATCAATCCACAAACACCACTTGTAGAAAATCAAGTACAACTTAATGTCCCTAATTTACCACTTGTAAGTAACCAACCAATAACCACTTGTAAGATGAAATCACTTTCGTGAATTTCTCAAGAAAAATGCCGATACCTGCTTCACACTTACCAACCTGGAAGCTCCGGCAAGTCATACCTGTTCAAAAACACTTTTTCAAGAATGATGCCGATTCATGTTCCGCGATTACCTACTTGGGAGCTCCGGCAAGTCATACTTTTCACTTATGAAAAACAGACATCCAAGCTTCGCCAAACTTGGATGTTTTCTCCTCATCTGCACTCGGGTAGTAAGTTGCTTTCTTTGTTTCATAAAAGTCCTTTACCCCTTTAGCCTTTCCCTCGACGATTTTTCCAAAAATCTTTTTAACATTTCCATTAAAAACCTTTTCGACATCAAATTCTTTCTTTTCAGAATAGAATTGATTCGAGATCTCAACCTTTCCAACTTTTTGTTTAAAATTTACAGCCCGCAATGGTGGAAAATTAACATCATCCATTGGCGATACTGATGTTTCCAGTTTTATCTCAACTTGTGGCTCCTCTGATTTTGTGGAATCAGATTCACGCCGGGTTTTACTTCTGATTTCTTAACAACCCATGCTTGGTTGTCAAGATTTCCCCTTCGTTTGTAAAACCTTTTCGAACACTCACCAACTTCATATGTTGAATTTTTAAGCACTTTAAATTTCTCAGTTGGTGGTTCGGTTTTATCAACAACTTTTTCTTTGAGTTTTTCAGAGACTTCCTGTTTTGTTTTTGTTGCTTGAGGACAATTCCATGCAATGTGACCAACTTCATTGCATCTGTAACAGGTTCTTGTCTCCTTTCTTTGAAAATCTCCATTCTTCATTCTCTCTTGCTTCTTGGCAAGGAATTCTTTGTTTGATTGCCTCCAGAAAGAACTCTTTGATTCCTCTTCACAGCTTGTCCCTGAAACAAATTTTGTATTTGTTTTAGAAATTTTCTCATTTTTATGATTTTCTGGTGGAATAAATCCAAGACCTTTCTTTTTGAAATTACCATTATGGTTAGGTTTCTTTTGAAAACCAGAACTAGAATTGTAACTTTTTTTCTTGTTTAAACGTTGTTGAACTCTTGAAGTGTATTTTTTAGGTTTTTCAGTAAGATTTACATCTTTTATTTCAGAAATATTAAATTCTGTCATTTTGAAAACCTTTTTAATCATTTCAGTTTTAACACCTCTTATTGGAAATTCTTTATCAAAATATAATTTGTTAGAATCATTTAAAGTGTATGCCACTTCAAATGTTTCATCATTCAAATTGGATTTTGACAACAAAAATTATTTACTATAAACCCGTTTTCCCGACGACTTTGAACTCCTGATAGACGAACTCGAACTCCCAGACTCAGACATTGACTCAGACTCCTCATCCTTATCCAACACTTGATCGACCATCCTTTTTATTAACTCAGACTCATGATCTATGTCGGACGCTGTGAATGTGATGTCAATATTGTCTGGTAATGCATCGGTTATCACGGACTCTAACTTTATATTGACTGCTTTTTTTACTTGTTCCTCATTCGGTTTTCTAGACGAATACCCTTCCCAAATCGGAGGTGGACACTTATTATAAACACTCTGTTTCTTACCAGTATCCTTCTTCTTCGACTTCTTGTCTTCAAACACTTCAAAACCTGCAACAGTTGGATAAATTCTGTCAATTAAGTAATCAGAACTTGAATAACTTTTCAATAATCGTCTGATTCTTTCATTTTCAACTTTTTCACTTTCCAACTCTTGCTTCAACTTCGCGCATTCTTCGATGTAAAAATTTATCTCTTTCTACTTAGACATCATTGTTGCATTCATCATTGTCAAAGCATCTTCGCTTTCAGAGTTTGTCTTTTGTAAACTATTCACAGTTTTGTTCAATACATCGTACGACTCTTTCACATTCTTGACATCAAACAACAACTTTGCTTTCAACTTTTCTAGATCAGTAAACCTCTCATCTTTTTCATCACATTGTTTGCAGGGTTCCAAACATGTAAGACAATGTTTTGTGATTTCAACAATCTTTTCAATCTCCACAATCTTCTCGACTTCAACTACCTTTTCCACTTCAACAATCTTCTCAACAACCTTAACTTCTTCCATTTCTTTTGCAGTTTTTCTCTCTTTAAGTTTCTTCAGTTTATCTGCAAAATAAAAATCAAAACTGTCAGAAGATAAATGAGTTTTTCCAATGTTTATCTGTTCAATTTCTTCATCATCATCACTAGTATCTGTTGAACTGTTTTCAGAAGAAACAGATTCTTCATCTTGACTTTTCTCTTCATCAGTTAACACTTCTATCCACTCTTTCATCAATTCTGGCTTTTGAACAATTTGAGCAATGAAAGCTTTAAACTCCCTATTCTCATCCACAAACCTATCCCAGCTAAATCCTGGAGCCATTTTCTCATCATCTTGATCAATGATACCATAATAAGCTTTCTTATTTGCATCTTCGATCATTCTGGCATGTGCAGTTTGTGGTTCCTTTTGTTGATGTGGTTGATGAGCAACCTGTTGATATATGGCTTTTCGATAGTAATCATCTTTTCCAAAAGGATTCTTTGCTCCACTAGCTTCCTGATTTTTACATTCTCTCTTGAAATGACATTTCTCCCTGCATCGAAAACACGTAACTTTAGATTTATCAAAACCCAAAGTAGAAACATGTGCATCCAAAAAATCATTTCTTCCTGTAATCATTTTAAACTTTTCTGCTCTCCTCAAGACACTAGCTAAGCACCACTTTATATCCATGAGCTCCAATTCTTCTGCATCGATCTGATCGTAATCATCTTTTGTTAGCATCGGATTACCAATTCTTCCAGCAATCAATCCTTCATAAGATTCCAAAGCAGTAACCAGTAATGCCATATGACTTTTAACAACTTCTTCAGAAAAATTCTGACCATTTTGAAGATGCAATGCAACATTGCACTGAATCATATGTTCATTACCAACATTTGAACTTTGAACACTTGGAGGATTGACATTTGAAAATCCACTACTGTTGATTGAACTTTGACTGATTGATCCAGATGAATTTCCTACACTAAAAGCAGTTTGGATCTTTGGACTTGCTTCAACAGTTTGAACATTTCCTTTATAGTACAATTTGATGTCTTGTTGATTGCTCGAGCTGTTCATTCTGGCAATTTTTTGCTGTTCAAGATCCTGTCCCTCAAGCTTTTCAATAAACTGTCCAATTGACAATCTACTAAACTCTCCTGTATTCTTTAAAATCATGAGATATGTACCCCATTATTTCTGAGGTAAAGCATCAGCTAACTTTTCAACCCATTCTGCTGGAGTTTTAGTAATTTTCAACTGAGACATGGTACGCACAAGATGACAATATCTCTCAATGAGAGTCTTTGTAGATTCACCTGGCATACTTGTAAACAACTCAAACTCTTTCTTCAATAATGATTTTTTGCTATTGATCATTTTCGTACTTCCTTCAAATTTCTTCTCAAGTGCCTCCCATATTGAGAAAGCACTACCATCATGCTGAAGCAAAACAAAAATGTCCTCTTTGACAGCTTGTTGTAAAATACTAATCATCATTTTCTCTCCTTTATAACTATCTCTCTCTTTGTCTGAAAATTCTGAGATAATTTTATCAACATTCAAAGCAGTCTGTGGTCTAATATATTTTGTTTCAATGCTTTCCCAAGCTCTTAGATGATTTGCCTGAACCCAATTCTCAAAACGATTTTTCCAGCCATGGTACTCTTCAATTCCCATAAGTTTCGGGGGTTTTTGTAAAGTTCCGGTTTCATTTTCCATGTTCATGTTTTTAGCAATTTCAGCCGGAGTAGTCGGGGATGTAGCAAACGCGTTAAAGAATTCCTCTTCCATGTTTCGGTAGCACGGTTATCAAGACAAACACTTTTCAAATGAAATTAATGTTTCAAACGGTATCACTTCAAGCGAGATTAAACTTCAAGTGAAATTACCTGCACTAGACAACTTCAAACGGAATTAAGATTCAAGCGGGATAAGAATTTCAAACGAAATTACCTATTTCAAACGGAATCACTGATTTCGTTTGAAATTTCAAGCGAAATAGCACACTGAAGCGGAATCACTAATTTCATTTCAAACTTTCAAACGGAATATCAACTTTCAAACGGAATTAGGTGTAAATTCAAACGGAATTACGCTGATGTCATCATTTCGCTCCAACTTTTCAAGCGGAATTACAATTTTGTCAAGTTTTAAGCAGAATGTAGGTCCAAAACTCTCAAGGGTTTGTTAAAACACTGTTTCGCTTAATATGTGAGAAAATAAGCCGATTTTAACCGTGAAAAGTTGTCCAATTTTGAAAAGAAGATGTAGAAGTAAGAAAAACTGATAAAATCAAGCTGAAAATGGTAGAACTCCTCCTCCTGAGCTCTGATACCACTTGTAGGATCATGTGCAGACCCGAAACGAGTGAATCAGAGGCGTTCTACACAATATGAAAGGCGGAAACAGACATATTGTGTGTGATTCAGCAAGAAATTCACTTATAACTGTCTTTTGATTGATATCTGAGCAATTACAGATCTGTAGACACTTCGACAGAGCTTCACCGTCGGAAAACACCTTCTCTAATTTCGTTTCAAATGAAACAGATCTACTCCTATTTATAGACCTTCTAATTCCGTTTGAACATGTCTCAAATGAAATTACACTCAAGCGGAATTAGGTCTTCATGAGGAATTATAGCTTCAAGCGGAATTAACAGGCTAATTCCGTTTGAAATCCCTGAACCATTTCAAGCGAAATTACATCTTGTAATTTCGTTTGAACTTGCCTGAAAACCTATTTTCTCGTTTTGCGAGCTCTGATTTATCTAATACAATACAAGACTCGATACAAGACGAAGTCGACAGACGCATGCACCAACAGTAGGCCACTCTTTTGAAGGTGACGTTACCCTCAACCCAGTAGTTTGAGTCAGCAAGGATACAATCCTAAAGGGTTGGAATATTGGAAGATAATTAATTAAGTTATTAATGCGTAATGTGGTAGGCCCCTCTTTTGAAGGTGACGTTACCCTCGGCTAAGTGGTTTGAGTCAGCAGGGATACAATTCCAAATAGTCGGGTTAATGTATTAATAGTAGTTTACATATGAGGGGATCAAGCCATTCGCACCCCCGCCATCCAATACCAGTGGGTATTGAAGGAGGTCCTAGTAAGCTTGACCCAGGTCCTTGCAGGATCTATACACTGAACAAGGCAAGAACCTTACCAAACCATTCCCTTAACCCTCGACCAGGTAGCCAACATATCTCTATATAGACCGTAGAGATATGAATGGAGTAAATCTTTTATTTTATATAGACAGTAAAATAACGCCAAGACACCACGGACAAATGATAAGAAAGTTTCACCTTCAACATAAGAAACTAGTTATTAAATTCATTAATACAAAACCAAATAAAAAGTGTGAAAAGATTAAAAATCAAAAGTATTACACTAAATGCTTGTCTTCACCAAGTGATGTAAGAGACTTAGGCAAACATGGCCTTTGATTGTCAAGAACTCTTACTATCAATCTTGGATCCCGAGACTACCACACACACTCTAAGATGGATGATGGATGATGGTGGTGGATGTGGGTTGTGATGGTGGTGGAGTGTGGGTGAAGTGGGAGAGAGGTGGTTTGCCAAGGGATGCTTTTGAAGTGAACCAAGCACCTCTATTTATAGCCTGCACAGAAGCCCGGACACGACCCCGTGTCCATCCACTTTCTCTTTCTTCATTAATTTCAATTTGTCTGCATTAGCTCCACATGCCCTCGTGTCCGCTGGGCACGGCCCCGTGTGCAGAAGCGTATCTGTACTATCAAGATTTGCTTGGATTATGCGAATCTTAGCCTTGACCACGGCCGTGTTGAGCTGGGCACGCCCCCGTGTCGGGAAATAGAAGCTTCTATAGCTTTGTCTTTTCTGCAGACACCTGAGCACGCCCCCGTGTCCGCTGGGCACGGGGCATGTTTAGCCTTCTGTTTGGTTGGGAAGATGCTGTCAAGGGGATGGGCATGCCACGTTTATTCATTTTCTTGTAATTATGTTAGATTTTGTTGTATATTTTGCTCCTTTTATTCATTTATGCTCATTTAATCCTGAAAATACAAAAGGAAGACAAAAGCACACTTTTTCCAACATTAGTACTAAAAAAAGGTTAGTTTTATTCCTCATTTGATGTAATTTATATGTTGCATTTTACACACATCAAATACCCCCACACTTGAATCTTTGCTTGTACTCAAGCAAAACTCTTTATAATGTGGCTTACACTCCCAAATGGAATGGGTAGAAGAGAAGTTTTGGGCTTGTCTTGAGTGTCGGGATTCCAAGATCTTTATTAGGTTTTATTTTTATGCTATTTACAATCCTATTCGTTATGATTTATTTTGAACATTTCATAAGAGAAATTACTTATTTGGGCATAACATGCCTTTTTAAAAGTCCATTTATATACAAGTTCACATACCTCACGGGAGATCACTCAACACTCGGCCGAAGATGTATTTGTGAAACACTCGAGACCGGCATGGAACTTACTTCTACCATATGCTTGCCAAGCAATCAATACTCCTCCTTTTTAACTATACACCTTTGTAAATATCAAGAGGACTTGGGGAAGGGTTAGGCTTGGGTCAAAGGTAGGTGGTTTTAGGTTAGTGGTTAGTAGAAGGGCGAAAGGCGTAAAAAGCGTCGGTTGTCGTAAAAGTTTTTGTTTTTGTGACTTTTATTCAAATGAAGCATTTTCAAACAAAGTTTCCTTTGAGGAACTTGTTTGTTTATTGCTATACTTCTCTTTTTTTTTATAATGAACATCACGTGAAAAACCGAGCTTTTTACTAAAATAAAGGGTTAAAAATAAAAAAGGGTTTTGGTGGGTAAAGGGTGTTTGTTTTGTGGGTTTAGAAACGAAAAGATTTAGGCTCAAAGGGGTTAACTAGGGAGATTTTTGGGTAGGTGGTAAAAAAAAGAAAAATAATGGTGTTGAAAAGAAAAAAAAGTTAATCCTAATGCCTCCATCATTTACTTACTTGGGTTTAAGTTGATAAGGACCAGGAATGTATCATCATGGCAAGTTCTAGAGTCGTAAGAAACCAAGCGGCTATTCACACAAGAAACGAAAAATGAGCATTTAGTTTAAAGATGTGTATTTGTATGCTCAACAAAGACTCAAAACTCACTTTTTGTGGGAATGGGTTTTTAATGTGATCAAGTATATATAATCAAATTTTAACTAGATTTGTCATGCTGTTTCATAATTTTCTTATGTTGGTCCTTTTTATCATGACCCTATCGGTTGTAAATTTGTAAAAATATAACATTTTTAGAACTTGTTATTCCCAAATTAAACCAAGACAAGTAAAAAAATAAAAAGTTTTTGAAAAAATTTGGGGTGATTAGCGGTTCCAATAGAGTTTTGTGTAAGGCTTGTTATTAAGACTTGCAAAATTCAAGGTTTTAGCATCCCCCACACTTAAATTACACATTGTCCTCAATTTGTCCCAAAAATAAGTTTTTAGGTTGATTGAATGTGTAAAAAGGTGTTTAAAAACAAAAATTTATGTTACTGGGCGTCTGGACACGGGCCGTGTTGATCCGGGCACGGCCCGGTGTTCAGATTGCCAGTATCATAGTTTACATAAGGCTGGGCACGGGGGCGTGTTCAGTGAGCACGCCCCCGTGCTGAACTTGCTGTAATGAAGAAAAATTGTCGGGAGGCTCTGTTTTGTGTATGGGGTGTGGGTTCAAGTTTCCCTTAGTAACCTCCATCATCCTGAGTGTGTTTTATTCCATTAAAACATCATCCAAACACCATTTAATACTTAAAACCATCATTCATTGAAAATAACAAATTACATAAGTTCCTAGAAAACTAAAAAATAAAGAAGAAAAATAGAAAACTAAAAAGTTCCTAAGATAGATAGGTCAAGTGATACATGAAATCATCCTAAGGAGTTCTACCCTTATTTGTAGGAAAATCAAAAGCCCGAAAATAGCTTTCCGGTATTTAAAGGCGTCGTAGAACTCGGAACCGAGGGGTGTCCCCTAGATGTCGTTGAGCCATTCTTCTATCTCTCTCAGGAGGAAGAAGGCGGGCTCATTTTCCACAATATCTTGTGGAGGGGGAGCGACGGCAACCGGGACCCCATGTAATATGTCTTGAGGGAGTTCCGTGTGCATGGCGTACCACTCGGCCGGTATGATGACTTCCGGTACCACATTCCATGCCCTTTGCGTAATGATTGGTACCAAAGGAAGAGAAGCGAGAATATTCAACCTTTGGTGCAAAAGGTTGACTTCTCGAAGACATCCTTCTAGTCCCACCGATAAATGATTTATATGGTCGACCAAAGTTTCTTCCACTCCTGTCATTTCATCGATGGCCTCTCTCAAGGCATACACGTAGTTCACAAGAGAGTCTTCTACCGATAACCTTCTTCCTTGTCGGTTGTTTATGGAGTGTGATGAAGATGTTCCGCTATTTCTGCTCGACATTCTAAGAAAACAAACTGAAAAGAGTTCAATTTAATGAAACAGTACCTCGGACATGGCCCTGTGCTCAGCGAGCACGACCCCATGTTCACCTCTCTGCAGATTTTTGAAACAAGGAATCTTGGAGCTTTAAATTATTTTTCTGACTTTTGAAGCATTTTTAAGCAGACATAACTTAAAACAGTGTTGTAAAACTTATTTTTGACAAGATTCCTTGAATAAAAACCTAACAAACATCACAATAAAGCTTGAAACTATGGGGATTTCAATCTCAAATGGAGGTTTAGAGGAGAAAATGAAGTAGAAGGCAAATGACAAAAGTAGAAAAGACAAGATAGTTGTTGAGAACCTTCTTTAGAATATACCTAGTATGGTATATGTGAAGATCGCACCAGATCTCTGTCTTTGGAATGGGTCTAAGAGTGCAGGAATCTTGCTGCATTTATAGAAAACGGCAGCACGCTGGACACGGCTCCGTGTGCAGACAAAATTCTGACACTTTTTGTCCGTATTCTGACCAAAAGTTAGACGGGAATCTTTGGGTGGACACGAGGGCGTGTTGACCTGGACACGGCCCCGTGGCTAGAAGTTGTTTATGAAGTTTCGTCTATTTTCAAGGAGTTTATCCGGATCAGGTGGTTCTTTACTAGACGGAACAACACCGAAGTGCCTGAGATACCTAAGTTGCCCTAGTTTTAGACAAGAATGCAAGAGGTTATCGGAAAGGGTGATTCCTAAACTAAATACTGGTGGGCAAAACCAACCTTTATTTCCCTTATCCGGGCTCTCGTTAAAGAAGGTGTATATCGAATCGCTCAGGTCTATGTATGCATCGGCGGAAACCGATGGGGAGTCCTTCACAGCACAATCGACACAGGGATGACTATCTCTCAAGTCCTCGCAAGAGTTAGAGGTGATTTCTGGAGCAACGATGTTGTTATAATTCGAATGCAACCCCACTAATTCTCCTTGATCGTCTTCTTAAGATGAATTATTTATATCCATCTCAAGTTCTTTTATCCATCGGAGAATTAGTTCTTCCATTTGAAATCATTCTTCAAGAATCATTTCATCTCGAAGGGATGATTGAGAGCATTCGAGGGAGAGATAGTGATTGTTTTTACTTTCGCCCATCTTAAGGCTACAGGAAAACAATGGGTCTATATAGTGGGGATTGTAATTTAAAAAATAACATTTTAAATCTTCATGAGTTCTGCCACATAATTGACACCACGTACCATAAGAGGAGCGAAAGTAAAAATTATCAGTATCACTCATGATTGCGTCAGAAATTACCAGCCGTCGGGATCTTACGGCTCTGTTTTCAGTATCTGAAAATTGGGCACGGGGTGTGTTCAGTGGGCACGGCCCCGTGTTCAGCTACTGTCTGACTTAAAACAGGATTGCCAGTACCAAAGATTGGGCACAGGGCGTGTTCAGCAGGCACGACCCCGTGCTGAGCTTCTGCAGAAATTGAAAAATTTAGAAAAATCCTAAAAAAACAGAAAAATAAGAAAAACGATTAGGTCGTTGATTCTTAACTCACTTAAAATCCATGTGTCCCCGGCAGCGGCGCCAAAAACTTGATGTGTGCGGTGTGTAATAAGTTTTTATGTATATTTTAAGCCCTTTTTAACACTTTAGCCAAGTTTTAAATTTATAAAACACGATATTTTACTAACACTAAACACACATATGGGCAAGTGCACCCATCGTGAGCGTAGTATAGCGTTGGTAAGATACCGAGGTCGTCCAAGGACACAAGAGCTTTTAGTACCAGTTTATCCTCAACGTCTAATCAAATAAAAAATTTAGAAAAAGGTTTAAATATGAAAATAAAACTAAAAATGCTGAAAAATAAAAATAAAATATAATAAAAACAGATAGACAAGATGAATCACTTGGATCCAACTCGCCTTTAGTGTAACCTTTGATGATTTCCACACTTTTGCACTTTTTAAGAGATTATCTTAGTTATAGTAGTAGGCCCCTCTTTTGAAGGTGGCATTACCCTCAACCTAGTAGTTTGAGTCAGCAAGGATACAATCCTAAAGGGTTGGAATATTGGAAGATAATTAATTAAGTTATTAATGCGTAATGTGGTAGGCCCCTCTTTTGAAGGTGACGTTACCCTCGGCTAAGTGGTTTGAGTCAGCAGGGATACAATTCCAAATAGTCGGGTTAATGTATTAATAGTAGTTTACATATGAGGGGATCAAGCCATTCGCACCCCCGTCATCCAATACCAGTGGGTATTGAAGGAGGTCCTAGTAAGCTTGACCCAGGTCCTTGCAGGATCTATACACTGAACAAGGCAAGAACCTTACCAAACCATTCCCTTAACCCCCGACCAGGTAGCCAGCATATCTCTATATAGACCGTAGAGATATGAATGGTGTAAATCTTTTATTTTATATAGACAGTAAAATAACGCCAAGACACCACGGAAAAATCATAAGAAAGTTTCACCTTCAACATAAGAAACTTGTTATTAAATTCATTAATACAAAACCAAACACCTCTATTTATAGCCTGCACAGATGTCACGGCTCCCGTCCCGGTGTTACCCGGTCCAGGATCCGCGGGACAGAAACCCGTGGTATTTATTAATTGAGTTAACAGCGGAAGTTTAACATGTAGGATCATTGTGCGACCTGAATGAGCCGATCAGAAGAGTTTTAATCCATATCAAAGGCGGAATCAATGATACGAACTTGATTACAGCTTGATTCACGTTTATAATCACTTGTTTATTGATTTCAAAGCAATACAGATCACTTGACAGTTTGGTAGCACCTTGGCTCTGAAATCCGGATCGTTACAAATGACATGACCAGCTCAGTATTTATAGAGGGACCATTTCGTACGAAATGCCTTTCTCATTTCGTGCGAAATGATCATCCAGCATACAAAACCTGATTTTTCGTATACTGATCACTGGTTTATCCTATCTAAACACAAAACTCGATAAAAGACAAAGTTAACAGACATTTATGCACCAACAGACTCCCCCTTGGATGTTGACGAAGTCTTTGGCATTGAGTCTTCAGTCTTAATCAGTCTTTTCGCTCTTTCCAAACAATTTGACACTGTAAGCATCCTTCAAACTCTATCAGCATCAGCAGCTAGCACTTCGAACTTGTCTTTGACAAACTTCAAACTCCCCCTTGAATGTTGATCCAGAAACTTTTAGACTCCCCTTTTCGATAGGCTGGGATCGTATTCTGGCTCAAACTTTGTTCAGACTTAGCCATGGGGATCTTGCTTTGCTACTTTCACAGGTTCAAACCTGTTCCCTGCTTCGTAGAATTTTGACATTATAATCTATTCTTCTTTTTGACTTCATATATTGTTTTTATCAGTTTTTAATAATCCACTTAAGTATCTAGGTTCAAGTTAATGACCCTAGGCACTTAATTTGTCTACCAAGTCCAACTTAATGACCTTGGATGACCTGAAACGAAACAAAACTGACTTTTGTTCAACATTTTTCAAAACATTATTCCGAAAATTACAAGTTTCAACTTAATGAACTTGTTTTGATTTTTCATATTTCACAAGTTTAACATGATAATCTTTCAACTCTTCTGTCTAACTCAGAAACTTCCTGCATCTTCTTCAAACTGCGAGTCTGAAGATCAGCTTTCCACTTTGATTTGTCGGAAAAATTAAAGCAGAAATGTAAAATCTTTTTGGATTTTGAATAAAATTTCTATACTAGAATGTTAAACAGAAAAGAAATGCAGTAAATGAAAACTATTTACAAACAAATTTTTGGTGAGCGTGTTAGGGAATCATATCAGCTAAAGACAAGTCACGAGTACCGTTAAGCTTTGATTTCATACTCAGAATTAAACAATTCGCTTAGATTGCCGATATACTGATCCACTTAAATTCTCACACAAATTTCAATCTGTCCAGGATACGAATTTAGTGTTTTATATACTTAGCTTATACGCGTGTACCACCTCAGAATATACTCCCAAATCCAGACTACTATATCAAGTCTTACAGGTGAGTGCACACCAGTAATATCTGTAAGGGGTTAAGTGTTGAGGCCATGAGAGCTCAGGCTATTGCTTCCGCAAAATCAGAGAGATGATGGCTCAACTTTAGGTGGGTCCCCTTTGGGGATCTTCTTTTACAACAGCACATGATTAGCATTTTTCAATGTTTCATCATTTTATGTTGAGGGCGAGCTTTATGATTAAAGCTGTGCAAAGTATTATACGAGGACTAGGCTATTGCTCCCGCAAAATCAGAAGTCCAGGTATAATACCCCAGATATTACCACGTACAAAGACCTAGTATGTCAGAAATAGAGCCTTTCAAACAAGATTTCGGGGGTTACCCATATATCCGAGAGATGTTCCCCACGTAAAAAGCAAGTAATGATTTAGGTTTATATCCCGAACAAACCTACTAAATGTGTAAAAACTTATCGGCATATCATCAGCGAGACTGCTTAACACTTTTAAACTTTTCATTTCTTTAGCATACCGTAACTGTCAAGCTGATGTATTATCATTTTCCCTTTTTACACAAACTCTTTTTCAGTTTTCTATTGTTTTTTTTTTTTGAAAAATATCTCATGTTTTTGGATTTTTGAAAATTTTTACTGTTTTTGTATTTTCAGAAAATATAACCTACCTCCCCCTAAATACCAAAACAAGTAAAAAATCGACAAACCATTGCAGATTACTTTTCAACATCATCTACAGTGGTACCTTCATCTACGCCAAGATTCTCCTCCAACACCGATAAAAGCTTCATACCGTTCAGTTTTAAAAGATATTGAGACCGAGTTTTATCAAACGCTTTGGTATGTAAATCAGCTTTTTGTTCGTCAGTGTGGATTTTCTCAATTCGTATCAACTTCTTCTCAAAACAGTCTCGGATGAAGTGATGACGAATTTCAATGTGTTTCATTTTAGCGTGATGAACAGGATTTTTTTTAATGTTTATCGCTGCCTCATTATCAACAAAGATAGGGGTGTTAAGAAATTGCAAACCGTAGTCTCGCATCTGTTGCTGGATCCACAAGATCTGAGAGCAGCAGCTGCTAGCAGATACATACTCAGCTTCACATGTGGATAAAGCGACAGAGGTCTGCTTCTTGCATTGCCAGGTGACCAATCGTGATCCGAAAAACTGGCACCCCGCTGTTGTTGACTTAGCGTTAACTTTGCAGCATCCGAAATCGGAATCTGAATACCCTTCGAGTGTGAAATCGCCTTCTCTTGGATACCACAACCCCAGTGATGCAGTTCCTTTCAGGTAGCGTAATATCCGTTTCACAATCACCATATGCGAAGCTCTGGGGCTTGACTGAAACCGCGCTGCGAGGCAGGTTGGATACATGATATCAGGTCTTGGAGCTGTCAAGTACATCAGCGATCCGATCATGGAACGATATAACGTTTCATCCACCTTCTCTCCGGTGAGATCAGGGTTTATCCCATGTGAAGGGGTAAGGTCCCAAAAATCCCGTGATAAGGGCTTAGGACCATACCACAACCTCATCTTTAAAGTTCTCCTTTTACCTTGCGCGGCCGCGCACTGGTCTTACAAAAGGAGGGCTCAAGAAACAGTCAACAGTCAACACTTGCGCGCACGAAGGAAAATATAAATCCTTGCGCTCCCTCCCATAAACAAAGGATGGAAATCCTAAAATAAACACTTCCGCTTAACATCCGGACTTGAATACTATTTACCCAAACTTGGGATTTATCTAGCTGATTCCACACGATACGGAGTCACACCAGATTGCAACAGCGATCTTCTAGAAGGAGTTCAATCGTGCACCACTAAGACGGTTATAACCGTCTGGACACGTGTCGGCTCCCCAGACGTCCCTGAAATCACAATGATAGCATGTAATTGGAGAGTAATCTTCAATTGGTTACTTTACACATGGCAAATCCCTAGCCATCGATCTAAACCACGATCCGTGTGCTCTCACGTCGGATCAAGGAGATGGACGGAAGGAAATGCAACCGCTTACGGGGTTAGCATCTTCCGTCAACTTTTCATTAACGGGTTTTCCCGCCCAAAGACTCCCGGCTATAAATATGAGAACTATTCAGGTATGAAATTCAAGTTACACACACTTCTAAAATACATCTTCTTCTTCATAACCCATACTTATTCTCACACCGGAGTCGGGTCAAGGAGAGAACCCTTTTCTCCCCTTGGCGAGGTTAACGGTACTTCTTTTTTGTAGAATTACCGGAGAAGGAGATCAGTCGTTATCGAATCAAACGAGTGAAAACCACCTTTTTATGCGGATTCAAACCCCCTAGATAATTGATTCCGATCGATTAATCTAGTGTTTCTTCATTGGCGCCCACCGATTCCTCTGTCTTATCAGTTTTCACCTCGTTTTGATTCAGTCCTTTTCATTTTCTGTTTTAACATGGCAGAAAATTCATCATCTCATCGGCAAACCGGTCCTCGACCGAACGTCGAAAACAATTTTCGAGTAGAAGGAATCCCAGAGGATGCCTCGGATGACAACGAGGTTCAATCCAATCGAGCAAACGACCCTGTCACTCCAGGAGTGTTACCAGCAAACCCTGATCAATCAATTCTGCCACCAGGAAAAACTCCAATTTCCTGGTACGTTAGGTCTCAAGGGGCACTAAACGCAGTATACACACAGCTGTGTGCTCAAACTGCTCCCTTAACTCAGTCACGGAGACCAGGATCTCGTGCTAACGCTTCCCAACGAGAGGATTCAACTTACGAGAATACAGAAGTTTATCATGAATGAGAGGTTCGTCACTAACGGGGTGGAAGCTGGAGTAGTCCCGGACATCCCAAATTTCTCTAAGATATCATGAACATACTTCGTCTGATGTATGAAAATTCCCTTAGGCAGTTGATCAACCTGAAGTCCCAAGAAGAATTTCATCTCACCCATCGATGACATTTCAAATTTTTGCTTCATAACTCTTTCAAAGTCTTTGCACAGATTTTCATTTGTTGACCCAAATATGATGTCGTCCACGTATATTTGAACTATCAGAAGATGTCCGTCGACTTCTTTGGTGAAGAGAGTGGCATCCACTTTTCCACGGATGAAGCTGTTGGCAAGCAAATGTTGAGACAATGTCTCATACCAGGCTCTCGGGGCCTGGTGTAAACCATACAGCGCTTTATCCAGTAAATAAACCTTGTCTTTGTGGATAGGGTCGATGAAGCCCGGTGGCTGTCCGACATATACCTCCTCTTTTACCTTCCCGTAGAGAAAAGCCGATTTAACATCTAGCTGGTAAACTTTAAAACCTTTCCAAGATGCAAATGCTAGGAAGATTCTGATCACTTCAAGTCTAGCAACGAGAGCATATACTTCAGTGAAATCTATACCCTCCTACTGACTAAAGCCCTGGACTACGAGTCGAGCTTTATTGCGAATAATAACCTCTCGATCATCCCTTTTGCACTTGAACACCCACTTGGTGTTTATCTTCCTGTGACCATCAGGCAAGTCTACCAATTTCCACACTCCCAACTTCTCAAACTGACTCAGCTCCTCTTGCATCGCTTTGACCCAAGAATCTTCAGTTAGAGCTTCCTTATATGTTCGCGGTTCAATCTGTGAAATAAAACAACTAAGTGAAAACTCTGTTTGTAACGGAGCAACTGTAGAATAAAAACAAGTAAGGCCTTGGTCAATTTGTCGTCTTGTGCGCACGCCTGATTTCAATTCTCCAATAATCAGTTCTTCTGGATGGTATGAAAGAGTTCTCGGCATCACCTCGCCTGGAACATCTACCTCTCCTTCCAAATTTGTGACATTCTGATTTGCACCTTGTTCACTGACTGGAATTGTTTGACTTGAAATCTGGATCTGCTCCCCCTCATAGTCTGAATCACCATGATCGAATATAGGCCTATCATCAGATTCTAGATTATCGTTGACTGCCGTCTGATTGTCAAGAGTTTGCAGAATATCATCATGTTCTCCAGCATTACTAGGACCGGCTTCATCGTCATTGGAAGCTTGAAATTGACGTCTAGATGACTCAGCTGGGAATCTTTCTTGTGATGCTTCATATTCTCTCAGAATATCCAACTCGTCAAAGAAATCTGGTTCTTCTTCTATGTCGAATGAATCCCACATAGTATCATAATTATAACACCATGAGTCGCCAGGATTCTGAGGTGGCATGGTATAACTTTGACACTCAACATTATGTGCTTTGATGATCCGCTTCAAACTTGGAACAAAGACTCGTTTCAATGGACTTGCATAACCCACAAAAATTCCTTCAATGCTCTTTGGACCAAATTTACCATAAGGTTCTAGAACTGTACAGGGAGACCCAAACGGTTCCAGATACTTCAGGTTAGGTTTGCGGTTGTTGATCAGCTCGAAACATGTCTTGTTGAATTTCTTCACTGTAAGAACCCGGTTGAGTGTATAGCAAGTGGCTGACACTGCTTTTGCCCAAAAGTTGACTGGTAATTTTGAATCAGCAAGCATCGTCCTGGCCGTTTCAATTAGCGTCCTGTTCTTTCTTTCAGCTACTCCATTTTGTTGTGGAGTGTAAGGAGCACTAAATTCTTGCAATATACCTCTCTCATCACAATACTCTTCCATCTTGTTGTTCTTAAACTCTGTACCGTTTTCACTCCTGATTTTTCTGATTCGAGTTTGGTACAAGTTTTCAATTTTTCTGAACAACGTCATCAAACTTTCAAATGTCTCATCTTTTGTCTTCAGAAATGATACCCACGAAAATCTCGAGTAGCCGTCTGTTACTACTAGACAATAAAGATCACCAGTTATGCTTTTGACGTTTACTGGACCAAAAAGATCCATATGAAGTCTTTCTAACGGCCTCGAGATCGAGTTTTCCTTCTTCCCAGGGTGAGATTTCTTTCGCTGTTTGCCTTTAACACAACTAATGCACTCCCCCTCAAGATGAAAACCTTTCACATGAACACCAATTACTAAGTCGTTATGCACCAGGTGATTCATTTTTCGCCGGTGGATGTGACCCATCTTTCGATGCCACAATTGCGATTCTTTTTCCGTTGCTCTTGACATAAAGCAGTGAGCCTGACCCGTGGTAGTAGTTGCTACACTCGTGTCCAACACGTACAGATCGTTGACTCTAGGTGCTCTCGTGATAACCCACTCTTCGGGAACAACAAATCCTGGTTTCAATATCAAACATTCCTTATCCGTAAAGTGCGTTGTATACATACGATCACAGATCTGAGAAATGCTCAGAAGATTGTTTTCAAGCTCGGCGATGTAGTTTACTCTTTCAAACGTGACAATACCATTCGATAAAGTTCCTTCTCCAACTATTCGACCATCTTGATTGCCTGCAAATCCCACATATCCTCCATTAAACCCTCGAACATCGTACAGTAGGGTCTTTTTCCCCTCATGTGCCGAGAAGCTCCACTATCCATAATCCAACGTGAAATGGATCTTGGAAGCTCCTGCACATATCACAAACACTTAGTTAGATTTTGATGCCACCCAAGCCTCTTTTGACTCAGGTAGCTTGACTTTGAGGTGAGTTTTTCCAGTGTATAATGGCGGAAAATTTTTATCATTCATCTTTGAACTCTCTTCAGACCCAATCTCAACCTCTTTGTATAAAAAGAAATCATTTTTAGGAGGTTGACCAGATGATTGGTCTTTCTTTGGTACATCCTTCTTTTCAGAAGTAATAGACTTTTGTTTCTCAAGTTTCTCATAGTAATCCAAAGGAACATTTATCTTTACCAGAGTGGTAGAGGATGATTGTTTTTCCGTCTCAGAAACCTTTGGTTTTGGAGAACTTGATTTCTTTTCAACTGATTTTGGCTTCCATGCTTGTTGAGGCGAAGCAACCCATTTGTAAAATTTGTCAGTTTTAGTTACCTCATTCTTTACGGATTCAGTTTTGAATTTGGTGTTTTTATTTTTCAAAACTTTCTTCTCAACAATCATTGGAGCTTTGCCTTTTGCATCAACTTTCCTTTTTTGACTCTCAACAACTTCAGACTTAGGCTTTAAGTTGGTGCACTTTCGTGCAATGTATCCAACTTTGTTGCACTTAAAGCATGTACGGGTATCAACTTCCCGACTTGTGCCTTTGGTCTGAGGCTGTGAGGCCTTCTCTTCAAAAAAAACTCTTCATTTGATTTTGAAAAAATCTCAGTTTCTTGCTCGGAATGAGAACTTGAGCTTTTTACAAACACCTTTTTCTCAACAAACTTCTTGTTTTGAAAGTTCCTTCTTTGATTATTCTTACCACCCTGATAACCACCCGACCATTTGTTTTGATTGTTACTAGAAAAACGTGGCGGTACAATAGGTTTTTTGTAGTAAGCTTTATCTTTTTCAAAGTTTAATTACCTTTTGGAACGTTTCAAACCTTCGATTTCACAGACATCAATCTCAACCATTTTAAAAACATTTTTCAATTTGTCGACATTCACATTTTCCAATGGAAATTCAAGATCCGAATACAACTTATCCGATCCCGACATCTTGTACATCACAAGATTAGGTTCTTCACTTAAGTTGTTTTTGGATGTTGATTTCGGAATATATTTGTCCAAAAAACATTCTTCATCCTCAGTTGAATCAATTTCAGATTTCAAAACACTTTCAACCATACTTTTAACAACTTCTGACTGAACATTGTCTTCATCGGATGATGAAGTAAATGTGACATCGATTGATTCTGGAAGTTTAACCTCATTTGTTTCATTATCATTAACCAACCCGGACTTTTTCTTTGAAAAATTATTCAACACTGGCGGTGGAACCTGATGATACCCAACCCCAGTTCCGTCCGAATAAACATCTTCGCCAGCTTTGTTCTTCCCGATTGGTTTAGGAACGATATGTTGAAGAACAAAACTTGCAGAGTTGTAACTATTGAGTTTCAGATTGATGCGTTCATTTTCAATCTTAGCTTCCTGAAACTGAAGCTTCAGATTAGCAATCTCATCCAACTGTTGGTTGATTTACCTCTCTTTCAACTGAAGTACTCCTGTCAGTTGGAGATTTTCTTTGATTGTTTTATCATTTCTTTCATCAGAATCTTTTGTTGTTCTTTTTAGCTTCTCATAATTTTCCAAGAGTTGACGGTTTTCAAGAACTAATTTTTCATTTTCTTTCCTAATTCGTTCTACGTCAATTTTATCATTTTCAAGTTTATCAGTTAACTCTTTTATTCGATCATTTGAAGCTTTTACCAATTTGTCACGACTTAAGATCTGATTTTCAACTTCTCTGACTCTTTCTGTCAATTCTTCAGTTTTTTTACCACTGAGGTAAGCATGTGTGCTACAAACCTTGCAGTCTTTCATGCAATTTTTGCAGTCGCTTTCACTTTTGGCTTTATCAGTCTTACCTGACTCATGTGTTGAATCATTATAACTGACCTTGCTTTTTGACTCAGTTCTGGATTTAGTATCTACCTCTAACTCCTTCGCTGCAAGAACTTTGTCAGCCATTTTCTTCAAATTTTCTGCTGTGAACTCTTTTGTCGTGTCAATTATCCCATCATCAACCTTTTTCGATTGTAGCTCTTTTTCTTTCTCTTCTTCTTCACTTCCCCACCACAATTTTTGATTTGCTTCTTCCTCTTCTGCTATTTGCTCGATCAGAGTCTCGACTAGAAGTGTTGATGGTTCCACAAGTATATTTCCCTTAGGATCCAAATAGCATTCTCTGTCAGCGTCCCATCTCTTCGCGCTTTTTGCTTCTTTCCATGCACGAAAATGTATGTCTTTTATTGTTAGAGCTAACATCTTCCTGTTTACATATTTTACTTCCTCTGATCGTGTATCTTTGAAAGGAATGATTTTTGCCATGAAGGCATATCCCACTGCATCTTCTTCCGGCAACACGTCACTCCAATCATATCCCTCATCGTCATAGATAACAGCTAATGCTCTCGACTTTTCTTTGGGAGCATCTTCTATCTGCTTCATTCTGCGAGATTCTGCTTTGTTTTGATGATAGATGGCTCTTTTGTAATAATCTTCACGGAAAGGGTTAGCTGTTTCATCAGCAGCTGCATTTCGACATTCACGTTTAAAGTGCCCTTTTTGCTTGCACTTGAAACATGTAACCTTCGATTTATCAAAACCAAGCTTTGTTGAAGGTCCACCAATGGAATGTCTGCCTGTTATCTCCATAAATCTTTGAGCCCTTCTGACCGCACTTGCCATACACCATCTAATATGTTGGTGCATACGTCTGTCGACTTCGTCTTGTATCGAGTCTTGTATTGTATTAGATAGATTAGGGCACACAAAACGAGAAAAGTGTGTTTGTGGGTAATTTCGCACGAAATAACACATAGGTTATTCCGTACGAAATTAGATGGTAATTTCGTACGAAATTAGATTTCGTGTGAATATAATTTCTCTTGAGCTATTCCATGCGAAATTACCAACCCTATATATAGGTGCCTTGTGATTTCGTTTTAGTAAGTTGAACTTTCTGGTTTGAGAGCCGAAGTGCTGCCGAAGTGTCTACTCGCTGTAAATCTTTGTCAAATCAATCAATAGACAGTTTAAAGTGTATATCTAGCTGAATTGAACTTGATATGTTAGTTTCCGCCTCTCGTATTGAGCAAAAACTCTTCTGAACGACTCGTTTGGGTCAGAAAACAATCCTACAAGTGGTATCTGAGCTCAGGAGGAAGAGTTCTTACCAATTCAGCTGCAAATTCTGATTTCTACACCTTCTTTTTCAAAATTAACAAGTTTTCACGGTTAAAATGACTTGAATTTCTCACATTTTATGCGCAATAGTGTTTTAACAAACCCTAGAAAGTTTCAGATCTTAAAATGGCTTAAAACTTGGTCAATTTTGGCAAAAACAACTCGAGATGATGACATCAGCAGTATTTCGCACGAAATAAGCCTTAATTTCGCACCAGTTTGTAATTTTGTTTGAAAGTTCCACACGAAATTAGTTATTTCGCATCAAGTTGTAATTTCGTTTGAGAGGTCCACACGAAATCACCTATTTCGTTTGAAAGGGTGTTATTTCGCACGAAATCAGTGATTTCGCACTAGATCAGTATTTCGCTTGAAAGGGTATTTAGCTCCAAAGGGTATTTCGTGTGAAGAGGTTATTTCGCTTGAGTTTGGTATTTCGTTTGAACTTGACTATTTGTGAATTCTTGAAAACCGAAACATGGAAGAGGAATTTTATAACGCCTTTGCTACTCCAATCAGTATTGTACAAATCACAATGTTAGAAAATGAAACGGGTACCATGCAAAAACCGCCAAAGCTCATGAACATTGAGGAGTATAAAGGATGGGAAGAACGATTTGAGAATTGGGTACAAGCAAATTATTTGGATGCTTGGGAATGTGTTGAAACGAAATATATTAGACTAATGACTGATGATGAGGAGGTGATTGCAATTAAAGATCTTAGTGCTAAAGATAAAAAGAAATACACAGATGAAAAGATGATGACAAGTTTATTGCATCAAGCTGTTAATGAAGATATCTTGGTTTTATTGCAACACAATGGAACTGCTTATTCAATTTGGAAAGCTTTAAAATCAAAGTTTGTCGGTAGTAAAGAGATGATCAAAAACAAAAAATCACTTTTGAAAAAAAGAGTTTGATCTATTTCGTGGTTTGAGAACTGAGAGCACCAAGCAGATCATTGAAAGATATTACAATCTGTTAGTCAACATGAAGAGAGTAAGCATCACAAAAGATAATGAAGAGTTGATTGAAAAATTAGCCGATGCATTGCCACATGAAACTTGGGGCACATATCTCATGATGTTGAGAAATAAGAAAGATTTTAGTAATCTAACACTGAGTAAGTTCATTGAAAAACTTGAAGCTCAGGAAATGGAACAAAGGAAGATTTCAAGAATGAAAGATTTTGATGGTGAACAAGATATCAGTCTTTATTACAAAGGAGGTATTAGTGATAAGGCCAACATGTCACCAAAGGTTGAAACTGCATTCAATGCTAAAAGTTCATCTGGAGGGTCATCTAAAGGATCAAACAGTAAAACAAGTTTTTCTTCATATCCATCATTTGATCCAAACATTTCTGCAACAAAGAATGGAAAGAAATTACAATGCAACATGGTATTAGATCTTGAAAATGGTCAAAATTACACAGAGGAGGTTGCAAAAGGTCACATGTCTTTGTTGGTAACTGTGTTAGAGTCATATGAGAGTTTAGTGGCAGGTCGGATCAGAAATCCAATGTTGACAAAAGAGGATTACGATCAGATTGATGCTGAGGAGATGGAATTGATGGATATAAAGTGGTGTTTGGCGAGTATGTTGAGACGAGCTGAGAAATTCAAACAGATCACAGGAAGAGATAATTTCCGTGATGCTAATGTTTCTACTTTAGGTTTTGATAAATCTAAAGTTACTTGTTTTCGTTGAAGGGAAAAGGGACACTTCAAGAGGGAGTGCACAAATTGTGAAGCAAGTGGAGCTCAAAATCCGTTCAACAACAATGATTACTATCGGAAAGCAATCTATCATCAAGTTGCTCAACAACCACAAACTGCTCGTGCCAGGAAGGAGATTGAAGAATCATTAAAGAGAGCCTGTATGGTGAATCAAGAAGATAAAAAATCATCAAAAGGATTCAGTTGGGACAAATATGTTTCAGCTAATAGTAAAGCATGTCTGATAAATCAAGATGATGAAAAATTACCAGAGGGATTTAGCTGGGAAAATTTCAGTTGGGATGACTATGATCCTAACAAAACTCCAAATCACAAAGCTTGTGTTGCTCGAGTTGCTGAAGACAGTGATAATGATGATGATTATTATGCAAGGAGAATGGAAGAACACTTAAGAATTATGGAAGAGAGTGACAGTGATGATGAAAAAGCTAAAAAGAAAAAAAAGAAAGTCAAAAAACCTGTCAGCAGTGATGATGAAGAAGTTCCTGTGATAAGAAAGAAAATAAAAGACATTCCAGTTTTTAAAGTTGATATAGAAGCTGATGCACAAAAGATTCAGGTGAAATGTGAGAATTGTGAAGCAGTGAAAAAGCAAAATAGTACTTTGATTCACAACATGAACAGATTGAAAGAATCCTATGATGTTCTTAACAAGTCAATGAATCTATACAATCAAACAAGCAGTGAACAAGCAATTGCAATGAAGACACTTCAAGGAGCTTTCATGACAAAGCAGAAAGTTGTCAACAATTACATTGAGAAATGTGTTGTGCTGGAACAGAAACTGGAAACCCAGAGGATTGAAACAGAAAGAGTTAATAGATTGTTAAAAAGTTACTCATGTACTTCTTATGTTATTGACAGGATTTATCCAACAGTGGAAGGCATGAAGGCATTTGATGAAGAGGAAGTATCTGAAGACAAGAATTGTGAAAAGAAGAAGGATACTGAAATGAAAGATTCTTGTAAGAAACATAGTGCCAGTTACAACAAGTGTCCACCTCCGCTTGAAAATGGATATTCTCCACGAAATCCAAATTCAGAAAGAGTCAAAAAGGCAACCAATTTAAAGTGGGAGTCTGAGTCTTCAGAAAATTTGCCAGACAACATCGATGTCATTTTCACATATGATGAGTCCGAATTAATAAAGAAAGTGGTCGATCAGGTGTGGATAACGATGAAACCGAGGAGTCAAAGTCGGAGTCAAACTCAGAGTCAAAGTCTGACAAGTCAAAGTCAACAGTCAAAAAGGACAAACGGGTTTATAATAAAGAATTTTTGTTATCAAAATCTAATTTGAATGATGAAACAGTTAAAGTAGCATATACTTTGAATGATTCTGACAAATTATATTCTGATGAACAATTTTCAATAAGAGGTGTTAAAACTGAAATGATAGAAAAGGTTTTCAAATTAACAGAAATTAATATTTCTGAAATAAAAGATGTAAATTTTTCTGAAAATCCAAGACCTTACACCTCAAGAGTTCAACAAAGATTAAACAAGAAAAAGGGTTACAGTTCTGGTTCTGGTTTTCAAAAGAAACCAAACCATAACGGTAATTTCAAAAGAAAAGGATTAGGATTTATTCCACCGAAAAATCATAAAAATGAGAAAACTTATAATCTAAAAATTGTTTTTGTTTCGGGAACATCATCTGAAGAAGAAAAGGAGAAGTTGTTCAGGAATCAATCAAACAAAGAATTCCTTGCTAATAAGCAAGAGGAAATGAAGAAGGAAGTTGCTCAGATAAAGGAAACGAGAACCTGTTTTCAATGCAAAATTGTTGGTCATATTGCCAGGAATTGTTCAAAGGCAATTCAAATAAAACAGGGAGTTTCTGAAAAAATGAAAGAAAAGATTGTTGAGAATGAATCACCAATCAAACAATTTAAAGTTTTCAAAAATTCAAAGTTTAAGGTTGGTGAATGTTCAAAAGGGTTTTACAAGAGAAAAGCAAATCTTGACAACCACAAGTGGGTTGTTAAGAAATCTGATGATAGTTCTAGCAATGATTCTGATTCATCAAAATCAAAGGAGCTTTTTTCAGGCGATGAATCTGATTCCACAAAGTCAGAGGAGCCACGTGTTGAGTTAAAGTTGGAAACATCAGTTCCGTCAATGGATGATGTCAATTTTCCACCATTGAGGGCTGAGAATTTTAAACAAAAAGTTGGTAAAGTTGAGATTTCAAATCAATTTTTCTCAGAAAAGAAAGAATTTGATATTGAAAAAGATTTTAACCCCACAGTTCAAAATATTTTTGGAAATATGGTTGACGGGAAGGTCAAAGGGGTAAAGGAATTTTATGAGAAGAAAACGAAGAAACCAGGTAAAGATGGGTCATCCCAGGTTTGTGACTGGGATGGAACCTATTATGATTAAAAACCAGGACTTGCCGGAGCTTCCAGGTTGGTAAGAGTGGAGCAGGAATCGGCATTTTCCTTGAGAAATTCACGTTGGTGATATTTCGTTCTACAAGTGGTAGTTATTTTTAAAATTGTTATATTTTGATTTACAAATGGTATGGTTGGTAAGTGAACCTACAAGTGGTTGAAGAACGTTTTTACCTTCAAGAAGTAAATCAAGGTCATTAAATTGAACTTGATTTAACTTTCATTCAAGTGGTTGAGAAAACAAAGTGATGAATGAATCCCCATTTTTTACAAGTGGTAAAATCAACAAAACTAATTTTTCGGAAAAACCATTTGATTAAAACAAACTTAAGTGTTTTGAAATCATAATGGGAAAATAGTTTGTTGTCAGGGGGAGTTCTGATTGTTTATGCCAAGTGGATGGCGATTTGAAGCGATTCGATATCAGTAGTTATTTTACTTGTACAGTTTGTTTTCAAATTTCTTTTAAATGATTTTGAATTTTAGGGGGAGTAAGAAATTTCAGAAAATCCAAAAACATTTGAAAATTTGAAAAAGCACAAAACTCATTTTTGATTTGAAAATATTGAATAACAACAAAAACATGATAAAATGAAAAAGTGTTTTGTTGAGAAAAGAGGAAATGATAGTACATCAGTGGACTATCACGGCATGCTAAAGAATTGGAAAGTTAAAATGTGATAAACGGTCTCACTGATGATATGCCAGTAGGTTTTTACACAATTAGTAGATTGTGACGAAATATAAATCTAAATTTCAAACTTACTTATTTCGTGGGGAACATCTCTCGGATATATGGGTAACCCCCGAAATCTTGTTTGAAAGGTCCCTCTTTCTGAGATACTAGGTCTTTATACTCAGTGATATCTGGGGTATTATCCCGGGACTTCTGATTTTGCGGAAGCAATGGCCTAGTCCCCGTACAATACTCTTCGCTTGCTTGAAATATAGCACACCCCTCAGTACAAAAAATGATGAAACATTGCAAAATGCTAATCATGTGTTGTTGAAGAAAAGATTCTCTAAAGGGAACACACCAAAAGTCGAAGCCATCATCTCTCTGATTTTGCGGAAGCAATAGCCTGAGCTCTCATGGTCCTCGCATTTAACCCTTTACATATATCATCTAAGTATACTCACCTGTAAGACTGAATATTGGGATCTGGATACAAGAGTATATTCTGAGGTGGGACACGCGAATAAGTTTAAGTACTTAAAACACTAATCTCGTATCTCGAAACAGTTGAACTTTGTGTGAAAATTTAAGTGGATCAGTATACTGACAATCTAAGTGAATCTTTTAGAACTTAAAATGCTTAAAGCTTAATGGTGTTGGTGATTTGTCTCATAATCTGATATGATCCTCTTACACAAACTCACAAAAATATTGTTTTGTAAATATTTCTTTATTGCATTTTTACACACTGACAATCTTAGAAAAAACCCAAAAAGATTGTGTTTTAGCATAAATTTTTGAAAATACAAAAAGATTTTCGATAACTGTTGTTGAAGAGCTGATTTTCAAAATTCCGAGTGCTAAACATGATGAACAGGTTTGGGAGAGTGTGTCTGAAGAAAAATTTACAAGTGGTTTTTCAGATAATAAATAAGTTCTGAATGTTTGCCGACAAATGGTCATCAGAAATTTTTAAATGATAAATAATTCTATTTCTGCTTAAGATTACTAAATTTGTCAAAGTTTAAATTTGAGAAATTTACTTTGAGGTAGAGAATGTGCAGGTTAGCTAGATTCTGATACCTGAGCTGATTGAGAGTCAGGTCACGATCTTGGAACAAGAATTATTCCAGACTGCGATCCCAGCTTATCGAAAGGGGGAGTCTGAAGACAGCCAAGTTCTGATCCTGGAATTGAAATCCTGAGGTTCACGCAATCTGCTGATACTGATGAACTTAGGGAATCAAGAGACTTGATCAAGAGGAGTATAGAGCCAGGTTGCGATTCTGGAAGAAAGAGAAAAAAAAAAGATTGAGGATGTTTTACATTGTTAGATATTTCGGGAGAGTTCGAGAAGACTGATAAAGATTGAAGATTGAAGACTCGACACTGAAGACTTCGTGAACATCCGAGGGGGAGTCTGTTGGTGCATACGTCTGTCGACTTCGTCTTGTATTGAGTCTTGTATTGTATTAGATAGATCAGGGCACGCAAAATGAGAAAAGTGTGTTTGTGGGTAATTTCGCACGAAATAACACATAGGTTATTCCGTACGAAATTAGATGGTAATTTCGTACGAAATTAGATTTCGTGTGAATATAATTTCGCTTGAGCTATTCCATGCGAAATTACCAACCCTATATATAGGTGCCTTGTGATTTCGTTTTAGTAAGTTGAATTTTCCGGTTTGAGAGTCGAAGTGCTGCCGAAGTGTCTACTCGCTGTAAATCTTTGTCAAATCAATCAATAGACAGTTTAAAGTGTATATCTAGCTGAATTGAACTTGATACGTTAGTTTCCGCCTCTCATATTGAGCAAAAACTCTTCTGAACGACTCGTTTGGGTCAGAAAACGATCCTACATAATATCTATCAACTCCATCTCTTCGGGGTCGATTTGATCATAATCTTCCTTGGTGAGGTTTGTGTTTCCGATCTTTCCAGCAACAAGGCTTTCATATGATTCCAAGACAGATGCCAAAAACACCATTTGTTGCTTGGCAGATTCTTCACTGAAGTTTTGTGCATTTTTTAGGTCAACAGAAATATTGCACTGGAACAAACTTTTCGGAACTGATTGACTTGAAGAAGTTGAAGATGATCCTCCATGATAACCACTGCTTGGACTTTCTTGGTTTGACATGTTTGAATTTTCTGCTGAGAAGGCAGTTTTCTGGGACACAGTTTTAGGAATCATACTTCCTCGATAATATAAGTCAACATTTTGCTGATACGAGGAATTATTGACTTTGTTCGTTTTTCTGGTCTCCAATTCATGACTTTCCAACCTTTCGATTAGTAAATCAACTGTCAGATCAGTCGACTTCACTGTGTTCTTTATCATTAAAGCAAAGTACTGCCAGTCTTTCTCATCAGGTAGTGAGTCAAACAGCTTATCAACCAATTCTTCCTGAGAATACACAATATCATATCTTGCAAGTTCCAGCTTTAAGTGACCAAATCTTTCTATCATCTTTGACACACTCTCATTTTTCAAACACCCAAACAGATCGAATTCTTTTCTCAACAGCTTTTTCTTGTTTTTAACAATTTCGGCACCACCCACACATTTCATCTTTAATTTCTCCCAAAGATCTCTGGAATCTTTGTATTCAATCAATGATATAATATCATCTCTCACTGATTGATGAAGTAAAGCAATGCATTTCTGTTCCGCAATGAAATTCTCTTGTGGAGTATCCGTTAAGTTCTCGTAGTCAGTTCTTCCGATGTTAAAACCAGTTTTCAAACTCTTCCAACTTTGATATGCAAATGCCTGTAACCATTCCTCAAATCTGCTAGCCCATCTGTTGTAATCCTCTATGGCCATTAGCTTGGGCAGTTTGTTGTAGGTGTCGTAGGCATTATCAACACTCAAAGAATCAGCAATGGTTTTCTTCAGACTCGGGTTTGGTGCATTTTCATTTGTGTTGCTGGTTGTGCCATCTCCTGAACTGCTAGTGTAAGCAAACACGTTACTGAAAGGATTGAGAAAATCGTCCTCCATCTTGACGTACCTGAAATAATCAACAAACACTTAGAAAAATTTTTGTGATTTGAGAAACAATTTCAAACGAAAAGAATCCAAACGAAATGGATCAATCTTTAAGCGAAATGGGTCTCAAGCGAAATGGGTCCTCAAACAGAATGAAACTTCACGAGAAATGAACTTCAAGCGAAATAACCACTTTGAAACGAAATGATAACACTTTCAAGCGGAATGAGCGTTCACGCAAAATGGATGTAGCTTTCACACGAAATGGCAGTTTTGGTGCGAAATGGCAACTTTGGTACGAAATGGATGTTTATTTCGTACGAAATGAGGTTCAAAATATTGATTCCGTGCGAAATGAGGTTTACAAAATTGATTCCGTGCAAAATGAAGATCCAGATGTTGAATTCGTGCGAAATGAAGTTCTCAAAGTCGATTCCGTGTGAAATGAACTTCTCAATTCGTATGAAATGATGCTGACATCATCATATCGGCCACAATTTTGTCAAATTGATCTGGTTTTAGGTCGATTTTAGGTCCAATTCTTTCAAGGATTCGTTAAAACTGTGTTTTACGTGATATATGTGAAATTCAAGCCATTTTAAGCGTTAAATTTTGAAAAATGTGAAGAAGAATGAGTAGAAGTTAGAAAATCCGGTGAAAACAAGCTGAATCGGTATGAACTCTTTTTCCGGAGCTCTGATACCACTTGTAGGATCGTTGTGCGACCTGAATGAGTCGATCAGAAGAGTTTTAATCCATATCAAAGGCGGAATCAATGATACGAACTTGATTACAGCTTGATTCACGTTTATAATCACTTGTTTATTGATTTCAAAGCAATACAGATCACTTGACAGTTTGGCAGCACCTTGGCTCTGAAATCCGGATCGTTACAAATGACATGACCAGCTCAGTATTTATAGAGGGACCATTTCGTACGAAATGGTATTGTTCATTTCGTGCGAAATGGACACTAGTCCATTTCGTACGAAATGCCTTTATCATTTCGTGCGAAATGATCATCCAACATACAAAACCTGATTTTTCATATACTGATCACTGGTTTATCCTATCTAGACACAAAACTCGATAAAAGACAAAGTTAACAGACATTTATGCACCAACATAACAGGATCTTTTAAAACTTGAAAATGCCCAATTATTTTATTTCATAATTCGGGACAAACCCCATAATTTATAATAGAGGAATTTCACGAGGAAATTCCCTGTTTTACAAAACATGTTTATTTATTTTACTGAACCACCACTTCAAGCTTGTTAGTGCTCCGTAGCACGTTTTCCTTGATTCACAGTAGGTCACCTGAAACATGTTTTAAAAATATTTTATCAGCGGGGAAATACTGGCAAGTTATTCAGGTTAAACAAAACGACACATTAGTTATAAATTACAGCATAAGAGCGATTACAATGGCTACTATCTTATTTTTATCTGGCGCCGTGTCACACCCTGGTGACGATGGTCATACCACTATTGGGTCCTTTCACCCAAGTAGTGATGATTATCACTGTTAGGTTGATGAACCTAAGTGTGAGAAATAAGTAATGTGCACAATACCCCACTTGCCAGTGATTCAAGATAACCAAGACTTAATCCCTGTAATTATAACTTTTTGAAAACAATTTAGGTATAGTAAAACATTGTTTGATAAAAAGAGAATGACTCATATTGCAAGTTTAGTTGGGCAGAGTTTAGCCTACTGATAAGCCTTGTAACCTAATTTAAACGACAATGCATACGAAACTAGGTCAGTAACTTAATCCAACATTTACGATAAGCTCACGAAATCAAAACCCTCACGACGAATGACAAAGTATAGCCCTGATTTGGGCAGCACTTAAACATCCATCGGATCGGTTTCAATCAATCGGACATTATATCGTAGCAGTGATCGAGTTAATACCCTGTAATCGTAGCAGCGTTTCCCTACTTGGAAATTTGAATTTGAGCAGTTTCTTTCGATTTTTGATTGAAAATTCGAACACAGATGAACTGCTCATGCACCAGTAATTTATAGCAGACTTTTGGGTTTTACGCGGCCCGTGTAAACCCACTCTTGAATCTTACGCGACCCGCGAGGGCCACCTAGTCTACAACTATGGCTAGCGTGTCATACCTAGGTGCGCCACGTGTGCGACACGTGGCCCGGAACGCTTATCCGGTCAACTTTAAGTTGACGCGGCCTGCGTAAACCTTACCTTATATCTTACACGGCCCGCGTGAAAACCATTTTTCTTGTTTTCTTGGTTCTTCATGAGGATTAGGGTTTCAGGGGTCCGGGTTTTCACTTACGGGTCGATTTGGGGCATTTTTGTAGGTCCTTACATCCTCCCCACCTTATTTAAAATCTCGTCCTCGAGATTTACTGAAATAATTGAGGATATTTTCGCTTCATCTCCGATTCCAGCTCCCAAGTATATTCTGGTCCTCTTTTTGAATCCCACTTGACTTTGACCTGTACCAATCTTTTGTGTTTGAGAAACTTGACCTTCCTGTCTTCGATCTGGAGCGGTTTTTCCACCAACTTTAACTTTTCATTCACTTGTATGTCTTGAAGAGGTACTACCAGGGATTCATCAGATAAACATTTCTTAAGGTTGGATACATGAAATACGTCATGTACCCCAGCTAATTCTTCCGGTAGTTGTAAGCGATAGGTGACTGGTCCTATTTTCTGGATTATTGGGAATGGTCCTACGTACCTTGGACTTAGCTTTCCTTTCTTTCCGAATCGGACTACTCCTTTCCAAGGAGAAACTTTCAAGAGTACCTTATCTCCAACTTGAAATTCTAGTGGCTTGCGTCGATACAGTGCTTCGAACGGGGCAGCTTCAATGCTTGAATGATAACTATTGTTATAGGAGAATTCAATTAAAGGTAAATGGTCGTCCCAATTTCCTCCAAAATCTATCACACATGCCCTGAGCATGTCTTCCAGGGTTTGGATCGTTCTTTCACTTTGTCCGTCTGTTTGGGGATGGTATGCAGTACTTAATTTCAATCGTGTCCCCATGGCTTCTTGGAAACTTGTCCAGAAATGTGAAGTGAAACGACTATCCCTATCCGATACAATGGAGAGTGGGACTCCATGTAAGGATGCTACCTCGTCTACGTATAACTTGGCTAATCTTTCCATGCTAAAGGTTTCCTTTCATGGGTAGAAATGAGCTGATTTGTTAATCGATCCACAATTACCCAAATCGCGTCATTACCTTTTCTGGTTTTGGGTAACATAGTAACAAAGTCCATGGTTATGAGTTCCCATTTCCATACAGGTATTTCTAATTGTTGGAGTAATCCTGAAGGTTTCTAGTGTTCCGCCTTAACTTGTGAACAAGTTAGGCACTTAGAGACATATTTGGCTATATCCTTTTTCATTTCTATCCACCAGAAGTTATTTCTTAAATCTTGGTACATCTTATTATTACCAGGATGTGTGGTATACCTAGATTTATGGGCTTCTTCTAAAATTTTATCTCTTAAGTTTCCTTGTTTTGGTACCCAGATTCTTTTCTTGTGGAATCTCCAAATTCCATCAACTCCTTGCTCTAGTTCTTTTATTCTTCCTTTCATTCCTTCAGTATCATCCTTGATTGCTGTTTCTTGAATGTGTTTCAGTTGTTTCATTAAATCTAACTGTAGATTTAATCTAAGAGCACGAACTCGCTTTTGCTTTTCATGATACTTACGACTTAGGGCGTCTGCGACTACATTTGCTTTTCCTTCGTGATATTGAATATCACAGTCGTAATCACTTAGAATTTCCATCCATCTTCTTTGCCTCGTATTTAATTCCTTTTGCCCAAATATGTATCTTAAGCTCTTATGATCTGTATAGACCGTAAACTTACTGCCATACAGATAGTGTCTCCAAATCTTAAGGGAAAAAATTATTGCTCCTAACTCTAAGTCATGCATCGTATAATTTTCTTCATGCTTCTTCAATTGCCTTGAGGCGTACGCAATTACCTTCTTGCGTTGCATTAGCACACATCCTAATCCTAGCTTAGAAGCATCACAATAAACTTCAAAATCTTCTGTCCCTTCTGGTAAGGCAAGAATTGGGGCGTTTGTTAACTTTTGCTTTAAAATCTTAAAAGCCTCTTCTTGTTTAGATCCCCATTCAAACTTCACTGCCTTACAGGTTAGCTTAGTTAATGGCACAGCTATTTTAGAAAAATCCTTAATAAACCGTCTATAGTATCCGGCTAACCCTAGAAAACTTCTAACTTCCATAGCTGATTGCGGGACCTTCCATTTGGTGAGCGCTTCTATTTTGGAGGGATCTACGTGAATACCTTCGTGATTCACCATGTGTCCTAAAAATTGTACCTCTTGTAGCCAAAATTCACACTTCGAGAATTTGGCGTAGAGCTTCTCTTTTCTTAACAAAGTTAAGAGTGCATGCAGGTGTTCACAATGCTCGTCTTGACTTTTGGAATAAATGAGTATATCGTCGATAAAGACAATTACAAATTTATCCAAGTACGGTTTACATATCCTATTCATCATGTCCATAAATGCTGCAGGAACATTTGTTAGTCCAAAGGGCATAACTGTAAACTCGTAATGACCATACCTAGCTCTGAAGGCAGTTTTAGGTATGTCTTCTTCTTGTACCTTCAATTGATGATATCCGGAGCGTAAATCTATCTTAGAAAAATATCTAGCCCCTTGAAGTTGATCGAAAAGATCATCAATCCTAGGTAATGGGTATCGATTCTTAATTGTAACCTTGTTCAATTCCCTGTAATCGATACACATTCGCATCGAACCATCTTTCTTTTTCACAAACAATACTGGTGCTCCCCACGGGGATGAACTAGGTTGTATGAATCCTTTGTTTAATAATTCATCTAATTTCTTTTTCAATTCTAACATCTCGGTGGGTGCTAACCGATAGGATGCCTTGGCTATCGGTGTAGTTCCAGGAATTAGATGAATTCTAAATTCTACTTCCCTATCGGGCGGTAATCCAGGTAGTTCTTCAGGGAATACATCTGGGTATTCTGATACTACATGAATTTCCTCAAGTTCCTTGCTTTTAGTGTTAATGATTACCGAAATCATGTACACTATTCCTTGTTTTCGTTCATAACTAGCAACTTTCATTACAGAAATGAATTTCATTGGCTTATGTGGCTTATCTCCTGTAACCATGATTATTTCTCCTGATGGTGTATGAATTTCTATGGAATTCTGATCACAAAGGATCTGAGCATGGTTGGCTACTAACCAATCCATTCCTAACACCACATCGAATCCAGCTAAATTCATAGGTAACAGGTTTGCAGAAAATTTATGGCCTAAGAGTTCTATCTTTTCTTCTTGCAAAACCTTATCTATGTTAACAGAATTCCCATCTGCCGTTTCTACAGTAAAAACTTGTCTAAGGTTGGTTAAAGGTAGGTTAAGAGCTTGGCAGAATGAAGTATTTATAAAACTTTGGTTTGTACCAGAGTCAAATAATACTTTTGCATAAACATCGTGAACTAGGAACGTACCAACTATCACATCTGGGATGAGTTCTGCTTCTTGGGTAGTCAACTGGAATGCTCTTGCATTCTTTTTGGTAGTTCCTTCTGCAGGTTTGGCTTTGTTGTCAGCTGGTTTGACCAATTTAGGGCAGTGTGGTCTAAAATGTCCAGCTTCTCCACAGTTGAAGCAGATTGTTGATTTCTTCCTTCTGCAATCTTCTTCTTGATGCCCTGGAATTTTGCAGAAATTGCAATACCCTTTGCATCTTCCAAAATGCTTTCTTTTACAAGTACTGCAAAATGGAGCAGTGGGAGATTGCCCAGTTCCCTTTTTCTTGAAATTACTACTATTACCCACACGGAATTCTTGGGTAATCTTTTGGGCCATTTCCTTTTTCCGGTTTTCTTCTCTTGTGCGTACCAGTCCGTCGGTCAAAGTGTTGGCTAATTCCACTGCATCGTCAATTGTGCGAGGTCTCGCAGCTTTAACGATATCACTGATTTCGCCAATCAATCCCCAAATATAGCGAGATATAAGTACCGGTTCTGGCGAAGCCATGGTTGGTACAACTGTAGCATACTCGAAGAATGTCGAAGTATACCCTCGACAGTCAACGTCCACCATCCGGTGGTTCAGGAACTTATTTGTCATTTGTTTGTTTTCATATTCGGGACAAAATTTTCTTTCCACCAGACTTTTAAATTCCTCCCAATTCATGGCATAAGCCGCATCACTTCCTTTGGCTTGTAGTACTGTGTTCCACCATTCGAGTGCCCCTTCTTTAAAAAGATGCGACGCGTACATGACCTTGTCTTCCTCGGCACATTTACTTATTTTAATTACTGCTTCGGTTTTCTCTAACCAACATAGTGCAGCAGTTGTCCCTTCGTTGCCTACAAATTCGATTGGTTTACAGGCAAGAAATTCCTTATAAGTGCAACCAGGCGTTGCAGCTTTCATTCTCTTAAGAAATGGGGCTTGCATCACATCATCATTATTATTAATGTTGCCGCCTCCATTTACACTATTACTGAAATTGTCACCGTGAGTACGTTTACTAGGAATAATTGGTTGAGGTTCAACTGGATTTCGGGCAGCAGCAAGGATTGCTGGAATAGCATTGGCTATTCCTTGAGCAACAATATTTTCTATATCTTGCCTATTAAGAAATTGATATCCATTGTTTTGCTCAGATTGGTTAACCTCATTAACTGTTTCATTACCAGCGTGTTCCATCTGGTAATTAACATATATAAATTATTAGCACAAAATAAATAACAATCAAACATAATAAAACAATCGCACAAAATCACGTCAACACGTATAGCCAAAATTGTCGACTTTGCGACTTTCATTTTTTTATATATATTAGTATGCATCACTACACACCCGTTATATTACAAAAGTTTTACTTTTAGTTATTTTACATGATTATATTTTTATTATTATTTTATTATTATTAAACACATAACCACACCATCATGCCACCACAACCAACTGGTGTCTCAGAAACGACGCTCCCTCTCGTCGTATTTCCATGAGATCCTTTCTCCCACTTCCTGGATTCTATTTCCTGCGTCCACCAGCTCCTCGCCTAGTGGCGGAGTTCAGCCAAGTTTTCAGTGCTCATAGGTGGGTTTGGTGCAGGCTCTGGGTCAAACTGGGGGAAAAAGGTATTAGGGTTATTCAAAAGATTCTGAAATTGCCAGTCACTTGTCCACCATTCCTCCAGCTCTCCAGGTAGAAGTTGGTGGTTGACAATGGGATCTGGGATAGCAGGTTCTAAGTTAACTGGAAGTTGTGATTCGGCGGGGTAATTGAAGAGGTCTTCATTGGCAGGTCCAATGAGGTCACAATTTGCCAGTTTGCGGTCAAGCTCCTCCCAGGGTGGCATTTTATGGGCTTGCCCTGAACTTTCCCCGATTTCTTTTCCCTTGCCTTTATCATTTGGGTCCACAGTCTTTTTAACCCTTTGTGCGGCTGGCTTCTTCCTCCGTGCACATCTCCATCCTACGAGTCTCCTTCTCTTTTTCGACTTGGGTTTCTCATGGGCTTGAGCCTGGAATTCCATAGGTTCTTCAGTATCAGCCTGGTAGCCAGTGAAGGTATCGGTGGTATCCATATCTGTGGTATGGATAGTAAAGTTTTGAAGTGCTTCTGATAGTTCATTCATGTTGTTAGCATACATGAAGAAACACACAAAATTCTAAGTTAAAATTTCATTTATCAACTTAAATTCACAAAATGGCAATCAAAAAATTAAGTATGTCTAAATACTTAATTGGCTTAAATCAGTGGCTCTGATACCACCTTTTTCTGTCACGGCCCCCGTCCCGGTGTTACCCGGTCAAGGATCCGTGGGACAGAAACCCATGGTATTTATTAATTGAGTTGATAGCGGAAGTTTAACAGGATCTTTTAAAACTTGAAAATGCCCAATTTTTTTATTTCATAATTCGGGACAAACCCCGTAATTTATAATAGAGGAATTTCACGAGGAAATTCCCTGTTTTACAAAACATGTTTATTTATTTTACTGAGCCACCACTTCAAGCTTGTTAGTGCTCCGTAGCACGTTTTCCTTGATTCACAGTAGGTCACCTGAAACATGTTTTAAAAATATTTTATCAGCGGGGAAATACTGGCGAGTCATTCAGGTTAAACAAAACGACACATTAGTTATAAATTACAGCATAAGAGCGATTACAATGGCTAATATCTTATTTTTATATGGAGCCGTGTCACACCCTGGTTACGATGGTCATACCACTATTGGGTCCTTTCACCCAAGTAGTGATGATTATCACTGTTAGGTTGATGAACCTAACCGTGAGAAATTAGTAATGTGCACAATACCCCACTAGTCAGTGATTCAAGATAACCAAGACTTAATCCCTGTAATTATAACGTTTTGAAAACAATTTAGGTATAGTAAAACATTGTTTGATAAAAAGAGAATGACTCACATTGCAAGTTTAGTTGGGCAGAGTTTAGCCTACTGATAAGCCTTGTAACCTAATTTAAACGACAATGCATACGAAACTAGGTCAGTAACTTAAAGCAACATTTACGATAAGCTCACGAAATCAAAACCCTCACGACGAATGACAAAGTATAGCCCTGATTTGGGCAGCACTTAAATATCCATCGGATCGGTTTCAATCAATCAGACATTATATCGTAGCAGTGATCGAGTTAATACCCTGTAATCGTAGCAGCGTTTCCCTACTTGGAAATTCGAATTTGAGCAGTTTCTTTCGTTTTTAATTGAAATTTCGAACACAGATGAACTGCTCATGCACCAGCAATTTATAGCAGACTTTTGGGTTTTACGTGGCCCCTGTGAACCCACTCTTGAATCTTACGCGGCCCGCGAGGGCCACCTAGTCTACAACTAGGGCTAGCGTGTCACACCTAGGTGCGCCACGTGTGCGACATGTGGCCCGGAACGCTTATCCGGTCACCTTTAAGTTAACGCGACCCGCGTAAACCTTACCTTATATCTTACGCGGCCCGCGTGAAAACCAATTTTCTTGTTTTCTTGGTTTTTCATGAGGATTAGGGTTTCAGGGGTCCGGATTTTCACTTACGGGTCAATTTGGGGCATTTTTGTATGTCCTTACAACAGAAGCCCGGACACGGCCCCGTGTCCATCCACTTTCTCTTTCTTCATTAATTCCAATTTGTCTGCATTAGCTCCACATGCCCCCGTGTCCGCTGGGCACGGCCCCGTGTGCAGAAGCGTATCTGTACTATCAAGATTTGCTTGGATTCTGCGAATCTTAGCGTTGACCACGACCGTGTTGAGCTGGGCACGCCCCCGTGTCGGGAAATAGAAGCTTCTATAGCTTTATCTTTTCTGCAGACACCTGAGCACGCCCCCGTGTCCGCTGGGCAGGGGGCGTGTTCAGCCTTCTGTTTGCTTGTTTTTGCTTAGGAAGATGCAGTCGAGGGGTCGGGCATGCCACGTTTATTCCTTTTCTTGTAATTATGTTATATTTTGCTGCATATTTGCTCCTTTTGTTCATTTATGCTCATTTAATCCTGAAAATACAAAAGGAAGACAAAAGCACACTTTTTCCAACATTAGTACTAAAAAGGGTTAGTTTTATACCTCATTTGATGTAATTTATAGAGTAAATTTCAAGTTTTGTCCTTTATGTTTACATCAAATTTCAGGCGTTGTCCTTTAGCGCAAAAGTTGACAGGCGGTGTCCTTTACCTTTCAAAATCTTGCACGTTTTGTCCTTTAGGCCAAACCCAGTTAGATTTTTTGGTTAAATCTAGTCATGTGCAAGGCACATGAGAGTACTATTGTAATTTCACCATTCAATGGGCTATTGTGTAAGATAAATTATATCAAAGGGCTATTATGTAAAAATAAAACAAAATAGTTTAAAACATTATTTTTATAATATCAAGGGGCTATTATTGTAATTTCACCGATCGGTTATGTTTTGTCATTCATTAAAACATCTACCAATACACAAAACATGATCTCTTCAATAACATCACAAAAACATCAAATCCCTAGATACTTTACCATTGCTTTCAATTCAAATCACAATCTTACTTTAAATCTTGAACCATTTAATCCCCAAAACCATGCTCTCTCCACCTCCACTACCACCACTGTCACACCCTGGCTTTGCGGAAGCGTGGGTTTATTTGGTGTGACTTCTTAATACCATAGCTTAATCACAACAAAGCTATATGAAAGTAAAACCATGATGATCATCCATTACCTCAAGTTGTAAAAGTAAAATACGACAACATTGTATTAGAGTTGACACATGCAACGAGTTTACAACACAACATAATAAAAACCTTGTTCATAAGACACAACCACAAAATATGAAATAAACACAGTTTAAGACTTGTGACTCGTCCAGGTAAAAGTCACAATCCCTAAACTTGGATGACACCATTCTTCTACGCAGCGTAACGACAGTGCATACCTTGCCAGATCCCTAATTCCCTGAAATACATGTAAGTTGAAAAGTCAACAAAAATGTTGAGCGAGTTCATGTGAAAGCGAGTACGTAAAACCTTTGTAAGTACAAAATCCCTGGTATGTAGCAAATAAGGAAATAAAGAGATCACCAATGGTTTGCAAGGCCATTGATATGTGTGAAGTGCAGTAGGAAGACTCAAACCTAGCAGATTTTTGCGTCGGGCTCAAAGTCACCCCGAGGTCCGTACTGTTGGGCCTGGAGTTGGGCTCGCTACACCCAGATAGATCTACCGCTACTGACCCTCGGTCCTACAATGAGGATTAATGGCCTCCAGTTCCCGCCTACCCACTCACATGATCTAAGTAGTAACCCTCCTTACGCTAACCATACCATGTAAAAAGTATTCGTAATCATAGTAACATGTATTTCACCCCCGAAGTATAAAAAATGAAAACAGTTAAGAGAAAATGGGGGACATGAACTCACAGAAGTGCGTCTCGAAATAGTAAATCCCAAATCAACCTGCTGTGTGACGACCTACACGTACTAACTTCTATTAGACGGACGGCCGTGCCTTGGCTTAAGGTTTAACGTTTTTGGGAAATAGTTAGGCAACTATTTCGTATGTCCACTTCTTAATTATTTAATAATTATATTCCTTCCCAAGGATGGGGGTTTTAATACATGTGCGTTTTTGTAATTCCAAAAATATATTATTAAGTCTCACTTAATAAAATATTTTTATTCATTTGTCTAAAATATTCTATCTCCAAAATATACATATTTTTCCCAAAAATATTATATTTTATTCCATACGATTTCCAAAATAATACTTTTATCAAAATACGCATTTAAGAGTATTTTTCCGAAAATACATAAGTTACATTTTTAAAGTTCGTGTGGTAATAATAATACCGGTGTAACTTAAATATTTATTTGTGATAGCGTTGGCATTATTTTGGAGTCGTTACTTTTCAGTGTATTCAAGTTATATTATTTTTACTCTAAAAATAATATACATATAGTTCCTTGTACACTTCACACATATCAATGGCCTTGCAAACCATTGGTGATCTCTTTGTTTCCTTATTTGCTACATACCAGAGATTTTGTACTTACAAAGGTTTTACATACTCGCTTTCACATGAACTCGCTCAACATTTTTGTTGACTTTTCAACTTATATGTATTTCAGGGAATTAGGGATCTGGCAAGGTATGCACTGTCGTTACGCTGCGTAGAAGAATGGTGTCATCCAAGTTTAGGGATTGTGACTTTTACCTGGACGAGTCACAAGTCTTAAACTGTGTTTATTTCATATTTTGTGGTTGTGTCTTATGAACAAGGTTTTTATTATGTTGTGTTGTAAACTCGTTGCATGTGTCAACTCTAAAACAATGTTGTCGTATTTTACTTTTACAACTTGAGGTAATGGATGATCATCATGGTTTTACTTTCATATAGCTTTGTTGTGATTAAGCTATGGTATTAAGAAGTCACACCAAATAAACCCACGCTTCCGCAAAGCCAGGGTGTGACAGCTTGGTATCAGAGCTTTGATCATAGCGAACTAGGATTCCTTCTCGAGTCTAGACTATGATCACTAGGGCTCTCACGAAAACATTTTTACATTGCATACACTAAACGTCCAGATCCCGGGGCACAAACATTTTTAACAAAAAGGGCACAATACACTTTTCAAATATTTAAAATTCAGTCAGGGAGACTGAGGGAATTCAGTCGGGGAGACTGAGGGAATTCAGTCGGGGAGACTGAGGGAGTTCTGTCGGGGAGACTGAGGGAGTTCAGTCGGGGAGACTGAGGGAGTTCAGTCGGGGAGACTGAGGGAGTTCAGTCGGGGAGACTGAGGGAGTTCAGTCGGGGAGACTGAGGGAGTTTAGTCGGGGAGACTGAGGGAGTTAAGTCGGGGAGACTGAGAGGATAGTCTAGGGAAGACTAAGATGATTACTTGTTTGCTTATTGGTGGCTAACATGTTTATATGATTATATGATTATATGATTGATTGTTTGTACGTATGTGTGTTTGTGTTACAAACATCATGCCTTCTTCATCAGACACTGGAGTTTCCGACACTCTGAACCCTATGGCGATAGTATCAGACGACATAGTTTCATCGGAGCACGAGGTCCACACTTCCGATACTACCAGCACAAACGATGACGACTTCCAGCCCTTTGCGCTGCCTAACGTCGTAGCCGAGCCTGCTGATGGCCATCTCGATGGGGATTTACCACTCGCGGTGCTCCCTGCTCCTATACCCCTTGCTGCTTATCCGGTTGTTGATATGCCATTTGATGATGTTTCTGACGACGACGTCGATTTATTTGAGGAGGACCCACTTGAGGATGACCTTGAGGGTGAGGTCCCTATTGCTGCTGATGATATCCTACTCATTGCTGACGCTCCTGCAGAGGAGGCTCCTGTTCATTCACCTGTCCCAGACTCATTTGAGTCTGTGGCGTCTGCATCTTTACACGTACAGGGAGTGCAGCACCACTCACACGACACCGACCCTAACATGGCATCATCAGCTGCACCTGCACCCGCACACAACTTTGAGTTTGATCACGATGTTGATGATGATCCTGTTTTTCCACCTGGTTTTGATCCTGACCAGGATATTGAGTTCATTCACTTAGACCAGCCCCTAGAGGATCCTGTAGCCCCTGTCGATCCTTTGTTTGCTGATCCAGCTGATTTTGATATGGATTTGTTTGACCCGGATCCTGTCGTAGCCCTTGAGCCAGGCGTCGCTCCTGATCCCGCATTAGGGCATGACCCTGTTCATGCCGATGCACCTGTTTTTGCTCCTTTTATTTGATGACATACCTGTTGACGATCATCCCGTTGTTGCTCCACCGTTGGTGGATGATCATGTTGCTGACGCTCCTGTTGATGCTCCACTTTTGTTAGAGGATCCTGTTGTTGCACCACTTCCTGATCCAGTGCCGGTGCTGTTCGACCGTGCACCTTTTGCGACCCATATTGATCCACGATACGCTCACACCCGCAACGGGTGGATAGATGACGACGATGATTACCCACCTTTCGTGATACCAGTTACACCACCTGTAGCCCCCGTTTCAGCCCCTATGTCAGCTCCCATTGTTGGTCCCTTGATTCCCTCACACACCCCAGATGCTTGCCGCACAGATCTTCAGATCACCTATCTCCAGGACATACCTCCACCGCGTCCTGGGGAGGGTTCATCACGTCATCCGTTTGGTCATTCACCTTTCGTGTCAGGAGGAGATCAGTTTGTACCCCAGATTTCTCATCCTACTGTTATTCCCACTATTGCACCATTTACTATACCATCCTTCGCTCCATCTAGTGAGCCATTCCTCTGGACTACGCCCCCATTATGCCACCATCCGATCCGTATCACCCATACCACGTGGGGTATTCTACGGAGGAGATTCTCACATCTTTCATGATACAGCAGGAGGCGCTGACCCGTCGCGTGCAGGAGCTAGAGAGAGCTCAGCGACCACCGTGCCATTGCCAGACCCCACCTGCAGTATCACACCCTCCTCGTTCGCTTTCACCTGATTCTGCCGCTCGTTTTTGGACTCCCGAGCAGCAGATAGCATACTTATTGCGCGCTCATCACGCTATGGAGGAGGACTGGCTTCATATGCGACGTTTACTCTTTTCTCGTTTTCCCCCTCCTCCACCGCCATCAGCTTAGGCCTTTTTGATTCGACGCAGGTAGACTTTTGGTGAGACGACCGCGATTGTGCAGACTACACAGCTTTTGGAGACCGCATTTTTTATGATTGTGACTTTTGATGATTTGTATATTTGTTGATGTTGTCACTGATTAGATAGTTTGGACTAGGGCGATGTGGCCCTTAGTCACTGATGATGTATGATACAGTTATGAACTTGTAAACCTTATATTGTGGTCTTGATTTATGACAGCGCAATCGCAGTATTCTCATTATATGTTGGGTTGATTATTGATTGTTTATGTTCTATAACATGAGATGTTATGTGGTTGATTTATTTATAACATGAGATGTTATGTGTTGATATTGTTGAATACATACGTACACTTTACTTACTATGACCTGGCCTATGTGAAACATCTTTTAGAATATGCCACCAAGACGCGAGATGCGTATGCCTACTAGCGAGGCAAAACTTCAAGGAATCATTGCTGCCGCCATAGCGCAGTATGCAGCCTCACAAGGAGGAACCAGCGGAAGCAATTCGAACAATAACGGCAATAACAATCCACCACATGGTAATGTTAAGTCGTTTGAGACGTATTACGATACATTTGGATATTTATAGCACGCCCGCTAATACCATTTGTATATTCTAACGTATGTGCAGGGTGCACTTACAAGCAGTTCCTAGACTGCAAGCTCGTAAACTTTGACGGCACCGGAGGTGCTGTTGTGTTTGTAAGATGGGCCGAGAAGACTGAGTCTGTCTTAAGAATGAGCAAATGTGCTCCAGATCAACAAGTGACTTACATTTCTGGGCTATTTTTGGACGGAGCCCTATCCTGGTGGAACTTACAAGTGCAAACTCTTGGTGAAGCCGCTGCTTACGCGTTGACCTGGGCTGAGTTAAAAGAGTTAATGCGAAGGAAGTATTGCTCTCGTGCGGAGATACAAAGGTTAGAAACTGAGTTCTGGCATTTAAGGATGGATGGTCCCAAGATTGCTGAGTACGTTCAGAGATTCCACGACCTGTCTCATGTGGTACCTTATATGGTTACACCGGAATTCAAGCGAATCGAGCGCTTTATCTGGGGTTTAGCTCCACAGATCATGAGTATGGTCACTACTTCCAAGCCTGCAACAATCACGGAAGCGATCGATCTGAGCGTAGCTCTTACTGAGGAAGCCATCCGCCTGAACAAGTTTTCGAATACTGAGCCAAAGAAGAAAGAGACTCACGTAGAGTCGTCTGGTGAGAATAAGAGGAAATTCTTGAACTTCAAGCAGGGAACTAGCAATGTTGGCAAGAAAGGAGAATCAAGTGCACCGGTCCAAGCTGCAACCGGTGTTGGAAAGAAGGGGAAAGGATATATGGGTACTCATCCCAAGTGTAACACATGCCAGCGTCATCATTCTGGCCGGTGTGGGCCAAAAGTATGTGAAGCTTGTGGAAAAGTTGGCCACTTGAAGGATTCTTGCTGGGCCAGTGCTGGTCGAGGAGGCCAAGGAGGTTTTGGTAGTAGGAACAATAATCGTGGTGGCAATGGAAATCGTCCACAAGGGAATAATGGAGGCAATGGAAATCGAGGGAACAATGCAAATCAAGCTGGGGACGCGAATCGAAATCAAAACAACAATCAAGCGGGGAACGGAGGAGGTAATGGTCAAAAATTGGGTTGTTTTAACTGCGGTGACATTGGGCACTTTAAGAGGGACTGCCCAGGATTGAATCAAGCCCGCGGAAGAGTGTTTAACATCGGCGCCAGGGAAGCGTGCCAAGATCCAAACGTAGTCACTGGTATGTTCCCTGTAAACCAACGCTTTGCATCTATTCTGTTTGATACCGGTGCGGATTATAGCTTCGTGTCATTAGAATTTAAGAATATACTTGGGTTGACGCCTAGTAAGTTAGACGTTCCGTACTCCATCGAATTAGCAAATGGAAAACTAGTTGAGACCAGTGAAGTTGTCCGAGGATGTGTGATTGAACTAGGAGGGCACGAGTTTACGCTAGACTTACTACCTGTCGAGTTGGAAAGCTTTGATGTGGTAGTGGGAATGGATTGGCTATCGAGTAACAAAGCCGAGATCGTTTGCCATGAGAAGACCATCCGCATCCCACTGACGGATGAAGAAACAATCATAGTGCACGGAGAGAAGCTTGATACACCGCTAAGAATTATTAGCTGCCTGAAAGCTAGAAAGTGCTTGAAGAAGGGATGTGTTGCATTCTTAGCACACATCGTGGATAAGGAAGTTGCTGAACCAAAAATCGAAGACATTCCAGTCGTCAAGGAATATCCGGAAGTCTTTCCAGAAGACTTGCCAGGATTACCGCCTCAAAGGCAAGTTGAGTTCCACATTGATTTGGTTCCAGGTGTCGCGCCTGTAGCCAAGGCACCCTATAGACTTGCGCCATCAGAGATGCAGGAGTTGTCGACACAACTCCAGGAGCTATTGGATAAAGGATTCATCAGGCCAAGCTTCTTACCTTGGGGAGCTCCAGTACTGTTCGTTAAAAAGAAGGACGGTAGTTTCCGTATGTGCATAGACTACCGTGAGCTTAATAAGTTGACTATCAAGAACATATATCCCTTACCGAGGATCGATGATCTATTTGACCAGTTGCAAGGCTCAAGCTTTTATTCAAAGATCGATCTTCGATTCGGATATCATCAACTTAGGATACAGGAGGAAAGTATCCCGAAGACGGTCTTTAGGACTCGTTATGGACATTACGAGTTCCTAGTTATGCCGTTTGGGTTGACGAACGCACCAGCAGTTTTCATGGACCTAATGAACCGAGTCTGCAAGCCGTACTTGGATAAGTTTGTGATCGTATTTATTGACGACATTCTGATTTACTCGAAGACAAAGGACGAGCACGAACAGCACTTAAGAGCTACTCTAGAGCTGCTTAAGAAGGAGAAATTATACGCCAAATTCTCGAAGTGCGAGTTCTGGCTGCGCGAAGTCCAGTTTCTTGGACATGTGGTTAATGGAAATGGAATCCATGTTGATCCCACAAAGATCGAGGCGATCAAGAGTTGGGAGGCTCCAAAGACGCCAACCGAGATTCGACAGTTCTTGGGTTTGGCTGGTTATTATCGAAGATTCATTGAGGATTTTTCTAAAATCGCTCAACCTCTGACCGCGCTCACACAGAAAGACAAAAAGTTTGATTGGAGTGACAAACAAGAAGAAGCGTTTCAGTTGTTGAAGGACAAGCTTTGTGACGCACCGATTCTATCGCTACCCGAAGGAACGGATGACTTCGTGGTGTATTGTGACGCCTCGCGTCAAGGTTTGGGTTGCGTGCTGATGCAACGCCAGAAGGTTATAGCTTATGCGTCACGCCAGTTGAAGGTACATGAGAAAAATTATACCACGTACGATTTGGAGCTAGGCGCAGTGGTATTTACGTTGAAAATCTGGCGACATTATCTGTATGGTACAAAGTGTACAATCTTTACGGATCATAAGAGTCTGCAGCACATATTCGACCAGAAAGAGCTGAATATGAGACAGAGACGTTGGGTCGAATTGTTGAACGATTATGATTGCGAGATCAAGTATCATCCAGGGAAGGCGAATATGGTTGCCGATGCCCTGAGTTGAAAAGAAAGGATTAAGCCCTTAAGGGTTAGGGCTTTGGAAATGATCATCCAGACGGATCTCGCTTTGCGCATTCGTGCCGTGCAGAGAGAAGCTTTGAAAGAAAAGAATATTGAAGAGGAATATCTCCGTGTGATGGAGAAGCAGTTGATACCAAACGAGGAAGGAACTTTATGCTTCATGAAACGGATTTGGGTTCCTCTGTTTGGTGGTTTGAGAAAAGTTATTTTTGATGAAGCTCACAAATCACGGTACTCTATCCACCCAAGAGCGGATAAGATGTACCAAGACCTTAAGGATTATTATTGGTGGCCTAGGATGAAAGGTGAAATTGCTGTTTATGTTAGCAAGTGTTTAACGTGTGCCAAGGTGAAAGCTGAATGCCAGAAGCCTTCAGGACTTCTGCAACAACCCGAGATTCCCAAATGGAAATGGGAACAGATTTCAATGGATTTCATAACGAAACTGCCCAAGACGCCTAGAGGTCATGATACTATTTGGGTAATAGTTGACCGCCTGACCAAGTCCGCACACTTCCTGCCAATCAAAGAGAAGGATAACACTAGTAAACTGGCGGAAATATACATGCGAGAGATTGTTGCACGTCATGGAGTGCCTCTCTCGATCATCTCTGATAGAGATGGACGTTTCATATCAAGGATTTGGCAATCCTTCCAAGAAGCTTTTGGCTCACAGTTAAATCTGAGCACTGCGTTTCATCCGCAAACTAATGGCCAAAGTGAAAGAACTATTCGGACATTGGAGGATATGCTGAGAGCATGTGTAATGGATCTAGGTGGTAGCTGGGATAAACATTTACCATTGGTCGAGTTTTCATACAACAATAGCTACCACACAAGCATTGGAGTCGCGCCATTTGAAGCGCTTTATGGACGCAAATGTCGATCACCCTTATGTTGGGCTAATGCGGGTGATAGACAACTCGTTGGTCCTGAAATAGTCCAAGAGACAACAGACAAGATTGCACAAATTCGAAAGCGCATCGAGGCGGCTCGCGACAGACAGAAAGCCTATGCAGATCCAAAGAGGAAACCTTTGGAATTTCAAGTTGGGGATATGGTTTTATTGAAAGTTTCACCCTGGAAGGGTGTGGCACGCTTCGGAAAGCGTGGGAAGTTGAATCCGCGTTACATTGGCCCGTTCAAGATACTGCAAAGGATTGGGCTTGTAGCCTACAAATTGGACCTACCTGCTGAACTCAATGGTGTTCACGATACATTCCATGTATCAAATTTGAGGAAGAGTCCAACACAAGAGACAGTGATCATTCCCGCTGACGAAGTACATATCGACGACACGCTCCACTTTACCGAAGAACCCGTCGAGGTTACGGATTGGAAAGTTAACAAAACACGCAGGAGTAGTGTCAAGCTCGTCAAAGTTCGTTGGAATGCAAGACATGGGCCTGAATTCACGTGGGAACGTGAGGATCGTATGAAGGAGAAATACCCCCATTTATTTCCTTGGACCCCTGCAACTAGAAGCAGAGCTTAAATTTCGGGACGAAATTTCTTTAACGGGGGGAGAATGTGACAACCCTCACCAAACCAGGTATCCGTACAAATTAATTAATATTTGATTAATGCTTGATTACTGTGCTTGCTTACAACTGTGGTTTAACTGCTTCTTGATTTCTGATACATACATACTCATATATCACATTTTATACTGTCACTCTATTATTTACACACAAACATCAGTGACAACCTTGATGCACAAAAGCACAGTGAGCACACTATACGGATAACCCAGTAAACATGCTGACATAGCCAGCACTAGACAGACATTGTCTCTGAGGCCAGTACGAGCCGAGAATAGATTACTACACTAGTAGGGAGTGTAGGGAGGTGAGGATCATAAAACTGCGTCACTAGGTAATAGTTATAGTGACCGGATGTGCCTAAAACATGTGATAATTACAAAATTCTGCACTTTATTACAAAATTCAGCATTATACTTAACTAGTGAAGTGCAAAAACTTGGTAAAATAATGTTAGACACTTTCCAAAGTGTTGGGAATTCATTGTGTCACTAAAAATAATAATAAAGACACTTTAAATGCTTATTTAGCACTTTAACGGATTAATATCCAACCGAACAACCGGACTTTACCCGGAACATGAAAATATTGTCAATGACATTGTTTTTGATTTTCTGAGCTAGTTAGGGTCCCCGAACACCCTAACACCCGTTATATTACATAACACACTAGTAACTAACTTGAATTCCTAACTAACATAACTAATCACTTAACTATTTGGTTGAAATCAAACCATAAACCCCCCCCCCCTAACCGAACGGTTCCCCAAGGGGACACACCCCACCCATTTGTGATTATTTTAATCAAGTTTGTCTAATATCTAACTTACACATTATCTAGTGGTTATTAGAGGATGATGGTCTACAAATATGCTTAATGGACAAGAACTTTTCATTTATAAAACACTTAACAAAATTGCTCTCATCTCTCTCCCTCTCCTAGTGTTCGGCCGAGAACACTATCACCACCACCACCGTCATCAAGTCGTGATCTAGCTAAACCACTTACATACAAAGGTGAAAGGTCACACACAAGGAGGCTCGGTGCTTTCGGAATCTCAAGAACCTCGCTACGTTGCTTTTATCCACCTTGTTTTCGCTTTGATTCTTCCCTAGCCTTGAGCTAGTTGTAAGTGCTTCTAAACACTTCCTTGTTCATGTTTAAAGTGGTTAATAAGAGATTTAACGGATAAAAATCAAGAACACTAAAGATCCAAACTAAAAGTCTTGAATAAAAGATGAACTAGTTGGTTAAAGAGTAACTAGTAGTGTAAATCTTGTAAATCATGTTTAGTTATGGTTATTTTATGTAGTTAGTGGCTAGTAGTGGAACGGATCGTCATCTAACCACGCTAGATCATGTTCATGGAACATGAACTAGCAATATGTATAGTGTAAAAATTGCAAGATGATGAACCTTTCCATACATAAACATGAACTTGTGTAAAAATGATTTTTCTTGTAAAATAGAGTTCTAAACTAGTAGATCTAAAGATCTACAAGTGGTATTTTCGAAGAACCAAGTGAAAGATGCAAATCATGTTTAAAAGCCGGATCTTTCATGAACTAAAAGCATTTTTGTGAACAAACAAGTGTGTAAACACTTGTGTGACAAAAGGATTTAAAAAAGGAATAATATCGTAATTTTTGGACTAGAAGTTGTAAAGTTACATTTTCTTTAAAAATAAAATCGATGTAACTTTACAACTTCTAGTCCAAAAATTATGAAATTATTCCTTTGTTAAATCCTTTTGTCACACAAGTGTTTACACACTTGTTTGTTCACAAAAATGCTTTTAGTTCATGAAAGATCCGGCTTTTAAACATGATTTGCATCTTTCACTTGGTTCTTCAAAAATACCACTTGTAGATCTTTAGATCTACTAGTTTAGAAATCTATTTTACAAGAAAAATCATTTTTACACAAGTTCATGTTTATGTATGGAAAGGTTCATCATCTTGCAATTTTTACACTATACATATTGCTAGTTCATGTTCCATGAACATGATCTAGCGTGGTTAGATGACGATCCGTTCCACTACTAGCCACTAACTACATAAAATAACCATAACTAAACAAGATTTACAAGATTTACACTACTAGTTACTCTTTAACCAACTAGTTCATCTTTTATTCAAGACTTTTAGTTTGGATCTTTAGTGTTCTTGATTTTTATCCGTTAAATCTCTTATTAACCACTTTAAACATGAACAAGGAAGTGTTTAGAAGCACTTACAACTAGCTCAAGGCTAGGGAAGAATCAAAGCGAAAACAAGGTGGATAAAAGCAACGTAGCGAGGTTCTTGAGATTCCGAAAGCACCGAGCCTCCTTGTGTGTGACCTTTCACCTTTGTATGTAAGTGGTTTAGCTAGATCACGACTTGATGACGGTGGTGGTGGTGGTGATAGTGTTCTCGGCCGAACACTAGGAGAGGGAGAGAGATGAGAGCAATTTTGTTAAGTGTTTTATAAATGAAAAGTTCTTGTCCATTAAGCATATTTGTAGACCATCATCCTCTAATAACCACTAGATAATGTGTAAGTTAGATATTAGACAAACTTGATTAAAATAATCACAAATGGGTGGGGTGTGTCCCCTTGGGGAACCGTTCGGTTAGGGGGGGGGGGGTTTATGGTTTGATTTCAACCAAATAGTTAAGTGATTAGTTATGTTAGTTAGGAATTCAAGTTAGTTACTAGTGTGTTATGTAATATAACGGGTGTTAGGGTGTTCGGGGACCCTAACTAGCTCAGAAAAGCAAAAACAATGTCATTGACAATATTTTCATGTTCCAGGTAAAGTCCGGTTGTTCGGTTGGATATTAATCCGTTAAAGTGCTAAATAAGCATTTAAAGTGTCTTTAATATTATTTTTAGTGACACAATGAATTCCCAACACTTTGGAAAGTGTCTAACATTATTTTACCAAGTTTTTGCACTTCACTAGTTAAGTAAAATGCTGAATTTTGTAATAAAGTGCAGAATTTTGTAATTATCACATGTTTTAGGCACATCCGGTCACTATAACTATTACCTAGTGACGCAGTTTTATGATCCTCACCTCCCTACACTCCCTACTAGTGTAGTAATCTATTCCCGGCTCGTACTGGCCTCAGAGACAATGTCTGTCTAGTGCTGGCTATGTCAGCATGTTTACCGGGTTATCCGTATAGTGTGCTCACTGTGCTTTTGTGCATCAAGGTTGTCACTGATGTTTGTGTGTAAATAATAGAGTGACAGTATAAAATGTGATGCATGAGTATGTATGTATCAGAAATCAAGAAGCAGTTTAACCACAGTTGTAAGCAAGCACAGTAATCAAGCATTAATCAAATATTAATTAATTCGTACGGATACCTGGTTTGGTGAGGGTTGTCACAACCACCACCCCTTATTACATAAATCCACTAATCTAACAGACACGACACGAAAACTGTCATCAGAATGTTCATAATTTAACCTCCAAATTGAGCAACCACATTCAACCTATGAAATCAAAGTCATCAAACTAACCTGGTCGTTTTTGTCTCCACCTTCAACCGTTCCGATTCCGATTCGCACGATCCGTTGAAGGATTGGCCTAACCAAACACCCACCCACCACCGACCACCACATACACTATCATAACATGCCATCATCTCAGATCCAACACACCACCGCCTCAGATCCAACCACCACATCGATTTATAAACCGGTTTTGGCCCATTAACACCCTATGCGTTGTTACCTGTGGTATACCAATAAGCCCAATTTCCAAATTCTTCAAGCCCAGAAGGAGACGTACAGTGGAAAGGTCGCAAACTTGAACCAGAGTAGAGGAGCCACCGGACCACTGGTTGCCAGCGTCGATGAGGCCAGCGAGACGGAAGGCTTGTTGGGTTTTGGAGAGGTCGCTGTGGATCGCCGACGATGGCATAGAGAGAGATATATATATATATATATATATATATAGGGTTTCAAATTTATACATGTTTGAGAAAATGGTGTAGATGGTGGTTCGCAGGAGGAGGTGGTGGTGGTCTGGACGATGGCATAGAGAACTTGTGTTAGAGAGAGAGAAGAAAGAAGGAGAGAAAGTTAAAAGAGAGAGAGTGTGCAGGGTTATAATTTAATATCTTTTTTTATTTTTACAAAATAGTATCAATCTATATATTACTTACGCAATAGCCCCTTGAATGGTGAAATTACAATAGTACCCTCATGTGCCTTGCACATGACTAGATTTAACCAAAAAATATAACTGGGTTTGGCCTAAAGGAAAAAACGTGCAAGATTTTGAAAGGTAAAGGACACCGCCTGTCAACTTTTGCGCTAAAGGACAGCGCCTGAAATTTGATGTAAACATAAAGGACAAAACTTGTAATTTACTCTAATTTATATGTTACATTTTATACACATCATGAGTCATGTCAAATATAATTCGTTTTGGTGCTTATATTTATTAACATTTTCAGTTGGAAAAATACGCTCATATCACGTTAAAAATACTGGCCCCGCAACGCAGGGAACCAATTCTAGTTTATAAAAACTTTAAAATGATAAAAAGATTCAAAGTGTAGAGTTAATTTATTAAACTGTGATAAAAAAAAGTTTTAAAGTGAGCAAACGAAATGACGAATTTCAATTAATTTACTGTAATCGAACTTTATTTGTCTATTTTACTTCTACTCAATCTTGACTTTTAAAACATCTAAAGCTATTTAAATATCACGTTAAAAATAACGACTCCGCAACGCGGGGAATCAATTCTAATATATAAAAACTTTAAACTGATAAAAAGATTCAAAGTGTGGAGTTAATTTATAAAACTGTAATTAAAAAAAAGTTTTAAAGTGAACAAACGAAATGACGAATTTCAACTAATTTACTTTAATCGAACTTTCTTGTCTATTTTGCATCTACTCAAACTTGACTTTTAAAACATCTAAAGCGATTTAATAATGATATAAAATAACTTTTTTATTTTAATATATCATAAATAGTTCTATTAATAAAAATATTTTAAAAGTGTTATCAAATTTAGAAAGAAAACAAACGGGACACCCAACTGATGAAACAATAGTTAACCAGGTAGGTTAACTCACTGGTCTCGTCAAGAGGGTTAATCCCTTCTTTCCGAGGATCACCGGCTGGATCGTCTGGTGGAGGGTTTCCTGCACAAGGAAACAAGCCGTGACTCGCAACAAGGAGGATGGGGTGGGGGTGCTCCTTGTTACCACTCTCCGGCGTGAGAATCAGTAGTTTGCTTGGGAAGCAAAGTGTGATAGTAGTAGTATTGAGAGAGTAGAGAAGTGATACCTCAAACCTGGTTTGGGGTCAGTATTTATAGCCGAGGAGTGGAGGAGGGTAGTTGAGTAGCTAGCCTGACAACGCACAGCTATTCGCAGGTGTGTCAGACCTGTCGGTTACTGTGGTGATGCCACGTCTTGCTGTGGTGTCAGACTGTTGCATACACGTGGGCCGGTAGGCGACTGTTCCCAGTGCCACTTGCACTGTGGTGTCAGACCCACTTGCCTCGTAGGCAGGATGCGGTGCCAAGCCGCATCGCTGCCAGCGGTCATTGATGTTGTTCCCGCGTTGGTTGTTCCATCCATGATTTACGCGGGATGCGGTGTTATGCCGCATTGCCTGCTGAGTGACTGTTACTGTTGTCCAGATCCCTTGTCGTGACGAAAATGTTCATAGAATGCGGTGCGGGGCCGCATTGCTATGCGTAACATTAGTTTCCATCTTTAAGGTAAGTCTTCTCATCACTGGACAGATTGGACTGCTATGTTCGTGTGTGTCCACGCGGACACAGGTGAGTTTATTGCTGGTGGGGGTTTTTGATAAGGGTAATGGTCATTCGCGGTTATGCAGACGCGAGATTTGGGACCATACCCCTTCAAGTCCCCCCAGTCTAGTGTTTCTTCCTTATGCAAGTTGCATGTGGAAGGAATGCTGGACTTAGGTATCTGGAAGGTAGAATATGGGCCTTTTGGATGGCTCCTCCTTCAAGTTTGTTGACCGTTCGTTGGGTCGGTAGGCCTTTCGAGTGGATTGTTTCTTCCTTTGAGAAGGATGTCCGGTGAGTAAGTTCCGTCTGATGCGGAATTCTCAGCCATGGACTTGACTCTTGGTCTACCTTTTTCTGATGTCGTCAGCCACCTGTTGGTGTTTCGAACCAACCTTTGGAATGGTGACTGATGTTGTTAGCAGGTTTCGAACCAACCTTTGAGATCGTGGCGGAAGAGTGTTCCGCCGGGTTCGAGCCAACCTTTGAGATGGTGACGGAAGGTGTCCGTTGCCGCAACTCTATGTTAGCTTATGCAATGTTTGTAAGCGCTTTGCTCAAGCTCTATGTTCAACTGGATATCCAACGATGATCTTTATTTTGTGGGGTGTTCGTGTTCTCCAGTTTAGCTCTCTAGTAACCGCACGTCCTGTGCGGTTCATCTCTCAAGTAACCGCACGTCCTCTGAGGTCTAGGTCTCTAGTAACCGCACGTCCTTTGCGGTTACCTCGTTGCCGAACCTTGTTGGCCATGTTTGTTTGAGAAACGTGGGGTAGTTGCGCCATTGTTGGCCGTGTTTGGTCGAACAATGTGAATCTGGACTATGGACAGATAAACATGGTCATAGGCAGGGTTGTGCCCACCATTGTTTATTCTATGCGGTCCATAGGTGGGTAACTAGTCATAAGCAGACTTGTTACCACTGTTCTGGAGCTACTTTCCTTCACGCTTTGGTGGGAAGTAGTTTTCCTTTAAGTAGTGTCGCCGGAGGAGACCACCTTAGATGCTTGGGAAGTTGGTTGAAACTCTTCCGCATTCGTTTTGTAGCCACTTTCCTTCATGCTTTGTTGAAAAGCAGTTTTCTTTGAAGTAGCTTTGCTCCACTGTGTGGAGGTTTAGTTGTGGCTCTTCCGTAGCTACCTTTCGCATAGTTGCAGTTTGTAGCAGCTACTCACGAGTGATTGCGGTTTACAGCAAAGAACTCGCTTCTAGAAGTCTTGTAGCCTGGATGCAGCTCTTGAAGGTTCAGGAGACAGGGTTGCTGATGTGCGGTTTGCTCAGCATACTTGTCCTTTTCCTTAAGGAGAAGCTGTTTGCTTTTCCTCCGTGGTTGTGAACCGGATACGAGGGATTTGAAGCCTGAAGAAGCTTACATGGAGTGCGGTTGACCGCATCATGAGAAGCGGTTTTCGCAGTCCAAAGAACCATGTTGGTTCTGAGTATCTGACACACCCGGGCGGGGTTGTGTGTGTTATCTCCGCATATTCCACGTGTGCTCGTGGGTGTGTGCGGTTTATCGTTTATACCCCCTTATATAATTTAGATATATATATTTTTGCCTTTTTTGAGGGGTATGTAAAAAACGACATGCGGTATGGGTTATGGTGCGGTAAACCAGAAAAACCGCATGCCGCTTAAGTTTGGATAATGTTTGTCGCTTTTGTGTTGTCTACGTGGCTGATGGCACGTGTGGGTGGTTGAAAGTTGGTAGGGTTCTGACACGTGATGATCTGAAAGGACGTTTGCACTGACCGAGGTCATAACTGCACTGTAGCAAGTAGTGTAAAAGGTCTCTTCTGTCAGGCGCGTGGGCGGCCACGCGCGCGTGATAACCGTCAGCTGAAAAGCCGTTGAACACGTGGCGATACGTCAGTGGTCCTTTTTGAACGTGGTAAGTCGGTTTACTGTATCGCATTTATTGCGATGAGTATATAAGGGGAAACCGTTCGATTTCTCCTCACTTTGTTCAAAATTCAAAAAATTCTCCGGTGAAAAGAGATCTTACTCTCCATCTTCTCCGATCAATCCGCCTGTATTTCTGGTGACCTGAGTTTTTCTTGTAAACTCCTACTTCTTTCTTGTCCTTATTTCTGATGGCTGAACCATCTAACCCACACAATGTAGAGGGTGAAAACCCTGAAACCTCTTCTCCGGTGGCCGGGGAAGAAGAAGATGATGGTGGTAGTGCCCCTGGTGGTGGCTTGCCACCCTTGAAGTGGTCGAAAGCATCGTTCGACCAACTGATGATCAGCACACAGATGCCCTCCGAGTTTGGGGCTGTTTATCCCCAAGACGGTGACACCGGTGCTTGTGCTCCAGCCGGTCACGTGACCATGTGGGCCGATTCTTTCATCGATGGTAACCTTCGTTTACCATTGACCATTTTTGTTGCTGAGGTGTTGGAGCATTACAAGGTCCATATCTCCCAGATGAGTCCTTTTAGGTTTATCCGTATTAGACACTTTGAATCAACTTTTTGTGCTCTTGGTTTGCCGGTCACCGTTGATAATTTCCGGGGGTTCTATCAGTTGACGGTGAATACTGGGTTCTTCTCTTTCAGAGAGCGGTACGGAAGTACCAAGTTGATGACCCCTCCCAAGGGTATTACCAAGTGGAAGAGCAAGTTCTTCTATGTTAAAGCTGCCGCGGTTATTCTCAACATGACTTTGCGGAATGTTAATGAGCCTATCCCTGCGGAGGATATTGCCATTCCTAATGCGGAGAATGCGGAGTGGTTCTCACGGTTGAGGACTATTGAGCATAGGCTGTTGAAGAACAGTGAAATGTGGATGCTGCGGATGTTATTGCCTAGGGCCGATAAACATGCAAGGCCCGTTGTGCGGGAGAAAACCGGTGGTAAGTGTTCTTACCCTTGTGCGGTTTAATTATTCCCTTGTTTGTTATTAATTTGAACGTGTATATCAGAAGAAGTTGTTGAGCTGTGGAAGATATTTGATCCAACCTTTACTGGCAAGGTTGATATTGTCAAGACTGCTGAAGGTGCAGGTTTTAATTTGACCATTCTCCACAACTTCCGCGTTCCTACACGCGAGGCAATGAAGGCACCCCTGCCGCAGGGCAAAGGTATAATTCGTAGCCTTCTTTTCATGCCTTGTAAGTTTTATGTTGCTGATATTCTACATGCAGGTACACTTGGGGCCCTTGGTAAGTTTGAGTCAAAGGGTGCTCCCAAAAAGCATGCCGAGAGGAAGCAAGTAGATAAACCCGTGTGGGGTCGCGGTAAGAAGAAACCTGAGGCTCCTGTTGTTCCGCCTTTGGTTCCGTATGCAGCAGGTATCTCTCGTTCCCATTTCCGTAGATATACCGATTACGTGGTAGTATCTGACACCCTTGAGGGCTTGGGTGTTCCAGGTGCTGGTGCGGCCACAGGTGGAACTACTGCGGGTTCCAAGCCTGGTGATGAGAAGAAGAGAAAAGCAGGGAAAGCTGTTGATGCTGGTGAGAAAAAGAAGCCGAAGATTCAGACTAGGCGGAAAGCTGTTTTGAAGTCTGATAAACCTGTGGTTGCTTCTGGTAAGTAATTAATAATTTTGACCAGTATTTTCTCTGCCTTTGCACTTGTAGTTGATGAAGGGTTCTCAAATTTTTTATTGCAGAACCGCAAGATGAAGGGTTCTCCATCTTTGATGCTCCTCCTCCTCCCCCGCATGGCACTGCTGCGGATGTGGGGGTTCATAAGGTTATTACACCTGAGCCCTCTATGCGGGAGGAGGATACTGGGAAGGGGCCTGCGGCCCAGATTCATGACACGGTAGATTCCCATGATAATGTCATTACTCCAGAGGATGCTGATGATCTGAACCTGAAATTTGCTTATACTGAAAGCAAGAAATCTCCTGCTGCAGAGAAGGCTTCTGGTTCCGCATATGGGGGTGTGGGTTTTACAGAGACTCCTATTCAGCCTGAAGAGTCTGAATTGGAGTATTATTACCGCACCTATACGGAAGATCGGGCCGTGGCTTACCACCGCCCCCCATGGACCGTACTGCAAGGGGATGATATTTCTGCTGACCCCTCGGCATGTAGGGAGATTTTGGGTAGTTTGGGCACCCCATTTGAAGTCAACAGGGCCCGTGCCATGCCCACTGAGGTTCAGATTAACCAACTCTCCTCCATGCTTGTGGGGAGCTCCATAATGGCGAATGCCATTTTGGATAACTACAAGGTGCTGGGCCGCAGAGAGGAGGAAAATGCGCGGTTGCGTGCCGGGGCTAATGAGTTGGTGAAAGCTGCGCGTGAGGGTGCAGAGCAGCTTGAAAGGGACAGGGCTGCTTTTGAAAAGCGTAAGCAGACTGAAGAGTGGGCAGCAACTGCTGAGCTTAAACAGGTTCGTACCCTTGCAAAACTGCTTTCCACTGAGCGCAAGAGTTGGAAAGAATCTCTTTCTAATGAGCGCGAGACACTTTCTAATGAGCGCAAGGTTTGGAAAGACTCTTGGGCCAAACAGAATGAAACTCACTTTCGTGTTCGCCAGGAGCTTGTCAATGCTAAGGCCGCAAATGCTGCGTTGGTTAAAGAGAAGGCAGCAGCTGTTGCGGCTGCCCAAGAGGCCAAAGAGGCGGAAGGTCGCCTTGCAAAGGCACTTGAGGAGGCCAAGGAGGCGGGGGCCCGTACTGCAAAGGCTCTTGAAGAGGCCAAGGAGGAGGGGGCCCGCGCTGCAAAGGCTCTTGAAGGGGCAAATGTTGATCGTACCAACTTATCGAAAACTATCTTGGGCCTTCAGGTACAAGTCTTTTTTGCCTTTGATTTTGTGTATGTCTCACAAGTAAGTTGATAATATTTTTGTATACTTGTTTTTGTTTTGTTAACAGTCCGAAGTGCGGACCCGGGGGGCCACCATTGAGGAGGTCTCTGCCCGTATTGAAGAGGTTGAAGCGCGGGCAAGAGAGGCTGAGGAGGCTAGAGATAGCCTCGCTTCGTCACTTGAGCTGCTCAAGGCTGACCGTGAATGGATGCGTATGCGCGGAATCGGGCATGTAAGTATCCGTTGCCTTCGTTATGTCTGTTGTAGGTTTGCCTTTGATAACCTTTGTATTCTTGTTTCGCAGATTGTTACGGCTATCATTGACGCACCTGAGAATGTATCAGGTGTTAATGAGATTAAGGAGCGTGCCCGGGATGCTGGTTTTAAAGCTGGCTATAATCGCTGTATTAGCCATCTGAATGTTGTAGCCCAGGGCGGGTATACTGATGAGCGATCCGGGTTCCACGGTGTGGATACTGAAGCGCTTCTTGATGCTGCGGTTGCGGCGTATAATGACACAACCCTTTACGGTCTTGAAGAGCTTGAAAAGTGTTTAGAAGCGGAGGACTATGTGGACCGCTTGCGAGTGTTATACGCTGATGAAGAAGATGAGGAGAAACCCGCTGTGGAGGGCAAGGATGGTGCGGGCTCTAGTGGTACAAAGAAAGACTAGGCTGACCTGCCTGCCTTTTTTGTTTCCTCATGTAAATGTTAAAAAAACTTTATGTAAATTCCCTGTGCACCGCGCAGGTGTAGGAATTTTTTGAATATAAAGAATTGTTCTGTTCAATTTGTACAAGTGTTTTTACTACTTGTATGTTTGAATTTATATGGGTTTAATATTACTGTTAGTAACATTAAATCTGTAATTGCCTTTTGCATATCTAGGTGATATGCAAGTATGAAGAACTGTGTCTGGCCGGATAAATAGTGTTGCCATTGCTGGCCTATTATAATAGTTGCGTGTGGTTACCATTCTGTGTGGGTATCACGAATGAAGATTTTGCTAATCTGTTTTTGTGTATACCTCAGAGTGGAACACGCATTTGTAATAGAAATAAATAAACAATATTGCATTGAATCGTCTATTTATTTATTTGCAAATGGCCCGTGGCCTGATAGGTTACATGGTGAATGTAAAAAACATGGCTTACATATAACAGCGTCGAAGCTGTTGTGCATTCCATGTGCGTGCGATAGTTTCGCCTTCTAATGTTTGAAGTTTGTACGCGCCTTTGCCCAGGACCTCTTGGATGAGGTAGGGTCCTTCCCACTTGGGGGCAAGTTTCCCTGGGCGTTCCGCGTTAGATGCTTCATTGTCACGAAGGACGTAGTCTCCCGGGTTAAAAGTACAAATGCGAACGCGTGCATTGTAGTAATTTTCAAGTTTGGTTTTGTATTTGGCCTCATTGATGGCAGCGTTTTCGCGCCTTTCTTCCAAGAGGTCCAAGTCAACCCTGCGTTCTGCGTTGTTGTCTATCTTGTTAATAGCCAACATTCTAGGTGAGGGGAGGCCTACTTCTGCGGGGATCATCGCTTCAGTGCCATAGACCAGGCTGAAGGGTGTCTCACCGTTGCTTATTTTTGGGCTTGTCCTGTGAGCCCATAAAATACTTGGGAGTTCATCAACCCAGCCGCGTCTGGCTGTTCCCAACCGTGCTTTGATGCCTTCTACTAGGCTTTTATTGATACTCTCGACTTGGCCGTTCCCTTGCGGATGTGCCACTGAGGAGAATATGTGTTCAATGTTTAGCTCTTTTAGCCATTTTTGAAAGTCATCGGCGGCGAAGTTGGTACCGTTATCGGTGACGATGCACATTGGTAGACCGAAACGGCAGATGATATGTTCCCACACTAATTTCCTTGTTATCATAGCGGTAGTTGACGCAAGTGGCTTTGCCTCTACCCATTTTGTAAAGTAATCAACAGCCACTATGATAAATTTTACTGCACCTGGTGCGTCTGGAAATGGTCCCACGACATCGATTGCCCATTTCTGGAATGGCCATGCGGTGGTAACGGGGATCAGGTTGTTCTTGGGACGCAAGGTCTTGGGAGCATGTCGCTGACAATTGAAACACTTGCGTAAGATTTTGACTGCATCCAGGTGCATGCCGGGCCAGTAGTACCCGGCATTCATGACTTTGGCCACCACCATGCGTGGTCCTGCATGTATGCCACATATTCCTTCGTGTATTTCTCTGATAAGGTACGTGGCATCTTGAGGGTCGACACATCGTAGGAGTGGCCCCAGGTATGATTTACGGTATAAGATACCGGCTCCCATTTGGTAATGGCACGCTTTGTATTGTAGCTTGCGCGCCTCTGCTTTGCTTTCAGGAGTAACACCTCTTTTGCCAGGAGTTGGAAGCTGGTGGATGCGAGTTTTGATAGTGCATCCGCGGGTTTATTATCACTCCTGTTGATATGGTGAATATTGAAGGAGGTGAACTTTGACTTTAGTTGCAAGGCTTGTTCGAGGTAGAGGATCATGATATCCCCTCTTGCGGCATAATCCCCGCGCATCTGCCCTGCAACCAATAGTGAGTCGACGTGTGCTTCCAAATGTTGGACGTCGAGTTTGATTGCCAGACGCAGCCCTGCCAATAGGGCCTCATACTCTGCCTCGTTATTCGTGCTTTGGAAATTGAGGCGGATTGCATAGGTAAGTTCTTGGCCGTCAGGGCTGACGAGTCGCAGACCTGCACCTGCACCATCTTCGTTGGACGCGCCATCTGTATATAGTGCCCAAGTTTCTGCGGGGGATGGTGGTGATGTAGGGTTTTGTTCTTCTTCGCATTCTTGGATGCGGTTTGCTGGTACTTCGGCAACGAAATCAGCCAAGACCTGGCCTTTGATTGCGGGACGCGGCTTGTAGATTAGCGAAAGCGCGCCCAGCTCGATTGCCCATTTTGCTAACCTCCCAGAGATGTCGGGTTTGGATAGGATCGGGCCGATCCTGTAGTTGGTTAGTACTGTGATGACGTGGTTCGCGAAGTAGCATCGTAAGCGTCTCGACGCGTGCTCCAGTGCTAGTACCAACTTCTCCATGATGGAATACCTTGTCTCTGGGTCGTTGAGCATTTTGCTGATGTAGTAGATGGGTGTTTGGACTCCTTCCCGCTCCACTATGAGTACCGCGCCTACCGCGTTGTCCGCGGCAGACAGGTATAGAATAAGTGGCTCATCTTTTCGTGGTGCGGTTAAAGTTGGGAGCTGGATCAAACACTCTTTCATCTCCCGGAAAGCTCTTTCGGCCTCTGCGGTCCATTGGAATTGTTCCTTTTTTAGGCAGCTCCGCAGGGTCTTGATGAAAGGGTATGACTTAGCTGCGTGGTTGGCTAAGAATCTGTTTAGTGCGGCTAACCTGCCGGCTAGTCATTGTATTTCTTTCATCGTAGAGGGCGATGGCATGCGTTCGATCGCCTGAACTTTTTCTGGGTTTACCTTGAATCCATCTTTGGTTACGATGAATCCGAGGAATTTGCCTTCTTCCATTCCAAACGAGCATTTCCCTGGGTTAAGCTTCATGTTGACGCTTCGCAGAGTTTGGAATGTTCTTTCAATATCGTTGAGCATGGTGTCTTCCTCCATGCTCATGACGACCAGGTTGTCCATATAGATTTCGACACTTTTGCTGATTTGACCGCGAAAAGTGTCGTTCATCAACTTTTGATAGGTTGCGCCCGCGTTTCGCAACCCGAACGGCATTTTGGTGTAGCAGTAGTTCCCGGTAGGAGTGCGGAATGCCGTTTTGTCTTCATCTTCGATTGCCATCTGTACCTGGTGGTAGCCTTTGTAACAATCGAGGAAGCACTTCCATCGAAATGGTGCAAGGTTATCGAATTTTTCGTCAATCTCCGGAAGTGCGTAACAATCCTTGGGGCAGGCCTTGTTGAGGTCTTTGTAATCGACGCACATGCGCCAGCCCCCGCTTGGTTTTTCTACCATAACTGGGTTGGATAACCAAGTCTGGTATTTGACTTCCCGCAGGATGCCTGCGGAGAGCAGCTCCTGCACCTGCTCTTCCATCGCCGCGTTTTTTGCTGATCCAAGGTGGCGTTGGCCTTGGATTACTGGCTTGATACCTGGCATGGTATTCAAGAAGTGCTGCGCTATGTCGCGTGGTACCCCTGTCATGTCTGCGGGTGTCCATGCGAAAATGTCTTGGTTCTTGAAGAGGAGTTGCTTCAGGCGCGCTCTGATGGTAGGTGTCAAGGCATGGCCCAACGTGACCGTTTGCTCTGGGTGTCTTGCGTTAAGCACCCATTTTTCTGGTTGCGTGTTGGGGGTGGGCCTTGCTACCTTGGCTGGACGCAGGTCGTCCGTAGACAACACTTCCCTTCGGGCGTATATTATCGCGACCCCCGTCTCGGTTGGAAAACCGATAGCAGAGTGAGGGACGAATGTTATCATGTTGAAATCTCCCTGGGATTCTCTCCCGAGAAGTACGTCGTATTTGGAGGTGTGCGGTAAAACCATGAAGTTTACCTCCTCTGTTCTTGTGTGCTTCCCGTTGGTAAGGCGCACAAGAAAAGTAATCTGGCCCAGGGGAAATACGGTTTCCCATGCAAACCCGGCCAACGGGTAGTCCGATGGCTGTAGTCGATCTTTGTCCTCTTGATCGAACTGGTTGAAACATTGCTCGTATATAATATCGGATGTACTGCCCGGGTCGATGAATAATCGCTCGGTGCAGTAGTGAGCCAGGTGGCCTGTGATAACCACGGCGCGTCTATCGCGCGGACCGCCTCGGACTTTTGGAAAGACGACTTGCTCGTCTTTCCAGTCATTGTCCGGCCTTCTTGCCGCCTTGCGCGGCCTTCCTCTTCCTCCGTTGATCATGTGGGTAGAGGCCACGTGCATGGTCCTCTTACCCGTGGAGGTGCCCTCGTTGTGGGGAGTGATGCGCTTGGTAGCTTTTTGTGCGCCTGTCAACAGATGTTGCAGTTTCCCCTCTTTTAGGGCTCGCTCAATCTCCAGTCGGAGACTGATGCAGCTGTTTGTTGTATGGCCATTGTCCTTGTGATATTCGCAGTAGAGTGCGAGATCCTGGTTCTTTTTGGACTTCATTGGTTGGGCCGGTCGCAGGAATTGTGCGTCCATGAGAAGGACGTCGCTTGGCGACTGGTTAATCTCGGTCCAGCTGTGGTCCCGAGACTCCTTTTTTGACGCCCGGTTTTCACGCTGGGCGTTGATTGTAGCCCTTGCGTCGGGCTGGTTGCTTCGTGGGACATATGGTTTGGAATCGCTGCCACGATTCCATGTGTCCCGGTTACGCTTATTGCTGTGCTTGGACTCTTGGCGGGAAGACTGGCCTTCCGCCTGGGGTTGTGCCTTTGACATGTGCGGTCTTAGGGACCGCTGAGTCTGGGCGTATGTCTTGACCGCAGCCATGACATCTTCCCACTTCTTAGGCAAACCATCTTTGCCAGAGATATTCATAACCATTTGCTCGTCCTTAACGGAAACAATGAAATGGTTACGTGCCATTTGGTCGGCGACGTCGCCTATCTCTAGGCATTCTTTATTGTAACGGACAACGAATGCCTCAAGCGATTCGTTATCCCTGCGCCAGATGTTCATGACGTCCATGGAATCGCGTTCATGGCGTCTTTGCTGGCTAAAATGCGCGAGGAACTTTTCTTGTAAGTCCTCGAATGAGGTCAGTGACCCTGGTGGTAAAGAGTCGAACCATGCCCTGGCCAGGCCTGTCAGGGTCTGTGGGAAAAAATGGCACCAGGTAGGTTCATCTCATCTACCGTTGCATCCGGCACCGACGAAGATGTTGTTGTGATCATCTGGGTCGGTTGAACCGTTGTATTTCCCAATGTTTAATGGGAATTTTGTGGTGGTGACATCGGCGTGGGCGATTTCTGGGACGAACTTGGAGTTTTCGGCCGCAGATTTCGGCCTGTAGGGTTGGCCGCGGTGATGTTTTGCAGCGCGGAGGTACGTAGTGCGGGGGTGAGTGGGAGGAACGTAGTTGCGTCCTCCCGGTCTGCTGCTGGTAGCATGGGATTCCGCACGGTATGTACCATCGTCCGGATCGGTATAGCCTTGTCCTTCACGGTGGGACTGGGGTCCCAGTCGGCTGTGAATGCCTAAGCCGTGGTGGGCTGTAGACTGTCGCCTAGTCTCGCCATGCGGGCCTAGGCGACTCTGTATATGGCTCCTGCGACGGGACCCATATGTGGAGTCGTCCTCATCAAGTGTGCGGACATCGCAGTAAGAGGAACCGCGATCTTCGTGCCTGCTTCTGGAGGCCGGATGTGTTGGGGCCCTGCCTTCGTACTGTAAAGTACGACCTGCAGGGGTGTGTGGTGCTGGGGTGGGTCCCACAGATACTTGCGCTTCTGCGCAAGCTCTGTTGTATGTTGCAGCCAACATAGCTGCTTGTTGGTCGTACCAGGCATGAAGGTTCATGCCTGTAGGTATCACAGGAGCGTACAGTGATAAATCGTGTCCAAACGTAAGGGATGCGCCCCCTTGCGTTGATGGGCCAATGTGTTCAGCATTTGGGGCTAGGGGAATGGTTCCCGCAGGCCCTTGGTTTGCGGTGTTTAGGTTATCCCCGGTGTTGTTTTGACGATCAGACATGATCTTTGGAGAGAAAGGGATGGTCGGAAAAAAGTGCTAAGAGTAGCGGTGGGCGCCAATGATGAAACAATAGTTAACCAGGTGGGTTAACTCACTGGTCTCGTCAAGAGGGTTAATCCCTTCTTTCTGAGGATCGCCGGCTGGATCGTCTGGTGGAGGGTTTCCTGCACAAGGAAACAAGCCGTGACTCGCAACAAGGAGGATGGGGTGGGGGGTGCTCCTTGTTACCACTCTCCGGCGTGAGAATCAGTAGTTTGCTTGGGAAGCAAAGTGTGATAGTAGTAGTATTGAGAGAGTAGAGAAGTGATACCTCAAACCTGGTTTGGGGTCAGTATTTATAGCCGAGGAGTGGAGGAGGGTAGTTGAGTAGCTAGCCTGACAACGCACAGCTATTCGCAGGTGTGTCAGACCTGTCGGTTACTGTGGTGATGCCACGTCTTGCTGTGGTTTCAGACTGTTGCATACACGTGGGCCGGTAGGCGACTGTTCCCAGTGCCACTTGCACTGTGGTGTCAGACCCACTTGCCTCGTAGGCAGGATGCGGTGCCAAGCCGCATCGCTGCAAGCGGTCATTGATGTTGTTGCCGCGTTGGTTGTTCCATCCATGATTTACGCGGGATGCGGTGTTATGCCGCATTGCCTGCTGAGTGACTGTTACTGTTGTCCAGATCCCTTGTCGTGCGAAAATGTTCATAGAATGCGGTGCGGGGCCGCATTGCTATGCGTAACATTAGTTTCCGTCTTTAAGGTAAGTCTTCTCATCACTGGACAGATTGGACTGCTATGTTCGCGTGTGTCCACGCGGACACAGGTGAGTTTATTGCTGGTGGGGTTTTTTTATAAGGGTAATGGTCATTCGCGGTTATGCAGACGCGAGATTTGGGACCATACCCCTTCACCAACTCAAACCATCCATTTTACATTTTACATCTACGAAACTTAACGTTTGCTAGTGTTTGTAAAATTTATATTAAATATATAGATTATTTCCATACAATTAAGATAACTACATATTTATATAAGCTAGTGTTTGTAAAATTTATATTAAATATATAGTTAAAGCAATGAAAAAGTTTTGAGGGTTTTCAAGTAAAAAAATAATGTGATAGTTTAATGACTGAGGCCCAAGTAAAAAATGATTCGTTTTATTAATTTCAACTATCCTCGAGTCATTTCTTGTATTACAATCTACCGAGTATGATTAAAAATACGATTTAGAGTTATTTGTTTAATTACAACTAAAAGGTGTGTATCCCATTAATGGTGTTCCTCTCAAACGGTGAAGGTTCAAGTCCGATTATAAGCAAATTCAGGGCCGGCCCTGGAGGTGGGCGGGGAGGACCACCGGCCAGGGCCCGTAATTTCGTAGGGCACGTAATTTAAAAAAAAAATCCAATATTATATATGTAATTTTTTTAATAGGGTATAGTCAAACAAATACTAACATAACATAGGTCCACTTACAAAAAAAATCATATGGTTTAGATTAGTTAGCCCAATGAAATTAGGTTAGTAAGCCCAATACCCAAATGATTTTAAAAACTAATAAAAAACAATTAGTCCATGTTGGGCGGCAACTAGTGCCCTGTGGATATTGAAACGTCGTATAGCAGGAGAGTAGGAGACTGACCTGGTTCGACGAATGACTCACAGAGTCTGCACACACAGAAGCCACAGAGTTTGCACTCTTTTGTTCTTCGATTGTTCTTCGATTTCAGTCTTGCACGCAACCACGGGCCACAACGCATAGAGTCTGTTCGACGAACTCAGTCTCACGATCACGTATCACGTATTCAGGTAAACATCAAATCATCAATCGTCAATTGGCCCTTGTTCAGTACTTCAGTTGTTATGTTTTGTTTTTGGTCGAATTCACTCATTCAGGCCCTTATTAGTTATTAATTATTATGTTTCTTTTTGTCGAATTCAAGCCCTTGTTTAGGCGATTAGTTATTGTCGAATTCACGCCATTTTCCTGTTGTGTTGAAGACTAAATTGTTGGTAATTTATACAAAAACGATTGTCAAATTCAGGCCCGTATTCTATTTTTTTCGAATCCAGTTATAATTTAAACTGTGAAGAGTTGATTCACCAATTTGCTAACAAGAATGCAAGGAAGACTTCACAAATCATTGGTTAGCTATTAGCTTATTAGTTTTTACGGTATGTCACTCGTTCGAAAACTATATTTTGTATTTTGTTAATTGCATTGTTTATCGAATGTTATATTTTTTTTCAACGGTTCACGGTTGTATGGAAAACTAGTTTAAATTATTTATTTCGTTAAGGCCCGAGAGCACGTTTTTTTCCAGCTAGAACAGGGTACCGGAATTCTCAGGGCCATTAAAATTGTGTAGATCAAGTTGCCATTAAAAAATGTTAGATTATAAAATCCAAAGTTTGTATTTTCAAGTCAAAGTTAACGTGTTAGTTTTAGGAGAACCAATTTTAAAAATGACTCGTTTCAGAAATGTAAGATGTTACTTCACTCAAATCATCATAAGTTATTTCTTATTTTACAATCTGATAATGAGCACAGTTAAAAAAAAATAATGGAAGTAATTTTTTAATTACAAAATCCAACTATAAGTTGTAATTATCATCGGTGTTACTTCACTCAAACTATCATGAGTTATTTCTTATTTTACAATCTAATAACGAGCATAGTTAAAAAAAAAATAATGGAAGTAATTTTTTAATTACAAAATCCAATTATAAGTTGTAATTTACTATCAATACCGGACCGAATATACTTCTTGTTGTTAGTTTATTAATCTGTGATTTCATATTAAGTTCTAGAGTAAACTGTCGAAATGGCTATGAGGTTTGATTATTTTTTTCACTTTAGTTCAAACCTCAAACCTTTTGAACTTGGGTCCTTGTTGTTTCAATTTTGTTATCATTTTCATCCAAAATCAAAATATGGTCTGACTTTTCAGTTAATATCCAGTTTTTTTTGTCTTTTCTCTCTCTTTTAAGGAAGGGCAAATGGTCTTTTAACGTTTTATTATAACAAATTAAAAAAATCTAAACCATTTTGCCCTTCATTAAAAGAGAGGAAAAAGACCAAAAAAAACTGGAGATTTTGCTTTTGGATGAAAATGACAACAAAATTGAAACCACATGGACATAGATTCAAAAGATTTGAGTTTTGGACTAAAGTGCCAAAAGTGACCGAACCTCACCGACTATTTTAGCAGTTTACTGTGGATGATTGTCAATTACAAAATTAGAATGCTCGTCTTCCAAATCTCCAATTTTGGTCTTGACTGTGGATGATTGTCAATTACAAAATTAGAATGCTCGGTGCTCCCACGTGTCAGTCCGTAACCTGATGATTTGTCACTTGTTTATGTTTATTTTTTTCTTATTTATAAACCATATAAAAGTTTTTTTTCCTTCTAAATAACTATTTCTTTTTCATTATATACATGTTCATTCTTATATATTTTAGGATGGATTGTAAACTTAAATGACACTTGCATTGCTTTACTAATTATTATTATTATTATTATACATATTAAAAGAAACTGCTCATAAACAGTGTTTTATAATTGTTTTATTAGTATTGTTTGTTTTTTTAGTTTTGATTACTTTTATTGTATTATTTTAATTGATTAACAGATCAATAAGACAAGGCGTGAAAAGTCCTTAAAGCATGTATTGTAAGGATGTATTGTATCATTAATGCAATCAAAGAACTCATAAATTTAAATATGATATAAACTAGGTTAATGCCCGCGTTAAAAACGGCTTCAACCAAAAACATATTATTTTTATTCAAATTTATTACTATGTACGCATGGACTTATTATGGAAATCTGAAGTTGAACATTAAGAACACAATTCAGAAAGAAAAACAACTTATAATATGTTAAAACATGTTTCGGTACATTACACTAAATATGGGTGTCAATTCGCACCCAGAAAATTCCATTTAGTTAACAGATTAAATATAAAATTTCTTCTTACTTGGGCAAACCGTTGAGCGGGTCAAGAAGAGCTTTAGTTTCAACAGACAGCACATCAATTTGATTTCTAGGTTGATGGACTGTTGTTATCTATGACTGGGGGACGGATCAAACCTTCCACATCCTTCATATCCTTAAAACCACAAAAACTAAAAATATCAACAGAAACAACATACAATTGATCAAAAAAACTTACTCGAGTGCCAAAATTAGGCTCGAATTCAGCTGATGACCAAACCCTAGCTTCATTGATATTACCGGAATCAAAATTGGACGACTGAGATGAGACGATCGGACGAATCGGCTGAAAATCACAAAATTAGACGGCTGAAATCACAAAATTTGAGAAACAGATAAGTGAAAGTTCCTCAAGCACATTCATAATCTCACAGAAGATCAACATATTTCACACACAAACTTATGAAATCAAAAAATAAAATTCATTACGTCGATTAATTACGATAATACGGTCGAATTCGACAGTTATACAAAATTACAATATGATAATAACGGAATTAATCAACATAAAACTCATTGTACATCGTAATTTGATCAAAAAGTAGAAAATTATCATAAACAGAACCTGATTATTAAGGCAATAGTTGCAGAAACCCTCGGTTTTTCCCATTCTGCGAGTTTAAAAGTATGTTATATAAATACATGAACTGACAAAGAAGATAGAATCGATAAGTAACAATACATGGATATATGATTAATGAAATAAGCATTATAAAATACCAATTAAAAAAGGTACTGAAACGACTATACCTTGCAAATTTCAATACGCTTCATTAAAACCCCGTTCCACATTAAATCCCCATGTCAATGCAACATTCCAACCTGAATAGTCCTCTCGATCAGCTTCAAGTAAAGCAGTCTCTATTGAATTGGTTAAGGTACACTATGCTCTGTTGTAACACCCCGAAAATATTAGAAACTATATAATTGACCATAACAAATATGTTGGTTACAATTAAGGATAAAATAACTAGGAAAAACTTAACCTAGTTAATTATGTGCCTTGAAATATTAAGGAAAACATGGTTAAAATACCCAAAATAAAACTTGGGAATAAGTAGAGGGACCAAAAGTGACAAAGTTGAAAATGGTTTTTATTAAATAAAACTTAGAAATCCAAAATACACACTTGGTGTGTGTTCTGGTCGAACAAAAACACAGGGGCGAACAAGTTTCTCCACCACAACCCTAGTTCTTGCAATTCCATCAAATTGCAAGGGGAAATCAGTTCCAAATCAAAATCCAAACTCGAATTAGTGATCACCTTCACGAAAGGATCATAAGGTATGCTTAATTTTTGGTTATTTGGTTTCATCCTGAATTCTAGATGAACATATGAAATTCGAATTTGAGCTTGGATGTTTGATGTTGGATGAAATTAGGAAAGAAATCATGTCTAGGAGTAAACCCTAGTCAATAATTTGTTGAATTTGTGTCCATAAGTAAGAAATTCATAATCACCAATTTAGGTGTTAAATGGGTTTTGTAGGATGATGAAAAACATTGGAATGTTGATCATAAAACGAGTATTATTGATTTTTATGAAGTGAATCTAGGTGTTACTATGAATGCTAGATGAAATAAACTTGAAAATGATGTTAATCTTGGCTAAATAGTTAGTCACGAACTTGATTGTTATTGGTATAAAATCATGCTCACTAGGTGTTTGATGTAATTCCTAAACAAGAACAAATTGTAAAAATTTAGGGTAAAAACGCATGTTCGAATCGTATGGTGAATTATGCGAAATATGTTATAATAAGAGTTCTAAACAAATCGTTGGTTGAACTGTATAGGCAAGGGGATAGAATCTTCCAGCGAACAAGCCGGAGCGAATATGCGCTTGAAGGGAATGCACTAAAGGTACGTAACTACGGTTTCGTTACGTTATGTTTGTTATGTATTTTGTTAGTAGACTTTGAAATTAGCATAGTATATGAATTCGGATGTTTAGTTAAAGTGACGAAGTTCACTAGATAAACAAACGAGTCAAATATTGGCTAAGATAAGTTTGGTGTGTCGTGAAATGGTGGTTTCCATTAGACAACCAAACGGGTCAAATAATGGATAAATTGGTAGTGTTGAAGTGATTTGATAGTCACTAGTTGAATTGAATTATGAAAGCATAGTCCATTATGCTTGATTATGAATCTTAGTTAGTAAACTTGAATTAGCATAATATGAGAATTTGGTATATCGCCGAAGTGACGAAGTTCACAAACGGGTTAAAATATTGGTTAGAATAAGTTTGGCATGTCATTGAGGTGATGGTTTTCACTCGACAACCAAATGAGTTAAAGCGAATGGTTAGAGAATGTTTGTTGTATTATAGAAGTGACGAAGCTCACTCGTTGCCAAACGGGTCAAAATGAATGATTAGTGTATGTTTGGTAAGTCATAGAAGTGACGAAGTTTCACTCGACAAACCAAACGGGTCAAAATAAATGGTTAAAGTATGGTTGGAATAAGACAAACGAGTTAAAATGAAAGGCTAAAATCGTAGGGTGTATCATATGGTTTGTCAATGAAGTGAAGGTCCTCGCTCGATAACCAAACGGGTCAAAACTATGTTTTAAAATGATGATGTTTGAAGTGATTGAAGGTCACACGATGTGTTGGTGTTAAGAGTGCGTAAGTCATATAATGGATACGCCAAGTTTGATTTAATGAACCCTTGATATTGGGTCAAAAGTTTAGAATTTTAACTTGTAGTAAATGCATAATTTAGCATGCTTGAAACTTTAAAAACAAGCATAAGGTATAGCGCACGCAAGTCATGGGATGGACGCGAAAAGCCACTAATGATAAGCCCGGGATATGGGTAAATATGTTTAGAAATAACTATTTATGCACAATATGTTGTGCGATGTAAAACTAGACGGGTCAATTATTCGTATAATAAGGGATAATGAGTCATATGCCTATAAACCGGATTTCAACCCGAACAAAGAGGATAAGTGCGTCCGTAATTAAATTAAAAAACGCGTAGGAAAAAGAATCACCTAAAACGGACTTGTAGATAAAAAGTTATGGTCATTTGAAGTTGAGTTTTGTAAAAAAATTGGAGCTGGGCAAATATGCAGGTCCAGGGAGTGGACCTGCTGGAAAAACGTCTTCCCCGCGGCACGCGACGGGGCGTAGTGAATCTGGCGCGACACGCGAGGCCGATCGCGGCCCGTGAAAGATCTAAAGGAGTCTCTCGCGTGGCGCGAGAGACCTAGTTCCGGAAATTTATTTTTGTTTTCATTTGTTTGATATTGGAACTTGAATATAATTGTTTATGTCACACCCCCAAAAATACCCCAAGCGGAAACCCCCGCGAGGCATGTGACGTACCAGGATCTAGCCACTAATCACATTGAACTCATACAAGATTTTAAATAAAACTTTCATTCATTAACATAAAGTGTTACAAAACAGTAAATACAAATCATCGTATTCAGCAGAAGCATAAATCATTTGTTGGATGTTTCATAGACCATATGTATGATAACCATTAAACTCGTCTCGCGATTCCATGTATCTCGACCCATGACCACTCCAGCATCCCAGACAACAAGTTCCACATCCACACATATCTATAACATGCGAGCATGCACACAAGTGTATCAGACAACGCTGGTGAGTTCATAGTTTTACGAAAACGTTAGTTACCAAGTGTTTAATTCCGTTCATTGGTTACAATGTTGATAATACCTCGGATACAAGACGGCTCCTGATTTATTTTGCCCGTTCCCCAATGCTCCTATCAAAGCATTGGGCATGACTGAGTCATTAGTTCACACCCGTCCTCTCAGGTACGGGGTGAGGGTGCCAAACCTAGATAGAGCTACCAACTAATACTCCGTTACCTCTCAGGTAACAAACAAGATGGGACTTAAAGGTGATAGGATGGGTGTATTATCCAACATTCCTGATTTTACCCACAAAATGTATTCCTCTCAGGAATACCCAATTGATTTACCCAAAAACCTATCCCTCTCAGGGATACCTAATGACTGTCCCACCCACCGGGACGCATGCTCAAGAGGAATGAACTCACCTTTGGTTTGCTCGGTAAGATTAGTTACTTTGTTTATCAATTGACCAAGCACGTCCTAACATGGTTTATCAATAATAATCAGTTTTGTATTCACATTGAACCACGTATTTTGTCATATATTACACAAGTTACGTTAATGAAATATACACATAATATGCATGTTATAACTGTTAGCCATGTCACACATCATTCATGTTAACAAAGTTTATCCACACGATAGATTATTGTGCCACACACAAGTTTACTTCACAAGTCCAAGTCCCAATTAACACTTAACAGCCGGTTATCATCATGAAATCTCATAGTAGGTAGTTGGTTAATTTACAAGTTCATATCACAAGTTCATATTTCGCAAGACACATAACAGTTAACATTCGTAAACACAATCACCTAACCTTACACACACCGTATACTTCTATTGTTCCATCTATAACCCTTACGACGAAACTTCATAGACGACGAAGAACGTATTTCGTCGAGACTATGTAAGACGAAACATCCCCATTCTTCGTCGGGTTACATATGACGAAACACCACTAAGTTTCGTCGAGATGAGATGTGACGAATAACCACCATGTTCCGTCGCCCTCATCAGTTGATAAAACAGTTACAGATCCAATTGGTTACAATTTACCATGAATTAAGGGAATCCATTTACTCACTCAAACAGTTTCTGTTTATGCATTTATTCGATCAAATCATGAGGTTATTTAATGATTCATATGAACCCTATTCAACTTCCAACCATAAACAACAACCTATTCTATCATCGAATCATCAAGTTTAGTCATTAAGTTACACCAGATTATTCAGCCCCCTATTAACATGCAACCATCATTCAGTTAACCCATGACTAACATTCATATCCAAGTTCCTTATAAACAATTTCTAAACTTCACTGCCATAGCAAATCACAACAACTCTAGCATATATTAGGTCCTAGATTGAAGGTTAACACATTGCATACTCGATTTTAATCTCATGTCATCCGTTTACCCTAATAGCCATTATCGAAATCATGATTATCATATAACATCAGTTACAACACATTGCTCCTAACATCTACTCAGGTTATCAAATTGTGCACATTAATCTCATCATCAAAAATCATATATGACATCGACACTACAACACAGCCATGTAACAAATAAAACCGTGACTAATCGAATGAGTGTGAAGGACGTGTGAGAGGGCTAGAGAGGCCGAGGATGCTAGAGAGGCTGCAATCCAACAAGAGCTTCAAGGGGAAACAAGGCTGCCATCGAGTAGAAAGGAAGGGAGCACAACACTAGGGTTTGCAAATGATGGGTAAAAGAATGTATACACTTTCTCATAAGTGGCGCATACAAAAGTATTCATGGGTTGGGCCGAGAAGGAGAACTGGGCCAAAGCCCTTTTTGGCGAAAAACCTCTTGACGAAGGACCATGCTTCGTCAAGGGTGTTGGTGACGAAAGACTCCTTCGTCGAGCCCTATTTTTCGTCGACTAAGGTTTCGTGTGCCAAGTGTAAATCAGGTGTGTGGTATTCTGCTACGTCTAAACCTTACACAACATTCACAATTTCATGTAACAGTCAAATGTGACAATACACCAGTCATTCAAACATAACAATGCATTAACATTAACCATTCTAATAACATGCACAAGTTACAGTATCAACAACTGAATTGTGGAGCAAGTAATGCGTAAAAGAAAGGCCTTGAAATCTCAAGTTTTCACAGTTTATATGTTGTCAAAACTAACATTTAAGATGGTTTTGACCTTAGGTGAAGTTGGTGATACTCCGGATGGTGATCAAGCAAGATTTCAAGAACCGAACACAACACTTTTTGAAGCTTTCGCGTTAATATATTTTGTTTTAACTGAATATGGGCATGTAACTTTTGATGCCATATTTTGTATGTTTTAAACTTGTTAGGGTGTTAATCATGTATGAACACTTAACTTAAACAATTTTTTTGTAAATCCGTATTTTTCTTAAATTAAAGGTGTATTGAGTAGTAAATTCATATTAAATTAAGACGGGTGTTACATCTGTAGTCTGTATTCTAAAAGCCAAAAAGACACCATGAATTCTGTAAAAACAATTTAACAATTCAGCATTTCTGTTTAGGCAATGGTGGCTATTTGTTGGTAAAATAAATCTAGACCCACCATAAAAGTATAGGCAGGGAAGACCATCCCAAACCAATTTCCTTCGACTTTCACACAGAAATATACCCTTTAACCCTCAATTCATTTTGGCTCGTTCCCCAACCCACAAAATATGCCCATTCTACCATGAGTAGTTAAACACATGTAAATAATAATCACTTTTTTTTGTAATATATTATATGTATATAAAAATAAAATATATTTTAAGTAAAATAATTTGAGCTAAGCCGAGCCGAGCTACCAAGCAAGCCAAACCGAGCCAAATTTGCTTCGTCACGAGCCGAGCCGAGCCGAGCTGAGCTAGGCTCACTTTCTAACCGAGTCGAGCCGGCTCGGCTCACTTTCAAACCGAGCCATATCGACAATAGTCTATATCAACAAATACATAGTTCACCTGTTTATGAGTACATCGATGATTTAGTACATAAAGCTCATCTGGCTGTATGGTTAGCAACTTAGCAAGCATCAATAAGCTAAAGAATATGAAAAAATACCAATAAGAATATAAAGTACTTGCCTTAATTCTATATGTTCGAGGGCGTAACTCCTTTCGTATTTCAACCATCTTTTGTTCCTCCCTGTTCAATCTCATTGACATCAAATACGGATGTAATAACCCCAGTGTATCATAGATTTTTGCTTTAGCAGATAACATCCCTCCAATTCTCAAAATACCAAGTGTCGTCCCAGGAACCGCAGCTTCAGTAAGCTTAGTAGCTTTCACCCCTCCTTTCTTAGCAAACGCATTAATCAACGTCGATTTACCATCATTTTGTGCCCCAATCACCCACACATACCCTCTAGGTCTAGTCAAATCAAATAACAAAAGTCAGCAAATTCCTAACACCTAAATCCTTCCGCGAACTAACCAGATACACCCCGTTTAACATAGGTGCACCGTGAGCCTTAGCACGGTGTCGAACCCATCGGTCTAGTCTAGTGGGCGATATATGTGAAGGCAAAAGATCGACTTTCGTAGCCACCAGAACCAGTTTAGGCAACTTTTTACTTCTCTGCAAACCGTCACGACCCCTTCCAACGACTCAAACAAAGACTTAGCAGCTCATTTCAGAAATGAACCATCAAAATCCACACAATCAACAACCATTACTACAACTGTGGAATCCGCATTTCCTGTCGGTTTCAATAAACGGGTACTAATCAATTTGTCGAAATCAAAATCCGGTATCAAGTTCTCAGCAGTCTGATTCTTAACCTGACCATAATTTCTCAAAGAATGACATCTTGCAAAAACTGTAACCTCCTCTTTTTCCAACTGAGCTAAATATAAACATTTTATGTCAAAACTCATAGTGATTCCAATGGTATTATCACTCCTTAGATAAAGAAGATCTGATGCAGTATCCCACAGAGAGACTTTTTATGTTACAAACATGATTCGTAAATATGAAAATTAATACCTTTCTGAAGAATATTTATGCTAACAAAAAAAAGTGCAATAAAAACCCAAATTAGAATAATAATAATAATAATAATAATAATAATAATAATAATAATACTAATACCTTACTGAAGAACACCATACTTTTAGCCATTTAAGTGATTTAACGGCTACTGAATCATGAGTTGTAGATAGTCTTGACTGCAACCAAACAGGTTCTTAAAGTTAAAACATGTTTGGTATTGCTTATAAAAAGGAATAGTCCATATGAGCTTCAAGGAAATAGATAAATAAACATTCCGAACGGTCTCATCCTGTGAGACGACAGTAAATAGTAATTCTCTTCCTGGCCTAGTTACAACATATGTTACCACCTGCGAAACGATATCGAGAAATTAAGTTAAGGAAACGAATCTATAGCTTCAAGGAAATAGATAAACAAACCCTCCGAACGGTCTCTGAGATAGCGACTACTACATAAGTAGGCCAAACAACAATTGCGATTGAATTCAAGAAGGCAGTGAATGGTGCAGCGCAAAGAGCTATAGTAATCCCAGCTACCGTAAGAATCCGACCCTGAATTTAAATAGAAAGATGTGAATACAACAGTCAGAGAGAAAAATATAACCATTCCACTTGGTAAAGATCCCACTTCCGGTGCCTGGTGTATCATTTCAAGTAGTTGAAACGTTAAATGCCTCTTCCGTGACTTGAAAACAATAACAAAATCAACATTAAATGCAGTTAACATGAATTCAGCATACGACTCAAACGGTGTAAACTCCAATAAAAAACCATGCTTCAAACCAAGGTCATCAACAATGGTTTTCCAACCATCAGTAATTATTATATCCTCATTAATACCCTCATTAACCCTCTTATATCTAAGAACCCATGCCATCAAAGTTGAGTATGAACTCGTTGTCACGACCCCCGTCCCGGTTTTACCCGGTCCAGGAGCCGCGGGACAGAAACCCGTGGTATTTATTATTTGAGTTGATAGAGGAAGTTTAACAGGATCTTTGAGAACTTGAAAATGCCCGATTATTTTATTTCATAATTTTGGATGAACCCCGTAATTTACAATAGAGGAATTTCCTGAGGAAATTCCCTGATTTACAAAACATGTTTATTTATTTATCTGAGCCACTACTTCAAGCTTGTTAGTGCTCCGTAGCACTTTTCCTTGATTCACAGTAGGTCACCTGAAACATGTTTTAAAAATAATTTATCAGCGGGGAAATACTGGCGAGTTACTCAAGTTTTAATAAAACAACACATAGTTATAAATTACAGCATAAGAGCGATTACAATGGCTACTATCTTATTTTTATCTGGCGCCGTGTCACCTCTTGGTGATGATGGTCATAACACTATTGGGTCCTTTCACCCAAGTAGTGATGATTATCACTGTTAGGTTGATGAACCTAACCGTGAGAAATTAGTAATGTGCACAATACCCCACTAGCCAGTGATTCAAGATAACCACGACTTAATCCCTGTAATTATAACTTTTGAAAATGATTTGGAGTATTGTAAAACATTATTGATAAAAAGAGAATGACTCATATTGTAAGTTTAAACGGGCAGAGTTTAGCCTACTGATAAGCCTTGTAACCTAAATTAAATGACAATGCATACGAACTAGGTTAGTAACTTAATACAACATTTACGATAACTCACGAGATTAAAACCCTCACGACAAATGACAAAGTGCAATACTTAAACATCCATCGAATTCACGACGAATGACAAAGTATAGCCCTAATTTGGGCAGCACTTAAACATCCATCAGATTGGTTTCAATCGATCGGACATTGAATCGTAGCAGTGATCGAGTTAATACCCTGTATCGTAGCAGCGTCTCCCTAATGGAATTTATGATTTTGAGCAGTGGAACTTCGTTTTTTGACTGAAATCTCGAGCACAGATGAACTGCTCATGGCCTAGCAATTTATAGCTGAAAAATGGGGTTGACGCGGCCCGCGTAAACCCTTTCTTAAACTTACGCGGCCCGCGAGGGCCATTTAATCGTAGACTAGGGCTAGCGTGTCGCACCTAGGCCTGCCACGTGTACGACACGTGGCCTGTTCACTTAACCGGAGATTTTATGAGTTGTCGCGGCCCGCGTAAGCATATGCTTACCTTTAAGCGGCCCGCGTGAGAAGCAAATTTCACTTTTTCTTGATTTTTCATGCATATTAAGGTTTCAGGGGTCCGGGTTTTCACTTACGGGTCGTTTTGGGACATTTTTGCAAGTCCTTACATCCTCCCCACCTTATTTAAAATCTCGTCCTCAAGATTTATTGAAATAAGTGAGGATACTTTCGCTTCATCTCCGATTCCAGCTCCCAGGTGTATTCGGGTCCTCTTTTTGAATCCCATTTCACTTTGACTTGTATCAATCTTTTATGCTTGAGGAATTTAATCTTTCTATCTTCTATCTGGAGTGGTTTCTCAACAAACTTTAGCTTTTCATTTACCTCTATGTCTTGAAGAGGTACTACCAGGGATTCGTCAGATAGACATTTCTTGAGGTTGGATATATGAAATACGTCATGTACCCCGGCTAATTCCTCTGGTAATTGTAAGCGATAAGCAACTGGTCCTATGCGTTGGATTACTGGAAAGGGTCCTATGTATCTTGGACTCAGCTTTCCCTTCTTCCCGAATCGAACTACTCCTTTCCAAGGAGAAACTTTCAATAGTTCCTTATCTCTGACTTGAAATTCCAGTGGCTTGCGTCGATTGTCGGCATAACTCTTCTGGCGATCTCGAGCCGTTTTTAGTCTTTCCTTGATTTGAGTGATCTTGTCGGTAGTTTCTTGTACAATTTCAGGACCTGATAATTGGCTTTCTCCTATTTCTGCCCAGCAAACTTGAGTTCTGCATTTTCGTCCATACAGTGCTTCGAATGGGGCAGCTTCAATGCTTGAATGGTAACTATTGTTATAGGAGAATTCGATTAAAGGTAGGTGGTCATCCTAGTTTCCACCAAAATCTATCACACATGCCCTAAGCATGTCTTCCAGGGTTTGGATCGTCCTTTCACTTTGTCCATCTGTTTGAGGATGGTATGCAGTGCTTAAATTTAGTCGGGTTCCCATTGCTTCCTGGAAACTTGTCCAGAAGTGGGAAGTGAAACGACTATCTCTATCTGATACAATGGAGAGTGGGACCCCATGTAAAGATACTACCTCATCTACGTATAACTTTGCTAGCCTTTCCATGCAAAGGTTTCTTTCATTGGTAGAAAGTGAGCCGATTTGGTTAATCGATCCACAATTACCCAAATAGCATCATTACCTTTTCTGGTTTTGGGCAACTTAGTAACAAAATCCATTGTTATGAGCTCCCATTTCCATACAGGCATTTCTAATTGTTGGAGTAACCCTGAAGGTTTCTGATGTTCCGCCTTAACTTGTGAACAAGTTAAATATTTAGAAACATATCTAGTTATATCCTTTTTCATTCCTATCCACCAGAAATTATTTCTTAAATCTTGGTACATCTTATTATTACTAGGATGCATGGTATACCTAGATTTATGGGCTTCCTCTAAAATCTTATTTCTTAGCTCTCCCTGTTTAGGTACCCAAATTCTTTTCTTATGGAATCTCCAAATTCCATCAGCTCCTTGCTCTAGTTCCTTTATTCTTCCTTTCATCCCTTCAGCATCATCTTTGATTGCTGTTTCTTGAACATTCCTCAGTTGTTCCATTAGATCTAATTGTAAACTTAATCTAAGAGCCCGAACTCGCTTTTGCTTTACATGATACTTACGACTTAAGGCATCTGCAACTACATTTGCTTTTCCTTCGTGATATTGAATATCACAGTCGTAGTCACTTAGAATTTCCATCCATCTTCTTTGCCTCATGTTTAATTCTTTTTGCCCAAATATGTATCTTAAACTCTTATGATCTGTATAAACAGTAAATTTACTTCCATACAGATAGTGCCTCCAAATCTTAAGGGCAAAAATTATGGCTCCTAATTCTAAGTCATGAGTCGTATAGTTTTCCTCGTGCTTCTTCAATTGCCTTGAAGCGTACGCAATTACCTTCTTGTGTTGCATTAACACGCATCCTAATCCTAGCTTAGAAGCATCACAATATACTTCAAAATCTTATGTTCCTTCTGGTAAGGCAAGAATTGGGGCGTTTGTTAATCTCTGCTTTAAGATCTTAAAAGCTTCCTCTTGCCTAGGTCCCCACTCAAACTTCACTGCTTTACAGGTTAGCTTAGTTAATGGCACAACTATTTTAGAAAAATCCTTAATGAATCATCTATAGTATCCGGCTAACCCTAGAAAACTCCTAATTTCCATAGCTGACTGCGGGACCTTCCATTTGGTGATCGCTTCTATCTTGGAGGGATCGACATGAATACCTTCGTGATTCACCATGTGTCCTAAAAATTGCACCTCCTGTAGCCAAAATTCACACTTCGAGAATTTGGCGTAAAGATTTTCCTTTCTTAACAAAGTTAAGAGTGCATGCAGGTGCTGACAATGCTCGTCCTGACTTTTGGAATAAATGAGTATATCGTCTATGAAGACAATTACAAATTTATCCAAGTACGGTTTACAGATCCTATTCATCATGTCCATAAATGCTATTGGAGCATTTGTTAGTCCGAAGGGCATGACTGTAAACTCGTAGTGACCATACCTGGTTCTGAAAGCAGTTTTAGGTATGTCTTCTTCTTGTACCTTTAACTGATGGTATCCTGAGCGTAAATCTATCTTAGAAAAATATCTAGCTCCCTGAAGTTGATCGAAAAGATCATCAATCCTAGGTAATGGGTATCTATTCTTAATTGTAACCTTATTCAATTCCCTATAATCGATACACATTCGCATCGAACCATCTTTCTTTTTCACAGACAACACTGGAGCTCCCCACGGGGATGAACTAGGTTGTATGAATCCTTTGCTTAATAATTCATCTAACTGCTTTTTCAATTCTTGCATTTCGGTGGGTGCTAACCGATAAGGTGCCTTGGCTATCGGTGTAGTTCCAGGAATTAGATGAATTCTAAATTCTACTTCCCTATTGGGTGGTAATCCCGGTAGTTCTTCTGGGAATACATCCAAGTATTCTGAGACTACAGGAATTTCCTTAAGTTCCTTACCTTTAGTATTAATGATTACTGAAATCATATACACCACTTCTTGTTTTCTTGAATAACTGGCCAACTTCATTACTGAAATGAATTTCAGTGGTTTTCGCGGCTTGTCTCTTATAATCACCACTAATTCTCCTGTAGGTGTATGAATTTCTATGGAATTTTTATCACAAAGAATTCGAGCATGGTTGGCTACTAACCAATCCATTCCTAACACAACATCAAATCCAGCTAAATTCATAGGTAACAGGTTTGCAGAAAACTTATGACCTAAGAGTTCTATCTTTCCTTCTCGCAAAACCTTATCTATGTTAACAGAATTCCCATTTGCCGTTTCTACCGTAAAAATTTGTCTAAGTTTGGTTAAAGGTAGGTTAAGAGCTTGGCAGAATGAAGTATTTATAAAACTTTGGTTTGCACCAGAGTCAAATAATACTTTTGCATAAACGTTGTGAACTAGGAACGTACCAGCTATCATGTCAGGGATTAGTTCTGTTTCCTTAGTAGTCAACTGGAAGGCTCTTGCGTTCTTCTTGGTAGCTCCTTCTGCAAGTTTGGCTTTGTTGTCAGCTGGTTTGGCCAATTTGGGACAGTCTGGCCTAAAATGTCCAGCTTCTCCACAGTTGTAGCAGATTGTTGATTTCTTCCTCCTGCAATCTTCCTCTTGATGCCCCGGAATTTTACAGAAATTGCAATACCCTTTGCATCTTCCAAAATGCTTTCTTTTGCAGGTATTGCAAAATGGAACAGTGGAAGATTGCCCGGTTCCCTTTTTCTTGAAGTTGCTTTTATTACCCACACGGAATCCTTGGGTAATCTTTTGGGCCACTTCCTTTTTCCGGTTTTCTTCTCTTGTGCGTATCAGCCCGTCAGTTAGGGTGTTAGCTAATTCCACAGCATCGTCAATAGTGCGGGGTCTCGCAGCTTTAATGATATCACGGATTTCGCCAATCAATCCCCAGATATAGCGGGAAATAAGTACCGGCTCTGGCGAAGCCAAAGTAGGCACAATTCGAGCATATTCGAAAAACTTCGAGGTATACCCTCGACAATCAACATTCACCATTCGGTGGCTCAGGAATTTGTTCGCCATCTGCTCTTTTTCATATTCTGGGCATAATTTTCTTTCCACCAGACGTTTAAACTCCTCCCAACTCATGGCATAGGCCATGTCACTTCCCTTGGCTTGTAATACTGTATTCCACCATTCTAATGTTTCTTCCTTAAAAAGGTGAGAAGCATACATGACTTGATCCTCCTCAGCACATTTACTTATTTTGATTACTGCCTCGGTTTTCTCCAACCAACGCAGCGCCGCAATCGCCCCTTCATTGCCTGCGAACTCAATAGGTTTACAGGCAAGGAATTCCTTGTAAGTGCAACCAGAGTGTTTTTTGGTACCGTGTTGATACCCTAACAAACCGAATTAATCATGAGCGAACATCGGTAAAGGTATCAATATAGCTATTATCACGCATATCTATTTATTATACATATGAATTCAAATTGATCATGAACATTTCAATGTTTCATTTACTTTTTAATTCTATATTCAACATTTATGTGTTTTCTTAAAAATATTTAATCAGATTAATTACACAGATGGACCCTTTGATTTATAGTCAGTTTCACCTTTGGGTACTAACTTTTTTTAACAGGTTTAGGTTTTATGGTTTCAATTTTGTAACACCTTTGGGTACTAACACCAAAATTATCAATATGATGACTAAAATACCCTTCCATTTTTTTTAATTTTATCAATGTAACACCTTTGGGTACTAACACCTAATTTTTTTGAAGTTTAAATCAATTTTACAATTTTTTTTATTTTCATATTTTTATTATATCTCTTAATTAACATAAAATCTATTTATTTTTTATAAGTAAATAATTATATAATTTTTTTAAGAAATAATAAATAATTTAGCACGATAGAAGTTGCTCAAAATCTTAAATAATTAAAAATTCAATAGGTATAATAATAGTTGTAATGTGCAAATAAATTATTATTAAGACATTAGGTTAAAACTCTGTGTATTATAAGTGTTTAATATATAAAACTTAGTTTTAATTTTTGTAATTTTAAATACATGGGATTAAATAATATAAAACCAATAACAATAATAATAAAAGACTGTATCTCATCGGAACTAAAGTGTTTCATAAACACATAGATACACAAATAAAATAGAGACGTCATGGTTTAATCACACCGTCTCAAAATGTGCCAAGTAATTGATTGTAATAACAAATCAGATTAGATTATACATTTTTACGATTTTACTACAAAATATATTAAATTATTTGTAGTTGTTTTTAAACATTTTTTCTCGATTATGCTACATATCTTGATATATTAATTTAACTAATTTTCAGATATTATATTCGTGTGTTTTCAAGATTGCTATGGATTTTAATAGATACTTATTATATCATTTGTTTCATTATTTAATTTATATTTTAAATAGTTTTTATATATTCATAATATTAGTCAGATATTTATCTAGTATTATTTAGTAATATTATTAATAAATGAGTAAAATACTTTTTGAGTCACTGTGTTTTGGTAGTTTTAACTACTTGAGTCTAAAAGGAAAAAGTTTAACGACCTGAGTCCTTATAAGCTTTTTATTTAACCATTTGAGTTCTTTTGAGTCCAAATTTTAACCTTTTGAGTCCATTTTTTTTGGACTCAAATCGTTATAAAATGAACAAAATTGGGCTCAAAACGTTATAAAATAAATAGCCAGGGACTCAGGGCGTTAAACTTTTTGATTTTGGACTCAAGTGGTTAAAACCACTAAAACACAGGGACTCAAAAATGGGGCGGACGTTTTCTGACTTTTTTAATTTATATTTATAAATAAGAAAATAAAAAATAAATAGATTTTAGAGAGAAATGCCCGGATAGTCCCTGTGGTTTCACCTTTTTTCAGCTATAGTCCCTATCTTTCTAAAACTACTTGAATAGTCCCTGTGGTTTACCGTTTTGTTCTCGGATAGTCCCTGGCTCTAACTTCAGTTACTTTTCTCTGTTAAGAGGGGTGTGAAATGACAAAAATACCCTTTCTTAAAAGGCCAAACCATAGGGACTATCCGGGCATCTTCCACACTTATCCTTCCTTTCCCTCCGATCTCATTATTTTGGTCTGCACTTGCACTTGTATACACCAAAAACAAATAGTCATCATCTTTATCAAACAAATACCGGCATCAAACCCCTAACCCCAAGATAAAAGCAGGCGGCACCTACCTGCATCACCACGCCACCACAACCACCTTCCCTCTCCGCCTCAAACCACCACAACACCCCTCCCCCTCCTTCTTCTTTGGCGGCACCCTCCACCTCCATCTACTCTGTTCTCCTCCCCGTTAAACATCAATGGCAGCAGCACCACCAGTGGTGGCGGTGCTCAGCGGTGGCGGAGGAACCGAGAGGAAGCGAGAGAGAGAGAGATAGAGAGAGAGAAAGCAGGCGGCGGCCGCAGACGGCGGCGACAGACGCCGGCCACGACGGCGACGGCTCGGGATCGAGCCCGGGGTTTCTAGTTGGGTTTTCTGATCTGGATCGGTACGAATTCCGGGGTTTCTAGCACCACCACCGCCATAACAGCGTTCACCACAGAAGCCGCCGCCATTCGTTCCAGGTAACCGAATCACCCGATCTTCGTTCTAGGGTTCTTACGAATTAGAGTGGTGGTTGTCGGATTCGGTGTAGGGTGTCAGGTTTGGAGTGGTGGTTGTCAGATTTGGTGTGGGGTTGATTTGGTGGGTGGTTGTTGGATTTGGAATGGTGGTGCTAGAGCGATGGTTTATGGCAGTGGTGGTTTATGGTAGTGGTGGTGCTTGGGTGGTGGTAGGCACATAAGTTCTAGATTTGGTACGGTGGTTGGGATTTGGCAGTGGTGGTGCTAGGGTGGTGATTATTGGTGGCTGCTGGTGTGAGTGGTGTTGAGGTGGGAGTGGTGGAGTGGTGATTATTGGTGGCTGCTGGTATAAATAAATATGAAGAAGATGCCCGGATAGTCCCTATGGTTTGGCCTTTTAAGAAAGGGTATTTTTGTCATTTCACACCCCTCTTAACAGAGAAAAGTAACTGAAGTTAGAGCCAGGGACTATCCGAGAACAAAACGGTAAACCACAGGGACTATTCAAGTAGTTTTAGAAAGATAGGGACTATAGCTGAAAAAAGGTGAAACCACAGGGACTATCCGGGCATTTCTCTCTAGATTTTATGTTAATTAAGTGATATAATAAAAAGATGAAAAAAAATAGATTTTGTAAAATTGATTTAAGCTTAAATAAAATTAGGTGTTAGTACCCAAAGGTGTTACATTGATAAAATTAAAAAGAATGGAAGGGTATTTTAGTCATTATATTGATAATTTTAGTGTTAGTACCCAAAGGTGTTACAAAATTGAAACCATAAAACCTAAACCTGTTAAAAAAAAGTTAGTACGCAAAGGTGAAACTAGCTATAACCACAGGGTCCATCTTTGTAATTAACTCATTTAATCATCATACAATTTATTTTGTTTTATCTGATAACATCTGTTTGTTAATTTTTCAAAACATTTAAATCCGCATCAATGTTTTCTTTCAACAGTGCGATATAATAAGTATTATTGAAAATGAACACCATGCCTCTGTGATACCAACCGAACTGAAACCGACGATGAATGGTAATTTATTATTTAAAACTATCTATTTTTCATTTATACAACTCTGTACGGGTATTTATTTTTATAGTTTTACTTTTGATAAGCTGACACGTATCGTACTCTAATAAAACGTGTCTATTAATTTTTTCAAAATATTTAAATCCGTATCAATGTTTTCTTTTCAACATTACGATATAAGTATTACTGAAAGTGAACACCTTGCCACTATCATACCACCCGAACTGAAACCGACGATGAATGGTAATTTATTATTTTAAAGCATCTATTTTTCATTTATACAACTCTGTACGAGTATTTATTTTTATTGTTTTGACTTATGATAAGCTGACACGTACCATATCGAACAAAATCGGTACCGGTACTCGTATTCATTTTGATGGTTTCTGGTTTCAATAATTTTTCATTTATACAACGTGTCTGAGACGATAAATGAATTTCAATACTAAACAAATTGATACCGTTTGGCGACAACATCGATATAAACACGTGTTGATTTCTATAGCGAGTGCAATCGTTCGAGGTACTGTAACGAATCAAACCAATACCAATCAAATGCTCGCGGTAATCTAACCTCGCGCCTTGCAGCGATAGTTTAGTGGTATTGGTTCGTTTTATTACAGTATAAATACAGTATTGCCATCCAATTTAGTAACAAAAAGAAATAGCGTAACATACGTAACTTTGTATAAGAAAAATGAAATCTAGATGTTGTTGATGACCTTTTTAGCTTAGAATGCAGAGGGTATCGATAATTTTATTAAAGTTTAGAAGTTGTACTATAAATTTGTTTAAAGACGAAAATATGTTTTTTATTAAAGTTAAGGATCGTATAATAAATTTATTAATATTAAGAAGGTGTAAATGAACTTATGAAATAAAAGACAAAATTTATTACTACTCTCGTCACATATTAGAAGCATGGTTGTACTTTATGCTTGTATAATTGTAAATCACTATTAACAAAAGTTGATAATTGTATGTTATTATTATATTATATTATATTATTATATTATATATATCAAATAACATCACAACCTACAACATACCTTTTTACCTTTATCTTTTGACCAGGAATGTATTTTAGTTTTCGGTTTTTTAGTTTTATACCCCTCGTATGGTTTAAATATTGTTAAGTTATATTAATAGGCTACATTTATATAATTAATAATATAGCAATTCATATTATAATAATAAGTTATTAAAATAAAAAATATTACATTACCATAGTCAAACTAAAAAGAATAAAATGTCCATTTTTATGATATATTTTTTTTAAGAAGTTTGTATAAAAGTCAGCTATAATGACTCCTTTTTTACCATTTCATCAATTGGTTTGTTAAGTAACTTCTTGATTTGGGGATCACCTAAGCGGGGTCACACTTTGAACAATAGTGTCGGCCAACAACATTGAATTTTGTGTAGCACATACAACATATAATAGGAAAAATTCGAGCAACACCATTGTTTTTTTACAAGCGACACCATTGTCTTTTTACAAACAACACCATTGTTTTGTTTTCTTTTAAAAGAATTAGATAATAAACAAATTTATAGTTCAAAAAATTAAACCTAGTTACTTGAATTTAATTAGTATACTTTAAATCATTAGAGGTCCATGCTTAATTTCTTTTTTCTAATCTAATAAGCATTATAGGCTCATGTCTAATTGGTTTTCTTTCAATTGTTTAGTAAGCATTAAAGGCCCATGTCTAATTGGTTTTGTTTCAATTGTTTAACCTAACCGGAACCAAATGTTTGATGATCATCTTAATGATGCTTGCACTTGTTTGTTATAATGAAAATGAGGGGTTTTTTTTTTTTTTTTTTTTTTTTGCAAGTTGTCATTCTACACTATAACAATTCAAAACGGGAATAGTAATAAATCTATGTTTGGTCAATTAATAGTTTAATTCATAATTATAAGGCTATAATATTATTGTCTTTTTTATAATTAATTTACGTTTTCTAACCCTGGACATTAATAAAGTTATCACAAAGCCCCTAAACTATAATAATTTTTTGATAAACGATTTACATATACCCTGAACTTTAATAGATTTACCATAGGTAAGTTTAATAATAATTATATTTTTTTTATAAGCGATATATGTTTCGACCCCCAAACTTTAACTGAGTTATCATACGGTTCTTAAAGTTTAATAAAGTTAATAAACTTATTTTTTTAACAAATATCTGTTCTTTTATCTTTTTTTATAGGTTTAGTTCTTTTTGGTTTTACTTATTATAATTAAAGCTAACTTTTAACTCTAGACATGCTTATTTAATCATATTGCTTTTTAACCCTTCAATATAAAATATACAAGATAACAAATATTATCATTTTTTTACCTTATTATAGTTAAATGGAACATTTAACTCTAAATTGTTTACTTAACTGTGTTGATTGCTTAATTTTACCATCATGAAATATATACATCCTCGCCATCAACCTCTACGACTTCGCCGCGAAGCGTGGCTCCAATCTTCACCATCAACCTCCTACGACCCTCCGCGAAGCGCATGCTCGAATACTAGTTGAAAACATTATGAATTGTTTTCAAAACATGAAAATGCGTACAAAGAAACTATTAAATGAAAGTTTTTATATATTTTAAATGACTTTGTAATTTTATTATGTGTTTTTATTTATTGACATTGTACTTTTACTATGATATTTGCTTTTATTGTGTGATTCGACCCGACTAGATCCGAACCGATCCAAAAAGTTTGACTCTAGGTTACTATAAACCTGGGTATCCATAAAAAATGACACCATAAGAAAAACTTTCTGGCTCCGCCACCGACCCTAACCATTAGATTGTTAGATAAGTGTTCTAAAATCTCTCCTACACTTTACTTGGTTTTATTACTTTCTACATGATCCATCCATATATACGTGTGTGTTATTTATGTTTTGTGTGATCTTCATCGGTTTTGATGTTTCTTCTCCACTAAAAGAAAGACGTAAGCCTTCTAATTTTTTAAGGTAAATGACAATAAGCAAATGAATTATACTAATATGAAGGTTCAAGAGGTTGTAAATTTTCTAATGAAAAGAACCATACTATTTATAGTTGGAGGTGAGACGTTTGAATGAAACAACTTTCTTTTGAATGGAATAAATGACGTTCTTGACTCTCCAAATGATAAATACATAGGATCTATTTTTAAACAATTTCCTAACTTAGGAACTTCGTGATGTAAATCCTAACATCCATATAGACACGTGTATTTTTGAAGTTACAAGTGTATTATAGAGTTTATAAATTTCGAAAATGTTTTATAGGATTCGAAAATGATGTATAACACAATAGAAATCCTAATCCTTTGGTTGTTTTACTTTTAATGAGACGATGAATTACATATTTATAAAGTGATTTTAGTACCCAATAAGTACATGGCTAGTTAAAACTTGAATGTAACAAAAAGAAAAAGGAAAACTTTACATAAAAGGGCAATTTTATTTGATATGATTAATATCCACTATAAAAAAGGTAATTTTAGTAGCTAATTAGTACATGGCTAGTTAAAATTTGAATGCAACAAAAAAGAAAGAAACTTTTTACATAAAAATGATTTTTTATTTGATAGGATAATTATTCACTACAAAAAATATGTTCAAAAATAAATGAGAGGGAGAGAGACAGAATGAGAGATCGTTTCTATACATTTTGAATTTTGTGTGCAAGGTGTAGCAATTCCAAGAATCGTTACACTTACACAAAATAAGTGTCATCTAAACACAATTTAAGATGAGGTCTTGGTTTTCATCAAACTTCACCAAAAAGTGAGTTTTAAATTATTTTAAGGTCCTTAGGTTTGAAATTAGTGAAAAAAGTTATTGGTACAAATGCAATGTTAGACCATGGGGTATGGTTCCTCCTTCCCCCATGGCCAACTAGGCTCCACATCACCTTCTAGTCCACATCATCACTACTCCCTCATATTTGGGTGTGGTTCCCCTTCATTTCCCTTTCCCCTTCCATCACAACATCACCTTCATTCTCTTCGAGACGATCGGGAAGGAGTTACCGAGTGCAGCGATCACCGCTCGGGGGGGGGGGGGGGGTGTTCCCGATCGGGGAAGACTTCCACATCAGCCTCCCGATCCTTTCTCCCGAACCACAGCCCCACGTCTTATGACCATGACTTGAAAGCTTAGAATGATTTACACAAGTCCCCAACCAAGTAAAGCCAAATCATGACCATGACCTTACTCGTCACGAGTGTGAGACATGACTTTAAAACCCTCAAGGTAAGGTATAATCACTTGATTCACAATAATCAAAGGCAAGATCATAGTTGTGACTGCGTTGGTCACACCCATGATACAAAAACCCTAGCGCGTGAATAGCCATGAACTCACTGTTCACAAATGTGAGATCCTAAGTCAAGGTTATGACTCGACGTTATCCACATTGTCTAAATGTTGGCATTTGTCATGAGCATTGCATACTTGGGAGCAACTATGAGATCAAAGTGATGGGTTAACCTCTCACGTTTCATTTGTGAATTACCTTTTTCCACGAGTTGGTATTTGTTTTGGACCATACACAAGTTGTTTTGCTCACTCATGCTACTAGAGAGTTGGCACGATATTATAGATAATGCACTAACCAAGGCAAGTGCAACATTTATAAAAGTCTGAGTAAAATATACTTTTATAAGTATTACATGTTTTTACGTATCTTAAACACTTATTTACTATATGCATTAAACATGAGATGCTATCGTTTTTTCATGGGGAATGAACTATCATGTAAGATTTGGCTTTGGGGTTTTACTCATTATGTGTTATACATGTAAATATGATATAAGTAGTCTAGCATGCTCACGGCAAATAAAACCTACAAAGAATATGTGACATAAACGATGATCTTGTGTGTCTTACATGACTATGATAAAAAAAGATGTTTGATTATGGATAAGATGTTAATAAGGCTAATGTTCATCACTGTCGCAACCCCCACCCCCTATCTGTCCCGGGAACGAGCGGCCGCGAGAATCAGTATTGGTGGTATCGGTGTTTATCAATTTGGCAGCGGAAATTACATCAGGACCGTAGTTAGGAAATATTTTATCACAGTAAAACACCACATTTTATATAAATAAACATATTGGGATAAAACCCAAGTTTTCATTACAAACTGATTTATAGGAGTAAACCCCATTTTATTGAAATAAAACATCTTCTTTATTTAGGTAACTTTTATAGCCACTTTTTTCCAAGTCTTCAGTGCTGTCCAGCTGGCTTCTAGTTGGCTTTCACATTTTGTTACCTGAAACGCGTTTTAAAAACATTTGTCAGTGGGAAATACTGGTGAGTGAATCCCAGATTAATCAAGAAGAGTTTTATCTTTTCACAGTATTGAGAGCGATTACAATGTTTACATCTACACAATTACTCATTCAGTACTGTCAATCCTGACTGGTGGGTCATATTACCCATTGGCTAACTCTTTGTCTAATGGTAATGTGTTTCACATTTTGTATACAAAACCCCAACATACCGGCAGTAATTGAAGAATTACAAAGACTCAATCATTGCTAATTATAATTTAAAATAAATAAAGGTTTTGTAAAACAGTTTACAAAAAGGAGATTACTCACTTTGCTGTCTTAGGTTTTCTTTAAGGATTTCCTGGTGATTATCTAAAATTTACACAAATGCAAACGCGTTAGTATAATAACCCAACATTTATATTAATGATACCCTCCCCGAGACAACATTCCAACGACTACGTCGGGCAGAACCACGACAGCCGTTACGGAACCCTAGATCAATCGGGCAGCGTATCTAATACGTAACCGGGGTTATAATACTTACAACGAGGCAGAACTTCGTTATTTAGGGGGTATTATGCCCGAAAATTATAATTGCTATGTAGAAATTCGAGAGAGAGAGAGAGAAACTGTGAACGATTTGAAAGTAAAACTGATCGACCCTATTTATAGTTGTGATCTGCTATTCTTTCGCGCCCCGCGTAGACCACACAGGGGTCCTTCGCGGCCCGCGACCTAGGGTGAGTAGGGCCTAGCTATGACTAGTCAGCACTATAGGGTCGACACGAACGGTGACACGTGGCAGCTCAGGGTGTCGCCTTGGTGACTTGCTGTCGCGCCCCGCGTAACCCTAAGGCAAAGCCTTCGCGGCCCGCGAGCGATCAATAAAACTTGATTTTTATTAAATCTTTAATTATGTAAAGTATATAGGGCTCGTTTTCATATACGGGATGCATTTTAAGACACACTGGGACATTCTAATATATTAGGGGCGTTGGAAATATTTTGGAGGGTTGTTATATCCTCCCCACCTTGTTTTAGAGCTCGTCCTCGAGATCTACTGGAACAGGTGTGGATATTTCCTTTGCATTTCTGATTCAAGCTCCCATGTATATTCTGGTCCTCTTTTGGAGTCTCATTTTACTTTGACTAGAACTAGTCTCTTATGTTTGAGATTCTTGACCTTTCTGTCTTCAATCTGTAGAGATTTTTCTACAAATTTTAACTGTTCATTTACCTCTATATCTTTAAGAGGTACTACAAGTGATTCATCAGCTAAGCATTTCTTGAGATAAGATACATGAAATACATCATGTATTCCTGCCATTTCCTCTGGCAGTTGTAGCTGATAGGCTATAGGTCCTATTCTTCTAATAATCTCAAAAGGTCTAACATACCTGGGGCTTAGCTTTCCCCTCTTGATGAATCTTACTACTCCTTTCCAAGGAGAGACTTTTAATAACACCTTGTCTCCTACCTGAAATTCCAAGGGTTTTCGTCTGTTATCAGCATAACTCTTCTGTCGATCACATACTGCTTTTAGTCGTTCCTTAACTTGGATGATCTTGTCGGTCGTTTCTTGTACTATCTCAGGTCCGGATAATTGCTTTTCTCCAATTTCTGCCCAACAGACTGGAGTTCGGCACTTTCGTCCGTAAAGTGCTTCGAATGGTGCAGCATTTATACTTGTATGATAACTGTTATTGTAAGAAAATTCTATTAATGGTAAGTGATCGTCCCAATTACCTCCGAAATCGATTACACAAGCTCTAAGCATGTCTTCCATCGTTTGAATTGTCCTTTCACTTTGTCCGCCTGTTTGAGGATGATAAGCTGTGCTTAGATTCAACTTGGTTCCCATTGCTTTTTGGAAACTTGTCCAAAAATGAGGGTAAAATGGCTATCTCTATCAGAAACATTGATAAAGGAATTCCATGCAATGAAACTATTTCATTTACATATAACTTTGCTACTTGTTCCATACTTAAAGTTTCTTTCATTGGTAGAAAATGAGCTGACTTAGTTAGCCTGTCTACAATCACCCAGATTGTATCATTACCTTTTCTTGTTTTGGGTAATTTGGTAACAAAATCCATTGTTATCAATTCCCACTTCCAAACTGGCATTTCTAATTGTTGTAACAATCCTGAGGGTTTCTGATGTTCAGCTTTAACTTGTGAACTAGTTAAACACTTAGAAACATAAGCTGCTATATCCTTCTTCATTCCTATCCACCAGAAATTCTTTCTTAAGTCCTGATACATCTTATCACTTCCAGGATGCATTGTATACTTAGACTTATGGGCTTCTTCTAATATTCGGTGGCGTAGGTTTCCTAATTTAGGCATCCACATTCTTTTCTTATGGAATCTCCAAATTCCATCTGTTCCTTGTTCTAATTCCTTAATCATTCCTTTTAATTTCTCAGTATCATCCTTGATTATTGATTCTTGTATTTTTCTATTCTGTCATTTAAATCTACTTGTAGATTTAATTTAAGAGAACGTACTATTTTTGGGTTTTCGTGATACTTTCGACTTAAAGCATCAGCTACTACGTTTGTCTTTCCTGCATGGTACTGGATATTGCAATCATAATCACTAAGTATCTCCATCCAGCGTCTTTGTCTCATATTCAATTCCTTTTGCCCGAAAACATACCTTAAACTCTTATGATCTGTAAAAATGGTAAACTTACTACCGTAAAGGTAATGTCTCCAAATTTTCAAGGCAAAAATTATAGCTCCTAACTCTAAATCATGGGTTGAATAATTCTCTTCATGATTCTTAAGTTGCCTAGATGCGTAAGCTATAACCTTTTCGCGTTGCATTAACACACATCCATAACCTAACTTAGAAGCGTCACAATAGACTACAAAGTCTTCAGTTCCTTCTGGTAACGCTAATATGGGTGCGTTGGTTAATCATTGCTTAAGAATTCTAAGGGCTTCTTCTTGTTTTGGTCCCCATTCAAACTTAATAGATTTACTGGTTAACTTAGTTAAAGGAATGGTTATCCTAGAAAAATCTCGAATAAATGTTCTATAATAACCGGCCAATCCTAAGAAACTTCTAACCTCAGTTGGTGACTCATGGGTTTTCCATTTGGTAATTGCCACTATCTTGGTGGGATCCACATGAATTCCTTCATGATCGACTAAATGCCCAAGAAACTGTACCTGTTCTAACCAAAACTCGCCTTGGTAAACTTAGCATAAAACTTTTCTTTTCTTAATAAACTTAGAAGTGCGTGCAAATGTCTTGCATGTTCCTCCTTACACTTAGAGTAAATGAGAATATCATCTATAAAGACAATTATGAATTTATCCAAATATGGCTTACATATTCGGTTCATCATGTCCATGAATGCGGCTGGGGCATTGGTTAAACCAAATGGCATGACAGTAAATTCATAATGGCCATACCTTGTTCTAAATGCGGTCTTAGAAATGTCCTCTTCCTGTACCTTTAATTGATGATATCCTGACCGTAAATCGATTTTAGAGAAAAATCGAGCTCCTTGCAACTGATCGAACAGATCATCGATTCTTGGTAATGGATACCGATTTTTAATCGTGACCTTGTTCAATTCGCGGTAATCAATGCACATACGCATTGACCCGTCTTTCTTTTTGACGAATAAGATTGGCGCTCCCCACGACGATGAACTTGGCTGTATGAATCCTTTTTCTAGCAATTCGTCTAACTGTTTCTTCAGTTCCTGCATTTCTACGGGTGCTAAACCATACTGTGCTTTGGCAATTGGTGCTGTTCCTAGTAGCAGATGAATTCTGAATTCAACTTCCCTGTCTGGCGGTAGCCCTGGTAATTCTTCTGGAAATATATCTGAAAATTGAGACACTACTGAGATATCTTTTAATTCTTTTCCTTTAGTGTTAGTGATTATAGAAATCAAATACACTAATGATCCTTTTCTTATACAACTAGCTGTTTTCATCACAGAGATGAATTTTGTGGATCTAGACGGTTTATCCCCTTTAATTGTGATCTTTTCACCCTTTGGTGAATTTACTTGAATTGACTTTTGATCACATAAAATACTGGCTTTATTGACTATTAACCAATCCATTCCTAATACAACATCAAATCCTGCCAGATTCATCGGATAAAGGTTTGCAATAAACTTTTGATTTAAAAACTCTATTCTTGCTCCCTGCAAGATTTCAGAAATCCTAACGGTTTCCCCATTTGCTGTCTCTACTAGACATTCTTGTGGGAGTTTAGTTAATGATTGATTGAGAAGTTTGCAGAATGAAGTATTAATAAAACTTTGGTTCGCACCAGAGTCAAATAATACTTTAGCAAAAACATCATTAACTAAAAACGTACCGGCTATCACATCCGGAATCATCTTGGCTTCTTCTGCAGTCAGAACAAATGCTCTAGCATTTTTAGTATTCTTGTTGTTCATAGCTGGAGCTAGTTTCGGACAACTTGGCTTAATATGGCCTTGTTCTCCAAAGTTGTAGCATATCCTGTTGTTAGCTTTCTTCCTGCAGTCTTCTTCCTTGTGTCCAGATATTTTGCAGAAGTTGCAATATATGGAGCATCTTCCAGAATGCTTCCTTTTGCAGTACTTGCAATAAGGTGCAGAGGTAGAACCTACATTTTTCCCACGGTTGAAAATATCTAGAGCGAAATTCTTGGGTAAGCCTATGAGCTAAGTTTCTCCTCTGGTCCTCTTCTCGTGTACGTACTAATTCATCAGTCAAAGTATTTGCTAGTTCTACAGCTTCTTCTATAGTTTGAGGTCTAGCTGCCTTGACTACATGCCTAATTTCACTGATTAATCCCCAGATGTAGCAGGAGATTAATACTGGTTCAGGTGATGCAAGGGTTAGCACTACTCTAGCATATTCAAAGAATAACGTAGTGTATCCCTTACTATCCACTCCTGTCATTCTAAGGTTCAAGAACTTATTTGATATCTGCTCTTTTTCATTGGGAGGGCAGAATTTCCTTTCTACCATGTTCTTAAATTCCTCCCATTCCATATTGTAAACCCTGTCACTTCCCCTAGACTGGAGGATAGTGTTCCACCATTCTAAGGCTGAGTTCTTAAACAAATTGGAAGCAAACATTATCTTATCCTCTTCTGCGCACTTGCTTATTTTTAAGACAGACTCAGTCTTTTCTATCCAGCGTAGAGCTGCAACGGCCCCTTCATTGCCCAAGAATTCAATTGGTTTACAAGACTAGAATTCTTTATAAGAACAACCATAGGACGTGGTTCTTCTTCTTTTGGGAATGGGCGCTTGAAGTATAGGTCCATTGTTCACGCTGTTTTCTGGTTCAGTGGGCTATTTACTATCACGGTTACTTTTATTATCAGCTTCCCTAACTGTTTTGATAATATATGGCATTGCATCTATTACCCCTTGTGCCACTATGTGTTAGATGGCACTGTTATCCACTTGATTTCCATTGTTATCATTGTTCGGGTTATCGTTATTTGGGTTATTGTCATTCTGGTTTTCCTGGTTCACTTCGTTGTCCATCTGAATTTTAAACATTGACCACGTATTAATATCACAAGATAATATTCAACACAATTAATCGTATGACACGCATATTGATCAAAAGCGTCGAACATTGCGACTTACTCTTTCTTATATATAGTATGTATCTAATACAAACTGAAACAAAAATTTAAAAGTACAATACTTGTAGGCATCTATAGCTGTTGTCTAGATTTTTTTTCGAAATATACACACATATTATATATATATATATATATATATATATATTATTACCACTTCCACCATCATCTTCACTGATATGGGTTCATCCAGAACTCCATATTACGCTCGTCATACTTCCAAACGAGTCGTTCTCCTACCAGCCTCATCCTCTCGCTACTTTCTAAAATCTCTTCTCCGAAGGTTCGGAGCTCTTGCACATTCTCTGCACTCATTGGGGGTGCGGGTTCTGGTACTGGGTTTGGAAACTGAGGCATAGGTTCCTGGTATGGGTATGGATTCTCTAAAACTTCCCTAATGTACTGATCACTATCATAGTAGGGATCTAGAGGGTCCAAACCTGGGTAAGCTGCTAGATTTGGCATAGGTGTGTCTTCTGGTATTGGGTAGCGTTGCTGGTAATCCCTATGGTCATCTAACCACGGGTCATAGTCTGGGTCTAAGGGATTGGGTACTGGTATCATAGGAATTTCCATTGGGTCAAAGTCATGCATTTGGATTTAGTTTTCTGAGTTGTTTTCAATTTTCATTGGCTGGGTGGGAAACAGTGGTAATGGTTGGGGTGCTACAAGTTGCTCCAGGTTAGGGTCAGCTGCTGTGGTTGCTAGGATATGAAAGTTTGCTAAACTCCTATTGAGCATATCTTGTGTGTGAGCATCTGTTTCTCTTTTAATGGCTGCTAAAGCTCGCTGGTTTTGCAACTTTTTCATTCTTTTCCTACGTTCATACGCCCCTCTACTGAACCATCCTCTCTTTTTAGGAGGGAATGGCTCTTCAGACTGAGCCTTAAACACGAATATCCCATCTTCATTATCAGCTGAATACCCTGAGAGGGCAGGCTGTGAAGAGGTGCCTTCGCTCCTAGGTGAGCTGGACAACTGACGGTAGGCGTCGGAAGGTCCTTGGTCACTCATACTGTAAACTAACAAATAGTCAAATAACACACAACAATAAAATGCAGATATGCACGTATTTCCGTAATTTATTTCCTAACACTTTGAATAATATCTTGGTGTCAGCAGAACACTTCTGTGGCTGAATCAGTGGCTTAGCTCTGATACCACCTTCTGTCGCAACCCCCGTGTCACACCCCAACTGCGTAAAAAAACAAACCGCGGCGGAAACGTCAGGGAGTGTAGCAACAGAATTATTGTTTCAAAACCATGGATATTAAAGTTTTGTCTTATTTATTAACAAAAGGGGGTTACATTGTCTTAAACAAAGGAAACAAAGAGTACATAACAAAATTAAACTAGTCTTGTTCCATTTTATGTCACTAAGGCATAGGTCCACCTAAGTGTATCTTGATCATCCTATGCAACAGCTCCTGAAAACACATGTGAAAAAGGTACGTCAGCATAAAAATGCCTGTGAGATACATAGGTTTATTTATTTTGGATTCATGACTTGTGATTTAAAGAGTTATTTAACAAAAAGTTAGTCATGAACCTTGTAAAATGTTTTCCATTATAAATCATATAAAAAAATCGATAGGAAATTTGATGATATAAAAGAAAGATGTGCGGTTAAATAAATAACCAAGTAAAAGGAATTTGTATAAGTTATGTTATTTGTAATACGATGTTTTTTGTAAAAGTATGTTATCTATGAAGAATGTAATATGTCTAAACTGAAATGGTTTAAATAACGCTACGATATGTAATATCATAAAAGCACTTATATATAGGAAGTACCAGCGGCGTATCCACCATGCTTTTATCATATTACACACGCCTCGTTATTTAAATCACTTACCCAAATAAACCACCAAAATGTCTTGTTCAAACCAAATGTCAAAATGTTTATGTATAAATAATATCAAATGCCAAATGTAAACCATGTTTATGTATAATCAAATGTTATGTATGGTAAGTAAAAATGTCTACCCAAACCATATGTAAAATGTACAAAACAATGCATTTGAATAAATCATAGTTTAAATCAAAAGTTATGTTTCGTAAAATAAATGCATGCTTTACTGATACAAACATCTATGCGGAAATGTTAAACGCATACATTCAAGCCTTGCGACTATGGCGACAAACCCTTAAACAAATTAAAGGTTTATCTAAACTATGAGTATCGGATTCAGTCACTTCCTACTTCCAAACAAACCTAGGAAGCAGGGAATGGGAGTTGTCAATTCCTATGGTACCACTACTTACAACCGAGCGGCGTAGCTAATGTTAATGAACATATTTTTGTCCCGTTAAACAAACCAAATGTCATACCAAATGTAAGCATGTTATGTGAAAACAATGTACTAAGTATGCAAAAATGAACATACATAGCATGAATATGATGTAAATTAATGTGTACATACGCTGAAATGAACATATGAAACAAATGTGTTTATGAAATCAATGTACTAGCATGTTAATTAAACATACATAGCATAAAATATGGATGAAATCATGTACTATATGTGTACTAATGAACATAGCAAGTATATGTTATGAAAACATGAAAAGCACGAAAGTAACAAGTAGGCACATGTGTTTCACCCCAAAATGTTTGAAAAACAGTAAAAGAGGGGTCTATGTACTCACTTGAGATTGCTTAGAAGTCCTTGAATAACTACCAAGCAAAGCTAGAAGGATCACGGAATCAATCGGCACCTAATATAGGTAACTACATTAATAAACCGGACCTAAATCGGAAGATCGGATAGGATGAGGTTTCGTAAACCAAATGAGTATTGGAACTTATATGATATGGTTTAACAAAGCCTACATACTAAAACGGAAACTATCCTAAGTGCTTACGACCCATTACGACTCGTTTAGGTAGCTTATGCTACTTTAACGCGTCGTTCGCGTAAAACGCGTTCGGACCGCCTAACTAGCTCTATGACAAGTATTATATGCCTTAACAAGTCTAATAATGTTTCCTAATTAGCTTAGATGTCAAAATTTAAGTTTCATATGCTTAGAATGAATTTATGCGTAAAAAGAGCATTTTGGTCATTTTCCTAAGGCATATAAACTACCTATCATACAACTAACTAAACGTAGTGACCATAAGGTATAACCTCGGAAGGTTATTCCCTATGCAACTATGGTCACAAAATGTGTTTGGTCGGATCCTAATGATCGACCAAATGGGTCGGGTTCATAAGTCTAAGCGGTTGTTTAGACCGCTTATCTTTACGACCCTATATAAGCACTAAACTAAAAGTGACGAGTTAAACATGTTAAAACATGTTTAACGAAGTTTGCAAACAAGTTTGATATCAAAACAAAGGGTTTTGATACCCAATAATAGTTTGGTTGCAAAATACGCATAAACGTGTGTTCTGACCGAAACTATGACTCGTCACTATGCCTAAATAACGTGGTAATCAGTAGGTATAGTTACAAAGGACTATGACCATCGTGATTACGCTCACGTTGCGAAGTTCAAACGAACTTCGTGTTGACCATTGACCGGTCAAAGCAGAAAGTCAAACACTGTTTGACTTTCGTGCTTAAAAACGCATAAAGCATGAAAGAAACTTACAAAAGGTCCAAGCAATGAAGATTTGATTCAAAATGCTCAGGTATGAAGCCAAGACTTCAACTTAGAGCAGGTTTTAATTCAAATGTGTGAGGAATTGAGAATGAGGAGCTTGTTATTTATAGGAATCAAGGATTAATAGGATCATTACACTTGTTTTGACACTTGATCATGGCCATACACTTGTTGTAAACTGATGTGGGAGCTTGTAAAACCATCAAACATGCCAAAAAGATTGAAAACAAGCAAAGGAAACTAGGTACAAGCAGCTGGGTTTAAGAAAAATGGTTTATGCTAACCTGGTGAAGGATTACGGACCATAAGAACCACCATACAGTCTGTAAGGCATCCATTTGCTTCCAGCAAGTTTCAAAAGTTGGCAGAACAGGCCCCTGTGACTCCGAACTTGATTTTTGATGCGTTTTGGCACTTCTAACACCCGTCAAGCCCATTTTTAAGCTCCATAAGGATGTTAAAACATAGGGAACTTGAAATGTGCTAAGAAATGTCACGGATGTCGATTCGTTTGGCTGTACGGTTGCGTTGTTCGGTCAATTACGACGGAAATCGTAACTGACGCGAAAACGATCCAAATTGCGAAACGAATGAAGTTTTAGCACTTCAATCACTAAAATATAATATTTTAATGATTACAAAAATTTTTAGATGTCCGGGTATGTTCAGAACGTAAGATATGCGCGAAAATGCAAACTTATACACTTTTTGACGCTTTTAGTCCCTGTTTGACCAAAAAGTTTATTTTTGCACACCGAACCCCTCAAAGCCTATTTCTAAGCTATGTAAAGGATATTTATGGTATGTTTAACTTATGGTCATGTTTTGGAATGTTCGTTACGGCACGAATCGGCATACTTTCACAGTTTGTCGAAATTAGTCCCTGTAAGCGAATAAACTTGATTTTGCCACACCAAAGCCTTCAAAACTTATTTCTAAGTTATGTAAAGGTTATTTAAGGTATGTTAAGCATATATTTATGTTCCGGAGTGTTTTTCGCGTTAAACTGATTACGTTTACGCATCGATTTGCGTATAACTCTCCAGAAAGCGAAATATAGAGTTTGAAATTGAACAAAAATCAAAACATGCAAAATTTCAAACATAAATAAACAAACATTGGGGTCAAATAACATTGTTTTATTGATAAATGAACAAATTAGAGTTTATACAATGATTACAAGCACATATGTCACAGTCTCACCTACTTGTGGAAATTTCGTCCCGAAATTTATTTAGAGGAAACTTATGAGAATAGATGTGGATATTTCGCCTTCATCTGATCTTCACGTTCCCAGGTAAATTCTGGTCCACGTTTAGATTCCCAGCGAACTTTTACAAGTGGAATGCGCTTACGTTTGAGCCATTTGACTTCACGATCCATTATTTCCACAGGCTTCTCGACAAAGTGCATCGTGTCATCAACACGAATTTCATCAAGCGGTATGTGGAAGTTCTGATCAGCTCAACACTTCTTGAGATTAGACACGTGAAAGGTTGGATGAACATTTCGAAGTTCAGGAGGTAACTCAAGTCTGTAGGCTACCTTTCCAATTCTTTCGACGATCTTGAATGGTCCAACATATCTAGGTGAAAGTTTTCCTGTCTTTCCAAATCTGATCACACCTTTCCAAGGTGAAACCTTGAGTAGAACGCGATCACCGACTTGAAATTCCAAGGGATTGCGTCGTCGATCCGCGTAACTCTTTTGACGGCTTCTAGCTGTCTGAAGGTTATCGCGAACTTTCTTAACCTTATATGTAGTCTCTAGAATGAGGTCAGGTCCAGTAAGCTGAGCTTCACCAATCTCATTCTAGCAAACTGGTGAATGACATTTTCGACCATATAAAGCTTCGAAAGGAGCCATGTTGATGCTGGAGTGATAACTATTGTTGTAGGAGAATTCAATCAACGAAAGATACGAATCCCAACTACCACCAAAATCGATCACACAAGCTCTAAGCATATCCTCCAGAGTCTGGATTGTTCTTTCAGATTGACCATCCGATTGCGGATGATAAGCTGTGCTCAAATTAAGTTGGGTTCCCATAGCAGATTGCATGGTCCTCCAAAAGCGAGACGAGAATCGAGCATCTCTATCAGATATAATGTTCAGAGGAACACCATGTCGGGATACAATCTCATCCACATAGATTTTAACAAGCTTGTCGGCAGATAGATCCTCACGGATTGGCAAGAAATGCGCGGACTTTGTAAGACGATCAACAACTACCCAAATAGGATCATGACCTTTCTTAGTGCGCGGAAGTTTGGTAATAAGATCCATAGCAATGTTTTCCCATTTCCAAACTGGAATCTCTGGTTGCTCCAATAATCCAGAGAGATGTTGATGCTCAGCCTTAACCTTAAGATAAGTAAGGCATTTGGATACGTATAAGGCAATGTCTTTCTTCATACCAGGCCACCAAAACTGAGTACGAAGATCCTTATACATTTTATCTGCACCAGGATGAATAGAATAACGAGACTTATGATCTTCATCCATAAGCAAGGTGCGAAGGTTGTCTTGACTTGGGACCCACAAACTGCCCACGAAATAATACAATCCATTGTCTTTCAATTCAAGATCAGGCTTGATATGATATGGAAATTCCTTACCCATCAAATCTTGTAAAACACAAGTATGTTGAGCCTGAGAAACGAGAGTTTGAATATCAGATCGAACACGAACATAGTGAAGCTTGACATGCTCTTTACGACTCAACGCATCAACTACGACATTCGCCTTACCAGGATGGTAGCGAATTTCGTAGTCGTAGTCGTTTAGAAGTTTAACCCAACGTCGTTGCCTCATGTTGAGTTCTTTCTAATTGAAGATATGCTGAAGACTTTTGTGGTCAGTGAAAACCATACATTTAGTACCATACAAATAGTGTCTCCAGATTTTGAGAGCGAAAACAACTGCACCTAACTCAAGATCATGAGTCGTGTAGTTCTTCTCGTGAACCTTCAACTGTCTCGATGCGTAAACTATGACTTTGTTCCATTGCATGAGAACACAACCAAGACCTAATTTGGATGCATCACAGTATACGACAAAATCATCATTGCCCTGAGGTAAAGATAGAATAGGTGCATCGCAAAGTTTCTGTTTCAAGGTCTGAAAAGCTTCTTCCTGTTTGAATCCCCATTTAAAGGGTTTATTCTTCTGAGTTAGAGCAGTTAGAGGAACTGCAATCTTGGAGAAGTTTTCGATGAAGCGGCGGTAATAACCCGCAAGACCAAGAAAAGAACGAACTTCGGTGGGTGTAGTAGGTGTATCCCAATCCTTAATCGCACTGATCTTGGAGGGATCTACATGAATACCTTGTTCGTTGACGATATGTCCCAAAAATTGAACTTCCTTAAGCCAAAATTCACACTTGGAGAATTTGGCAAAAGGTTGCTCTTTCTTCAGGAGTTCCAGAGTAAGACGAAGATGTTGCTCATGATCGGCTCGAGTCTTAGAATAAATCAAGATGTCATCAATGAAAACGATGATGAACTTATCCAAATAAGGCTTACAAACCCTATTCATCAAGTCCATGAAAACAGCAGGAGCATTAGTCAAACCGAATGGCATAATTGTGAACTCATAATGCCCATAACGAGTGCGGAAAGCAGTCTTGGGAATATCTTCCTTGAGCACTCGAAGTTGATGATACCCAGAACGTAGATCAATCTTTGAAAAACAAGTAGCACCCTGTAACTGATCAAAGAGATCATCAATGCGAGGTAGGGGATATCGATTCTTGATGGTAAGCTTGTGAAGCTCATGATAATCGATGCACATTCTGAAAGAGCCATCTTTCTTCTTGGCAAAAAGAATGGGAGCACCCCAAGGTGAAAAGCTAGGGCGAATAAAACCTTTGTCAGAAAGCTCTTGAAGCTGCTTAGATAACTCTTGCATCTCAGACGGTGCAAGACGATACGGAGATCTAGCGATAGGATTTGCACCAGGTACAAGATCAATACGAAACTCAACTTGGCGTGCTGGAGGTAAACCAGGTAATTCTTCAGGAAAAACTTCAGGATAATCCCGAACAACAGGGATATCTTGAATAGACTTACCTTTGCCTTTATCCGCTACAACATGTGCCAAGAAGGCCACATAGTTCTTGCGTAGATACTTTCGAGCTTGAGTACGAGACATGAGCTTGAGACTACTAGCAGGTTTCTCACCACGAACCTCTAGGATCTTACCAGAAGAAAGCGGAATACGGACAATCTTCTCAAAACAAACTACCTCTGCGTGATACTTGGCTAACCAATCCATTCCCACTATAATGTCGAAACTTCCAAGTTGCATCGGTGTGAGGTCGATAGGAAAAAGACGGTCATTAAGGTTCAACTGGCAATTTCGAAGAACAGAATCAAGAACAACGGGTTCACCACTAGCTACCTCTACTGTCAAGGGCTTTCCTAGTTTCGTTCTAGACATGCGAAGCAAAGGCTCGAAAGATAAAGACACAAAACTCTTATCGGCACCCGAATAAAAAAACAGATGCAGGTTGATTGTTAACAACGAACGTACCGTTAACCACTTCATTGTCTGCTCGAGCCTCGTTAGCATTCATATTAAAGACTCGTCCACGATCCTGAGCCTGATTTGCATTAACCAATCTTGGACATTGATTTCTATAATGGGTTAGATCCCCACAATTGTAGCACGAACCAGGAGGATAGTGAGGTCGTGCAGCTTGAGCCTGTTGAGCAGGTGGTTGAGCAGCTTGCTGAGTTGGGTTTCGTACAGCTTGATTAGGAGCAAAACGACAAACATCGACAAGATGACCCGATTTTCCACAATTAGCATAGAAACGACACTAAACTTGCGGCTGATGGTGACTATTGCATCTGTTGCACAACGACGCTTTACCAGCGTACTGTCTCTTTGCGGGTGGTTGTGCGGGCTGGTTTGGAGCTGCCTGATTGACTTGTGCAGTAACAGTGAAATTCTAAGAAGCCTTGCGCTTCTTAGACCTCCTTGCAGATCCAGCTTTCTTTCCCTTCTTGTTCTCACCCTTATCAGACGACTATTTCTTATCCTTGTCACCCTTCCTGTGAAGCTTCCCCTTTCTGATTTGCGACTCAGTCAAAGTCGCAGCTAACTCGATTGCCTGACGAACTGTGGTAGGGTTGCTACCAGTGACGATATCTTGCACGGGGTCAGGTAGACCATCGATATACCTCTCGATCGCTTTCTCGAGTGGGGTAACCATTGTAGGGCAAAGCAGACTCAACTCTTCATACCTGTCGGTGTAAGCCCGGTGTTTACCACTATCCTGTTTCAGATCATCAAACTCCCTTTCTAACGCCCTCTGTTCATGACGAGGACAGAATTCCCTCATCATAAGAGCCCTAAGCTCTTCCCATGTTTGACCAAGAGCGACATTAGCACCACGATCCCTCATGAATCAATTCCACCAAGTAAGAGCCCTCTTTTGAAACACACTAGAAGTGAACTAGACCTTGCGATTATCAGGACACTGAACATGACGAAAGGTACTCTCAATGCTCTCAAACCACTGTAGGAGCCCAGTTGCTCCCTCAGAACCACTAAACTTGAGCGGTTTAGCCGAATTGAAACTTTTAAAGTTGCATGGAGCATTAAGGTTATTGTAGGCTTGGTTAACTTGAGCAACGATGTTTGGGAGTACAACAGCCATTTGCTGCGCAATGATTTATGCCATTTCGGCATTAGGTATCTGATTGTCGCGTCGAGGAGGCATTCTAAAAGAGGAAACATGAGAGAAACGAGTGAGATGATTAGATGAAAAATGAAACGATACAAAAATCAGCAAAAAGCATGGATAGTGGTCATTTGTTCGTACCACGAAGCAAACAAACGACACATAGTGACTAATCAAAGTAAATGGGTCAAAGTAAATGTATCGCGAAGACATGCTTTAGCCTCTAAGTGGACACTCACCCCAAGAGTTCCCAGGTAAGAGTTACTGGTCCGAATATGTGGATTTGTACGAACACTCTAGCCTAGATAGAAAGCTCGAGATACAGGCATCCACTCTTCCAGATTGCACGTGTTCACATTATTTAGACCCAAAACTTTGATGAGATTTTGAAAATTTGGAAGGCACTAAGCCAAAAACAAATCATCCGGAAGGGTGGGTGATTATTTTCAAAATCATTTTGGAAACTTAGAGGGTTCAAAACCTTATAACAAATCATCTAAGACTAGATGATTGATTTTCAAAAATCATTTTGGAAAATCGTGTTCTTGTTTTGGTAATCACCTAAGGATAGGTGAAGTGTATGTTTTAAGATCTAAACACAAGATAACTTGTGTTAGGGTCCTAGAAAAGTTATAGTCTAGGTCAAAGCATTACTAATAACCTAATTCCCTATAACCATTGGCTCTGATACCAACTCTTATGTCACACCCCGACCGCGTAAAACAACAAACCGCGGTGGAAACGTCGGGGAGTGTAGCAACAGAATTATTGTTTCATAACCATGGATATTAAAGTTTTGTCTTATTTATTAACAAAAGGGGGTTACATTGTCTTAAACAAAGGAAACAAAGAGTACATAACAAAATTAAACTAGTCTTGTTCTATTTTATGTCACTAAGGCACAGGTCCGCCTAAGTGTATCTTGATCATCCTATGCAACAGCTCCTGAAAACACATGTGAAAAAGGCACGTCAGCATAAAAATGCCTGTGAGATACATAGGTTTATTGATTTTGGATTCATGACTTGTGATTTAAAGAGTTATTTAACAAAAAGTTAGTCATGAACCTTGTAAAATGTTTTCCTTTATAAATCATATAAAAAAATCGATAGGAAATTTGATGATATAAAAGAAAGATGTGTGGTTAAATAAATAACCAAGTAAAATGAATTTGTATAAGTTATGTTATTTGTAATACGATGTTTTTGTAAAAGTATGTTATCTATGAAGAATGTAATATGTCTAAACTGAAATGGTTTAAATAACGCTACGATATGTAATATCATAAAAGCACTTATATATAGGAAGTACCAACGGCGTATCCACCATGCTTTTATCATATTACACACGCCTCGTTATTTAAATCACTTACCCAAACAAACCACCAAAATGTCTTGTTCAAACCAAATGTCAAAATGTTTATGTATAAACAATATCAAATGCCAAATGTAAACCATGTTTATGTATAATCAAATGTTATGTATGGTAAGTAAAAATGTCTACCCAAACCATATGTAAAATGTACAAAACAATGCATTTGAATAAATCATAGTTTAAATCAAAAGTTATATTTTGTAAAATAAATGCATGCTTTACTGATACAAACATCTATGCGGAAATGTTAAACGCATACATTCAAGCCTTGCGACTGTGGTGACAAACCCTTAAACAAATTAAAGGTTTATCTAAACTATGAGTATCGGATTCAGTCATTTCCTACTTCCAAACAAACCTAGGAAGCAGGGAATGGGAGTTGTCAATTCCTATGGTACCACTACTTACAACCGAGCGACGTAGCTAATGTTAATGAACGTATTTTTGTCCCGTTAAACAAACCAAATGTAAGCATGTTATGTGAAAACAATGTACTAAGTATGCAAAAATTAACATACATAGCATGAATATGATGTAAATCAATGTGTACATATGCTGAAATGAACATATGAAACAAATGTGTTTATGAAATCAATGTACTAGCATGTTAATTAAACATACATAGCATAAAATATGGATGAAATCATGTACAATATGTGTACTAATGAACATAGCAAGTATATGTTATGAAAACATGAAAAGCACGAAAGTAACAAGTAGGCACATGTGTTTCACCCCAAAATGTTGGAAAAACAGTAAAAGAAGGGTCTATGTACTCACTTGAGATTGCTTATAAGTCCTTGAATAACTACCAAGCAAAGCTAGAAGGATCACGGAATCAATCGGCACCTAATATAGGTAACTACATTAATAAACCGGACCTAAATCGGAAGATCGAATAGGATGAGGTTTCGTAAACCAAATGAGTATTGGAACTCATATGATATGGTTTAACAAAGCCTACATACTAAAACGGAAACTATCCTAAGTGCTTACGACCCATTACGACTCGTTTAGGTAGCTTATGCTACTTTAACGCGTCGTTCGCGTAAAACGCGTTCGGACCGCCTAACTAGCTCTATGACAAGTATTATATGCCTTAACAAGTCTAATAATGTTTCCTAATCAGTTTAGATGTCAAAATTTAAGTTTCATATGCTTAGAATGAATTTATGCGTAAAAAGGGCATTTTGGTCATTTTCCTAAGGCATATAAACTACCTATCATACAACTAACTAAACGTAGTGACCATAAGGTATAACCTCGGAAGGTTATTCCCTATGCAACTATGGTCACAAAATGTGTTTGGTCGGATCCTAATGATCGACCAAACGGGTCGGGTTCAAAAGTCTAAGTGGTTGTTTAGACCGCTTATCTTTACGACCCTATATAAGCACTAAACTAAAAGTGACGAGTTAAACATGTTAAAACATGTTTAACGAAGTTTGCAAACAAGTTTGATATCAAAACAAAGGGTTTTAATACCCAATAATATTTTGGTTGCAAAATACGCATAAACGCGTATTCTGACTGAAACTATGACTCGTCACTATGCCTAAATAACGTGGTAATCAGTAGGTATAGTTACAAAGGACTATGACCATCGTGATTACGCTCACGTTGCGAAGTTCAAACGAACTTTGTGTTGACCATTGACCGGTCAAAGAAGAAAGTCAAACACTGTTTGACTTTCGTGCTTAAAAACGCATAGAGCATGAAAGAAACTTACAAAAGGTCCAAGCAATGAAGATTTGATTCAAAATGCTCAGGTATGAAGCCAAGACTTCAACTTAGAGCAGGTTTTGATTCAAATGTGTGAGGAATTGAGAATGAGGAGCTTGTTAATTATAGGAATCAATGATTAATAGGATCATTACACTTGTTTTGACACTTGATCATGGCCATACACTTGTTGTAAACTGATTTGGGAGCTTGTAAAACCATCAAACATGCCCACAAGATTGAAAACAAGCAAAGGAAACTAGGTACAAGCAGCTGGGTTTAAGAAAAATGTTTTTTGCTGACCTGGTAAAGGATTACGGACCGTAAGCACCTCCACACGGTCCGTATGGCATCCATTTGCTGGCAGGAAGTTTCAAAAGTTGGCAGAACAGGCCCCTGTGACTCCGAACTTAATTTTTGATGCGTTTTGGCACTTCTAACACCCTTCAAGTCCATTTTTAAGCTCCATAAGGATGTTAAAACATAGGGAACTTGAAATGTGCTAAGAAATGTAACGGATGTCGGTTTGTTTGGTTGTACGGTTGCGTTGTTCGGTCAATTACGACGGAAATCCTAACTGACGCGAAAACTATCCAAATTGCGAAACGAATGAAGTTTTAGCATTCCAATCACTAAAATATAATATTTCAATGATTACAAAAATTTTTGGATGTCCGCGTATGTTCAGAACGTAAGATATGCGCGAAAATGCAAACTTATGCACTTTTTGACGCTTTTAGTCCCTGTTTGACCAAAAAGTTTATTTTTGCACACCGAACCCCTCAAAGCCTATTTCTAAGCTATGTAATAGATATTTATGGTATGTTTAACTTATGGTCATCTTCCGGAATGTTTGTTACGGCACGAATCGGCATACTTTCACAGTTTGTCGAAATTAGTCCATGTAAGCGAATAAACTTGATTTTGCCACACCAAAGCCTTCAAAACTTATTTCTAAGTTATGTAAAGGTTATTTAAGGTATGTTAAGCATATATTGATGTTCTAGAGTATTTTTTGTGTTAAACTGATTACGTTTACGCATCGGTTTGCGTATAACTCTCTAGAAAGCGATATAGAGTTTGAAATTGAACAAAAATCAAAACATGCAAAATGTCAAACATAAATAAACAAACATTGGGGTCAAATAACATTGTTTTATTGATAAATGAACAAATTAGAGTTTATACAATGATTACAAGCACAGATGTCACACCCCGCCCCCTATCTATCCCGGGAACGGGCGGCCGCGAGAATCAGTATTGGTGGTATCGGTGTTTATCAATTTGGCAGCGGAAATTACATCAGGACCGTAGTTAGGAAATATTTTATCAGAGTAAAAAACCACATTTTATATAAATAAGCATATTGGGATAAAACCCAAGTTTTCATTACAAACTGATTTATTGGGGTAAACCCCATTTTATTGAAATAAAACATCTTCTTTATTTAGGTAACTTTTATAGCCACTTTTTCCAAGCCTTCAGTGCTGTCCAGCTGGCTTCTAGTTGGCTTTCACATTTTGTTACCTGAAACGCATTTTAAAAACATTTGTCAGTGGGAAATACTGGTGAGTGAATCCCAGTTTAATCAAGAAGAGTTTTATCTTTTCACAGTATTGAGAGCGATTACAATGTTTACATCTACACAATTACTCATTCAGTACTGTCAATCCTGACTGGTGGGTCATATTACCCATTGGCTAACTCTTTGTCCAATGGTAACGTGTTTCACATTTTGTATACAAAACCCCAACATACCGGCAGTAATTGAAGAATTACAAAGACTCAATCACTGCTAATTATAATTTAAAATAAATAAAGGTTTTGTAAAACAGTTTACAAAAAGGAGATTACTCACTTTGCTGTCTTAGGTTTTCTTTAAGGATTTCCTAGTGATTATCTATAATTTACACAAATGCACACGCGTTAGTATAATAACCCAACATTTATATTAATGATACCCTCCCCGAGACGGCATTCCAACGACTACGTCGGGCAGAACCACGACAGCCGTTACAGAACCCTAGATCAATCGAGCAGCGTATCTAATACGTAACCGGGGTTATAATACTTACAACGAGGCAGAGCTTCGTTATTTAGGGGGTATTATGCCCGAAAATTATAATTGCTATGTAGAAATTCGAGAGAGAGAGAGAAACTGTGAACAATTTGAAAGTGAAACTGATCGACCCTATTTATAGTTGTGATCTGCCATTCTTTCGCACCCCGCGTAAACCACACAGGGGTCCTTCGCGGCCCGCGACCTAGGGTGAGTAGGGCCTAGCTATGATTGGTCAGCACTATAGGGTCGACATGAACGGTGACACGTGGCAGCTTAGGGCGTCGCCCTGGTGACTTGCTGTCGCGCCCCGCGTAGCCCGAAGGCAAAGCCTTCGCGGCCCACGAGTAATCTATAAAACTTGATTTTTATTAAATCTTTAATTATGTAAAATATATAGGGCTCGTTTTCATATACGGGATGCATTTTAAGACACATTGGGACATTCTAATATATTAGGGGCGTTGGAAATATTTTGGAGGGTTGTTATAATCACATACTCATGATGAATTAAGATCATTAAGTTTAGGAGTGAGCCTTGGTGTAATGATAAACAAACAGTGAACTGCTTATGTATTCTTTCACCAAGTTAGCTGTATGGACATTGCACATAAGAAACCCCATTATCGTTTTATTAAATTATGGACTGTGCTACACATGCTTTAAAGAATTAAGGATAGGATAAAGTACATTACAATAAAGATATAGAATAATTTAACCATCCAATATGTTAAACTTACTTTACATGCACATAACATGATTAAGAACTGACATGCATGTGATACCATACAGAGATGGTTATACTTTGATCATTATATAGTTCTTGACTTTAACAATTTATGAGAAGAAGCTTATTTATAAGTTGTTTTGCAATGATAACTCTTTAAGCTTACTCGATTTTATAATTAACCCTTGTTCACTTGTTCTATGTGTACAATCTAGGCTAGAAAATATAAAATGATATGATCATGATCATAAGCAAGAAAAGTAGATAGTAAATGAAGCCTTAATTCTAGCATGACCTAGCTCACTTATGAAAAATATTGCTTATTTACAAATTCAGACTATTATCTTTGACTTAGACTATTGCTATCATGATATGAATGACATATAACACATATCACTCTTTTCGTTCATTTTGAATTATCAATATTTGGAACTCTACTAGTGTAAGTGTGCACAGATCGATAAAGTAACTCACATCACTCTTGATTCATCAAAAATGAGTCGGGTGAGGTATAAGCCAAACAAACAACAAAAACGAACAAGATAGAAGATGTACAAACTGATTCATTGATAATCAACACATATTACATCTCGAAAGAGTTTACATCTTTACATTAACGCCCTGTGTCCAACCCTATGTGAGCTTACCTAGCGTTGGTGACTCACACCAACAACCACCCCCACAAATGAGGAGATCATACATATTTATAGTGTTGGGAGGTTTCTTCTAGGCTTTTTAGCTTGGTCATGTAGATACCTATGTAACGCTTCTCATTTCTGAACTTTCTTTATTTAGAAAGTTGCATTCACATTTCTATTTATAGAAACTTGTATTCGAATTTCAATTCCAATCGTGTAATTTGAGGCTTTAATCACAATGGGAATTCACTTTCATACTTATACGTGTTACATTCATACTTGTATTTATACGCAATCAACCTTTGAATACCCATTTACATGCAAAACGAGACTTATTATATGCTTGAATTATCATTTATACGTGCACAATACTCACAACAATTTTACAAACACATTCCATACTCAAAAACAAGTCAAAACGAAACTTTTAGCATAAAATAGCAACTACAAACAAGTTCAGGGGTCCAATGTGTCAAAATCAAACTTGGTTTGAATAATAGACATGCCGCGTCGTGCAGCGGGCAAACACATTAAGCCCGCGTAGCACATGGCCCTTTAATCTGCAGAAAGTTGTTTGTGGCTTGCGGGTTGGTCACATTTTCCACCTCCATTCTCCCCCAATCACCTTATTTCTCCATTAAACACTAACCCTGATCAACCACTATATAACCAAGATTCCCACGTCTTCATTTCACTTTTCCCACACTCTAAACTCACTCAAAACACTCTCAAATTACTAAAAAATCAAGCTTTAGACAGATTTCATACAAGTCCAAAAGTGAGCTCTCATCTCACTTTCCTTTATGTTTTCTTCACTTTTTCTTCTTCTTGAAAGCTTGGAACACCTCTAGGAGTGTTTTTACAAGTTTACCTTGGTAAACTAAGGTGGAACATCACCATTTTGAGGTCCAAACTTTCTGTTTTAAGTTATATTTTACAAACTTTTTCATAAACTTGTTATTCTTGTGAGAATCTTGTACTAACCATGTTTCTAACTAAACCTATGGTTATGGGGCTTAAGTATGGTTGATCCTCATAAGTTTAGAGGTCCAAATACCTCCTAAACTTTCTGTCTTAACAAGGTTCCAAACAACCTACAAGTGTTGAAACCATCCAAGCTCACAATTTTCCATGTTGTGAGACTTCTACTTTGGTAATAGTGTGAACCATGGAAGCCTAGGTTTTCCAACTATTTTCCACTACTTCACTTGCTTGATTTGTTAGTCAATCTTCCATATAAGTTACCAAGTAAACTTACTAGTAACCAAGTGACCAAGCTACACCAAGTCTCCGAACATTTGTCATGATTGGAATGTACTAATATAGTTTGAGCTCACTTGGTGAATTAGATATGTACCTTTATTTTATGTTCTATTCATGACCAACCGAAATCATCAACTAAGTTGATGATTTTGTGCTTTAGTGAATCATATAATGAGGATTAATGGATGGAAATCATCCTACCTCCGTGCTTGACATACTTGATATACTTGACCATGAGGCTTAATACACAATTATATATATACCCATATTATAATACTAATAAACGGACCCTAAACACTAACCAACTCATGGATTGATGTTAAGGGAATAGGTTATATTATCTTGGATAAAATACCTCATGTATGGACTTCTAGTAGATGAACTTATGCCTATGAAAAACATATAATCATGGTGTCCAAATTTGGGTGTTTTTGTCAATATAACTCTTATGTATTTTCATACTAAATTTCGCATCTCATACACATTCCAATTCTGAAATCCTTCAAACTCATACACCTCATTGTCCTTGTAGGATAACTCGGCAGTTTCCCAAAAACTCTCAACACACCAACTCGCGTACGTGGAAATTACTTCGCAAACCATGAGTATACTTGACCCTTTTATGCTTTAATGCACTTTTGGGTCTAACATGTAAAAACTATCAAAATTCACAATACACACAATCAAACATATTCAATCACTTGATCCACCAAACATGTTATTTGTTATGCTTAGGTTTTTTATGCTAGAAGACATTCATGCACTCTATTTGTCATTAACTTAGCTAGCCCACCTTAACAATTTTAGCGCTATAGGAGTAGCACACCGCCCGTCGGGGTATTGTTAAGTTATTCAACTTTAGGGTCTCGATTACTTTAGTGTCGAGGGACGCACAATATTCTTCACGGTCTCGATTACTTCGATGTCGAGGGATGCATATAATTCAAGTGGACACAAGGGTTTGGCCTATACTTATGCATGCTAGCTTCAACTTAGTATATAACTTGCCATGTTGGATTTGAGACAATCTTTTATACGTATGTTATGTAATCAGACTTGTATACTCCCCAACTTTGTGTTGATTTTATTTTAATACATGTTGCAGGAGAACGGATATTGACACTTGAAGAAATTTATCTAGGATGGAACTAGAAACACACTCAAATTTGTTATTTATAATTTTCATGTTGTATTTGTTTAAGTTGCAATTGTTGTACTTTTCCATTTCAAGACAATGTAATCCCCTTTTAGTATGAAATGAAGCATGATTTATTTAAATATTGTTACATTAGCACGTTCTGAAGTCTCGAGCAATCTTATTTTCATCTCACTCCGATGTTTCCGCCATTGGTTGGGGTGTGACAACCTAAACACCAATTACAACCTATTGCAGTCTTGATGAGTCATGAAATCTAACTAGCCGCCTCTGGTGCATTCTCTCAAGGTTTCGCATAAAACCTCTTATAAGGTTTCGCATGAAACCTAATGTTTAACATCATTTGCATATCAACAGTCTCGAATCATGCACCAACAAACTCCCCCTTGACTGTTGCTATCAAATCCGTCAGTCACTAATAATCATCAGTCACCAATCATGCACCAACAACCAAAAACTCTAATTCTTTAGACACTTTTTAAATATTCATGACTTCACAAATTTAAGGTATTACTCATTATTTATCACCACCATTGGCATTGTTAGCCCATGTTTCGTCACACGATCACAAATCCATCTTCACTACCCCCATTTTCAGACTCATATTCCTTGCATTATATATATTGTAAATTGAATTTTCACTTTTTGGTTTATTCACCGGGTTTGTGTAATTGTGTCATGAAGTTACTTTTAGATGTGTTTTACATGTAGGTTTTGTATTTCCAGATGTTCCAGATAGCTTTTTGAACCGCGTAGAGTTACTTTTATATTAAAGTATTTTGTGGATACAAAATCTTGAAAATATAACTAGGTTATAGACTTGCGTATCACACGGATTATGTGTGTGTGTGTGTGTGTCTATATATATATACATCTTTGGACTGAAATTACATTTTTACATATGATAGGGGAAACGATAAATTAGAGTCGTATTTTGTCGGAAAGATTCAACTGAGTAACATGTTTCATTTTTTAAAGAGTTAATTACATAGTTAGTCCTTATGGTTTACACAAAATAACGTATTTAGGTACTAATAGTTTAAACTCACCTTCTAGGGTATTAACTTTTCATTTTGTAACGTTTGGAGGTATTAACTTCTAGGGTATTAACATAGTTAGTCCCCGTGGTTTGCAAAAATAACATACTTAGGTACTAATAGAATGTGATTTTAAACCTACAAATAACGTTAATACCTCCAAATGTTACAAAATGAAAAGTTAATACCCTAGAATGTGATTTTAAACTATTAGTACCTAAGTATGTTATTTTGTGCAAACCACAGGGACTAAATATGTAATTAACTCTTTTTTAAAAAAGCCAAAAAATTAAATGATCAAATGTGTCAAAAGTATTTGAATGCTTAAAATGTTATATATATATATAGTGGAGGGTACAAATGAGAAGAAAAATTTTGTAAGAATAAAAAGAATAAGTTTTAAACCAATAGAAATGCTCCATTTTACTTCCTTTAATATGTGTATTTAATGTTATTAATAAGGGCATATAGGTAAATTTCTAATTGTAATTAATTAGCTAACTAATTAAATTTGTAACTCACTTTTAAATATACTCTTTCAAGATAAAATAATTTAGGGTGAAAGATAATTTTCAACATGTGTAGGATAAATTTTAGTATGTGTAGGATAAATTCTTAAATGTGTATGATAAATTTAGATATGCGTAGGGTAAATTTTGGTAAGTGTAAGTTATATGTAGGATAAATTTTGAAACGTGTAGGATAAAATGTTTTTGCTTTATTAATGAGAGATAACATAATTAATGGAAAAAGTTATAAACTATTTAATGTTTTACTCTTATACAATTTCTTCTTTTTCTTCTAACATTAAATTTCTTCTCAAATGAACCTTCCCCTATATATATATATAGGGTGGGGTTCGGCTACAAAGTCCATTTTTCCTACAAAGTGTACAAAGTCATAAAAAACCACAATTTCAACCATAAAACACACTCAAAACCAACAAATAATAGTGTGAAGATCACTAAAACACAATATACAAACCCTAACATTCCATAAAAACTTCAAACACAGCATCGTAGAACTATGAATATAAAACACAACATGATGATCATCATAAAAACACACTAATGTTAGTCATTCGAAAATCAAAGCCTTATCATCCAAAACACAACACAAAACCCACAAATATGACATTCTAGTAATCTTTACTTTGTTATTTGTGGGGTTTGAGTGTGTTTTGTGGCTGAAATTGTGGTGTTTTATGACTTTGTAGGAAAAATGGACTTTGTAGCCAACTCTCACCCTATATATATATATATATATATATAGGGAGAGGATCATGAAAAAACTACATCTAAATGAGAAAACTAGAAAACTAACTAAAAAAAGCTAAAAAAAACATACTTTTTTTTACAATTTTTTATAAAAAAATCACTATTTTTTATATATAAAAAAATTCAAAAAAACAAAATTTGTTGTACTGCACATGTGCATTATATGTGTACTACACATGTGCACTATATCTGTAATAGTGCACATGTGCAATACAAAAAAAAAATTTGAAATTTTTTTTCCATGCATAAAATATAGCGATTTTTTATAAAAAATGTAAAAAAAAAATTTGGTATGTTTTTTAGGCTTTTTTAGTTAGTTTTTTTGTTTTCTCATTTAAACTAGTTTTCTCATGATACATCCTATATATATATATATATATATATATATATATATATATATATATATATATATGGTAGGGTTCTAGAGTGAACACTAGGTTAACAGTGAACTGTGTGAACTAATCTTGGCCATTGGATTACATCATCAAGAGATTTTTAAACAATGGCAAGATTGTAATTATAATGTTGTAACTTTCCTTTAAAGTAAATGACATAAGGGTATTTGTGTCTTTTGTAAATTGCATTTATTAAACAATATAATCAAATCCCTAAAATCTCGCTAGTTTTCGTATATACAAGATACACAACTAGTAGTGTATATATATGTGTACAGTCTCGCTAGTATCAGTTTTTGCAAGATACACAGATGTTAGTTTATACACATGTGTACAGTCTCGCAAACTATCAGTTTATACGAGATACACAGCTGTTAGTTTGTACACATGTGTATAGTCTCACTACTAATCAGTTTAAACAAGATACCAAACTGTTAGTTTATACACATGTGTACAAACTTTAATACATCTGTGTATTATATTCAGAAATGGTTACATATATGTATATTAACAACATATAGTATATTATGCACACCAGTAAATTCATATAAAAATTATGAAATAATGAAGATGAAACAAGTCACATGTATGCAAAAATAAATAACTTCATCACATATTCAAAGAAAATTTAATGACAAAAAATAATTACAATTTCAATCTCAAAGAATTTTTTTAATATTTATTGAAAATTATAAAAATTTAAAAACAATATATTATGATATCTATATATATGGATAATAAAAGAAAAACAATATTTAAGTTTTGTTTTAAAACAAAATCTATGGATAAATAAATGAGTGCTACGAATATTTGGAAATTAAATAATTTGTAAACAGAATATTTCCAAAAAAAAAATTGAAAAAAATAATAGTTATGTTTTATCATCTTCTTAAGTGATAAGAATACTTGCAATATTCATTAATCAACTTCAACCTATGAGCTGAATATGTAGAATGATAATGTCGTAATCCATGACGGTCTAACAAAATTTAAAGCTCTTCAATTTCTTATAATTAAAATAATGGAGAAATAATTAAAAATGAGAAAAAGAAAGAGAGAGAATTAAGAGATGAGAAAATTAAGGGATTTTAATTAAATATACTTGGCTACTGTCAATCTTACCATTTTAATCTTAAAAAATGATTAAGGGCCAAGATTAGTTCACTCTTAAGAAGTTGTTTATTCTTGAACCTAATCCTATATATATATATATATATATGGGGAAGGATCCACTAAAAAGTGGATTTTGCCTAAATAGCCTAAGAAGGATTGTGATGATGACATGTGGCACTCCTAATAAGTAGGAATGAAGGGCATTTTGGTCCTTATAAATAGGAGTAAAAATGACATGTGGCACCCCTTTTGTTTTTAAAAAATACAACAAAAAAATATAGTACAAAAAAATTTAGCACAAAAAATTTAGTACAAAAAATTATAGCACAAAAAATGTAGTACAAAAAAATATTGCACAAAAAATCTAGTACAGAAAAATATAGCTCAAAAAAATCTAGTACAAAAAAATATAGCACAAAAAAATTCAGCAAAAAATGTAGTACAAAAAAATCCAGCACAAAAAATTGAGAAAAAAAAATTTAAGACAAAAGAATGTAGCACAAAAAATTTAGCACAAAAATATAGTACAAAAATCCAGCACAAAAAAATGTTATACAACATAAAAATACAACACATTTTAGTGGGTTTTTTTAGTCTTCATATTTTATATAGCAATATGGTACTCAAATTAAAGATATCAAGACGCTCGATTTTACGGTGAAATTTTTATGAAAAAATAATGTCGTATAAAAAAGTCATGAACGTTTAAAAAACGGGGGTGGAATATGCATATGCTTTGCATGTGGAGATAGAAAGTCCATAAATAAGATTTTCCCAAGATACCCTTACACTCCTCCTTTCTCCTACACTTTCATCTTAACCATTGATTTAAAAAATGAATGGTTAAGATTCATTCTCATCCTACTTAGGCAAAATCAACTTTTTATTTGATCTTACCCCTATATATATATATATATATGGTTGAGTTCATTTCAGAACTCTAAATAACTACAGAACTTTCAGAACTCCTAATAAACAATCATTTTACATATAAGTTTTTGTATTTAGGATCTTTTTATCATCTATTATATGTATTTCTTTGATTACATACATGTTAAAAGTAGTTTACATATGTTTAATTGACAAAATTATATATATGTGTCATAACTAATTACATATATGTAAAAAAACTAGTTTACATATGTGTAATTATAAAATTACATATAAAAAATGATAAAATTACTCTTAACTTGTATGTAATCGTAAAAATACACATAATAAATGATAAAATTATCCTAAACATAAAAATATATAAATAAAAAGATTGTTTATTAGGAGTTCTGTAAATATTTATGGTTCTGAAATGATCCTGACCCTATATATATATATATATATATATATATATATATATATATATAGGCTAAAGATAAAAAGAAAACCACTTTTATTGAGAATACCTGAGAAACTCAAAGCTCCCGACTTTTTTTTTTTTTGAAAAAATTACCACACGTAATATACATGTTTTTAAGAGTTTTGGGCAAAAAAAATCGAAAAAGCGCCAAAGGATTATTTTTAAAAAAAATAAACAAATTTCAGCAACTTTGTTGACTAACATGTGTTAGGCAAAAAATTGCTGAAACTTGTTTATTTTTTTTAAAAAAATTCCTTCGGCGCTTTTTTGTTTTTTTTGGCCCAAAACTCTTAAAAACATGTATATTACATGTGTTATTTTTTTCAAAAAAAAAATGTCGGGAGCTTTGAGTTTCCCGGGTTTTCTCAATAAAAGTGGTTTTCTATATATCCTTATATATATATATATATGTAGGGGATGGTTCAAATGAAAACCACTTTTATCGCGAAAACTCGAAAACTAACTAAAAAAAGCCTAAAAACACATCGAATTTTTTTTTACAATTTTTTTTTATTAAAAATCGCTTGTTTTTATATATAAAAAAACTTAAAAAAAAATTGTAGTGCACATGTGTAATAATACACATGTGTAGTACACATACACATGTGTACTATTACACATGTGCACTACAAATTTTTTTTTTTGAAAAAAAGTTTTTTTTATATACCTAAAATAGCGAAAATTGGTATGAAAAAAAAAATTTGGTATGTTCTTTAGGCTTTTTTAGTTAGTTTTCGAGTTTTCGCATTAACTAGTGGTTTTCATTTGAACATTCTATATATATATATATATATATATATAAAGAATGCACAAGAGGTGTTGAAACATTTGCCTAACATGACTCAAATTCTTTTGACCCCAGTCATTTTAAAATGAACCTATTACAACCTGAAAACAATGATAAACAAGATTTAAACACTTCTCATTAAGAAAAGAAACAAAAATCCTATTACAAATATGTGATTGGCATGAGTAGTTCATAATATTCACCTTAAGCATAAATTATTGTGAAATACAAGAATAAATCAGAAACCACAACTAATATGTGGAATATGAAAAGTATAAATCACATGAAAAAAATTAAACGTAATTATTCATTTTAAAAAGTATTAAAATCACAGGATTTAAAATTATAGATAACTGCCGTTAAAAAAAATTGAAGTATTCTTTTAATGAAAACTTTAAGTATTTTTTTAATCATTAATCTTGAATTTTAATTAATATTAATAGCATAATATTATTAATAATCATTAATTAGAATTAGATATTAATTAAATAGTATTATTTATGATTTGAAGAAGAATATGCCATGTGTCATTAGTTGGAGTTTTTTTTATTATAATTAGATTAGATTCATAAGGTTCAACAAGAACAAGAATGGTATTTTCTGTGTGAAAACCACGTGTCTAAACATATCAAAGACTTCACTTTTTACCTTAAAAGTTGAAACAACCCAATTTGTATGGTCTGAGTTTACAAGACGTGTGATTAATACCGAATAATAACAAACAATTTTGTATTGTATAACAGAAAAATAATCACAAGCAAGGAATTATCATCAGGAACTACTGTTATGGTTACAAATTACAGTGTATTGACTCTACAAACTCCCCCTCAGCCTGATCACATACAAATTTGTTCATACAAAAGAAAAGGTGATATGTGTGATGAATAGATCTCTAACAGGTGTGATCTGTTTATACTAAGTACAAAAGGTTTGCTCGTGATTGACATCCCTTGATAGTGACATCTAACATTCCTAACAGAAAAGATTCCCCAGATGTTCTTGCGAACATCTGTGGGAATCAAATCTCTGATCTAACTAAGCTAGACTCTGTTAATAAGCTAATACTATTACATTAGGAAACGTTTTTTCTTCATCCTCTGTTGCTTTGTTCCAAACATCTGTTTGACCACGACAGATGTTCGGTCTTCATGAGCAGACCTTTGCTTCAACAGAGATGTGGCTATGAACAAACCTTGTTTCTTCATCAACAACAGTTCTAAGGCTTCAAACAGTGGATAGCATGTCTTCAACAGATGTTCTAATCTAGGTGTTCAAGATTCACTATCTTTGAGAGGAGTCTGGTTCAGTTTGTTGTTTATTTCTTGATCCTTTGATCATGTTTTGGCTTTTTGACTATCATCTGTTCTTTTGTAGGTCCAACACAACTCTTCATCACATAGTTTATCAGATCTGTTCTTTTGTAAGTCCAACACAACTCTTCATCACATAGTGTATCAGCTGGGGGTTATTACTGTAGAGGGTTAGTGTGTCTCGTACAGGGTATAAAAATTGATATTTATAAGCACAAAAACAAGATTTACATTTATAAAACACAATATAATATGTCCACTTACAACGATACACATAGGTTAAGTGCACCAATTGTACAAGTAGTATAGCTTTGACAACATATTGGGTAGGGGTGTGCATGGGTCTGTTTGGGTACCAAAAACCATAACCATAACCGATCGGTTATGGTGGTTATAGTTATTCGGTTTTGATGGTTATAGCGGGTCGGTTATGTGTGGTTAACCGTGTATTTAGCTTAGCTAAAAATAGCTTAATTTTTTTAACATGCAATAAATTGTTATTGCATATTTGTATATATTAGTAGGGTAAGGATAGTGTAAAAAGGGCCTAAAGTGTGAGAAGTGTATTATAACACTATATATAATACTATATAACACCATATAAACACCGTATAACAATATGTAACACCATATAATACCATATAACACTATGTAACACTATATATCATTATATAGCAAATATAACACTATACATCTATCATAGACATGCTATCAGACAACCTATAGTGTTATATTTGTTATATAATGATATATAGTGTTACATAGTGTTATATGGTATTATATGGTGTTACATATTATTATACGGTGTTTATATGGTGTTATATAGTATTATATATAGTGTTATAATACACTTCTCACACTTCTCACACTTTGAGCACTTTTTACAGGATCCTCTACCTATATTAGTATATTACATAGTATTAAAAAATACATAAAAATAGCTTAATTTTTTTTAACATGAAATAAATGGTTATTGCATATTTGTATATATTAGTATATTACATAGTCTTAAAAAAATACATATAATCTATAATATTTAAATAAAGTGATATGATACATTCCCTAAATTCAAATAAACATTCAAACAAAACCACAAAATGATATGAAAATACCCATAAGTACTAAAAATCTTGAGTCAAAAACATCAAATATTAAAAATATGTTGAAAAGTTCTAAATCCTACAAAGATTTATTACATGTCGGTTCATTTCGGTTATGGTGGGTATGCAAAATGATAACCATAACCGACCCGCTAATTTTGGTTTTCAAAAAAATCATTAACCGACCTACTGGTTTTTTATTTGGTTTGGTTTTTTCGGTTCAGTTTTGTCGGTTAGTTCAGTTGTGGTTAGGTTAATTCGGTTTTTTGCACACCCCTAATATTGGGTATAGTCCAAGGACACAAAGACTTTCAATACCTGATATCTATCATCGTCTAATCAAATTCAAATAAGGAGTTTTTAAAATTATTTTTATCCAAAAAATAATATAAAGGTAATAAAGATAAAACACAATTAGTCACAAGAAGAGTTACCTGAGTTAGAATCCCTATCATTAACACATTCAACTTCGGGTTTTGGACTCTCAAACGATCACTATCAAATTTAGAAAAGGCTCCATTTAAGATTACCAAATCATACGCCTCTTCAGAAAGTTTCCACGATCATATCACACGACAACCACCTAAATTCGTTCCATAAAAAAGTGATAATGTGTGTGTTGGTGCAATAAGATAAGACGACCCCAGATATGGGTATCAATCCCATAATAGTATTGTGAAGTTTCCATAATCATGTCACGTGATAACCAACATAATAATGGAGTTAAATATTGAATGATAGGTTATAACAAGGGATTTAACCCATTAATCACTATGACTCCTTGGTTTGGTGCTATCTCCCCAAGGATAGTGAGAATTGTAACAACTCTCACCAAAAGTCATATTTCTTATTTTATATTGCCCGATAGGAAACCCTAATTGAGACCCCCAAGTGATACTGCATGACCCCTAAAATTTTCAGAACAATCGGAATCAGGATCACTAAAACTCAGGGGGGTATTTTCTAGTCAGTATTATATAGACAGTTTTTGATAGAAATTGAATTTTTACGAACAGTCGACTCACCCAAGCTAGTAACAGACGTGGCTACCCTATGCTAAAAGTGACCTCTCGCGCCACGCGAGAGCCTCTCGTGACACGCGGGCGCGCCGTTTTTCCAGTATATATAGAGGGGTGTGGCACTTGCATTTCAGCGTTGGTTCGACGTAAAAATTCATTTCGTACGCTGAGATATCGTCTAAACAGTTCAAAACACACACACAACACGAAATTCTGCCGCGATAACAGGCTAATAACTCGATCACTGCTACGATTTAATGTCCGATCGATAGAAACCAATCCAATGGATGTTTAAGTGCTGCTCAAACTTGGGTTATACTTTGTCATTCGTCGTGAATTCGATGGATGTTTAAGTATCGCACTTTGTCATTCGTTGTGAAGGTTTTGATCTCGTGAGTTGTCGTAAAAGTTGGATTAAAGTTACTAACCTAGTTTTCGTGTGCATTGTTATTTGAATTAGGTTACAAGGCTAATCAGTAGGCTAGACTCTGCCCGTTTAAATCTGCAATGTGAGTCATTCTCTTTTTATCAAATTGCTTTATAAAACCCTAAATGTTTTCAAGGTTATAATTACAGGGATTAAGTCTTTGTAATCTTCAATTACTGCCGGTATGTGGGGTTTTGTATACATTACTTGTTTCCCGTCACCATTGGACAACGAGTTAGCCAATGGGTGATCTGACCATAGTCACAGATATAGTCGAGTGACAAATACCGATTTGGGGTAATTGGTTGATATAAACAATGTAATCACCCTTAATATTGTATATTATAACAATGTGTCGTTTTGTGCAAAATGAGTGACTCGCCAGTATTTCCCTGCTGATAAAACATTTTTAAAACATGTTTCAGGTGATCTGCTGTGATCCAGGAAAAAGTGCCATGTAGCACTACACGCTTGAAGAAGTGGCTTGATTAAATAAAGAAACATGTTTTTTGTAAAATAGGGGATTTCCTTGAGAAATCACCTTTATTGTAAATTACGGGGTTTGTCCCTAATTATGAAATAAAATAATCAGGCATTTTCAAGTTTTAACGATCCTGCTAATAATTCCGCTGCCAAATTAAATAAATACCACGGGATTTCTGTCCCGCGGCTTCGGGACCGGGTCAAACCGGGCCGGGGGTCGTGACAGAAAAAAGGTGGTATCAGAGCCACTGATTTAAGCCAATTAAGTATTTAGAAATACTTAATTTTCTGATTGCTATCCTGTGCTTATGTGTTTATGTGATTTTTGACTATTTGTTAGTTTACAGTATGGGTAAGCAAAGAATTTCGGACATCTATCGTCAATTTGATAGCTCACCAAAAGATAAGGGAACCTCATTTCAACCAAATTCCTCAGGATACTCAGCAGATACCGAGGAAGGAATATTTGTTCGTAAGGCACAGTCTGAGAAACCACTTACCCCTAAGAAAAGAAGTTGGATTATAGGAAAAAGTCAAGAGAAAATAAAGAAGTCACAACCAAAAGGAGTGATTATTAATAAGGAAACTCATGAAATAGGCACTAACCCACCATGGGAAGATGAATTAGATGAACAATGGGCAAATCTCTATATGTTAGCCACTACAGCCGTAAATGCCAGCTGACTAGAATTGTGGGGTTGTGAGAGGATGTGTTTAATAATAATAATAGTAATAAAAATATAATCCTGTGAAATAACTTAAAATAAAACTTTTGTAAGATAACGGGTGTGTACGGACTTTGGCTATATGTGTTGACGTAATTATGTGCGATTGTTTATTCTGCTTGGTTATTTTGTGCTAATAAGTAATATATATTAATTACCAGATGGAACATGCTGGTAATGAACAAGTTAACGAGGGTAACCAGTCCGCACAAAACCATGAAGATCAATTTCTGAATAGACAAGATATAGAAAACATCGTTGCTCAAGGAATAGCCAATGCTATTCCCGCAATTCATGCTGCTGCCCGAAATCCAGTTGAATCTCAACAAATTATTCCTAGTAAACGCACTCACGGCGATAATTTCAGCAATAGCATAAATGGAGGCGGCAACATTAATAATAACGATAACGATGATGTGATGCAGGGCCCAATTCCTAAGAAAATGAAAGCTGCAACACCTGGTTGCACTTACAAGGAATTTCTTGCTTGTAAACCTGTTGAATTTGCAGGCAATGAGGGGGCGACTGCTGCACTGCGTTGGTTGGAGAAAACCGAGGCAGTAATCAAAATAAGTAAATGTGCCGCGGAGGATAAGGTCATGTACGCTTCTCACCTTTTCAAAGAAGAAGCATTAGAATGGTGGAACACGGTATTGCAAGCCAAGGGAAGCGACCTGGCCTATGCCATGAGTTGGGAGGATTTTAAGCGCTTGGTGGAAAGAAAATTCTGCCCAGAATATGAAAAAGAGCAAATGGCGAACAAATTCCTAAGCCACCGGATGGTGGATGTTGACTGCCGAGGGTATACTTCGAAGTTTTTCGAATATGCCAGAATTGTGCCTACTCTGGCTTCGCCAGAACCGGTACTTATTTCTCGCTACATTTGGGGTTTAATTAGCGAGATCCGTGACATTGTCAAAGCTGCGAGACCCCGCACGATCGATGATGCGGTGGAATTAGCCAACACTTTGACTGATGGACTGGTGCGTACGCGAGAAGAAAATAGGAAAAAGGAATTGGCTCAGAAAATTACCCAAGGATTTCGTGTGGGTAATAATAGCAATTTCAAGAAGAGAGGAACTGGGCAATCTTCCACTCCTCCGTTCTGCAGGAACTGCAGAAAGAAACATTTCGGAAAGTGTAATGAAACCTGCAACTTCTGCAAAGTTGTAGGACATCGTGAAGAAGATTGCAGAAAGAAAACAAGGGTCTGCTATAACTGTGGAGAAGCTAGGAATTTCAGACCAGAATGCCCCAAATTGGTCAAACCAGCAGACAACAAAGCCAAACTGGCAGATGGAGCTACCAAGAAGAATGCAAGAGCATTCCAACTGACCACGCAGGAAGCCGAACTGATTCCTGATGTCATAGTTGGTACGTTCTTAGTTCACAACGTGTATGCGAAAGTATTATTTGACTCTGGTGCAAACCAAAGTTTTATAAATACTTCATTCTGCCAAGCTCTTAAGCTACCTTTAACGAAACTTAGGCAAGTTTTTACAGTAGAAACGGCAGACGGGAACTCTGTTAGCATAGATACGGTTTTGCAAAAAGAAAATATAGAACTTTCAGGTCGTAAATTTTCTGCAAACCTATTACCCATGAATTTAGCTGGATTCGATGTCGTGTTAGGAATGGATTGGTTAGTAGCCAACCATGCTCGAATCCTTTGTGATAAGAACTCCATAGAAATTCGTGCACCCACCGGAGAAGTAATCATGGTTACAGGAGATAAGCCGCGAAAACTCATGAAGTTCATTTCAGTAATGAAAGTTGCTAGTTATGAACGAAAGCAAGAAGTAGTGTATATGATTTCGGTAATCATTAGCACTAAGAGTAAGGAACTTAAGGAAATTCCTATAGTCTCAGAATACTCGGATGTATTCCCAGAAGAGTTACCAGGATTACCACCGGATAGGGAGGTAGAATTTAGAATTCATTTGATTCCTGGAACTACACCCGTAGCAAAGGCACCTTATCGTCTAGCACCCACCGAAATGTTAGAATTGAAACAACAATTAGATGAATTGCTCAGTAAAGGATTCATACAACCTAGTTCATCCCCTTGGGGAGCACCAGTGTTGTTCGTAAAGAAGAAAGATGGGTCGATGCGAATGTGTATCGATTATAGAGAACTGAATAAGGTTACAATTAAGAATCGATACCCATTACCTAGGATTGATGATCTTTTCGATCAACTTCAAGGAGCTAGATACTTTTCTAAGATAGATTTACGCTCCGGATATCATCAGTTGAAGGTGCAAGAAGAAGACATACCTAAAACTGCTTTCAGAACTAGGTATGGTCATTACGAGTTTACAGTCATGCCCTTTGGGTTAACAAATGCTCCAGCAGCATTTATGGACATGATGAATAGGATCTGTAAACCGTACCTGGATAAATTTGTAATTGTCTTCATCGACGATATACTTATTTATTCCAAAAGTCAGGACGAGCATTGTAAGCATTTACATGCACTCTTAACTTTGTTAAGAAAGGAAAAGCTTTACGCCAAATTCTCCAAGTGTGAATTTTGGCTGCAGGAGTTGCAATTTTTAGGTCACATGGTGAATCACGAAGGTATTCACGTAGATCCTGCTAAGATAGAAGCGATCACCAAATGGAAGGTCCCGCAATCAGCTACAGAAGTTAGAAGTTTTATAGGATTAGCTGGGTACTATAGGCGCTTTATTAAGGATTTTTCTAAGATAGCCGTGCCATTAACTAAGCTAACCTGTAAAGCAATTAAGTTTGAATGGGGACCTAAGCAAGAAGAGGCTTTTAGGATTTTAAAGCAAAAGTTAACAAATACCCCAATCCTTGCTTTACCAGAAGGAACCGAAGATTTTGAAGTATACTGTGATGCTTCTAAGCTAGGATTAGGATGTGTGCTAATGCAATGCAAGAAGGTAATTGCGTACGCTTCAAGGCAATTGAAAAAGCACTGGGAAAACTATACGACACATGACTTAGAATTAGGAGCCATAATTTTTGCCCTTAAGATTTGGAGACATTATCTGTATGGAAGTAAATTTACTGTCTATACAGATCATAAGAGTTTAAAATACATATTTGGGCAAAAAGAATTGAACATGAGGCAAAAGAGATGGATGGAAATTCTAAATGACTATGACTGTGATATTCAATATCACGAGGGAAAGGCAAACGTAGTTGCAGATGCCTTAAGTCGTAAGTATCATGAGAAACAACGACGAGTTCGTGCTCTTAGATTAAGTTTACAATTAGACTTAATGGAACAATTGAAAAATATTCAGGCCACAGCAATCAAGGATGATGCTGAAGGAATGAAAGGACGAATAAAGGAATTAGAGCAAGGAGCTGATGGAATTTGGAGATTCCATAAGAAAAGGATTTGGGTACCTAAGCAAGGAGAGTTAAGAAATAAAATTTTAGAGGAAGCCCATAAATCTAGGTATACCATGAACCCTAGAAATAATAAGATGTACCAAGATTTAATAAATAATTTCTGGTGGATAAGAATGAAAAAGGACATAGCTAGATATGTATCTAAGTGCTTGACTTGTTCACAAGTTAAGGCGGAACACCAGAAACCCTCAGGTCTACTTCAACAATTAGAAATGCCTGTATGGAAATGGGAACTCATAACAATGGACTTTGTTACTAAGTTGCCCAAAACCAGAAAAGGTAATGGTGCAATTTGGATAATTGTGGATCGATTAACCAAATCAGCTCATTTCTTACCCATGAAAGAAACCTTTAGCATGGAAAGGTTAGCAAAGTTGTACGTGGACGAAGTAGTATCTCTACATGGAGTTCCACTCTCCATTGTATCGGATAGAGATAGTCGTTTCACTTCACATTTTTGGACAAGTTTTCAAGAAGCCATGGGGACGCGACTAAATTTAAGCACTGCATACCATCCTCAAACAGACGGACAAAGTGAAAGGACGATCCAAACCCTGGAGGACATGCTTAGGGCGTGTGTGATAGATTTTGGTGGAAATTGGGATGACCACCTGCCCTTAATCGAATTCTCCTATAATAATAGTTATCATGCAAGCATTGAAGCTGCCCCATTCAAAGCACTGTATGGACGAAAATGCAGAACTCTAGTTTGCTGGGCAGAAATAGGAGAAAGTCAGTTATCAGGTCCTGAAATTGTACAAGAAACTACCGACAAGATCACTCAAATCAAGGAAAAATTAAAGACGGCTCGAGATCGCCAGAAGAATTATGCAGACAATCGACGCAAGCCACTGGAATTTCAAGTCGGAGATAGGGTACTCTTGAAAGTTTCTCCTTGGAAAGGAGTAATTCGGTTTGGAAAGAAGGGAAAGCTAAGTCCAAGGTACGTAGGACCATTCCCAATAATTCAGCGAATAGGACCAGTTGCCTATCGCTTACAACTACCAGAAGAGCTAGTCGGGATACATGACGTGTTTCATGTATCCAACCTTAAGAAATGTCTATCGGACGAATCCCTGGTAGTACCTCTTCAAGATGTAGGGGTAAATGAAAAGTTAAAATTTGTTGAAAAGCCACTGCAGATAGAAGACAGAAAGGTCAAATTCCTCAAACACAAAAGACTAGTGCTAGTCAAAGTCAAGTGGGATTAAAAGAGAGGACCTGAATACACTTTGGAGCTAGAATCAGAAATGAAGCGAAAGTATCCTTACTTGTTTCAGTAAATCTCGAGGACGAGATTTTAATTAAGGTGGGGAGGATGTAACAACTCTCACCAAAAGTCTTATTTCTTATTTTATATTACCCAATAGGAAACCCTAATTGAGACCCCCAAGTGATACTGCATGACCCCTAAAATTTTCAGAACAATCGGAATCAGGATCAGGGCCCCTAAAACTCAGGGGGGGTATTTTCTAGTCAGTATTATCTAGACAGTTTTTGATAGAAATTGAATTTTTACGAACCGTCGACTCACCCAAGCTAGTAACAGACGTGGCTACCCTATGCTAAAAGTGACCTCTCGCGCCACGCGAGAGCCTCTCGTGACACGCGGGCGCGCCGTTTTTCCAGTATATATAGAGGGGTGTGGCACTTGCATTTCAGCGTTGGTTCGACGAAAAAATTCATTTCGTACGCTGAGATATCGTCTAAACAGTTCAAAACACACACACAACACGAAATTCTGCCGCGATAACAGGCTAATAACTCGATCACTGCTACGATTTAATGTCCGATCGATAGAAACCAATCCAATGGATGTTTAAGTGCTGCTCAAACTTGGGTTATACTTTGTCATTCGTCGTGAATTCGATGGATGTTTAAGTATCGCACTTTGTCATTCGTTGTGAAGGTTTTGATCTCGTGAGTTGTCGTAAAAGTTGGATTAAAGTTACTAACCTAGTTTTCGTGTGCATTGTTATTTGAATTAGGTTACAAGGCTAATCAGTAGGCTAGACTCTGCCCGTTTAAATCTGCAATGTGAGTCATTCTCTTTTTATCAAATTGCTTTATAAAACCCTAAATGTTTTCAAGGTTATAATTACAGGGATTAAGTCTTTGTAATCTTCAATTACTGCCGGTATGTGGGGTTTTGTATACATTACTTGTTTCCCGTCACCATTGGACAACGAGTTAGCCAATGGGTGATCTGACCATAGTCACAGATATAGTCGAGTGACAAATACCGATTTGGGGTAATTGGTTGATATAAACAATGTAATCACCCTTAATACTGTATATTATAACAATGTGTCGTTTTGTTTAAAATGAGTGACTCGCCAGTATTTCCCTACTGATAAAACCTTTTTAAAACATGTTTCAGGTGATCTGCTGTGATCCAGGAAAAAGTGCCATGTAGCACTACACGCTTGAAGAAGTGGCTTGATTAAATAAATAAACATGTTTTTTTTGTAAAATAGGGGATTTCCTTGAGAAATCACCTTTATTGTAAATTACGGGGTTTGTCCCTAATTATGAAATAAAATAATCAGGCATTTTCAAGTTTTAACGATCCTGCTAATAATTCCGCTGCCAAATTAAATAAATACCACGGGATTTTTGTCCCGCGGCTTCGGGACCGGGTCAAACCGTGTCGGGGGCCGTGACAAGAATGTAGTAAACCAAATCTTTACTTGATTGAGTGAGAAAAGAGTGAATAGAATGTTGCTTTGTAGCAATCAATTGCTTCCATGTGCCATCATGGCATTTTTTTGCCAAAAATAAGTCATGAAATTGTACACTCATGAGGTCTTAATAGATTTCATCTCTCTAAAATGTTTGGAATGCATTATCAGGAATGTGACACATGCGATTGTAGTGACCAACTCTAATTTCATCTTATAGTAATCCTAATAAGATATTTCTTCACATGTTTATATTGTACTTTGTTAATTTGAAGAAGAAGGCAATATGCTCAAGGTTTAGACATTTTTAAAACACATTGGAGGTGCTACCTAGAGCGTGGTCACCATGCCAAGGGAAATAAAGCATGCATCATTAGAAATCTTATTATGTTAAAAGGAAGTCTTGTTGTGCAAAGGTTATTTCGCATGTTTACCTAGGTTAAAGGAATATTAGAGTAGTCCATATACCCTATATACCCTCTTAGAATTCCCCAGGGTGTCAAGGTGTTGCGTATGTATGATGTTCTTTAGACTAGTCATGTGTATGTCATTATTAGTGAATATTAGTGAATTCATGATTTAACAAAAATATATGTTTCTTGCATTAATATAATAGTTCCTAAAGCGGGTTCAACAGGTGGTAAGCAGTAACACCGCACATGTTAAGGGACAGAATTTTGTGTTTAGCAGGGTAGGGTTTGCTATTCAGAAGGGGGTAGCGGCGCAGCTTGTTGCTCGCCTACCTGCCATTAGTTTGTAATCGTATTGAGCTTGTTCCTAAAAAAAAAAAAAATTGTAAGAGTGTTGACGTATTTGTCGGTTCGCATTAAATATAGAAGGTCTTGGTTGAGATTATTATGTCTTCATTAAATCCAATCATCGCAACGCCTCAAAGATTTCTTATCACACTAATTGTTTCCAATATGATGCGTTCAATGTTGCATTCTCTTACTTAATTGGACAATAACACCTTTAATATGATGCGTTTAATCTTGATTTATCGACGTGATTGGTTGGCTAACAACCTAGATTATTTTTGTTTTGAAGAGAAAATACAATCACTTTTAGTAATTCAAGAACAAGTTCAGATCTTAGAATCAAAGCAGAGGTCGGAGGTCAAAGTTCGGAGTTTGGAGTTCCAAGGCCGAAGTTAAAAGGTCTTCATTGCGATCAACATGATGAGAGGGAAATTCAACTGTAATATTGATGAATATCAACTAAACATAGTTGATGTAAATATCCAAAAAAAAAAAACTTCCCATTCATTCATTATTTTTGTTGTGTTCTTATTTGCTATTTGAAGAACAAGGCAAGATCTTCAAGGTATATACATTTTCATAAGGCATGGGCATGCTACCCAATGCAGGGCAACAAACACTTAATGAAAGAATGCATTCCTAAGGAAAAAACCACTTGCTATATTAACAAGGATGGCTTGATACACGTAGGTAGGTTATCTGGTATGCTTTTGGCAAGTTAAATGAAACCTATGGTCATCCACATGCCTTCTAGGAATGCTCCTAGGTTATATTGGCACTTGGCAGTACATACCCATGATCTTCTTTTCCAAGGCTTTTCAAGTAGATTTTAGCATGCTTATCGTCATCTATACATGTGAATTTCATTGGTAGTAAATATTGGTAGGTTTTTTCATGTAACATATATATCATTTTTTTACATTTTAATATAATGGTTTTACTATTTTAAAATATTTAAAGTTATTTTCTAATAAAGATACTAAGTCTTGAAGAATGGAGGATACCAAACTGATTTTCATAAGCATTGGTGCATTATAATAGATTTTGGTTGACATTATTGTGTTTTCATTTAAGCTGATCATCTAATTCCTCATGGTTTACTTGTTGTCCTAATTGCATCATATACAAAAAAATATTCATTTTGCATGCTCTTAGTTGGATAATGACATCTCTAATATGGCACGTTCCTTCCCTATTTTGTTAACATGAATTGTCGGCTAGATAGCAAGACTATTCTTCTTCCGAAGAGAATACATAAACTTTTGTATTGATCGCACAAGTTCAAAGTCTATGGATCGGAGGTCAGAGGTTAGAGTTTGAAGGTTGAAGTTTGGAGGTCTACACTATTATCAACATGATGAGAGAGAAATTTAATTGTAATAATGATCAATATCAACTAAACCTAATTAATGTAGAATTCCCAAAATGATAAAATTGCAATGTAATCCATTAATCTATTAGTTCTAAATTATATTATTTAAAGCCCAAGAAAATTTTCTGGATTGAGACATTCTCATAAGGCATGGATATGCTACCTAACGTAAAGTCATAAACGCTAATAGAAAAACGCATTCATAACTAGAGATACACTTGTTAACTAAACAAGGAATGCTTGATATACATAGTTTATCTTGCATGCTTTACCTAGGTTAAAGCCCGGTGTCAGTTGCATAGCCTCTAATAATGCTCGAGAGTTGTGTACGTGTTACATACCCATTATCTTCTTTAGACCTTTTTTTCATGGGCTTTTAAAGTAGAATTTAGCATACTTACCATCATCTATACATATGTATATCATTACAAGTAAATATCACTAGATCCTTGAATTAACATATATATATATATATATATATATATTGCACTTAAATCTAATGGTCTGACTATGTATACATATATATTAAATATATAAAGCTATTGTCTAACAAAGATATATAATGTCTCAAAGAATGGAGGAAACTGGTTTTCACAAGTGATGTCGTATTTTGTCGATTCAGGTTAAATACAGTAGGTATTGGTTGAGTTTATTGTGTTTTCATTATCATCTAACATCTCGTGGGTTTCTTATCGGCCCAATTGTTCCTACATATACAAACACTTTTTTTGCATGTACGTACTTCATTGGATAATAACACCTTTAATATGACACGTTTCTTCGTTATTATATTGTCATGACTGCTCAGAGTTATAGGTTTAAAGGGCATAGGTCAGAGTTTTGAAGTTCGAAGGTCTATCTTATGATTAACATGATGTGGGAAAATTTCCATTCTAATATAGATCAATATCAACTTAACCTAATTAATGTAATATTTTCGAAAATAGAAAATTGCTCCAACCATCCATGAACTTTTTAGTGGTTTGTCCTTTTCCATTTGAAGCATAAAGAAAGATTTTCAAGATTTAGACATTTTCATAATGGCATAGGCATGCTACATAGAGCGTGGTCATGAACGCCTAGGGAGAGAATGCGTTCCTCATGAGAGATCCCCTTGTTATATCAACAAGGAAGTCTTTTTACACATAGGTTATTTAACATGCTTTAGATAGGTTAGAGGAAACCTAGCGCCAACCACAAACCCTCTAGGAATGCTCCAAGTTGTGCATGCATTGCATACCCATGATCTTCTTTAGACCTTTGTTTTCTTGGGCTTATCAAGTAGAATTGCGCATTCTTAAAATCATTTATATATATGTTTGTGATTACTACGGGATATAAGTAGATTCTTGATTTAACACATATATCTAGTTGTTCCATATAATTATAGTCATTGTCTAATATAGATATTTATAATGTCTCGAAGAACAAAGGATACCATCCTGATTTTCACAAGTGATGATGTATTTTTTCGATTAAGGTTAAGATATAGTTGGTTTATGTTGAGATTAGTGTGCCTTTATTTAAACATCTCATGAATTTCTTATCGCCCTAATTGTTTTTATATATACAAACATTCTTTGTGCATGTACCTACCTTAATGGATAGTAATACCTCTAATATGACACGTTCCGTACCTTTTTTTGTCAGAGATTGGTGCCCGCTAGATAGAAATACTATTCTTCTTTTAAAAATAATATACAATCTTTTGTACAAATCAAACCATAAGTTTAGAGTTTTTAGGTTGGAGTTCTGAGTTGTAGCTCGGAATTCAGAGTTCGAAAATCGAAGGGATATATCGCGATTAACTTGATGCATGAGAAATTACTTATAATATTGGTGAATATAAACTAAATCTAATTGATGCAAACTTTTCCAAAATGAGAAAATTGTTCTATTTGTCCACTAACTTTTTATATAATTAACTAATGATGTTTTATTATTGATAATACATTTACGAACTTCTTAATCCAAAATCTTAATATTCCATGTTGATACCAATCATTAAATTAGTATTTGATATGAGAATAACAACCAAATGAAATTAAAAAATGATATGAATCATTTAAAGTAATAAGTTTCAAGGTGGGGTTAGTACTTACTCTATGGTACAAAATAAAGGGAGCTTGAAAATGATTACATTTTATGGATGGATAAGCTTATTAAAAATAAAGAAATCAAAGTTCGTCTATAAAGAAGGATTTTCAAGATTTAGACATTTTCATAATGGCATAGGCATAGGCATGCTACATAGAGCGTGGTCATGAACGCCTAGGGAGAGAATGCGTTCCTCATGAGAGATCCCCTTGTTATATCAACAAGGAAGTCTTTATACACATAAGTTATTTAACATGCTTTAGATAGGTTAGAGGAAACCTAGCGCCAACCACAAACCCTCTAGGAATGCTCCAAGTTGTGCATGCATTGCATACCCATGATCTTCTTTAGACCTTTGTTTTCTTGGGCTTATCAAGTAGAATTGCGCATTCTTAAAATCATTTATATATCTGTATGTGATTACTACGGGATATAAGTAGATTCTTGATTTAACACATATATCTAGTTGTTCCATATAATTATAGTCATTGTCTAATATAGATATTTATAATGTCTCGAAGAACGAAGGATACCATCCTGATTTTCACAAGTGATGATGTATTTTTTCGATTAAGGTTAAAATATAGTTGGTTTATGTTGAGATTAGTGTGCCTTTATTTAAACATCTCATGAATTTCTTATCGCCCTAATTGTTTTTATATATACAAACATTCTTTGTGCATGTACCTACCTTAATGGATAGTAATACCTCTAATATGACACGTTCCGTACCTTTTTTTGTCAGAGATTGGTGCCCGCTAGATAGAAATACTATTCTTCTTTTAAAAATAATATACAAGCTTTTGTACAAATCAAACCATAAGTTTAGAGTTTTTAGGTTGGAATTCGGAGTTGTAGCTCGGAATTCAGAGTTCGAAAATCGAAGGGATATATCGCGATTAACTTGATGCATGAGAAATTACTTATAATATTGGTGAATATAAACTAAATCTAATTGATGCAAACTTTTCCAAAATGAGAAAATTGTTCTATTTGTCCACTAACTTTTTATATAATTAACTAATGATGTTTTATTATTGATAATACATTTACGAACTTCTTAATCCAAAATCTTAATATTCCATGTTGATACCAATCATTAAATTAGTATTTGATATGAGAATAACAACCAAATGAAATTAAAAAATGATATGAATCATTTAAAGTAATAAGTTTCAAGGTGGGGTTAGTACTTACTCTATGGTACAAAATAAAGGGAGCTTGAAAATGATTACATTTTATGGATGGATAATCTTATTAAAAATAAAGAAATCAAAGTTCGTCTAACCATTACTTAAAAGAATGCATGCCTTCAGTTAAGGCTTTGGCCTAGTGATAGAGGGAAAACCCTGTAGGTGTTTAAATAGGGGGAGGTTATGGGTTTAATACCCGAGGAGTGTAACATTTAGCAGTTAAAAAAAATGCATTCCTAAGGAAAGATCCACTTGATATATTACAAGGAAGGCTCTATACACATAGATTATCTAGTATACTTTTGCTAAGTTAAATGGAAACCTAGGGTCATCCACAAACCTTCTAGGAACACTCCTACGGTGTGCTGGCATTACATATTTGTGATCTTGTTTTCCAAGGATTTTCAAGTAAAATTAACTCATTATGCATGCTTACCATCATTTATATATGTGAATGTCAATAGTGGTAGATATTAGTAGGTGTATTGATTTAGCCTAAATATCTTTCTATTGCATTTTAATACAAAGGTTTTACTATACATTAAATATTTAAAGTTATTGTCTAATAAAAATAACTAATGTCTCGAAGAATGGAGGATACCATCCTGATTTTCACAAGCATTGACGTATCTTGACGATTAAGTTAAATATATAATAGGTCTTGATTGAGATTATTGTGCCCTCATTTAAGATTTAAGATGATCATTTAATGCCCCATGGTTTTCTTATCATCCTAATTGCATCCTATATATAAAAATATTCCCTTTGCATGCTCCTACTCAATTGAATAGTAACGCCTCTAATATGGCACATTCCTTCCCTATTTTATCAACATTAATTGTCGATTAGGTAGCAAAAGTATTCTTCTTCTGAAGAGAATACATAAAGTTTAGAGTCTATGGGGCGGATGTCAGAGTTTAGAGTTCGAAGGCTGAAATTCGAAGGTCTACACTATGATCAATATGATGCGAGAGAAATTTAATTGTAATAATGATGAATATCAACTAAACCTAATTGATGTAAAATTTTCAAAAAGATAATATTTCTATTGTAATCCATTAACCTTTTGGTTTACAATTTTTATTTGAATCGCAAGGCAATATTTCAGGGTTTAGACATTTTCATAAGGCATGGGAATGCTACCTAGAGGAGGGTTACAAACACTTATTGAAAAATGCATTCATGAGAAGAGATACACTTGTTAAATAAACAAGAATGACTTGATACCCATAGGTTAGCTTGCATGCTTTACCTAGGTTAAATGAAACCTTGTACTGGTCACATAGCCTCTAAGAATGCTTCTAGGTTGTGTAGGTGTCACATACCCGTTTTCTTCTTTAAATCTTTGTTTTTCTAGGTTTTTAAAGTGTAACTGAACATGCTTACCATCATCCATATATGTCTATGTCATTACTCGTAGATATTAGTAAATTCTTGAATTAACAAAAACATATTTTATCGCATGTAAATAAAGCGGTCTGATATATATATATATATATATATATATGGGTAAGGTTCATGCGAGAACCACCCTTATTGCGAGAACCGCGAGAACCAATGTGAACACAAAATAAAATCTAAAAAAAAATCAAAAAAGCACTCAAAATTTTTTTTTTAATATATTTTTTTTAAATTGCTATATTTCGTTACCATAAAAAAAAATTTCTAGTAACAGTTATCCATGCACATGTGCATATGTGTCATTACTTCGACAAATTCGGTAATACGTTATCAGGAATAGACAATTGCACTTTAATTTGCAATACCATTAGTAATACACTACTTTTTACATTACCAATATTCAAAATGCACATGTGCATCATTAGGGATAACCATGATATAACGTGTTTTGGTACAAAAAGTTTGTGATTTTGAATGGAGAAGTAGGCCCATATACATGTTTTTTGGTTAGTTATATCTAGTGGTTGATGGTTTGGTTATAGTTGTCAATTTATGATGTAATATGTTGATTGGATGTTATAAATGGTGTTTACATACATGTAATAAAGTGAAAATATTGTTAATGGTATTGTATTATGGATGGTACGAGGTAATGGTATTGTATTATGGACGGTATGAGGTAATGGTAGTGTATTATAGATGGTATGATAGATGAAAGGGAAAGTATATTCAAAGTAGTGTACCAAAACACATTCATGTTGATACATATAAATGCACATGTGCATTTCTAATATTGGTAATGTAAAAAGTAGTGTATTACATATGGTAGTGTAAATGAAAGTGCAATTGTCTAATATGTGTAATGAATTACGGAATTTGTCAAAGAAATGACAAAAATGCACATGTGCATGCTTGTGTATTATGGATGGAATGATAGATGAAAGAGAAAGTAGTGTACCAAAACACCTTATTTCATGTTGATACATATAGATGCACATGTGCATTCCTAATATCGTTAACGTAAAAAGTAGTGTATTACACGTGGTAGTGTAAATGAAAGTGCAATTGACTATTATTTGTAATGAATTATGGAATTTGACAAAGAAATGATACATATGCACATGTGCATGGATAACTGTTACTCGAAAAAAAAAAAATTTTGAAATTTTTTTTTTTGAATTTTTTTTTCATTTTTTTTATTAACAAAATATAGCGATTTTTTCCAAAAAAAAAAATAGAAAAAAAAAAATTTGGGTGTTTTTTAGATTTTTTTTAGGAATTACTGTTTGTGTTCACACTGGTTATCGAGAACGCGGTTCTCGCAATAAAGTGTGGTTCCTAACAGATCTTTGTCCTATATATATATATATATATATATATATAGGGGATGGATCATGAGAAAATTAGTTTAAATGAGAAAACAAAAAAACTAACTAAAAAAAACCTAAAAAACATACCAAATTTTTTTTAATTTTTATAAAAAAATCGCAGGTTTTTATGCATGGAAAAAAAATTTAAAAAAAAAAATAAATAAAAAAGTTTTTTTGTTGTACTGCACATGTGCACTATTACGGATATAGTGCACATGTGTAGTACACATATAATGCACATATGCAGTACAACAAAAAAATGTTTTTTTAATTTTTTTATATATATAAAACTATCGATTTTTTTATAAAAAATTGTAAAAAATTTGGTATGTTTTTTAGCTTTTTTTAGTTAGTTTTCTAGTTTTCTAGTTTTCTCATTTATATGTAGTTTTCTCATGATCCTCTTCCTATATATATATATATATATATATATATATATATATATATATATTTAGGTAGAGGATCATGTACATTAATCTAAAAGTGTGAAAAGGGTGATAAATATTGTGGTGATTACATGTGTCCTCAATCTAAATTAATTCAAAAGGGTAAATAAGTAATTTTCTTATTGATTTAATTAATTGATAACCTTCCATAACCGTCACCCTTAATTATAGGAATACAAATTAAGAATTAATCTACGAATTTTGTCATCTCGTTTAGAACTGTATAGTGTTATATTTTTTTATATAGTGTTATATAGTGTTACATAGTGTTATATGGTGTTATATAGTGTGTTTTTTGGTGTTATATAGTGTTATATGATGGACGCATAGTGTTATATGGTGTTATATGGTATTATATGGTGTTATATAGTGTTATTTAGAGTTATATAGTGTTATAGTGTTATATTTGTCTGATAGCATGTCTATGATTGTTGGAAAAATATGTGAAAATAACATTTTTCACAAATATAGGAAAATGATTTTTTCCTATTTTGGACTAGAAATAAATATAATAAAATGAGCGGGTTTTATATATTTATTTGTGGGTTTGTGTTCTATGTTGGAAGAGCTTCGCAACGAACTAAACCACGTCCAAAACGGAGCTAAGATGAATGAGATATCGATGCTCAAAGTTGGGTGTTTGGAACATTCAATGCTGAAACAAAAGGGAAAGTAGCACCTTGTCCCACATCGGATGAGAGATGGAACTTAAAGGGGTATTTAAGTGAGGACTCTCCATCCTTATTGTTTCATGGGAGCACTCACTAGTGTACTCGCGAAGGGTGCGGAGCACCCTAACCCGCACTCGCACACGCTCGCGCGCGTGGCGTGGGTGATGAGGCGCAATGTGGCGCTTTGATGGCGCACTTTGCACTTCGCATCGTCGCGAGCCGCTTGAGAGCCGCCTTTGTATTTTTGACCACGTACGCGTGGTGGATCTCATAGGCTGTAGGGACCAAGTGGAGTGCAGGTTCGAAGCGCGTGACGTGGCAGTCCGCGCGCGGGTATACGTGGCACGAAGGCGCGCGGTTGCGCATGGTGCACGGGTCCGGAGGTGTCGTGCGCGGCGCACCAAAGTGAGCCAAAACGGCGCGACTGTGTGGCGTGCTCGTAGAGGCTCACAGGTGACGTGGCGCACGCGCGCATGGACCTGGGCCAGTGAGGCGCACGCGCGCGTGGCAGTGAGCCAATAGGACGCACCGCGCATGGGCGTGCAGACCTGGGCGCGCGCGCACCAGGGTGACTTGCGCGCGCAGAAGCTTCCAGCATTGAATAACAGTGCAGTTTCAGTCCAGCTTCGTAACTGACGAGTTAACAGGCTTTGACTGAGAATTAAATGACGTATTAAATTGCATTGAAGACGTTTAATGCAATTTAAACCTCTCATTTAATTCGTTTTTAGCTGTTTCAAACCGGGAGCTGTATATATACAGCTCTATACCTTGCTGTAGAGGACACCAGCTACACAACAGCATACGCTACTTTCTCTCTACAATTCTCTGATCTTTCTCTTGCAGCTTCAAGGTAACCTTCGGGTTGTAGGCGAATTCCGGCAGTACTACTGCTCCGGCTGTTGTACCCTGGGAAACAAAACGAGTACTCTTGGGAGACTCGGAATTTGTTTTAAGGGAAGCGTGTTGAACACGTGACTCAGCCCCTCTGTTTCTACCCCATTCTTGTATTTTGTTTATTTTAGTTGTATTAGTATTGTTTTTCCAGCTTTCTTTATTTCTGTATTGTAATCAAGTAATAAAATTTGTTATTTTATTTATTATTACGCGAACGGTTCCTACAATCTTAAAACAAATTTTTAAAACCGTTCGTGTAATCAAAACCATTCTGTTTGTGATTCAAACCAGTTTTGTTTTCACTCAGTTTACGTTTTAAAAACAGATTTTTTTTGTTTTCATCTTCAAAGGAGCGACTTTGGTTGAAAACATTTTTTGATTACTTCAGAGCTTGTCCTAAAATTGCTAAAACTTTCTGATTTGGTCTTCAAAGTTGGACTTAGAAGCCAATCAGTAAGTTCTAAATTTATAAATTTTCTGTTTTTGGTCTTCAAAGTTGAACTTAGAAGCCGAAACAGTAAATTGTGGTAAAATTAAAATTTATTAGTTTACTTCTGTTTTTTGCGTAAAACAAAATTTTTTGGACTAAAAGTTTAAATTTTAATTTTTCAGCATGTCAAACGAAAATGTCAACGTTAACAACACCACAAATGTTGTGACGGGAACCCCTCTTAATGCCACCACTGTGGGAGCGTCCACATTGGCCAATCACGCTGAACGACCCGAGAAGTTCTCGGGTCTACACTTCAAAAGGTGGCAGCAGAAGATGTTCTTCTACCTGACCACCATGAACCTTGCGAGGTTCTTGTCGGAAACCGCTCCCCAACCTGTGGAAGGGGAGACCGACGCACAAAGACAGTGCGCGGTAGATGCGTGGAAGCATTCGGATTTCATATGTCGCGGCTATGTGTTAAACGGCCTGTCGGATGCGTTGTATAATGTGTACTACAACGTCAAGACTTCCAAAGACCTTTGGGATGCCTTGGACAAAAAGTACAAAACGGAGGATGCTGGCACAAAGAAATTTGTGGTAGCCCGTTTCTTGGATTTCAAAATGGTTGATTCTAAAAGTGTTATGAATCAAGTCCAAGAATTCCAAATTATACTACATGACATCTTTGCGGAAGGCATGACACTTAGCGAGACATTCCAAGTGGCAGCGTTGATTGAAAAGTTACCTCCTGGTTGGGTGGATTTTAAGAATTATCTTAAACACAAACGAAAGGAGATGACTTTAGAGGACCTTATTGTTCGTCTTCGGATTGAAGAGGGCAATAGAATTGCCCTAAAAGGCAGCCATGCGCAAACTTCTGCCAGCGCAAACGTGGTTGAGCATGGGCAATCCTCTAAGGGCGCGAAGGGTAAGGGGAAAAAGGACAAGGAGAAAGCAAAGGCTAGCAAACTTGGACCGAAGAAAGGGGTTATGAAAAAGAAACCTCCAACGTTCCAAGGGACTTGTTACAACTGTGACGAGCCGGGGCATCGGGCTAACCAATGCAAGAAACCTAAGCGTGAGCGCGCGCACATGGTGGATGAAGACGGAATGCCTTTGGTGGCAATGATTTCCGACAAAACCGCAATGTTGGATGAGGTCAATGCTGTGACCAACACTCCAAAAGGGTGGTGGATTGATACGGGAGCGACCCGTCATGTGTGCCCAGACAGGAGTCTCTTTACCACCTTCAAGGAGCTTGCGGGAGATGAGAAGCTGTACATGGGAAATGCAGCCACCGCGGACATCAAGGGTGAAGGAACGGTGATTTTGAAGTGGACTTCAGGGAAGGAGCTCACTTTAAGCAACGTGTTATATGTTCCAGACTTGTGCAAGAGCCTAGTCTCGGGATGGTTGCTTAATAAGTATGGATTTCGTTTAGTTTTTGAGAGCGATCAATTTGTACTTACTAAACGAGGAATGTATGTAGGTAAGGGCTATGCCCAAAATGGTATGTTTAAATTGAATGTAATGGCAGTCAAGAAGAACATGAATAAAATTGCTACTACTTCTACTTATATGCTTGAGTTTTCTGAATCGAATAAATGGCATGGTAGATTAGGTCACATAAATTTTAATTCAATACGCCGTTTAATCAATTTAAATTGTATACCAACATTCCATATTGATTCACACTATAAGTGTGAAACTTGCGTTGAATCCAAACTTATAAGATCATCATCGAAATCGGTTAAACGAATAACCGAACCCCTTGACTTAATTCACACCGATATTTGTGATTTAAAAGCGGTACCCACAAGAGGTGGAAATAAGTACTTCATCACGTTTATTGACGATAGTACTAAATATTGCTATGTATATTTACTAAAAAGTAAAGATGAAGCAATAAGTAAATTTATCTTGTATAAAAATGAAGTTGAGAATCAACTTCAAAAGAAGATAAAAGCTTTGCGAAGCGACCGAGGAGGCGAATATGTTGCACCTTTTGCCGATTTATGCGCAAAAAGTGGCATTGTACATGAGTGTACACCTCCTTATTCTCCACAATCAAATGGCGTGGCGGAACGAAAGAACAGCACATTGAAAGAAATGATGAACGCCATGTTGATAAGTTCTGGGGTGAGCCAGGAAATGTGGGGGGAAGCCATTCTCTCGGCTAATTATCTTTTGAACAAGATACCACTCAAAAAGAGAGACGAAACTCCATATGAGTTATGGAAAAGGAAGAAGCCTTCATACAAATACTTGAAAGTGTGGGGGTGCCTAGCAAAGGTGATTGTACCACCTCCTAAGGCTCTTAGGATAGGACCCAAAACTGTTGATTGCATATTTATTGGGTATGCGCATCAAAGTAGTGCACATCGCTTTCTTGTACATGAGTCCAAGAATCCTGATGTACACGTAAACACTATCATGGAGGTGAATCCTAACGTTGTGTCTTACTTTGAAAATGTGTTTCCTTTGAGAAGACAAACACATGCAACGTCATCAACACCTAATTTTGAAGTAGGTGAAAGCTCATCTAGACGAGTTGATGAGGTAGTTCATGATAAGACACATGAACAACCTGAGGTTGAAGAAAGTGACCTTAGGTGAAGCAAAAGGCCAAGGGTTGAAAAATCCTTCGGTCCAGACTTCGTTAGCTATATGGTTGAGGGCGAGCCCAATACATATCGCGAAGCGGTTTCTTCTTCAGAAGGACCTCAATGGAAAGAAGCAATAAGGAATGAAATTGATTCTATATTGAAAAATCATACTTGGGAGTTAGTAGATCTTCCACCTGGTTGCAAACCACTTGGATATCGTTGGATATTCAAAAGGAAGATGAAAACTGATGGAAGTATTGATAAATACAAGGCTAGGTTGGTGATTAAAGGATTTAGACAAAAGGAAGGTCTAGATTACTTTGATACCTACTCACCTGTGACGCGCATAACCTCGATTAGATTGGTTCTTGCTATAGCGGCTTTAAGAAATTTGGAAGTTCACCAAATGGATGTTAAAACCGCATTTCTAAATGGCGATTTAGAAGAAGAGATTTACATGGAGCAACCTGAAGGTTTCTCTGCCCCAGGTCAAGAGGGTAAAGTATGTAAACTCGTCAAGTCTTTGTATGGCTTGAAGCAAGCACCAAAACAATGGCACCAAAAGTTTGATCATGTCATGATTGACAATGGTTTCAAAATAAATGAGTGCGACAAATGTGTTTATTTCAAAGACACAAATGAAGGTTATGTGATTTTATGCCTTTATGTAGACGATATGCTTATCATTGGGAGTAATGATAAAATTATCAAAGCTACTAAAAGCATGTTAAAAGCGAGATTTGACATGAAAGACATGGGTTTAGCGGATGTGATTCTTGGAGTAAAGATCATAAGAACCCAAGAAGTTCTTGTGTTAAGTCAATCTCACTATGTGGATAAAATTCTTGAAAAATTCAACTCGGGAGATACGAGTGTAGCTCGAACTCCAGTTGATACCTCCCAACATCTCAAGAAGAATAAAGGAGATGGAGTTGCTCAGGTAGAGTATTCAAGAATTATTGGCAGTCTAATGTATCTAATGACATGTACTAGACCCGACTTGGCTTACACGGTGAGTAGGCTAAGTAGATACACCAGCAATCCGTGCGCGGATCATTGGAAGGCTATCACGTGGGTGCTTAGATACATAAGATACACAAGAGATTATGGACTGCATTATACCCGACAACCAGCAGTGATCGAAGGATACACTGATGCAAACTGGATATCGGATAATAAAGATTCCAAATCAACAAGTGGTTACGTGTTTACACTTGGAGGAGCTGCTATTGCTTGGAAGTCTTCTAAGCAAACGGTCATAGCAAGATCCACAATGGAATCTGAATTTATCGCCTTGGATAAGTCAGGCGAGGAGGCGGAATGGCTACGTCAATTCGTGGAATATATTCCAAGATGGCCAAAGCCTTTGCCAGCCATATGTGTACATTGTGATAGCCAATCAGCGATTGGTAGAGCTCAAAGCTTGATGTACAATGGCAGATCAAGGCATATGCGACGTAGACATAACACGATACGACAACTACTCCCAACGGGTGTTATCACAATTGATTATGTGAGATCAACGGATAACATTGCGGACCCGTTAACAAAAGGCTTAAGCAGAGAGTTAGTAGAAACGTCGTCAAGAGGAATGGGACTAAAGCCCGTGATAAATGTATGAGGGAAACCTAACTTAGTTGACTGGAGATCCAAAGATCTAAGTTCAATAGGATAACTTAATCATATTACCAAACGGAGTCACTGTGGGGGAGTACCCCCAAACTAAATAAAAGGGAGTTACATATACTTCCTAGTCCATTCCAATCAGTGACATTGAAGTGAGGCTAAGCATATTAAGGTTAACGATTTTGGGAAATCAAATAACCATGATGCTTTTAATGATTCAGAGGAATCACCTATGTTAGAGAGAAGTAGGGTCGCTTCAAATGGATTTGTGGGGTGCGCAAATCCTAGAGCTCTTGCAGAACCAGGCTAGTGTTCCAGGACCATAATAGGACACGACAATGAGGAGTTGGCCAAACCAGGGAGAGTATTGTGTGAAGTGTATTGTCGTTTACACAAATGGGGGTATGTTCAAGGACATCGCGTCTACACACCGCTAGTAAGCTAAGTGCGCTTCACAAAAGAAGGTTCAAAGGTGACAACCTACCTATCTTGCAATACTCAACTGTCGAAGTTTATCGTTGAAAAGTGTAAGGAAAAGATCCATTTCCATACATGTGGGGGATTGTTGGAAATTTGATGAAAATAACATTTTTCATGTGGGGGATTGTTGGAAAAATAGGTGAAAATAGCATTTTTCACAAATATAGGAAAATGATTTTTTCCTATTTTGGACTAGAAATAAATATAATAAAATGAGTGGGTTTTATATATTTATTTGTGGGTTTGTGTTCTATGTTGGAAGAGCTTCGCAACGAACTAAACCACGTCCAAAACGGAGCTAAGATGAATGAGATATCGATGCTCAAAGTTGGGTGTTTGGAACATTCAATGCTGAAACAAAAGGGAAAGTAGCACCTTGTCCCACATCGGATGAGATATGGAACTTAAAGGGGTATTTAAGTGAGGACTCTCCATCCTTATTGTTTCATGGGAACACTCACTAGTGTACTCGCGTAACTCGCACGCGCACGCGCACGCGCTCGCGCTCGCGCGCGTGGCGTGGGCGATGTGGCGCTTTGATGGCGCACTTTGCACTTCGCATCGCCGCGAGCCGCTTGAGAGCCGCCTTTATATTTTTGACCACGTACGCGTGGTGGATCTCATAGGCTGTAGGGACCAAGTGGAGTGCAGGTTCGAAGCGCGTGACGTGGCAGTCCGCGAGTGGGTATACGTGGCACGAAGGCGCGCGGTTGCGCATGGTGCACGGGTCCGGAGGTGTCGTGCGCGGCGCACCAAATGAGCCAAAACGGCACGACTGTCTGGCGTGCTCGTAGAGGCTCACAGGTGACGTGGCGCACGCGCGCATGGACCTGGGCCAGTGAGGCGCACGAGCGCGTGGCAGTGAGCCAATAGGACGCACCGCGCATGGGCGTGCAGACCTGGACGCGCGCGCACCAGGGTGACTTGCGCGCGCAGAAGCTTCCAGCATTGAATAACAGTGCAGTTTCAGTCCAGCTTCGTAACTGACGAGTTAACAGGCTTTGACTGAGAATTAAATGACGTATTAAATTGCATTGAAGACGTTTAATGCAATTTAAACCTCTCATTTAATTCGTTTTTAGTTGTTTCAAACCGGGAGCTGTATATATACAGCTCTATATCTTGCTGTAGAGGACACCAGCTACACAACAGCATACGCTACTTTCTCTCTACAATTCTCTGATCTTTCTCTTGCAGCTTCAAGGTAACCTTCGGGTTGTAGGCGAATTCCGGCAGTACTACTGCTCCGGCTGTTGTACCCTGGGAAACAAAACGAGTACTCTTGGGAGACTCGGAATTTGTTTTAAGGGAAGCGTGTTGAACACGTGACTCAGCCCCTCTGTTTCTACCCCATTCTTGTATTTTGTTTATTTTAGTTGTATTAGTATTGTTTTTCCAGCTTTCTTTATTTCTGTATTGTAATCAAGTAATAAAATTTGTTATTTTATTTATTATTACGCGAACGGTTCCTACAATGATAGATGTATAGTGTTATATATTGTTATATAATGTTACATAGTGTTATATGGTGTTATATGGTGTTACATAGTGTTATACGGTGTTATATAGTGTTATATGATGGATGTATAGTGTTATATATTTCTTGTAGCAGTTACATATTTCTGGATTTTTTAGAATGTCTGAATTTTAAAATAAGTTTAAAATTGAATCGCTAGATTTTAGGAGTGAATCGCTAGAATTTAGAAGAGGTTATCTAATTTGAAACATATACAAAGACACTATTACCCCTACAATTTTCAAATTAGTCCAAATAATTAAAACATAATTTATAAATTGGTCCCTATTGATCTCAACCATTAGATCAAAGATCTAATGGTTTAAAACACTTCTCACACTTTTAAATTAATGTACACTATCCCTACCCTATATATATATATATATATATATGTGGTAAGGTTATTGTAAAAAAGGTTAAAAGTGTAAGAAATGTGAGAAATATTGTGGAGATGACATGTGTCCTAAATCTAAATTAATTTAAAAGGGTAAACAAGTAATTTTATCATTAATTCAATTAATTAAAAACTTCCCATAACCGCCACCTTAATTATAGGAACTAGATTTTTTTTAAAGATCTCTATAAACACCATTCAACATGTATATAACACCATTCAGCAAGTATATAACACCATTCAGTAAGTATATAACACCATTCAGCAAGTATATAACACCATTCAGAGAGTATATAACACCATTCAGCAATTATATAACACCATTCAGTAAGTATATAACACCATTCAGCAAGTACATAACACCATTCAGTAAGTATATAACACCATTTAATAAGTATATAACACCACCATTCAGTAAGTATATAACACCATTCAGCAAGTATATAACACCATTCAGTAAGTATATAACACCATTCATGGACTAAACATCTGATCGAAACATATTTTTTTCTCTATATAAGTATAGCAATATGGTACTCATATTAAAGATAAAAAAAACGCTCGTTATTATGGTGTAACTTTTTTTTAAAAATTACGTATAAAAAGTTATTGACGTTTAAAAAGACGGGGGGATGTTACATGTGCATTAATGTTAGTTTCTTAATTTAAAAATGTTAAATTTACCTATATACCCTTAATCTAGAAAATTAATATGTTTAATAGTAAACATTATTTACAATTTTTGCCATTATGATCTCAACCATTAGATCTTTCTAATGGTGTAGATTCTTTCTTACCTTTCTCACAAAAAAACCTTTTTTTTACAGGAACCTCTACCTATATATATATATATATATAGGCCGGTTATTGTACAAAATGACTTAACGTACACTACGTACGGGATTCAATATCAACATGCGAAATTTGGTTTATAACTTGCGACTTTCATTTTTTTTTCACTTGCGATTTCAGTTTTTCTTCTGTACCTGCTATTTGAAGTTTTTATTGAACATGCGATTTTCCTTATTTTTTATGTACATGCGATTTTCATTTTTTGGTAACATAACGTGTGATTTTACCATCGCGTACGCAACGTACATTAAGGCATATTGTACAAGTGAACAAATTTCTCATTCGTTCTCACTGTTAAGGCATATTATGTGATTTTCATTTTTTGGTAACATAACGTGCGATTTTCATTTCTTATCTGTTCTCATGGTTTTCACAATATTTTCACAATATTTAGCGTTCTCAAGATAACTCTCCCTATATATATATATATATATGTGTGTGTGTGTGTGTGTGTGTAGGGTGGGGTTCTAGAGTGAACACTAGTGTATTTGTGAACTGAGTGAACAAATCCTGGCCATTGATTTACATCATCAAATAGTAAAATTCATCATCAAATCATGGCCATTGATTTACACTTGTGTATTGATAATTAAGGGCTAGGATTAGTTCACTAGTGTTCACTATCAAGGGGGTTGTTCACAAATGAACCTAACCCTATATATATATATCATTATCTAATAAAGATATATAATGTCTCAAAGAAGGGAGGAAACCATCCTGATTTTCACAATTGATGAAGTATTTTGTTGATTTAGGTTAATTATAGTAGGTCTTGGTTGAGATAATTGTGCCTTCACTTAAGCTGATCATCTAACATATAGTGGATCATCTAACATCCTTTTTGCATGTGCCTGCTTTATTGGACATTAACATCTCTAATGCGACACATTCCTTTGTTATTCTATTGTCATATTGGTTAATTGGTTAGAGTTTGAAGTTTAAAGGGCGTAGGTCAGAGTTCAAATTTCAAAGGCTCATGTCATGAGTAAGTTGACGGGGGAAAATTCTCATTGGAATATTGTTGAATATCAATTGAACCTAATTGTTTTAAAATTTTCAAAAAGAGAAAATGTCTCCGACCATCCATGAACTTCTTATTGGTTTGTGCTTTTCTATTTGAAGCAGAAACCAAGATCTTCAAGGTTTAGACATGTTCCTGATTGCATAGGCATGCTACCCAGAGTAGGGTCACAAACACTTAGGGAAAAATGCATTCATGAGAAGAGATCCACTTGCTATATTACTAAGTAATTCATCATACATATAGGCTATTTGACATGTTTTAGCTAGGTTAACGTATACCTAGAGCTAGCGACATTGGTTTGTGCTTTTTTTATTTGAAGCAGAAAGCAAGATCTTCAAGATTTAGACGTTTTCATAATGGCATAGGCATGCTACCCAGAGTAGGGTCACAAACACTTAGGGAAGAATGCATTCATGAGGAGAGATCTACTTGCTATATTACTTAGTAATTCTTCAAACATATAGGTTATTTGACATGCTTTAGCTAGGTTAACGGATACCTAGGGCGAGCCACGTACCCTCTAGCCATGATCTTCTTTAAACCTTTGTTTTCTTGGTTTTCAAGTAGAATTGAGCATTCTTTCAATCATCTATATATATCTATAGGTAATTACTAGTAGATATTTGTAGATTCTTGTTTTAATACATATATCTAGTTGTTGCATATAATTAAAGTCATCATCTAATATATAATGTCTTGAAGAACGGATGAAACCATCCTAACTTTTACGTGTTCTGCGATTAAGGTTAAATATAGGAGGTCTTGTTTGAGGTTATTGTGTTGATCATCTAACACCTCGTGAATTTCTTATCGCCCTAATTGTTCATATATATACAAACATTCTTTTTGCATGTACCTACTTCATTGGATAGTAACACCTCTAATGACACGTTCCTTCCTTTTTGTCGGCATGATTGGTGCCCGTTAGATAGCAAGAATATTCTTCTTCGAACGAGAATACATAATATTTTGTACTAATCAAAGCATAAGTTCATAGAGTAGAGGTCAATGCTTGGAGTTCAGAGTAGTAGGTCGAAATTTGGAGTTCGGAGTTGTAGGTCGAAATTTGGAGTTCAAAAATTGAAATGTGGTCAACCTGATGTAGGAGAAATTATCTATAGTATTAGTGAATATCAACTAAACCTAATTGATGCAAATTTTCCAAAATGATAAAATTTATCTATTTGTCCATTAATATTTTATATAATTAACTAATGTTGTTTGATTAATGATAATACATTTAAGAACTTCTTAATCTTTTTTTTTTTTTTTTTGAAAGGAAGAACTTCTTAATCTAAATTCAAAATATTCCATGTTGATACCAATCATTAAATTCATATTTAATATATAAAGAATAATAACTAAATTAAAAATTAACAATTAAAAATGGTATGAATCATTTAATGTCATACGTTTTAAGGAGGGATTACTACTTACATTATAGAAGAAAACAGGGAGCCTTAAAATAATTAAATTTATTGAATGAATTAACTTATCAAAGAAATTAAATGTGGTCTAACCTTTACTTAAAGTCTTAAATCGCATTTAATATAAGTATAAATATAAATGATTTACTTAAAGTCTTAAACCGCATTTAATATAAGTATAAATATAAATGATATAAAAAATCCAGCTAAATATTAACATACATTGAATAGTTTTGTTTTTGTTGGTGTTATTGTTAGAAACAATATCAACATTCACACTTTTGAATTTTGATTTATTTGGTTTTAGAGTTTGTATAGAGCTTAATACATTTACATTGTAATTAAAATATAAAAGAATTAAAGTGATAATAAATATAATATTTTTAACGAGTTAAAAGTAACTAGAGTTACAAACACATCTGTTTACCGATAAAAAAAAACCAATTTGAGTATTATACGCTCATATATATACAACGGGTAAACGATCGTATACAAGCGGGTATTCAAGAGTTATACATCGATACACGAGGGCTCTACACTCGTATACCAAGGTTATAAGCCTATACACTATATAAAATGCATGTCAAGGCATAAGAAAAGCATGATATTAATAAACTCATTAAACCCGTTTTAAAGAGTGTTGTTTAACATGAACTTAAAAAATAATAATTAAAAAGGGTAAAAACTTTTAGGAAATCAAGGTTGATTTAAGCTGACCAGAAAATTCTTTTAGGAGGTTCCTCAGACATCAGGTGACTTAAATCATGTTTATTATCATGTACTTTTGTGAGTCTTACAAAAGCACATAAAAACCTCATTAAAGATCATAAAATATGGAGTTAAAGAATGAAAAAAAATATTATGTAAATACAGCTGGAACTCCTCTCTCTCTCTCTCTCTAAAGTCATAAATTAGAAGAAAAAGTCAAAATAAGGGGGATCGTCAGCGAGGCTGAGGAAGCCCTTAGCAAAAATTGAAGAGCAAAGAACCCCTCTTTAGCGGTTATAAATAGCCTAAGTTCACACTTATGTATCTATTTCAGTAGCCCCAAATACACCTTGTGTGTGTGTGATGTTTGAGAGTGTTATCGATCGGTGAGTTCAAATTCAACATACCCATTTGTTAATTTTCCAAGAAATGTTTTAAAGATTGTGTTTTTGTTGATGGGTTTGGTGGGTTTGTTGATATGGATGATGGGTTTGGTTGATGATCATAAAATTCACTGTTTTTTTGTTATTATTATTTTTTTTTTGTGACTTGTTTGGTATGTTTTGTTTGTGACTTTTCTGCAGGCTGTGAATTTGAAGGGTAAAATGGGTAATTTGTTCTCCAATTCTCTTTCCAAGGTCAGGATTGTTCATCTCTTTTTATGTATATGCATTTGATTTCATGTTTGTTGTTTGAATTTAAAAAAAAAAATGTTTGAATTTAAACATATGTAAATTGACTTAGGGAATTGAAATTCATTATCTTTTTATGTAAAGGGGTTTCCACCCTCTTAATTAAAATTATTTGTGTTATGTGATTATCTTTTTTTTTTTTTTTTCATATGAACAAGTAATATATACTTCAGTTTTGTTTTGACCATTTTTTTGAGATTTTAAATTTCAAAGTGGAATTGTTGGATGTATGGCATTGTGGGATTATGATTTATGAACACATGTGTATATCTCTTTGAAGTATGAGTTGTTCCAAATTTGGTTTATTCGGACGTTAGAATCTCGTTACAGATTCTCTGGTTGGTGTTCTTGATCGTTTAGCCGCAATTCCGGCATGTTTCTTATTTAATGAGATCATTCGTGTTGTCGTTTTACGGTCATGGTCAGTCGTGGTCAAAGTTGACTAGTTTTCAAAGCAAGTTATGTTCTTTTTCGTTTTGTGATTATTCGAGTATCCTAATGCATTTTGAACACGAAGATGTTAATTTTGCGTCTCAAAACTTATTTCATAAGTGATTAAATGTATTGGTTGTGCTTGCCATTTTGGTCGCTGGAATCGTTGTTAAAAGTCAACAGTTTACTTCCAAGATTATTATATCCGGTGAGCAAGGCTTTGATGTGAACTGATCTAATTTTTTTTTATTTTTAGCAAATTAAGTAGCTGATTTTTTCACTTTATTCTGACCATGATTAATGTTGTTTAACCATCACGGTCAAAGAAAAATTTTAATGTAATCTTCATTTCATGATTTAACCCTCTATTGCCCGCATTTGGAAACATAAAGGTGATTTTATTTGTAGTACGCAATCAGGTAACGATCTATGTGCATGTCTTGCATGTTCAAGTATTGACTCGTGCATGTTAACTTGCGTGTTTATGCCATACGCGCTACCATGGACTAAATTAAGTTTCTTTTGTTGTCGACTTAAGCTTTATCATGGTGAAGCATCGGAAGGGTCAGGCAAGGGGCAAGGCCATCATGGGTCAGTGAAATATGGTTTCAGCCTTGTTAAAGGGAAGGCTAATCATCCGATGGAAGACTACCATGTGTCCAAATTCATCTCTCATCGTGGACGTGAGCTCGGGCTTTTCGCTATTTACGACGGGCATCTGGGCGATGAGGTGCCTGTGTATCTTCAAAAGCATTTGTTCCCTAATATCATCAAGGAGGTGAGCCTTACAGTACTTTAAACAACGTAACAATAATCGTAAATACCCTTTCATAATAATTGTGTACTTAATAAATATTTATGTGTGTCCTTTTATTTGATTCTGATTATTCAGTATCTTGCTATAAGTTATAACTATCTACACGCGCACCAAACATCCTTGTAATCTCCAAAAGGATCGTGTTAATATGTTATTTAATTTTCTTTCAATCAATTAAACAGCATTCTTTTGGATTTCTTTTTTTTTTTGGTACAAGATGTTTAATTAGTGACATGGCAGGGTGAGTTTCTGAAGGATCCACACCGATCAATTTCGAAAGCCTATGAAAGAACCGACCAAGCGATTCTTTCTCATGATCCCGACCTTGGAAGAGGTGGGTCCACTGCAGTTACCGCTATCGTCATCGACGGTCGTAAGTTATGGGTGGCAAATGTCGGAGATTCCCGTGCAGTTCTTTCGAAGAGGGGGCAAGCTATCCAAATGAGTACTGATCATGAGCCCAATAACGAGAGGGGCAGTATTGAAAATCGAGGAGGTTTCGTCTCAAACATGCCAGGTGATCTTTTAAGATCCTAATTTTGACTCGTTCGACCTATATGACATGTTTCCATTTAATTAATTGTAAATAATTCCTTAATTTGTTGAATGATGTATAGGAGATGTGGCAAGAGTGAACGGACAACTGGCCGTTTCGCGTGCTTTTGGAGACAAGAATCTCAAGAGTCATCTCCGCTGTGATCCGGATATAGCAAACTCTGATATCGATGCAAACACCGAGATTCTCATTCTCGCAAGTGACGGTCTATGGAAGGTGAAAAACAAAACTTTACTTTATGAAGTTAACAACCTGACCCTACATGTCTTTGACTTTAACTTGTTGATCCAGGTTATGACTAACCAAGAGGCAGTGGACATCGCGATAAAGATCAAGGACCCGAAAAAGGCAGCCAAGCAACTAGCCGTTGAAGCACTGAATCGAGAAAGCAAGGATGACATCTCTTGCATCGTTGTGCGATTCAAGTGGTGAAAGTAACCGAAACCGAAACCCCATAAAGAAGTCTTTTAGGAAGAGTATGTCTAGTAAAGATGTAATTATGGTTTGTTACCGTTAAGGATATCGAAATGTGGGGGTTGTGTTTTTTTTTTTTTTTTTTAATATCTTGAACTGGCTAGATTTATATATGTTACTTTTGGTTACTTTTGGCTTTGGTTGGTTGGTTTCTTGTAATCTAAATGAATAGCTATGGGGCGTGTAAATAAAACTACAAAAGTTTCTTTTATCAATTGTAGAGTATGTTTTAGATTTGTGTTACTACTATATTAGTAATAATACATATAGAGGCACATTGAACTATAAGAAGGGAGAACATGAGTAGTGGAAGGCACAAGTTAACTTGAGATTAGCAGATTAGGCAGAATTTGATAGAGTTGCATCTTTTTGAGAGCAGGGTTCAGGATAGGAGTTTGTAGAGACGTATGATTAAGGTGAAGGACTTTTAGGGGAGGGTAGCTTTGTCTTATGCGCTTAGATTTCTCCTACACTTTAGGTAGACTTTACAGAGGATGGATTTCTTGTATTTAAGCCGTCTATTGATTCATCTTTTGCTCTATTCATTTGTCTGTTGTCTATTTTGGAGTCGGGGTCTCTCTGGAAGCAGCTTCTCTATTCCCAGGAGGCCAGGATAGAGATAAGATTGCCTACATCTTACCCTCCCTAGACCCTATCAGTAGCTTGCTATTTGTGGGACTTACCAGATATGGTTGTTATTTTTATATAGATGCACATATATAACCTAAACTCTATAGAATTTACGTCGAACAAAGCTTGTGCAGTTTGAGTGGAAGGTTTTTTAATGTGGAGAATGAATCTAATGTTGTAAATTTAGATAGTGTGAATGGATATTAATTTAGTGAAATTATAATTATTTACTAGACTCTTCGCATGGGAGATAAGCTCTTAAGTAGAGTTTTTATGTCAATTTATTAGTTTTTATTAGAGTTTATGTCTCTAATAAAATCACTAATTAAGTGAGACTCTTCTCCACCCCATGGCTCTTGTATTATAAAAAGGCTATGTGCCTAACTTGATGAGGCTAGAAAAATACAAGAGAGGATACAAGGAAAATACATGAATACTTGGAGAGTTCTTGAAAAAGAAGAAATACTTGAAGACCCATGTGTTGGCTATTTAGAGAGGTAATTTTTCTCTATTCGATTTCAACACCTGCGTATCATTATTTTTCCATTAGTTCTACCACTATAATTTTATCCGGTGTAACCTCGGGCGCGTGGCTATTTCCGGCAGTACAGACAGCTTCGGCTGTTGTACCTTGGGAGACAGACGCGTCGTCTTTAGTAGAGACGCGAAATCTGTTTTAAGGGAAGTGTGTTGAAGACATGCCTCAGCCATAGCCGTCAACACTTGTTTGTTCCTTTTGTAGGAAATTATTGTACAAGAAGACGTGGTTCAAGACCTCGTTGAAGCCTACACAATAGATTGTACAAGAAGACGCGATTCAAGAGTTCGTTGAAGACTACACAACGGATCATCCAAGAAGACGTGGTTAAAGCTCTTGTTGAAGACTATAGTTTGAATCAGTTTAATTACATATGTTGTATTATAAGTTATTTATGTTAGGATTTGTACATGGTACGGTTACTATAATTTCCCAAATATGTAAAGAGCATGGCCGACCCTGAGAGTGGGCGGTGAGGACCACCGGCCAGGGTCTGATATTTCGAAGGGCACGATATTCTAAAAAAATCTGATATGTATATGTAAAAAAAATAAATTAATAGGGTATACCCATACAAACACCAACATAGGCCCACTTACAAAACTATTTTTAGGGTTTATATTAGTTATTAGCTCATTGGCATTAGGTTTAGACTTTTAGTGAGCCCAATACTCAATTTCGTTAAGGCCTAAGAGCACGTTTTTTTCAAGCTCGAACAGGGTACATGAATTCTCAGGGCCGGCCCTGGTAAAGAGAGTATCTTTACTATTTTTATATTTATTTATATAACTTTTATTATAACTTATGACCAATGTCCTACATCTAAGAAGGTAAACTCTTAATAAAAATGTTAGAAAAGTGAGTGTTACGGTACATGTGGCACATAAACATGTCCAAACATAACACTTCTTTCGACATTGTTGTTTACTCTAATCCGGTCGAGGTGGTTTTCACCAGCGCGTAGGTATGTCTTGTAGGTTGGTGTTGTTTTGGGTTAGTAGACTAGAGGGTGAGATAAGTTAAGAGGGCATGGTCGTCCGGGAAGAAGATTCTGAAGTCGGATTCAGCAAATGCATTGGCAATACCCTTCATTCGGCTTCAACACTAGGAAACCAAGAAAAAAACAACAATCACTAAGAAAAACACAATACCCAGATGTATGGCGACACTTGTTAGCCAGTCAACCCAGTCTGCGTCGGTGTATACAACTAACATATCGACACACGAATGTGAAATGTGAAGTCCCTTGTCAATGGTACCTTGTAAATTTCAAATGGTATGTGTTGATTAATCTCAACATGAAACAAGATTCAAGAAAGAAATGAGACTTGCTTATTGAAATATTAGATTTCATGTTTGATGATGATGTCTTAAGAGAGTACTCTCTAATCTCTTTTAGATGGAGATATCTATCTATTCTAATATAATAAAGTTACTTTTGCTTATATGTCATTTATACATGAGCTTACCCTATTCTATTGATAAGTGGAATCTTCTCCTTTCATTATTCAAACGAAATTACACATGACAACACATCCCTAATAATTAATTTATAATAAATCTTAGTACAATAAATAACCAAAATGATAGGAATGTAGTTGTACGACATTTAACTTAACTTTCTCAAATTTACTCAAGCTTTTTCAACTTAATTTAGAAAAGGACATTTAAAAGCTAAATAATAGGGATACGCTAATTAATTTCGGGAAAATTATTAAACGTGTAGGTCCGTTTTCGGAGGATCGATCACGAAACCAAATCCCTGTTTATAACAAACACGATCACGAGTGCGGAATCTCTATGACGATGCAAAACCAAACACAGAATATCAAGAACACGATGTAACCAAAGATTCACAGTCTATTGATTAAACGGATGAGAACAGGCATCAAACACATACACACAATGTTTGAAGATAAACTCACAGTAGGATATGCTCTCATTGTTTCACACAGAAACCAAGTGTGGTTTATATAGGCCTGACGAAAGACATAATGGGCCTGACGAAATACCATGGTCGACGAAAGACCAGGTTTTTCGTCATTGTTGCGACGAAACATAGTATGACGAATAACGAGGTTTTTCGTCATACACTTCTACGACGAAAGATGGTCTTTCGTCGAGGGCTGCAAAAACAGAACAGCTGCAAACTGTTTGACAGTTTGCAGCAGAACTTGAAATAAACACACATAGACATAAACCACTACACAAATGCAATATGCATCAGTTTTATAACATACATACCAAAGAGAAAAACTGTCGGACCAAAGTTAGATAGGAGGATATCCGACTTGGTCGACTGACGAATGCAGACTCGATAAATAAAGACCGTAAAATACAAACGCTAATTAAGAACAAGTTACAGACACACAAAAATATGCACCAACAAACTCCCCCTTGTCTGTTACTTGGTCTTCGGTCTTCAATCTTCAGTGTTTCTCAGACCAGGAACTGCCAGCATAGATTCCACGATAGTAGCAAAAGCAAGCGACGCGCTGAAATCGTAACGCTTGATGCGCGTCCTTGTCTTCGTAAAATATATCTTGTAGGAACAACTTGTTGATGTCGGCCACGGACATGTTCACTATCCACATCGGGTCGAGCATGCGGAAGTTATCTTGATCGCCCTTAAACACAATCACGGCCTCGTGCGATCCGAGTCGTAACACCATAAAGCCATGTCTTCCAAGAAGTTCTATTTCATTGGCATCAAAGGGATCTTGTCCATAACCTTCACCGGCTGATAAACAAGCTTGTATCGCGCCTTGTTGGTCGATGGATCCAAGGTGAACTTGATTTGCTGATAGATTGGAAACTGAGGCTTGTACAACTCGTCTTTCCAGCCTGTCCTTTTGTTCATCTTTATCTTGCGAGCAAACAATGTTGCTCCTTCGAAGTTTGAGCGATTAATGAGCTCAAGCTTTGTTAAGGCTGCAACGTTGTAAAATGGTAAGGACAAAATGCTTAGCAGCGACCTGAAATATTGAATACCATATTCGCGTTTGATGGCCATGTAGTGGATTTCCTTCACAAACATCCAGCAAAGAATCTTTCCATGCAAGTTCTCTTTCTCATACTGCAGGTAGTCAACTTGAACATCAGTTGGCATAGGTTTGGAAACTTTGGATAGGAACTGCTTTTGCCACTCTGTGAATGCATCCGAGGCATTTTTAGAAGTATCTCGATTTTTTAGTTGTTCATCGATGACGTCCACATTCTCTTTCAACCATTCTTCATTAAAAGGAGCGAACTCAGTCTCGTCTTCTCGCACATATGAGGACTTCTTATCATCGCCTTCAAAGACAATCTCTTCCACATTTTCTAAATTTGTTGTTTTCGGCTCACTCAGAATATCATCAATAACAGCATCATCAATTTCCTTCATCTCATTCAAAGCTAACAACTATTCGTGCAAAAGATCAGCAACAAACTCTCCCTCTTCTAGAACTTCACCAGTAATAGGATGCACAGCCTGCAAAGCAAGATCAGCAGTGCTAGGGACAGAGGATGTACCAGCCATAGAGATTTCAATGTAAGAACTGCTCTCCAGTTGTTGTATCTCTTCTACGGTTCCACCAGAGGTTCCTTGTGTAGATCCAAGCTGCGAAGGCTTGAAGACAACAATTTGAGTAGAGGCAGTGGCTGGCGGTTGTTCCGATGTGGCAGAAGGGTCAGGGTTCCCCGGATCCTCAGAATCATGATCCCTTTTCTTTAAGACTTCCTGTTGTTTGCATCGATCGCCCCACAAAATGTTGACACGCTTTCTTACAAACTCAAAGTCCTCCGTGATTTTCTTGACCCCATATGTTATCGTGGTATTGCGAGAATTGTACCACTCTCTCATATCGTCATGCTTTTCTTTAAGAGTCTCGGCCAACCTCTGAACTTGAGTGCTTCTTTCTTTCAAGCGGTTCATGTCAATACCACGAGTGTTATCCGCAGCTCGCATTTGTTGCAACTGACGTTCCCTTTCTTCATCAGCAGCTATCAAGCGTGAATTCTCAGCCTTCAGTTGCTCAATCTCTGCTTGTTGGCGAGTGATCTCTGCTTGTTGACGCCCAACAGTGGAATTCAACGTGTTTATCTCCAACTGTTGCTTTATCATGTCGCTTCTTGTAGCGTTGATCACTGCCTATTGCCTATCAATTTGACCTGCAGCAGCTTGCAATTGAGAAAATAGGAAGTCTACCTTTTCATCCTGCTGCATCTGAGAGAATCTACTTTGTCTGCGCTCTGAGGTCGGCTGCGAAGTAGTTGCACGAATGGTCGATGCAATTGAGTGTGCTGGTTCTTGAGGTGTGACTGCAGGAGTTTCAGGAGCTGAAGTCACTACAGGAGTTGGTTCGGAGGATCTTGGAGGAGACGACACCATAGCAGTAGCTTCATCGGCCGTGAATCCAAGGTTTGGATTCATTTCTGCTTCTGGAGTAGACTCTTGCTGTGGAACGGATTGCTGCGCAGATGAAGAACCAATGTACTTCCTTGCCCTTTTCTTTCGACGGGCAGCAGTTTGCTTCCTCTTTAAACGTTCAGCTTCGGTATCCGAAGGAACGTAATCAGCATCATCCTCTTGTCTAATCTTCCTTACCTTCCTCACACCACGTTCATCGAGATAGAAATTGTACCCAGGCTCAGGTACATTATCATCCGATTCAGTATCTTCTTCATCATCACCAGCTGAAGTATCACCAGCTGTACCAGCAGTAGATGCACCAGCAGCACCAGGTGCACTAGTTGCTGTAGCACCTGCATCTCCTCCATCATCACCTTCATCATCACCATCATCACTGTCGGAAGAATCCAAATCCTTTCGTCCAAACTTGTCTTCCATCATATTCTTCAACTTCGGCTCCTCATCGTCAGATTGGCTGTCATTGTGACGCCATTTTTCGTTTTCTGGTGCGATGTAGTCTGTCTTATCAAGAGCACCGATTAACTTTCTTGGCGGCTCGCTTTCTTTGTATCTCTTCGTTGCAATGCCCCTGAATATCTTCAGTGAATGTTCTATCATCGTATCTATCTTCAAGATGTCATCATCGTCTTTCGGAAGATTGGAGTGCTGGATATTCATGATCTTTTACAGAAATCGAGGATACATCCAGAACTTATTCCCAGTTGTTCGACCACCGGTTCTTTTCATATTCTCCTTCATGTTGGCAAAAATGTAATTCGAAATGCTAAACGGCTTGTTCAGCACTAAAGCCACCATGAGTCCCACAAGATCATTGCCTGCCATGTCGTATCCAGCTCGTCTGTTGCTAATACATTGAATCAGTACGTGCAGTAGAAACTTGTAGCGCATCGGCAAATCTCCTTTGTTGATTTGACTGCTGAAAATATCACCGGTACACTTCATCCTTAGCAAACAACCGCGAGTGCACATAATTGGAACAGAATACGGTGCATTCGGATCGTCTTGAAGTTCCAGTACGGTGTTTAAGATATCCGGAGAGACATTCACATTCACTTCGTTAACTTGCCCTTTGTATAAGCTCAGTTCCATCAACTTCAATAACACTTGCAGAATTCCAGAAATCTTTGATGAGCGACTTGTACACCGGTGTCGAAAAAGTAACGGCCTTGTTGATCCTAGATTCCCTTATCCATTGAGTGATCTCCTTCAGTTTCGTAAACTTCCCTTCAGGATCAAGGTATGCAACCATGTTGTGACGTTTTTCGGACATAACTTGTTCTTCCGGTTTGTCAGTTTTCTTGGTCGCGGGCTTGTGTTTCTTTTCTTTTGGTGCCATTCTGTATTCGAAAACATCCACAATAAGTTATAATGTCATATTATGTGCATTAGACATATGTCTATACATGTTAATGTATGAAATGGACAGTGAACATGTATATACACATCTTCTGTGAAAGTGTACACTAACAGAAAATATTCTAAGTGTTGGATGACGAAAGACCACTACTTCGACGAAAAACATCATTTATGGCGAAAAACCCTTGGTCAAACAAAGTCAACATTGACCTTTGACCCTGGGTTTTTCGTCGACAGGCTTTCGACGAAAAATGCTCCTTTGTTAAACAGGTTATTCGTCGCAGATGGTATGAAGAAATGCGTATTTCGTTGTCAGAGGTATTTCGTCGACAGTTAGGGTTTTTCGATAAACAGCAATTTGGGGGTTTTTCGCCGACAGACAGTTAATCGACGAATGGTTCAGAAAGTCACACACAATGAACACTTTGATTAAACCCAAACATGAAGGAAACAACCTAGTTATGTATCTGACACGAATTTGACCGGAAAATATACCCAAAACCTGTTTATCACACACGAGTACCAAACCCCTGTTTTAACATTCAAAACAAAACAACCTTAAAAGATGTTAAAACTACATACAGTTATCACATACACTCAAATGTTATCTAAACTTCAGTGAAAAACAAAGGACCGAAACAGACAAATGTATGAAATAACCAAAAATCAAAGATCCTCCTAGGGTTTTCAAACATTCGAACAAAAACAGAGGGTTTCTAAAGATTCAAGACATGAAAATACCCACTTTGTATACCTTGATTTAATGAAAATTTTAGAGAGAGGAAAGGGGGTTTGAAGTCGGTGAAAGAGGTATGGAAGTTTGAGTGTGGAAGAAGGTGAACAGGAGGGTGGGTTTGAAAAAGTGACATATCTGATGCAGTGGGTCCCCTTATATAATTAGCCCCTCCAACGAAAAACCTTCCTCGACGAAAAACATTGTGGGCTCGACGAAAAGCCTTGATGGGCTTGCACAGTAAGCCCATGACGAAAGTCCATATGATTCAGCTTTGCCAGGCGATTGTTGCTACCCGTTTCACTCTCACTTAATAACAGATTCTGAATGCTTTGATTTTGATTTGTCACGCATGCCTATTGACTTGAACTAATCGATTGTTGTGGTATCACATTTCTTAACCAAGCGGCTGCGGAGGTCTGATCTTGACCTGGGCTTGGTCCCGTGCTCCAATCCCATGGACTAGTACTCATGATTGATGTAAGAATGAGAATACCTAGTCACACACTTGAAAAGAAACTGTTAAAGTACTTTTGCAAACCTTCTGTTGAAATTATGACAAGTGACCTTACGAAAAACTAGGTTTCTGGCGAAAAACCAACTTAGATGAAAAATGGTTTTTCGTCACAAACACTTGCCACGAAAAACAGGGTTTTTCGTCAACAGCACTTTTACGAAAAACTGGGTTTTTCATCGAAGTTCCTTTGACGAAATACTATGTTATTCGTCGCCTGTTTTTCGTCAAGAGATGGTCACAGACACAGAGCGTTGGTGAGATTTTTCAAAAAGGAAATCTTATCTTTTGTACTGACACAGACACCCGTTGAACCTAACAATACACCCACCTTACCAACCCAGCATGGTCTACCAAACTTTTTTTAATCAATTATCAACTTTCTTTTAATTTTAAAATTCAAGAACACTTTGAAGAACACTTGAAGATATGAAGATTCCGGCCTAGGTTTTTCACCGGAGAAATTTTCGAAACACAAATTTGCTTAAAACTTTCAATGAAAACCCAGTTTTACCATGTAAACATGCAATCTAACGAGGTTTTTGATAAAACTTTTAGCAAACAAACAAGATCTTGACAGTTTTTAAGAATCCATTTTCCAGAAAATTATGAAAGTTTTTCAAGAACACGGTTTCAGAAAATCACAAACAACACTTGATGAAAAACACAACTATGTTTGGTTTTAAACAAGGATAAGAGCCAATGCTCTGATACCACTTGTAGGTCCGTTTTCGGAGGATCGATCACGAAACCAAATCCCTGTTTATAACAAACACGGTCACGAGTGCGGAATCCCCGTGACGATGCAAAACCAAACACAGAATATCAAGAACACGATGTAACCAAAGATTCAAAGTCTATTGATTAAACGGATGAGAACAAGCATCAAACACATACACACAAATACACAATGTTTGAAGATAAATTCACAGTAGGATATGCTCTCATTGTTTCACACAGAAACCAAGTGTGGTTTATATAGGTAGCCCAGCCCAATCATGACGAAAGACATAATGGGCCTAACGAAATACCATGGTCGACGAAAGACCAGGTTTTTCATCACTGTTGCGACGAAACATAGTATGACGAATAACGAGGTTTTTCGTCATACACTTCTACGAGGAAAGATGGTCTTTCGTCAAGGGCTGCAAAAACAGAACAGCTGCAAACTGTTTGACAGTTTGCAGCAGAACTTGAAATAAACACACATAGACATAAACCACTACACAAATGCAACATGCATCAGTTTTATAACATACATACCAAAGAAACAAACTGTCAGACCAAAGTTAGATAGGAGGATATCCGACTTGATCGACTGACGAATACAGACTCGATAAATAAAGACCGTAAAATACAAACGCTAATTAAGAACAAGTTACAGACACACAAAAATATGCACCAACAAAACGTACTTAGCATACTTTCAGGAAAGTTCAATATCTGTAATCAGTTTGAATTTAAAAAAAAAAACAAGATTTTAGGGATCATGGTTTAACCTTCACCTTTATATAGATAGGAGAAATCTGGAATTTACAACTATCACAAACTCGCCAACACCTCTCCTGTGTACTCCATCAGTTCAAGCATGTCAAGTACCACAAGCAGGGTTTCCTCTAACAATGATTCCAGGTGTTTGTTTCTTTCATTTCATTCATTATTTCAAACCATTTATGTACATTATCTCTAATCGATCAGTTGCCAACTTCCATCTCATAATTATCTTCTTTTTTTGTATCTAGCTTATAGTTTGAAAATAACGATGCTTTACTAGATGTTAGAACTTTTTTGCACTGTTTGATATATTCTTCACTATCAAAGAATTTAACATAACGATGCTTTACTAGATGTTAGAATTAACAAATGTATCTAGATAAGCATTGTATCCATAAAGTGAAAATTTAAGAGAAACCTGCAGTTATGTTGTACGTGTGTAATAGGGACTATGGATATCTGCTTTTCTTTTGGATATCACGTCTATTTTTTGTTTACTATTATTTGTTTATATTATATATGGTGCTGTTATGTCTATTTTAATTTATAAAAAAAAGATAATTTAAAATCTACTAAAAACCAAAATTGATCAGACCATACATGATTACATTAATTAGTGATAAATTCGTGTTAACGTGTAATAGATCATTGGAGAATGGTGAAATCACTTTGCTCTACCAAGTTAATGCTTCAAATTCAAAGCTTGATGTCATAATTAAGGTCCGTATAATTAAGCTTTGGAAGCTACTTTCTTTCAAGATAAAAGATGCTACACATTCATTTTACTTAATCCTTATGGATGAAGAGATACTTTACACTATCTCATTAACTATTTTAATTTATAGTATCATTGTTTGAAACTATTCTCACCACTTATTTCATTCATTTTAGGGTACAAAGATTCAAGCCACTGTCATGGGTGCCTATCTAAGCAAATATGGGAACTTCTTCGTGGAGAGAGAATGTGTCATCATTAAGAAATTTGAAGTTGGTGACAATCTCTCACCTTATCGGTTGACAAATAATAAACATGGACTCTTTTTGGATTATGATACCAACATGATGAAATGTAATGATGTTGTTAGATCTCCTAATGGCTTCTCATTTACTGAATTTGATCTCTTTCTTAACAATGCTCTCCCAACTAATTTCGTAGTCGGTAAGTAGTCAAAATAATTTTTATTCTTTACACTGCTAAAATGTTTTTTTTCTACTTTACTCTGTTTAAGCCTAACATTTTCTATTTGTCTTCTTTATAGATATAATTGGTTATTTGTATACGTATTTCGATATGTATTATCACAAAACGAAAAGTGGGCAATTAAAAAAGAAAATGAGCCTTCAAGTTCGTGATGCTCAGTAAGATCTTTTCAACTTCCACAATTTTTAAATATCTAATTGTCTTATTCTATTTGCATACAATACGTTTTTCAACATTTTGTGTCTTTAAAATTTGTAGGCGCCGTAATATTTATGTTTCACTGTGGGAATCATATGCGGTGAAGATGCAAAAGTTCATGTCAAAAAAACCCAAGGGTGTTACTACTGTCTTGATATTGCAAACTGGGAAATTCACTTTTTCAGGCGGTATAATGTGTATTTTTAATGTTTTCATTATTTTTAGAATAATGAGTTTATATTAAGTATCCATTAATTACACTTTTACTTATTGTTTATTATCATTTTTTCTATTTATGTATCTTTTAGGGAAGACATATGTTTCATCAGGTTTCCATGGTAGTACACTATTCATTAACGATGACATTGAGGAAATCACTGCTTTTAAACATAGGTTTGATATGTTTTTTGACATAGTTATTTACTACATCTATTATTAAATACTTTTATGTTCTATATAATTAATAATATATTTGTTTCTAAACAGTTTACTGGAGAAAGAATCTGACCACTCTGTTTCAAGCCGTCGTTCGGTGTCATCACAATGTGTTACCGGTCTTAAGCAAGACACCTTTCAACGACATAGAAGAAGTTAACAAAATAGGTAAGGTAACTTTATTTATAATATTTATTTTTAAAATAATCGATCCGCAACTTAACAACAATACATAAACTCATATCTTAGGAGATGTCGGTAATTGTCACGTGTACTCTCATCAGTTTTTTACCTGGTTTCGAGTGGTACTACAATGCGTGTAAAGCTTGTAATAAGAATGTTACAACTGCCTATGTTATAACTGACCTAGTTGATGGAGTTGATGGATCTGAACCGGTGGAACAAAAAAAGATTATTCAATGCCCTAATGCAAGTTGGAGCAAAAAAGTAATTGCAACTGTTCCAGGGTTATTAATGCTTTTTAAAACACTTTCTTAAAGTATTTTGAGTTATTCCATATAATTATGTGTGCATTACGTAAACTATTTATCTTTTAGTTACTTTTAAACTTCCAAAATTTCTTATTTTATATATTTGAGGTACAAAATTCCATTAAGGTTGCAAGATAATACTGGTGTTGTTTCCCTAATTGTGTTGGATCGTGAGGCTAAGAAAATGCTGAAAAAAAGCTCCAAAGATTTGCTTGATAGGATTCTAGAGGTAAAGTTTTCTAAAATTCACAATAATTCATTTTCATGAATTTCTATTTTACACACATATTTATACTTTTAATTTAATTATATTACAGGATGATAGTCTAAGCATGATTCCTGATGAAATTGCTGATTTTGGTTGGCAAAAGTATGCATTTAAAATTGACATTTCCAACTTTAATATCACAAACAACTACAAGTCTTTCAGTGTTAGCAACTTCACTGGTGATCCCTCCATCATACCAAAGCTTGAAGCAAATCTAGAGGTTCATCAGGTATTGCATATGACCTAATTATATTTAACTTATAATGATATATCTTCATTATTTAACATTTAGGTTTTTATATACAATTTAGGTTAACCCATCAGACTCCATGAATACAAAGTCCACTGACTTTGAATACCAAGATACTGTTAATTTCAAGGTATTGTCTTTTATCGGATAAACAACTGATATCTTTCTATTTTTTTCTTTTTTTTAAAAGTAATCCTTTATTGTAACAAATTTCTTTCATTTGTTTATTTAGGATACTATATCATCCACGAGCGACAATAATACTCTAACGTCACTTATTGTTACATGTAATGCGAGAACTTTGTTGGATGATGGAGGGGTTGGGAAAAACACCACTCACTCTGAATTGAAGCGTAATCTGGCTGAGGTTTATGAAATTGATAATTCTCCAAAACAGTAGGCAACTAAACCCCCTCCTAAATATGTTGAAGGTGCGAAAGCAACTGCCAATGCAACCCTCCTGATTCCAAAGAAGGAGAAATAATGATATTTGTCCAAATTTGAAAGAATTATCGTTTCGTCTTTTTATAAACTATTTATTTATTTGGATTTGGTATTTTATTATCATTAAGAATTAAGAACTTGACTATTTGGATTTGCTTGGTTTAATGTTATTACCTTGGTTTGAACTTAAGTTTTATTTTTGGTTGAACATCTTATTTTATTATCAAGTACATGTTGGATTTTTTATAATTTTATAATTTTATATATTATATAATCATACTCAAGTAAATATTTATGAATTTACAAAACGAGATTCTATCAATACTTATCAACTATTTATTGTTATTTTAATATTACAAATGTAAATATAATTGCACGTTTAGTAACTAAAATATTTTAAGTCAACCAAATTTTATCAAGAGGTTGAAAACATCAATTATTTACCAATCAATAAAAGTGTGATTATTTACCATTTAAAGTGTCAACATTAGCATAAATTGCATATACGTTTGTTTATTTCATATGCACTTTTAAAATGAATTAAATGTTAATTATTGGTATTTGTTAAACTTTTACTACATTTTAGACATTTGACTACCAAAATGGATAACAATGGTAGTTAATATAATTCTTTTTATTGATTAGACTTATTATAAACTTCATTTTAAAACCTTATTACAGCTCCAAAAATGATCGATGCCTATATCTTTAGCAAAGAGAGGCGAAAAATGAGGAGACTTTATCTGGATAGGAAAAGATCAAGGGACCTTTCGCTTGCGGAACCCGTCCATATTGCACAAAGCTTTACATCTGCTACAATGCATGAAAATAGTGAATGTAAGAATGTAAATTGTACTACCGTATAACAATACATATACCATATTAATCAATAGTTTATGCATTTTTCAATAAAGCAATGGCCGCTAGCATTTCTAAAGAGAGGCGAAAGATACGGAAAATCTATTTGGATAGCAAGAGATCCAATGAGACTTCTTTTTCACAAAGTGTTTATGTTTCAGCAACCCTTGCATTTGTTCAAATAGCTGAAACAATAATTGTGAGTTTGATATTTATACTACTCTTTTACAATATCATGTTTCAGCAACCCCTAGATTTATTACCTTTTTGCAGTTATCAGAGTATTTTACAATCAACAAAAGATTCTAGAAATGGTTCGAATTACAAAGTAAATATCACAAATCATTCACCTTCACAGGTTATTTGTACTAATGAAACCTTTCCAAGTCCATTGGCTAACATAAGAAGATGTACACTTTTATAATTCATTTTTTTAATATCTTCATCTATCTACTAAAATTAATTACTTAACAATTTTATTGATATACTTTACTATTTTTTTACTTTATTTATTTTGTTATAGTTTCAAATATGGACATAGTAAACAAATGCGTCAATTGAGGAAAATTTATCTAGATAACAAAAGATCCAAGAATTTTTCTATCGCACAAAGTGTTGATGTTTCAACGGTTAATTCATCTCGCATACTTGCTGGAAACTCAAATCGTAATATTTGTGTTTTAACTACTATTTTATGAATTCATACATTATAAACGTAAATAAATGATTAACATTTTTTATTTTTCTTTGCAGTTGGTAACAAAAACATTCAATCATCAATTAGCTCAAGACATGTTTCTAAATGTAAAGAAAATAACGTAAAAGATACATCTTATCCATGCCTTGAAACACTTTCACAAGTTGTTTCCACTAATGCAGTGGTTAGAAGTCCATTGTCGGACATTACAAAAGGTATACTTTTATAATTCAAAACCCTATCCCTACAACCTTCCATATACGTAATCCATATATAATTAGATTTTTTTTTTTTGCAGATATGTCTAACTACACTAATAATAATACCACACCGTCATCAAATACTAGACATGTTTCTAAATTCAAAGAAAATATCATCCAAGATAGATGTTATCCATGCCTTAAAACACCTACACAAGTTGTTTCTTACCAATCAAAGAATTATAAGTCCAATGTTCGACATTATGAGGGGTATACTTTATAACTGAAAACCCTACTTTTAAATTGAGTTCCCGATTTATTTGACTTCATAATGCTGATTTTGTTTCTTATTTGCAAAGACGCCTAATTACAACAAAAACAATACTCGACCATCATCAAATATAAGAAGAATGTCTACCCAGTCTAATTTGATCACTACCAATCCTACATGTTTGTCATCTCATCAAAATGGTAAATAATTACCATTAACAGGTACCTATTAAGAAGTTGTCTTATTTATAAGCCTAAGTTTCGATGCTAATTAAATTTTTGTGCAGTTTTAAATAAGGACATGGACCATTCCTTGGCTTCACAACGTAGACTATATAGAAAAAATTATTTGGATACCAGAAAGTATAAGGATTTGTGCTTTCCTGAACTTCGTCAATCGGAAGTTATAATAAATGAATTTGCAGGCGTATCAAAAGGTTTAAATCTTATAGCATTATCAATATTGTTTCCGTATTTACTTCATTTTTTAATGTTATCAAATTATACTTATTAATATTCGATTTTTTTGTATATTTTTAAATAGATTACCTTGGTCACGGTGATCAGAATGTTATATGTAAGATATGTCATGCAATATTATGGAAAGATGAGGCTGCTAGAGGGAAATCAAAAGATCGTGTTAACACAAGTTATTCAGTATGTTGTGGAAATGGTAAAGTAGAGCTTCCTCCATTTAAGGACCCCTCACACACTACAAGAATCTTTATAATGGGTTGGATTCTAAAAGCAAGTATTTTTTTGAAGAACTTTAGACGTTATAACTCGATGTTTTCATTTACGTCCATGGGTGGAAAGGTTGATCATTCTGTCAATAAAGGAAAAGGTCCTTTTGTATTTAGACTTTGAGGTAAAAATTGACATTATATTGAAAGTCTTTTACCTGAAGATGGATCTAAACCAAAGTTCTGTCAGTTATATATATATATATATATACGAACTTTCTAATAGATAAGCGGTTCTTGGGTATGTATTTAATTGTATGCTTATATGTTATTTATAACATTATTATACTATTACAAAACTAAAAAACTAACAATAAATTTCTATTTTCTTACTGTGTACAGTGATACTAACAAAGTTTCTTCATCAACCACTGATCAAGTTGACCTTCAAATTATTGAATATCTAAAGAAAATGTTAGAATCGGAGAATGTTTTGGTGAAAAATTATCGTATGGTAAGAGAGAAAAAGATGGGAGGACATACAATTTACCAACCACTTAAGAAGTAGCTGCTTTAATTGTTAGTGATATTGGTCATTCAATTGAAAACCGAGATATTGTTGTAGAAACCAAAGAAGGTAATCTAAAACATATTAGTGAGCTACATCCTTCTTATCTTGCTCTTCAATATCCTTTGTTGTTTTCTTACGGTGAAGATTGTTATAGAGTTGACATCCTTCATAGGGGTCTTATTTGCTTCCACAACAAATAAACGAAAAACTTGTAGCATGTGCGGGTTATTTGCTTACAGGATCCAAGATAAAGTTTGTGATTTCTCACTAATTCATAATTCTAGAAGGCTTTTTAAACAATTCTTAGTGGAAGCCTACACCATGATTGAAGCTGAAAGACTAAATTACGTATGTTTTCAACAAAAGTCTCTAAGATCTGAAACTTATGAGAACTTAAAAAAATTGCGTAACCATGGTAATACAAACCTATCTAAGACAGGAAAAAAGTACATCTTACCTTCTTCATTTACCGGTGGTTCCCGTTACATGATGCAAAATTATTTGGATGCATGTCTATCTGTAAGTGGTTTGGATATCCAGATATTTTTATAACAGTCACATGTGATCCTAAGTGGCCTAAGGTGAAGAGGTTTCTTAAAGAAGCAAGTATAACAAGTTTGCCAAATTATATATGTTCTTTGTTTGCCATCATGTTGATGTCTAATACCATTTCAAGGCCAGAACATGTATGGTAAAAACATAACAAATTTTAGCAGAAGGTATCCTTTATAGACAACGTCAAATTATAAGTGTTCAAGGTATTACTCCTGTTTATTTATAACTATTATAATTTTTGTTATTTATAAGTCATTACTTTATAATTTTGCATATTTTTTGTTTTTTCAGATGTACACTTTGATGATGAACAGATAAAAAACTTTACTTTGTGCAAGATTGAGAAAATTTTAAATCGAATAATTCCACCTTAAGAAATTCGAGTACAATGCCTTATCCTGACTTTGACTATGCTAATTCTTTGGATAATCGATTAATTCTTGAGGAGTTGAATTATGATAAGAACAAACAGATGAACGAGTTTCACAACCTTTTTTCTTCGTTAACTGATGAGAAAAGGTGCGTTTTCAATGATATAATAAAAGCAGTTGAAGAAGACAAAGGTGGTGTTTTTTTTTTGTCTACGGATACGGAGGAACGGGTAAAACTTTTCTTTGGAAAACATTATCTACGTCGCTTTGACCAAAATAAAAGATTGTTTTGAATGTTGCTTCGAGTGGGATTGCTTCTTTGTTGCTTAACGGAGATAGGATATCACATTCTCAGTTTCTAATTCCAATAAACCTAAATGAGGATTCAGTTTGTCATATAAAGCCAGATAGCGATGTTTCTACTTTATTAAAGAAAACATCCTTGAGAATATGGGATGAAGCACATATGGTGCACATGCATGGTTTTGAAGCTTTTGATAAGAGTCTGAAAGACATATTATCATATGATGATTCTAGCAATTGTCAACTACCTTTTGGAGGTAAAACGATTGTGTTTGGTGGAGATTTTCGACAAATTCTTCTGGTAATTCCAAGTGGTAGTAGACAAGATACTGTTAATGCTTCTTTAAGTTCTTCTTACATTTGGAATAATTGTAAAGTACTTAGGTTAACCAAAAACATGTGGTTAACTGTTGGAGGTAAGTTACATGATAGTGAACAAACAAAGGTCTTTGCACAATGGTTGTTGAACTTAGGTGAAGGGAACATAGGTGGCTCCAACGATGGTGAGGCAACTATAGAAATGCCTGATGATCTTCTTATTATGGATTCAAATGATCTTATCGACTTCGTTTATCCTCTAATTAGGTAAGTCCAAGTATCGAACCCACGAGACTCTCTAATTACGTTTACTAGACTCTCTAGACTTGACAGACTGACACGAAAAAATTGATTTTATATTTTGAGGGGGGTTTACTTAAATCCTAAATTGTAATTAAAATAAACTAATTAAATTAAATAACTAAGACGCGACTTAAACGGGATTTAGATCAGTGATGACGAACAACCATAGTTATTAAAGGCACTAGGCGCACTCAAGGTGCATAGGCCTCGCCTGGGGCCTAGGCACAAAGCGCAAAAAATGCGACGGCATAATAAAAATAAAGCGCGTAATGAAAAAATTTAAAAAATATATTATGTATTAGAAAAAGAATACTATTCTTCAAATAAAATAAACAAACTCTATTATATAACACTTTATATCATCTAATTAGTACCAAAATATTAGTGTATTAGTGGAGAAAAGTAGTTTTCCTTGATTAAAAGTAGAAATTTGGCTAGAATCTTGTCGGAATTTATCCGGTAACTCTCCGGAATCTAGGAATTTTGCTGGAATGTGTGCCTGCACCATCACCTAGAGAGTTAAAGCGCAATTTCCTCGACTTAAAGCGCAACTGCCTGGCCTCGCCTGAAAAATGGGCCTAGGCGCAAGAGGCGATGGCTTTTAATATTTATGCAAACAACTACCTAGGTTGGAATCCTAATTGATATCGTATGGTTTCTATCGGATGCTAATGTGTTATGGAACCGGGATCTTTAAGTGCTAAACCTTAAGAGAAACCGAACATGACCCTCGACCCTTCTCAGGAAGACACATATGGAACTCTAAACGACTGTTAAGACTACCGGTTTATTAGACTCCCCTACGGTTAACTAATTATCTAGAAAAGTTCCCTAATGTGATTAACTACCTCACGGTTGGAAATCTAAGGCAACTAAGGAAACGGATTTAACTCGGTAAGCAAATACTGAAAGGTAAACTAAGATGATATTCTTACGAAGTACCAAACCCTAGCAATCTAACAATAAAGACGGACTGACAATCTCTCACCTTACGGATATAAAGATTAGTTGAATATTAAACCTATTAAAAACCTTAATCACAGTTCCTACAGAAATCGTGCACAATTAACCATAAACTAGTCACTAACACACAGTCCATGACCTAACTAGCATTCATACATGGAAGACATCCACAAAAACGCAAGTGAAACATGTAATTAGATTTAAACAAGATTAAATACGCGTATACATTAAATCAAGATTCCAAAGTTTATTACTTTTCAAGACAAAACCATAAATTACATTAGCAAACGATAAAGAGTTCATCGCAACCTAGATAGTTTAAGAAATTAGCAAAGCAACATGGGCTAGAACAAGAATTCATAGACATAGAACAAGAAAAATAGAAAACTAGAAAAAATCAGTAAGCAAAACCCGTTCATTCTTTGATCTCCAAGCTTCTTGCTCAACTCCAATGATTCAAGAACTTCAAAACTTGCAAAACAATCTTCTCAAATTCGTACCAGATGATTCTCAGCAGTATATCCTTGCGTCCCAGTTGGTTTTACGTCCAAGTAATATCATGTCTCCTTAGGGTTTCAATTAACAATTAATTTTTTTTTTTGATTTTCAAAAAAAAAAAAAACAATTAATTTATACATATCAAAAGGCCCACAACCCCTCATACGCACACATTACTGGGCTGAACATGTATGGCGGCCCCTTTTCTTGTGTATATCTTTGCCCCACAAAACAAATAATATGCAGCCTATAATAATATATAGTATAGCCTCCCACAAAAATATATATGGCAGCCCATCTTTTTGATTCGTCCAAAACCTCCACCAGCCGTATTATATTTTTAATTAATTCCCACTGATCCTCTCTATCCGCATGTGTTCTATCTCCTATACCTCATGTCTCCTTTTAAGTATATTGAAATGAAATATTACCTATATATTAAAATTAGAATTACCTATATATATTAAAATTAGAATTGAATAAATAGTAACATCACTAAATGAATTAGCAAATGGTATCACGTACCGATACCAGTATCAAATTACCTATATAATAAAATTAGAATTGAATGAATAGTAACATCACTAAATACTAAACCGTTATCAAATACTAAACCGGGTGTATTTTCGGTACCGGTTTGGCATCAGTATTCACCGGTTTTTACCCTCAAATACCCGGTCGTACCAGTACCGACCGGTACCGAACCATATCGTACCAGGTATATTCGGTACCGGTACCCACTTTTGGGGATTTCGGTAATTACCTATATATTACAAATAGAATTGAATGAATAGTAACATCACTAAGTGATGAGCAAATGGTATCGGGTACCGGTACCGGTATCAAAGTTATCAAACCGGGTGTATTTTCGGTACCGGTTCGGCACCGGTATTCACCGGTTTTACCCTCAAATACCGGTGCCGTACCAGTACCGACCGGTAACGAACCGTACCGTACCAGATATATTCGGTACCGGTACCCACTTTTGTGGATTTCGGTAACGGTACTTTCGGTACCGGTTGGTACTAAGCTCATCAAATCCTGTAGCAATGCAAGTAATTGCACCGTTTAGATTACTTTTCATACACACAGTAAGTAAACTGTATTTCGTTTGAATGAGGTTTTAGATACACAACAACTTATTTTGCTTTCTTTTTTGTCTTTTTCTGTAATAAATGAATGGTAGCATGTAAAACTAACTTGGATATTTAGATTATTGATGAGCAAATGGTATCAAATCCTGTAATCAAACCGGTATCGTATCAGTACCAAATTTACTATACCAAATCATTTTCGGTACCAATTTGGTACCCATCTTTTGGCGTTTTCAGAATTGTTACTTTCGGTTCGACACCGGTCTAGCACCATACCTGTATTTATTGATTTTTAACTTCAAATACCATACCGTATTGTACCGAGTATTTTCGTTGCCGGTACCTAATTTTGATGATTTTCTGGATCAGTACTTTCGGTGTCGTTACAGGTACCGAGCTCATCCATATTTAAATGTGTTAGCACCGTAATAACTGAACTGAAAACAACCTAGTTTCTAACGTGTAGGACGTGTGGGTCCTATTATTATATATTAGGTTATTTAAAATTGCTTTTTTAGGACAAAGTGACTATCCTTACTATCGCAACCCCCGACCCCTGCCCCGGGAGGCGGGCGATCGCCGCTTACTCAGAGCTGGTGGTATCAGTGTTTATTAAATTGGCAGCAGAATTTATATCAGGACAGTAGTTAGGAAATATTTTATCAGAGTAAAACACCACATTTTATAACTAATAAATATATGGGAAAAACCTAACTTTCCATTACAAACATGTTTTTAGGGATAAACCCTAATTTATTGAAATAAAACTTCTTCTTTATTTAAGTAACTTTTATAGCCACTTTTCCAAATCTTTAGTGTCACAGCCCCCGACCCCTCCCTGGGAGCTGGAGCCGCGAGCCAGTCAGATGGTATCGGTGTTTATTAATTTGGCAGCGGAAATTTTCATCAGGACCGTAGTTAGGAAATATTTTTATCAGAGTTAAACACCAAAACGTTTAAATAGATAAATGGAAAAAACCCAAGTTTTTGCTAATAATACATTTATAATAAACAAGTGGGACAAAACCCGGTTTTAATTTGTAATATATTTATAGGGAATAACCCTAATTATTGAAAACCATTCTTCTTTTTAATTAGGTAACTTTTATGGCCACTTTTCTAAGCCTTCAGTGCTCTCCGGCTGGCTTTTATTGATTTCACACTAAGTTACCTGAAACACATGTTTAAAACATTTTATCAGCAAGAAATACTGGTGAGCGAATCCCAGTTTAATCAAAACAAGTTTTATCAGTTTACAACATTGAGGGCGATCTCGCAATTACATTTGTTTATTTTTCTACCTTAATTACCACCCACGGTATTGTCAACCCGACTTGTGGTCATGTTACTACTCACATTGTAATAACAAATTTTGTATACAAAACCCCAACATACCGACGATAATTGTAGAATGCAAATACTCAATTACTGTTAAGTATAATTTAAACAAATGAGGTTTTGTAAAAACAGTTTACAAAAAGGAGATTACTCACATTGCTATTTTAGGTATTTCCCTTGTGATTTCCTGGTTATAATCTATTAATTTAAACAATGCACATGCGTTAGTATAATAACCCAATTTACATTAGTGATACCCTCCCCGAGACAGAACTCCAACGACTGAGTCAGGCAGAGCCTTGACATGCGTTACGGAGCACTAGATCAATCGGGCAGCGTAACTAATATGTAACCGGGGGTTATAATACTTACAACGAGGCAGAGCTTCGCTAATTAGGGGGTATTATGCCCGGGAATTATAATTGCTATCAGAGATTGAGAGAGAGAGTTTTGATTCTGAACGATTTGAATTATGAGCCGCAGCCCTTCATTTATAGGCCTGATCTGGCCTCGCTCGTGCCCCGCAAAGGAAACAAGAAGGGCTTTCGCGGCCCGCGATGGCCCTAAAGGCGGCAACGAGTTTGCTGAGTCATCCCCGGGTTCTGACGCGTGTTCGACACGTGGCAGACTGAGAAGTTGCCTGGTGTTGAGCTGTCGCGCCCCGCGAAGCACACCCCCATCAGGGTCGCGGCCCGCGAGCGGCCCTAAAATCTTGTTTTATTTGATTTTTAATAATGTATTGGTGTTTCGGCCTCGTTTTTCGTATTCAGGGTGTATTTAGGAGCGTTTAGGGGTGTTTCTTGAGGTTTGTTATATCCTCCCCACCTTGTTTTAAATCTCGTCCTCGAGATTTGAGCTGCGATATTTCCTTGGAGTTAGATCAAATCTTGTAGTTAGTAAAAACAGTGTCAAAGCGTCTTTGAAAGTATCTTATGGACGAAAGTTCTGAACTCCTGTCTGTTGGGCTGAAATTTGGCGAAAAGCAACTTATTTGGACTCGAGATAGTGCAAGAAACAATAGACAATATAATTCAAGTTAAAGCAATACGAGGTTATCAAAAGAGTTATGTAGATAATAGATGAAAACCTTTCAAGTGGGAGACAAGGTATTGTTAAAAGTTTCTCTATGGGAAGGGGTAGTCAGATTCTTTAAAAGAGGGAAGTCAAGTTCCAGGTATGTTGGACCATTTATTAAACGAGTAGAACCCGTAGCTTATCAGCTACAACTGACAGAAATGATGTATGTATGAAATCTTACAAAACGCTTAGCAGACGAATCCTTAGTGAGATTTTTCTAAGGACATCGAAGAAAATGAGAAACATAATTGTTTCTATTATTTCCAGGAATTATTAACTGAACGTGATACAATTAAGTTTCACAAGATCAATAGAGACATATGAATTGAGTGTAAATGACCTTTAGGGACAATAGGATTCAATGCCAAAAGAAAACTTACTTTGATTGTTTAAAAAGAACTATGAATCAATAATCTCAATTGAAGATAGAAGTATGAAAAATGATTTGTCAATAATTAAACCAGAAATCGGTGACGTTTATTTAAATGGCAAGGATACACCGGACAATATAATAGAATTTAGTGTATCATGGTCTTAATACATAATTGTATCAAGACTACTTGAATGATGAGTTAAACGGAATACATGTGATTAAGGTTTTCTATTAGCACAGGCTACAAATTTGTACAAACACCGCAAGGTGCTGTAATGACTGAAAGAATTCAATGATTAAGGTGACCGAATGAATTCACCGTTTTCGAAATTAACTGAAAGTTTCAAATGAAGTGAATCTGGATATTCAAAAGATGATGTTCAAATGAAGAAAGAAATGAATGTTATAGGATCAATTCAAAGATGAAAGAAATGTTGGAGGTACATTGGAATAAGAATTTAGGTACTTTTATGTTAACACAAAATTGTATTAAGACTGGTTTAGTATAATGAATCAATAAATAGATAAATTCGTACCTCATGTGTGAAAATGAAATGAGTCCAAGTTTCAAAGAAATTGCCACCGCAAGGTGTCGTGTTGTAACAAATGATACATTGAAATTGAAGACTTGAAACTAGTTTACTATGATTCGAACAACGAGATTACCTTGAATATGATGATCTCAATTCATCATATGGAATTTTGAATTGAATGTATATTGTGAACAAGTTCAAACAATTGAGCTTGGTTTGGACATATTCCAACAATGGATATACGTTTTTGGCAAGAAATGGTTATAGTGAAAAATCCAGTAAGTAACTTCGAAAAGAAAAGAAAAGGAGTTTTCCAAGAAATTTGTTGGCTCGATTATCAAAAGTCAATATTATGTAAGCATATAGATTATCAGAATGAGTATAACGAAATATTTATTAAAACTCATGAATAAATGATCTTTTGAAGTGAATTCACATGCATGACAAGCAATGCACGTACGACATATGAATTTGTCAAGAGATGAGACAAGTGAGAGTTAGCTCTATAAAAGAAAAATAAAGACCTTTTATTGATGAAGTTTCGATCGAAATCAAAAGTCAACTAGCTTAAGTATAGTCAAAACATAAGGGTGCTTATTTTGCTGTTGTCTCCTGTATTGTAAATATTTACGCGTTTTCCTTAGCTTCATTTGGGTTTCTATCCTTGTTGTCCGGTGCCTTAGATAGTTTCGGGCAGTAGAGACGGAAGTGGCCGGGTTCTCCGCATTTGTAACAAACATTAGTTTTCCTTCTCCTTCTACATTCTTCCTCTGCATGTCCAATCTTCTTGTAGAAGTTACAGCGAAGTGTCTTCTTAGAATGGCGTTTTCTTGCGTGCTTCTTGTTATGGTCGTCGCAGGTAGGCTGCGTGATTACTGGTTCCATTTCTTTGTCCTTACGTGATTTGTCGGAGCGGAATTCCTTATAAGAGTAGCTATAGGTTGTGGTTTTCTTTCGTTTGGAAGGTGGAGTTTTGATACGAATATCATGACTTCCGTTGATACTAGGGTTAGGTTTGAAATGATGGGTATGCTTACAGTGTATAGTAGGATTCTCGTTTATAGGCACAGAAATTTTAATAGCTTCAATGATCGAAGGTATGACATTCGATATTCCTTGAGCGATTATATTTTCTATAGTATTTCTATCCAAAGAGTTTTCATTACTAGCCTGAATTTCTTGATTACATACCATTTCCTTTGACATCTGTATTACAAACATGTTCAGATATAATTATCATAGAACTAAGCAATCATACAGGCATATTTTGTTTAGCACAATTATAGCCATAGCTATCAGTATTATGCGTTGATATATATATATATATATATATATTTAGATATACATATATAATTGTTATATTTTAACATTTTCTTTTTCTATATATCTTATCAAAATATAAGGAAAATGTATACATTATATGTGTTGTTTCTTCCTTTGGTGTAATAGCTTTTCTCTATATTGTCTTAATTTAACTATATTTTCAGAGTTCATGGCTGGATAGGTATTCATAAAATAAAGGTAAGGATTTTATATAAAATTCTGAGATTCTTCGTTATTGACTCTACCATCTTTCCCTTGGTGATAACCCGGGTGTCCTTAGGGCTTCTTTTGGGTTAATTATGGTTAGTGGTTCGAAGAATCATTTGGAGAGATTCTGGGTAAACACGTAGATTTGTTTCTTTTAGAAAGTTTATTTTGCTGCAAAAGATATTTGTTTATTATATTGTCTTGCATATACATATGTATAAAGTTAAAATTTCCTATAATATATACATATAATACTATTTCATAAGAATCCAATTACACAACTAATGATTTTAATTATTCTGTTTGTTCCCACAACTTTGTTTATTCCTTTATATTAACAAAATAAATTTCTATCAGATTTATGGAACATATATTTTAGAATAAAAAAGGAAATTCATCAAAAGAAATAAATTTAATAAAGATATAAATCTTCTGAATTCTTCTAGAACAATTTAATCTTTAACTGACAGGTTGACTCATTTTGATTATAACATATTAGGACTTGACTCTTAATTTATCATATTTATTTATTAAAGAATCATAATAGGTAATACAAAGTCTAGCGTTTCTAAATTTAATCCTTAATATATTAAGTAATGAAGTATCATTCTCATATCAGAATATATGTGCATATGACTTAAATATAGTTTAAGAAATGAATTAAACTTATCAAATGCTAAAAATTGTTTCTTTTCGAGATATATGTACATATATTTTAAATCATATAGCTATATCGTACTAAATGTTTTTGTACATATTTTTACTTTATGGATGAAATATCATTTATAATATTGATATAAGTCATATATAAAATATATATACATCTGGCTTACATATAATTTAAGAAATAAGTTTAAGCTATTTCCTGTTGATATATATATATTATGTACTAAAATCATTTAATTACGCAATACCAAGTTGTTGTATATATTCATGTTTCATAGATACAGTTTTGTAAAATATTTTATATCTTCCATAGTATATGTATATATATGCTTATGTGGATATGAGATAATCATATGAAATAATATTTTTATAGAGTTATCATGAAAATCCTGTTTTTAATGATTATATCTCAACAATAAACATGTTTTAAGTATGCTAAAATATTATATTTTAACAAAATTAATACGATTGTATGTTTTGTCAAAACTTTGACAAATATATATTTTTAAGTCGAGTAAAATTTTGGGTTATATCATAAATGATAAAATATATATTGCTTTCATCGAATAATATTTTATATTATGATATTTCAGTGACATCATACCTAAGGGTATTATCTTATATCTTTGATTAAGATGTTAATATCAATATCATAATATGATTATAATTTATTTTGAATTGTATTCACATAATTATATGGGTATGGTATATATATCACAAAATATATTCTGAATATATCCTCTTTATATATTTATAGCATAACATACTATAAGATACACATAGGGGTTACACATCATGAGAATTTAAATGGCACAAAATCATTTAGGTATATTACATATGGGTTGGGCTAGACAAAAAACCCTATCTTTCTTAGAAAACTCTGGAAACTCAAAGCTCCCGACATTTTTTTTTTTTTGAAAAAAATAACACATGTAATATACATGTTTTTAAGACTTTTGGGCCAAAAAAATCAAAAAAGCGCCGGGTATTTTTTTTTAAAAAAAATAAACAAGTTCCAAAAACTTCGTTGACTAACATGTGTTAGACAAAAAATGCTGAAAGTTGCTGAAATTTGTTTTTTTTTTAAAAAAAAAACCCTTCGGCGCTTTTTTGATTTTTTTGGCCCAAAGCTCTTAAAAACATGTATATTACATGTGTTATTTTTTTCAAAAAAAAAAAAATGTCGGGAGCTTTGAGTTTCCCGGGTTTTCTACCTAAAGAGGGTTTTCTACCTAGCCTTATCCTATTACATATTATCTTAATATTTATGTTATTATTCGAAGTACCATACCGGATTTGTGTTACCTTATATTAATATTAAAATATTAATGTTAATATCGTAATATTATTATAATGTCGTAAAATTCATATTGAATTATTTTCATACAAATATATGAAATACATATAATATATCATAAAATTAATAAGACATAAATATATCACCTATATATATATATATATATATATATATATATATATATATATAGTGAGGTTAATTGGGGAACACTAAAAAGTGGGGAACAGTGGGGAACCGACTCAAACGAACTCCGATTGGACTCATTCCAGCGGCGTTGGAACCGTCTCGTCGAACCCTAACTAGGATCTCTTAACCCTAAACCCTAAATCATAACCCCAAAACCCTAAATATATTAAGGTTTGGCTTTTAGGGTTTAGCTTTAGGGTTTAGCCTTAGGGTTTAGCTTTAGGGTTTAGAGTTTAGCTTTAGGGTTTAGGGTTTAGCTATAGGGTTTAGCTTTAGGTTTAGCCTTTAGGGTTTAGCTTTTATGGTTTATAGTTTAGATTTTACGGTTTAGCTTAGGTTTTAGCCTTATTTTTTTAGCTTTAGGGTTTAGAGTTTAGGAGTTAGGATTTAGGGTTTAGGGTTAAGAGATCTTAGTTAGGGTTCGACGAGCCGGTTCCAACGCCGCTGGAATGAGTCCAATCGGAGTTCGTTTGAGCCGGTTCCCCGCTGTTCCCCAATTTTTTAGTGTTCCCCAATGAACCTTCCCCTATATATATATATATTTATTTCTATATATATATATATATATATATATTTCTTAAATATAACATAACTGTAAGATACAGATATGGGTAACATATATTGGGAATTCAAAATTCGTTAAACGATACAAAAATCATAATAAACATATTAAAATCTCATGTTCGCAGGATAACACATAAGATATTAATTTCCTAACACAAATGTTTAAGGTTTAGGTATTGGAAGAACATCTAAAGGGCTTAAACCAGTGGCATAGCTCTGATACCACCTTTTGTCACAGCCCCCGACCCCTCCCCGGGAGCGGGAGCCGCAAGCCAGTCAGATGGTATCGGTGTTTATTAATTTGGCAGCAAAAATTTTCATCGGGACCGTAGTTAGGAAATATTTTTATCAGAGTTAAACACCAAAACGTTTAAAATAGATAAATGGAAAAAAAAACCCAAGTTTTTGATAATAATACATTTATAATAAACAAGTGGGACAAAATCCGGTTTCAATTTGTAATATATATATATAGGGAATAACCCTAATTATTGAAAACCATTCTCCTTTTTAATTAGGTAACTTTTATGGCCACTTTTCTAAGCCTTCAGTGCTCTCCAGCTGGCTTTTATTGACTTCACACTAAGTTACCTGAAACACGTGTTTAAAACATTTTATCAGCAAGAAATACTGGTAAGCGAATCCCAGTATAATCAAAACAGGTTTTATCAGTTTACAGCATTGAGGGCGAACCGCAATTACATTTGTTTATTTTTCTACCTTAATTGCCACCCACGGTACTGTCAACCCGACTTGTAGTCATGTTACTACTCATAGTGTAGTAACAAATTTTGTATAAAAAATCCCAACATACCGACGATAATTATAGAATACAAATACTCAATTTCTGTTAAGTATAAATTAAAACAATTGAGGTTTTGTAAAAACAGTTTACAAAAAGAAGATTACTCACATTGCTATTTTAGGTATTTCCCTTGTGACTTCCTGGTTATAATCTATTAATTTAAACAATGCACATGCGCTAGTATAATAACCCAATTTACATTAGTGATACCCTCCCCGAGACAGAACTCCAACGACTGAGTCAGGCAGAGCCTTGATATGCGTTACGGAGCACTAGATTAATCGGGCAGCGTAACTAATACGTAATTGGGGGTTATAATACTTACAACGAGGCAGAGCTTCGCTAATTAGGGGGTATTATGCCCGGTAATTATAATTGCTATCAGAGATTGAGAGAGAGAGTTTTGATTCTAAACGATTTGAATTATGAGCCGCAGCCCTTCATTTATAGTCCTGATCTGGCCTCGCTCGCGCCCCGTGAAGGAAAAAACAAGGGCTTTCGCGGCCCGCGAGGGCCTTAAAGGCGGCAACGAGTTTACTGAGTCATCCCCGGGTTCTGATGCGTGTTCGACACGTGGTGGCCTGAGAAGTTGCCTGGTGTTGAGCTGTCGTGCCCCGCGAAGCACATCCCCATCAGGTTCGCAGCCCGGGAGCAGCCCTAAAATCTTGTTTTATTTGATTTTTAATAATATATTGGTGTTTCGTGGCCGTTTTTCGTATTTGGGGTGTATTTAGGAGCGTTTAGGGGTGTTTCTTGAGGTTTGTTATATTTAGTGCTCTCCAGCTTGCTTTTCTTTGGCTTTCACATTTTGTTACCTAAAACGCGTTTAAAAACATTTTATCAGCAAGAATGCTGGCGAGTGAATCCCAGTTTAATCAAAACAAGTTTTATCATTTTACAGCATTGAGGGCAATCCAGCAATTACATTTGTTCATTTCTACTTTAATTACCACCCACGGTACTGTCAATCCTGACTGGTGGTAATGTTACTACTCACAGTGTAGTAACAAATTTTGTATACAAAACCCCAACATACCGACGATAATTATAGAATACAAATACTCAATAAATATAATTTGAAACAATTGAGGTTTTGTAAAAACAATTTTTGAAAAGAGGAATCACTCACATTGCTAATTTAGGTATTTCCCTGTGACTTCCTGCTTATTATCTATTAAATTAAACAATGCACACGCGTTAGTATAATAACCCAAATTTACATTAGTTATACCCTCCCCGAGACAGAACTCCAATGACTGAGTCAGGCAGAGCCTTGACATGCGTTACGGAGCACTAGATCAACCGGGCAACGTATCTAATACGTAACCGAGGGTTATGATACTTACATCGAGGCAGTGCTTCGCGATTTTAGTGGGTATAATACCCGGGAATTATTATTGCTATTCAGAATTTAGAGAGAAAGACCGAGATTTGAACGAGAACAACTGAAGCCTGAGCTCCCAATATATAGGGCTGGTGGGCACTTTCTCGCGCCCCACGACGGAAATAAGAGGGGTCGTCGCACCCCGCCAGAGCCTGTCGACTAAGCCCTAGCCTTGCTGACTTTCGGACTAGCTTCGACACGAGTGGGACACGTGGCGGCCTAGGGGCTTGCCTGATGGCCAAGCTGTCGCGCCCTGCGACAGCCTTACCTGAAGGTGTCGCGCCCCATGACGCATTAAATATTTGTTTTTATTTGATTTTTGTTAAATTAAATGTATTTGGGGGCCCACTTTTCGTGTACGGGGAGTATTTTAGGGCGTATAGGGGTGTTATAAGTATTTTAGGAGGGTTGTTATATCCTCCCCACCTTGTTTTAGAACTCGTCCTCGAGGTTTACTGGAACAGGTGCGGATATTTCTTCTGCATCTCTGATTCAAGCTCCCAAGTGTATTCTGGTCCTCTCTTGGAATCCCATTTTACTTTAACTAGAATTAATCTCTTGTTTTTTAGATTCTTAATCTTTCTGTCTTCAATTTGTAGGGGTCTTTCTACAAACTTGAGTTTCTCATTTACCTCTATGTCCTTAAGAGGTACCACTAATGATTCATCTGCTAAGCACTTTTTGACATTACATACATGAAATACATCATGTATTCATGCCATTTTCTCTGGCATTTGTAGCTGGTAAGCTACTGGTCCTATTCTTCTAATAATCTCAAAAGGTCCAACATACCTGGGGCTTAGCTTTCCCTTTTTGATGAATCTGACTACTCCTTTCCATGGAGAAACTTTTAATAATACCTTATCTCCTACTTGAAATTCCAACGGTTTTCGCCTATTATCAGCATAACTCTTTTGACGATCGCGTGCTGCTTTTAGTCTTTCCTTGACTTGAATAATCTTGTCCGTTGTTTCTTGTACTATCTCGGGTCCAGACAGTTGCTTTTCTCCAATTTCTGCCTAACAGACTGGAGTTCGGCACTTTCGTCCATAAAGTGCTTCAAATGGTGCAGCATTGATACTGGTATGATAGCTGTTATTGTATGAAAATTCTATTAATGGTAGGTGATCGTCCCAATTTCCTCCGAAATCAATCATACAAGCTCTAAGCATATCTTCCATTGTCTGAATTGTCCTTTCGCTTTGTCCATCCATTTGAGGATGATAAGCAGTGCTTAGATTTAACTTGGTTCCCGTTGCTTTTTGGAAACTAGTCCAAAAATGAGAAGTAAAACGGCTATCTCTGTCAGAAACAATAGATAAAGGAATTCCATGTAATGAAACTATTTCATTTACATAAAGTTTAGCTAACTGTTCCATACTGAAAGTTTCCTTCATTGGTAGGAAATGAGCAGACTTAGTCAATCTATCTATAATCACCCAGATTGTATCATTACCTTTTCGTGTCTTGGGTAATTTGGTAACAAAATCCATTGTTATCAATTCTCATTTCCATATTGGCATTTCTAACTGCTGTAATAAACCTGAAGGTTTCTAATGTTTAGCTTTAACCTGTGAACAGGTTAGACACTTGGCAACATAGGTTGGTATATCCTTTTTCATTTCTATCCACCAGAAATTCTTTCTTAAGTCTTGATACATCTTATCACTACCGGGATGTATCGTATACTTAGACTTATGGGCTTCTTCTAAAATTAGGTGGCGTAGGTTTCCTCGTTTGGGTATACAAATTCTTTTCTTATGGAATCTCCAAATTCCATCTGTTCCTTGTTCTAATTCCTTAATCATTCTTTTTAATTTTTCAGTATCGTCCTTGATTACTGATTCTTGTATTTCCCTAATTTGCTCGTTTAAATCTATCTGCAGATTTAATTTAAGAGAACGTACTCTTTTTGGCTTTTCATGATACTTTCGACTTAAAGCATCGGTTACTACGTTAGCCTTTCCTGCATGATACTGGATATTACAATCATAATCACTAAGAATTTCCATCCAGCGTCTCTGTCTCATATTTAACTCCTTTTGCCCAAAAACATATCTTAGACTCTTATGATCGGTGAAAATGGTAAACTTACTACCGTAAAGGTAATGTCTCCAAATTTTAAGGGCAAAAATTATGGCTCCTAATTCTAAATCATGGGTTGTTTAATTCTCTTCATGATTCTTAAGTTGTCTAGAGGCATAGGCTATAACCTTTTGACGTTGCATCAACACACATCCATAACCTAATTTAGACGCGTCACAATAGACTACAAAGTCTTCAGTTTTTTGGTAATGCTAATATGGGTGCGTTGGTTAATCTTTGCTTAAGAATTCTAAAGGCTTCTTCTTGTTTTGGTCCCCATTTAAACTTAACAGATTTACAGGTCAGTTTTGTTAAGGGAATGGCTATTCTAGAAAAATCTCGGATAAACCTTCTATAATAACCGGCCAGTCCTAGAAAACTTCTCACCTCCGTTGGTGATTCAAGGACTTTCCATTTAGTAATTGCCTCGATCTTTGTGGGATCTACATGAATTCCTTCATGATTTACTAAATGTCCAAGGAATTGCACTTCTTCTAACCAAAACTCACATTTTGAGAATTTAGCGTAAAGCTTTTCCCTTCTTAATAATGTAAGGAGTGCATGCAGATGCGCTGCATGTTCCTCTTTGCTCTTAGAGTAAATGAGAATATCATCTATAAAAACAATTATGAATTTATCTAGATATGGTTTACATATTCTGTTCATCATGTCCATAAATGCGGCTGGGGCATTGGTTAAACCAAATGGCATGACGGTAAATTCATAATGGCCATACCTTGTTCTAAAGGCAGTTTTAGGAATGTCCTCTTCCTGTACCTTCAATTGATGATATCCTGAGCGTAAGTCGATCTTAGAAAAGAATCGAGCTCCTTGTGTCGCAACCCCCGTCCCCTAACAACCCGGGAACGGGCGGTCGCGGCCAGTTTTGGTGGTATCCAGGTGTTTATCATTTTGGCAGCGGAATTTACATCAGGATCGTAGTTAGGAAATATTTTATCAGAGTAAAATACCACATTTTCATAATATTAAACACGTGGGAATAATCCCAAATTTTAAGTACACATATTTTCATAGGGACAAACCCTATTTTATTTAAGTAAAACATCTCTTTATTTTAGGTAACTTTATTGCCACTTTTCCAAGCCTTCAGTACTGTCCAGCTGGCTTCTATTTGGCTTTCACATTTTGTTACCTGAAACGCGTTTAAAAACATTTTGTCAGTGGGAAATACTGATGAGTGAATCCCAGTTTAATCAAGTTAAGTAAAAACCATTGTACAGTATTGAGGGCGGTCGCGCAATTACATTTGTTTCCATCTATTCAATTACCACCCACGGTACTGTCAACCCGACTTGTGGTCATGTTACTCCTCGCAAGGTAGTAACAAATTTTGTATACAAAACCCCAACATACCGACGATAATTGTAGAATACAAATACTCAATCATTGTTTAATATATTATTAATTAAGTTTTGTGAAAACAGTTTGCAAAAAGGAGATTACTCACATTGCTGTCTTAGGTTTTCCTTTAGTGTTTCCTGGTGATTATCTATTAAATACACAAATGCACACATCTTAGTATAATAACCCAATATTTACATTAGTAATACCCTCCCCGAGACGGCATTCCAACGACTACGTCGGGCAGAACCACGACAGCCGTTACGGAACCCTAGATCAATCAGGCAGCATATCTAATACGTAACCGGGGTTATGATACTTACAATGGAGCAAAACTTTGTTATTTAGGGGGGTATTATACCCGAGAATAGCTATTGCTATGCGAGAATTCGAGAGAGAAAGAAATATGGTGCGAATTGTGAACTGAGGCCGATAGCCTCTATTTATAGTGTCTGATCGACACTTCCTCGCGGCCCGCGTAAACCATCCAAGGGTCCTTCGCGGCCCGCGACGTAGACTATGTAGGGCCTAGCTTAGTCGATTCACAAGTGTAGACTTGACGGATGGCATGACACGTGGCACGCTAGGGCGTCGCCCTGACCTTGGGCTGTCGCGCCCCGCGTAGACCCTGGGGTGGTCTTACGTGGCCCGCCAGAGACCCATTTTTCTTGTTTTTATTTTATTTTTGCAAAATTAAAGGTATTTTAAGCTTGGTTTTCACATACGGGGTACATTTTGAGACATATAAGGGCACTTTAAATATATTAGGGGTGTCGGAATATTTTGGAGAGTTGTTATACCTTGCAATTGGTCAAACAAATCATCGATTCTCGATAATGGGTACCGATTTTTAATCGTGACTTTATTGAGTTCTCGGTAATCAATGCACATACGCATTGATTCGTCTTTCTTCTTGATAAACAAGTTTGGTGCTCCCCATGGCGATGAACTAGGTTGTATGAATCCTTTTTCCAAAAGTTCATCTAACTGTTTCTTCAGTTCTTGCATCTCTGCGGGTGCCAAATGGTAAGGTGCCTTGGCAATTGGTGCTGTCCCTGGTAGTAGGTGAATTCTGAATTCGACTTCCCTGTCCGGCGGTAGTCCCGGTAATTCTTCTGGAAAAACATCAGAGAATTGAGATATGACGGGAATATCTTTCAATTCCTTTCCTTTAGTGTTAATGATTATGGAAATTATATACACTAGTGACCCTTTTCTTGCACAACTTGCTGTTTTCATCATATAGATGAATTTTGTGGATCGAGATGGCTTGTCTCCTTTAATTGTGACCTTTTCACCCCTTGGTGAATTTACTTGTATTGACTTTTGATCACATAGAATACTGGCTTTATTGGCTATTAACCAATCCATTCCTAGCACGATATCAAATCTGGCCAAATGCATTGGGTAAAGATTAACAATAAAATTATGTTTTAATGGATTCTCCATTTGTTGTCTCTACTAGACATTCTTGTTGAAGTTTAGTTAATGATTGATTGAGAAGTTTGCAAAATGAAGTATTAATGAAACTTTGGTTCGCACCAGAGTCGAATAATACTTTAGCAAAAACATCATTAACTAAAAACGTACCCGCAATCACGTCCGGAATCATCTTGGCTTCTTCTGCAGTTAGAACAAATGCTCTAGCATTCTTGGTAGTCTTGTTGTTCATGGCTGGAGCTAGTTTCAGACAATTTGGCTTGATATGCCCCTTTTCTCCACAATTGAAGCATACTCCATTACTGGGTTTCTTCCTACAGTCTTCTTCTTTGTGTCCTGGTATTTTGCAGAAATTGCAGTATGTAGAACATCTTCATGTATGCTTTTTCTTGCAGGACTTACAGTAAGATGCAGAGGTAGAACCTATGTTTTTCCCACGGTTGGAATTGTTAGTGCACTACGTCTATTGACTTCGTCTTGTATCATGTAATAGGATAGAATAGAATTATCAGTGCTCAAGGTTTTAGAAATAAGTTTTTAGATTTAAGAAACTGAGTTCGCTTGAAAGTGTCAAGATCAAGTTCAAGCGAAACCACATTAACTGAGTTCGCTTGAAACAGTCTTGGTCACACTCAAGCGAAACCAACAAGATCTGAGTTCGCTTGAACTTATTATGTCCATTTCAAGCGAACCTCCCACTAGTATATATAGGGCACTTGTCATTTCATTTGGTACGCGACTTCTGGATTTGTAACGAAGTGCTGCCGAAATCTGTTCATGTAACACCTTGAAAATTCGTGTTCAATAGAATAATGACACGTGTCATGTAAGACAAAAGTGATATAAAACCGGATATAATTAAAGATGTATGGCAGGATTTAAAAGTGTCGTCATGTTAATTTTTACCTCTGAACGACCTCGTTATGAATCCCAAGACCCTAACATATATTACACACATCTAATATACCTTCAATCCAGTGAATTGTTGACAATAATTGAATTCAAAGTGCAAGATAGGATCCTATGGAATTTCTACGGTAAACCTTCGTTTATGGCACTTTAAAAAGAATCCAAGTAAACATATCAAAGTCGTAGGGTATATAACTGATCAAGGCACGTTTTAGAGGCCCCTTACTGAAAAATAATGTCCCAAATTCGGAATACCTGGTTGCCCCTTCGAATGCTTGAAAGAACAACATTTTTGTCTTCTGCCCAAGGCTTATGGACCGTAAGCCCACCCCTTACGGTCCGTAAGGGTGCCCCAGCGACAGGAAAACGGGCAGCAGCCTGTTTTAAGCTTGTAACCAACCTACAATCGATTTTCCTCATATTTGCACGACCCCTAAGTGACTCCTAGACACTAGGGATATGTGTTAATAATCAGCGAACATGGATAGACTTATTTGTCAACAATCCATTGAGTTTTGATCACTATATAAAGCCACTAAGTTGCAACCATTTGATCACTCACTTCTTCTGCAATTCTGGAGCTTCTTGGAGCTTAAGAGCAGACCCTAAGCCTTCCTAATAGTGCATAGGACTTCAGTAAGTGTGCTTAACCTTTCTTAGTTAAGTTTTTGCTTAGTTTTAGCTTAAAAGTCAAACCGTCGTAATTAACGGTTGACTTAGCGATTAATCACTAATGGTCCAGTGATTAGTCGAATTGAAAGTAGTTATAAGTTGGTAATTATGTGGGCAATAAACCCTTAAAAGGGCACCCTCTAATTCCCACTCTAACTAGGACTTTTGTCGGGTCAAAGTTGTTAATAAAAAGTCAACAGGATTCTAATTTGCGATTTAAAGCATAATTAGCAATGTAGAACCCATACAACCTATTTGATCATTAATATAACTTGGTAATTAGTGTAAGAACATGTCTAAGCATGTTCAACCCGACAATTTTCAGTAGAGACCCGGTTCGGAACCGAAAGTCGCATAATTTGACTTTTGCTTTGACTTTCAGTTCTGACCCGTTTGAGCATGTTTTAGGAATTCCTTAGAGCTTCGTTAGGACCAGGTTACATGCTAGTATAACCCTCTGTGATTATACACCTTGGTTCATTAGTTAACCAATTAATATGCATGATTCCGTTAATTGCCTATATGTTGACCATTATGCCCTTTTCACCATAAAACGTGATTTTTGAAAATATAAAAGAGTAGAAACCTTAGTTACTGAATTATAAACTTGCACCCAAAATTTGACATCAATTTGAGGTGTAGATTGAGAGTTATGCTCATTAGCGTAATTAGAAAGCTTCTTTAGCGATTAAACGACATAATTAGCGTATAGCCTATTTAAACATACTTTTTGATATCAAACTCATTACCCACTGATGTAATATATTATTTTGGGATTTTTGAAGATTTTTAATTAATTTTAGGCTGAGCATAACTTAGAGTCATAGGCTTGATTCGGTAAATGTCGGTTTTGCCCTTTCGGGATATAAAATGAGTTTTACATATCTTTTTGACCTCAAACCTTTTTCTACTGATTTCATATGATAAAAAAATTATTTTAAGCCATCTGGAATAATAAAAATATCAGCTTTCTATATAGAACCCGGAAACGGCTTCTAATCGCCTTTTTAAGCGTTTTTAACGCATAGTATGTACTAAAACTATTTTAAACATACAAGGGTTGATACCTACTGATATTTTAGGTAAATTATAATATTTTAACAGTAAGCAAAAGTTGTTTAACTCAGACTTCAGTTTTGAGCTTTTCGGCTAATGTGAAATTACCAAAATGCCCCTACGGTGCATAGTTTGGTTATAATTAATAAATTTCACATATATACTTTACCCTACTGTTATAACTTATTAAATTGAGTATTTTTGCTGATTACATCAGACCTGTAACTCAGGATAATACTTAAACTCTTTTATAACTTTATAAATGACCAAACTACCCCTGCGAGGCATAGTTTGTGTTTAAACTCGTTTCGGGCATAATAAAAGATATCTTACTGATGTCACAACATATTTGAGGCATATTAACTTAGGAAACCTGTAAATGACTCTCATTATTACCCGTTACGCCTCTTACGCGTTCGGTTCGGTTTATGTAACTAGTTTACATAAATTAGCCGAAACGGGTCAAACCTTATCGATTTTATCTCAAAATCCAGAATGTGTTTAGATTACCCAAATAAGACAAGTCTTCAAACTTGTCGGGTCTAAATTACATTCTATTCCGGTCTTCGCCTTATCATGCGTTTGAACCGTATCTTCCTTTTGAAAACTAACCGGTCTAAGTCAAGACTTAATTAAAGACCCGTTAGGATTCTAATAGGTTATTAAAAACCTTCGTTCCAGATTAGGAGCCCAGTAAAAGCTATCTGTACTTGCTGAATTGATATACGGCTGGGATTAAATTTATATTTAGCTCAGGTAAATACTTTTAACTTATTTTCCCTATACGGGCTTGGGGTACGGTATATAAAATACCGCTTGGTCGGGCATTAAATCTTCCATCGTATGGTGGTTAATTGAATATTTGATCGGCCTGTTTAGATTGTTTTGTTTACTTAAAGCCTTTAGGGGGTTAATGACCATGTCCCGGATATCCTTGGCATCATTTTACGAAATGGCCACGACCTAAGCGTGGGGTGTAGGCGTACACTCGTCAGTGCATAAATAGTTAATGTGGTGTGTCTATTGATCTTTAACCCAGCACGATCCGGGCTACTGAACGCATAAGAAACATGTAATTCTTTTACAAGTATTATATTCAAATAATTATCCCAAGTTATAAAAGATATTTGTGCCACGTGCATTCAAATCAATTTTATTAAAACCTTTTCAAATGAGTCAGTTAAATTGTATTTACCAGTGTAAACTGACGTATTTTCCAAAAGGCTAAATGCAGGTACTATACGTAATAGGCTGGCTACTCTAGGCATCAATAATCAAGTCTCGCAAGCTTTAGATGTTAAAGTCTGTTGAACGATATTATCTTTCTGTTTAAGATCCGCCTGTGGATCCATCTTACATTCCGTTGTAATATTTGATATTACTTTATATCGGGTTGTAATATATTTATCTTTTGCTTCCGCTGTGCATTTATATATTGTGTTATTTGACTGTAATGTTGCCAACCACGTCACGATACTCCCCCCACCGGGCCCACCGGTCAAACGTGGAAATATCGGGGTGTGACAGGTTGGTATCAGAGCCAACACTGAGTGAATTAAACACTAGCCGTTTGTGTTTAATCTCAGTTACACAGATGCACATTCTTGAGTCTAGACAAGAACATAGGACTAATCCTAATTCATTTCATTGTCTTTTAATTGCTTCTTTTGTTATTTTTCTGATTAGCCCTTGCATGGGCAAGTCATTTTCTTAAGAAGTCCCGTTTAGGGCAACCATATACTTGTTTAAATTTTAAAGGAACGATTATGTTTAAAATATCATTCATATATTATAAGATCTACCATTATAATAAAATGGCAAAATCTAAAAAGGGACAAGACCTAGCCTCGTGTCATTATTAAGACCCGGCCAAGATGGCAGTTCCTCAATTTAGGTTCAGATCCTTATTAACATCCCGAGTTAGGATTGATTATGTGTTTATTATTAAAAAGGAATCTTAAAGGTAAACCTAGCCTATATGACGAGGCCAAGATGGTAGGACCTATTCAAGAGATTCAAATCCTTGTTAACACCTAAGAATGTGTTAGCACTCTTGACAGATGTGATTCGAGAAAATCACAACAGTCATTCTTGTATTGGATTCTTCCAATTTTCTTATCTAGTCTATTGATTTAGAAATCATGGCTTATATCATCCTATAAGATGATCATATTATAAACATCCCTTAGAAGGGAAATGCCTACGGGCTATAGTTAATGTCCTCTGAGACTAAAGACAGTGATAGCCTACAACTCCCTGTCAAGAAAAAGTAATGAACTTTGATTCACACCTTAATGCCTCGATTCTCTGAAATCATGGCTTATATCATCCTATAAGATGATCATATTATACACATCCCTTAGAAGGGAAATGCCTACGGGCTATAATTAACGTACTCTGAGACTAAAGACAGTCGTAGCCTACAACTCCCTGTCAAGAAAAGGCGTGAACACGTTCAAGCCTAAATACCTTGATTCTACAAAATCATGGTTTATAATTTAAAGTTGCCCTTGTGACTTGACTTTTTGTGCTATAGTTATATTTTAATTAAATCCAGGATAATTATAATAAAAATCCTGAAAAAAAAATATCATTCCTTTCCTGCCAGTATAAATATTAAAAGAGAATCTTAAAAAGGTTTGACCTAGCTTGAATGTCATTGAAGACCTAGCTAAGATGGTAAAACCTGTTTAAAAAGAGATTCAGATCCTTGTTAACATCTGAAAATGTGTTAACACTCCCGACAACAGTGATGCGATAAAATCACACTTGTCATCCTTATGATAGGAATTTTCCAAATCCCTTATTTAGTATAAATGATCAATAGGAATCATGGCTAGTAAACGTCGAACATGATGTACGCATCAAAACATCCATTCGGGATGTATACCTATGGGAAAAGGTGTATACATGAAAAGATAGTTTTTATTTCATAAATTCTTGTCAAGACAATGAACTATGAAATTTTCCGATCCAAAGGAATCATCGATTATGTTTTAGATTTTTCCCTAGTGACAAGGCCCTGTGCCATCAAGAGTCCTTGGGAACAAGCTCTTGTGCTATATAAAATGTCAGTACGACATTGACAGTCGTGATTTATGTCCCCTGTCTAATAAATATGAAGGATTATATTCTGTTTACACGCCAAGGATGGTTTATTTAAAAACCTAGGCAGAACATAATCAAATAACTTAAATACTATCTTTTGGCCTATATGGTTTATTTACACCATAGCTATTTAATCAACAAATTCAACAATTCACCATATAATTAAATCAATTATTACTACTTGGTTTATAGCCTTCAAAGCTTCACCATGGTTGACTCCTCTGAAGCTCACAATCATCCAGTTAATCAGAATGATGATACCAGACTGAATTTAACGGGCGCCGAGTTACAGGCTATGTTAGATACAGCTGTAAACAAGGCCGTGAACCGAGCGTTAAGGGATCATAAGCGAAAGTACGATAATACCCCGAATAAAGGTTACAAAAAGGGTAGGACCAGTTCGAGCTATAACCAGTCCAAGCCAAAGAAGGCAAAACCCGAATGTGGAACCTGCGGGAAGAAGCACTTTGGAAAATGTTTCTATGATCAGACCAGGGGATGTGTCATCTGTAAGGAGATGGATCACAAGACCCATGAATGCAAGGACCTGAAGAACAACCAGCGGTCAGGTGAAAAGACCAAATGCAAAACCTGTAGGAAATACCACCTCGAGAAATGCAGATTTGAATCTCAGCCTTCACCTTGTGGAATCTGTAAGTCCAAGGGTCATAAGACCTTGGACTGCAAGAAGATGGAGGACGCAACCTGCCATGGTTGCAATGAAATAGGGCACATCAAAACTAATTGCCCTAATAAAACCAAGAAGTCTGGTGAGGCTAAGAAGACCAAAACCGGAAACTCTCAAATGGATACTCAAGAGGCTATTCAGGATGAAAAGGTCACAACAGGTACTTTCTATATCAATAATGCTCATGTTCGAGTATTATTTGATTCAGGTTCGGATAAGTCTTCCGTAGACAATAGATTTTGTAAATCATTAAATTTGCCTGTTAAAACTCTAAGCGTTAAGTATAAAGTAAAATTGACTGATAGTACCTCAGAGACTGCTTCAACAATATTAGATGGATGTTTTATATCCATTAGGAATCATTCTTTCCTGCTGTCCTTGTTTCCATTTATATAATAAGGGACTCGATATCGTGATAGGAATGGGTTGGTCGTCTGGTAACCAAGCCCATATTGTGGATGATAAGAAGCAAGTAGTTATCAAGACTCCCTATGGTGAGCCTTTGACCGTTCCAGGAGATACTGAATATGGAGTACCTAAGCACTTGCTGAATTTGGTATTTAATACCAAAGCTTCGAGTATGGAAACCTCATAAGGGACAAACAACAGTCGCGATGCAAGAAATGCGACAAATGTTAAAAGTGCGTCCAATGTGAACCCCAATGTTAATGGAGTTAGCCTCCAAAACTGTAATTAACGCAGCTATTAGAAAGACTATAAGAAAAATTTCTGAAAAGGTTCAAGAAGCCAAATGCTGCTCGCTTTAAAACACATGTCACTGTCCATGAGAAGAGCCATAGTCATACTTCAAATGCGAAGAATAACCCAAACCAAATCATATGTGGCAAGAAGCCCCTTTCCTTTTTGAATGTACTTAAAAGTACTTCGTCTCTTAGAAGTCAAGAGACTTCAATAGTAAAAAGGGGCCATCGATTTCAGGAAATTGATGGATGAAGTAGAAACCATTAGGTATATCAACGGTTATGCTGGAAGAGACATGGTAAGGTATACATCACAGTCATTCGATGGCAATACCCTAAATTAGTGAGGACATTAATGAGATCCTCAAGAAAGATCATCATATACATTGTGGGATGGTCCAAGTTTTAAGGACCTTATTAGAAAAACCTATTATCCGTTTCGCGAAAAGGGAAAAGACGGAATAAGAATTTTCTGACTCTCACCATAAAAGTTCTAGACTTTTGACAATATAACGCAAATTTTTGGCTGAGACAGCGCTCTATTCCATTTACCCAAGACCTAAGCTTAATGCAATAATTGTTGGGGGTTAGCATCGGAAATAAGAGAGCACATTAAGGTTTCAAGGCCTGCTTATTATAAATCCATTATGGATCAATCTCAGTTACTCACGTTCTATAGATTTAGAAATAATCAGTCAAAGCTGAGACTGCCCTAAAGTTATCTAAGATTTTACAGCTAAGTTTAGAAGGATTAAGAATGGAGGCGTTTAACCCTCCTGTTGAATGATTAGAGGCAGCTCACATTAGGAATGTCACCAGATAAATCCTTATTTGTGATTTTATTGCTAGAAATTACATGTGGTTTCTGGTGCTGTTAAGTCTCTCATAAGACCATAAACTTAGCAAACTTTTAGAAAATTTTCCTGTAAGAACCCCAGATGTTAAGTGTAAAGTAGAACCTTCAGGCATCAGAAACCTTCAGTCGTAGAATTTTAGAAGTATCCTTTCTCAAAAAGGAAGTGCGACAGTGTACATAGTAGATATCTCTTTAATCTCTATCGATTGTGAATACCAGATGGTATGATAAAAGCACCGTGTGAGGATTTGTGTATCTTAATATGTCCCATAGATTGCTTCCATGCCTGATCAGTATGGAGGTTTAATGCCTGGAATCACAAAGATACCCCGATGGTCATATGGTACTAAAGTCAACTAATGGTATTCAAAGTAGATATCCAGGATGGAACTGTCCAAGTAAATGTTTCCGGTTAAGGAAATTCGTGGAAGTGTAACATACAAGTGTCACTTATTTGACACAAGCATTGATAGATGAATTGGAGTCTGAGATTTGGAAAAATCTCTGTAATCTCCTTATACCTAAGTATCTTCTCATAAGTTTTCCCTGCTTACCTCCTGAGAGGCAGGTAGAGTTAAGATTAACATTCCGCTGTGGGCTGGAGTATTGTGAAAACTCCATGTTGATTATGGAATAATCGAAACCCTGATTAAGTAGGTTTTAAGACATAGGCTCATATAGCCTGACTCAATATTCTGAGGGTTTTATGTTATTGAATAAGAAAGACGGTTCATATTGCTTACGTATTAATTACCGCAACCCTAATTAGGCAATGAATGAGAATCGCCATCAGCTGCCCAGGATCATCGATTTGTTCGACTAACTGTAAGGATTAGCTACTCCTTAAGATTAGTTTTGAGCAATGGTTGGAATAACCATCTCACTTTAAGATAAGCTTTTCCATAATAGTTGCTATATAAGTATCAAGGTGGCTCCTTTGGAGACCTTGTATAAATGAAATATCAAAACATCCATTGGATGGATGAGACTTTGGGAAGTCCACTTATAAGGATCTGAAGGTTGCATTGGAAACAACGAATAAGATTCATACAAATCCCTAATCATCTGTAAGTTGCCAGTATTCGGCAGAAAATCAAGAATTAATGAAAGTAGCAAACCTCCTAAGATCTTGTTAAAGAATAAGGCTCAACAAAAGATATCACCCAGGAAGGGTGTGCCAATTTGTTAAATAATCAGGCTAGTTAAGCTCTGAATATATAGAATCATTCGAAGGAAATCGAATGTATCAAGATCAAATAACTTATGAGCTAAGACCTATATAAGGAGCTCAGTGGTATTCACAATGTATTCCACATCTGAAATCTAAAGAAGTGTTTCGCTGATGAATCACTAGTCATACCACACACAGATGTGCACATAGAAGAGAGCTTGAAGTTTGTTGAAAAACCTGTATTGATCGAGGATCGACAGGTTAAGAAGCTTCGAAGGAAGCATGTGCCTATTGTAAAGGTAAAATGGGATGCCCGTAGAGGTCCCGAGTACACGTGGGAGGTTGAGTCCACAATGAAAGAAAAGTACCCTCATTTATTTCAGTAAATCTCGAGGTCGAGATTTCTTTTAAGGGGGTGAGAATGTAACACCTCGAAAATTCGTGTTCAATAGAATAACGACACGTGTCATGTAAGACAAAAGTGATATAAAACCGGATATAATTAAAGATGTATGGCAGGATTTAAAAGTGTCGTCATGTTAATTTTTACCTCTGAACGACCTCGTTATGAATCCCAAGACCCTAACATATATTACACACATCTAATATACCTTCAATCCAGTGAATTATTAACAATAATTGAATTCAAAGTGCAAGATAGGATCCTATGGAATTTCTACGGTAAACCTTCATTTATGGCACTTTCAAAAGAATCCAAGTAAACATATCAAAGTGGTAGGGTATATAACTGATCAAGGCACGTTTTAGAGGCCCCTTACTGAAAAATAATGTCCCAAATTCGGAATACCTGGTTGCCCCTTCGAATGCTTGAAAGAACAACATTTTTGTCATCTGCCCAAGGCTTACGGACCGTAATCCCACCCCTTACGGTCCATAAGGGTGCCCCAGCGACAGGAAAACGGGCAGCAGCCTGTTTTAAGCTTGTAACCGACCTACAATCGATTTTCCTCATATTTGGATGACCCCTAAATGACTCCTAGACACTAGGGACATGTGTTAATAATCAGGGAACATGGATAGACTTATTTGTCAACAATCCATTGAGTTTTGATCTCTATATAAAGCCACTAAGTTACAACCATTTGATCACTCACTTCTTCTGCAATTCTGGAGCTTCTTGGAGCTTAAGAGCAGACCCTAAGCCTTCCTAATTGTGCATAGGACTTCAGTAAGTGTGCTTAACCTTTCTTAGTTAAGTTTTTGCTTAGTTTTAGCTTAAAAGTCAAACCGTCGTAATTAACGGTTGACTTAGCGATTAATCACTAATGGTCCAGTGATTAGTCGAATTGAAAGTAGTTATAAGTTGGTAATTATGTGGGAAATAAACCCTTAAAAGGGCACCCTCTGATTCCCACTCTAACTAGGACTTTTGTCGGGTCAAAGTTGTTAATAAAAAGTCAACAGGATTCTAATTTGCGATTTAAAACATAATTAGCAATGTAGAACCCATACAACCTGTTTGATCATTAATATAACTTGGTAATTAGTGTAAGAACATGTCTAAGCATGTTCAACTCGACAATTTTCAGTAGAGACCCGGTTCGGAACCAAAAGTCGCATAATTTGACTTTTGCTTTGACTTTCAGTTCTGACCCGTTTGAGCATGTTTTAGGAATGCCTTAGAGCTTCCTTAGGACCAGGTTACATGCTAATATAACCCTCTGTGATTATACACCTTGGTTCATTAGTTAACCAATTAATATGCATAATTCCGTTAATTGCCTATATGTTGACCATTATGCCCTTTTCACCATAAAACGTGATTTTTGAAAATATAAAAGAGTAGAAACCTTAGTTACTGAATTATAAACTTGCACCCAAAATTTGACATCAATTTGAGGTGTAGATTGAGAGTTATGCTCATTAGCGTAATTAGAAAGCTTCTTTAACGATTAAACGACATAATTAGCGTATAGCCTATTTAAACATACTTTTTGATATCAAACTCATTACCCACTGATGTAATATATTATTTTGGGATTTTTGAAGATTTTTAATTAATTTTAGGCTGAGCATAACTTAGAGTCATAGGCTTGATTCTGTAAATGTCGGTTTTGCCCTTTCGGGCTATAAAATGAGTTTTACATATCTTTTTGACCTCAAACCTTTTTCTACTGATTTCATATGATAAACAAATTATTTTAAGCCGTCTGGAATAATAAAAATATCAGCTTTCTATATAGAACCCGGAAACGGCTTCTAATCGCCTTTTTAAGCGTTTTTAACGCATAGTATGTACTAAAACTATTTTAAACATACAAGGGTTGATACCTACTGATATTTTAGGTAAATTATAATATTTTAACAGTAAGCAAAAGTTGTTTAACTCAGACTTCAGTTTTGAGCTTTTCGGCTTATGTGAAATTACTAAAATGCCCCTACGGTGCATAGTTTGGTTATACTTAATAAATTTCACATATATACTTTACCCTACTGTTATAACTTATTAAATTGAGTATTTTTTCTGATTACATCAGACCTGTAACTCAGGATAATACTTAAACTCTTTTATAACTTTATAAATGACCAAACTACCCCTGCGAGGCATAGTTAGTGTTTAAACTCGTTTCGGGCATAATAAAAGATATCTTACTGATGTGACAACATATTTGAGGCATATTAACTTAGGAAACCTGTAAATGACTCTCATTATTACCCGTTACGCCTCTTGCGCGTTCGGTTCGGTTTATGTAACTAGTTTACATAAATTAGCCGAAACGGGTCAAACCTTATCGGTTTTATCTCAAAATCCAAAATGTGTTTAGATTACCCAAATAAGACAAGTCTTCAAACTTGTCGGGTCTAAATTACATTCTATTCCGGTCTTCGCCTTATCATGCGTTTGAACCGTATCTTCCTTTTGAAAACTAACCGGTCTAAGTCAAGACTTAATTAAAGACCCGTTAGGATTCTAATAGGTTATTAAAAACCTTCGTTCCAGATTAGGAGCCCAGTAAAAGCTATCTGTACTTGCTGAATTGATATACGGCTGGGATTAAATTTATATTTAGCACAGGTAAATACTTTTAACTTATTTTCCCTATACGGGCTTGGGGTACGGTATATAAAATACCGCTTGGTCGGGCATTAAATCTTCCATCGTATGGTGGTTAATTGAATATTTGATCGGCCCGTTTAGATTGTTTTGTTTACTTAAAGCCTTTGGGGGGTTAATGACCATGTCCCGGATATCCTTGGCATCATTTTACGAAATGGCCACGACCTAAGCGCGGGGTGTAGGCGTACACTCGTCAGTGCATAAATAGTTAATGTGGTGTGTCTATTGATCTTTAACCCAGCACGATCTGGGCTACTGAACGCATAAGAAACATGTAATTCTTTTACAAGTATTATATTCAAATAATTGTCCCAAGTTATAAAAGATATTTGTGCCATGTGCATTCAAATCAATTTTATTAAAACCTTTTCAAATGAGTCAGTTAAATTGTATTTACCAGTGTAAACTGACGTATTTTCCAAAAGGCTAAATGCTGGTACTATACGTAATAGGCTGGCTACTCCAGGCATCAATAATCAAGTCTCGCAAGCTTTAGATGTTAAAGTCTGTTGAACGATATTATCTTTCTGTTTTAGATCCGCCTATGGATCCATCTTACATTCCGTTGTAATATTTGATATTACTTTATATCGGGTTGTAATATATTTATCTTTTGTTTCCGCTGTGCATTTATATATTGTGTTGTTTGACTGTAATGTTGCCAACCACGTCACGATACTCCCCCCACCGGGCCCACCGGTCAAACGTGGAAATATCGGGGTGTGACAGTTCAGGTTGTAATCGATGTTAAAATCAATATAAGTGACAGATTTAATAGTATCAAGCTGTTTCCACGTCCGTTTCACTGATTCCGCCTTTGAATCGGATATAAAGCTCTTCTGAACGACTCGTTTGGGTACAACAACGATCCTACAGGAATTACCATAGCGGAATTCCTGGGTAAGTTTTTGAGCTAGGTTATTCCTCTGGTTTTCTTCTTGCGTACGTACTAATTCATCAGTTAAGGTATTTGCTAGTTCTATAGCTTCTTCTATGGTTTGTGGTCTAGCTGCCTTGACTACATGTCTAATCTCACTGATTAATCCACAAATGTAACGGAAGATTAATACTGGTTTTGGTGAAGCTAGGATTGGCACTATTCTAGCATATTCGAAGAATACGGTAGTGTAACCCTTGCAGTCTACTCAGTCATTCTAAGGTTTAAGAACTTATTAGCAATTTGTTCTTTTTCATTGGGAGGACAAAATTTCCTTTCAACCATATTCTTAAACTCAATCCATTCCATAGTATAGACTCTGTCACTCCCCCTAAACTGGAGAATAGTGTTCCACCATTCTAGTGCTGCATTCTTAAAAAGATTGGAAGCAAACATGATTTTATCTTCCTCTGCACACTTGCTTATTTTTAAGACTACCTCCGTCTTTTCTATCCAACGTAGAGCTGCAATGGCTCCTTCATTGCCCGAGAATTCCATTAGTTTACAAGATCAGAATTCTTTGTAAGAACAACCATATGACATGGTTCTTCTTCTTTTTGGAATAGGCAATTGAAGTAGTTGTCCATTGTTTACGCTGTGACTGGGCTCAGTAGGTGGTCGTTTACTTCCACTGTTAGTTTTATTAGTTTCTGCTTCCTTAACCGTTTTGATAATATATGGCATAGGGTCTATAATCCCTTGTGCCACTATGTGTTGGATGGCATTGTTATCTAATTGGTTCTCGTTATTATCGTTATTTGGGTTTTCCTGATTCACTTCATCGTCCATCTGGATTACAAACATTTACCAAGTATTAATATCATAGGACAAGATGTAATGCCAACAATTACACAAACAATACATTGATCAAAATCGTCGTGCATTGCGACATTTACTTTATTTCATATATCGATATATTACAAGCTCTAACTGGAATTGAAAGTATACTACTAGTTATGCATTAGTAAGTATTTAGGTTACCTTATATATATATATATATATATATGAGAGTAAATTACAAGTTTTGTCCTTTATGTTTGTCCCAAATTTCAAATGTTGTCCTTTAACTTTAAAATTGATGAGTTTTGTCCTTATCGTTTCAAAATCATGCACGTTATGTCCTGTAAGGCAAACCCAGTTAATTTTTTTTATTAAATCTAGTCATGTGCCTTACACATGAGGGCATTGTTGTCATTTCATCTTATCAGGGATCATTGTAAAAGAACTTATCTTCAAGGACTATTGTGTAAGTATAAAAAAATATTTACTCTAAAAATATATTTAAAAACCAAACCTGGCTTCTCTCTCCCAAACCCACCTCCACACCGTCACTCTCTCTCTTCTCTCCCCCTCTCTCTCACCTGCCGCCACCCCCCACCACCACCACCATCCTGCATAACCCACCTCCACACCGTCTTCTCCTCCGTCGCTCTGCTCTCTCTCACCTGCCGCCACCGCCATCTTTTCCGTCGCTCTGCTCCTCCGTCTTCTCCGGCGACCTCACCGTCGCTCTCTCTCTCTACACATACCGAAGGTTTCCTCAATTCAACGGTAAATCGCTCTAATCTCTTTGATCTATCAACTGTTGATCCTATCTAGTCTCTCATCAAGTTGAGCGGTTGTGGATGGGGTGGTGAGTTTATGGTGGTGGTTACTGATTTGGGTGGTTTGCAGGTTCTTGGGGTTAGGTTTCCAGTGGGGGTGGTAGGTTTAATGGTGTTTGTTGCTGGTTTGGGTTGTTGCAGGTTGGGGTTAGGGTTCCAGTAGGGGTGGTGATGGTGGAGACGGTGGTGGTAGTGTGGCAGAGAGAAAGTAGTTGTGGCGGCGGTGGATGAAGGGTGTTTGGTGTCATCAACAGACGATAACAAGGGTTCCATCCAATGAGAGATCTTGAATAGTTACATTACTACCCTTGATGACCAATGTGGATTTTTGAGATACAAAGTTGTTTCCACTCACTTTGCTTTTAACATCAGCAAACGTTACGGCCCATTTTGGTTTCCACACAACACGGGGCCAAACCTCCACTTCTTGACCATTGAATACCCCTGGAACCGGAGTGGTGATGATGTCGGTGATAGGTGGAGGGTGGTGGTGATGGTGGCCGTAGTGACGGTGGCGATGGAGGGTGGTGGTGAGGGTGACGGTGGAGGGTGGTGGTGGTGACAATAATAACAATAATAATAATAATACTAAAATTATTTTTTTTTATTTTTTAATAATAGTAAGTAAACAGGGTAAAAAGACTAAAATACCCCTGGGTGATCAGATTTAACAAAAAAAAATTAACTGGGTTTCCCTTAAAGGACATAATGTGCAAGATTTTGAAACGATAAGGACAAAACTCATCAATTTTAAAGGTAAAGGACAACGCCTGAAATTTGAGACAAACATAAAGGACAAAACTTGTAATTTACTCTCTCTCTCTATATATATATATATATATAGGGTTAGGTTAACGTACAATATCCCTTATCATACAATATGTACGCGCTCATCTCAGCCGTCAGATCTTCATCACACATTGAAATCGCATGTTGTTTTTTTGTAACAATTTCACATGTTGGATTTTTAACATGCGATTTCATCAAAATTATCACATGCGAAATTGTTACAAAAAACCAACATGTGATTTCATCAAAATTATCACATGCGAAATTGTTACAAAAAACCAACATGCGATATAATCAAAATTATCACATGCGATTTCATCCATGCTATTTTATAACATGCGATTTCACTATATCGTACGTATTGTACGTTAAGGGATATTGTATTTTACACTTTCACTATATATATATATATATATATATATATATATATAGAGAGAGAGAGAGAGAGAGGTCAGTTAACGTACAATAGGGCTTATCGTACGATACGTACGCGATCATCCCAGCCGTACGATCTGGTGCGAATTCAATCTTCCACATGCGATTTTGTCCATCTACACACCCCATGAAATTTTTCACATTACCCCATGCTAGCCATTTTTTCACATGCGATATTCAATCTTCCACATGCGATTTTGTCCATCTACACACCCAATATCATTTTTCACATTACCCCATGCTAGCCATTTTTTCACATGCGATATTCAATCTTCTATAAACGATTTTGTCCATCTACACACCCCATGCTATTTTTCACATTACCCCATGCTAGCCATTTTTTCACATGCGATTTCATTTGCATGGGATTTCAAAACATGCGATTTCATTGCATTTTCAAGCCATGCGATTTCATTTGCCTTTTTATAACATGCAAAGATTGAATTCGCACCAGATCGTACGGCTGGGATGATCGCGTACGTATTGTACGATAAGCCCTATTGTACGTTACACTTTTTCCATATATATATATATATATATATATTCAAACTACATGCATATATATATTTATATATATATTATTATTACTATTATTATTACAAAGGGTTCATCCAGTATTGCATGTTTCGCTCGTCGTACTTCCAAACGAGCCTTTCCCCTATTTGTCTGATTCTTTCTCCCTCATCTAGTAATTCCTCACCAAAGGTGTGGAGTTCTTGCATGTTTTCGGTACTTATGGGTGGTGGTGGTGCTGGTATCGGGTTTGGGTACGGTGGTACGGGTTCTCCATATGGGTATGGGTTTTCTAGTATTTCCCAAACATACTGGTCAGTATCCCAATATGGATCTAGAGGGTCAAGGTTGGGGTATGGTGCTAATGGGTTTAGTATGGGTTCCTCTTGTGGGTAAAGTTCTCGATAATCCCTATGTTCATCATTCCATGGATCGTAGGCTAGAGGGTTGGTGCTGGGTCTCTAGGGATTTCGTTTGGGTCGAAGGCAGGTATGGGAATCTGGTCTCCTGGGCAAGGTTCTATTTCCATGGGTTGGGTTAGGAACAGTGGTAGCGGCTGTGGTGCAATGATTTATTCTAAGTTTGGGTCTGCGGCAGTGGTAGCTAATATGTGAAAGTTAGCTAGTCGCCTATTGATTATGTCTTGAGTCTGGGCACTCATCTCTCTATTTGTTGCTGCTAAAGCCCGTTGCTGCTGCAACTTCCTCATTCTCTTCCTACGCTCATGTGCTCCCCGACTGAACCATCCTCTCTTTTTGGTAGGGAATGGTTCTTCGGATTGTGCCTTAAATATGAAAATCCCCTCTTCTGTATCAGCTGAGTACCCCGAAGGAGTAGGCTGGGAAGAAGTTCCTTCATCTCTAGGAGAACTAGACAATTGACGATAGGCGTCCGATGGTCCTTGATCACTCATACTGTAAATTAACAAATTGTCAAATAACACAAAACAATAACATATAGATATGCACGTAATCCCATAGATTATTTCCTAACATAATGGAAAAAAATTTTGGTGTCAGCAGAACACTTATGTGGCTGAAATCAGTGGCTGTAGCTCTGATACCACCTTCTGTCGCAACCCCCGACCCCTGCCCTGGGAGGCGGGCAGTCGCGGCCTACTCAGAGCTGGTGGTATCGGTGTTTATTAATTTGGCAGCGGAATTTACATAAGGACCGTAGTTAGGAAATATTTTATCAGAGTAAAACACCACATTTTATAATTAATAAATATATGGGAAAAACCCAAGTTTCCATTACAAACATGTTTTTAGGGATAAAACCTAATTTATTGAAATAAAACTCCTTCTTTATTTAGGTAACTTTTATAGCCACTTTTCCAAGCCTTCAGTGCTATCCAGCTAGCTTCTATTTGCCTTTCACATTTTGTTACCTGAAACGCGTTTAAAAACATTTTATCAGCAAAAAATGCTGGCGAGTGAATCCCAGTTTAATCAAAACAAGTTTGATAATTTTACAGCATTGAGGGCAATCCAGCAATTACATTTGTTCATTTCTACTTTAATTACCACCCACGGTACTGTCAATCCTGACTGGTGGTAATGTTACTACTCACAGTGTAGTAACAAATTTTGTATACAAAACCCCAACATACCCACGATAATTGTAGAATACAAATACTCAATCACTGTTAAATATAATTTGAAACAATTAAGGTTTTGTAAAAACAATTTGTTAAAAGAGGAATCACTCAGATTGCTAATTTAGGTATTTCCCTGTGACTTCCTGGTTATTATATATTAAATTAAACAATGCACAAGCGTTAGTATAATAACCCAAATTTACATTAGTTATACCCTCCCCGAGACAGAACTCCAACGACTGAGTCAGGCAGAGCCTTGACATGCGTTACGGAGCACTAGATCAATCGAGCAGGGTATCTAATACGTAACCGGGGGTTATGAAACTTACATCGAGGCAGAGCTTCGCTATTTTAGTGGGTATAATACCCGGGAATTATTATTGCTATTCAGAATTTAGAGAGAAAGGTCGAGATTTGAACGAGAACAACTGAAGCCTGAGCTCCCAATTTATAGGGCTGGTCGGGCACTTTCTCGCGCCCCGCGACGGAAACAAGAGGGGCCGTTGCACCCCGCCGGAGCCTGTAGACTAGGCCCTGGCCTTGCTGACTTGCGGACTAGCTTCGACACGAGTGGGACACGTGGCGGCCTAGGGGCTTACCTGATGGCCAAGCTGTCACGCCCCGCGACAACCTTACCTGAAGCTGTCGCGCCCCGCGAGCGCATTAAATATTTGTTTTTATTTGAGTTTTGTTAAATTAAATGTATTTGGGGGCCCACTTTTCGTATACGGGGTGTATTTTAGGTCGTATAGGGGTGTTATAAGTATTTTAGGAGGGTTGTTATACTTACCACTTCATTTTTATTTATGTTTTGATATTCGGTATCTGCTTACCGTTGCTGACACGCGTTTTGCAGTCATTGGATCCCCGCCGCAACGCGCGGGCGGAAAATCAACAAGTTAATATAATATTTCTAAAATAGGGTTCGGATATAATAGGAAGTTTATTTGGCTTGGAAGACTAGGAAGTAATCTTGACCATCAATTGATTTAATCAATGGCCAAGTTTAAATGAGGGAAAAAGAAGGGAAGAAAAGAGGCTCGTGGCTTTGTGTAAGGGCATTGTAGTCAATTCAGGACAATAGTTTCTCTCTCCTCAAATCCCCCCCCCCCATTTTTTAAACGTTAATAACTTTTTCATACGACATTATTTTTTTTATAAAAAGTTGCACCAAAAAACGAGCATTTTTTATCTTTAAAACGAGTATACTATTGCTATATTTTCGAATTTTTTTTTTGAAAACCCAGTTGCGTAAAACGCAATGGAAAAAACCCAGTTTCGTAAAACGCAATGAAAAAAAAGTTAAAAAAATGACTTTTTCTAAAACGCAATGCACCAAAAACACAAAGAAATGTCTTATTTGTAAAACGTAATGGACAGAAAACAAAGAAATGTCTTATTTCTAAAATGCAATACCTTAAAAACACAAAACAAAGTGTACTTTCTAAAACGCAATGGACTGAAAACACATAAAAATGTGTTTTACCTAAAACGCAATGCACAAAAAACACAAACACATGTCTTATTTCTAAAACGCAATGGCCAGAAAACACTTAAAATGTCTGTTTTCTAAAACGCAATAGCCTAAAAACACAAAAGAAAGTGTACTTTCTAAAACGCAATGGACTGAAAACACATAAAAATGTGTTTTACCTAAAACGCAATGCACCAAAAACACAAAGAAATGTCTTATTTCTAAAACGCAATGGCCAAAAAACACTTAAAATGTCTTTTTTCTAAAACGCAATGACCAGAAAACACATAAACATGTCTTATTTCTAAAACGCAATGGCCTAAAAACACAAAAGAAGCTGTTCTCTCTAAAACACAATGAACTGAAATACATAAAAATGTGTTTACCTAAAACGCAATGACTAAAAACACTTCAAAAATGTTTTATTTCTAAAACACAATGAGCAGAAAACACAAAAGAAACTGCTGTTCACAAAACCAGAAACTGTCTACGAAAATGAGGCAATTTTTGGAAAATTAAGGAGTGAAACACTTATCAGCGATCGAATCAAACCTTAATACTCTGCCCCTTGGACCCCGCCAGGGGCTAGACCCCTTGGACACCGCCAGGGGCTGCCGCCCCTTGGACCCTGCTCCCAGGGGCGCTGCCCCCGGACCCCCGTCAAGATCGTAAAACGCAATGGCCTAAAAACAAAAATCCAGATCGTAAAAAATGAAATTAAAGAATTTCTTACCTGGATCGAAGCCGATTTCTTCAACGATTGACGAAATTTGAATGATCGAAACACTTATCAGCGATCAAATCAAACGGATCGAGTGATTATCTTCAAAATCACTGGAAAAAACGAGATTTTGTATGAAATTAAGCTAGGGTTTCTTCAAAAAAGCTGAAGAACACGTTGATCGGGTGTTTGAATCATTGATTGGTGACGAAAATCGCACTATAATGTAGTGATTATTGAGATAGTAAGTGAAGAAAAGGTTGAAAATGGTGGGTTTTGAAAATGGTGGGTTTTGAAGTTACTGGGGAGAAGAAGGAAGAAGAAATGATACGATTGACTAAAATACCCTTTCTCTTTATTTTAAATTTTACCACATGTCATAATCCTATTGCTTCCTATACTTCCTAGCCAAAATAAACTTCCTATTTGATCCTCACCCTTCTAAAATATCCTAAAGCCACTTTTAATATCATGTATATTATGCGAGCCCTTATCATAATTTGAGTTGAAGTCAAATATTCACATTGTTGGGCTTCCATTAGCGGATCACAAAATAATATGGTGGTGCAGCGGGCCTAGCCTCATTAATCTATACAGCCCACTAGCTTATAAAATAGAGATAGTGAACTCGGCCCACTCAAGGAAAATAGCGGCAATTTTAATTCGGTCACTAGCATCCTAATCTGCTCAACTGGCTGGTTATTTCCTTATTACTTGTTTTTGCTCTGTTTGCACCAGGGGCAAAACACAAGATAATATAATATAACACTAAAAACTAAAAAAACAAATAAAAACTATACAAAAATTATACACTTTACCCGGGACAAATATGTGTATTTTACCACACATCATTTTTCAACCTTCATTGACTTAGAATAAGATTTATCCTTTGATGCAACCTTCCGATTCTATTTTTAGTATGGCACATAGGGACGATGTGTGCAATTCCTTGCAATGTGACCGGGTATGCCATAGTTGTAGCATGTTTGCTTCTTTACATAAGGAGCATATCTTGATCCATTTGATCCAACTGATGAAGAATTTGAGTTGTAGGATCTGTTGGATGATTTGTTTGCAAATTTTTCAAACTTTCTGCCCTACTTCATATGTCTCTGTTTACAATAGTTAGAACATTCACTGTTAGATTTTACAATTTCATTTGAAACTGTTGGTTTTGGAGACACAAATTTATTTGACACGTATGGACAAGCATGAACAGACAAATTTGATGTTTTCAAATGAACATCAGCGGTTTCTTGGCAAACAACATCATCCCCCTCAACCCAATCCTCTACTTTTACCTCATCTGCACATGAAGTAGAAGCATCAGTATTATCCACACATTTAAACTCAGAGCTTTAGTTACACTCATTTTGTTCTAGCTCTGCTGAATCCTTTGCCGTTGATTTAGCTGCTCCAGAAGACTCACAGCTGGATTCACAAGATTCAGCTGATTCCAATTTCTCAAAATCAGTTGCTTCAGGTGATTCACAATTGCAGTTAAATGGTACAGCTGGCTTAGTTGGTTCATTAGTCGGTTCAGCATTTTTCTCAAAACTCAATGTCCCTGTTTGCTTAGAGACATCTTCTGATTTAAAAAAGACAGGTGAAGAAATTGGTTTGGTTGTCTTTGTTTCATTCTTTTTAGGCTTTGAGATTTTAATTTTTGTGGATTTTGCTGGCTCAACCTTGACATCACTAGCCCGCCAATAGACTATGTCAGGCATGTTGGCAATCTCCTCTTCAGTCATAGGAATAGAGGTATAGGAATGATTGTATGGTGGAGGAATACTCACAAATCCCAAACCCTTATTCCTAACTTCCTTCTTACTAAACTGTAACTGTTTATTTATCATCTTCTCAACCTTTTCACTTGAAATGCCAAACATTTTTAAATTAAACTCTGTATTTTCAAAAGTTGATTTTAGAGAATCAAGTTCAACAGTTAATTTTTTTTTTTTGAAAGTTCTTTGAAGTGGAGATTCCTACACTTTTCTTGACTCAAGTCATTATGCAATTGGTGGATATCACGTTTCTCCACCATATCCTTGTATCCATTTATTTTCTTTTTAATCTGATATAAATCAGATTTGGATAATTGCAGTTGCATAATTAATGAGTTGGCCTATTCTTTATAACCACTCACCCTCTCTCTACAAGCAGTAGTACAACAAATATTGTCAACACTTACCTTAGTTGGAGTGGGAGTGAAGTCATGAATCTGAGTGCCTGTACAGCAACCCGATTCTGAATTCGGCAATGAATCAGCAGGATTGGATAAGCAAGCTATAGCAGGCAATGGAGCAGCAGGAGTGGATGAACAAAGTGCAGCAGATGTGTTACCTTGAGCCTTCTGCTTATCAGCCTTATCATATGATTTGATGAGTGAGATCAGCTCATCTGGCTTCATTCTATAACACTTGGGCTGATCTGGAATCCTTATCAGAGCATCTAGAAGCTTCTTGTTGCTCATATGAGTAGACACCATAATTTCTGCCTTCTTCAACATAGAAAGCAGTTCAGCAAACCAGCCAATTAATGCTTCTACAGATTCACCAGGAAAGTAGCTGAAACCTTCAAGTTTCTGCTCAAGCACATCACTCTGAGAAGACATTTTTTAGTAGGTAAACCGTGATCCCCCGAAAATGTCTGTTTTACCGAACTAGACCGTTAAAAACGTTCGAAAACTGACCAAAAACTGTTTTTACCAAATCATACCGTTAGAATCGTCTCGGAATTTTGAGTCCAATGATATATAATGTCCAAACACTTTTTCAGAATTTCCGTGCCCTTTTTTGTCCTAAAAGTCACACGAGTCCAACCGTGTAGTTGGTTTGCTACCATTGTTTGTAGATCAAATTCTACACTTAAATACGTTTAAAACGGAACACGTCAGCTGGTTAAAATTCCACCTTTGCGCACACTAGTATATTGGACCGCACACTAGTATATTGGGCCACACACTAGTATAATGGACCCCACACTCGTTAATTTTGGGCCGCACACCTGTTACTTTGGGCCGCACACTGACTTTTGGGCCAGGATCGCACACTAATAAACTGGTCGCACACTAACAGTCTGGTCGCACACTATCAGTCTGGTCGCACACTAACAGTCTGGTCGTACACTAAGCTGATCTGAACCGAACCGTACACTCCAGGTCACACACTATGCCAGGTCACACACTAACCAGGTCGCACACTCAATTTTAAACTCGTACACAGCAGATCTGAACCCGTACACTAGCTTCCTTGTAAAGAAATCAACAAACTAAATCCCGAAAATCAAGGAAACAATTCTAAAATCAAATTCTGAAATACTTTCCACCAATAACTCCTAGAAACATGCAAACACAATTTGTAAACTTCCAAAACAGATCAAAATTTTAACTTTTCTTGATGTCTTCAAGACTGTTCTTCGTGTTCTTCAAATCTGCTAACACCTTTTCTTGTTCTTCAAGTAATATCCAATGAAACCGAGCCTTCGAAAGACTTCTTAGGATCTGATACCAATTGTAAGTCCAGGAACTATCAATTGGATATCACAAACACCAATCTAAGTGCGGAAAAACAAAGAGAAGTGTAGAACAAAGATGGATATGTCGATTGTATTAAGGTTTGCACACAATCTCTAGGATTGTCTGGTACAAAAGCTATGAATGATCAAAAACAATCAACAACAAATTCATTTTTCCCAATGTCTCTCAAGTATGATGTCTAACCCTAATAATAAAATAAACTAAACATTATATAGGGTCCACATCTAATATCGGCCCACATGGCCTAACCCAAGCCCATTAGACAACTAAATCCAATACTATAAATGTGTTTGATAAAGATAAGTGTAAACCTACTCAATTATATGGCCTTACAAAAGAATTTAACGAGATCCACATGGCAAAAATGTATACTATGGCATAAACATAACATGAACTAGCATTCATCACATATGTGTCAACCCAAAGATTCCACTAGCGTAATCTTGTCATCGCAACGACAAGACCGTTTTTATGATTGTATTACTTAACATAGACCCATCAACGGGTGGTGAGCTACTCCTATAGCACTATACATGTTAAGGTAGGCTTGTATGAAGTTAATGACAAAGTATAGTGCAAGAGTGGCTTCTAGCATGCATGAATTCCTAAAGTATAAACATATAAAGCATGTATATTAGATTCATTTTGTATGAATTATGTATTTGCATATATGTGTTTGTGTGAGTTTTGATATGGTAATATATATTGCACCCAAAAGTGTGAAAACGAAAAGGAGGGTCATGTATAGTCACAGTTTGCAAAAACATCTATAAACATGAGTGGAGAGTCTTGAGAGTTTAGGGAAAACACCAAGGTTATCCTATAAGGATGAACGAGGAGTATGAGTTATGGAGTTCGGTATTGAGTTAGATTAGGTTTTCAAGATAGCATGAACGTATGTATATTGCAAGAAAATACATCTTGTCTAGAAGCACTCACTATGGACACTATTTTGCTTGTGTTTTCATGGGTACCGATTAACCTATTAGAATCCATAGTTTAAGGAACTTTGGCCAAGATGGAAACGATCCTAATACATTCAACCATGAGTTTGGTTTGTATTATGATTTGGTTCTAGAGTTTAATTACACACACACACACACATACACACACACACACACGCACACACACACACATATATATATATATATATATATATTTACAAGTATTTAGTCCAAGTCATATAATGTTATGCATGGAAGTAGGATGAATTCCATCCATTTAACCTCATTGTATGGATTCACCAAAGCACAAAATCATTTAGTTGATGTTTTCGGTTGGTCATGAATAAACTAAAGAATGTACAAGTAACTAATCATCTAAATCATCAAGTAACCAAGTGGAACTCGAACTAGACTAGTGCATTCCAATCATGGCAAATGTTTGGAGACTTGGTGTAGTTTGGACACTTTGTTACCAAAAAGTTTAGTTGATGACTTAGGTTAAAGAAGATAGATTAACTGACTAAGTGAGGTATTGGAATCATAGTTGGAAAGCCAAGGCTTCCATTTTTCACACTTAATTATAACTCAAGTCTTTCAACATCGAAGGTTGAAAGCTTGGATGGTTCCAACACGTTGTAGGTCACTTGGGACCTTTAGGGCAGAAAGTTTTGGAGGTTATGAACCTCATAACTTCTGAAAATTTGTCATAACATAAGCCCCACAATATGAGTTTAGTTGGGGTCAAGGCTTGACACAAGATTCCCACAAGATGAATGTAAACAAGAACAAGTATAAAGTTTAATCCAAAACAGAAATTTAAACCCACTTTGGAGCCTCAAATAAGTGATGTACCACCTTGTTACACTTTGGTGAACATTGGGTAATGTCCTTAGAAGTTATCCAAGTATTTATAAAGAAAGAAATGAGAAGAAAGGGTTGAAGAAGCAAGTTAAAACTCACTAGTTAAGTTTTAACTTGTAGTAATCTGCCCAAAGTTGGAGTTTTCTTGAAATTCTTGGAGTGTTTGAGAGTGAAATGAGATTGTGGAAAGTGGAAATTTGTTAGAGAAGGCTTGGATTTATAGGGGGATTATGGTTAAGTCATAATTGAGTTAGAAGGTGATTGGAGGAGAAGGGAGGTGGAAAAAAGGGTTAAATAGGTGGATTTCGGAGTTAATGTGCGAGCTGTCAACAATTTTGCCGGTCAGAAGCTCTTGTGGACCGTAAGACCCTATGTCTTGCGGTCCGTAAGACATGTTAGAAGTGAAAATTTTCATTTTTGGCCCTTAATGTTTGGTCTTTTGTCCAATTATGCAATTTCTTCAACATGTTAAGTGTTTTAAGGCATTCTAAGGCATGTATGAGTATGTGTATTGTATAAATGTGTATGAATATTATCCCGAACATAAAATAAACGTCGAGTTTGATTCGGTTTCGTATATAAAACGTGTATTCATGAATGAGCATGTATCATGTATGTATAAATTAAACAACAATGTATTTCCATTATGATCAAGGTATCGAGATTACAAAGATTGAAACGAAATACGAATACAAACTTTTTGAAAATAGAAAGTATAAAAATGCAAAGCGTTACACCCCCAAACCTCGGGGGGGGGGGGGGGTAAAATTGTAGTTTACTCTAAAGACAATAACGTCCATCAGTTCTCCAAAATTTAGCTAGAACTTACCATATTTTTCTATTTTGTGAAGGCATCATGGGTGGTTAGAACCTTCACCAGTGGCGAACCCATGAATTTTTTCTTGTAGGTGCAGAATATTTTTAAAGATTTAGGTCCCTAGCTATATAAAAAAAAATCGGTTCATAGCTGTCACACCTTGCCCAAGGCGGAAGCGCGAGGTGCGACCATGAAAGCTTTTCACAGCATTCGATTTGCAAACGTCAACATGATTTAAAATAACCAACGATGCCAGATATATATATATATATATATTGAAAGGACGTTTAGACTATCCAATACGGTGAACATTTTTCTCAACCGTTTGCCACGTATCACAAAAAGACAAAACTCATTTGAAACTTAAAAATATTAAATTTAATATAATGCCTCAACCAGTTCGGTAGAACAACCATAGGTTGCAATCGGTTTTTCTTATATTATAATATATATTTTTTTGTCTTTTTTGTTATTGAATTGTATTCTTTCTGATAAACAATTATAATTATTTAATAAAATATTGATATAGGTTGGGTTGTGAATGGAAGTGAAAAGTTGAATTGAGTTGGTTGGGTTGGGTTGGGTTGGGTTGGGTTATGAATGTGGAAGAGACATAAATTAGTTTTTTAATGAAAGGTTGGGTTGGGTCGGGTCGTGATAGTGGATAGTCTTACAAAACCATAGTGTTTTCATTTGTATACATGCACCAAAAAACTTCAAGTTTCACAAAATACTGTTAAACAAAATGATAGCTTTAGTGAACTATAAGACAGACCCCCAAAATGGCATCGTTCATGCAATCCTATCACTTTACTTCCAAAACCATGCAATGCCGCTTATTTCCCTGAAATATATGTTAATAATAAAAATGTCAACATATTGTCGGTGAGTTCATAAGTTTTCTTGACACAAATGAATCTTTAAAAACATTTGATTAACTTTTGAATAAACTGGTATGCATAATGTCTATGAAATTCATTGATCAATTAATATTTTGCAAGGATATTAATGTATGTGTCGACATAAGCTAGTAACCAAACCTTTACAATGTTCTGTTGTACCGAATGACGCGTGACTAGGGACACAAAAGCACTCCCACGGGTCTCGGGAACCAGGAGTGGGACTTGCCAATACCCAATAGATCTATCCAATTGTTCCTCAGTTCGTGTGATATGACCAATGGCTACTAAAATAAACATCCCAATGTGGCTTACACCGAGAGCAATAACTACCACTTATGCAGACATAATGATCTAGTTGATTTCATTCCCTAACTATCATACCATTTGAGAAAACATGTGTCTCCCCCTAATTTTTGAAAGCAAAAATATTTAAAAGGGGTCGTGAAACTCATAACTTGTGTTCCGTGCAATGCTAGCAATATTCAACATCCAATTTAATGTCTCCAACCTACAAGTGTCCTACTTCATTAAGACACCTAGGTCTAATCGTTTGTTTCGTGTACAAATCTTTCACCAAACCTTATTAAGACTTTATATATGTTCCGTTTAAAAAACATTTGTTTGTTTAGACACGTTGGTGGGTGATTATCCGGATGTTTATACATGTATACTATATATATATATATACACACACACACACACCCTTGTTTGTATCATATCCTGGGCCTCGCCCCTTGTATAAATCTGTGTCTACACACGATCAGTCTGATTTAAAAACAGTATATTTTTATGTATAAAAATATATATTCTTATCTTGTGAAATATCGTTTCACGAAATCGGTAGTTTAACCAAAATATATTTATCCTTTAATATAAATATATCTTCTAAGCTCGACACTTTGTTAAAAATAAAATCTTTAATATTATTCCTCTTTATTCACCAAAACTCATTCGTTGTCACGAACGTTTAGTTTATTTTCCGTGTGTATGTATACATATATACATATGCATAATTTTAATCCACGAGCACGTAACACATAATATATACATATACATATATTCTACATGATCCCTCATATTTGCTAAGTGTGTTAAGATATACGTAGGCTCGTTTATGTACATATATATAGGTTTATCCTTTAATCGTTTCCCACTTAGTAGCTTGTCATATTTTCTGAAAAATATATTCTTACGACCACTTAGAAATAATGTATTTTTTGCAATCGGTTCTAAAATGTATATGTTTCTATAACGTCACCGAAAAATATATATTTTTAAGATTAGTTCGAAAATATATATATTTTCACCTATAGGTCGGTAATATATATTCTTCACCCAAAATATATATACTTGTGTAAATACGTCCAAATATTCCGTATTCTTGTCGTTTTATCGAAAACCCGGATTTTGTCAAAATAACATATTTATACCAAAAATATCCTTAGGTTTTGAAACTCTATTTTTCCATATAAACCGTGTCTATCTTTTGCAAATCACAATTTCCCCACAATATATGTCTGATACGTCTATATTTTCATACTTTTACTAAATATATAATACTTAATATATGTATATATATATACACACCCATTTTAATGCCCTTAATTGTCCAAGTTTTGCCATGTTATTATGTTAACTTATATTTTTCACACACACATACGTATATATAAAACATAACAAGTGAAAGTAATCCATGTTAATGCTTATAAACCCTAAGTTACCATGTTTTGTTATGAAATTGTTAACTTTGTAATTTTTAACGTGACAACCCTAGATCATCATTATCATCCTCTAATCATCATCACCATCCACATTATCTACTAATCACCATCAACATTATCTAGACTTTTTAACAAGATCCATGAACATGAAAACTACATAAAAACCCTAACTTTTCAAGAACACTCTTCCATGTTTATTTTCCATCTTAAACAAGTTTAACCATACTACTTATGCTCTAAACATGTAGAATCACCTTTAATCACCAAATAGTTTAATATGTACACTAGCATAATTAAGTCAAGACCATCACATAATGTACTAACATTTCTTAAGGTATATATTGTTACTTTTAAAACTTTTCAAGTGTCTTAACAAGATTTTCTTGGTGATCCCTTGTACTCTTCACTAAATGAAACTTAAAAAGTAGAGTTTAGGGGCTTACTACTAACACTAGGTTAGGGAAGAACAACCTTGTAGAAAAAGAAAAGAAAACTTCAAGCTCCTTGCAAGAACATGCCTCCTTGATGATTTCCTATGCTTGTGTCACCTTGTATCACCTTATAATACTCTAGGGAACCCTTGGAATTGTTATTTTAAAGATGAAAATGAGAGGAGAGGGGAAAGATGGGGGAGGTCGTAGGTTTAGGGAGAGAGATGTTAGTGCTTGTTTTTGTTAAGTGTTTTGTATGACAACTGTCAAAAATTCAGGTATCCGTACAATTAATTAATCAAGATCAGTGCTTAATGACTGTGCTAAATTTGCAATTAACTGCTTTCTGATTACTGCAATATACATACCTGCGCATCATACATTGTTTAATGTCATACCAATATTGCATGAAAGCTGTATTGCCTTAAATGATGCATTAAGTACAGTTAGCATAGTTATATGATAAGACAGGAAAATGCTGACAGAACTCAGCACATAGACAGACAGTGCATTTAGACACAGAATGAGCCAGAAACCAAGTACTACACTAGTATAGTGTGTAGGAAAGTAAGGATCACAAAACTACCTTCCTAGTGCCAGAAAGTGCCTAAAACCTACATAAACTACAGAATTCTACAGAAAATCAGCAAATTCAGCATTTAAACACACTTACAACATGCAGAAATATGCTTAAATGGTCCTGAATACTTTTCTAAGTGTCGGGAATCAAAACTGTCACAAAAGGTAACATAAAGCACACTAAACTGCAAAGTTTAGCACTTTAACGAACCAGTAACCAACCGAACAACCGGACACTACCCGAAACACCAAATTTACACTAGAAGCACTGTTTTAACATTACCAAGCTAGTTATGGTCCCCAAACACCATAACACCTCCTAAAAATATCTAATAACTAGAACATGTAACTAATACTTGGATTTGAACTAGAATGGAACTAACTAGTTGCAACCTACATCTAGACCCCCCCCCCCCACACACACACCTATGGACTGATTCTAGTGGCCCCCACAAGGAGATTTTATTTGAATGCTTTAATTGATCTTGTTTCCCCTTTTAAGAAATAAAATCTATGGAAGATCATGTGATCGGAAGATTATAAGTAAACCTACAAGACCATAACTTCATAATTCATCACATTTCACCAACACTTTTCTTCTCTCCTCCTCCCTCCATGCTCATAGCCACTCATCCCCACCCTACCATCTCCAATTTCACTCCATTATCTAGCATTCTAAGGTGTTCACAAGGTGTCTCTAGCATCATTAGGAGGCTTGGAGCTTTCGGAAGTTGAAGGACCTCTCTCTAGTGCTTTTATCCACTTGTTTTCTTCTCTTGATCATCCCTAGCCTTGTGCTAGTGGTAAGAGTCTTGATCTTGCTATTTTGCTTCTATTATAAGGGGTTAAAGAAGAATCATAATCAAAAACTTGAAGAACACTAAAGATCATAAGAAGTAAACATGAACATAAGCTTGTTTAATGAAGTAATCTTGATGAATATGAGTTGTAACGCTTGTTGATCATTGATTGTTTGTAGAAATGATGTTGATCATCATACGATCTTGCTAGATCATGATTAAAAACATAATCTAGCAAGATGAGAAAGTAAAAATGTGGTAGGATGATAGATCATCCACAAATGAAGCATGAACTTGAAATAACAAAGTGGTTTCTTGAAAAATAATGATCAAAGTGGGTTAATAATCATATAGATCTAAAGATTTATGAATGGTTCTTCAAAGAAACCAAGTTAAAAATATAAATTTTGTTAAAACTTGGTTCTTACATAAACAAAACTTATTTTTAGTGGTTAAACAAGTGTAGAAACACTTGTGTATCAAGAAGAATGCATAAAGAAATATTTTTAGAAAACATGATTTGAAGTTGTAAACATCTAACTTCTTTAAAAATGAAGTTTTTAAAGAACTAACCACATTTTAAAGGGTAACAAGACTTACTAAGAATACTAGTAAGTTACTACAAACTTTTACAAATATTCAAGTTCATGAAGTAGTAGAATATGCATAATTTTGGCAAGATTGGTAAGTAAAAGTTGTTTGTTGATGATTATAAATTGATTGTGATGATTTTTACAAAAGAAAATGATATGCTTGAAAGCATGGAAACCTCCATTTTTAGGGGAAACTATGGCAAAATTTTCTAAAAATATAAACACTTAGAAAAATATTTTTAAACAAATATTTACAAGTGTATTTTAACCCATAAATTGTTACATAAACTTTGCCATAAATTTTGGTTACAAGAATACAAATATTAGAGGTTGGTTTTTATAAATAAAAGTGGCTAAATATATAATTAGAAGACACATATGTGCGATTATTTGTATACTTTGTGTATTAGTTATATTATTTTAGGACTTGAAATAATATAACACATCAAAATACCAAGAATCACAATTCAAAATAATACCAAAATTCCAAATAATAAATATACAAGCTTACACAAAAATATTGGAGAACCGAACTATGAAATGAGACTTACAAAAATATTCCGGAAATAATATTCATATGCATATTTTGGTAAATAATATTTTGGACACAAAGGAAATGAAAATATGATTTTTACAATTACTACAAGAATATGTCATATTTTTTACAAAGGAAAAATATATTATTTTTTGCAAGAATGAATATATATTTTTCTTGAAAATTTTAGAAGATATATTATTTTTAAGAAATATATATTTTCTTACACAAGCACGAAATACAAGATTTTTAAGATGAAAGATATGTTTTCTCAAATAAATATGAAGTATGTCATTTTTGGAGAAAAATGAGCATATATATATATATATATATATATATATTCTATGTTGGACATGAAAATATATTATTTTTGAGACTTATGAGAAAATACAAATATATTTTTGCCAAAAGAAAAATTATAAATAATTTTTCTATATAATACTTATTACAATATATATTTTAGAAATATATATTGAATCCTTATTAAAGAAAATATTCCGGAATAATTAATATAAAACTAAGAATAAAGGATACTTAAGGAATACCGTAAAATACGTATTCTCATACGCATAAACATACACCGGAATACGACCTGAAAACATGGCAAAATATACAAGTATAAGATACCCCATCCTTGGGAGGGAAATACAAGCATAAATACTTGGGAAGTATTAAGTTAAAATATATTGTTTTAACAATTATACTAAAATTTAATAAATACAATTTAAGTTAAAATATTAATTATTTTAACAGATAATTATATACTTGGAATAATAATGAAGACACTTTGAAACGTAACTCAAAGACACTAATCAATACTAAGACAAGGCACGACCCGCTCGTCTAATGGACCGTAGTACGCAGGTAGGTAGTCGTGCGTTCTAGAGGAAGCTTTGAGTTACATCGGATACAAGGAACGCAAAACTGTGAGTTCATGTCCCCCTTTTCTTTTAACTATTTTTAGTTTTATAACTTCGGGGGTGAAGTACATGTTTCAACTGTTTACAAACATTTATACATGGTATGGTTAGCTAAGGAAGGGTACTGCTAGATCATGTGAGTGGTGGGTATGACGCTTAAGGCCATTAATCCTCTTTGTAGGACCGAGGGACATGAGTGATAGATCTATTTGGGTGTAGCGAGCCCCACCCATGAGTCCGTCGAGTGGACCATGTGGTGACTATGTCTTATTGCCGGAGACAAAGTCTGCTAGGTTTGAGCTTTCCTGCATCACATCACAAATATTAATGTATTAGCTACACATTAATTGAACTGTTTCCTTGTTGCTTTCATATCGGGATTTCAAGTACATACAAACATACTTACAAATGTTTCAAAGGTTTATTCACAAACACACACATGAACTCGCTCAACTTTTGTTGATGTTTTCAAACAACATGTATTTCAGGAAATTAAGTATGGATCTGGCGGGCGTTGGAGTTTACAAGTCAAGTCTCTAATAAAAGGTGTCATCCGAGGTCGAAGGGTTTGGGTTATGTATTCTATATTGGATAAGATACATGGCTCGAAACCTAGTTTGGCTATGTCTTTTGTGAAGTCCAGTATGGAATTTTAAGCTTTGGTAGTCATGTGTTCTAAACTTAATGTCTTAGTTTGATGTTAAACAATGACGGTTGTATTATTTTGAAAACTATCTATGGATGAACATCTTGGTTTTATCATATAGTTGTTTGTTATGGTTGAATGCAATGATAATAAGCAAGTCACACCAAATCACGCTTCCGCAAAAGTCAGGGTGTGACATTTTGAATGGGAGAAATGTGTAAAGAGCCTTCTTATCTTTCATCCACAACTTGCATCCACTAGTTCAACACCTACCATACTTCCATCACTTTGAAAATTACCAAGGCATGGGAGGGTGTGAGAACCCCCCCCCCCGGGCCGTAGGTAGAAGGGATGGTGGGGGAGATTGGGTTGTTGAAAACTTGTTGACTAGTGAGATCTCATAAGATACAGTTTGTAGATATTTTGACCATTAGTGTTAATTAGGTGATTAGGGTAACCATATAGCAATTAGGGCACTAATGGAGTTTAACTAGCTTACTAGACAATTCAATGATGACGATTTGTTGCTAAACGACCACTTAGTTGTGCTTATAAATCACTTAGCGAAAATATTTTTCGAACATGTTTTCATTGCATACACGAAACGTCTAGATCCAAGAAACAAACATTTAAAAAAAAAAGAAAATACAAGAAACACATTTCAAGGTCTTTGTTTGTGGTTTAGTCTGGGAGACTTGGTGTTTCAGTCTGGGAGGCTGGGTGTTTCAGTCTGAGAGGCTGGGTGTTTCAGTCTGAGAGACTGGGTGTTTCAGTCTGAGAGACTGGGTGTTCAGTCTGAGAGACTGGGTGTTTCAGTCTGAGAGACTGGGTGTTTAGTCTGGGAGACTAGGTAGTTCAGTCTGGGAGACTGGGTGGTTTAGTCTGGGAGACTAGGTAGTTCAGTTTGGGAGACTGGGAGGTTAGTCTGGGAGACTAGGTGGTTTAGTCTGGGAGACTAGGTGGTCTAGTCTGGGAGACTAGGAAGGATAGAAAGGATTTGTGAGGACTGATAAGGATACACGATTACATGATTTTATGATGCATTGACTTTGCCTGCATACTTAATGTTAGTGGTTGATATATATGCATATGTTGTGAATGTTTTGTTACGGACACTATGTCTTCACCTGATAGTGGATTGCCCGACGACCATGATCCCATGGCAATAGTCTCCAACGATGAGATTATGTCAGAGTCGGAGATCTTCACCTCAGATTTAGAGAGTGACCCGGAAATGATGTCCGAGGTCGACTTGCAGCCGTTCGCGTTGCCCGACTTGGGAGATGATTTACCGACTACTAAAGGCATTCCAGACCAGGATCCTTTCGTGACTCCCACTCCTGTCCATGATCATCATGTCATCGATCGTCCCGATGGTGAGCATGTCATGTTACCGATCCTCGCTCTCGTTCCTTTAGTGGCCATTCCTCTCGAGGACTTACCTTTTGACGATTTGATTGATGTTGACGTTGATTTGTTTGATGGTCCTTCTGACGATGCCCATGGTGATGGAGAGCTAGACGAGGACGTTGTTGCTATTCCACTTTTTGAGATCCCTGTTATTGAGATTTCCTCTGATTCTAGTTTACACTCGATTACAGACTCCTTTGAGTCTGTGACACCTTCAGCTTTGCAGACGGCTGGATTGCAGTGCGTTGCTACTGACTCGGACGACGACACCGCTATGACTGCTGTACTATTACCTACATGAGATCTCACACCTCCACACGACCAAGAGCCTGCTCCCGAGCTAGCTTCTGTTCCTTTTGGGTCAGCTTGATGTTGCACCTGCTGATCCTGAGCCCTTGCTTGATCATGACCCTATTTCTTTTGGTTTACCAGACATTGCACCCCTTATACCTGACCCAGTACCTGCACCTGATGGTCTTCTCTTTTGTTGAGACATCTGTTCATGCGCCCGCACCCGCCGATGTTGTTCCTTTTCCCCCTATGGAAACCGACGTCCATTGCACCGACATGCCTAACGCTTTCTTTCAGGAAATACCCGCACCCCGGGAAGGTACTTCAGGTCAGCACCCGCATGACGATCCTTTTGCTACAGCATTTTCCCCGACCTCACAGGCCGTACCATTTGCTCCATTCATTTCTTCACCACTGGACGAGCCATTCCGATGGTTCCTACCTTACACTATGCTGACTTCAGACCCCTACCATCCCTCACATTATGGAGGCTACACACGGAATGAGTTGCTCCTGTCACATCAGCTACAATTTGAGGTTATGAGTCGCAGAGTTTTGGAGCTTGAGCTGACACCACACCCTCCACCCTGTCTATACCAGTATACTATGATCCTCCACATTCATCACTGTCTCCTTTTGCACTCTCACCTGCTGCTAATACACCTTTCCCAGGTTTTGATGCTCATTTCTTTGCTATCAAGAAGCAGATCAGTTACTTACTTTGATGTGTATACGAGCTCAAGGAGGAGCTCGCACACGTTAACAGTTTGTTTTTCTTCCCTTCTCCACCCCAGTCATCAGTAAAATTGGCTTTTGGTTTTATGCGGATTGCGTTACTTTGGGGTAAAGACACTATTAATGAGCCGAGATTGTGGAAGACTGTTGAAGACTACTTTTGACCTCGAGATTTGATGCACTAATAGACTTATTGGACAAGGGTAGGGTGACCATGTGTCCCTTTTGATGTGATACACTTTGTAGACAATGTGATTGTGGTCGGTAAATAATGAGGGCTCAGTCGCTATGTCTTCGCTAAGCACGTTGTTGATCTGTATGTGTGTGCTATAATTATGATGCTACATGCTTGCTTGTTATGTTCTCATTAAATATGTTCCCATCTACATGTTTGTTATATAATTGTGATGTTATATGATTGCTTGCTATGACGATTGCTTATATATATATATATATATATACACACACCTCCTAGTTCTTATTCGTTAAGTAGAGGCTTATGTGCTTGTGTCCTTAATAAGACCTGACCTAGCCGATCTTCTTCTTAGAAGATGTCGATTCAAGGGAACATCGATACTAACAACCCTCTGCCGACGACAGAGGCAGAATTACATGTGACAACCGGTAATTAACGCCTCTTAATTTCGATATTAACAAATGTTTAAGGCACTAATTAACTTAATTAGGCTCTTGGGACGCCTAGGAACGCCTATCTAACCTTACGGTGCGCGTATGTGGATTTGTGAGAAAACTGTTGAGCTTTAAACGATAACGGACTGAAACCGTATAAAATATTGACAACACCGACAAATACGAAGTTTATACGTATAATTTAAATTTATGGATTTCGTTTTACGAAATTATCACGCTTTCTAACGGCACTAAACGCAAGCGAGAGCGAAAAACTCAGAAATAAGAACGCACCGTCAATCAACAACGACACGGAAGCACCGGACTCGAGTTACATCTAAATGTTGATATATTATGATATATTTAGTTTCGTTTTCAAATTTTAGTATTCGCAGTCAAAATCGGATTGAAAAACGAACAAGAAACGGTAACCGAGTCATTTTACGCGTTACTAACGCACCGACGAACATACGCGTCTAATAACAATATGCTACTAAATTTTAAGTGTATAGAGCTTAAAACAATATCCTATGACAATTTACGAAGATCGTGTGCGTAAACGGGCTTCGGAATTTTTATTGGGCCACTCAAGACACGCGTTAACGGGCTTTAAGCCCAAGCCCACTAAGGGAACCCTAAGTATATAAATGTAATAAACCTTATTCTAACCCATTTTTGAAACCCTATCTTCAACAACTTAGAGCATTCTCATCCAAGGAATCAAACTACCCCCTAACTTTAAAATATAAAAAAATCTACTAAAAAGTCACTCCAACCTATCCACCATATCTATACCCTAACCTTATATATTAAAAAAAATGTACAGTAACTTTTTATTAATAAAAAGCTCCTGTAACTCTCCATCTCAACAACCACACATCTCCCGCCCCTCTCCTTCTCCTGCACATCGACTCCATCAACAAATTAAGCAAATTTGCCAGAAAGTTCCCACTTCCCAGGTTCTGATTTGTAAAGTGTGGAGGGTTCCGAGTTGAAAACACTTCTGATTTCACAGGCAATGATGCGGCTTCTATTGGAAACTAGGGTTCCGATTTGAAAACTAGACAAACAGGTATGATTCTTTCTTTGTTTTGTGTTGTTGTATGAATCGTCGAAACCAGGGTTCCGATTTAAATCGTCGAATAAGGTATGTTTTGATAAGGTTTTGTTGTTTGGTTTTATGAATCTGTTAAGTGTTTGATTAAATGTCTGAGAGAAAGTTTAGATGTTTAGCTAGAAATTTAATTAGAGTTCATGTGAGCAAGTATAGTTAGTGGATTAATGTGTGTTAATTAATGAGAAAATGAAAGATAATTCTTTAGACCACTTGTAATTGGCTAGATTTTTTTTGATGTGATTTAGAGATACTTTGCTAGTGGCTGTTTATAGACTTTACGGTTTCTGATGATTAAACAAATAAGTAGCTGGTTAGTAGTAAGAATCATGACCATGATAAAAAATGAACTCTTTGTTTAAATCAAAAGCCCCAAAAAAATTTCGGACACAGCCTTTTCGCTGAAAAAACGAGAGACTAATATGGAACTTGAAATTTTACACATCCATTTTGGAAGCCCTGTAGTGGTCATTAGATAATTTAAAATAGAGGCCATCTCTATTAAAAGATTAGTGTGATTTTATTACACCAGCAGCAATGTATGTTACTAAAGAAGTCATGCTTTTATCATATTGCAAGCATTCCTCATGCTTTTGAATTTTGATAATTTATATTAACCACTCATGTAGCTGCAACTAACATGTTTTGTCACACTAAGCAATCTTTTGTTGTAGTAGCAACTTCCCAGACTACAAAAGCACTTTTTTTTTTAAATCAGCTTGTTTTGATCTGATCATCTGAACCCAATTTGATCAGAACCTGTTTCGACCATTTTGATCATTAACATGTCTTCCTATCATTAAAAAGTCAATTTTCCCAAACTAATACACATTTTTGGACCATTTATAAAAAATTAACTAACCTCCTATAGACCTATACTATTCCTCACAAGAACCAAACTAACCAATTGGTGTATATTGTATAATGTTTGTTTTAATGGCGGATCTTATTTAACGGAATTATGATCATAAAATTCTAAAAACTAAGTGCAGCCACGATGAAATTCATGTTAAGTGCTAATGGCTATGTTGGGGATAGAGGTGGCATATTAATGTCTTCACACATCTCATTATTTCTCAAGAGATATGAAATTACTTCGCACACCTACTTCTCATGTAGATTAACACAGCTGCATTCATGAGCTGCCCAGGGTTGGTTTGTATAAAACTTAAAACGAGTCGAGCTTAAACGAAAGTTTCACATACATAGCTTGACTAAGGGGGTCGAGGCACCTCACGGGTTGAGGGTTCCACAGTAGTATGGAAAGTATGGAAAGTATAAAAGTGTAGCTTTTGCTCCACAGTAGTACATGGGTCCATGGCCTTCATCTTCAAGGTGAAGGTTTCTCATTGGTGAGATTGTTTTGACAAAATATACTTTAAAGTAAAGAATAAAAAAAGATTATAAAGATCTAAATATTAAAGATCGACAAAAGACCTTTTCATTTGAATAATTATATTAAGTCCACTTGCTTTATAAAATTACCAGTAATTTATGCAATATACATAGACCATTTTATAAATTGGCAATTTTAAAAATATTTAATATGTACCAAAATAATAAATCAAGTGTATATGGACCCATGTTAGGACCTCTGGAACTAAATGCTGCCACCACAGGGGACGGTTTAACTCCCAAAACAGTCCCTCCAGACCTAAGCAGTGCCATGGGATTGGCCTCTGTTTTCAAGTACTCCCTGATCTAGTAGTGTTTAGAGAGTAATTTACAAGTATTGATTTGCAAGTAAATAAATGATATTTGTATTCTATTGTAGCTTTGAGTATGGATTCACAAGACCAAGGTATGTACTACACCAACCTTCTTCATGGAAACTCTATTGTAAGCCTTGACGATTCTCCACCCTTACCCACTAATCCAATCAGCGTTAAGAAATCAACAAGGGGTGTGAATTTCATCCCGGAAGAAGACAAACTAGTTGTCTCCGGCTGGCTTAATCATAGCCTTGATGCCATTCAAGGAACAGATCAGAAATACTCTCAGTTATGGGAAAAAATCTTAGAGTACTTTCAGCAACATAAAGAAACCACAACCGAGCGAACGGTCAAGTCCTTATCAAATCGATGGTCTTGTATTCAAAAGGCCACTAATAGCTTTTGTTCATGCCTAGCTCAAGTTGAACGATTAAATCAAAGCGGCATGACTGAGCAGGATAAGGTAAAATAATCCACACTCAACTTGTTTTAATAGTATTTTATATTACTTTATTTTGTTCTTATAACATGTAATTTATTTGTTTAAATGCAAGTTTGATAAGGCGAAAATTATGTACCAATCAGAAGAAAAGTGCAACTTTCTGTTCGAGCATTGTTGGAACCTATTAAAGGACCAACCTAAGTGGATTTTGCGGGATGCCGCAAAGCAAAGGAAGACGATGGTCCCACCCCCGACCCCAACCACAACCCCATCCCCAACGCGAAATGTCATTGAAGATGAAGTTGTCGAATTGGATCGACCAATAGGTAAGAAAGCTGCTGAAAAAAAACGAAAGGCTGGTAAGCAAACTGAGGAACTTATTCAACTCAGAAAGATGAAGTTTACACTTTTAGAGGAGGCGCAAGCTCAAGAGAAAGAGTATTTTCGCCTTAAGACCGAGAAGATGGAGTATGATAAGAAAGCGGAAGATGAAAGGTTGAGGTTACTGTCAGAAAAGTTAAGGATTGAAGCTGAGAAAACAGAACTTGCAAAGAAGGAATCGGACCAGCGGATTATGATGATGGATGTGAGCGGTATGACAGAAATCCAACGACTGTATTTTGAAGAACTTCAAAGGGAAATCGTAATGAGGCGCGACCATGCCTGAGATAATCAGCTTTTAACCGAACACTAGCGCGTTTTTTGGGTGCTACACGGAAATATTACCATCTATATTTTGGTGTTACAAGGAAGTATTACTACACATATTTTGTAGCTTTGTCTAACCTCATACTTATATGTTTTTGGTGTTACGCGTAAATCAATTGTGTAGGCTATTAAATAGGTCAAACTTGGCATGATTCGGTATCTTAAACTGTTGTTTGTAGTCTGATGGTAGTGAAAATGGATGGTATGATATTTGATTTGATCATTATTGTTTTCCAAGTGAATGTATATTATAATATGCAGTAAGTGGTTTGTCTCTTCACTTGACCCGTTTGATCAAGGTGGAAATTTCATCATAAACGGGAGTGAAAAAGAGACAACCGACCCGAAAAACCCAAAAATAATTAGTATTTATGGTGATTATTGTTTTCCAAGCAAATTAAAGTAACCCGACCCGAAAAACCCAAAAATAATAATTAGTAGTATAATTTCTATAAACAAAGTTATTAGAATCAATATTAAAAGAAAAAATATAATAAGACAAAATAGATAGTAGTTAAAATTGTAAGTGGAAGAAAGAGAAGAAATAATAATAAAAAAAGAATACAGAGATAGGTATGAGGAGTTGGATGTAGGAGGTTTTTTAAAATGTGAGATAAATTTTAAAAAGTGATGATTTTAAGTTAAATTATAAGGTTAAAGATGATTCCTTGGATGAGAATGCTCTTACAGCCGACACCTCCCAATTCCCTTTCTTCTGCAAATTCTCAAAACAACATCAGACACCTTATCCTATTCTCTGGTAGACCCCCTCTCTCTCCCGCTCGATTTCAAGTCCGACGAACCACAGGGAGGTGCCGAAAAGCTGGCGGTGGCCGGTGAGCTTCTCTGACGACCCCTCCGGTCGTCGTGTTCTACGATAAACCCCTCATTCTCTTGTTTTTCACTCTCTATTTACCGGTCGGACCAGCTCCGGCCGTTTTCCATCGAGATGATGATGATAATGATACGGGGCTGATGATGATGACGATGATGATGTTAGCGGTGAAGGCAGCCGCGACGGCTGTAGTGGTTCGAGCGACGGAGAGGACTTCTGGCGGCAGTTCGATGATATTCATGTTCGGGTAAAACCTCCAACCTTCTCATTTCTTTTCAGATCACTCTAGATCATCAGAATCTTCGGCTCTTTTTGTTGTTTTAGGTGGTGGTTATCGACGGTAGTTGCCGTCCGACAACGATGGTGGTGATTACATATTCAGCTTGTTTTGATTTTGGATTCGGGTCAGATTGTAGTTCAGGTTTCCGGTTTGGTTCAGTTCACGACACGGTCAACGCGAGTCAATCCGGTCAACATTAGTCCACTCAGATTGCTTCGGGTGCGGTTCGAGTCAACACAGTCATGGGTCAGTTGCGGGTTTTCGGCTCGGTTTCAGGTCTCGGTCAAAGGCACTCAACAAGTCAATGGTTCGGTCAATTCAGTCAAACTCAGTCAACGCAGTCAACACTCGGTCAACTATCGGGTCACAGACGGTCAACTCAGGACCGGTAAAGTTTAAACGCGAGTTGTTATTGCGTTATTTTTAGTGTTATAGTTATACGCGACCGAGCTCGAACCAATTCAATTTGAAACTAGTTTACATTTAATACTCGACGAAAATATTATATATATTGATTTTAGTATTGAATTGTGTTGAAAATTGTTGAATTTTGATAAATACGACAACTTTTTATTGTCGGGATCGTCTAAAAACAGAGGGAACTCTGTCCGTTTTTCGTTAAAAACCCGATATACGAAACGTATTTATACTTTATAAATGACATTTATCGAGGGTCAAACTATTTTATGAACTAAATATATGCGTATATTTATTGTCGACAACCCTTTTGTAACTCGCCAAAAACAAGTTTACGACGTTTCAACGAACACGATTTATAAGTTAACGAAATCCGATACTTGTATAAAATAAATATAATTGTTATATTTATTTCAACGTCGTTACTTCGTGCTATTTTATAAAATAAATATAGTCGTCTATATTTATTTCGAATGCCAGAATTCGGATTCATATTTCAAATTCTTATAAAAGGAAAATAGATGTTTATATTCGTTTCAAACGTCAATATATCATACCTACTTATAATTTCAGATTCGTAACACTTTACATATATATATATATGTATATAGACGTACTTGAATAAATATATACTTACATCTTATAAAACACTACGATGAGTCGTAGTATGATCCGTCAACGTGTTTGACGACTAGTCGGGAAACAAATGAATACATTATACGAGTCTATAGCGTGTGTTATTTTTATTCGAATATTTAATTACATACACATACTACCTTTTGAGACGACTAGTACGATTCATAAATATATTTATTGTTGGTGCATATTTGTGACAACAGCTTAGATTTGGTCTTTGGATATCTTGTAATTAGTAAAACGATAAACAGTTAGCGGGTTTAGCTTTGTAATAGTTAATTAAGAGTGATTGGGCCAAACCAAACCCACATATGGGGATGGTAGGCGAAATGGGCCTAGCCCATGACCTAGCCCATGTGCAAAGCTTTGTCCTATATAAACAAAGCTTAGCATTAGGGTTTAGGTTGATCTTCCAATCATCTAATCACTCTTAAGGGAATTCGTGAAAGACAAAGGCTTGGACGAATTAGGATCTTGATTGATTGTAATCGTTAGAAGATAATCAATAAAGATCGGGTTTAAAGTGATTTCTTGTTCTACTCGTTTTCTGTGAAATCTAATCTAGAGGATTCCGCACTCTAGGTTGGATAGACGATTCTGTTACGATCCATACGGCTCACGGGACCTACAATTGGTATCAGAGCATTCGGCTCTAGATTGGCTTGGTTCAGAATCGTTTCTGCAGAAAATCAACGTTTTTGGTCGTGTTTGAAGGCTGTTCTTGAGTTTTGCTGGTGATTTCGAACAAACAGCAGGAATTTCGGACCAAAATTCAGCCATTTCGGATTAATCAGCATCATTTCGGACCAGAAAGCTTGGATTACGGATCAATTTCGGACCAGTAACTTGCATTACGGATCAACAATTTGGATTTCGGACACAACAACATTGATTTCGGATCATCACGGATCAAATATCAGCATTTCGGACCAGATCAGTTGCATTTCGGACAAGTTCCACTTTCATTTCGGATCAGAAGTTCCATTTCGGATAAACAAGTGGTGATTTCGGATCAGTTTAACTCATTTCGGACCATTTCGGACAAAAGGGTGTTCATTTCGGATAAACATAACCATTTCGGACAAATACGGATAACCATTAACCATTTCGGACCTTTTCTGACCATTTCGGAAAGGGTGGAATTTTTCTTGGCTCGCGTAAGAAAAATTTCATTGTTTCGTATTTAGAAAATTATCCGTAACTCGTTACAGGAAACCGTTTGCACCAAAACTCTGGAAAATCCTGAAAACGGTTTTCGACATTATACATCATTGGAATCGTAATCTCGAGACGAATCTAACGGTATAACTTGGTAAAAACAGATTTCGGACTAAAATTGTACGGTTTTACCAGTCTGCTTAAGTTAAAATGTCGAATATGTCTAAATTGAACGAACTCTTAAGGATGGAACATGAGGTAGGCACAACGAACAAACCACCTAAGATGATGAAGGTGGAGAACTACTTGACATGGAAGGATAGGTTTCAATCCTTTGTTGAGTACCAGGACACTCGTATGTGGATATGTATAGATGATGGGTATGTGAACCCAACTCATGAGTTTGAGGGAAGACAACGTATAACTGCTTATGTTGATATGGATGCCGAACAAAAGAAAATGTATGAGGCTGAAAAGAGAGCCTTGGCTGCCATTAAAATGTCTTTACCTGATGGCATCAAACATACCTTTAAGAAGTACACTACTTCAAAGGAAATGTGGGATGCACTAGAGAAGAGATATGAGGGAAATCCTGATGTAAAGAAGAACAAAGTTGATCTATTGAAAAAGCAGTTTGCTGTGTTCAAGTATATGAAAAATGAGTCACTTGAGGACATCATCACTCGATACTACCATCTGATGTCAGAATTGGACAATTACGATATAGATTGCTATACTGACATAGAGAAAAATGACAAGCTGCTTGATGCCCTACCTGCTAAATGGGATATTTACACTCTCATGATAAAGGGAGAAGCTGATTATGAAACAAAAGAGCTGGAAGAAGTGGTTGGAAAGCTAAGAGCTTATGAGCTCAGCATGAAGAAGGACACTGGATATGATCAGGTTCAAGATCCAGGGATTTACAATGGGCTTACATCTTCTTCATCTCACGATGCTTCTAGTGACTCTGCCACTGCTTTTCTCTCGCGTGAAAATGAGCAGGTCATAGTGAATGAGGATGGTGATGTGTGTTTTGTGGCTGCATCGGGAGGATCAACTGGAGCTAAGAGAACATCAACTGCTAAGCAAAGTAGTAGTTCAAAGTCAATGCCAATGAGTGTGAAGTCTGCTGAAAAACATCTTGCACTGCTTGCTTCGTTTGTTGCTTCTTATGAAAATTACATTCAGGGGAAGATATCTGATCCTGCCGTTTTAGATGAAGATTATGATCAGATTGACCCTGATGATCTTGAAGATATGGATTTGCAATGGCAAATGGCCATGATTACCAGACGTGTGAAGAGGTTCATGAACAGAACTGGAAGGAAGTTTGTAGGGAAAACTGTTGGTTTTGACAAGACCAAAGTAAGGTGCTTTAACTGTCAAAGTTATGGACATTTCGCTAGAGAATGTCAAAAACAAAAGCAAGAGACGTCGAGTCAGAATTCAAACAACAGGAATACTTCCAACAACTCTAACCCAAGGGCATTGATCTCTACGGCTCGAGAAGGTTCATACGACTGGAGTATTCACTTGGAAAATGATGAGAATATCACTCAAGCTTTCATGGCAGAAATTGTACCCGTTGATGATGCTGAAGCTAACGTGAATGCTGAAGTTGAAAAGAAAAGTGAAGCTGAGGTAGATAAGGCTGATCAGACAACTGATGCTGAAAAAGAAAAGCCAAAGTCTGAGCATGAAAGGGAAGACGAAGCTAAAGATGAGATCATCAAAAGAATGGAAGCTCAACTTGCTGCCCTTATGGCCAACTCAGACAAATCGACAGGAGAGGTAAGTAATTCTGCTACTTCTGTTTGTTTAAAGTGTCGTGAATTACAGGGTGAAGTTGACAGGTTGTCAACTCAAAACAAAAGTCTGGTGAGCGAAATATCTAACGTTAAAGAATCAAATTTCTTTGCTAAAAGAAACGAGTCATCATATTTGAAAAAGATAAAAGGCTATGAGGCTGAAATTGAAGTTTTAACCAGCAAACTAAACGAAAAACTTCAAGTCATAGACTTAGCTCATGACATGATGGCTGAGAAAACAAAAGAGATTTCTGAAAAATGCAAAGAGTTATCAGATGCACAACTCAAAACTGTTGAACTTGAAAAGAAATTAGGTCAATTCAGGGATTCTACTTTTGTTATGAAACACATGATGGGTGGGTTAAAGAAGAGTAATGACAAGACCAGTGTGGGATTCAAGGGCTTCAATGAAGTCCCACCTCCTCTTAGTCATGACTATTCTTTCTTACCTGATGAAGATGAGTTCACAGACTTTCTGTCAACATCACCAAGTAGTTTCACATCTAGTCAAGGTGATGTGTCTGAAGATAATGATGCTAAGAAGGAAAATAACAGCAAACCTGTTTTGAAAAAGAAAAACTCAAATCCTACGAATAAAAATCCAACTTTTGTTAAAAAGGTTAATTTTGTTCAAGGAAGTGACATGAAAAATGAAACAGCTGTTATTGAAAACGAATCAAATTTAGAGTTTGCAAAAAATAAGAACATAGAAAATCTTGAAACTAAGCAAACTGAACCAAATCCTTCTAAGGCATCATCATCAACACCAGAATCTAGTTCAAAGGCTTCAGCTGAGAAGTTTTCGAAAAAGAAATCGTGCTTCAAATGTCACACAAAGGGACATGTAGCTAGCTGCTGTCCTAACAAAAAGGGTGAAGCACAAGTTAGTGAGAAACAAAGAGGGAAATCACCTGAGAAGCAAGGTGATAATGAGGAGAAAGTCTCAAATTCTCAAAGGAAATCTGCTCCAAAGCAACAACCGGGTGTTGCTGGTGGTGTAGATAAGGCTGAAAAAGGAACTCCACAAGTTCCTCGTTTTCAAAGAAATCAACCAAGATTTCAGCCTGACTCTACATCAGGCAGATATGAAAGACCGAGAAGTAACTCACCAAGAATGAAAAATCAAAATTCAAATAATTTCAGAAGTCACGGTCAATATCAAAATCGATACCAAAATAATGGTGGTCGAACTTTTTATAACAATGGCTTTAGAAATTACAATCAAGGTTCTTGGAATCAAAATCAAAATTTTCAAAGGTCACATAGTCCAAACACAAATAGGTACCCTCAGGACCAGAGACCTTATGGAAATCATGCCCCATTTCCATCAACAGGCCCAAGATCCAAGACTCCTGTTAGGAGTGATGGATGTTGGATGGATGTTCAAGTAGTTGGTGAATTTGGACGACCCAAGACCATTAAGGCTTGGGTCCCCCAATCTAACTAATCTTTTGGTTGGTGTGTGCAGGAGCTGCTAAGGAGGATTATCAACTTATGGTATGTTGATAGTGGCTGCTCCAGGCACATGACGGGGGATGCGAGGTTGTTTTCTGAATTTGAAGAATTTGATGGTGGACATGTAAATTTTGCTGGTGCTAAAGGTGGTAGGATTACTGGACGAGGAAAAGTGACGAATGGGAAGATCACTTTGGACAAAGTGAACTATGTTGAGCAGCTTAAACACAATCTGATGAGCGTGTCACAAGTCTGCGACAAGGGTCACTCGGTCCATTTTACCAAAACTGAGGCATTGGTGTTGAAACCGGGTTTGGTTATTCCGGACGATTGGATAGTAATGCGTGCACCAAGGAAAAATGATACTTATGTCATGGACATGGGTGCCAAGGATCCAACTGCTGCGGTGGCGTGTTTGCTGTCAAAAGCATCTGAAGCAGAATCTATGTTGTGGCACAGACGCATGGCCCACATTCACTACCGCAAAATGAATTATATCATAAAGAATGAGCTAGTGAAAGGGGTTCCATTGCTGAGGTTTCAAGTGGAAGATAAATGTCTTCCATGTCAAAAGGGAAAACAACACAAGAAACCTCATAAGTCTAAAACAGTAAATTCCATTAATGCCCCTTATGAATTACTTCACATGGATTTATTTGGTCCAGTGAACGTGAGGAGCATAGGTGGAAAGTACTACTGTCTGGTTGTCACTGATGATTACTCACGTTATTCATGGGTTTTCTTTTTAGGTACAAAAGATGAGACAGCGGAGATGCTGATAGATCTTTTTACGAAATTGGAAAACGTCCATGATGCAAGGATTAAGAGGATAAGGAGTGATAATGGCATGGAGTTCAAGAATCGGGTTCTGGATCTCTACTGTCTTCGAAAGGGAATTGAACATCAATATTCTGCTCCTTATACTCCTCAACAGAATGGAGTCGCTGAGAGGAAAAACAGGACGTTGATTGAAGCCGCTAGGACTATGCTTTCAGATTCAAAGCTACCAGTTCTTTTCTGGGGAGAAGCTGTGAATACAGCTTGCTACATCCTAAACAAAGTTTTAACCGTTAAACGTTTTAACAAAACTTGTCATGAACTTATGTTTAACGAAAAACCAAACTTAACAGGCTTTGAACCATTTGGATTACCCTGCACCATTGTGCGAAACAAAGATAAACAAAAATTTGGTGAGGTGGCTGACGAAGGCTACTTTCTAGGTTACATGCCTGGCACACCAAATAAAAGGGTTTTTAATCTCAAAACTGGTAAAATTGAGGTTGTTTTTAATGTGGAAATTACTTCCTACAAACCTCAACAATCAACGAGTGGTCCTGCTATATTATATGATTATGAAAGTGTGTTTAAATCATTTAATATTCCTGAGGTTTCTGATGCAGGTGATTCTCAGCTGATTCAAACGGTGATTGGTGAAGACGATGAAGGCGAGTTTATGCCTAGATCGAATGTTGATATGTCAGATGCTCCGGAAACTTCCCAAAGTGCTGCTAATCCTGATTCAAGCGATAGTGACTCTGAACCCAATCAGGGGGAGGAGTTTGTTAATCTGTTTGCAAATCAGAATATTCAGGGGGAGGTTGGATCAAACCTGGGTGATAATCTTGAAGTTGATGCAGTTGCTTCTACACGAGCAAATAGAGATCATCCAGTTGACATGATACTTGGAGATCCTACTGCAGGTGTTCAGACGAGAAGAAGCATAGCAGCGAATTCAGGGTTATTTGTTTCGATTGAGAAGACTGGGATAGTGAACGAGTGCTTGTATAGTTGCTTTATTTCCCAAGAGGAGCCGAAGAACATTCATATGGCTCTTAAAGACAATTCATGGGTTGAAGCTATGCAAGAAGAATTGGCCCAGTTTGCGAAGTTGAAGGTATGGGAGTTAGTGGACCTTCCTAAAGGTGAGAGAGAGATTGGCACTAAATGGGTATTTCGGTGCAAGAAAGATGAAAGAGGAATTGTCACGCGCAATAAGGCTCGGTTGGTTGTCAAAGGGTTCAATCAGCAAGAAGGGATAGATTACAATGAAGTGTTTGCACCAGTGGCAAGGTTGGAGGCAATTCGGTTGTTTCTAGCTTTCGCTTCATTCAAGGGCTTTAAAGTGTACCAACTAGACGTGAAGAGTGCATTTCTTTACGGTCAAGTCCAAGAAGTGGTGTATGTCTCACAACCAGATGGGTTCGTTGATCCAGACTATCCAGATCGAGTGTACAAACTTGATAAGGCTTTGTATGGGTTACATCAAGCTCCCAGGGCGTGGTACGAGACACTGTCTACACATCTGCTCAAGAATGGTTTTGAAAGGGGTCAGATAGACAGTACACTGTTCATAAAGAGGAAAAAGGAAGATTTTCTGCTGGTACAGGTATACGTGGATGACATCATCTTTGGGTCATCTGATGTGAACATGTGTAAAGAGTTTGAACAGGTGATGAAGAGCAAGTTTGAAATGAGCGCTATGGGTGAGCTGTCTTACTTTCTGGGATTACAAGTTGAACAGAAGGAGGATGGGATGTTTATTCATCAAACGAAGTATGTGTATGACATTTTGGATCGGTTCAAAATGAATGATTGCTCTACTTTCAACACACCCATTTGCGAAAATCACAATCTTGGCCCAGATCATGAAAGCACTGAAGATGTTGATCTTACTCAATACAGGGCGATGATTGGTTCTCTAATGTACTTGACTGCTTCAAGACCTGACATAATGTTTGCCGTATGCTTGTGTGCCAGATATCAAGCGAATCCAAAAGAGTCACACATGAAAGCAGTGAAGCGTATTCTTCGTTACTTGAAGGGGAAACCTAAACTTGGGTTGTGGTATCCAGCTGATAGTGATTTAAGGTTCGTTGCTTACACTGATTCAGACTTTGGAGGATGCAAATCAAACAGAAAGTCTACAACAGGTGGTTGTCAGTTCTTAGGAGGCAGGATCGTGTCATGGCAATGCAAGAAGCAATCCTGTGTGTCTACATCTACGTGTGAAGCTGAATATATTGCTGTGGGTAGCTGTTGCTCTCAGGTCCTCTGGATTCAACAGCAGATGCGCGATTACGGTTTGGATTTCACTCGTACTCCTATTATGATAGATAATAATGCCACTATATCAATCACAAACAATCCCGTAAAGCACAGTAGAACTAAACATATTGACATACGTCATCACTTTATACGGGATTGTGCTGAAAAACGACTAATTGAATTACATCGAGTCGACACAGAAGATAACCTTGCTGATATTTACACAAAAGCTTTTGATAGAGCTCGCTTTGAACACTTAGTCGAACTCAACGGGATGAGGAATCCTGAATAACTGGTTTTTCATAAGAATTTTGTAAATAGTTTACTGTTTTTCTTAAAAATCAAAAATACAAAAACATTGAAAAATCAAAAACTTAAAAAAAAAAAATAGAAAATCAAAAATGAGTTTTCACTGTGTGAAAAAGAAGAAATGATAGTACATCAGCAAGTTAGACTGTCACACTCGAACTGATTTAAAATGCTTAAGTGTGATAGTAGCTTCATCATATGATATACCAGTAGGCAAAAGCATGAAATAATCAACTTACCAAGGTGATATAAACATAAATGCACTGAGTATGAGTGGGGAACACATCAGTGGTGTATGGTTTAATGACCTTAAATCTTGCGTTGATAGATTGCCAAAATCTGAAGTTTTGGGTCTTTATACTGTTATTTCATCTGGGGATATCAGGGGTGTCCTTCTGCTGCATCCAGATACATGCTGACCTAGACACACCTCGGATATCTTAAAAGAGCTAAAATGCCAAAACCCTGAAAATGAAGAAGCTCTCATAGAGAGTCATTCAAAATAAGTGCTAAATGCACGAATCGTACCAAAAATGGTATCTGTCTTAACCCTCGATAAGATATTTTGGTCTCTCTGCTGTACGGAAGTACTGACCTGTTCACCAATTATCTATCGTTGAAAACAAAACGGATGAATTCAGTATACTCACCTACTACGATGAATCTTTGTGCATACCTTGATCGCGGGGGTATATCCTGAAGTGGGACACACTAATATATCAGAAATAAAATTACCTTAACGTATCATACGGTAATGGTACTTGAAATGTTCATGCATTTGTTTAAGTGGACACATATACTGGTAATCGTCTTGAACTGCTTTTCACGAAAAATAAGCTAAAGAATTATCTGATAGTGTGAAACAGTTTGATTGTGCTGATATGATCTTCTTGCCGGTGATTCTCACAAAAATAGAGTGTCTATTGCTTTTCGTATTTATTTGCTTTCAGAAAATACAAAAATACAAAAATAGTGTCTTTTTCTGTTAAAAATTCTTAATGTACGGGAAACTGTTATTCTTGGAGGATTTGTTACCGATAGGGGGAGACGGTGTTAGTAAGTGGGTTCAAAATCTTGAAATGATGCAGGTTATGGGGTGTTTGTTTAAAAATTGTGCGTGTTGGTGTTGAATTGGAAAATGCTTAATCTGTTATACAGTTTAACTAATCTCTTGAATAATAATAATTTGTTTAACTTGTGTTGAAAAATTCTTATGGTTTCTCGAGATGTTTGTTTTATAGTAAACAGATTGAAGCAGTGTGTTGGTGAGAAGTTGCTGTGTTGCTGAGAAGTTGCTGTGAAGATGAGAGTTTGATTGGATGCATGGTAGACCCTCCTTTCTACATTGCAGACAAAGTTGCAGAATTGAAGAGTGCTATACAAATGCTGAACTGGAGTTTACTCAAACGCTAAAGTTTTGACGATTTGGTGATTGGATGCATCAGCTTAGGGGGAGTCTGTTGCTGACAGAAGCTGTTGAAGCTGAAGCTATCCAAAGACCAAAAGACTGTGAGATTCTGAAGACTGAAGTTACCTTTGCGAGCTATTGTCAAGGGGGAGTTTGTTGGTGCATATTTGTGACAACAGCTTAGATTTGGTCTTTGGATATCTTGTAATTAGTAAAACGATAAACAGTTAGCGGGTTTAGCTTTGTAATAGTTAATTAAGAGTGATTGGGCCAAACCAAACCCACATATGGGGATGGTAGGCGAAATGGGCCTAGCCCATGACCTAGCCCATGTGCAAAGCTTTGTCCTATATAAACAAAGCTTAGCATTAGGGTTTAGGTTGATCTTCCAATCATCTAATCACTCTTAAGGGAATTCGTGAAAGACAAAGGCTTGGACGAATTAGGATCTTGATTGATTGTAATCGTTAGAAGATAATCAATAAAGATCGGGTTTAAAGTGATTTCTTGTTCTACTCGTTTTCTGTGAAATCTAATCTAGAGGATTCCGCACTCTAGGTTGGATAGACGATTCTGTTACGATCCATACGGCTCACGGGACCTACATTTATATTTTCATATAAATATATATCCCTAGCATCTCAAACACCAAATATTCCTAAAGATAATAACACCTTCCTAGAGTCGTTTTGTTAACGACTCGGTAGAGCTCGGACACGTAGTTTAGCTACGTTTAATTAGAAACTGATAGTTATTCCCTGTTAGGAATACTATAGATGCACGCTAGCTAATGCATGTTCTTGGAACGACACTACGGAATCACGCTACGCTAGCTTTGCGCAGGAATGTCAAGGTGAGTTCATAACCCCCACTTTTTACTGTTTTACATTTTTATAAATGGTTTTCGGGGGTGGAAAGACATGCAAGTTTTGCAAAAACACAATGTTTCGAGAAACAAAAATCATATGTTTCTAAACCATTTCGCAACAGGATTTCAACGAACTCAAATGGTTTACGAAAAGGTTTAAGCTAAACTTACCGGTTCTTACAACAAATACGTATTTACGAAACGTGCATGATTTTCATGACTAGGGACGGGAATGTCCAAGTTACAACAATAGGACTGGGTTGGTCTGCGTACGAAAAACGAGACAACCCAGTGAGTTCATGTCCCTCCTTTCACTGTTTTCAATGTTTTGTTTTCAAAAACATCGAGGGGAAATACATGCTAAAACTATTGGTATGTTAGTTACAGAGTAGTAGATAACATGATCAATGTGCATAAGTAGGGAGATAACATTAGTAACCATTAATCACTTAGTGACCAAGGTGCAAAAGGTGTAGATCTATTGGGCTTGAGGCACGCCCCACTCCTGGTTGGTATACCCTGGAGTGCTTTTGTGATCCCAAATGATGACAAAGTGTTCTCGGTTTGGTTATTTACTTATGGTACATTATGTCAGGGGGCTCGCTACCCACTGATAGATCCTTAACAGACTCCATGAATGAATCAGAACATACCATGATTACAAGATAACATAAATCATTTCAATACCAGTTTACAGATACGACAGAAAACATTTCATAACTGGTTTACAAACTCAACAGTTACGTATATCGGTTTATAAACATAACAGAAAACATTTCGTACCGATATACAAAGCCGACATTTCAAATGCTTTGAGATATTAAGATCTCACAAACCGGTTTTTCAAATGCAAGATTACAAGACCATTTAAAACGCATTTGATACAAAACAAACAAACTATGAACTCGCTCAACTTTATGTTGATTTTTCTCGTATGTTCTTTCTCAGGTTGCATTTTCAAAGCTATGGAACGGTTGGAATAGGAGAACCCACGGGATTTCGAGTACTTAGCGGGCGTTCAATTTCTAGAAGTCTTAGCTCAAATACTTCCGCTGTGCAATGAAGATACCGGTTCAGTCACGCCAGCTCTGATATTTCGGGGTGTGACAGATTGGTATCAGAGCCATAGGTTTCAACGAATTAGGTTTCTGTAGAGATACCTAGGCTTTAACCTCACTTTCCTCTGGGAACTTAGATTATTAAGACTTGAATACCTTCAGAACGCCTAAGACTCGAACATGGGTTCCAACCGTTGCCAAGAACAATGAGTCAACAGTTTTAATCTTAAACATGCACAAGAGTTGTGTTTGATACACGGTACACGGAATGATTACATACAGTAAGCAAAACCTCGAGTGTTTTGATAACACGCATTTAGGACCTTTGGAGAAGTTATGTCAAAATCCATTAAAGGTCATTACGTAGGAACTGTGACCATTAACTCGGGCAAACGCCATTATATTATGTCGTCTATGCTATCTTACTTACCCGAGTAGGTAACATACGCTGAACGAAACGCTAGTGCACTGGAATACATGAAACTCAAATTATACGTCAACGGATGTCGGAGTATATCACACACGACTTTCGAGACAAGGCCTTTGGAAAACATGATTGAGCAAGATAACAACGATGCTAATCCCGGCAGCGGGAGAACTACGGACAGAAATGCAGCACTTTGCCACGTGATTCCGCAAACGACACGAATCTCGCTGAGGTACGTTAGAACAAGATTTCACAACAGTCGCTACTTAGTCTAAAGAGACTCACAGTTATTGGCGCTGCAAAAGAAGTCGCATGCTTTCGCAATTCCCCCTATTTCATTTATGTCAAATACGCAATGTTCGACATTCCATGGTAATGTCACTTAACAATGGTCATCGCACGAAATTCCGGGTAAAGTCCTTAAATTTCTTTTATTGAAATTCTGACTTTTGCATCTACTGAGTAGATTTTTTTTTTACATTTCTACTTCCCCCTAATGGTCATTGCATCACGAATATTTTCTCCCATGATAGCGAACGCTCAACTGCTTTAGTTCTTGATAAATTCATAGATTGTGCATGCATTGTTTGTTACGCATGTGGCTTCGCTTGAAATTGTTGCTTATTCAACGTTCAATATTGTTTCGCTATGTCGATTATTGCATTGTGATCTGGATGATTTCATTGTTGCAAAGCGTTGGCTTCTTGATATCGAGTCAACGAAACTTGTTGAAACTCTTTAAGCTACACACATTGTTTTTCGTTGTAACCATGTCGAAATTTGGTATTGATATATGCATTCATTGTTGGAATGTAACTAAACCAAGTTCAATTGATTGAACTTGCTCATAATATATATTCGATTCAAGAATTCCATATGATGGATTGAGGCCATCATATTCGAAATAATTCCAACAAGACTTCATTTGCTTTGTACCATAACATGCTTGTTTGGTCTTCGACTTCATTGAATCGTTTCTTTGACCACGATCACCTTCTGGTGGCATTTTTCACAAGATTGAAGCTTGCGCTAATCTTGTTGCTCACATCATGCACGGATTTAATTATTTAATTATTTATTTGTTATTTATATTAAATCCGCTTTGTTGGTTTATCATATTAAAGCAATCTTAACACAATCGTGTGTTAAGATAATGGTATACAAATTCATGTTATACTCTGGTGTACCTCCTAACGGTTCTTTCAACATCGATCGAACATTTTACAACATTCATTGATCGAAAACATTAGTAAATTGTTGTATCATTATCAATTGAAATTCTTATGAGATTTGTTTGGAACGAACATTCAGATTTACCTCGTTGAGCCCTCACTTGATTGCAAAACACGGTGATGCTTGTTCGGTCACCACTATTATTGAATTATTTCGATCACTACGACACCTTGTGGCGTCGGTATAAACTTGTAGCTTGGGCTAATCCTGATCGAGCGTTTCATGCAAAACACGGTGATACTTGTTCGATCACCGCTATTATTGAATTATTTCAATCACTACGACACCTTGTGGTGTCGGTATAAACTTGTAGCTCGTGCTAATCACGATCAGTCGTTTCATGCGAAACTATAAATGCTTTTCGTTTGACAGTCTTAATGCAACTATGTATTAAGACGATGATACACCAAGTTCGGTCGTGTATTTCATTTCGGTGTATCCTTTCAATTCAACAATGTCAACACGTTGATTTTACTCATTTGACGGTTCTATTAATGACAAATCATTTTCATCTTTCTATGTCAAATGAATTTATTGAATTAGAGTTTCATTCAAACAACAACCAACACAAGTTTCCGTTGGTAGTGAATTCTATTGTTTCAAAAATTGATTTGCAGTTTGTGAACGCTCATTTGGAATTCCATTGGTTGAATTTCCTCTTTTGTTGAACCCAGTAAACCTAGTCACATTGGTGATAGTATCATAACGTCTCGTTCACTTGACATCGATTTCTAGAACAAACTCAATTGAACCGTTGGGTTCTTATTGATGCAAAATGTCTTTACATTCATATAATTCGAATGAGTTTTGATTCGCTTACGCGGTCATTCACTTTGGTATTATTCGGACTTACCTAGGAATGACACAACTCTAAGGAGATAACATAGTCTAAATTTCGAGGACGAAATTTCTGTAACAGGGGGAGAATGTGACAACCGGTAATTAACGCCTCTTAATTGCGATTGAGAAAATGCGCCCCAGAACATCAGGTCACGTACATAGCTGGACTGCTTCAAGATGGGGCTCTGTCATGGTGGAACCTTCAGGTTCAGACGTTGGGCGAGACTGCTGCGTATACTTTAACGTGGGATGAACTGAAAGAGCTGATGCGTAAGAGATACTGCTCGAGGGCAGAAGTCCAGAAGTTGGAGACTGAACTTTGGAACTTGAAAATGGAAGGTCCAAAGATAGCCGAGTATGTGCAGAGATTTCATGATTTATCGCAAGTTGTTCCATATCTGGTGGAACCAGAGTTTAAGAGGATCGAACGCTTTATCGGGGGATTGGCACCTCAAATTCTAAGCCTAGTGACAACATCTAAACCTCCAATAATCACCGATGCTATCGACTTAAGTGTGACGCTCACTGAAGAAGCGGTTAGACTAGGAAAATGTTCCACCTCGGAGGAGAAAAAGGAGATTCATGTGGAGCCATCTGGAGATAACAAGAGGAAGCTCGCAAATTTCAAGAAGGGTACTCGGGCGAATAACAAAAAGAAGGCCAAAAAGGGAAAAGAATACATGGGACTCCTACCTAAGTGCGACAATTGTCTACGCTACCATGTCGGGCGATGTAAATATGAAAAATGTGATAACTGTGGAAAAAGGGGGCATCCCAAGGAGACTTGTAGGCATGGTACTGAACATGGAAATGAAGGTCAAGATGGCAGCAAGAATCACGAAGGAAACGACGACAACAACAACTATCAAGGCAGGACGAGTGACAAACAAAAACGTGCTCAAGGTCGTTTTAACTGTGGAAGCAAAAAGCATTTCAGAAAATACTGCCCTAAGAGCACCCAGGAGCATGGATGAAAGCTCAACGCCAGAGCTAGGGAAGCACGCCAGGATCCAAGCATAGGTCATCAGTACGTCCCATATTAGTCAACGTTATGCATCTGTGCTGTTAGGGACTGATGCCAATTTTAGCTTCGCATCTCTAGAGTTTAAGAGTATCCTTGGTTTAGTAACAAATAAAATAGATATCCTATACTTGATAAAACTAACTAATAGGAGGCTAGTAGAAGCCTAAGGAGAGATTAGGGACTGCGTTATAGAGCTTGGGAAATGTGAGTTTCAATAGATCTTCTGCCGGTAAGTTGGGAAGCTTTGACGTCATAGTTGGGGTGGATAGATTGCCAAGTGCTCATGCAGAGATTGCGTGCTAGGAGAAAATTATCCGCACCCCGATGGAAAATGAAGAGACGATCGTGATTCAAGCAGAATGCGCCCCTACAGATTGCCAATTGTATGAAGGCATGGAAGTTTTGCGTAAAAGGTGTATTGCCTCCTTAACTCATGTCGTGGACAAGGAAGCCGAAGAACCGAAGCTCGAAGATATCCCTGTGGAAGAGAATATCCTGAAATCTTCCCCGAAGACTTGCCAAAAAATATCCCCTCAATAACAAGTCGAATTTCACATTGCCTTGGTTCCAGGCGTCGCACCTATAGTTAAGACACCTTAACAACCTACGCCGTCGGAGATGCAAGGATTGTCAGTGTAGCTTCAGGAGTTGCTAGAGAAGGAAGTTAACAGACCAAGTTTCTCATTTTGGGAAACTCCGGTTTTGCTTGTCAAGAAGAAGGACGATAGCTTTCGTATGTGCATCGACTACCAGGAGCGTAGGTCGGAACTCATTAAAGGATATCGCTTAGGAAACCACGTCTATTAACTCAGGAAAACCCTATCATTTCGTCGTGTAAGCTATTTTAGTTAACCAAATGGGTAAAGTACTCAAATTTCTTTCTTTGAAAATTCCCACTTTTGCTTCTAGCGAGTAGATTCTTGCGTCTCTACTCCTCTTAATGGTAGTTGCATCCCGACAATTTTCTTCATTAAAGTAAACACTCTTTTGCCTCGACACTTGATTATTTCTTCATTTTAACAAATGCTCATTGTTTCATTTCTTGGAAATTCATATGTTATGCATGCACCATTTGTTATGCATCTGGTCTCGTTTCAAATAAGCGTCTCATCCAAGTTCAAATGTTATTTTGCTAAAAGCTAATTGTTGATTTATGATTCGAATGACCTACGTTATTGAAATTGTTGGCTCCGTTGCTTTCAAGTCAACACACTTTCTTGAAACTTCTTTTCTTTCAAGTTATATACATGGTTTATCCTTGTAACCATACCGAAATTCCTTTGTCGATACATGTATTTATTGTCAAATTTTGCTAAAACCAAGTTCAATTGCTTGAACTTGTCCATTTCGTATATTCAATTCGAGACATCATATGATGTATTGAGGGCATCATATTCAAATTCATTTTTGCAAGTGCTTCTTTGTTTCGAATCGTAGTAGACTTGTTTGGTCTACGGCTCCATTAAGTCGTTTGTTGATTTCGACACCTCGTGGTGATGTTTTCACTAGATTAAAGCTTGCGCTAATCTCGTTTACGCATCTCATACACGGATTTAATTGTTTACTTATTGATTTGCTCTAAATCTGTTCTGTTTTATCATGATTAAAGCAGTCTTAACACAGTCGTGTGCTAAGACAATGGTACATAAATTCATTTTATATCCCAGTGTACCTCCTAACGGTTCTTTCATTATCAATCGAATACCTTGCAGTATTTATAGCTTTTTCTTCTTCAATCGAAAACAGTAAGTTCTTTGATGTTCCATATTCAATTGAAAAATTCTGCGATAGCGTTTGAATCACATTTTCAGGTTCGCTCCATTACACTTTCATTTGATTCCAAACACGGTGAACTTGTTCGGTCACCGCTATTATTGAATTATGTCAATTACGACACCTTGTGGTATCATTATAAACTTGTAGCTTGTGCTAATCCTAGTTAATCGTTTCATACGAAATTACATACACTTTTTCGTTGACTTGCCATTTAAACATTCTTAATGCAACTACGAATTAAGACATTGATACGACGGATTCGATTATATTCCATTTCGATGTCTTCCCGCAATTCAATAATGTCAACATCCTAATTTCATTCGTTTATTTGTTAGAAAGTTGACAGATCATTTTCATGTTACTATCATATTCGAGTTGTTGATTTTGAGTTCATCTAGCGGATGTTATTGTTCCTAAAATTCTTTTGCATGTTGTAAACAATCTGTTGAAATTCTATTGGTCAGAACTTCTCTTTTATTGGACCCCTGTGATGTAAGTGACACCAGATGTTACATCTATACCACTCGTATCCCTTGATGTCAAATTCTGAGAGACATACCTTTTAACCATTGGATTCTTAGTATAGAAAGATGTCCTTGGATTCACCTGATACAATAGGTCTTGATTCGGTATTGTGGTTAGTTACTGTGGTGTTATCCATATCTATACATGCATGACGTAACCCTAAGGAGTTAAGGTAGTATAAATTTCGAGGACGAAATTTTCTTAACAGGGGGAGAATGTGACAACTGTCAAAAATTCAGGTATCCGTACAATTAAATAATCATGATTAGTGCTTAATGACTGTGCTAAATTTGCGATTAACTGCTTTCTGATTACTGCCATATACATACATGCGCATCATACATTGTTTAATGTCATACCAATATTGCATGAAAGCTGTATTGCCTTAAATGATGCATTAAGTACAGTTAGCATAGTTATATGATAAGACAGGAAAATGCTGACAGAACTCAGCACATAGACAGACAATGCATTTAGACACAGAATGAGCCAGAAACCAAGTACTACACTAGTATAGTGTGTAGGAAAGTAAGGATTACAAAACAGCCTTCCTAGTGAGAGCTTAAGTGCCGGAAAATGCCTAAAACCTACATAAACTGCAGAATTCTGCAGAAAATCAGCAAATTCAACATTTAAACACACTTACAACAAGCAAAAATATGCTTAAATGGTCCCGAATACTTTCCTAAGTGTCGGGAATCGAAACTGTCACAAAAGGTAACATAAAGCACACTAAACTGCAAAGTTTAGCACTTTAACGAACCAGTAACCAACCGAACAACCGGACACTACCCGAAACACCAAATTTACACTTGAAGCACTGTTTTAACATTACCAAGCTAGTTATGGTCCCCGAACACCATAACACCTCCTAAAAATATCTAATAACTAGAACATGTAACTGATACTTGGATTTGAACTAGAATGGAACTAACTAGTTGCAACCTACATCTAGAACCCCCCACCCCCCCCCCCCCCACCTATGGACGGATTCTAGTGGCCCCCACAAGGAGATTTTATTTGAATTCTTTAATTGATCTTGTTTCCCCTTTTAAGACATAAAATCTATGGAAGATCATGTGATTGGAAGATTATAAGTAAACCTACAAGTCCATAACTTCATAATTCATCACATTTCATCAACACTTTTCTTCTCTCCTCCTCCCTCCATGCTCACGGCCACTCATCACCACCCTACCATCTCCATTTTCACTCCATTATCTAGCATTCTAAGGTGTTCACAAGGTGTCTCTAGCATCATTAGGAGGCTTGGAGCTTTCGGAAGTTGAAGGACCTCTCTCTAGTGCTTTTATCCACTTGTTTTCTTCTCTTGATAATCCCTAGCCTTGTGCTAGTGGTAAGAGTCTTGATCTTGCTATTTTGCTTCTATTTTAAGTGGTTAAAGAAGAATCATAGTCAAAAACTTGAAGAACACTAAAGATCCTAAGAAGTAAACATGAACATAAGCTTGTTTAATGAAGTAATCTTGATGAATATGAGTTGTAACGCTTGTTGATCATTGATTGTTTGTAGAAATGATGTTGATCATCATACGATCTTGCTAGATCATGATTAAAAACATAATCTAGCTTGATGAGAAAGTAAAAATGTGGTAGGATGATAGATCATCCACAAATGAAGCATGAACTTGAAATAACAAAGTGGTTTCTTGAAAAATAATGATCAAAGTAAGTTAATAATCATATAGATCTCAAAATTTATGAATGGTTCTTCAAAGAAACCAAGTTGAAAATATAAGTTTTGTTAAAACTTGGTTCTTACATAAACAAAACTTATTTTTAGTGGTTAAACAAGTGTAGAAACACTTGTGTATCAAGAAGAATGCATAAAGAAATATTTTTAGAAAACATGATTTGAAGTTGTAAAGATCTAACTTCTTTAAAAATGAAGTTTTTAAAGAACTAACCACATTTTAAAGGGTAACAAGACTTACTAAGAATACTAGTAAGTTACTACAAATTTTTACAAATATTCAAGTTCATGAAGTAGTAGAATATGCATAATTTTGGCAAGATTGGTAAGTAAAGGTTGTTTGTTGATGATTGTAAATTGATTGTGATGATTTTTACAAAAGAAAATGATATGCTTGAAAGCATGGAAACCTCCATTTTTAGGGGAAACTATGGCAAAATTTTCTAAAAATATAAACACTTAGAAAAATATTTTTAAACAAATATTTACAAGTGTATTTTAACCCATAAATTGTTACATAAACTTTGCCATAAATTTTGGTTACAAGAATACAAATATTAGAGGTTGGTTTTTATAAATAAAAGTGGCTAAATATATATTTAGGAAATATATAATTAGAAGACACATATATGTGATTATTTGTATACTTTGTGTATTAGTTATATTATTTTAGGACTTGAGATAATATAACACATCAAAATACCAAGAATCACAATCCAAAATAATACCAAAATTCCAAAGAATAAATATACAAGCTTACACAAAAATATTGGAGAACCAAACTATGAAATGAGACTTACAAATATATTCCGGAAATAATATTCATATGCATATTTTGGTAAATAATATTTTGGACACAAAGGAAATGAAAATATGATTTTTACAATTACTACAAGAATATGTCATATTTTTTACAAAGGAAAAATATATTATTTTTGGCAAGAATGAATATATATTTTTCTTGAAAATTTTAGAAGATATATTATTTTTAAGAAATATACATTTTCTTACACAAGCACGAAATACAAGATTTTTAAGGTGAAAGATATGTTTTCTCAAATAAATATGAAGTATGTCATTTTTGGAGAAAAATGAGAATATATATATATATATATATATATTCACTAGATTAAAGCTTGCGCTAATCTTGTTTACGCATCTCATACACGAATTTAATTATTTACTTATTGATTTGCTCTAAATCCGTTCTGTTTTATCATGATTAAAGCAGTCTTAACACAGTCGTGTGCTAAGACAATGGTACATAAATTCATTTTATATCCCAGTGTACCTCCTAATGGTTCTTTCATTATCAATCGAATGCCTTGTAGTATTTATAGCTTTTTCTTCTTCAATCGAAAACAGTAAGTTCTTTGATGTTCCATATTCAATTGAAAAATTCTGCGATACCGTTTGAATCACATTTTCAGGTTCGCTCCATTACACTTTCATTTGATTCCAAACACGGTGAACTTGTTCGGTCACCGCTATTATTGAATTATGTCAATTACGACACCTTGTGATATCGTTATAAACTTGTAGCTTGTGCTAATCCTAGTTAATCGTTTCATACGAAATTACATACACTTTTTCGTTGACTTGCCATTTAAACATTCTTAATGCAACTACGAATTGAGACATTGATACGACGGATTCGATTATATTCCATTTCGATGTCTTCCCATAATTCAATAATGTCAACATCCTAATTTCATTCGTTTATTTGTTAGAAAGTTAACAGATCATTTTCATGTTACTATCATATTCGAGTTGTTGATTTTGAGTTCATCTAGCGGATGTTATTGTTTCTAAAATTCGTTTGCATGTTGTAAACAATCTGTTGAAATTTTATTGGTCAGAACTCCTCTTTTATTGGACCCCTATGATGTAAGTGACACCAGATGTTACATCTATACCACTCGTATCCCTTGATGTCAAATTTTGAGAGACATACCTTTTAACCATTGGATTCTTAGTATAGAAAGATGTCCTTGGATTCACCTGATACAATAGGTCTTGATTCGGTATTGTGGTTAGTTACTGTGGTGTTATCCATATCTATACATGCATGACGTAACCCTAAGGAGTTAAGGTAGTATAAATTTCGAGGACGAAATTTTCTTAACAGGGGGAGAATGTGACAACTGTCAAAAATTCAGGTATCCGTACAATTAAATAATCATGATTAGTGCTTAATGACTGTGCTAAATTTTCGATTAACTGCTTTCTGATTACTGCCATATACATACATGCGCATCATACATTGTTTAATGTCATACCAATATTGCATGAAAGCTGTATTGCCTTAAATGATGCATTAAGTACAGTTAGCATAGTTATATGATAAGACATGAAAATGCTGACAGAACTCAGCACATAGACAGACAGTGCATTTAGACACAAAATGAGCCAGAAACCAAGTACTACACTAGTATAGTGTGTAGGAAAGTAAGGATCACAAAACTGCCTTCCTAGTGATAGCTTAAGTGTAGGATCGTTTTACCGACCGAAACGAGTCATTCAGAGGTGTTCTACTCAATATGAAAGGCGGAAACAGACATATCGAGTTCAATTCAGCTAGATATACACTTTAAATGTCTTTCTGATAGATTTGACAAAGTTTTACAGTGAAACGACACTTCGGCAGCACTTCGGCTCCGGAATCACACATACACGTCTCTCTCAAACGAAATCAGGACATCCCTATTTATAGGCAGCATAATTCCGCTTGAACATGACTCATACGGAATCAGTTTCACACGGAATAACCATTTCGAGCGGAATTAACAAGATGATTTCGTTTGAAATCACTTGTTAATTTCAAGCGAAATTACAACTTGTAATTTCGTGTGAAATTGCCTGTTGACCTATTTTTGACATTTTTCTCATATTACGTGCCCTGATCTATCTAAACAATTACAAGACTTGATACAAGATGAAGTCGACAGACGCATGCACCAACAGACTCCCCCTCGAATGTTGACGAGTCTTAAGTGTCGAGTCTTCAACATCTTCAGTCTTTATCAATCTTTCTGCTCTTCCTGAAGTATCTGACACTGTAAAGCATCCTCAATCTCTATCCTCTTTCTTCCAGAATCACAACCTGGCTCTATGCTCTTCTTGATCAGATCTCTTGATTCCTTAAGTTCATCAACATCATCTGCTTGCACGAATTTCAGGTCCAAGATCATAACCTGGCTAACCTGCACATTCTTAACCAAGAAATAAATTTCACAAATTTAAAATTTGATAAATTTATTGTCTGCTTATCACTTGTAGACACAAACACAACATCCTGTTTAAAATGATTTTACAATGTCAATCTCTGATGAACCACTTGTAGGAAAAATATTTTCTTTCAAAATCTTTTCATCTTTCAAACTGACTTCCCCTCACCGATTGTCATCATGTTTAGCACTTGGAATTTTGAAAATCAGCTTTCCAACATCAGTTGTCGAAAATCTTTTTGTATTTTTCAAAATTAATGCTAAAACACACATAAAATCTTTTTGGATTTTTGATTATAATGAAAAACAGTAAAGAAATATTTACAAACAATATTTTTGTGAGTTTGTGTAAGAGGATCATATCAGTTTTTAAGACAAATCACCAACACCATTAAGCTTTAAACATTTTAAGTTCTAAACGATTCACATAGATTGTCAATATACTGATCCATTTAAATTCTCACACAAAGTTCAACTATTTTGAGATATGAGATTAATGTTTTAAGCATTTAACCTTATTCGTGTGTCCCACCTCAGAATATACTCCCATATCCAGATCCCAATATTCAGTCTTACAGGTGAGTATACCACAGATGATATCTGTAAAGGGTTAAATGCGAGGGCCGTGAGAGCTCAGGCTATTGCTTCCGCAAAATCGGAGAGATGACGGCTTCGACTTTTGGTGTATTCCCTTTAGAGAATCTTTTCTTCAACAGTACATGATTAGCATTTTGCAATGTTTCATCATTTTTTGTACTGAGGGCAATGCTATATTTCAAGCAATCGGAAAGTATTATACGGGGACTAGGCCATTGATTCCGCAAAATCAGAAGTCCCGGGATAATACCCCAGATATCACTGAGTATAAAGACCTAGTATCTCAGAAAAAGGGACCTTTCAAACAAGATTTCGGGGGTTACCCATATATCCGAGAGATGTTCCCCACGATATAAGTAAGTTTGAAATTTAGATTTATATCTCATCACAATCTACTAAATGTGTAAAAACCTACTGGCATATCATCAGTGAGACCGTTTATCACATTTTGACTTTCCAATTCTTTAGCATGCTGTGATAGTCCACTGATGTACCATCATTTCCTCTTTTTCACAACAAAACTCGTTTTTGATTTTATCATGTTTTTGGCTTTTTCAAATTTTCAAATGTTTTTGGATTTTCAGAAAATTCTTACTCCCCCTAAAATGCAAAATCATTTAAAGAAATTTGAAAACAAACTATACAAGAAACTAACGACTGATATCAAATCACTTCAATTCGCCATCCATTTGGCAAAAACAATCAGAACTCCCCCTTTCAACAAACCATTTTCCTATTATGATTTCAAAACATTTAAGTTTGTTTTAATCAAATGGTTTTTCCGGAAAATTAGTTTTGTGTGTCATTTTTACAAACCTGGAAATTCATCACCTTGTTTTCTTCAACCACATGTAGGAATTTAATAATTTTAAGATCAAATCACAAATACCACTTGTAGAAAATCAAGTACAACTTAATGTCCCTGATTTACCACTTGTAAGTCGAAATATTACCAGAGTAAATTTCTCAAGAAATATGCCGATACCTGCTTCACACTTACCAACCTGGAAGCTCCGGCAAGTCATACTTATCACTTATGAAAAACAGACATCCAAGCTTCACCAAACTTGGATGTTTCCTCCTCAACTTCTTCTGGGTAATAAGTTGCTTTCTTTGATTCATAAAAATCTTTTACCCCTGTGACCTTTCCATCAACCATCTTTCCAAAAATCTTTTTCACATTTCCAATTAAAACCTTTTCAACATCAAATTCTTTCTTCTCAGAATAGAATTGATTTGAAATCTCAACATTTTCAATTTTTCCATTTCCAATTTTTTTAAAATTTTCAGCCCTCAATGGTGGAAAATTGACATCATCCATTGGAGGTACTGAAGTTTCAATTTTTAGCTCAACTTGTGGCTCCTCTGTCTTTATGGAAACAGATTCATCGCCAGATTTCACATCTGAACTCTTAACAACCCATTTCTAGTTATCAAGATTAACTCTTCTCTTGTAAAATCTTTTCTTTGAATATTCACCAACTTCATAAGTTGAGTTTTTGAAAACTTTGAATTTCTCAGTTGGTGGTTCATTTTTCTCAACAATCTTTTCTTTCAGTTTAGAAACAACTTCCTATTTGATGTTGGTTGCCCTAAGACAGTTCCAGGCAATGTGTCCAACTTCTTGACATCTGTAACAAATTCTTGTTTCTTTTCTCTGATAAGATCCATTCTTCTCAAACTTTTGTTTTTCAGCAAAGAACTCCTTGTTTGTTTGCTTCCAGAATGATCTCTTTTGTTCTTCTTCTGAACTTGTCCCTGAAACAAATACAGTTTTTGTTTTAGAAAATTTTTCATTTTTATGATTTTTCGGTGGAGTAAAACCCAATCCCTTATTTTTGTAATTACCGTTATGGTTTGGTTTCTTTTGATAACCAGAACCAGAACTGTAACCCTTTTTCTTATTTAATCTTTGTTGAACTCTTGAGGTGTAAGATCTCGGTTTTTCAGAAATATTTTCATCTTTTATTTCAGAAATATTAATTTCTGTTAGTTTGAAAACCTTTTTAATCATTTCAGTTTTAACACCTCTTATTGGAAATTCCTCAACAGAATATAATTTGTCTGAATCAATCAAAGTATATGCCATTTTGATTGGTTCATCATTCAAATTAGATTTTGATAACATGAATTCTTTATTATAAACCCTTTTAACTGACGACTTTGAACTGTTGACCGGCGAACTCGAACTTTCTGACTCAAACTTTGACTCTGACTCCTCATCCTTATCCAACACCTGATCGACCACCTTTTTTATTAACTCAGACTCATGATCAGTGTCAGACGATGTGAACGTGACGTCAATATTTTCTGGTAAATCATCATTTGTTTCAGACTTTAACTGTATATTGACTGCCTTTTTGACTTGCTCCTCATTTGGTTTTCTGGGAGAATAACCTTCCCAGATCAGAGGCGGACACTTGTTATAATTTGCACTTTGTTTTTTACCAGTATTATTTTCTTCAGTCTTCTTGTCTTGAAAGACTTCCATACCTGCAACAGTTGGATAAATTCTATCAATCAAATAATCAGAACTTGAATAACTTTGCAATAAACGCCTGATTCTTTCATTCTCTATTTTTTCTGTCTCTAACTCTTGCTTTAACTTGGCACATTCTTCAATATAATGATTAATCGCCTTCTGCTTTGTCATCATCACAACATTCATCATTGTCAACGCATCTTCTCTTTCAGAGTTAGTCTTTTGTAGACCAGTTACTGTACTGTTCAGCACATCATATGATTCTTTCACATAGTTAAAATTGAACAATAAATTTTCTTTCATCTTATCTTGCTCATTCAACTTCTCCTCTTTCTCTTCACACAGCTTGCAAGATTCCAAACACTTTAAACAAGGTTTAATAACTTCAATAATCTTTTCGACTTCGATAATCTTTTCAACTTCGACTATCTTCTCAATTTCAACTACTTTCTCAGATTCAAACACTTTTTCAGCTTCAATCATTTTTTCATCAACATCAACTGCCTGCTCAGTAGCTTTATCCTCTTCACTTAGTTCAAAATTTTTTCCTGAACAACACTCTCACTTTTCATCTGTTTCTTTTCTTTTGCTGCTTGTTTCTCCTTCAGCTTCTCCACTCTATCTGCAAAATAAAATTGAAAACTTTCAGGAGATAAATGAGTTTTTGCAATATTAATATGCTTTTCTTCCTCATCATCACTATCATCAGTTGATGATTGATCAAACACTTGTGTACTTTCTGAACTATCATCTGAAGAAACAAACTCTTCATTTTGACTTTTTTCATCATCACCAAACACTTTCATCCATTCTTTCATCAAATCTGGTTCTTGAATTATCTGAGCAATTAATGCAACTTTTTTTGAATCAGGTGGAATATATTTATCCCAGCTAAAACCTACTGCAACTTTTTCATCATCTTGATCAATTATGCCATAATAAGCTTTCTTATTTGCATCTTCGATCATTTTGGCATGTGCAGTTTGTGGCTCTTTTTGATGATATGGCTGATGAGCAACTTGCTGATATATGGCTTTCCGATAGTAATCATCTTTTCCAAATGGATTCTGTGCTCCACTTGCTTCTCGATTTTTACATTCTCTCTTGAAATGTCCTTTCTCCCTGCATCGAAAACAAGTAACTTTAGATTTATCAAAACCCAAAGTAGAAACATTTGCATCCAAGAAATCATTTCTTCCTGTAATCATCTTGAATTTTTCTGCTCTCCTCAAAACACTAGCTAAACACCATTTAATATCCATAAGTTCCATTTCCTCAGCATCGATCTGATCGTAATCCTCTTTCGTCAACATAGGATTTCCGATCCTTCCTGTAACCAAACCTTCATATGATTCCAATACTGTAACAAGTAATGCCATATGACTTTTAACAACTTCTTCAGAAAAATTTTGACCATTCTGAAGATGTAACGCGATGTTGTAATTTAAGACATGACCATTACTGCTGTTTGAACTTTGAAACTGATGACTTGATGTAGATTCTTTCGGATTAACACTTGGATATGATGAAAATCCACTACTGCTGCTTGGACTGATTCAGATGAGTTTCCTATACTGAAAGCAGTTTGGATTTTAGGACTTGCTTCGACATTTTGAACACTCCCTTTGAAGTACATCTTAACATCTTGTTGTGCACTCGGATTGTTCATTCTTGCAATCTTCTATTGTTCAAGATCTTGACCTTCAATCTTTTCGATAAACTGAGAAATTGTCAAGCCTTCATATTCTCTAGTATTTTTCAAGATCATCAGATAGGTTCCCCATTCTTTCTGAGGTAAAGCATCAGCTAATTTGTCAACCCATTCCTCACGATCTTTGTTAATACCTAACAATGACATTTGTCTTACTAAATGACAATATCTTTCAATCAATTTCTTTGTATCTTCTCCGGGCAAACTTGAAAATAAATCAAATTCTTTCTTTAACAATGCCTTTTTACTCTTGATCATTTTCTCACTTCCCCCAAACTTAATACGAAGTGCTTCCCAGATTGAACGTGAAGTCTTATCATGTTGAAGCAATACGAATATGTCTTCTTTGATGGCTTGCTGTAACAAACTGATCATCATCTTTTCTGCTTTATACATGTCTCGTTCTTTATTTGTAAATTCAAAAATCTTTTTCTCAACTCCCAAATCTGTACGTGGTAGAACATACTTTTTCTCAACACACTCCCAAGATCTCAAATGATTAGCTTGAACCCAATTTTCAAACCGATCTTTCCAACCATAATACTCCTCAATTCCCATTAGCTTCAGGGGTTTTTGTAAAGTTCCAGTTTCATTTTCCATGTTCATGTTCTTAGCAATGTCAGTAGGAGTAGTCGGGGTAGCAAACGCGTTATAAAATTCCTCTTCCATGTTTCAGTAACAAGTTTTTCAAAACTGACACTTTCAAACGAAATCATGTTCAAACGGAATACCAGTTTCAAGCGGAATCACTTGCACAACAATTTCAAACGAAATATCAATTCAAGCGAAATCACACTTTTCAAACGGAATAAGCCTTTCAAACGGAATCACCCAAGCAAAATACCAATTTGGAACGGAATAGTGATTTCAAATGGAATCACTCAAGCGAAATACCAATTTCGTGCGGAATTACATATAATTTCAAACGGAATTATGCTGACATCATCATTTCGGTCCAACTTTTGTCAACTTGATCAGGTTTTTGCTCGATTTTAGGTCCAATTCTCTCAAGGCTTTGTTAAAATACAATTTCGCATATAATGTGTGAAAATTAGCCGATTTTAACCATGAAAAGTTGTTCAATTTTGAAAAAAAGGTGTAGAAGTTAGAAAATCTGATGAAATCAAGCTGAAAATGGTAGAACTCCTCCTCCTGAGCTCTGATACCACTTGTAGGATCGTTTTACCGACCGAAACGAGTCGTTCAGAGGCGTTCTACTCAATATGAAAGGCGGAAACAGACATATCGAGTTCAATTCAGCTAGATATACACTTTAAATGTCTTTCTGATAGATTTGACAAAGTTTTACAGTGAAACGACACTTCGGCAGCACTTCGGCTCCGGAATCACACATACACGTTTCTCACAAACGAAATCAGGACATCCCTATTTATAGGCAGCATAATTCCGCTTGAACATGACTCATACGGAATCAGTTTCACACGGAATAACCATTTCGAGCGGAATAAACAAGATGATTTCGTTTGAAATCAATTGTTAATTTCAAGCGAAATTACAACTTGTAATTTCGTGTGAAATTGCCTGTTGACCTATTTTTGACATTTTTCTCGTATTACGTGCCCTGGTCTATCTAAACAATTACAAGACTTGATACAAGACGAAGTCGACAGACGCATGCACCAACATTAAGTGCCGGAAAGTGCCTAAAACCTACATAAACTGCATAATTCTGCAGAAAATCAGCAAATTCAGCATTTAAACACACTTACAACATGCAGAAATATGCATAAATGGTCCTGAATACTTTTCTAAGTGTCGGGAATCAAAACTGTCACAAAAGGTAACATAAAGCACACTAAACTGCAAAGTTTAGCACTTTAACGAACCAGTAACCAACCGAACAACCGGACACTACCCGAAACACCAAATTTACACTAGAAGCACTGTTTTAACATTACCAAGCTAGTTATGGTCCCCGAACACCATAACACCTCCTAAAAATATCTAATAACTAGAACATGTAACTGATACTTGGATTTGAACTAGAATGGAACTAACTAGTTGCAACCTACATCTAGACCCCCCTACCTATGGACGGATTCTAGTGGCCCCCACAAGGAGATTTCATTTGAATGCTTTAATTGATCTTGTTTCCCCTTTTAAGACATAAAATCTATGGAAGTTCATGTGATTGGAAGATTATAAGTAAACCTACAAGTCCATAACTTCATAATTCATCACATTTCACCAACACTTTTCTTCTCTCCTCCTCCCTCCATGCTCACGGCCACTCATCCCCACCCTACCATCTCCATTTTCACTCCGTTATCTAGCATTCTAAGGTGTTCACAAGGTGTCTCTAGCATCATTAGGAGGCTTGGAGCTTTCGGAAGTTGAAGGACCTCTCTCTAGTACTTTTATCCACTTGTCTTCTTCTCTTGATCATCCCTAGCCTTGTGCTAGTGGTAAGAGTCTTGATCTTGCTATTTTGCTTCTATTATAAGTGGTTAAAGAAGAATCATAATCAAAACTTGAAGAACACTAAAGATCATAAGAAGTAAAAAATGAACATAAGATTGTTTAATGAAATAATCTTGATGAATATAAGTTGTAATGCTTGTTGATCATTGATTGTTTGTAGAAATGATGTTGATCATCATAAGATCTTGCTAGATCATGATTAAAAACATAATCTAGCAAGATGAGAAAGTAAAAATGTGGTAGGATGATAGATCATCCACACATGAAGCATGAACTTAAAATAACAAAGTGGTTTCTTGAAAAATAATGATCAAAGTAAGTTAATAATCATATAGATCTCAAAATTTATGAATGGTTCTTCAAAGAAACCAAGTTGAAAATATAAGTTTTGTTAAAACTTGGTTCTTACATAAACAAAACTTATTTTTAGTGGTTAAACAAGTGTAGAAACACTTGTGTATCAAGAAGAATGCATAAAGAAATATTTTTAGAAAACATGATTTGAAGTTGTAAAGATCTAACTTCTTTAAAAATGAAGTTTTTAAAGAACTAACCACATTTTAAAGGGTAACAAGACTTACTAAGAATACTAGTAAGTTACTACAAATTTTTACAAATATTCAAGTTCATGAAGTAGTAGAATATGCATAATTTTGGCAAGATTGGTAAGTAAAGGTTGTTTGTTGATGATTGTAAATTGATTGTGATGATTTTTACAAAAGAAAATGATATGCTTGAAAGCATGGAAACCTCCATTTTTAGGGGAAACTATGGCAAAATTTTCTAAAAATATAAACACTTAGAAAAATATTTTTAAACAAATATTTACAAGTGTATTTTAACCCATAAATTGTTACATAAACTTTGCCATAAATTTTGGTTACAAGAATACAAATATTGGAGGTTGGTTTTTATAAATAAAAGTGGCTAAATATATATTTAGGAAATGTATAATTAGAAGACACATATGTGTGATTATTTGTATACTTTGTGTATTAGTTATATTATTTTAGGACTTGAAATAATATAACACATCAAAATACCAAGAATCAAAATCCAAAATAATACCAAAATTCCAAAAAATAAATATACAAGCTTACACAAAAATATTGGAGAACCGAACTATGAAATGAGACTTACAAAAATATTCCGGAAATAATATTCATATGCATATTTTGGTAAATAATATTTTGGACACCAAGGAAATGAAAATATGATTTTTACAATTACTACAAAAATATGTCATATTTTTGACAAAGGAAAAATATATTATTTTTGGCAAGAATGAATATATATTTTTCTTGAAAATTTTAGAAGATATATTATTTTTAAGAAATATATATTTTCTTACACAAGCACGAAATACAATATTTTTAAGGTGAAAGATATGTTTTCTCAAATAAATATGAAGTATGTCATTTTTGTAGAAAAATGAGCATATATATATATATATATATATATATATATATATATATTCTATGTTGGACAAGAAAATATATTATTTTTGAGACTTATGAGAAAATATAAATATATTTTTGCCAAAAGAATAATTATAAATAATTTTTCTAAATAATACTTATTACAATATATATTGAATCCTTATTAAAGAAAATATTCCAGAATAATTAATATAAAACTAAGAATAAAGGATACTTAAGGAATACCGTAAAATACGTATTCTCATACGCATAAACATACACCGGAATACGACCCGAAAACATGACAAAATATACAAGTATAAGATACCCCATCCTTGGGAGGGAAATACAAGCATAAATACTTGGGAAGTATTAAGTTAAAATATATTGTTTTAACAATTATACTAAAATTAAATAAATACAATTTAAGTTAAATTATTAATTATTTTAACTAATAATTATATACTTGGAATAATAATGAAGATACTTTGAAACGTAACTCAAAGACACTAATCAATACTAAGACAAGGAACGACCCGCTCGTCTAATGGACCGTAGTACGCAGGTAGGTAGTCGTGCGTTCTAGAGGAAGCTTTGAGTTACATCGGATACAAGGAACACAAAACTATGAGTTCATGTCCCCCTTTTCTTTTAACTGTTTTCAGTTTTATAACTTCGGGGGTGAAGTACATGTTTCAACTGTTTACAAACATTTATACTTGGTATGGTTAGCTAAGGAAGGGTACTGCTAGATCATGTGAGTGGTGGGTATGACGCTTAAGGCCATTTGTGACAACTCGAGTTTTCAAGATTTCCACCTCCGCATTAATTGCACGTTAATTGTTTATGTTGCTTGTTTACACGACTTGTACACGTTTGTAATATGTTAATCGTTGATGTTTGATATGCGTTGTCATAAACTATAACTGGAATAAATAATAAATTATGTGTTGGTTAGAGATCGGCCATCGGTTTGAAATCGGCCCATTATCCATCATAGTGATAGCTTACCTAAAAATTGTGCCAACACAATTAAATGGGCTTTAGCCCATTTCGGTCAAGGTGGGTAACCGCCCAAACCCTTATCAATATATTAATACACGTAACTTATTGTTTTGCCAAAACTCTAAATGAAAACCCTAGTGCATTACTTTCCCCTTCTCTAAAATAAGGACGGCAGTAGACTACCCCTCCCATCGAATTAACCCCATATTTGTGAGGCATCACTGGTTTATTTCAATTGATCGGTATGTGCATTACTACTTTACATATTACTTATGTGATGTATATGGCTTATGTTTGATGTTAATAAGGATAATCTTGATTTTTCTTATAATAATTTCTGATGTCGAATGATGGCTGAATGACGACAACTGTTGTTTCAGTTGGATTGAGAATCACATGCAAACAATAAATGTATATTGATCTATAATAAGTCACATGATAACCTGATGCAACCTTTTGTTTATATAATATGATTAAATGGCCGACAATAGAGAATAGGATATAATAATTCTGGTTAAATGCCAACTAACAATATTAGGGATGAGATCGGCTAGGTTCTGACTTGCACATGGATCGGTCAGAAATCATGTGGGTTAGGTTTGATGCTATTAAAATAATTGTTTTGATCTATGTTCACTGTAATGTTTATTGATCATATAGATTCGATGTTGAATGATTTCGTATTACGGTCGGGTATGTGTGGATGATCGTTTGATGATTTAAATCTATAAGGGTTAAGCAATTTACATGGGTCTTATGATTGGATCAGATTGAGCGTAATTGATAAATTCGATTCGTGTAACTGTTCTGGTTGATGATGATGAGTAGATCGACGAAAACACCCCCACCTCACGAAATCACTTAGGTGATTTCGGCCAGGCTTAGTTTTCGGCCCAAGGATTGATTGGCCCAGCTATTATGTATGTTAAATAAGTTAACTTTGTTAAGTAGTTAACCCTATTAAACTGTTGACTTTGTTTGTTAACTCTGTTAACCTTATTAACTGAGTTAGTATGTAACTCTGTTAAACATGTAAACTCCGTTAAGTTGTTATGTTGTTAAATCTAATTGTTTGTTAACTCGGTTAGTTAACCAACACTCTTAGTTATAAATTCTGTCAAGTATGTTAGCTCAGTCAGGCATGTTAGTTCTGTTAACTCAGTTGAGCTTGTCTTATTTGTTAAGGGTTGACTATGTTAGAATTAACTGAGAAAGTTATTATGTGAAACATGAAGTTGCATGGGATTGATTAACTGGTTACGTGATACAAGATGCTAACTGCTAAGCACACTCTGTGATATTATTGTGACACTAGTTATATGTGAAACATTACGAACGTGAACTGATTTAATATACGCGCATATTATAGGACGTGAATAATTATTTGCGAGCACTTAACTTAGCATACCGAGCAAACCTAAGGTGAGTTCACTGCACTTTTCTAAGCATGCGTCCCGGTGGTTTGGGACATCTGGTAAACGTTTCTAAAGGGAATACTGGGTAAACTGTTAGTTGGGATGTTGGTTATTGAACACAGAATCGATCATCTACCGTGTTGCATGTAAGGCAATGGGGTAACTAGTTGATAGCGCTATTAGGTTTGACACCCTCACACCGGGCCGTAAGGACGGGCGTGATCTAGTTACCTGGACATCATTACCAATGCTTGGTTAGGGGCATTGGGGTTGGGCACACTCCCAGGTTATATTGGGCACACTCCCAGGTTATATTGGGCACACTCCCATGGTATATATATTGGACACACTTCCAGTATATAAGACTCTCCTACGTTAATAACAATTTCAAAACGAAACGATGAGTTGACTTAACAGATATCTGGTAACTACACACGTTAACAAAACTTTGAACTCACCAGCGTAGTCTGACACACTTGTTTGCATGCTTGTAGGTCGTTAGCTGAGATACTTTGGGACTTGCTATCTGGAGCAGCTGGAGTGGGCATGGTCTTGCTGGACGTATTTATTTTATTGGTTTAATGATACATTACTTTGGTTTTAAAACTAGTTAACTTTGCTTCCGCTGATACTTTGGTTTTCATTTAAACTCACATACAGTATTTCATTTACAATTAAGTACTTTATCATTTAATTGAATGCGTTTGATATAATTAGTGGCTCGTTGTTGGATCGTCGCACTCCTAGTAGGGACATACCCTAGGTGGGAATTTGGGGGTGTGACAGTTTGGTATCAGAGCCACTGGTTATAGAGAACTCGGTTTTAAAATGTTTTCATAAAACCAGACTATAACCGAATTGATCCAAACGATGACCATGACACTCAGCTTCAGATTGCAAGGTTCGTTCCTCGTTAGTTTATGCATTACATGTTTAGTAAATGTATCTATATTTATAGCATGCACGACACGACATGGTAGATGTCATGACACATTGATAGTGTAACATAACTCTTGCACCTAGTAAATCCTAATCTTGTTGGTAGTGCATATTTTGTGGGTGGGAGAAACTTCAAACATGAGTTAAGAAGCATCGAGAGAAGCATGCAAACCGCCTTATTATCATGGGTGCACACATAATAATAACGCGTGGTGCATGCAAATCCCAATGAGGCTTAACGAGTGTCAGAGGGGTTCTTCCCTGTTTGTGTATGTACATGGTGGTTAATCGTTCCTAACGTGATAAACCTGAACACATTTCTCGTTCTCGACTCCTAAATTCGTCCCCTTTCTTCTATTATAGAATCATGAGTGGACGCGTTAACCTAACTCAAGCCCAGTTGGCGGCTTCGATCCCTGAACAAGTTACTGCAGCACTCGCAACTGCCCAGGCAGGAAGTGTAACCTGCCATCACCACTTACTCTAGGATCTTTAGATCCTACTCTCGTAAACCAACACTCGTGCTCAAGTATGATTACTCTTACGCCCACGACAGGTCAACACGCTCAACCACTTGTATGCACATTCACGACGTTCATGGACTGCCGATCTACTACTTTCAGCGGCACTGAAGGAGCTGTTGGGCTCCTCCACTGGTTCGAGAAGCACGAATCGATCTTTAAAATGTGTGAATGCCCCGAGGCTCGTAGGAAGCAATATGCCACTGGTACTCTCGAAGGCACTGCGCTAACTTAGTGAAACGCGCAAGTTCAGATGCTGGGGCTGGCGGCTGCTAATGCCACTCCCTGGAATGATTTTAAGGAACTAATCAAACGTGAATATTGTAGTTGTGATGACATCCACAAGCTGGAAGTGGAGTTCTTTAACCTGAAGATGACGGGGTCAGAAATTGAAGCGTACACGAAACGATCCAACGAACTGGCAGTGTTATGTCCAACTATGGTGGATCCTCCCATCAAACGCATCGGGCTGTTCCATAAAGGCTTAGTACTAGAGATTCGAAGCCATGTGACTGCTGCTAACCTTACTACTATCCAGGATGTTACTCGCCTCACAGACCAGGCAGTGGAACAGAACAGGCTGCCTAAGCGTATAGGTACTGCCACTACTACCACTTATGCTACCCCAGAGTCAACAAACAAAAGTGGGATGGAAATTCCAGCAAGGGTTCGACTACGGTTCCGTCCCAGGCACAACAGCGAAGGATCGATGACAACCAAAGTCCTGGTCAGCAACCTGTTAGTAGTCAAGGGCAGGGTGGATACAGGGGAAACCACCCTAAGTGCAAACGATGTAACTTGCACCACAACGGGCAGTGCAACCGAAATCATTGTCAATGATGCAACAAGCTTGGTCATGGAGCCAAAGATGGTAGAAACTCACGTCCTGCAAACCAGAACCAACAGCAACAGTCACAAGATCTATAGAATTAGCAGCAACAGTAGGGTAACAAGGGATGTTATCAGTGTGGTGATGAAGGTTACTTCAAAAGACACTACCCACAGTTGAACCAGAACTAGAATCAGAACCACAACCAAGGAAACGGGAACTAGTAAAGACCACAATGGGGGTAATAACGACGGCAACGGTGCCAGGGGTCGAGTGTTCATGATTGGTCAGGATGATACTAGGAATGACCCCAACGTTGTGATGGTTTCGACATCGATATTGGTAGGGATTGGCTACCTCAACCTCGAGCAGAGACTCTTTGCAAAGAAAAGATCATCCGCATTCCCCGTGCTGGTTAAGAACCTTTGGTGATTCATGGAGACAAACTCATAGAGCAGCACCTATAGCTCGGGCACCTTATCGCTTAGCTCCAACTGAACTGGAAGAGCTGTCTAAGCAACTACTAGGACTTTTGGAAAAGGGATTTATACGACCTAACTCTTCGCCCTGGGGAGCTCCAGTACTATTTGTGAAGTAGAAAGATGGTACTTTCCGCATGTGTATTGATTATCGCGAACTGAACAAGGTGACTGTGAAGAATCGCTATCCTCTTCCACGCATCGACGACTTATTCGACCAGTTGCAAGGGTTGAGCTATTACTCGAAGCTTGACCTGAGGTCAGGATATCATCAACTGAGAGTCCGGGATGAGGACTTCTCCAAAACAGCATTCAGAACACGCTACGGCCACTACGAGCTTCTGGTCATGCCGTTCGGGCTAACGAACGCGCCTGCGGTTTTCATGGATCTTATGAACAGGGTGTGCAAACCTTATCTAGACAATTTTGTTATTGTTTTCATCGACGACATCCTGATCTATTCGAATAGTCAGGAGGAACACGAGCAGCATTTACGACTTATTTTGGAACTCCTTCGAACGGAACAGCTGTACGCCAAGTTCTCGAAATGTGACTTCTGGCTTCGTGAAGTCCACTTCCTAGGCCACGTGGTAAACAAGGATGGGATTCATGTTGATCCATCCAAGGTAGATTCGATCAAGAACTGGCCTGCACCTCGTACACCAACAGAAATACGTCACTTCTTGGGTTTGGCGGGTTATTACAGACGGTTCATCAAAGACTTCTCTAAGATCGCACAGCCGCTTACACTACTAACACAGAAAGGTGTTGTTTACCGTTGGGGTAATACACAGGAAGCAGCGTTTCAGCACTTAAAGGATAGACTTTGTAGCGCACCTATCCTCTCATTGCCTGAAGGCACCGATGATTTCGTAGTCTACTGCGACGCATCAATCCAAGGTCTTGGATGTGTGCTGATGCAACGGGATAAAGTCATCGCCTATGCTTCGCGTCAACTTAAGATTCACGAACGGAATTACCCTACTCACGATTTAGAGCTGGGAGCTGTCGTTTTTGCACTCAAGATATGGCGACATTACCTGTACGGTACAAAGTGCACTATATACACTGATCACAGAAGCCTTGAACATATCTTCAAACAGAAGGAACTGAATATGCGACAACGTAGATGGGTCGAACTGTTGAACGATTACGAATGTGCTATAAAGTACCATCCGGGTAAGGCCAATGTGGTGGCTGACGCCCTCAGTCGAAAGGACACCGCGCCTAAGCGCGTACGAGCTTTACAACTCACTATACAGTCTAGTCTTCCTTCTCAGATACGAGATGCACAGGTAGGAGCATTGAAACCAGAAAACGTCAAGGCTGAAGCCCTACGCGGCTCAAGGCAACGCTTAGAACAGAAGGAAGATGGTGCTTACTATGTCACAGGACGCATTTGGGTCCCACTCTATGGAAACTTACGCGAGCCGGTAATGGATGAAGCTCATAAGTCTCGCTACTCGGTACATCCTGGTTCGGATAAGATGTACCACGATATCAAAACTACATATTGGTGGCCTAGCATGAAAGCTCACATAGCAACATACGTTAGCAAATGCTTGACTTGTGCGAGAGTCAAATCAGAATACCAGAAACCATCAGGCCCACTCCAACAACCTGAGATACCACAATGGAAATGGGAACAAATTTCCATGGATTTTGTTACAGGCCTACCTAGATCTCAGCGCGAAAATGACACTTTTTGGGTGATCGTGGATCGACTCACAAAGTCTGCACACTTCCTGGCCATTAAAGAAACAGACAAGTTCTCTACTCTAGCAGACATCTACTTAAAAGAAGTGGTTTCAAGGCACGGTGTGCCAACCTCCATTATCTCTGATCGTGACGCACGTTTTACTTCAGAGCTGTGGCGAGCAATGCACAAATCTTTTGGCTCTCGTCTAGACATAAGCACAGCTTATCATCCTCAGACGGATGGGCAAATCTGAGCGCACCACTCGAGTTTCAGGTTGGGGATCGAGTGCTACTTAAAGTCTCACCCTGGAAGGGTGTTGTTCGTTTTGGAAAACGAGGTAAACTTAACCCACGATACGTTGGACCATTCGAAGTCATAGAGAAAATAGGCAGGGTGGCCTACAGACTGAACTTACCAGCAGAACTCAGTGCAGTTCACAACGTCTTTCACGTGTCGAATCTGAAAAAGTGTCTGTCAGATGAGACCCTCATAGTTCCTTTGAAGGAGCTCACTATCGACGAACAGTTACATTTCGTCGAGGAACCAGTTGAAATCACGGATCGGGATGTTAAGGTCCCTAAGAACACTAGAATACCGCTTGTTCGAGTTCGTTGGAACTCCCGTCGTGGCCCAGAGTTCACCTGGGAACGTGAATATCAAATGAAACTCAAGTAAACCGTGCAACCACTACTGAGGCCGAAGCTACTACAGAATTTCGGGACGAAATTCTAAATCAACGGGGGGATGATGTGACACCCCAGGAAAACCAGTAAACGATACAACTTACCTAGCTTCCTCAGTAATCGCATGCTAAATTTCGGGACGAAATTTCTTTCAAGTTGGGGATAATGTGACAACTCGAGTTTTCAAGATTTCCACCTCCGCATTAATTGCACGTTAATTGTTTATGTTGCTTGTTTACACGACTTGTACACGTTTGTAATATGTTAATCGTTGATGTTTGATATGCGTTGTCATAAACTATAACTGGAATAAATAATAAATTATGTGTTGGTTAGAGATCGGCCATCGGTTTGAAATCGGCCCATTATCCATCATAGTGATAGCTTACCTAAAAATTGTGCCAACACAATTAAATGGGCTTGAGCCCATTTCGGTCAAGGTGGGTAACCGCCCAAACCCTTATCAATATATTAATACACGTAACTTATTGTTTTGCCAAAACTCTAAATGAAAACCCTAGTGCATTACTTTCCCCTTCTCTAAAATACGGACGGCAGTAGACTACCCCTCCCATCGAATTAACCCCATATTTGTGAGGCATCACTGGTTTATTTCAATTGATCGGTATGTGCATTACTACTTTACATATTACTTATGTGATGTATATGGCTTATGTTTGATGTTAATAAGGATAATCTTGATTTTTCTTATAATAATTTCTGATGTCGAATGATGGCTGAATGACGACAACTGTTGTTTCAGTTGGATTGAGAATCACATGCAAACAATAAATGTATATTGATCTATAATAAGTCACATGATAACCTGATGCAACCTTTTGTTTATATAATATGATTAAATGGCCGACAATAGAGAATAGGATATAATAATTCTGGTTAAATGCCAACTAACAATATTAGGGATGAGATCGGCTAGGTTCTGACTTGCACATGGATCGGTCAGAAATCATGTGGGTTAGGTTTGATGCTATTAAAATAATTGTTTTGATCTATGTTCACTGTAATGTTTATTGATCATATAGATTCGATGTTGAATGATTTCGTATTACGGTCGGGTATGTGTGGATGATCGTTTGATGATTTAAATCTATAAGGGTTAAGCAATTTACATGGGTCTTATGATTGGATCTGATTGAGCGTAATTGATAAATTCGATTCGTGTAACTGTTCTGGTTGATGATGATGAGTAGATCGACGAAAACACCCCCACCTCACGAAATCACTTAGGTGATTTCGGCTAGGCTTAGTTTTCGGCCCAAGGATTGATTGGCCCAGCTATTATGTATGTTAAATAAGTTAACTTTGTTAAGTAGTTAACCCTATTAAACTGTTGACTTTGTTTGTTAACTCTGTTAACCTTATTAACTGAGTTAGTATGTAACTCTGTTAAACATGTAAACTCCGTTAAGTTGTTATGTTGTTAAATCTAATTGTTTGTCAACTCGGTTAGTTAACCAACACTCTTAGTTATAAATTCTGTCAAGTATGTTAGCTCAGTCAGGCATGTTAGTTCTGTTAACTCAGTTGAGCTTGTCTTATTTGTTAAGGGTTGACTATGTTAGAATTAACTGAGAAAGTTATTATGTGAAACATGAAGTTGCATGGGATTGATTAACTGGTTACGTGATACAAGATGCTAACTGCTAAGCACACTCTGTGATATTATTGTGACACTAGTTATATGTGAAACATTACGAACGTGAACTGATTTAATATACGCGCATATTATAGGACGTGAATAATTATTTGCGAGCACTTAACTTAGCATACCGAGCAAACCTAAGGTGAGTTCACTGCACTTTTCTAAGCATGCGTCCCGGTGGTTTGGGACATCTGGTAAACGTTTCTAAAGGGAATACTGGGTAAACTGTTAGTTGGGATGTTGGTTATTGAACACAGAATCGATCATCTACCGTGTTGCCTGTAAGGCAATGGGGTAACTAGTTGATAGCGCTATTAGGTTTGACACCCTCACACCGGGCCGTAAGGACGGGCGTGATCTAGTTACCTGGACATCATTACCAATGCTTGGTTAGGGGCATTGGGGTTGGGCACACTCCCAGGTTATATTGGGCACACTCCCAGGTTATATTGGGCACACTCCCATGGTATATATATTGGACACACTTCCAGTATATAAGACTCTCCTACGTTAATAACAATTTCAAAACGAAACGATGAGTTGACTTAACAGATATCTGGTAACTACACACGTTAACAAAACTTTGAACTCACCAGCGTAGTCTGACACACTTGTTTGCATGCTTGTAGGTCGTTAGCTGAGATACTTTGGGACTTGCTATCTGGAGCAGCTGGAGTAGGCATGGTCTTGCTGGACGTATTTATTTTATTGGTTTAATGATACATTACTTTGGTTTTAAAACTAGTTAACTTTGCTTCCGCTGATACTTTGGTTTTCATTTAAACTCACATACAGTATTTCATTTACAATTAAGTACTTTATCATTTAATTGAATGCGTTTGATATAATTAGTGGCTCGTTGTTGGATCGTCGCACTCCTAGTAGGGACATACCCTAGGTGGGAATTTGGGGGTGTGACACCATTAATCCTCTTCATAGGACCGAGGGACATGAGTGATAGATCTATTTGGGTGTAGCGAGCCCCACCCATGAGTCCGTCGAGTGGACCATGTGGTGACTATGTCTTATTGTCGGAGACAAAGTCTGCTAGGTTTGAGCTTTTCTGCATCACGTCACAAATATTAATGTATTAGCTACACATTAATTGAACTGTTTCCTTGTTGCTTTCATACCAGTATTTCAAGTACATACAAACATACTTACAAATGTTTCAAAGGTTTATTCACAAACACACACATGAACTCGCCCAACTTTTGTTGATGTTTTCAAACGACATGTATTTCAGGAAATTAAGTATGGATCTGGCGGGCGTTGGAGTTTACAAGTCAAGTCTCTAATAAAGGTGTCATCCGAGGTCGAAGGGTTTGGGTTATGTATTCTATCTTGGATAAGATACATGGCTCGAAACCTAGTTTGGCTATGTCTTTTGTGAAGTCCAGTATGGAATTTTAAGCTTTGGTAGTCATGTGTTCTAAACTTAAAGTCTTAGTTTGATGTTAAAAAATGACGGTTGTATTATTTTGAAAACTATCTATGGATGAACATCTTGGTTTTATCATATAGTTGTTTGTTATGGTTGAATGCAATGATATTAAGCAAGTCACACCAAATCACGCTTCCGCAAAAGTCATGGTGTGACATTTTGAATAGGAGAAATGTGTATAGAGCCTTCTTATCTTTCATCCACAACTTGCATCCACTAGTTCAACACCCACCATACTTCCATCACTTTGAAAATTACCAAGGCATGGGAGGGTGTGAGACCCCCCCCCCCTTAGGCCGTAGGTAGAAGGGATGGTGGGGGAGATTGGGTTGTTGAAAACTTGTTGACTAATGAGATCTCATAAGATACAGTTTGTAGATATTTTGACCATTAGTGTTAATTAGGTGATTAGGGTAACCATATAGCAATTAGGGCACTAATGGAGTTTAACTAGCTTACTAGACAATTCAATGATGACGATTTGTTGCTAAACGACCACTTAGTTGTGCTTATAAATCACTTAGCGATTAATTAGGTGATATTAACCGGTAATTGTTATTTATACACTCTTAGGATATCTCATAACTCTTAATAGCACCTAACGTAAATCCATACTACTTATTGATCACGTATTCGTAGTTGTTTGGCGAAAATTATAAGTCCGTTGTTAAAAATGACCAAAAATAATACTTGCACGTTTTATTGGACACTTTGGATCTATACTTATTCTATATAATTTTATATATGTTGTTTTCATGAACATGAAATGATACCATCGGTTTAACGTTCCAGACATGTTGGAACGATTTTTGTCGTTAATTTGTTAACCAGAAATTCTACAAATGTTCATTAAAAACCTCTCCATCGTATTGTGACGCGGCGGATACAATCATGTTAGTGCAAACATTCATGCATTTCCTGGGCATTGCTAGACCTTGTGGACTCAATTAATACCTTAATTAAGTCTAAATGCATGTAATTGTGTAATTAATAGTGATTAAGTTGTACGGATATACTTGTTATTTTGCAGTTGTCACAATAGTGGGTCGGGTCGGGTCATGTAAAACAAAAGAACATCAAAATTTAATATTTATCAAAAGTACATTAAAGAGTCAAACGTCATACAAACATTTTTAAATTTGGGCCATACGGGGTTTTAGTTTTTGAAATCTATCCAAAACATTATCTAGAGAGACATTCCTAAGCAAGTCTTTCTCTATATAACATCCCTACTCATGGTTCTTATCACATATAAATCGCTCTATAAGTCCATGAAACAATACTAAACACTTAAACAAATAAACAATCATCAACTATAGTCCATAATTTTCAATTTTAAGTTTCAAACATTCAAGCGCAAGTTTTAAATGTTGATTACTTGTAGCTAATCATTTAAACAAACAAAGCTTTTAATAAAACAACAAAATCATTAATTAGAAGTCTAGAACAACAAAAAAATATAAAAAGATCAAATCCTTATACAGCTAGATTTCTCCTAATCATCACATAAAACAATCAATAAAGAAACCATACCCGTTCTATATGAGAATTCCAGCAAACTATGGGTCGGTTTTGGCCGAAATTTTGTTTTTTTCCGACAAAAAATAGGTCCGGTCAAGCATAGTGTGTCGCTGGGGATTTTTTGGGGCGGGAGATTGGGAGAATGGAATTGGAATAGTTAGACGGGTTTGGGTTATTTCATTTACTTTAAATTTCTTTAGGTTAAGTTTAGGCTTGGGCTAATAAGAATGAATTGTAAATTGACCTTTGATAGTTTGATTGGGTTAAGTGAATAAGTGGTTAAAGAGTAATTATATAAATTGTGTTATATACTTATATATTAATAAAAATCATTGTATACAATTTAATTTTTTTTTATAAATTCATAATATTTTTTTCTATGGGAGGCGGTTGAATTTTTTCAATGGGTGTGGTCTGAAGTTTTGACGGAAAATAATACTAGATTATTTTTCAAAGAGTGTGCCCGACCACCCACGGCTTGAGGTGGGTCCACCCCTGACCCCCACCCTCCCCCAACATTGGATCTTGCCCTGTCAGCGAAAGATATGTGAACAAAACCAATAATGACATTCAAGACTTCATTTTGAGCATCGAGAAGATGAGTAGGCCAATAATGTACGAAAACAACCAATAGGGTGGTGGTTCATTGGCAAAGGCAAAGTCTTTAAACACCTTGGGAGAGGGAGGTCTTGGGTTCAAGTCCCACAGATGACAACAATAAAAGAAATTTTTTTTTTTCAAAAAAAATGTACGGAAACAATGTTTAGAACTATATGATTGGTGGTAGCTTTGATAAGTGTACTAAATTTTTCTAACAATAACTCCAACTAAGCAATGGGCAGAAAACCTTCAGCAACAAGGCCTTCATTGTATTGTTCATTTTCCTTTATTTTACCATGAAACAACCAATTAAAGTAGGGGTCATGCTATTCACACACGGGGAAAATTATTTTCACACCTCAAAGCGCCGTGCTATGACCATAGCGGGGCGCTTAGCTCGACAAAAGGTGATTTGACTGACTGAACTGAAACATAAGTTGCAGAGACATAAAGGTGAAACGAGGTTGCAGGTCTCGTGAACCCTAAGCGCCGCGCTATGGCCAAAGCGCGGCGCTTCGACCCCAAATTTTCACTACTTAAACCTTCTCAGACACAATATTTAGCATTCGGGGGTTTGTGTTGTTTGTCGATTTCTTTGTTGTATTAGTTACGTGTCTTGAAAAAACGATGTCGTGGTTAAGCAACTATCTTTTCGGTCAATATTCTAACGAGTCAGTTGTTCCTGATTCTTACGAGGGGACCGTTATTTCTGACTCGTATGAGAAACCGGTCTCGTCCAACTTGAGGGAGGCAGAGGTTGTATCTGGCATTCGTTATCATGATAACACGGTGAAGCTGGATTTGAATACCCCTGTGGAGGACCCTTACGCACAACAAGGTTATTCGAATTTCGGTTACGGTGGCGAGTACAGCTTTGTACAGCAGGAGTGTTATCCAAACCACAGTTACGGTTGTGAACAGAGCTTTGAACATCAAGTCTATTCGGACCTCGGTGACGATGGTGAGCCGGAGGATGTGTCTGTTGACGAGGAAGGCTGTTACCCGGTTACATTTTCGTTTGATACAACGCAGACCTTTTCGTCACGTAAAGAGTTGGTGCGTTGGGTACAAGACACGGCAAAAGACAATGGTTACCTCATTGTGATTAAGAGGTCGAATAAAAGAGGAGAGAATTACAAGATTTGGTTTCAATGTACTTTTGGTGGGGAGCATAAGAGTATAGCTACACAGAGGAAAACGGGTAGCAAGAAAATAGGCTGCCCGTTCGAGATGATCGGGTTTTCGGAATCATCCGGAAGTGTTTGGAGGATCGAGGTGACGAAGGCGAAGCATAACCACACTCCTATTGAAAACTTAGAGGGTCACGCGTATGCGAGAAGGCTTTCTTCGAAGGATAAAAAACTGGTTATGGAGCTGGCAGAGCAAGATATTCCCAACCAAAGTATCTGGCGAACGCTGACAAAAAATAATCCGGCTAGAAAGCTTATTCCGAAAGATAAACACAACACTGTTCAAAAGATCAACGCCGAAAAAAATGTCGGTAAGTCTCCGATGCAAAAACTTGAAAACATTCTTCTCGAAAAAGATTACACTTATTACATGCGCACGAATGAGATATCGAACGAAGTTGAAGATGTCTTCTTTGTTCACAAAAAATCATTCACTATGTGGTGTGCCTTCCCGCATGTGCTAATGATTGACGCCACCTACAAAACGAACATGTACAACCTGCCATTTGTTCAGGTCGTAGGCATGACGTCGACAAACAAATCATTTATGGCTGCTTGTGCGGTAATTTCCGCTGAGAAGTTAGAGAACTACCTATGGGTGTTGCAGAGGATCAAGTCTATGCTGGTAGGATGTATGGAACCGCGCGTGATTTTAACAGACAGGGAATTTGCGCTAATGAACGCGTGTGAACAAGTTTTTCCAAAAGCGCATAAGTATCTTTGTCGGTTCCATATTCAACAAAATATTAATAAGAACAGCAAGAAGAAATTCTCTGACAAGGAGTGGAAAGAATTCGTACGTACATTTTGGACATTGTGCCAGTCTACGACCGAGGAAATATACAGGTATAACTTGGAAAACCTTGAAGCACAGCTGAAAGAAGATGGCCGTGAACGTGGGTATTTCTTACATAATTATGTTCAAATTTTATATAATAACAAAAACTGACTATTTACGTTTTTTAATTTTAGAGGTTTTTGATTATTTGATGAAATCCTGGTTGGATCCGTACCGTGAAAAGTTTGTATCTTGCTGGATTAACAAAACTCTCAACTTTCACCAAACTACGACCAACAGGGTTGAGGGCATGCATGCAACACTAAAAAGTCACTTTCCAAGTCATCGCAACACACTGGATAAACTTGTATTGTATGTTGATCATGTTGTTGATAGACAATACGCCGAGATTAGAAGTAGCTTTGAAACAAGCCTCCGAAAAGTGATGAAGCACCACAAGGATCAGCCCATGCTTGCATATATTCTCAGAAAGGTTTCAATATATGCGATTGAGCTTTTGAGTATGGAACTAAAACGTAAGGAAGACGGGTTGAGAGCCTACGGTGCAAGCTGTGGTTGCCAACTTTTTACCAGTTGTGGTTTGCCATGTGCCTGTCGTTTGGAAAAGTTGGAAAATAAAGGTAATTAATATTTTTGACCTTTCTCGTTATGATTTTGCCACCTAATTTGTTTTCATCCACAGGTCAGCAAATCCGGATCACACACATAGACGTGTTCTGGAAGAAGCTTGACTTCAAGCCTGCAAGGAACAACATAGAGGATATCGATGTAGACGCGGAATTTGAAAAATTGAAACAACAGATCGATCCAACACCCCCTCAAGTGAAAAGGAGCTTCTTTGAAAAGTTTCAGCAAATCCTCAATCCAGGGAACAATAACAAAAAACCTCCTGTTGTTCTGAAGAAAACTCGTGGTCGCCCAACATTGAAAACGCAGGAACAAAGAAAGGTTGAAGCCGCTAGAAAAAGCTCGTACATTCCGTCGGAAGAAACTTGGGTCGAGGCCTCAGACGATCTTCCCCGTCACAGCTCGTACATATCATCCGAAGATTCTAGAAGACAAAAGAATACCAAACCGCTCAACCTACACCCTGATTTCCCGATGATCAAGCTCGGTCCTAAGACGGATATAGCGATCCGCAACTACGCATCTCAGATTCCCAAAGTGATCCATCCATACATCGTGAGAATAAAGGACGTGAAACCAGATGGTCATTGTGGGTTTCGATCGGTGGCTGTTGGGTTAGGAGTGAAACAAAATTCATATTTGATGATCCGGAAACAACTTATAATGGAGTTACGTATGAACGAATCGCTTTGGAGGCAGGTTTTCGATCCGGAAAACATAGGACATTATGATGCGATGGTTAGACGGATCGATTTCAAGGGGGTGGGACGAGTAGGTATCGAAAATTACATGACGATGCCTGAGACGGGGTTTCTTATTGCCCAACGATACGGTGTGATTGTTCACACCTTCGACATTCGTGGGAGCGATACAATTTTCCCTCTGTTGGGCGGGCCAAACGAAGCTGAGCAACCTCACCTGGTGGTTGCGGTTGTGTTCGTCGACGATGGGCATTTCATACATGTAGAGCTTGGAGGTTGTTATCCAATGCCTCCCCCAAACCTACTCTGGACAGCGAACAGAACAGAGCGCGCAGCAGCCTGGCATACATTATACAGGGATCAGATCAACGCGTACGAAATGCTTACGTATCGTCCCCCTGACCTTAATGTAACCCCATATGTTCAAGATGTATGTTAAATGTGTTTAATAATAATCATGTTAATTCTTTTACAATCCAAAAGTACGTTTGTGTTTGTTCAATATATGCGTTACATCACGTTAAAAACCGAATGTCACCCCCACGACCCAATCAGATTCAAAATGACAATATACATCATAATACTACAATTAATGAAAAAATACGTCATGTACATGTACGGTAGGCGACTGATACACATAACACTACTCATAGGAGTACTTGTGCTTTCAAACCAAAATGATACGATATAATGGAATATGACATCACACGTAACCGATTTGATCCGGAACTTGCAGTATAGTCCATATATATTAAAAAATGATGTATAATGGAAAAAGCGTAAAATTTAGACTATTATCGACGCGTTTGTGAATTAAAAACAATTTTAAAAAAATAAAAAAAGGCCCTAAGCGCCGCGCTTTGACCTAAGCGGGGCGCTTTGGAACCTCAGCGGGGCGCTTTGCCCATAGCGGGGCGCTTTGCCCATAGCGGGGCGCTTTGGTCCTTCGTTTAACCTGAAGCGGAGCAGCTTCTCCCCCGTTTCATCACAAACACACACACAAAGGTGCGATTACACACACTTGGGCTACGATCTTCTTTTTCAAGATTTCAACCGCTAAAAGGTAAGATCGAACATCCTATATCGTTTTCGTTAAATAGTTATGTTTCATATTGTTTTGATTTGGGCGGGTTTTGATCCGGAACTGGGTTCTGTTTGTGAAAACGAAGAACTAAAGCGCCGCGCCGAGGCCAAAGCGGGGCGCTTTAGTTCATGTTTAATTTTTTTTCTATTATTTATTTATTATTTGTTTAATATTATTTGTTTAATATTGTTTGTTTATTATTTAAATTGTTTAATAATAGTATTTGTTTATTATTTTTATTTAATATTATTTGTTTATTATCTTTTATTTAAATTGTTTAATAATATTATTTGTTTATTATCTTTTATCTAAATTGTTTAATAATATTATTTGTTTATTATTTTTTATTTAAATTGTTTAATAATATTATTTGTTTATTATTTTTTATTTAAATTGTTTAATAATATTATTTGTTTATTATTTTTTTATTTAAATTGTTTAATAATATTATTTGTTTATTATCTTTTATTTAATATTATTTGTTTATTATCTTTTTTTAAATTGTTTAATAATATTATTTGTTTATTATCTTTTATTTAAATTGTTTAATAATATTATTTGTTTATTATCTTTTAAACGTGCAGGGATGGATTCCGATGACGAGATTGAGCATATGGACGCTGAGGGAGAGGTGGGAGAGGAGGGAGAGGAGGTATGTCCGTACCTGCAGTTTCCGCAGGGGTCACGGGCGGCGAGGAGATGCGCTAGGTTGCGCACCATGGAGATTGGGGGGCATGTAGGGATAGACTGGGACCTGCTGGAGACCGTGGGAGAGGCCGCGCGGACGCGTGATATAGTTGGACTAGATACTCCTTGGTCGCGCCTATTTCAGATAGCGATGGAGGACTCGTACTGTGAGCTTACGGTCGAGTTTCTTTCTAGGTTTACATACGTGCCGCATCCGGCGGATTACGTGGAGGACCCGGATTTTCCAGTCCACGAGGTTACATTCCGTCTCGCCGGTCAGCAGTTTCAGATGAGTGTGCGGGAGTTTGCTGTCCATACAGGTTTCTACACAGAGCCCGAGCTTGATACTGATTTATATACGCAAGCGGTTAGGGCGATGGACAGGCAGACGCTTATCAGTTTCTGGAGGGCCATTTCCAGGGTTCCCTTTGGGAAATCCTGGCAAAAGGTCACCACCATTAGAGACCCCTTGTACCGATACCTGCACCATATTATCGCGTCATCTATCGTGCCTCGGGGTACCAGCAGGGAGAAGGTCAACCTCAGTGACCTTTTCTTTCTATACTACCTACTTCGCCGCCAGCCCTGCGATCTAGCAGCCTGCCTGGCAGATTACTTTGCCAGTGCATACCACCGGCAGCTGCACACTAGCTCATACATCACCGCCATTGCACGCTCGCTAGGGCTCGTGCCCGAGAGTGATCCGGAGCTGTCCGATCCGATCCCGTCAACCAGGTTGGGCCGCGCGTCAGTATCTAGCATGCAGATCACCCGTGTCTTTGATGTTGGTCTGAGGTTTAAGGGGCGTGACGGGCAAATTTGGCATCCGGAGGTGTTGCCAGAGGTCATCCCGGTTGTTATTGAGCTGAGGGATGGAGTGTTAGCCGCTCCTCATGTTCAGGAGGCCGCTCGGAAGGCTCAGCTACAGGCTCTGGGCCTCGATCAGAACCCGGGCCAGCCTCAGGATCAGGCTCAGCCTCAGGCTCAGGCTCAGCCTGTATTCGAGGATCCGGCTCAGGAGGAGCATGTCGAGGAGATCCCGGTACCACCAGTTCAGCCACCTCCTGAGCCGCCACAGTACCCGCAGCACGTTTACGCTGACCTGCCTCCGGTAGCGCGTGCGGTGGCTCGGGACTTCGACCGGCGCCTCAGACGCCAGGGCGCACTCATTGACTGGATGGTCGAGACACTCGTTGCTCTACGAGAGCTCGCCGGGTTGCCTCCACTTCCCCTCCCACCGTCCCCACCGCACGAGGATTAGCACCTTAGTTTGTTTGTATAGTGTTTTGTTATGTATTATGTACTCAGTTGTACCTTTTTGTTTTGTATGTACAAACTGATATATATATATATATATATTGCAGTTAATCTTCTATTTACATCACGTTGGTTTTGGATTGTTTACGTTTAATTCTTATGGCTTTCTATACATTTTATTTAACGTGTTCGTTTAATTTAACAAAATAAACTAGGTTAACAGTTTATAAAGATGCACTTATATTTTATACGTTCTATAAAAATAATGACGTAAAAAAACGTAATTATAAAACAACTATGAATTATATGTAATACTAATATTTTATAATAATAATAAAACTCAAATACAATTTTTTCCTCCAAAAAACACTACCAAACTAACCCACATCCCACCTATTTCAAAAAAAAACAACACAAACTCATCTCCACTGGCCATTTGTCTTTTTGCACATCCAAAGCGCCGCGCTTAGGCCAAAGCGCCCCGCTTTGGCCTAAGCGCGGCGCTTTGGATGTGCAAAAAGACAAATGACATGTGCGAATAGACCAGGCCTTAAAGTAGCGTATGGTAAAAGAACCCAAGTAGGAGGACGGCATGCATTTCTAATTGAAAGTTCGTTTTCAATTTAGATCGTGAAGAACCTAAAAATAGAATATATAGGTGATAAGCTAGTGGTGGAAGACCAGTGGCGGACCCATGAATTTTTCCATAGGGGTGCGGAACATTTTTAAAAATTTTAGGCCCCTAGGTATATAAGTAAAAAAACCGGTTCGTATCGGATCGGTTCAGGTCATGTCGGGTCGGGTCATGTAAAACAAAAGAAATCGGGCCAGAACGTCCCTACTCAAGGTTCCTATCACAAACAAATTGATCCATAAGTTCATCGCTCCATAAAATAATGTTTCAATTTTAATTTTCAACCCTAGAAATCGTGTGTAATCACCCTAAAAATCATCTAAACAACATAATCACCCTAAAAATCATCTAAACAACCATAAACAACGTCAAAACACATGAAATTTCAAAACCTATTTAAGAATTTTGTTACCCTTTGGTGTCGGACGGCGGTGGTTCGCGGCTGCTGATGACGTGCTGTTGTGGTTGCTGTTGTGTTCGATGATCGCTGACAGGAGACGACCCAAGAGAGGGAGGGCGGGAGGAATTCTAAGGGACTATTGGGCTTATTTTAATTATTATAGTTTGAACTTAGGTTGAGTTTGGTTAATGAGCTAGTAATTAGTGGGCTAATTATGTTTAATGAAATAGTGGGTTAAGGTATTGGGTATTTGGGTTAAGTTGGGTAGTATAAGTTTATATAATTTGGATAGTTTTTTTTTAATTAGAGTTTACTAAAAAAATTTCAAATATCAATCGATAACATTTTTTACCTAAGGCGTGTGGACGAAAAATTCCAAGGGGTGCGGACGAAAAAATCCAAGGGGTGCGGACGGGATTTTCAACTGAAAATAACACTATTTTTTTTTTTTACCGGGGGTGCGCCCGCCCACCTTGGGCTAGGGGTAAGTCCGCCCCTGTGGAAGACAAATCTAGTATGTGTTAGATTTCGAGAGAACCAGTATTATATGGTGTTGTCATAAGGTGACTAGATCGTGGACCATGATAGGAAGTTGAATCCGTCACGGGCTACTTAAATCTGACGCGAGGCGCCAATGCTTCAAGGATTGTGACCTAAGATCATCCACAACACACACGAAGGCGAAGGACCACCTAGTTTTCAACAAAAGCCTCACAAACCCAAGGATCGCCAAATAACTCCCCCTTTTCTCTCCACCCCTCTCACATAAGTCGTCCGCGGACATCTTTACACACGAACTCTGGTATTGAGAAACCACGAAATACGTCGCCCTCTCTCTTCCCTTACAGTCATCTCTCCTATAAACGGACGTCCCTAAATGTCAACGAACCCCATTACAGATGCTCTCAACTAAGAATACATAGAATGTGGAATGACGTCGAAAATTCAAGACCATAACCTTGAAAATACGTGAACTTTTGTTTAAATTTGTGTCATGTCCAGGTCGTATAAAAAATAATAAACTCAATTATAAATTATTAATTTTCTTTTGTACTATGTGAAGTGTTTGTTAGTTATAACACGAGTGACACGTGTGAGAGTGAAACAACTATAATGAACGTGTCCTCTTCGCCTTTATCTTCGCTCTGGAGCTACGCTCGTCTCCTTCTTCGTCTTCATCTTCTTCATCCTTGATCGATCGAGATTCAATTTGCATCGTTAATGGCAACATCTTCTACAAGCACCAAGGGTTTCATATGGCCTGCTTCTTCTGCATATGTTGCAGATGCTCAGAGCCTTACTGGATCCATAAGGTTGTTGAATAAATTGTGGAATGACGTTGCCGAATCTCAGAAATGGCAGGAAGGCGTCTTCTACGCTCTCTGTGCTGGTTATGCACTTGTGTCTCTCATTGCTCTGGTATCGTTTTCGATTATCTTCCAATCAGTTTGCAGTTTTATTATTATTATTATTATTATTATTATTATTATTATCATTTTCGTTTTATACTCTCTAGGTTTGAAATTAGGGTTTCGGAGTTGTTGATTTTAATGATGGATATGGTGTAGATATTATTGATATTTTGATTCAGAGGAGTGCTATGACTCTGAGTGTGTGTATAGCTTAATTGAATTAGGAATAGATTTAGGTTTAGGGGTGTTTGTTTATATACTGGCCTCTAATAATCCCTAATAGAAGTCATTGGCGATTGGCAGTCCCACCCTTTTGTTTTTAGGGAAATTGACCTGTAATAATCCCACTAAGACCTTATTGGCCATTAATAATCCCACCTTAGAATATTCCCTCCACCAGTCCCACCTTTCACCTATTTTTCCTACAATGGTCCCCCGTTAAGAAAACTTAACGGAGTTAAGCTTTTTTTCCAAATTTACAAACAGATTTTTTAGGGCTTTTGATTAGAACGACGATACGAGTCCATTGATGTAAAACTTGCCTCGAGACGGTGCTCCAAACGATGAAAACAATGCTTCAATTCGGGTGTTTAAATTTCCAATTAACCAAAATCAAGTCATTTGGAGCACCATTTCAAAGTAAGTTTTACATCAATGGACTCGTATCATCGTTCTGATCAAAAGCCCTAAAAAATCTGTTTGTAATTTGGAAAAAAGTTTAACTCCGTTAAGTTTTTTTAACGGGGGACCATTGTAGGAAAAATAGGTGAAAGGTGGAACTGGTGGGAGGAATATTCTGAGGTGAGATTATTAATGGCCAATAAGGTTTAGATGAGATTATTACAGACCAATTCCCCTTTTTTTTATTACCATGTCATAACCACCTTTTAACTATGTTTCCTCCACCGGACCTCAGAACTTAACGGAGTTAAGTTTTTTCCTGAATTACAAACTGACGTTTTAGGGCTTTTGATCAGAACGAGGATACGAGTCTATTGATGTAAAACTTACCTCGAAATGGTGTTAATTGGAAGTTTAAACACCCGAATTGAAGCACCGTTTTCGTCGTTTGGAGCACAATTTCTATGTAAGTTTTACATCATTCGACTCGTATCCTCGTTCTGATCAAAAGCCTTAAAACGTCAGTTTGTAAATCGGAAAAAAACTTAACTTCGTTAAGTTTTTTTAACTCAGGACAGGTGGAGGAAAAATAGTTGAAAGGTGGGACTGTCAGGGGGAATAAAAAAAGATGGGACTGCCAATGGCCAATGACATCTAGTAGGGATTATTAGAGGCCAATATCCTTTTGTTTATTAGATTAGATTACATGAATTTTCAGTTGTGGAGGCTTGACTTGATGGGAATGGTAGTAAGGATGTGTGTCTGGTTTGAGGGAGTGAAAATGAAGAAACACGCGATTGGGGATCAACCAAACCAATGATCCATCTTTCATTATGTTTTCTTAGGTTATGCTATCATTAGAATAAATAAGAGTTAGTTACATTACTTAGTTACCATAAATAAGTGGTAAGTTCTGCAAAACGTGTATATCCGGACATGTTAGCCGGGCCTGCAACCCGAGTCTCGTCAGGTTGAGGCAGGCGACCCTCCAGTCCTGGTCAGAGATGAAGGAAAGGAGGAAGGGAAACGGGTGGGAACGAAGTGGTAAGTTGTATTGAATAATTAAACAAGGACATATATGGGGACTGAGATGTGGGATGTTTTTAAGCCATCTTTAATGTGTTTTTGGTTGAACTATAAGGATGGGGATGAGGAAGCTACTATCAATGCTTTTAGAGCATTCCCATTGGTTCCCTATCTCCACCCATCTCTAAAATTTAAGAAAAATACAAAACAAAACTTATTTTTCACTCCGCATCAGGGTCCCCATCCCCATACACCATTTTAAAAAATTGAGGGAAAACTAAAGTAGTTCTTTAAATATAGGGCCTCACTATTTACTCCCTATATTTATTCTTTATATTTTTGTGGAAGAAAGAGAAAAGGTAATGAAGGAATTTTATTTGATTGAGTAGGGATAGATATAGGGAATGAGATGTGGGAGGTTTTTAAAAAATCCTTAAATATTAGGAATGATCTTTTTTATAGTTAAATTTTAGGGATGAGATGCGGAAGCTACTGCGAGTGCTCTTAATGCACTGCATCCCCATTGGAATAACCCTATCTCTAAAATTTTAGGGAAGTTTTATAGTTTTCATCTATCTTTTCACTCCATTCCATTCTCCAAAATAGAGATGAGATTTAGGGAAGTTTTTATAGTTTTCATCTATCTTTTCACTTCATTTTAATAGCTTAAATTATGTAAAAGTTATCATTTGTCATTATAAATCGCACATTTTTAGCTCCACGTCTATACAAACAAGATTTACACCAATCGATTATCACTGAATATGCAGGTACAACTTGTTCGTATTCAAATGAGAGTACCGGAATATGGCTGGACAACACAAAAAGTCTTCCACTTGATGAATTTTGTGGTCAATGGATGTAAGGTTGCTACTAATTTTGTACATTTCTGAATGATTATCGTTCATCAGTCTATTTAATAATTGTAAATTCTCAGTAAGGGCTATTCAATTCGGATTCTACTGGAAGGTTTTTCACATAGAACCAAAAGTAAGCTCCTATTATACCCTTTTACATTTAATATGTATTTAGACATAATTCTTATGATGAATATTACGGTGAAGATTTATCATTTTATCTTTACAATACCAACAGGTCTTAGACATGATATTGTTGGATCTTCCTGGTCTTTTGTTCTTTTCAACATACACTTTACTTGTGTTATTCTGGGCAGAGATATACCACCAGGTATTCATTTTTATCGCTCATGTAAAAATATTAATGTCAGATCTTTTATTGCTGATCTCATGCAATTCTATTTTTCAAATTTTAGGCAAGAAGTCTTCCGACTGACAAACTCAGACCTGCATACTTTATTATAAATGGAATTGTGTACTTCATTCAGGTAGTGCCAATATTAACAATTCTTTATATTTTACTATGTTCCAATTGTTTGTGAACGTGTATAATTTTCCGTAGATTTGCATCTGGATTTATATGAGATTCAACAATACTGCTGCTGCTGTGGAACTTGCAGAACTTTTCTTTTCATGTAAGAACTAGTTTTTTTACCCGCTGCGCGTTGCGGCGGCGCACGCGACATGATAACGTATAGGCTATAATCGACCAGACTCATTTCCTAACTAAATTTACGTCGAAGCATATGCTAACTCAAATTTATACCGTCGAATCGAGACCAAGACGGATTACATTTGACCTGATATGTTTCCAAACAAAGTTTACGTCAAAACGTAGTCCAACTCAAACGTACATAAAGAAAACATTCTTTAATTGACCCGACTCGTTTTCAAACAAAAATTACGTTAAACTGTAAACAAACTCAAATTTATGTCAAATGTTTGAGGGTTAAAGGAAAGTTAGAAAGTATGGGGGCCTTTTTTGTCAAGTTAGAAAGTTATTTTTGTCAGTTTAGAGGGTTGAGGTGTGAATTTTGTCAACTCATAAAACTTGATGGGTGAATGGTGATTTCAAAGGTCGGCACCAACCTTTGATATTAAGGTATTATATAATACTCAAAATATATAAAGGAGCATATGTTTACTGCATTGTTTTTAATGTGATTATCAGGTTATTTATTTGCATTTTCTGTCGTGCAGTAATCTCACTTGCTGCTGCTGTTGGATTCATGGTATATGGTGGGAGGTAATCACTTATTGCAACATAAGAACAACACATGATATTTCGTTCTTCGTTGTCGCTAGGGGTTTAAACAAGCCCAGAGGCTCGAGAGCTACACGTTATCGGCTCGGTTAAAAGCTCGAACGAGCCGAGCTTTAACGAGCCCGAGCTCGAGCCTGAAATACAAAGCTCGTTTAGGCTCGCGAGCCTAAACGAGCCCAAACAAAAATTTATTTATTTTATATTTAATATAATAATAATGATGATAACATTGGCGAGCCGAGCTTTGGCTCGTTTAAGCTATATTGAAGCGAGCTCGAGCCGAGTTTTTAGCTAGTCTGAGGTTGTTCTTAAAATAACTCGAGCCGAGATCGAGCTTTGGGTTTTATTCGTGAGCCGAGCTCGAGCTCAAATAAGCAGGCTCGAGCTTCATAAAAACATGACAAGCCGAGCTCGAGCCCAGTCGAGCTCGGGCTCGGTCCGGCTCGTTTACACCCCTAGTTGTCGCAATATTTACTTCAGCCGTCCAATACATGACCAAATTTAAGTAGAGGACTGTAAGAAACACATAAACACTTGTACTTGTTGCTTTAAATGTGATACGTAAGGTGGTTATGTAATCCGTAATCGCATAACCGTCTCTCTCTCTCTCCTACTATGTCTGATATGCATACGTACAAGTTTTTATGCGGTGAAATTGGCTCTGTATCCAACGCACCCCATAGTGGCTGTTTGTAATGATTTATTTTTCTTTTCGTAGACTGTTTGTCATGCTTAGGCGCTTTCCAATCGAATCTAGAGGCCGCCAAAAGAAGCTGCATGAGGTTACATCTCTAATTACCATTCTTATTTCCAAAATCGTCTTACGATATTGCCAAAATTTCCCCCCGAGTTAATGATACATTTTAACTGCGTTTGTCATTTGGATGGTAATGACAATAAAACTGAAACGTCAGGGTCCAGTTGCAAAAAAAAATCTTATTTTGGATGTAACAGGCAAAAATGCCCAAACCTCAGGGACAATTTTGGCATTTTACTCTTAGAGACTAACATGAACTAGTTCCAAAGTGATTTTCTCATTTTTCTATTGCATGCATTGAAAATTGAATAATTTTGGGTCTTGAATCTCTGTATGCTGCTTTTTGACAGGTGGGATTTGTGACGGGGATCTGCTGCACATGTTTTTTAATAAGATGTGTGATGGTACGTTCAAATTAAAACAAAACCATACACTGCTGACATTATCTGGTCTAAGTTCCATTGATTATACGTATGCTGTAAATGGATTGGTTTTTACAATAGGTTGCGATTGCTGCTTTTGACAAGAACGCTGATATCCATGTCTTGAATCACCCTATCCTTGATTTTGCGTACTACATGGTAAGTTTTTCTACACTTTTGAGACTCGTTTAAGATAACAAAAGGAGTGTTTATAGTTTTATTCTTTGATGTAGATGGTGGAGATTTTGCCGTCTGCCCTTGTGCTCTTCATCCTGCGGAAGCTGCCTCCAAGACGAGTATCGGATCAATACCATCCGATCAATTGATCTCAACAAAGGTTGTTTGACTTTGTCGGGTAAAAGCCAATGTGACGCCCACGCACACACGTACACACACACACACGCTCCTTGTATATCCTTCCTTTGTCATGTGGTGCAAATGTAGTTCTTTGTTTATTCTCCTGAGAATAAAATGCGCACATCGGATCGGATGTCTTGTCAATGGCGCGAGTAATGAAGTAATGCATTTGATGTATGTTTGTTGTTGGTTCTTGCCCAAGTTAGTACCACAAAGTGGTTGGAACCATGTCCATTGTGTTGGTTTGGGAAATGACAAACCAATTGGTCGGCGGTTCATGTTTTTGAGGATATTTAGGTTTATGTAGCGCGTCTTGTGAATGTTAGATCTTGCATTCTTTTCCGACCCCGTAATAGTATTACTGGACCCTTTGGTTCATAGTGTTTTTGGGGTCGGAAACGGTTGGCTATTATATTTTCTAACTTGTGTTACTAACAAAAAGGTAATTGCACATGGTAATATGAAAATAGTAAACGTGATTGTCCCATTGTTTAAAAGATGTTCATCTTTTTAACTAAATGAATTAAATGTAAGCACATTGCACCTGCTCCAGAACCTTCTAATAGCTGTTATGGCTATGGGTGAGAGAGATTATACTGGGTGGGTATGATTGATTTGATGTTTTCCAAATGATTTAAATGTTTGATGTTTAACTAAATGAATTAAATGTTTGATGTTTATATCCTACTATCTCTTACAATTGATACAACCCATTGGATAAGAAATGAATCGGCTTATTGATTTGATGTTTTCCAAATGATTTAAATGTTTGATGTTTAACTAAATGAATTAAATGTTTGATGTTTATATCCTACTATCTCTTACAATTGATACAACCCATTGGATAAGAAATGAATCGGCTTACAAGGGTGTTTGGAATTGAGTTTGGAAATGACTTATTAGATTTTTGCAAAAGCCAATAAATCAACAAGTAATGAATCGGGGGTGGGACCGGCGAACCGACAGTCGGACCATGAAACCGCCCCGATTGAACCAGATTTCAGTCAAAGTGATTGTCATTGTCACGGGAGATAACAAATAAGATTTTGTATTTACAATCTAATCTATTTGTAGTAAAATAAAATAAGAAATGAGATCAGTCTGCTGCGATTACTTGAGATAAGCCTCTTATGTTTTCTTATCACCTCCAACAAACCATATTATTTTTCTTCTATCATCTTTGTTCATCATTTCTTACTACCAACACCATCAAACCACCAGAAAACCTATCATCAGAAACATGGATCGTTCTCTCCCATGCATGATCCGAGTCCCATATGGCAATCAATTTTTTGAAAACCGGACCGGCCGATCGAACTGCGAGCTGGAGGTCTGATCGGTCCGGGTTAGGGTATGGGACCGGATATCAGTAAATCGAGGGATAGACCGGTGAACTGGCGGTCGGACTGGGAAACCACCCAGTTGAACCAGATTTCAATCAAAGTGATTGCCGTTGTCACAGGAGATCCTCCTCTTATGTAGCAACAAATTTTATTAACAAAACAAATAAGATTCTGTATTTGCAATCTAATCTAATCTCTATTTGTAGTATAAGAAAATAGGATTTTGTATTTGCAATCTAATATATTTGTAATAAAAGAAAATAAGAAATGAAATCACTCTATTGCACTTACTTGAGATCAGTTTTTTATGTTTTCTTATCACCTCCAACAAACCCTATTATTTTTATTCAATCGTCTTTGCTCATCATATCTTACTACTAACACCATCAAACCACCAAAAAATCTCTCTTAAAAACATAGATCGTTCTCTCCCATGCATGATCTGAGTCCCATATGGCAACCAATGTTTTGAAAACATGGATTGTTCTCTCCCAATAGTATTTCATTAAGTATTGTCTTTATACTTTCAATTAGTATTAGAATTATTGATTGATTGTTTACTATTATGTATGCCATGTTTAGCACTTTACTTTGTGTATTTTGTGCATCCTTTATTTGTGTGTTTTACCTTACCATAACATAATTTAAATTGTATTTTTAGGATAACTAGAAGGAAAAACATCTTTCTTCGTCATAGATCTTCTAGGTTGTCTTTCTTTTGTAATTTGCATTTATGTGAACATTTATATCGTCGTGTTTTTATTGTTTTATTTATCATCCGATGCTTTAACTATTTGTGATTAGCATACTTTAAATCAAAAGCATTTCTACGTGGCTTTCAATTACTGGCTGCTTACTTATAGAGATGAACTACCACGCAATTACTTTCAGCTTTTAGCCTATCTTTCAATTACTTGGTGCTTACTTATAGCGATGAACTCTCACCCAATTACTTTTAGCTTTTAGCCTGTCTTTCAATTACTTGGTGCTTACTTATATCCGTTAACTTTCAGCCTTTAGTCATTGCTTTTTGTGTCTTTTGTCATACTACGTAACTGTTCACATGTCATTTTCAAGAAAATGTGCGCTTGATTCTAATCGTTAAGTAGCTCTTACTTCGACTTGTAATTTATCTTCCTATATAGACAATGGTAACTGCCATCATTTGTGTGAATATTGTAATGCGTTCTTTTGGTATGATGAGCGTGCTGTCATGGCGTCTATTAATAGATGACCTAAGTACAACCAACGATGCAAAGGTGTTCGCATTAAACTTCCTTTACCTAAGGTGGTGAAGTGTCTTTTTGAGCGTCCCACTTTTCTTGACATTATATGCGCTTATAACTCAATGTTTTCGATGACATCTTTGGGGGGAAGGGTCAATGATTCTATTAACAAAACTCTAGCCCTTATGTCTTCAAAGTTGAAGGCCAGGTCTATCATTAGATTGGTAGCTTATGTCCTCCACCCAATGAGAGGCCTCGCTTCCTGCAAATGTATGTATATGATACTGATCATGAGGTTTCTAATAGGCTTCGGTTCTTTTCTTATGATGCCCGTCCCCAACTACAAGCTGAGATTGTTGAACTACTCAGTTCTGTATTAGAGCAGTGTAACGAGTTAGTTAAACTTTTCCGTATAGCTAGAGACTTATGTCATACCATGGAGGTCCCAAATTGTGACAACTGGCATTTTTCCACATATTCCGTACAATGTTAAACAGTAATGTGTGCATTAATGATTGTGCCTGATTTAGTTAATGACATGAATGATTTTCTGAATGCTTCCATATACATACAAGTGCATTACATGTTGCAAGATTATTTATCATTACTGCATGCAACACCATATGGTTCAATTAGTGCACGAAACAAAGTTAGCACATCTATCAGACAAATTAGAAGTATTGACGGGAGTTCAGTACTTAGGCAGACATGATGTTAAGACTTAGAATAAGCCCCGAAACCAAGAGTTACACTAGAATAATGTGTAGGAAAGTAGGGATTACAAAACTCCCTTCCGAGTGATAGTTTAAGTGCCGGAAAGTGCCCGAAACACCTTAGAACTGCAGAATTCTGCAAAAAACAATAAAATTCAGCAATTTTCAGCTTTTTAACAACAAAATACAATGCAAAATTATGGTTTATTGGTCCAGAACACCTTCCTAGGTGTCGGAATCAAAACTGTCATAAAAGACAACATAAAGCACACTAAACTGCGCAACTTAGCGCCTTAACGAACCGGTAACCAATCGAACAGCCGGACACTACCTGAAACACCAAATTTTCACTAGAAGCATTGTTTTAGCGTTACGAAGCTAGTTATAGTCACCGAACATCATAATACATCCTATCAACACCATAACACATAAAACACTAACTAAGTCCCTTAAAACCTAACTGACTTAACTAACTAAAGATTACAACTCAACTACACCCCCCCCCCCCATTTATGGTTAGGAACATGGGGACCCACCCCATGATTTTCTTTTATTTGTTTAATGGATTTGTTATTTACTTTAGAAACATAATGACCTTTAGATAATTGAATGTTGGAAGAACATGATTTAAAGACCATGAGACTCACACATTATCACTACACCATTTCAACAAGCTCCATCTTTCTCCTCCTTCTTCCTTGTTCTCGGCTCCCACACATCACAGTTCAACCTCCATTTTCATTCCTTTAACAAGCAATCTAAGGTGATTCAAGGGTGCATGGAACTTGATTAAGAAGCTTGGAGGCATTGGAACTTGAAGGACTTTCACCATAAGCTTTTATCCACCTTGTTCATCATCATCTTCATCTTGATTACTTCCCTAGCCATTGTGCTAGTAGTAAGCCTCTTACAACTTGATTTTACTTCTAATCTTAGTGGTTAAAAGATTATGTAAGTTGTTAATCATAAGAATCATAAAGAACCATGAAGATGATCTTTCACATAAAGCTTAATAACATAAGAAACTAAGTTGTTTTAGTGTATGTGTGATACTTGATTGTTGATTTCTTGTGTTTATGATGTTGATCATCATAAGAAGCTTGCTAGATTGTGATTAAACACATGATCTAGTAAGTATGAGGATGAATCTTGTGAAAATCAAAATGATCATCCTTTATGTTCAACATGAACTTGAAAATGAAGTTGTTTTTGAGTATGATGATGATTGATGCATGTTATAAGTCTTGTAAATGGATGATTACAAAACTAATTTTCTCAAGAAACTAAAGTTATTTACAAGATTTACATAATCATGATTTTTAAAGAAGTTAAACATGTTATTAGTGATAAATCAATATTAGAAAAATGTTTGAAACAAGAAGAATACAAAAAGAATTATTTTTAGAAAATCTTCATGTAAGTTGTAAAAGACTAAATTTTACAAGAATGAGATTTATAAACAAATAACCATATTTGTAAGGGTAACTAAACTTACTTAACAACATATTAAGTTACTACAAACTTTTACAAAATTTCAAGTTCATGATGTAGCGTAAATTGCATGATTTTGTCTTATGGTAAGTCTTGATTGAATTGTTGATGATTGATGATGATTTTAAAGCATGGAAACCTCCATTTTTAAGGGGAAACTATGGCAAAATTTTTGTAGAAATTAAACACTTAGAAAAATATTTTAAACAAGTGTTTACAAATAAATTTTGATCATGGTTTTTCATATAAAAACTTGCCATACTTTTTGTTACAAAAATTACAAATATTGGAGGTTGATTTTTGATAAATAAAAGTGACTAAGACCACCCGTAGTGGGGCGTTTTTTTTTTTAAATTGCAAAAAAAGGCCCGGAAACGCCCCCACCCCATTACGGCCGGCGTTTTCCGGCGTTATTTTTGAAAAATTTTGTTGCTAGCGTTTTATTTAAAACGCTCGAATTGCTTTGACCATTTTGTCACCCACCAATCACTTTTGAGAGCCTCTGACAACTTTTGATCTTAACCCCACTTTTTCAATAAAAAAGTAATATGCACAGGGACCGAAATATGCACAGGGACCCTCACATGCACATGACCATTTTGTTTTTGTTTTTTTTTTTTCTAATTGGAAGGGGCGTTATTGGAATAATGCCCCACTACGCCACTTTATGCTATAATGCCCCATGCTGACTGGGATGACACGTGTCGAATAATGCCCCATGGTGGGGGCATTATTTTGATTTACCACTACACATGGTCTAAGTATATGTTTAGGAAAATATATTTAGATGTCACAATTTGTGTGCTACTTGTATATTATGTGTACTAGTTATATTATTTTAGGGACTCGAAAATAATATAACACACCAAGATACCAAAGTTGTAATACAAAATATTACCAAAATCCCAAGAAAATAAATATATAATTTATACCCGAATAGTGGACAAACCGAACAAGGACTATGAACTATAAAAATATAGATTCCGGGAATAAATTCATATATTTCGACAAGTATGATAAACGGTATTTTGGAAACCAAGGAAACGGAAAACATGATTCTTACAAGTATTACAAATTATATCATATTTTGTCAAATAGGAAATATATTATTTCCGAGTGGAGAAAAATATATATTTTCTTAAACAATTTGAAGATATATTATTTTTGAGTGGAGAAAAATATATATTTTCATAAACAATTTGAAGATATATTATTTTGAGCGGAGAAAAATATATATTTTCTTAAACAATTTGAAGATATATTATTGTGAAAGGAGAAAATACATATATTTTTCTTAAACAAGTTAAAAATATATTATTTTGAGTGAAAAATGGAAATATACATTTTCTAAGTTAATCTTGAAAATATATTATTTTTGAGGTTTATATGAAAGTATAGTTATTTTTGCCAAGAAAGATTTATAGATATTTTTCTATAAACATTCTCTTAAAATATATATTTTGAGAATATAAACTTGGTGATTTTTAGTTGTCTAAAAATAATATTCCGAAAATTAAATACAAGATTAAGTATGAAAATACTTAATAAATACAAGAAGATACGTATTCTCGCACGTACAAATACACACCGGAATACACCACCGATACTTGGCAAAATACACAAATACACAAGTATAAAAATACACAAGTACAGAGATACACAAGTAGGAAAATACACAAAATACAAGTACACCCATACTTGGGAGAATACATATGTAGAAATACATAATATACCAAGTTAAAATATATTATTTTAACAAATATTCCAAATGATCGATGTATATAATTTAAGTTAAAATATTATTATTTTAACTAATAGTTATATACCTTGGAATTATATAATGAACATCAAAGATGTAACTCAAAGTATACCAAGAACTCCGAAACAAGTCTTACTAAACAACTAAGACAAAGAGTCGTTACACGACCTTAACTTCTAATAAAATCAGCACGTGTGTAGGTTGTAGTACGGCGTAAGGATACATACTTGGGGTATACAGGAGACAGGACGCAAATCTGTGAGTTCATGTCCCCCTTTTCTTTTAACTGTTTTCAGTTTTATAACTCTCGGGGTGAAATACATGTTTCAAATGTTCAAATGTTTCAATGGTATGGCTTAGCTAAGGAATGAACTGTTAGATCACGTGGATGATGTAGTATCTCTCTTAAGTGCCATATCTAGTTTAAGACCGAGGGACATGAGTGATAGATCTATCTGGGTGTAGCGAGCCCCACCCATGGGTCCTTGTGTAGCCGCATGTGGTGTCTATGTCGTTCCCGCCGGATGGACCGGAGGAAATTCGCTAGGTTTGAGCACTTCCTACATACCACACATATTAATGTCTTAGCTACACATTAATGATCTATTCATAGACGCTTTCATACCGGATTACAAAGGCATACATACAATTGTTTACAAGATTATTCGAACTCATACAGAATCACATGAACTCGCTCAACTTTTGTTGATATTTTCAAAATTACATGTATTTCAGGAAACGAGATGGATCTTGGGCGCTGGTGTTGTTTTCAAGACGTAAAGTCCAAGTTTAGATGTCATCCACTTTTGTATTGAAACATAACTTGAGGATTTTGGTTGAAACTTAAAAGGATTTGTGTTTGTAACTTTTCAAGCTTATGAATGGATGAACATCATGCTTTAATCACATAGTTGTTTATTATAATTGAATGCAAGGATATTGAACAAGTCACACATCATACGCTTCCCCAAAAGTCAGGGTGTGACACAAATTTTGGTATTCATTTATAAAACATCCAAAGAGAATTATCTTATGATATGTCAACTCCAAATTCTATTGATGCAATTGTGTATGAAGGTGATTCTACATCAACTGAGTTTGACATTATCATACGACCTAGGGATGCAGATCTACATCGAGTCAACAAGTTGCATCGTTTATATATATATATATATATATATATATTCTTTACAATACCATTTATTGTTCATATATGGTAAGGGCGGTTGGTCGCGCGATTCACGGATGCAACAAGATTACATACGACTAAAACAAAATACCTTTACAAGTGAATATCTTTAGGGTTTCATGATTCTATTCTTCATGGTGACACCGAGGACTGTGATATTGGAAAAAGAACTGTTCTTCCATCATCTTTCATTGGCAGCCCACATTTCATGTATAAGCACTACCAAGATGCTTTAGATATTTGTAGAGTTCATGGGAATCCCGAGTAGTTTACCATGTTCACGTGTAACTTCAGATATCATTGCCAGGATCTTTCTGTAACACCTCGTGAAATCACGTCCAATGATGTATTGACACGTATAATAAACTCTAATAAAGTCAAACAGTGAATTTAAGGGACTAATTTTTTCGAAAAATCGAAAACTTTGATTATGAAAGGACTGGAAGTGATAGCATACCTAAAATAAGTTTCTAAATAATCTCTTACGATGTTTATATTCACAAATGAGCCACTTGATGATTAAGTGTAGCCGTTTGCGTAATTAATTGAAAGTTTGCACGATGAAGGGTTAAAAGCGTCAACATGTTAATTCTTACCTCTGAGTGACCTTTTAACAAACCGGGAGCTTCATGATATTTGATTATACTCTCGAGAATGCCAAGTAATGGCCGTCTAAGGTTTTTATGCCTATAATTAAAGTTACGCGCAACTTTGCAAGTTAGAGGGACTAAAAGTGTCAATATGTTTAATTATACCTCTGAATGACCTTTTAGCGAACCCGAAGCATCATGATGTTTAATAATACATTCAAGTATGTCTAATATGGATTAGATGAGGCTTCAATGCTATTAAATGCTGAGATGCGCAAGTTTGCGCAATAGAGGGACCTAAAGCGTCAACTTTTGAATCTACGCCTTTCGGTGACCATCTAAGCGAACGAGAGCGTAGTAATATTTAAGTATATGCTTGGTAATGATCAATATGAGCCATGGAAGGCTTGGATATCATTAAACGGCATTTCGCGCTACTTTGCGCAATTAAGGGACTAATTGCGTCAAACTGCAAAAGTATGTCAATTCGTAGGATATCGGACCTTCCGGAATATGGACATGAGTTAAAAATACCCTATTTATTATTTATATAGCTTATATATAGGCTTGGAGGTGTTTGGTGCGCAAAAATAAACTTTTAAGTCATGCATGGACTAAAAGTGTCAAAAAGTGCACAAGTTTGCATTTTCGCGCATATCTTGCATTCTGAATATATTCGGACACCCAAAAATTTATGTAAGCACTAAAATATTTATTTTAGTGTTTGGATTGTTAAAATTTCATTCGTCGCGTAGTTTGGATCGTTTTTCGCGTCCGTCCGTGTTTCGTCGTAATTAGACGAACAACGTGACCGTACGGCCAAACGAACCGACATCCGACATGTTTTTGAGCATGTTTCATGTCCCCTATATTTAGGCATCATGTTAGAGCCTTGAAATGAGGTTAACAGGCCTTAGATGTGTCAGAAACACATTATTATGCAAGCAGGGACCAAAACTGCACTTTTGAAAGTTTGTTTGAGCTGTGCAGGCCGTAGGCTACGCCCCCTGCAGTGTAGCCTATGCTCAGGTCTGGGCAGATTCATATTTTCAGCATTTTTGTCATTTTTCAAGGGCTTTTAGGTAAAATTCTCAATACCATGAGCTGGTTTTCAACACCCATTGTATTTAGAAACCTTGGGCACACATGGAGGGCCATGATTGAAGCACGGGTTACGAGAAACGATCCTAACGGTTCTTGAAATCCTATATAAACCCACTTGATCTTGGCTTTCATTCACACCTCATTCCATTTCTGCTGGTTCTCTAATTCTTGGAGGATCTTGAGCTTCTTGAGAACCTCCTTCTATCCTTTGGACCCTTTGTAAGTGTTCCTTCGTGCTTAGTTTAATTATTTAGCGTTTTAAGCCGAAAAGTCAAGCGTTTGCGATAAACGCTTTGACTTTTAAACGGTTGAGCCATTGTCTCAACAAACATGGCTATGTGATCGTAATTAGGTAGGTATTAAACCCTCAAAAGGGCACCTCCTAATTACCACGGTTACTTAGTTAAATTGTCGGGTCAAATGAAAGTCAAACGAGTTAGTTTTAAATAAATTCATAACTATTAATATAAGAAACCATAAAAATAAGTTTTCTCACTTTAATAACTTGGTAAATATTAGTTGAACATGCTTAAGCATGATTCAACCCGACAATTCTAAGTATAGGCTCGGTTCGGAACTGAAAGTCGCAAAAGTTGACTTTTGCTTTGACTTTCAGTTCTGACCCGATTTAGCTTAGTTTAGATATGCCTTAGGATTCCATTAGGACCATATTATAGGTTAGTATAACCCTCCGAGGTTATACAACTTGGTTCCATAGAAATCCTAGTTCATGCTTGTTTCTGTTAAATGCCTAAATGTTGACCGTTATGCCCTTTTGACCCTAAAACGAGAATTTTGAAAATGTGAGAGGACAATAATCTTTATTACTGATTTATAAACTTGTCCCTAAAATTTGACATCAGATTGAGGTCTAGATTAGGAGTTATGCTCAATAGCTTAATTAGAAAGCCTTTTATTAATTAAACGGCGTAATTAGCGTATATCCTATCTAAACGCAATTTTTGATACCAAAATTTTTACCTACTGATATAAAATAATATTTTGGGATTTTTAAAGATTTTTATTTATTTTTAGGCTGAGCATAACATAGGGTTCTAGGCTTGATTCGGTAATTGCCGGTTTTGCCCTTTTGGGCTATAAAATGAGTTTTACAAATCCTTTTGACCCCAACTAAACGCAATTTTTGATACCAAAATTTTTACCTACTGATATAAAATAATATTTTGGGATTTTTAAAGATTTTTATTTATTTTTAGGCTGAGCATAACATAGGGTTCTAGGCTTGATTCGGTAATTGCCGGTTTTGCCCTTTTGGGCTATAAAATGAGTTTTACAAATCCTTTTGACCCCAAACCTTTTTCTACTGATCTAATATGATAAATAAAATATTTTGAGCCTTCTGGAATAATAAAAATATCAGCTTTCTATACAAAACCCGGAAATGGCTCCAAATCGCCTTTTTAAGCGTTTTTAACGCATAGTATGTATCGAAACTAGTTTAAATATATAAGGGTTGATGCCTACTGATATTTTCAGTAAATTTCTATATTTTAACAGTAAGCAAAAGTTTTAAACTCAGATTCTCTGTTTTGCCCTTTTTAAGCCTATGTGGAATTACCAAAATGCCCCTACGGTGCATAGTATGGTTATAATTAATAAATTTCACATATATATGATACCCTATTGATATGAATTATTAAATTAACTATAATTACTGATTTAATCAGACCTGTAACTTAGAATGATATTTAAACTCTCTTATAACCTTTAAAATGACCAAAATACCCCTACGGTGCATAAATTGGTCTTAAACTCGTTTTGGGCATAATGGAAGGTATCCTACTGATATCACAACATATTTAGGGCATATTAACTTAGGAAACTTGTATATGACTCATTTGGTTACTCGTTAAGCACTTTTCGCGTTCGGATCGGCGTATGTAACTAGTTTGCATATATTAGCCGAAACGGGTCAAACCATATCGTTTTTGTCTCAAAATTCAGAATGTGTTTAAGTTACCCATATTAAACAAGCATACAAGCTTGTCGGGTCAAAACCACATTCTAAACCGGTTTTCGCTTTATCATGCGTTTGAACCGTGTCTTCCTTTTAAAAACTAACCGGTCTAAGCTTAGGCTTAATTAAGACCCGTTAGGAATCTAATAGGTTATTAAAAACCTTCGTTCCAGATTTAGGAGCCCAGTAAAAGCTATCTGTACTTGCTGATTTGATACGGCTGGGATTGAATTTATATTTAGCTCAGGTAAATACTTTTAACTTATTTTCCCTATACAGGCTTGGGGTATGGTATATAAAATACCGCTTGGTCGGGCATTGAATCTTTAATCGAATAAAGATTAATTCATTGAGATGTCTCGTTTGGAAATGTTTTGTTTGCTTAAAGCCTTTGGGGGGTTAATGACCATGTCCCGGATATCCTTGGCATCATTTTACGAAATGGCCACGACCTAAGCACGGGGTGTAGGCGTACACCCGTCAGTGCCGAAATAAATAATGTGGTGTGTCTATTGATCTTTAACCCGGTCTACGGATCGGGCTACTGAACGCATAAGGAACATGTAATTCTTTTACAAGATTATATTCAAATAATTATCCCAAGTTATAAAATGTTTTGTGCCACGTGCATTCAAATCAATTTTTCTAAACCTTTTCAAAATGAGTCAGTTAATTGTATTTACCAGTGTAAACTGACGTATTTTCCCAAAAAAGGCTAAGTGCAGGTACTACTCGTAATAGGCTGGCCTCTCCTTAGCATCAATAAGAGTCTCGCAAGCTTGGATGCCTTAAAGTCTGTTGAACAAAGTTTCTTTTTATCTTTTGATCCGCCTGTGGATCTTTTACATTCCATTTGTAATACTTTGATATTACTTTATATCGGTTTGTAATATATTTTATCTTTGCTTCAGCTGAGCATTTATAATTTGTGTTGTTTGACTATGATGATATCAACTACGTCACGATACTCCCCACCGGGCCCACCGGTAATACGTGGAAATATCGGGGTGTGACAGGTTGGTATCAGAGCCAACATTGAGTGAATTAAACACTAGCCTTTTGTGTTTAATCTCAATGACACAGTAGCACATTCCTTAAACCTTCTGAGTCTATACTTAACATAGGAATACTCTCGTCTCTATTCGGAGAATTATTGCTTTAAATTCTATATTTTTAATTCGTCGCCAAGCAAAGAAGCCGTAATGGAAATTCTCCCCATTTGAAGCCTAGGAAAGGCCGAGCTTCGAAATGCGACTAGGATTAACGTGCAACCAAGGAGAAAGCATTCAAGAAATAAAAGGAAGAAGAAACTCCTTTTGCTGAAGATCGTTTCCTTAGTAGTCCTTATAAGGACATATTTATCTTTCAGTCCCTTCGAGGACAACATTATTTCTTAGAAGTCCCGTTTAGGGCAACCATGTACTTGTTTAAATTTTAATGGAATGGTTAGATTTAAAATAACATTCCTATTATAAGATCTACCATTATAATAAAATGGCAAAATCTAAAAAGGACGAGACCTAGCCCATGTGTCACTTTAAGACAGGGCCAAGATGGTAGTTCCGCAATTAGATTCAGATCCTTGTAAACATCTCAATTTAGGAATGTTCTGCGTTAAATATTAAAAGAATCTTAAAGGTAAAACCTAGCCTAAATGTCATTTGCAGACATGGCCAAGATGGTAAAACCTATCTAAAAGATTCAAAAACCTTGTTAACATCTGAAAGCATATTAACATGCTTGACAAATGTGATTCGATAAAATCACATAAGTCATTCTTAAAATTGGGATATTTTAAATTCCCCTATTTATATAATCATCCCTTAAGGATGAAGTTCCCACGGGCTATAATTAACGTCCTTTGAGACTAAAGACAGTGGTAGCCTACAACTCTCTGTCAAGAAAAGGTAATGAACTTTGATTCAAACCTTAATGCCTCGATTCCATAAAATCTGGGTTTATAAACTAAACTCGTCCACGTGACTTGGCCTTTCTGTGCCATAGTTATATTTTAATTAAACCTAGGATACTTATAATGAAAATCCTGAATAAAATAAATATTATTCCTTTTCTGCCAGTATATGTATTAAAAAGAATCTTAAAAGGTATAACCTAGCTCGAATGTCGTTAAAGACCTGGCTAAGATGGTAAAACCTGTTTAAAAGAAATTCAGATCCCTATTAACACCTGAAAACGTGTTAACACTCCCGACAACAGTGATGCGATAAAATCACACTTGTCATCTTTATATTAGGAACTTTTAAACCCCTTATTTTAGCCTAAATGATCAATAGGAATCATGGCTAATAAACGTTGAACATGATGTACACATCTAAACGTCCATCTGGGATGTATACCTACGGGCAAAGATGTATACATGAAAAAGATAGTTTTATTTCATAACTTCTTGTCAAAGACAATAAACTATGAAATTTTTCCGATCCAAAGGAATCATTGATTATGTTTTAAAAATTTCCCTAGTGACAAGGCATCTGTTCCATCAAAAGTCCTTTGGAACAAGCCCTTGTGCTATATAAAATGTCGGTACGACATTGACAGTCGTGATTTATGTCCCCTGTCTAATAAACATAAAGGATTATATTCCATTTAAATGCCAAAGATGGTTTATTTAAAAACCTAGGCAAAGCATAATCAAATAAATTAAATACTATCTACTGGCCTATATGGTTTAATCGCACCATGGCTATTTAATTATCAAGTTCGACAATTCACTACATAATTAAACAGATTATTACTGCTTGGTTTGTAGCCTTCAAAGCTTCATCATGGCTGACCCCTCTGAAGCTCGCAATCATCCAGTTGATCAGAATAATGATGCAAGACTGAACTTAACGGGCACCGAGCTACAGGCTATGATGGATACAGCCGTAAACAACGCTGTGGACCGTGTATTAAAGGATCATAAGCGAAAGTGCGATAATACCCCAAATAAGGGTTATAAAAAGGGTAAGACCGGTTCAAACTATGACCAGTCCAAGCCAAAGGAGGCAAAACCCGAATGTAAAATCTGCGGGAAGAAGAAGCACTTCGGAAAATGTATATATGAACAGACCAGGGGATGTGGCATCTGTAAAGTGATGGATCACAAGACCCATGAATGCAAGGAATTGAAGGACAACCAGCAGTCAAGTGAAGACCAGATGCAAAACCTGTAGGAAATACCACCTCGGGAAATGCAGATTTGAATTTTAGCTTTCACCTTGTGGAATCTGCAAGTCCAAGGAGCATAAGACCTTGGATTGCAAAAAGTTGGAAGATGCGACCTGTCATGGTTGTGGCGAGAAAGGGCACATAAAGACCCGCTGCCCAAAGAAGGCGACTAAAGGAAAAGGCACTTTAAATTCACAAGCTAAGCCTTGTGGAATTTGTAATAAGGAAGGGCACAAGACTTTGGAGTGCCAAGACATAAAGGACGCAACCTGCTATGGTTGCAATGAAATAGGGTACGTCAAGACAAATTGCCCAAATAAAACCAAGAAGCCTGGCAAGGCTAAGAAGACCAAAGCTGGAAGCTCCCAGATGAATGCTCAAGAGGCTATTCGGGATGACAATGTCATAACAGGTACTTTCTTTATCAATAACGCTCATGCTAGAGTATTATTTAATTCAGGTTCAGATAAGTCTTTCGTAGACAATGGATTTTGTAAATCTTTAAATCTGCCTGTTAAACTCTAAGCGTTAAGTATAAAGTAGGATTGGCCAATGGTACCTCAGAGACTGCTTCAGCAATATTAGATGGATGTTTTATATCCATTAGGAACCATTCTTTTCCACTGTCCTTGTTTTCATTGAAATAGAGGGACTCGATATAGTGATAGGAATGGATTGGTCATCTTATAGCTAAGCCCATACTGTGGGTGATAAGAAGCAAGTAGTTAACAAGACTTCTTATGGTGAGCCTTTGACAATTCAAGGAGACACATGGTATGGATTGCCTATGTACCTGCAGAATTTGGTATTTAATACCAAAGCTATGAGTATGGAAACTCAGAAGGGACAAACAAAAGTCGCGATGCTAGAAATGCGACAAATGTTAATGTGCATCAAATATGAACCTCAATGTTAAGGGAGTTAATCGCCAAAACTGTGAATAACGCAGCTGTTAGAAAAGCTATAAGAAAATTCATGAAAAGGTTCAAGAAGCCAAATGCTGTTTGCTCTAAAACACATGTCGCTGCTCATGAGAAGAGCTTCATACATACTTCAAATGCGAAGAAGAAACCCAACAAAGGCATATATGGCAAGGAGCCCATTATTTTTGGGTGTACTTAAAAGTACTTCGTCTCTTGGAAGTCAAGAGACTTCAATAGTAAAAAGGGACCATCGATTGCAGGAAATTGTTGGATGAAGTAGAAACCATTAGGTGTATCAGCGGTTACGCTGAAAAGAACGCGGTGAGATATGCATCACAGCCATTCGATGGTAACACCCTTAATTAGTGAGGACATTAATGAAGTCCACAAGAAAGATCCCCTTATACAGTGTGGGATGGTCCAGGTTTTAAGGACCTTATTAGAAAAACCTATTACCCGTTTCATGAAATGGAAAAAGATGGGATAAGAATTTTCGGACTCTCACCATAAAAGTTTTAGATTATCGATAGTATGTGGCAAATTTTAATTCATTGGCTGAGATAGTGCCCTATTCCACTTACCCAAAATCTAAGCGTAATGCAATAGTTATTGGTGGTTAGCACCGGCAATAAGAGGGCACGTTATAATTTCAAAGCCTGTTTGTTATAAATCCATTATGGATTTACCTCAGCCACTCACGTTTTATAGATTAAGAAATAACCAGTCAAAGCTGAGACCGCCCTAAAATTTGTCAAGGATTTTATAGCTAAGTAAAAGGATTAAGAATGGAGGCGTTTAAACCTCCTGATGAATGATTAGAGGTAGTTCACCTTAATAATGACACCAGATAAATCCCTTATTGTGATTTTATTGCTAAGAGTTACGTTTGGTTTCAGGTACTGCTAAGTCTCTCATAAAACCATAAGCTTAGCAAACTTTTAGAAATTATCCCGTAAGAACCCCAGATGTTAAGTGTAAGGTAAAACTTACAGGCGAAATCATAAGAACCATTTCTTCTATTCTTGTCAGAAACCTTCAGTCATAAAATTTTAGAAGTATCCTCTCTCTAGAGGAAGTGCGTCAGCATATATAGTTGATATCTCTTGATCTCTATCGATTGCGAATACCAGATGGTATGATAAAAGCGCCGTATGAGGATTGGTGTATCTTTAATATGTTCCATAGATTGCTTCCATGCTTGATCAGTATGGAGGTTTAATGCATGGAACTTCAAAGATATCCCGATGGGCATATGGTACTAAAGTCAGCTAAAGGTATTCAAAGAAGATATCCAGAATGGAATTGACCAAGTAAAGGTCTTCGATTAAGGAATTCGTGGACTCGTAACATAAATGTGTCACTTATCCGACACAGTATATGATAGATGAACTGGAGCCTGAGATTTGGAAAATCTCTATAACCTCCTTGTATCTTGATTATCTTCTCCTAGGACTACCCTGTTTACCTCTTGTAAGGTAAGTAGAGTTAAGATTTATATCCCATTTAGGAATGTATTATTAGGAAATCTCCAAGACGGCTAGTGCCATCATTAGAAGAATCGAAACCCTGATTAAGTTTTAAAATAAGAGGATTCATTTAGCCTAACTCAATATTCTGAGCATTCGGTATTGTTAATTAAGAAAGACGGTTCATTTTGTTTATGCATTGATTACCGCAACTCTGATTAGGCAACAATTAAGAATTTCCATCAGCTGCCCAGGATCGTCGATTTGCTCGACTAACGGCAAGGGTTAGCCATCCCTTAAGATTAGTTTTAAGCAGTGATTGGAATAACCATCTCACCTTGAGATAAGCTTTTCTATAATAATTGATGTATAAGTATTAAGGCTGCTCCTTGGGAGACCTTGTATAGATGGAATGTTAAACATCTAATGTTGGACAAAAGATTGGTAAGTCCAATTATCAGGATCTGAAAAGTTGCCTTGGAAACAACGAATAAGATCAAACAAATCCATAATCATCTGTAAGTTGCCAGTATTCGGCAGAAAATCAAGGATTTATGAATATAGCAACCCTCCTAAGTTTTTGTTAAGGAATAAGGTTCAACAAAAGATATCACCCTGGAAGGGTGTGCCAATTTGTTAATTATCAGACTAGTTAAGCTCTGAATATATAAAATCATTCGAAGGAATCGAATGTATCAAGATCAAATAGCTTATGAGCTAAAACCCATTTAAGGAGCTTGGTGAAACTCGCAATGAAACCCACACTAATGGTTTAAGGATATGTTTCCCTAATAAGTCACGAAGCATTATCATCTAATGATATGCAGATTAATGAAGATTTTTGGTTTGATGAGAAACCCGTATCAATTAAAGATCGGCAAGTTAAGAAGCCCCAAAAGGATACATGTACCTATTATAGAGGTCAACTTGGGAGCTTGGAGAGGCTCCAGATATGCTATAGAAATTAGGTCCATTATGTGACAAAAAGTACTTCCAGCATTTTAGCAAATCTCGAGGTCGAGATTTCTTTAAAGGGGGTGAGGATGTAACACCTCGTAAAATCACGTCCAATGATGTATTGACACGTGTAATAAACCCTAATAAAGTCAAACATTGAATTTAAGGGACTAATTTTTTCGAAAAATCGAAAACTTTGATTATGAAAGGACTGGAAGTGATAGCATACCTAAAATAAGTTTCTAAATAATCTCTTACGATGTTTATATTCACAAATGAGCCACTTGATGATTAAGTGTAGCCGTTTGCGTAATTAATTGAAAGTTTGCGCGATGAAGGGTTAAAATCGTCAACATGTTAATTCTTACCTCTGAGTGACCTTTTAACAAACCGGGAGCTTCATGATATTTGATTATACTCTCGGGAATGCCAAGTAATGGCCGTCTAAGGTTTTTATGCCTATAAGTAAAGTTACGCGCAACTTTGCAAGTTAGAGGGACTAAAAGTGTCAATATGTTTAATTATACCTCTGAATGACCTTTTAGCAAACCCGAAGCATCATGATGTTTAATAATACATTCAAGAATGTCTAATATGGATTAGATGAGGCTTCAATGCTATTAAATGATGAGATGCGCAAGTTTGCGCAATAGAGGGACCTAAAGCGTCAACTTTTGAATCTACGCCTTTCGGTGACCATCTAAGCAAACGAGAGCATAGTAATATTTAAGTATATGCTTGGGAATGATCAATATGAGCCATGGAAGGCTTGGATATCATTAAACGGCATTTCGCGCTACTTTGCGCAATTAAGGGACTAATTACGTCAAACTGCAAAAGTATGTCAATTCATAGGATATCGGACCTTCCGGAATATGGCCATGAGTTAAAAATACCCTATTTATTATTTATATAGCTTAGATATAGGCTTGGATGTGTTTGGTGCGCAAAAATAAACTTTTAAATCATGCATGGACTAAAAGTGTCAAAAAGTGCTCAAATTTGCATTTTCGCGCATATCTTGCATTCTGAATATACCCGGACACCCAAAAATTTATGTAAGCACTAAAATATTTTATTTTAGTGTTTGGATTGATAAAATTTCATTCGTCGCGTAGTTTGGATCGTTTTTCGCGTCCGTCCGTGTTTCGTCGTAATTAGACGAACAACGTGACTGTAAGGCCAAACGAACCGACATCCGACATGTTTTTGAGCATGTTTCATGTCCCCTATATTTAGGCATCATGTTAGAGCCTTGAAATGTGGTAAACAGGCCTTAGATGTGTTAGAAACACATTATTATGCAAGCAGGGACCAAAACTGCACTTTTGAAAGTTTGTTTGAGCTGTGCAGGCTGTAGGCTACGCCCCCTGCAGCGTAGCCTACGCTCAGGTCTGGGCAGATTCATATTTTCAACATTTTTGTCATTTTTCAAGGGCTTTTAGGTAAAATTCTCAATACCATGAGCTGGTTTTTAACACCCATTGTATTTAGAAACCTTGGGCACACATGGAGGGCCAAGATTGAAGCACGGGTTACGAGAAACGATCCTAACGGTTCTTGAAATCCTATATAAACCCACTTGATCTTGGCTTTCATTTACACCTCATTCCATTTCTGCTGGTTCTCTAATTCTTGGAGGATCTTGAGCTTCTTGAGAACCTCCTTCTGTCCTTTGGACCCTTTGTAAGTGTTCCTTCGTGCTTAGTTTAATTATTTAGCGTTTTAAGCCGAAAAGTCAAGCGTTTGCGATAAACGCTTTGACTTTTAAACGGTTGAGCCATTGTTCGCAAAAAACATGGCTATGTGATCGTAATTAGGTAGGTATTAAACCCTCAAAAGGGCACCTCCTAATAACCACGGTTACTTAGTTAAATTGTCGGGTCAAATGAAAGTCAAACGGGTTAGTTTTAAATAAATTCATAACTATTAATATAAGAAACCATAAAAATAAGCTTTCTCACTTTAATAACTTGGTAAATATTAGTTGAACATGCTTAAGCATGATTCAACCCGACAATTCTAAGTATAGGCTCGGTTCGGAACCGAAAGTCCAAAAGTTGACTTTTGCTTTGACTTTCAGTTCTGACCCGATTTAGCTTAGTTTAGATATGCCTTAGGATTCCATTAAGTCCATATTATAGGTTAGTATAACCCTCCGAGGTTATACAACTTGGTTCCATAGAAATCCTAGTTCATGCTTGTTTCCGTTAAATGCCTAAATGTTGACCGTTATGCCCTTTTGACCCTAAAACAAGAATTTTGAAAATGTGAGAGGACAATAATCTTTATTACTGATTTATAAACTTGTTCCTAAAATTTGACATCAGACTGAGGTCTAGATTAGGAGTTATGCTCAATAGCTTAATTAGAAAGCATTTTATTAATTAAACGGCGTAATTAGCGTATATCCTATCTAAACCCAATTTTTGATACCAAACTTTTTACCTACTGATATAAAATAATATTTTGGTATTTTTAAAGATTTTTATTTATTTTTAGGCTGAGCATAACATAGGGTTCTAGGCTTGATTCGGTAATTGCCGGTTTTGCCCTTTTGGGCTATAAAATGAGTTTTACAAATCCTTTTGACCCCAAACTTTTTTCTACTGATCTAATATGATAAATAAAATATTTTGAGCCTTCTGGAATAATAAAAATATCAGCTTTCTATACAAAACCCGGAAATGGCTCCAAATCGCCTTTTTAAGCGTTTTTAACGCATAGTATGTATCGAAACTAGTTTAAATATATAAGGGTTGATGCCTACTAATATTTTCAGTAAATTTCTATATTTTAACAGTAAGCAAAAGTTTTAAACTCAGATTCTCTGTTTTGCCCTTTTTAAGCCTATGTGGAATTACCAAAATGCCCATACGGTGCATAGTATGGTTATAATTAATAAATTTCACATATATATGATACCCTACTGATATGACTTATTAAATTAAGTATAATTACTGATTTAATCAGACCTGTAACTCAGAATGATATTTAAACTCTCTTATAACCTTTAAAATGACCAAAATACCCCTACGGGGCATAAATTGGTCTTAAACTCGTTTTGGGCATAATGGAAGGTATCCTACTGATATCACAACATATTTAGAGCATATTAACTTAGGAAACTTGTATATGACTCATTTGGTTACTCGTTAAGCACTTTTCGCGTTCGGATCGGCGTATGTAACTAGTTTGCATATATTAGCCGAAACGGGTCAAACCATATCGTTTTTGTCTCAAAATTCAGAATGTGTTTAAGTTACCCATATTAAACAAGCATACAAGCTTGTCGTGTTAAAACCACATTCTAAACCGGTTTTCGCTTTATCATGAGTTTGAACCGTGTCTTCCTTTTGAAAACTAACCGGTCTAAGCTTAGGCTTAATTAAGACCCATTAGGAATCTAATAGGTTATTAAAAACCTTCGTTCCAGATTTAGGAGCCCAGTAAAAGCTATCTGTACTTACTGATTTGATACGGCTGGGATTGAATTTATATTTAGCTCAGGTAAATACTTTTAACTTATTTTCCCTATACGGGCTTGGGGTATGGTATATAAAATACCGCTTGGTCGGGCATTGAATCTTTAATCGAATAGAGGTTAATTCATTGAGATGTCTCGTTTGGAAATGTTTTGTTTGCTTAAAGCCTTTGGGGGGTTAATGACCATGTCCCGGATATCCTTGGCATCATTTTACGAAATGGCCACGACCTAAGCACGGGGTGTAGGCGTACACCCGTCAGTGCCGAAATAAATAATGTGGTGTGTCTATTGATCTTTAACCCGGTCTACGGATCGGGCTACTGAATTCATAAGGAACATGTAATTCTTTTACAAGATTATATTCAAATAATTATCCCAAGTTATAAAATGTTTTGTGCCACGTGCATTCAAATCAATTTTTCTAAACCTTTTCAAAATGAGTCAGTTAATTGTATTTACCAGTGTAAACTGACGTATTTTCCCAAAAAGGCTAAGTGCAGGTACTACTCGTAATAGGCTGGCCTCTCCTTAGCATCAATAAGAGTCTCGCAAGCTTGGATGCCTTAAATTCTGTTGAACAAAGTTTCTTTTTATCTTTTGATCCGCCTGTGGATCTTTTACATTCCGTTTGTAATACTTTGATATTACTTTATATCGGTTTGTAATATATTTTATCTTTGCTCCCGCTTTGCATTTATAATTTGTGTTGTTTGACTATGATGATATCAACTACGTCATGATACTCCCCACCGGGCCCACCGGTAATACGTGGAAATATCAGGGTGTGACACTTTCAAATTAAAGTTGGCTCACTTATCAAGATTCTTAAAACAAGCAAACCTTTTAGCCAAGTAGCTGCACGTAGCTATGTTATTCAGCCTTACTTTTGTCTAGCCTCAAACTTTGCTTCTTAATATTTGATATCTTGATCTTATGTTGTCTGTTAATTGTATGTAGATCTATATACAATGAATTTCAAAAAAAGAGGACTCCCTCATTGTCATTTGCTACTATTGGTTACTTCCGCACATAAGATAAGGAACCCTGATAGGCTTGATAACTATATCTCTGCCGAGATCCCCGATGTCATCATTGAGCCAGAATTGTATAAAGTTATGATGATGCATGGATCATGTGGCCTCGCCAAGCCTAATTAATGCACCTTGCATGTCATCATCCTCTTGCTCAAAGAAGTTCCAAAAAGCTTACGAGGCAACAACGACGTTTGACAAAAATGGATTTACACATTATAGAAAACGACAATAGGGCATTTTATGCTTAAGAATGGTGTTAGACTAGATAATGCTTACGTTGTACCATACAACAGGCATCTCTGCCTTCACTATCAGGCACTGAGTACTGTAGGTGGAACATGATGATTAAATATTTGTTCAAGTATATATCAAAGGGCATTTGAAGAATTATGACAGGCTTCCGCTTTCCTCCAACCATGAGTGTTACCGGACACAACTTAATTCTCAGCAAAAGGCCATTTATCAGTTGGTCATACTAATGTTGGTGTCCAATGGATAGGTCTTATTTTTCGTTTACGGGCATCGAGGTACCGGTAAAACAAAAACAATTACTTTTTGTTTACGGCCTCATCGCCTTGAATTGAAGGTCAATGCCCCAATTATATTATTTCGAAACATAAATTAAACAGCACGGCTTTGTAATGGTACAAGTCTAATCGTCACATAGCTATTACCTAAAGTTATCGAGGCCCAGGTCATAACAGGAATTGCCATTGGCCATCATGTATATATACCACGAATATGTCTTACCCATACAAACGATGAACCACCATTCTTTTTTTAAAAGAAAACCATTCCCAGTATAGTTATGCTACGTCATGACAATTAACAAAAGCCAAGGTCAATCACTAACCAAAATTGGCGTTTATTTACCACATTCAGTCTTCAGTCATGGACAAATATATGTCGCCTTCTCAAGAGTCACCTCACTAGGCGATTTAAAGGTTGTTATTGTTCATCAAGAGGACTCCCCACTTGATACAACAAAACATACCGTGTATAGGTACACTTTCTCAAATTTCTTTACTTGCGATTAGTATTAGAACCTCGTACATATTCTTTGCAAAAACTACTTAATCTCGTAAATCTCTTTATTTCTATTGGTTTACAATATGTGAAAATGTGGAATCACCACTTGTTATTTTCGAAGTTGGGACCGTTTCCGGCTAACGACTAATAGTTGAGATTATTAAAATCCATTATTCCTTATTATTTAAACCATGCCTCATTTGCAATTATTATCGCGACTTTAGTAAATCACTTTCCAAATTCCATATGTTCCTTTTTATACTTCAGTCATCATTCCTTTTAATTTTCTAGCATCATCCTTGATTGCTGCTTCTTAAGTATCTTTCAATTGTTCCATTAAGTTTATTTGTAGATTCAATCTGAGAGCGCGTACCCTTCTTGGCTTCTCATGATACTTATGACTTAAAGAATCAGCTACTACGTTAGCTTTACCTTCGTGATATTAGATATCACAATCGTAGTCACTAAGAATCTCCATCCAACGTCTTTACCTCATGTTCAGTTCTTTTTGCTCAAAAATATATCTTAAACTTTTATGATCTGTAAAGATAATGAACTTACTACCATATAGATAATGTATCCAAATTTTGAGGGCCAAAATTATTGCTCCTAATTCCAGATCATGCGTTGTGTAGTTTTCTTCATGTTTCTTCAATTATCTAGAGGCGTAAGCAATTACTTTCTAGTGTTGCATCAACACACATCCAAAACTTGATTTTGATGCATCACAATATACTATAAAATTTTCAGTTCCTTTCGGTAAAGCAAGTATCGGTGCATTAGTTAATCTTTGCTTCAGGATCTTGAAAGCTTCCTCCTGCTTTGGTCCCCATTCAAACTTAACTGGTTTACATGTTAACTTGGTTAATGGAATGTGTTGGCCCATGCATTCAAGCCCAAAAGAGCAGATGATAAGGAAAGCCAAAACTGGTTCAGAACAGTTGATCATCATAAGCAGAGCTTGTTTAAGACTTTCCCCTTGACAGTGGTTTTCTAGCATCTGGTAGACTCCAAGCACTGATCATCTCAACAACTGTTAGCCAAAGAACTGATGAAGAATAAAGACTGAAGCTCTATCTATTGATGTCTCCCAAGCACTGTTGAAGACCAAAGCACTACCCATTCAAGGACTGATCACCCTTTGAAGAAAGCACTGATGCTCAACAACAGTGCTTAGACTACAACAGTGGAAAGCTCAATCAGTGGTTTATGTAATCAGTTTCTATTGTAATCGGTGCTTATATGTAACAGTGTTTAGAGTTTGTTAGGAGGTTAGATGTCACTTTCATGGTGACGTCACCAAAGATGCTCAGTGGTTTCGTTTGTACTATAAATAGAACAGTACTCTGTACTGTTCCATTAGCTCTTTCTTTTCAAGTCATCTTGTACGAACAAATCACTGAGCTCAGGCTGAGGGGGAGTCTAGTGCATGCATGCATAAGTTGAATTTTGTAATAGATATGTAGGATCGGTTTTGACTCCGAAACGATTGCGAAACGAACGTATGACGTGCGGAAACCGTACACGAACGTGACCTAACACACAAGACGTAATATAACGGTGATTCTATTAGAAACGTATGAAATTGTACACCACCTGAATCACTTTCTCTCTCTAGAATCTCTCTCTAGATCTAGAGCTCTCCAAATGTCAAAATGAGCATAAGTCCCTAAACTATGACATAACATCCCTATTTATAGGCCAAGGCTTTTAATGAGATTTCTCATTAATTACAAGATTGCCACCTTGCCTTTTGACTAGTTATTACAATATAAGCTTGTTATCTTCAGTTTCTCGCTACGGCTCGGATTGGCGAAGGTGATAGACAAATGTACTAACAGACCCCCCCTTGGATATTGCCGCAGTCAATCTCGTAGCGTCTTGTCTTTCTTTCTCTCTTTGAGTCTACTTGAAGCTTTAACATGTTTTCATCAACGTAGAGTCCCTCTTGCTAGAACAGAATCATCGTGGATCTGTCTTCAGCTTCAGCTCCCCCTTTCTGTAGACTCTTTTCTTCATCAGGCTCCCCCTTTCGTCAATCTTCCGTGCTTTGGGATCGACACCTGGCTTTCCGTATACAAGCTCTTCTGGAATAGTTACATGGCTCCTTGAATCCACGCTTCCTCTTGCGTTGAGCTCGTCTTCAGACTCCCCCTTAGACTCTGCTGCCGGGATCGTAGTCTGGATTAGTATCTGCAACTCTCAAACATTTATAAGTACAAACATTTTGAACATTCGATTATCCAGAAATTGTGACCTGGCTCTTTTAAACTTTCTAAATCAAGATCCTGGCTTTAAGATATATTAATATGAATATATCCAGGATTCACTTGATACTCTCCCCCTATCAACAAACTTCATATATTTAGCAGTTTTAGCGAACATAATCCGAAACTGGCTCTTTTACAGATTTTAACAATATGAGCATCCAAATTCCTCATAGTTAATCATCCAAGTCCAAATTAATGACCTTGGAGATATCACAAACTGTTTTTGATTTTTGATTTTAAAACTTCAAGTTTCAAATTAATGAACTTGTTTATTTTCAGAAACATAATCAGCATACTAAGATTTTGAAACTTAGCATCCCAGACATCGGTTGTCGAAAATAAAGTGAAATCAAAATCTTTTTGTATTTTTCTGAAATATAAAGCAGTAAAGAAATATTTACAAACATATTTACAGACAATATTTTTGTTTGAATTCGCGACAGAGGATCATATCAGTTTATGACAAATCACTAGCACCGTTGAGCTTTAAACACTTTAAGTTCTAAACAATTCACACTGATTGACAATATTGTTGTCCACTTAAACTCAATCTAAAAACTTTCGAAATGCTTACCGATACGTTAAGGTATATTAGTTTGCACTAAATTCTTATGGACCCCACGATCTCAGCATATCCTGCAATACACTAACTCAAGTAATGCTTTTAAACTTTCATCAACTGTGATATGTGTAAAAAAACGCAGAATGTTTAAACATTAACAATCAGGTCGATCTTTCGATACGCAGAGAAAGTCCAATGTTTAAACAAAATAAGAAATAAAAACAAGTTTAAATTGTTTAGGCTTTAACCACCAGTTCGATACTCTCGTATACGTAGAGGTGATCCAAAGCTTAAACGAAACACCAAAGAAAATAAAGCAAAACATTTAGGCAATAACATCCAGTTTGATACTCACGTATACGCAGAGGATGTCCAATGCTTAAACAAAATAAAGAAATAAAACAAGTTTAAATCTTTGCAAAATGAAATGCACAATCACAGTGACTTTTCAGTAAGTTGTGAAAGTTCACAAACTGACCGGTTTTTATGCACTTTCAGCATTCAGCGATTACTGAGTAGGTACACAGTCATGAAGGATAAAACTAAGTACTATGCTTTCAACTGCGTTTCCCACTACAACTAGGCTTTTTCATTTAAGTTTGTATCGTTATCGCAAATCTACTAGTCTAGCTGAGCCTATTGTCACATCTTTAGTGAGATTGTTTATTTCTTTTTAACTTTCCATTTCTTTAGCGTACTGTGATTGTCTACTGATGTACTATAATTTCCTCTTTTTTCACAAAAACTCATTTTTGAATTTTATCATGTTTTTTACCTTTTCAAATTTTCTAATGTTTTTGGATTTTCTGACAATATTACTCCCCCTAAAATTCAAAACCATTCTAAAGAAAATTTGATAACCGATGTAGATAGCTTTATCTCGCCATCCATTGCCTGCATCTCATGCTCTGTTTTGTAGAAAATAACGTACCCCATGATTCACAACACATTGATTTTTTTTACAGTTTGAAAACCGTTTTTCAATCTTGTGAAATTAATCATGTTTGTTTCGCCGTGAGGGTTTCGGCATATTGAAGCAACATATTTTTGAATTTTTGGATTTTTGACAAATTTAAAAAACAAACATATTTTTGATTTTTCAAAATTTTGACAAAATAAAAACATATTTTTGGTTTTTAAATTTTTCAATTTTTAGGGTTTTTGAAATATTGTTTATTTATGTACAGAAATCAAACAAACTCCTTGTTTCAACCAACACAGGGTTTAGCAGCCTTCTCTTCCTGTGCCAGGCTACTCCGATTTCCATTCTCACAGTCTTCAATTTTCTTGAGCACCTGCACATTCAAACTATTTAATCACTTGAACAATTTAGCCCATGTCTGTTTGACCTTAGGCATTTCAACACAATATGCATCATTCAACTTCGGAAAATCTTTGTCATTTTGTACAAAGACTTTTTCAACTTTGACTTCAACTTTTTCATCATTTACCGAAGTTACTTGTTTCTTAACACTCCATGTTTGACCTTTTGGAGTACCTCTTTTGTAAAAATGTGACTCTTTTTGAACATTTTGATGTTGAACAACAACTTTTGGTTTCCAAAACTCGTTTGGTTTTGTTGCATCGATAGTTGTTTTCCAACTTTGTGTTGTTCTTAATCTGGGTGTGTGAGAATTCCAGATCTGTTTTGAATTGAACCTATTTGGGTTTGATTTCCAAGTTTGATTCGAAGCAAACTTGTTTGTGTTGTACCTCCAAGTTTGTTTTGAATCAAATCTGATTGACCTGTGTTTCACATCCTCAGATTTCTGTTTTTCCACATTATCAGACTTCTTTTTCTCAACATCAACAGGTTTTAGATTTGGACACTTGCATGCAAGATGTCCAATTTGATCACATTTAAAACATGTTCTCTTTGACACATCTTTGACCTGTGGTTGTTGCTTTTTCTTTTGAGCATAGAACTCTTCATTAGACTGTCGTCTAAATTGGAGTTCTTTCTCTTCTTCTGAACTTGTTCCGTGAACAAAATTCATCTTTGTCTGATAATTTGGCGTTTCATTTTTATTTCGACTTTGTTTCTTCTTATAACCCAACCCAGCCTTCATGTTTTTCTTCTTGTAACCAGGTTTGTTATAAAAAGTTTTGTAATATTTTCCAACAACTTTTGAAATTTCAGATTTTTCAATCTCAACCATTTTGAAAACTTTGTTAATCTTGTCTGAAATCACATTCTGAATCGGGAATACAATATCTAAGAATAATTTGTCCGATCCAATCATGGTATAAACCAATCCTTTTGAATCATCATTCAAATTTTTCTCAGATTTTGAGTTTTTTAGATATTCTTCATGAAAACTACCTTCATTTCCGTCTTGTGATTCAGATTTACCTGTTTCAACTGACTCTGCTTTCAACACACTTTCAACGACCTTACCTACCACCTCTGAATCACTAGAATCATCAGATTTGGAATAGGTTACGTCAATATTATCTGGCAATTGATCTACCATGTTGAAAGCTTTTTCGACCTTTTCATCATCATAAAATGCAAACTTTTCCGGTGGTGGAACTTGATGAAACTCTGAGCCAATGCCCTTTTTGTTTTGCTCAGAATCTTTACCATCCGGTTTTATGTTGAAAATTCTTTCAAGCACATAAGATGACGCATGATAACTTTTTAACTTATTATTGTCCTGTTCTAAATCAGCAATCTGACATTTTAGCTTAGCAACATCCTCAATGTAAGAATTTACAACTTGTTGCTTTATTTCATACTGTCGCTTAAACATATCAGTTGTTTCAGAACAGTATCTTAATCTCGATTGAACAAGTTTCATTTGACTCTTTACATCTTCATATGACTTTTTCGTAATGTGATAAGCCAATTTTATTGAATCATATTCTTTTTTCATTTCTTGACACGCATTTTCCTTTTGATCACATTCTTCTGTCATTTTCGAAACTTTTTCTTTCAAACTTTCATTTTCTTTTTCTAAATTTTTGCATTTTTGTGTAAGTTTTTCATCATTATCTTTCAAAACTTTTTCTTTTTCAAGCATTTCTTTGTATTTATTTTTAAAAACTTTTTCTATTTTGGTAAATTCAATATCTCTTGTTCTGAACTTTTCATCTTTCTCAATACAAGCACTGCACGTTTCCATGCATTTCTTGCACTGTTCAACAATTTTCAAGATTTCAGAATCAGAATTTACCTTAGTGATTGGCACTTTGGTGTTTGCTTCTGTTTGCTTCAACTCAGCTTCACTCTTCTTTTCTTCACCAGTACCAGCATCACCAACACTATCAACTGAACTTTCCAACTTCTCCTTAGCTTCTTCAACTTGCTTTTCTTCAATAACAGCTTCTTTTTCAACATCTTTTTCTTTTAACTTTTCAATTTTCTCTTCCTTTTCTTTCACTTCTTCAACTTTCACAGCTTCAACTTTAATTTCCTCAGCAATCTTCTTCAAATCATTCACCATCTCATCAACATTCTTCTTCATTCTCTCTTCATCCCTCTTCCTCAGACTTGAAGTCATAACATCTCTAAGGTGTTTTTCAAACCTTTTCACATATGTTTTATCTTTTCCGACATTTGTGTAGTATTCGACGGATCGAGGAATTACTAAAAGAACATTATCAAACACTATGTCCTTTTTGGGAACACCAGGTTCACCATTTCGGTTGACATAGCATTCTCGCTTCTTGTCCCATCTTTTGTTACTCACAGCACTTTCATACTCCTCTTGCATTTCATTAATTCTGTTCCAAGCAATGTTTTTCTCTCTGTATGTTTTCTCCTCCAGAATCTCTTCTTTGGTTTTCTCTTTGATCTCAGCAACAAAAACATAATGTTTGCCTTGTGATATTTTTCTGCCATGAGCTGTGACTTTTTCATCAACACAATCTTCTTCATTTCTTTTCTCAATCTCAGCAGTCAATCCTGAATCAGATGGAATGTATTTATCCTAACTGAATCCCTCTGCCACTTTTTCATCATCTTGATGTATAAGTAAGGCTTTCTTCTTGGGATTACTTTCAATCATTTTCGGCTCTTCTTTGCTACGATGATAAATTGCCTTTCGGTAATAATCATCATTGAAAGGATTTTCATTTCCATCGACTGCAGAATTATGACATTCTCTTTTGAAATGACCTCTCTGCTTGCATTTGAAACATGTCACTTTGGATTTATCAAATCCCAGTTTAGTTGATGAACCACCGATAGACTGCTTCCCAGTAATCTCCATGTACCTCTGAGCTCTTCGGATGCAACTAGCTAAACACCAGCGAATATCAATGAGTTCCATCTCTTTCGGATCAATCTAGTCATAGTCTTCTTTGGTCAATTCAGAATTTCCAATTTTGCCAGCTACTAGACCTTCATATGATTCCAGAATAGATGCAAGAAAACTCATTTGTTGCTTGGCTGCATTGATACTCATAGACGGAGAATTCTTCAATTTGAGAGCAATGTTGCAGAGAACTTCTTCAGATTCTTCAACACTTGCTTTTGATGAAGATGAATGATATCCCGGATTGTAACTTGATGAGCTTGTCGGATGTTCTTTTGTCTTCATACCACTAAATGCTGTCTTTGGTGATTCATTAACTTTCACCGAGGGTATTGTACCTTTGTAATAAAGACCGACATTCTGTTGATGCGAAGAACTGCTCATCTTGTTTTGCTTCTGCAATTCAAGCTCATGACTTTCTATCTTTTCTATCAAGATATCAAGAGAAATTGTATCATATAAAGCATCATTTTTTAGTATGAATACAAACGTTTGCCACTGATCAGCTCGTGGTAACGCTTCTACGATCTTATCGATTATTTATTCTCGAGTTTTCACAATTCCAAAACAATCAAGTTCAATTTTTAAATGATCAAATCTCTCTATCATTTGTCTAACTGATTCACCTTTCAAGCTATCAAACAAATCAAATTCTTTCTTTAGTAATGCAATTTTATTTTTCTTGATTTGTTTACCCCCCTCAGCTTTTACCCGTAAAGCTTCCCAGACAGATTTTGATTACCCATCATGTTGAAGTAAAGAAAACAGGTCATGTCTAATTGATGATTGAATTAAAGCAATCATTCTCTGTTCAGCTGAGAATTCTCTTTTGTCTTCTACTGATAAACTTTTGAGCGGGGTTTCTTCTCCTTTATCATCGGTCGACCTACTATAACCAAATTCCAAACAAAACCAGCTCTCGTGCGCGTAGGCTTTTGCCCAGTTGATGAAACGCTCTTTCCACCAAGTGTAGTCTTCAATACTTTCGAGCGTTGGTGGTTTTGAATTTGTTCTGTAAAAATTATCATGTTTAATGTTTTCATTGATCGCTTCTGTTATGGTTTTTGGTGTGACATTTGAAGTTTCGGAAGACTCAGATGTAAACGTGTTGTAGAATGTGTTGTAGAACTCTTCAGCCATGATGTTAACTTCTTGAATTACCTGAATCAAACAAACAAACAAACACTTATCAGTTTAAACACTATCAAACAACTGAATCAAACTGATACTTGGACTGGTGAATATTTTGTGCAGACTGAGTTTGATGCGAACTGAGATTTAAGTTGTCAAACCGTACGAACTGCTATGACCCGGATCAAATTCAAACGATCTGAAGACGTTCAATCCATACGAACTAATTCAGTTTCAAGCGATCTGAACCGAATTCAAGTGACCTTTTCAAATGACCTGACAAAACCACACGACCCGGACCAAATCAATGTGAACTAGAGTGACTTCGAAATGATTGATGGTACTATACGACAAATATGCTTGGTTGATCGGTCAGCCTTTTGATCTTAGCACTATTAATTGACTTTCTCACATGCAAACATTAAAGCTTTCACATGCACTACACTGAGTTAATGGCCGACAATTGTGGTTCACAAGATTAATCTATTGGGCCGATTACTTTTAGACTTAAACAAAATCTTATTGGACCTCTAATTAAAAAGCACTGACATTACTTGGATCGAGAATCACATTCAGTGAATTTGTGAGCCGATAATATGTAGTGGGCTATCAACACTTTCACTTGATTGGGCCGTTCAATTAGTGAATCTGAACATGCACATGGATTGTTTAAAAAACTGACAATTTTTTTAATTTCTTAACACTTATTTGACCGATATGTATTATGTATTAATATTGATTCACATGTGCTGTCAATCTCAAAACATTTTAATTGGACCGATATATTTATTCAGTCAACACACATGGTTTGTCAAACTTTCATTCACGTGCATATGTCGACAAGCTCTTTCAAACGATAATGACGATCTGTTCTAGCCAAATAATGATTTTCACGTGAAATATCTTCAAACGAAATACGCACTTTCACGCGAAATATCAATTTCACACGAAATAGAGATCTGATGCGAAATAGTGACACATTCACACGAAATAGGCAGCTTCAAACGAAGTATTCACACGAAATAGGCAGCTTCGAACGAAATATTCACACGAAATAGGCAGCTTCAAACGAAATAGAGTATTTCGTACGAAATAGGTGAATTTTTCAAACGAAATAGGGTGTTTCGTACGAAATAGATGAACTTTCAAACGAAATAAGGTATTTCATGCGAAATAGGGTGTCAATTTGGTGCGAAATAAAGCTGTTGACATGAAATCGGACAGAAAAAGTTAGATTTCTCCTAAACGGCTTTGAATTAGGATCTGAAACTTTGTAGGGTTGTAGATCAGGTGTTTTCGCACAACATATCAAAAAATCATGTAATTTGGACCGTAAAAACCCGTTCAATTTTGAAAAATTCAGAAAAAAACGTGAAAGAAGTGTAGAAGATGAAAAAATCGATTGAATTTGATGCAATTCGGATCTGAATCTGTGCGTTAGATCAGTGCAATCAAGCTCCTGCTCTGATACCACTTGTAGGATCGGTTTTGACTCCGAAACGATTGCGAAACGAACGTATGACATGCGGAAACCGTACACGAACGTGACCTAACACACAAGATGTAATATAACGGTGATTCTATTAGAAACGTATGAAATTATACACCACCTGAATCACTTTCTCTCTCTAGAATCTCTCTCTAGATCTAGAGCTCTCCAAATGTCAAAATGAGCATAAGTCCCTAAACTATGACAAAACATCCCTATTTATAGGCCAAGGCTTTTAATGAGATTTCTCATTAATTACAAGATTGCCACCTTGCCTTTTGACTAGTTATTACAATATAAGCTTGTTATCTTCAGTTTCTCGCTACGGCTCGGATTGACGAAGGTGATAGATAAATGCACTAACAAGATACAATCTTTTGACTTAATGAAATCATGTTTGCTTATAGCTATTCTTCCTTGATTGTGTGATCAAAGTTTATTTCCATTTCCGTTGCACTTCAATTCTCTGTTTCATCTTTCAATTCTAATTAAACAACACAATCTAAGAAACTCAGATCCTAACATTTTGCAAACTTGACTTTTCCAGACTGAACTGATCTAGACCCCAAAACCTTACCCTTAGAATTGTTACTAAAAGATATATCACCCCCTCTATGAGTTTTGAATTCTTTGAGTAGGGCTCTACATCCAGTCATGTGCCTGGAGCCTCCGCTATCTACATACCAAAGACTATCTAAGCATGCAGAAGCTCCCTGCACATCAAGCAAACAATTAGTTCAGGAGGGACTATGATTGTGATATCCAATATCTACAATTACCAAATAATATCTTTTCTTTTTCAAGCTCATGATTTTTACTAGGCCAAACAAGTCCATATGCAGCATTTTGACTTGCCAGTAAAAATCTTTAGGAGTGACAATGGCACAGAATTGAGGAATTGGGAGTTGGATGAGTTTTGTGTGTCAAAAGGGATTGTAAGGCAGTACAGCATCCCAAGAACACCAGAACAAAATAGGGTGGTTGAAAGGAAAAATAGAACTTTGATTGAAGCTGCCAGAACCATGCTTATAGATTCAGGTTTACCATTAACTTTCTGGGCAGAGGCTGTAAACACTGCCTGCTATGTCCAGAGCAAAGTTTTGATCAACCCTAGGAATCAAAAGACTGCCTATGAAATTCTGTATTAAAATCAAACCACTGATCTCATATTTCAAAATCTTTGGCTGCCCATGTTTCGTTTTAAACTTAAAAGATTCAATTTCAAAAGTTGCAGCCATAATAGATTGTGGTTATCATCTGGGATACTCAACCACTGCCAAGGTCTACAAAGTGTTTAACACTAGGACTAGGTGTGTGGAAGAGACTTTGAATGTTAAGTTCAATGAACTTTCATCTCTGAAAATCCCACCAAATCCTGCTGAATTGTTTGATCTAAATAAATTCACTTTTGAAGATGTGTCTGTCAAGACTAACCATGCAGGTACACCATAATCTCGACCACAAGACAATGGATATGAAATTGTGATTCCACAACAAAAATTCACATACACCACCAGAGCAGCAGATGTTCAAAACAGCTGTGAAAGCTCAACCACTGCTGCATCAACAGTTGTTGACCAAAGTAGCCCTTCAACCTCTGACACCATATCCACAAACACTGTTGATAAAAATCTGCCAACAGTGGATAAAAATCAACATTGTACCACACCCAATCCTGCTATCCCTCCACCTCCATTTCAAACAGATGTTGGATCATCAAAGTCACCAACAGATGTTAGCTCAGATGACTCACATCTGCAGCCTTCACCATTTAATGCCATTGTTCCATACAAAGGATATTTAATCTTCCTGAAGTCCCATCCACCAGATCAAATCATTGGCAACATCAATGAAGGGGTTCTCACCAGAAGTCAATCCCAAAACATTTGTCTTTTTGCTGGCTTTCTATCTCTTCATCAACCAGTTAAGTACCAAGAGGCACTGAAAGACAACAGTTGGGTAGAAGCCATGCAAGAAGAGCTCCAACAGTTTAAAAGACAACAAGTATGGGAACTTGTACCACTGCCAGAGGGTGTGAGTCCTATTGGCACAAAGTGGGTCTTCAAAAATAAAACTGATGAAAGGGGTATTGTTGTCAAAAATAAAGCTAGGCTTGTAGTTCAAGGCTTTAGACAAGAAGAGGGCATTGATTATGATGAAACTTTTGCCCCTGTAGCAAGATTGGAAGCTATCAGACTGTTCTTGACCTTTGTTGTCAACCACAACATACATGTGTTTCAAATGGATATCAAATGTGCTTTCCTCTATGGTAAGATTTAAGAAGGGGTATATGTTTGTCAACCTCCTGGATTTGAGGATCCATTTAATCCAAATCATGTCTACAAGCTAAACAAAGCTTTGTATGGACTAAAACAAGCACCAAGAGCCTAGTATGAAACTCTTTCCACTTTTCTAATCTCTATTGGTTTCACAAGAGGTAAAATTAACAAAACACTGTTTTTAGAATGGAGAGGAAAAGATTTGATGATTGTCCAGATTTATGTGGATGACATCATATTTGGAAGCACATGTAATAAAATGTGTGAAGAGTTCAGAAAACTCATGACAGCTGAGTTTGTGATGAGTGCAATGGGTGAACTACAATGCTTTCTTGGTCTCCAAGTTAAGCAGATGCAAAATGGCACTTTCATTCATAAAAGTAAATATGCTAAAGAACTTCTAAACAAATTTGAGATGAATGATTGCAAGCCATGTAGTACACCCGTGGCAACAACCAAGATAGTTATGCCTGATGAGAAGGATGATTTGGTTGATCAAACTCTTTATAGAAGCATGATTGGGTCTTTATTGTACCTAACTGCATCTAGGCCAGACATCATGTTTGCAGCATGTGTTTGTGCAAGATCCCAATCAGCCCCTAGAAAGTCAAATCTTATTGTTGTAAAAAGGATATTCAGATACATAAAAGGTGCTCCCACACTTGTTATCTGGTATCCAGCTGATGGAAATATCAAGCTTTAAGGTTTCTCAGACAGTGACTTTGTTGGATGTAACACAAAAAGAAAGTCCACCTCATAAGGGTGTCAATTCCTAGGCAATTGCTTAGTGTCTTGACAAAGCAAAAAAAGTAAACAGCTGTTTCCACATCCACTACTGAAGCAGAATACATTGCTGCTGCAAGCTGTACAGCCCATAGGTTGTGGCTTCAAAATCAACTGCTGGATTTTGGTATAACTGCTTTAAAGACACCCCTCATGTTGGATAGTAAAGCAGCTGAAAATATCATCAAAAATCCAGTTTCACACTCAACCACCAAGCACATTGACATCAGACATCATTTTGTGAGGGATTTCTATGAAAAAGGTTTGATTTCTCTGCATCATGTTCAAACTAAGGACCAGCTGGCAGATGTGCTAACAAAAGCATTAGACACATCCACCTTTGAAAGCTTGATCTCTAGAATTGGCATGCTTAACATGGAATAACATGCAAAATCCTGTTTTTCTATGAATAAAAAGCATTAAAATGTTTTCAGAAAATAAAAAAATCCATCCTTAATAATAGTTAAAAATGAAAGTTTTCATTAATCCTTAAAAGTCTATTATAACCACTGTTTGTTTCAAACATCTGATTGTTGAAAATTATCCACTGCTGAAAGACAACGTCTGTTCCTTCATTCTTCTGGTTGACCACTGTTGACCAAACATTAGTGTTTCAATAACTGATGGCTATCCACTGATAGTTTAAAACAGCCACTGCTCACATTCTCATTGTTGTCAACCACTGCTATTGTCCATCAGTGGTTTCCCTAACAACTGTCATCCACTTTCCATCAGAGGTTGTCACGTGGACAGTTCTTAGCCGTCTGATCTTTTTAACCGCTGCCACGTCAGCATTCACGTTTCACTTTTATAAAACACTGATTAATACCACAAACAGAGTTTTCACTACCGTATCGAATTCAAAATTCCTTCAAAAGTGGTTTCCATGTTCCATTCATCTTCTTCCACTCGCAAATTACTCAAAATCATCATGGCTCTCGCTCTAAAAAACCCACACAACTACCTTTGTACACTTGAGAAAACAAGTAAAAACAAAGATTTCCACTCAATCATCGATGCTCTCTCATCTTCAAAGTATAAAACTTTGTTGACTTGCAACGCACCCATCTACCAAGATACCCTACGAGATTTTTGGAAAAATGCAAAATTGGAAGTTCAAGACAACAAGCCTTGGGCTATTACATCCAAAGTAGGAGAAATTCTGGTTTCCATCACACCCCAATCCATATCAAAAGTTTTTGAGATGAACGATCTCACAGGTAAAAATTCTTTCTCAAAGGATGAGTACCAAACAGATTTGATTGAAAGAGGGTATGCAGGACAACTCACAAAAGCTACAATGGAAAAAGGAGAGTTTCCACCTCCCATGAAGTTCCTGTTTCATACCCTACTCACCTGTGTTTCAAATAAAACAACAGCTTTCAATGAAATTCTTTGAAAATTCAATACTTGGGATATGCTATAATGGCATAAACTGATTTCGATTACTCCCAAGAGATTTTCAATGATTTGGTAAAAAATGTAAATAATATCAAAGAAAAGAAGAAACCATTTTTATTGTTTCCAAGGTTTTTGAGCTTTTACTTACAGAAGAAAGTACCAAAAGACAGTGCACAAGTGCTTGTCCAAGGTGCTCCTTGTCAAATAAATAGTCTTTCTGCTGAAACTTTTACAAGGTTGTCAGAGTCAAAACCTTCCAAAACACAAACAGAGGAACCTGAGCGAACTTTGGATGAGTCCACATCTGCTTCTCAGGTTTCTGCTGTTGAGCTCACTGCTCATGGTGACCACAGCCGCACAACCACTGCTGTGCAACCCCCACCAAAAACTCCCAAAAAGACCAAAAAGAAATCCAAAAAGCCCACCAAACCCTCTAAAAAGGACCTTCTGGAAGATGAGATCCCAGAAGTTAACCCAGTGACAACACAAATGTCACTAATAACCACTGTTGCTACTTCCTCACAATAGTTGGAAAGATCTCCACCAAAAGCCTTAACTCCTCCTGCTTCCTCACAAAAGGAACAGGTTGTAAGCATAGGGACACCACATCATGAAGTATTATCCTGACTTGAGAATATGCTTAGTAGCCCTCCTCCCGGGGCAAACTCTCTTTCAACACCTATCCCCACTTCACAAATTCCACCATCCATCAAAACATTATTTGATGCCATTGAGCTTCAGACACAAAACAGCCCCTCTCACCAACACATTACTGAGAGTACAACCACAACAATGGCTGTGTCTGAATCCCCTCAATTGGTTATCCCATAAACAGATGAGGAGGTTCCACCACTGGAATTCTATGAAATTCCAGTTGGTAGTTCAAGTGGAGCTGCTACTACAGGTGTTGGATCCACTGATCTACACCTGGACAGTAGTTACATCAATCAAACTCCCTTGAAGGCAACCACTGCTGATGCTATCAAGGTATCCACTAGTGTGTTCAAATTAACCACTGGTGAGATTTCCAAGGTAACTACAGTAGAGGGAGGTCCCCAGTACCAAGACAAAGGGCATCAGTTGATGAACCATTGGAGACTTCTCCTGGTCCAACAGCTGATACAACCACTGTTAGTGGGAAATCAGATGATCTCATTAAATTGGGTGATGGTTTAAAATACCAAGATTTGACAGAGAGGCTTTCTACTATGGAAACAATTGTTACAAAAATGAACACATCCATTGAGTTCCTGGTTCTAGCTTCCAAAATTCAACCCATTCCACAACAATATTCCCAAGAGCTATGGAATGTAGTTCAGCCAATTATTACAGATCAAAGGGAATTTGCAGAAACTCAGCACAACCATCAAATGGCGCTACTCAGAAATATGGTTGATGCAAGATACAAGGATACTCAGGCTGACATCAAAGCCATCAAAGAGGCCTTGGTTAAAATTACTGGCACTGCCCCTGCATCTATCTACAAAGATGATTATCAAGATGATGCCAAAAAGGGGGAGAAATATGATATGAAAAAGTTTGGCAGACCTACTCCAAGGCAGCCAAAGACAAAGCCAGAATCAGAAAAGAAGTCTTCTGAAACCACTGCTGAAACACCTTCAAATGAAAGGAAAAAAGGAGTTGATGAAACCCTTAATCTTTTAGCAGATGAAGTGGAGAAAAATAGAAAGACAATTCAGAATCAAAATGAGACAAAGGAAAGGCAGTGGAAGAAGGAACAAAAGGAAATGAAGGGATGGGAAATTAAAACAATGGGTCTTGGCACTTCTGAGAGAAGAAAATCCCACAAACACAATAAACCACCACTTGCCACATATCCTAAATCACCCTCATCACCCAAAACAACCACTGGCACACCTAAATCAACACCACCACCACAAAAACAGCCTACTAAAAAGCTCAAAACAAAACCATCCTCACCAATACCATCTACTGCTGCAACAAATGTTGACACTTCAACAGTTGTTATGACAACAGCTGTTGAGACACCAGTTGTTTCAATAGTTGTTAGTCAACCAATCACTACATTCCAATTCCCTTCCCAGGCCATACTCATTCCTATTTCCCAATCTTCAACAAACACCCCTTCTCCTAAAAAGGTTTACACCAGAAAAAGAAAGTTCCAGGTGAATGATGATGACATTCCTGCACCTACTCCTATATCATCTGAGCCTTTCATCCAAAACAACCCTGAACAATTCATTCCTCCACCATCACCACCACCACCACCAAATGTACTTGTTGACCCAAAAGTACTTGAAGGTCATGATCCTTCAAGAATTGCTACATTAGCAGCAGATTATCCACTGGAGTTGCATGCAGTAAAAGGAGAAATGAGACAATTCTATACAGTGGATGATCCAGCAAAAAGAAAGTTCCCATCCCTTCAAGGCTTTAGACCTCCAAAGAATATAGATGAGTATTTGAAGCTCAAAGGCAGACAAGCTGGGTTGCAAGCCAAGTATGAAGGTGAAGGGAAAGGTGATAGTAACATCTCAAGTAGATTGCAGCATGGGCTTAGTAAAGTCCAGAAATTGGAAGATTACGCAAGAGACTTAAGCAAACAGATGTCAAACTTACCACCAAATGCTGACCTACAAAAGGAGATGAGAAAAGATCTCTTAGAGCTAATCATGAGAGACAAGTTCTATCCTGCCAAAGTTGATCAATTTAAAGACTGGCCACTCATTGCACTCAAAGCTGAAGCAAGCAGAATTGAAAGGGTAAGAAATGATCTCAGTATGAAAAGGTCTGTACCAGATTGGAATAAGTACAAAAAGACTATTGCAGAACTTACCCTGGAATACAAAAGAAAGAAGGCTGAGTTGGTTGCAGCCAAGTATGGTTCAGCAAAAACCATATCTAAGTGGTCTAGGCAGTACACTGACATGGTGTATGAGAAGCTGGAAAAACTAAGAGAGACAGATCCTAAAGCTCCAAAGAAACCAGTATACAAGAACAAGAAAGCTGATGAGTCACAGCAGCAGGCCCTCTCTCTAAAACCTCTGTTCACATTATCTGACACTTCCATCATTGCCTTGAATCAAAGAAAAAGGCAAAAACATATAGATGAAGAAGATGCACAGAGAGAAGTTAACATTATGAAAGTGGCCATCAAGAGAACGATTGAAGAGAATCCTGACTCATCAAAGTTACAAGAAATTGCAAAAATATTTATGAGCAGGCCTCCATCACCAAACTCATCAAAAATAAAAACTCTCCCAAGAAACCTACTGAACTCAAAAATACTAAAGTAGAAGTCTGATCAAAAGACCCATGTATTGACTTTGCTCAAGCCTAGTGGAGAAGTTGAACACATATCAAGGGAGGATACACTAGGCCTGAGTGTAGCTGACCTCCAAGATCTTTTAGAACTTCAACTTTGTAGGGATGAGGATGATGAAGATTTCCTTAACTTTGAACTACAATTCAAGGGTCAAGTTTGGAAAATGTTGATGAGACAATAAAGATAAAAAATAATAAAGTGTTTTGGCATCATATGTTCTAGGGGGAGATTGTTGGCCTATGCATTCAAGCCCAGAAGAACAGATGATAAGGAAAGCCAAAACTGGTTCAGAACAGTTGATCATCATAAGCAGAGCTTGTTCAAGACTTTCCCCTTGACAGTGGTTTTCTAGCATCTGATAGACTCCAAGCACTGATCATCTCAACAACTGTTAGCCAAAGAACTGATGAAGAATAAAGACTGAAGCTCTATCTACTGATGTCTCCCAAGCACTGTTGAAGACCAAAGCACTTCCCATTCAAGGACTGATCACCCTTTGAAGAAAGCACTGATGCTCAACATCAGTGCTTAGACTACAACAGTGGAAAGCTCAATCAGTGGTTTATGTAATCAGTGTTTATATGTAACAGTGTTTAGAGTTTGTTAGGAGGTTAGATGTCACTTTCATGGTGACGTCAGCAAAGATGCTCAGTGGTTTCGTTTGTACTATAAATAGAACAGTACTCTGTACTATTCCATTAGCTCTTTCTTCACAAGTCATCTTGTACGAACAAATCACTGAGCTCAGGCTGAGGGGGAGTCTAGTGCATGCATGCATAAGTTGAATTTTGTAATAGATACAATCTTTTGACTTAATGAAATCATGTTTGCTTATAGCTATTCTTCCTTGATTGTGTGATCAAAGTTTATTTCCATTTATGCTGCACTTCAATTCTCTGTTTCATCTTTCAATTCTAATTAAACAACATAATCTAAGAAACACAGATCCTAACAGAATGGCTATTCTGGAAAAATCTTGAATAAAGCGTCTATAGTATCCTGCCAGTCCAAGAAAACTTCTGACTTCCGTTGGTGAATTAGCGACTTTCCATTTGGTAACTGCCTTGATCTTTGTGGGATCCACATGAATTCCTTCATGATTAATCAAATGTCTAAGAAATTGTACTTCTTGTAACCAGAATTCACATTTTGAGAATTTAGCATAAAGCTTTTCTTTTTCCAATAATGTTAGAAGTACATGTAGATTCTTAGCATGCTCTTCCTTGCTTTTGGAATAAATAAGTACATCGCCTATGAAGACAATTACAAATTTATCCAGGTATGGTTTACATATCATATTCATCATGTCCATAAATGCAGCTGAAGCATTTGTTAAACCAAATGGCATGACTGTAAACTCATAATGTCCGTATCGTGTTCTAAAAGCAGTTTTAGGAATATCTTCCTCTTGTACTTTTAATTGATGGTAACCAGATCGTAAATCTATTTTTGAGAAGAATCAAGTTCCTTGAAGTTAATCGAATAGATCATCAATTTTCGGTAGTGGGTACCAGTTTTTAATTGTGACCTTATTCAATTCTCTTTAGTCAATACACATACGCATCAATCCTTCTTGTTTTTGACGGATAACACTGTGCTCCCCAAGGGGATGAGCTAGGTTGTATGAAACCTTTTTCCAATAATTCGTCTAGTTACTTCTTCAGTTCCTGCATCTCTGTTGGTGCTAAACGATAGGGTGCTTTGGCAATCGGTGCAGTTCCTGGTGTTAGGTGAATTCGGAATTCGACCACGCGATCAGACGACAGTCCAGGTAAATCTTTTGGGAAAACATCAGAAAAATCTGATACTACATGAATATCCTTCAATTCGTTTCCTTTAGCGCTAATGATCGTAGAGATCATATACATTATTCCACCATTTCATGTGTAGCTTGCAACTTTCATCACAAAGATGAATTTTGTTGATTTTGTCGGCTTGTTTCCCTAGATTGTGATCCTTTCTCCTGTTGGTGTACGAATCTCAACAAAATTTAGATCACACAAGATTCGCGCATGATTGGCCACTAACTAATCAATTCCTAATACAATATGGAATCCGGCTAGATTCCTTGGTAGTAGGTTGGCCGTGAACTTATGTCCTAATAATTCTATCTTTCCTTTCTGAAGTATTTCGCGTATGCTGAACACACATGGGAGCTTGAATCTGAAATGCAACGGAAATATCCGCATTTGTTCCAGTAGATCTTGAGGACGAGCTCTAAAACAAGCTGGGGAGAATGTAACAACCCTCGGTAAAACCAACACCCTCATAATTTTCCGACACCTTAATATATTTTAGAATGTCCCAATATGTCCCAAAATACATCCCATACGCGAAAACGGGCCTCAAATATATTAAATAATATTAAAAATAAAATAAAAATATGAAAGTTAAGTTGAGGCGGGCCGCGTAGACCCACCCTAATCCTTACGCGGGCCGTTATAAGTATTATAACCCCAGTTTCGTAATAGATACGCTGCCCGTGATGTGTGTAAAATGCAACATATAAATTACATCAAATAAGGCATAAAACTAACCCTTTTTAAGTACTAATATTGGAAAAAGAGTGTTTTTGTCTTCCTTTTGTATTTTCAGGATTAAATGAGCTCAAATTCACAAAAGAAGCAAAAAGACAGCTGAATCCAACATAAATACAAGAAAAGGAACATAAGTGGACTGCCCGACCCCTCAACGGCATCTTCCCAAGCAAAATAGAGAAGGCAGAAGACTGAACACGCCCCGTGCTCAGCCAGCACGGGGCCGTGCCCAAGAAGCAGCAGAAAAGACAAACCTATAGAAGCTTCTATTGCCCACCACGGGGCCGTGCCCAGTGAACACGGGGGCGTGGTGAAAGTACAGCAGGCGCATTAATTGTAATTACGAATTACAATTAATGAAGAGAGAGAGAGAGTGTCAGACAGGCACGGGGCCGTGTCCAGCGGACACGGGGGCGTGCCCAGCCTCCTGTTCAGCCTATAAATAGGAGTGCTTGGTTTCATTTCAACTCATCCCTTGGCACACCACCTCTCTCACACTTCATCCACCACCCACCACCATCACAACACCATCATCCACCACCATCATCCATTGTCCATCGTAGAGTGTGTGAGTCGTCTCGGGATCCAAGATTGATCGTAAGAGCTCTTGACAATCAAGGCCATGTTTGCCTAAGTCTCTTACATCACTTGGTGAAGACAAAGTGTCTAGTATAATACTTTTTATTTCTAATCTTTTGCACTTTTTATTTGGTTTTGTATTAATGACTTTAATAACTAGTTACTTATGTTGAAGGTGATCTTTCCTTATCGTTTGTCCGTGGTGTCTTGGCATTATTTTACTGTCTATATAAAATAAAGGATTTTCACCATTCATATCTCCACGGTCTATATGGAGGTATGTTGGCTACCTGGTCGGGGGTTAAGGGAACGGTTTGGTAAAGGTCTTGCCATTGTTCAGCGTTTAGAGGTCCTGCAATGGACCTGGGTCAAATTTAGTAGGACCTCCTTCAATGCTTCACGGTATTGGATGGCGGGGGTCCAAACTCTTTGATCCCCTCATAAGTTAACTACTATTAATACTATAACCCGGCTATTTAGGACTGTATCCCTGCTGACTCAGACTACTTAGTCGAGGGTAACGTCACCTCCAAAAGAGGGGCCTACCATAATATTGCATTAATAACTTAATTCATTGTCTTCCAATAATCCACCCTTTTAGGATTGTATCCTTGCTGACTCAAACTACTGGGGTGAGGGTAACGTCACCTTCAAAAGAGGGGCCTACTACAATAACTAAGATAATCTCTTAATTATGTGCAAAAGTGCGGAAATAATCAAAGGTTATACTAGATACGAGTCGGAACCAAGTGATTCATCTTGTCTATCTGTTTTACTTTTATTTTTATTTTCAGCATTTTAGTTAGTTTTTACTTTTCTTAGTTAAAACCTTTTTTCTAAACTTTTTATTTTGATTAGACGTTGAGGATAAACCGGTACTAAAAGCTCTTGTGTCCTTGGACGACCTCGGTATCTTACCAACGCTATACTACGCTCACGATGGGTGCACTTGCCCATATGTGTGTTTAGTGTTAGTAAAATATCGTGTTTTATAAATTTAAAACTTGGCTAAAATAAGTGTTAAAGGGGCTTAAAATATACACCTAATATATATAACACTTTCACGCACATCAAGTTTTTGGCGCCATTGCCGGGGACACAAGGATTTTAAGAAAGTTAGGAATCAACGGCCTAATCATTTTTTTTTATTTTTTCTTTTTATTTTTTAGGATTTTCTTAGTTTTTCAGCTTCTGCAGAGCTCAGCACGGGCCGTGCCGGGTCAGACACGGGCCGTGCCCATCATCATCACTGGCAGTTTTTATTTTCTGAGTTACAGAGAGCTGAACACGGGGCCGTGTAGGTGCAACACGGGGTCGTGTCCAACTCCCAGTAACAGGGATTCAGAAGACAATCACTGTACCTCTGACCACGGGCCGTGTTCGCTGAGCACGGGGCCGTGGTGAACATTCTGACCAACGTTCTTTTCTGTTTTTATTGTAGGACTTGGAACCTAGGCGCCACATTTGAACCTCCTACGTAGTGCATGAGCTCCAGTTCTAGTAGAGACATAAAAGAACCTCTAGAAGAATGTCACACCCCCAAAATCCACACGCGGAGTATCACCGCTTGGAGGCGTGACTGACCAGGATCAAGCCACCAATCATATTGAACATATAAGTAAATACCAAAAATCATTCATCAATACGAAAGGTGTTTTCAAAACCAAACATCAACAAGTATGTAGCGGAAGCATAAGTATGTAAACCCAATGTAAATAGTAAATTCAAACGTTTAGATAATTAACATGGCATCATCGATCCATGTCCCACAACGACCTGCTCCTCCCTGTGCAAGCTCCATATGTACCTAAGGTCCTGCAAGGCATGCAAGAGAGAGTCAACAACTAGTTGAGCGAGTTCACAGTTAATAGTTCAGTAATAGTATAGCGTGAGTAGTAGTATGTTCGTTCGTTACAATGTATCGTATTAGTTCCCATCGCGGCCTTCCAGGCAGGTGTGCGAAGATGTTGGGGGATGTTTTTCCCCAAGTATTCTAGACTAGGTTTATTTGTATCGCGGCCTCTCCAGGCAGGTGTGCGAAGATTTGTAAATTTAGTTCGCGGCCTTCCAAAGGCAGGTGTGCGAACTCAGTCATAATATCGCGGCCAATCCTTGGCAGGTGTGTGAAGATCAGTTCATAGTATCGCGGCCAATCCTTGGCAGGTGTGCGAAGATCAGTTCAATAAGTGTTACTAGTCTAGTCGTATCTTATCGTTAGGTTCTACTTTATGAGTATACACAATAATTCATCAAATCCCATTCCCACCCCGGGAATCCCATGCCTTGGCTGTGTGAACTCACCTTGGTTTGCTCGGTATGCTAAGTATGTGCTCAAAGTAACTCAATCACGTCCTAGAGTATGCATGTATAGAATAATCAGTTTGAGTTCAAGTTGTTCACGTGTAAGCAGGTAGCACGTATTCACAATCGTATACAAGATGGTTACACTTAACAGCAGTTAAATATTCCAGTTAACTTTTAACATAATTAACTCAAGTTCCTGCACAGATCAGCTATTCGGCGAAACACACATGTTGACGAAACACAGATATTGGCGAAACACAGAATTCAATTTCGTCGATTACTCTTGGCGAAACACTTTCTGTTTCGCCGAGAGTTCTGTTTCGTCGGATGTCAGTTTCGCAGACATCAGATGCAGCAGTTACGAATATACACAGAACCCTAATCATGCTAGCAGTCGTCATCAATATCAGAAATCATACGAAGGTCAATGTGCATAACGAATCATCATAACTCAATCATCCAAGAATCATTATCTAGCATAAACCCTAGTTTTTGTGTATAACATATTAATTTAACATACAACAATCATATCATTGAACCCTATCAAGATGCTAACTTATATTCAGAATCAGAACATAATAACAATATCCAGAACCGAGCATTCGATTGTATTAAGTTTCGTATAGAATGATTTATATCCAACTACAACATACATATCAAAATCTATAACATCAACATATTCTTATAATCACAGCAGTAACACACATCAACTATAAGCACAAGCACGGATCGAGATATCACAGAAACATGAACCGATTAACGAACACATACTAACCGAGATATGAGAAAAAAACACAATCGATCGCTAGGGATATCTTCGAGAAGCTCCTACTGCCGTCACAAAGGAGAGGAGGGCTCTAGGGTTTCGGTTGTGATGATAGCAGGTGTAAAACTGATGATGTTTCACGTTTTAAAACTCGAAATAACATTCTGGGCCCGAACTGGGCTTCGGTGAAACTGGGCTCGGCGAAACACCCTGTTTCGTCGAGATGAGTTTGACGAATCACTTGTGTTTCATCGAGGTGTTCTTGGCGAATCAACTTCTGTTTCGTCGAGTCATTATCTGGCGAAACACATCTCGTGTTTCGTCGAGCAGGTGATTTTCTAATACACTAAGGCTCATGCTATAATGTCAACACATAATCAAGCAAACAAAATACGTTTTATCATGTCACAAAGTGTGCAGTTACGAAGTCAGACAGGTCAACAACTAAACAGTCAAAGTCAACGTGCATTAAATGCGAATAGAGAATGTCGGAAATTCGAGTTGTCACATTATCCCCAACTTGAAAGAAATTTCGTCCCGAAATTTAGCATGCAGTTACTGAGGAAGCTAGTAGTGTGACGTTGTTTACCTGTATCGTATCGCGGCTCCCCGAGCAGGTTTGCGAAAATTACTGGTTTTCTTGGGGTGTCACATTATCCCCCCGTTGATTTGGAATTTCGTCCCGAAATTCTGTATTGGTAGCTTCAGCCTCAGTAGTAGTTGCATTGGTTGCGAATAACTGGGGATATTTGAGTTCCATTTGATCTTCACGCTCCCAGGTGAACTCTGGGCCGCGGCGGGAGTTCCAACGAACTCGTACAAGAGGGATTCTCGTGTTCTTGAGGACCTTAACATCCCGGTCCGTGATTTCAACAGGTTCCTCGACGAAGTGCAACCGCTCGTCGATAGTGAGTTCCTTTAAGGGAACTATGTGGGTCTCATCTGACGTACACTTCTTCAGATTCGACACGTGAAAGACGTTGTGAACTGCACTGAGTTCAGGTGGTAAGTTCAATCTGTAGGCCACATTACCTATTTTCTCTGTAACTTCGAAAGGTCCGACGTATCGTGGATTGAGTTTGCCGCGTTTGCCAAAACGAACCACACCCTTCCAGGGTGATACTTTGAGTAGCACTCGATCCCCAACTTGGAACTCGAGTGGTTTCCTGTCTAAATCAGCGTATGCTTTCTGACGGTCGCGTGCTGCCGCCATGCGTTGTCGTATTTGTGCAATCTTTTCTGTAGTATCGACTACCATTTCTGGACCCGTGATTTGACTATCTCCCACCTCTGCCCAACAGAGAGGTGACCGGCATTTACGCCCGTACAATGCCTCGAATGGTGCAGCTTTAATGCTGGTGTGGTAGCTGTTATTGTATGAAAATTCTACAGGTGGCAGATGTTTTTCCCAATCATTTCCAAAATCAATTACGCACGCCCGAAGCATGTCTTCTAGAGTTTGAATAGTGTGCTCAGACTGCCCATCCGTCTGAGGATAATAAGCTGTGCTCATGTCTAAACAAGAGCCAAAAGATTTATGCATTGCTTGCCACAGTTCTTTCAAGTAGATGTCTGCTAGCGTAGAGAACTTGTCTGTTTCTTTGATAGCCAAGAAGTGAGCAGACTTTGTGAGTCGATCCACGATCACCCAAATAGTATCGTTTCCGCGCTGGGATCTAGGTAAGCCAGTAACAAATTCCATGGAAATTTGCTCCCATTTCCATTGTGATATCTCAGGTTGTTGGAGTGGTCCTGACGGTTTCTGATATTCTGCCTTGACTCTCGCACAAGTCAAGCATTTGCTAACGTATGTGGCTATGTGGGCCTTCATGCTAGGCCACCAATATGTAGTTTTGATGTCGTGGTACATTTTGTCCGCACCTGGATGTACCGAGTAGCGAGACTTATTAGCTTCATCCATTACAAGCTCGCGTAGGTTGCCATAAAGTGGGACCCAAATGCGTCCTGTTACGTAATAAGCACCATCTTCCTTCTGTTCTAAGCGTTGCCTTGAGCCGCGTAGGGCTTCAGCCCTGATGTTGTCTGGTTTCTATGCTTCTACCTGAGCATTTCGTATCTGGGAAGGAAGACTAGACTGTATAGTGAGTTGTAAAGCTCGCACGCGCTTAGGCGCGTTGTCCTTTCGACTGAGGGCGTCAGCCACAACATTGACTTTGCCTGGGTGGTACCTGATTGAGCATTCGTAGTCATTTAACAGTTCAACCCCTCGTCACTGTCGCATATTCAGTTCTTTCTGTTTGAAGATATGTTCGAGGCTTCTGTGATCAGTGTAGATAGTGCACTTAGTGCCCTACAAGTAATGTCGCCATATCTTGAGTGTAAAAACAACAACTCCCAGCTCTAAATCATGCGTCATGTAATTCCGTTCGTGAATCTTAAGTTGGCGCGAAGCATAAGCAATAACTTTATCCCTTTGCATCAATACACATCCAAGACCTTGGATAGATGCGTCGCAGTAGACTACAAAATCGTCCGTGCCTTCAGGCAGTGAGAGGATAGGTGCGCTGCAAAGTCCATCCTTTAAGTGCTGAAATGCTGACTCCTGTGTATTACCCTAACGGTAAACAACACCTTTCTGCGTCAGTAGTGTAAGTGGATGTGCAATCTTTGAAAAGTCCTTGATGAAACGTCTGTAATAACCCGCCAAACCTAAGAATTGGCGTATTTCGGTTGGTGTGCGAGGTGCAGGCCAGTTCTTGATCGAATCCCCCTTGGATGGATTGACATGAATCCCATCCTTGTTTACCACGTGGCCTAGAAAGTGGACTTCACGAAGCCAGAAGTCGCATTTTGAAAACTTAGCGTATAGCTGTTCCGTTCGTAGAAGTTCCAAAATAAGTCGTAAATGATGTTCGTGTTCCTCCTGACTCTTCGAGTAGATCAGAATGTCGTCGATGAAAACAATGTCGAACTTGTCAAGGTAAGGTTTGCACACCCTGTTCATAAGATCCATGAAAACCGCAGGCGCGTTCGTTAGCCCGAATGGCATGACCAAAAACTCGTAGTGACCGTAGCGAGTTCTAAATGCTGTTTTGGAGACGTCCTCATCTCGGACTCTCAGTTGGTGATAGCCTGACCTCAGGTCAATCTTCGAGTAATAACTCGACCCTTGCAACTGGTCGAATAAGTCGTCAATGCGTGGAAGAGGATAGCGGTTCTTCACGGTCACCTTGTTTAATTCGCGGTAATCTATACACATGCGGAAGGTACCGTCCTTCTTCTCTACAAATAGTACTGGAGCTCCCCAGGGCGAAGAGCTAGGACGTATGAAACCCTTTTCCAAGAGTTCTTGCAGTTGCTTAGACAGTTCTTCCAGTTCTGTTGGAGTTAAGCGATAAGGTGCTCGAGCTATGGAGGCTGCTTCTGAAGCTAGCTCGATCTGAAATTCGACCTGGCGATGAGGCGGTAATCCAGGTAACTCTTCGGGAAACACTTTGAGGAAAGTCGCGTACCACAGGAATATCCTCAATCTTTTTCTCTTTCTTCGATGTCGACCCCTGGCACCATTGCCGTCGTTATTACCCCCATTGTTGCCTCCATTATTGTTCCTGTTTCTTTGATTGTGGTTCTGATTCTGGTTCTGGTTCGACCGTGGGCAGTGTCTTTTGAAGTGACCTTCAGCACCATCTGATAACATCCCTTGTTACCATGCTGTTTTCGCCGATTCTATAGATCTTGTGGCTGTTGTTGTTGGTTCTGGTTTGCAGGACGTGAGTTTCTACCATCTTTGGTTCCATGACCAAGCTTGTTGTATTATTGACAATGATTGCGTTTGCCCTGCCCGCTGTGGTGCAGGTTATATCGTTTGCGCTTAGGGTGGTTTCCCTTGTATCCACCCTGCCCTTGAATACTAAATGTTGCTGATCAGGACTTTAGTTGTCATCGACCTTTCACTGCTGTGCCTGGGACGGAATCGTAGTCGAACCCTTGCTAGAGGTTCCATCCCACTTTCATCCATTGTTACTGAGGGTAGCAGAAGTAGTTGAGGTAGTAGTGGTAGTAGTAGCGCTGATACGTTGAGGCAGCTTGTTCTGTTCCACTGCCTGGTCTGTGAGACGATGAGCAAGATGAGTAACATCTTGAATAGTAGCAAGATTAGCCGTCATCACGTGGTTTTGAATTCCTAGTACTAATCCTTTGAGGTACAGCTCAAAGCTCTTTATGGGAGGATCCACCATAGTTGGACACAAAATTGTCAGTTTGTTGGATCGTTATCGTGCACGCTTCTATCTCTGACCCCGTCATCTTCATGTTAAAGGACTCCACTTCCAACTTGTGGATGGCATCATAACTACTGTATTCACGTTTGATAGGTTCCTTAAAATCATTCCATGGGGTGGCATTAGCAGCCGCCAGCTCCAGCATCGTAACTTGCGCGTTCCACCAAGTTTGCGCAGTGCCTTCGAGAATATCAGTGGCATATTTCACCTTACGAGCCTCAGGTCATTCACATTTGAAGGCTGATTCGAGTTCCTCGAACTAATGGAGGAGTCCAACAGCTCCTTCAGTGTCGTTGAAAGTAGTAGGACGACAGTCCATAAAAGTCGTGTATGTGCATACAGGTGGCTGAGCGTGTTGACTTGTCGTGTGCGTAAGAGTAAACATACTTGAGCACGAGTGTTGGTTTACGAGAGTAGGATCTAAAAATCCTAGAGTAAGTGGTGATGGCAGGTTGCACCTCTTGCCTGGGCAGCTGCGAGTGCTGCAGTAACTTGTTCAGTGATCGAAGCCGCCAACTGGGCTTGAGTTAGGTTAACGCGTACACCCATGATCTTGACATCAAGGAGAACATGTGGGTGAGAGGTTCGCGAATAGTGCGAAGAGAGTGAGCACACAAGTATTCTCAAGCAATAACATATATTAGGTTCTGTAATCTGAGCATACCACGAGCAAAGTTCTATGTAATTCTAGCAAGTAGGTAAAGTAACATGAATAGTAGTACCTATGATGTTGAGCCTTGCACGTGGAGCGAAGCGTCGTTGTGGATCGTTGAGAGCACCGTTCTGGTTATAGTCTGGTTTTAACAAAAATCGTTTTCCCTTTATTAAAACCGAGTTCTCTATAACCAATGGCTCTGATACCAATCTGTCACACCCCCAAAATCCACACGCGGAGTATCACCGCTTGGAGGCGTGACTGACCAGGATCAAGCCACCAATCATATTGAACATATAAGTAAACACCAAAAATCATTCATCAATACGAAAGGTGTTTTCAAAACCAAACATCAACAAGTATGTAGCGGAAGCATAAGTATGTAAACCCAATGTAAATAGTAAATTCAAACGTTTAGATAATTAACATGGCATCATCGATCCATGTCCCACAACGACCTGCTCCTCCCTGTGCAAGCTCCATATGTACCTAAGGTCCTGCAAGGCATGCAAGAGAGAGTCAACAACTAGTTGAGCGAGTTCACAGTTAATAGTTCAGTAATAGTATAGCGTGAGTAGTAGTATGTTCGTTCGTTACAATGTATCGTATTAGTTCCCATCGCGGCCTTCCAGGCAGGTGTGCGAAGATGTTGGGGGATGTTTTTCCCCAAGTATTCTAGACTAGGTTTATTTGTATCGCGGCCTCTCCAGGCAGGTGTGCGAAGATTTGTAAATTTAGTTCGCGGCCTTCCAAAGGAAGGTGTGCGAAGTCAGTCATAATATCGCGGCCAATCCTTGGCAGGTGTGCGAAGATCAGTTCATAGTATCGCGGCCAATCCTTGGCAGGTGTGCGAAGATCAGTTCAATAAGTGTTACTAGTCTAGTCGTATCTTATCGTTAGGTTCTACTTTATGAGTATACACAATAATTCATCAAATCCCATTCCCACCCCGGGAATCCCATGCTTTGGCTGTGTGAACTCACCTTGGTTTGCTCGGTATGCTAAGTATGTGCTCAAAGTAACTCAATCACGTCCTAGAGTATGCATGTATAGAATAATCAGTTTGAGTTCAAGTTGTTCACGTGTAAGCAGGTAGCACGTATTCACAATCGTATACAAGATGGTTACACATAACAGCAGTTAAATATTCCAGTTAACTTTTAACAGAATTAACTCAATTTCCTGCACAGATCAGCTATTCGGCGAAACACACATGTTGACGAAACACAGATATTGGCGAAACACAGAATTCAATTTCGTCGATTACTCTTGGCGAAACACTTTCTGTTTCGCCGAGAGTTCTGTTTCGTCGGATGTCAGTTTCGCAGACATCAGATGCAGCAGTTACGAATATACACAGAACCCTAATCATGCTAGCAGCCGTCATCAATATCAGAAATCATACGAAGGTCAATGTGCATAACGAATCATCATAACTCAATCATCCAAGAATCATTATCTAGCATAAACCCTAGTTTTTGTGTATAACATATTAATTTAACATACAACAATCATATCATTGAACCCTATCAAGATGCTAACTTATATTCAGAATCAGAACATAATAACAATATCCAGAACCGAGCATTCGATTGTATTAAGTTTCGTATAGAATGATTTATATCCAACTACAACATACATATCAAAATCTATAACATCAACATATTCTTATAATCACAGCAGTAACACACATCAACTATAAGCACAAGCACGGATCGAGATATCACAGAAACATGAACCGATTAACGAACACATACTAACCGAGATATGAGAAAAAAACACAATCGATCGCTAGGGATATCTTCGAGAAGCTCCTACTGCCGTCACAAAGGAGAGGAGGGCTCTAGGGTTTCGGTTGTGATGATAGCAGGTGTAAAACTGATGATGTTTCACGTTTTAAAACTCGAAATAACATTCTGGGCCCGAACTGGGCTTCGGTGAAACTGGGCTCGGCGAAACACCCTGTTTCGTCGAGATGAGTTTGACGAATCACTTGTGTTTCGTCGAGGTGTTCTTGGCGAATCAACTTCTGTTTCGTCGAGTCATTATCTGGCGAAACACATCTCGTGTTTCGTCGAGCAGGTGATTTTCTAATACACTAAGGCTCATGCTATAATGTCAACACATAATCAAGCAAACAAAATACGTTTTATCATGTCACAAAGTGTGCAGTTACGAAGTCAGACAGGTCAACAACTAAACAGTCAAAGTCAACGTGCATTAAATGCGAATAGAGAATGTCGGAAATTCGAGTTGTCACATTATCCCCAACTTGAAAGAAATTTCGTCCCGAAATTTAGCATGCAGTTACTGAGGAAGCTAGTAGTGTGACGTTGTTTACCTGTATCGTATCGCGGCTCCCCGAGCAGGTTTGCGAAAATTACTGGTTTTATTGGGGTGTCACATTATCCCCCCGTTGATTTGGAATTTCGTCCCGAAATTCTGTATTGGTAGCTTCAGCCTCAGTAGTAGTTGCATTGGTTGCGAATAACTGGGGATATTTGAGTTCCATTTGATCTTCACGCTCCCAGGTGAACTCTGGGCCGCGGCGGGAGTTCCAACGAACTCGTACAAGAGGGATTCTCGTGTTCTTGCCCAAAAGTTTTTATATAAGTATTTCCCTCCTGCTAAAACGGCTAAATTAATGACTGAAATTAATACATACTCACAAGAGGATGGGGAATCCTTATATGAAACTTGGGAAAGGTTCAAGGAGCTTCTAAGAAAGTGTCCTCATCACGGTCTAGCGGTGTGGCAACAAGTATCCACTTTCTACAATGGGTTGTTGCCACACACAAGACAAACACTTGATTCAAGCTCCGGGGGACTTTTAGGTAATCGTCGCCCAAATGAAATATATAACCAAATTGAGGAAATTGCTCAAACCAATTTTCAATGGCACACTCCCCGAGGTAATAAATCTATTGCCTCGGGCGCCCATAAGGTTGATGAAAGCACCTCTTTACAAGCCCAAATCGAGGCCCTCTCTTCGAAAATCAAAAAGCTAGAAATGACAAAAACAGCCTCGGTTATGGCTTGTGAAGGGTGTGGTGGGTCACATGAAAATTGGAGTTGTATGAAAGAATTAGATGAACAAACAGAAACGGTGAACTACATTGATAATAGACCTAGGCCGTCGGGTCCTCCAACGGGTACCTACAACCAAGGATGGCGTAACCACCCAAATCTTGGTTGGAGAGATCCCGGCAATAGTAGTAACCAACAAAACCAACGAACTAATTTTCAACAACCACAAAATTTCTCTCAACAACAAGGTGGAAGAGAAAGGCTTGAAGATACTATATCTCGCCTCATCTCTGACACTGAAAAGAAAAACTCGGATCGATTTCAACAATTGGAATCGAATTTTAGAAATCAACAAGCTAGCATTCAAAACGTTGAAAAACAATTAAATCAACTAGCTCAAAATTTCTCCGAGAGACCACAAGGCGCGTTACCTAGTAATACCGAAACCAACCCAAAGGCACAAGTACATCTCATCACATTAAGAAATCGAACCGTGGGTCCCGAGGATGCTCCATTGCCGCCAAATGAAAAAAGCCAATCTAGCCAACATGTGACTCCTCCTGCATCAGAAAAGGCTTCTCTACCAACTCAAGAGCCCACCAAGACTCCTCCAATTCCGTACCCCGGTAGGTTAAATCGTCAAAAGACCGATGAGCAATTCGCTAAATTTGAAAATTTACTAAAACAATTGCATGTTAATATTCCTTTTATCGAGGTCCTAACCCAAATGCCTAAATACACAAAATTTATGAGGGATTTCCTCACAAACAAAAGGAAAATTGAATCATTGCAATTAGTTAACTTAGGCGAAGAATGCTCCGCCTTAGTGCTCAACAAACTTCCACAAAAGAAAATAGATCCCGGAAGCTTCATAATTCCTTGCTCGATTGGGGAGTCTCCCGTTCGTAATGCATTAGCCGATCTTGGGGCAAGCATTAACCTCATGCCCACATCAATGTTCAAACGACTCGGCCTAGGAACAACAAGCCCTACAAAGATGAGCATACAAATCGCCGACAGATCCGTCAAATTTCCACAAGGTGTCGCTGAAAATCTATTGGTAAAAGTTGACAACTTCGTTTTCCCAACCGACTTTGTCATCCTAGACATGGAAGAAGACACCGATGTCCCTCTCATCCTCGGGAGGCCATTTCTAGCCACCGCCCAAGCAGTGGTAGACATGAATGACGGAACGTTAACATTGAAGTTTGGGGATAAGGAGGTAAAGTTTGAATGTGGAAAAAGAATTGAGGACGAAGACCCGGTCAACGACATGCAGGTCATAGACTCAAGCTTGGATGACGCTCTCTGACGGTGTAACATGGGATGCAATACATCCCACTTGGTTGACATATGACCGGCTTTGGGTCTAGCCAAGGACCCTTATAAACGTGGTGCACCACGGAGGCATTCCGCGGAACTATCCTTAGTTTAATTTAGATTAATTTTTATGTTTCTTAGTTAGTTTTAATTTTCAGGAATAAAACACACACATGGTGGTAGGGGATGAAAAGGGGAACGAGAAAAATGACCTCATGCACAAGAACAAGGCAACCCGACAATTCTCTCCATTACAGAAGGTTCAACACGGGCCGTGCCCAACCAACACGGCCCCGTGCTGAACCCCCTGCAGAAAAATGCCCAGTTCAGGTAACTGGACACGGGCCGTGTTCACCAGACACGCCCCCGTGTCCAGGCTTCTGTTTCTTTTCTTTAATTTCTGTTACTGGCACCTGAACACGGGGCCGTGTCCGGTCCCCACGGGGCCGTGTCCAGACTACCAGTAACATAAATCTTTGCTTTTAACACCATTTTACACATCTAATCAACCTAAAAATTTATTTTTGGGACACATTGAGGACAATGTGTAATTTAAGTGTGGGGGGGGATGCTAAAACCTTGAAATTTTGCAAGTCCTAAATACAAGCCTTACACAAAACTCTATTGGAACCGCTAATCACCCCAATTTTTTTTCAAAATTTCATTTTTTTTACTTGTCTAGGTTTAACTCGGGAAATTCAAGTTTTCAAAAAGGTTATATTTTTACGAATTTACAACCGATAGCGTAGTGATAAAAAGAACCAACATAAGAAAATTCTGAAAAGGCATGGCAAACTTAGTTAAAATTTGATTATATATACTTGATCACATAAAAACCCATTCCCACAAAAGTGAGTTTTGAGCCTTTATTGAGCATACAAATTTACATCTTTAGACTAAATGCTCATTTTTCGTTTCTTGTGTGAATAGCCGCTTGGTTCTTACGACTCTAGAACTTGCCATGACGATACATTCCCGGTCCTTATCAACTTAAACCCAAGTAAGTAAATGATGGAGGCATTAGGACTAACCCTTTTTATTTCTACACCATTATTTTTCTTTTTCTTTTACCACCTACCCAAAAAATCCCCCTAGTTAGCCCCTTTGAGCCTAAAACCTTTTCATTTCATCACCCAAACCAAAAACCCTTTTACCCACCAAAACCTTTTTCATTTTTACCCTTTGTTTTAGTAACAAGTTCGGTTTTTCGTATGTTCGTTCGAAAAAAAAAAAAAAGTGTTGTTGATGAAGCAAAATAAAATAAACAAACAAGTTCATCAAAAATAACTTTGTTTGAATAAAAGCTTCATCAAAATAAAAATTACAAAAATAGAAAGTCCTACGAAAACCGACACTTGTTACGCTTTTTCACCCTTTTTCTACTAACCACTAACCACTATCCCAACCACCTACCTTTAACCCAAGCCTAACCCTTAACCCACAAAGTCCTCTTGATATTTACAAAGGTATAAAAGTTAAAAAGGAGGAGGATTGATTGCTTGGCAAGCTTATGGTAGGAATAAGTTCCATGCCGCTCTCGAGTGATTCACTAAAAATACACCTTCGGCCGAGTGTGAGTGATTTCTCCCGTGAGGTATGTGAACTTGTATATAAATTGAATTCTAAAAAGGCATGTTATGCCCAAATAAGTAATTTCTCCTATGAAACGTTCTAAATAAATCATTACGAATAGGATTGTAAATAGATAAAAATAAAACCCAAAAAGATCTTGGATTCCCAACACTCTATGACAAGCCCTAAACCTTCTCTTCTACCCATTCCATTTGGGAGTGTAAGCCACATATTAAAGAGTTTTGCTTGAGGACAAGCAAAAGTTCAAGTGTGGGGGTATTTGATGTGTGTAAAATGCAACATATAAATTACATCAAATAAGGCATAAAACTAACCCTTTTTAAGTACTAATATTGGAAAAAGAGTGTTTTTGTCTTCCTTTTGTATTTTCAGGATTAAATGAGCTCAAATTCACAAAAGAAGCAAAAAGACAGTTGAATCCAACATAAATACAAGAAAAGGAACATAAGTGGACTGCCCGACCCCTCAACGGCATCTTCCCAAGCAAAATAGAGAAGGCAGAAGACTGAACACGCCCCGTGCTCAGCCAGCACGGGGCCGTGCCCAAGAAGCAGCAGAAAAGACAAACCTATAGAAGCTTCTATTGCCCACCACGGGGCCGTGCCCAGTGAACACGGGGGCGTGGCGAAAGTACAGCAGGCGCATTAATTGTAATTGCGAATTACAATTAATGAAGAGAGAGAGAGAGTGTCAGACAGGCACGGGGCCGTGTCCAGCGGACACGGGGGCGTGCCCAGCCTCCTGTTCAGCCTATAAATAGGAGTGCTTGGTTTCATTTCAACTCATCCCTTGGCACACCACCTCTCTCACACTTCATCCACCACCCACCACCATCACAACACCATCATCCACCACCATCATCCATTGTCCATCGTAGAGTGTGTGAGTCGTCTCGGGATCCAAGATTGATCGTAAGAGCTCTTGACAATCAAGGCCATGTTTGCCTAAGTCTCTTACATCACTTGGTGAAGACAAAGTGTCTAGTATAATACTTTTTATTTCTAATCTTTTGCACTTTTTATTTGGTTTTGTATTAATGACTTTAATAACTAGTTACTTATGTTGAAGGTGATCTTTCCTTATCGTTTGTCCGTGGTGTCTTGGCATTATTTTACTGTCTATATAAAATAAAGGATTTTCACCATTCATATCTCCACGGTCTAGATGGAGGTATGTTGGCTACCTGGTCGGGGGTTAAGGGAACGGTTTGGTAAAGGTCTTGCCATTGTTCAGCGTTTAGAGGTCCTGCAATGGACCTGGGTCAAATTTAGTAGGACCTCCTTCAATGCTTCACGGTATTGGATGGCGGGGGTCCAAACTCTTTGATCCCCTCATAAGTTAACTACTATTAATACTATAACCCGGCTATTTAGGACTGTATCCCTGCTGACTCAGACTACTTAGTCGAGGGTAACGTCACCTCCAAAAGAGGGGCCTACCATAATATTGCATTAATAACTTAATTCATTATCTTCCAATAATCCACCCTTTTAGGATTGTATCCTTGCTGACTCAAACTACTGGGGTGAGGGTAACGTCACCTTCAAAAGAGGGGCCTACTACAATAACTAAGATAATCTCTTAATTATGTGCAAAAGTGCGGAAATAATCAAAGGTTATACTAGATACGAGTCGGAACCAAGTGATTCATCTTGTCTATCTGTTTTACTTTTATTTTTATTTTCAGCATTTTAGTTAGTTTTTACTTTTCTTAGTTAAAACCTTTTTTCTAAACTTTTTATTTTGATTAGACGTTGAGAATAAACCGGTACTAAAAGCTCTTGTGTCCTTGGACGACCTCGGTATCTTACCAACGCTATACTACGCTCACGATGGGTGCACTTGCCCATATGTGTGTTTAGTGTTAGTAAAATATCGTGTTTTATAAATTTAAAACTTGGCTAAAATAAGTGTTAAAGGGGCTTAAAATATACACCTAATATATATAACACTTTCACGCACATCAGCCCGATTGATTTAGGGTTCCGTAACAACTGTCGTGGTTCTGCCCGACGTAGTTATTGGAATGCCGTCTCGGGGAGGGTATCATTAATATTTTCAAAGGGTTATGATACTAACCTATGTACATTTGTATAAATTATAGATTATTCCCAGGAAACCCTTATGCGAAGTCTAAGATAGCAATGTGAGTTTATCCTCTTTTTGTTAACCTTTTTGTAATATTTTACAAAACCTTAATTGTTTTACAATGTGATTAAGCGGTGATTGAGTCTTTGTAGTTCTTCAATTACTGCCGGTATGTTGGGGTTTTGTATACAAAATATACTACTGCGTGTAGTAAGTCGGGGATGACAGTACGTTACCATTGGACAACGAGTTAGCCAATGTGTAATATGACCCACAAGTCAGAGTTGACAGTACTGAATGAGTAATTGTGTAGAAATAAACAATGTGATCGCTCTCAATACTGTTTTAATTGATAAAATATTTATTGATTAAACTGGGATTCACTCACCAGTATTTCCCACTGACAAATGTTTTTAAAACGCGTTTCAGGTAACAAAATGTGACAGCCAATTAGTAAAAAGCCAGCTGGAGAGCACTGAAGGCTTGGGAAAAATGCGGCTATAAAAGTTACCTAATAAACGATGTTTTAAATTCAATAAAATAGGGTTTATCCCTATAAACGTATTGTAATAAGAAACTTGGGTTTTGCCCATGTTATTATTAATATTAAATATGGTGGTTTTACTCTGATAAATATTTCCTAACTACGGTCCTGATGAAATTTCCGCTGCCAATTTAACGCAAACTGATACCACCGAAACTCTGAGTTCGCGTCCACCCGTTCCCGGGACAGATAAGGGATCGGGGGTTGCGACACCTACTGTTTCCAACTATAAATAGAGGTGCTTGGTTCACTTGCAACTCATCCCTTGACAAACTATTTCTCTCACTTCCACCACTACAATACCAAAATCTTCCACCACAATAGTTAGAGTTAGAGCGGGTAGTAGTCTCGGGATCCAAGATTGATTGTCACACCCCGACCGCGTTAAAACAACGAAACCGCGGCAGAAACATCGGGGAGTGTTGCAACAAAATTATTGTTTCACAACCATGGATACAAAAGTTTCATTCTATTGATAATATTAAACATTAACATTGTCTTAAAGTTAAACAAACAAGTTACACATTGTCTATTATTGTTATTATGTCACTAAGGCCTTGTCCAGATCCTATGTGAACATGCATCCTAGCAATCAACATCATGCATCAACACCTGAAACATATGTAAAAACAAAGTCAGCAAAGAAATGCTGGTGAGCACATAGGTTTTATGAGAGTATCGGATTCATGGCTCGTTTACATGTTCCAATACCTTTTTTTTTTTAAAAACCTTGTTTTGAAAAGTGTATAGTATTGCAACATAATTAACCAACTCAAATCAAGTGGGTTATAGTTTATAAAATCTCGTAGCCATGATTCTTAACCCCAAAACATTTGTTTTAGTAAACCAAATTGTAAAACATCTCGTAAAAACTCGTTAATAAAACTCGTATGGTTTATATCATTTAGAAAACATCGTTATGTGACATCGTTTCAAAATCGTTTGCCCAAGTGAACTAAATAATGACACGGAATGTAATATGATAAAAACACTTATATATAAGAAGTACCAGCGGCATATCTACCATGCTTTTATCATGTTACACCCGTCCCATTACCTAATCACCACCCAAAACCAATTGTTTGTTCAACTCGTTTAACTTGTACCAATCGTTTACAAAATCGTTTCAAATCGTTTAACTCGTCCCAAACTCGTTTAACTCATTTTAATTATGAAAACTACTTTTGGTCGTCTCGCTAATAACATTCAAACCTTCGCAACTCGTCTATCTCGCTTCTCGCATTAACAAACCACCAAAGGGTAAGTTAACAATCACAGATTCAGTCGTTACCCACATAACCCCCACACATAACCATGGGTGCAGTCTGATAACGGGATTTGTCAGATCCTATGGTACCATGACCTAATACTGGTCGGCTTGATCAATGTTAATGAATGTCATTCGTTATGTAAATACGTCCAACAAGTTTGTTCACATTATCGAAATCGTTATTAGTTTTATATAAACCATATTAATCATTCGAAAGCCATCGTTAAAAACATCGAAATCATTTAACTCATATGAATCACCCCAAAACAATCGAAAACAGTAAAATAGAGGAACTATGTACTCACTTGAAGTGCAAAGTTTCCTCAATCAAAAGAACTCAACAAAGCTTAAACAAGGAAATCAAGCAGCACCTAGAAATCGGATCACTAGATAAATAATCGACACCTAAATCGGAAGATCGGAAATAATGAAGTCTTGTAAACCAAATGAGTATTGGGACTCATGTGATATGGTTTAACAAAGTCTACATTCTAAATCGGAACCTAACCTAAGTGCTTTCGACCCGTTACGACCCATTAAGGTAGCTTACACCACTTTAACACGTCGTTCGCGCAAAGCGCGTTCGAGACGCCTAACTAGTCCTATGACAAGTATTATATGCCTAAACATTTTAAATATGTTGCATAATCAGTTATGTGACAAAAGTTTAGGTTATATATGCTTAAAATTCAATTCTGCATGAAAAGGGCATTTTGGTCATTTACCTAAGGCATATAAACTACCTATCATACAACTAATTAAACCTAAGTGACCATAAGGTATAACCTCGGAAGGTTATTCCCTATGCAACTATGGTCACTAAACATGCTTGGTTGGATCCTAATGATCGACCAAACGGGTCGAGTTCGAAAGTCTAAGCGGTTTGTTTAGACCGCTTGACTTACGACTCTACACAAGCACTAAACTAAAATTGACGAGTTAAACATGTTGAAACATGTTTAACCAAGTTAGAAAACAAGTTTGATATCAAAACAAATGGTTTTGATGCCCAAGAATAGTTTGGTTGCAAAATACGCATAAATACGCATTTTGACCGAAACTATAACTCGTCACTACGCCTAATCAATGTGGTAATCAGTAGGTATAGTCACACGGGACTATAACCATCGTGATTACGCTCACGTTGCAAACTTCAAACGAACTTTGTGTTGACCATAACCTGGTCAAAGCAGAAAGTCAAACACTGTTTGACTTTTGTGCTTGAAAAGCAATAAAAGCACGAAAGAATACTTACAAAGGGTCCAAGCTAGGAAGTTTTGATCTAAAGATTAATAAGGTATGAAGTATACACTCCAACTTAGAGTAAAATCAGATCAAAGTGTGAGGAAAGAATGAAAAGAAGTTGGGTTTAAATAGATTTCGGTAAACCGTTAGGATCATTTCTCGCATAACGTGCTTCGATCTTGGCCCTCCACTTGAGCACATGGTATTCAAAACCTTGGGAATACTTAAAACCATCAAAATCTAGCCCAAAGTATCCCAAATCAGTGGTTAAAAACCATCAAAACCAGCTCAAGGTCCAAGTTCAATGTTTCTGCTCTGGCAGGCTGTCGCGCCCCGCGTAAGATATAGCCTAATCTTATGCGGCCCGCCTAGCCAACTTTGTCAGAATGTCACATTTGGTCCCTGAACTTGAAAAACTTGCATTTTGATGCATATTTGACACGTTTAAGCCCCGTTAACCTCATTTCAAAACTCTAAAATGATGTTAAAGTATTGGGAACTCAAAACATGTTCAAAAACATCTCGGATGTCGGTTCGTTTGGTCGTACGTTTGCGTTATTCGGTTAATTACGACGGAAGTCGTAACGGACGCAAAAACGATCCAAATTAATTGACGAATGAAATTTTATCATGTCAATCACTAAAATAAAATATTTTAATGATTACATGAATTTTTGGATGTCTGGGTATATTCAGAACGTAAGATATGCGCGAAAATGCAAACTTATGCCCTTTTAGACGCTTTTAGTCCCTATTGATCAAATAAGTTTATTTTCGCATACCAAACCCCTCAAAGCCTATTTCTAAGCTATGTAAAGGATATTTAGGGTATGTTTAACTTATGATCAAATTGGTATAGTTTCGCAGTTTGACACAAATAGTACCTACGATCGAAAAAACTTGAGTTCGACACACCAAACCATCCAAAACTTATTTATAAGTTATGTAAAGGTTATTTAAAATATGTTAAGCCTATGTCACTATTCCGGAGTGTTTGTCGCGTTAAACTGATTACGTTTACGCACCAATTTGCGTATAACTTTCCAGAAAGCGATTTAAAGCTTGAAATCGGAATCGAATCAAATCGTAAAATCATCAAACATAAATCTTTGCAAGTTTATCAGCAGATTACAGAACACAGTTCTCACAGTCTCCCCTACTTTAGGAAATTTCGTCCCGAAATTTTAACTAGAGGAAACTTGTGAAAACAAATGCGGATACTTCGCTTTCATTTGGTCCTCACGTTCCCAAGTAAACTCTGGGCCACGTTTGGACTCCCAACGAACTTTGACCAATCGAATCCATTTGTTCTTCAACTGTTTGACTGCACGGTCCATTATCTTCATAGGTTTCTTGACAAAGTGCATCGTTTCATCGATTTGAATCTCGTCGAGTGGAATGTGAAGAGTCGGATGAATATTTCCAAGCTCTGGAGGTAGCTCTAGTCGATAGTCAACCTTTCCAACTCTTTCAACAATCTTAAATGGTCCAACATATCAAGGTGCAAGTTTTCCTTTCTTTCCAAATCTCACCACTCCCTTCCAAGGTGACACCTTGAGTAAGACACGGTCTCCGACTTGAAATTCTAGGGGCTTGCGTCGCATATCCGCATAACTCTTTTGACGGCTTCTAGCTGTCACAAGATTATCGCGAATTTTCTTGATTTTGTCTGTTGTTTCCAGAATGAGCTCAGGTCCAGTAAGCTGAGCTTCATCGATCTCATTCCAACAGACAGGTAAACGACATTTTCGACCGTAGAGAGCTTCAAATGGTGCCATATTAATGCTAGCATGATAACTGTTGTTGTAAGAGAACTCGATCAATGGCAGGTGAGAATCCCAATTACCACCAAAGTCTATCACGCATGCTCTAAGCATATCCTCCAAAGTTTGAATCGTCCTCTCGGTTTGTCCATCTGTTTGGGGATGTTAAACAGTGCTTAGATTCAGTTGGGTTCCCATAGCAGATTGCATGGTCTTCCAGAAATGAGATGAAAATCAAGCATCATGATCAGAAATGATATCCAAAGGAACACCATGTCGAGATACAATCTCATCAACATAAATCTTTGCAAGTTTATCAGCAGATAGATCCTCGCGAATCAGAATAAAATGAGCTGATTTCTTTAATCGATCGATAACAACCCAAATAGCATCATGACCTCTAGATGTACGCGGTAACTTAGTGATGAGATCCATAGCAATGTTCTCCCACTTCCAAACCGGTATCTCTGGTTGTACAAGCAAACCAGGTGGTCGTTGATGTTCAGCCTTGACTTTGAGACAAGTTAGGCATTTCGATACATACAAGGCAATATCCTTCTTCATACCAGGCCACCAATACTGAGTACGAAGATCCTTGTACATTTTATCAGCACCAGGATGGATAGAATATCGAGACTTATGAGATTCGTCCATCACTAAAGTGCGAAGATCGTCTTGTTTGGGAATCCACAAACGATCCTTGAAATAGAGTAACCCATCACCTTTCGTTTCGAGTTTAAGCTCAAGTTGAAGCGGTAGCTCATATTTCAATAAGCCTTTGATCACACAAGATCGTTGAGCTTGAAGGACACGAGATTGAATATCAGATAGAGTTTGAATAGAATGAAGCTTGACTCGCTCCTTTCGACTAAGCGCATCGGCTACGACATTCGCCTTACCAGGATGGTAGCGAATCTCGCAATCGTAGTCGCTCAAGAGCTCAATCCAACGTCGTTGCCTCATGTTCAGCTCCTTCTGATTAAGAATATGTTGGAGACTTTTGTGGTCTGTGAAAACCACACACTTCGTTCCATAGAGGTAGTGTCTCTAGATTTTAAGAGCGAAAACCACAGCACCTAACTCAAGATTGTGAGTTGTGTAGTTCTTCTTGTGAACTTTCAGCTGTCTTGACGCATATGCTATGACTTTACCTCGTTGCATAAGAACACAACCAAGGCCTAGATTCGACGCGTCACAATAAACAACGAAATCATCGTTTCCATCGGGTAGAGATAAAACAGGAGCATCACATAGCTTCCGTTTTAGCGTTTGGAACGCTTCTTCTTGCTTAGGTCCCCACTCAAAAGGCTTATTCTTCTGAGTCAAAGCAGTGAGTGGAACTGTGATCTTCGAGAAGTTCGAAATAAAACGACGATAATAACCAGCGAGACCAAGAAAAGAACGAATTTCTGTTGGTGTCGTTGGTGTATTCCAATCCTTAATTGCAGCAATTTTGTATGGATCCACATGAATACCCTGCTCGTTGACTATATGACCCAAAAACTGAACTTCTTTAAGCTAGAATTCACACTTGGAGAATTTAGCAAAAAGTTATTCCTTCTTTAGGAGTTCCAACGTCAAACAAAGGTGTTGCTCGTGGTCGGCTCGAGACTTCGAATAAACAAGAATATCGTCGATGAACACAATGATGAACTTGTCTAAATAAGGTTTACAGACCCTATTCATTAAGTCCATGAAGATGGATGGAGCATTTGTCAAACCAAAAGGCATGACAGTGAACTCATAGTGCCCATATCTTGTATAAAATGCAGTTTTGGGAATATCTTCTTCGAGAACACGAAGTTGATGATACCCAGAACGCAGATCGATCTTGGAAAAACATGAAGCACCTTGCAGCTGGTCGAAGAGATCATCAATTCGTGGTAGGGGATATCGATTCTTGATGGTAAGCTTATTAAGCTCACGATAATCGATACACATTCGAAATGATCCATCTTTCTTCTTCACAAAGAGGACAGGAGCACCCCAGGGCGAAAAGCTCGGACGGATGAATCCTTTATCAGATAACTCTTGAAGCTGTTTAGATAATTCTTGCATCTCAGACGGTGCAAGACAATAAGGTGCTTTCGCAATCGGGTTGGCATTGGGTACAAGGTCAATATGAAACTCGACTTGACAAACTGGAGGCAAACCAGGCAGTTCATCAGTAAACACCTCTGGATAATCTCGGACAATTGGAATATCTTGAATAAACTTGCTCTTGCCTTTCTCTTCGGTGACTTGCGCTAGAAAAGCAACATATCCTTTTCGTAAATAACTTTGAGCTTTCGTACATGACATGAGTTTCAATCCACCAGAAGGTTTCTCGCCACGAACTTCTAGAACTTCTCCAGAAGAAAGTGGAATACGAACAATCTTATCGAAACAAACTACCTCAGCATGGAACTTAGTCAACCAATCCATCCCAATGATAATATCGAAACTCCCAAGTTGCATCGGCACGAGGTCAATAGGAAAAAGATGGTTATCAAGGTTCAACTGACAACCACGAATAACAGAATCGAGTACGAGCGGTTTACCAGTAGCAACTTCGACAGATAAGGGTTTCCTCAGTTTAGTTCTAGGTATCGCAAGTAAAGGCTCAAATGATAATGAAACAAAACTTCTATCGGCACCAAAATCGAAAAGAAGAGATGCAGGTCGATTGTTAACAAGGAACGTACCATTAACCACCTCGTTGTCAGCCCTCTCTTTGTTTGCATTCAGATTATATGCCCATCCACGGGCGGGATTTGCGTTTGCAACGACATTCGGATTTGCGTTCGCATTTACCAACCTCGGGCAGTTGTTGCGGAAGTGACCAAACTCTCCACAATTGTAACACGAACCAGGTGGGAATCTAGCAGCATTCCCTTGAACCTGTCCTAGATTCTGAGCGGCTTGATTCTGGCCCAAACGACAGATATTAGCCAGATGCCCAAGTTTACCACACGTAGTGCATTGCTTGCAAGCTTGTTGTGCAACATGATGACCGTTGCAGCGAGCACAGTGAGGTGCGGTACCAGCATACACTTTCTTCGCAGGAGGTTGAGCCGGTGGGTTCTGAGCAGTTATGGCAAAATTCTGGAAAGCCTTGCGCTTCCTCGACTTCTTGGAAGATTCTCCCTTCTTCTTACCCTTACCCTTTTCCTTGTCTTTAACAGAATCGGCCAACTTCTTCTTGTCACCCTTGCGGGTAAGTTTTCCTTTTCTGACCTGAGACTCGGTCAGTGTAGCAGCCAATTCAATCGCTTGATGAACAGTAGTAGGATTACTGCCAGTCACAATGTCTTGCACAGAATCGGGTAAACCATCGATATACCTCTCAATTACCTTCTCCAATGGGGTAACCATAATGGGACACAACAAACTCAGCTCTTCATAACGATCCGTATACGCACGGTGTTCTCCCCCATCTTGTTTCAAATCATCGAATTCTCGTTCCAAGGCTCGAATCTCGTGACAGGGACAGAACTCTTTCATCATGAGAGCTCGAAGCTCTTCCCATGTTTGTGCCAATGCCACTTCGGCACCCCTATCACGCACCACTCCGTTCCACCACGTAAGAGCACGCTTCTCGAACACACTTGATGCAAACTCAACCCTACGCTCATTCGGACACTGCACATGTCTGAATGTGCTCTCGATACTCTCGAACCATTGCAGGAGCGCGGTTGCTCCTTGAGACCCAAAAAACTTTAACGGCTTAGCAGAATTGAAATTCTTGAAACTACACTGAACATTATTGTTATTATTGTTGTTGTATAATTGATGGATCTGGGTTACTACGTTCGGAAGCACTGCAGCCATTTGTTGAGCGACAAGGGCTGTGACTTCTTCATTAGTTAAAGGTTGTGCATCACGTCGAGGAGGCATTATCTAAAAGAACAAGGAGACATGAGAAACAAGTGAGGTTGACAATTGGGAAAAACAAAAGAGGTATTGAAAACATCGACAAAACACAAGGGAGGCGATCATTCGTTTGTTACTTTGAACAAACAAACGATACGCAGTGACTAATCAAAGTAAATGGGTCAATATAATGCATTGCCGAAGACATGCTTTCCTATAAGTGAACACTCACCCCAAGAGTTCCCAGGTAAGAGTGACTGGTCCGATTATGTGGATTTGTACGAACACTCTAGCCTTAGACAGAAAACTCAGGGTACAGGCATTCACCCTTCCAGTTTGCACGTGTTCACATTATAAGACCCAAACTTTGACGAGATTTTGAAAACTTAGAGGGTTCAAAACCTAGTAATCAATCATCCTAGAATAGATGATTAATTTTTGAAGCTGATTCAAAATTTGGGTTCTCGTTGTGGTTATCACCTAAGGATAGGCGACGGTTTTGTTTTAAAATCTAAACGCAAATCTTTTTGCGTTAGGGTCCTAGAAAGTTATAGTCTAGGTCAAAGAATTACTAATAACCTAATTCCCTATAACCATTGGCTCTGATACCAACTCTTGTGTCACACCCCGACCGCGTTAAAACAACGAAACCACGACGGAAACGTCGGGGAGTGTTGCAACAGAATTATTGTTTCACAACCATGGATACAAAAGTTTTGTTTTATTGATAATATTAAACATTAACATTGTCTTAAAGTTAAACAAACAAGTTACACATCGTCTATTATTGTTATTATGTCACTAAGGCCTTGTCCAGATCCTATGTGAACATGCATCCTAGCAATCATGTCACACCCCGACCACGTAAAACAACGAAACGTGGCGGAAACATCGGGGAGTGTTGTAACAGAATTAATTGTTTCATAACCATGGAAATTAAAGTTTCGTTTTATTAATCAAATAAGAGAGTTACATTGTTTTAAACAAGAAACAAAGAGTACATAACAAAAATTAACTAGTTCTTGTCTCGTTTTAAGTCACTAAGGCACAGGTCCGCCTAAGTATGTCTCGATAAGTCCTATGCATCAACTCCTGAAAACACATGTGAAAATAGGTACGTCAGCATAAAAATGCCTGTGAGAATACATAGGTTTTGTGAAAATAGGTTTCATGACTTGTAAGTTTAGAAAGAGTTGTTTAATAAAGTTTAGTCATGAACCTTGTAAATTGATTTGTTTTGTAAATCATTTGAAAAACAATAAGTTCAGATGATATGTATAAATAAGAGAATAATGTATGGTTAAATGAATAACCATGTAAAATGAGTCTGTATAAGATAAGTTGTTTGTAAAACAATGTCTTGTGAAAAGTATGTTATTTGTATAAAATGTTATATGTCTCAAATTGAAATGATTCAAATAACGCTATGATATGTAATACCATACAAACACTTATATATAGGAAGTACCAGCGGCGTATCCACCATGCTTGTATCATATTACACACGCCTCGTTACTTAAATCACTTACTCAAACCAAACCATCAAGATGTAATGTTTAACAATTGTAGTAATGTTTAGGTATAGTCAAATGTCTATTGTCAAATGTTTCACATGGTTCAATAGATACAAATGGTTCACATAATGTAATATAATGTGTTCATATGCTGGATGAGCATATGCAACAAAATGTAATGTAAAACAATGTACTAAGTATGCTCACAATGGACATACATAGCATGAAATGTAATGTAAAACGATGTACTAAGTATGCACACAATGGACATACATAGCATGAAATGTAATGTAAAACGATGTACTAAGTATGCACACAATGGACATACATAGCATGAAATGTAATGTAAAACAATGTACTAAGTGTGCACACAATGGACATACATAGCATGAAATGTAATGTAAAACGATGTACTAAGTATGCACACAATGGACATACATAGCATGAAATTTAATGTAAAACAATGTACTAAGTATACACACAATGGACATACATAGCATGAAATGTAATGTAAAACGATGTACTAATAGTGTACTAATGAACATAGCAAGCATATGATATGAAAACATGGAAACACGAAAGTAACAAGTAGGCACATGTGTTTCACCCCAAAATAGTTTGAAAACAGTAAAAGAGGGGTCTATGTACTCACTTGAGATTGCTTAGTAGTCCTTGAGTAACAATCAAACAATGCTAGAAATCACGGATATCAAACGGCACCTAATATAGGTAACTATGTTAATAAACCGGACCTATCTCGGAAGATCGGATAGAATGAGGGCTCGTAAACCAAATGAGTATGGGAACTCATGTAGTATGGTTTAACAAAGCCTACATACTAAATGAAACCTAACCTAAGTGCTTACGACCCGTTTAGGTAGCTTATGCTACTTTAATGCGTCCTTCGCGTAAAACGCGTTCTGAATGCCTAACTAGTCCTATGATAAGTAAAATATGCCTTAACATGTCTAATATTGTTACCAAATCAGTTTAGATACCAAAATTTATGTTACATATGCTAAAAATGAATTTTGGCGTTCAAAGGGCATTTTGGTAATTTACCTAAGGCATATAAACTACCTATCATACAACTACTTAAACAAAGCGACCATAAGGTATAACCTCGGAAGGTTATTCCCTATATACTATGGTCACCTAATGTGTTTGGTCGGATCCTAACGATCGTCCAAACGGGTCGGGTTCGAAAGTATAAGCGATTGTTTAGATCGCTTACCTTACGACCCTATATAAGCACTAAACTAAAAGTGACGAGCTAAGCATGTTAAAACATGCTTAACTAAGTTTAGAAAACAGGTTTGGTATCAAAGCAAACGGTTTTGATACCCAAGAGTAGTTTGGTTACAAAATACGCAAGAATACGTATTCTGGCCGAAACTACGACTCGTCACTGAGCCTAGATAACGTGGTAATCAGTAGGTATAGTCACTAGGGACTATAACCATCGTGATTACACTCACGTTATGAAGTTCAAATGAACTTTGCATTGACCATAAACTGGTCAACGCAGAAAGTCAAACAAAGTTTGACTTTTTAACGCTAAAAGGGTAAAAGAACGAAAGAACACTTACAAAGGGTCCCTGCTAGTAAATCTTGATCGAATAGCTCCGGTATGAATCAATGGCTTCAACTTAGAGCTTTTAGATCAGATTTGTTGGTTTTTGGAAAGAATGGAGGTGGGTATTTATAGGATTCTTGGAACCGTTAGGATCGTTTATTGAATAACGTGCTTTGATCTCACCCATACACTTGTTGAAACCTTATGGTACACAAAATTGGCCCCTCATTATCCTGAAGAGGCAAGTGCAAATTGGCCCCTCATTATCCTGAAGAGGCAACAACTGTTTAAACTAATCTGCTATTCTGGGGACCCCTTACGGACCGTAAGGGTGATGGCTTACGGTCCGTAAGCCATTAACTTTGGCAGAATTACAGTTTCAGTCCCTGCACCTTGTTTCATTGCTTAACGGCACTTCTAACACCCGTCAAACCCAATTTCAAGCTCCACAATGATGTTAAGACATAGGGAACATGAAATATGCTTGAAAACATCTCGGATGTCGGTTTGTTTGGCCGTACGGTTGCGATGTTCGCTTAATTACGACGGAATGCGCATAAGCGTGAAAAACGATCCAAATTGCGCGACGAATGGATTTTTCTCATGCCAAACACTAAAATAAAATATTTTAGTGCTTACATAAATTTTTGGATGTCCGGATGTATTCAGAACGTAAGTTATGCGCGAAAGTGCAAACTTATGCACTTTTTGACGCTTTTAGTCCCTGAATGACCCAAAAGTTTATTTTAGCACACCGAACCCCTTCAAAACTTATTTCTAAGTTATGTAAAGGTTATTTAAGGTATGTTTAGCATATGTTGATGTTCCGGAGTGTTCGTTGCATTAAACTGGTTATATTTACGCATCAGCTCGCGTATAACCTTCCAGAAAGGGATTTAAAGCTTGAAATCGAACAAAATTTGATATGTGCAAATGATACACATATTTTTACAAATCCCAAGTATGAAACACAATATCTCATTGATTTGGTATTTGTTTGATGGTCATGGAGGCACAGTTGTCACAGTCTCCCCTACTTTAGGAAATTTCATCCCGAAATTTATTTGTAGGAGCATGTCTGTGACTTTGTGTTAAATAACCATCAAGGATAAGGCATATCCTGATATTCCTCTTTAACGGACATTTTCAGAAATGGAAATGAAGGAAGAATCAGGGATATTCATTTCCCTTCGATGGACAATTTTCAGAAACAAAAAATGCACGGATTGAGTCATTTTCCTTAATGGGTATCCTTCAGAAACGAAAATGAACGGAATGAGTCATTTCCCACAATTCCTCTAGAAATGAAAATGAACGGAATGAGTCATTTTCCACAATTTCTTCAGAAACGAAAATGAACGGAATGAGTCATTTTCCACAATTTCTTCAGGAACGAAAATGAACGGAATGAGTCATTTTCCATAATTTCTTCAGGAACGAAAATGAACGGAATGAGTCATTTTCCACAATTTCTTCAGAAACGAAAATGAACGGAATGAGTCATTTTCCACAATTTCTTCAGGAACGAAAATGAACGGAATGAGTCATTTTCCACAATTTCTTCAGAAACGAAAAGGAACGGAATGAGTCATTTTCCACAATTTCTTCAGAAACGAAAACGAACGGAATGAGTCATTTTCCACAATTTCTTCAGAAACGAAAATGAACGGAATGAGTCATTTTCCACAATTTCTTCAGAAACAAAAATGAACTGAGTCAACTCTAGACACACGACAAAACTCGCTGTGGTTTCTGTGCACTGAATTCCATAATTATGTATGCATCCATAATTACGTAATTCCTTGCATAGTCCGCACAGTTTGTCTTGTAATGTTTAGGGGAGGAAAATCAAACCTGTGATGAGTGTGACTAGACTACCATAGGGTCCTTTTAATTAGATCGACAAATGATCCTTTTAATTAGGCCACCAAGGAGTCCTTTCAGCTATATCATCACATGATGTTCCTAACCAGATTTTTGGATCGATCTGTTTAACTAGACCACTCACGGGGTCTAAGTATGGAGTAGTACTTTATAATCCAAGGGACTTAACTACAACATAGAAGTCCATTAAGGATTTTAGGTAGTACCTTTGGGTATCCTACTATGAATCCCTTATACGAAGATATGGAAGATTCTACGAGGATTTGGATAACAAAATTTGGATCACACAAAAACATAAAAGGGAACACATAAGCACTTAATCACATAATTGTTTAACTTGATTATTAATTTGTTATTAACTTGTTATCGATTGAAAATGGATATGGAAACCAGTCGATGGACTTCAATGTCCTCTGGGATCTATCTGAAAAGATAGGAAGATCTCCCAAAAATTCGATTTTGTTTTCAAAGGACCGTAATATTCGAATTAAGGAACACAACAATTTTAGGATTTACGGAAATACCCTTAGGTACCCTATTAAGGATTTATAGTGGTACTTTGGGTATTCATCCAGTGTTGTAACTTGCGCCTTGTACTTCGTTTCCTTGGAAGAAACGGGTACTTAGGAATTTCGTGGAAAACGCAAGAGATCATAAAATGGAAAAAATATTTGGGGGTAGTTTGCTTTTCAAGGGATACGATTCCTTGATTGTCGGTATTGTAAGGGATATGTTGTTTATACATACAACCTCATAAATACATTGCAATGTAAATAAAAGATTTATTTATAAACAATGATAACAACTGTTTCATGGACCTTGACAACAAAAGAAAATAATACATAAGACGTGATTATTTCTAAACGGTGTTGTCTTCTAGTCGGTCAGATGCTCATCCCTGTGCTGGATTAGCATTAGCAAGCTTTGGGCAATTTCTTCGGAAATGACCCATCTCGCCACAATTGTAGCAAGAACCTGGTGGAAAGCGAGCTTGAGCAGGATTGTTGTCAGCTTGATTTGGTGCAACTGCAGCTCGGCAAACTTTTGCTGTATGACCTTTAAGTCCACAAATTTGGCATTCGCGGCACTTCACACTAGCATGATGATGAAGGTTACATTGGTTGCACAAGGGTGAAGTTCCATTGTATGGCTTCCTAGCAGGGGGTTGAGCTGGTTGGTTGGGGACGACTGGACCATTGTGAGTAACCATGGCGAAGTTCTGAGAAGCCTTTCGCTTCTTTGACTTCTTAGGGGATCCAGTCTGTTCATCCATGGTCTTTGATTCCTCAATTGGTTTCTTGTCACTTTTTCAAAAAAGTTTACCTTTCCTGATTTGAGATTCAGTCAAGGTTGCAGATAGCTCAATGGCCTGCCTAACCGTCGCGGGGTTACTACCAGTAACAATGTCCTGAACTGAGTCAGGGAGACCATCAATGTATTTTTCAATCGCCTTATCCAAAGGCGTAACCATGGTAGGACACAACAGGCTCAGCTCCTCATATCGATCAGTGTATGCTCGATGTTCACCGCTGTCTTGCTTAAGATCGTCGAATTCCCTTTCCAAGGCTCTGATCTCGTGACAAGGACATAATTCCTTCATCATCAGTGCTCTAAGTTCTTCCCACGTTTGAGCCAGTGCCACTTCGGCGCCCCTATCTCTCATCACACCGTTCCACCACGTCAAAGCTCGTTTCTCAAAGACACTAGATGCGAAATCTACCTTTCGCTTGTTTGGACATTGAACATGTCTAAAGGTGCTCTCTAAACTCTCAAACCATTGCAGAAATGCAGTCGCTCCTTGAGACCCAGAAAACTTTGATGGCTTAGCCGAGTTGAACGTCTTGAAGTTGCAGGGGGCATTATTGTTGTTGAGGGCTTGGTTACATTGAGCAACGATGTTCGGGATTGCAGCAGTCATTTGCTGTGTAATGACAGCTGCCAGCTCTTCAATAGATACCGGATTTTCGCATCGATGAGGCATTCTAAAAGGGGAAACAAGAGAGAAAACAAATGAAATGGCATTGGGTAAGAATAGGATGTTACAATTTCCGACCAAAATCATGGGTTATGGTCATTTGTTTGAACCACGAAGCAAACAAATGACACACAAAGGCTGAATCAAAGCAATTAGATCCTCATAATATATCGCGAAGACATGCTCGCCTATAAGTGCACACTCACCCCAAGAGTCCCCAGGTAAGAGTGACTGGTCCGATTATGTGGATTTGTACGAACACTCTAGCCTTAGACAGAAAACTCAGGGTACAGGCATTCACTCTTCCAGTTTGCACGTGTTCACACTATTTAGGACCCAAAACTTTGACGAGATTTTGAAAACTCAAAGGGGTTCAAAACCTTATAACAGAGGGTTCCAAACCTTACAATAGAGGGTTCAAAACCTAGTAATCAATCATCCAAAAACTGATGATTAATTTTCAAAGCGGATTCGGAATTGATGTTCTCGTCGTGGTTATCACCTAAGGATAGGTGACGTGCATGTTTTAAGATCTAAACACAAGATAACTTGTGTTGGGGTCCTAGAAAGGTTATAGTCTAGGTCAAAGCATTACTAATAACCTAATTCCCTACAACCATTGGCTCTGATACCAACTTTTCTGTCACACCCCGACCACGTAAAACAACGAAACGTGGCAGAAACATCGGGGAGTGTTGTAACAGAATTAATTGTTTCATAACCATGGAAATTAAAGTTTCGTTTTATTAATCAAATAAGAGAGTTACATTGTTTTAAACAAGAAACAAAGAGTACATAACAAAAATTAACTAGTTCTTGTCTTGTTTTAAGTCACTAAGGCACAGGTCCGCCTAAGTATGTCTCGATAAGTCCTATGAATCAACTCCTGAAAACACATGTGAAAATAGGTACGTCAGCATAAAAATGCCTGTGAGAATACATAGGTTTTGTGAAAATAGGTTTCATGACTTGTAAGTTTAGAAAGAGTTGTTTAATAAAGTTTAGTCATGAACCTTGTAAATTGATTTGTTTTGTAAATCATTTGAAAAACAATAAGTTCAGATGATATGTATAAATAAGAGAATAATGTATGGTTAAATGAATAACCATGTAAAATGAGTCTGTATAAGATAAGTTGTTTGTAAAACAATGTCTTGTGAAAAGTATGTTATTTGTATAAAATGTTATATGTCTCAAATTGAAATGATTCAAATAACGCTACGATATGTAATACCATACAAACACTTATATATAGGAAGTACCAGCGGCGTATCCACCATGCTTGTATCATATTACACACGCCTCGTTACTTAAATCACTTACTCAAACCAAACCATCAAGATGTAATGTTTAACAATTGTAGTAATGTTTAGGTATAGTCAAATGTCTATTGTCAAATGTTTCACATGGTTCAATAGATACAAATGGTTCACATAATGTAATATAATGTGTTCATATGCTGGATGAGCATATGCAACAAAATGTAATGTAAAACAATGTACTAAGTATGCTCACAATGGACATACATAGCATGAAATGTAATGTAAAACGATGTACTAAGTATGCACGCAATGGACATACATAGCATGAAATGTAAGGTAAAACGATGTACTAAGTATGCACACAATGGACATACATAGCATGAAATGTAATGTAAAACAATGTACTAAGTATGCACACAATGGACATACATAGCATGAAATGTAATGTAAAACGATGAACTAAGTATGCACACAATGGACATACATAGCATGAAATGTAATGTAAAACAATGTACTAAGTATGCACACAATGGACATACATAGCATGAAATGTAATGTAAAACGATGTACTAATAGTGTACTAATGAACATAGCAAGCATATGATATGAAAACATGGAAACACGAAAGTAACAAGTAGGCACATGTGTTTCACCCCAAAACAGTTTGAAAACAGTAAAAGAGGGGTCTATGTACTCACTTGAGATTGCTTAGTAGTCCTTGAGTAACAACCAAACAATGCTAGAAATCACGGATATCAAACGGCACCTAATATAGGTAACTATGTTAATAAACCGGACCTATATCGGAGGATCAGATAGAATGAGGGCTCGTAAACCAAATGAGTATGGGAACTCATGTAGTATGGTTTAACAAAGCCTACATACTAAATGAAACCTAACCTAAGTGCTTACGACCCATTAGGACCCGTTTAGGTAGCTTATGCTACTTTAACGCGTCCTTCGCGTAAAACGCGTTCTGAATGCCTAACTAGTCCTATAATAAGTAAAATATGCCTTAACATGTCTAATATTGTTACCAAATCAGTTTAGATACCAAAAGTTATGTTACATATGCTTAAAATGAATTTTGGCGTTCAAAGGGAATTTTGGTAATTTACCTAAGGCATATAAACTACCTATCATACAACTACTTAAACAAAGTGACCATAAGGTATAACCTCGGAAGGTTATTCCCTATATACTATGGTCACCTAATGTGTTTGGTCGGATCCTAATGATCGACCAAACGGGTCGGGTTCGAAAGTATAAGCGATTGTTTAGATCGCTTACCTTACGACCCTATATAAGCACTAAACTAAAAGTGACGAGCTAAGCATGTTAAAACATGCTTAACTAAGTTTAGAAAACAGGTTTGGTATCAAAGCAAACGGTTTTGATACCCAAGAGTAGTTTGGTTACAAAATACGCAAGAATACGTATTCTGGCCGAAACTACGACTCGTCACTGAGCCTAGATAACGTGGTAATCAGTAGGTATAGTCACTAGGGACTATAACCATCGTGATTACGCTCACGTTATGAAGTTCAAATGAACTTTGCATTGACCATAAACTGGTCAACACAGAAAGTCAAACAAAGTTTGACTTTTTAACGCTAAAAGGGTAAAAGAACGAAAGAACACTTACAAAGGGTCCCCGCTAGTAAATCTTGATCGAATAGCTCAGGTATGAAGCAATGGCTTCAACTTAGAGCTTTTAGATCAGATTTGTGGGTTTTTGGAAAGAATGGAGGTGGGTATTTATAGGATTCTTGGAACCGTTAGGATCGTTTATCGAATAACGTGCTTTGATCTCACCCGTACACTTGTTGAAACCTTATGGTACACAAAATTGGCCCCTCATTATCCTGAAGAGGCAAGTGCAAATTGGCCCCTCATTATCCTGAAGAGACAACAGCTGTTTAAACTGATCTGCTATTCTGGGGACCCCTTACGGACCGTAAGGGTGATGGCTTACGGTCCGTAAGCCATTAACTTTGGCAGAATTATAGTTTCAGTCCCTGCACCTTGTTTTGTTGTGTAACGGCACTTCTAACACCCGTCAAACCCAATTTCAAGCTCCACAATGATGTTAAGACATAGGGAACATGAAATATGCTTGAAAACATCTCGGATGTCGGTTTGTTTGGCCGTACGGTTGTGATGTTCGCTTAATTACGACGGAATGCGCATAAGCGTGAAAAACGATCCAAATTGCGCGACGAATGGATTTTTCTCATGCCAAACACTAAAATAAAATATTTTAGTGCTTACATAAATTTTTGGATGTCCGGATGTATTCAGAACGTAAGTTATGCGCGAAAGTGCAAACTTATGCACTTTTTGACGCTTTTAGTCCCTGAATGACCCAAAAGTTTATTTTAGCACACCGAACCCCTTCAAAACTTATTTCTAAGTTATGTAAAGGTTATTTAAGGTATGTTTAGCATATGTTGAATTTCCGGAGTGTTCGTTGCATTAAACTGGTTATATTTACGCATCAGCTCGCGTATAACCTTCCAGAAAGGGATTTAAAGCTTGAAATCGAACAAAATTTGATATGTGCAAATGATACACAAATTTTTACAAATCCCAAGTATGAAACACAATATCTCATTGATTTGGTATTTGTTTGATGGTCATGGAGGCACAGTTGTCACAAATCAACACCTGAAACATATGTAAAAACTAAGTCAGCAAAGAAATGATGGCGAGCACATAGGTTTTATGAGAGTATCGGATTCATGGCTCGTTTACATGTTGCAATACCTTATTTAAAAAAAAATCTTGTTTTAAAAAGTGTATAGTATTGCAACATAATTAACCAACTCAAATCAAGTGGGTTATAGTTTATAAAATCTCGTAGCCATGATTCTTAACCCCAAAACATTTGTTTTAGTAAACCAAATTGTAAAAAGTCTCATAAAAACTCGTTAATAAAACTCGTATGGTTTATATCATTTAGAAAACATAGTTATGTGACATCGTTTCAAAATCGTTTGCCCAAGTGAACTAAATAATGACACGGAATGTAATATGATAAAATCACTTATATATAAGAAGTACCAGCGGCGTATCTACCATGCTTTTATCATGTTACACCCGTCCCATTACCTAATCACCACCCAAAACCAATCATTTGTTCAACTCGTTTAACTTGTACCAATCGTTTCCAAAATCGTTTCAAATCGTTTAACTCATCCCAAAATCGTTTAACTTGTTTTACTTGTGAAAACTACTTTAGGTCGTCTCGCTAATAACATTCAAACCTTCGCAACTCGTCTATCTCGATTCTCGCATTAACAAACCACCAAAGGGTAAGTTAACAATCACATATTCAGTCGTTACCCACATAACCCCCACACATAACCATGGGTGCAGTCTGATAACGGGATTTGTCAGATCCTATGGTACCATAACCTAATACTAGTCGGCTTGATCAATGTTAATGAATGTCATTTGTTATTAAATACGTCCAGCAAGTTTGTTCACATTATCGAAATCATTATTAGTTTTATATAAACCATATTAATCATTTTGAAAACCATCGTTAAAAACATCTAAATCATTTAACACATATGAATCACCCCAAAACAATCGAAAACAGTAATATAGGGGAACTATGTACTCACTTGAAGTGCAAAGTTTCCTCAATCAAAAGAACTCAACAAAGCTTAAACAAGGAAATCAAGCAGCACCTAGAAATCGGATCACTAGATAAATAATCAACACCTAAATCGGAAGATCGGATAGAATGAAGTCTTGTAAACCAAATGAGTATTGGGACTCATGTGATATGGTTTAACAAAGCCTACATTCTAAAATGGAACCTAACCTAACTGCTTTCGACCCGTTACGACCCATTAAGGTAGCTTACGCCACTTTAACGCGTCGTTCGCGCAAAGCGCATTCGAGACGCCTAACTAGTCCTATGACAAGTATTATATGCCTAAACATCTTTAAATATGTTGCATAATCAGTCATGTGACAAAAGTTTAGGTTATATATGCTTAAAATTCAATTATGCATGAAAAGGGCATTTTGGTCATTTACCTAATGCATATAAACTACCTATCATACAACTAATTAAACCTAAGTGACCATAAGGTATAACCTCGGAAGGTTATTCCCTATGCAACTTTGGTCACTAAACATGCTTGGTCGGATCCTAATGATCAACCAAACGGGTCAAGTTCGAAAGTCTAAGCGGTTTGTTTAGACCGCTTGACTTACGACTCTACACAAGCACTAAACTAAAAGTGACGAGTTAAACATGTTGAAACATGTTTAACCAAGTTAGAAAACAAGTTTGATATCAAAACAAACGGTTTTGATACCCAAGAATAGTTTGGTTGCAAAATACGCATAAATACGCATTTTGACCAAAACTATAACTCGTCACTACGCCTAATCAACGTGGTAATCAGTAGGAATGGTCACACGGGACTATAACCATCGTGATTACGCTCACGTTGCAAAGTTCAAACGAACTTTATGTTGACCATAACCTGGTCAAAGCAGAAAGTCAAACACTGTTTGACTTTCGTGCTTGAAAAGCAATAAAATCATGAAAGAATACTTACAAAGGGTCCAAGCTAGGAAGTTTTAATTTTAAGATTACTCAGGTATGAAGTATACACTCTAACTTAGAGTAAAATCAGATCAAAGTGTGAGGAAAGAATGAAAAGGAGTTGGGTTTATATAGATTTTGGTAAACCATTAGGATCATTTCTCGCATAACGTGCTTCGATCTTGGCCCTCCACTTGGGCACATGGTATTCAAAACCATGGGAATACTTAAAACCATCAAAATCTAGCCCAAAGAATCCCAAATCAGGGTTAAAAACCATCAAAACCAGCTCAAGGTCCAAGTTCAATGTTTCTGCTCTAGCAGGCTGTCGCATCCCGTGTAAGATATAGCCTAATCTTACGCGACCCGCCTAGCCAAGTTTGGCAGAATGTCACATTTGGTCCCTGAACTTGAAAAACTTGCTTTTTGATGCATATTTGACACGTTTAAGCCCCGTTAACCTCATTTCAAAACTCTAAAATGATGTAAAAGTATTGGGAACTCAAAACATGCTCAAAAACATCTCGGATGTCGGTTCGTTTGGTTGTACGGTTGCGTTATTCGGTTAATTACGACGGAAGTCGTAACGGACGCAAAAACGATCCAAATTAAGCGACGAATGAAATTTTATCATGCTAATCACTAAAATAAAATATTTTAATGATTACATCAATTTTTGGATCTCCGGATATATTCAGAACGTAAGATATGCGCGAAAATGCAAACTTATGCACTTTTTGACGCTTTTAGTCCCTATTGATCTAATAAGTTTATTTTCGAATACCAAACCCCTCAAAGCCTATTTCTAAGCTATGTAAAGGATATTTAGGGTATGTTTAACTTATGATCAAGTTCCGGAATGTTCGTTACTATACAAATCGGTATAGTTTCGCAGTTTGACACAAATAATCCCTGCGATCGAACAAACTTGATTTCGACACACCAAACCATCCAAAACTTATTTATAAGTTATGTAAAGGTTATTTAAGGTATGCTAAGCCTATGTCACTATTCCGGAGTGTTTGTCGCGTTAAACTGATTACGTTTACGCACCAGTTTGCGTATAACTTTCCAGAAAGCGATTTAAAGCTTAAAATCGGAATCGAATCAAATCGTAAAATCATCAAACACAAATATACACATAATAACACCAAAACACATATAATAACACCAAAGAACATTGTTTTATTGATAATTAACACTGTTTTACATTGCACATTGATTACAGAACACAGTTGTCACATTGATAGTAAGAGCCTTTTTCAAACTATGGCCATGCTTTGCTAATCTCTAACATCAGTTGGTGAAAATGAAATCTTTTGTGTGTTACTTTTGATTTCCAACCTTTGGTCACTTTTTAATTGAGTATGTGACAACTCGCATTTCCGAACCTATCTTTGTGCTTGATGTAACTTGTATGAACTCTTTGTGATTAATTGATACGTTGGTTTTAATGAATGATTAAATGTTACATGTTATGTGAATGTGTGTAATGTATGTATATAAAATCCAATCACACAAGCCTTTGGGCTTTGGTTCCACACAACTCTCAGCCCACACCTTTTGTAATCGAAACCAAGGGGCAGCCCATGCAAGGGTTCGGCCCACTCCCCTATTTAAACCAACACCTAACCCTTATGAGATTTTGCTTCCTCATTGTTTGCAAAAACACAACACACAAAAACCCTAAATCTCTCTTCCTCTCTTCTCGAAGCTGACGGCCACATCTCTTTTCCTCTCGAAGCTTTCTTGTTCGGATTGATCTTGTTCTTCTCCCAACCGGTTAGTGTTTTTAACTATTGATTGTATGATGAGGTTGTAGTTTATATGTTTTTACATGATGATGTTAGTGATGGTATATGATTTGAATGTAATGCAAATTGATGAGATTAGTGTTCATAAAATCGGCTCACATGTGTGTTTGATGATAGTATGATATTGATATTAGCCAAGAACCGAACACAGGTTAATCGGCCATGATGTGTTTATATTCGGATGATTTGGTTGTGTTGTTATGTTAGGATGCATGCTAGAAATCAAGGACATGAGCCGTGTTAATGTGTTTAAATGATTATGGTTGTTTTTTATGTTTTGAATATGATTAGGGTTCATAGAGATTTGATATTAAAACCCTAGTTTGATCGATTATTGTATGATTGGAAACTGTTAGGTTGATTTGATCGGATGGATGAGAAATAGGAAACAGTTAGAATTGTATTCATGATTTTAGGAAACCTAAAACTAATCGTACAAGGCTAGTCGCACAAGCCAGTCGCACAAGGCCTAGTCGCACAAGCCGGTCGCACAAGATATGTTAGGGTACAACTGGTTAGGCACACTGTACAACCCCTTCAAGCTCAGTCGCACAACATCTTGTGAATCACACAAGGTTGTGCTGATCGCACAAGATGTTGGGCCACATAACTATTTAATCTGTTGGGCCAGGCAACCCAAAATCCAGTCGCACAAGCTGTTCCGGATCGCACAAGTCCATTGGACCGCATAAGACAAGTGCTTGTTTATTTACTTGGGCCGTATGAGTTTTGGACTTCTTTTATTATTGGGCCGGGTTTGTTCTCAATCGCACTACCCATTGTGAGTCGCACAAGATTGTGCTGGATGCACAACAGGTTGGGCCGAAGGTTTAGTGGGCTTTAATTATTGAATCGCACAAGATTATTGGGCCATTGAACTTGTGCGAGCCCAATCATCTGAGTCGCACAAGTTGGGCCTTATGTGTAGTTGACTGTTAACGTGATTCTACGTGTTTGCCATGATCATTATGTGTGTTCGTAACTTGTTAGCCTACTTATAAACTTACATGCACTACTTGAACCTAGACCTGACTTGTATGGTAACCATGTTAGGACGTGGTTGACCCCATATAGCTCAAGTGACCTTTTTGTGTATCTGCCGAGCTAACCTAAGGTGAGTTCACACTTTCTACAAGGCATGGGATTCCCGGTGATTGGGAATGGGTAAATGATTGAAAGGAAACCTACGTTTTCTTCTTGGTTAGAATACGTACCTCCACCCTCTTAATTGAAGGGTGACAACATTTGGAACCTGCGTGATCTCATTATATGGGACACGTACCTCCACCCTCTTAATTGAAGGGTGACAACATTGTTACTAGACCAAAAACTCTATCATTAAGTCCCTCATTTTTATATCGACTTAATCGTCGGGCCAATGGCGAACGGGTCATTAGTTAAATAGCGCTATTAGGTTTGACAAGCCTCACACCATGCCACAGAGGACGGGAGTGGACTAATGGATCTGGGGACGTCAATGATGATAGACATTGACTTAGGGCACCCAACTTTCTCGGTCAGTAGTCGATATGGTAACGGGTCTAGTGGGATATTCATGGGGTAGCCCCCACTGCTAGGAGCCAGAGTAAATGGAAAGGTTAATCATGTTTTTCAACTATGGTGTAACCCCCACGGCAAGAAAGCCAGCTAAAGGAAACTTATGTTTTTGAAACAACTTAAAACGGACACCCAACTGTGAACTCGCTCAACTTTGTTGTTGATTCGTTACTATATGCCTTGCAGGTCATTAGGTTGATAGATGGAGCTTGCACAGGAGGTCGTGGTCGTTGTGGGACATGGACTGATGAGTTCCATTTTTAAACATTTTAACTATTAAACTTATGTTTTGGTTTTAAACTTTATGCTTCCGCTGATAACTTGAACTTGGTTGATTTCTTTTGGACACCAATTATATTGTGGTTGGTTTTATATTTACTTTTATACACTGTTCAATATGATTGGTGGCTTGATCCTGGTCATGTCACGCCTCATGCGGTGATACTCCGCTTGTGGAATTTGGGGGTGTGACAGATTGGTTTCAGAGCCATTGGTTATAGTGAACTTGGTTTTAAAAAGGGAAAAAGCTTTTTGACAAAACCAGACTATAACCTGTACAGTGCTCAACGATCCACAACGACACTTCGCTCCACGTGCAAGACTCAACACTTTAGGTAATATGGTTTGTGATTATATTGTCTGCCTGTTAGTTTAAGTAGTGCATTGATCATGGTATGCTTAGTTAGCGTAACAATTATTGCTTGAAACCCTGTATGCTTGCTCTCTTCTGTCATCCCATACTTACACACTTTCACGACACTATTCTCACTTGTATTTCCTTCGATGTGAAGATCATGAGTGGACGTCTGAACTTGACTCAAGCCCAGCTGACGGCTCTAATCAACAAACGAGTTGCTGAGGCACTCGCAGCAGCTCAAGCAGGAGGTATAACCTGCCATTTTGACCTATCCTAGGATGTTTAGATCCTACTCTCGTGAACCAACTCTCCTGCTTAACCTTGTCTTTTCTCTCTCACGCGACAGGTCAGCATGCTCAACCTCCCGTGTGTACGTTCAAGACCTTTATGGACTATCGACCTAGTACCGTTAGTGGTACAGAAGGAGCTGTAGGTTTCCTCCACTGGTTCGAGAAGATCGAATTTGTCTTCGAAATGTATGAATGCCCTGTTGCTAGTAGGGTGAAGTTTGCTACGGGAACTCTTGAAGGTAGTGCGCTCACGTGGTGGAACGCTCAGGTTCAAATGCTAGGGTTGGCAGCTGCTAATGCCACTCCATGGAATGACTTTAAGGATCTGATCAAGGAAGAGTATTGTCATCATGGCGACATTCATAAGCTGGAAGTGGAGTTTTACAACCTAAAGATGACGGGGTCTGAAATCAAGGCATATACTAAGAGATCGAACGAACTAGCTGCTTTGTGTCCTACCATGGTGGATCCTCCCTGCAAACGTATTGAGCTATACATCAAGGGATTAGTGCCAGAAATTCAGAGTATGGTGACTTCGGCTAACCTTCTCACGATTCAGTAGGTCATACGACATTCCCACCGTCTCACTGATCAGGTAGTTAAGCAGAACAGGCTGCCAAAGCGTATTAGTGCTACCACTACATCAGATGCTCCTAGCAACAACAAACACAAATGGGATGGAAATTCAAACAAGGGTTTAACTTCTATTCAGTCTCAGTCTCAGCAGCGAAGGACTGACGACTATAAGAGCCCTGGTCAACAATCTTCTGGTAATCAAGGTCAGGGTGGGTACAAGGGAAGCCACCCTAAGTGCAATCGATGCAACCTGCACCATAGCGGGCCGTGTAGCAAGGGTAACTGTCAAAGGTGTAATAAACCAGGTCATGCAGCCAAAGATTGCAGGAGTCTTTATCCTTCAAATCAGAGGCGTTAGCAGCAGCAGCCTCCACAGAATCAGCGTCAGCAGCAGCAACAGCAGGGTATCAATAAAGGATGTTTTCAGTGTGGTGCTGAAGGCCACTTCAAAAGAGACTTCCCCCAGCTGAACCAGAATCAGATCAACAACAACAACCAGGGAAATGGAAACAATGGGGGTAACAACGAAGGCAATGGTGCCAGGGGACGTGCTTTTGTGATTGGTCAGGGTGATGCGAGGAACGATCCCAACGTTGTGATGGGTAAGTTCCTACTGGATGACTTCTTTGTTTCTGTTTTATTCGATTCGGGTGCTGATGCTAGTTATGTGTCCTTAAAAGTTAGTCAGATGCTTAAGCATACCCCAAATCCCTTAAACACCACACATGTTGTAGAACTAGCAAACGGTAAAAGTCTTGAAGCCACACGCATAGTTAAGGGTTGTAATCTCGTTTTAGCTGGACAGACCTTCTCTATCGACCTTATTCCCATCGTTCTTTGTAGCTTTAGCGTCGTCATTGGGATGGATTAGTTATCCCAACATCGAGCAGAGATCCTTTGTAAGGAGAAAATCGCCCGCATTCCTCGTTCTGGTGAGGAACCTCTTCTTATTCATGGCGACAAGAGTGGTGCTGTTGTGGGCATCATCTCTTTCCTTAAGGCCCAGAAGTGTTTGCGAAAGGGCCACACTGCTATTCTAGCTCTCGTTACTGACACCTCAATGAAGGAAAAGAAGATAGAAGATATCCCGATTGTACGCGATTTTCCTGAGGTATTCCCTGAGGAATTACCTGGTCTTCCGCCTCATCATCAGGTCGAGTTTCAAATCGAGCTAGCTCCTTGAGCAGTACCTATAGCTCGTGCACCTTATCATTAGCCCCATCTAAACTAGAACTATCTGCACAGTTACAAGAACTCTTAGACAAGGGTTTCATTCGTCCTAGCTCTTCCCCCTGGGGAGCTCAAGTCTTGTTTGTGAAGAAGAAAGACGGTATCTTTCGAATGTGTATTGACTATCGCGAACTCAACAAGGTGACTGTGAAGAATCGTTATCCTCTCCCGCGTATCGATAACTTGTTCGACCAGCTGCAAGGGTCGAGTTTTTACTCTAAAATTGATCTGAGATCGGGCTATCATCAGCTGAGAGTCCGAGATGAGGACATCTCTAAGACAGCCTTCAGAACTCGTTACGGCCACTACGAGTTTCTAGTCATGCCTTTTTGAACCGAGTGTGCAAACCCTACTTGGATAAGTTCGTCATTGTGTTCATCGACGACATCCTGATCTATTCCAAGAGTCAGGAGGAACACGAGCGTCATCTGCGACTCCTTTTGGAACTTCTTCGAACAGAACAACTTTATGCTAAGTTCTCGAAATGTGACTTCTGGCTTCGTGAAGTCCATTTTCTAGGCCACGTGGTTAACCAGGATGGGATTCACGTTGATCCATCGAAGGTTGACTCAATCAGGAATTGGCCTGCACCTCGTACACCAACTGAAATCCGTCAATTCTTGGGTTTGGTGGGTTACTACAGAAGGTTTATTAAAGACTTCTCGAAGATTGCGCAGCCTCTTACTATTCTTACTCAGAAGGGTGTCACCTACCATTGGGGTGATGCTCAGGAATCCGCATTCCAGCAGCTGAAGTTAAGGCTTTGTAGCACACCTATTCTCTCATTGCCTAAGGGCACAGACAATTTTGTGGTTTATTGTAACGCATCAATCCAAAGACTTGGTTGTGTGTTGATGCAACGTGAGAAAGTCATTGCTTGCGCATCACGCCAACTTAAAGTTCACGAAAAGAACTACACTACTCACGACTTGGAGTTAGGAGCAGTGGTGTTTGCTCTTGAGATATGGAGACATTACTTGTACGGTACCAAGTGCACCATTTACACCGATCACAAGAGTCTCCAGCATATCTTTGATCAGAAGGAGTTGAACATGCGACAGCGTCGATGGGTCAAACTCCTTAACGACTACGAATACGTAATCAGATACCATCCAGGCAAGGCCAATGTTGTGGCTGACTCCCTCAGTCGTAAGGAAACCAAACCTAAGCGTGTACATGCGTTACAGCTTACAATTCACTCTAGTCTCCCTGCCCAAATTCGTGACGCTCAGATCGAAGCATTGAAAGAAGAGAACATCAGAGCTGAATCCCTACGAGGATTGGAGAAACAGTTAGAACGAAAGGAAGACGGTGCTTACTATTTAGCGTGGTGCATCTGGGTTCCGTTCTATGGTAATCTACGTGAGCTTGTGATGAATGAAGCTCACAAGTCTCATTACTCAGTACATCCTGGTTCAGATAAGATGTATCACGATCTCAAGACTACGTACTGGTGGCCCCACATGAAAGCTAACATAGCGACCTATGTTAGTAAATGTTTGGCCTGTGCTAGGGTCAAGGTCGAGTACCAGAAGCCATCAGGCCTACTTCAGCAACTAGAGATCCCCACATGGAAATGGGAGCAAATTTCCATGGACTTCGTTACTGGTTTACCTAGATCTCAACGAGGAAACGATACCATTTGGGTGATAGTGGATCGACTAACCAATTCTGCACACTTCCTGGCTATCAAGGAAACGGATAAGTTCTCTACTTTAGTAGACATCTACCTGAAGGAAGTAGTCTCGAGGCACGGGGTGCCAACTTCCATCATTTCTGATCGAGATCCACGTTTTACCTCTGATTTGTGGCAAACAATGCACAAATCCTTTGGCTCGCGTCTAGACATGAGCACAGCGTATCATCCACAGACGGATGGACAGTCTGAATGCACCATCCAAACTCTTGAAGACATGCTTCGAGCATGTGTTATCGACTTTGGTAACGGATGGGAAAGACACCTACCTTTGGTAGAGTTTTCGTATAACAATAGTTACCACACTAGCATCCAGGCTGCTCCATTCGAGGCTTTGTATGGATGGAAATGCCGGTCACCCTTATGTTGGGCAGAAGTTGGTGACAGCCAGATCACTGGCCCAGAACTCGTCGTCGACACGACAGAAAAGATTGCCCAAATACGTCAACGAATGGCGGCAGCTCGTGACTGTCAGAAAAGCTATACTGATAAGCGCAGGAAACCACTCGAGTTCCAGGTTGGGGGTGCTACTTAAAGTTTCACCTTGGAAAGGTGTGATTCATTTTGGTCAATGAGGCAAGCTAAATCCACGTTATGTTGGACCTTTCGAAATCACTGAGAGAATTGGCAAGGTGGCATATAGACTGAATCTACCTGAAGAACTCAGTGGAGTTCACAACGTATTCCATGTGTCAAATTTGAAGAAGTGTCTGTCAGATGAGACCCTCATAGTTCCTCTCAAGGAACTCACCATCGACGATCAGCTGTGATTTGTCGAGGAACCAGTAGAGATTACAGAACAAGATGTTAAGGTTCTCAAATGTATTAGAATACCCATTGTTCGAGTTCGTTGGAACTCCCGTCGTGGCCCAGAGTTTACCTGGGGACGAGAAGACCAAATGAAAGGCAAATATCCCCAGTTGTTCGAGAAAAGCGAAACCACTACTGAGGCTGAAGCTACTGCGGAATTTTGGGATGAAATTCCAAACCAACGGGGGAAGGATGTGACACCCCAGGAAAACCAGGAAACCACGCAACCTAACTAGCTTCCTCAGTGACTACGTGCTAAATTTCGGGATGAAATTTCTTTCAACTTGGGGATGATGTGACAACTCGCATTTCCAAACCTATCTTTGTGCTTAATGTAACTTGTATGAACTCTATGTGATTAATTGATACGTTAGTTTTAATGAATGATTAAATGTTACATGTTATGTGAATGTGTGTAATGTATGTATATAAAATCCAATCGCACAAGCCTTTGGGCTTTGGTTCCACAAAACTCTCGGCCCACACCTTTTGTAATTGAAACCAAGGGGCAGCCCATGCAAGGGTTCGGCCCACTCCCCTATTTAAACCAACACCTAACCCTTATGAGGTTTTGCTTCCTCATTGTTTGCAAAAACACAACACACACAAACCCTAAATCTCTCTTCCTCTCTTCTCGAAGCCGACGGCCACATCTCTTTTCCTCTCGAAGCTTTCTTGTTCAGATCAATCTTGTTCTTCTCCCAACCGGTTAGTGTTTTTAACTATTGATTGTATGGTGAGGTTGTAGTTTATATGTTTTTACATGATGATGTTAGTGATGGTATATGATTTGAATATAATGCAAATTTATGAGATTAGTGTTCATAAAATCGGCTCACATGTGTGTTTGATGATAGTATGATATTGATATTAGCCAAGAACCGAACACAGGTTAATCGGCCATGAGGTGTTTATATTCGGATGATTTGGTTGTGTTGTTATGTTAGGATGCATGCTAGAAATCAAGGACATGAGCCGTGTTAATGTGTTTAAATGATTATGGTTGTTGTTTATGTTTTGAATATGATTAGGGTTCAAAGAGATTTGATATTAAAACCCTAGTTTGATCGATTATTGTATGATTGGAAACTGTTAGGTTGATTTGATCAGATGGATGAGAAATAGGAAACAGTTAGAATTGATTTCATGATTTTAGGAAACCTAAAACTAATCGTACAAGGCTAGTCGCACAAGCCAGTCGCACAAGGCTAGTCGCACAAGCCGGTCGCACAAGATATGTTAGGGTACAACAGGTTAGGCACACTGTACAACCCCTTCAAGCTCAGTCGCACAACATCTTGTGAATCGCACAAGGTTGTGCTGATCGCACAAGTTGTTGGGCCACATAACTATTTAAGCTGTTGGGCCGGGCAGCCCAAAATCCAGTCGCACAAGCTGTTCCGGATCGCACAAGTCCATTGGACCGCACAAGACAAGTGTTTGTTTATTTGCTTGGGCCGTATGAGTTTTGGACTTCTTTTATTATTGGGTCGGGTTTGTTCTCAATCGCACAACCCGTTGTGAGTCGCACAAGATTATGCTGGATGCATAACAGGTTGGGCCGAAGGTTTAGTGGGCTTCAATTATTGAATCACACAAGATTATTGGGCCGTTGAACTTGTGCGAGCCCAATCATCTAAGTTGCACAAGTTGGGCCTTATGTGTAGTTGACTGTTAACGTGATTCTACGTGCTTGCCATGATCATTATGTGTGTTCGTAACTTGTTAGCCTACTTGTAAACTTACGTGCACTACTTGAACCTAGACCTGACTTGTATGGTAACCATGTTAGGACGTGGTTGACCCCATATAGCTCAAGTGACCTTTTTGTGTATCTGTCGAGCTAACCTAAGGTGAGTTCACACTTTCTACAAGACATGGGATTCCCGGTGATTGGGAATGGGTAAATGATTGAAAGGAAACCTGCGTATTCTCCTTGGTTAGAATACGTACCTCCACCCTCTTAATTGAAGGGTGACAACATTGTTACTAGACCAAAAACTCTATCATTAAGTCCCTCATTTTTATATCGACTTAATCGCCGGGACAATGGCGAACGGGTCATTAGTTAAATAGCGCTATTAGGTTTGACAAGCCTCACACCGTGCCGCAGAGGACGGGAGTGGACTAAGGGATCTGGGCACGTCAATGATGATAGACATTGACTTAGGGCACCCAACTTTCTCAGTCAGTAGTCGATATGGTAACGGGTCTAGTGGGATATTCATGGGGTAGCCCCCACGGCTGGGAGCCAAAGTAAATGGAAAGGTTAATCATGTTTTTCAACTATGGGGTAACCCCCACGACAAGTAAGCCAGCTAAAGGAAACTTATGTTTTTTAAACAACTTAAAACGAACACCCAACTGTGAACTCGCTCAACTTTTTTGTTGATTCGTTACTATATGCCTTGCAGGTCATTAGGTTGATAGATGGAGCTTGCACAGGAGGTCGAGGTCGTTGTGGGACATGGACTGATGAGTTCCATGTTTAAACATTTTAACTATTAAACTTATGTTTTGGTTTTAAACTTTATGCTTCTGCTGATAACTTGAACTTGGTTGATTTCTTTTGGACACCAATTATATTGTGGTTGGTTTTATATTTACTTTTATACACTGTTCAATATGATTGGTGGCTTGATCCTGGTCATGTCACGCCTCCTGCGGTGATACTCTGCTTGTGGAATTTGGGGGTGTGACAGAGTATGTATTAATGACTTTAATAACTAGTTTTTTATATTGAAAGTGAATTTTATTCTATCATTTCTTCATGTTTTGTTGATTCACTCATTCGTGTCTTTACGATCTATATAAAGCACGTTAACTGCTTGGAAGGGGGTTAGAAGGGTGGTTTGGGTAAAGTTCTTGCCTCGTTCGGTGTGTAGATCCTGAAAGGACTTGATTCAAGCTTATTAGGACTTCCTTTGAGGCAGATAGCATCAAATCGGGGGAAGTAAGAACGGCTTGAATCCCTTATAAATAAACTACTATTAAAACTTTAAACCGGGCTTGCGGGACTGTATCCCTGCTGACTCGGACCAATATGGCCGAGGGTAGCGTTGTCTCCAAAAGAGGGGCATGCCACATTTTGCATTAATAACTTAGTTAATTATATTTCAATAATCCGGCCTTGCGGGGGGTTATATCCCTGCAGACTCAGACTAATATGGCTGAGGGTAGCGTTGCCTCCAAAAGAGGGACATGCCACTATAACTAAGATAACCTCTTAAAAAACCCATAGTGCAAAAATCATCAAAGGATACATAAAAGATGAGTCAGAACCAAGTGATTCTTTCTTGTTTATTTGTTTCTTTCATTGCTTTAGTTCTTTCTTTATTTTTAAATGTTTAAAAACCTTTTTCTCAAAATTTGGGTCGATTAGACGCTAACGATAATCCGGTACTAAAAGCTCTTGTGTCCTTGGACGACCTCGGTATCTTACCATCACTACACTACGTCAACGATGGGTGCACTTGCCCTAACGTATTGTAGAGAGTGATAGTGTTATATCGTGTTTTATAAATTTAAAGCTTGATGAAAGAGTAAAAGTACTTAAAAATTATAATAAAAATCAATTCACCCTCGATCACGTTAGGTTCAAGTTAATTTCGTCGTCTATAGGTTGAAATATGTCGCAATTTGCTAACCTACGGTCGAGCTCCCCCCACAAGGGTTTGGTTTATGGGATTTGGGTTGATCCTTCAGTTAAGGTTATGGTAGTTACTTGATTTTTCTTCTTCTTCTTCCTTTTTTCTCTTTGTTGAACCATTCTCTTTTCTTAAGGGGTTGTAGTTCAATTGGTTGGGCTTGAAAAACTATAGGCTCATCTTTATCTGCCTCATATCCAGATTGAGTTCCAGATGGTCCTTCATTCATTTCCAGGTCGGAAATATTTTGGAAAGTCTCGGATACTTTTTCATCACTCATACTGTTGACTCAAAAATCGTTAAAAACAATATTTTCAAAAATCACACACACACACACACACACACACACACACACATATATATATATATATATATATATATTCACAGAAATAACACATAGGTTATTTTATATTAACTTCCTAACTTTATTGTTTAAGTTTAGGTATTAAATTAACACCTAAATTACTTAAACCAGTGGCTCTGATACCACCTTCTGTCACAACCTCCGACCCCACCCTGGGCGGGAGCCATGAACAGATACAAAGTGGTACCGGTGTTTATTAAAATTGCAGAGGAAAATTTCATCAGGATCGTAGTTAGGAAAATTTCAGAGTTGTAAACACCAAAGTTTTTATATTTAACAACTAGGATAAAACCCATATTACACACAAAGGTTTTTATAGGGATAAACCCTATTTTGACAAAACACATTTTCTTTTCTTTGTTCTGATAACATAGCCACTTTATTTAAGCCTTCAGTGCTTCATAGCATATTCCTTTACTTTCACTATAAGTCACCTGAAACGCGTTTAAAAATATTTTATCAGCGAAAATACTGGTGAGTTCATTCATTTGTATAAAACAACACAATGTTATAGTTACAACATTAAGGGTTTTTATTGTGACAACTGTCAAATTTGCATGCATCCGTACACTTAATTAATATTTAATTTGTGCTTAATAACTGTGCTTGATTACAACTGTGATTAAACTGCTTTCTGATTTCTGTTACATACATACGCATGCATCACATCTCATACTGTCACTCCATTTATTTCACACAAACTTTAGTGACAAACTTGATGCACAAAGCACAGCTAGCACACTAAACGGATAACCTAGAAAACATGCTGACAATGCCAGCACCTAGACAGACAATGTTTTTGAGGCCAGTATGAGCCAGAGATGGAGTACTACACTAGTAGGGAGTGTAGGGGAGTGAGGACCATAAAACTGCGTCACTAGGTGATAGTTATAGTGCCGGGAAGTGCCTAAAACATACTCTAAATGCAGAATTCTGCACTAGATAACTAAAATTCAGCATTTAATAATGCTAGTAAGGTGCAAAAACTTGACAAAATAGTCCGAGACACTTTCCAAAGTGTTGGGAATTAAATGTGTCACTAAAAGTAATATAAAAGACACTTTAAAGACTAATTTAGCACTTTAACGGAACAACACCCAACCGAACAACCGGACTATACCCGGAACATAAAAATATTGTCAAACATATTGTTTTTACTTTTCTGAGCTAGTTAGGGTCCCCGAACACCCTAACACACCTTATATTATATAACACACAATAACCTACTAATTTAACTTTTAATCCTAACTAGAATAAGTAACTAGATTAATTAAATCCCAACCCCATACCCCCCCCCCATTTTTTGTTTGACGGTTGTGTAAGGGTGGGACACCCCCACCATCCTTTATATTATTTTATTCAAATGTTGTGGATAAAGGAACATTATGTATGATGGTTAAAGATGAGTGATGGTTTATAAATAAACACAAGAGATAACCATTTCATTCCACCAACACACTTAGCAAACTCAATTCTTTCTCTTCCTTTCTTTGTGTTCGGGCGACCCCATCAACACTCACCATCATAACCTTCAAGTCTTTTTCAAGCAATCCATATATATACAAAGGTGCAAGAGGTCCAACCAGTAAGCTTGGTGCACTCGGAAGCTCAAGGACCGCTCTTGTTTTCTTTTATCCATCACTTTTTCGCCTTGTTTCTCCCCTAGCCTTGTGCTAGTAGTAAGTGCCTTAAATCTTCATCTTGTTCATAATTTTGGTGGTTAATAGTGGAAAGAATGATGAAAACATAAGAACTCTAAAGAACCTTAAACAAAGTCTTGAACATCAACTAACATATGATGAAGTAGTGTTAAATGATGATGAAATCATGATAAATCTGAATTAATTGAACCATGACCTGCTGTAAAAAACTTATGGTCTGATGTTAATCGTATTAGAAAGCATGGCGATCGTATGTGTGCGTTTTAGTAACATTTAACCTATAAACAACTTGCTGATTAGCATTTTCAGCCACCTTCAACTGGCTGTAAACAGGTCAATACTTAATGAAAAACTGATTTTCTTGAGTTTATAACGTGTTATTATGAAATACGGTTCTAATGGCACTAGAATCATAATTTTTGGACTTCAGTTGCTATTTTTAAAGGGTCGTTTTCTAACAGCAACTAAAGCTGCATTTTTACTGCTGAAAATAGGTGTTATGTTTTTCATCATAACTTGAAATCGGTGTAGGATTAGGTCATGAAATTTGTACTGTAGATGACCACCGATGTATTTGTAATTCTCTCACTGGAATTTCGTAAATCGGACTATCGATGAATTTTAAATAAATTATTCCGCGGACTGCAGTCAGAAAAAGATAAATTTGATTTCAGTCTGGAAAATGATTTTCTATAAAATATTGGTAGTGATTTGGACCCCGATATTTTTACAAAATAATATTTGGATCGTATGATACATTCTGTAAAAATTTGGGCATTTTTGGAAAAAGATAACTATTTTATTAAAATACCCGAAAACAGCCCAGTTTTGTATATTAAAACTGAAACGATATAAGTAGTATTTTGCATGCCTAAATGTCGGGTTGGTTATTTGAAAGCGATCTAACGTGTTATATGTTAAAGAAAATGATATGCTATTTAGCATGGACACCTCCATTTACAAAGGAGACTATGGCGAAATTTTCTGAAAATCCTAGCACTTAGAAAATATTTTCTATATAAGGGTTTACAAGTCTATTTTAGACTATGCTTTTTAAATACAAACCTCGCCATAATTTTTGTAACAAAATACAAAGTGTCAGAGGTGGGTTTTCGTAAACAAAAGCGGATAAATATATATTTAGAATATATACTTATTACTAAAACGCCTGTGTGAATGTTTGTTGATTTGTGAACTAGTTATGTTATTTAGGGCAAGATATACCAATACAAGAATACGAATCCACAAGTATGAGATACTCCCATCCTTGGGAAGGAAATACGAATAACAACACTTGAGAAATATTATTACAAAAATATTGAAGACACTTTAAAACATAAGGCACTAACCAACACTAAGACAAGGCACCCGTTCGTCTAATAGACAGCACATTGTAGGTAGTCGTGCTTGCTGAAGGGATTTGAGTTACGATACTGAAGACGCAAAACAGTGAGTTCATGTTCCCCCTTTTCTCCGTACTGTTTTCAGTTTTATACTTCGGGGGTGAAATACATGCGACAATTATTACAGACTTTTATATACATGGTATGGTTAGCTTAAGGAGGGTTTACTACTTAGATCATGTGAGTGGGTAGGTGGAACTTGAGGCCATTAATCCTCGTTGTAGGACCGAGGGACATGAGTGATAGATCTATCTGGGTGTAGCGAGCCCCGCTCCTGAGTCCGCTGAGTGGACCAGGTGGTGACTATGTGCCCGACGCACAAATTTGCTAGGTTTGAGTCTTCCTGCATCACTTCACACATATCATTGGCTTTGCAACCCAATGGTGATCTCTTTTTCCTTATTGCTACATACCAGGGACTTACATACATACTTACAACATTTTCAAAGGTTTATACATACTCACTTACACATGAACTCGCTCAACTTTTGTTGATTTTTCAAACTACATGTATTTCAGGGAATTCGTAAATGGATCTGGCGGGCGTTGGAGTTTTTAAGCTGCGTTGTGACTAAAGATGTCATCCAAGTCACTAGGGCTTAGGAGACGTATCTTAATCCTGGACGAGATACGTGGTCCTAAACTCGGGTTTGTTTTAAAATCTTTTGTTGAGTCTTTGTGAACTCCTTAAAACATGTTATGGTTTGTAACTTGAATTTGGTATCGACATTTCAGACAATTATGTTGTACTACTTTTAAACTTAAATTAATGGATGTACATCTACTGGTTTTATCATATAGTGTTGTTATGATCGTATGCAATGGTATTAAGAAGTCACACCAATTATCACGCTTCCGCAAAAGTCAGGGTGTGACAGCTTGGTATCAGAGCCTCGATCATAGCGAACTAGGATTCCTTCTCGAGTCTAGACTATGATCATCAGGGCTCTCACGAAAACGTTTTCAAACATTTTTACATTGCATACACAAAACGTCCAGATCCAGGAAACAAACATTTTTACAAACAAAAAGGCACAAGTACACATTTCAAAATTTATGTTTATAATTCAGTCTTAGAGGCTGAGGGAGGATCAGTCTTAGAGGCTGAGGGAGGATCAGTCTTGGAGGCTGAGGGAGGATCAGTCTTAGAGGCTGAGGGAGGATCAGTCTTAGAGGCTGAGGGAGGATCAGTCTTAGAGGCTGAGGGAGGATCAGTCTTAGAAGCTGAGGGAGGATCAGTCTTAGAGACTGAGGGAGGATCAGTCTTAGAGGCTGAGGGAGGATCAATCTTAGAGGCTGAGGGAGGTTCAGTCTTAGAGGCTGAGGGAGGATCAGTCTTAGAGACTGGGAGGAAATTAGTCTTAGAGACTGGGAGGATTGGTCTTAGAGGCCAGGGAGTTGGTCTTAGAGACCAGGGATTTAGTCTTATAGACTGGGAGGTTGGTCTTAGAGACCAGGGATTTAGTCTTAGAGGTTGGGAAAGTTGGTCTTAGAGACCAGGGAGTTGGTCTTAGAGACCAGGGGATTAGTCTGAGAGGCTAGGGAGATTAGTCTGAGAGACTAGGGAGTTTAGTCTGAGAGACTAGGGAGTTTAGTCTGAGAGACTGGGTGGGATAGTCTAGGAAGACTAGGACGAATATGTGGACACATGATTACATTATGAAGTGTTTTTATGTGTAATGCGCAAAGTGTTAAAGATTACTGTAAATATGCATGCTATGACTACTATGTACCGGCACACACGCCACATTCCTCAGGGAACGAATTATCAGATGATAACGACCCGACGGCCACCGCCACAGATGATGGGACTGTACCTGCGCCAGAGATGTTTACGTCAGACACTGAGAGTGACCCTGACACGCTGACCAAGGTCGAGGACGACTTCCAACCGTCCGCGCTGCCAGACTTTGACGATGAATTACCCTTGTTGATGGCTTCCTTGACGAAGATCCCTCTGTCATTCATGTTTCGGCCCATGACCACTTCATTACTGGTCATTCCGTTGGTAAGCACACCATGGCTCCGATCCTCGACAATGCGCCTCTTGTGGACATTCCTTCCGAAGGCTGGTTACTCGACGAACAATTGATAACGATATTGACGTGATATTGATGGTTCTTCCGATAACGCCCATGATGATGGAAAGTTAGATGAGAACGCGTTACTAATTTTATTTCTCGAGACCCCTGTTATCAAGCTATCCTCTGATTTCGGTATACGCTCGATTTCAGACTCCTTTGAGTCTACGACATCTGCAGCCTTACAGACGGCCGGATTACATCTTTCTATTACTGACATAGACGACGACGCCGTTATGACTGCTGCACTAGCACCTGCTCAAGGCACCACACCATTACACGACCCAGAGCCTGCTCTTGAGCTAGCTTCTGCACCTTTTGGGTCCGCTTGATGTTACACCTGCTAAACCTGCACCTTTACCTGAACATTACCCTATTTCTTTTGATTTACCAGACAATGCATCCCTTATACCCGACCCCGCACCCGCATCTAATGATCTTCCTATCAGTTGAGACGTTTGATATTGCACTCACAACCGCTGACATTGCTCCTTTCCCCTATGAAGACCGACGTCCATTGCGCCAACGTGCCTATCGCTTTCTTTCAAAATATAACCGCACCCCGGGAAGGTACTCCAGGTCAGTACCCGCATAACGATTCATTTGCTACAGCAGCATTTTCTCGACTTCACAAGTCGCACCGTTTGCTACATTCACCTCTACAACGCCGGACGAGCCATTTTGATGGTTCCTATAATATACTACGCTAATTTTAGACCCTTACCATCCCTCACATTATGGAGACCACACACGAGATGAGTTGCTCCTGTAACATCAACTACAGTTTGAGGATATGAGTCGCAGAATGTTGGAGCTTGAGCTGACACCACAATTGGCAACTTCAAATGCAAAACATTACATAACCGAAAACATGATTTAAGTGTCTACATCACAAGACAGCATATTGTCTGAAAAGTTTATGTAAGACACCACGTCCTCCGCCCTGTCTGTTACTAGTATACTTTGGTCCTCCACATCTATCAAAGATTCTTTTGGCACTCTCCCCTGCTACTATTACACTTTTCCCAGGATTTGATGCTCGTTTCTTTACTGCCAAGCGGCAGATCAGCTAATTGCTTCGACGTATATACAAGCTCGAGGAGGATTTCACGCATGTTGACAATTTACTTTTCTTTCCTCCTCCACCTTAGTCACCAGTATAGTTGGTTTCTGGATTACGCGGATTGCATTATATTTGGGTAAGGGCACTAATGATAAGCCGAGAATGTGGAGACTTTTGGAGACCACATCTGACTACGTAATTTTGTTACACTAATATATTTAATGGACAAGGGTAGGATGACCCTGCGTCCCTGTTGACGTGATACATTTGGAAGACAACGCAATTGTGGCCAGGGAATAATGGGAAGCCAATCATCACTAAATATGCGACAACACTTCTAGCCAATAACCAATGAAAGCTCAGTCGCTATGTCTTCGTTAAGCACGTTAATGATCTATATGTGTGTGCTATAATTATAATGCTACGTGCTTACTTGCTATGCTCTCATTAAACATAATTACCAAACTACTTGATTATACTATGATTATACTACTGCTTGATTGGTTGATAACCCATTTTGTGTATGTGCATATGATCTCTAAACAACTATATGCACTCCCCGAATGAATAAGACCTGACCTAACCAATCTTCTTCTCAGAAGATGTCAACACAAGGGAACGTCAATGCCAACAACCCTCCGCCCACATCAACGGCACGACTACAAGAACGCATCTCACAAGCCATCGCACAACTCGAGGCCCTTCGCTCCGAACACGGCGGGGGTACCTCAGGAAATAACTCACCCAGCGGCTGCACCTACAAGCAGTTCTTAGACCACAAACATCGAGAATTCGACGGCACCGGGGGTGCCCTAGCCTTCCTGCACTGGGTTGAGAAGACGAATTATGTCTTACAGTTGAGCAAATGTGCCCCAAAACATCAGGTCACGTACGTAGCTGGACTATTTGTAGATGGGGCTCTGTCATGGTGGAACCTTCAGGTTCAAACAATGGGCGAGACTGCTGCAAATGCTTTGACGTGGGACGAGCTGAAGGAACTGATGCGTAAAAGATATTGCTCTAGGGCAGAAGTCCAGAAATTGGAAACTGAACTATGGAACTTGAAAATGGAAGGTCCAAAGATAGTTGAATATGTGCAGAGATTTGGCGAATTGTCACAAGTTGCTTCGCGTTTGGTGGAACCAGAATCTAGGAAGATCGAACGTTTCATAGGGGGATTGGTACCTCAGATTCTAAGCCTGGTAACAACATCTAAACCTTCAACGATCACCGAGGCTATCGACACAAGCATGGCGCTCACTGAAGAAGCGATTAGACAAGGAAAATTTTCCACTCCGGAAGAGAAAAATGAGGCTCCTGTAGAGTCATCTGGGGATAACAAGAGAAAACTCGTAAATTTCAAGAAGGTTGCTCGGGTAAGTAATGAGAAGAAGGCCAATAAGGGAAAAGACTACATGGGTATCCTACCTAAATGCGACAATTATCTACGTTATCACGTCGGGCGATGTAAATATGGAAAATGTGATAACTGTGGTAAGAGGGGACATCCCAAGGAAACTTGTAGGCAAGGCATTGAATGTGGAAATAAAGATCAAGATGATAGCAAGAATCACGGAGGAAACAACGATGACGACAACTGTCAAGGAAGGATGAGTGACAAACAAAAACGTGCTCAAGGTTGCCTTAACTGTGGGAGCAAGAAGCACTTCAGAAAATACTGTCCTAAGAAGAATCAAGCACAAGGATAATAGCTCAATAGCAGAGCTAGGGGAGCACGCCAGGAATCCAAGCTTGGATATCGGTACGTTCCATATTACTCAACGTTATACGTCTGTGCTGCTAGATACAGTTGCAAATTTTAGCTTCGCACCTCTAAAGTTTGAGAGTATACTTGGTTTAGTAACAAGTAAGTTAGATAATCCGCACATGATAGTACTAGCTAGTGGGAAAGCTAGTGGGAGCCAACGAAGTAACTGGAAACGGCATGATAGAACCCGGAGAGCGTGAGTTTACACTTGAGCTACTGCCAGTTGAATTGGGGAGCTTCGACAAGGTAATTGGATGGATGGGTTGTCAAGTGGTCAAGCGGAGATTGATATCCGCACCCCGATGACGAATGAAGGAACAATCGTGACTCACGAAGCAAGATACGCCTCTACAAGTCACGAATGGCTTAAAGGCACGAAAGTTGTTGCGGAAAGGATGTGTTGTTTTTGGCTCATGTCGGGGACAAGGGAGCCGAAGAACTAAAACTCGAAGATACCCCCATGATCAGAGAATATCCTGGAGTCTTCCTCGAGGACTTGCCGGAATCATCCCCTCAACGATTAGTCGAATCTCGCATCGATTTAATTCCAGGCATCGCACCTGTAGTCGATGCACCGTAGCGACTTACATTTTCGGAGATGCAAGGATTGTCAGTGCAACCTCAGTGGTTGATAGAGAAGGAAGATAACAGACCAAAATTCCCTTTTGGGTAACACCAATTCTGCTCGTCAAGAAGAGGGACGTGATTTTCCAATAAGCATCAACTACCAGGACCCGAACGAGCTAACCAACAAGAGTCGGTGGCTCTTGCTAAGGATTGACGAATTACTTATTTGACTAACTGTGAGGATCCGACTACTATTACACTACTGATCGACGATTGAGAGTCATTGGCGGTAAATTCAGGAAGAGAGTGTACCGGGGAAATTGTGGGACAATAACTTGTTTTAACCTACACAAGAATGGTGTTTCCCTACACGATGCACAGAACGATTCTCCACCAAATACGAAACTCTGAGAATCTAGGAAACATGTACTTAGGACCATTGGGAACCCAGGACCAAATTCACAAAGGTTGTTACTTAGGAACCACATCTGTTAACTCAAACAGACACCATTAACCTGACATATATACTATTTCAGTTGACCAAACCAAACACACTTAAATTTCTTTTACTTCTAGCGAGTAGATGTTTGCATCCCTACTCCCCTTAATGGTAGTTGCATCACGTAAATTTTTCCTCGCTGAGAGCGAACACCCATTGATTCGATACTTGGTCATTTCTCCATTTTAACAGATACTCATTGTTTCATTACTTGGAAACTTATATGTTATGCATGCACCTTTTGCTACGCATGCGATTTCATTTCAATCGCTCCATTGAAGTTCAAATATTAGATTGCTAAATCTAATTACTAATTTGTGATTCAAATGACCTACATTATTGTAATTGTTGGCTCTTTTGCTATCAAGTCAACACACTCTCTTGAGACTTCTTCCATTACAAGTCACAATCATGGTTTATTTTTGCTACCATGCCGAGATTCCTTTGTTGATCCATACAAGTTACGCTGAAACTAAGTTCAATTGCTTGAACTTATTCATTTCGCATATTCAGTTTAAGACGCCATATGATGTATTGAGAGCATCATATTCAAACAATTGGCAAAGATTCTTTTGTTTCGAGTCGTAGTAGACTTGTTTGGTCTACGACTTCACTAAATCGTTTGTTGGTTACGACACCTTGTGAGAATACTCTCACAAAATTGAAGCTTGCGCTTATTTGGTTACTCACTTCATACACGGATGTAATAGTCTATTCATTTAAAAATCCATTTGATACTCACAATTAAAGCAGACTTAACACAGTTGTGTGTTAAGACAACGGTATATAGATTCATTTCATACCACGGTGTACCTCCAAACGGTTCTTTCATTATAAATTGAATACCCTGCAGTATTTATTGCTTTCTCACCTACGATCAAAAACATTGGCTCTTTGAGGTTCCATACTCAACTGAAAACTCTAGGACATTGTGTAAATCAAATCTTCAGGCTTGTCCGGTACATAATCATTTGATTTCCAACACGGTGAACTAGTTCAGTCACCACCATACTTGAATTATGTCATTACTACACCTTGTGGTGTCATCACAAACTTGTAGCTTGTGCTAATCAGGGTCAACTATTCCACACAAAACTGCATATACTTTTGTTTGACTTGTCCTTTAAACATTTCTGATGCAACTACGAATCGAGACAATGATATACCAGATTCACTTGTATTTCATTCGCCGTACTTTCGCAATTCAAAAATGTCAACACACTAGACCTCACCATTCAATTATTCGAGGGTTGACATATCATTTTACTAGTACGTTTGAGTTGTTGATTTTGAATTCATATAGCAGATGCTATGGTTTGTGAAAACTCGTTCGCATATTGCGATCGATCGTTTGAGAATCTTATTAGTCAAAACACCTCTTTTGTGGAACCCCCCGGCTAGCTGGATTACACTAGACTATACGTCGATACGTCTTATATCTTTGACAGCAAATCCTGAAACACACACTATTTAACTGCTGGGTTATGATTATAGGTATCCTTGGATTCGCCTGATTTGAATAAGTTTTGATCCTGTTTTGGGTTACTTACCTCAGTATTATTCATATACATACACGTGTGATGAAACCATAAGGAGTTAAGGTAGTACAAATTTCGAGGACGAAATTTCTTAACGGGGGGAGAATGTGACAACTGTCAAATTTGCATGCATCCGTACACTTAATTAATATTTAATTTGTGCTTAATAACTGTGCTTGATTACAACTGTGATTAAACTGCTTTCTGATTTCTGTTACATACATACACATGCATCACATCTCATACTGTCACTCCATTTATTTCACACAAACTTTAGTGACAAACTTGATGCACAAAGCACAGCTAGCACACTAAACGGATAACCCAGAAAACATGCTGACAATGCCAGCACCTAGACAGACAATGTTTTTGAGGCCAGTATGAGCCAGAGATGGAGTACTACACTAGTTGGGAGTGTAAGGGAGTGAGGACCATAAAACTGCGTCACTAGGTGATAGTTATAGTGCCGGGAAGTGCCTAAAACATACTCTAAATGCAGAATTCTGCACTAGATAACTAAAATTCAGCATTTAATAATGCTAGTAAGGTGCAAAAACTTGGCAAAATAGTCCTAGACACTTTCCAAAGTGTTGGGAATTAAATGTGTCACTAAAAGTAATATAAAAGACACTTTAAAGACTAATTTAGCACTTTAACGGAACAACACCCAACCGAACAACCGGACTATACCCGGAACATAAAAATATTGTCAAACATATTGTTTTTACTTTTCTGAGCTAGTTAGGGTCCCCGAACTCCCTAACACACCTTATATTATATAACACACAATAACCTACTAATTTAACTTTTAATCCTAACTAGAATAAGTAACTAGATTAATTAAATCCCAACCCCATACCCCCCCCCCCCCCCCATTTTTTGTTTGACGGTTGTGTAAGGGTGGGACACCCCCACCATCCTTTATATTATTTTATTCAAATGTTGTGGATAAAGGAACATTATGTATGACGGTTAAAGATGAGTGATGGTTTATAAATAAACACAAGAGATAACCATTTCATTTCACCAACACACTTAGCAAACTCAACTCTTTCTCTTCCTTTCTTTGTGTTCGGCCGACCCCATCAACACCCACCATCATAACCTTCAAGTCTTTTTCAAGCAATCCATATATATACAAAGGTGCAAGAGGTCCAACAAGTAAGCTTGGTGCACTCGGAAGCTCAAGGACCGCTCTTGTTTTCTTTTATCCATCACTTTTTCGCCTTGTTTCTCCCCTAGCCATGTGCTAGTAGTAAGTGCCTTAAATCTTCATCTTGTTCATAATTTTGGTGGTTAATAGTGGAAAGAATGATGAAAACATAAGATCTCTAAAGAACCTTAAACAAAGTCTTGAACATCAACTAACATATGATGAAGTAGTGTTAAATGATGATGAAATCATGATAAATCTGAATTAATTGAACCATGACCTGTTGTAAACGACTTATGGTCTGATGTTAATCGTATTAGAAAGTATGGCGATCGTATGTGTGCGTTTTAGTAACATTTAACCTATAAACAGCTTGCTGATTAGCATTTTCAGCCACCTTCAACTGGCTGTAAACAGGTCAATACTTAACGAAAAACTGATTTTCTTGAGTTTATAACGTGTTATTATGAAATACGGTTCTAATGGCACTTGAATCATAATTTTTGGACTTCGTTTGCTATTTTTAAAGGGTCGTTTTCTAACAGCAACTAAAGCTGCATTTTTACTGCTGAAAATAGGTGTTATGTTTTTCATCATAACTTGAAATCGGTGTAGGATTAGGTCATGAAATTTGTACTGTAGATGACCATCGATGTATTTGTAATTCTCTCACTGGAATTTCGTAAATCGGACTCTCGATGAATTTTAAATAAATTATTCCGCGGACTGCAGTCAGAAAAAGATAAATCTGATTTCAGTCTGGAAAATGATTTTCTATAAAATATTGGTAGTGATTTGGACCCCGATATTTTTACAAAATAATATTTGGATCGTATAATACATTCTGTAAAAATTTGGGCATTTTTGAAAAAAGATAACTATTTTATTAAAATACCCGAAAACAGCCCAGTTTTGTATATTAAAACTGAAACGATATAAGTAGTATTTTGCATGCCTAAATGTCGAGTTGGTTATTTGAAAGCGATCTAACGTGTTATATGTTAAAGAAAATGATATGCTATTTAGCATGGACACCTCCATTTACAAAGGAGACTATGGCGAAATTTTCTGAAAATCCTAGCACTTAGAAAATATTTTCTATATAAGGGTTTACAAGTGTATTTTAGACTATGCTTTTCAAATACAAACCTCGCCATAATTTTTGTAACAAAATACAAAGTGTCGGAGGTGGGTTTTCGTAAATAAAAGCGGATAAATATATATTTAGAATATATACTTATTACTAAAACGCCTGTGTGAATGTTTGTTGATTTGTGAACTAGTTATGTTATTTAGGGCAAGATATACCAATACAAGAATACGAATCCACAAGTATGAGATACTCCCATCCTTGGGAAGGAAATACGAATAACAACACTTGAGAAATATTATTACAAAAATATTGAAGACACTTTAAAACATAAGGCACTAACCAACACTAAGACAAGGCACGACCCGTTCGTCTAATAGACATTAGCACATTGTAGGTAGTCGTGCTTGCTGAAGGGATTTGAGTTACGATACTGAAGACGCAAAACAGTGAGTTCATGTTCCCCCTTTTCTCCTTACTGTTTTCAGTTTTATACTTCGGGGGTGAAATACATGCGACAATTATTACAGACTTTTATATACATGGTATGGTTAGCTTAAGGAGGGTTTACTACTTAGATCATGTGAGTGGGTAGGTGGAACTTGAGGCCATTAATCCTCGTTGTAGGACCGAGGGATATGAGTGATAGATCTATTTGGGTGTAGCGAGCCCCGCTCCTGAGTCCGCTGAGTGGACCAGGTGGTGACTATGTGCCCGACGCACAAATTTGCTAGGTTTGAGTCTTCCTGCATCACTTCACACATATCATTGGCTTTGCAACCCAATGGTGATCTCTTTTTCCTTATTGCTACATACCAGGGACTTACATACATACTTACAACATTTTCAAAGGTTTATACATACTCACTTACACATGAACTCGCTCAACTTTTGTTGATTTTTCAAACTACATGTATTTCAGGGAATTAGTAAATGGATCTGGCGGGCGTTGGAGTTTTTAAGCTGCGTTGTGAATAAAGATGTCATCCAAGTCACTAGGGCTTAGGAGACGTATCTTAATCCTGGACGAGATACGTGGTCCTAAACTCGGATTTGTTTTAAAATCTTTTGTTGAGTCTTTTTGAACTCCTTAAAACATGTTATGGTTTGTAACTTGAATTTGGTATCGACATTTCAGACAATTATGTTGTACTACTTTTAAACTTAAATTAATGGATGTACATCTACTGGTTTTATCATATAGTGTTGTTATGATCGTATGCAATGGTATTAAGAAGTCACACCAATTATCACGCTTCCGCAAAAGTCAGGGTGTGACAGCTTGGTATCAGAGCCTCGATCATAGCGAACTAGGATTCCTTCTCGAGTCTAGACTATGATCATCAGGGCTCTCACGAAAACGTTTTCAAACATTTTTACATTGCATACACAAAACGTCCAGATCCAGGAAACAAACATTTTTACAAACAAAAAGGCACAAGTACACATTTCAAAATTTATGTTTATAATTCAGTCTTAGAGGCTGAGGGAGGATCAGTCTTAGAGGCTGAGGGAGGATCCGTCTTAGAGGCTGATGGAGGTTCAGTCTTAGAGGCTGAGGGAGGATCAGTCTTAGAGACTGAGGGAGGATCAGTCTTAGAGGCTGAGGGAGGATTAGTCTTAGAGACTGGGAGGAAATTAGTCTTAGAGACTGGGAGGATTGGTCTTAGAGGCCAGGGAGTTGGTCTTAGAGACCAGGGATTTAGTCTTAGAGACTGGGAGGTTGGTCTTAGAGACCAGGGATTTGGTCTTAGAGGCTGGGAAAGTTGGTCTTAGAGACCAGGGAGTTGGTCTTAGAGACCAGGGGATTAGTCTGAGAGGCTAGGGAGATTAGTCTGAGAGACTAGGGAGTTTAGTCTGAGAGACTAGGGAGTTTAGTCTGAGAGACTGGGTGGGATAGTCTTGGAAGACTAGGACGAATATGTGGATACATGATTACATTATGAAGTGTTTTTATTTGTAATGCGCAAAGTGTTAAAGATTACTGTAAATATGCATGCTATGACTACTATACACCGATTACCTTATCCAGGCAGCACTTTGACATCCGTTGATGGGTTTCGGATCAATCGGACAGGGTATCGTACTAGTGATTCGGGTTAATACACCGATTACGGAGCAGAGTTTTAGGTCTTCGGTTATTTGGTATTATGACAGTAGTAGAACGAGAGAGCTAAAAAATAAAGTTTGAACAAGTTGAAAGCTTCAATTCACGTCCAATTTATAGCTGTGAAACAACCACGTCGCTTCCAGTGACCATGTTCGTCCATCACCGTCGCGTTGCGTGACCAGGTGAGCTAGGGCTTAGGTGTAAAAAGTCACCATGTAGGCATGCCATATGTGTTCTAGCAACCAGCTAGGTGTCGCGTCACGCAACCACACACCGCTATCTCCGTCGTGTAGCGCGACGAGGCCTAAACTTAGGTTCCTTCGTTTATTGTGCTGGTTCCCGTTGTACACGTTTGGAGTATCGGTTATGATTCGTTATGGCCTTTTTAAGGGTTGTTATAATAATGGTACTGTAACTCATAATATTAAATTCATTTTGAACAAGAGACTTAGAGATGTTTAAAACTCAAAGTTCTTGCTTCTTTGAACCATTAAGAGGTGTTTACGAGACATGTTTCAAATCTCACAAAAACTAATTCTAATTCTTTCGTGTATGAAAATTGGATCCATATAATGTTAATTGACTCAAATCATTCAGTTTCCTCTTTGAATTGATTGAAATGTTTACCAAGAGTGGCATAACTAAACGTACACCTTCAAAATTTGTCTCACATTCAAGATCGTATAAATGACTATCATATCAAAAAAACTTTTATAGAAACCTACAACAATTCAACATATCCCTTTATCAAAACACTACAAACATCAATATTCAAAAAGACTTGGTCACAACACAAGGATCCAACAAAATATATAATTATCTGTGAATGTTATCATACGGGTAATCAACTATATACGACACATTTTCACTTAAATAATCACAAACACACCTATAAGCCAATGACCCCCCCTCCCCTCGGGCCGGCCAAACTTTTCCAACAAAAAACCTCACAGACCTATCTCCTCACAAAAATCACTTTCATCAATGTTCTTGCACACAAACATTTACCATTAATGTTCATTGCATCTCTCTCTCATCTAAACTCTCTCTCTTTCACATTAGCGTTTTTCACATCATCATATTTATATTGCATATTTATATTGCAGTACTCTTAAAACTTTTTCCTTCCACACATTATATTCTCTAATCTATTATCCTTTTTAACTAAACAATACCTTAAATTTAAACTCCAAATTTATTTGTTTTTTAAATATCAATCTTTTTTTTTTTTTTTTTTTGAACATGAGTGTTAAAAACTTAAAATAATGAAAGCATACATACACTAGAATTTATGATACACACATGAGATGAGAGGAGAGGAGTCAACTTGAAAGAAAGAATCAAAGTTTGATAAACAATAAAACCCGATCAAACTGTTTCCAAATATAAACCCTAATCACCCAAATTCATCAAATCGATATCAATTTCCTCAAATTCTCCTCTTCATCGCTCAATTTATTGTGAGAAATAGAGGAATTTTGGTATCTGGTTGATGGTCTCATGGGCGCAACGGGGTCTAAGCTCGAGAAAGCTCTAGGAGACCAGTTTCCTGAAGGCGAACGCTATTTTGGACTCGAAAACTTCGGTAACACTTGCTATTGTAACAGCGTCTTGCAGGTTTCTTTCCATTTATTCCACTTTTTACTGGTTATTCATTCAATATTATGTTATTTAGGGTTTCTGATTGAGAATTAGAGTTAACTTGTTTGTGGATTATGCTACTTGTTGTTGCAAAGAGGAAATTAAGGGAATATTTTGTGAAATTGGAGCATAGTTGTCAATAGGGACAAGTTACCTATATATGCTACTTAGCGATAGCGATTAAACAGCCTAGCGACCGCTATTTTATATGTGTATTTTATAAAAGAAATAAAAATATTGATAAAAAATACAGAAATCTCGCTGTTTGTTGCTAAATCCTATATCGGCTTCGCTACGGGTGATAATGACATCTATGAATTGTAGTATTATGATATGGAAGATTGGTGAAGGAATAGGAGTGTCTGTTTTGAACATTTGATAATTTGCAAACCTCGGTTTTACGTTGAGTGAGGTTGCTGACTGCTGGTTCCATTAGTTATGTATACAAGTTTTGAAATTACCATGACTTGCCAGTATGTGATTGGTATCGTGGTGGCGTTTGGATTGCATTTGGCTTTTTGTTTGTGATTATAACAAAGGAAACTGTCCGGTTGGTTTCTTCTTCTGTTATAGTTATTATGTCTCACAATGTACTTTAATTGTTGTATTGTGATGTATTGTTTAAAAAGCCATGCTTTAAATTAGCCTAGCAAATGCATAAGCAGTTACGAATGTTTTGAGTTATTAAGGTTTTCTCTATAGTTAGACTGTTAACAAGTGCCTTTTTAAAACATTGTGTTGCGCCTTTTTTTTAAAGTACTAGTCATTTGAATACGCATATGAAATCACTGCATCTAACGAGAATGATCAGTTTTGGATAAAATGTCAAACATCAACATTCTTGCAAACCATAATGCGTTTGGTTTTTTCCTTTTTAAGGTATTAATCCTTGTTATCAATTTCAAATCTCAATTATGTTTTGGTTTATTACCTTTTCGAAGTAACTTGTGCAGTTTTGATCTAACTATGTAGCTGATGATCACATATGATTTGTTCTTATTTTTCAGGCTCTATATTTCTGTGTTCCATTTCGCGAACAACTACTTGAATACTACGGGAATATTAAAAATCCAGGAGACATAGAAGAAAATCTCCTTACATGTTTGGCAGAACTGTTTATGCAGGTAAACAGTTACTAGAATACATTCTTAGTAATTTTGTATTGCTAGTTTATTAAGTAGTTTATTTCTTTTATTAGATTAGTACACAAAAGAAGAAGACAGGCGTTATTGCTCCAAAACGCTTTGTACAAAGAGTGAAGAAAGAAAACGAGCTTTTCCGTGGTTACATGCATCAGGTATACAGTATACCATATAGTCATATACCAAACGTTTTATTTAATTGAATATCTGAAACCCTACAAAATTTATCTTCTAACATTATATTATCAATATTGTATAGGATGCACATGAATTTTTGAATTTCTTGTTAAACGAACTAGTTGACATACTAGAGAAAGAAGCCAATTCGTCAAAAGGTTCAAAAGAGCATTCATCACCTTCTGAAAAGATTCCCAATGGGATTCATGTTCCTCAGGCCAACGGTGTACGCAAGGAGCCCTTGGTTACTTGGGTTCACAAAAATTTTCAGGTTAGTATGAGAACTCATAATTTTATATAGAGTAAAATGCCATTTTCGTCCCTGAGGTTTGGCCAGTTTTGTGACTTTCGTCCAAAGGTTTGTTTTTTCGCATCTGGATCTAAAAGGTTTGAAATCTTGATTCGGTTTGTTAACTCCATCCATTTTTCTCGGTTAAGTCAAGGATATTTCCAGCTTTTTTTTTAACTTAAAGGGCAATTCGGTCTTTTTCACTTTATGTACAAACATTTAGCATAATGTACAAGTATTCAAAAGACCAAATTGCGCTTTAAGTGAACAAAAAAAGACGAAAATACCTCTGACTTAACAGAGAAAAAAGGATGGAGTTAGAGAGTCGGATGAAAATGGCAAGATTTCAAACCTTTTGGATCTAGATGTGAAAAAAAGACCTTTGGAAGAACGTCGCCAAAATGGCCGAACCTCAGGGACGAAAATGGCATTTGACTCTTATATATAAAACATATTATATTTGTGTAATTTATTTTTAAATATATACATGTACTGTTCCTAATGAGGACTTGAGGTTGTTGCTGCTTTTGTTCACTGGTTGCTTTGGCTTTAAATTCAGGGTATACTTACAAATGAAACAAAGTGTTTGAGGTGCGAGACTGTGACCGCAAGGGACGAGACATTTTTAGATTTAAGCCTTGATATCGAACAGAACAGTTCAATTACAAGTTGTTTAAAGAACTTCAGCTCCACTGAAACCTTGAATGCAGAGGATAAATTTTTCTGTGACAAATGCTGCAGGTTGCTACTTTCTCCACAAATTCATATATTGTTTAGAGTAAAATGCTATTTTCGTCCCTGAGGTTTGGCCAGTTTTCCGATTTTCATTCAAAGGTTTGTTTTTCCGCATTTGGATCCAAAAGATATGAAATGCCATTTTCATCCGGCTTGTTAACTCCATCCATTTTTCCCGTTAAGTCAGGGGTATTTTCGTCATTTTTTCAACTTAAAGGGCAATTCTGGTTTTTAGGGGTATTCGGTCTTTTACAATAAGTGAAAAGACCAGATTGCCCTTTAAGTTAACAAAAAAGACGGAAATACCTCTGACTTAACGGAAAAAAATGGATGGACTTAACGAGCCGGATGAAAATGGCAAGATTTTAAACCTTTTGGATCCAGATGCGGAAAACCAAACCTTTGAACGAAAGTCGCAAAACTGGCCAAACCTCAGGGACAAAAATATCATTTTACTCATTTGTTTATTTTGAGTTCTCTATGTATCTCAAAGTTATTTTCAAGAATGAAATGTTTAATTGCTTCTTTTACTTGGCCCAGTTTGCAGGAAGCACAAAAGAGGATGAAGATCAAGAAACCGCCACACATCTTGGTTATACACTTAAAGCGGTTCAAGTACATGGAACAGTTGGGCAGGTACAAAAAGTTATCATATCGTGTCGTTTTTCCTCTCGAGCTGAAGCTGACCAACACCATGGAAGATGCTGACTGTGAGTACTCGTTATTTGGAGTGGTGGTTCATGTCGGCAGTGGGCCCAACCATGGCCATTATGTAAGTCTGGTCAAAAGCCACAACCACTGGCTGTTCTTTGATGACGAAAATGTAGAAATGATTGACGAATCTGCTGTTCAAACCTCATTCGGGTCAGCCCAAGAGTACGCAAGCAACACTGATCATGGGTACATTCTGTTCTATGAGAGTCTCGCTGCCAACAGTGATTGTTAAATGGTGTTTTGTGTTTTTTGGTTTTTGTGGTATCATCCATCATATAGGGGGGAAATTTGGGGTTATTAGATGAGAAGAAAGTTGAGATGGGTTTGATGTACAGTTGATGCTGCTATAACTATTTGGTTTCATCCGTTTTTAGTTGTAACAATAAAGATGCATATGTGGATGATAGTGAACACATCGTTTTAAACACTAATACGATCATCAAAGACAACGATGATAAGTCCCTTGACGGGTTGAGAAATGTTAATTCATCGTCTTGTTTCTTGTTTTGTATCGTTGTCTAACATTCTTGTGTTGTGGTTGTATATGGAATAACGAAGCCATAATCGTGTTGAATTTTGTTCATATACGAAGAAAACTGAGATTTTGTTCTGATGTGTTAAAAGGTTATGGTGCTGAAACTGCACACTAAAAACTGTATCGTATTTGTTTCCCTGCTAAAATATGAGTTTGCTCTTAACCAGTTCCATATACTTTAAATATAGCACTCTGGTGTAAAGGAACTAATGCGATCAGCGAAAGAGACCATTCCGCTGAAGCTGAAGGTAGATACGAAGCAATGAGTGGAACCAATGCTCAAATCATCAACTTAGTACTTGTTAGGAATATTGTAGTTATTATCTCTGCAGATTGGATCATTAGTTAAGCTTCATCATATTCATATAAATGTCTCTCATAATATGTACTTTGTTTAAGGAAAAATCAACACAACATTTTCCACACAATTCTTATTTTCTTCATGGTATGAGCTTCAAGCTGCAGAGATAATGATCTAATCTGCAGAGATAATAACTACAATTTTGAGCTTCAAGCTGGATTGAGCTTGAAGCTCATACCATGAAGAAAATAAGGAAAATGTTTTGTATTGATTTCTCCTTAAACAAAGTACATATTATGAGATACTTTTATATGAATATGATGAAGCTTAACTAATGATCTAATCTGCAGAGATAATAACTACAATTTGGCACCACCACATATTCATATAATCTTGAACCTTCCAAATATCACGATTATATGAATATGTTCCGCCACGTCATCGAGCTTTATTTCATCACTAGTGATGGATTTTAGTGGAAATGCCCATCACTCACCACACCCAACAATTTCCCTCACAACCCAACAATTTCCCTCAAACAACTCAAACAATCACGCGTTATATAATTGACATGTTATATAATTGAGAGGCGGTGGTGTATAACGCGTGATATATGTTTATCACGGAGCAAAAGTCTGCCACCCCGGGTGGCCGCCTAAGTGGTAAAAAAAACTTAGTTAAAATTGACAGGGAATCAAAAGCTATGCACTAAGATGTATCATTTGCCTAAAAAGTTGTAAAAATAGAATAGTAAATTTTGTGTTTGGCTCCGACATTGCCAAATAAGGTTATAAACTAAAAAAAAGGCATTTTAACAACTTTTATGTCTTACAAACATTAAACTTCTGAGAACAAAATATCTAGATTGACAAAAGTTTATAAATAATTTCTATATTACATATATTAGTAATAAAATGCATATAAATTACCAAATAAAGTGAAATTATTTGTTCATCAACAAATATACTCTTTTCTTTTAGTTTCATCTCTGATTGTGTCCGTTAAGCCACTTGCTTCTCTTTGACAAGCCGTTTTGATAAGGCATTTGTTGGAATTGGTTATTCGAATCTATGTTTAGGTATTAGGATAAAATACAAAGGCTTCTTAAAATAAAAAGTGTACAAATGCTCCTCAAAAAACCTACTAAAAAAAAAACCCTAAACACCCACCACCACCCAAAAACCTACCCCCCCCCCCCCCACCTCAATCACCCACCAAAAAAAAAAAAAATTGCCGAGAGGGGGGTGGGGTTTTAGGTTTTGGGGTGGTGGTGTGGTGGGGTGGGGGTGGGTGTTTAGTTTTTTTTTTTTTTTTTTTAATTTCTTTTTTTTTTTTGGGGGGGGGGGGGGGGTTATTTGGTGAGGTATAGTTTTTTTTTCTTTTTCGGTAGAGGGGGTGGTTAGGTTTTTGGGTGGTGGTGGGGTGAGGTGGGGGTGGGTGTTTAGGTTTTGGGTGGTGGTGTAGTGGGTTTAGGTTTTAGGTTATTGGACACTTATCACTCTATAAAGTCTTCTTACACTTCTTACAATTAGGAGCTTTTATAGAATAACTTAACCCCTATGTTTAGATTTCTATTTTTGGTTTTGTTTGGTTGAATTTTGTCCCCTGCTAGTGTATATTTTGTTTGCAATACTTATATACTATATCATAATGCATGAGTGAGGGACATCTTAAGATACCAAAAAAATAAGAATTTTTTCCCTCTTAATATATAAATACACCCCTAAAATGAGGGTAAATTGGTCTTTCAAACAATAATTATATTTTAGTCATTTATCTTATTACACTTAAATCCATAAGTTTTAACATAATAATGGGTAATTAGTTACACTTTTCTCCATCCACAACAAACTTATAATTCTTTTACCTAATCTTGTCGTATCTTATAAACTATAATGTTTTAAAAAAAATCCAAAAGTACCGTGACGACCTACTCATTTTTGTCGACGTTTTGATAGTTGTTTTGGTCAGTATTGACGTGTGGATCAAAAGATACAAATAGATGATTCCTTAGAGTACAAGTGATTAAAGTCCAACGTACTTAGTCATTATCCCAGAATGTTTAATAGCTACAGAATGTCAAGCGATTAAACCTTCATCTTTGATAAAATTATAGTTAATTAGTTAGTAGTTACACTTTACCCCCTTATATAAAACTAACCCCCATCCCGATTTTTAAACGGTCATAACTTTTTGGTACGTTAATAAATGTGTGTGTGTGTGTGTATATATATGTTATGGTATCAGAGCCATGGAATCAAAGGAAGTTATTGTATGTATTGTTTCAATACTTTAATTTTATTCATGTTAAATTTATTTAAGAAAAAGAGTACTATTAAAAATAGTACTAATAAGGAATATGATATACCTCAAGATCTTGATTTACTTAATAAGTGGACAATCTCTCATATAAATCCTAGGGTTATATACCAAATTGGAAGTTTTGATAATTTAATAAATAAACATGTGGTTAAAACCACCGAAGAATCTGTTTCCATAAAAGATGAAGAAATGATAATAAAACTTTTAAATATGTCTGATATAAACAGACATAAAAAAGATTTTAATTTTATGCATATTGGTTTAGTTCAAGTTGCTTTTAAACCTTTAACTTTAAAAGGTTTACCAGAAAGTTTTATAGCTGTTTTACGAGATGCTCGTAATTTAAACTGGAAACAATCGTTAATGGGTATTATAGAAACCAGTCTGGCACATGGTCCAGTATATTTTAATGTTTATCCTGATGTTCATTTATCTCTGACAGATCAAAATATTGATGATGCTTTAACTTTATATGTTAAAACACATGGTTATAATTATGTTGAAGGATCTGAAGTTATATGTATTTGTTATAGAATATATTATAGATTACTCACTACTATGAATGCTAGATGTAAAAGAATTGATAAATCTAGCGAGGAAACTATTTTGATAGAAACAAACTATGGAAAATCTAATATTTCCATAAGAAGACCAGTTAAATGGGAAGAAATTACTTTTCCAGAAAATTGGGTTATTAATAGGGCTGTAAAAATACAACCTCAAATAAATCATAAGTTAAGGAGATTAATAGAAACTCTTGAAGGAAATATAGAAATAGAATTTGAAGAGGATAGGAAAGATAAAAAGCTTTTAAAATCTATTTCTGCTAGATCTTATATTTCACCTCTTGATTATAAAGTAGATTTACCATAATCTTCTAGAGCCTCTACTTCTCAAATAAGAAATAATAGAGTAGAAAATCTTAATGTTAATAATGATAATTTAGTCTCAGGATTATATCAACATGTTAGTGAGGATGATACGGTCTCACATATGAGTTTTAGTTTATAATGAATAAAGAAAAACTTGATTTTAATCCTGGATTTGTCATAAGACAGAAAATATGTGAAAAATATAGACATCCGATTTGGCAACCATTTAAAGATTGGTTTTTAGAATCATACTCTAGAGAAAAAAGATTTGAAATAGGGAAAGAATTTTATAAAGATTTGGATAATGTTCAGGAAATTATAGAGTTCCCTATTTGGTTTATAAACAAATATTCTTTGAAATATATTTCAGTGATTGAGAAAAACTATAAATTAATTACAGGGGAAATAATAAAATCTATTTTTCCTCCTCAAAATGATTTTGAAATGACAAAAGAAAATGATATAATTCATTTTGCTGCTTTTAAAAAGGCTTTAGGTAGTGGGCTGATGACTGCTACTATTGCTCATGTTAATCATATTATACAACAAAATAATTATACTAATTTATGCCTTAAAAATTTAAATGAAACCATTCATGAAATAAATAATAAAATTGAAAAGGTTTTAGAAAATCAGGAAAAGGAAGAGTCTAGTAATAAAAAGTCTCCTGAGTTATCTGAACCAGCTGTTTTAGCTAAAGCTACTATTCAGCCTCCTCCTGAGATAGATAATTATAAAATAAAACCTGAAGAAGAGCTTAAGTTTATGGATGACTTAATAGAAATTATAAAAGAAAAGTTTTCAAATGTCCAACTTAATGTTTTGAGTGATATGGAAAACATGGATAATGAAACGTATGAAGCTTATGTTACTGATTCTATAAATAAATTTGGAAGAGGTAAAAAACATAAGAGTTATGATAATTATAATAATAAGTATTCTGATAGACCTAGACAAAGATTATATTATTATCCTAGGCCTACTCCTCAGGATGTCCTTCATGAGGAACAAGAATTAGAAATAAATAATTCTTATAATGGAAAAGCCATTTATGAATGGAATTTAGATGGTTATACTGATAGGCAAGTTTATACTATGACACATAGGATGTTGATGTATGCCACCATAGCTAAAAATAATCAAAATACTGATGAAGTAGTCTGTAAAATGATAACTGCAGGCTTTACAGGTCAGTTAAAAGGATGGTGGGATAATTATATAAGTGATAAACAAGATCAAATTTATAAACATTGTAGACAAGAGGGTGATAAACCAGTTTCTGATGCTGTTTACACTTTAATTATAACTATTATAGAACACTTTACAGGTAGATTGTCTGATAATTCTGAAACCATTAGAACTCTGTTAAATGGTCTTAAATGTCATACTTTAACCTCTTTTAGATGGTATAAAGATGTATTTCTAAGTAGAGTTTATGAGCTCCCAGAGAACAATAGTTCTCATTGGAAGTCCAAATTCATTGATGGTCTTCCATCTTTATTTGCTGAAAGAGTTAGGAAAGTCCTTAGGGGTAATAATATTCAAATTCCTTATGATAGTTATACTTATAGCAGACTAATAGGAGTCTGTGTTCAGGAAGGTTTAGCTCTATGTAATGAGTTAAAATTAAATCAACAAATTAAAAAACAAAGCCTAACAGAGAAAAGACAGTTAGGAGAATTTTGTGAACAATTTGGTATGGATTGTACCAAAGAAAAGAGCTTTGATAATGAAAAATATTATAGAAAATACAGAAAGGAAAAAAGGGAAAAATATTTTCAAAAACGAAGAGAAAAAAGAGAAAGGAGAAAAACCCAAAGGAAAGAAAAATGGGTTCCTACTTGCTATATATGCAAGAAGAAAGGACATAAGGCTAATGAATGTAGCCAAAGAAAAATTGTAAAAAAGAAAATTAATAGTCTTGATATAGAAGAAGAGGTCAAAAATGAATTGTATAAAATTTTTTATTTTGAAGAATCCTCAGATTATAGTTCAGAGGAAAGTTCTTGTTCTGATAATTGTCAAGAAAATTGTTGTAATAAAATTGTTTCTGATAATGAAATGTTATATAAAGTCATGTCACAATTCCAGGATAATAATCTTGATGATAACGAAATAAATGTTATAGATAGTGATATTCTGGGAAATGTTTTAAACAAAATTAGAAGTCCAGAAGAAAAATTAAAAATTCTTCAAATGTTTTATTAAAATGAAGAACTTCCAAATAAAGAAGTTCAAAGAGAAATAAAGGAACCTGAAGGTCCCTATTCTATGAAACATGTTCATAATATATTAAACAATAGGAAAAATAGTTCTTCTATGTCAGAGGATTTAAAAATTGAAATTAGCAATTTAAAACAAGAAATTGTTTATTTAAAAAATAAAAATTCTAATTTTGAAAAAAGAATTATAAATCTTGAAGAGAAAATCATAGTGGATGAATCTTTTTATAAATCTTCTACTCATGAAATAGGAGAAACATCTTATAAAACTCCTCCTTCTCCTATTAATAGTCATACTAAGACCTATGATAAGGATTTTCCCCCCTTAATTATTAAAAATAAAGGAGAAGAGTTTCTTAATAAAATAGAAAAATTTATTTCTCAAAAATGGTTAGTTAAAGTAACCCTTTTAATACAAAATACTTTTAAAAAGAATTTTGTTGCTCTTATAGATTCCGGAGCTGATTTAAATTGTTTAAGAGAAGGATTAATTCCTACAAAATATTTTGAAAAAACTACTCATATTCTTAAAGCAGCTAATAGGCAAGATATGGGAGTGGAATATAAAATTCCTAATGCAAAAATTTGCAATAATGGAGAATGTATTCCTTTATCATTTGTTCTTGTAAAAAATATAACAAATGAAGTTATATTGGGAACTCCGTTTCTTTCGAAAATATTTCCTTTAAAAGAAGTTGATAAAAAAGGATTTAAAGCTTTTTATAACAAGAAAGAATTGTATTTTGAGTTCATAACTCAGCCATTTGAAAAGTTTTTGAATGAATTTTTTATACAAGCTAAGACTAACCAAATTAATTTTCTTAAAGAAGAAATTAATATTAATACGATTGGGGAAAAATTAAAAAATCCGAAGTTAATATTAAAAATAGAAACCATAAAAAATCAGTTTAATATGGAAATATGTAATGATCATCCAAATGCTTTTTGGAATAGAAAACAACATATTGTTTCTTTGCCTTATGAAGGAGATTTTATAGAAAGCAATATTCCAACCAAGGCAAGACCTTGCCAGATGAATTCAGAATATTTAAAGTTATGTAAAAAGGAGATTGAGTCATTACAACATAAGGGATTAATATGTCCTTCAAAGTCTCCTTGGTCATGTACTGCGTTTTATGTTAATAAACATTCTGAGATTGAAAGAGGTGTTCCTAGATTAGTTATAAACTATAAACCTCTAAATAAAGTTCTGAAATGGATCAGATATCCAATTCCTATTAAAAAGGATTTGCTAGATAGGTTATATGATGCTTTAATATTTTCAAAATTTGATTTAAAGTCTGGATATTGGCAGATTCAAATTGATAAAAAGGACAGGTATAAAACTGCTTTTAATGTTCCTTTTGGGCAATTTGAATGGAATGTTATGCCTTTTGGTCTGAAGAATGCCCCTTCAGAATTTCAAAAAATTATGAATGAAATATTCATTCCTTTCTCAAGTTTTATAATTGTTTATATAGATGATATATTGGTGTTTTCAAAAGATATTGAAACTCATTTTAAACACCTTGACATATTTAAAACCATTATTATAAAAAATGGATTAGTTATATCTAGTCCTAAAATGATGCTTTTCCAAACAAGTATCAGATTTTTAGGTCATATAATAGAAAAAGGGAAAATAGTTCCTATTAATAGAAGTATAGAATTTGCTTCTAAGTTTCCTGATAAAATTACTGATAAGACTCAACTTCAAAGGTTTTTAGGAAGTTTAAATTATATAGCTCCTTATTACCATGATTTAGCTAAAGATTCCTCTATTTTATATGATAGGTTAAAAAAGAATCCACGGCCTTGGGATGAAAATCATACTCAAGCTGTCATAAAAATAAAGAAAAAAGTTTTAGGTCTTCCTTGCATGACTATTGCTAATCCCAATTGGGAAAAAAATTATAGAAACAGATGCCTCAGAAATAGGTTATGGAGGAATATTAAAACAAATTTCTCCTCAAACAAAACAAGAATATCTTGTTAGATTTCATTCAGGAAAGTGGTTAGATGGTCAGAAAAAATATGCTACTATTGCAAAAGAAATTTTAGCAATATTAAAATGTGTTCTAAAATTTCAAGATGATTTATATAATCAAAAGTTTATTATTAAAACTGATTGTCAAGCAGCTAAATTCATGTTTCAAAAAGATTTTAAACATGATGTTTCAAAACAAATGTTTGCCAGATGGCAATCTCAATTAGCTCCTTTTGATTTCGAAATACATTATAAAAAAGGAGAAGAAAATAGTCTTCCAGATTTTCTAACTAGAGAATATTTGAAGATAATATCTTCTGTTTAATTTGCAGGTGTCAAAATGACAAAGGCCAGGGGTCCATTAAAAAGAATTTTTGATAATATCCAAATGGAGAAAAATAATTGTTATATCATGAAAAGAATGACAGTGTTTAGAATTCATGATTTAAGTAATGATTATAGTAATCCTAATATGTGGAAGGATTTAACTGATGAATATATTGTTCTAAATAATATTAGGAATCGAATAAAGGTTCTTGAAGAAAATGAGAAAATAATCTCATCAGCCTGATTTTATATTTTCAGGTATGATTCCTCATAATAGAGGAAAACAACCTTTTCCCACTTATAGGGGAAGAGGTGGAAGAGGTAGAGGAAGAGGCCAAGATTTAGTTTTGGTCCAGCAAGGAAGCAGAAGGCTCATAGCCTCAGATATTGCTTCTAGTAGTTTGAATAATAATACGGGAATTCAAATAAGTCCCAATGATCCATCATATGAAAAGATCATGGCTATTATAAAAGCCCAAGAAGAAGAACAGACTATTATAAAGGCCCAAGAACAGACCTCAAAGGCTCCCTCTTATGCTCATATAGCACAAGATGATGATGAAGAGTCATGGGTTATATCCGATAGACAGAAGAAAATAATTCTTTTAAACCAAGAAGATAAAAAGTTTTTTGATGATCCTTGGTGTTTGATGCAAAAGTATTTAGAACCAGCATCATATGATGCTACTTCTTATAAACCAAGGCAATATTATGAAAGCATTATACAAGTTTCTGAGTCTGCTGAATTAAGACATTTCTATCCAGCAGATAAAATTAAAAGTTCATTTAATTTTAGCAAGATTTTTATAAAACATCTTTTATCTCCTCAAAAATGGGGATTAAGTACTTTAAATGAAAAGGAATTTATAAATTCTAACAGACAAACTTATAAATACAATTATTGGGATTATATTCAAAGTTTTGAAAAATGTTTGTTTTATGAAAATCCCAGTAAAAAACACTCATGGTTCATAAAAGTGAGTGACAAGATTCATAAAGATGGAATCCCAAGTTGGTTCCAAAAATGGTTCATTCTATATGGTCCATCGGTCCAGATTCTGCCTGAACCATTCAAAGGTCTTTACCAAGAATGGGTAGCAGTTTCTCCGGATCTCATAGAAGCCGAGTATAATAAAACTTGGTTTGAGGGTATAGCCTCAATGTATTTTTTCATAGAGTTTTCCATACCCTGGATTTGGAGATGGAAACCAACAACAGGTCATACCCTGAGGGATAATATTCCCTGTCTCAAAAGAACATCTTATACAAAGTTCTGGTAAAAAATGACAAGAGTTAATAACTCTACAAAAGAATTGGAAGGTCAAGACACAATAAATTTGATCACCAATAAAACTGAGTATTATAAAACTCAAATTGTTAAAAGACAACAAAGACAGTTGCCAAGTCCTTTTGAACAAATGACAAGAAGGATTCAAGATAAGCAGGTAGTTTCAGGAGTCTCAAATGCTGATATGCTGGAATTATACAAAGAAGAAATGAAGAAGGAGTTAAAAAAGTTCTTTGAATCAACTACTGAAAGCTCCTCCAAAGCAATGTCAATCTCATCCACCAGTCAAGAAGATGAGAACCGTTTCTCTTGTTTAGCAGGAGAATCTTAACCAATAGAAGAAATTCCAGAAATACGTCTGGATGATGATCTTGAAGCATACCTTCAAACGGTGGTAGAAGAATTTACCCCAAACAAAGAATCCGAGGAAAAGAAAAAAGACAAATAATTGAGTCGACAAGAAGACCCCACTCATAATGGGCATCTTTGAATTTTGTGAAAAGTAAAGCCATCATACACGGCACCAAGAAAAGCAAGGCCATTATAGAAGGCACCGGAGACAATTATTGAGTCTCTTTTCCTTTTACTTTTCCTTTTGCTTTTTAATTTTGTCATTTTTACTTTTGTGTTTTGTTTGTTTGCTTTCTCTTTTAGTATTTATAGGTATGTTTTGTAAAGAGGAAGGCACGCAATCTTTTGCCCCTCTCTTCTCTCTCTCTAATTTCTGCACTTGTAAAATATTCTAAGTATTGAATAAAATCTTCCGACTTGAAGATCCTCTTGGTGTTCTTAAGTAAGTATTTAAATTTTGTTCTCTTATTATAAATCATGATGGGCTAAAGCCCTTAAAGTATTGAAGCATGGCTCAGTAACATCCTTTGATAACATGGTACTTTTATTATAAAAAGGTTTTTCTAAATGGTTAAAACATAAACTGGCAGGGTTGGAATTTTAAACTGGCAATTAATGGTCTTTTGACCTAAGGGAACCTTGGTCCGTGTTATCCTGTTTTTATGAATTGATAGGGAGTTTTTAGGACTGGTTGTAATCCACCTTAAGTTAATTTGACGGTTTAAATTTTGTAAAATTTATCACCTTAATTTGACGGTTTAATGTTTTGTAAAACTTCACCATATACGATGATACCATAACGAGGAGGATCTGATCCATTTCAGAACTTTATTTAGAGGTTTATAGTTTATAACTAATCTAGGAACACCTCTTTCAATCTCAGAATGTTTATTAACATAAAACGCAGTACATGACCAAGGAGACTTTGAAGGACATATTAATCCCTTATGTTGTAATGACTAAATCTCCTTTTTACATAACTCTAAATATTCTGAATTCATCTGGCAAGGTCTTGCCTTGGTTGGAATATTGCTTTCTATAAAATCTCCTTCATAAGGCAAAGAAACAATATGTTGTTTTCTATTCCAAAAAGCATTTGGATGATCATTACATATTTCCATATTAAACTGATTTTTTATGGTTTCTATTTTTAATATTAACTTCGGATTTTTTAATTTTTCCCCAATCGTATTAATATTAATTTCTTCTTTAAGAAAATTAATTTGGTTAGTCTTAGCTTGTATAAAAAATTCATTCAAAAACTTTTCAAATGGCTGAGTTATGAACTCAAAATACAATTCTTTCTTGTTATAAAAAGCTTTAAATCCTTTTTTATCAACTTCTTTTAAAGGAAATATTTTCGAAAGAAACGGAGTTCCCAATATAACTTCATTTGTTATATTTTTTACAAGAACAAATGATAAAGGAATACATTCTCCATTATTGCAAATTTTTGCATTAGGAATTTTATATTCCACTCCCATATCTTGCCTATTAGCTGCTTTAAGAATATGAGTAGTTTTTTCAAAATATTTTGTAGGAATTAATCCTTCTCTTAAACAATTTAAATCAGCTCCGGAATCTATAAGAGCAACAAAATTCTTTTTAAAAGTATTTTGTATTAAAAGGGTTACTTTAACTAACCATTTTTTAGAAATAAATTTTTCTATTTTATTAAGAAACTCTTCTCCTTTATTTTTAATAATTAAGGGGGGGAAATCCTTATCATAGGTCTTAGTAGGACTATTAATAGGAGAAGGAGGAGTTTTATACGATGTTTCTCCTATTTCATGAGTAGAAGATTTATAAAAAGATTCATCCACTATGATTTTCTCTTCAAGATTTATAATTCTTTTTTCAAAATTAGAATTTTTATTTTTTAAATAAACAATTTCCTGTTTTAAATTGCTAATTTCAATTTTTAAATCCTCTGACGTAGAAGAACTATTTTTCCTATTGTTTAATATATTATGAACATGTTTCATAGAATATGGACCTTCAGGTTCCTTTATTTCTCTTTGAACTTCTTTATTTGGAAGTTCTTCATTTTGATATAACATTTGAAGAATTTTTAATTTTTCTTCTGGACTTCTAATTTTGTTTAAAACATTTCCCAGAATATCACTATCTATAACATTTATTTCGTTATCATCAAGATTATTATCCTGGAATTGTGACATGACTTTATATAACATTTCATTATCAGAAACAATTTTATTACAACAATTTTCTTGACAATTATCAGAACAAGAACTTTCCTTTGAACTATAATCTGAGGATTCTTCAGAATCAAAAATTTTATACAATTCATTTTTGACCTCTTCTTCTATATCAAGACTATTAATTTTCTTTTTTACAATTTTTCTTTGGCTACATTCATTAGCCTTATGACCTTTCTTCTTGCATATATAGCAAGTAGGAACCCATTTTTCTTTCCTTTGGGTTTTTCTCCTTTCTCTTTTTTCTCTTCGTTTTTGAAAATATTTTTCCCTTTTTTCCTTTCTGTATTTTCTATAATATTTTTCATTATCAAAGCTCTTTTCTTTGGTACAATCCATACCAAATTGTTCACAAAATTCTCCTAACTGTCTTTTCTCTGTTAGGCTTTGTTTTTTAATTTGTTGATTTAATTTTAACTTATTACATAGAGCTAAACCTTCCTGAACACAGACTCCTATTAGTCTGCCATAAGTATAACTATCATAAGGGATTTGAATATTATTACCCCTAAGGACTTTCCTAACTCTTTCAGCAAATAAAGATGGAAGACCATTAATGAATTTGGACTTCCAATGAGAACTATTGTTCTCTGGGAGCTCATAAACTCTACTTAGAAATACATCTTTATAGCATCTAAAAGAGGTTAAAGTATGACATTTAAGACCATTTAACAGAGTTCTAATGGTTTCAGAATTATCAGACCATCTACCTGTAAAGTGTTCTATAATAGTTATAATTAAAGTGTAAACAGCATCAGAAACTGGTTTATCACCCTCTTGTCTACAATGTTTATAAATTTGATCTTGTTTATCACTTATATAATTATCCCACCATCCTTTTAACTGACCTGTAAAGCCTGCAGTTATCATTTTACAGACTACTTCATCAGTATTTTGATTAGTTTTAGCTATGGTGGCATACATCAACATCCTATGTGTCATAGTATAAACTTGCCTATCAGTATAACCATCTAAATTCCATTCATAAATGGCTTTTCCATTATAAGAATTATTTATTTCTAATTCTTGTTCCTCATGAAGGACATCCTGAGGAGTAGGCCTAGGATAATAATATAATCTTTGTCTAGGTCTATCAGAATACTTATTATTATAATTATCATAACTCTTATGTTTTTTACCTCTTCCAAATTTATTTATAGAATCAGTAACATAAGCTTCATACGTTTCATTATCTATGTTTTCCATATCACTCAAAACATTAAGTTGGACATTTGAAAACTTTTCTTTTATAATTTCTATTAAGTCATCCATAGACTTAAGCTGTTCTTCAGGTTTTATTTTATAATTATCTATCTCAGGAGGAGGCTGAATAGTAGCTTTAGCTAAAACAGCTGGTTCAGATAACTCAGGAGACTTTTTATTACTAGACTCTTCCTTTTCCTGATTTTCTAAAACCTTTTCAATTTTATTATTTATTTCATGAATGGTTTCATTTGAATTTTTAAGGCATAAATTAGTATAATTATTTTGTTGTATAATATGATTAACATGAGCAATAGTAGCAGTCATCAGCCCACTACCTAAAGCCTTTTTAAAAGCAGCAAAATGAATTATATCATTTTCTTTTGTCATTTCAAAATCATTTTGAGGAGGAAAAATAGATTTTATTATTTCTCCTGTAATTAATTTATAGTTTTTCTCAATCACTGAAATATATTTCAAAGAATATTTGTTTATAAACCAAATAGGGAACTCTATAATTTCCTGAACATTATCCAAATCTTTATAAAATTCTTTCCCTATTTCAAATCTTTTTTCTCTGGAGTATGATTCTAAAAACCAATCTTTAAATGGTTGCCAAATCGGATGTCTATATTTTTCACATATTTTCTGTCTTATGACAGATCCAGGACTAAAATCAAGTTTTTCTTTATTCATTATAAACTAAAACTCATATGTGAGACCGTATCATCCTCACCAACAGGTTGATATAATCCTGAGACTAAATTATCATTATTAACATTAAGATTTTCTACTCTATTATTTCTTATTTGAGAAGTAGAGGCTCTAGAAGATTATGGTAAATCTACTTTATAATCAAGAGGTGAAATATAAGATCTAGCAGAAATAGATTTTAAAAGCTTTTTATCTTTCCTATCCTCTTCAAATTCTATTTCTATATTTCCTTCAGGAGTTTCTATTAATCTCCTTAACTTATGATTTATTTGAGGTTGTATTTTTACAGCCCTATTAATAACCCAATTTTCTGGAAAGGTAATTTCTTCCCATTGAACTGGTCTTCTTATGGAAATATTAGATTTTCCATAGTTTGTTTCTATCAAAATAGTTTCCTCACTAGATTTATCAATTCTTTTACATCTAGCATTCATAGTAGTGAGTAATCTATAATATATTCTATAACAAATACATATAACTTCATATCCTTCAGCATAATTATAACCATGTGTTTTAACATATAAAGTTAAAGCATCATCAATATTTTGATCTGTCAGAGATAAATGAACATCAGGATAAACATTAAAATATACTGGACCATGTGCCAGACTGGTTTCTATAATACCCATTAACGATTGTTTCCAGTTTAAATTACGAGCATCTCGTAAAACAGCTATAAAACTTTCTGGTAAACCTTTTAAAGTTAAAGGTTTAAAAGCAACTTGAACTAAACCAATATGCATAAAATTAAAATCTTTTTTATGTCTGTTTATATCAGACATATTTAAAAGTTTTATTATCATTTCTTCATCTTTTATGGAAACAGATTCTTCAGTGGTTTTAACCACATGTTTATTTATTAAATTATCAAAACTTCCAATTTGGTATATAACCCTAGGATTTATATGAGGGATTGTCCACTTATTAAGTAAATCAAGATCTTGAGGTATATCATATTCCTCATTAGTACTATTTTTAATAGTACTCTTTTTCTTAAATAAATTTAACATGAATAAAATTAAAGTATTGAAACAATACATACATTAACTTCCTTTGATTCCATGGCTCTGATATATATATAGGGGTAGAGTAGGGTTCGCACGGAAAGTGTGTTTTTCCTAGAAAGTCTAGGAAGCGATCTGGTCCATCCGATTGGTGTGTTTAAGGGTTGAGATTAAATCAATGGCAATCTTGTAATATTTGAGTTTAATTAATTGATTGTTTTAAATGAGTAGGGGCAATTTTGTCAATGGCCGTGTTTTAAATCAATTAGATAACCGCCCAGTTCCTAAATTCAAGCGATTTTCCCTCTCTCTCTCTCTCCAAACCCATCTTGGAAACCCATCTTGGAAACCCCAATCCCTACCAAAAATAACTACAATAATGGAAGAAGATAACTTTAGAAACGATGGAGAGCACCGGATCAAATTAAAACACTTCTCCATCTCCACCATCTCCGAGTTCATCATCACCATTCAAATATTGTTCTTATCATCTCCGTTTTCTTGACGATGTGTTTTAACAGCAAGCAAATTAATACAGTTGTGTTTTAGCAGCAAGCAGATTCATACAGTTGTGGTTTAGCATCCAGATTCATACATATGTGTTTTAACAGCAAGCAGATTCATACAGTTGTGTTTTAGCATTCAGATTCATACAGATGTGTTTTAACAGCAAACAGATTCATACAGATGTGTTTTAACAGCAAGCAGATTCATACATATGTGTTTTAACAGCAAGCAGATTCATACATATGTGTTTTAACATCCAGATTCATACAGATGTGTTTTAACAGCAAGCAGATTCATACAGTTGTGTTTTAACAGTAAGCAGATTCATACAGATGTGTTTTAACATCCAGATTCATACAGATTCATACAGATGTGTTTTAACAGCAAGCAGATTCATACAGATGTGTTTTAACATCCAGATTCATACAGATGTGTTTTAACAGCAAGCAGATTCATACAGCTGTGTTTTAGCATTCAGATTCATACAGTTGTGTTTTAACAGCAAACAGATTCATACAGTTGTGTTTTAACAGCAAGCAGATTCATACACTTGTGTTTTAGCATTCAGATTCATACAGTTGTGTTTTAAAGAAATCAGATTCATACCCTGTGTTTTACCATCTTTATATTGTGGGATCTATAAAAAAAATTGACTTTAGCCCTGTAAACTGTTAAAACACAGCACCAAGAACATGCTGATAAATTCCAGTAATCTTCTGAACAATGGAATATGCGATGTAATGTGACATGGAATTTTAGTTAATGAACACATTGACTTCCAGATTTGAATTCGAAAATAATAAAAATTCCGAAAATCATGGAATTTTAGTTAATGAAGATACATTCCAAAAATAAAATTAAAATGTGAAATTACATGATAGCCCTTCTACTTAAAATCCCTCAATGACACATGTCCAATTCTTATTCCTTCCTAGACTTTCTAGGAAAAATAGACTTTCCACCCAACTCCTACTCTATAGGGGTAAGATCAAATAAAAAGTTTATTTTGCCTAAGTAGGATGAGAATGAATCTTAACCATTCATTTTTCAAATCAATGATTAAGATGAAAGTGTAGGAGAAAAGAGGAGTAGAACGGTATCTTGGAAACATCCTATTTATGGACTTTCTCTCTCCACATGCAAGGCACATGCATATTCCACCCCCGTTTTTTAAACGTTCATAACTTTTTAATACGACATTATTTTTTCATAAAAATTTCACCGTAAAATCGAGCATCTTTTTATCTTTAATTTGAGTACCATATTGCTATATAAAATATGAAGACTAAAAAAACCCACTAAAATGTGTTGTATTTCTATGTTGTATAACATTTATTTGTGTTGGATTTTTGTACTATATTTTTGTGCTAAATTTTATGTGCTGAATTTTTGTCTTAAATTTTTTTTCTCAATTTTTTGTGTTGGATTTTTTTGTACTAAATTTTTTTGCTAAATTTTTTCGTGCTATATTTTTTGTACTATATTTTTTGTACTAAATTTTTTGTGCTATATTTTTTGTACTACATTTTTTGTGCTATATTTTTTTGTACTAGATTTTTTTGTTGTATTTTTAAAAAACAAAAGGGTTGCCACATGTCATTTTCACTCTTATTTATAAGGACCAAAATGCCCTTCATTCCTACTTTTTAGGAGTGGCACATGTCATCATCGCAATCCTTCTTAGGCTACTTAGGCAAAATCCACTTTTTAGTGGATCATTCCCCTATATCTATACTACTTTAATAAGCATATAGGAAGGACAGAAATGGTCATTTGCCACTTTACAACCATTTGAAGCCCATTGTACAACCTTTAAAGCACAAAGGTGTTGAAAAATCCATTCAACACGCGGACCAGATCATATAAACTAACCGGATCTCTTTGACCCGGTTTACTCAAATGGATCCAATATATACTTTCTTTCACTCAATCTAAACCCTAATATTCATTTCATTACAATCCGCCCCCATGCTGCTTCTCTCTCTCTCTCTCACCAGACGCGGGGTCTGCATGCGACGGATTTCACCGGTGATTTCACCGGCGATTTCACCATCCTTCTTCTCAGGTACCGTATTTTTAACGTTATCGGCATTTTTTGTGAAATTTTAGGGTTTGACTTAGATCTGTGAAATTTTAGGGTTCCGACATCAGATCTACCGGGTTCAACTTCTTTTAGGGTTTCTTTCTCTGGTGGAAAAAAGATCCAGGTACTTTTTTTTGGCCAAATGTTTTCTTAGATCTATCGTACCACCGTCGACTTAGAGGTTGTTTTGTTTGTTCTGTTATAGATGAAGATGGAACGGTGGAGATACCGTCGACTTAGATCTACCTTACCACCGTCGAGCCAGGTAATTTTTTCTGCTGAAATTTTTCTCAGATCTACCGTCATTTTTTGAGGATTTTTGATGAATATTGACATATCTGAGGTTACACGACTTGCAGATCTGAGTTCTTAGAGGAATATTGAGAGCCCGGATCTGGTATGTTTGTAGCTGATTATGTTTGTAGCTGATTATGTTTGTTACAGATCTGGTATGTTTGTAGCTGATTTACATGCTTATGTTACTGATTATGTTTGTTACAGATCTGGTATATTTCTAGCTGATTTACATGCTTATGTTACTGATTATGTTTGTTACAGATCTGGTATGGTAGAAGCTGATTTACATGCTTATGTTACTGATTATGTTTGTTACATATCTGGTATGTTTGTACCTGATTATGTTTGTTACAGATCTGGTATGTTTGTACCTGATTATTTTTGTTACAGATCTGGTATGTTTGTAGCTGAATTAGATGCTTATGTTACTGATTATGTTTGTTACAGATCTGGTATGTTTGTAGCTGATTATCTTTGTTATAGATCTAATGTTACTGATTAAATATGTGTAGTTTTTGTGCCCGGATCTGGTATATGTTTGTAGCTGATTATGTTTGTTACAGATCTGGTATGTTTGTAGCTGATTTACATGCTTATGTCTGTTACAGATCTGGTATGTTTGTAGCTGATTATGTTTGTTATAGATCTAATGTTACTGATTAAATATGTGTACTTTTTGTAACATTTTATGATATGGGTCTCGCAGTATGTGGTGTATTTTGGTCCATTTTATGAAATTACGAATGGGTGGTTCAAGATTTTAATAGATTTCATTATCAGGGTAAAAAGATAATTGTTTGGATTATAAGTAATAGTTGGTTTTAGATAAAATTGTTCATATAAAATATATATCTGTTAGTATAGTCTTATGTTTATCGTGTTTTGGTCAATTTTCATGTCACAAAATGTTTAAGAGGTTTGTGGTGGGATGGAATGGGAGATTCAGTTTGACCAGATTCTAGATCCTGTTTGGTTGCACTTTTTGATGGATGGAGTTTCTTCTTTTTATCACATTTTTGTTTTTGTTTTTTTTTTTTTGTTTGTTTAGTTGATAATAATGATAATAATTATAACTCTAAACATGTTAAAACTCTAAACAGCTTTGCACTTGCATCAAATTATAACTCTTTTTAATAAACTTTTTGAATTTAAACTAAAAATTGATTTAAAGTAATGAATCAGGTTAAAACTCTAAACAGCTTTGCACTTGCATCAAATTATAACTCTTTTTAATAAACTTTTTGAATTTAAAGTAAAAATTGATTTAATTTTTTTTATGACAAAAAATTGAACAGTAACCTGTCAGAAAGACTTTCGAAACCTTTTTCAGAAACCTAACTCCTGATTTTACAGTTGAACAGTTGACAACCTTTCAAAGACTTTTCACAAAAAGTCTTTGAACAGTTGACAACCTTTCAGAATCCAATAGATTTACTGCTATCCTTTTTTATTTTTTTTACTGACCAGTGACTGTTCAAATACAGCTGTAAAAGTAAACACTATTCGGATTTGTTAGAAAGGAAGCATCCTTGGAAGTCTATAAATTCAACTACATTCATCACAATTCATCACAACTCTACAAGCATTCAACTTAGATACTAAAACCTTCAAATTGTAAGTCTTGCGTTGAACTTCATCCTACTTTTGAATCTTACATCAAACCTTCGAAACATCAACCTAACATCTTCTATTTTACTTCGATTTCAGAATATCAATCAAACCCCGATAGATGATGTTTCTATTATAAAACGCAAGGAGTAGAATAAAGGATGTTCTAATACACGAAACGATAATGGAATGCGTATTTCAAATGGCAGTCAAGTCAACCAAACCCCGATAGATGATGTTACGCCGACAACCACATTCCCATCTGTAATTGACGTAGTCAGGCATAGAACATCACGAGGTTTCTATTTATTTAACAATGATTTCTTTTTCGAACTTGACATCTTTTACAACCTTCATTACTTAATACAACAATTTTTTTAGGTATTCGAATTCATCCACGTACTTTATTACCCCAATTTGCTGAAGTAGTTGATCATCCTTCCTTCCAAGATGGGAGCGTAGAAGATGATCCTTATAATTTTGTTTACAATGGTGTACCTGGAGAGCATCGTGTTTTAAAGGAACGAGGTGCATGTCCTAATTGTGGAGCAAAACGATTTCAATTTGAATTTGATACCTTTTGTTGTATGAGTGGGAAAACTGTGTTAGCAAACTTAGAAATTCCAGAGGAATTGTACCGACTTTTCACGACTCAAGATGAAATTGGAGATATGTTTAGGCAAAACATCCGTGCTTATAACACCTATTTTTCTTTTGCCTCAATGGGTGTGCCTTATTTGCTTCCAGAAATTACCTTTTAATTACTATTTTAAATCACTTGTAAGCGTCTAACATTTTTTTATGTGTCGAAATCTGGTACAGTAGAGGAGAAGATACAAGAAAGTCATAAGCGAACGGATGTATTTGTAAAACAGGAAGAGATACAAGAGACTCCCCGCATTTTGTTTTTATTGTTTTGTCCAGCTACTTGACTATTTTGAACTCTTCTTGTTTTTAATTACATCTACTTCCTTGTTTTGTACTCTTCTTGTAGAAGATCACCAAATAATCGATAAACTAACAGAAAAACCAGTGCCATCATATCACGAATAAGAAAACTAACTTAAGTACTATACCATATATCACGAGACGACGGATAAACTAACGGTAAACAATTATACTATTGTAAATTGCCACTCCCGCCGCATCGCGCGGGTAAGTAACTAGTATATATATATGGAGAGGTTCATTTGAGAAGAAAATTATTGAAAGAAGAAAAAGAAGAAATGACATATTGGTAAAATACTAATTCATTTATAATTTATCTCATTAATTTTTCTCATTTTAATTAATTAGTCAACTAATCATTAATTATCCTACATATAATCTACAAAACCTACACATATAAAAAATTTCCTACATATACCTTACACATTATAGAATTTTATCCTACACACGTCGAAATTTATCCTACACAGCTCGAAATATATCCTACACAACTCGTAATTTATCCTGCACACCTTTTAATTCATTCTACACTTTAAATTAAGTTGTTTTTTAATTTTAAAAACTATATATTTAGAAAAGAAGTTACAAATTTAAGTTTGTTAGTTATTAAAGGGGAAAATTAAAAACTAATGATCTATGTAAAGTTTACCAATATACCCTTATATTAAATTAAATGCAAATATTAAATGAAGTAAAATTAAGCATTCTTATTGGTTAAAACTTGTTCTTTCTTCTTCTTACAAAAAAATTCTTCTCATTTGAACTTTCCACTATATATATATATATATAGAGTAAGGTTAACATACAAAAAGCCTTATCATACATCACGTAGGAGACAATGGTAACCGTTGGATCAGGGGTATAATCACGCATGGGACCACATAATCACGCATGGGACCACATAATCACACATAGGACCACATAATCACGCATGGGACTATAATCACGCACGTTCTATGATAATAACGCACGTTATATTTTTTGTCATGTATGTTAATGTAGGTTAAGCCCTGAAGTACATTATACTTTCTCTCTCTACTATATATATATATATATATATATATATATATATATATATATATATATATATATATATATATATATATATATATATATATATATATATATATAGGGCAAGGATAAATTGAAAACCCACTTGAGTTGAAGAAACCCTAAAAACCCAATAATAACCATTGATTAGAGTGGATGAATGGCTAGGATGATTGTTTGCATATTTGATGATTTTTATCTCTTTCTCTCATTATTAAAATATATAATGTGTACCTAAAGGGTAAAAAGGAAAGAATTTTACACTTATTTGACACAAACAAACAAAAAGTCTGTATGTGTCAGATTTTTGTTTCTTTTTTATGTAATTCTCTTTTTTTTTCATTTTTTATATACATCAGATCTTTTGTTTCTTTTTTATATACATTTGTATTTGTATTACATAAAATGTAACATACATTTTTTAATTGTCAATTTATGCCACATTTGTAATAACACGCTTTACTTCTGTAACATAAAAATATTACATAGAAACGTAACATATAATTTTTACATGATCAAATGTTACATAGAAACGTAACATAATTTTTACATGATCAATTTTACGTCACATATGTAACACTTTTTTTGTAACACAAAAAATGTAACACTTTGTTTCTGTAATAGACACTTTATTTTTTACAATAATCTGGAAAAAAAATTGATAGCACACTTTATTTTTACAAATAATCTAAAAAAGTGTAACAATGCACTTTATTTTCTGTAACGTACATTATTTCTGTAACACAAAAAAATGTAACAGGCATTTTTGCTTTGATTGATTGTTACATTTCTAACACAAAAAAAAATGTAACAACACACTTTGTTTCTATAACAGTCACTTTATTTTTACGATAATCTGGAAAAAAATGTAACAACACACTTTATTTTTACAACAATCTAAAAAAGTGAAACAATGCACTTTATTTTCAGTAACATGCATTATTTATGTAACACAAAAAAATGTAACATGCATTTTTTCTTTGATTGTTACATTTCGTAACTAAGACGCAAAAGAATTGTTATGAGAATTGTTACATCAAAAATAAACTTCATTAACGATAATCCAACATAAGTAATGTAACTAGCAATGTTACAAAATTTATATAAAAAAATATAGCTTCATTAACAAAAATCCAACAACAATAGATTTTTTAGATTCAATCATAAAATCAGTAATAACATTCATCTTCTTAAACAAAAAAATAAAAAAAAAAGATGCAGATCTACAAAACACAAAAAAATGAAGATCTACAAAACACAAAAAATTGCAAATCTGAAAAGTGCAAATCTGGAGGACCTTTTAGATCTGGAACACAAAAAAATCGCAAATCTGAAAATTACAAAAAAAGTTGGAGATTTACAAAACACAAAAAAAAAAAAAAAAAATAAAGATCTACAAAAACACAAACATACTTATGGATCTGGATGATCTTTTAGATCTGGAACCTCATGTTCAACATCAAACATCTTTTGGATCATCTTCAACATCTGAAACATCATCTTCAACATCGGATTTGTTGACCACCGCCGGATCTTGGAACCACCATCGGATCTTGAACCACTCAAAGCACTAAATCCGCCAAGAAAACCAGTGGTTTTGGTGATGATTTGTGGTGGATTGATGGATAAGAAGAAGAATTATGAACTACACCGTCACCAGGTTGTTACACTTGTAGATCTAGAGTTTTGGTGGTTGATTATGAATGATTTTGATAAGAAGAAGAATTTTGATGGTTGATTATGAATGATCTTAGATCTGGAAATGATTATCCAGAGAGAGAGAAAGAGAGAAAGAAGTGTGTGTCGAAAGAGAGAGAGAAGTGTGTGTCAATGTCTAGTTCAAATGTCAATTGGTGCATTTAATGCATTGTCTAGTGCAAATTTCCCAATGTGCCCCTCAGTTAATCTCTTACAAAAAACACGTGGCTACTTCTGGTCCACTTATATAGTTTTCACAGTTTTCTTAACTGGAGTGGATTTCTTCATTATAATTAGCCTATATATATATATATATATATTTAAATTACACCATGTAAACTAGTATTTTATTCTCTTTAGTTTGAGTATAGTATTGCTATAGTTTTTTAATTAAAAAAATTGATATGTTACGTGATTAACAGTGTCTAAGGGTGAATAATAACTGAATCGTTAACTGAAATCAACCAAAAATTGAGTAGTTAACTGAAAATTGATTAACCGAAACCTGAATTAACCAAAAACGGTTGTCGATTTTTTTGTACCCTCATTTAACCAAAAATAACTGAACCGAACCATTCATATTTTCATATATTTCTAGCTTTTATACCTTCAGTTCATGTATTTCATATTTATACCCCCATTTCATGTACCTATATATCCATGTCATGGGTATTTATACCTAAATTTATGTATTTCTAATCAAAAGTTTTAACCCAAGTTTGATTTTGGCTATTAACTGAAATTAAATGAATTAAATAAAAACCGTCAATCTAACTGAATAACCCAAACCGCTTAATTGAAAATGGTTTGGTTAATAAAATAGACTAATCGATGACCTTGATTTCGGTTGAGGATAATAATTTAACCAACCGAACAATGGACACCGTGGCAATGTCTGTGTTTCCGCCACATCGCGCACGCACTTATCGGTTATTAACCAAAACCGGTTATCGGTGAGCAATAACTAAATCCTTAACCTAAACCAAACGAAAACAGACGAAACCGACCCGAAATCAACCAAAAACTGAATTAACTGAAAACCGAATTAACCAAAAACCAGATATTAATTTTTTGTACTCTCGTTTAACCAAAATTAGCTGAACTGAACCGAATCATTCATATTTTCATATATTTCTAACTTTTATACCTCCAATTTATATATTCCATATTTTATATCTCCATTTCATATATTTATACTTTCATTTCATGTATTTATAACTCAATTTCATATATTTCTAAGTAAAAGTTTTAGCCCAAATTTGATTTTTGCTATTAAGTAAAATTAAATGAACCAAGCCGAAAACCGTCAATCTAACCAAATAAACCGAAGTGATTAACCGAAAACCGATTGGTTAATAAAATAGACTAACCGATGACTTTGGTTTCGTCTTCGGTTGAGGATAAAAGCCGAACCGACCGAACCATGCACAGCACAATGAAATGGATCACCTGATTACTTCGCTTTTGATGTATATCTATCACAATAATGCTATAATAAATATTATATGAATAAGAAAACTACCAAAACGAGTATCGCAATGCGATGTGTAGCTCCCACCGTATCGCACGGGCATCCTGCTAGTTCTTTATTAATAAAGATTATTGAATTTTTCCAAACCCCCTATCCAAAGCTAGGAGTGTTCTGGATCGAACCGTTAACTGCAATCTATATATGATAAAAATGAAACTGAATGAACAGTGGTTTCATTTTTATCATATATATCATTTTTATCATATATAGATTAATTAGAATTAGATTAGAATTATTTAAAATTAGAATGGAATGAATAGTAATATCATTAAGAGATGAGCAAATGGTATCGGGTATAGGTACCGGTCTCAAATTTACTAAACCGGTATATTTTCGGTACCGGTTCTGCACAGGTATTCACCGGTTTTTACCCTCAAATACCGGTGCCGTACCAGTACCGACCGGTACCGAACCGTACCATACTAGGTATATTCGGTATCGGTACCCACTTTTGGGGATTTCGGTAACGGTATTTTCGGTACCGGTTGGTACCGAGCTCATCAAATCATGTAGCAATGCAAGTAATTGCACCGTTTAGATTACTTTTCATACTCGCAGTAAGTAAACTGTATTTCGTTTAAATGATGTTTTATATACACAACAACTTATTTTGCTTTCTTTTTTGTCTTTTTCTGTAATGAATGAATTGTAGCATGTAAAATTAACTTGGATATTTGGAATATTGATGAGCAAATCGTATCAAATCCTGTAAAGGAACCGGTATCGTATTGGTACCAAATTTACTATACCAAATCATTTTCGGTACCAATTTGGTACCCACCTTTTGGCGTTTTCAGAATCGTTACTTTTGGTTCGACACCGGTCTAGCACCATACATGTATTTATTGATTTTTACCTTCAACTACCATACCGTATTGTACCGAGCATTTTCGGTGTCGGTACCTAATTTCGATGGTTTTCCGGATCGGCACTTTCGCTGCCGTTACCGGTACCGAGTTCATCCATATTATAACGTGTTAGCACCGTAATAACTGAACTGAAAACAACCGAATTTCCAACGTGTAGGAAGTGTGGGTCCTATTATTACATATTAGGTTATTTAAAATCGTTTTTTATGACGGAGTGACTATCTTTACCACGTCATTTTATTTATGTTTTGATATTCGGTATTTGTTTGCCGTTGCTGACACGCCTTTTGTAGTCATTGGGTCCCGCCGCAACGCGCGGGCGGAAAATAACTAGTTTTGATAAAAAGACAAACCTAACATTCACGATTCCGTTGAATCAAACCTTTAACTACAATTTTGGAAAAAGACAAACCAAACAGGCCGAGCTGGTTGGGCCAGTCAAATTGGTCGGTTTTCTCATTTTAATTGTTCGGTTTTAAACCCCCCAAAAAAACTTCAAATCATTAATTTGTACTAATTTTTTTTAATAACAACAATTGTCTATGAACAAACTTAAATGATTCAAATCAAACAATAAACGAAACATTATTAAAAATACTAAAGAATATAATTGATCGATTAAATTACGCTGAAACTTCATGTAAAAGATTAATAAATATAACTGATCTATAAAAAAATATATATGTTTTAAGTTATTAATTAGTATTATTATATAGGGTTTTCAAAATGACTGATTCTAAACACACACCCCCTCCTGATTGTACCCCTAATTACTTTTCAAATGTGCCTAAATTGGGTGTCTCAACTTTCAAGGCTCCAATGAACCTGCGTGAAAAACAGTTGTTTTTCTACCAATGGCAATAGTGTAAATAAGCTACAATCTTTGGCTAATTCTTTGACTGTCTAAGGCCAGACAGTAATTGTTATATATAGAAATATAAAAAACTTTAGGTTAAATTCCTAGACAAAATATCAAATAAAAATAGCCTTATCGTACAAAATGTACTAAAGACGTGAAAAGGTAAAAAAACGGGGTGACATTTTCATAATTATTTACTCGTAGAGTAATTATCAAAATTACCCTACAAATGATCTTGTAGAGTAATTTTAGTCTTGTATGGTAATTTTGTAAAATGACATTGTAGGGTAATTTTGATCTTGTAGGGTATCATAATTACTCTACAAATGATCTTGTAGGGCAATTCTATCTTGTAGGGTAATTTTGTAGAGCATCATAATTAGTCTACAAATGAACTTGTAAGGTAATTTTATAGAGTGTTATAATGCCTCTACAAATGATCTTATCGGGTAATTTTGATCTTCTAGGGTAATTTTGATCCTTTAGGGTAATTACGGGTAAAATGATTACGAAAATGCCACCGTATTTTTTTTTTTAATCTTTTCATGCCTTTCGTACGTTTTGTAAGATAAGACTATTTGTACAAGAACTTTCCTAAAATATAATAAACGTTAGGCAGGTTCAGTTCGCACGGCCGATTCCAAGTTCAAATCGTTAAACCCGGACCAGAACTAGACCAGACCGTATACCTTTCAAACCAACCGAGTTGCATCGGTTTGAGCTGTTCGATCGGTTTAAGTGACTTATTAACACCCGTACCCATAGCTCAAGTCCCCAATCCAGGGCAGTGTCCATCTTCCACTGCATCAAGTACACGCGCCGCTATCGATTTACATGTAATCAACATCAACATTTTATATATATCAACATACAAATATCCAAACCCAAACCCAAACCAACTTCCAGGATTCAATTTCAATGATAGGGGCAACAGAGAGAAAGGAATAACCAACAGAAACAATACTCGTTGCTTGTTTCAGTTCACTAGTGAAAAGGCCACAAAAACGATAGCGGGTTCCGCCTTCCCCGACTATTTCCACCGTCCTCTTCACCACCACCACTGCTGCTTCCCCTACTTGTACCATGGGCCGGCAGCTCTACCCGACACACGGGGCAAGAATTATGCTGAACCAACCACGGCTCAATGCAACCCGAATGGTAGATGTGGTTGCACGGCATTTGTCTAGCCTCTGATCCCAACTCAAACTTATCTTGACAGACCGGGCAGTGAGAATCCGAGTTCAAGTGTCTGTTTGTAATCTTAATAGTGGGCATAGAATCAATCGCTGATCGGGATGCTGGCGGCGGGCCCTGTCTACCATCGTTCACCGTAAGTTGTTCGATTAGTTCCTGTAACCCGGGACCCATAAAGATATTACTCACATTAGACCGTCTTGGACCCGGTGGTGCACCGTTGAAGAAAAACTCGAATCCGTCATTGGCAGACATCCGAGCCGGGGCTTGACCGTCAAATATGAACCACGGAACCACACCGTGTTCAGGGACGAGCCCTGATCTCCTTCTGATCTCGAAGTTGGGATTTCTTCCCGCCATTCTTTGCCTTACTAACTCGGAAAAAACGTCCATCATTCTGTTTCTTGGGACCGGGAACGGTTCCATGTACCCGTAATCGTAAGGCCCGTGTGTGTGAGTGGGCCCGATGTCTTGTTGTCCAGACTCGACCACCTCACTTAGCTCTTGCACAAATCCCCCAGAACAGTATGGACAAACGGGATTGTGACCGCGAAGCCGGACTGGCCGCTGGCATTGGTAGCACCAATGTGTATTTCCGCCACTTGACATTGCTCCTCACCGGTGACAGGTATTACACAGAATCTTGGACGCAAAAATCAGTTGTATTCTGCATTCACAGAACAAGGATATCAATCATAGGGGACACATATTATGCCTAATACAGCAATCACAGTCACAGATAATTAGAAGTAATATATATAAACACAGAGTAAAATGTCATTTTCATCCCTGAGGTTTGGCCAGTTTTGCGACTTTCATCCAAAGGTTTGTTTTTTCGCATCTGGATCCAAAAGGTTTGAAATCTTGCCATTTTCATCCGGCTCGTTAACTCCATCCATTTTTCTCCATTAAGTCAGGGGCAATTCCGTCTTTTTTGTTAACTTAAATGGCAATTTGGTCTTTTTCACTTTATGTACAAGCTTTAACATAATGTACAAGTATTCAAAAGACCAAATTGCCCTTTAAGCTTAAAAAAAGACGAAGATACCTCTGACTTAATGGAGAAAAATGGATGGAGTTAATAAGTCGGATGAAAATGGCAAGATTTCAAACCTTTTGGATCCAGATGCGAAAAAACAAACCTTTGGATGAAAGTCGCAAAGCTAGCCAAACCGCAGGGACGAAAATGGCCTTTTACTCTAAAAACACATTATACTTAAGAACATGAAGAGACTAATGAGGGTAACATTTATATGCCTAATGAATAATATTATTATATGATTAAAGTTAACATATGCATACTCTGTTTACTTGGCTAGTCTTCAAATAAAGTAATCCAGAAAGAGGAAACGCTTTAAGTAACTCAGGTTAAAGAACGATGCATAATCCTTGCCTAACAGAGTGAATACGAAAACCACAGGCGAGGAACTTTATCTAGAGAAGATCTAAAGGAATATCAGACAGAAAGAAGAAAAAATAGAGATGATGATTATCTAATGGTACATATAAAGGTTAACAGAAATATGAAAGCGATTGAGAATGATCCATGATTCATCATTCATGTATCTTTGTTCTTTAATAAGACACGAGTGGTCCAATACGACAGCCTTGAGAGATAAAGTCAGATTCCCTTCTCCCAAGTGCTTCAGAAGATACAATAGTTGAGCAATTTCGTTGCGAATTTACTTCCCCAAATTGGAGAAAGGTAGAAAACAATCGAGCGTAGAAGAAATAAACACTAGATTGTCATAAGTACAAACCATCCTTGTCCAATCCAATAGCCTTTTCTTTCATAAAGTACCGACATGTTAGTACTTCTGACCTTCTCTTTTCTTCCCCACTTATCAACAGCATAAAAGAAAGGAATTTAACTTTTTAATGTGAACTCTTGTACAAGGAAGAGGAAAGAATAAAAACCCTTTTTTGGTATAAGTTGTATAACCCACAAGACCAGCAGACCACAAGTGTATCAGCCTTGAGCACATTTATTCGTTAAACAATTTATATAATATTTCAAATTCTTCTTCTGCCACAACATACCAAAGAACATTTCCTCCACACAACATGTGACCTTGACAAGCACTAAGATTCCCAAGCCTAACTAAGTTACCAACACAACAAGCAACCTCATTGCAACTAAATGCTAACCGTTGCCGTCGATTAATGACCACTTTTATTCTTATCATGTCGGCAGTGAGGAGAAAAAGTTGATTGATGTTAAACAAACACTAAACTAAACACATCAGCTAATCAAGTGTCATCCATCATGAACAACAATAACATACACACACACGCAACTCTTACAATCCCTCCCTTGGATAACAAACGAATCGATCCTCGAAATTTCATTTCCTTCCACAAAATCAGTATCATAATTAGCAGAATACAACACATTGTGTTCAAGTTCACTCTCATACCTTCTTATCTCCTTAATATTCTAAAAAAACAAAATCAATAGACTACAGTATACTCACCTTTCAATAATGATAATTTCTGTACAAAAAGTATAAAAAATGAATTGAAAATCATTCAATCAGTAACAAAATTGGCGTAATTTTAACAGCAATTCAGATTTCCGAGACTAAAACACACAATTCATCCATACATCAGAATAAATTATCAATATGAACCTAAATTTTACAATAGAATCTTCAGATCCGTATATACGAGTCAACAATCATGAACCGATACAATAATTGATTAAGATAAGATAAGTAATTGGACAAAAAAAAATCAGAAATTGAGGCTTAATTGAGACAAAGTTACCTAGATGATGACGATGATGGTGGCGGTGATGACCATGAATTGGGCGGATTACAGAGAATGAGTGATAGATACAATAATTGTTTTGACTGGAAACAACTTTTGGATGATAAGGATAGTTTTTGACCCGCTCAAACGGGTCAAGTCTGCAACAACCAACCCACTTAACTGGTAACTACTTTGGATAAGGTCATTCTTTTATTATTTATTGCTAGTGGTTCTAGTAAGGTATGACAAAAATATGTCTACCAGTAAACTACTTTGGATGAGGTCATTCTTTTCTTATAGTGTGTAATCGAATAGACATTTGGGCAATCAAGAAGATATAGGCACGTATAAGATGGAGGTAGCAGAGATGGGGATGTTAGTATGCGATATGTGGGCTGGACACACAAGGTTTGACCAGATAAGAAATGAAGTTTTTATGAAAAAATTAGGAGTGACTAGTATATTTGATAAGATAAAAGAGGAAAATTGTGATGATTTGGGCATGTGAATAGAAGACAAAAGGACGACGTCGGTTAGAGTAGTGGACATTCACTGTGGATGTGAGGATTAGAGGCAATATGTTAACAGGTGGAGGGGAAGGAAAATTTTCTCTCCTAATCTTTACAATTTGGGAGGATGAATATATAGTCATATTTTCTTTCATTTTCCCTCATTTTCCCTCCCTTCATATCCTTAAAAAAACTTAGGAATATGGTTTTTTCATATTTTCATCTCTTTTCCCTCCCCTCCCCCTGTTAAATGAGACTCGGGAACAAAGTGGGACGTGAGATGAGAGGATTAGGCTAGATTTGCAAGAGTTGTACCTCTCTAAGGACATGGACTAAGATAGAAGTTTATGAGATTCATGATAAAGGTTAAAGCCTTTTAGGGGAGAGTAGCTTAGATTCTCCAACACAACTTTGTATGTGATTGTTTTTATGTATTTTATATGTCATCTAATGATGTTATAATTATTTCCATTTGTATGTGATTGTTTTTATGTATTTTTACTAGGTGATGCCTCGCCCGCGTTGAGGGGTGATAACCGAATAATTCTCAACCAATAAAAAAAACAGTACTATAGTTTTGCTAGAAAGAAAAAGTAAAACGATGACAAGATCGCAATTTTGAGCTCAGGGCAAAACAGTAATTTGTAAGGACTAATGAGCGAGTGTTAGGCAGCTCATTGACACGATTTTTAGCTGGGGGCAAAGTCATATTTTTTTAGTAAAATCGTACTTTTTAGCTACGGGAAAACAATATTTTTATTTTGCACTAGGGGCAAAAACGCCGTTTTGAATTGAGGGTGATATCGTAATTTTCAACCGAGGGGAAAATCGTAAATTTTAGCTGGGGGCAAAAGCATAATTATATTTTGAACTGGGGGCAAAGACGTAATTTTAAACTGCGGTCAAAACCGTAATTTTAAAGTTGGTATAAAATAATAAACTGGTATAAAATCGTAATTTTGAGCCAGGGGAAAAACAAATTTTTATTTGGAACTGGGGCGAAAACGTAATTTTGGCTGAGGGTAAAAGCGTATTTTTTTACGGAGGGCGAAATCGTATTTTTTAGCTCGGGGCAAAAGGGTAAATGTATTTTGAAGTTTGGGTAAAACCGCATTTTTTAACGGGGGCAAAACCGTAAATTTAAAGTGGGTATAAAATAATAAACTGGTTGGTCCAATGGGTATTGCTCGCCGCCCATTTGAACCAATGACAGGGAAACCATTGTACAGTATTGAGCCAGGGGGAAAAACACTATTCCGGGGCGAAAACGTAATTTTAAAGCGTGTATAAAATAATAAACTAGTTGGTCCAATAGGGGAGGGCCGGTCGTCCATTTCAGCCAATGGCTGTGAAGCACTATTCCCGCCATGGAAATTGTATATGTTGAAAATGAAAATATTTCATGTAATGATGTTATAATTGTTTCCATATTATTGTGTTACCCTTCCATCAAGGGTTTTTTTTTTTTTTTTTTTTTTTTTTGTTTTTGTTGTTGTTGTTGTTGTTATTGGGGGTAGTTTTCTATCTTTATATTAGTTAGAGAAAACTTCACTTTTTGTCCTTTATGTTTGTACTGAATTTTAAAACGTGTCTTTTAAAAGTTTTAGTTTCAATTTATGTCCAAAAAACACATGTTTTATATTACTTTATGTCGCAACCCTCGTCCCCTAACTACTTGGGAGCGGGCGGCCGCGGCCAGTTCTGGTGGTATCTGGGTTTGTCAATTTGGCATCGGAATTTACATCAGGACCGTAGTTAGGAAATATTTTATCAGAGTAAAATACCACGTTTTTCATATATTAAATACATGGGATAAACCCAAGTTTCAAGTACACATATTTTCATAGGGATAAACCCTATTTTATTTAATAAAAACATCTATTTATTTTAGGTAACTTTATAGCCACTTTTCCAAGTCTTCAGTGCTGTCCAACTGGCTTCTATTTGGCTTTCACATTTTGTTACCTGAAGCGCGTTTAAAAACATTTGTCAGTGGAAAATACTGGTGAGTGAATCCCAATTTAATCAAGTTTAGTAAAAACCATTGTACATTATTGAGGGCGGTCGCGCAATTACATTTGTTTCCATCTACTTAATTACCACCCACGGTACTGTCAACCTGACTTGTGGTCATGTTACTCCTCGTAAGGCACTAACAAATTTTGTATATAAAACCCCAACATACCGACGATAATTGTAGAATACAAATACTCAATCACTGTTTAATGTATATTAATTAGGTGAGGTTTTGTAAAACAGTTTGCTAAAAGAGAGATTACTCACATTGTTGTCTTAGGTTTTCCTGTAGGGTTTTCCTGGTGATTATCTATAATTTACACAAATGCACACGTGTTAGTATAATAACCCATTATTTATATTAATGATACCCTCCCCGAGACGGTATTCCAACGACTACGTCGGACAAAACCACGACAGCCGTTACGGAACCCTGAATCAATCGGGCAGCGTATCTAATACGTAACCGGGGTTATGATACTTACAACGAGGCAGAACTTCGTTATTTAGGGGGTATTTTTGCCCGCTATTATAATTGCTATGCATAAATTAGAGAGAAAGATTGAGAATTGAACGATTGTAAACTGAAGCTCGAGTTCCCTATTTATAGTTCTGATCGACAGGTTTCTCGCGGCCCGCGTAACCCGAAGGGTTACCCTTCGCGGCCCGCGACAGAGGGGAGGTAGGGTCTAGCTGATCCTGGTCATTACACTAGGCTTGACACGATTGTGCCACGTGTCATCACCGGGTGCGGTCTGGTGGTTGGGCTGTCGCGCCCCGCGTAGACCAAGGAGTGGTCTTACGCGGCCCGCGAGCGACTCAAAAACTTTGTTTTTTTAATTAAATTTAATAAAATAAAGGTATTCGGGACCCGTTTACGTATACGGGGTGTATTTTAGGACATATTGGGATAATTTAAATATATATATATTAGGGTGTTGAAAATATTTTGGAGGGTTGTTATATCCTCCCCACCTTGTTTTAGAGCTCGTCCTCGAGATCTACTGGGACAGGTGTGGATATTTCTTTTGCATTTCTGATTCAAGCTCCCATGTATACTCTGGTCCTCTTTTGGAGTCCCATTTCACTTTGACCAGAACTAATCTCTTGTGCTTGAGGTTCTTAACTTTCATATCTTCAATTTGTAGAGGCCTTTCCACAAACTTTAACTGCTCATTTACCTCTATATCCTTAAGAGGTACTAATAATGATTCATCAGCTAAGCATTTCTTGAGATTAGATACATGAAATACATCATGTATTCCTGCCATTTCCTCTGGCAGTTGTAGCTAATAGGCTACAGGTCTTATTCTTCTAATAATCTCAAAAGGTCCAACATACCTGAGGCTTAGTTTTCCCATTTTGATGAATCTTACCACTCCTTTCCAAGGAGAGACTTTCAATAATACTTTATCTCCTACTTGAAATTCCAATGGCTTTCATCGATTATCTGCATAACTCTTTTGTCGATCACGTGCTGCTTTCAGTCGTTCCTTGACTTGAATGATCTTGTCTGTTGTTTCTTGTACTATTTTAGGTCCAGATAATTGTTTTTCCCCAATTTCTGCCCAACAGACTGGGGTTCGGCACTTTCGTCCATAAAGTACTTCGAATGGTGCAGCATTGATACTTGTGTGGTAACTGTTATTATAAGAAAATTTTATCAATGGTAAGTGATCGTCCCAATTACCTCTGAAATCAATTACACAAGCTCAAAGCATATCTTCCATTGTCTGAATCGTCCTTTCGCTTTGTCCGTCCGTTTGAGGATGATAAGCTGTGCTCAGATTTAGCTTGGTTCCCATAGCTTTTTGGAAACTTGTCCAAAAATGAGAGGTAAAACGGCTATTTCTGTCAGAAACAATTGATAAAGGAATTCCATGCAATGAAACTATTTCATTTACATACAATTTAGCTAACTGTTCCATACTGAAAGTTTCCTTCATTGGTAGGAAATGAGCTGACTTAGTTAGCCTGTCTACAATCACCCAGATTGTATCATTACCTTTCCTGGTTTTGGGTAATTTGGTAACAAAATCCATTGTTATCAATTCCCATTTCCAAACTGGCATTTCTAACTGCTGTAATAAACCTGATGGTTTCTGGTGTTCAGCTTTAACTTGTGAACAAGTTAAACACTTAGAAACATAAGCTGCTATATCCTTCTTCATTCCTATCCACCAGAAATTCTTTCTTAAATCCTAATACATTTTATCACTTCCAGGATGTATCATATACTTAGATTTATGGGCTTCTTCTAATATACGGTGACGCAGGTTTCCTAATTTAGGTATCCACATTCTTTTCTTATGGAATCTTTAAATTCCATCTACTCCTTGTTCTAATTCCTTAATCATTCCTTTTAACTTTTCAGTATCATCATTGATTACTGATTCTTGTGCTTTTCTAATCTGCTCATTTAAATCTACTTGTAGATTTAATTTAAGAGAACGTACTCTTTTTGGCTTTTCATGATACTTTTGACTTAAGGCATCAGCAACTACGTTTGCTTTTCCTGCATGATACTGGATATCACAATCATAATCATTAAGTAATTCCATCCAGCGTCTTTGCCTCATATTCAACTCCTTTTGCCCAAAAACATATCTTAAACTTTTATGATCAGTGAAAATAGTAAACTTACTACCGTAAAGGTAATGTCTCCAAATTTTAAGGGCAAAAATTATAGCTCCTAATTCCAAATCATGGGTTGAATATTTCTCTTCATGATTCTTAAGTTGTCTAGAGGCGTAAGCTATAACCTTTTGACGTTGCATCAACACACATCCATAACCTAATTTAGAGGCGTCACAATAGACTATAAAATCTTCAGATCCTTCTTCTAACGCTAGTATGGGTGCGTTGGTCAATCTTTGCTTAAGGGTTCTAAATACTTCTTCATGTCTTGGTCCCCATTCAAACTTAATAGATTTACAGGTTAACTTAGTTAAGGGAATGGCTATTCTAGAAAAATTTCGAATAAATCTTCTATAATAAACGGCCAGTCCTAAGAAACTTCTAACCTCGGTTGGTGACTCAGGGGTTTTCCATTTAGTAATTGCCTCGATTTTTGTGGGATCCACATGAATTCCTTCATGATTAACTAAATGTCCAAGAAACTGTACTTGTTTTAACCAAAACTCACACTTCGAAAATTTAGCATAAAGCTTTTCTTTTCTTAATAAACTTAGAAGTGCGTGCAAATGCGTTGCATATTCCTCTTGGCTCTTAGAGTAAATGAGAATATCATCTATAAAGACAATTATGAATTTATCCAAATATGGCTTACATATTCGGTTCATCATGTCCATAAATGCGGCTGGGCATTGGTTAAACCAAATGGCATGACAGTAAATTCATAATGGCCATACCTTGTTCTGAAGGCGGTCTTAGGAATGTCTTCTTCCTGTACCTTTAATTGATGATATCCTGACCATAAATCGATTTTAGAGAAAAATCAAGCTCCTTGCAGTTGATCGAACAGATCATCGATTCTTGGTAATGGGTACCGATTCTTAATTGTGACCTTGTTCAATTCATGGTAATCAATGCACATACGCATAGATCCGTCCTTCTTTTTAACGAATAGAATTGGTGCTCCCCATGGTGATGAACTTGGCTGTATGAATCCTTTCTCCAACAATTCGTCTAACTGTTTCTTCAGTTCCTGCATTTCTGCGGGTGCCAAACGATAAGGTGCTTTGGCAATTGGTGTTGTTCCTGGTAGCAGGTTAATTCTGAATTCAACTTCTCTGTCTGGAGGTTGTCCTGGTAATTCTTCCGGAAATACATCTGAAAATTGAGATATTACCGGAATATTCTTTAGTTCTTTTCCTTTAGTGTTAGTGATTATAGAAATCAAATACACTAATGACCCTTTTCTTATATAACTTGTTGTTTTCATCACAGAGATGAATTTTGTAGATCTAGAGGGTTTATTTCCTTTAATTATGATCTTTTCACCCTTTGGTGAATTTACTTGGATTGACTTTTGATCACATAAAATACTGGCTTTATTGGCTATTAACCAATCTATTCCTAGTACAACATCGAATCCTGCCAGATTCATTGGATAAAGGTTTGCACTAAACTTTTGATTTAGAATTTCTATTCTTGCTCCCTGCAAGATTTCAGAAATCCTAACATTTGCTGTTTCTACTAGACATTCTTGTGGAAGTTTAGTTAATGGTTGATTGAGAAGTTTGCAAAATGAAGTATTAATAAAACTTTGGTTCGCACCAGAGTCAAATAATACTTTAGCAAAAACATCATTAACTAAAAACGTACCGGCTATCACATCCGGAATCATCTTGGCTTCATCTGCAGTCAGAACAAATGCTCTAGCATTTTTGGTATTCTTGTTGTTCATGGCTAGAGCTAGTTCGGACAGTTTGGCCTGATGTGACATTTTTCTCCACAGTTGAAGCACATTCCATTATTAGGCTTCCTTCTGCAGTCTTCTTCTTTGTGTCCTGGTATCTTGCAGTAATTGCAATAAGTGGAGCATTTTTCTGAATGCTTCTTTTTGCAAGCCTTACAGTAGGGTGCAGAGGTAGAACCTACATTCCTACGGTTAGAATTCCCATAGCGGAATTCCTGGGTAAGCCTTTGAGCTAGGTTCTTCCTTTGATCCTCTTCCCGTGTACGCACTAATTCATCTGTCAATGTATTTGCTAGTTCTACAGCTTCTTCGATGGTTTGAGGTCTAGCTGCCTTGACTACATGCCTTGTCTCCCCGATTAATCCCCAAATGTAGCGGGAGATTAATACTGGTTCAGGTGATGCAAGGGTTGGTACTATTCTAGCATATTCAAAGAATAACGTAGTGTAACCCTTACTATCTACTCCAGTATTCTAGCATATTCAAAGAATAACGTAGTGTAACCCTTACTATCTACTCCAGTCATCCTAAAATTTAGGAATTTATTTGCTATCTGCTCTTTTTCATTGGGAGGGTAGAATTTCCTTTCTACCATGTTCTTAAATTCCTCCCATTCCATATTGTAGACCCTGTCACTTCCTCTAGACTGGAGGATAGTGTTCCACCATTCTAAGGCTGAATTCTTAAACAGATTGGAAGCAAACATTATCTTATCCTCTTCTACACACTTGCTTATTTTTAAGACAGCCTCAGTCTTTTCTATCCAGCGTAAGGCTGCAACGGCCCCTTCATTGTCCGAGAATTCAATTGGTTTACAAGACCAGAATTCCTTATAAGAACAACCATAAGGCATGGTTCTTCTTCTTTTGGGAATGGGCACTTGAAGTATAGGTCCATTGTGTACACTATTTTCAGGTTCAGTTGGTCGCTTACTGCTATGTTTACTTTTATTATCAGCTTCCCTAACTGTCTGAATAATAAATGGCAATGTGTCTATAAGCCCTTGTGCCACAATGTGTTAGATAGCACTATTATCCACTTGGTTTCCATTATTGTTGTTGTTCGGGTTATCGTTATCCAGGTTATTGTCATTCTGAATTTCCGGGTTATTATCCGGATTTTCTTGATTCACTTGGTCAGCCATCTGAATTTTAAACATTTACCACATATTAATATCACAAGATAATATTTAATACAATCAATCACACAACGCGCATATTGGTCAAAAGCATCGAGCATTGCGACTTACTCTTTCTTATAGTATGCATCTAATACAAACTGATACTAGAATTTAAAATTACAATACTATTATGCATCACTCACCACGAAGTGGTCTATACTACGATAGATTTATTATTATTATTATTATTATTATTATTATTATTATTATCATTATTATTATTATTATTATTATCTCCCCCATTACTTTCATGGATATGGATTCATCCAGAAATCCATATGACGCTCGTCATATTTCCAGACGAGTTGTTCTCCTATCTGCCTTATTCTCGCGCTACTTTCTAAAATCTCTTCTCCGAAAGTTCGGAGTTCTTGCACATTTTCTGCACTCATTGGGGGTGCAGGTGCTGGTACTGGATCTGGGTACAGTGGCATGGGTTCTTCCTGAGGATACGGATTCTCTAAGATTTCCCTAATGTATTCATCATTATCGTAGTAGGGATCTAGAGGGTCCAGACCTGGGTAAGCTGCTAGGTTTGGCATGGGTAGGTCCGTTAGGTTGTAGCATTGCATATAATCCCTATGATCATCAAACCACGGATCGTAGTCTGGGTCTAAAGGATTGGGTGCTGGTACCCTAGGTATCTCCTCTGGATTAAAATCATGCATTTCGACTTGATTTTTAGGGTTGTTTTCTATTTCCATTTGCTGTAATGGTTGGGGTGCCATCAGTTGTTCCAGATTAGAATCAGCAGCTGTGGTTGCTAGGATATGGAAGTTTGCTAAACTCCTATCAAGCATGTCTTGGGTATGGGCATCGGTTTCTCTTTTAGCTGCTGCTAGCACTCGTTGTTCTTGTAACTTTTTCATTCTCTTCCTACGCTCATGTGCTCCCTTACTGAACCATCCTCTCTTTTTCTGAGGGAATGGCTCTTCAGACTGAGCCTTAAACACGAATATCCCTTCTTCATCATCAGCTGAATACCTTGAGAGGGCAGGCTGTGAAGAGGTGCCTTCGCTCCTAGGTGAGCTGGACAACTGACGATACGCGTCGGATGGTCCTTGGTCACTCATACTGTAAACTAACAAATAGTCAAATAACACATAACAATAATATACAGGTTTACACATATTTCCATAATTTATTTCCTAACATATCATATTTTGGTATCAGCTGAACACTTCTGTGGCTGCATCAGTGGCTTAGCTCTGATACCACCTTCTGTCGCAACCCCCGTCCCCTAACTACCTGGGAATGGGCGGCCGCGACCAGTTCTGGTGGTATCTGGGTTTGTCAATTTGGCAGCGGAATTTACATTAGGACCGTAGTTAGGAAATATTTTATCAGAGTAAAATACCTCGCTTTTCATATATTAAACACATGGGATAAACCCAAGTTTCAAGTATACATATTTTCATAGGGATAAACCCTATTTTATTTAATAAAAACATCTATTTATTGTAGGTAACTTTATAGCCACTTTTCCAAGCCTTCAGTGCTGTCCAGCTGGCTTCTATTTGGCTTTCACATTTTGTTACCTGAAACGCGTTTAAAAACATTTGTTAGTGGGAAATACTGGTGAGTGAATCCCAATTTAATCAAGTTTAGTAAAAACCATTGTACAGTATTGAGGGCGGTCACGCAATTACATTTGTTTCCATCTACTTAATTACCACCCACGGTATTGTCAACCTGACTTATGGTCATGTTACTCCTCGCAAGGCAGTAACAAATTTTGTATACAAAACCCCAACATACCGACGATAATTGTAGAATACAAATACTCAATCACTGTTTAATGTATATTAATTAGGTGAGGTTTTGTAAAACAGTTTGCAAAAAGGGATATTACTCACATTGCTGTCTTAGGTTTTCCTGTAGGGTTTTCCTGGTGATTATCTACAATTTACACAAATGCACACGTGTTAGTATAATAACTCATTATTTATATTAATGATACCCTCCCCGAGACGGCATTCCAACGACTACGTCGGGCAGAACCACGACGGCCATTACGGAACCCTGGATCAATCGGGTGGCGTATCTAATACGTAACCGGGGTTATGATACATACAACGAGGCAGAACTTCGTTATTTAGGGGGTATTTTTACCCGCTATTATAATTGCTATGCAGAAATTAGAGAGAAACATTGAGAATTGAACGATTGTAAACTGAAGCTCGAGGTCCCTATTTATAGTTCTGATCGACAGGTTTCTCGCGGCACGCGTAACCCGAAGGGTTACCCTTCGCGGCCCGGGACATAGGGGAGGTAGGGTCTACCTGATCCTGGTCATTACACTAGGCTTGGCACGATTTTGCCACGTGTCATCACCGGGGGCGGTCTGGTGGTTGGGCTGTCACGCCCCACGTAGACCAGGGAGTGGTCTTACGCAGCCCGCGAGCGACTCAAAAACTTTGTTTTTTAATTAAATTTAATAAAATAAAGGTATTCGGGACCCGTTTACGTATACGGGGTGTATTTTAGGACATATTGGGATAATTTAAATATATATATATTAGGGTGTTGAAAATATTTTGGAGGGTTGTTATACTTTATGTCCTTTACACCAAACTAAGTTAATTTACTCAGTTAGGTTTATTAATGCAAGGGTATAATTGTCATTTTAAGTTTTTACTTTATTCATCTCCCATTTTTAACCCCTGTATACATCTTCTTCCTCAATTAGTTTAGGGTTTCAAATCCCTCTTATCATCTGCATCTTCTTCCGGCAGGAAGTGGATGTAGCCGAAATCACAGAGATCGTCGGCGGTTAGGGTTAGCTTGAAGAAATCAACGTTTGAAGAGATAGCGAAACAGAAGGAGATAAAGAAGGCGTATAAGGAGAAGATGACGGAGTTGAAAGAGGAGATTAGGAATAATAAGATTGAGAAGAGGAAGAAGAATGAGGAGATTAAGAATAATAAGTGGAAGCAACCGAAAACACAGAGATCGTCCATCACCGCTGCCGGTTGGTGGTGGCCGGCCATTTGCTCGAGGATAAGCAGATGGGGCAGGGGTGTGCGGGTCTCTCTCTCTCTTCTCTTCTTCTCGGCTCTCTGTCTCTCTCTTCTGCGTTCGTGCTGCCGTAGTGGTGGTGGCCGTCCGTTTGCTCGAGGATAAGCAGATGGGGCAGGGGTGTGCGGGTTCACTGACAAAAGAATCTGCCTCCGGCAGTCGGGTTCAGGAGAGAGGCATAGAGTGGCAGTGGGTGTCTGGCCGATGATCGGCGCCGGAGTGCCGGCTCCTAAAGCTGGCCGACGACCAGTCCTGCTGGAAGAGAACGAGGGAGTGGATGTGGTAGATTGATGGTATTTGATTTTTATGTGTGTGTTTTAAGGTTTCTCCAAAGATGAATAAAGTAAAAACTTAAAATGACAATTATACCCTTGCATTAAATAAACCTAACTGAGTAAATTAACTCAGTTTGGTGTAAAGGACATAAAGTGATATAAAACATGTGTTTTTTGGACATAAATTGAAACTAAAACTTTTAAAGGGCACGTTTCAAAATTCAGTACAAACATGAAGGACAAAAAGTGAAATTTTCTCTATTAGTTATGTTTGTTTATCTGTTATTTCTTTTTTTCTTTTAGATATGGGTCTTTTTAGAAGTAGTCAATCTATCCTCACTAATGGATATAAGATTTGCCTACATCTTATCCTTCGATAGCTTTGTTATTTGTGGCATTTACTAGGTATTGTTATTGTTATTTGTGGGTGGGTTAGTCGCTCAAAAAAAGTAAAATGTGATTCTTTTATCAAATGTTGTATCATGTTTAGTTCTAGTTACGGACTTTGAAAAGAATTGTGTGGTATGATTTTAGTTCTTGATCGATTTTCTTAGCAGTCAAAACGGTTAGATGGTAAATGTTTGTGATACATTGAGGGTTACTGTAGTGAATCCTACATGAATTAAATAGCTCATATGCATAACCATCTAAATAAGGAGGGCTGCACAAGTATATACACTTAACTATTGTATGTATAAATAACTGTTGTAGTAAAGTGGGATATATGAATTAACTGAATTAGAATTTGTCATGTCGCATTGGCATGTATGGTATATAAGGTTTTAAATTGACATAATAATAGGTTAAAGAGTAAACTGCGATTTTGGTCCTTGAGGTTTGGTCATTTTTGTCATTTTAGTCCAAAACTTAAACTTTTTAAATATGGGTCCCTGTGGTTTCACTTTTATTGTCATTTTAGTTCAAAAATCAAATCACCTTTTATTTGGCTATTAAAATCTGATTATTTTGTCTTTTTCTTTAGGGGCAAAATGGTCCATCTCTATTTATAACATATTAATAATTAAATTAATTATATTAAATCCCTACCCTCATAAATGGTCAGATATACTTTCCCCCTATAAGTTCATCTTCCCCAAATTATCTTCCTCCAAAAGCTACACTTGTTAACCACAAATACTACTGCAGTTTGCAGATGTTTTGAGGGTTGTCTTCCACCTTAAGTCCAAACTAGATGTTGATGTGTCTGTTTAGCTTGCGGGAACATATTAGAGTAGCTTGAGTTAGCTGATAGCAGTTATAATTTGGGGAAGATGACTTATTGGGGGAAGATATTTCTGACTATTTATGAGGGTAAGGATTTAATATAATTAATTTAATTATTAATATGTTATAATAAATAGAGATGGGCCATTTTGCCCCTAAAGAAAAAGACAAAATAATCAGATTTTAATAGCCAAATAACAGGTGCTTTGATTTTTGGACCAAAATGACAATAAAAGTGAAACCACAGGGACCCAGATTTAAAAGGTTTGAGTTTTGGACTAAAATAGCAAAAGTGACCAAATCTCAGGGACCAAAATGGCAGTTTACGCTAGGTTAAACATGTCTAATACAAGTTTTGGAATTCGTTGTTTCTATCAAAAAGTTGTTTTACTCTTTCTGCTTCGCTCTTGTACGGGGGTTATTAAGTTGTTGTTTAGCCTATGAACTTGCCAGCCCATGTTTGTTGAGGAAGTTGTTTATGTTTTCGAACACACACAATTCATCCATACATCAGAATAAATAACTAATATGAACCTACATTTCACAAGAGGATCTTCAGATCCGTATATTCGAGTCAACAATCTTCAATTGATACAATAAATGATTAAGATAAGATAATTAATCGCACAAAAAACCTGAAATGGATGCTCGATTGAGACAAAGTAAAGTGATTTATTGTAGAGAATTAGCCTCGGTTTCCTATATGATGACGATAGAAACCTTGAATTGGGCGGATTACAGAGAGAATGAGTGATACAATAAATTGTTTTGACCGAAAGAAACAACTTTTCGATGATATGGATCGTTTTTTACCTACCCAAACAAGTCGAGTCTACAACCAATCCACTAACTAGTAACTACTTTATACATTGTTATTAGGTCTTTCTGTTACTTATGGATTAAAAATAGATATGTTTGTAAGGTGTTAATGTGAAAAGGTTGGTGTAATTTCTCTTTGTAAGTGTTAGTTCTGAGTTTGATACTTGTTAACAAATATTGATTAATAGCAATATAATTCACAAGTAGAAAGTCATCATCAACGATTGCTTTTCAATTATAATCAAATGATTACAAAGTTTTACAATAGGTTGACTCTACAAACTTCCCCTCAGCCGATCACGTAATAAATATGTTCGTACAAGAGAAAAGGTGATGTATGTGATAAATAGATCACTAACAGGTGTAATATATTTATACTAAGTACGAAAGCTCTGTTCAATGATTGGCTGACATCACCCTGATAGTGCATCTAACATTCCTAACAGAAAAGATTCCACATATGTTGCAAACATCTGTGCAAATCTTAACATATATTCTAACTAGTCTAAACTCTGATACAAGATAAATATTGTTACATTAGGAAACCACTGTCTAGACTATCTTCTGTTGTTATGATCCAAACATCTGTTTGGCCAGATAGGTGTTTGGTCTTCTTTATCAGACCTTTGAATTCAATAGACTTTAGCCTTTAACAGATGTTGCTTCTTCTTGAACAGCTTTTCCAAGGCTTGATTAGATGTTTGCTTTGTCTTCAACAGATGTTCTGATTAGGTGTTCAAGATTCACTATCTTTGGGGAGAGACCGGTTCAATCTTTTGTTTATTTCTTGATCAGTTAATCATGTTTTGGCTTTTGAATATCAGCTGTTCTTTTGTAGGTGCAACAATCTCCCCCTAGAACAGATGATGCCAAAACAAATGTTTATTGGATCAATCTTTATTCTTCTTCAATTTACTTTTGATTTGTGCTTTAAATTGCTTTTCAAATATTTCTGAAAGTAAATCATTAGCATCCCTTTCGAGTGGAAGATCCAGTAGATCTTGCATATCTTCAATTTTTAAGCTCATCACACTGTTCATTGAAGTATTTTTCACTTTCCCATTTGCCCTGACTATTGTCAATTCATGGCTAGCTTTGTTTGAGGACCATTTTTGAATTTTAGAGGTAGATGACTGGGAGTGATGTTATTGTAAGAGGTCAAGACTTGCCCTAACAGATCTGCTTGTTGGCTCATCCCACCTAGCCATGGATTGGATTTTTCCATACTTTGTAGCAACCATCTCCTCTTTCATCCTTCTTAACGCAACTAATTTTTGACCAACAGGTTTTCTTCCTACAACCCAGTTGGGAGGAGTGGGCTTGATGTCTGGATTGAGTTTTAGCATCTTAATCCTTGTTATTTATTCCAAAAGGGCTTCTATAGTCCAACCTGAGAATTGAGCTTTTGAAGCTCTATACAGCTTGTTCTTCATCATAAAATATAGATAGTCTTCCCTTAGTTCCTTTTTGAGGTCATGGTTGCTAACTGGTCCTTAAGAAGCCTTTTGGCTGACATCTTTTGCAAAGTCTTCAAGTCTGTTCACTTTAGTGAATTCTGCAGACATGATTTGTTGTGCCTACTTATCATTTTTAGGCTTTTTATATCTTTTAAGGGATGGGAAGGTAATTTGGCTGATGTCAGTTGTGGAGTAGATTGTGATATAATTTCTAACTCCAGTGGGTCAAGTGGAGGTTTTGTGGGTGGTGATGTAATGATTAGTGCATTGGTTTTGGTGTTAGATGGTTGTGATGTAGTAGTGGTGTGGTTTTGATGGGAGATGTATCAAGAGTTTCTTCATCATCATCTTGAACAATGAATTTAGTTCTCCTAGTTCTGGTTTGAGGTGTGGTATTTTTAATGGAGGTTGTGGGAGTGATGTTTTTGGTTTTCTTTTATGGATACGAAGTCCTTTGGGGGACTTGTGTGTTGGTGGTGGTGATAGTGTAGTTGTAACATATGTTGTCACTTTTGTAATGAGTGGCAACAGATGTTTGAACAATATGAGCAGTGGTTTAACTGATGATAGGTGTGGCAGTGGTTTGGATAGGTGCAGCAGGGATTTCTGTAACCTTTGTTGGAACCTCTGTTGAAAAACCTTGGTTATCTTGAATTTGTTTTCTTTCATTGATTTCCTGCATTGTTATCTGCATGTTAGCTTCCCTTGTGTCCCTTTTCTTTTGCTTTTCCACTTCTTTGGCAATTTCTTCTTGTCTTGCTCTTTTGACGACAACAATGTCAAGCCTTTTTCCAGCCTTTCTGACCTGGGGTGGAAGCTTCCTCATGCAATCTTTCTCCCCTTTTTTGGCATCATCTTCATACTTAGGGAGAGTGAGTTTTACCCATGTTTTAGAAGATAAAGTCTTTGATGGCTTTAACTCCTGCTTGAGTATCTTCGTACTTGGCATCCACTGTTTGTCTTATCAAGTCTACTTGCATGGAATATTTTTCTTCTGCAGCCTGCTATTGAAGTGTAGGTATGGTTGAACATGTTCCCACATTTCTTTTGCAATTACTGTATTTGATGGTTGAGTTCTAGAGTTTTGGACCAAAATTTTCATCATGTCTTTAATTTTTGAAACAGATGTTTCCAATTTGGTGACCCTCTCCAATTCAGGATAGTTTATTCCATCACCTAATTTAACAGGATTATCTGAATTCCCACCTGAAGTGGTTGAACTTGGTTTTAAACTAAGTGTCCTTTGTTCTTGGTACTTGGGACTTCCAACTGATAAAGAGACTATTGTCTCAACAGTTGTTGCCTTCAAGGGGGTCTTAGTAATGTAACTACTGTCCAATTGTGAGACTGTTGTCTCTACAGTTGTAGTAGCTGCCCCATTTGAAATACCTACTTGTGTTTCTTGAGACACAGGAGGTGTTGCCTCCTCTGCTTGTGGGACAACGATGATCCCTGAACTTACCCTAGTCACTTGTTCAAGTGTACTCTCTATGATTTGTTGTTGAGAGGAACCAGGTATGTGCAAGTCAGTTGTATCAATTGCATCAAGCTATTTTTGTAGTTATGATAGAACAATTTTAGTGGGTGGTGGAGTGGAAAGAGAAGCAGCCCCGGGAGAAGGGCTTGAGAAGAGATATTCAAGTGAAATAACCACCCTTTGATTTGTGTCCCATGTGCTTACAACACTCTCCTTTTATGAGTATGAGTGAGGAGTTTGGATGGGTGGAGATGTTTGCATCTGTTGTGAGGAAGTAACAACATATGTTTGCTGCTTTTGTGTTACAGTAGGTATCTCTGGCATCTCAACCCCCATAGATCCTTTCTTTTTTTGTTTTTCTTTTGGTTTTGGTTTTGGGGATGGGAATGGAAGTGGTTTGTGTGGAAATGCCTAGTGTGGGTTCCACAGTGCTGGGTTGTGCACCATGGTCACCAGGAGTAGTGGGCTCAGCAACAGATGTTTCAACATATGTTGCTTGGTTTTGTAAAATGTTTTATTCTACCACATTTTCTTGGCTTTTGACCATCATGCATGTAAAAGTTTCATTTGAAAGACCGTTATACTATATCTTAAATTCTAGCACAAGTGTTGGTTTAGAATTCGCCTCAAGTGTTTTAAGTGCATAAATCCTCCTAAGCCATTTCATTAGAATTAGAAACTTAATAATACGTCATTTTCCAACAAGCTTAATAATATCATTTGAAAGGATTTTACAGGTCTTTTGATGTTTACAATAAGTCCCACCAATACCGACCCAGAGACTTAGCTATGGGTTTATCCGGACTTTAAATTTGTGACAACTGTCAAAATTCCAAGTATTCGTACAACTATTAAACAATGATTAGTGCTTAATGACTGTGCTGAATTATAATTAATGACTTGAATTGCTTTCTGATCATTGCCATACACATACATGTGCATCACATATTGCAAATGATATATCATTATTGCATGCAAACTTTATTGATTCAAATGATGCACGAAACACAGTTAGCACAGTTATCAGACAAATCAGAAAAATGCTGATGGAGTTCAGTACATAGACAGACAATGTGTTGAGACACAGAATGAGCCAGAAACCAAGTATTATACTAGTATAGTGTGTAGGAAATTAAGGATCACAAAACTGCATTCCTAGAGATAGTTTAAGTGCCGGAAAGTGCCTAAAACTCACACAAACTGCAGAATTCTGCAGAATTTAGCAAAATTCAGCATTTAAACACACTAATATCATGTAGAAATATGGTTAAATGGTCCAGAATACTTTCCTAAGTGTCGGGAATCAAAACTGTCACAAAATGTAACATAAAGCACACTAAACTGCATAGTTTAGCACCTTAACAAACCGGTAACCAACCGAACAACCGGACACTACCCGAAACACCAAATTTTCGCTAGAAGCATTGTTTTAACATTACCAAGCTAGTTATGGTCCCTGAACATCATAACACACTATATAAACATCTAATAACTAAATACCTAACTAATACCCTTGAAATCTAACTAAGTAACCTAACTAGTCATTACATCTTAACGAAACCCCCCCCCCCCTCACTCTCTCGGTTACCATGGGTGGACCCACCCATGGATTTTGTTGCAATTGTTTATTAGATATGTCTTGTGCTTTAGGAGGCATAATATCCATGGGATTAAGTTATGTTGATGGATTTTATAAGCAACTTCAAGATCATAACTTCAATTCTCTAACACACACCAACACTTGAGTTTTCTTCTCTTCTTCCCCCTTCACCTCTCGGCCGAACACAACCACCCATACACCACCATCATTCAATCAAGTTCCATACAATCCATACATGTACAAGGGTGCTAGAAGACATATAAGGAAGCTTGGAGCCTTTGGAAGCTAAAGGACCTTCACCATTTGCTTTTATCCACTACATTTTTTCTAGTGATCATCCCTAGCCTTGAGCTAGTAGTAAGAACATCATACTCTTCATTTTACATGTTATTTTATTGGTTAAAAGAAGATACATGTTGTTAATCTTGAAGAACACTAAGAATCTTGAACTTGAAACTTGAACATAAGCTTAAAATCATATGAAATCTTGATGTTTATGTGTTGTTATGCTTATTGATTATTGTTTAAGCATGTTGATGATGTTGATCATCATATGATCTTGCTAGATAATGATTAAAAACATAATCTAGCAAGATGAGAGGATGAAAATGTTAAAGATCCATAGATCATCCTCATGAGAATCATGAACTTGAAAGAATAAGTTGTTTTCTTGTAAAATGATGATTAAAGTAAGTGTAAAGTCTTGTAAATCTATGATTTCAAGAATGATTTTTCAAGAAACCAAGTTAAAAATACAAAGTTTACTTAATCTTGGTTCTTAAATAAATAAACCACATTTTTAGTGGATAATCAAGTGTAAGATCATGTATTTAACAAGAAAAATCCAAGAAGAAACATTTTTAGAAAATGTAATTACAAGTTGTAAAGAACTAACTTCTTTAAAAATGATGTTTTTAAAGAAACAACCACATTTTAAAGGGTAACTAAGCCTACTAAATACACTAGTAAGTTACTACAAATTTTTGTAAATTTTCAAGTTCATGAAGTAGAAGTTTATGCTTGATTTTGGTAAATTGGTAAGTGTAGATTGATTTGTTGATGATTGTGTTGATTTATAAAAGAAAATGATATACCTTGAAGGCTTGGAAACCTCCATTTTTAGGGGAAACTATAGCAAAATTTTTCTAGAAATTAAACACTTAGAAGAATATTTTTAAACAAATATTTACAAGTATATTTTTAACCATGGATTTTTACATAAAGTTTGCCATAATTTTTGTTACAAAAATTACAAATATTGGAGGTTGGTTTTTATAAATAAAAGTGACTAAATATGTATTTAGGAAATATTTAGAAGGCACCATGTGTGTGATTATTTGTATATTATGTGTATTAGTTATATTATTTTAGGACTTGGAATAATATAACTCAACTAAATACCAAAAATTACAATCCAAAATATTACCAAAATTCCAAGGAATAAATATACAAGAATACACAAAATATTGGTGAAACCGAAAAAAGGAATTTAACTCACAAAAATATTCCGGAAATATTATTCATGAGTATATTTTGGTAATTAATATTTTGGACACCAAGTGAATGAAAATATGATTTTTACAATTATCACAAAGTTATATCATATTTTGACAAGAAGAGAATATATTATTTTTGGTGAATAAAAATATATATAATTTCTTGGAATTGATAGAAGATATGTTATTTTTGGAAGAAATATATATTTTCTCAAACAAACATCAAATATATTATTTTGTGGAGAAAAAAAAAAATATATATATATATATATATATTCTAAGTTAGACTTGAAAATATATTATTTTTGAAGTTTACATAAAAATACAATTATTTTTGCCGAAGGAAAAATTATAAATAATTTTTCTAAGTAGTATTTCTTAAAATATATATTTTGAAAATATATATTAATGTATTTTTACTAGAAATATTATTCCGGAAAAGTTAACATAACATTAAGTATAAGGATACTTAACGATTACAAGAAATACGTATTTTCGTACGCATAAATACACTCCGGAATACGACACCAATACATGGCAAAAATATACAAGTATAAGAATACAAATACAAATACACTCATCCTTGGGAAGGACATACATGTTTAAATACTTGAGAAGTAACAAGTTAAAATATATTGTTTTAACTATTATTCCAAAAATTTAATAAATATAATTTAAGTTAAAATATTTATTATTTTAACAAATAATTATATAATTTGGAATGGTATTAAGGACACCAAAAAACGTAACTCAAAGACACTAATCTATACTAAGTCAAGGCACGACCCGCTCGTCTAATAGACCTTATTACGTTGTAGGTAGCCGTGTACGCCAGGCGAAGCTTTGAGTTATGGTGATTATGAAGAACGCAAGACTGTGAGTTCATGTCCCCCTTTTACTTTAACTGTTTTGTTTTATAACTTCGGGGGTGAAGTACATGTTACAAAATGTTTACAAACAATTACAATTGGTATGGTTAGCTAAGGATTGCATAGTAGATCATGTGAATGGGTAGGCGCACTCCTAAGACCATTAATCCTCGAATTAGGACTGAGGGGCATGAGTGATAGATCTATTTGGGTGTAGCGAGCCCACACCCATGTGGACCGGGGTTTGGCCCATGAGGTGAATATGTCTTACAGCCAGAGGCCCGGTCCAAAATCTGCTAGGTTTGAGCCTTCCTACGCCGTTGCACACTTGTTAATGGCCTTGCAAACCATTAATTGATCTGTATCCTTGTTTTGCTTTCATACCAGGATTTACAAAACATACATACATACAATGATTACAAAGGTTTATTCGTACACATGAACTCACTCAACTTTTGTTGATGTTTTCAAACTACATGTATTTCAGGGAATTAAAGGTGGATCTGGCCGGCGTTTGGATGTTTCAAGTTGTGTTAAGAATAAAAGATGTCATCCGGTGTCTTAGGGTTTGGACAGTGTGTCTTATCCTGGACAAGACACATCTTCCAAAGCCTGGTTTTACTTAACGTCTTTTGTCGAGTCCTTGTGGAACTCTAAACAATTCATATGGGTTGTAATTCGGATTTGGAGTCTATGTTTCAAGACAATGTTGTTATGCTTTTAAACTTATTTAATGGATGAACATCTTTAGTTTTATCATATAGTTGTTGTTATGATTGAATGCAATGATATTAAGCAAGTCACACATAATCACACTTCCGCAAAAGTCAGGGTGTGATAGTTTGGTATCAGAGCTTCGATTGTAGCGAACTAGGATTCCTTCTCGAGTCTAGACTACAATCATTAGGGCTTTCACGAATAACCACCCGCTAAATACCCTTCATGTTAATTGTTTGAACTTGACCATGATAAAAGACCAAATGGGTGTGTCATCCCTCATTGACTTGGCTACTTGTGGTTTTAGATTGCTTTAAACAAAGACATTTTTGAAATTTTTCCCCATCCCCACACTTGAGGTCACATTGTCCTCAATGTATAGTGTTTAAATGAAAGGGGTCAAAAACACTAACTTTTTCTCCCCATTCCCACACTTGAAGTAAACATTGTCCTCAATGTGTAAGAATGGAGTCTTTAAAGTGCACAAGGGATGTGACACGACCAAACTCCCATAGATTCCACCCCGGTCAATATTATACAATTACAATCCACTTATTAACTAAATAAAACTCAAATAAAAGGAAATGAATGCACCTAATTGTTTCTTGTTCCTCGCGTGGTCTTCAATCTTCGATAAAAATAGTTGTCTCCCGAACATTTATACCTACAAATCTAAATCCTTTTGTAGAAGCATGCTTCTCACAACAATCAACATTTGTTAGTTATTTGGTCTACCATTTTTACAAAAGTTTTACCATGCCATTCGTTACTTTAATTTGAATTTATGTGGAAAAAGTAATTTACAACAATAACAAAAGCCTAACTCACTTTCCTAAGAATCACTGTTGCATTTAGCTTATGCCACAAGCCTTTTAAACCTCTCGATAGCGCGGGAGGACGAGAGGTCTCGTGAGGGTTATATAGTGAACACACCCACAACGTTCATTTAACTACGAATTAAAACTACTAGAAAAATAAAACTAAATAGCAAAAATAATGTACAACAACAACATAAAACATACCTCACCACTATCATTGGTAACGCTCGTTAGGATCAACTGGTGGGTATGGGTGGTACGGGTATCCGGTGAGGCTCTTGAACATCTCCCGGTAGTCAGCGAGGGGACCTCTCTCCCCCTCGACCGGCTGCTGGAATTGTGGCGGGATAAAACTGGAACCAACCCCTTCAGGCCAATGCGGAGATGGATCTAAAGGGCCACTAGGAACAGGAAGATTTTCATAACACGTCCAAGGCGTGTGCTCTCGGTACTGGAGGCCTGCCATGTAGTCTCGTTGGTGCCTCTCTTGGTCATGGAGGTGCTTGGCATTGTTTAGTGCCAATTCGTGAGCCGTAGCCAAACCTCTCCGTCGATTGTCTTCCCTCACATTCTGATCAAGTCGGAGCCGATCCTGCTCCTGTTCCCAAGCTTGCCTGCGGGCCAACTCTTGCACCCGATACAATTCCTGTTGGTCCCACTGAGATCGATGCTCCGCCATAAAAGCTTGTTGCTGCTCCCAATATTCTAGCTCTTTGGCTCGGTGAGCATCTTCTGCAGCCCAACGAGCTTGTGTCTTGCCTTGCCAATTTTGTTCCCAATTTCTCTGTCTCTCCTCATACTCCCGGCTCTCCCCGATGGCCGCAGAAACATTATCATAAACCGCTTATTGTCCGCGGTCGTAATTGGCATAACCCAGGGTACGCTGAAAAGTTATAAAGTTTACCACACCCGCTGATATCTCACGGTGTGCTCGGTGATACCTTTGACGTGGTCCCCTTGGACCAGGAGGTTCATCCTCGTCCTCTTCATCGATCATCTCCTTTCCTCTTGCGGCTTCTTGGGCCGCACTCGGGTCAACAAACTGGAAATTGTGCCCTACATCATCGCTCACCGTGTATTGGTGACCATAAACTTGCACCTGAATCTTCCAGTGTCTCTTCATGGATGCAAAACAGATTTCCTCCACGGGTTTTGAAACCCATAGTGATTCAGGCGGTAAACTGTTTTGTTGAAGGATCATAGCCGTACATACGGTATCATCTTTCGATTACACACCTCCCGAGTGTCCCAAGTGTTCATCATCACAATGTGTTGCCATGACAACCTAGGCGACCCGAACATTAACGCACGAAGAACCCGACAATCCGGCCCCTTAACCTTTCCACGGTCTCCAAACCGTACCACTATATTTTCGAGAGAGAGGCCCTGAACGATTTTCCCTTCCACCGATAAATGGCTTCTCAATGCCGCCCCGCCATCAGAGAATGGTAACACCGACCTCGTCATACCCTCGGGATCGTCGGTATTCATTTTGTTATCTAAAAATCGATCAATGCCGTAATAGTCATAAGCATCGATCCCCAAAGAGTCGAAACGAGCAATGCAATTCATGGTCTCAAACGACATGACCATTTGCCCTCTCACAGTGTCACCAACTAGTTGCCATGTATTTGCGGGGCTGTCTCTATTAATAAACCACAGAGATGCTAGCCATTCACACAACGCCGTTAAGTACATTCGGGGTGTAGCATTTTCATATCAATCCAACACTCTCTCCTAACCTAACTGTTTAAACATCTGGATGATCCCAATCGTCCTAAATTCTTCCACATTAACTGCCCTTTCCAGAACAATCCTCTCCGGAACCGCGGTCGTCACCCCCGTAACCATTTTCCACTTCCACAACTTTAATTCCAGTTTCTTGTCATTAAATCGTGATAGGGCTTTCTTTTTATCATTATCCCATACAGAAGCCCCACGACTGTCTTGAAACTTCTCCCACGCCCAATCTTGTCTAGATAATCTCCCATCACCTTCTTCTACACTACTTAGTTGTTCCCATTTTCATGGCAATAACCCCGACGACGAACCGGCCCCCGAAGACGATCCTTGACCTGTATTCTTATGTCTCTTTTGGCTTGCCATAACTACAATCAACAAAACAAAGGGAACAATTAATATACCTCAACCTTCAAAACAACTCAAACTTGAACATAACATAGAATGTTGAACTTCATTTATTCATTAGATGTAAATTAGCTAATTTAAACTTCCAAAGTTGCAAACTTTATCATCTAACAATTAATTGTTAATGTTTAGTCTTAAATTCATATGATTTCAACAAAGTTCAACATCATGCTAATGTTCAATCATGCTAACAAACAAGTGTAATCACATCACTATACTTGTTGTATGTTCAATCTAAACCAAATCAAGAGTTTACATAACAATTTCAAACTATAATATCCTACATTGTAATAACAACCTACTCTTCAAACAAAAGTTCAAAAATTTCAGAAGAAATTAACATACCATAGGATAATAAAGCTCAAAATCATGTAAAGTTCATACCTTTGATGTTGTAGTGTCACGGCCCCCGACCCGGTTTGACCCGTTTCAGGAGCCGCGGGACAGAAAATCCCGTGGTATTTATTTAATTAAGTTGACAGCGGAAGTTTTCGTCAGGATCTTTTTAAAGCTACAAATTTTCCCGATTATTTTATTTCACAACTCGGGATAAAACCCCGGTAATTTACAATCATAAGATTTCACGGAGAAATCTTTATTTTACAAAACATGTTTCTTTATTTTATTATGAGCCACTTCCTTAAGCTTGTAGTGCTTCACGGCACTTTTCCTTGGATCACAATAGATCACCTAAAACATGTTTGAAAAAGGTTTTGTCAGCGGGAAATACTGGTGAATCAATCTATTTAATAAAACGACCTGTTTGTTATAATTTACAGTATTAAGGGTGATTACATTGTTTCTAAATCAACCAACTACCCACAGTATTTGTCACTCGACTTATTTCTGTGACTGTGGTCAGATCACCCATTGGCTAACTCGTTGTCCAATGGTGACGGGAACAAGTAATGTATACAAAACCCCACATACCGGCTGTAACTTGGTGATTACAAAGACTTAATCCCTGTAATTATAACTTTGAAAATAAACATGCTTTTGAAAGTAATTTGATAAAAAGAGAATGACTCACATTGCAGATTTAACACGGACAGAGCCTAGTCTACTGATTAGCCTTGATAACCTAGTTTAAATAACAATGCACACAAACTAGGTTAGTAACTAATACAGCATTTACGATAACTCACGAGATTAAACCCTCACATCGAATGACAAAGTGCGATACTTAAACATTCATCGAATTAACGACGGATTTCACTAATTAATCCCCAAACATAGCGAGAAATGAGTACCGGTTCTGGCTAAGCCAGCGTTGGTACCACTCTAGCATATTCAAAGAATGTCGAAGTATATCCTCGACAGTCCACATTCACCATCCGATGGTTTAGGAACTTATTTGCCATTTGATCTTTTTCATACTCGGGACAGAATTTTCTTTCTACAAGATTCTTAAATTCTTCCCATTTCATGGCATATGCCTCGATTCTTCTTTTAGCTTGTAACACTGTGTTCCACCATTCTAACGCCCCTTCTTTAAAAAGATTTGACGCATACATTACTTGATCTTCCTCAACACATTTACTTATGGTGATTACTGCCTCAGTTTTCTCTAACCAACGCAGTGCTGCAATAGCCCCTTCGTTACCTGCAAACTCAACTGGTTTACAGGCAAGGAATTCTTTGTAAGTGCAACCAGGCATTGCAGCTTTCATTTTCTTGAAAATTGGGGCTTGCAGATCATTATTGTTATTAACATGATTACCGCCTCCGTTTATACTATTACTAAAGTTGTCGCCTTGTGTACGTTTACTAGGAATGATTGATTGAGGTTTAACAGGTTTCTGAACAGCAGCAACGATTGCTGGAATAGCATTAGCTATTCCTTGAGCCACTATATCCTCGATATCTTGCCTATTTAATAATTGCTCTTCCTGATTTTGCTCAGATTGATTTACTTCATTTACTGGTTCATTACCAATGTTTGCCATCTGATAATTAATTTATAGATAAATAATTAGTATAGAATAAGAAATAATCCAATATCACAATTTAATCGCACATAATCATGTAAACAAATATACAACCAAAATTTGTAAGTTTTCTAAATTTTCATTTGTTTTATATATTATGCTTCCATATACAACCGTTTTATTGTTTATTGTACACATACTGACTTTCATTATTATTACTGTTATTATACAAACACAGACTCATAACCCATTTTTCCCGCGTCAACTTGCATTTTTAATAACGATGTTCCCTCCCATCATATTTCCATGAGATTTGTCCTCCTATTTCTCGGATCCTATTCCCAGCATCCATCAGCTCTTCACCAAAATGGCGAAGTTCAGCCATATTCTCATTACTCATCGGTGGATTTGGTAAAGGTTCTGGATCGAACTGAGGGAAAAACGTATAGGGACTATTGATAAGGTTTTGGAATTGCCAATCATTAGTCCACCACTCATCCATTCCTAGAGGTTGAGTATGGATTATTGGTTCTGGGATTGCTGGTTCCAGATTTATAGGGAGTTGATTTTCGATAGGATTAGAGTAAAAATTATTATTATTGACAGGCTTAATAGTATCACAGCTTGTCAATATAAAATCTAACTCTTCCTGAAATGTCATTTCTTGAGTTTGCTTAGAGCTTTCTCCAATTTCTATCTTGGTTTGTCTAGAACCTTTTCCAACCTCCATTTCTATTTGCTTAGAATATTCCTCAAACTGTATTCCCATTTGCCTAGAATCTTCCCTGACTTCAGTCTCCAATTCCTGCTGTCTAGAACTTTCCCCGGTTTCAATTTCTTTTCCTTTTTCTAAGGGATTGTTTATTTTAGGAAGTCTCTTAGCTGGCTTTCTCTTATGAACACGCCTCCCCCGTATGAATCTCTTTCTTTTCTTAGGTTTTGGCTTTTCCAGAGGTGGAGCGTTGAATTCTATAGGTTGTTCCAATTCAGCAAAGTACCCAGTAAACTCTTTAGAGACTTCTATGTTTACAGGGTAGAGGTTGAGATTCTCTAGGGCTCCAGATAACTCATTCATGCTGTTTAGCATATATGTAAAAATAATAAATTAAAGTTTTATAACAATTTTTTACAGATAAACCTCAAATATTATTGCATATCCTGTGACTAATTTAATACAAAGGAAAATTAACAATTTAAACATACTAAATTTAATTGTAATTTTATTTATTTACTAGATGATATTTCTGGCTTGTAAGTTGCTAATACGGAGTCATGGTATTCTAAAGATTAGCATTTACTGCTACAGTGGCTAGCATATAAAGATCCGCCCATTTTTCATCTAACTTGGCTTCCCATGGTGATTTACTGATTAATTCCTGGGTTTCCTTTTTAACTTTCTTTTCTCGGAATTTCTTTAATTTCTCCTGACTTTTTCTAATAATCAAACTTCTTTTATCAGAAGAAAGTGGTTCCTCGTATTGGGCTTTTCGAACAAATATTCCTTCTTCAGGAGTTTGGGATGAACTTCCCTTCTCATTTGATGACCTATCTAATTTAAGATAGATGTTTGAAAGCTTTTGTTTACCCATACTGTAACTAACAAATATTCAGTTAATAAAACACATAATCACATAATAGTAATCAGGAAAAATTAAGTATTTCTAAATACTTAATTAGCTTAACTCAGTGGCTCTGATACCACCTTTTTCTGTCACGGCCCCCGACCCGGTTTGACCCGTTTCAGGAGCCGCGGGACAGAAAATCCTGTGGTATTTATTTAATTAAGTTGACAGCGGAAGTTTTCGTCAGGATCTTTTTAAAGCTACAAATTTTCCCGATTATTTTATTTCACAACTCGGGATAAAACCCAGGTAATTTACAATCATAAGATTTCACGGAGAAATCTTTATTTTACAAAACATGTTTCTTTATTTTATTATGAACCACTTCCTTAAGCTTGTAGTGCTTCACGTCACTTTTCCTTGGATCACAATAGATCACCTGAAACATGTTTGAAAAAGGTTTTGTCAGCGGGAAATACTGGTGAATCATTCTATTTAATAAAACGACTTGTTTGTTATAATTTACAGTATTAAGGGTGATTACATTGTTTCTAAATCAACCAACTACCCACAGTATTTGTCACTCGACTTATTTCTGTGACTGTGGTCAGATCACCCATTGGCTAACTCGTTGTCCAATGGTGACGGGAACAAGTAATGTATACAAAACCCCACATACCGGCTGTAACTTGGTGATTACAAAGACTTAATCCCTGTAATTATAACTTTGAAAATAAACATGCTTTTGAAAGTAATTTGATAAAAAGAGAATTACTCACATTGCAGATTTAACACGGACAGAGCCTAGTCTACTGATTAGCCTTGATAACCTAGTTTAAATAACAATGCACACAAACTAGGTTAGTAACTAATACAGCATTTACGATAACTCACGAGATTAAACCCTCACATCGAATGACAAAGTGCGATACTTAAACATCCATCGAATTAACGACGAATGACAAAGCATCAACCCTGATGTGGGCAACACTTAAACATCCATTGGATAGTTTAATCGATCGGACATTGAATCGTAGCAGCGATCGAGTTATTACCCTGTTTTGCGGCAACGATTTGTGATCGTGTGTGTTTTAGAACGATTTCTACAATATCTCAGTGTATATAACGAATTTTTACGTCGTTTCAGTGCCCAAAATCAAGTCCCGGACTCTACTATTTATACATGAATTTTGACCCCCCTCGCGTGACGCGAGGGGTACCCCTCTGGGCGTCGCGTGGCGCGAGGGGTCCTATCCTACCATAGGGTAGCCACGTCTTTAACTAGCCTTGCTGACTTGACGGATTCTTAAAATTCGATACTGACAACAAGTTATTTAGATAATCGTAACTAGGGTTTTACCCCCCTGAGTTTTAGGGGCCCTGATCCTGATTCTGAGAGTTCTGAAAATTTTAGGGTTTGTGCAGAATCACTTGGGTGTCTTAGTTAGGGTTTCCTATTGAGCTAAATATAATAATAAATAATAGTTTGGGTGAGAGTTGTTACATGTAGACTAAGAGGAACTAAGAAAACATGAAAATCAAAGCTTGAAGAACACCTTTGCTAGAAAACCTGAAAATTCAAGTTCAGAAATCTTGCAAACTAGCAAGAATTAGTGAAAACCGTGTTAGGGGTTTTGTTCCTCTTGAAAATCCACACAACATAGGCTCAAGAATCTCTGGAATTGGTTGAGGATTGAAAAAGTTATGAATGATTGAAGTTTTAGGGTTCTTGAGGATTTTAGGAAGAAGATGAAGTGAGCTTGAGAGATTATGCAAATGTTTCATGAATTAATTGAAATGGAGATAGGGTTGGGTTGTTTTAGGGTGAATTATATGGTTAAAAACATGTTCGGGTCAGGTTTGATGAAGGTTTAAGTGGTTTGGGTTCGATATTAATGGCTGCAAAGGAATTAGCATCGGCAGGTAAAAGACGGGCCGTCGGCGACGGTGCCCCCACCCGTCGGTGACGCGCCCTTGATTTCATTATTTGGCTCAACGGCCTTATCCCGTGGATACGACGAAAATCACTTGACGGTCCCTTTGCACGAGCCGTCCCCGACGCTTAAACACCCCGTCGCCGACGGGTCTTGGTTTCTCAATTTTTTTATTTTTCAATTTTTAGCATTTTTTTATGAAAAATTTTGTGAACTTTTTAAAAAAGGATCCTAAGCTATAAAAATTCCTAAAAATTGTTAAAAATGTTTTTGTAAATTTTTATAAGTTTAAATTTTAAAACTAAACAACCGTTTAACGAATCTACCACCCCCCGAAAAGCCGTGTATTGTCCTCAATACACAAAACAAGTCTAAAACATACCTTACGTCTTCATGACCCGTTCGTGATGTTCGGACTTAACACATTAAGGGGATTAGTACGCAACAGAAATGGTAATAACAATAAACGATACGAAATAAACAAAATAAATGTACAAAACTCTACAACCAACTTTACCGGTCCTTTAGTTGACCTTATATGTTGGCATGCTTACCAAGAAGCTTACCAACTCCACATCCGCATCCTTTTTCTCCTCGTTACCATCAAGGAACAGTTTAAGGCGGTGACCGTTAACCGTTTGCTTCGACCCATCCTTCGGTTCCTCGATGGTAACATCTCCAAGTTTTCCAACCCGTGTAATCACATACGGGCCCATCCATTTGCTTTTGAGCTTCCTGGGAAAGTATTTGAGCCGTGAATTGTAGAGCCACACCTTTTGACCCACCACGAACTCATTCAACTTCAATTTGGCATCATGAGCTCTCTTCATGTAGTCCTTGTATTTTGAAGCACACTCATATGCCTCCCCCCGAAGCTCCTACAACTCGCACAACTTTAGCTTTCTCTCTTTACCTGCATCATCGTATTTGACATTAACCTCTTTAATAGCCCACCAAGCACGATGTACAAGTTCCACCGGTAAGAGACAATTCTTACTGTAAACCAAGCGGTAAGGTGTAGTGCTGATAGGTGTTTTATGTGTCATCCGGTAGGCCTATAAGGCATTGTTTAACTTGGTTAACCAATCCTTACGGTCCGGTCGAACGGTATTTTGCAAAATTTCTTTAATTTGCCTACACTTCCACTTGACCACTCTTTTGCGGGTGGTAGGGGGTAGCAATCCGATGGTCAACACCATACCGTTTCAATAACTTACCAAAATTAAAATTCTTGAAGTGAGAACCCCCCATCACTAATGATTACTTGGGGAATCCCAAATCGAGAAATAATGTTAGTTCGCACAAAGTTGCAAACCACGATATGGTCATTTGTCTTGGTGGTAATAGTTTCGACCCATTTTGACACATAATCGACCGCCACCAAGATGTATAGATTACCATGTGAATTTGGGAATGGGCCCATGAAATCGATTCCCCACACATCGAAAATATCTACAATGAGGATCGGTTGTATGGGCATCTCATCCCGTTTTGAAATACACCCTAGTTTTTGACACTCAACGCAATTCTTAGCAAAGTTAAATGCGTCTTTAAAAATAGTTGGCCAATAAAGCCCACTATTGAGCACTTTGTGCCCCGTTTTGTGACCACTAAAATGGCCCCCACAAGCAAATGAATGCAAGTGCATCAAGACACTAGGAATCTCGTCGTCCAGGATGCATCTTCTCACGACTTGATCTGGACATATCTTGAATAAGTCCGGTTCTTCCAACGTGTAGTATTTGATCTACGAAAGGAAGTGCAACCTCCTCCTTCTATCCCAATGAGCCGGTAGATCACCTGTCACCAAATAATTCACAAATTAGCATACCAAGGTAATACCAAAAGTTTTAAAATTTGCTCATCTGGGAAGGTTTCGTTGATCTCCACACGTGAAGAATCCTCCTCCACTAACAACCGAGACAAGTGGTCCGCAACCACATTTTCACTCCCCTTCTTGTCCCGGATCTCAAGGTCAAACTCTTGCAATAAGAGAACCCATCGGATTAACCGCGACTTAGCATCCTTCTTGTCCATGAGGTACCTAACAGTAGAATGGTCAGAATATACAATCACTTTAGTACCCCATATATAAGCTCGGAATTTATCCAATGCATATACCACCACAAGTAGCTCTTTCTCAGTAGTTGTGTAGTTTAACTATGCATCCGAAAGAGTCTTACTTGCGTAGTATATGGCAACCGGTTTCTTATCTAACCTTTGACCCAACACGGCCCCCACCACATAGTCACTTGCATCACACATGATTTCAAATGGTAAAGACCAATTCGGTGATTGCAAGATTGGGGCCTCAACCAACTTTTTCTTTAAAATGTTAAAAGCGTTTTGACAATCTTTATTGAAATCAAACTGTTTATCTTTTAATAACAAGTTACATAGAGGTTTTGTTATATCACTAAAACCTTTTATAAACCTCATATAAAACCCCGCATGACCCAAAAATGATCGAACACCCTTAACACTCATGGGATACGACAAAGTGGATATGACTTGTACCTTTGCTCGATCCACCTCTATCCCACAACTTGAGACGACATGCCCCAACACAATTCATTCTTGAACCATAAAATGGCTCTTTTCCCAACTCAAAACTAAATTCTTTTCAACACATCTTTTCAAAACTTTTTCGAATTGGTCAAGGCATGCGTCAAACGATGACCTAAATATCGAAAAATCATCCATGAAGATTTCCAAAGACTCCCCCACCATATCTGAAAAGATACTCATCATACACCTTTGAAAGGTGGTGGGGGCGTTACAAAGTCCAATAGGCATTCGCCTAAATGCGAAGGTACCGTATGGACAAGTAAACGTTGTCTTTGCTTGGTCTTCTGAATGAATGGCAATTTGATTGTAACTGGAATAACCATCCAGAAAACAATAAAATTTTTGTCCAGCCAATTTCTCAACTATTTGATCAATAAACAGTAAAGGAAAATGATCTTTGGAAGTAGCAGCATTTAACTTCCTATAATCAAAACAAATACGCCACCCGGTCACCGACCGAGTGGCTACCTCTTCACCTGCGTCGTTTGTGACGACTTGAATGCTTGTCTTTTAAGGAACTGTCTGTGTCGGGCTCACCCATTGGCTATCAGAAATGGGGTATATGATACCCGCATCTAGTGTCACACCCCAACCGATGGCAGAATCATCGGGATGTGGCATGATGCGAATAGGTTGCTCAAGAGAATCCACAACAACTAATTGTGACAATATTTAATAAGGTTCAATTTCCCATACAATCAAACAAATATCTCAACAAAAGTCATAACAGAGTTCAATAGTTTCTCAAGCAATAAAGCAAAGCATAACAAAACTTGCACATAAACTTAGGCGGGTTTCTAGCAATCCTAGACCATTTCTAGTAGTAAAATCCATCAACCTATCACATAAGTTAAAATAAAAGTCAATACAATAATGTAAAGGTGAGTACACAAGTTTAGAATAAGTATAGTAATAAAGCGTTTACGCATAACCAACATGTAACACGTAGAGAGGTGAATCTAGTAAGCTATCGACAATGATACAAACTAACCAATATGACTGCGAGTTGGGGTATGCGCGATACGTGTTCACCGCAGTGAGCATGCACGCAAAGTGAGTATGAGATCCCTAGCAACCCCTGAGTAAACAGGTGCTGAGTCCAAACTATAGTACTATCGTTGCTAAGGGTGGTAGGGCGAGCTATCAATGTGTAAACATAGAAAACAAGCATTCAGTGATTCATATATAACGTGCGAGAGTGGTCAGCGATTAAAATGAGTTTAAGCGTTGTGTGCGACGTGATTTGATAGAGAACGTATGTAACATCCAAAAGTGCATTAAGCGAATAAGGGTTCGAGAATACTCACAGTGCGTGTTTAATAGCTAAACACGGTCTTGAATGGATTGAAGGGAGCGCCTGTAACACCTCGCAAAATCATGTTCAATACAGCGGTGACACGTGTCATAAACCCTGATCATGATAAAAGATAACTTCAGGGACTAAAACTATCAAACAGTAAAATGATGTAAATAGAAGGACCAAAAGCGTCAACATGCCAAACTCGTGCCTCTGAATAACCTCATAGGATGTTCGTATTCGTGATTAAATAAATTGACGGACACCAGAAGCCGTTGTGCTTAAAAATAAAAAGTTACGAAACAAAGGGGTTGAAAGTGTCAACATGTTAATATCTACCTCTGAGTGGCCTTTCAACGTTCCCAATGCTTTATAATGCATTATTATACCTTCTTATATATCTGATAATAAAGTTATAAATTCCAACTCAATCGTGAGAGAAATAATTCGAATTCGAGGAATTGGGATCACATGTTTAATCACGACAATTTTTCATTTCAATGACCTTTTCAAAAGACTCCAAGATAACACTAATGCATGGCAATGCTTTCTAGAGCAATTTAGAACTGAACAAACGGACCCATCTGCTGAAAGTGACCTTAGATTCGAGTTATAAAGATTGCATGGTCAAAATCTAAAAGTTCTCAAAAATTTGCCCTCTGATCAAAGGCTTACGGACAGCAAGGCGTCCTCCTTACGGTCCGTAAGGAGGCTTAACTGGGTGATAAAAATTGGATAGCGGTTACGGACCATAAGGGCCAAGGCTTACGGTCCGTAAGACCTGTAACTGGGCAGTAAAAATGGACAGCTGCGGGTTGTCTCCTTCTACACCCCTTTTCTCGAAACCAGCTGCATGTTAACGGTTTTGAAATACCTCCAGACACCTGTATGCATCAGATTTCACCTGGGGGACACTTGCATTGATCCTAGACAATCTAAAACACTATATAAAGGCCCTTGCTTTGCTTCACTAGAACTCACACCTCAAAATTTTCATTCAAACAACTTCTCTGAAGCTCCTGGTGATCAAGGAAGCTTCCTCTAGTTCAATTTTCATGCTAAGGACTCTTATAAGCGTTCTTAGCTTCTTTAGTTAAGGTTTTATTAACTAAATGACCGAAAGTCAAAGTTATCATAATTAAACTTTGACTTAGTGATTAATCACTAACGGTCCAGCCATTATTCGATTTGAAAGTGGCTATGAGTTAGTAATTATGTAGGTAATAAACCCTTAAAATGGCATCTACTGATTATCACTTTTACTTGGTCAATTGTCGGGTCAAACTATTTAATAAAAAAGTCAAACTAGTCCATTTTTACAAAATAATTCATAACTGATAATGTAGAAGTTATGGAACATGTTTTAACACTAAAATATCTTGGTAAATAATATAAGAACATGTTTAGGCATGTTCAACCCGACAATTCTGAGTTTATGCTCGGTTCGCAACCAAAAGTCGCAAAAATAGACTTTTGCTTTGACTTTCAGTTCTGACCCGATTTAGCTTAGTTTAGATATGCCTTAGGGTTCCTTTAGGACCATATTATAGGTTAGTATAAGCCTTTGAGGTTATACAACTTGGTTCCATAGAAATCCAAGTGCATTGCATTTTCCGTTAATTGCTTAAAATTGACCATTAGGCCATTTTATCATTAAAACGAGATTTTGGAAATGTGAGTGGACAAAAATCTTCATCTCTGATTTATAAATATGTCCTAAAAATTTGACATCCGTTTCTGGTCTAAAATGAAAGTTATGCGCGATATCGTAAAAATGAAAGCTTTTTATTAATTAATTGGCATTTTCAGTATAAATCATATTTAAACCCAATTTTTGGCACCAGACTTGCTACCTACTGTTAAGATATAATATTTAGGGATTTTTGGAAATTTTTGTCAAATTTTATACTGACCATAACATGGAGTTCTTGCATGGACTCGGTAATTGACGATAACGCCCTTTTCATTAATAAAATGAGTTTTATGCATCATTTGGATGTCAAACCTTTTGCTTCTGATTTTATACAGTAAATAAAATATTTTAAACAGTTAAGGCTAATCAAAATCTCAGATTTCCTTATACAACCCAAATATCGTCAAATACCGACTTTTATGCGATTTAGGAGCATAGTATGTTTTAAAACCATATTTGGCACCTAACACTTGTTACCTACTGATTTTAAGAATAATTTTTATACTCTAACAGTAAGTTTAAGTCTTGAACTCAGATCTCCAAATTTGACCCTTAAAGCATATGTGAAATGACCAAAATGCCCCTACGGTGCGTAGTTTGGCCATAAGTGATAAATTTTACATATATATATGATATCTTACTGATGTAACTTGTTAAAATAAATATATTTACTGATTATTTTAGACCAGAACCTCATATTGCTATTTAACATCTTTTATAAACTTTAAAATGACCAAAATACCCCTACGGGGCATAAATTGGTTTTAAATTCGTTTTGGGCATAATGGAAGATATCCTACTAATATCATATCATATTTAAAGCATATTAACTTATGGAACTTGCACATGACTCATTCGGTTACCCGTCATGCTTATACGCGTTCGGAACGGTTTATGTAACTAGTTTGCATAAATTAGCCGAAACGGGTCAAACTATATCATTTTTACTTCAAAATCCAGAATGTATTTAGTTTACCCAATTTATACAAGTCTTCATACTTGTCGGGTCTGAATCGCATTCCAATCCGGTCATCGCTTAATCTCGCGTTTTGAACCGTAAACCTTTCTTTAAAACTAACCGGTCTAAGTTATAACTTAAATAAGACCCGTTAGGAATCTAATATGTTATTAAAACCTTCGTTCTAGATTAGGAGGCCAGTAAAAGCTACTTGTACTTGCTACTTGATATACGGCTGAGAATAAAATTATATTTTAGCTTAGGTAAATATTTTTAACTTATTTTCCCTTATACGAGCTTGGGATACGGTAAATTATTACCGCTTGGTCGGGTATTGAATCTTTAATCGATTAGTGGTTAAATCATTGAGATAACCCGTTTTAACCTGTTTTGTTTGATGCAATGCCTTTGGGGGTTAATGACCGTGTCCTGGATATCCTCAGCTCATTCATTTGAAATGGCCACGACTTAAGCACTAGGTGTAGGCATACACCTGACAGTTGCGTATGTAAAAGATATAACCACTCGTTGAGGATAACTCGCCGTGGGATTATATTAGTGGTGTGTCTATTAATCTTAAACTCGGTACTTCAAACCCGGGCTACTGTATGGACGACAAACATATAAATTTGTATACAAGATTATTTTAATAATTGTCCCAAGTCATAAAAGAATTTATGCCTTGTGCATTCAAATCAATTTTATAAAAACTTTTCAAAAGTGTCAGTTAATTGTATTTACCAGTGTAAACTGGCGTATTTTTAAAAGGTTAAGTGCAGGTACTACACGTAATGGGCTGGAAACTCCGAGTATTAAATAAAGAGTCTTGCAAGCTTTTAATGCTTAAAGTCTGTTGAACAATATATTTCTTTCTGTTTTAGATCCGCCTGTGGATCCAATTACAACCGTTGTGTAATATTTTATTATACTTTCAATTCGGTTTATAATATTATTACTTTAGACTTCCGTTGTGCATTTAAACTGTGATTAATTGTCTATGATAATATCAACTACGTCACGATACTCCCCACCGGGCCCACCGGTAACACGTGGAATATCGGGGTGTGACAGGTTGGTATCAGAGCCAACATTGAGTGAATTAAACACTAGCCTTTTGTGTTTAATCTCAATGACACAGTTGCACATTCCTTGACTTCCGAGTCTAGGCAAAGGACTTAGGATTAATCCTAATCTTAAATTGTTTTTGTCTTTTGTTGTTTTATTTTGTTTTGACAGGATCAAAGACAATGCCACCACGTGTGAGAGGTAGAGGTGGAAGAGGAAAGCCTCCCATGACGGCCAGAAATGATCATGAAGCCGGGCCATCCCACCGGCGAACACCTTCAGCGACCTTTAGCTCTAGTCCCTATGAGGATTAGAGGACATATTTGGAGCCAGTGAGACGCTCAGTATCCCTCAGTACCTCACCGTCCTACCACAACTCCTTTGGGCCACAATCAGAAAACGAGCCCAACGACTCTCGCCATTCGTACATCCCTCTACAGCGGTCGAGTTCACACCATGCCTTCCAGGACCCGACCCCATACTTTCAGAGCAGGTTCAACCCGGCGAACATGAATGAAGAACCAATGGGCCATAATCCATTGGGACCAGAAGACCATTTTCCTGAAGCCCATGATATGGAGATGGATGAAGGTCCAGATCCTGCCGAGCCACCATCTAGGACGCCGACGCATCCCATCGAGATTTCTGACGGATCATCTTATCATGGTTCGCCATATTGAGTGTCACGGCCCTCGGCCCCGGTTTGACCCGGTCCAGAGCCGCGAGGCAGGAATCCCGTGGTATCTAATTAAGTGACAGCGGAAGTCTTTTTAAACAGGATCGATTAATATTAAAACTGCTCATTTATATATAATATAGGGATAAATCCCATAATTTACAATAAAGTGATTTCACTGGGAAATCTTTATTTTTCAAAACATGTTTCTTTATTTATTTACATTGAGCCACTTTTCTAAGCTTGTAGTGCTCCACAGCACTTTTCCTGTGCTCACAACAGATTACCTGAAACATGTTTGAAAAAGGTTTTGTCAGCGGGAAATACTGAGTGAATCATTCTATTTTGCATAATGATGCATAGTTATTAATTACAGCATAAGAGCGATTACAATGGCTTCTATCTTATCTTTATCTGGCTCTATGTCACAATGGTGACATGTCACAATGGTGACGATGGTCATACCACTATTAGATCAATGAACCTAAATAGTGATGATTATCCCTAGTAGGTCAATGAACCTAACTGGGATTATCCCGGTTATGTCAATGAACGTAACCAGAAGCAAATTAGTAATGTGCACAATACCCCATTAACCAGTAATTCAAGATATCCACGACTTAGTCCCTGTAATTATAACCTTGAAAATAATTTGAGGTATTGAAAAATAGTTGATAAAAAGAGAATGACTCACATTATAGATTTAACGAGCAGAGTATAAGCCTACTGATTAGCCTTGATTAACCTAATTTAAATAATAATGCACACACAAACAGGTCAGTAACTAATACAGCAGTTACGACAATTCACGAGATTAAACCTTCACAACGATTTACTAGTGCAATACTTAACAATTCAGCGGATTCACAACGAATGACAGAGTATAGTCCGATTTTGAACAGCACTCAAACATTCAAGTCAAAATCACGATGAATAACAAAGTATAAACTCAATTTGAGCGGCACTTAAACAATCGTTGGATAGTTATAATCGATCGGACGTTGAATCGTAATAGCAATCGAGTTATTACCCTGATTGCGGCGTCAATTTAGTGATCGTGTGTGTTAATTGTGATAAACAGAGGATATCTCGGTGCCTAGAACGAATTTCTTCGTCGAACATACGCAGAATTTCAAGTGCCAATGTCTGCTATTTATACCCAAAATTTGTCACCCCTTGCGCACCGTAACATTATAACCCTTACGGTCCGTAACCACCCTTGCGCACCGTAACACTAATTTCCTTACGGTGCGTAAGGAACACCTAAGTACTATAGGTTCGCCACGTGTGGGACTAGCTCAGCTGAGTCGACAACTTTGTAAATTTTGAAATTGACAGCATTTTATTTAGATAATCATCACTAGGGTTTTACCCCCCCCCCTGAGTTTTAGGGGCCCTGATTCTGATTGTTCTGAAAATTTTAGGGTTTGCGCAGAATCACTTGGGTGTCTTAATTAGGGTTTCCTATTGGACAATTTAAATAATAAATATGACCTTTTTGATGAGAGTTGTTACATTCTCCCCACCTTAATAAAAATCTCGTCCTCGAGATTTACTGGAATAATTGAGAATATTTTCGCTTCATCTTAGATTTCAGCTCCTAAGTGTATTGGGGTCCTATCTCTGAATCCCACTTGAACTAACACTAATCACTTGTGATTGAGAAATTTGATCTTTCGATCTTCTATCTGAATAGGTTTCTTTACAAATCTTAAATTTTTCGTTTACCTTTATATCTTGGAGAGGTACTACCAAAGATTCGTATAATAGATATTTCTTGATATTGGATACATGAAATACATTATGTATTCCAGCTCACTCTTCTGGTAGTTGTAAACGATAAACAACTGGTCCTATACGTTGGATTACTGAAAATGGTCCTACGTACCTTGGACTCAGTTTTCCTTTCTTACTCCTTTCCAAGGAGATACTTTCAATTACATTTTGTCTCCAACTCGAACTCCAACGGCTTTCCTCTATTATCTGTATAATTCTTCTGGCGATCTATAGTTGTCTTCAGCCTTTTCTTCGTGATACTGAATATCACAATCGTAGTCACTTTAGGATTTTCATCCATCTTCTTTGCCTCATTTTTAATTCTAAATATATATCTTAAATTCTTATGATCCGTATAGACAGTAAACTTACTTCCACACAGATAATGTCTCCAAATTTTTAAGGGCAAAAATTATGATTCCTAATTCTAAGTTATGAGAGGTATAGTTTCTTTGTTCTTTTTCAACTGTATTGAAGCATACGCAATTACCTTCTTGCGTTGCATATGCACACATCCAACTCCTAGTTTTGAAGCATCACCATATACTTTAAAATCTTCTGTTCCTTCTGGTAAGGCTAGGTTTTGGTTAATTTATGCTTTAAGATCCTAAAGGCTTCTTCTTGTTTAGGTCTCCATTCAAACTTAACTGTTTTACAGATTAACTTAATTAATGGTATAACTATCTTAGAAAAATCTTTAATAAACTGTCTGTAGTATTCAGCTAAACCTACAAAACTCCTAATTCCTATTGCAGATTGCGGAACCTTTCATTTGGTAATATCTTATCAGGATTTACGTGAATACCTTCATGATTCATCATATGTCCTAAGAATTGCACTTCTTGTAACCAAAATTCACACTTCGAAAATTTGGCGTACAGCTTTTCTTCTCTTAACAAAGTTAAGAGTGCATGCAAATGCTCACAATGTTCTTCCTAACTTTTGGAATAAATAAGTATATTGTCGATGAAGATAGTTACAAATTTATCCAACTATGGTTTATAGATTTTATTCATCATGTCCATGAATGCTGCAGGTGCATTCATTAATCTGAAGGGCATGACTTGTAAACTTGTAATGACCATTCCTAGCAGTTTTAGGTATATCTTTATACTTTCAATTGATGATATCTGGAACGTAAGTCGATCTTTAGAAAATATCTATTTCCCTGTAATTGATCGAATAAATCATCAATTCTTGGTAATGAGTATCGATTCTTAATTGTAACCTTATTCAATTCCCTATAATCAATACACATTCTCATCGAATCATCCTTTTTCTTAACAACCAATACTGTGCTAACCGATAAGGTGCCTTTGCTATCGATATAATTAGATGAATTCTAAATTCCACCTCCCTATCTGATGGTAATCCTGTAACTCTTCTGGAAATACATTTGGGTATTCTGAATACTACAGAAATTCCTTAAGTTCTTTATCTTTAGTATTAATGATTACTGAAATCATATATACTATTCCTTGCTTTCGTTCATAATTAGCAACTTTCATTACTGATATGAACTTTATGGGTTTACATGGCTTATCTCTTGTAATCATTATTACTTTTCCAGTGGTTGCACAAATTTCTATGGAATTCTTGTCACAGATAATTCGAGCATAGTTGTTTACTAATCAATTTATTCTTAACATAACATCGAATTCAACCAATATGGTTGCATGAAATTTATGACTTAAAAGTTCTATTTCTATGTTTTGCAGAACCTTATTTATTTTAACTAAATTCCCATCTGCCGTTTCTACTGTAGAAATTTATCTAATGCTGGTTAACGGTAAGTTAAGATTTTGGCAGAGTAAAGTATTTATAAAACTTTGGTTTGCACCAGAGTCAACTAATACTTTTGTGTAAACGTTGTAAACTAAGAACGTACCGGCTATCATATCTGGAATCATCTCGGCTTCTTGAGTAGTCAGCTGGAAGGTTCTTACATTCCTTTTTTTTTCTCCTTCTGCAGGTTTGTCTTTATTGTCAAATGGTTTATTCAGTTTTGGACAATCTGGCCTAAGATGTCCAGCTTCTCCACAGTTATAGCAGACTGAAAATTTCTTCCTCCTGCAATCTTCTTCTTGATGCCCCGGAATTTTGCAAAAATTGCAATATCCTTTGCATCTTCCAAAATGCTTCCTTTTGCAAAAATTGCAAAAGGGACTAGTAGAAGATTGCCCATTCCCTCCGTTCTTGAAATTGTTATGGTTACCCGAACGGAATTCTTGGGTAATCTTTTGGGCTACTTCCTTCCTTCTATTTTCTTCTCTTGTCCGTACTAGTTCGTCTGTCAGAGTATTGGCTAATTCCACCGCATCATCAATTGTGCGAGGTTTCGCAGCCTTGACGATATTACGGATTTCGGAAATCAATCCCCAAATATAACGAGAAATGAGTACCGGCTCTGGCGAAGCCAGGGTTGGTACCACTCGAGCATACTCGAAGAATGTTGAAGTATACCCTCGACAATCTACATCCAGCATCCGGTGGTTTAGAAACTTATTTGTCATTTGTTCCTTTTCATACTCGGGACAGAATTTTCTTTCTACAAAGCTTTTAAATTCTTCCCATTTCATAGCATACGCCATCGTTCTTCCTTTTGCTTGTAACACCGTATTCCACCATTCTAACGCCCCTTCTTTGAAAAGATTTGATGCGTACATGACCTGATCATCCTGAGCACATTTACTTATAGCAATTACTGCCTCGGTTTTCTCTAACCAACGCAGTGCCGCAGTCGCTCCTTCATTGCCTGCAAACTCAGTGGGTTTACAAGCAAGAAATTCTTTGTAAGTGCAACAAGGTGTTGCAGCTTTCATTTTCTTAGGAGGAGGAGCTTGCCGTGGTTCGTTATCATGATTAACATGATTATTGCCTCCGTTTACGCTATTACTGAAATTATCTTCAGAAATGCGTTTGCTAGGAACGATTTGTTGCGGTTCGATTGGATTTTTAATAGCAGCAACAATTGCTGGAATAGCGTTGGCTATCCCTTGAGCAACTATTGTTGGAATAGCATTAGCTATCCCTTGAGCAACGATATTTTCTATATCCTGCCTAGTCATATATTGATCCCCCAGTTGTTGCTCAGATTGATTAACCTCATTAACTGGTTCATTATTAGCGTTTTCCATCTGATATCTAATTTATAGATAAATAATTAGTATAGAAGAAATAATCTAATGTCACAATTAATTACACCTAATCACGTAAACGAATATACAAACAAAATTGTAACTTTTTAAAATTATTATATCATGCTTCTATATATACCCGTTTTATCATTTATTTTACACATACTGATTTTACTATTACTATTACACAACCACAGTTTCATAAATCCCCTATCCTTTGTCAGATGATATTGTAGTAACGGCGTTCCCTTTCATCTTATTTCCAGGAGATCTGTCCCCCAATCTCTTGGATCCTATTCCCAGCATCTATTAATTCTTTGCCAAAGTGGTGAAGTTCAACCATATTCTCGTTACTCATTGGTGGATTTGGTAAAGATTCTGGATTTAACTGAGGAAAAAGCTTATAGGGATGGTTTTGTAACAGTATTTCATTATTCAACCATTCGTCTATTTGCGAGTGGATTGAAGGGTTTGGAATAGCTGGTTCTAAGTTTATTGGTAGTTGTGTTTCAAAAAAATGAATAAAAACATTTTCATTAACAGGCTTAATAGTATTATAGCTTGCCATTATAAAATCTAACTCTTCCTGAGATGGTAACCCCTCAATTTGACTAGAGTTTTCCCCAATTTCCATTTTCTTAGGCTTAGGTTTCTCGAGAGGTAAAGCATTGAATTCTATAGGTTCTTCTATGTCTGGTATATACCTATTGAAATCTCTGGAAATCTCTATTCTTACTGGATAGAGATTTAAATTCTGAAGGGCGTCAGACAAGTCACTCATGCTGTTTAGCAAAATACACACCATTACTAAATTAGAAATCATAACAAAATTTTATAGAAAAACTTTTAAATAGTATTTCATACTACCAAAATAACTGAAATTTAAGTTTTATTTGTAAATTTACTTATTCACTGAATTAGGTTTTTGGCTTATATTTAATAAGGGTGCTAAAACTTTGAGTCAGATTAATTTAAAGATTTGTATTTATTGCTAAAGTGGCTAGCATATAGAGATCTGTCCATACTGTACATAGTTAGTCAGATAATAAAACACATAATCATAAAATGACAATTAAATTTCATAAGTATCTCTTAATTATTTTAATAGGCTAAAATCAATAGTAAGCTTAAATCAGTGGCTTTGATACCACCTTTTCCTGTCACGGCCCTCGGCCCCGGTTTGACCCGGTCCAGAGCCGCGAGGCAGGAATCCCGTGGTATCTAATTAAGTGACAGCGGAAGTCTTTTTAAACAGGATCGATTAATATTAAAACTGCTCATTTATATATAATATAGGGATAAATCCCATAATTTACAATAAAGTGATTTCACTGGGAAATCTTTATTTTTCAAAACATGTTTCTTTATTTATTTACATTGAGCCACTTTTCTAAGCTTGTAGTGCTCCACAGCACTTTTCCTGTGCTCACAACAGATTACCTGAAACATGTTTGAAAAAGGTTTTGTCAGCGGGAAATACTGAGTGAATCATTCTATTTTGCATAATGATGCATAGTTATTAATTACAGCATAAGAGCGATTACAATGGCTTCTATCTTATCTTTATCTGGCTCTATGTCACAATGGTGACGATGGTCATACCACTATTAGATCAATGAACCTAAATAGTGATGATTATCCCTAGTAGGTCAATGAACCTAACTGGGATTATCCCGGTTATGTCAATGAACGTAACCGAAAGCAAATTAGTAATGTGCACAATACCCCATTAACCAGTAATTCAAGATATCCACGACTTAGTCCCTGTAATTATAACCTTGAAAATAATTTGAGGTATTGAAAAATAGTTGATAAAAAGAGAATGACTCACATTATAGATTTAACGAGCAGAGTATAAGCCTACTGATTAGCCTTGATTAACCTAATTTAAATAATAATGCACACACAAACAGGTCAGTAACTAATACAGCAGTTACGACAATTCACGAGATTAAACCTTCACAACGATTTACTAGTGCAATACTTAACAATTCAGCGGATTCACAACGAATGACAGAGTATAGTCCGATTTCGAACAGCACTCAAACATTCAAGTCGAAATCACGATGAATAACAAACTATAAACTCAATTTGAGCGGTACTTAAACAATCGTTGGATAGTTATAATCGATCGGACGTTGAATCGTAATAGCAATCGAGTTATTACCCTGATTGCGGCGTCAATTTAGTGATCGTGTGTGTTAATTGTGATAAACAGAGGATATCTCGGTGCCTAGAACGAATTTCTTCGTCGAACATACGCAGAATTTCAAGTGCCAATGTCTGCTATTTATACCCAAAATTTGTCACCCCTTGCGCACCGTAACATTATATCCCTTACGGTCCGTAACCACCCTTGCGCACCGTAACACTAATTTCCTTACGGTGCGTAAGGAACACCTAAGTACTATAGGTTCGCCACGTGTGGGACTAGCTCAACTGAGTCGACAACTTTGTAAATTTTGAAATTGACAGCATTTTATTTAGATAATCATCACTAGGGTTTTACCCCCCCCCCCCCTGAGTTTTAGGGGCCCTGATCCTGATTTTGATTGTTCTGAAAATTTTAGGGTTTGCGCAGAATCACTTGGGTGTCTTAATTAGGGTTTCCTATTGGACAATTTAAATAATAAATATGACCTTTTTGATGAGAGTTGTTACATTGAGGTCCCGACCTATATGCCCTAAGGTGGAGTACTTATAAGTGCACACCTCCCCACAACCCAGCACCACAACAACAGGTCCCTTCTGAGGACCCACATTTTGAGGCGGTCACGCCGCCACCACCGCCGGCACTAGAGCAGCAACTGCTTCCAGAAGCACCGAGGCGAAGAAGAAATGCACGGATGTCCGTGCGTGGGGATTTCCATTTCAGCACCCCACAATACTCCGGCCACTACCCGCCGCTATATGAAGACCCACAATTGGGTGGGCCTTCAAATCCAGTTTCTGAAGTTGACTATGCACCAGTCGCACCAGCACCTCACATGGGGTATGATAACCCAATCCCATCATACCCAGGTGCTGCTGGGTACAACCCGTTTGAGCCGCAAGCTTACTCGGGTTATAATTACAACAATGCCCCAGTCGTTGGCCCGTAGCTTGAAGCGGTAAACAACAATGCTCTCTACCCTGGACCCTATCCAGCTACGTACCCAACTGGGTACCCTACTTATGGGTATCAATACCCACCACCTCCTCAACCTCCGCAGCAGCAGCCGCCACAGCCACCACAGATTCAACCACCGCAACAACAGGAAATCCTCCAGAGGTTGAACCAGGTGGAACGACAGGTAGACGAGGAGCGTAGGAGCCGCCGTGGTCTATTGAAGGGTTTGGAAAACCTTATAAAGGGGTAGAAGAAAAGGGACTATTAAAGGTCCTCATTTATTTATTGTTTTATTATGTATTTCAACTAAGTCCCTACGTGGACATCTTATTTATGTAATTGGTCCCTGCGTGGACTTGTATTTCTTATTTTAGTCCCTGTGAGGACGATGTTATTTAATTAAAGTCCCGTTTAGGGCATCTATGTACTCCTTTCAAATTTCTGGAATGTTTTAAATTAAAATTTAATTTTCATTAAATATAGGCAAATAATATATGAAATAAATCAAATATCATTCCAATTTACAATGGATCTGCCATTAAATATTAAAAGAAAATTTTAAAGCTAAAAACCTAGCCCATATGTCATTTTAAGACATGGCCATGATGGTAATTCCTTTTTAAGAAAATAAATCTTTGTTAACATCTAAAAACATGTTAGCACTCCTGACAACAGTGATATGATAAAATCACACTTGTCACCTTTATATTGGGTTCTTCCAATCCCTTATTTAGCCTAATGATCTAGAAATCATGGGTTCAAATCATCAATTAAGATGATCATATATCAAACATCCATTAGTAATGAAGTGCCTACGGGCCACTCTAATTGTCCTATAAGACAAAAGACAGTTGTAGTCTACGACACCTTGTCAATAAAAGGTAATGAACTATGTTCAAACCTTAATGCTTCGATCTTATAAGATCACGGCTTATGAATTAAAATTGCCCTTGTGACTAGGCCTTTTGTGCCACTAAAAAATCCTTCATAATTATAACTGGGATTAATTATAATGAAAAGTTTAAAATAAAAGCTTGATTATCAAATTAACCGAATATGGTTTATATTACCATGGTTAATGAATCACCAAAAAAAATTGATGATTCCATAATTCATATCTGAATAAATTACTGTTAATTATTATAGAAAAAAAGCTTCAGCCTGTCCGAATCAGACGAAGTTAACAGTCATCCAAGGGAGAGAAATGATAACACCCGAATGAATGTAACGGGAGCAGATCTTCAAGCATTGATAGACAATGCTGCTACTAGCGCCCTTGACAGACAATTTAAAGAAACAAGTAATGCCCTCACAAAGACTCAAACTGTGGCTCATAGTAAGCCCCCTTCTAAAACACATGAGACAAAGAAAGACGATTCCCGTCACTCATTAAATCAGAAGAGTCAGCCATCCAGGAAAATCGTGCTTAATCAGGAGCCACGTGTTAAGACTTGTTCTTACAAATACTTTGTCTCTTGCAAGCCAAGGGACTTTACAGGAGAAAAAGGAGCCATTGACTGTATGACGTGGCTTGATGAAATGGATACAGTAGTAGATATCAGTGGTTGTGCGGAACAAGATATTGTGAAGTTTGTTTCACAATCATTCAAAGGAGAAGCATTGGCTTGGTGGAGATCGATAATCCAAGCCACAGGGAAGATCCCATTGTATAATTTGTCTTGGGATCAGTTCGTTGCTGATTAAGGAAAATTTCTGTCCACAACATGAGGTGGAAAAGATTGAAACATATTTCTTGACTCTGGTCATGAAGAATTTGGATTGCCAGGCGTATGTTACAAGCTTCAACACCATGTCCCGATTAGTTCCTTATTTGGTCACACCGGAACCAAAACGCATAGCACGTTTTATTGGAGGTTTAGCTCCAGAAATCAAGGGAAATGTGAAAGCATCCAGACCAACCACCTTTAGGTCAGTGGTTGATCTGTCTTTATCTCTTACACTTGATGCGATTAGGCAAAGGTCGCTTAAGAATTCTGATGAAGGGAAGAGGAAACGTGAAGATGAGAACTCACGTCGCTTTGATAAGAAATGAAAGGGGAACTCTGATCACAAGAAGAGTTCCGGGTTTAAAAAGGATACCCAACAGATAGGAGAGAAGCCCAAGTACAAGGTCTGCAAGAAACACCATTTTGGAAGGTGCAGATTCGAGTCACAGTTGCAATCGCAGCCTAGAGTTTGTGGAATCTGCAAGTCCAAGGAACATAAAACCTTAGATTGCAAGAAAATGAAGGACGCAACTTGTTACAATTGTAACGAGAAGGGGCATATCAAGACCAATTGCCCCAAAATTGCAAAGAAGCCTGAAGAGGCTAAGAAAACCAATGCACAAGTCTTTCAGATGAACGCACAGGAAGCGGTATAGAATGACAATGTTATAACAGGTACTTTCCTTATCAATGATGTTTATGCTAGAGTATTGTTTGATTCCGGCGCAGATAAGTTGTTTGTAGACAATAAATTTTGTAAATTACTAAATCTGCATGTTAAGACTCTAAGCATAAAGTATGAAATAGAATTGGCCGATGGTACCATAGAGACTGCCTCAACAATATTAGATGGATGTTTTATATCCATTAGAAATCACTCTTTTCCGCTATCTTTACTTCCGTTAAAATTGGCTGGATTCGATGTAGTGATAGGCATGGATTGGTTATCTCATAACCAAGCCCAAATTGTATGTGATAAGAAGCAAGTGGTTATCAAGATACCTTATGGTGAGCCACTTACAATTCAGGGAGATACATAGTACGGATTGCCTAAGAAAGTGACTATGCTTAAGGCATCAAAGTGTTTGAAGAAAGGTTGTGTCATTTACATGGCACAGGTGACCATTGATGATCCAAAGCCCAAGATCGAAGACATCCCTATTATTTCTGAATATCCAGACGTATTCCCTGAAGAACTACTTGGTTTACCTCCAGACAGACAGGTGGAGTTTAGAATTGATATTATTCCAGGAGCTGCGCCAGTTGCACGAGCTCCTTATCGGTTGGCACCGACAGAGATGAAAGAATTAAGAACACAATTGGATGAATTATTGGAGAAAGGTTTTATTCAACCTAGCTCATCCCCTTGGGGAGCGCCTATCTTATTTGTGAAGAAGAAGGATGGATCAATGCGTTTATGCATCGATTATCGTGAGCTGAATAAAGTTACAATCAAGAACCGATATCCATTACCCAGGATCGACGATCTGTTCGATCAACTTCAAGGAGCAAGTTACTTTTCAAAGATCAATTTGAGGTAAGGATATCATTAGTTGAAGGTCAAGACTGAAGACGTGCACAAGACTGCATTCAGAACAAGATATGGCCACTACGAGTTCTTAGTGATGCCTTTCGGGCTCACTAATGCACCTGCAGCATTCATGGATCTCGTGAATCGCGTGTGCAAGCCGTATCTAGACAAATTTGTCATTGTCTTTTTCGATGACATACTCATTTATTCAAAGAATCAAGCTGATCATGAGAAACACCTCCGGTGTATCCTTAAACTTCTACAGCAAGAGAAACTCTACGCCAAGTTTTGGCTTCGTGAAGTCCAGTTTCTTGGACATGTAGTGAGTGAGCGTGGTATCCAGGTGGATCCCGCTAAGATTGAAGCAATCATGAATTGGCAAGCGCCTAAGACACCAACGGAGATTCGCAGCTTTTTGGGCCTAGCAGGTTACTACAGACGCTTCATTGAAAACTTTTCAAGAATTGCTGCACCTTTGACTTCGTTGACTCGTAAGAATATAAAGTTTGACTGGGGTCCCAAGCAGCAAGAATCCTTTCAGATTCTTAAACAAAGGTTGAGCAATGCTCCGGTATTGACATTGCCTGAAGGAATTGAAGAGTTTGTTATGTACTGTGACGCATCGCACACTGGTATGGGTTGTGTGCTTATGCAGAGAGGCAAGGTTATTGCCTATGCCTCATGACAATTAAAAGTGCACGAGAAGAACTACACCACCCATGATTTGGAATTGGGTGCCGTTGTATTTGCATTAAAGCTTTGGAGGCATTATCTATATGGAACCAAGTGTATAATTTATTCGGATCATAAAAGCCTTCAACATTTGTTTAACCAAAAAGACCTGAACATGAGGCAGCGTCGATGGATGGAGACACTGAATGATTATGATTGTGAAATTCGCTATCATCCAGGCAAAGCAAATGTTGTAGCCGACGCTCTAAGCAGGAAAGAAAGGGTTAAACCCAATAGGATCAATACCAAAAGCATTGAACTAAAGAACAGCTTGAATGAAAAGTTGTCAGCCGTTCAGAAGGAAGCTATTTTGGAAACTAACTTTCCGAATGAGAAGTTAGGTGTAACTGCTGATCAATTATCTTATGGCAAGGATGGAATCCTTAGATTAAATGGCAGAATCTGGGTTTCGATCCATGGAGGACTTAGAGATGTGATTCTTCAAGAAGCTCATAGTTCAAAATATTCAGTCCATCCAGGCAGTGACAAAATGTACCAGGATTTAAAGGCAAATTATTGGTGGATAGGTTTGAAGAAATCTATAGCCACCTATGTGGCTAAATGTCTGATGTGCGCATAGGTTAAAGCCGAACATCAGAAGCCGTCAGGTTTACTACAACAGCCTGAACTTCCCACTTGGAAGTGGGAAATGGTAACTATGGATTTTATTACCAAGTTACCAAAGACGAAACGTGGGAATGATACAATATGGTTTATAGTCGACAGATTGACAAAGTCAGCTCATTTTATACCTATAAAGGAGACGCATAGCTCCGATAAGCTAGCTCAACTGTATGTGGATGAGATTGTATCTCTCCATGGAGTGCCCGTATCTATTATCTCTGATAGGGATACTAGATACACATCTCACTTTTGGAAGAGCTTTCAGCAATCTCTAGGTACTCGACTAAACTTCAGCACTGCTTACCATCCTCAGACGGATGGGCAAAGTGAGCATACGATTCAAACGCTAGAGGATATGTTACGAGCTTGTATTATTGATTTGGGTGGAAGTTGGGATAACCATCTTCCTTTGATTGAATTTTCGTACAATAATAGTTATCATTCGAGCATTCAAGTCGCGCCTTTTGAGGACTTGTACGGAAGGAAGTGTAGAACGCCCGTTTGTTGGGCGGAAGTTGGAGAAACCCAACTATCAGGACCTGATATAGTCCTCGAGACGATGGATAAGATTATTCAAATCAGTGATCGTCTCAAAGCTGCCAGGGATAGGCAGAAGAGTTATGCTGATAGGAGGCGCAAACCTCTGAAGTCCGAAGTTTGTGACAAAGTGCTACTCAAGGTGTCACCCTGGAAAGGGGTGATGCGTTTTGGCAAAAAGGGTAAGCTAAGCCCAAGATACATAGGGCCATTCGAGATCATCGAATGTGTCAGAACTGTAGCTTATAAGCTAAATCTACCTGAAGAACTCAGTCGAATTCACAATGTGTTCCACATCTGCAATTTAAAGAAGTGTCTAGCAGATGAGTCACTAGCAATGTCTCATAAGGACGTGCAGATTGACGAAAGCTTGAAGTTCATCGAAAAACCTTTGTCGATTGAGGATCGACAGGTTAAGAAGCTTCGAAGAAAGCATGTGCCGATTGTGAAGGTAAAGTGGGATGCCCGTAGAGGCCCAGAATACACGTGGGAGGTTGAAACCACGATGAAACAGAAATACCCTCATTTATTTCAGTAAATCTTGAGGTCGAGATTTCTTTTAAGGGGGTGAGGATGTAACACCTCACAAAATCATGTTCAATACAGTGGTGACACGTGTCATAAACCCTGATCGCGATAAAAGATAACTTGAGGGACTAAAACTATCAAACAGTAAAATGATGTAAATAGATGGACCAAAAGCGTCAACATGCCAAACTCGTGCCTCTGAATGACCTTATAGGATGTTCATATTCGTGATTAAATAAATTGACGGACACCAGAAGCCGATGTGCTTAAAAATAAAAAGTTACGAAACAAAGGGGCTGAAAATGTCAACATGTTAATTTCTACCTCTGAGTGGCCTTTCAACGTTCCCAATTCTTTGTAAAGCATTATTATACCTTCTTATATATCTGATAATAAAGTTTTAAATTCCAACTTAATCATGAGAGAAATAATTCAAATTCAAGGAATTGGGATCACATGTATAATCATGACAATTCTTCATTTCAATGACCTTTTCAAAAGACTCCAAGACAACACTAATGCATGGCAATGCTTTCTAGAGCAATTCAGAACTGAACAAGCGGACCCATCTACTGAAAGTGACCTTAGATTCGAGTTATAAAGATTGCATGGTCAAAATCTAAAAGTTCTCAAAAATTTGTCCTCTGATCAAAGGCTTACGGACCTCAAGGTGTCCTCCTTATGGTCCGTAAGGAGGCTTAACTGGGCGATAAAAATTGGATAGCGGTTACGGACCGTAAGGGCCAAGGCTTACGGTCCGTAAGACCTGTAACTGGGCAGTAAAAATGGACAGCTGCGGGTTGTCTCCTTCTACACCCCTTTTCTCTAAACCAGCTGCATGTTAACGGTTTTGAAATACCTCCAGACACCTGTATGCATCAGATTTCACCTGGGGGACACTTGCATTGATCCTAGACAATCTAAAACACTATATAAAGGCCCTTGCTTTACTTCACTAGAACTCACACTTCAAAATTTTCATTCAAACAACTTCTCTGAAGCTCCTGGTGATCAAGGAAGCTTCCTCTAGTTCAATTTTCGTGCTAAGGACTCTTGTAAGCGTTCTTAGCTTCTTTAGTTAAGGTTTTATTAACTTAATGACCGAAAGTCGAAGTTATCATAATTAAACTTTGACTTAGTGATTAATCACTAACGGTCCGGCCATTATTCGATTTGAAAGTGGCTATGAGTTGGTAATTATGTAGGTAATAAACCCTTAAAAGGGCACCTACTGATTATCACTTTTACTTGGTCAATTGTCGGGTCAAACTATTTAATAAAAAAGTCAAACTAGTCCATTTTTACAAAATAATTCATAACTGATAATGTAGAAGTTATGGAACATGTTTTAACACTAAAATAACTTGGTAAATAATATAAGAACATGTTTAGGCATGTTCAACCCGACAATTCTGAGTTTAGGCTCGGTTCGCAACCGAAAGTCGCAAAAATAGACTTTTGTTTTGACTTTCAGTTCTGACCCGATTTAGCTTAGTTTAGATATGCCTTAGGGTTCCTTTAGGACCATATTATAGGTTAGTATAACCCTCTGAGGTTATACAACTTGGTTCCATAGAAATCCTAGTGCATTGCATGTTTCCGTTAATTGCTTAAAATTGACCATTATGCCCTTTTATCATTAAAACGAGATTTTTGGAAATGTGAGTGGACAAAAATCTTCATCTCTGATTTATAAATATGTCCTAAAAATTTGACATCCGTTTCTGGTTTAAAATGAAAGTCATGCGCGATATCGTAAAAATGAAAGCTTTTTTATTAATTAAATGGCATTTTCAGTATAAATCATATTTAAACCCAATTTTTGGCAACAAACTTGCTACCTACTATTAAGATATAATATTTAGGGAATTTTGGAAATGTTTGTCAAATTTTATACTGACCATAACATGGAGTTCTTGCATGGACTCGGTAATTGACGATAACGTCCTTTTCATTAATAAAATGAGTTTTATGCATCATTTGCATGTCAAACCTTTTGCAACTGATTTTATATAGTAAATAAAATATTTTCAACAGTTGAGGATAATCAAAATCTCATATTTCCTTATACAACCCGAATATCGTCAAATACTGACTTTTATGCGATTTAGGCGCATAGTATGGTTTAAAACCATATTTGGCACCTAAGACTTGTTACCTACTGATTTTAAAAATAATTTTTTATACTTTAACAGTATGTTTAAGTCTTGAACTCAGATCTCCAAATTTAACCCTTAAAGCATACGTGAAATGACCAAAATGCCCCTACGGTGCATAGTTTGGCCATAAGTGATAAATTTCACATATATATATGATATCTTACTGATGTAACTTGTTAAAATAAATATATTTACTGATTATTTTAGATCAGAACCTCAGATTGCTATTTAACCTCTTTTATAAACTTTAAAATGACCAAAATACCCTTACGGGGCTTAAATTGGTTTTAAATTCGTTTTGGGGATAATGGAAGATATCCTACTGATATCATATCATATTATATTTAAAGCATATTAACTTATGGAACTTGTACATGACTCATTCAGTTACCCGTCATGCTTCTACGTGTTCGGTACGGTTTATGTAACTAGTTTGCATAAATTAGCCGAAACGGGTCAAACCATATCATTTTTACTTCAAAATCCAGAATGTATTTAGTTTACCCAATTTATACAAGTCTTGATACTTGTCGGGTCTGAATCGCATTCCAATCCGGTCATCGCTTAATCTTGCGTTTTGAACCGTTAACCTTTCTTTAAAACTAACCGGTCAAAGTTATAACTTAAATAAGACCTGTTAGGAATCTAATAGGTTATTAAAAACTTTGTTCCAGATTTGGAGCCCAGTAAAAGCTTCTTGTACTTGCTTATTGATATACGGCTGATAATAAAATTATATTTTAGCTCAGGTAAATACTTTTAACTTATTTTCCCTTATACGGGCTTGGGATACAGTAAATTATTACCGCTTGGTCGGGTATTGAATTTTTAATCGATTAGTGGTTAGATCATTGAGATAACCCGTTTTAATCTGTTTTGTTTGATGCAATGCCTTTGGGGGGTTAATGACTGTGTCCTGGATATCCTCGGCTCATTCATTTGAAATGGCCGCGACTTAAGCACGGGGTGTAGGCATACACCTGACAGTTGCGTATGTAAAAGATATAACCACTCGTTGAGGATAACTCGCCGTGGGATTATATTAGTGGTGTGTCTATTAATCTTAAACCGGTACTTCTAACCCGGGCTACTGAATGGACGACAAACATATAAATCTGTATACAAGATTATTTTAATAATTGTCCCAAGCTATAAAAGAATTTATGCCTTGTGCATTCAAATCAATTTTATAAACACATTTCAAAAGAGTCAGTTAATTGTATTTACCAGTGTAAACTGACGTATTTTTAAAAGGTTAAGTGCAGGTACTACACGTAATGGGCTGGAAACTCCGAGTATTAAATAAAGAGTCTTGCAAGCTTTTAATGCTTAAAGTCTGCTGAACAATATATTTCTTTCTGTTTTAGATCCGCCTGTGGATCCAATTACAACCGTTGTGTAATATTTTATTATACTTTCAATTCGGTTTGTAATATTATTACTTTAGACTTCTGCCGTGCATTTAAATTGTGATTAATTGTCTATGATGATATCAACTACGTCACGATACTCTCCACCAGGCCCACCGGTAATACGTGGAATATCGGGGTGTGACAGCGCCCGGTCAGCCTGCGTACAGGAACAGAAGTGCATAAGTCTTCCAAAGTGCTGAAATGGTCAAATTGGAGTGTCGAGTGGGAAACAGGCTCTTGGTACGAAGGGAGTGCCTTCGTACGAAGGTGGTGTCTTCATACGTTACTTGTTTCCGTGTCCAAAATCGAGTGTTTTTCGCGTCTTTCTTTAGGAAATCGAGTGTTCATCCCTCCAGCCATAAGCTACTGATTAAACTTAGAGCTGGAGAGGTCTTTTGAGCTTTTGAGTCACATGCAGAAAACTGGGCTGGTTTGTACGAAGGGTGCCTTCGTACGAAGCTGGTGCTTCGTACAAGCCAGTCTGGCTTTGCACAAGTGGTTGTTTAGCGTCTTCATGCATTCAGATTTGCGTTTTTGCCTGAATCAGATGTATTTTCAAGTCCTTTTCATGACGGTTTCGACACCACTTCGTCCCACTATCCAGTGAACAAAACGTATGTCGGTTTTGGTTCGTTCTAGTGTAAAAATCGAGTTTAAAACAGTTTTTCCATGGATTAAAACACTTGGTGAGTGCGAAATTATCAGATTTCTAACTTGGGAAGCCAAAGCTAACCGATTACACTCGGTTAAGTGTAAATCCGTGGTAAAATTAGAAGTTTTGATGAAAAAGATGAAGGTTTTTGTAAACAGAGAGAAGTTTATATGAAATCGGAGATAAACTCGTGGAAAATCGTTGTGGAAAACGTTGTGATACTTGTAAAAATAACGGATCTTACTTGGAATGCAGAGAGAAAGCAAGTAGAGAGTGCTCTTGAAAGAATGGCAGCAAGTTATGAAATGAGGGAGTGGCTAGGTATTTATAGAGAGAGCTGAAAGTCCTGTACGAAGTTGGTTGCCATCGTACGAAGGCAGTGCCTTCGCAAGAAGCCGTGGCTTCGTAAGAATGGGCTTGTTTTGTATGATTAACTCCCGTTTCGCGTGTCAGGTGTTCGTTTGGTGCGTTTGGTTGCGTTAATTAGTTCGAGTACTTAAAGTATTTTAGCGAGATATTAAGTGTTGTGATGCGTTACGTATTAGTGTGATAAATCGAGTTGCGAGAGTGAGCGTTTGAGCGTTTTAAGCGAGTGACAAGACATTTAACATATTTAACATCTAAACATACAAATAACACAAATAATATAAATAATTCCGTGTTTTAAGTTTGCGTTGCGATAAGCATTTAAATAAGCGTGTAAAAGCGTTTATCACTTGTTTATCGCTTTTAAAAATGTAGTTAACCCATGGTAATCATCAAATCTCAGAGTACAAGTGTTTACAAAAGGAAACAATGATAGAAATTAGGAACAACCAATAGTCGGGTTGTTACATCTAGCCACTTCAACACCTCCTTCTTGACCACCTCCGCATATTTGGATTTAGTCTCCATTGTGCGTCACGAGAAGGAGTGATACCGTCTTCCATGATGATCTTGTGCATCACCACCGAGGGACTAATTCCCTTCAAATCCGTAATGGTCCACCCAATAGCGGCTCTATGGGTGACCAAAACCTTCATCAAATTTTCTTCTTGCTCCTCGGTCAAGTTTGATGCAATAATGACCGGTAGCGTGTTGCCCTCACCCACATAAGCATACTTCAAATGTTTAGGCAACACCTTCAACTCTACAACCGAAGGCTCTTCCAATGACGACTTCAACTTTGTATCAATGTTTTCCGGAAGACTTTCCACTTGATGTGTCTAAGTGGGTCTTCCTTCCCTTGCCGCCATCACCTCCATCTTCTTCACCTCCTCGTCCATACCCCGATTCGTTTCCATTTATAACCTGTCAAACATGAAACATTCCTCTATTATGTTTTCCTCTTCGACACTAATATCGCATAGAGGTATACACTCATCAACAATGTTCGCCATATAACATTCATTGCCGACTAGAGGATCCGTCAATCCTGAAAAGAAATTTAACCGCAACCGATGATTAACAAAAGTCATGTCGACCGTGCCCAATTTGCAATATATTTGGGCATTTGATGTTGCCAAAAATGGTCCACCGAGAATAACCGTTGGTTGCTTGGTTCGATCCAAAGAAAAGTAATCTAATACAAGAAAGTCCATCGGATAGTAAAAGTCCTCGACATTGACTATTACATCCGTGACTATCCCATAGGGTAGTTTAGGGGTCAAGTCGGCTAACACCACGGTGGTGTTCGACGCTTGAAGTGGACCAAAATCATATTGGTCATATAAACTAGCCGGGAAGACACTCACACTTGCCCCAAGATCCAAATGTGCCAGTGTCATTTTAAATTCACCCACTTGTATTGAAATAATGGGCGCCCCGGATCTTGGAGTTTTGGTGGAAGTGCACCCGAAAGAATTGAAATCACATTTTTGGTTAAATCAAGTTTCTTAGGAAACTTGTGAGTTCGCTTTTGGGTACATAAGTCTTTCAAGTACTTAGAATAGGAGGGTACTTGCTTGATTGCGTCTAAAAGTGGTAAGTTGATTTTAACTTGTTTAAAAATTTCCCACATTTCTTCTTGTTGTGGGCCACGTTTTGTTACCACTTTCTTAGACGGTCCCAATAAAGCTTTGGGATAAGGGGCGGTAGTAACTTCCACACCCTTGTCCTTAGCCTTTGGGATAGGGACGGTCACGATGGGGGTATTTTTATTAATTTTTGAATCATTTTTGTTTTGACCCGTTTGACCGTCATCAACCTCCTCATCATAACTAGTATCTTCCACCACCCCTTCAACAAACTTGGGTGGTGGTGGCCGACTCCACTATCTATGACTCAACCACTACGTAAAGAAATTTTTTTATAGGTACCTCACGTGTGTTTTTCGAGCTCGACCCTTGATGCTTAGGGTTCACTGTGGTGTCACTAGGAAGTTTTCCTCCGCTTCCTCGTAGTGAGCCATCTCCTCCGCTAGTTGGCCAACTTGCTTTGCCAACGCCTCATGCGACTTGTCGCGCACTTCATTCTCCTTCCGTGTCTCTTTCATCATGCTTAACATAGCATCCCTCTTCGCATTCAAGTCATCTCCACCACTTTGATTGTTTGAAATACCACCCCCATTACCGCCTTGGTTGTAGCCCCGTTGGTAATTACCTTCACGGCTTTGATACCCATGGCCACTTCCTTGGTTGCAATTTCTTTGGTAACCCCCTTGGTTACCACTTTGCTGATTCTGATATGAAGAGCCACCTTGATTCCCCGATTGAAAGTTCGGGTTCATTTGATTCGAAGCATTACCATACCGGAAATTCGAATGATTCCTCAAAATCGGATGGTAAGTGTTGGATTTCATATCATATTGTTTTCTACCTCCATACACTTGATTTACTTCTTCGTTGGCTTGTGCCATGTTCACTTGGCACTCTTCGGCTCTATGACCGATATCACCGCAATCCTCACAAACCGCAAATTGGACCGCCCCTACATCCTTCCTCTTCATACGGGCCAACTCCCGTTCTAAAGTAGCAATGCAATTTTTGGCATTTGAATCAATATCGAGAAGAGATCGAGAAACCGGGTGCTTTTTGGCTCGATCTGCCAAAGCAACTGCCTTCAAATTTTTGCTCATCTTTTCCAAGAAATCCCAATCGTCCTCCTCGTGATTATTTAATAAGGTGCCATTACGTGCAGATAGCAAGTACTTATGCACATCGGCATCCAACCCTCTCACGAAACACTTTAACAATTCCCACCTTGGAATTTGATGGTGAGGACATTTCCGAACTAATTCCTTGAACCGCGTGAGAGCTTCATGTAGTAATTCTCCCGAAAGTTGGCGAAATGACCGAATTTCATCTCTAGCATCATCAGTCTTAGCCATTGAATAATACTCATCGAGAAAAACCTATTGTATCTTGGCCCATGTACGAATGCTATTTACCAGAAGAGTGAGAAACCATTGCTTCGCTTTATGTTTTAGTGAAAATTGAAAGAGGCTCAATTTCACTTCCTCGATCTCGAAATCACGCCCCCTGATCGTACTACAAATAGCGGAGAATTCCGCCAAGTGCGTGTATGGCTCGTCATTTGTCCTACCATTGAAGTAAGGTAGGATGTTGATGTAATTCGGCTTACACTCAAAAGATCTAATTCCTCAGGGTGGAGGAACAATTGGTGAGTCATTTTCGGTGACCACCGGTCTAAAACGGTCATTTACACCCCTAGGAACTTGTTGCGGACGACAGCATGGACTGTTAACCTCTTGATCCACCGGTCTTTGGTTTCCTCTTCTCTCACCACCTCTATCTCCACCTTGATTACCACCTCCCATGAATTGGGGAATCCGGTTACGGTTAGCATTGTTATTGTTGTAATAACCATCATCCCGGTTCCTTTGATTATTGTTTTGTGGTCAGCAGTTGTTTCCATAGCCATCGTTTCGGTCGTACCCGTATCCATAACCCTCATTCCCCACATAGTTGGTGTTTTGATAGCCGAAATCCTCATTCTCAAACCCTCTTGCGTTGTAGATGTTATCCGCATTCACATCCCCCCATACATCATCTTCTTTTTCATCGTAGTTTCCCCCATCATCCGAGTATTTCGAGTGAATACTCACGTGTTCCGTAGATTGATAACCGGGAACACTATATGGTTCATCATCGGGTATTGCATTCCTCAAGTCAACAAGATTGAAGAATGGGTCTTCATTCGCGGGATTGCCATGATTATGGTTACCTCTACGGTCAGAATTGACGTTCCGATCATCGATGTTGGTGGGTAATGGGTTTTGTCGGTTAAGGTTTTAATGTGGAGGTGTGGGTATTCTTTGGTTGTTGTTGTGGCCTCGGTTTTGAAATAGTGGTGTATGTGGTCTCGAGTTGTTACCACCGCCTGATTGGTCTTGTTGAATGTTTGTATTGGAGCGAAGGTTGCCCCGGTATTGAAATTGGTTTTGGTTAGGGTGTTGGTTTGAGTTTTGGTGCTCCATTGAATGAGGTTCAACAGATGGTGTAGATGTTGAATGGGTATTGGGTGGGTCGGAAGCAAGTGTTGCTTCCAACCGATTGGCTAAATTCCTTCGGACTACTCTCTCGATTTCCGGTTCGAATATTAATGGTGAAGTCCTCCCGGAATTCCTTGTATGCATACACTATTTGTAATCTGCACAAATAACACATCCGCGTAACAAGGAAATAGAGATAGTAACAAAATGAAATAAATACCTTAAATAGTTAATCACACAAATCAAACAATATCCAAACACAAAGCGCACGAACTCCTAGGCAACGGCGCCAAAATTTGATCGGATGTGTCGCGCTCCGGTCAAAGATACATTTATAAGTCCCAAATTACCTCAAACAGATAGTTAGCGGTAGTCAGGGGTCGAAGCACGAAGAGTCTGTGGTTTGCGTATGGATTCGATTGATTTTTAAAGGTTGTCACAACTTATGAAGCTTGCTAAAATTTATATGAATTTTGTTTTGGGTCGGAACGAACTGACAATTTGATTTTTTGATTATTAACTAACAAAAACTTAAACAAATGCACGAAAATGTAATTGATGGTTTAAAACAATCTAAGTAAACAAGGTTCACACCCGGTTCGGTAATTGCAATCCTAGGTTTTCTACATGTTTTAGATTTGATTCAATTGAATATGTTATTAACGGATTTCTATCACGAAGCCTAGGTGCCAATTGCTATCAACGTGCATAACGGACTGCAATGCACTTCGTTACCTCGGACAAGTAAAACCTTTTGACTGATAAAGCATAAGTACACAAACTTATTTTGCAAAGTCAAATTTCATAACTCATTCGACAACTCACAAATATAGTTCCAATGCAAGACAATTATCAATCAATTCAAATACAAATCAATTTGTCATAAAATATAACAGCCCTCCTAAAAACCTTTAACATGCCCTACACGTCCTAAAATATACCCCGTATACGAAAAATAACCCTAAAATACCTTTATATTATTAAAAATCAAATAAAAACAAAAATATGGGTTTCTCGCGGGGCGCGACCCATATCTCTGGGCCTGTCGAGGGCCGCGACAAGGTGACACCAGGCGGCACCAGATTTTGCCACGTCTCAGGTGATTAGACTAAGCTAGACCGTTGATTCATCCTTGCTAGGGCCTACCCTAGTGGCCTCGCGGGCCGTGAAGGACTAACCACAGGGAGTCGCGGGACGCGAGCCGCCCATCGACTAGGCTATATAAGGAGGCCTCTGCCTCAGTTCACAATCGCTCATTTCTTTCTTTTTCTCTCAATATATAATAGCTAAAACTCTCGGGTATTATACCCCTAAAACATCGAAGCTCTGCCTCGTTGTAAGTATTATAACCCCTGGTTACGTATTGGTTACTATACCCGATTAATCTAGGGCTCTGTAACGCATGTCAAGGCTCTGCCTGACTCAGTCATTGGTGTTCTGTCTCGGGGGCATGGTTAATGTAAATTGGGTTATCTTACTAACACGTGTGCATTGTTCAATTTTAATAGATTATAACCAGGAAGTCACCAGAAAGCAGTAGTATTATCTAAAACAGCAAAGTGAGTACATCTATTTTTGTAAACCTTTTTATACAAACCTCAAATGTTTTAAATTATGATAACAGTGATTGAGACTATGTATTCTACAATTACTATCAGTATGTTGGGGTTTTGTATACATTACTTGTTACTATATTGTGAATAGTAGCATGACCACAAATCAGGATTGACAGTACCGTGGGTGGTAATTAGGTAGATATAAACATTGTAATCGCTCTCAATACTGTTGTAACAACACTCAAAAACACATTACAAGAAACCCTAGTTGAGACCCAAAACGTGTACGACGCAAACCAAAACGAAAAATCAGGATTAGGGTTTGGGGGGGGGTCATGGGGGGTACCCCTAAACCTTTCGCGACACGCGAAGGGTGCCTATACGTGTCAAAACTAAACGTCGTCGACACTACAAGGCTAGAAACACAACAAGGCAGGTCTAGGCGAAATAGGTCTCTCAGGCGACACGCGGAAGGATCCCTGGATCCTACCGTGACACGCGGGAGAGTCCAATTTTGGGTATAAATAGCCTGGCCTGGGACTTGAAGTTCTGTACCATTTCGATCGAATTTCGAAATTTCTAGCTCTCTGAATCTTCGTTTCTTTATAGTAATACACCCCTAATTCGCAAAACTCTGCCCCGTTGTAAGTATTATAACCCCCAGTTACGTATTAGATACGCTGCCTGATTGATCTAGTGCTCCGTAACGGCTGTCGAGGCTCTGCCCGACGTAGTCGTTGGAGTTCTGTCTCGGGGAGGGTTTAACTAATGTAAATATTGGGTTATTATACTAACGCGTGTGCATTGTTTAATTTATTAGATTATAACAAGGAAATCACAGGAAGAAATCTAAAATAGCAATGTGAGTAATCCTCTTTTTGTGTAAACCTTTTTGTGAGTAATTCCTCTTTTTGTAAACTGTTTTTACAAAACCTCAATTGTTTTACATTATAATTAACAGTGATTGAGTATTTTTAATTCTACAATTATCGTCGGTATGTTGGGATTTTGTATACAAAATTTGTTACTACACTGTGAGTAGTAACATTACCACAAGTCTGGATTGACAGTGCCGTGGGTGGTAATTAAAGTAGATATAAACAAATGTAATTGCTAGATTGCCCTCAATACTGTAAAATGATAAAAACCTGTTTTGATTAAACTGGGATTCACTCACCAGTATTTCCCACTGACAAATGTTTTTAAAATGCGTTTCAGGTAACAAAATATGAAAGCCAAATAGAAGCCAGATGGAGAGCACTGAAGGCTTGGAAAAGTGGCTATAAAAGTTACCTAAATAAAGAGGATGTTTTAATTAAATAAATTAGGGTTTATCCCTATAAACATGATTGTAATGGAAACTTGGGAATTTCCCATGTATTTACTATTATAAAAATGTGGTATTTTACTCTGATAAAATATTTCCTAACTATGGTCCTGATGTAAATTCTGCTGCCAAAATGATAAACAATGATACCACTAATACTGGCTCGCGGCCGCCCGTTCCCAAGAGATAGGGGCCGGGGGTTACGACAGAGAGTGGTATCAGAGCTACAACCACTGATTTAAGCCAAAGAAGTGTTCTGCTGACATTGAAATTGTCAATTCTGTTAGGAAATAATCTTTGTAACAATGTGCATACGTGTATATTATTGTTTTGTTATTTGACAATTTGTTAGTTTACCGTATGAGTGATCAAGGACCATTGGACGCCTATCGTCAATTGTCTAGTTCTCCTAGAGATGAAGGAACTTCTTCCCAGCCTACCCCCTCGGGGTATTCAGCTGACACAGAGGAAGGGATTTTCATATTCAAAGCACAATCCGAAGAACCATTCCCTACCAAAAAGAGAGGATGGTTCAGTCGGGGAGCTCACGAGCGTAGGAAAAGAATAAGAAAGTTACAGCAACAGCGAGCTTTAGCAGCTGCGAATAGGGAGATGAACACCTAAACTCAAGATATACTCAATGGGAGACTAGCCAACTTTCATATATTAGCTACCGCTGCTGCAGACCCGAATTTAGAACAAATCATAGCACCACAGCCACTACCCTTGTTCCCAACACAACCCATGGAAATAGAACTGAACCCAGGAGACCAGATTCCTTTACCTGCCTTCGACCCAACCGAAATCCCTAGAGTTCAAGTACCCCATCCTCCAGATTATGACCCATGGTTTAACGACCATAGAGATTATCAGGAACTCTACCCACTAGAGGAGCCCATACAAAACCCAGTAGCACCTTACCCTAACCTTGACCCCCTGGATCCCTATTGGGATAATGACCAATATATCCGGGAGATCCTAGAGAACCCACACCCACAAGAGGAACCGATGCCACAGTACCCTGACCCGATACCAGCACCCGCACCACCCATAAGCACCGAGAACGTGCAAGAACTTCGCACCTTTGGTGAGGAGTTGTTAGATGAAAGTGAAAGGATAAGGCAAATACGGGAGAGACTAGTCTGGAAATATGACGAGCATAATATGCAATATTGGATGGACCCCCACTAATAATAATAATAATAATAATAATATTTTTATATATGTGTGTGACTTAAAAAATCCACTAAACTAGATAATCCAATAACTACTGATGCATACTAGTATTGTATTTTAAATTTCAGTTGTGGTTTGTATTAGATGCATAATATATAAAATAGAGTAAAGGTCGCAATGCACGACGATTTTGATCAATATGTTTGTTGTGTGATTGGTTGCATTAAATACTGTTTCATGATATTAATACTTGGTAAATGTTTGTAAATCCAGATGGACAACGCAGCAAATCAGGAAAACCAAAATAACGATAATCAAATAAATAACAGTGCAATTCGACACATAGTAACCCAAGGAATTAGAGATGCTATGCCATATATCATCCAAAATGTTAAAGAAGCGGAAAATAATAACAGTAATGGTGGAAGTAAGCAAACACATGCTGAACCTAGTCACAACGTGAACAATGGACCATTACTTCAATTGCCAATTCCAAAAAGAAGGAGAACCATGTCTTATTGTTGTTCTTAAAAAGAGTTCCGGTCCTGCAAACTAATAGAATTCTCTAGCAATGAAGGAGCCATTGCAGCTCTACGCTGGATAGAAAAGACTGAGGTAGTTTTAAAAATAAGCAAGTGTGCTGAGGAAGATAAAATCATGTTTGCCTCCAATCTATTTAAAAATGCAGCACTAGAATGGTGGAACACTATTCTCCAGTCTAGGGGAAGTGACAGAATCTATACTATGGAATGAACTGAGTTTAAGAATATGGTTGAAAAGAAATTCTGTCATCCCAATGAAAAACAGATAGCTAGTAAGTTCTTAAACCTTAGAATGACTGGAGTAGACTGTAAGGGTTGCACTATTGTATTCTTCGAATATGCTAGAATAGTGCCAACCCTCGCTTCACCAGAACCAGTATTAATCTCCTGTTACATCTGGGGATTAATCAGTGAGATAAGACACGTAGTCAAGGCAACTAGACCACCAACCATAGAAGAAGCTGTAGAACTAGCAAATACCTTGACTGATGAGCTGGTACTTACACAAGAAGAGAATCAAAGAAAGAACCTAGTCCAGAAACTTACTCAAGAATTTCGCTATAGTAATTCCAACCGTGGAAAAAACGTAGAACCTTACTGTAAGGCCTGCAAGAAGAAGCATTCAGGAAGATGCTCCACCTACTACAACTTCTGCAAAATACCGGGACACAAGGAAGAAGACTGCAGGAAGTAACCCAGCAATGGAGTATGCTTCAATTGTGGAGAAAAGGGGCATATCAAACCGAACTGTCCGAAACTAGGTCCAGCCATGAACAACAAGACTACTAAGAATGCTAGAGCTTTTGTTCTAACTGCAGAAGAAGCCAAGATGATTCCGGATGTGATTGCCGGTACGTTTTTAGTAAATGATGTTTCTGCTAAAGTATTATTTGACTCTGGTGCGAAACCAAGTTTTATTAATACTTCATTTTACAAACTTCTCAATCAACCATTAACTAAACTTCAACAAGAATGTCTAGTAGAGACAGCAAATGGAGAATCCATTAAGATTACTGAAGTCTTGCAGGGAGCAAGAATAGAAATTTCAAAACATAATTTTATTGCTAATCTTTACCCAATGAATCTGGCTGGATTTGATGTTGTATTAGGAATGGATCGGTTAGTAGCAAATAAAGCCAGTATTTTATGTGATCAAAAGTCAATCCAAATAAATTCACCAAAGGGTGAAAAGATTACAATTAAAGGAAATAAGCCATCTCGATCCACGAAATTCATCTCTGTGATGAAAACAGCAAGTTGTGCAAGAAAAGGATCCCTAGTGTATATGATTTCTATAATCATTAACACTAAAGGAAAAGAATTGAAAGATAACCCCGTAGTATCTCAATTCTCAGATGTCTTTCCAGAAGAATTACCAGGGCTACCGCCAGACAGAGATGTTGAATTCAGAATCCACCTGCTACCAGGAACAGCACCAATTGCAAAATCACCCTACCATTTGGCAGCAGCAGAAATGCAAGAACTAAAGAAACAACTGGACGAACTTTTGGAGAAGGGATTCGTACAGCCAAGTTCATCCCCATGGGGAGCACCGATCTTGTTTGTCAAAAAGAGAGACGGATCAATGCGTATGTGCATTGATTACCGAGAGTTGAACAAGGTCACGATTAAAAATCGGTACCCATTACCGAGGATCGATGATCTGTTTGATCAATTGCAAGGAACTTGATTCTTTTCTAAGATCGACTTACGCTCAGGATATCATCAATTAAAGGTACAGGAAGAGGACATTCCTAAAACTGCCTTCAGAACAAGGTATGGTCATTATGAATTTACCGTCATGCCATTTGGTTTAACCAATGCCCCAGCCGCATTTATGGACATGATGAACAGAATATGTAAGCCATATCTGGGTAAATTCATAATAGTCTTTATAGATGATATTCTCATTTACTCTAAGAGTAAAGAGGAACATGCAACGCATCTGCATACACTCCTAAATTTGCTGAGAAAACAAAAGCTTTATGCTAAATTTTTAAAATGCGAATTTTGGTTAGAAGAAGTGCAATTTCTTAGACATTTAGTTAATCATGAAGGAATTCATGTAGATCTCACAAAGATCGAGGCGATTACTAAATGGAAAGTCCCTGAGTCACCAACGGAGGTTAGAAGTTTCCTAGGATCGGCCGGTTATTATAGACGATTTATTCGAGATTTTTCTAGAATAGCCATTCCCTTAACCAAACTGACCTGTAAGTCTGTTAAGTTTGAATGGGGACCAAAACAGGAAGAAGCCTTTAGAATTCTTAAGCAAAGATTAACCAACGCACCCATTCTAGTGTTACCAGAAGGAACTGAAGACTTTGTAGTCTATTGTGACGCTTCTAAGTTAGGTTATGGATGTGTGTTGATGCAACGTCAAAAGGTTTTAGCCTATGCATCTAGACAACTTAAGAATCATGAAGAGAATTATTCAACCCATGATTTAGAGTTAGGAGCCATCATTTTTGCCCTGAAAATTTGGAGACATTACCTTTATGGTAGTAAGTTTACCATTTTCACTGATCATAAGAGTTTAAGATATGTTTTCGGGCAAAAAGAGTTAAATCTGAGACAAAGACGCTGGATGGAAATTCTCAGTGATTATGATTGTAGTATCCAGTATCATGCAGGAAAGGTTAACGTAGTAGCCGATGCTTTAAGCTGAAAGTATCACGAAAAGCCAAAAAGAGTACGTTCTCTTAAATTAAATCTGCAGATAGATTTAAATGATCAAATCAGAGAAGTACAAGAATCAGTAATCAAGGATGATACTGAAAAATTGAAAGGTATGATTAAGGAATTAGAACAAGGAACAGATGGAATTTGGAGATTCCATAAGACAAGAATTTGGATACCTAAACTAGGAAACCTACTTCACCAAATATTAGAAGAAGCCCATAAGTCTAAGTATACGATACATCCTGGAAGTGATAAAATGTATCAAGACTTAAGAAAGAATTTATGGTGGATAGGAATGAAAAAGGATATAGTAGCTTATGTTGCCAAGTGTCTAACCTATTCACAGGTTAAAGCTGGACATCAGAAACCCTCAGGTTTATTGCAGCAATTAGAAATGCCTGTATGGAAATAGGAATTGATAACAATGGATTTTGTTACGAAATTACCCAAAACAAGAAAAGGTAATGATACAATCTGGGTGATTGTAGATAGATTAACAAAATCTGCTCATTTCTTACCGATGAAGGAAACTTTCGGTATGGAACAGTTAGCCAAGTTATATGTAAATGAAATAGTTTCATTACATGGAATTCTTTTATCTATTGTTTCCGATAGAGATAGCCGTTTTACTTCTCATTTTTGGACTAGTTTCCAAAAGCAATGGGAACCAAGCTAAATCTAAGCACTGCTTATCTTACTCAAACAGATGGACAAAGCAAAAGGACAATTCAGACGATGAAAGATATGCTTAGAGCTTGTGTAATTGATTTTGGAGGAAATTGGGACGATCATTTACCATTAATAGAATTTTCTTACAATAACAGCTATCATACCAGTATTAATGCTGCACCATTTGAAGCACTTTATGGACGAAAGTGCCGAACTCCCGTCTGTTGGGAAGAAATTGGAGAAAAGCAACTGTCTGGACCAGAGATAGTGCAAGAAACAACAGACAAGATCATTCAAGTCAAGGAAAGACTAAAAGCAGCACGCGATCGACAAAAGAGTTATGCTGATAACAGGCGAAAGCCATTGGAATTTCAGGTAGGAGACAAGGTATTATTAACAGTTTCTCCTTGGAAAGGAGTGGTAAGATTCATCAAAAAAATGAAAGCTAAGCCCCATGTATGTTGGACCATTTGAGATTATTAGCAGAATAGGACCCGTAGCTTATCAGCTACAACTGACAGAAGAAATGGCAGGAATACATGATGTATTTCATGTATGTAATCTCAAGAAGTGTTTAGCAGATGAAACATTAGTGGTACCTCTTAAGGACATAGAGGTAAATGAGAAACTCAAGTTTGTAGAGAAACCACTACAAATTGAAGACAGAAAGATCAAGAACCTCAAACACAAGAGATTAGTTCTAGTCAAAGTAAAATGGGATACCAAAAGAGGACCAGAGTACACTTGGGAGCTCGAGTCAGACATGTAAAAGAAGTATCCACACCTATTCCAGTGAATCTCGAGGACGAGATTTAAAACAAGGTGGGGAGGATGTAACAACACTCAAAAACACATTACAAGAAACCCTAGTTGAGACCCAAAATGTGTACGACGCAAACAAAACGAAAAATCAGGATTAGGGTTTGGGGGGTACCCCTAAACCTTCCGCGACACGCGAAAGGTGCCTATACGTGTCAAAACTAAACGTCGTCGATACCACAAGGCTAGAAACATCACTAGGCAGGTCTAGGAGAAATAGGTCTCTCAGGCGACACGTTGAAGGATCCCTGGATCCTGCCGCGACACGCGGGAGAGTCCAATTTTGGGTATAAATAGCCTGTCCTGGGACTTGAACTTCTGTACCATTTCGATCGAATTTTGAAATTTCTAGCTCTCTGAATCTCCGTTTCTTTATAGTAATACACCCTTAATTCACGAAACTCTGCCCCGTTGTAAGTATTATAACCCCCGGTTACGTATTAGATACGCTGCCCGATTGATCTAGTGCTCCGTAACGGCTGTCGAGGCTGTGGCCGACGTAGTCGTTGGAGTTCTGTCTCGGGGAGGGTATAACTAATGTAAATATTGGGTTATTATACTGACGCATGTGCATTGTTTAATTTATTAGATTATAACCAGGAAATCATAGGGAGAAATCTAAAATAGCAATGTGAGTAATCCTCTTTTTGTGTAAACCTTTTTGTGAGTAATTCCTCTTTTTGTAAACTGTTTTTACAAAACCTCAATTGTTTTACATTATAATTAACATTGATTGAGTATTTGTAATTCTACAATTATCGTCGGTATGTTGGGATTTTGTATATAAAATTTGTTACTACACTGTGAGTAGTAACATTACCACAAGTCAGGATTTACAGTGCCGTGGGTGGTAATTAAAGTAGATATAAACAAATGTAATTGCTGGATTGCCCTCAATACTGTAAAATGATAAAACCTGTTTTGATTAAACTAGGATTCACTCACCAGTATTTCCCACTGACAAATGTTTTTAAAACGCGTTTCAGGTAACAAAATGTGAAAGCCAAATAGAAGCCAGCTGAAGAGCACTGAAGGCTTGGAAAAGTGGCTATAAAAGTTACCTAAATAAAGAGGATGCTTTAATTAAATAAATTAGGGTTTATCCCTATAAAAATGATTGTAATGGAAACTTGGGAATTTCCCATGTATTTACTATTATAAAAATGTGGTATTTTACTCTGATAAAATATTTCCTAACTACGGTCCTGATGTAAATTCCGCTGCCAAAATGATAAACAACGATACCACTAATACTCGCTCACGGCCGCCCGTTCTCAAGAGATAGGGGCCGGGGGTTGCGACAACTGTAAAGATATAAAAGCTTGTTTTGATTAAATTGGGATGCACTCTCCAGTATTTCTTGCTGATAAAATATTTTTAAAACGCGTTTCAGGTAACAAAATGTGAAAGCCAATAGAAGCCGGCTAGAGAGCACTGAAGGCTTGGAAAAGTGGCTATAGAAGTTACCTAAATAAGAAAGAAGTTTTATTTCAATAAATTAGGGTTTAGGGTTGGAGTTGGCTACAAAGTCAATTTTTCCTAAAAAGTGTAAAAAGTCATAAAACACCACAATATCAATCATAAAACACGCTCACAACTCACAAATAACAAAGTAAAGATTACTAAAACGCCATATTTGTGGGTTTTGTGTTGTGTTTTGGATGATAAGGCTTTGATTATCGAATGACTAACATTAGTGTGTTTTATGTTGATTATCATGTTGTGTTTTATATTCATAGTTCTACGATGATGTATTTGAAGTTTTTTATGGACTGTTAGTATTTAAATATTGTGTTTTAGTGATCTTCACTCTTTTATTTGTGGGTTTTGAGTGTGTTTTATGGCTGAAATTGTGGTGTTTTATGACTTTGTACACTTTGTAGGAGAAATGGACTTTGTAGCCGAACCCCACCCTTAGGGTTTATCCCTATAAACTTATTATAATGGAAACTTGGGTTTTCCCATGTATTTATTATTTATAAAAGTGTGGTGTTTTAACTCTGATAAACTATTTCCTAACTACGGTCCTGATGTTTAATTTCCGCTGCCAAATTAATAAACACCGATACCACCGGTTCTGTGTGCTGCTCGCGGCCGCCTGTCCCTCGGGGTAAAGGGGCGGAGGTTGCGACACAAAATCAAACTAAGAACATTGTTCAAGCCCTAGACTTACAAACATCTACACCTGGGTGAACCCTCCAAGAATTAGCCGCTCATGGTGAACGGAACACGATCAACAATGGATGGAAGCTTGAACATGAACATCTTGGAGCTTTGAAAGTGATGGAAATGGTGGTTAGGGTTTGTCGTGGTGAAAAGGTTTGATGGTGTTGAAATAAGGGATGATTAGAGTTTGTAGGATGGATGTAGATGGTGAAATCGGTTGATTGATGGATCGATTGGATGAATCAAAGATGGATTGGTGAATGTTCTTGACTCCAAGAAGTGTTTTCAAACTCAAAACTATGTGTAACCCCCGAATATGGCCTCCAATCGTGTTATAACTCGTCCAACATTAAAGATACTTGAAAATTTTGGCCACCAACACCGGCAGGTCGTCGCCGACGGCCAAGAGTGGCGTCGGCGACGCCATGTGTAAAAGTGGGATTCCAGTGACGGCTTATTCCACTGGTTACGCACTTACCCAACGACCGAACATCAGCAATGCGTCGCCGACGGCCCAAGAGGGCGTCAGCGACGGTACCGGCAAACTTTGGTTCCTGTTTTTCGCGTATCTTGCTCCCGGTTGACCCGTTCTCCTTCCCGGTGGTCCGTAAAGCTCCCAAATAGCTCCTTAAACTCTGTTAAACCTTCCAAACACAATTCTAATCAAAAGTAGGCTATTCGAAACTAAAAGTCACGTAAAAACATCAAGTTAAACATATACAAACACCGGTTTTCACCCACGTATCAGAAGTTTGTTTTTGTTTGTTTAATAAATGAATGAACACAAGCAAGAAATTTCGTTCGTTAAGTTAAACCAACAAGAACATGAATAGAGGTTGTGTTCGTTCGTTTATGTTCGTAAACATTTGGTAATGTATTCATTTATGTTCGCTCGTTTATGTTCATTTGTGTTCGTTATTTAAATGTTTTTATATGTTGTATTTTTGTTTTATTATTTTTTTAATTGAAACCTTGGTTATACTATATGACTCGCACAACATCCCTTGTTTAACCATTTCAATTTCAGGCTATGTTAAAGCTTACAAACTTATTAATTATGTGTTAATCATATTTATGATAATAATGTCAATTGTGATCGAATAATTATGTTAATAGCTTATTTAATTTTTGGTGGATTTTTCATAATCTATGTAATGAAAAATGTAGACTTTATTCTAAAATGAATATGTGATCGTGTATATTCATTTGTGTTTATAAGTGTTGTTCATGTTCATTTATGTTCATGAACGTTGGTTTGAGTTCATTTGTGTTTGCTAAGTGTTCGTGAACAGTTCATGAACATGTTCGTTTCCTTAATGAACGAAACGGATAAGAAATCTCGTTCGATAAGTATTCATGAACAGCTCATGAACAGACCCATTCCTTAACAAACGAACATGAACACGGCCTTGTTTGTGTTCGTTCGGTTCATTTACAGCCCTATTAAAACGTCCCTCAATTTATGTCAGCCTATGTTAAAATACAACTAATTTATAAGCGACTGATTTAAAATTGTCATTTTGATCGTAATTCCCATGCGGCTTCGTATACAACTTGCTCGAACTAGGTCTATCCAAAAACACGTACCCTCATCATTTTTTAACAACGCCTGTTTTTTCTTCTTAAAATTAACAAATTCGCGCCACATCCGACCCATTTACTCATAGATGAATGGGTCCACATGGGTTGTGTTTAATAACAACTTCAGTATCATCTATTTCTATGTATTAATATTACGAGTACATCGAGATATATGCACAAGCTACACAACAATGAACAATCACTCCTATAATGGTGCCCTATGCAAGGAAATAGATTAATGCTAAATAAAAAAATAAAAAGATAAAGACCAAATAATGGTCAAATGGAGTGAACGTAAAATAGGCGGCAATTTACAATCTTCTTCTGTCACAACCCCCGACCTCACCATGTGAGCGGGAGCCGTGAACCAGTCAGATGGTATCGGTGTTTATTAGATACGCAGTGGAATTTTTTTTCATCAGGATCGTAGTTAGGAAATAATTTCAGAGTTTGTAAAACACCAAAATTTTAATATTAAATAAATGGGCTAAAACCCGTATTTCATTCAAAATGTTTTTATAGGGATATACCCTAATAATTAAAATATAAATTTCTTCTTTTATTCAGGTATTTATAGCCACTTTATTTAAGCCTTCAGTGCTCTATAGGTGGCTTCTACTGTCTTTACAGCAAATTACTTAAAACGCGTTTTAAAAATATTTTATCAGCAAAAAATACTGGCGAGTTCATTCCATTTTATAAAAAGACCAATTGTTATAATTTTACATTATTAAGGGGAATTACAGTGTATATTTCTATCAATTATTCAACACAGTATGCGACTGGGGACACTCCCCTGTGCTTGTGGTCATATTACTTTGGGTCCTGTCACCCAACAGTAATGGTTCCTGTCACACCCTTGGTGACTGTGGACTAGTAATGTGTATAAAACCCCACTACTAGCAATAATTATAGATTATAAAGACTTAATCCCTGTAAGTATAACTGATAAACATTTGAGGTTTTGTAAAACAATTTGATAGAAAAAGAGAATGACTCACAAACTGTGAGAAAAAGAGAATGACTCACTTTGTAACTTTAGGGTTTAACTACAGGCCTCCTGGTATAATTTTGGGCATAACTCCTGAGCTTTTAATAAAATATATAATGCACTCGTGTTAAGCATAATAACCTAATTCAACTTTATCAGGCAGCGCTTTGGCATCAGTTGTTGGGTTCAAGATCAATCGGGCAGGGTATTGAATCAGTGATCAGGGGTTAAAACACTTAAAACGGGGCAGAGCTTTGTAGAATTTAGGGGTGAATTACTAAAGAAAATAAAAGAATTATAAAGAGACAGAGAGAGATCGAGAGGAAAGAAAGAATGTTGAGCAAATTAGAAGGTTGAATGGCATCCTTATTTATAATAAAATTTTCACTTGGAGGTTATGAAACTTGCCTAACACGTCGGATTCCACGTACACATATTCATTAATGTCATGCAACACAAGTCCATTTTCATATTTAGCGTTAGGATTTTGATTTTATTATTATTATTTTATTTTTATAATTAATTCAGTTGATTCACTCATTTATCGTTTATAACCTCTAAAATATGACTTTTATAAAACGATGAATATGTCATTGGAACGAAATTTTTTTTCTACATTTGGACCTAAGTTTTATTAAAAACGGAGTAAGGTTAATTATAATGTATTTTTATTATTATAATTTTTAAACGGTTCATATGTTCGTCTAAATACCTCATATTTCTAACAGTCAACTTACCCGTAATCTACCCTTTCAATAATATAAGTTTTTATATACTTTATTTTAAATTTTATAAATAAAATTTTGGAAATGTTACATCTTCAAATTGGAGCGTGTAGATTATGAACACTTAACTTGCCATAAAGAAAAAACAATTATTGGGAACCCAAGGCTTTGGTAAACAAGTCGACGGTTTGAAGCATAGTGTCAATGCTCTTAGGTTGAATTTCCTTTGACTCAAACCCATTCACGAACAAAGAGACAAACCATCTACACGTGAAGCTAAGACTTGTTTATTAAATAAATATATATTATTATATATATCAAATGATAACGGGGTATTGCGCCAGGAACTTTTGTGATCTTTTGGTTTTGGCTACCCACATTCTGGTATTTGGGGATTTGTCACCGGCGTTTGCTTTTTTTTGCACATTTGCCCCTTGGTGTTTATAAGACATGTTTCTCTACCTCTCTCAATTACTTAACACGTTCCCACCTAGGGTTTTCAAACTCTTCACTTCCTCCACGTCGCTCCCATTTGTGTGGCTCTGTTTTTCTTCCATAGTTGTCGGTGACAATGGCGGAGGTGTATCCTTATCGCGTTTCCGGTGGTATACGCTTGAGTTGGGCCGTCGACCGTCTCTTTGCCTCTCGGTGAAGAAGGTGATGCCACTCCGGTTGAATCGCTGCTTTACCCTGAGGGTTGATGATGATGACCACTTGCTTACCTGAGAAATACGGAACTGCTGCCGCCTGCAGCCACCAGTCGAATATCCTCTGTGTGGATTCACATGGAGGTGGCAGTTAATAGTCGTTGCCAGGAACTACCGCTGCCGGATGTTTTTCACGGTGACTATGATTGTTCACTTTCCGTTTTGATTGTTCAATTTTATGCTCTATGATGACATCTGAGAGCTCGAGGTTGTATCCTTATGTGGGTTTCGATAGGTTGCATTTTTTTTGGGTGTTTTTTCTTCTGTGTTTGTTTTCCTTCTTGAATAAAGTTTTGATATTTGGTAAATGAAAACACAGATAGATTGATGGGAAAGATGCAAACTTTTGTAATGATCATGGATTCATGAGGCTAGAAGCATATATGGGTTATACTCTATGTATTGAGAGTTGTACATTAGCCATACTTTGTATGCTTAAGGGGTCATCAGTTTGGAATGTGTAACAAATTTCTTAATTTGAAGAGATTATTTTTTGCACAAACATGACTGCCCCAAACCTCTCATGATGAAATTTTTGTTATAACCTCTCATCAAACACACAAATGGAAGATTAATATAATGTTTTGTTGCCCGCATTCTAACCCGGAGGTGGCGGGTTCGAGTCTTGCTCGTTCCCAATGCCCCTACGGTGGCGGATTTACCCCCAGACTCAGGCTTGCTGGGTGGCGGTCTGCGAGGTGAGATCACCTCGGCGGTTGGGAGGACCGTGGAATACCCCCCCCCCCCCCCAACCATATGAAAGAAAGTATGGATTTTTGTTTTGTTTTGTTTCCTTTAGCAACATCAGTCGTGCGTCGTATGTTCATTGAGGATGGTGGTATTTAGGGATGAGCTCGGTACCGTCCGGTACCGAAAATCGCAAAAAGTGGGTACCGGTACCGAATATACCCGGTTTGGTACGGTTCGGTACCGGTATTTGAGGGTAAAAACCAGTAAATATCGGTACCGAACCGGTACCGAAAATGCTAAGAGTCGGTACCGAAAAAGTACCCGGTTCGGTAAATTCGGTACCGGTTCGGTACCGGGAACGATTTGCTCATCCCTAGCGGTATTGGTTAACTTAACTAATATTATGTGATTCTGGTTGGTTTAATGCTCTTTTATCTTGAATTTATATTAAGCAAATATAAGCAACAAATGTTACTGTTAAAAGCACACTAGTATAATACAGGTTTACTTTGTTTTGATCCGATCCGTCGCAACGCGACGGGAAACACTACTAGTTGAATATTATATTATATTTAATATATTAAATAATAGTTGCGTTTAGACTTGTGACTTACGTCGAGCTCAATAAATAAAGCTCAGACTCGTTTATTAAAGAAGCTTAATTTTATATTAGATCCAAGCTTTTAGTAAACTGATGTTAAGTAGCGAATAAATGGTTTGGTTTGTCTACACCCATACTATTAATTAATTAATATTGACAATTCTTTTTGTTCTATTAATTTAAGGTTAACTCCAAATAAGTAATAGCTATATGCCCAATGCCCATTGCTTTAGGGTGTACATATTCGCACACCAAAAAGACATTTTTTGTTCTATATGTACACCCTGCAGTGTCGAGCCGTGGCCAAAGAGCGGCGGTTTGGTCCGGTCAACCAGACAAAAGACTGACGGGTGTCTGACGGGTCTGTTGACCGGACCAAAACGCCGAGCTTTGGCCGCGTTTTGGTCCTGAAAACCAGACAAAAGACTGACCGGGTGTCAGTCTTTTGTCTGGTTAATGTGGCCAAAGCTCGGCGTTTTGGTCCGGTCAACAGACCCGTCAGACACCCGTCAGTCTTTGTCTGGTTAACCGGACCAAAACGTCACGCTTTGACCACAGCTCGACACTGCAGGGTGTGCATATAAGACAAAAAACTCCTTTTTGAGTTAGCTATCTACACACCAAGTGTGTAGATAGTTTGTGCCTTGCTTTATAGTCCAGTGGTATTTTAGGGGTGTGATAAGATTTTGGGACCAATAGGTATTGTGTTTACCAATGGGGTGGTGGTCCATTGACAAAAACAAAACATTTAAAAACACCAAGGTTGGGAAGAGGGAGGTTTTGGGTTCAAGTCCACAGACGACAAGAGATTACAGAAATTAGCCATTCAAAAAAGAGGTACTGGGTTCGATTCCCACAAAAGGGTTTTTTCCCATATTTAGGGTATGTTTGGAAAAACTAGCAGATGGCTGAAAGCTGTTAGCTGGTGACTGTAGCTTTTTAGATCTATTTAGGGTATGTTTGGCAAAAGTAGCTGTTGGCTAGAAGCTGGTAGCTGCTGGCTGGTATCTGTAGCTGGTAAGCTTTTTAGATATATTTGGTGTTTGACAGAGTAGCTGGAGCTTTTAATAAAATGATCAAAATAGACATAACTAAAAATTTAAAAAGTTTGTGCATTAAAAAAGTTCATTATCTTTAGAGGTTAAAATAGTCATTTTTTCCTTAAAAGATTGTAGCTCCTTCTAAACGCTACTAGTATGAGCGTTCAACCAAAAACTTCAAGCTCCTAAACTAAAAGCCTCAAGCTCCTTCAACCAAACAATACTTTTTATTGAATAGGAACTTTTTCTTAAAAGCTTAAAGTTAGAAGCTCCTAAAAGCCCCATGCCAAACATACCCTTAATAAAGATGGATATGATCGGGTGGTTCCGCTGTGATCCGCCGTTCAAAAAAATATATATAATCTATACTATATAATAAAAGATTTCATTTGAGGGACACTTGTTATCATATTAGGTCATGTCTTATAGATAATTATTATTTTAGTTTAATTTCTTCTAATTAATTATAGATAACACTCATACTAAATATTATTTAGTTTAATATCTTATGGATAATTATAATTCAGTTTAATCTCTTCTAATTAATTATAGATAACTCTCATACTAAATATTATTTATTTAAGATATTTTTAAATAACCAAATTATTTATCATCAAAACCAAACTTTGTATTAATATATTATTTATTTTTATTTTCATTATTAAAAAATTATTATACTTCTTTTATTACATAATTTTTAACAAATTGTATATAACTTTCAATATTACTTTATATATAAAATTAGATTTATTACGGGGTTTTTAAATATAATTTATATTTTATCACTCAAATGACTGCTTATTTGTTTATTGAATAACATGTTTGACCACTATATCTTCTTTTCAATAATCATCTCCGCAATCACCATATATATCGTGTACCGAGTATATCCATTAGTTTTTTTAAATATAATTTTCTTTATCTGGTATATGAAATCATATTTATTCAAGCCGTGTAATACACGAGAGTTTTTAAAGATATAACTTTTTTTTTATTATTTGGTAAACAATATTACATTTATTTAACTCGTGTAATACATGTGGTTTTAAAGATATAACTTTTTTTATTATTTAATATATAAAATTACATTTATTCAACCTGTACAATATGATTCTTATAGATAAAACTTTTTAATACTTAATATTTAAAAATAAAAATGATATTTATTCAACTCGTGCAATAAAGGAGGTTTTTAAAAATATTTTTTTTATTATTTAGTATATAAAATTTATTTATTTAACTTGTGTAATACATGGGGTTATAACTTAGTAGCTATATAATTTGATAGTTTTATCAATAAACAATTATTATTAGTAAATTATTATTATGTGCGTATGAAGCAACGATGGAAGATTGAACAGAGTGGAGAATAATACTAATGGAGGAGAAAGGAAACGAGAGATGGAGCGCTGCGATCGCTAATCTCTCCGATATATCAAACGATCTTCATTCTCTCCACAACATACTCAACTCCAAAGCTGTATACGTCGATCAAGAATCTTTCAACAAAGCCTCTTTAACCTCCGATCAAGCCCGTACTATCAAGGTTTCTTCTCCAATTCCGCATCTTCTGTTGCCATATTCACCTGTTTAAGCTCCGATTGTTATGTTTTTCAGCTTATATTCTTTCATTTGACCACAATTGTTGATATGATTTTAACTGAATTTAGTTTGTTTCATCGATTTGAGTCACATATGTATGCTCTTTTATATAGTTTTGGTTGACCTAATTAGGTACTAGCCAGTGTATGGTTGGATTGGATTAGGGTTTACTACTTGTGTTTATGATCTCATCATCTAAGGTAGGGTAATTTTGAGTCCTAGCTATCAAAATTCTAGGGTTTTGAAATAGATGTATATTGATTAAACTTATGAGAGCAGTGGAATTTGTAAGCTGGTGATATGTTGTTAAGTTGTGCTTATGAAGTTTTGTAAAGTAATTTAAAGTCAAAGCTTGTTTTTTTTTGCTGGTGGAATAGAGATTGTTCGATATGATTATTGTATATTGTATCCTTTGGCTCGTGATGAGGAAAACAATTTATGTTGAGAAATGTAACAAACTTTATAAATTATTCGAGTATGGGATATATTTGAGCTGTAACTAGTGGTGGTTCAGTGAACAAAAGCTAGTTGCAGTTGCAGACGGTTGATAGAGTTTTATAGTTTACAGTTCTACGGAAAACTCACTAGACCCTGCTAACCAACGGGATCAGGTAACTCACAATTTGTGCTGGGCAGGTGGTCCAAGAGGTTATGGTAGGTAATCATTGATGGTTTATAGTTAGTCATTCCTCTTTAGGCTCTTCCATATACTTTAAATACTAAACGGTAGTAAATTACGATGCTAACTAAAGAAATCAAAAAGCCCTTTTTACTGTTTTAGACGTGTCCTGCATCACCTGAAAAGGATTATTGAAAATAGAACTTATTCATGTCTGCAGAACTTTTACATCTCAAATTGAATGTAAGTAAACATTAAAGCTCTGAAATCTTTCTGCATGATGAGGAGGCTACTCTATTAATTCTATCTACTAGTTGAAAAATGAAAATCTTCAAGGGGTGGCGTATTGGTAAGCTATGCAGTTAATACGGAAAAATATCGGTTATCGGTCAAGGACTGATATCTGAGATATCGTTTATCGCGGTGAGATATCGGTGGGATATCGGTAATTTATAATATCATGCATAAAAATATATATATTCATATCTAGAAGTCTAGAACCTATATAATATTAATAGCAAAATAAAGAAGTGTTCATCAAGATCAACCAAGGCACCCGATTCTTCATTTCTTCATAATAACTTAAAACACTAAAATCCGATTGAAGCACAGGAGCTTGGGAGGGACGATTAGGGTTCAGCAGACATCATTAGTTGTCGTGTTAAGTGTTCAAAGTGTGATAAAGGTTATAATATATGGGCCAAAAAGCATAAAAGAACTGGGAAAGAACTGGGCTTTGTATTTTGTTGGCAGCCCATAAAGAAAAACATAAAATCTGGCCTACCGATTTTCTCACCGATATGACCGAGATAAAAATATCAAAATATCGGCGATATCTCGGTAAATATCGCCGATATTCTCGCTACCGAGATTTCTACCAATATTCTGAACCGATATTATGTGCCAAGACCGATAACCGATATAGCACCGCTATATCACCAAGATAGCGCCGATATTAACTGCCCAGTTGGTAAGCGCTTAAGCTCCTCTAGCAAAGGTCTTAGGTTCAACCAGACTCAATTGGTTATCAGGGTATTGGTGGGGTCCATGAATTTTCCAGTAACGGGTTCACAAAGTAAAATGATAAACTCGTCTAAAAGAGGTGCCCCTTGTTCAGCTAGATTGCTTAAACAGAAATTTTGTGGGAAAACTTATTTGTTTGTTTTTTTTTTTTTTGGGTAAATGAGCATTACGCCCGGCAAACTAAGGGGAAAACTTATTTGCCCCATCAGGGCCTGGAGTAAAATATCATTTACCCACCTTAAGTAATATGAAATGTTCTGCCACGTTGATAAACTGCTCTGTTGATGCTCGATTAGAAAAACCATGTGTGAAATGAGTATTATCGGGTGTAGGTTCTTGAGCAAAGGGTAGAGACTTTAGAAAGGGAGCTGGATGCTGCAATTTCAGCTGCAGCCCGTGCTCGTACTGAAAAAAGGCAGGCCGAAGCAGGACAAAAGGCTGCTGAGTTACGAGCTCAGGAAATCACAAAGGAGCTGGAGAACACCACAAGTATGTCGTGCATGTACCCTAAAACTTCTTTTCTCTAGTTATATGTACCCATTTCCCTTTTCTATTTGACCCGTTTGAACTAAAAGACAACCTATACTGACCATTCGTTAGTAAATTCACCCCCTCTTAATATATCCATTACGGGTCATGAATGCAGAAGTGTTTGAACTGCACATGGAAGAATTACGAGCAAAGCAAGACGAGATTGCGAAACGAGATAACGAGATTAAGCTTCTGGAAGCTATAATTCAGACACTTGGAGGGAAAGATTCAGATTCTTAGCTCTAATTATAATTCTTTCTCTGTTGCAAATCATTTTCTTGTGAAATCAACTCACCACCTCACTGTTCAATTTGCATCCTAGAATATTAAAAAAAAAAAAAAAACATTTTCCTATTTTTAATATTTTTATTGTGTTTTACATGTTCCACACGTTACAAACGAATTACAATCTGAATGGATACGTTTCCTTATGAATTGGTTAAAATTGCTAGTTAAATTCTTTATCCTACATTATATTTTAACTCTATTGATCCTCTTTTATATATATATATATTTTTTGTTTTGCATGTTTGACACTTTAAACAAGGAATACAATTAGATAAATACATTTCAATATAAATGGGTTGAAATTGCTACATCTTTTAAATATCATTCATTGTAATAGTGATATAGAGTTAGTAAAATGCAATTAAGCTGATGTGTCTGATGTAGAGAGAAAATTCAAGACTAATATTCTTCATTCATAATCTCAAATGAAAATACTATTGGCTATTAGCCTTACGTAAACAATAGAAACAAAAAAGATCAACTCTCACCACTATGCCGAAACCCGAAAGTAGGGGTGTGCAAAAAACCGAATTAACCGAATCATAACCGAATTAACCGACAAAACCGAACCAAATAAAAAAACCGGTGGGTCAGTTAATGGTTTTTTTGAAAACCGAAAGTAGCAGGTTGGTTATGGTTATTATTTTTTCTATACCCACCATAACCGAATCAAACCGACATGTAATAAATCTTTGTAGGATTTAGGACTTTTCACTATATTTTTAATATTTGATGTTTTTGACTGAAGATTTTTAGTAGTTATGGGTTTTTCATATCATTTTGTGGTTTTAGTTGAATCTTTATTTGAATTTATGAAATGTATCATATCACTTTATTTGAATATTCGATAATAATTGGTATTAATATTATAGATTATATGTAACTTTTAATACTATGTTAAAAAAAATTAAGCTATTCTTAGCTAAGCTAAATACACGGTTAACCACTCATAACCGACCCGCTATAACCATCAAAACCGAATAACCATAACCGATCGGTTATGGTTATGATTATCCAATAACCGACATCGCGGTTATGGTTATGGTTTTTGGTCAAAGCCGACAACCGACCCATGCACACCTCTAATTGAAAGTAATTAAACACTAAAAACATGCATGGAAAAAATGGACTGCGTGGGTTCACTGGCACACATCAGTGTCAAAGTTATGCGTCAAAATCGTATTTATCTATTGGCTTTTAGAAGACATCGAGTCACATAAAACTCGTTCCATAACCCCCTTTACCTTGTGACATCCTTTACTTGACACACGAACTTTTCAATTTTATTTAAAAAGAAAAAACTTGATATCGCAATACTATTGATTTTAATGACAAACTTACAAGTACTCTACCTACGTCTTTTGTTACACAGGACACGAAACTTGAATCCTCAACTGACTGAAAACACTCTATTCATATATGAGAAATATAATAAATTAATTTTACATCTTTTTTAAATTTTAAATATCCTTTAAAACAAAACACGTATGACATATGGTACAATCTTACTCCCACTGGAGGGTGGTTTTCACCACGTGACCGTTTTGCCCTTTAATACATTCTTCTTCAATATTTTTTTACGAATAATTTTGGAGACTGTATTCAATAATAGGAGTCGTATTTATTTCTAGTTTAAATATCATCATACATATGGTTCTTCATTCATTTAACAACAACAATAATAAATGGCAAGATGGCAACAACAAAAATATCCCTCGTATGAAAGGAACATGACTAGAATTTAACAAATAACATGGATGATGTTAGTGGCATGAGCCAAAAAGGTTACAAAATTGACATTAGAGACTAAAACAAATGTTTGGTCTTTTTCAACGGACCTTGTCTTGATCAGGACTTTGGTCTACAACAGATGCTAGCCTTCAATAGTTGTTGAACATCGGTTCCAAGTCTTCATCAGATGTTAGCCAAGCTCTTAAACATATGTTCTGAATAGGTGTTCAAGATTCACTTGGTTCAATCTTTTGCTTATTTCTTGATCAGTGGATCATGTTATGGCTTTTGAATATCATTTGTTCTTTTGTAGGTCCAACAATCTACTCCTAGAACAAATGATGCCATAACAGAATTTTATTACATCAATTTTTATTTCTCTTCTTCAACATACCCTTGACTTGAGCTTTGAAGCTTTTCTCAAATCTTTTGAATAGTTAATTATCGGCATCCCTTTCGAGTGGAAGATCCGGTAGATCTTGCAGATCTTCAATTTTAAAGCTCATGATGTTGTTCATTGAAGTCTTTTGCACTTCCCCGTTAGCTCTGACCAGAGTCAATTCATGGCTGGCTTTATCAGCAGACCACTTTTGAATTTTTGAAGCAATGGGGTTTGTTGGGAGTGATGTTATTGGTAGAGTCGAAGGGATTTGTATTCCCTTGACTTGACCTGATGGATCAGCCTAATTTGTATCAGGAAGTTCATAATCAATCATGTTTTTTTTTATTGCTTCCTTCAAGATATCTTCTTCAAATCTTTGTGCATCCTCTGCAGGCATGTCCTTCTGTCTTTTAATGTGACTTCTCACCATTGAAGAAGCTTGACTTGCAAATGGAAGACTAGATTTGATGGCCTTTGATCTAATAGGTAAGTCTTCATAGTTTGGCTTTCTTAGGACTGAGGGATCTTTGGCTCTTAAAGCTTCAAGTTGTTTGTAGGTAGCCCTGATTGTTGGCTCATCCTATTTTGCCATTGATCTCATAGTTCTGTATTTGATAGCTACCATATCTTCCTTCATTCTGGTTAGCTCTTCTACTTTTATGCCAACAGGTTTCTACCTGCAGCCTAGTTGGGAAGAGTGGGCTTGATACTTGGATTGAGTTTCATCAGCTCTATTCTGGCTATTTCTTCCAGCAGAGCCTCAACTGACCATCCAGTAAATTGAGCTTTTGAAGCTTTGTAGGGCTTATTCTTCATGAAAAAGTCTAGATACTCTTCCCTTAGATCCTTTTTGAGATTAGGGTTGCTAACTGGTTCATGAGATGCCTTTTGACTGACATTTTTGGCAAAATCTTCTAGCCTATTCACCTTGGTGAATTCAACAGACAAGATTTGATGTACCTCTTTGTCACTCTTTCCCTTGCTTTTAATAGTAGCAGTATTTTCAGCCTGTTTGATCTTTAATTCCAGGTACTCTTATACATTGTTAGGCTTTTTATATCTTTTGAGAGAAGTAAATGTTACATTTCTTATGTCAATCGAGGAGTAGAAAGATTCTATCTCTTTAGAGACATATTCTAACTCCAGTGGGTCAAGAATATTGGGAGGAAGTTTGGTGGGTGAGTGTATTATGATTGTTGTGGTAGTGGTTATATGGATAGGAGATGCATCAGGAGTTTCTTCATCATCATCTTAGACAATGAATTTAATTCTCCTGGATCTAGTTGGTAATTTTTGTGTTTTTGGTAGTGGTTGTTGAGGTGATGAAGCTGGTTTTCTTTTCAACAGTTCTTTGGGGGACTTAGAAGGAAGAGTTTGGATAGTTGTAACCTCTGTTGTCACTTTTGAAGTGGCAACATATTTTTTGGTAGTGGAAGTAGTGGTGATTTTAGTGGTGGAAGTGGGAACAGTGGTTTGGGTGATAGGTGGAACAGTGGTTTGGTCAGATACAACAGCGCTTTGACTAACCTTTGTTAGAACCTTTGTTGAAGAACCTTGGTTGTGTTGGATTTCTTTTCTCTTGATAATCTTGTAACACCTCGAAAATTCACGTCCTATAATGTGTTGACACGTGTCATATGTTTGAACGTACGAAAGAATGTTCTGAAAGGACTAAAGTTGACAAACGTGAAAAGTATATGAAAATACGAGTTCTAAATGTCAACAGTGAATAAATATATGGTACATTAACCCTACATGATGCTCATACCTTCAAACGAATGAATCATGGATCATACGAAGCTAAAAGTGAGGGGTTACAAACTACAGGGGTTAAATGTGTCAACATGTTTAAGTTATACCTCTGAGTGACCTTTTAGCAAACCCGAAGCTTTGTAACAGTTAATTATGCTCACTAGAATGCACGATTAAAATTTCATAAAGTTTCGTTATCGTATGAGAAAGTTATGATCAAATTCGTGTACGAGGGGTTAAAGCGTCAACGGTGAAAGTTATGACTTTTCGGGTTAACCGGAAGTGTCCAGGGACTTAGCAAAGTGAGTATAAGTCATAAAGCCCTTATATATAAATAATAAGGGGTCAAAATGCAAGAATTAAGCTTAGTTGACCTTTCGGAGTACCAAGAGCCAGGGATGCAAACTGAAAAATGGAAAATTGCCCTTTGGTTAAGCTTACGGACCGTAACCTTGGGGACCTTACGGTCCGTAAGGTAGTGCCCAGCTATCAGAAACTTGCAACAGCCTGTTTCTCGCGATTGTGACCCATTTAGCCGGTTATTCTCACTCATGGGCGACCCCTAAACTATCCTAGAGCACTGGGACACATGTTGGATGGTTGTGGTCAGCTCTAGACTTAGTTGTCAACTAATTGTGGTGCCTAAAACCACTATATAAGGCCTTTGGTTGCAACACAACTCTTCACACCTTCTCCTGCATTGTTGGATCATTTCTGGAGCTATCAAGCAGCCTCAAGTGATCTTATCTCGTGCATAGGACTCTTGTAAGTGTTCTTGTACTTCTCTAATTGAGTTTAGCTAGGTTAATTAGCTAAAAGTCAAACCGTCGTAATTACGGTTTGACTTCGAGATTAGCCAATAATGGCTCAGTCATATCTCGAATTAAAAGTAGTTATGAGTTGGTATTTATGTGGGTAATAAAACCTCAAAAGGGTTTCCCCTGATCACCACTCTAACCAGGTCAAAAGTCGGGTCAAACTTATAATTAAAAAGTCAACAGGATGCTTAAAATGTCATTTATGCATAATTAGCTATCTAGAACATGTACAACCTGTTTGATCATTGTTATAACTTAGTAATAAGTGTAAGAACATGTCCAAACATGTTCAACCCGACTATTTCCTGTTTAGACCCGGTTCGGAACCGAAAGTCACATAGTTTGACTTTCACTTTGACTTTCAGTTCTGACCCGTTTAGGTATGTTTTAGAAATACCTTAGAGCTTCATTTGGACCAGGTTACATGCTAGTATAACCCTCTGTGATTATACACATCGGTTCATTAGTTATCCGATTAATACGCATGATTCCGTTAATTGCTCATATGTTGACCATTATGCCCTTATTACCTTAAAACGAGATTTATAAAAATGTAAAAGTGTGGAAACCTTAGTTACTGATATATAAACTTGTATGCAAAGTTTGACATCCGTTGGACTTGTAGATTAAGAGTTATGCTCAATGTCGCTAAATTAATGCTTTATGTTAATAAAATGGCGTAATTAGCATATAGCCTAGTTAAGCCTACTTTTTGGTATCAAACTTAATACCCACTGATGTATTATATTATTTTGGGATTTTTAAATATTTTTAATTAATTTTAGGCTGAGCATAACTAGTAGTCGTAGGCTTAATCCGGTAATTGGCGGTTTTGCCCTTACGGGCCATAAAATGAGTTTTACTTATCTAAACAACTCCAAACCTTTTGCTACTGATCACATATGATAAATAAATTATTTTAAGCCTTCTGGAAATATAAAAATATCAGATTTAAGTGTCGAACCCGGAAATGGCCTTTAATCGCCATAATTAGCGTTTTTAACGCATAGTATGTCTTAAAATCATATTGGACATACCCGGGTTGATACCTACTGATATATGAGGCAAATTATGATAATTTAACAGTAAGCAAAGGTTGATTAACTCAGACTTCGTTTTTGAGCTTTTCGGCTTATGTGAAATTACCAAAATACCCCTACGGGGCATAGCTTGGTTAAAAATGATAAATTTCACATATATGCTTTAGCCTACTGATATAACTTATCAAATTGAGTATGTTTGCTGTTTACATCAGACCTGTAACTCAGTTAAACATCTAAACTCTTTTACAAACTTTAAAATGACCACACTACCCCTACGGGGCATAGTTTGTGTTTAAACTTGTTTCGGGCATAATGAAAGACATCTTCCTGATGTCACAACATATTTGAGGCATAAATTAACTTAGGAAACCTGTATATAGCTCTCATGAATACCCGTCACGCTTCTTACGCGTACGGTTCGGTTTATGTAACAAGTTTACATAAATTAGCCGAAATGGGTCAAACCCTATCAGTTTTATCTCAAAGTCCAGAATGTGTATGAATTACCCATATAAGACAAGTCTCTGAACATGTCGGGTTTAAATCACATTCTATTCCGGTCTTCGCTTAATCATGCGTTTGAACCGTACTTCCTTAAGACTAACCGGTCTAAGCTTAGGCTTAATTAAAGACCCGTTAGCATTCTAATTAATTATTTATACCATCATTCCAGACTAGAGCATTTCGGTAAATGGTACCTACGCTTACTTAAGTGAATACGGCTGAGTTATTAGATTCTTGCTATTTAAGACAGGAGCTAGCTCAGGTAAATACTCTTAACTTATTTTCCCTATACGGGCTTGGAATACGGTATAATGATACCGCTTGGTCGGGTATTGAATGTTTAATCGGATTGTGATTAAATTATTGAGGTAACCCGGTTTAATCTGTATTGTTTGAAATAAAAGCCTTTAGGGGTTAATGACCATGTCCCGGATATCCTTGACATCATTGTATTATAAAATGGCCACGCCTTAAGCACGGGGTGTAGGCATACACTGAAAGTTGCTTAAAGGGAAACGGTATCTCACTCTCTTGTGGGCTTATACTTGTGGCGTGTCTGTTAATCTTGACTCGGTTTCTACATCGGGCCCTGAACGTACAACGAACATGTAAATCTGTATACAAGGTTATAAATATAATTGTTCCAAGTATAAAAGATTAATTTTGCCTCTGTGCATTTTAATCAAAGTGTCAATATATTTTGTGCCAAGTGCATTCAAACCAATTTACAAACTCTTTTCAAAAATGAGTCGGTTGAGTGTATTTACCAGTGAAAACTGACGTATTTTCCAAAAGGGTTAAGTGACAGGTACTGAACAAAATTGGCTGGAAGCTCAGGGCGATTCTAAGGAATCTTGCAAGTTCTAGGCGCCTAAAGTCTGTTGAACAAATGATATGTTTTAAGATCCGCCTGTGGATCCTTTACTTTCCGTTGTAATACATTGATATTACGATATATTCGGATTGTAATATATTTATCTTTTGCTTCCGCTGTGCATTTATATATTGTGTTGTTTGACTATCATGTTGCCAACTACGTCACGATACTCCCCACCGGGCCCACCGGTGACACGTGGAAATTCGGGGTGTGACAGGTTGGTATCAGAGCCAACACTGAGTGAATTAAACACTAGCCTTTTGTGTTTAATCTCAGTTACACAATTGCACATATCTAAACTTCTGAGTCTAGACTTAACTTAGGAATATTCTCAATACAAATCTGGAAATTTTACTTCCAAAAATTTTTATATATACGTCGCCAAGCGAAGAAGCTATAATAAGATTTCTCCACATCTGGAGCCTTGAAATGCTGAGCTTCGTACCGCGACCAGGATGAAACGTACAACCACGGAGAAAACATTCAGGAATTGAATGAAGAAGAAACTCCTTTTTGTTGAAGAACGTTTCCTTATATAGTCCTTATAAGGACATATTTACCTTTCAGTCCCTCCGAGGACGACATTATTCTTTTGAAATCCCATTTAGGGAAACCATATACTTGTTTAAAATTTTAAAGGGACGATTATGTTAAAATAACATTCTTTTTACAAGATCTACCATTATAATAAAATGGCAAAATCTAAAAGGACAAGACCTAGCTTCGGGTCATATTAAGACCGGCCAAGATGGCAGTTCCTCAATGTAGATTCAGATTCCTATTAACATTTCAATTTAGAAATTTTTCTGCGTTAAATATTAATAAGAATCTTAAAGGTGAAACCTAGCTTTCGGGTCATTTTAAGGCCGGGCCATGATGGTAAGACCTGTTTAAAAGATTCGAATCCCTGTTAACGTCTGTAAATATGTTAACACTCCTGACAGATGTGATTCGTTGGAAATCACACACGTAATTAAGGATTCTTCAAAAGATTCCTAACCCAGTGTAATGATCTCTGAATCCTGGGTTTACATCCTCAATTAAAATGATCATATTCTAACCATACGTGGTAATAAAATGCCTACGAGCCTTGCTCATTTCTACATGAGCCAAAATACAGTGGTAGCTATGACTCCCTGTCAGAAAAAGGTAATGAACTAGGGTCAAACCTCAAGGCTTTGATTCTCTGAAATCATAGCTTATAATTTAAAAGTGTCCATGTGACTAGGCCTTGTGCCACCTTAATATCCGTAATGTTTTATAACTAGGATAAATTATAATGCCTCGATTCTCTGAAATCATGGCTTATAAACTAAACTTGTCTACGTGACTAGGCCTTCTGTGCTATTATTAACTTATAATTTAGGATTTTGATAAAGATCCTGAACAATTATATATTTAACAAATTAACTAAAATGTGTATTAAAAACATAGTTAATAAATCGTTTAAAACGATGAAACTGTATAAACTTCCGTATAAACCTTGCCTTATTTTCTTGTGTAGCAATTAAAACTACATGGCTAGGTCGGAAGAATTGAATAGTCACCCTCTGGAAAACCGCGATGATGAAAGGATTAATATAACCAGAGGAGAACTTCGTACATTGATTGACTCAGCTGTATCTAAAGCTGTGAAGGAGCAATTCCAGGAGTATAGTGAGACAAATAGTAAAGCCTCATCTGTACCCCACCCTAAATCCATCCCTAAAACTCATCCAGAGCCTGATAACAAGCCGCCCTCAAAGAAAGATGAGTTAAAGAAAGATGATGATCGACATTCATCTGGTCAAAACAGTGTTCCATCCAAGAAGATAGTGTTCGATGATGAACCGCATACCAAGCCCTGTACATATAAATACTTTGTTTCCTGCAAACCCCGGGACTTCACTGGGGAGAAATGAGCAATAGATTGTATGACCTGGTTGGATGAAATGGACACAGTTGTCGATATCAGCGGTTGTGCTGAAAGGGATGTAGTGAAGTATGTATCCCAATCATTCAAGGGAGAGGCACTAGCATGGTGGAAGTCTCTCATTCAAGCTACGGGGAAGATCCCTTTGTACGAGATGACTTGGGATCAGTTCGTTGCTCTTATCAAAGAAAATTATTGTCCTCAACATGAAGTTGAGAAGATTGAGACTGAATTCTTGACATTAGTCATGGAGAACTTAGATTGTCAAGCATACCTTACAAATTTCAATACCAAGTCTCGATTGGTTCCTTATTTGATCACACCGGAACCCAAGAGAATTGCTCGCTTCATTGGGGGTTTAGCCCCAGAAATAAAAGCCAGTGTTAAGGCTTCAAGACCTACTACATTCAGGTCAGTGGCAGATTTGTCGCTATCTCTCACACTCGATGTGGTTAGAAACAAGGCTGCCAAAGTCTCGGAAGATGGAAAGCGTAAAAGGGAGGATGAGAATTCCCATCGCTCCGATAGGAAGAGGAACTCTAAAGATAAGAAGAGTTCCGGGTTTAAGAGGGACAGCCAGCAGTCGGGAGAGAAGACCAGGTGCGAAACCTGTAAGAAATACCATCTTGGGAAATGCAAATTTGAGTCTCAGCCTCTACCGTGTGGAATTTGCAAATCTAGGGAACATAAAACCCTGGATTGCAAGAAGTTGAAAGATGCAACCTGTTATGGTTGCAACGAGAAGGGGCATATCAAGACCAACTGCCCTAGGAATCAGAAGAAGCCCGAGTAGGCCAAGAGAACAAACGCACGAGTTGTCAGGATAAACGCCCAAGAGATGGTGCAGAATAATAATAGTATAATATGTACTTTTCCTTATCAAGCAGTTTATGCAGAAACTTATTTGATACTGGCACATATAAATATATTATGAATGATAAAGGTTGAGAACTGTTGTCTCCACCTGATTAAGACTCCGGTCATTTAATGCACGGTAGAAAGTGACCGATGTTACTTTAGAAAATGCTCCAACAAATCCTATATTGATATTTAATATCTATTAGAAATCACTCTTTTCTAATACCCTTATAGCAAACTTTTGGTTGCATACATAAGGACTCAATATAGTGATAAAGATCGATTGATTGCCTTAAAAATCAAGCCCATATTGTGGGTGATAAGAAGCAATTAATTATCAAGACTCCTTATGAGACAACCCTCGTAATTACACGTATCCGTGCGATTAATTAATATTAAACATAAAAAATGGTGGAACTGGCCGTCCCCGGAATCAAACCTGGGTCTAGGCCGCACCCTTTCGCGCGCCTAGCCAACTGAGCTAGGTGCCTAGTTTGTGAAACTTCCATTATTGATTAAATATAAGCACTTGTACAATAAACTTCCTTATCATTTATCAATGATAATTTCTGCTAAGTGTCCTGTTTTTAATACAGGCAATAATAAATCTTCATGAACCATAAACTTAGCAAAATTTTTATTATCATCCACAAGGTATAACTTACCAAGGAAACCATAGTAACCGATTCTTCTAGTATCGGCAAGGAATCCTTCCGAAAAACCTAAGAGTACTCTTTCTTCGCATAGAGTACGACAACATATGTTATTTTAATTATTTTCTCATTGTTTTTCTATCGCCTGCGAATGCCAAACTATATTTGATAAAAGTGTCATATGAGGATTGGCGTATCCTAGTGTCCCATAGATTATTTCCATGTCTGATCAGCATGGAGGTTTAATACATGGAACCCTAAGATATCCCAATGATCATATTGTACTAAAGTCGACTAGTAATATTCAAAGAAGATATCCAAAAATGGAAAATTTTTTTCCAAGTAAATGTTCCCGATTAAGGAATTCGTGGACTTATAACATAAAGGTGTCACTCATTTGACACGAACAATGATGGATGAACTGAAGCCTGAGATATGGAAAATCTCTATAGCCTCCTTGTATCTTAATTATCTTCTCCTAAGATTTCCATGTTTACCCCTGAGAGGCAGGTAGAGTTAAGTTTAATATCCCATTTAAGGTTGTGTATTATGAAATCTCCAAGACAGCTAGTACCATTGTTGGAAAAATCGAAAACCTGATTAAATAAATTTTAAGATAGGAGATTCATATAGCCTAACTCGATATTCTGAGAGTTTGATGTTGTTAGATAAGAAAGACGGTTCATTTTGCTTATGCACTCATTACCGCAACCCTATTTTTAATTATTCGACTAACGACAAGGATTAGCTATTCCTTAAAATTAGTTAAGCAATGGTTGGATAACCCTCTCATCCTTAAAATAAGCTTTTCTATAATAGTTGATATATAAGCATCAAGGCTGCTCCCTAGGAGACCTTGTATAGATGGAAAGTTAAACATCTATTGTTTGGACAATAGATTGGTAAGTCCAATTATCAAGATCCGAAAGTTGAATTGGAAACAATGAATAAGATCATACAAATTCCTAATCATCTGTAAGTGCCATTATTAGGCAGAGAATACTTCCTTTATTTCGGTAAATCTTGGGCCGAGATTTATTTTAAGGGGGTGAGGATGTAACACCTCGAAAATTCACGTCCTATAATGTGTTGACACGTGTCATATGTTTGAACGTACGAAAGAATGTTCTGAAAGGACTAAAGTTGACAAACGTGAAAAGTATATGAAAATACGAGTTCTAAATGTCAACAGTGAATAAATATATGGTACATTAACCCTACATGATGCTCATACCTTCAAACGAATGAATCATGGATCATACGAAGCTAAAAGTGAGGGGTTACAAACTACAGGGGTTAAATGTGTCAACATGTTTAAGTTATACCTCTGAGTGACCTTTTAGCAAACCCGAAGCTTTGTAACGGTTAATTATGCTCACTAGAATGCACGATTAAAATTTCATAAAGTTTCGTTATCGTATGAGAAAGTTATGATCAAATTCGTGTACGAGGGGTTAAAGCGTCAACGGTGAAAGTTATGACTTTTCGGGTTAACCGGAAGTGTCCAGGGACTTAGCAAAGTGAGTATAAGTCATAAAGCCCTTATATATAAATAATAAGGGGTCAAAATGCAAGAATTAAGCTTAGTTGACCTTTCGGAGTACCAAGAGCCAGGGATGCAAACTGAAAAATGGAAAATTGCCCTTTGGTTAAGCTTACGGACCGTAACCTTGGGGACCTTACGGTCCGTAAGGTAGTGCCCAGCTATCAGAAACTTGCAACAGCCTGTTTCTCGCGATTGTGACCCATTTAGCCGGTTATTCTCACTCATGGGCGACCCCTAAACTATCCTAGAGCACTGGGACACATGTTGGATGGTTGTGGTCAGCTCTAGACTTAGTTGTCAACTAATTGTGGTGCCTAAAACCACTATATAAGGCCTTTGGTTGCAACACAACTCTTCACACCTTCTCCTGCATTGTTGGATCATTTCTGGAGCTATCAAGCAGCCTCAAGTGATCTTATCTCGTGCATAGGACTCTTGTAAGTGTTCTTGTACTTCTCTAATTGAGTTTAGCTAGGTTAATTAGCTAAAAGTCAAACCGTCGTAATTACGGTTTGACTTCGAGATTAGCCAATAATGGCTCAGTCATATCTCGAATTAAAAGTAGTTATGAGTTGGTATTTATGTGGGTAATAAAACCTCAAAAGGGTTTCCCCTGATCACCACTCTAACCAGGTCAAAAGTCGGGTCAAACTTATAATTAAAAAGTCAACAGGATGCTTAAAATGTCATTTATGCATAATTAGCTATCTAGAACATGTACAACCTGTTTGATCATTGTTATAACTTAGTAATAAGTGTAAGAACATGTCCAAACATGTTCAACCCGACTATTTCCTGTTTAGACCCGGTTCGGAACCGAAAGTCACATAGTTTGACTTTCACTTTGACTTTCAGTTCTGACCCGTTTAGGTATGTTTTAGAAATACCTTAGAGCTTCATTTGGACCAGGTTACATGCTAGTATAACCCTCTGTGATTATACACATCGGTTCATTAGTTATCCGATTAATACGCATGATTCCGTTAATTGCTCATATGTTGACCATTATGCCCTTATTACCTTAAAACGAGATTTATAAAAATGTAAAAGTATGGAAACCTTAGTTACTGATATATAAACTTGTATGCAAAGTTTGACATCCGTTGGACTTGTAGATTAAGAGTTATGCTCAATGTCGCTAAATTAATGCTTTATGTTAATAAAATGGCGTAATTAGCATATAGCCTAGTTAAGCCTACTTTTTGGTATCAAACTTAATACCCACTGATGTATTATATTATTTTGGGATTTTTAAATATTTTTAATTAATTTTAGGCTGAGCATAACTAGTAGTCGTAGGCTTAATCCGGTAATTGGCGGTTTTGCCCTTACGGGCCATAAAATGAGTTTTACTTATCTAAACAACTCCAAACCTTTTGCTACTGATCACATATGATAAATAAATTATTTTAAGCCTTCTAGAAATATAAAAATATCAGATTTAAGTGTCGAACCCGGAAATGGCCTTTAATCGCCATAATTAGCGTTTTTAACGCATAGTATGTCTTAAAATCATATTGGACATACCCGGGTTGATACCTACTGATATATGAGGCAAATTATGATAATTTAACAGTAAGCAAAGGTTGATTAACTCAGACTTCGTTTTTGAGCTTTTCGGCTTATGTGAAATTACCAAAATACCCCTACGGGGCATAGCTTGGTTAAAAATGATAAATTTCACATATATGCTTTAGCCTACTGATATAACTTATCAAATTGAGTATGTTTGCTGTTTACATCAGACCTGTAACTCAGTTAAACATCTAAACTCTTTTACAAACTTTAAAATGACCACACTACCCCTACGGGGCATAGTTTGTGTTTAAACTTGTTTCGGGCATAATGAAAGACATCTTCCTGATGTCACAACATATTTGAGGCATAAATTAACTTAGGAAACCTGTATATAGCTCTCATGAATACCCGTCACGCTTCTTACGCGTACGGTTCGGTTTATGTAACAAGTTTACATAAATTAGCCGAAATGGGTCAAACCCTATCAGTTTTATCTCAAAGTCCAGAATGTGTATGAATTACCCATATAAGACAAGTCTCTGAACATGTCGGGTTTAAATCACATTCTATTCCGGTCTTCGCTTAATCATGCGTTTGAACCGTACTTCCTTAAGACTAACCGGTCTAAGCTTAGGCTTAATTAAAGACCCGTTAGCATTCTAATTAATTATTTATACCATCATTCCAGACTAGAGCATTTCGGTAAATGGTACCTACGCTTACTTAAGTGAATACGGCTGAGTTATTAGATTCTTGCTATTTAAGACAGGAGCTAGCTCAGGTAAATACTCTTAACTTATTTTCCCTATACGGGCTTGGAATACGGTATAATGATACCGCTTGGTCGGGTATTGAATGTTTAATCGGATTGTGATTAAATTATTGAGGTAACCCGGTTTAATCTGTATTGTTTGAAATAAAAGCCTTTAGGGGTTAATGACCATGTCCCGGATATCCTTGACATCATTGTATTATAAAATGGCCACGCCTTAAGCACGGGGTGTAGGCATACACTGAAAGTTGCTTAAAGGGAAACGGTATCTCACTCTCTTGTGGGCTTATACTTGTGGCGTGTCTGTTAATCTTGACTCGGTTTCTACATCGGGCCCTGAACGTACAACGAACATGTAAATCTGTATACAAGGTTATAAATATAATTGTTCCAAGTATAAAAGATTAATTTTGCCTCTGTGCATTTTAATCAAAGTGTCAATATATTTTGTGCCAAGTGCATTCAAACCAATTTACAAACTCTTTTCAAAAATGAGTCGGTTGAGTGTATTTACCAGTGAAAACTGACGTATTTTCCAAAAGGGTTAAGTGACAGGTACTGAACAAAATTGGCTGGAAGCTCAGGGCGATTCTAAGGAATCTTGCAAGTTCTAGGCGCCTAAAGTCTGTTGAACAAATGATATGTTTTAAGATCCGCCTGTGGATCCTTTACTTTCCGTTGTAATACATTGATATTACGATATATTCGGATTGTAATATATTTATCTTTTGCTTCCGCTGTGCATTTATATATTGTGTTGTTTGACTATCATGTTGCCAACTACGTCACGATACTCCCCACCGGGCCCACCGGTGACACGTGGAAATTCGGGGTGTGAAAAATCTCTTCCAATGTGATCTGTATATTGGCTTCCCTTATATCCCTTCTTTTCTGCTTTTCAATTTCTTTGTCAAGCTTAGCTTTTCTGGCCTTCCTGAGTGCAGCAGTGTTAGGCTTTTTACCAGCCCTTTTAACTAAGGGTGGGAACTTCCTCATGCAGTCTTGTATTTCCCCCTTTATGGCATCATCGTATTTAGGGAGAGTTAGAGCTTCACCAGTGTTTTCAAGGATAAAGTCTTTAATGGCTTTAACCTCTGTCTGTGTATCTTGATATTTGGCATCCACTGTTTGGCGAACAAGCTCTATCTGCAAGGTATATCTTTCTTCAGTAGCTTGCTTTTGAAGATGTAGGTATGGTTGAACATGTTCCCACATTTCTTTTGCAATTCCTGCCTTTGTTGGTATGGATTTGGAGTTTTTGAGCTGGATTTGCATCATGTCTTTTATCTCCCCAACAGATGTTTCTAACTTGGCTACCCTCTCCGTCAATTCTTGATAGTTTAATCTATTACCTGAGTGAACATGATCATCTGAATTCCCACCAGAAGTGGTTAAACTTGGTTTTAGACCAGGTGCCCATTGTTCTTGGTTCTGGGGACTTCCAACTGGTGTATAAACTATTGTCTCAACAGTTGTTGCCTTCAAGGCGGTCTCAAGAAACCCAAAGGACAAATTTTAAACCTTCCAAAAAAAGCATGTTATCATAATTTCGATAAACCTCTTCGTTTGCCATAAAGACGCATTTTAAACAGTATAAAAGACTGATGATTAGTTTGATTCAAAACATCAACAATTGTCTTTTAAAAAACTCTCTGTCAAAAAACAAATCAAAATCAGCAACACCAACATTACTCTAGATGGCAAACAGACGCTTCTACCACTGGTCAGACACCAGTGATGTTAAAATGCCATTCTCTAGATGATCGCTCGAAGAAAAGAGAGCAGATGAAGAACTAAACAGAAAAGTCGGCATCATCAGTGATAATAATTACAAGAAAATCTGGAGCAGCATCAGATTGCTTGATGAAGTCCTCCACTCTCCTCCATCAGATTTCAAGAACAATGCAGAAGATTTTATCACACAACTGCCGAAACAGGATCAGAAAATCTGCGACATGCTAGCTGATCTGCAAAACAAAAGAAAGAATGAAATCGTATGGAAGAAGGCGAGAGTCTACGAAATCCTAGCAAGTGTTAATTGTAGCGTGTAATATTTTATGCATATTTCAGTGTTTAATCTTTCTTTGTATTTAATTTAATACTATCAATATGCATATTAACATATTCTAAAATCTGAGTATTAATAAAAATTATCAACATTATCAACACTTGTTTCTTCATAATCAAATTAAATAAGTATAAATACAATTAAAAAAAATAAGCCACAAACCTAACATGCAACTCTCCCATCAAAGAAGCTAGCACATGGTCAACCGCAGACGATGGTTTTTGTGGTTATCTTTGACGGTCAGGTCTATTAGAGTTACTGTCACGGCCCCCGTCCCGGTTTTACCCGGTCCAGGAGCCACGGGACAAAAACCCGTGGTATATATTTATTGAGTTGACAGCGGAAGTTTTACAGGATCTTTGAAAACTTGAAAATGCCCGATTATTTTATTTCATAATTCGGGATAAACCCCGTAATTTACAATAGAGGAATTTCACAGGGAAATTCCCTGATTTACAAAACATGTTTATTTGTTTAACTGAGCCACTACTCCAAGCTTTGTTAGTGCTTCGTAGCACTTTTCCTTGGTTCACAGTAGTCACCTGAAACATGTTTTGAAAATATTTTATCAGCGGGGAAATACTTGCGAGTCATTCAAATTTGATAAAACGACACATAGTTATAAATTACAGCATAAAAGCGATTACAATGGCTTCTATCTTATTTTTATCTGGCACCGTGTCACCTCCTGGTGACGATGGTCATACCACTATTGGGTCCTTTCACCCAAGTAGTGATGATTATCACTGTTAGGATTTATTAGCCTAACCGTGAGAAGTTAGTAATGTGCACAATACCCCACTAGCCAGTGATTCAAGATAACCACGACTTAATCCCTGTAATTATAACCTTTGAAAATAACTTGGAGTATTGTAAACATTATTGATAAAAGAGAATGACTCACATTGCAGATTTAAACGGGTAGAGTTTAGCCTACTGATTAGCCTTGTAACCTAATTTAAATAACAATGCACACGAACTAGGTCAGTAACTAATACAACATTTACGATAACTCACGAGATTAAAACCCTCACAACGAATGACAAAGTGCAATACTTAAACATCCATCGAATTCACGACGAATGACAAAGTATAGCCCTAATGTGGGCAGCACTTAAGCATCCATCGGATAGTTTCAATCGATCGGACATTGAATTGTAGCAGTGATCGAGTTAATACCCTGTATCGTAGCAGCGCCTTGATACCTTAAATTTCGAATTTGAGTAGTAGAACTTCGTTTTTGATCAAAATTTTCGACACAGAATGAAAGCCCGATGCCCAGGCAATTTATAGCAAAAATTTGAGTCTTACGCGGCCCGTGTAAGCCTTAACAGGCTCTTACGCGGCCCGCGAGAGCCACCTATGTGTAGACTAGGGCTAGCGTGTCATTGGTAGGTCTGCCACGTGGCTGCCACATGGCCTTGAACGCTTATCCGGTCAATCTTGAGTTGACGCGGCCCGCGTAAGCCTATGCTTACTCTTACGCGGCCCGCGTGAAACCTAAAAACCTTGATTTCTTAGTTTTTCATGCACGTTAGGGTTTCAGGGGTCCGGGTTTTCACTTACGGGTCATTTTGGGACATTTTTGAAGGTCCTTACATCCTCCCCACCTTATTTAGAATCTCGTCCTCGAGATTTATTGGAATAAGTGAGGATATTTTCGCTTCATCTCTGATTCCAGCTCCCAGGTGTATTCGGGTCCTCTTTTTGACTCCAACTTGACTTTAACTAGTACTAATCTTTTGTGCTTGAGAAACTTGATCTTTCTGTCTTCTATTTGAAGTGGTTTCTCCACAAACTTCAATTTCTCATTTACCTTTATGTCTTGGAGAGGTACCACCAATGATTCGTCAGATAAACACTTCTTGAGGTTGGATACATGAAATACGTCATGTACTCCAGCTAACTCTCCGGGTAGTTGTAAGCGATAAGCAACTGGTCCTATTCGCTGTATTACTGGGAATGGTCCTACGTACCTTGGACTTAGCTTTCCTTTCTTATCGAACCGAACTACTCCTTTCCAAGGAGAAACTTTCAAGAGTACCTTGTCTCCAACTTGAAATTCCAACGGCTTACGTCTATTGTCTGCATAACTTTTCTGGCGATCTCGAGCCGTCTTTAATCTTTCCTTGATTTGAGTAATCTTGTCGGTAGTTTCTTGCACTATTTCAGGACCTGATAATTGACTTTCTCCTATTTCTGCCCAACAAACTGGAGTTCTACACTTCCGTCCATATAGTGCTTCGAACGGGGCAGCTTCGATGCTTGCATGATAACTATTGTTATAGGAGAATTCAATTAAGGGTAGGTGGTCATCCCAATTTCCACCAAAATCTATCACACATGCCCTGAGCATGTCTTCCAAGGTTTGGATCGTCCTTTCACTTTGTCCGTCTGTTTGAGGATGGTATGCAGTGCTTAAATTTAGTCGGGTTCCCATTGCTTCCTGGAAACTTGTCCAGAAATGGGAAGTGAAACGACTATCCCTGTCCGATACAATGGATAGTGGGACTCCATGTAAGGATACTATCTTGTCTACATACAACTTTGCTAACCTTTCCATGCTAAAGGTTTCTTTCATGGGTAGAAAATGAGCTGATTTGGTTAATCGATCCACAATTACCCAAATTGCATCATTACCTTTTCTGGTTTTGGGTAACTTAGTAACAAAATCCATAGTTATAAGTTCCCATTTCCATACAGACATTTCTAATTGTTGGAGTAATCCTAAAGGTTTCTGGTGTTCTGCTTTAACTTGTGAACAAGTAAGACACTTAGAAACATATCTAGCTATGTCCTTTTTCATTCCTATCCACCATAAATTATTTCTTAAATCTTGATACATTTTATTGTTACCAGGATGCATGGTATATCTAGATTTATGGGCTTCCTCTAAAATCATATTTCTTAATTCTCCTTGCTTAGGTACCCAAATCCTTCTTTTGTGGAATCTCCAAATTCCATCACTTCCTTGCTCTAATTCCTTTATTCGTCCTTTCATTCCTTCAGCATCATCCTTGATTGTTGTTTCTTGAATGCTTTTCAGTTGTTCCATTAAGTCTAGTTGTAGACTTAATCTAAGGGAACGAACTCGCTTTTGCTTCTCATGATACTTACGACTTAGAGCATCTGCGACCACATTTGCTTTTCCTTCGTGATATTGAATATCACAGTCATAGTCACTTAGGATTTCCATCCATCTCCTTTGCCTCATGTTTAATTCTTTTTGCCCAAATATGTACCTTAAGCTCTTATGATTTGTATAGACAGTAAACTTACTTCCATACAGATAGTGTCCCCAAATTTTAAGGGCAAAAATTATGGCTCCTAATTCTAAGTCATGAGTCGTATAATTTTCTTCATGCTTCTTCAATTGTCTTGAGGCATACGCAATTACCTTTTTGCGTTGCATTAGCACACATCCTAATCCTAGCTTAGAAGCATCACAGTAGACTTCGAAATCTTTTGTTCATTCTGGTAAGGCAAGAATTGGGGCGTTTGTTAACTTTTGCTTTAAAATATTAAAAGCCTCTTCTTGCCTAGATCCCCATTCAAACTTAGCTGCTTTACATGTTAACTTAGTTAATGGCACAGCTATCTTGGAAAAATCCTTAATGAATCGTCTATAGTATCCAGCTAACCCTAAAAAACTTCTAATTTCCAAAGCTGATTGCGGGACCTTCCATTTGGTGATCGCTTCTATCTTGGAGGGATCTACATGAATTCCTTCGTGATTCACCATGTGTCCTAAAAATTGTACCTCCTGCAGCCAAAATTCACACTTCGAGAATTTGGCGTAGAGCTTCTATTTTCTTAACAAAGTTAAGAGTGCATGCAGGTGCTGACAGTGCTCGTCCTGATTTTTGGAATAAATGAGTATATCGTCGATGAAGACAATTACAAATTTATCCAAGTACGGTTTACAGATCCTATTCATCATGTCCATAAATGCTGCAGGAGCATTTGTTAGTCCGAAGAGCATGACTGTAAACTCGTAATGACCATACCTAGTTCTGAAAGCAGTTTTAGGTATGTCTTCTTCTTGTACTTTCAATTGATGATATCCAGAGCGTAAGTCTATCTTAGAAAAGTATCTAGCTCCTTGCAATTGATCAAAAAGATCATCAATCCTAGGTAATGGATATCGATTCTTAATTGTAACCTTATTTAATTCCCTATAATCGATACACATTCTCATTGACCCATCTTTCTTTTTCACAAACAACACTGGAGCTCCCCACGGGGATGAACTAGGTTGTATAAATCCTTTGCTTAATAATTCATCTAACTGCTTTTTCAGTTCTAACATTTCGGTGGGTGCTAACCGATAAGGTGCCTTGGCTATCGGTGTAGTTCCAGGAATTAGATGAATTCTAAATTCTACTTCCTAATTGGGTGGTAATCCCGGTAGTTCTTCTGGGAATACATCCGGGTATTCTGCTACTACAGGAATTTCTTTAAATTCCTTACCTTTCGTGTTAATGATTACTGAAATCATATACACTACTTCTTGTTTTCTTGAATAACTGGCCAACTTCACTACTGAAATGAATTTCAGTGGCTTACGTGGCTTATCTCCTGTAATCACCACTAATTCTCCAGTGGGTGTATGAATTTCTACGGAATTTTTATCACAAAGAATTCGAGCATGGTTGGCTACTAACCAATCTATTCCTAATACAACATCAAATCCAGCTAAATTCATAGGTAACAGGTTTGCAGAAAATTTATGACCCGAGAGTTCTATCTTTCCTTCTTGCAAGACCTTATCTATGTTAACAGAATTCCCATCTGTCGTTTCTACCGTGAAAATTTGTTTAAGGTTGGTTAAGGGTAGATTAAGAGCTTGGCAGAATGAAGTATTTATAAAACTTTGGTTTGCACCAGAGTCAAATAATACTTTTGCATAAATGTCATGAACTAGGAACGTACCAGCTATCACATCAGGGATTAGCTCGGCTTCCTGGGTAGTCAACTGGAAGGCTCTTGCGTTTTTCTTGGTAGTTCCTTCTGCAAGTTTGACTTTATTATCAGCTGGTTTGACCAGTTTCGGGCAGTCTGGCCTAAAGTGTCCAGCTTCTCCGCAGTTATAGCAGATTGTTGCTTTCTTCTTCCTGCAATCTTCTTCTTGATGCCCTGGAATTTTGCAGAAATTGCAATACCCTTTGCATCTTCCAAAATGCTTTCTTTTGCAGGTATTGCAAAATGGAACAGTGGAAAATTGCCCAGTTTCCTTTTTCTTGAAATTGCTACGGTTACCCACACGGAATCTCTAGGTAATCTTTTGGGCCACTTCCTTCTTTCTATTTTCTTCTCTTGTGTGTATCAGCCCATCGGTCAAAGTGTTGGCTAATTCCACTGCATCGTCAATTGTGCGAGGTCTCGCAGCTTTAACGATATCACGGATTTCGCCAATCAATCCCCAAATATAGCGAGAAATAAGTACTGGTTCTGGCGAAGCCAGGGTTGGTACCACTCTAGCATATTCGAAGAATGTCGAAGTATACCCTCGACAATCTACATCCACCATCCGGTGGTTCAAAAATTTATTCGCCATTTGTTCTTTCTCATATTCGGGACAGAATTTTCTTTCCATTAACCGCTTAAATTCTTCCCAACTCATGGCATATGCTACATCGCTTCCCTTAGCTTGAAGTACCGTATTCCACCATTCTAGCACCCCTTCTTTAAAAAGATGCGACGCGTACATGACCTTGTCTTCCTCTGCACATTTACTTATTTTAATCACCGCCTCGGTTTTTTCCAACCAACGTAGTGCAGCAGTCGCCCCTTCGTTGCCTGCAAATTCAACCGGTTTACAGGCAAGAAACTCCTTATAAGTGCAACCAGGCGTTGCAGCTTTCATTTTCTTAAGGAGTGGGGCTTGCATTCCATCGTTATCGTTATTAGTATGGTTGCCGCCTCCGTTTACACTATTACTGAAATTGTCACCGTGTGTACGTTTGCTAGGAATAATTTGTTGACGTTCAACTGGATTTCGGGCAACAGCAAGGATTGCTGGAATAGCATTGGCTATTCCCTGAGCAACGATATTCTCGATATCTTGCCTATTCAGAAATTGATCTTCATGGTTTTGTTAAGATTGGTTAACTTCATTAACGGGTTCATTACCAGCGTGTTCCATCTGGTAATTAATTTATATAAGTGATTAGCATAAAATAATTAATAACCAAACATAACAAAATAATCACACATAATCATGTCAACATGTATAGCCAAAATTGTTGATTTTTCGACGTTCGATATTTTATATATTATAATAGGCATCCGTACACACTGGTTATCTTACAAAAGTTTTATTTTTAAGTTATTTTACATAATTATATTTTTATTACTATTATTATTATTAAACACACATTCCCACAACCACACAACCACAATCAGCTGACATTTCAGAAACGACGCTCCCTCTTGTCGTACTTCCAAGATATCCTCTCCCCTACTTCCCGGATTCTATTTCCGGCGTCCACTAGTTCCTTAATGGCGGAGTTGTGCCAAATTCTCGGAGCTCATAGGTGGGTGTAGTGGAGGCTCCGGGTCAAACTGGGGGAAAATGGTATTAGGGTTATTTAGGAGATTCTGAAACTGGCAGTCGGTGGTCCACCATTCTTCTAGCTCTGCTGGTAGAGGTTGGGAGTGGATAATAGGATCTGGGATATCAGGCTCTAGATCAACTGCAAGTTGTGCTTCCGCTGGGTAATTAAAGAGGTTTTCACTGGCAGGTCCGATGAGGTCACTAAGTGCCAGTCTATGATCCAGCTCTTCCCAAGATGGCATTTCCTGGTCTTGCCTGGAACTTTCTCCGATCTCTATTCCCTTGCCTTTATCCATTGGACCCTCCATCTTTATAACTTTCCGTGTTGCTGGTTTCTTCCTGCGCACACGCCTCCAGCCCACAATTCTTCTTCTCTTCTTTAGCTTGGGTTTCTCCGGAGGCTGGGCTTGAAATTCCATAGGTTCCTCAACGTCGGCACAATAATCGGTAAAGTCTCTGGAAACTTCCACATTAACAGAATAGATATTGAGATTTTGAAGAGCTTCAGACAACTCTTTCATGCTGTTTAGCACATATGAAGAAACACACAAAATTCTAGGTTAAAATTTTGTAAATTGAATTTTCACATAATCACCGAAAGGCAATCAGAAAAATTAAGTATTAATAAATATCTAATACATTTATACAAACAGATTGATTAAAACAAAATATTGCGATATATATATATATATATATATGTTTATTACAAATTACAACTGAAATTTAAAATATACTAGGGATTGTGCATTTTATTTTAGTCTATATTTTCTTACTAAGTTGTTTATCTAATGGGCAAGTTTCTTTAAAGTTTCTGGCTTATGGATGATATGGGTGCTAGTACTGGGTCAAGGTGTTGGCAGTTAAACTTAATTAAAAGTTAACATTTACTGCTGTAGTGGCTAACATATAGAGATTTGCCAATTCATCTTCCCATGGTGGGTTATTGCCTATTTTCTGAGTTTCCTTATTAATCATCACTCCTTTTGGTTGTGACTTCTTTATTTTCTCTTGACTTTTTCTAATAATCCAACTTCTTTTCTTAATGGTAAGTGGTTTCTCAAACTGTGCCTTACGAACAAATATTCCTTCCTCAGTATCTGCTGAGTATCTTGAGGAATTTGATTGAAATGAAGTTCCTTTATCTTTTGGTGAACTATCTAATTGACGATAGATGTCCGAAATTCTTTGCTTACCCATACTGTAACTAACAAATAGTCAAATAACAAAAATACATAATCAAAGGATGGTAACTAAGAAAATTAAGTATTTCTAAATACTTAATTGGCTTAAATCAGTGGCTCTGATACCACATTTTTCTGTCACGGCCCCCGTCCCGGTTTTACCCGGTCCAGGAGCCGCGGGACAGAAACCCGTGGTATATATTTATTGAGTTGACAGCGGAAGTTTTACAGGATCTTTGAAAACTTGAAAATGCCCGATTATTTTAGTTCATAATTCGGGATAAACCCCGTAATTTACAATAGAGGAATTTCACAGGGAAATTCCCTGATTTACAAAACATGTTTATTTGTTTAACTGAGCCACTACTCCAAGCTTTGTTAGTGCTCCGTAACACTTTTCCTTGGTTCATAGTAGTCACCTGAAACATGTTTTGAAAATATTTTATCAACGGGGAAATACTAGCGAGTCATTCAAATTTGATAAAACGACACATAGTTATAAATTACAGCATAAGAGCGATTACAATGGCTTCTATCTTATTTTTATCTGACGTCGTGTCACCTCCTGGTGACGACGGTCATACCACTATTGGGTCTTTTCACCCAAGTAGTGATGATTATCACTGTTAGGATTTATTAGCCTAACCGTGAGAAATTAGTAATGTGCACAATACCCCACTAGCCAGTGATTCAAGATAACCACGACTTAATCCCTGTAATTATAACCTTTGAAAATAACTTGGAGTATTGTAAACATTATTGATAAAAGAGAATGACTCACATTGCAGATTTAAACGGGCAGAGTTTAGCCTACTGATTAGCCTTGTAACCTAATTTAAATAACAATGCATACGAACTAGGTCAGTAACTAATACAGCATTTACGATAACTCACGAGATTAAAACCCTCACAACGAATGACAAAGTGCAATACTTAAACATCCATCGAATCCACGACGAATGACAAAGTATAGCCCTAATGTGGGCAGCACTTAAACATCCATCGGATAGTTTCAATCGACCGGACATTGAATTGTAGCAGCGATCGAGTTAATACCATGTATCGTAGCAGCGCCTTGATACCTTAAATTTCGAATTTGAGTAGTAGAACTTCGTTTTTGATCAAAATTTTCGACACAGAATGAAAGCCCGATGCCCAGGCAATTTATAGCAAAAATTTGAGTCTTACGCGGCCCGCGAGAGCCACCTATGCGTAGACTAGAGCTAGCGTGTCATTGGTAGGTCTGCCACGTGGCTGCCACGTGGCTGCCACGTGGTCCTGAACGCTTATCCGGTCAATCTTGAGTTGACGCGGCCCGCGTAAGCCTATGCTTACTCTTACGCGGCCCGCGTGAAACCTAAAAACCTTGATTTCTTAGTTTTTCATGCACCTTAGGGTTTCAGGGGTCCGAGTTTTCACTTACGGGTCGTTTTGGGACTTTTTTGAAGGTCCTTACAGTTACAAAGTTCCAATTGAGAATACAGACTGAAATATAAAGCGAGAATTAAAGTAGATCAGTTCATGGATTAATAATTCGATTTTCTACACACCTCAACATAAGGTGGACTCATGATAAAATAAAAATAAAAAAGTATATGCATGCATTTAATATTCTCATTAAAAGGATTAAATAACCACACAAACGTAATACGAAACACCTTACTTGCGATAAATGCTATGTTAATTTCTCATTCAAATAAATGCTAATTATTATTGCGAGTAAAAGAAAACATAATAATTAATTTCATGATATTAGTTAAAGTACTTGATATACAGTTTAACTCAAATTTCTTATTTTCTTGTTTATTACCGATGATATACATCATCATGCGTAAATTATACAAATCACACATTTAATACAAGAAGAAAAATATGTAACAATAACCAAGTTTTAACATTGTTTCAATAAAGTCACTAATGCTTTTTTAAACTATTAAGCACCAGTGTTAAAAAAACCATAAAGCACTAAAGTTTCATTATTGTTTAATTGTTGTGAAATTTTCTTAATTATTTAAATTGAAAAATCTAAATCAGACAGTTATTAAACTTGATTATTTATTTAGTGACTTTTTTATTTACTGTTATTTCTCACTTCATGTTGAACCTAGATAGTAATTAAAACCACCACAAGTGGCCTAGTGGTGGAGTGACTTGGGTTCTCCAATGGAGACCCAAGTTCAATTCCCATTAGTGCCACTTTGGTGGCCACCGACACCCGCTTTAAGCCGGACCGAGGAAACTCGAGGTCTCGGGTTTGAAACATGTTTCTTACCCCTTTTTGATGGCTATGGGTATTTGCCGCCAGGGATCCTTGTCGGGTGGTGAACTGGGAAGGGAGCTCCCTTCCGCGGTCAGGGGTACCGTGCAACTACCCTTTTTTTTTTAGATAGTAATTAAATTTCATATATGTTTCAGCTAATTTTTTCATTATTAATTTTAAATGTGATGTATTTATAAAAAAAATTATTATATTACTAAAATTTAAAATTTATAAAAAATTTATTATATTACTGAAATTTAAATTAAAAAGTTATACTTATATATGTAGAGTTAATTGCCCGGATAGTCCCTGTGGTTTGCCATTTTTTCACTTTTAGTCCCCATCTTTACAAAATAGCATGTATAGTCCCTGTGGTTTGACAAACTGTTACTCAGATAGTCCCTGTAATGGATGGACGTTAAATAATTCAGTTAAGTGGATGTAAAATTACAAAAATACCCTTGATCCATCTCTTTCTTTTTACTCTCTCTCTCTCTCTATATCAGACACACATCTCTCTCTCCTCTCTCTCTCTCTCCTTTAAAAAGCCACCACCACAACCACCTCCACCACCGCCATCACCACCCAGCCACCACCGCCGATTTCCACCAACACCACCACCACCAACTGTTTCTTCCTTCACATAGTTACACACACACACTGACGCATCTATACATAACCTGAACCTGAGCCCCACTCTCCTGCCTAATCTTCTCAATAATCTTCTCACCTCTCCCAAGCACAGATCCAATCTGATGACTCGCCGCCAACAACCGACTCTTCGGCACCGGGAATCAGCTCATCGATGCGAATTCTGGCACCGGTTTCTTCTCTAAACTGGCAGACGATTGCACCGCCTTTGCCGATTAAACCACCGGACTTTGAAGCGGGACAGAGGATACGAAATACGGCTTCGTTAGATGAGAGTTTGATAGGGTTTCGGAAGGGGTTATTGATGGTGGATTGTGGTGTGGCCGGTGAGGATGGGAGAGGGTGGTGGTGTTCGTGGCGGCGTTTGGTGGAGGAGGACAGTGTAAGGTGGGGGTCAGACCGGTCAACGGTGGAGTGGTCGAATGGATGCTTGTTTGGGACGGGTGTGTATCCATTGATATGAGAGTAGAGAGAGACAACATGTCTCTGATATAGAGAGAGAATAAAGAGAGATGGACTAAGGGTATTTTTGTAATTTTACACCAACTTAACTGAATTATTTAACGCTCATCCATTACAGGGACTATACGAGTAACGGTTTGTCAAACCATAGGGACTATACATGCTATTTTGAAAAAGTGGGGACTAAAGGTGAAAAAATGACAAACCACTGAGACTATCCGGGCAATTAACTCTATATGATATGAGACAATAGGTTGTTGGAAGAGGGACACGTGTCTTCGTATCATTAGATAGAATGCAATTGCATGACCATGACGCTGGGGTTGCTGTGGGCCAACAAAAACGGTACCCTCCCTTTATGGTAACGCAAAAGATCCCTCAATAAACCTTCCTTCTTTATCGTTGGGTAAATACCAAAATTACCCCTTGAAAGTTATTTAATTAGTATTTTGCTTTATGTTTTTTTTTGTTAAATCTTGATGTAGTTAACCGTTTGATTACTGTTATATTATTATAAAAAGTGTACCGCACAAAATGTCTTAACATATGAAGCGTACGCTATGGCAAGTTCACATGTTATAACTACAGAAAGGAAATCTTGCATGTTGAAAAAACCAAAGATCGCATGTTAAAAAAAATAATTTCGCATGTTAACAAAATCGTATGTTACTAAAAAAAACCAAAATCGTATGTTAAAAAAAATCACATGTTGACACTGTATCTCGTACGCATCATACGTTAAGGCAATTTTTACAATAACCGGCCTCTATATTATTATTATTATTATTTTAATAAAAGCAACTAGGTTTATTATGGTCGCCGCGTTGCGGCGTACTTCTTTTGTGATTTAGTCTGTGTTTATATGTATTTTGAAATTACTGCGAGAGCCTTGCGCATGGAACCACTGACAAAAATTAAAAAAATGTAAAAAAAAACACTAAAAGAGAACCTGAAGAAAATCAACCAAAAAAGTTATATGGTAATGATGTTCGTATGAAACTCATGGTCAGATATGAGCCAATGGTATTGGGTATCGGTACCGAATTTCCCGAAATATATTAAGTAACAATTCGGTACTGACTTTTGGCGTTCATGGTACCGGTTCGCCACCGGTTTTACCTTCATAAACCGGTACCGTAACCAGCATTTTTGGTACAAGTACCGATTCGGATTCGGTATCGGTTGGCACCGTGCTCATCCCTACCCCTGAAACTAAAATAAATAAATCATTAAAAGTTAAAGAACACCAACAAAAAGTTGTGCGATAGCGTTATTGTTCGTACAATCGTACGGTACTCGTGATTAACGATGAAACAACGATACCATGTAGCATTAAAACACTATTCATTAACTTTGTTTATATAGGTAATATATAGGTAATAGGTAATAGTTAATATAATAGATATAAAAAAAATGTTAAGAGTGGGACTTGAACCCATCCCCTTTGCAAACTAAAACACCACACAAACCACTTTACCAAACATACAAATAGATAATATTAAAGAAACCAAAAGTATATAAACAATAACATCAAATGATGGAACTCACTATAAAGAGGTCAACAAAGACAACCAACCAATAAGGAAAAGTTACTATTTATTACTATTCATCATGAAGTGACAACTACTATTCATAAGCTTGGTTTATTAATATATAGGATAATGGAATGAGACTATAAACATCGATAGAAATTTGCATGAGTTATGTTTTATATGTTGTGTTGTGTTGATGTATTTCAAAAACACTTATTTTAAATGATTCGTGTATAAGGGAAAACATGACACATCACACTTACGACTAAGGCTGGTGGGTATGGGGTTCGTCCCCACCCCCGTCGAGGAACAGCGACGCGCCAACACCATCCCCCCGGTCCCATCCTCACCGGCTTCCTCTTGACGTTGGCGACGGTCCAAATTTGGTGGGGTCCCCTTCATTTTTGACTGTTAAAAATAAAAAAAAATTAAATTCTAACTTTTATTTCAAAAACCAACGGTTATATTTCAAATAAATACCCATTTCACTCCCATTTTTATAAATACTCACATCTTTTACACCATTTTTCACAACTTTTCACTCACTACAATCTCATATCTCTCACACATTTTATAACCCCTATTCCTTTTTTATAAAAACTCATCAATTTTTATACCATTTTTAACCACTACCACCCCATCTCTCTCTCAAAAATTACCATGGCTTCACCTTCTTCCATTTCTTCAATTTCTTCATCTTCTCCGTCTACGTGGTATTCATCATCTTCGGAAGAGGATGCAATTATGCACAACATGATTATGAATGCGGCTCAGGTCTTCATGGCGGGTGATGAAGGGTCGTCCCAACGGCTAACTAGACGAGCAAAATTAAACCGAGACCAAGAATGTACTTTACTATTTTCTCCAGATGTTTTATATAGATTTGAAAATGTATTTTATAATTAATTTCATTTATGTTTCGTTTTAAATTTATAGCCGCCCACGATAAACTAGTAGCCGATTATTTTGCCGACGAACCCGTGTACACAGCCGAGATTTTTCGACGTCGGTTCCGCATGAGTCGTCCACTTTTTTTACGTATCGCAGGCGATATGACCCAGTCTGATCCGTTTTTTACACTGTGAAACGACGCTAGGGGGCAAAGGGGTTTCAGTAATTTACAAAAATGTATGTTGGCCATTCGCCAACTGGCATACGGTTACGTACCCGATGCATTAGACGAGTATATAAGGATGTCTGAAAGAACCGCATGTCTATGTTTGCACAAGTTTTGCGAATGAGTTGTCAAATTAAATAGCAAGAGATACCTGCGGAGACCGAACGCAAACGACGTTCAAAAATTATATCAAGCACACGAACAGAGACATGGTTTCCCAGGAATATTCGGGAGCATTGATTGCATGCACTGGCCGTGGCAGAACTGCCCAGTTGCCTGGCAAGGTCAGTACACTAGGGAAGATCATGGACATCCGACTATTATTCTAGTGGCTGTTGCGTCACAAGATCTCTGGATCTGGCATGCTTTTTTTGGTCTACCTGGTTCGCTCAATGACCTTAACATCATATACCAGTCACAAATATTTGACGATGTAGTGGCGGGAACAGATCCAGACACAAGTTTTACGGTTTCGGGGGTGGAATACAGGCGAGGTTACTACCTAGCCGATGGAATATACCCAACGTACTCGACAATCGTTAAAACTATTCCGCACCCGATAGACGAAAAAAGAAAAAAATTTGCGAAGTATCAAGTGGGTGCGAGAAAAGATATTGAACGGGCTTTTGGTGTTCTATAAAAAAAATGGCAAATCATTGAACATCCAGCACGTTCGGCTACACCAAAGAGGTTACGACACATTATGTACGCTTGTATCATCCTTCATAACATGATCATTGAAGACGAAGGTAGAGCGATATGCGAGTACGATGAAAATGCATCTACTGGAAATTATGTTCTAGTTAGTGGGGAACAACAAGATTTGAACATGTTCGCTCTACGTAACGGGTACAAACATCATAACCTACAAGCGGACTTGGTGGAGTACATTTGGAACAACGCTCAAAACGAACCAGACGACGACATGGAGGACGAAGACTAGTAGCTTTTTTTAATATATTAGGATTTTTTTAAGTTTATGATTTTTTTTGTAAGTTTTTTTTTTTTTTAAGTTTATGTTTTTTTTTAGTCTATGTTTGTTTTAGTGTATGTTTTTTTAAGTTTAGGTAATGTTTTTAATATTAATGAAAATATTTTGTTAATTTATTTGTTAAATGTTAAAAAAAAGTAGAAGATTAAAAAAATAAAAAACATAAAAGTGGTGGGGTAGGATCATCTAGGACCATCATTCCATACCCTCTAGTTTTGTGGGATGGACCATCCTTGGGAGGACTATGATGTGACGCCTACGTGGCGGATCATCCTCCAAGTGAGAACCATCACCATCACCATGCCCTCTAGCCTAATGTAAACACAAAGAAACGAAAATGGATGCATAGTTTTCACTGTTCTTGAATTTTATTGAAAAACAATGATGTTTGTTAAACGTCTTTTCGAGAGTTTTAAACTCCTTTCAAGAAAACTTAAAAAAATATACGGTTGATGTTGTTTTCAAATCAAACTTAAATTTACCCGTTTTAGTATGTTACACAAATGCACACTATCAATTGTAGTTTCCTTTTATTTTGATCATTTTCATTGATTCAAAACGCGTGAAAATTTTGTAACTAAATTAATTTTGGTATGTTTTTTTTTTCTTAAATTTGTTACGAATTTGAGTTTTTATTTGCAAACAAATCACGGGTTTACTTTATATGAATAGATGTGAAGATTTTGTAACTATGGTATTTTTTTTTTTCTTAAATTTGTTACGAAATTGAGTTTTTGTTCGAATTTGAGTTTTTATTTGCAAATAAATCACAGGTTTGCTTATATGAATGGAAGATGTGAAAATGTTGTAACTATGGTAGTTTTTTTTTTCTTAAATTTGTTACGAAATTGAGTTTTTGTTCGAATTTGAGTTTTTATTTGCAAACAAATCACGGGTTTGCTTATATGAATGGATCAATGGAAGATGTGAAAATGTTGTAACTATGGTACTTTTTTTTTCTTAATTTTTTTTTTTAAAGAACAAGGGCCCTTTTTCGATCATATCATTTCACACGAAAAAGGACAATTACAAAGCAATGGCAGGTAGTCGGGCAACAAGTTGCGCCGCCACCCTCTTTTGAATAGAGTTTTTGTTACGAATTTGAGTTTTTATTTGCAAACAAATCACGGGTTTGCTTATATTAATGGAAGATGTGAAAATTTTGTAACTATGGTATTTTTTTTTCTTAAATTAGTTACGAAATTGAGTTTTTAGTTACGAACAAATCATGGGTTTGCTTATATAAATGGAAGATATGATCGTAACATATTCTTTATCTTTAACGACTAAAAGTCTATTTTATTGTTCTCTTTCACTTGCAATTTAAATTCCAAGTCTCATACTAATGGGATGATGGTCCATTGTCAAAGATAATACCTTTAAACACGTTGAAAAAGGAGGTCTTGAGTTCAATCCCACGACAAAAGTAATGAAATTTGCCATCCAAAAAAAAAAAAAAAAAAAAAATCCCAAGTCTCATAACCACCCGTTAAATGACATGATTGACATTTTATTTTATTTATTCTTGTTTTACTCAAATTACTAGTAGTGTAGATTTGAAGTGTTTTTTTTTTTTTTTTTTGCCCGAAAACGCCAAAAGCACACCCCTGTCATGGCCCCCTTGGGTTTTTTTTTTGTCCCAGGCGTTTTAAAAACAACACCAAAGCCTTATTTTGATGGCCCAATCACATGTAACTCTCTTCTTCTTTAGCCAATCAATTTTTTTCATGGTTTATTTATTTATTTAATTCTTTACACCCCTTTTAACATAATGTCCACATCCCCACTACACCCATTTTAGAAAAACGCAATTTGCTGACTAGGACGACACGTGGGGGACAACGCCCAAGTGTGGGGCATTATTCACCCCAACCACTACGTATGATCTTAATATAATTTTTTTTTATCAAAGATTGTAATAATGTTGCATTTGTGCCAATAAGGTAGTGGTGTAGTGGTTGAGGAAAGACTCCATGTTCCTTATGACCAGGTTCGACTCCCACCCTCATGATTTTCTGCGGCATCAAGGTGAAGAGTGAATACGAGTGGTGCTGGTTCGTCTTGGATGAGAGTCGAGGTTTTACCGATTATTCCACTGTCGTGTCTTTGGACAGGTGGAAGTCGGGTTTTCGCGCATTTGGGAGAGCCAAAGGGGCTGACGGCGGTCGAGTTGTCGACCTTGGCCACAACTCCCGATGTCACGATGATTGACACGTCGTTCCTTAGGGTGCACGGGGCACCTTCGGTGACCCCATGCGGGGAGTGTCTTTGCCGTGCGGGTACACCGCCACCAACAAAATGGTACTTCGCGGTTTGTGTTTAGCTCGGTGTGTGCTCACCGATTGAGAGAGAGGAGAGAGAGAGGGGGTGATTGGTTATTAATGTGGGTCCACCCTTTTTCCACCAATCATATTTTTTTCTTCTTTTTTTATAGAAAAATAATTGTGTGAGTGGAGTGATGCCAACGTTTGAGTGCAAAATGGAGACTTAAGAGGGGAGTTGACATGGAATAACCTGATTGGTTGTGGCTAAGTGGGGAATACTCCCACGTGGGGAGCACCCCGTTCACCCTTACCGTTAAAAAAAATAACAATGTTGCATTTGTGAAAATTAATAACATTTAACCATGAAAGTGCATCCTTTGAATAGATCTTGGCCGTTCAATATAGTGGAGTTTGTAATTCCAATGTCTGTACATATAATAAACACGGGAGCCGCTAGAATGAGAACCACCACGAGTTATGAGAACCACGAGAACCGCGCCCCGCGGGTGGCCGTTGACCACGAAATTTTTTTTACACCTAGATCCGTATATTTTAGGACCGGGTGTAAATTTTCGGTTCAAACGGCGCGCCCGAGGGGGTAGTTTTTTACGCCCAAAGTTTGGTAAAAAAAAAAAAGAAAAATTAAAAAAATTAAAAAAACCCAAACTTTGGGCGTAAAAAACTACCCCCTCGGGCGCGCCATTTGAACCGAAAATTTACACCCGGTCCTAAAATATACGGATCTAGGTGTAAAAAAAATTTCGTGGTCAACGGCCACCCGCGGGGCGCGGTTCTCGTGGTTCTCATAACTCGTAGTGGTTCTCATTCTAGCGATCCCCTAATAAACACAATCCATAAAAACTGTCAAAAATATATAAAAGTATCATTTAAATAAATATATAAAAGTATTTTTTAAATAACTTTTACATACTCTGGAATCATAGAAAAAAAATAGAAAACAAATAAAAGGTATTTGTGCTCCAAAATTTGACAAGAAAGATCAAAAAACATTCTCAATGAGATTTCTCACACTCTCCTCCTCCCTCACTATATATGTGTATATTCTAGAGAGAGAAAGTAATGAAGAGAGATGAGTGAGAGTCTGTTCCTCTCTCCATCTTTTATGGCGTGAGACCTTCACCTTACTCTGTACACTAACATATACATATACATACACTCTGTGTATGCATTCCTCCATCTTTGCATGCTTCACCAACCTCAATAATTTCCCAAAAAACCCAAATGATATTATGATCACCATGATGATTATTGCATCATAACCTAGTCAAAAGATTATTTCCAGATGGAAAAAAAGGGGGTAACTGTTATGGGTTTTTTCATTTTCATTATTTATAGTGTTTCTTGATCATTTTCTTGATGTTGGTGCTTTAAAGTTTTGAAATTTATTTATATTTTGTTGTTTTCAAGATTTCTTGTTTGTTGTGTTGTGGATGATGGTTGAGAGAGTTGGTATTATTGATAACATGAAGGATGATGAAGAGCTTGAAATGTTGTTGGGTGAGATCCCTCATGCAACATCACTCCATCATCATCATCATCCATCATATGCTATGAACAGGATGATGATGATGTATGGTATGTATGATGATGGTGATTCATCATCATCACATATTGTTTCAAGAAACCCCTGTTTTGAACTGCCCCATTCATCTTTAGGGAAGGAAGTTGATGAAACTTTGATTGATGGACTTAGTAGAGTGTATATAAATCATGATCAAAATCAGGGTTTGCGTTGCGTTAATCGAATCCGTTCGACTTCATTTAGGGATTCTGATTATCTTGCAGCTAACCCTTATTTTTCAAGAATCCCCATGAATTACGAGCAATCGAATTTCGATAGGAGTGTGTTGAATTATTGTTATCAATCAGGGATTGCCGCTTCAAAGGGTAAGGTTAACTCGAACCATGACTCTCATTGGTTCCACGTGGCGGCTGACGGTTCAAGAATCACTCGTGGGGGGTTCGGGGTCGGGCGTGGGCTTGGGCTTGGGCTTGGGCTCAGGCCCGGGCTCGAGGGTTTAGCCGCTGGTGAGGATAGTTTGATCATTCAAGGTGAAGATGTAAGTCGAGTTAGGAAGAAGTTCATTCGACCTTGCGAAAATGGTCAAACTCATTTGAGCAATGGTCAACAGTATATTTTTGCAATGGCTAAAGATCAACACGGGTGTCGGCTTCTGCAAAAGATTTTCGATGATGGAAACCCGCAACATGTACAAACTGTGTTTAATGAGATCATAGGGCATGTGGTTGAGCTTATGATCAACCCGTTTGGGAATTACTTTATGCAGAAGCTTTTGGAAGTTTGTAATGAAGAACAGAGAATGCGGATATTGATCGCAGTTACTCGAGAACCGAGGGAACTTGTTCAAATTTCATTGAATACTCATGGGTAACTTATACTTTTAATTATGTTTAACATATAGTTAACGTTATGTAATACTACAAATGTCGATATGTTTGTTTTTTATTATAGAACTAGAGTGGTACAGAAGCTTATAGAGACTCTGAAGACTAGACAGCAAATTAAGCTTGTTATATCTGCTATTGAACCGGGCTTTCTTGCTCTTATAAAGGATCTCAACGGGAATCATGTTATTCAGCGTTGCTTGCAGTGTCTCAGCAATGAAGATAATAAGGTTTGGACTTGCTAAGGTTTAGCAGAATTATAGGTTTAATTTCCATGCTTATATGTTTATAAAGATCAAGCGCTTGATCTCTTGGATTATGCATTGTTGTCATAGCATGATAGCAACGTAATATCGAACACAAACGACTTTCGGTGTGTTGTTTGCAACAAATTTTATTGGTTTCATGTTATAGAAACAATCTTAAACCATCAAATGACAGCTTTTCAAATCTTTAATTCTCTCAAAAGTCATTTGATACCCTTGCTTTTGACTTTAGAGGTCAAACGTATAGCTTTTCGACTCATTAATTATTCTATGGATCTAACGTTATAATGACTTAGGAAGTGTTAATGTTGATTTTAATACAAATTATATACGCGGTTTCGATATGGAAAGTAAAAAGTTTGATCTCAAATTTACAAAATGTGATGGAATGTAAAAAGTTTGACCTTTAATTTGGCCATTTGACCTTTTGGAGTTAAAATATGACCCTAATCTGACCCATTTCCTTACTGATCGCAGTTCATCTATGAAGCTGCTGCAAAATTCTGTGTTGAAATAGCAACCCATCAACACGGATGTTGTGTATTACAAAGATGCATCAATCACTCGACTGGCGAGTACCGTGAAAAATTAGTCTCGGAAATATCAAAAAATGGCATCCTTCTTGCACAAGATGCATACGGGTAATGCTAAGAAGAAAATCCGGTTTTTTCGTTTACACTTTTTATATTTTTTCGGCTAATATTTTTTTAACGTACAATGCAGAAATTATGCTGTACAGTACATTCTTGAGCTGCAGATTCCATCGGCTGTGTCGAAGCTGAACTCTCAGTTTAAGGGTAACTATGTGCACCTTGCCACCCAAAAGTTTAGTAGCCATGTGGTCGAGAAATGTTTAGCCGTGTTAGATGGTCAAATCAGGTCAACCATCATCCGTGAACTGATCTCGGCTACTCAGTTTGAACAATTGCTTCAAGATCCACATGCAAATTATGTTATACAAACCGCCCTTCGTGTTTCTGAGGTCCGTAATCTTTCACTAAAGTTGTTGGTTATTGTAGGATTGGTAAAATAGGTGGGTCGGGTTAAAACGGGTTGTTTTCTAGAATGGGTCAAACTGTTTGGATCGGGTCGACCCAAAACACGTCTGTCAGCTTTTTATATGATGCCTTAAATATGATCACAAAATTATAATATAATAATAACAACAGTAATAATAATACTAATTATTATCATTATTATTATGATAATAAAATAATGTATTTGAATAAATTGATGTTTATGTGGTTGTATGCATTAAAAACACAAGTTTGGTGACTTTTGGCCCAAATTGATACACTTACAAGTCACAAGTAAACGAGTTGAAACGGCTACCTCTAATCTGTTCTTATCTAAAATCCAAGTGCAGGGCCCGCTTCATAACTCGTTAGTGAATGTGATTGAATCCCACAAGGCAATCTCACGAAACAGCCCGTATTCGAAGAGGATTTTCTCCCACAAGCTTTTGAGGAGGTGATTGTATGATGGTAATGTTGTTTCTTGTGTCTATAATGGGTCGGGTCATCTTAGCAACCACTCGTGTCAGCGATAACAGTATATTTTTCTTTCTACATCGCGCTTTCGAGTTCATATATAGAGAGGTATGGCAGATTTTGGGTTCAAGTTGCTTAAAATATGGTGACAATGTTGATGTAAGCTCCCTTATGTTGTCTATGTAGCTTTTGGATTTTCTTTTATTGATGTATGAACTGGAGATTGCAAAATAGTCTGTTTGCACAATACTCACCTTTTTGTCCATTTATTGATTTTTTATTAGTACTTAATAATTAACGTATCTATAATGATTATAGAAAGTATATTGTTACAATAAGTTAGAATTTTAAATAAGAGTTAATTGCCAAAATCGTCCTTGAGGTTTGGGCACGTTTGCCATTTTCGTCCAAAATGACACTTTTGTACCAAATTGCCCCCCACGTTTGTAACTCAGGGACGATTTTGGCAATTATAACTCTTTAAATAACTAAAAACTAAGCAGGTATAGTGTGACCTTAATTCAAACCAACCATGTTATCATTGATTACTTTGGTCATTAAAGTTTTGTATGGTCTTATTTTTTATTTAAAGTGTGTACCGTAAATTTGTTACTATGGTTCTTCCTAAATCAACATGGTTGTGCCAAGGTAGCACTGCGAGGGAGCGAGTCGTGTGGTTCAATCCCTTCTATCCTTCTATTGGGTAACAATGCATTCTGGAACCACTCACGACCGAATATTTCTCTCTCATAACATGTAGGTTTGTTATTCGGTTACTTATACATACTACTCATAGCACGACCTAACAAAATTACATCGAGTCAATCAATTAAAACAAAATACTACCATAGTTTTGCTAAAAAAAACTAAAATGATGGAAACACTTTAATTTTAAATTGGGGCAAAATTGTAATTTTTCAGGACAAATGAGCGTGTGTCAGATAGCCGACTGACACGAATAAAAATTACACCGATTCAACCAATTAATACAAAACACTACCATAATTTTATAAAAGAAAAAACTAAAACGATAGCATGATTGTAATTTTACACTAGGGTCAAAATCTTAATTTCACAATGGAAAAAAAACAAAAAGGATGGCAAAACTGTAAATTTGAGATGGGGGCAAAATCGTAATTTGGCTGGGAAGAAAAAAAGACAAAACATTGGCAAAACTGTAAATTTAAACGGGCAAAATCGTAATTTAGCTTAACCAATAGGGAAATGCCAGCGTAGCAGCTGGCCGCCCATTTCGACCAATATCAGGGAAACACTATTCCCTGCCATGGTGATTGTTGTTATAGGTAATGGGTAAGCGTTAACTTGGGCTTGTCAAAATTGAACCTATTTGTGTTGAGCCCAACATGTTGGTTTTTGGTCCAATTACGAGGATTACTCATCTCTTAATATCTTTTACCAAAAATGATTCCATTTATGATTCTCTTTCCAACTTGAAGAAACAATAAGTCAACATGAGGTTAGACTTAGGGGAGTTGTCTTGTTTATCATGGTCAATCTCTATTCTTTCCTTCACCAATGGCTTTAGCGATCTCTGATCAGTCCCCACAAAAACGAAACAACACCGGTGAACTCGTTACAAGGAGGAGAGGTTGGGAGTTCTCCTAATAACCACCTCCAGGCGTGAGAATAAGAACTCGTTTTGAGGAAATAAGTGTATGTATAGAGTGAAAGAGTAAGAGAAGCTATCCCTGAACCTGGTGGTGAAGTCCTCTATTTATAACCGAAGGTTTGTGAAGGAGGTAGGAGCCAGCTGGTCATTCGCCAGCTATTAATCATGGGGAATATCCTTTTTGTCTCCACTAACTTGACATGACCGTTAATCTGTACTAGGGCTGACTTGGCGCGATGTTATTCGCTCCACCTCAGCGTCCTTTAGTACTTCCTGTCGGGTTGTCGTTAGTTGTCCCTTTGAGATTATTCAATAGGATCTGACAACCAATGATTGGTGCCACGTGGTGTCCTTTTCCTTAGTTGTCACCAATGCTCTCCTTGTCGTCATCAGTGGTGCCCCACGTTTGTCGCCAGGTTTGTCCATCGGCGTTCTAGATCCTTCTGAGCAACGACGTTTCTTGAATTGTATGGTCCTTTGTGTGTGCACAAGCGCATGCTTTTTGGGACCATACCCCTTCAAGTCCCCCTAAGTCTAGTGCTGCTTCCATACAAGTTTGTTGGATAGGTGGAGCTTTGGACTTATAAAAAATTCTAGTCATATGAGTGGCTCAAGTATACGTTTTTCATCTGCGCATTAGACTAGGAGTTCTGAGATGAGTTGGATCAGCACATGGGATCTGACGTACTTAAATTGGTCAGATCAGCGCATGGGATCAAGCGTACTCAAATGGGTCAGATCAGCGCGTGGGATCAGGCGTACTCAATTGTGCAAGATTGCGCGTGAGATTAGGTGTACTCAAATGAGCCAGGTTGGCGTGTCGGATCAAGCGTCCCCCGAGGAGCTAGATCGGCGCATGGGATCAGTCGTACTAAAATGAGCCAGAACGGCGCGTGGGATTAGGCGTACTAAAATGAGCCAGATCGGCGCTTGGGAACTATGCAGGAGTTTCTTTTGAGTTACATTTTCTGTTGGGAGCATGGGCATGTGGTTGGTGAAGTTGATGGTGACCTCCTATCACTGTTCTTGTGTAGGGCGAGGCGCCTGTCGCTTCAGTCAATGTGTCAGTCTCTTTAGCAGAGAGGACGTCGTGTCTACACGTGCTTTTTCGGCTGCAGTAGGCGCGTGACCGCCACTCACCTAAAAAGGCGTCCTTTTGGTTTTTTCAGCCTGACGTGCCAGCCATCCATTGGAGGGAGGCTCCTACTTGCTGGTGCAGTTCCCCATCGCATTAAATGCGGTGGGTATAAATACCCAATGCCTTTGGCGTTTTGGGGAAAACTTTTCTAACCCTTCCCTTCTAACTTTTTCCAAACTTTCCTGAGTTTTCCTTCAAATCCTTGGTATTGTACCGTTTATATTTCATTACATCGTTATGTCGACTCCTCTAAACCTGAAGGTTTACGTAAGACGAAGAAAACCAAGGAATTGCTCACGACAGCTCAAGCGACGATAAAGATTTGTATGGGGTGTTGAACAAGAGAAAGCTTTCCAAACACTTAAAGAAAAGTTAACTCACGCTCCGGTGTTGACATTACTGGAAGGGGTTGACGACACGGTGGTTTATTCGGATGCGTCGCATTCAGGGCTCGGATGTGTTTTAATGCAACGAGGCAAGGTTATGGCCTATGCCTCGAGGCAACTGAAGATCCATGAAAAAAAAAATATGCGACTCATGACTTGGAGCTGGCAGCAGTGGTTTTTGCCTTAAAAATATGGAGACATTACTTGTATGGGGTAAAATGTACCATCTTTACCGACCATAAAAGTTTGAAATATTTCTTCGATCAGAAGGAATTAAACATGAGGCAGAGGCGATGGTTGGAAACGGTGAAGGACTACGATTGTGAAATACACTACCACCCCGGGAAAGCCAATGTAGTGGCTGATGCGTTGAGCCGAAAGGCAGATTATGCCCCGATACAGGTACAATCAATGCAGCTTATGGTGACCTCGGGCTTACTAGAACGAATCCAAGGAGCACAAGTTGAAGCAGTAAAGGTGGAAAACTGGAAAAAGGAAAGAATTGTTGGCCAATTCAAGGATCTCGAAGAAGGCAACCACGGATTGAAAACACGTTTCAATAGAATTTGGGTTCCTAACACATGTGGAGTTAAAAAGCTTCTACTCGAAGAAGCTCACAAATCCCGTTATTCCATTCATCCGGGGGCGACCAAGATGTATAACGATTTGAAACAAAACTATTGGTGGCCCGGAATGAAAAGGGATGTAGTGAAATACGTGGAGAAGTGCTTGACATGCCTACAAGTCAAGGCGGAACACCAAAAACTATACGGTAAACTCCAACCGTTGGAAATTCCGGTTTGGAAATGGGAACATGTTACAATGGACCTATTAACCAAACTACCAAAGACGAACCGCGGATTTAATGCTATATGGGTAGTTGTTGACAGATTGACCAAGAATGCTCATTTTATCCCGATACGTGAAACATATACGTCTGAAAAGATGTCTGAAGTTTACACTAATGAGATAGTGGCACGCCACGGAGTACCGGTATCCATCGTGTCCGATAGGGATACCCGGTTCACTTCAAATTTCTGGCGAGATTTCCAAGAGCAAATGGGAACCGAATTGTTCATCAGCACTGCGTACCATCCTCAGACGGATGGACATAGTGAAAGAACAATACAAACATTGGAAGACATGCTACGGGCATGTATTATTGACTTCGGAGGTAGTTGGGATGTTTATCTACCATTGGTTGAATTTTCATATAATAACAATTACCATGCTAGTATCGGGATGGCACCGTATGAAATGCTTTACGGTAGGAAGTGCCGGACCCCGGTGAGTTGGGGTGAGGTGGGTCCACGTGAACTCGCCCATAAAGATATAGTACGAGCCACTAATGAAAAGATAGATGTGGTTCGGGCACAGTTGAAAGCGGCTCAAGATAGACAAAAGTCGTATGCGGATAAAAGGAGGAGACCGATTGAGTTTCAGGTGGGCGACAAGGCCATGCTTAAGGTATCCCCATGGAAGGGGGTTATCCGGTTTAGAAAGAGAAGAAAATTAAGCCCGAGATTTATTGGGCCGTTTACGATTGTCGAACGAGTAGGAAAGGTAGCATACCGCCTTGAACTACCGGAGGAATTAAGCGGAATTCATAGCACATTCCATGTGTCACATCTTCAGAAATGTCTAGCGGACGAAACAACTTATATCCACTACGATGATATCGAGGTGGATGACAGCTTTAATTATGTGGTGAAGCCAATTGTGATTTTGGACCGTAAGGTGAAAATCCTAAGGAACAAAGAGATCAATCAAGTAAAAGTCAAATGGGAACACAGGAAGGGTTTGGATACCACGTGGGAATCCGAAGAGGAGATGCAATGACTCTACCCTACATTATTTGGTACGTCATTCGGTTTCGGGGACGAAACCCTTTTAAGGGGGGTGGACTTGTAACACCCCGAAATTTATAAAATTTAAAATCAGGATAATAAAGTGTTAAATAAACAAGAACAAACTATCTAGGAATTCATAACCCAGTTAGTTACTAGTCTTGAGATGGCAAATAAACAAGGTTAAAACATCTAAGTTAATAGTATGATAAAACTTAGGGGCTTAAATTGTCAGTTATGAAACCTCAAAGACTAACATAGCTAATTAACACCAAACACACACTTAGTGTGTGTGTCTGGTCGATCTCAAACATAGGGGGCGACCCAAACTTCCCCATCAAAACCCTAACTTGCATAAAACTCAAGAATTGAAGCCTCTAATCTACTCTAAATCAAGTTTTAAACACGAATTAGTGATCACCTCATTGCAGGGATCAAAAGGTATGCAAAATTTTGGTATTTTGATTCTTGTTCAGTTTTAGGCTAATTGAGAAAATCAAAAATTGAGCTTGAATATATGTTGCATGGATGAAATTAGAAGTAACATGATGTCTAGGGATAAAACCCTAGATGAATTCTTGTTAAGATTTGGTATGATAATTGTAGAGATTATAATCACCATTGTAGGTGATTATTGGGTGTATAGAGACTAGATAAACACTAGGATTGTGATTACTATTCTAGTGAAAATTGAATTCATGTGTTAAATTCAGTATTATTAATGTTGAAATTTTGAGTAAAGTGTCTAATTAAAGTGAAAATAGGTGGAAAATAACATGTGAACAACCTAATAATGATTATGTAAAATCTGACCCGCTAGGTGTTTGTTAAAACGCCCAAGTGTGGAGTAAAACGTTAAAGATCGGACAAAAACGCAGATTTGATTGTCATAATAAATTGTCCGTTATTGATTTTAAAGGAGTTCTAAATTAGTTGCGAATGGAACTCTTTAGGTAAAGAATCTGGATCATCAAGTGGACAAGCCGGAGGTGATACACGCTTGAAGGGTGCACTTTGAAGGTACGCGACTTATGGTTTCGTTACATTATGTTTAATTGTTAGTTTTAACTTGTTATATTGAAATTTGGCAAACAAGGGAAACCCGTTAAGTCACAGAAGTGACGAAGTGCCATAGACAAATAAAACGGGTCAAATCATGTGTTAGAAATAGAGTTTGGAATGTTTTGAAATGGTGGTCTCCATTCGGCATCCAAACGGGTCAAAACAAGTTGAAATTATGCTTGTCAAATAGTGTTAAAAAGCATGTTTAAATCCTTGAAACAAGCCTGACGATTATTGCGTAAGTAACCCTCGGGAGGGAAGCGAAACGTCATAGTCGGAGAACCCGGGATTGGGTAAATTGGTCGTAGATATGAGATAACAATAAAACAAGTTGTTGAACTTGTAGATAAGCGGGTCGAATAAATAAGGAGCCAAAATAAAGGCCAACTGATTCTAAACTGAGTAATTATCTGAATCGTGTTGATAAACGGGTCCGTGATTTAATTACGGTCGCGTAGGAAAAAGAATCGGCTAAAACGGACGCCCGAGTCAAAAGTTATGTTGATTTGAAGTTGTAGATGATAAAAAAATTGGTGCTGGGCTGATATACAGCTCCAGCAAACAACTTTCTGTCAAAAACACACCGTGGCGCTACGCCACGGCGAAGCACGATGACTGTCGCGCGATGCGACGGTGGTGGCGGCACGCCACCGCTGAGCCTTATCTCCGTCGCGCGACGCGACCACCTAAAACGATGGAATTTTGTTGTTTTTGCATTGTTTGAACAAGGAACTTAATCATACTTGTATTTAAGGTGTCAAGACTAATCTTTTACATGGTTTTTACCGTAGGTGATGACGGACTAAATCCGGATGGCGATCAAGCAACTGTCAAGAACCGAACGCACTAAACAAAGCTTCCGCACTTGATCTATTTTGTTTTAAGTAATATGTAAACACTTGAAGTCATGTTTTGTATGTTTAATTAGTAGGATTATAACTTGAATATTATGATCATGTATGGTCTTAAAATCATGAAAGTTTTTGTAAACTCGAAAATTTTGTTCTAAATGCATGTTTTGTATCATTAATCTTGTTATTTTAAGTTGGGTCTTACATGATTATTAGTTCGCCAAGTTCATTAAGGTGTTAGTTGATTTATGAATATTGTGCTAATGTTGTTTCGTTGTAATGGTTTTAGATAAAACACAAGCTTAGATGCTATTGCCTCTCTCGGAACCGAACACACCTTGAACGCCTTTATGTGCTTCTGCAATTTTTGAAGTATCATCAATGGGTCAATACTTTTGTTAAATTAGGCTAAGTTTGGTAGTTAAACTCTAAGCTTGAAGTTGTAAATCTTTTGTCAAAATACTAGTTGTAATGGTTGTTTGAAAGGTCTTTAAAGTGCTATGACTTTTGTTATGTCCTTTGAAATGCGTCATAGGTTTAATTGTTGAATGTCATTAAAACAGGGAATTGTTTATATTACGAACGGGTCATGCCCGAATTTTGTTAAATAATAGTATGAATTAATACATTTTCGGATTTTGAAATTTGGGCGTTTCAATTAGCCTGCAACATGTATTAAAATAAAGTCAATACAATAATGTACTGGTGAGTATACAAGTTTGAGTATATAGAATAATAGCTTAAAAAGACTCATATCCATCATGTAAACATATAAAATAGTTTCAGCCATGCTAGTGTTCGCAGTCCAAGTGATAGCCCAAGTGTCCCGATGCATTTAACACTTTCCCAAGACTCAAGGAAAGCAAATAGAATCCTTTTAACAATACCCTGAGAATAATGGGGAGGTGCACCTTCCTATAGCGTTACTATTGTTAAGGCAGAACTACACACAAGGATTAAACGTTCTCATAGCATAAAGAATCAAGAATCAAGAATCCAAAGTATCAAGTTTCACATTTACAGTGGATGGAGTTAGATTTAATAGTTCCAAGTTTCAAGTTTCATAGAATACATGTTGCATCCCAAAAGTTTAAAACGAAAAGGGATCGAGTATACTGTCACGGCCCCAGCCCCGATTTGACCCGGTCAGAAGCCGCGGGACAGGAACCTGTGGTATCAATGATGCGACAGCGGAAGATTTTCAACAGGATCTTTTAAAAACTCAAATGCCCAATTATTTTATTCCATAATTTGGAGATAAACCCCGTAATTTACAATAGAGGAATTTAACTAGGAAATTCCCTGATTTATTAAAACATGTTTATTTATTTTTAACTGAGCCACCTCTTCAAACTTGAAAGTGCTCCATAGCACGTTTTCCTTGATTTACAGCAGGTCGCCTGAAACATGTTTTAAAAATATTTTATCAGCGGGAAAAATGCTGGCGAGTCACTCTATTTGAGAAAATGACACAGTTATAAATTACAGCATAAGAGCGATTACAATGGATTCTATCTTATTGTTGTATGGCGCCGTGTCACCTCCTGGTGACGATGGTCATACCACTATTGGGTCCTGTCACCCAATTAGTGATGATATATCACTGTTAGGGCTTATTTGCCTAACCTGTGTTAGGGCTTATTTGCCTAACCCCGTGAGAAATTAGTAATGTGCACAATACCCCACTAGCCATTGATTAAGATTACCACGACTTACTCCCTGTAATTATAACATTTGAAAATAATTTGAGGTATTGTAAAACAGTTGATAAAAAGAGAATGACTCACATTGCAGATTTATATTGGCAGAGCTTAGCCTACTGATTAGCTTTTTAACCTAAATTTAAACAACATGCACACGAACTCGGTTAGTAACTAATACAACATTTACGATAACTCACGAGATTAAACCCTCACAACGAATGACAAAGTGCGATACTTAAACATCCATCGAATTCACGAAGAATGACAAAGCATAAACCCTAATGTGGGCAACACTTAAACATCCATTGGATAGTTTTAATCGATCGGACATTGAATCGTAGCAGCGATCGAGTTAATACCCGGTATCAGAGCAGCGCTTCGCTAATTTTAAAAGTAATTTCGACTTCAGAGTATTGTAACTTCGCTTTTTGTGTTTGGATTTCGACACCAGTGGATTGTGCATGCAACAAGCTATTTATAGGTGAAATATAGGGTTCACGCGGCCCGCGTGAACCTTGGTTAAATCTTTACGCGGCCCGCGAGGCCGCCTAGTCTACGAGTAGGCTTGATTGGTCATAAGTAGGTTAGCCAGGTGGGTGATACGTGGATCCGGATACTTATCCGGTCAAACCACACCTTGACGCGGCCCGCGTAAGGCTAAGCGAACCCTTACGCGGCCCGCCTGAAAGCCATATTTCTTTTTTTCTTGGTTTTTTATGCACAATATGGTTTCAGGGTTCGGGATTATACTTACGGGTGTTTTTAGGACAATTTTGAGAGTCCTTACACCCTCCCCACCTTATTTAAAATCTCGTCCTCGAGATTCATTGGAATAAGTGAGGATACTTTCGCTTCATCTCTGATTCTAGCTCCCAGATGTATTCGGGTCCTCTCTTTGAATCCCACTTGACTTTAACTAGCACCAATCTTTTGTGTTTGAGAAATTTGATCTTTCGATCTTCGATTTGAAGAGGTTTCTCAACAAATTTCAATTTCTCATTTACCTCTATATCTTGGAGAGGTACTACCAAAGATTCATCTGATAAGCATTTCTTGAGGTTGGATACATGGAATACATCATGTACGCCAGCTAATTCCTCTTGTAGTTGTAAGCGATAAGCAACTGGTCCTATACGTTGGATCACTGGGAATGGTCCTACGTATCTTGGATTTAGTTTTCCTTTCTTACCAAATCGAACTACTCCTTTCCAAGGTGAAACTTTCAATAGTACTTTGTCTCCAACTTGAAACTCTAGTGGCTTGCGTCGATTATCAGCATAACTTTTCTGGCGATCTCGAGCTGTCTTCAGTCTTTCCTTGTTTTGTGTAATCTTGTCGGTAGTTTCTTGCACAATCTCCAGACCTGATAATTGACTTTCTCCTATCTCTGCCCAACAAACTGGAGTTCTACACTTTCGTCCGTATAATGCTTCAAATGGGGCAGCTTCGATGCTTGCATGATAACTATTGTTATAGGAGAATTCGATCAAAGGTAGGTGATCATCCCAGTTTCCACCAAAATCTATCACACATGACCTAAGCATGTCCTCCAAGGTTTGGATCGTCCGTTCACTTTGTCCGTCTGTTTGAGGATGATATGCAGTGCTTAAATTCAGTCGAGTTCCCATTGCTTCTTGGAAACTTGTCCAGAAATGGGAAGTGAAACGACTATCCCTATCTGATACAATGGAGAGTGGAACTCCATGTAAGGATACTACTTCATCTACATATAACTTTGCCAACTTTTCCATGCTAAAGGTTTCTTTCATTGGTAGAAAATGAGCTGATTTGGTTAATCGATCCACAATTACCCAAATCGTGTCATTACCTTTTCTGGTTTTGGGTAACTTAGTAACAAAATCCATTGTTACGAGTTCCCATTTCCATACATGCATTTCTAGTTGTTGTAGTAGACCTGAAGGTTTCTGGTGTTCTGCCTTAACTTGTGAACAAATAAGACACTTAGAAACATATCGAGCTATGTCCTTTTTCATTCCTATCAACCAAAAGTTATTTCTTAAATCTTGGTACATTTTATTGTTTCCAGGGTGCATGGTATACCTAGATTTATAAGCTACTTCTAAAATCTTATTTCTTAATTCTCCCTGCTTAGGAACCCAAATCCTTCTTTTGTGGAATCTCCAAATTCCATCAGCTCCTTGTTCTAATTCTTTTATTCATCCTTTCATTCCTTCAGCACCATCCTTGATTGCTGTTTCTTGAAAATGCTTTAGTTGTTCCATTAAATCTAACTGTAGATTTAATCTAAGAGCACGAACCCGTCGTTGTTTCTCATGGTACTTACGACTTAAGGTGTCAGCAACTACATTTGCTTTTCCTTCGTGGTATTGAATATCACAATCGTAGTCACTTAGGATTTCCATCCATCTCCTTTGCCTCATGTTTAATTCTTTTTGCCCAAATATATATCTTAAACTCTTATGATCTGTATAGACAGTAAATTTACTTCCGTACAGATAATGTCTCCAAATTTTAAGGGCAAAAAATATGGCTCCTAATTCTAAGTCATGAGTCGTATAGTTTTCTTCGTGCTTTTTCAATTGCCTTGAAGCATACGCAATTATCTTCTTGTGTTGCATTAACACACATCCTAATCCTAGTTTTGAAGCATCACAGTAAACTTCAAAATCTTCAGTTCCTTCTGGCAAGGCTAGGATTGGGGCATTTGTTAACTTTTGCTTTAGAATCCTAAAAGCTTCTTCTTGCTTAGGTCCCCATTCAAACTTAACTGCTTTACAGGTTAGCTTAGCTAAAGGTACAACTATTTTGGAAAAATTCTTAATAAACCGTCTATAATATCCGGCTAAACCTATAAAACTTCTAATTTCCATTGCGGATTGCGGAACCTTCCATTTGGTAATTGCCTCTATCTTAGCAGGATCTACATGAATACCTTCGTGATTCACCATGTGTCCTAGGAATTACACTTCTTGCAGCCAAAATTCACACTTCGAGAATTTGGCGTAAAGTTTTTCTTTTCTTAACAAAGTTAAGAGTGCATGCAGGTGCTCACAATGTTCCTCCTGATTTTTGGAATAAATAAGTATATCGTCAATGAAGACAATTACAAATTTATCCAAATACGGTTTACAGATTCTATTCATCATGTCCATGAATGCGGCAGGTGCATTCATTAGTCCGAATGGCATGACTGTAAACTCGTAATGACCATACCTAGTTCTGAAAGCAGTTTTAGGTATGTCTTCTTCTTGTACCTTCAACTGATGATATCCGGAGCGTAAATCGATCTTAGAAAAGTATCTAGCTCCTTGAAGTTGATCGAAAAGATCATCAATTCTAGGCAATGGGTATCGATTCTTAATTGTAACCTTATTCAATTCTCTATAATCAATACACATTCTCATCGAACCATCCTTCTTCTTTATGAACAACACTGGTGCTCCCCAAGGGGATGAACTAGGTTGTATGAAACCTTTACTTAGTAATTCATCTAATTGCTTTTTCAATTCTAGCATTTCGGTGGGTGCTAACCGATAAGGTGCTTTGGCTATCGGTGTAGTTCCAGGAATTAGATGAATTCTAAATTCAACTTCCCTATCAGGTGGTAATCCAGGTAGTTCTTCTGGGAATACATCGGAATATTCCGATACTACTGGAATTTCTTTAAGCTCTTTGCTTTTCGTATTAATGATTACTGAAATAATATACACCATTTCTTGTTTACTGGAATAACTAGCCAATTTCATTACTGAAATGAATTTCAGTGGCTTTCGTGGCTTATCTCCTGTAATCACCACTAATTCTCCTGTGGGTGTATGAATTTCTATGGAATTCTTATCACAAATAATTCGAGCATGGTTGGCTACTAACCAATCCATTCCTAACACTACATCGAATCTAGCTAAATTCATAGGTAATAGGTTTGCAGAGAATTTATAGCCTAATAATTCTATCTTTCCTTCTCGCACAACCTTATTTATTTTGACAGAATTTCCGTCTGCCGTTTCGACTGTAAAGATTTGTCTAAGTTGAGTTAAGGGTAAATTAAGTGCTTGGCAGAATGAAGTATTTATAAAACTTTGGTTTGCACCAGAGTCAAATAATACTTTTGCATATACATTGTGAACTAGAAACGTACCAGCTATCACATCAGGAATCAGTTCGGCTTCCTGAGTCGTCAATTGAAAGGCTCTAACATTCTTCTTATTCGTTCCTTCTGCAGGTTTAGCTTTATTATCTGCTGGTTTGTTTAGTTTTGGGCAGTCTGGCCTAAGATGTCCAGTTTCTCCACAGTTGTAGCAGACTGTGAATTTCTTTCTCCTGCAGTCTTCCTCTTGATGCCCCGGAGTTTTGCAAAAATTGCAATATACTTTGCATCTTCCAAAATGCTTTCTTTTGCAAGAATTCCAAAATGGACCAGTGGAAGATTGTCCGGTTCCCCTTCGCTTGAAATTATTACGGTTACCCATACGAAATCCTTGGGTAATCTTTTGGGCTACTTCCTTCTTTCTATTTTCTTCTCTCGTCCGTACCAGTTCATCAGTCAGTGTGTTGGCTAAATCCACCGCATCATCAATCGTGCGGGGTTTCGCAGCCTTGACAATATTACGAATTTCACCAATCAATCCCCAAATATAGCGGGAAATAAGTACTGGTTCTGGCGAAGCCAGGGTTGGTACTACTCTCGCATATTCGAAGAATGTCGAAGTGTACCCTCGACAGTTTACATCCACCATCCGATGTGTCAGGAACTTATTTGTCATTTGTTCCTTTTCATACTCGGGATAGAATTTTCTTTCTACAAGACTCTTAAATTCTTCCCAGTTCATAGCATACGCCATCCTTCTTCCTTTTGCTTGTAACACCGTGTTCCACCATTCTAGCGCCCCTTCTTTGAAAAGATTTGATGCATACATGACCTGGTCTTCTTCAGCACATTTACTTATGGAATTTACTGCCTCGGTTTTCTCTAACCAACGTAGTGCTGCAGTCGCCCCTTCGTTACCTGCAAACTCAGCTGGTTTACAGGCAAGAAATTCTTTGTAAGTGCAACCAGGCATTGCAGCTTTCATTTTCTTAGGGAGCGGAGCCTGCCGTGGATCATTATCGTGATTAGTATGATTACCGCCTCCGTTTATAATATTACTGAAGTTATCTTCAGAAGTACATTTGCTAGGAATGATTTGTTGAGGTTCAACAGGTTTTTGGGCAGCAGCAAGGATTGCTGGAATAGCATTGGCTATTCCTTGAGTAACGATATTTTCTATATCTTGCCTAGTCATAAATTGATCCTCCGGGTGTTGCTCAGATTGGTTAACCTCGTTAACTGGTTCATTATTAGCGTTTTCCATCTGATAATTAATTTATATAAATTATTAGTATAAAATAATTAATAGCAATACACAAATAATCACACAATTTCATAACACATGGATAGCCAAAATTATCGATTTCTCGATTCCCATTTTTTTATGTATTATAATATGCATCAATACACACCGTTATCTTACAAAGTTTTATTTGTAGTTATTTTACAAGATTATATTTTACTATTATTATTATTATACAATCACAGTTTCATAACCCCACTATCCCTCGTCAGTTGGTACTTCAGTAACGACGTTCCCTTTCGTCGTACTTTCAGGAGATTTGTTCTCCTACTTCCCGAATCCTATTTCCTGCATCCACCAGCTCCTCGCCAAAGTGACGGAGTTCAGCTAAATTTTCATTGCTCATTGGCGGGTTTGGTATCGGTTCCGGGTCAAACTGAGGGAGAAAGGTATAGGGATTGTTAAGGAGGTTTTGAAACTGCCAATCATTAGTCCACCACTCGTCCATTCCTAAAGGTTGGGTGTGGATTATAGGTTCTGGGATTGCTGGTTCCAAATTTATTGGAAGTTGATTTTCAGCAGGATAAGGGTAGAGATTATTATTGATAGGCCTAATGATATCACAGCTCTCCAATACGCGATCCAATTCCTCCTGAAATGGCAACTCCTCAATTTGCCTAGAGCTTTCCCCAACTTCCATCTTTGTTTGCCTAGAACCTTCCCCAATTTCCATTTCTATTTGCCTAAAACCTTCCCCGATTTCAATACTCTTTCCTTTGTCTATGGGATTTTCTATTTTGGGAATCTTCCTAGTTGCGGGTTTCCTCCTGCGCACACGCCTCCATCCCACAAATCTTCTCCTTTTCTTAGGCTTGGGTTTCTCCGGAGGTGGAGCACAAAATTCCATATGTTCTTCTACATCGGCTATGTAACCAGTAAAATCATTGGAAACTTCCACTTTCAGTGGATAAAAGTTGAGATTCTGAAGGGCTTCAGATAACTCATTCATGCTGTTTAGCATATATGCAAAATACACACAAAATGCTAAGTTAAAATTTTATAATAAAATTTTATAGATAACTTTCAAATATTATTCCATACCGTGTGATTAATTTAATACAAAGGACAACTGACAATTAAAACATACTAGGTTTACTATAAACTTATTTATTTACTGGATAAAGTTTTCGGCTTATAGGTGATAAGGGTGCTAAAACTTGAGTCAGAGTATTTAAAGATTTGCATTTACTGCTACAGTGGCTAGCATATAGAGATCCGCCCATTTTTCATCTAACTTGTCTTCCCAGGGTGGGTTACTGCCTAGTTCTTGGGTTTTCTGATTAACTCTCTTTTCTTTTGGTTGTGATTTCTTTATTTTCTCCTGACTTTTCCTAATAATCAAACTTCTTTTATTAGGAGAAAGTGGTTCCTCGTATTGTGCCTTTCGAACAAATATTCCTTCATCAGTATCTATTGGGTATTTCGAGGAATTTGTTTGGGATGAACTTCCCTTCTCTTTTGACGACCTATCTAATTTAAGATAGATGTTTGAAAGCTTTTGCTTACCCATACTGTAACTAACAAATAGTTAATTAATAAAACACATAATCACAAAATGAAATCAAGAAAATTAAGTATTTTAAATACTTAATAGGCTTAAATCAGTGGCTTGATCAGTGTGGCTCTGATACCACCTTTTCCTGTCACGGCCCCAGCCCCGGTTTGACCCGGTCAGAAGCCGCGGGACAGGAATCTGTGGTATCAATGATGCGACAGCGGAAGATTTTCAACATGATCTTTTAAAAACTCAAATGCCCAATTATTTTATTCCATAATTTGGAGATAAACCCCGTAATTTACAATAGAGGAATTTAACTAGGAAATTCCCTGATTTATTAAAACATGTTTATTTATTTTTAACTGAGCCACCTCTTCAAACTTGATAGTGCTCCATAGCACGTTTTCCTTGATTTACAGCAGGTCGCCTGAAACATGTTTTAAAAATATTTTATCAGCGGGGAAAATGCTGGCGAGTCACTCTATTTGAGAAAATGACACAGTTATAAATTACAGCATAAGAGCGATTACAATGGATTCTATCTTAATGTTATATGGCGCCGTGTCACCTCCTGGTGACGATGGTCATACCACTATTGGGTCCTGTCACCCAACTAGTGATGATATATCACTGTTAGGGCTTATTTGCCTAACCTGTGTTAGGGCTTATTTGCCTAACCCCGTGAGAAATTAGTAATGTGCACGATACCCCACTAGCCATTGATTAAGATTACCACGACTACTCCCTGTAATCATAACATTTAAAAATAATTTGAGGTATTGTAAAACAGTTGATAAAAAGAGAATGACTCACATTGCAGATTTATATTGGCAGAGCTTAGCCTACTGATTAGCCTTTTAACCTAAATTTAAACAACATGCACACGAACGCGGTTAGTAACTAATGCAGCATTTACGATAACTCACGAGATTAAACCCTCACAACGAATGACAAAGTGCGATACTTAAACATCCAACGAATTCACGACGAATGACAAAGCATAAACCCTAATGTGGACAGCACTTAAACATCCATTGGATAGTTTTAATCGATCGGACATTGAATCGTAGCAGCGATCGAGTTAATACCCGGTATCGGAGCAGCGCCTCGCTAATTTTAAAAGTAATTTCGACTTCAGAGTATTGTAACTTCGTTTTTTGTGTTTGGATTTCGACACCAGTGGATTGTGCATGCAACAAGCTATTTATAAGTGAAATATAGGGTTCACGCGGCCCGCGTGAACCTTGGTTAAATCTTTACGCGGCCCGCGAGGCCGCCTAGTCTACGAGTAGGCTTGATTGGTCATAAGTAGGTTAGCCAGGTGGGTGATACGTGGATCCGGATACTTATCCGGTCAAACCACACCTTGACGCGGCCCGCGTAAGGCTAAGCGAACCCTTACGCGGCCCGCCTGAAAGCCATATTTCTTGTTTTCTTGGTTTTTTATGCACAGTATGGTTTCAGGGTTCGGGATTATACTTACGGGTATTTTTAGGATAATTTTGAGAGTCCTTACATATACTCACAGTGGGTGTTAAGTATCGGCACCTATAGATTGGATCAAAGGGAGCTCTGAACTACCCTGATTATAGTTTAACAGATAAGCGTCGAGCAGAATAACGAGAACCATGCAAAGTGACATATCAGTCTTTTTATCGGATGGCCATCCGGACGGATGGTCATCCGGTCAGATGACTTATTAGTTTTAGACGGGTCACCATCCGATCGGATGGTCATCCGGACGGGTCACCTTCCGATCGGATGGTCATCCGGACGGATGACCATTCGATCGAATGATTATTCGATACAAAAGTGTGTTTTCCAAAATGCTTCAACTTTTGATGTTTTTGTTATAGTATAATCCAAATCGTTCGAGCAGACGGTCATCCGGTCGGATGGCCGTTCAGTCGGGTGACTGTTTGAGTGAAATATAGTGGAAGTTTACCGAGATCATCCCCCTTGTCGGACGGTCATTCGATCGGATGGCCGTCCGATCAGATGGTCGTTCGTCCTTGGTGTTCTTGTTTCCTTGAAACGTTGTAAAATTTCTAAGTTTGAGTCTCACGAAGGTGACGTGGCAACGTATCGAGACAACGGAAACCCGCTAAGGTTCAGGTTGTCTGATCGGATGGGAACCACCCTGTCATGGCCCCCGACTCGGTTTGACCCGTTTCAGGAGCCGCGGGACAGAAATCCTGTGGTATTTATTTAATTGAGTCTAAGAGCGGAAGTTTATCATCAGGATCTTTTTAAAACTGAAATATTTCCCGATTATTTTATTTCACAACTCGGGATAAAACCCGGTAATTTACAATCTTGAGATTTTACGAAGAAATCTTTTATTTTACAAAACATGTTTCTTTATTTTATACTAAGCCACTTCCTTAAGCTTGTAGTTCTTCTCGACACTTTTCTTGGATCACAACAGATTACCTGAAACATGTTTGAAAAAGGTTTTGTCAGCGGGAAATACTGAGTGAATCATTCTATTTACTAAAATGACACATTTGTTATAATTTACAGTATTAAGAGCGATTACAATGTTTCTGATATCAAACCAACTACCCACGGTATTTGTCACTCGACCAGATCTGTGACTATGGTCATATCCTCTATTGGCTGCCCCAATAGTGATGATTATCAAGTAATGTATACAAAACCCCACATACCGGCTGTAACTTGGTGATTACAAAGACTTAATCCCTGTAATTATAACCTTGAAAATAAACATGCTTTTGAAAACAAATTTGGTAAAAAGAGAATGACTCACATTGCAGATTTAATTGAGCAGAGCCTAGCCTACTGATTAGCCTTTTAACCTAATTAAATAACAAGCACACAATTCGGTTAGTAACTTAATACAGCATTTACGATAACTCACGAGATTAAAACCTTCACAACGAATGACAAAGTGCGATACTTAAACATCCATCGATTTAACGACGAATGACAAAGCATAAACCCTAATGTGGGCAGCACTTAAACATCCATTGGATAGTTTAATCGATCGGACATTGAATCGTATCAGCGATCGAGTTATTACCCTGTATTGCGGCAGCACTTCGTGATCAGTGTGTGTGTTTTTAGACTATTTCTACAATAACTCGGAGTGTAATTGGAATTTAAACGTCGCATCAACGCCCAGAATCAAGTCCCACAGCCTACTATTTATATCTGAAAAATGTCCTCCCCCGCGTGTCGCGACAGGGACATATGTTCCTGTCGCGTGGCGCGACAGGTAACAATTTAGGGTAGGGTAGGTGCGTGTCCCAGTAGGCTTGCTGAGTTGGTTTTGCATGAAAAATCGATTTACACGTTAAACTGTATGGATTTTACCGAATAGGGTTTACCCCCCCCCCCGAGTTTTAGGGGCACTGATTCTAATTCCAATTATTCTGAAAATTTTAGGGTTTGTTCAGAATCACTTGGGTTTCTCAATTAGGGTTTCCTTTTTAACTAATTAACTAAATAATTAAAACTTTTAATGAGAGTTGTTACATTCTCCCCACCTTAATAAAAATCTCGTCCTCGAGATTTATTGGAATAAATGAGGATACTTTTGCTTCATCTCAGATTCCAGCTCCCAAGTGTATTCAGCTCCTCTCTTTGAATCCCATTTTACTTTAACTAGCACTAGTCGTTTGTGCTTGAGAAACTTCACTTTTCTATCTTCTATCTGAAGAGGTTTCTCAATAAATTTTAACTTTTCGTTTACCTCTATATCTTGGAGAGGTACTACCAAAGATTCGTCTGATAGACATTTCTTGAGATTGGATATATGAAATACATCATGTACTCCAGATAACTCTTCTGGTAGTTGTAAACGATAAGCAACTGGTCCTATACGTTGAATCACTGAAAATGGTCCTACGTATCTTGGACTTAGCTTTCCTTTCTTACCAAATCTAACCACTCCTTTCCAAGGAGAAACTTTCAACATTACTCTGTCTCCAACTTGGAATTCTAACGGCTTGCATCTATTGTCTGCATAACTCTTCTGACGATCTCGAGCTGTTTTCAGCCTTTCCTTGATTAGTGTAATCTTGTCAGTTGTCTCTTGCTCAATCTCAGGACCTGATAATTGACTTTCTCCTATTTCTGCCCAACAAACTGGAGTTCTACACTTTCTTCCATACAGTGCCTCGAATGGGGCAGTTTCAATACTTGAATGATAACTATTGTTATAGGAGAATTCAATTAATGGTAAGTGATCGTCCCAATTTCCACCAAAATCTATCACACATGCTCTAAGCATGTCTTCTAGAGTTTGGATTGTCCTTTCACTTTGCCCGTCTGTTTGGGGATGATATGCAGTGCTTAGGTTTAGTCGAGTTCCCATTGCTTCTTGGAAACTTTTCCAGAAATGAGAAGTGAAACGACTATCTCTATCTGATACAATGGAGAGTGGAACTCCATGTAGAGATACGACTTCATCTACATACAACTTTGCCAATCTTTCCATGCTAAAGGTTTCTTTTATAGGCAGAAAGTGAGCAGATTTGGTTAATCGATCCACAATTACCCAAATCGCATCATTACCTTTTCTGGTTTTGGGTAACTTAGTAACAAAATCCATTGTTATAAGTTCCCATTTCCATACTGGCATCTTTAATTGTTGTAGTAGACCTGAAGGTTTCTGATGTTCTGCCTTAACTTGTGAACAAGTAAGACATTTAGAAACATATCTAGCTATATCCTTTTTCATGCCTATCCACCAGAAATTCTTTCTTAAATCTTGGTACATTTTATTGTTTCCTGGATGCATAGTATACCTAGATTTATGGGCTTCTTCTAGAATCTTATTTCTTAATTCTCCTTGCTTAGGTACCCAAATTATGCTTTTATGGAATCTCCAAATTCCATCAGCTCCTTGTTCTAATTATTTAATCCGTCCCTTCATTCCCTCAGCATCGTCCTTGATTGCTGTTTCTTGGAAATGTTTTAGTTGTTCCATTAAATCTAATTGTAGATTTAATCTGAGAGTACGAACTCGTCTTTGGTTCTCATGATACTTACGACTTAAAGCATCTGCAACTACATTTGCCTTTCCTTCGTGATACTGAATATCACAGTCGTAATCACTTAAGATTTCCATCCATCTCCTTTGCCTCATGTTTAACTCTTTTTGCCCAAATATATACCTTAAACTTTTATGATCTGTATAGACAGTAAATTTACTTCCATAAAGATAATGTCTCCAAATCTTAAGGGCAAAAATTATGGAACCTAACTCTAAGTCATGAGTTGTATAATTTTCCTCGTGCTTTTTCAACTGTCTTGAAGCATACGCAATTACCTTCTTGCGTTGCATTAGCACACATCCAAACCCTAGTTTTGAAGCATCACAATATACTTCAAAATCTTCAGTTCCTTCTGGTAAGGCTAAGATTGGAGCATTGGTTAACTTCTGCTTTAGAATCCTAAAGGCTTCTTCTTGCTTAGATCCCCATTCAAACTTAATTGCTTTACAGGTTAGCTTAGTTAATGGTACAGCTATCTTAGAAAAATCCTTAATAAACCGTCTATAATACCCAGCTAAACCTATAAAACTTCTAATTTCCATTGAAGTTTGTGGAACCTTCCAATTGGTAATCGCCTCTATCTTAGCAGGGTCTACATGAATACCTTCATGATTCACCATGTGTCCTAAGAATTGTACTTCTTGCAACCAAAATTCACACTTCGAGAATTTGGCGTACAACCTTTCTTTTCTTAACAAAGTTAAGAGTGAATGCAAGTGTTGACAATGTTCGTCCTGACTTTTGGAATAAATAAGTATATCGTCTATGAAGACAATTACAAATTTATCCAAATAGGGTTTACAGATTCTATTCATCATGTCCATGAATGCTGCAGGTGCATTCGTTAATCCAAAGGGCATGACTGTAAACTCGTAATGACCATACCTAGTTCTGAAAGCAGTCTTAGGTATGTCTTCCTCTTGTACCTTTAATTGATGATATCCGAAACGTAAGTCGATCTTAGAAAAATATCTAGCTCCTTGAAGTTGATCGAAAAGATCATCAATCCTAGGTAATGGGTATCGATTCTTAATTGTAACCTTATTCAATTCTCTATAATCAATACACATTCTCATTGAACCATCCTTTTTCTTAACAAACAATACTGGCGCTCCCCACGGGGATGAACTAGGTTGTATAAATCCTTTGCTTAGTAATTCATCTAATTGCTTTTTCAGTTCTAACATTTCTGTAGGAGCTAACCGATAAGGTGCCTTGGCTATCGGTGTAGTTCCTGGGATTAGGTGAATCCTAAATTCTACTTCTCTATCTGGTGGTAATCCAGGTAAATCTTCTGGGAATACATCCGAGTATTTTGAGACTACAGGAATCTCCTTAAGTTCTTTACCCTTAGTACTAATGATTACTGAAATCATATATACTATTCCTTGCTTTCGTTCATAATTAGCAACTTTCATTACTGATATGAACTTCATAGGCTTACGTGGTTTATTTCCTGTAATCACAATTACTTCTCCGGTGGGTGCCTGAATTTCTATAGAGTTCTTATCACAAAGAATTCGAGCATGGTTGGCTACTAACCAATCCATTCCTAACACAACATCAAATTCAGCTAATTTCATAGGCAATAGGTTTGCAGAGAATTTATGACCTAAGAGTTCTATGTTTTCTTGTTGCAACACCTTATCTATTTTAACTGAATTTCCATCTGCCGTTTCTACAGTTAAAATTTGCCTAATGCTGGTTAAAGGTAAGTTAAGAGCTTGGCAGAATGAAGTATTAATAAAACTTTGGTTTGCACCAGAGTCAAATAATACTTTTGCGTATACGTTGTGAACTAGGAACATACCAGCTATCACATCTGGAATAAGTTCTGCTTCTTGAGTGGTTAGCTGGAATGCTCTGACATTCTTCTTTATAGCTCCGTCGGCTGTCTTGGCTTTGTTGTCTGCTGGTTTGATCAATTTAGGACATTCTGTTTTGAAATGCCCTGCTTCTCCACAATTGTAACAAATTGTGGATTTCTTCCTACAGTTTTCTTCACGATGTCCTACAATTTTGCAAAAATTGCAGGTTATATCACATCTTCCATAATGTTTCTTTTTGCATTTTCTGCAGAATGACGGAGTTGGAGATTGCCCTGTTCCTCTTTTCTTGAAGCTGTTATTATTACCCGTACGAAACCCTTGGGAAATTTTCTGGGCCAGTTCCTTCTTCCTGTTTTCATCTTGCGTGCGTACTAGTTCGTCAGTTAAGGTGTTGGCTAATTCTACTGCATCGTCAATAGTGCGAGGTCTCGCAGCTTTAACGATATTGCGAATTTCGCCAATCAATCCCCAGATATAGCGAGAAATGAGTACCGGTTCTGGCGAAGCCAGTGTTGGTACCACTCTAGCATATTCAAAGAATGTCGAAGTATAACCGCGACAATCTACACCCGTCATACGATGATTTAGGAACTTATTTGCCATTTGGTCTTTTTCATATTCGGGACAGAATTTTCTTTCTACAAGACTCTTAAATTCTTCCCAGTTCATGGTATAAGCCCTATTTTTTCCTTTAGCTTGTAACACCGTGTTCCACCATTCTAACGCCCCTTCTTTGAAAAGATTTGACGCGTACATGACCTGATCCTCCTGAACACATTTACTTATGGCAATTACTGCCTCGGTTTTCTCTAACCAACGTAGTGCCGCAGTTGCTCCTTCATTGCCTGCAAACTCAGATGGTTTACAAGCAAGAAATTCCTTATAAGTGCAACCAGGTGTTGCAGCTTTCATTTTCTTAGGGAGGGGAGCTTGCCGTGGTTCATTATCATGATTAACATGATCATTGCCTCCGTTTACGCTATTACTGAAGTTATCTTCAGAAATACGTTTGCTAGGAACGATTTGTTGCGGTTCTATTGGATTTTTAACAGCAGCAACGAATGCTGGAATAGCATTGGCTATCCCTTGAGCAACGATATTTTCTATATCCTGCCTAGTCATATATTGATCCCCCGGTTGTTGCTCAGATTGATTAACCTCATTAACTGGTTCATTATTAGCGTTTTCCATCTGATAATATATATAATTTATTAGTATTGATTAAATAAAATTTGTACACAAAATATTCATACCAATTTCAAATACGCACATATATAGTCAAAACTATCAATTTCTTGATTTTCATTTTTATATTTTATAGTATGCATCAATACACACTATTATTTTACAGAGTTTTATTCGTAGTTATTTTACAGACTGATTTCACTATTACTTTTACTATTACACAACCATAGTTTACCATGCTACTATCTCTTGTCACTTGTCGTTCTAAAAACGAAGCTCCCTTTCATCATACTTCCAGGCAATTTGTCCCCCTATCTCCCGAATTCTATTTCCCGCATCCATTAACTCTTCGCCAAAATGGCGAAGTTCTGCTAAATTTTCGTTACTCATGGGTGGATTTGGTAATTGTTCCGGGTCGAACTGAGGAAGAAAAGAATAAGGACTATCGATTAGGTTTTGAAACTGCCAATCATTTGTCCACTATTCATCTATCCCCAGAGGTTGAGTATGGATTATAGGGTCTGGAATTGCTAGTTCTAAGTTTATTGGTAGTTGATTTTCAATAGTAGGGTACAGATTATTATTAATTGGCCTAACAACATCACAACTTGCCAATGCCCGATCTAATTCCTCCTGAAAAGGTAACTCCTCCACCTATCTAGAACTTTCTCCGACTTCCCTCTGGATTTGCCTAGAACTTCCTCCATATTCCATTCCTGGTGGCCTAGAATCTCCTCCCAATTCCATTTCCAGTGACCTAAAACCTTCACTGACTTCAACCCCTTTTCCTTTGTCTAAAGGATTTTCTATTTTAGGAATTTTCCTGGTTGTAGGCTTCCTCCTACGCACACGTCTCCATCCCACAAATCTTCTCCTCTTCTTGGGTTTAGGTTTCTCTGGAGGTGGTGAAGCATTGAATTCAACAGGTTCTTCTATGTCTGGTATATACCTATTGAAATCTTGGGAAACCTCTATTTTTACTGGATAGAGATTTAGGTTCTGAAGAGCATCAGACAAGTCACTCATGCTGTTTAGCAAAATATACACAATTAAAAATCATAATAAAATTTTATAAAAACCTTTAAATTTTATTTTAAACAAGGTAACTACAAAACACTGAAAATTAAAACACACTAGGTTTTATTTATAAATTTATTTATTTACTAAAGAAAGTTCCTGGACTGTCAAATTATTTAAAGATTTGCATTAACTGCTACTGTAGCTAGCATATAAAGATCTGCCCATTTCTCATCTAACTTGTCCTCCCAAGGTATTTTACTGGTTATTTCCTGGGTTTCTTGTTTAACTTTCTTTTCTCGGAATTTCTTTATTTTCTCTTTACTTTTCCTAATAATCAGACTTCTTTTACTAGGAGAAAGTGGTTCCTCATAATTTGCCTTTCGCACAAATATTCCTTCTTCAGGAATTGCAGGGAGTTTTGAGGATTTTGTTTGGGATGAACTTCCCTTCTCGTTGGATGACCTATCTAATTTAAGATAGATGTTTGACAACTTTTGCTTACCCATACTGTAACTAACAAATAATCAGTTAATAAAACACATAATCACATAATTGACAATTAGTAAAAATTAAGTATTTCTAAATACTTAATAGGCTTAAATCAGTGGCTCTGATACCACATTTTTCTGTCACGGCCCCCGACTCGGTTTGACCCGTTTCAGGAGCCGCGGGACAGAAATCCCGTGGTATTTATTTAATTGAGTCTAACAGCGGAAGTTTATCATCAGGATCTTTTTAAAACTGAAACATTTCCCGATTATTTTATTTCACAACTCGGGATAAAACCCGGTAATTTACAATCTTGAGATTTTACGAAGAAATCTTTTATTTTACAAAACATGTTTCTTTATTTTATACTGAGCCACTTCCTTAAGCTTGTAGTGCTTCTCGGCACTTTTCCTGGATCACAACAGATTACCTGAAACATGTTTGAAAAAGGTTTTGTCAGCGGGAAATACTGAGTGAATCATTCTATTTACTAAAATGACACATTTGTTATAATTTACAGTATTAAGAGCGATTACAATGTTTCTGATATCAAACCAACTACCCACGGTATTTGTCACTCGACCGGATCTGTGACTATGGTCATATCCCCTATTGGCTGCCCCAATAGTGACGATTATCAAGTAATGTATACAAAACCCCACATACCGGCTGTAACTTGGTGATTACAAAGACTTAATCCCTGTAATTATAACCTTGAAAATAAACATGCTTTTGAAAACAAATTTGGTAAAAAGAGAATGACTCACATTGCAGATTTAATTGAGTAGAGCCTAGCCTACTGATTAGCCTTTTAACCTAATTAAATAACAAGCACACAATTCGGTTAGTAACTTAATACAGCATTTACGATAACTCACGAGATTAAAACCTTCACAACGAATGACAAAGTGCGATACTTAAACATCCATCGATTTAACGACGAATGACAAAGTATAAACCCTAATGTGGGCAGCACTTAAACATCCATTGGATAGTTTAATCGATCGGACATTGAATCGTATCAGCGATCGAGTTATTACCCTTTATTGCGGCAGCACTTTGTGATCAGTGTGTGTGTTTTTAGACTATTTCTACAATAACTCGGAGTGTAATTGGAATTTAAACGTCGCATCAACGCCCAGAATCAAGTCCCACAGCCTACTATTTATATCTGAAAAATGTCCTCCCCCGCGTGTCGCGACAGGGACATATGTTCCTGTCGCGTGGCGCGACAGGTAACAATTTAGGGTAGGGTAGGTGCGTGTCCCAGTAGGCTTGATGAGTTGGTTTTGCATGAAAAATCGATTTACACGTTAAACTGTATGGATTTTACCGAATAGGGTTTACCCCCCCCCCCCCCCCGAGTTTTATGGGCCCTGATTCTAATTCCAATTATTCTGAAAATTTTAGGGTTTGTTCAGAATCACTTGGGTTTCTCAATTAGGGTTTCCTTTTTAACTAATTAACTAAATAATTAAAACTTTTAATGAGAGTTGTTACACACCCCGTTCGATCGGGCGGCTGTTCTTGGCTAGGTTGCATGTCTGACCCGTAACTTGGTCATCTTCTCCAATGATAATCCATTTCCAAGCCGACTCCAGAATAATCATCAAGTCTACAACCCGTTTGGGACTGGATTTCACCATTTCAAGTAAAAGTTTGAGAAGGTTTGAAGAAAGTATGAGGTTAGTAGAAAAACTTAGATTTTAGTATGGATTTGGTGTTAAACACATGGAAATCTCTTAGATCTGAGCTAGCACTTGACGGAAATGACATCACACAGTCGGTTGTACAAACCGTCATGATGACGTCACCTTCAAGAGCTCGAATCTTAGTGATTTCATGGTGAAAATTGTGATTTTGATGAAGAATCATGTATAGATTGAAGTTGTACAAGATTTAAGTTGAAAACTTACAATAATCGCCGTAAAATGGAAGAAAAATGCCTTAAAACGAGTGTGCATGCGTTCTGGATCGAAGGGGACTGTCACATCTGTGAAGAATGATGTGACAGGTCCTATTTATAGTGTCAGAGTGTAGAAAGGCGGTGTAAAAAGCTGGATCGGATGGCCCTCCGATCGGATTGGCATTCGAACGGATGTCCATTCGGACAGTCCAATCCGTTTTGCAACTTTCCCGTTTTGTGAGTTAGGTTAAGCGTTGCATTGCGTATTATTGTGTAGTATTATTTCAGAGCAAAAGTTTCCAAGTTTACATAAGTGTCAAGTCTCTAGTCTCTCATTTAACCAAGTCTCAAGTTTCATGAGTCTCAAGAGTTAAGCACCAAGAATCAAGCATCAAGAATCAAGTGTCAAGCATCAAGTCTTTAGTTTTAAGAATCAAGTTTCTAGTATTAAGTATCAAGACTCAAGCATCAAGAATCAAGTATCTAGAATTTAGTATTAAGAATCAAGTCTCAAGAATCAAGCATCAAGAATCTAGTATTAAGAATCAAGTTTCATATTATTAAGATTCACAAGGTTTCAAGTATCATTCAAGTTTCAAGATTCTAGTCAAGATTTCATATAGTATCTTAAGTGTCAAGTTTCTCATAGTATAAGGACTAAAGTTGACAGAAGCTAAAAGTTCAGGGACGCAGGGCGTTATAGTCTCCCCTCCTTTAGGAGATTTCTTCCCCGAAATCTTAGGAGGAAGACTGCTCAAAGAGCTGCGGATACTTATTCTTCATCTCACTCTCGAGTTCCCAAGTGAATTCGGCGCAACGCTTCCCTTCCCATCGTGCCTTGACTATGGTGATTTTGCTGCGCCTTTGTCTCTTGGTTCCTCGATCCATGATTTCGACCGGTTTCTCCACAAAATGTAAAGCTTCGTTTATTTTCAAGTCTTCGAGGGGAACCTGAAGTTCCACGTCGGCTAAGCATTTCATGAGGTTAGATACGTGGAACACCGGATGCACATTATTAAGTTCTGGTGGCAGGTCGAGCCAGTACGCCACCTTGCCAATCCTTTCGAGTATCATGAAAGGACCCACATAGCGAGAGGTGATGTGTGTAAAATGCAACATATAAATTACATCAAATGAGGCACAAAACTAACCCTTTTTAAGTACTAATGTTGGAAAAAGAGTGTTTTTGCATTCCTTTTGTATTTTCAGGATTAAATGAGCTCAAATTCATAAAAGAAGCAAAAAAGACAGCTAAATCTAACATAAATACAAGGAAAGGAACATAAGTGGACTGCCCGACCCCTCAACGGCATCTTCCCAAGCAAAATAGAGAAGGCAGAAGACTGAACACGCCCCGTGCTCAGCCAGCACGGGGCCGTGCCCAAGAAGCAGCAAAAAAGACAAATCCATAGAAGCTTCTATTGCCCACCACGGGGTCGTGTCCAGTGAGCACGGGGGCGTGGCGAAAGTACTGCAGGCACATTAATTGTAATTGCGAATTACAATTAATGAAGAGAGAGAGTGTCAGACAGGCACGGGGCCGTGCCCAGCGGACACGGGGCCGTGCCCAGCCTTCTGTTCAGCCTATAAATAGGAGTGCTTGGTTTCATTTCAACTCATCCCTTGGCACACCACCTCTCTAACACTTCATCCACCACCCACCACCATCACAACACCATCATCCACCACCATCATCCATTGTCCATCGTAGAGTGTGTGAGTCGTCTCGGGATTCAAGATTGATCGTAAGAGTTCTTGACAATCAAGGCCATGTTTGGCTAAGTCTCTTACATCACTTGTTGAAGACAAAGTGTCTAGTATAATACTTTTTATTTCTAATCTTTTGCACTTTTTATTTGGTTTTGTATTAATGACTTTAATAACTAGTTACTTATGTTGAAGGTGATCTTTCCTTATCGTTTGTCCGTGGTGTCTTGGCATTATTTTACTGTCTATATAAAATAAAAGATTTTCACCATTCATATCTCCACGGTCTATATGGAGGTATGTTGGCTACCTGGTCGGGGGTTAAGGGAACGGTTTGGTAAAGGTCTTGCCATTGTTCAGCGTTTAGAGGTCCTGCATTGGACCTGGGTCAAATTTAGTAGGACCTCCTTCAATACTTCACGGTATTGGATGGCGGGGGTCCAAACTCTTTGATCCCCTCATAAGTTAACTACTATTAATACTATAACCCGGCTATTTAGGACTGTATCTCTGCTGACTCAGACTACTTAGTCGAGGGTAACGTCACCGCCAAAAGCGGGGCCTACCATAATTTGCATTAATAACTTAATTCATTATCTTCCAATAATCCACCCTTTTAGGATTGTATCCTTGCTGACTCAAACTACTGGGGTGAGGGTAACGTCACCTTCAAAAGAGGGGCCTACTACAATAACTAAGATAATCTCTTAATTATGTGCAAAAGTGCGGAAATAATCAAAGGTTATACTAGATACGAGTCGGAATCAAGTGATTCATCTTGTCTATCTGTTTTTTTATTTTTATTTTATTTTCAGCATTTTAGTTAGTTTTTATTTTTCTTAGCTTAAAAACCTTTTTTCTAAACTTTTTATTTTGATTAGACGTTGAGGATAAACCGGTATTAAAAGCTCTTGTGTCCTTGGACGAACTCGGTATCTTACCAACGCTATACTACGCTCACGATGGGTGCACTTGCCCATATGTGTGTTTAGTGTTAGTAAAATATCGTGTTTTATAAATTTAAAACTTGGCTAAAATAAGTGTTAAAGGGGCTTAAAATATACACCTAATATATATAACACTTCGCACGCATCAAGTTTTTGGCGCCGTTGCTGGGGACACAAGGATTTTAAGAAAGTTAGGAATCAACGGCCTAATCATTTTTCTTTTTATTTTTCATTTTTTTAGATTTTTCTTAGTTTTTCAGCTTCTGCAGAGCTCAGCACGGGCCGTGCCTGGTCAGACACGGGTCGTGCCCAGCATCATAACTGGCAGTTTTTATTTTCTGAGTTACAGAGAGCTGAGCACGGGGCCGTGTCGGTGCAACACGGGGTCGTGTCCAACTCCCAGAAACTGGGATACAGAAAACAATTACTGTACCTCTGACCACGGGCCGTGTTCACTGAGCACGGGGCCGTGGTGAACATTCTGACCAGCGTTCTTTTCTGTTTTTGTTGCAGGACTTGGAACCCAGGCGCCACATTTGAACCTCCTACGTAGTGCATGAGCTCCAGTTCTAGTAGAGACATAAAAGAACCCCTAGAAGAACCCGAACGCTTTCTCAGAAAAAGACTTAAAGCTAAAAATCAAGAGAAAGCTTCGGGGGACCCACTTCCAATGGCGGACCAACGTACCCTCATGGATTACCTACGGCCCACCGTAGGCAATCTCGGCGCCGCTATCAATGCACCGAATGTCGAGGCCAACAACTTCGAACTTCGGCCGCATTTGATACAAATGCTCCAAAACTCCGCAACCTTTCATGGGCTTGCGGACGAGGATCCCCATCTACATATTACTAATTTCTTGGAAATATGTGATACTTTTCGGATCAATGGGGCATCAAACGACGCCATTCGCCTTAGGATGTTTCCATTTTCACTAAAAGACCGAGCTAAGGCTTGGCTTAACACCCTCCCAGTTGGCTTGGTAAACACCTGGGATGAACTAGCCCAAAAGTTTCTATATAAATATTTCCCTCCTGCTAAAATGGCTAAACTAATGACTGAAATTAATACATATTCACAAGAGGATGGGGAATCCTTATATGAAACTTGGGAAAGGTTCAAGGAGCTTCTAAGAAAGTGTCCTCATCACGGTCTAGCGGTATAGCAACAAGTATCCACCTTCTACAATGGGTTGTTGCCACACACAAGACAAACACTTGATTCAAGCTCCGGGGGACTTTTAGGTAATCGTCGCCCAAATGAAATATATAATCAAATTGAGGAAATTGCACAAACCAATTTTCAATGGCACACTCCCCGAGGTAATAAATCTATTGCCCCGGGCGCCCATAAGGTTGATGAAAGCACCTCTTTACAAGCCCAAATCGAGGCCCTCTCTTCAAAAATCAAAAAGCTAGAAATGACAAAAACGGCCTCGGTTATGGCTTGTGAAGGGTGTGGTGGGTCACATGAAAATTGGAGTTGTATGAAAGAATTAGATGAACAAGCGGAAACGGTAAACTACATTGATAATAGACCTAGGCCGTCGGGTCCTCCAACGGGTACCTACAACCAAGGATGGCGTAACCACCCAAATCTTGGTTGGAGAGATCCCGGCAATAGTAGTAACCAACAAAACCAACGAACTAATTTTCAACAACCACAAAATTTCTCTCAACAACAAGGTGGAAGAGAAAGGCTTGAAGATACCCTATCTCGCCTCATCTCCGACACCGAAAAGAAAAACTCGGATCGATTTCAACAATTGGAATCGAATTTTAGAAATCAACAAGCTAGCATTCAAAACGTTGAAAAACAATTAAATCAACTAGCTCAAAATTTCTCCGAGAGACCACAAGGCGCATTACCAAGTAATACCGAAACCAACCCAAAAGCACAAGTACACCTCATCACGTTGAGAAACCGAACCGTGGGTCCCGAGGATGAGCCCTTACCACAAATTGAAGGAAGTCAACGCCAAAACACTACTTCACCCACACCTCAAACAGAAAAAGCTCCTTCAACAAATCAAGAGGCCACCAGGACTCATCCGATTCCGTACCCCGGTAGGTTAAATCGTCAAAAGACCAATGAGCAATTAGCAAAGTTCGAAAGTTTACTAAAACAATTGCATGTTAATATTCCTTTTATTGAGGTCCTAACCCAAATGCCTAAATATGCAAAATTCATGAGGGATTTCCTCACTCACAAAATGAAAATTGAATCATTGCAATTAGTTAACTTAGGCGAAGAATGCTCAGCTTTAGTACTCAACAAACTTCCACAAAAGAAAATCGACCCCAGGAGCTTCACAATCCCTTGCTCGATTGGGAAGTCCCCCGTCCGAAATGCTTTAGCCGATCTTGGGGCTAGCATCAACCTCATGCCCACGTCAATGTTCAAGCGACTCGGCCTAGGAACAACAAGCCCTACAAAGATGAGCATACAACTCGCCGACAGGTCCGTCAAATTCCCACAAGGTGTCGCTGAAAATCTGCTAGTCAAGGTTGACAATTTCGTCTTTCCAACTGACTTTGTCATCCTAGACATGGCAGAAGACACCGATGTCCCTCTCATCCTCGGGAGGCCATTTCTAGCCACCGCCCAAGCAGTGGTGGATATGAATGACGGAACTCTAACATTGAAGTTTGGGGATGAGGAAGTAAAATTTGAATGTGGAAAAAGAGTAGAGGAAGAAGATCCGGTCAACTACATGAAGGTCATAGACTCAAGCTTGGATGACGCTCTCCGACGGTGTAACATGGGATGCAATACATCCCACTTGGGTAACATATGACCAGGCTTTGGGTCTAGCCAAGGACCCTTATAAACGTGGCGCACCATGGAGGCATTCCACGGAACTACCCTTAGTTTAATTTAGATTAATTTTTATGTTTTCTAGTCAGTTTTAATTTTCAGGAATAAAACACACTCATGGTGGTAAGGGATGAAAAGGGGAACGAGAAAAATGACTTCATGTACAAGAACAAGGCAACCCGACAATTTTCTCCATTACAGAAGGTTCAACACGGGCCGTGCCCAACCAACACGGCCCCGTGTTGAACCCCCTGCAGAAAACTGCCCAGTTCAGGTAACTGGACACGGGCCGTGTTCACCCAACACGCCCCAGTGTCCAGGCTTCTGTTTCTCTTGATCTAATTTTGTTACTGGCACTTGAACACGGGGCCGTGCCCGGACAACACGGGGCCGTGTTCAGCGCCCAGTAACACAAAATTTTTGCTTTTTAACACTGTTTTACACATCTAATCAACCTAAAAATTTATTTTTGGGACACATTGAGGACAATGTGTAATTTAAGTGTGGGGGGATGCTAAAACCTTGGAAACTTTGCAAGTCCTAAATACAAGCCTTACACAAAACTCTATTGGAACCGCTAATCATCCCAAATTTTTTTTTCAAAAATTTCATTTTTTTACTTGTCTAGGTTTAACTCGGGAAATCCAAGTTCTCAAAAAGGTTATATTTTTACGAATTTACAACCGATAGCGTCGTGATAAAAAGAACCAACATAAGAAAATTATAAAAAAGGGCATGACAAGCTTAGTTAAAATTTGATTATATATACTTGGTCACATAAAAACCCATTCCCACAAAAGTGAGTTTTGAGCCTTTATTGAGCATACAAAATTACATCTTTAGACTAAATGCTCATTTTTCGTTTCTTGTGTGAATAGCCGCTTGGTTCTTACGACTTTAGAACTTGCCATGACGATACATTCCCGGTCCTTATCGACTTAAACCCGAGTAAGTAAATGATGGAGGCATTAGGACTAACCCTTTTTATTTCTACACCATTATTTTTCTTTTTCTTTTACCACATACCCAAAAATCCCCCTAGTTAAACCCTTTGAGCCTAAACCTTTTCATTTCATCACCCAAAAAAAAAAAAAAAAACCCTTTTACCCACCAAAACCTTTTTCATTTTTACCCTTTGTTTTAGTAACAAGTTCGGTTTTTCGTATGGTCAAAAAAAAAAAAAAATGTGTTGATGATGAAGCAAAAGAAAATAAACAAACAAGTTTATCAAAAATAACTTTGTTTGAATAATAGCTTCATCAAAATACGAGTTACAAAAATAGAAAGTCCTACGAAAACCGACACTTGTTACGCTTTTTCACCCTTTTTGCTACTAACCACTAACCCAACCACCTACCTTTAACCCAAGCCTGACCCTTAACCCACAAAGTCCTCTTGATATTTACAAAGGTATATAAGTTAAAAAGGAGGAGGATTGATTGCTTAGCAAGCTTATGGTAGGAATAAGTTCCATGCCGCTCTCGAGTGATTCACTAAAAATACACCTTCGGCCGAGTGTGAGTGATTTCTCCCGTGAGGTATGTGAACTTGTATATAAATAGAATTTTAAAAAGGCATGCTATGCCCTAATAAATAATTTCTCTTATGAAAAGTTTTAAATAAATCATGACGAATAGGATTGTAAATAAATAAAAATAAAACTTCCTAAAGAATCTTGGAAATCCCGACACTCTACGACAAGCCCAAAACCTTTTCTTCTACCTATTCCATTTGGGAGTGTAAGCCACATATTAAAGAGTTTTGCTTGAGGACAAGCAAAAGTTCAAGTGTGGGGGTATTTGATGTGTGTAAAATGCAACATATAAATTACATCAAATGAGGCACAAAACTAACCCTTTTTAAGTACTAATGTTGGAAAAAGAGTGTTTTTGTCTTCCTTTTGTATTTTCAGGATTAAATGAGCTCAAATTCACAAAAGAAGCAAAAAGACAGCTAAATCTAACATAAATACAAGGAAAGGAACATAAGTGGACTGCCCGACCCCTCAACGGCATCTTCCCAAGCAAAATAGAGAAGGCAGAAGACTGAACACGCCCCGTGCTCAGCCAGCACGGGGCCGTGCCCAAGAAGCAGCAGAAAAGACAAATCCATAGAAGCTTCTATTGCCCACCACGGGGCCGTGTCCAGTGAGCACGGGGGCGTGGCGAAAGTACTGCAGGCGCATTAATTGTAATTGCGAATTACAATTAATGAAGAGAGAGAGAGTGTCAGACAGGCACGGGGCCGTGCCCAGCGGACACAGGGCCGTGCCCAGCCTTCTGTTCAGCCTATAAATAGGAGTGCTTGGTTTCATTTCAACTCATCCTTTGGCACACCACCTCTCTCACACTTCATCCACCACCCACCAGCATCACAACACCATCATCCACCACCATCATCCATTGTCCATCGTAGAGTGTGTGAGTCGTCTCGGGATCCAAGATTGATCGTAAGAGTTCTTGACAATCAAGGCCATGTTTGCCTAAGTCTCTTACATCACTTGGTGAAGACAAAGTGTCTAGTATAATACTTTTTATTTCTAATCTTTTGCACTTTTTATTTGGTTTTGTATTAATGACTTTAATAACTAGTTACTTATGTTGAAGGTGATCTTTCCTTATCGTTTGTCCGTGGTGTCTTGGCATTATTTTACTGTCTATATAAAATAAAAGATTTTCACCATTCATATCTCCACGGTCTATATAGAGGTATGTTGGCTACCTGGTCGGGGGTTAAGGGAACGGTTTGGTAAAGGTCTTGCCATTGTTCAGCGTTTAGAGGTCCTGCAATGGACCTGGGTCAAATTTAGTAGGACCTCCTTCAATACTTCACGGTATTGGATGGCGGGGGTCCAAACTCTTTGATCCCCTCATAAGTTAACTACTATTAATACTATAACCCGGCTATTTAGGACTGTATCCCTGCTGACTCAGACTACTTAGTCGAGGGTAACATCACCGCCAAAAGCGGGGCCTACCATAATTTGCATTAATAACTTAATTCATTATCTTCCAATAATCCACCCTTTTAGGATTGTATCCTTGCTGACTCAAACTACTGGGGTGAGGGTAACGTCACCTTCAAAAGAGGGGCCTACTACAATAACTAAGATAATCTCTTAATTATGTGCAAAAGTGCGGAAATAATCAAAGGTTATACTAGATACGAGTCGGAATCAAGTGATTCATCTTGTCTATCTGTTTTTTTTATTTTTATTTTATTTTCAGCATTTTAGTTAGTTTTTATTTTTCTTAGCTTAAAAACCTTTTTTCTAAACTTTTTATTTTGATTAGACGTTGAGGATAAACCGGTATTAAAAGCTCTTGTGTCCTTGGACGACCTCGGTATCTTACCAACGCTATACTACGCTCACGATGGGTGCACTTGCCCATATGTGTGTTTAGTGTTAGTAAAATATCGTGTTTTATAAATTTTAAACTTGGCTAAAATAAGTGTTAAAGGGGCTTAAAATATACACCTAATATATATAACACTTCGCACGCATCAAGAGACGAGCTTTCCCTTTTTACCAAACCGAACTACCCACTTCCAGGGAGATACCTTGAGAAGAAATCGATCTCCAACATTAAATTCTAGAGGCTTACGCCTTTTGTCAGCATAACTGCTCCTAGCCTTGATCAAGTTATCACGGATCTGAAGGATCTTATCCGTAGTTTGTTGAATGATTTCAGGGTCCGTAAATTGCTTAGCACTAACCTCATACCAACTGAGAGGAGATCGGCACTTACGACCATACAGAGCTTCGAAAGGAGCCATCTGAATATTGGAATGATAGCTGTTGTTGTACGAGAACTCAATCAATGGTAAATGTACATCCCAGTTACCACCAAAATCGATGACACAGGAACGGAGCATATCCTCTAGGGTTTGAATAGTGCGTTCAGTCTGTCCATCTGTTTGAGGATGAAAGGTTGTACTAAGATTCAAATGAAAACCCATAGCGGACTGGAAAGTTTGCCAAAGACGGGAAGTGAAACGACCATCACGGTCAGAGATTATGTCAAGCGGTATGCCATGACGGCATATAATTTGATCAGTATAGATTCTAGCAAGTCTTTCCACTTTGAAATCTTCGTGAATCGGAAGAAAGTGGGCTGATTTGGTCAATCGGTCAATGATTACCCAAATACTACCATGACCGGCAGGTGTTCGAGGTAGTTTAGTTATAAAGTCCATAGCCAGACTTTCCCATTTCCAAACCGGGATTTTGGGTTGTTCAAGAAGGCCTGAAGGTCGCTGATGTTCGGCTTTGACCTTGGAACAAGTGAGACACTTGGAGAAGTATGTGGCGATTTCTCTCTTCATACCCGGCCACCAATAGATCGTACACAAGTCATGGTACATCTTATCGGCACCAGGATGAATGGAGTATCGGGATTTGTGAGCCTCATTCATAATGAGCTCACGAAGATTGTCGCGATCTGGTACCCAGATGCGATTGAGGTAGTATTGAAGTCCATCAGGTTTCGTCACAAGCTGGTCAATATAAGCACCTCGTATCTCAACGATTATACTACCTTCGTTTGCTAATGAATACTGAGCGTCACGAATACAAGCATGAAGGCACCACAAAAAAAATGCCATTTAGTGGCACACACTTTTAATGGCATTTAGCTTTTGTGCCACTTATTAAGATTTTTAGTGGCACTTTGCATATACCATATTTGTTTGGCTCACACCTTTAGTGGCATTTAATATTTATGCCACTAAATTAGGTTTTTAGTGGCATTTTAAGTATACCATATTTGTTAGGGGTTTTCACGACCCGGTTTTGACATCGTTTAGGTCAAACTTTGAACTAAACCATTAACAATGACTTTTATCATCGAAAACGAAATCGAACTTTTGAAAGATAAAATAGGACCGTTTCTAATGGTTGGCTCTGATTTGGTTTCACTGTTTACCTTTTGAGTTTCTAATGTTTATTGTTTTACAAATTTAGTAGAACAAGGAAGTTCTAGTGAAAATATAGTATTTTGCCTTCAATTGAAAGTAGGTCGTCCCAATATTACATGTCATTGACGTGTACCTATTTGGATGGCCATAAATAATATTTATAACAATTATAAAAAGAATAAAACCGTAACTTTGGTTTCTTTTGCGCATTAAAAAATACCCATTATCTCGCGGTATGGTTTGGTTTTTTACGACCGGTTTTTTTGGTGGAAACCATAAACTAAACCGTGGCGTACGATTTGAAAATTTCTAAATCGAGCGACCAAAACTTTATAAAAAAACAACTGTGAAACCAAACGATTGATCGGTTTAGCCGATTTCAAGCCAACTGTGAATATGATAATATTTAATTTACTCAGATTATATATTACTAAATTTTTTTACTTATCTATTTCCAATATCAATACACTTTACTCAAATTATATATTACTAAATTTTTTACTTGTCTATTTCCAATATCAATACACTTTCAATTTCAATTTCTTTTCAAAATTTTAAGGTTTCCCATCCCCACCAAATCATCCCGCCCAAACTTTTCATGTTTCCTCAAAAACCCAACTTCACCCTAAGACTACCTGTAACGGGGCGCGAAGAGGAGCTTTATGTGGGCCATAACGCCCCATAACGCCTAGCACATCGCGACGGGCGGCATTATGGGGCAAAAAAGGGAAGGCGCCATGCATTTCGCGGCGCTATGGGGTTTGGTTTTCAAACATTAACCAATCAAAATAAAGCAAGGTTTTTTATAATTAATTAATAAAATTGAAAATTAATAATTAGGTAATGATGGGTAAGGGCTTTATGACTACGGGCTCTAGTGATATAAGGCTAGAGGGTATGGTGATGGTCCTCCAAGGGAGGATGATCCGCCACGTAGGCGCCACGTCATAGTTCTCCCAAGGATGGACCATCCCCCAAAACTAGAGGAAATGGAGGATGGTCTTAGTCATAGTCCTCCCCACCACTTTTATGTTTTATTTTTTTTAATCTTCTACTTTTTTTAACATTTAACAAATAAACTAACAAAAATATTTTCATTAATATTAAAAGACATTACATAAACATAAAAAAAAACATACACTTAATAAAAAAAACATAAACTTAATAAAAAAACATAGAGTTAAATAATTTGATGGATCTTCATGATGTCGGTTTGTAGTTTTTTCAACATCGAACGTTTCGGCTCGGGATACTCATCGACATCCATCGATATTATTTCCCATTCCTTGAGCCGAATTTTTTCATCGGAAATTCGGATTTTCTCATTCGACAATCGGACCTTCTCGCGTAACTTTTCTTCCGCTACACGAGTTTTTTCTTCGACCGCTCGCTCCTTCGCCTTCGTCTTTTGGGCCGAGATGTCCGTGTACGTTTTTAAGTGTTCCATACATGATATCGGTCTGTAGTTTTTTCAACTTCGAACGTTTCGGCTCGGGATACTCATCGACATCCATCGATATTATTTCCCATTCCTTGAGCCGAATTTTTCATCGGAAATTCGGATTTTCTCATTCGACAATCGGACCTTCTCGCGTAACTTTGCTTCCGCTACACGAGTTTTTTCTTCGACGGTTCGCTCCTTCGCCTTCATCTTTTGGGCCGAGATGTCCGTGTACGTTTTTAAGTGTTCCATAAACTCTTCCATCTTCAAGTCCACCTTTTCCTTTTCTTTCCCCTTGGCCCGCTCCTTCTTTAATTTGTCGTGGCCTTGTGGACGCTCCGCTTCATGTACGGCGTACTCCTCTTCGTCAAAGTCGGCGTCATCATTTAAGTTTATGTCACACCTCGCGTCCGATCTACCGGGGCTAAAACTACCCGTTTCCGATGTTTTTTGGCGTTTCGCCATCTCCACCTCGTTGGGAATCGGCGCCCATTTTGGTTGCGTTTTCAAAATTTCCCACGCGCGAACGTGTGCAAAGTTGGTATTACCATTGTTCGCCTTATACTTCTCCAACGCTTGTTTGAACACATCGTCGTCGCTCATGCCGCTACGACGCCCACTTGTATATATTTTATTATATTCCTCGCAAAACTTATTGACGGACGCGTTCATTTTCCACCACTTTGATGATACCGAGTCGATATCTCGATACGGACCTTGGTCCATAAGCTCGAGGAACTTCGCCAAAACCTTGGACCAAAACCCGTCACCCGTTTGGTTATTACCTATAAAAAAACAAACAAAATATATAAAGTTAAACAAAATAAACAAACAAAATATATAAACTGTTAACAAAATAAAAAAAACTTTAAACAAAATAAACAAACTGTTAACAAAAATTTAAAATAAAAAAAAACAAACTTTAAAACAATTAGAAAATGTTAACAAAAAAATTAGAAAACCAAACTTTAAAAAAATGTATAAACTTTAAAAAAATATATAAACTTAAAAAAAAAGATAAACCTTAAAAAAAATACGAACCTTTTGTCGGGTGTGTAGACGTGCCAATGTAAGTCTTGGCTAAGGCTTCTTCTTCGATTGGCGTCCACTTAGTCGACTTCGGTTTGTTCGGATTGTTCGGGTTGTTGAAGGGATCCATGATAGAGTATAAGGTTTATAAAAGTGGAAGAAGATTTATAAAAATTAAGTGAGAGGGATGGAATTTTTGTGAATGGAGGTGAAAATGGATTTGAAATATATATATTTGAGATTTTTGACCGTTTTTTTTTTTTTGAAAATGGAAATTTAATTTTTTTTTATCTAACGGTAAGTTTCAAAAGGGGGGCCCACACTTTTGGTTCGTCGCCAACGTCCAGGAAGCGACGCTGAGGACGGGGACGCGGGGGGGGGGGGTTGGTGTTGCTGGCGTCGCCGGACCGAGACGGGGTGAGGGACGGGACCATACCGTGCAGCCTAACGCCCTATAAAACCCCCGTGTGACGTGGCATGACACGTGTCGCATAACGCCCCACAAGGGGCTTTATGACTACGGATGACCTAATCCTGAAAACCTAAATGGAGCATCTGCCCACCAACATCCTTAGGGTGAACGGGGCACTATGCGGGGAGTGGTGCGGTGATTGAAGTCCCCGAGCGGGAACACCGCCGCCATCACTTCGGGGAGGGTATTCGGGGAGGGGGATCGGTGTATGTTCACCGCACAAGAATTGCACAAGAATCGAGGATTTAAACGTTGGGCAACGGTCAAATATTTAAAAAAAAATCAATTTTAACCAATATAAATAACCAACTTAAATCTAATTTTTTACCACACCCATTCTCAAAGTTACTCTAAAAATCTATCAAATACAACACAAAACCAAACCGAGCAATGGAGAACCAACCCCGCGAAGCCAAGAAAAAATCTAAGGGACGCGGCTCGCAACCGTCTCGTGGTGGTTCGAGCGTTGCAAGTGCACAACCACAACCCCCTTTCGGATATACTTCACAACCCCCGTTTTTTTTACCAACAACCTTCACACCCCTCCTTTTACAACACCCAACCACAACCCACTTTCGGCTATTTTCAAAATTTGTTATCAATGGATCCTCAAACCCCTGCCTTCGACCCGTATGGTTTTCGTTCCCCACAAGTTCCATCTCCACGAGAAAATGTTGAACGTCCTCTACCTATTCACGAGGACGAGGACGAGGAAGTAGTGCCCGAAACTCAAAATTTAGGCGACTACGAAGATGACACCGGCGACGATGAATATAATGTGGATGAAGACGCCGGCAACGAAGAAGATGACGCTCGGGATAAAAAGGGAAAAATGGAGCGCCAAAATTGGACAAAAGTCCAAGAAGAGACGTTGGCGAAGGCGTGGGTACATTGCTCTACCAACAAAAAGAAGGGCAATCAACAAACCCGCGATGGTTTTTGGCGTAGGATTTTAGATCATTATAACGCCACCGTTGGTGGAAGTAACCGGACCGTGCATCAAGTACGGTCTAAATGGACCCCGATGATGACGAAAATAAACTTTTTCAACGGCCTATACCAACAAGCGGTAAAAATTATATTTTTTAACGTTGTATATTTTTTAATTTTGTTTACTAAGTTCATATGTTTTTAACACTTGTTATTTTATAATATGTAGGATCGCACACGAGGAAGCGGGTGTAGCGATCTCAACGTGATGAAAGTCGCTTTAAAGGAATTTAAAGATAGATATCCGAGCGGTTTTCAACATGTCGAGGCATGGGAGGTCGTTCGAAAACACGACAAATGGGCCCAAGTCCCATTGTTGGGTGAGGAAGGGGAAGGTTCGGCACAAAAAAGAAAGCCCGTTGAGGTGGACCCTTCCATACCCGATATGAACGAAGACCCCTCGCCACAAAGAACACAACGGCGAGACAAGCGTCAAGCGACATCGTCCGAGGGCTCGGCCGAGTTGGCGGCACAATTCAAAGAGTACACCGCCATGAAAGAAGCGAAGCACGCGATTGAAATGGAGGCGATTGAATTGAGGAAGAAAAGAGAGTCGGAGGCTCGCGAGCTCATAACGGAACAACGCGAGACGATGAGAAACTACGCGCGCCGCACGACGAGATTCCGCCGGAAATGTTGCCGTTCATCCTCGCCCGAAAGCGCGAGATCGCTAACAAGTACGGGTGGTCGTGCAATTTCTAAAATTTTTATGTAGTATTGCGATGTAATTTTTATTTTATTAAATGAAATGTAGTTTTTTATTTTATGAAATTATGTTTTACTTTTTATATTTTCTTAATTAAAAAAATAAAAAAACAAGTCCCCAAAGAGAGGAGTGCCGCCATCAAATTAAGGGTGTGAGGGGAGTTAAGAGAGGAGTTGACGTGGCGCGTGTTGATTGGCCGTGCGTAAGAGAGGGGACTCCCCTAAGACCACCCGTCGTGGGGCGGTATTTTTGAAAAAAATCCAAAAAAAAACGCCCCCCCATTACATAGGGCGTTTTGGGGCGGTATTTTTGAAAAAAAAATTGTTTGGCGTGTTTATTAAAACGCCTAAAATGGATTGTGATGGGTTGACTGGGATTTGACTGCCCAATGAGAAATTAGTTTGCTTTTTTTTTAAATGATTGGAAGGGGCATTATTTGGGCATTATTCCCACTACGCCACTTTTGTAATGACGCCTCATGCTGACTGGACTGCCACGTCGGATAATGCCCCATAGTGGAGGCATTATTTTTCTTAACCACTACACATAGGGCATGTTTGGCTTAACTTATTTTCAACTTTTGGAAAAGTCCTTTTGGAAACAAAAAGTCAGGAAAACATGACTTTTGCCTTTGGAAAAGGACTTTTGGGCTAAAAAAGGAAAGGCAAACACCCAAAAAAAGGACTTTTGGGCATGTAAAAGGACTTTTTTCTTCAAAATAAAATAAGGAACCCCAAACATGCACATAGTCAAAGAGGAGTGCCCCTCTCAGCCTTATCATTGTCTCGCTATCAAACATCTATGCATCTCGATCATTCGACTTTAGAGATTAGATCTCTGTGACCTACAATTTCAATAGCTCGAGATATTCGACCATGGAGCTGCTCTAGTGGTAATCAGAACCATCTCTTGAATTTTATTTGTTATTTTTCTTCTTTGATTGAAAGTTACGTATGATTTTGCAAAATATTATTTGGAATCCTGAGATCCAGATGTATGATACCATTTCGATAAGCAAACACTCGTAATTCTTTCAAGCTAGGTTTTCAAACTCAATATTCTTTTTTGTAGGTTATATGTGTCTTGATGTCTGCTATTAGAGGAAATTATGATGCTTGTTTGGCCTATGCTAATTAACCGAAGAAGTTTGTGATGAACCAACTTTTCAAGTCAAGCTATAATTCAAATGACGTGATTCTAAAACTCATTTAAAGAAACTACTATATTGGTGATTGAGTTAAATTAGACAATATATCTAACAAAGTCTAATTGAAATTATGAAGAACTTATGCTCATAAGCTGTTTGATAAAATGCTTGAAGAATATAAAACATTGAAAATTAAAATTATAATTTTAGAAAGCAAATTACCACTGATGTGATTTTATCGGGTTGCTATAAAGGGGACAGAAATCCGATTTGTGATCAAGAAGCTAGTTCAAAATTGTGTTTAGGTCGTTAGTGCACTGGAAGAAGAAGAGCGTAACATGATTTAATTAACCTTTTTGTGTTTATAGTTCCGATTTGTCATATGACGAACTTAAAATCGTTGAAAGTATAATGAAATTGAAACTTTATTGTTCAAATTTAGGGAAAGATCAGTTTTAGTTGGCCTTTTATTTTTATGTCTTATGCTTATGGAGCTCAGTGAATATGACAATGTTTTAAATCTGTTAAGGCAGGTTTCTCAAACATTATGATTATTAATTACATTTATGTAATGATCTACTTGATTTTTAATTTGAAACATATCTTTTTTGTTTGTCATAGGGTGTGCTAGAGACAATAATGTGTGCTGGATATTCAACAAAAAGATCTTTTGATTAATTTTTTGAACGGTTTGAATTTTTTTTTTAAACTTATGCAATTATGCTCTGTGTTTAATATCCTAAAAGGTGCAATGAATTAGGACATAATGCTGAATCATAAAACATAGTAAAGTTCAAAGTTAATAGAAAAGATTAATTAGAAGGTAAGTAATAATACGCAATACATTTGAAACAAAGTAAACTTTTATATAACATAATATATATGTTGTTTTTCATAATTTTTCAAGTAGTAATTATTATTTAAATATATATTTCATATATTAATTAAAAAATATGTAAATAATGGGCTTGTTTAGGATTGCGAGTCGGCTCAAGCTTAATAAGTGAAGCTCAGGCTCGTTTACTAAACAAGCTTATTTTAGGGTTAGGATAGGGTTCGAGCTTGTTTAACCTCAGCTTGTTTCGAGGTTTTTTCGCGCTGAGCTCGAGTAGCTTGGCTTGTTTACACCCCCTTAGTTATGAGGTACTAAAGATGAAATTAACATAACTACTTATATATTACCTATAATTTTGTACCTTTCAGATAGGTAAAAGCAAGGTTTTCTTTAGGGGCTGGACAAAGGGCTTGGTCTACCATATACCAAGGTAAAGTGTTTTGGGTGATAGTCAAACAATACTCACCTCAATGTTCAGTTTTCATTGCTTCTTATGTATTTTAATGTGGTTAAAATCCAAACAGCTTAAACCCAGTTTTAGTGTAGTTATTTTCTTGGAACAATCTTTTTTATGTCACGCAGTATGGTCTTATACATCTATGGTAAAACTGTTAATTTTTAATCAATTTTATTATTACCTATTTTAATTATTAATTTATATTCTGACAATCTGTTTCTTTGGTCTTCAGCTAGTTTCTCTGGATAGATACTTGGTTGATGCAATGGAGGATGGAAAAATAATTGTGGAAGACTGTAAGTCTTCTCTTGGATCTAGTAACATTAGTAAAGTTATTCATGATTGCAAACTAGATAGTTTTGTCTTTAATTTATTCAATTCTCTTATGACATTATCATCCATTAATTCAAAATGTTTGTGTGAGGTGCTCTAATTACTTCTATTTTTCTATGAATAGGTGTGAAAGGAGTTGGACCATTTGGAGCATGGTTTTCTTTAAAATCGATGTCGCACTTGATAACTATGTTTCTTTAGAAACAAATGATGACAACATGGCTAGAGTTGTTGAGGGTTACCAGAGGTATTTCATTAACTTTTTTAGTAATTTCACTCCTTATTGGGTCAATCAAGTAATATTGATTTCATTAACTAGGAGTTGTTGAGTGCTCTGATTTTATAATTTTCTCTTGGCCTCCAAAGGGTTTGAGCCGCCCCTGGATGGACCAATGGTAATCATGGTATTGATTTTAATTAAATATATAACAAGTCATTCATTTGTGGAATATAAACTTACATTATAGTGATTTAATGATAACAAACTGGTGGGTAGGAAGTGGTGACACCAAGTAAATAGCTGAGAAAAAAGTCAATGTTCTTTATTTGCTTAAGTGATAATGTCTATAAAGCCATACTTGCCTGGTGAGCAATTTATATGAGTTGATTATTCTTAAATCTTCACAAGCTGTTAGCTAGCTTTTTTAATTTTCCACTCAACGGATGTTGATGTACTTAATTGTGTCATTATGATGCGAAGGCCTCTAATGGTTGGGGCTAGTTTGATGCAAATTTCAACTTGCCCTCTAGAAACAGTCCTGCTAAAGTAGGTATTCTTTTTCGTGCAGAATGGTTCTTTCATTTAATTCTATAATTGTTGTTTTCATGATTCTAGTTCGCTGGCAATTCTAATCCGTTTACTTTGAATTTAGTTGATTTGTGTTATGATTTACATCTCAACAGTCGAATGAGCTCACTTTAGGTGATCGGGCCATTTTCTTATACATGTTTTTCTTTTAAATCAAGAACAACGCGTTTCATAAAATAAAGAAAATTAGATTTTTTTTTAATCCATACTAATGCTTGTTTATATGGTTGATGATGACAGGGTAGATATGATGAGAAGATTTGGAGCAAAGTTTTATAATTATGAAAGTCTCACTCAAACGAACTTTTAGACTCATCATGTAAACATTTAGAATTTCGAATATGTTACTTATTACACAATGTTTTGTTAATATTTGGAATATGTTTCGGATTGAACTTATCATTGAAGTTATTATGATTTCTACATTTAAAGTTTTACATAACTTTTATTTGTAACGTAAATAATGTGATTTTTGTTATAAAATTACGTGTCATTAGAAATAGTACATATATTTAACTAGAGATAGTTATTACCGACATAAAATTTGTGTTATAAAAGGTTTTTTATATTGTGGCAAAAAAGTGCCACTAAAACTAGGATGGATATGTAACTAGGATTACTTTTTGATGGCAAAAAAAAGTGCCATCAAAAGTCTGAAAACTTTGTGCGGCATATCAAAAAAGTGCCACTAAAAGGTTTTAGCGTCAGCACTTCTTGTGGCACTTTTTTTGTGTGCCACCCATTCCTACAAGGGTCTTTAGTGGCACTTTTTTTGGCTTTTTGTGGCATTTTTTGTGTGTCACTAAATGACATTTTTTTTGTAGAGAGGTCAATAGTGATCTGAAAGCAACGGATACTGCTGGCATGAGTCTTACGACTAAGAACGTCGGGCACGATATTCGCCTTTCCAGGATGATAGCGAATTTCACAGTCGTAGTCGTTAAGCAATTCCACCCATCTTCGCTGACGCATATTAAGTTCCTTTTGGTTAAAGATGTGCTGCAGGCCCTTATGGTCTGTGAAGACCACACACTTAGTTCCATATAGGTAGTGTCGCCAGATCTTTAACGCGAAAACAACTGCACCAAGCTCTAAGTCGTGGGTAGTATAGTTCTTCTCATGTATTTTGAGTTGTCGGGAGGTATAAGCGATGACCTTGTCCCGCTACATGAGCACGCAGCCCAAACCATGGTTTGAGGCATCACAATACACCACAAAATCATCATTCCCATCAGGAAGTGCGAGAACAGAAGCATTACAGAGAAGGTTCTTAAGAGTTTGAAAAGACTCCTGTTGCTCGGGACCCCAAGCAAAAGGTTTCTCTTTCTTAGTTAAGGAAGTAAGAGGAACGACGATCTTTGAGAAGTCCGAGATGAATCGGCGGTAATAACCCGCCAATCCTAGGAAGGAACGAATCTTGGATGCAGATTTAGGTGTACTCCAATTTTTCACAGCTTCGATTTTAGAAGGGTCAACATGAATACCTTGTTTACTAACGACATGCCCAAGAAATTGTACTTCATCAATCCAAAATTCACACTTAGAAAATTTAGCGTATAAGCGTTCACCACGTAAAAGTTCTAGCATTAAGCGTAAATAACGTTCATGATCAACTCTAGTTTTCGAATAAATAATAATATCATCAATAAAGACTATCACAAAACGATCCAAGTAAGGTTTACAAACATGATCATAAGGTCCATGAACACGGCAGGTGCGTTGGTCAAGCCAAAAGGTATAACCACGAACTCGTAGTGTTCGTAACGAGTGCGGAACGCAGTTTTGGGGATATCATCTTCGAGAATATGGAGCTGATGATAACCAGACCGAAGGTCGATCTTAGAGAAACAGGACGCGCCTTGTAGTTGGTCGAAGAGATCATCGATACGAGGGAGAGGATAACGATTCTTAATGGTGAGTTTATTTAATTCACGGTAGTCGATACACATACGAAACGAACCATCTTTCTTCTTGACGAATAGTACGGGAGCACCCCACGGAAAGGTACTTGGGCGAATGAATCCCTTGTCGAGCAGTTCTTGTAGTTGAGTGGATAATTCTTGCATCTCGGAAGGTGCAAGTCGGTAAGGAGCCCTGGCAACAGGAGTTGCACCAGGTATGAGATCAATACGAAAGTCAACGGATCTAGGAGGTGGAAGACCAGGAGGATCTTCAGGAAAGACGTCAGGGAAATCACACACTACTGAAATATCGCTTACGCTCTTTCCCTTTCCCTTTTGTTCCACCACGTGGGCCAAGAAGGCAAAGCATTGTTTACGTAAGCACCTGCTCGCCTGAGTGCATGACATCAACTTTAGTCCTCTAGAAGGTCGGTCTCCATAGACGTGCAAGATATCACCGGACAGAAGAGGAAGGCGAACGTACTTCTCGTGACAAGCAATCTCGGCATGATTCTTACGCAACCAATCCATGCCGATTATGACATCAAAGCTTCCCAATTGCATGGGTATTAGATCAATAGTAAAGACGTGGTCGTTAAGAGTCAGGGAACAACCACTGAGGATAGAATCAACTAGAATTGATTTACCATTGGCAATCTCAACAGAGAACGACTTAGGTAGTTTAGAGCGTGTACAGTTTAGCAAAGATTCAAATTCTACGGACACAAAGCTTCTGTCGGCACCAGTATCAAATAGTATCGAAGCGTAAAGGTTATTGATGAGAAATGTACCATTAACGGCATCATTGTCGTTACGGGCCTGGTTTGCATTGAGGTTGAACGCTCGTCCTCGAGCGGCTGGCTGTTGCTCCTGGTTTAGCTGGGGGCACTGATTACGGAGGTGAGTAGTGTCTCCACACTTGTAGCATGCACGAACAGCATTGACTGGCCTCGGATTTTGTGGAGGAGCTGGGAGAGCTGGTAAGGCTGCCTGAGCTGGTGCTTGCTAGGCTTAGTTGGCTTGACGACAGTAGGGAGTCGTGTGACCATAGCGGTTGCAATTGGTACACAGACGGCAAGCAGAGGTAGCAGGATGATGAAAATTACAAGTTGCACACTTGGGGTGAGGTCCAGTGTACTGCCTTTTTGTTCTCCTGAGCAGGAGGGTTAACAGCAGCAGCAGTAGTAGCAGGCACAACAACTTTGCCTGTAGGGTTTGCATTTGTAGTAGGGACAATGGCATTACAGCCTGAACCCTGAGGCTTTCGCTTCTTGTTTCGGTTGCCACTGGGCTGCTGGGTAACTTGGTTTGCTGATTTCGAGGGAGCAGAGTTTCCAAATTGTTTGTCACGAACACGGTTGTTATTTAAACTTGCTGTAAGAGGGTAAACTTCTTCAATAGTTCCTAGCTGAGCTGCTTCAATCGAGTCATGCATGGCAAGAGGTTACCCGTTGATGTACTTGGTTATCATACGCTTTGGAGTAGAAACCAAGTGAGGGACGATTAAGCTGAGCTGCTTGAAACTGGTAATATAAGCCAGATTGTCATCACCAATCTGCTTGAGATGCCAAAACTCTTCCTCAAGCTTCAACTGTTCATGGGGAGGGCAGAATTCAAGCATCATTAATTCTCGCACCTCGGACCATGGAAGAGCATAGGCTTCTTCATTAGAGCGGATGTTTCTCTCATTTGACCACCACTCCAGAGCTCTGCCTTGAAACATTCCCGTTGCACTCCTAGTCTTTAAATGCTCTGGGCACTCGCTGTTAATGAAGGTAACCTCGATGCTGTCAAACCATTCCAGCATAGCAGTCACCCCATCACTGCCCGTGAAAGGTTTAGGGTTGCAAGAGACAAAGTGTTTGTAGCTGAACCTTGTAGGCTTCACCTTCTCTGTCTTAGAATCAGCGGAGGATGGAGGAGTGTTTGATCCTTGGATCTCAGAGAAGATCTTTGGCACAACGCGGGCGATCTGGTCGGCCATAAAGGACATCATCTTTTTTTGAGACTTTTCCCTAGATCTCTTGAGAGAGTCGGATAGCTTACGGAAAGACATCTAAAGATCCAACAAAAGGATCGTATAAGTCTAGATCACAAGTCTCACAGTATATAGATTTACACACGATAGCTTAAAGACTCAAGTTTCAACAATTTTCACGTAGTTTAAAGATTCAAGTTTCCAACAAGTTTCACATAGATTCCAGTAGATTCAACATCCGCAAACTCACGACTTTCGCATGGCACGTTGTACGAAGGTTTGGCAACATGTCAGAAACGCTTATATATAGGAAGTACCAGCGGCTTATCCACCACGTTTCGGGCACATCACTCCTGCCTCGTATTCAGTGTCATGTTACGTGTCGCATTTGCCACTCATAACAAATACACTCATCATCATTACATACTCGTAGATTAACTAAATAGTTTCACATAGATTAGCGTTCAGCATTTTCACCACAGTCCGCAAAACAACGAAATCCCACATGGCACGTGCTACGAAAGTTCGGCGACATGATGGAAGCACTTATATATAGGAAGTACCAGCGGCGTATCCACCATGCTTCAATCATGCCACGTCTGTCTCGTCATCGGTGTCATGCTTCGCCAACCATAACATTAACTCTATCACTCTCACAAGACTTCCACTTAGATTACCCAAATAGTTTCAACAACTTCATCACGAGCCTGCAAAACTACGAACTTCACTTAGCGCCTGGTACGAAGGTTCGGTAACATGCCGGAAACACTTATATATAGGAAGTACCAGCGGCGTATCCACCATGTTTCAGACATGCCACGTCTGCCTCGTCTTTGGTGCTAGGCTACGTTTCGTATTTTGGTCACTCAAACAACACATACGCACTAGATTACACATAGATTACACATAGATTACACATAGATTACCCAAGTAGTTTCTCATAGCTTAGAGTTCGACATTCTCGTCACCGGTCTCCAAACACTAAGTTTCGCATGGCACGTGGTACGAAAGTTGGTAACATGTCAGAAACACTTATATATAGGAAGTACCAGCGGTGTATCCACCATGTTTCGGACGTGTCACTTCTGTCTCGTCTTTCAGTGCCACGTTACGTATAGTGTTTCGCAACAAATAGATTAACCAGATAGTTCCACGGAGTATCATAGTTGATTAAAACTCTCGCATAGATTAGAACGATGGATAAAACTTCGTAGATTTAGTTTGATCCTGAGAGATTATGATTATTGTTTTAGATTGCGGATATACGTGCGACTTGTATAAAAGTCCCGAACAAGGATCGAGTTTAAAACCACACATAAAATTGAGATATCATAAAAGACAGGCTCATAAGACATAGGATTGTTCCGGGTAGAGGGACGGTGACTAACAAGGTGATTCGAACCCCTCTCGAATTGAGGCAACGTGTCTTAACTTACTTAGACAAATACGTCATCAATGTTAGGCCTACGTTATTCGTCCTTTTGGTCATTTCACGTTCCTAATTGATTGGGAATTTCGAGACTTGGCGAGACATAAAATCAAAGAGTGGGACTAGTTATCAAGGTATGAGTTTCACCTCTATCTTGACAACATCGTACCCTAATAGTGTCAGTACTTATCAAAAGATAAGACCTACTAGGATAGAGTATGGAAATCTCCCATCAAGGTTCGGATGTCACTCCTGTCTTGAGGGTAGATCTCATGCAAAACACAAACACTGATTAGCAGTGTTTTCAAGGTATCCAAGTGTATATTCTATCAGCCTTAGGAAAGGCATGTAAGTTTATTAGGAAATGTGCTGCTAGGAAGCAGATACGGTAGAATGCGTACGTTTTAAACAACAGATAGGAGTCAAGATTCCTAGAAATATAGACTAGGGAAAGTATTCCTACTTATCCTAATTCCCTATAGTTATGGCTCTGATACCAATCTGTCACACCCCAACCGATGGCGGAAACATCGGGGTACGACATTAAGCATCCAGATTGCTCAAAAGTTTCCATAACAGTAGATATTTCAATATAGATGAATTAGATTTCATGATAACATTGTCTAAAATCATCAACCACATAACAAAGTATCAAAGACAATAATCAAACATTGTTTCAAGTTTCTAGATTAAGCTAGGCGAGTTTCCAAGTATCAATCCTAGCTTGTTTTCCTTGATTCCAGCATTTCATCAGCCTGCAACATGTATTAAAATAAAGTCAATACAATAATGTACTGGCGAGCATACAAGTTTGAGTATATAGAATAATAGCTTAAAAAGACTCATATCCATCATGTAAACATATAAAATAGTTTCAACCATGCTAGTGTTCGCAGTCCAAGTGATAGCCCAAGTGTCCCGATGCATTTAACACTTTCCCAAGACTCAAGGAAAGCAAATAGAATCCTCCTAACAATACCCCGAGAATAATGGGGAGGTGCACCTTCCTATAGCGCTACTATTGTTAAGGCGGAACTACACACAAGGATTAAACGTTCACATAGCATAAAGAATCAAGAATCAAGAATCCAAAGTATCAAGTTTCACATTTACAGAGGATGGAGTTAGATTTAATAGTTCCAAGTTTCAAGTTTCATAGAATACATGTTACATCCCAAAAGTTTAAAACGAAAAGGGATCGAGTATACTCACAGTGGGTGTTAAGTATCGGCACCTATAGATTGGATCAAAGGGAGCTCTGAACTACCCTGATTATAGTTTAACAGATAAGTGTCGAGAAGAATAACGAGAACCGTGCAAAGTGCCAGGTGAGTCTTTTGATCGGATGGCCATCCGGACGGATGGTCATCCGGTCGGATGGTCATCCGGTCGGATGGTCATCCGGTCGGATGACTTATTAGTTTTAGACGGGTCACCATCTGATCGGATGGTCATCCGGACGGATGGCCATTCGATCGAATGGTCATTCGATACAAAAGTGAGTTTTCCAAAATGCTTCAACTTTTGAAGTTTTTGTTGTAGTATAATCTAAATCGTTCGAGCGGACGGACATCCGGTCGGATGGTCGTTCAGTCGGGTGACTGTTTGAGTGAAATATAGTGGAAGTTTACCGAGATCATCCCCCTGGTCGGACGGTCATTTGATCGGATGGCCGTCAAATCGGATGGTCGTTCGTCCTTGGTGTTCTTGTTTCCTTGAAACGTTGTAAAATTTCTAAGTTTGAGTCTCACGAAGGTGACGTGGCAACGTATCAAGACAATGGAAACCCGCTAAGGTTCAGGTTTTCTGATCGGATGGGAACCACCCCATTGGATCGGGCGGCTGTTCTTGGCTAGGTTGCATGTCTGACCCGTAACTTGGTCATCTTCTCCAATGATAATCCATTTCCAAGCCGACTCCAGACTAATCATCAAGTCTACAGCCTGTTAGGGTCTGGATTTCACCATTTCAAGTAAAAGTTTGAGAAGGTTTTGAAGAAAGTTTGAGGTTAGTAGAAAAACTTAGATTTTAGAAAGGATTTGGTGTTAAACACATTGAAATCTCTTAGATCTGAGCTAGCACTTGACGGAAATGACATCACACAGTCGGTTGTACAAACCGTCATGATGACGTCGCCTTCAAGAGCTCGAATCTTAGTGATTTCATGGTGAAAATTGTGATTTTGATGAAGAATCATGTGAGGAATCATGTATAGATTGAAGTTGTACAAGATTTAAGTTGAAAACTTACAATAATCGCCGGAAAATGGAAGAAAAATGCCTTAAAACGAGTGTGCGTGCGTTCTGGATCGAAGGGGACTGTCACATCTGTGAAGAATGATGTGACAGGTCCTATTTATAGTGTCAGAGTGGAGAAAGGCGGTGTAAGAAGCTGGATCGGATGGCTGTTCGACCGGATGGCCCTCCGATCAGATGGCCATCCGATCGTATGGGCATCCGAACGGATGTCCATTCGAACAGTCCAATCCGTTTTGCAACTTTCCCGTTTTGCGAGTTAGGTTAAGCGTTGCGTTGCGTATTATTGTGAGTATTATTTCATAGCAAAAGTTTCCAAGTTTACATAAGTGTCAAGTCTCTAGTCTCTCATTTAACCAAGTCTCAAGTTTCACGAGTCTCAAGAGTTAAGCACCAAGAATCAAGCATCAAGAATCAAGAGTCAAGCATCAAGTCTTTAGTTTTAAGAATCAAGTTTCTAGTATTAAGTATCAAGACTCAAGCATCAAGAATCAAGTATCTAGAATTTAGTATTAAGAATCAAGTCTCAAGAATCAAGCATCAAGAATCTAGTATTAAGAATCAAGTTTCATAGTATTAAGATTCACAAGGTTTCAAGTATCATTCAAGTTTCAAGATTCTAGTCAAGATTTCATAACGTATCTTAAGTGTCAAGTTACTCATAGTATAAGGACTAAAGTTGACAGAAGCTAAAAGTTCAGGGACGCAGGGCGTTACATTCGAGATGTTCAACGTGTTTTATTATGTTTCTGTGACTGTGGACTGTATTCATTCAACTCTCGCACGGGGAACGTGTTACCATGTGGGAGAGATCCTCCGAAGAGCTTACATGACTGGAAGCATAAGTTCTTTTACATACAACGCGGCGTGATCCCGAATGAGATGCACTTTAGGAGGGAATAGGAGAAAGTGCTGAAAGAACCAGTGGTTGCTTTTGTTGAAGAGCAGTGGTACAAGACTTTAACTGCGCGTCCAACCTCTATGATTCAACTTTATGAGGCGGTGCTTGTTGCTGCAAGTATGAGTATGTTGTGGGCACCAAAAAACCCAGGCATGCCCATGTATACGCTTACAAGGGTAGAGGTAAGCCTTAAAAATCTGCAACTTCTTGCCCTCTGTTTACTTATGTTTTTTGTGGACTATTTTCTTCTTTACATCATACAGTTTGATAAACGCTTCGGATGCTAAGGTTGGTGGAGTGATGTCGGTTAGAATACTTCCTGAGGGATAACTCCCGTGGCTAGATCAGATAAGAGACTACTTTCATCACCCTACGGAGGAGAGTTTGGTAGCGTATATGCTTGCGCGTACAGGTGCGAATGATCTCATTATTGCAAAACCAAAAACCGTGTTGACCCCCGCTGGAGAGGAGACCATTCTGCTCTCAAGTGAGGTATCCATTGCTTCATCTGATGGACTTATGCATCGATCCTACTCAACCCATGTAGGTGTTGGCATTGATCAGACTGGTGGCTCTGTTACCATGAATGTGGAGCATGTGACAGCTGTAAGTGAACCTACTGCTGAGGGTTTGGATGGGAAGGTGATGTTGGGTCAAAACACGTTGTATTTTATAGTAGTTCGTGTTGGTTTTTAGTGCGTTAAACATGTTAAGTCGTATTTGTTTATATATTTATTACGTGTTGGTGTTTTTGGCTTAACAGGTATTAAAAAGGGTAAAACAGAGAAAACAAGCTGAAAAATAGGTTTGAAGGGTTAACGCGAGACCTGTATTGAAAAAGTCAACCTGGGCAGTTCAGGAGACACGCGACAGCAGTACCAACATCCTCCGTGACACGCTGGGATCATAAAGTCAAAGTTGGTCAACAAGGTAGTCCCCGCGACACGCGAGAGGTTTCTGGGGAGGTTTCACAACGCGCGTGGGACGTTAATTATGGGAAAATCTATAAATAGGCCCAAGTTGTGTTTTTAGGTTACAATTCAATTCCCAGCCTTTTCAGACGAGCAAAAGGGCGATCATAGGTGATTTTATCAGTATTCTTTCATCTTTCAAGTTGTTTTTCCAAGTCCGATCGATTCTTAATGACTCTTGAAGCTGTGATGACTTCCATGCATGGCTAAACGCTTGTAACTTCCACTCAGATGAATGATTGTCTCTGTTTTACATTAAAACATTGTTTTTGGATTCTTTTTAACTGGTAAATTCTGACTACTTTTGTTGAATTTGTGCAACGTTTATTATATTTGAATTGTTTATCGTTTATCAAGCGTATTGGCAATTTTCTTGCATTGCTAGCAGGTTGATAAATTGGTGGGTAATTGATATAATCAAACGGATTATTAGATTGTATGGTGAATCTTAAAAATTATCTCTAATAATTAATCAAATTCATTAATCCCATGGCTATGTCTATGTGGTGTTATGAACCTGTAAACGGGTTTTTGTGTTAAAACGAGCAATCAAGATTCTGGATGGGGGTTGCTTTTTCTCATATTGATCACAACTTTCTTAATTAGTCTTCTAATATTTAAAATCAATTAATCAAACCCCTAATCTAGGTAATTTTAGTTTTTAGTAAAATCTTTACACTGACCACAAATTCTCCGTGGATACGATACCCTACTTACGCTATCTATATAGTTTAATCAGGTTTTTACATGACCTTTATGACCGTCATCAAATGGGTCAGAGGTTCAAGTCCAACCAAGCACGCAATCTGGTAAGCGAACTTCGAGCAAAATATATCTGGATTACGTTGTCGTTTCTGACACCATGCCTGGCTTGGACGTAGGTGTTAGGCGTACTAGAGAAAGGGTTGATGAGGATCAAGCCACCATCACACATATTCTAGAGAAGAAGAAGAAGTGTCACACCCCGACCGTGTAAAACAACAAACCGTGGCGGAAACGTTGGGGAGTGTCGTAACAGAATCATTCTTTCACAACACATGGTGTTTGAAGTTTGGTTTTATTTATTAATTTGTTTTCATTGTCTTGGAAGTAAAGGAGACATAACATAAATTAAAGTGTTCTTGCTTCATTTTAAGTCACTAAGGCCCAAGTCCGCCTAAATGTGTCACGATCGTCATCAAACGTTAGCTCCAGAAACACATGTGAAAATAGGTAGGTCAGCATAAAAATGCCTATGAGATACATAGGTTTTGTTGATGAAGGATTCATGACTTGTAAGTTAAAAGAAGTGTTTAACGAAAAACTAGTCATGAATCTTGTAAAATGTTTTCTTTTATAAAATCATTGAAAATCAATACGAAAATCAGATTTTATAAAAGAATAATGTATGGTTAAATGAATAACCAAGTGAAAATGAATTGTATAAAGTATGTCATTTGTAAAACAATGTCTTGTAAACAATATGTCATGTCTTTGTATAAAATGTATCATGTCTTTGTTTCTGTCAAAGTGGTTTAGATAACGCTACGATATGTAATATCATAAAAGCAATTATATATAGGAAGTACCAGCGGCGTATCCACCATGCTTTTATCATATTACACACGCCTCGTTATTTAAATCACTTATTAATAACCACCAAAAATGTCATGTTTAAACCAATGTCAAATGTCACGTATGTATAATGTCAGGTATCAACCATGTCTTGTATAATCAAATGTCAGATAATAACCAATGTCTTATATGGTGAATAAAAAGTCTTTACTCAAACCATAGGTATAATGTCGTGTATAATCAAATGTCATGTGTAACCAAATGTCATGTACAAAACAATGTCTTTGAATAAACCAAAGTTTAAATCAAAAGTTATGTTTTGCAAAACCAATGCTAAATTTGATATGAACATTTATGTGGTTGTGTTTATCGCATACATTCAAGCCTTGAGATTATTGGATAAATCCTTGTAAAGACAAAGGTTTATCAATGTTCATCGGGTTCTGTCATTCCCCAGATGGATACTTCCAAACAAACTAGGAAGCGGTAACGAGGTAAACAAACCTATGGTAAACCATACATACTACCGGACGGCGGGATAATGTTAATGAATGTATTATTGTCCCGTTAAACATACCAAATGTCATAAACAATGTTAGCATGTCATGTAAAAACCCTGTACTAAGTATGTTAAGTAAACATACGTAGTAGAAATGTCCATGAAATCAATATGCCCATATGCTGAGTAAACATATGCAACAGAAATGTAGTGTAAATCAATGTGCCCATATGCTGAGTAAACATATGCAGCAATAGTGTCGACTAAATCAATGTGCTAGCATGCTCACTCAACATACATAGCAAAGCATAATTGAAATCATGTACTATATGTGTACTAGATGAACTTAGCAAGTATATGTCATGAAAGCATGAAAGTAACAAGTAAGCACCTGTATTTCACCCTAAAATATTTGAAAACTGTAAAAGAGGGAACTATGTACTCACTTGAGATTGCAAGATATCCTCAATTAATTGAACTAATAAAGCTCGGGCAATCAAGGAATCAAGTAACACCTAGTATGGAATCACTATGTTAATAATCGGGACATAAATCGGGAGATTGGGTAGAATGAGGTCTTGTAAACCAAATGAGTGTTGAAACTCATATGATATGGTTTAAACAAGCCTACATTCTGATTTGGAACCTATCTTAAGTGCTTATGACCCGTTATGACCCATTAAGGTAGTTTACGCTACTTTAACGCGTCGTTTGCGCTAAAGCGCATTCGGATAGCCTAACTAGTCCTATGAAAAGTATTATATGCCTAAACATGTTTAATGATATTGCATAATCAGTTTAGGTGTCAAAATTTAAGTTACATTTGCTTAAATTCAAATTATGCATGAAAAGGGTATTTTGGTCATTTTCCTAAGGCATATAAACTACCTATCATACAACTAATTAAACTAAGTAACCATAAGGTATAACCTCGGAAGGTTATTCCCTATACAACTATGGTCAAAAAAAAATATTTGGTCGGATCCTAATGATCGACCAAACGGGTCGGGTTCGAAAGTCTAAGCGGTTGTCGAGACCGTCTGACTTACGACCCTAAATAAGCACTAAACTAAAAGTGACGAGTTAAACATGTTAAAACATGTTTAACTAAATTAGAAAACTGATTTGATATCAAAACAAAGTGTTTTGATATCCGAAAATAGTTTCGTCACAAAATGCACATAATCGTGCATTTTGACCAAAACTTTGACTCGTCACTTCGACTAGTTAACGTGGTAATCAGTAGGTATAGTCACAAGGGACTATAACCATCGTAATTACGCTCACGTTGCAAAGTTCAAACGAACTTTGTCTTGACCAAATCATCGTCAAAGTTGAAAGTCAAACACTGTTTGACTTTCTTGCTTGAAATAACTAAACAAGCATGAAAGAACACTTGCAAGAGTCCTATGCTTCGAAAAGAACTAAGAAAACTCAAGTAGGAGAACTTCAACAATAGTGATAGCCTCCAATAGAGCAGATATGAGAAGAAAATGAAGATGAGCAAGTTGAAGTGAAGAAACCCCTTGCTATTTATAGGAATTCTTGGACCTTTGGATCAATGCCAAGTGTTTTTGAGTTGTTCAAAGCTTGATCCTCACCATACACATGTTAGGCTCTGATTAGGGAACTTGGGGAACACATAAACCAACCCATAATATGCAAAAACCATGATTAAAAACAAGTTAAGCAGCTGATTTAAAGAATTCAATGAATCTACTGTCTGACAGCCTCTCGCGCCCCGTGAGAGGCATAGGCTTGTCTCTCGCGTCCCTCCAGATGCCAAAATATCAGAAATGGCAGAAATGGCCCCTGCAGCCTTTAAACTTGTTTTTTGACGCGTTTAACCCCCGTTAACCCAATTTTAAGGCTTTATAAGGATGTTAAAGCTAAGAGGACTTGAAATAAGCTTGGAAATATCATGGATGTTAGTTCATTTGGTTGTACGATCGCGTTGTTCGGTTAGTTACAACGAAACATGGACAGACGCGAAAACGATCCAAATTGCGCGACGGATGGTATTTTTGCATTCCTATCACTAAATAAAATATTTTAGTGAGTACAAAATTTTTGGATGTCTGGATATGGTCAGAACGCGAGATATGCGTGTAAATGCAAACTTACGCAGTTTTTGACGCTTTTCGTCCCTGTGATCAAATAAGCGTATTTTCGTATACCGAACCCCTCAAAACTTATTTCTAAGCTATGTTAAGGGTATTTATGGTATGTTTAGCTTATGATCTTTTTTCAGAGTGTACGTTGCTGTACGAATCGACAAACTTTTGCAGTTTGACGCAAATAGTCCCTGTAATCGAATAAACTTGTTTTTTGGCACACCGAACCCTTCAAAACTTATTTCTAAGTTATGTAAAGGTTATTTAAGGTATTTTAAGCTTATGTCACTGTCTCAGAGTGTTTGTCACGTCAAACTGATTACGTTTACGTAACAGTTTGCGTATAACTTTCCAGAAAGTGATTTAAAGCTTGAAATCGAACAAGAATTGATATGGGTAATTGTCACATGTAATATTACAATTCCCAGAAGTGAAACACAAGATTTCATTGGATTTATATTTGTATGATGGTCGTAGAGGCACAAATGTCACAGTCTCCCCTACTTTAGGAAATTTCATCCCGAAATTTATTCGTAGGAGTCGGCCTGTCTAGTTATGTTAAACAATTGTCTTTGCATGGAATCTAGGGTGTTATCTATTTGCATAGAGTAACCCATCAAGGATCTACACGTAAGGCATAACTTTATCATTCCCTAGTGGATGCTTCCTCAGATAAGGCAGGAAGTGGGAATGGGCTGTCATACCTAAGATACTCATCCCCAAATGGATACTTCCTCGATTAAAGCAGGAAGTGGGAATGAGGGAGTTGATCAATGATAAAACCAAATCAACAAATAGTTCTTGTGAGTATCCTTTAAGAATCTAACTATTAAAACAGAAAGATCTTATAAGGATTTGGATTTCATTTTCCCCCAGTGGATATTCTTCAGAAGCAAAAATGAATGGATAGTTCATTTTCCTCAATGGATTCTTCGTATGAAGTGGAAATGAAATATAGTTGCGTAGATTATTCATTTCCCCGATGGATATTTCTTCGGACGCGAAAATGATTGGATAATTCATTTTCCTCAGTGGATACTTCATCAGAAGTGGAAATGAAATATAGTTGCATGGATTATTCATTTCCCCGATGGATATTTCTTTGGAAGCGAAAATGAGTGGATAATTCATTTTCCTCAGTGGATACTTCGTCAGAAGTGGAAATGAAAGATAGTTATATAGATTATTCATTTCCCCAATGGATATTTCTTCGGAAGCGAAAATGAATGGATAATTCATTTTCCTCAGTGGATACTTCGTCAGAAGTGGAAATGAAAGAATCAATACATGATTATTCATTTTCCTCAGTGGATATTTCTTCAGAAGGAAAAATGAACGGATAATTCATTTTCCTCAGTGGATACTTCATTAGAAACAAAAATGACAAAATCAATACAGGATTATTCATTCCCTTAGTGGATATTTCTTTAGAAGTAAAAATGAATGAACAATTCATTTTCCTCAGTGGATACTTCACCAGAAATGAAATGAATTTATTCATTTTCCTCAGTGGATATTTCTTCAGAAACGAAAATGAACGGATAGTTCATTCTCCTCAGTGGGTACTTCATCGGAAATGAAAATGAATTTATTCATTTTCCTCAGTGGATATTTCTTCAGAAGCGAAAATGAACGAATAGTTCATTTTCCTCAGTGGATACTTCATCGGAAACGAAAATGAATATGGTTCTCGAATAGATTATTCATTTCCCCAGTGGATATTTCTTTCAGAAGCGAAAAATGAGTAGCTAGTTCATTTTTCCTCAGTGGATACTTCATCAGAAATGGAAATGAATATAGATAACTTTTGTTTCTTGTTTAAGTTAACACATGACAAAACTTGTTGTGGTTTCTGTGCACTGAATTCTATTATTATGTATGCATCCATAATTACGTAATTCCTTGCACAATCCACACAGTTTATTTTATAATGTGTAGAGGAAAGAATCGGACGATAAATCTTGTGATAATTTTGACTAGACCACCATAGGGTCTCTTTAATTAGATCAACACATAAACACATAAACACCTAATCACATAATCACACAATTGTCAACTTTGTCATCAATTTGTTATTAACTTGTTATTAATTTGTTATCAATTATCGTCGATTTGTACACATGCATTTAAAGTAAACCAAGAATCCAATCAATGGACTTTAATTAGTACTTTAAACATCTTCAAGAATCCATCTATAAAGATAGGAAGACCTTATAAGGATTCGATTTTGTCCTCATTGAATCGTAACATACGTATTAAAGCACATAAAGAATCCAATTAAGGACTTTGATTTTGCGCTTTAAACATCCACAAGGATCTAGCTATGAAGATAGGAAGATCCTATAAGGATTTTGGAATTCGTGTAGCGAGAAATTTTTTCGAAACCTTGTACTAGGTATGTTAGGCAAATATGTTTACAAAATGTTTTAAAACCATGTGAGATGTTTTTGAAATCGTGTATAATGTTTTTTTGAAATCATATACTGTGTATATTGTTATGAAAACCAGAATGTAATGATATGTACATGGACATATCACATAAGACCAATTAAGGACTTATGAAAAGTACCCTTAGATATCCAACCAAGGATTTAAAGTGGTACTTTGAGTATTCGTCCAGAGTCGTAACTTGTACCTTGTACTTTGTTTCTTTAGAAGAAACGAGTCCTTAGGATTTTTTATGAAGATCGCGAGCGATCTTAAAATTGAAAGAACTACGAGAGTAGTTTGTCTTGCTAGGAACACGGTTCCTTGGTACCGGTATCGTAGGGGTATGTCATTCATACATGTAACCACATTTGTTTTCGTACATCGTAATGTGAATAAAGATTTATTTATAAACCAAGCTAATTGTCTTAAATTCTTGGATAAAAAAGAAATAAAACATAAAGTTTAATTGTTTTAAAGCAGCATCATCTTCTAGTTAGCCAAATGCTCATCCACGGGTTGGATTTGCATTAACAAGCTTTGGGTAGTTATTCCTGAAATGGCCCATCTCGCCACAGTTGTATCAAGGACCAGGTGGAAAACGAGCTTGAGCAAGGTTGTTAACAACCTAATTTTGTGTAGTCGCAACTCGGCAAACCCTGGCTGTATGACCAACAAGTCTACAATTTAGGCATTTGCGGCAACGTACATTGGCATGATAATGAAGATGACATTGGTTGCACAGAGGTGCAGTTCCATTGTATGGCTTTTTAGCAGGGGGTTGAGCTGGTTGGTTAGGGGCAGCTTGATCGTTTTGAGCAACTACTGCGAAGTTCTGCGAAGCCTTACATTTCCTTGACTTCTTAGAGGATTCAGTCTTGTCATCCTTTGATTTAGTCTTGTCTGATGGTTTCTTATCGCCTTTTCAGAAAAGTTTACCCTTCCTGATCTGTGATTTAGTCAGGGTAGCAGATAGTTCAATGGCCTGTCTAACTGTGGTAGGGTTACTACCAGTAACAATGTCCTGAACTGAGTCGGCAAGGCCATCAATGTACTTTTCAATTGCCTTATCCAAAGGCGTAACCATGGTAGGACACAACAGACTTAATTCCTCATAGCGATCAGTGTAGGCTCGATGCTCGCCGCTATCTTGTTTAAGATCATCGAATTCCCTTTCCAGTGCCCTGAGTTCATGACGAGGACAGAATTCCTTCATCATTAGAGCTCGAAGCTCTTCCCAAGTTTGAGCCAATGCCACATCGGCACCCCTGTCTCTCATCACACCGTTCCACCATGTTAATGCTCGTTTCTCAAAAACACTAGATACGAACTCAACCTTTCACTCATTTGGACACTGAACATGTCGGAATGTGCTTTCTAGACTCTCGAACCATTGTAGGAGCGCAGTTGCTCCTTGAGACCCATAAAATTTCAGTGGTTTAGCTGAATTGAACGTTTTGAAGCTACACTGAGCATTGTTATTGTTTTTATTGTTATTTGCTTGGTTTATCTGGGTAATGAGGTTCGGAATCACAGCAGCAATCTGCTGAGCGACTACGGTTGCGAGTGAAGCATCCTGAGTTTGATCGCGTCTAGGAGGCATTCTAAAAAGAACAAGGATATATGAGAAACGAGTGAAATGATATTGGATAGTCAAAACAGAATGTTTTAAAAATATCGACAAGGCATAAAGATTGCGATTCATTTGTTCGTTACCTAAAACAAACAAACGACACGATGACTAATCAAAGTAAACGGGTAATAATAATGTATCGCGAAGACATGCTTTAGCCTATAAGTGGACATTCACCCCAAGAGTTCCCAGGTAAGAGTGACTGGTCCGATACTGCGGATTTGTACGAACACACTAGCATTAGACAGAAAACTCAAGGTACATGCACCCACCCTTCCAGATTGCACGTGTTCTTATTATAAAGACCCAAACTTTGACGAGATTTTGAAAAATGTGAAGGCTTAAGGCCATAAACAAATCAACTAAGAGTAGATGATTGATTTTCAAAACGGATTTGAAATTTGTGTTCTTGTTGTGGCCGTCATCTAAAGATAGGTGACGGTTTTGTTTTAAGATCTAAACACAAGATAACTTGTGTTAGGGTCCTAGGAAGGTTATAGTCTAGGTCAAAGCATTACTAATAACCTAATTCCCTATAACCATGAGCTCTAATACCAACTCTTCTATCACACCCCGACCGCGTAAAACATAAAACCATGGCGGAAACATCAGGGAGTGTCGTAACAGAATCATTGTTTCATAACACATGGTGTTTGAAGTTTGGTTTTATTTATTAATTTGTTTACATTTTATTGGAAGTAAAGGAGAAATAACATAAATTAAAGTGTTCTTGGTTCGTTTTAAGTCACTAAGGCCCAAGTCCGCCTAAGTGTGTCACGATCGTCATCAAACGTTAGCTCCTGAAACACATGTGAAAATAGGTACGTCAGCATAAAAATGCCTATGAGATACATAGGTTTTGTTGATGAAGGATTCATGACTTGTAAGTTAAAAGAAGTGTTTAACAGAAAACTAGTCATGAATCTTGTCAAATGTTTTCTTTTATAAAATTATTGAAAATCAATACGAAAATCAGATTTTATAAAAGAATAATGTATGGTTAAATGAATAACCAAGTGAAAATGAATTGTATAAAGTATGTCATTTGTAAACAATATGTCATGTCTTTGTATAAAATGTATCATGTCTTTGTTTCCGTCGAAGTGGTTTAGATAACGCTACGATATGTAACATCATAAAAGCACTTATATATAGGAAGTACCAACGGTGTATCCACCATGCTTTTATCATATTACACATGCCTCGTTATTTAAATCACTTATTAATAACCACCAAAAATGTCATGTTTAAACCAATGTCAAATGTCACGTATGTATAATGTCATAATGTCAGGTATCAACCATGTCTTGTAGAATAAAATGTCAGATAATAACCAATGTCTTGTAAGGTGAATAAAAAGTCTTTACTCAAACCATAGGTATAATGTCGTGTATAATCAAATGTCATGTGTAACCAAATGTCATGTACAAAACAATGACTTTGAATAAACCAAAGTTTAAATCAAAAGTTATGTTTTGAAAAACCAATGCTTAATTTGATATGAACATTTATGTGGTTGTGTTTATCGCATACATTCAAGCCTTGAGATTGTCGGATAAATCCTTGTAAAGACAAAGGTTTATCAATGTTCATCGGGTTCTATCATTCCCGAGATGGATACTTCCAAACAAACTAGGAAGCGGGAACGAGGTTAACAAACCTATGGTAAACCATACATACTACCGGTCGGCAGGATAATGCTAATGAATGTATTCTTGTCCCGTTAAACATACCAAATGTCATAAACAATGTAAGCAAATCATGTAAAAACCCTGTACTAAGTATTCTAAGTAAACATACGTAGTAGAAATGTCCATGAAATCAATGTGCCCATTTGCTGAGTAAACATATGCTGCAGAAATGTAGTGTAAATCAATGTGCCCATATGCTGAGTAAACATATGCAACAATAGTGTTGATGAAATCAATGTGCTAGCATGCTCAGTCAACATACATAGCAAAGCATAATTGAAATCATGTACTATATGTGTACTAGATGAACTTAGCAAGTATATGTCATGAAAGCATGAAAGTAACAAGTAAGCACATGTGTTTCACCACAAAATATTTGAAAACTGTAAAAGAGGGGACTATGTACTCACTTGAGATTGCAAGATATCCTCAATTAATTGAACTAATAAAGCTCGGGCAATCAAGGAATCAAGTGACACCTAGTATGGAATCACTATGTTAATAATCGGGACCTAAATCGGGAGATTGGGTAGAATGAGGTCTCGTAAACCAAATGAGTGTTAAAACTCATATGATATGGTTTAAACAAGCCTGCATTCTGATTTGGAACCTATCCTAAGTGCTTATGACCGGTTATGACCCGTTAAGGTAGTTTACGCTACTTTAACGCGTCGTTTGCGCAAAAGCGCATTCGGATAGCCTAACTAGTCCTATGACAAGTATTATATGTCTAAACATGTTTAATAATATTGCATAATCAGTTTAAGTGTCAAAATTTAAGTTACATTTGCTTAAATTCAAATTATGCATGAAAATGGTATTTTGGTCATTTTCCTAAGGCATATAAACTACCTATCATACAACTAATTAAACTAAGTGACCATAAGGTATAACCTCGGAAGGTTATTCCCTATATAACTATGGTCACAAAATATGTTTGGTCGGATCCTAATGATCGACCAAACGGGTCGGGTTCGAAAATCTACGCGGTTGTTGAGACCGCCTGACTTACGACCCTAAATAAGCACTAAACTAAAAGTGACGAGTTAAACATGTTAAAACATGTTTAACTAAGTTAGAAAACTGATTTGATATAAAAACAAAGTGTTTTGATACCCGGAAATAGTTTCATCGCAAAATGCACATAATCGTGCATTGTGACCGAAACTTTGACTCGTCACTTCGACTAGTTAACGTGGTAATCAGTCGGTATAGTCACAAGGGACTATAACCATCGTGATTACACTCACGTTGCAAAGTTCAAACGAACTTTGTCTTGACCAAATCATGGTCAAAGCTGAAAGTCAAACACTGTTTGACTTTCTTGCTTGAAATAACTAAGCAAGCATGAAAGAACACTTACAAGAGTCCTATGCTTGGAAAAGAACTAAGAAAACTTAAGTAGGAGGCCTTCAACAATTGTGATAGCCTCCAATAGAGCAGATATGAGAAGAAAATGAAAACGAGCAAGTTGAAGTGAAGAAACCCCTTGCTATTTATAGGAATTCTTGGACCTTTGGATCAATGCCAAGTGTTTTTGAGTTGTTCAAAACTTGATCCTCACCATACACATGTTAGGCTCTGATTAGGGAACTTGGGGAACACTTAAACCAGCCCATAATACGCAAAAACCATGATTAAAAACGGGTTCAGCAGCTGATTTGAAGAATTCAATGAATTTGCTGTCTGATAGCCTCTCGCGCCCCATGAGAGACATAGGCTTGTCTCTCGCGCCCCACCAGAAGCTAAAATATCATAAATGGCAGAAATGGCCCCTGCAGCCTCTAAACTTGTTTTTCGACGCGTTTAACCCCCGTTAACCCATTTTTAAGGCTTTATAAGGATGTTAAAGCTAAGAGGACTTGAAATATGCTTGGAAATATCATGGATGTCAGTTCGTTTGGTCGTTCGATCGCGTTGTTCGGTTAATTACGATGAAACTCGGTCGGACGCGAAAACGATCCAAATTGCGTGACGAATGGTATTTTTGCATTCCTATCACTAAAATAAAATATTTTAGTGATTAAAAAAAATTTTGGATGTCCGGATATGGTCAGAACGCAAGATATGCGTGTAAATGCAAACTTACGCAGTTTTTGACACTTTTCGTCCCTATGATCAAATAAGCGTATTTTCGTATACCGAACCCCTAAAAACTTATTTCTAAGCTATGTTAAGGGTATTTAGGGTATGTTTCGCTTATGATCTTGTTCCAGAGTGTACATTGCTATACGAATCGGCAGACTTTTGCAGTTTGACGCACATAGTCCCTGTGATCAAATAAACTTGTTTTTGGCACACCGAACCCTTCAAAACTTGTTTCTAAGTTATGTAAAGGTTAATTAAGGTATGTTAAGCTTATTTAACTATCTCTGAGTGTTTGTCACGTTAAACTAATTACGTTTACGTAACAGTTTGCGTATAACTTTCCAGAAAGTGATTTAAAGCTTGAAAATCGAACAAGAATTGATAAGTGTAATTGTCACATGTAATTTTACAATTCCCGGAAGTGAAACACATGATTTCATTGGATTTGTATTTGTATGATGGTCCTAGAGGCACAAATGTCACAAGAAGAGCCTAGCTGATGCGAAACTCAAGTTGGAAAGCGAGGATACTCTCCAAATTTCTGAAAAGAAAAAAACGACTGACGAGGCCAACTGAGGGGTTGGCACCTTCGGAGAGTGAAGTCAATCTTTTTGTTTTTAAGAAGAAAAAATCAGTGAACAAGCTTGATGAGATGTTTACTGCATCTGCTGGGAAGAAAGGTATCATGCTCGGACTTTCCTTATTGTCATTTATGATGGTAACTTCATAATTATTTGTTAAGTATCATAATTGTGACGCGTGGTCTGCGTGTTTAGGGTCTGCATCCTTGCAGGAGTAGAGAACCTAGAAGATAACAATTTGTCATTCAAACACCGCCCAACCTGATATATCTTCGATACTAGGACCAGAGTCACCTTCTACTATGCCTTTTCCTCCCTCCCCGATCACCGAGCCTGCTACTCGAGAAGATGTTAAGGGAAAAGGACCAGAGGAGATCCCATAAAATGTTCATGTTGAAAAAGTAGCAAAGACTACCCTACCTAGGGTGGTTATACAAGAGTGTGTAGATGGGTTGGAGACAGACGTAGAATCCAGTGAGGCGACCCCCTCAAAAGGTACGACATATACATGACGTGCGCCGTCCACAGGCGACACAGGGGGGGTCATGGTCTGTCCATTGATCAAGGTAGAAGTAGAGCTTGGATGGAGCATAAGTCAAAATGTGACAATCTGCCTCATAATCCTAACTGGTGATTAGTCCAAGGCTCTCAAATGGACAATTTGGACAACTGCCATGAATTCTATTTGACGTCTATGCCGCCTATTAAATGGCTATATCAGAAGTGTAGGGATCGATGGAGGTTACTCGATGCTCACGTGCATTCTTTTGTCAATGCGCTCTCCACCAGTCAAGAGATCGTCAGTGAATGGAAGTGGCTGGGAGAGCAAATTGCTGATTTTGAAGAGGAAAAAAAAGCGTTTGGGGAAGCGCAAGAAAAATGTAACGCTGAGCAAAATTGTTTAAATTGGAGCGTCACTGATGCTGAGAATAAACTAGGGAAAAAGTAGAAGTTGAATGCCGAAAGGAAACAAGAGTGGACTGCTGCTTGTGCCAAGACTAATCGAGAATTAAAAAATGCTAGGGGTGAGACGTTAAAGTGGAAGGATTTAATCGAGATAAACGCTCACGAAGTTACTCATCTTTCCTCAATTGTGGAGGAGAGGGATACCGAGGTTATCGCTCTGCAGGCGCGTATAAAGGAGTTAGAAGAGCAGAATGCTGCCAAGGATTTGCAGTTGAGCACTGCCTAGAAGGAGCGCGATGAGCCCTAAGTGCGTAATGCCGATTTAGAAGTTTCAGTGGGCAAGTTAAAAGCACATGCGGAGTAAACTGTCACTATGGCTTATGAGTTAGGCCAAGACTGCAAGTGGCTTATCAACCGTGGAATCCCTCTGGTTAGTACTTGTTCAATCTTCTTTTCATTTTACACATACATTGTACTGTTTATGTTTATGTGTTTGGCTTAACTCCATCGTTCTATATCGTTTGTTGCTTGCCGCTTCTTTAAGGACTTCAGACTAACTAGCAAAATATATATTTGAGTTGGCTAAGCCAGCTTATGACAATGGTCGAAAGGATGGATTTGCCGAAGGCAAGACGTTCGCTCTTGAGAAGATTCCTGATCACACTTTTGAGTTGCATAAGACAGACTGTTCTACGCGCCTCAAAGATAAGCGTCGAGAGTTCGACCATTTAGAGTTATGTATTCTCAAAGCCATTGAGGAGTTAGACCGACAAGGGGTGGCTATGGATGTACTCCGGACAGTCTTAGAAGATGTCGTGACAGAAGCTGAGGCTGCTACTGGTGGCGGTGCGGGCCAAGCGAGCCGGGTTTGGGATGAAGGCCTTTGCAAACCGGCTTGCATGTCGTGTATTGGCTTGTGGCCGCGTAGTAGTTTTTGTTGAACATGTTTTAACTATGTTTTTTTGGTCGTAAGTATTTAAATAGTTTACTGTCCTTCCAAAGTTGTTTTAATTTGCAACTATGAAAACCTTAAACCGGTGAACACTTAATGTAATTTATTGGCCTTGGGCCATCGCATTTAAATGTTAATCGTTATTGTGAACTCTATATTTACAACGTGTGTGTGTGTGTGTGTGTGTGTAAACTACTGTGTGCAGTAACATGAATAAATATTGGCTAGGACAAGCCTTGGAGATCAAACGTACTTATATAATCGTTGTTGGCCATATTGTTTTTGTGTATACCCAAAGTGGTACACAGATTTTTATATGAAATTCAAAAAAGGAAATAGCATAAAAGATAATGTAAACAACACTTCTTGTATTAGTTAATGTGTTGGGAACGAAGCCATATATACAAGCTGCGGTTGTGTTTTACATGTAGCATTTTCGCAATTGTTGTGCATTCCAAATCCTTGGGACGATCTTATCATCGAAGCTACGCAGTTTGTATGCGCCCTTTCCTAGGACTTCATCGAGGACGTAAGGTCCTTCCCACTGGGGGGTAAGTTTTCCGGGGCGCTCCACATTAGAGGCCTCGTTGTCCCGGAAGATGTAGTTTCATGCGTTGAAGGTGCATACACGCACCTTAGTGTTCTAATACTTATCTAGCTTGGTTTTATACTTAGCTTCATTGATGGTTGTATTGACGCGCATTTCTTCTAAGAAATCCAAGTCTAGACGGCGCCCCATTTCGTTATCCACTACGTTGATTGCTAACATGCTTGGTGAGTGGAGGCCAATTTCTACTGGAATGACCACCCCCGAGCCGTAAACTAGGATAAAAGGGTTTCTCCATGACTAATTTTAGGCATGGTTCGATGAGCCCACAAGATGCTCGGGAGCTCGTCAACCCATCCTCTTCTCTGTGTTCCCAAACGTGCCTTAATTCCTTCTACAATGCTTTTGCTGATGCTTTCCACTTGACCATTCCCTTAGGGATGCGCTACAGAGGAATAACATGTTCTATTTTCAGCTCTCTTAACCAATGTTGGAGATCTTCGACTGCGAAGTTGGTACCGTTATCGGTGATGATGCGCAAGGGAAGCCCAAAACGGCAAGTAATATGCTCCGAGATGAACTTGTGCACCACCATGGCTGTTGTTGAAGCAAGGGCCTTAGCCTCCACCGTTTGATAAAATAGTCTGTCGCGACTATTATGAACTTTACTGCTCTAGGGGTCATGAGGGAACGTGCCAACCATATCAACCCCCCACTGTTGAAAGGGCCAGACGGTTGTCACTGGGATCAAATCATTTTTGGGCAGTAAATATTAGACAAAATTAGTGTATTAATAAAACTCTAATCATCCTAACTAACTTAATTGCCTAAATATCTAACTTTTACTACAAAAGTCAACACCAAATCACCACCCCAAACCCATTCCTACGACCAACCACCTCCACCATACTTTTTACATTTCTTTTGTTTGTGAGCATGGTTAAAAGAAAGTTATGGGTCTTGACATGAAAAGTTATGGTTGGTGGAGATATTTGTAATTTAAAACTCTTGAACTCTCATTCATTTACACTTATTTACAAGATACCATCCATATTTCTTTTCCTTTTCAAAACTCATGACCATACACCCTTAGCCTCACTCATCATTTTTAGTTAACTAAAACACCAAAAATCAAGTCCAAATCACCATTGTTTTGAGGTATGTTGAAGGCTTGGAGCTTAAACTTGGAGCCTTATCTCAACACATAAATTTCTACCATCCATTTTCAAGAAGTAATCTTCCTTAGTTTTAAACTAGTGGTAAGGACCTTGTTCCCATTTTAGTTATACGTATTTTTGATGTCCATTTGTACAAGTCTATGTTACCAAATGAGATGTTAAAAGAGTCTTTGTTAAAATAAATAACTAAAGATAAAAAATGGATATGTGTGTGTGTTTTTGTGGTCGCGGGATCTACAATGGATTTTATGTGTTTGTTGTGAGATGTAGTATGATCTAAATGGGTGTATGTTTATATGGGGAGTCTATACTAAAAATATAGTTTTAAAAGAAAATAGATGAAGCATGAGTCTGAATATTTTTATTTGATGATGTTGAGTTTAGTTAAAAGACTAAAATATAAGTTATGTGTATTTTAGTAGTAGACTTGATATTTAAAGGTTGAAGGATGATCTTGTGTGATCAAGATGTGATTTATTATGCTAGAAGTGTATTAGTGAAAATACGACTAAACATAACTAAAATGGTATTTTTTTGTTGAAATAAAGTGTATGAAATGTCTTTTGAAAATTGTTGTTAAGATGTGATTATACAACTTATAAGTATATGTTAATACTTGGTTAAACATCGTTGAGTGTGATTATGGGGTGATTAGCTTAACATGTGAGATGTGATAGTAAATTATGCTTAGAAGTATGATCAGTGTTGCAGAGATCGCTAGGCGCTAGTCGGGCGGTGGAGTACTGACTAGGGATTAATCGGGATTAATCAGGATTAATCGGGATTAATCGGATCGGAATTTTTATATATAATTTTTAAATTTATATATACACACGTATATTAATATCAATATAATACTTAAAATTAGTATAAATTTAAACAACTAAGTTTAAAACCTAGCAAATCAAGTATTTAAACATTCAATACACACATTAATATCAATATAATACGTAAAAATAGTTCAAAATTCAAACAATGAAGTTTAATACATAGAAATTTAAGTATTTAAACATTCAAACATTAAAATATCAATCATGACCTCCTGGAATATGTTTTAATGGGTTAGAAACATGTTTTTTTTGGGCTAGATTGGAACTAAATAACTTGGGCCATGTATTTAATGATTAAAACATTTGTTTGGGCCAGATTTAAACTAAAAAAGAGTGGGCCGACTAGAAACGATTTGGCCGACTTGGGCCGATTTGGGCCGCCTTGCACCGACTTGGACCGACTACCGACTAGCTCAAAATTAATCAGCCAACGGCCGACTAGCGCCTAGGCGCCGATTAATACCGATTTTTACAACACTGAGTATAATTAGCAAAAATTGCATGTTGTTATCTTAAAATAAGTTTAAATATATTTTAAACTCAGTTTTAACATGTTAAGTGCATAAGTTGAAGTATGGGATGTAACATGGGTTAAATGGTAATTTTGTATGTTAAACAAGTGTGTTAACATAAAAATAACCGAAACGTATGATTTTGTGACTTGATGATCAAGTTACGATCATCAAGAATTAAGGTAAAAATAAGGATTTGAAAACGAGACTTGGAAAGATTTTAGTAAAAATTGTTGTGTTGAATAAATTCGGGTTTTGCTAAAATATATAGGTATTTTTGGTACGAAATATATTATTTACCAAAAGTCGGGTTTTAATACAAATGACCAAGTCTTGACTATATTGTAAAAAATATATATTTTCGCCTAAAATATCATAGAATACAAAATATATATTTTCGAAATCCTTAAAATGTTGGAAATATGTTTTCCGGAATTGGTCGATAAGCGGTATAAGTAGAGTACTTAATGATCAACGGGTAATGATTAATGGTTTATTTGGTAGTTACGTGTTATCATGTCGATGATGAAACATGTTTATTTTACTAAGTGCGATCTATATGTGATTCGGATAGGTTGCATGACTTGTATAGGTCGCATATTTTACGAAAATGGCTAGGTATTTCGTTACGGAAATTTATGTATGTATATATGCTCTGGTAAGTTAACGAATTTTGGTAAACATAAACGGGTGTACGTGTTATGTATATGTTATGCGCTACATGCTTGAGCAAGATCAGATATATGTGGTATACGTGGAACGTGTTTGTGTGGTTAAGTGTATGTTCGTAGTATGTATATGTGTGTGTGTATGTGAACGAACGCGAATGGTTAAGTGCTTGTTATATGGAAACATACGTGTGTATGTGAATATGTGTATATAATATGTGAGCAAAATATTCGTGTCAACGAACGAGTTTTCGATAAATACACAAATAATTTTGAAAATATTATTGATCATATATGGGAACGTATATTTATTTTAAGAATAAATATATATATTCGGTCGGGTTTAACTTACGCGTTCTGTGGACATCGTGAATAAATATAGTATTTTGGTCGTAAAATATATATTTATTGGAATGTTTTGTGGACGTTGTTCCACATGAATAATATAGTATTTTGCTCGTAAAATATATATTTATTGAAAGGATTCTGTGGACGTTATTCCACGTAAATAAATATGGTATTTTGTTCGTAAAATATATATTTATTTGGTTGAATTTGTAATTGGGACTAGGTCTCGACATTGTGTGACAATGTGTGAAATATATATATATATATATATATATATATATATATATATATATATATATATATAGGGCTAGGTTAACATACAATATCCCTTATCGTACAATATGTGAGCGCTCATCTCATCCGTCAGATCTTCATCCCACATTGAAATCGCATGTTGGTTTTTTGTAACAATTTCCCATGTTGGTTTTTTAACATGCGAATTCATTAAAATTACCACATGCGAAATTGTTATAAAAAACCAACATGCGATTTCATCAAACTTATCACATGCGAAATTGTTACAAAATCCAACATGCGATTTCATCAAAATTATCACATGCGATTTCATCCATGCTATTTTATAACATGTGATTTCACATCGCGTACGTTAAGGGATATTGTACAGTAAACTTTCTCTCTCTCTCTCTCTCTATATATATATATACACATAGAAACGGGATCAAGAGAAAACGCCCAAAAGTGTGAGAATGGTGAGAACGCATCTTGGCCCAACACTTGGCGCGCGATATAATTAGGGCGTATGGGCTTTTTTGTCATTTTATCTTCCACTTTTCCAATTCCGCTTTTCACAATATTGATTTATTTTTGGGGTTTAAGATTTTTTGGCGTTAACCAAATTCAATAATTATATGGCGTTAACCAATTTTTTTGGCGTTTATGGCGTTTTTCAAATCGTATGCCATTGGAACCCCAAGGGGTCAGAATATCTCTCTGAATGGCGTTTTTCAAGGCGTTTTAGACAAGATGGCCCATTGTTCTATTATTTTTTATATACATTTTGGCGTTTGTGGTATGTTGGCGTTTTACAATCGGAAAATTATATTACAACCACAGGGAAAAAAATAGAAGCGAAAAAAATAAATTAAAAATCCTAATCGGATCTCTCTTCACAATCTTCACTGTCATCAGTCTCTCTCTTCTTTAATACTACAAGAACTGTCACCAAATATATGGTGTTTTATGTAAAACTTAACAAACCCATTGGTTTGATTATTTTGCCTGCTCGTCTGTTGAAGTGGCTTTTATGGATGTTTGGGGATATAGATCTATGACGTGTGGGTGGGGTTTTCGCTTTGTTCTTCAACTTGATCTTCGTCTTTATAATCATCCCACTATTCAGTGTCATTAATCTCTTCTCCTCATCCAAGCCTTCTTCAAGAACAAAGAACACAAAATGACATATGGCTGTCATCAGTATCTTTTTCTTGAAGATTTGTCCGTCTCATGCAGCAAAATCTTACTGAGTTACTCCCCTCACTTAACAATCCATTCAGTGAAACTTCACGAAGAACAATACTGAATATCCAAGAAAGCATATTAGCCATCTTTGATTTTTTTTTTAATTTTTTGGCGTTTTACAGTGAGTGGTATTTAGTAGTATTGGCGTTTGTTTTTTTGGTTTGATCAAATGGAAGTTGCTGAGAGGTATCATTTTATAGGATGTCTTTTGGCGCGTAGGTTAGGCGGTGCATTATTATAATAAAGTATTCGTCGTTTCAGTTACTGTTTGTAATTACTATTTTTGATAAGCTTTATCTCTGAAGTCTGTAACACGTCCCATCTTTCAAGTTTGGCGTTTTAGATTCTAATATAATAAATTTTCCGTCTCTTCAGTTTTACTGTTTTTTAGTTACTTTTTATAGTTACCTTTTCAAGTTTGGTTTTTATTTTATTTTTTTATTTTATTTTATTTTATTTTTTGGGTTTTTTTATAATACTTGTCCAAAGTAATTTTATTATAGTTTGGTAGTTTTGGGGGCGTTTTATGGCATGATGGCGTTTTGACAAACATTTGGCTGTGTGGCGTTTTTATTATATATGGCGTTGTTATTATATAACAATCAACTGAAAAAGAAAATTAAAAAAAAAATATAAACAATTGATCATCCAAATCTTCACTGTCAAGAGTCTCTTTCTTCTTTTGAAGCATCTTCACTGGCCTTTTCGACTTTCGTATAATTTATTTTGATTTTTTGTTTTTGAAGTAGTTTTTTTGTTGCCGTGTGGAAGCACAAAGTCTGAAATCAGCCTCTTTTTTCTTGAAGATTTGTCCATCTCATGCAGCAAGATGTTATTGAGTTACACCCTTCAGTCAACAATCTTGAATTTCCAATGAACGATGTTTGATTTTTTAACTTTTTGGCGTTTTACCGAGAAAAAGAATGCCACTAAATAAAAGTACCTTAAGCCTCTAAATTTGATCATGCTAAATCAATAATGTTTTGCTGTATGAGATGGACAACATTGCTAATCCTCAGTTAAGAAAGATGTCTGACAATGCTGTCTACCCCATACAGCTAAACTTTATTAGAACAAACCTCAATAATGTTTTTGTATGTTTTGGTGTTATAAATTGGATGGAAGTTGAGGATAAAGTCAATAAGATTTTACTCAATGAAATGGACAATATCCTCACTTAAGGATTTTGTCCATTACATTGAGCGAAACCTTACCGACAACCAAACTAAATTTCAAATAAACATTTTGGTTTAGAGGATATTTGATGTTTGGGTTTTTTCTGCGTTTCTAAGATGAATAGTATATATTAAATATGACGTTTGGGTTTTTGTGTGTTTTTAATGGAAGGTCTGAGATGTTGTATATATTGGATGTTTTTTGGCGGTTTTTTAGGCAGGATTTTATTATAATTAAGTTTGGTGTTTTATATCTAATGACGTTTTTAGATTTAGGATGGTGTATGCTATTGTAGGTTAAGGCAGTAAATTTAATGGCGTTTTATTTCACGAGATGGCGTTTTGTGTAGAGAAGTCAAAAGACTTTTTTACCCTTAATGAAGCGCGCCACAATAATAAAAGTGGTGTTATTTACAAAAACGCCACCACGTCATCTAGTCCATATATTGTTTTCATCTGACGATCCATAACCATTCTCTCCGTTCTCACACTTTTCACTGTTTTCTCTAAATCCTGACCCTATATATATATGTCAATACTTGGAAACTCTTGGATAATCACCCACCAAAGCGTCGTAAGGATTAAACACTTTTATTTAAAAAGGTTAACATCTCGTTGTCTAATCAAGTTTGGTGAATGACTTGTTGGGTAGACACATGCATAGGCCTAGTGTCTTATTGAATTAGGACACGTGTAGATCATGAGTTATTTTGGGCACTTAGATTTTGCTAGCATATGCAAGGAACACTATTTGTGAGTCTTCACAGCCTCTTTTACTTTATTTAAATGTTTATTTAAATCAGGGGAAATTCATGCTTGGTTACAAGGTATGGTAGTGGGGAATGAAATCCATTTCGGTCTATTTTGTGCGCATAAGTTGGTTGGTTTTGAGCTCGGAACTCCTCATGGTATCGTTTTAGTTTAGTAACCATTAGTCATGATAATGATCGTGGAACAGTCGAATAGATCTATTGGGTGTAACGAGCCGCACTCCTGGTCGGTCGTGACCTTGTGGGAGTGCAATTGTGTCCGAATTTGTTAGACATCGTCATGGTGTACGATGTGGTGAGGCATCATCATTATGGGTTGGTTACAGGCTTATGTCGGCACATACGTCATGGTTTTGCAAGACCATGGTTTGACTTGATTTTCATTAGACACGCATACCGGTTTTTATCAGTTTTTAAAGATTCATTTGTGTTATTTAAACCTGTGAACTCACCAACAATATGTTGACGTTTTAAGCATGCATTTCAGGTAAGTGAGGGTGTCTCCTGGCTTAAGGAGAAAGGATAGAATGCATATGACGATACCATTTTGGGGGTTTGTCTTGTAATTCCCGTCCTCGTGCGGGATATACTTGTCAAAGCCTTCATTTTATAAACTATGTCTTTTGTATAAGTATTTTTTAAACACGATGTTTGTTCTGGCGATGTATGCCAACTTAAATACTTGGTTTTGTAAACATTCAAAATACATTTGGTATTGTTGGTTATTATTATTATCATGTACATGTTCTCTAATAGAATGCTTGAAAGCCTTTCGTGGTCGCGCCTCACGTTTCCGCCTTGGGTGGGGTGTGACACATTGAGTTAACACTTTTGGGATAATGATGAATCATGAAACGCCTACTTGAATTTTGGTTATGCATAGTCTCACACACCTCACAATGTTCACTCAACTGTCAATTGTGTGCAAATCATATCTATACTAATCACTTAGCAAATTTGCATGAATCAAGAGGGCTTCTTTGGGTGATTGATGTACACAAAGTGGTTTAATTAAAACTAACTAAATTACTCTAAATTAGACCCTCTAAGTTTTAAATTCTTTTTAAATCTAAACCACACAACGAACAAGTGTACTAGTCAATGTAGTACAGCCTAAGAAGTCCGAGTATCCAACCCACGAGACTCTATTGAAAACAATTACTAGAATCGAATACTATCTATCCTGACTTGACTTAATTTGTTTTGTTATTTGAATGGGGTTTTCTAACAATCTATTGAACTTAATTAAAGTTAACTTAACTAAGACACGAACTAAGACTGAAGATGTGATCAGATTATGGTAAAAGTATTACCTAGGTTTGGAATCATATTCGTGAATATGGTTTTCTAACGGTATTGGTAACTAGATGAAACCGGGATCTAAGATACTAAACTAATAGGAAATCCTAGAGTATCCTCGACCCTTCTCAAGGATGTCAACTAAGAGAACCCTAAAGCTGTTAAACTCACCGGTTAGTGGAATAGCTTCACAACGAATCCAACAATACTAAAGTACCCTAAAGAAAGTCTACCTCACAACGAGACAATATCAATGCACTCTAAAGTGTAAAAGGGTAATCTACGAATAATTCATCGGATTCAAGTAAGTAACTATCATAAGATAATAAAGAAAGACTCGCTCACACGTAATCAGACCCTAAACCAACCAGCGATGAAGACAAACCTAACTAATCCTCACCTCATGGCTATAGACTAGGCAGAACACTTAAAACCTCTAATACCTCAATTATAGTTTCTATAGAAATTACCGACAATTAACCGTAAACTAATCACAAACACACAGTAGGCGACCTAACTAGCATTCATACATGACAAACCATCACAAAACGCAAGTGGAACAAGTGAGAGAGTTTAAATCAGTAATAAACATGCATAACATCTTATTTCAAGAACACGATAACTAACTAAAGTATTAAACCATCAAATTATTACCAAAAACCGTTTAAAAACTAATATCAACAAATATTAATCCTAAACCTAGGTAGTAGCAAAGTATTTAGCCTATAATCATCTTTAAACACACAATCACAAGTGATAACGAATTTAACAAACATGGTTTGAATCATGGAAAACAAAGAAACTTGAAACCCGAATGATGAACACTCGAGAAATCTCGATCTGTTGCTTCACATCTTCAACCTTAGCCTTCGTATGCTCCAAAATTCGTCTCTTGTATGATTTGGTTCGTCTGGGATTAGTTATTTTCGTATTTGGGTTAATTAGTTAAATCAAGTTTTTTCACACTGAACTGACACCCCCTCACGTCACTTGAGAGGGTTTAGTTAAATCTATCGCGCGACGCGACGTGCGTCAGATTCTGGAAACCAGTTTTCGCTATAACTTCTTCGTTTCATCTCTGTTTTCTTCACTGTTTTCGCCTACGCCTTCGTAATTCAATTCTCTATCATCTCGTATCCATAAATATCCATTTTCATTCCATGAGAATCCTTCAATAAGCCCATTCATTCTCCTATGTGCTCGTTTCTTTAATGTTTTAGCTCGTTTTTGCTCCATCTGCACACGAACACCTATAAAACCATATACAACTAAGTACAAGCCAAAAACATAAAAAAACACATACAAATTAACTAAAATAGTGTACTAAATACAAGGGAAAAGATGTGTATTTCACACCACATCAAATATCCCCACACTTAACCATTTTACGTCCACGAAAAAAATTCATCAATGGAATTAAAGTCAGGTTTAAATCTGGTTTCAATATTTACGTTACTTCATTTTAAAGTCTAATTACATGTTAACCGTGACTGTAGATATATGTGTCCACTTAAACCCAAACACTAGTTTCCAGACCTCTTATCATGTAAATTTAAGTTTAAATAGGTCAGTCAACCTAGGGACTCACACTAAGGAAGCCACAGTTTTACCTAATCCCGCATCAAGCTTATGAAACAAAAGGAAGAATTATTGGACTATTCCTAACTGTCTTATATTAAAACCAAAAGAATTTAACAACAAATTTTTCTTTCTTTTTTTCCTTTCATGAGCAACTAGACATCTTTTGCATACCTAACTCATAGGTTATCTCAACCAGAGTCACCATCCCCGAGAGAGACAACAAAAGCTTCGGCATTTTTTTTTCATTTTTCTCTAACTTAACCTAGAGGGATTTTCGATCAGAGTCACTATCCCTAAGGGAATTCCATAGACCACGTTATTTTTATTTAGCTCATTTATTTTTTTTCTTATGATAAAAAAATTCTTACGATTTTAACTCATAACGACATTCCTGTGGATTCGTTTTCGGTTCGAATTCGTACTTTCGATGGCTGCTAAGATCATGTATCACGAGCGGAATCCGTGTACGTGAGTGGATCAGACATAAGAACGTAATTCAATGTTGTTTCTATTTATGATGTAACAGTGTACAATACCTTGAAACAGTATGCCTTGAGTTCTCTCTCAATTGGCAAAAGTTTTTAAATGTTCAACACTAATATCCTATATATAGCCTATGTTCATCCTCACCAGCTAGCATGTCCATTCGTGAGGATGGACTCCTCGTGAGGATGGATTCTTCTTCGTAAGGATGGACTCCTCTTCGTGAGGATGGACTCCAAATCACGACAGGACATTATTTAACATGTAATAACAGTTCTAAACCGTGTCTTGAGCATTTCCTAGCTACGATAAGTAATTGACGGAAGCAATAGGCATACTGCACTCACAGACTCCCCCTTGGATATTGCTGCAGCCAATCTCGTAGCTTTCTATCTTCTCTCCCTCTCTGAGTCTTTACGAAGCTTTAACAGTTTCAGTACCACAGACTCCCTTTTGCTTTAACAAGCTCCTCAAAAATCTGCTTACTGCTTCAGTAACTCCTTCTTTCAGTAGACTCTCTCTCAAGGCTCCTCCTTTTTTTAAGCTTCTGTGCTTTTCAGGATCGACACCTGGTTCTATTACTACAAACTCCCCTTGCTTTAAGCTCGCCTTCAGACTCCCCCTTAGCCTCAGCTATCAGGATCGTAATCTGGCTTATCATCTGAAAATCTAACAATTTCAAACCACTTGTAAAATATTTGACAATTTAGGTCCCAGATCGTGAATCTGGCTCTAAACACAAATATTTATCAGTTAAAGTTTATTATATCTCAGTATCGAAATCTGGCTCTATGAAAACCATTTAACAGTTTTAAAATGTAACACCTCGTAAAATCACGACCAATATAATAAAGACACGCGTCATGGACTCTAAACGTGTAATGGATTGATCTGGAGGGACTAAAGTTGTCAAACAATGTAAATATGTTAGTAAAAGGATCTAAAGTGTCAACATGCCATTCTTGTGCCTCTGATTGACCTCATACGACGTTCGTATTCTTTAATGTATAATTTGTCGAACATTGGAAGTCGTTTGTGCTTAAATTAAGGATCTTATGAAACATAGGGGTTAAAAGTGTCAACATGTTAAAAGTTACCTCTGAGTGACCTTCAACGAACCCAAAAACATTGTAATAATTAAATATTTCGCTCTCAAGAATGTTGGATATTAATTTTGTGGAGTTTTGATGAAAAACAAGACTTTTCGGGTGATCGTACAGTTAACCGGGAGCTTAACGGAGTTAGTTTATGACCCAAGGCCCTTAATAGTTAACTATGGGGGTCCTAAGTGCAATAAAAGAAAGTTAAATAAAGCTAAAATGGACCAGGGACTGAAATTGCAAGATTTGCAAAGTTTTTACCGATTCTCCCCATTGTCGCGGGCCGCGTAAGCCTAATCCAATGCTTACGCGGGCCGCGTGAAAGTGCCAGATGCAGAAAAACAAGGACAGCTGCAAGTTCAGTTAGTTCCACCGCCTTTGTGTAACACCCCAAAAATGGGCTTGGTAATCAAACCCTGTTAATAGTAAAGACGGGTAAAATACCGTTAGTGGTAAAATTAACCCGGTGAATATTAGGATTTAAATAAATAATCTTATATTAATCAAAAAGAAGAATAAACGCTTTGAGAAAACACGGTTTGTTAGAAGCCCGAGTTAACGGGACTTAAAAATAAAACGGGTTATAATTCCCCACACCCACCAAGTTAACTAGGAATAGTTAACCTAGTTAGTAATGGGTAATTAAATGAAAAGCTATGAGATATAGCTTCTTTTATAATAAATTAAACAAGAGGGACCAAAGGTGCTAAAAGCTGAAACTAGAATTATTAAAAACAAAATTTAATTACCAAACACGCACAATTGTGTGTGTCTGGTCGATCGACAGAGAAGGGGGTGACATAAGCTCATCATCAAAACCCTAAACTCTCACAAATCTCTCAAATGGAAGGTCCAAATCAAGTCTAAATCAAAATCCGAGTACGAATTGATGATCTCCACTGAAAAAGGAGTCACGAGGTATGTAAATTTCATGAGAAATCTCTAGTTGAATTTCTGAGCAAACCTAGAGAATTCGAATTAGATGATTGCATGCTTGTTATATGATGAAATAGGAACATTGTAGTGTCTAGGAGTAAACCCTAGACAAGTATATGATGAAGTTAGGCCTAATTCTTGTGAGTTCATGATCACCATTGAAGGTGATAAGTGGGTTTTGTATGAACATGTTAAACATTAGAAATTTATAGTTCTAGTGTAATTTGAATTTTCGTAAGTAAACTCTGATGTTGTAGATGCGAAAATTGATATGAACATGTTAATTGATGTTAAAACTTGGTTAAAACAATAACCATGAACTTGATAAAAGAAGAATACAAATTATGCACATTAGGTGTTTGTTAAAATGCCTAAATGAGAACCAAAGTGTTGAAATTTAGAGTGAAAAGCACATTTGAATAATATGGCAAATTAGGCGAAATATGAAACAAGAAGAGTTCTAAATATCATGTTGATTTAGACTTAATGTTGTAAACCATGTGATTGAAAGTAGTTAACTTTAATAAGCTAAGTTAACTAATGATGAAGTCGAATAGTAGTTTCGACATAGAAAATAATTGAGGTGGAATAGTCGTGATTGTAATGACTAATTTAACTGCCTTGTAAATGTTGACAATAGTTTGACGCTTAACGAGCTAGGTGGAGGCTTGGGAAAGAAGCGGTCAAATGGATCAAGCACGAGAAGAGAAGCGTAAGCCGGATGAGAGGTAAGTGAAACTTACACCCCCTTGTAGAATATTTGCTTATTTTATGAGTATAAATACGATAAATATAATACGGGAAACATCGAATTCCAACGCAATTGATGCGGGTCGGACTAATATAAACCATAAAACCATGGGTTATGGTAAAAAGGGCGAAAAGGTAACTTGGTCATGAAAGGACTAAGAAATTATGAGTTTTCGATGAAATTACCTTGTAGTGTAATCTAACATTAAGAAAAAGGGATCCAATGAAAGGAAAATCCGAAATGGGTCGGATGGGCAAATTGGTAACTAAAAACCATGTTTTTGTTATACATGTAAAGGTTTGGCCATATAGGCCATACGGGTCAAATGGTGGTGGTAACACCATTTGACAATATCGACTAACGTGGTTGTCGAGTCCTATGTTAACAGGAACGATTAGCAACTCGGATAATTGCGTTGCCATAGAACATATGATAATAAAAGCAAGGTATAAATCGGGTCTAATTGTTGGCCGGGCCAGGTATGCATATATAGCCTTATAGTTAAAAGTGCAATGAGGGTCAAATATTTAGTGAAGTCCTTCATCGCAAAAATGAAGGATTAAAATTGACCAAAAAGGGCCTTGTTGGGTAAACCGGGTAAACGACCCCTTAGTGGTCGTTTAGAAACCTATATTATGACCTTGTAACCCTTAGATGTGAATAAAAGAGGTAGGCATAAACTTTTAAGGGTCAAATGCCTTAAATGCGTCTTGCCGTAGAATGGCATATCCGAGGGATAAAAACTCGGAAGAAATGGTCTATTACATTAAATCCATCACGATCATAGTTGTGGTGGAAGACCAATCAATATGAATGGTTGAAATTATGAGGCATACGAGAAATGGGCGTGATTTATGCTTAAAAAGGACATAAATACCCTTAATGGGTCAAAGTAAGATTATAAGTAAAATGGGTAAATAATGCGTAGGAACCCGTGACTGGAACCTAATATGGTAGACAATGTTGGAGATAAAGGGTTCGTGAATAATGGGGGTCAAACAAACATGTTTGTTTGATAAACACATAGACGGGTCAAAATTTAGTAAAAAGATAATAAGTCGAAGGCTTAGAAATCTCAAATTTATTTAATCCGGATGCCAGATTTTAACTCCATGTGATGGAGAATTAAATTGCGATCACGTAGGAAAAAGAATCGCGTAAATCGGATCAATAACGAAAGAGTTATGCTCGTTTTCGTAAAATCAAGCTTGGCTGGGAATATGCAGCAACTGATGCAAACATTCTGTCAAAATGAAGCCGTGGCGTCGCACCACAGCCAAAAGGCTTTGCCGTGGCGCGCGACGACGGAGGAAATTCTTGAAATTCTTGTTTATTTTGTTTATTTTGATTATTTGACCCAATTAACTTGTTGTACTTGTTATTTAACTATCAAAACTGACTTCTAAGTTGGTTTTGATCATAGGTGAATGTCGAGAGTCCCGGATGAAGATCAAGCGGCGAGCAAGAACCGAACACACGTTAAATGAAGCTTCCGCGTCAAATCTTGAATTGTTTTGCTATAAGTGAATTATGTAAACACTTATAAATATGTTTTTGAATTGTTGTAAACATATGGGAATGTTGGTATGACAAGTTTTTGTAAAGTCACATTTTAGCATCAAAATGTGTATTTTATTATTAAAATCTTGATTAATTGAGACGGGCGTTACACTTTGCATGCCTCAAATCGATACCAGGGACTGTGCCAATGGTTTTTCATGCACTAGGGACACCTGGTAACATCTGGGATCATTGTAGGGACATGTGGATTGATCATATGAAGTGGGAATTGCTATATAAAGGCCTTGTTCTTCATTGTTCAATTGCACACTTTGAAAATCACTTCATAACTCATTCTCTGGAGTCCCTTGGAGCTCTAGGAAGCTTTCCTCAGTTCATATTTCGTGCTAAGAGTTATTGTAAGCATTCTTAGCCTCCTAAGTTCAAGTTTTATTAGTTTAATGACCAAAAGTCAAAGCCATTGTAATTAAGCTTTGACTTAGTGATTAATCACTAATGGTCCAACCATTATTCGAATTAAAAATGGCTATGAGTTGGTAATTATGTAGGTAATAAACCCTTAAAAGGGCACCTACTGATTATCACTCTAACTTAGTCAATTGTCAGGTCAAACTTATTAATAAAAAGTCAACAGAAGCTATTTTTACAAATAAATTCATAACTGATAATGCAGAGGTTATGGAACATGTTTTAACAATAAATTAACTTGGTAAATAATACAAGAACATGTTTAGGCATGTTCAACCTGACAATTCTGAGTTTAGGCTCGGTTCGCAACCGAAAGTCGCAAAAGTAGACTTTTGCTTTGACTTTCAGTTCTGACCCGATTTAGCTTGTTTTAGATATGCCTTAAGGTTCCTTTAGGACCATATTATATGTTAGTAAAACCCTCTGAGGTTATGCTACATGTTCCTTAATAATCTGAATCATTTGCATGTTTCCGTTAAATGCTTAAATGTTGACCATAATGCCCTTTTATATAAAAACGAGATTTTTGAAAATGTGAGAGGACAAAAACCTTTATTACTGATTTATAAACATGTCCTCAAAATTTGACATCAGTTCATGGTCTAAAATGAGAGTTATGCGCAATATCGTAAATGAAAGCCTTTTTATTAATTAAACGGCATTTTCGACATAAATCCTATTTAAACCCAAATTTTGACACCAAACCTTTTACCCACTGATGTAATATAATATTTAGGGATTTTTGGAAATTTTTATTAAATTTTAAACTGATCATAACATAGAGTTCTTGCATAGGCTATGTAATTGACGATAATGTCATTTTCGCTAATAAAATGAGTTTTACACATCCTTTACATATCAAACCTTTTTCTACTGATTTTATATAATAAATAAGTTATTTTAAACTGTAAAGGCTGGTCAAAATCTCAGATTTCTTTAATCAACCCGAATATCGTCAAATACCGACTTTTATGTGATTTAGGCGCATAGTATGGTTTAAAACCATATTCGGCACCTAAGACTTGTTACCTACTGGTGTTATGAATAAATTTTTATACTTTAATAGTAAGTAAAAGTTTTGAACTCAGATTTCCAAATTTGACCCTTATAGCATGTGTGAAATGACCAAAATGCCCCTACGGTGCATAGTTTGGTCATAAAAGATAAATTTCACATATATATGATATCCTACTGATATAACTCATTAAAATAAATATTTTTACTGATTGTTTTAGACCAGAACCTCAGATTTCTATTTAACCTCTTTTATAAACTTTCAAGTGACCAAAATACCCCTACGGGGCATAAATTGGTTTTAAATTCGTTTTGGGCATAATGGAAGGTATCCTACTGATATCACAACATATTTAAAGCATATTAACTTGTGGAACCTGTTCATGACTCATTTGGTTACCCGTTATGCATTTTCGCGTTCGGTACGGTTTATGTAACTAGTTTGCATAAATTAACCGAAACGGGTCAAACCTTATCATTTTTACTTCAAAATCCAGAATGTGTTTAGTTTACCCATTTTATACAAGTCTTCAAACTTGTCAGGTCTAAATCACATTCTAATCCGGTCTTCGCTTAATCTTGCGTTTTGAACCGTAAACCTTTCATTAAAACTAACCGGTCTAAGTTAAGACTTAAATAAGACCCGTTAGGAATCTATTAGGTTACTAAAAACCTTCGTTCCAGATTAGGAGCCAGTAAAAGCTATTTGTACTTGCTGATTGATATGCGGCTGGGATTAAATTTATATTTAGCTCAGGTAAATACTTTTAACTTATTTTTCGTTATACGGGCTTGGGATACGGTATTATAAAAATACCGCTTGGTCGGGTATGTAGTTATTTAAATCGGATTGTGATTAATACATTTACATAACCCGTTTTAATCTGTTTTGTTTGGTGCAATGCCTTTGGGGGGTTAATGACCATGTCCTGGATATCCTCGGCTCATTCATTAGAAATGGCCACGACTTTAGCATGGGGTGTAGGCATACACCTGACAGTTGCGTATGTAAAAAGGTACCCCACTTGTAAGGTAACTTCTTGTGGGTATTATAGCAAGTGGTGTGTCTATTAATCTTAACCGGCTCTTCTAACCAGGTCCTAAATGGACGACAAACATGTAAAACTGTATACAAGATTATTTTTAAATAATTGTCCCAAGTTAATAAAGAATATTTATGCCTTGTGCATTTAAATCAATTTTTATAAACACTTTTCAAAAGGGTCAGTTAATTGTATTTACCAGTGTAAACTGACGTATTTTTCAAAAGGTTAGGTGCAGGTACTACTCGTAATGGGCTGGCTACTCCTAGTGTCAAATAAAGAGTCTTGCAAGCTTTTGATGCTTAAATCTGTTGAACAATATTTCTTGTTATTTTAGATCCGCCTGTGGATCCACTTTACAACCGTTGTGTAATATTTTATGTTACTTTGAATCGGTTTGTAATAATATTACTTTTAGACTTCTGCTGTGCATTGAACTATGATTATTGACCATGATGATATCAACTACGTCACGATACTCCCCACCAGGCCCACCGGTAATACGTGGAAATATCGGGGTGTGACATAAAAACTCCAGGATTTCATACTGGTCTCTCCACCTATCAAATAACTCTATATTTGACAGTTAAGCATCCAAAATCCTCACAGTTAATCATCCAAGTCCAAATTAATGAACTTGGAGATTTCACAAACTGTTTTTGATTTTTCAATTAAAAACCTCAAGTTTCAATTTAATGAACTTGTTTATTTTCAGAAACATGTTCAGCATACTTAGATTTTGAAAATCAGTTTTCAGACATCGGTTGTCGAAAATAAAGTAGAAACAAAATCTTTTTGTCTTTTACAAAGTTTATGCTAAAACACTCCGAAAATCTTTTTGTAAAGTTCGTGTCAGAGGATCATATCAGTTTATGACAAATCACTAGCACCGTTGACCTTTTTAGACTTTAAGTTCTAAACAATTCACTTATATTATCAGTATACTGATCCACTTAAATATTCACACAGACTTCAACTAATACGAGATACAACATTTAGTGTTTTAGGTACTTAACTTATTCGCGTGTCCCATATCAGAATATACTCTACTATCAGGATTCCTTAGATTAAGTCTTACAGGAGAATATACTATATTGATATCTGTCTCTGGGTAGTGCGAGGCCTTGAGAGCTCAGGTTAGAACTTCTGTTCAGTCAAAGAGATGAAGGCTCGACTTTAGGTGTGTCCCACTTAGGGATCTTCTTTACAACTGCATTTGATATGTATCTTTCGATATTTTCAATTTTTATGTAGAGGGAAAGATTTTTAAGCACGCAAAGTATTATACGAGATCTAGGCCATTACTGACGCAAAATTAGAAGACCAAGTATAATACCCCAGATACCACTAAGTATAAAGACCTAATATCTCAGAATCAGGGAATCTCTCAAACGAAATTTCGGAGTACTAAGTCCATATATCCGAGAGATGTTCTCCACGAGGTAAGAAAGTTATTAATTTTAGGTTTATATCTCGAAATTAATTTACTACTTGTGTAAAAACCTACTGGCACATTATCAGTGAGACCGTTTATCACATTTTGACATTCCATTTCTTTAGCATGCTGTGATTGTCTACTGATGTACTATCATTTCCTCTTTTTACACAAAAACTCATTTTTGAATTTTTTCATGTTTTTGACTTTTTCAAATTTTAAAATATTTTTGTATTTTCAAAATTCTTACTCCCCCTAAAATCCAAAACATTTAAACAATTTGACAAACCGATGTAGATAGCTTCATCTCGCCATCTGTTTTTTGCATCACATGCTCTGTTTTGCATAAAATACCCCCATGATTTACAACACATTGATTTTTAACAATGTTAAAACCATTTTCAATTACTTGTGAATTTAATCATGTTTGTTCAGCCGTGAGGGTTTCGGCATATTCAATCAACACATTTTTAAAAAAATTTTATTTAAAAAAAAAACTAAAAACATATTTTCTTTTCATTTTTCAATTTTTGACAGAATAAAAACATATTTTTTAGTTTTTAAATTTTTCTATTTTTAGGGTTTTTGATTTATGTTTTATTTATATACAAAAACAAACCAACACTCCATGTTTTCCATTTGCAGGGGTTTGCCTACTCCTGTGCCAGGTTGCTCCTTTGCTCTCCTTGTTAACATTCATCTAACCTCTGGAGCACCTGCACATTCAAACAGTTCAATTATTTGAACAAAGCAACCCAGGCCTGTTTGACCTTGGGTATTGTCACACAATACGAATTGTTCAACTTCGGAAAATCTTTATCATTTTTCACAAACACTTTTCCGTTCTTATTTTCAACCTTCTTGGTTGAATCGATTTTCCTTTTGTATCTCACAGAAGTCTGTTTCTTCTCCATCTAAATTTTTCCTTTTAAAACATTCCTTTGATAACATCTTGACTCATTTTGAATGTTTTGTTTTGTTTTGACAAATCAATTTTTGGTTTCCAAAATTGGTTTGGCTTTGTCAAATCAGCCGTTGATTTCCAACTTTGTTTAGTCTCAAATCTGGGTGTCATTGGTTTCCAAGTTTGTTGTAATTCAACCTTCGATGTTTTTGGCTTCCAAGTTTGTTTTGATTCAAACTTGGTTGACTTCTGTTTTACAGCCTCAGATTGTTGTTTCCCAACATAAGTTTCCTTTTTTCTTTTTCAACATCAACAGGCTTTAGATTTTGTGGGCATTTACGACTAACATGTCCCACTTGTTGACATTTAAAGCATGTTTTCTTTGAAACATTTTTGGCCTGTTGTTGTTGTTTCTTTTGAGCATAGAACTCCTCATTAGTCTGTCGACTAAATTGAAGTTCTTTCTCTTCTTCTAAACTTGTTCCATGAACAAAGTTCATCTTTTTCTGAAAGTTTATCTTTTCAGCCTGTTTTCTTTGATTTTGTTTCTTTTTATAACCCAGCCCATCCTTCATGTTTTTCTTTTTGTAACCAGGTTTGTTATAAAAATCTTTCTTACCTCTTAATCTTCCTGTTTTTCCGGCAAGTTTTTCAATGTCTGATTTTAAACACTTTTTCAACCTTTTCCACAATCACATTATGAATCGGAAATTCGTCGTCTGAAAACAATTTTTCAGATCCAACCATGAGATATGCTAATAGTATGGGATCATCATTCGTTTTTGTATCAAATTCAGATTTTGAATTTTTCAAATAATTCTTATGAAAACTTTCTTCATCTTCATTTTGTGATTTTTAAATTTTAGTTTTGGTGGAATCATTTTCATCTTTTAGAACGCTTTCAACAACTTTATTTACCACCTCTGATTCACCAACATCAGATTTGGTATATGTCACATCAATGTTCTCAGGCAATTGATCAACCATGTTTATTGCCTTTGCCACCTTTTCGTCATCATGGAATGTATAATTATTCTCCAATGGTGGTGGAACTTGATGATATTCTGACCCAATTCCCTTTTTGCTCTTTTCAGACTCTTTATCATCTGGTGTGATTTTGAAAATACGTTCCAGAATGTATGAAGAAACATGAGAACTTTGAAGTTTATTAACAATCTTTTCTTTTTCAGCCAATTCTTGTTTAAGTTTAGCAACTTCATCAATATATTGATTTAAAACCAGTTGTTTTCCTTCATACTTGGCTTCAACAAGTCTTGTTGTTTTTAAACATTTTGACAATCTCCCATCCAGACTTTTAACTTGACTCTTCAAAGTTTCATAAGCTTCTTTTACAGTATGATATGACAATTTCATTCCATCATATTCTTTTTCCAACTCTTGAATAATTTTATCTTTTTGTAAACATTCATTGCAATCAGCTGAACACTTTTGTTTTAAAACTTTGTTTTCTTTATCAAGACTATCACATTTAAGTGTCAGCTCTTCTTCTTTTTGTTTAAAATTTTTTTCATTTTCAAGCATTTCGATACATTTTTCTTTAAAAATATGTTCTATTTTGGTAAACTCAATATTTCTGGATCTTAAGTTTTCATCCTTCTCAGTACAGGCACTGCATGTTTCCATGCATTTCTTGCACTGCTCTTCAGTTTTGTGTTTAGATTTATTATCAATTTTATCAACTTTATCAGTTGACTTAGCATTATTAGACGACTTAATAGATTCAGTATCTGCCACTGTTGTGTAGTCGGTCGTCTTTTTCAGAATCTCGTCCTTCAGCTTCTGGCTTTCGTCAACAATTTCTTCTACACTCTTTCTTCTTCTCCACACTGGCATAGATCACCCTTCTTATGCCCTCCTCTACTTTGTTCTTATAGTTCAGATCCTTACTGATCTTTGAGGCCCATACTCCTGCAGTTGGAATAGCAGCAACAAGCGCTTTAAAATCTACCATTTCAGGATCAACTGCTGGATTCCCTTGAGGATCTATGAAACACTTCCTCTCATCATCCCACCTTTTTGCACGCTTTGTTTCTATGAAAATCTCATACACATCACTCAATCTCATTAGTGCATGACGTTCTTCTCGACTTGCTTTCGTCTCAACAACCATAATCTTGAATCCTGAGTTACCTGCAAACACTTAAACAAACACTTGAATAAATTTGAAAAACTAATCACTTGAAAAAACCTAGTTTTGTGCGGATAAACTATGATCTTTGATTTTTTCTCGGATGAAGACTAGTCAATCCGTGCGAATAGATTTGTTTCAAGTAGGTCCGTGAAAGTTCAAGACTTTTGATTAATCCATGAATTAGATTCAAACTCAATCCGTGCGAAACAAGTAATCTTTGATTCATGTGAGCTTATGTCAATCTGATCCATGAATATTATGGCTGAATTGAACCCAATATAATCAAGATACACCTATTGTTCGTGCGAACCCAAGTTTTCCAAGTCCGTGCGTATGAAGTGATCCCGATCCGTGCAAACCAAATAACCTTCTATTTTTGTGGATCAAGCATCAAGCGGATGGACTCCTTGATTCGATGAACTGGGACTAACAAGCAATTCTATTCATGTGGATCTACAAGTAGATCCATGATAAAGTTTAAATACCAGATTTGTGAATGAATGCTGAGTTGATCTGTTCTAAATCATGATGAAACCTGGGTCCGTGCGAATCAACACTGATTCGTTCAAAAGTATATTCACAAATTCTGTTCTGCCATCACTTTGAAATACCATAACTTTTCGCATAAATTGAGTTTGGACAAGACGCAAAAAAGTTTGCAAGACGGTATAAAATTCATGCCATGAAAATCTAGAATAGTCATCCACAAACACAACATAATATTTGTAACCATCTTTGCTAAGAACGGGTGAGGGTCCCAATAGGTCACAATGGACAAGATCAAGGGGATGAGAAGCACGTTTCTCATTTAAATCAAACGGTAATTTATGGGCCTTGGCAAGTTGACATGGGGAGCAAACATTAGGCTTAGGTAAAATAGAAGTAAATGACAAACAACCAAGTTTTTGCAAAACAGAAATTGTATCAAATGCAACATTCCCTAAACGATTGTGCCATTGTTCAAAAGAGGCTTTATTTGAAGAAAGAGATGCAACAAAAACAAAAGACTTGTCCCGAATCACATAGAGGCCATTCTCACACCGACCTTCAGCGAGAGGTTGGCTTGTTTTCCGGTCCTGAATAACAAAAAAAAGAATCTGAGAAAAGCACATCAACGGGATAATCTTTTGTCAACTTACTAACCGAAAGAAGATTCCTAGTTATATTGGGAACAACTAGGACATCTTTTTAGGAACATTTTTGTTTATGGTCACATGACCTTTATGAGTGATAGGTAAAGATAGACCATTTCCAAAAACAACCGAATTAGTACCATGATATGGGGAAAAAGAATGAAGGTTACCGGTGTCATCTATCATTTGGAGATAGGCGCCACTATCGGCTGTCCAATCAGGAATATCGTCAGTGACATTGCATTTAGAATGAAATGTGCGAGCAAGTCCCTCATCAGTAGAGGCTGATGTCACAAAGGAAGAAAGTTTGGGACATTTGTTTGCATAATGTCCATTGTTTCGACACAACTGACAATGAGGAGGGTGACGTGACCCTTTAGAAGAAGGTTGTTATGACTGACCACGCGAGTAAGAACCGGAACCAGATCTGGTACGGTTTGAACCGAAACCGGGGTTGTGAGTATGAGTGTTACGAGCTGTGAAAGCAACCGGAGCAGGAGTGGGTGGGTGAAGAGATTGTAGAAATTGTTCTTGGCTCTCGGCTTTTGTGAGTAAGTCACAGAAGGCTAACGGGTCACGAGCAGTAAGTATGGCCGTGGACCAGCTTTCAAAGATAGGACCAAGACCACACAAGAACCAATGGGTTTTGTCAGTGTCGTTAACAGGATCGCCAATGGCTGATAATTGATCACAAATTCCTTTAAACATGCAACCAAAATCAGCCACGGTAGAGGAACCTTTGGTCAATTGACGCAGGTTATCACGGAGAAGATGCATCTGTTCAAGAGAGGTATTGCGGTATGCCGCTTCAAGAGCAGTTTAGATCTGCCTGGCGGTTTTTAGGCCGAGTATTTCAGCTACAGCCTCCTCGGTTAGCCAGGAGTTTAGGATGAGGACAACTTGTTAATCGTGAACGCACCAAGAAGAGTAGTTGGGATTGGGCTGTTCTTTGTTATCGATAAGAGTGGTTTTGGGGGGCAGAGGAAGAGAACCATCGACATGGCCGATTAGTTCTTGATTAGCAAGAAGGGGAAAGAATTGATGATGCCAGGAGTGATAGTTTGATGAGGAATGTTTGAGAGTTATCATGTGTAGAATGGTAGCCATAGGAAGTTTTGATTCGGTGGTGGAAGAGGAAGACGAACTGGGAGTGGTGGGTGACATGGGGCAGGAATCGAAGAAGAAGAGAAAGATCATCAGGATCGGTATAAGGCTGATACCATGTAAGTATGAAATTCTCTCTGATGATAGAGAAATTAAGAAAAATATTATATAGAAGGTTACATACAAACATACAAGGAAACAAATGAATACAATTAAATACAAAATAATAATAGAGAAATTATAGGATAAGAATCTGTAACAATCAATTGAGATATCATCTTTTAGGTTTGAACACAGTGAGAGTGCGAGAATCCAAAGGTGGCAGTCTGGGCGGCGACCCTGCGAACGAAGATGGGGCATATACTGCAAATCAAACACAAGAAAGGTGAGAATGGAGTAGATTGACTCAAAACAAAACAAAAACAAAAACTAGCATAGATCAAGTGTAATCAAAGCTAATAAACACAATCGCCAAGAGTCCCCGGAAACGGCGCCAAATATTTGATGTGCACAAAGTGGTTTAATTAAAACTAACTAAATAACTCCAAATAAGACCCTCTAAGTTTTAAATTTAGAAACTAAGACTCTCTAAATCTATACCACACAACCGGAAAGTGTACCGGTCAATGTAGTACAACCTAAGAAGTCCGAGTATCGAACCCATGAGACTCTATTGAAAACGATTACAAGACTGGATTACTATCTATACTGACTCTACTTAATTTGTTTTGTTAATTGAAGGGGGTTTTCTAACAATCTAATGAACTTAATTAAAGTTAACTAAAGCTGACTAAGACACAAACTAAGACTGAATATGTGATCAGATGATAAAAGTACTATCTAGATTTGGAATCTTATTCGTGAATCATGGTTTTCTAACGGTATTGGTAACTAGATGGAACCAAGATTTATGATACTAAACAAATAGGAAATCCTAAAGTATCCTCGACCCTTCTCAAGGATGTCAAATTAGAGAACCCTAATTCTGTTAAACTCACTGGTTAGTCGAATAACTTGACAGCGAATCAAACAATACTAAAGTACCCTAAAAAGTCTGTCGTACAGCGCGACAATTTCAATGCACTCTAAAGTATAAAGAGGTAATCTACGAATAATTCATCGGATTTATGGAAGTAATTATAATAAGATAATAAAGAAAGACCCCCTCACACATAATCAGACCCTAAACCATCCAATGACGAAGTGAAACCTAATTAATCATCAACTCATGACTAATAGAGTAGGCAGAACACTTAAAAACTCAAAAACTTCAATCACAGTTCCTACGGAAATTACCAGCAATTAGCCGTAAACTAATCCCAAATACACAGTAGGCGACCTAACTAGCATTCATACACGGCCCGTGCCCACTGGACACGGGGGCGTGGTCAGGTGTATGCAGAAAAAGACAAAGCTATCGAAGCTTCTACGCCCACCACGGGGGCGTGCCAAGCTCAGCACGGGGCGTGGTCAACGCTAAGATTCACAGAATCTTGCAAATCTTGGTAGTACAGATAGGCTTCTGCACACGGGGCCGTGCCCAGCGAACATGGGGCCGTGGTCGGGCTTCTGTTCAGGTTATAAATAGGGGTGCTTGGCTCACTTCAAAGGCATCCCTTGGCAAACCACCTCTCTCCCACTTTGCCACCACTCCACCACCACTACAACACCCACATCCACCACCATCATCCATCATCCACCTTAGAGTGTGTGTAGTAGTCTCGGGATCCAAGATTGATCGTAAGAGTTCTTGTCAATCAAAGGCCATGTTTGGCTAAGTTTCTTACATCACTTGGTGAAGACAAGCATTTAATGTATTACTTTTGAATTTTAATCTTTTCGCACTTTTTATTTGGTTTTGTATTAATGACTTTAATAACTAGTTTCTTATGTTGAAGGTGAAACTTCCTTATCATTTGTCCGTGGTGTCTTGGCATTACTTTACTGTCTATATAAAGTAAAAGATTTTCACCATTCATATCTATACGGTCTATATAGAGATATGTCGGCTACCTGGTCGGGGGTTAAGGGAATGGTTTGGTAAGGTTCTTACCTTGTTCAGTGTAAAGATCCTGCAAGGACCTGGGTCAAGCTTACTAGGACCTCCTTCAATACCCATAGGTATTGGATGGCGGGGGTACGAATGGCTTGATCCCCTCATATGTAAACTACTATTAATACATTAAACCGGCTAATTGGAATTGTATCCCTGCTGACTCAAACCACTTAGCCGAGGGTAACGTCACCTTCAAAAGAGGGGCCGACCACTTTTCGCATTAATAACTTAATTAATTATCTTCCAATATCCCGACCTTTGGGATTGTATCCTTGCTGACTCAAACCACTGGGTTGAGGGTAACGACACCTTCAAAAGAGGGGCCTACTACTATAACTACGATAATCTCTTAAAAAGTGCAAAAGTGCGGAAATCATCAAATGATACATTAAAGGCGAGTCGGATACAAGTGATTCATCTTGTCTATCTGTTTTATTTTTATTTCAGCATTTTAGTTTTTATTTTTCATGTGTAAAACCTTATCTAAAAATTTAAGTTTGATTAGACGTTGAGGATAAACCGGTATTAAAAGCTCTTGTGTCCTTGGACGACCTCGGTATCTTACCAACGCTATACTACGCTCACGATGGGTGCACTTGCCCATGTGTGTGTTTAGTGTTAGTAGAATATCATGTTTCATAAATTTAAAACTTGACTAATGTGTTAAAAAAGGCTTAAAATATCAATAAAAACATATCACACCCAACACACACCAAGTTTTTGGCGCCGTTGCCGGGGACACAAGGATTTTAAGAAAGTTAGGAATCAACGGCCTAATCGTTTTTTCTTGTTTTCCTATTTTTTTAGGATTTTTCTTAATTTTTCAGCTTCTGTAGACTTCAGCACGGGGCCGTGTCCGCTGAACACGCCCCGTGCCCAATCTTTGGTACTAGCAATCTTGTTTTAAGTCAGACAGTAGCTGAACACGGGGCCGTGCCCACTGAACATGCCCCCGTGCCCAAGTTTCAGTTATTGAAAATAGAACCGTAAGATCCCGACGGTTGGTAATTTTTGACACAAACATGAGTGATATTGATTATTTTTACTTTCGCTCATCTTATGTTGCGTGGTGTCAAATATGTGGTGGATCACATGAAGATTTAAAGTGTTATTTTCTAAATTACACACCCCACTATATAGATCCATCGTTTTCCTGTAACCTTAAGATGGGCGAAAGTAAAAACAATCCCTATCTCTCCCTCGAATGCCCTCAATCAACTCTTTTGGATGATATGATTCTCGAAGAATTATTTTAACTTGAAGAAGTAATTCTCCAATTGATAAAAGAACTTGAGATGGAAATAAATTCTTCATCCCAAGACAACGATCAAGGAGAATTATTAAGATCGCATTCGGAATCTGACAACATCGTGGATCCCGAAAGCACCTCTAACTCTTGTGAGGATTTGAGCGATAGTCGTCCCTGTGTCGATTGTGCCGTGAAGGACTCTCCATCGGTCTCCACCGATGCATACATAGACCTGAGCGATTCGACATATACCTTCTTTAACAAGAGCCCGGATAAGGGGAATAAAGGTTGGTTTCACCCACCAGTATTAGCTTAGGATTTACCCTTTCCGATAACCTCTTGCGTTCTTGTCTAAATCAAGGACAATTAAGGTACCTTAGGCACTTCGGTGTTGTTCCGTCCAGTAAGGAGCCACCCAATCTGAATAAATTTCTTAAAAGTAGACGAAACTTCATAAAAATTCTCTAGCCACTGGGTCATGTCCAGGTCAACACGCCCCCGTGCCCACCTAAAAATTGTGTCCGACTTTAATGTCAGAATATGGACAAAATGTGTCAGAGTCTTGTCTGACCACGGGGCCGTGTCCAGCCGTCACGGGGCCGTGGTCAGCATGCTGTCGTTTTCTATAAATGCAGCAAGATTCCAGCACATTTGGACCCATTCCAAAGACAAAGATCTGGTGGGATCTTCACATATACCCTATAAGGTATAATCCAAAGAAGGTTCTCAACAACCATCTTGTCTTTACTACTTTTGTCTCTTGCCTTCTTCTTCACAACTCCTCAAAACCTCCATTAAAGCTTGAAATCTCCATGTTTTCAAGCCTTATTGTGATATTTGTTAGGTTTTTAATCAAGGAATCTTATCAAAAATAAGTTTTACAACACTGTTTTAAGTTATTTATGCTCAGAAATGTTTCAAAAGTCAGAAAAATAATTTAAAGCACTAAGGTTCCTTGCTTCAAAAATCTGCAGATTGGTGGCCACGGGGCCGTGTTCAGCGAGCACGGGGCCGTGGCCGGAGTTACTGTTTCATTAATTTGAACTTTTCGACTTGTTTTCTTAGAATGTCGAGCCAGAATAGCGGAACCTCTTCAGCTCACTCAAGGAACAGTCACAGGGAAAGAAGGCCATCGATCGAAGCAACCCTTGTGCGTTACGTAATGGCGCTTAGAGAGGCACTCGATGAGATGACATCAGTAGAAGAGGTCTTAATCGACCGTATCAACTATCTAACGGTGGGGTCTAGAGAATAGCTTCCAAGAGATCAACCTTTTGCACCAAAGGTTGAATATTGTTGCAATGCCTCCTATGGAACCGATCTTTCCCCAAGAAGATTGGAACTTGGCACAAGAAGTTATTAATCCCACCGGATGGGACGACATTCCCCCGGAACCTCCTATTGACGCCTTACAAGAGATTCCGGTAGAAGTCGCACCTCCTCAACATGAGGAAGACAATGAGCCCGCCTTCCTTCTCCCCCCGGGAGATAGAAGAATGGCTTAACGATGTGTGAGGGGCCCTTTCTGGAGAAAAAGTTATACAAGCCTTTCTCAACCGAAAGAATCATCTTTTCGGAAATTTTGTTCTTATAATAAAAACATCTAGGCTAGAAATTCTTTGTGGTTTAAGATTTCTTGAATTTTATGACCTACTTATCCCGTTTTTAGTTAATAAATGGTGTTTGGATGATGTTGTGATGGTTAAACACACTCGAAATGGTGAAGGTTACCAAGGGAACTTTAAAACCACAACCCATGCACAAAAACAGAGCCTCCTGAAAATTTTCCTTCATTACAGCAAGTTCAGCTCGGGGCCGTGCTCAGCCCAACACGCCCCTGTGCCCAAGGTTCTACAGAAAACGCCCAGTACAGGTAATTGGACAAGGGGCCGTGCTCACTGAACACGCCCCCGTGCCCAGCCTTCTGTTTAAAATGATACTGGCACTCTGACCACAGGGCCGTGCCCGGACCAACACGGGCACGTGGCCAGACGCCCAATAACATAAAATTCTGTTTTTGAACACCTTTTCAAACATTCAATCAACCTAAAAACTTATTTTTGGGACACATTGAGGACAATGTGTAATTTAAGTGTGGGGGGGGGGTGCTAAAACCTTGAATTTTGCAAGTCCTAATAACAAGCCTTACACAAAACGCTATTGGAACCGCTAATCACCCCAAATTTTTTTCAAAAACATTTCATTTTTTTTACTTGTCTTGGTTTAATTTAGGAATAACAAGTTCTAAAAAGGTTATATTTTTACAAATTTACAACCGATAGCGTCGTGATAAAAAGAACCAACATAAGAAAATTATGAAACGGCATGACAAATCTAGTTAAAATTTGATTATATATACTTGATCACATTACAAACCCATTCCCACAATAAGTGAGTTTTGAGCCTTTATTGAGCATACAAGCATACATCTTTAAACTAAATGCCCAGTTTTCGTTTCTTGTGTAAATAGCCGTTTGGTTCTTACGACTGTAGAACTTGCCACGACGATACATTCCTGGTCCTTACCAACTTAAAACCCAAGTAAGTAAATGATAGAGGCATTAGGACTAACCCATTTTCCTTCCAACACCATTATTTTTCATTTTCTTTTTCACCTACCTAAAAATCCCCCTAGTTAACCCCTTTGAGCCTAAACCTTTTCATTTCTAAACCCACAAAACAAACACCCTTTACCCACTAAAACCTTTTTCTTTTCAACCCTTTATTTTAGTAGAAAGCTCGGCCTTCTTGTGACATTTCCTTATCAAAAAAAAAAAAAAAAAAATGAAAGTATAGCAATAAACAAACAAGTTCCTCAAAGAAACTTTGTTTGAAAATCATAACGAATAGAATTGTAAATAGTATAAAAATAAAACCCAATAAAGATCTTGGATTCCTGACACTCAAGATAAGCCCAAAACTTCTCTTCTACCCATTCCATTTGGGTATGTAAGCCACATAATAAAGTGTTTTGCTTGAGGACAAGCAAAGATTCAAGTGTGGGGGTATTCGATGTGTGTAAAATGCAACATATAAATTACATCAAATAAGGCATAAAACTAACCCTTTTTTAGTACTAATGTTGGAAAAAGTGTGTTTTTGTCTTTCTTTTGTATTTTCAGGACCAAATGAGCTTAAATGAACAAAAGGAACAAATATGCAGCAAAAACTAACATAAATACAAAGAAAAGGAATAAACGTGGCATGCCCGACCCCTCGACAGCATCTTCCCAAGCAAAAACAAGAAACAGAGGGCTGACTACGGCCCGTGCCCACTGGACACGGGGGCGTGGTTAGGTGTCTGCAGAAAAAGACAAAGCTATGGAAGCTTCTACGCCCACCACGGGGGCGTGCCGAGCTCAGCACGGGGCATGGTCAACGCTAAGATTCGCAGAATCTTGCAAATCTTGGTAGTACAGATACGCTTCTGCACATGGGGCCGTGCCCAGCGAACACGAGGCCGCGTGGAGCCTAATACAGACAATTGCAATTAATGAAGGGAGAAAAAATGGTTGGCCATGGGGCGTGTCCAGCGGACACGGGGCCGTGGTCGGACTTCTGTTCAGGTTATAAATAGGGGTGCTTGGCTCACTTCAAAGGCATACCTTGGCAAACCACCTCTCTCCCACTTTGCCACCACTCCACCACCACTACAACACCCACATCCACCACCATCATCCATCATCCACCTTAGAGTGTGTGTAGTAGTCTCGGGATCCAAGATTGATCGTAAGAGTTCTTGTCAATCAAAGGCCATGTTTGGCTAAGTTTCTTACATCACTTGGTGAAGACAAGCATTTAATGTATTACTTTTGATTTTTAATCTTTTCGCACTTTTTATTTGGTTTTGTATTAATGACTTTAATAACTAGTTTCTTATGTTGAAGGTGAAACTTCCTTATCATTTGTTCATGGTGTCTTGGCATTACTTTACGGTCTATATAAAGTAAAAGATTTTTACCATTCATATTTCTATTGTCTATATAGAGATATGTTGGCTACCTGGTCGGGGTTTAAGGGAATGGTTTGGTAAGCTTCTTGCCTTGTTCAGTATATAGATCCTGCAAGGACCTGGGTCAAGCTTACTAGGACCTCCTTCAATACCCATAGGTATTGGATGGCGGGGGTGCGAATGGTTTGATCCCCTCATATGTAAACTACTATTAATACATTAAACCAGCTACTTGGGATTGTATCCCTGCTGACACAAACCATTTAGCCGAGGGTAACGTCACCTTTAAAAGAGGGGCTTACCACTTTTCGCATTAATAACTTAATTAATTATCTTCCAATATTCCGACCCTTTGGGATTGTATCCTTGCTGACTCAAACCAGTGGGTTGAGGGTAACATCACCTTCAAAAGAGGGGCCTACTACTATAACTAAGATAATCTCTTAAAAAGTGCAAAAGTGCGGAAATCATCAAAGGATACATTAAAGGCGAGTCGGATCCAAGTGATTCATCTTATCTATCTGTTTTATTTTTATTTCAGCATTTTAGTTTTTATTTTTCATGTTTAAAACCTTTTCTAAAAATTTTAGTTTGATTAGACGTTGAGGATAAACCGGTATTAAAAGCTCTTGTGTCCTTGGACGACCTCAGTATCTTTACTACGCTATACTACGCTCACGATGGGTGCACTTGCCCATGTGTGTGTTTAGTGTTAGTAGAATATCGTGTTTTATAAATTTAAAACTTGATTAATGTGTTAAAAAGGGCTTAAAATATCAATAAAAACATATCACACTCAACACACATCAGTAGTAGCAAAGTATCTGGCCTATAATCATCTTCAAAACACAATCACAAATGATAAAGAATATAACAAACATTGTTTGAATCAAGGAAAACAAAGAAACGTCAAACCCGAATGATGAACACCCAAGAAATCTCGATCTATTGCTTCAAATCTTCAACCTTAGCCTTCGTATGCTCCAAAATTTATCTCTGGTATGCTCTAGTTCGTCTGGGATTAGTTATTTTCGTATTAGGGTTAAAATCAAGTTTTTCACACTGAGCTGACATCCCCTCGCGTCAGGTGAGACGGTTTAGGTGAATTGATCGCGTGACGCGACGCATATCGAATTCTAGAAAAATGTTTTCGCCATAACTTCTTCGTTTCAAATCCGTTTTCTTCACCGTTTTCTCCTACCTCTTTGTAATTCAATTCTATATCATCTCATATCCTTAAATACCCATTTACATTCTATTAAAATCCTTTAATAAGCCCATTCATTCTCCCGTGTGCTCGTTTCTTTAACGTTTAAGCTCGTTTTTGCTCCATCTCCATACGAACACCTATAAAACCACATACAACTAAGTACAAGCCAAAAAAAAAAAAAAACGAATACAAATTAAATGAAACAGTGTACAATATATAAGGGAAAAAATGTGTGTTTGGAATCACCACTTTGCTTGGCGTTGGTTTCTTGATACTTTTTCTGGATATTGTGGTTGAACTTGATATATGTGTGTGAAATGGGCAAGTTCCTCCTTTGGCTTATAAAACTCGATGTTCTGAGCTTTAAGTGCCATTCTTTTATCGTTACTAAGCCTGCTATTTGGAGGGTGTGCACGACCGTGCCTATCCTTGGGCATGAGCGTGCAAGGATGGTTGGCGATTTCTTCTTTGGTTGAGTAGACTTGTATTTCTCCCTTTGGGGGTCCATAATTTTTAAAGAATCATTTTGACCATGACTTGAGTAAAGCCATGTGAAATGGTTCTTTATTTTTTCAAAGTAACAAAGTGACTTGTTTGGACTCCACGTGTCAGTTTCTAGAGACGAGTAAAGAGTTGGTGATTGAGGAGGGTATTTTTCATTATGGAGCCCGACCACATTCATACTTTTTAGTTGGAATTTTATTTCCTCCAAATATTGTAATGACTTTACCGGACTCCAAAAATTGGGTTTAGGAATGGAAGGTAGGCTAGGTGGTGATGGTGGGTAAGGAAATGGTGAAGCGGGCAGTGATGGTATATATGGTAACAAGTCAAGAATCGACTCAGTTAGGGGGGTGGGTGGGTAAGAAGATGGTTGGGGTAAAATATATAGGGGTGAGGTTTCAATGTGGTGTATTTCATCATTAGGGTTGTGAGGAAAAAGTGAGGGCATTGAAGGTGATGGCTCAAGTGGCCCATCTAAGGGCGGAGAATGGAAGATGTCTTCATTCTTCATAGGCTCCCACACATAATAAGAACACTCACAAGTGAGATGTGGACCTCCACAAAATTCACACCCTTCTTGTGCATAATACTCATCAATATCAAAAAACTTGATCTCCATATATTGTGGACTTTGTGAGTCCATACCTACGAAACAAAACAAAAGCTGAAAAGTAAACTTGTTAGTAGTCCAAAATCTTTCTTAAAATAATCGTATCCCTGGCAACGACGCCAAAAACTTGATGTGTGTCGTTTAGCGATGTGTTGGTCTAGTTAATTTACTAACTCTTAGCACGTATTAGGTGGGTTAACTTAATAACTTTTAGAGACTTGCACCTAGCTTTAAATTTATAAGAAATTATTTTTTACTTAGGCTAGATACACACAACAGGCAAGTGTACCTATCGTTTGTAGTAGAGCTTAAGGTAAGAACCAAGTATCAAACCCAAAGGATACGATTTTGATAGTTACTTTAAATTACCAACTTGTTTAATTAATTATCTTTTGTTATTTTTATATTAAAACCAGAAAATAAAAGCAAGTAATAGACGATTAGTACGGAATATCAAGAGCACGAAGAGTGTTGCTTTGGATCTTCGAATCCACTTAGGATGAATTATAGTTAAGGTATTGGCAAGAGATGAGGTTAATTAACTCAAAGACCCGACTCCTAGATAAGGTTACCAACAAATTTTAATTAGATTCAGAAGATGTGACTTTAAGGTTAAATAGAATTAAAGTCGATTAAAGATAATTCATTTCCCAATCATAGCGAAAGGTTCTTTTTAAGGAACAATCCCCTAATCTTGGGTTAGTTACATCCAACTACTCTTCTTTCTTTTACATGGTTCCCATGGCTTGCGATTCGCTATTTAGCATACCTTTGTCTCACTTCAAAGGTAGCAAGGATATATGAAAGTGCTCCCCACAGGTGCTAATGATAATTGTGATTAAGTAGGGTGATTGATCTTTATTTAACTGGTGGCGTTATAATAATAAAAATATATATAAAGACGTATAGTATTTTAACATGGATTCACCAACTCTTGAACCGCGCCAAGGCTAACATATAGACAGTGTTAGATGAGTCAAAAGACCAAGTTTTGGCTAACCATTAAGGCCTAACATACAGACCGTGCAGGCCAACAACAATATTCTTGATAAACGAGGGTTGATCACAAGATGTGTTTCCACAAATGGGTCAACCACTTCTCCAAGATCGTATATCCATTATTAGAATATGGGTTGTTACACGCCATGAGTGTCCTAATAAGCTTCACCTTCTTTGGTTATCAAGAACTCCTATAAGATTAAAGATCAAAACAATCACAAGCTCATTATGAAAGAAAAAGGGTAGAAAGAATTATTAAAGACACAACACACCTCTTTGCCAAAGATTAAACATTTAATTCATACCAAGCTTCATCTTCAACCGAAGTAAGACAAGGAGTTTAGCCTATTATGGCCATAGGTTGTCCATAAACAATGATTATTGAGTGAATCATAATAGATCAAGTATGATAGGATTAAACAACTTAAAGAAGGGTTGTTGATTGCGAGTTCTCTCTCCCTCTCTCTTTCTCTCTCTCTCTCTCTCTCTTAAACTAACCTATTACATGTATTTTATGGAGTGATCCTTAAACTCCAAGCGTGAGTCTTGGGGGCATAAGAGCCCCCTTTAGGGTGAAGGAATGTTAGAATTCCAGGAAGAAAGGATCAATTGAAATGGGGCAGCCAAGGCCTCTATTTATCATGAGATTTTGGCTTGGAGGCCAAGGAGTTGTAGAAGCTTCTTTTTCTTGGGGAGACAAGGCATGGTCCTTGTGTGTACTCTTGTCCCCTTTTGTCTCTTGCCTTTTTGTCTCATGTAGGAACCTTCATGAAGCTTTAATCTAGGGTGGAATGGGCATCCCATGCCCAAACGATGCATGGTTGTGATTAAATCCACCGTTATGAGATATCAGCAGATAGGCACGACCGTGCATAAGGGGGGCATGGTCGTGCTTGCCCCTTTCCCCCATAATTTCTTTGTTTCTTCCTAATCATTTCTGTTGCATTTCGTTATGGACACGGACGTGCCTAGAGATGCACAACCATGCATGGATAAGTGTCCTGACTGGGCTTGAACTGGTGGCATTGTTGTCGGTTCTCAAAGATTCTATGATTTGTCTTTAGCTAAGCACGTGCGTGCATAGGGGTGCATGGTCATGCCTGCCTTCTGGTTGAATTCTGTTGACCATTTCTTGGGTTGACTTGTTGACTTTGTGCTCCTAGGTGTTGTACACGGGCGTTCCCATAACCTGGCACGGTAGTGCCTATTTGGCACTTTGCTGATTTCCTTATAATCTTGGATTCTTGGATTTTTTCCTCGGTTTTGCTCATTTTTCACTTCTTTTAATCCAGAGACCTTAGAAACCTGTATCTGTCAAACAGAAACGATTTGGGTAGTATTTTCATGTAACACCCCGAAAACGGGTTTGATAGTCAAACCACGTTAATAATAATGAACGGGTAAAATACCGTTAGTTGTAAAAAGTAACCCGGTAAATATTAGGATTTTAAATAACTAAACCTAATATTAAATAAAAAAAAAAGAATAAAAGCTTTTGAGAAAACAACGTTTATAAGAAGCCCAAGTTAACGGGACTTAAAATAAACTGGGTTATAACTTCCCCAAACCCACTAAGTTAACTAGGAACATTTAAATCTAGTTATGAGAATTGATTAATTCCTAGTAAGTGTTATATGGGGGTTTAAACATTTAGCTAAACTTGAGGGACCCAAGATGTCAAAAAGGGAAAACTTGAGTTAAATGTTGGAAACTAGACATAACACACACACTAGGTGTGTGTATGTCGTACGACCAGGAGAGCTCCAAGGAGCCAAAACCCTAACACAATCAAATTCATCAAATTGAAGGTCGATTCTAGCCTCAAATCAATGCATGAACACAAATTCGTGATCACCTAAGCATGGGGATCACAGGTTTGATGCTTGACAAGCTAGGTGAAGCTTGGGAAGAAAGTGGATCAAACAAGCCAAGTATGAAGAAAAAGCGTAGTTTGGATGAGAGGTAAGTAAAACTTATTCCCTTTTTGTAGAATACATGCTTATTCTATAAGTTATAAATACGATAAACATAATGTTCGAAATATGGTTTCCGACGCGAAATGATACGGGTCGGAACAAATATAAATGATAAAAACCATGGTTAATGGTAAAAAGGGGTGAAACGGTAATTTAGTCATGAAAGGACTAAGATAAAATGAGTTTTCGAACGGCTACTTTATAAGTAAGCCTAAACGAATAAAAAGGGTAAAACGGTGATTTAGTAAAAAATAAATAGATCAAAGTTTAAGATTAAAACGACACTAAGTGGCATAAGCCATGTTGGGCAAACGCGTAAGAAACAGATTTAAGAGACCTAACTAATTGGTGAAAAATCCGAAATGAGTTACTTAACGAAATGGTAAATAAATACCATTCAAATATAAGCGCAAAATGTTTGGTTGTTTAGACCAAAAAAGGGCAAATGGTAATGTTGATACCATTTGACAATTGACGACTAGTAAGTGTTTGTCGAGTTTTATGCACACAGGATAAAACGGCTTATGAATTAGCGATGCTATGAATTAGCAATTTATTGAGACAAGGTATTAAAACGGGTCAATATGTTGATCCGAGCCAGGTACGCATAAATAAGATTATAGTAAACGTGCGATTTTGGTCAAATATTTAGTGAAAGTCCTTCGTTGTAAAATGAGGGAGTAAAGTTGACCAAAATGCCCTTGATGGGTAAATCGGGAAAACGCCTCTTATGGGTTGTTTAGGAACTTGTATTATGATTATGTAATCCTTAGATACATATAAAACTATTAGGCATAAACTTTCGTGGGTCAAATGCCTAAGAATGGGTCGTTTGCGTAAAATGACTAACCGAAGGGTAAAATTTGGGATAATTGGTTCATTATGTTAAAATCCACCACAAAAATAGTTGTGGTGGAATATAAGTGGGTATTTTAAAGTGGGAATGAGAAGTGTGAAAAGAGAAGAGCGAGTTTGATGCTTAAATGCATAAAAATCGCTCTAAACGGGTCAAAACGAATTACTCGCATAACTCAGAAAATGGCCACGTAATTCACTAAGTAACAAGTATAAGTTAAAGATTGGGAGTTAAATTAGTAGTTTATGACCTTATATTAAATGAGAAACAAGTATGGTTAATGAATTACGAAAAGGGTCAATAATATTATAATTGAATTTTAAGCCGAGGGCATAAAATCCAGAAAATTGTTAATCCGGATGTCAAATTTTAACTCAATGTGATGGAGAATCAAATTACGATTGCATAGGAAAAAGAATCATGTAAAACAGATCAATAACGAATAAGTTATGGTCGTTTCCATAAAAACTGGTATTGCTGGGAAAATGCAGGTCTCAAAAACGAACTTGCTGGAAAAAGGTACCCCTAGCGCCACACGAGGGAGCAATGTGGTGCCGGCGCGTGGTGCGAAACTATCAATCAAAACTAAAATATAATGGCACATCAGGCTGTCAAGTGTCTCGTAACACCCTCTTCATCACAAAAACGATTAAACGCTCGAGAAGTAAACTCTCCACCTCAATTGGTTCGTAAGGTTTTGAGCTAATTACCTATCCCCTTTTCCACCATCACCTTAAAATATTTACTTTTTTTCAAATGCTCCACTTTTCTCCCTTAACAAGTAAGACCACATATATAGTGAGAAACTATCAATCAAAACTAAAATATAATGGTTACCTTTCATGGTCGATGGGGAAATTGGACCACATATATCACCATTGACTAATTCAAGCGTTCGAGATACTCGAACAAACGTTTTCTTTAGGAACGGTTTTCGAGTTTGTTTTCCAACTATACACGCTTCGCACACCTTATTCTTGTAACGAATCTTTGGAACTCCTAAAACCATCCCATTCATGTGCTCCACGGTCTTGAAACTAGCATGTCCAAGTCTTGCATGCCATAACCACAAATCTTCACTGATTTTCACCATAAGACAAACGGGAGTGCCCACTTTCAATTTTACCTTGTACAAACGATTTTTTGAACGAGCCAACCACATTAATAATTTTCCACTACTATCAAACATCGTTAGAAAATTATCTTTCATTTGAATTTCGCATCCAAATTCGGTTGCTTGACCCAAACTCATCACGTTACTCTGCAAATCTGGGATATAATAAATATCGGTTAAAAGATTTTGTTCACCGGTTTTACCTTTAAATACAATCGATCCTTTTCCTTTAATCGTCACACTATCAGTTATCCGCTCATTTAACTTTGCAAAATAACTCTGGTTACGTGTCATGTGGTTGTTAGCTCCGTTATCAAGGTACCAAACATCTTTTTCACTAGAATCAGCTTCATATTTATTTGGCAAAACTTTTTCTTCGTTTACAAAGATAGTTTCTTGAACGGTCTTCGTCATAACACAACTCTGATTAATACGCTTTACACTTGTCAATAAGATTCCTTTTTGCGACGTGGTTTCCGGTTCCGAACAGCGCAGTTCCGATGGGAACTGTCTCTCCGGTGAGTTGCAGCAGCTCTGGCGCACAACTTCTGTTCCGATTGAACCCCATTGTATGCGAGTTTGATCCTCACAAGGACCCAATCGATCACACCATTGAACGCATATATGGTTGATTTCCACAGGCCTGATTGCTATTGTTTCGAGATCGACTACCCCTCAGATTCGCAGGTACGTCAATCACCACAGATCCCTTAGTATTTCAATAAGCTCTGCTCTGATGCCAATTAAAGGAGAATTGGTATCAGTGGTATGAATCGTAACACGGAATTTATAATTTGGTAAACACCCAAATACTTTATAATCAAGGAAACTTAAACTCAAAACCTTGATTACAATTTTCCCTACCAAATCAATTGGTATATATAGCTAACCTATCGTGTTATACTATAACTAGGATTCCTCATTAATCAATTACACGATAATTATCTTTTACACATCATATTCTAACTCAACTAGGACCACTTAGATAATTATTCATAAACTAATTAATATGTCTAATTAATTGCTTGTCTTACACTCCAAGCAACCTTCCTTAATCATCTCACACGTAAGCAATTGATGATTCCTCAACATGAACTTTAACATAGAAGTAAAGACCTTTAAATTAATTGGTTTATACAATTCGAAAGAGTTTTGTTTATAAGTTAACAAACTTGGTTAAAATAAAATCTTTTTTAAAAACCTTTATATTTTAGAACCACATCTTTTATCTATAACATGTAACCAAAATCTTCCATTTATAAAATTCAAATAGTTCATTGTAAAGAAGTTAACATTTAAGTACAACTAGAATACTAACCCGCGCGCGTTGCGCCGCTGCCAACGAAATTGACATGTTGTTGATTAGATTCACATTTACAATGTGCTAAAGATGTTTTTTATCAGTTAAGTATGTATTACTATCTTATACAAATAAGTAATTCACCAAATAATCTCAATACAATTAATGGTATCATAATTACTACGTTACATGACTTGTATCCATATAAATAACCTATCGTATTAAGCTCCCCGCGTTGCAGCGGGGGTGTAAAACCGTGAAAAATAGCACCAATGCCACCCTATAGCCAACGGCCACCAACATTGAAGTTGCGGCGTCTTAACGTGGAAAATTAGACCAACATATAAAAATAGAAAATAATAACTAACTCGATTTAGGGCTCGTATGTTGTGACAAACTTATTAAACGAAAAAAAATAGACGACGTAAACGCACTGAACCACACACGTATGTTGCCCCATGTTAACTCGCAAAATTTAGAATGAAGGGTATAACAAAACGTAAAATCATTGAACCACACACACACGTTGTGCCGTGTTAAGTCGCAAAATTATATCTAAACGTAAAACGAAAATTTTTGCAAAATATGAAAAACATAGGGATCAAAGTTGAAAGTAAAAGGGTTGTGAGCTTAAATTGGAAAAACTAAAAAGTTTTGGGTTAAAATTACAAAATCAAGTAGTTTTGGGTTTAAAGTGAAACATGAATTTAAAAAAAAAAAAAACCAAAAACATGGGGTACAACATCACTAAGCATCATGTACCACACAACTATGCATAAAAAACTTATTAAGCATCTTGTACAAAACACTATACACCAACATCTTTCAAATTTCAAATTAATATTAATATTAATAGTATATAATATAATGCAACAATGCAAATTAATAGTACTAAACTTTAAGCAATTGGTACAACTACTAATGCAACAATATGTTGCAAAATAATAGTATATAAATAAGGCCCGATGCAATACAAGGTTGGGAAATGTAGTGAAAACCACATAATCATCCGATAAATAGGATTACTAGTGATAATGGTGACAACTTCTGCAAGTAATCAAATAGCAATATAATATGACCACGATATTAGAATAGAATAGTACACAAGATATAATAATATGTTAGCAAGGCCGGTTTGAGGGTAAGTCAAACCAAGTCATTGCTTTGGACCTCACCTCTCTAAGGGCCACAATAATTAAAAGCTCTTGTAAGTATACATATGGAAATTCGGTGAGAAAGGAAAAGACATACCAAATAATGGCAATTCAAACATCGCATAAACAAAAGGCACAAAAGTATCATTAAGTTTTATTTGTGTAATCCGTCTACTATATCTCTTGTGATTGTTATATGGTAATATCTCTTGTAATTGTTATAGGGTTGAAAGTAAACTTATTTTTATTTTCGCGAAAGGAACTCTATATTAGTTATTGCTTTGGGCCCCACAAAGGTTGAGCCAACCCTGTATGTTAGTATTAGCATGGTGTCAAAATGATATGGAAAGACAAAAATCTGGACATATTAAAGACCCAGGAACATAAACAATAAAGCAACTTTTAGTGATAAAATAAAATGTCATCATATATGAGATAAGATGATTCGAGACATAATAAAACATGTTAGAGGATACCTAGGTAGCAAGCCTATGTATCAGACATGCGATGCGATATAGGTATTCGGGGGCGAAGCTTCCCCGACCCCCACTGATTTTTTTGCTTGTATTGTTAATTTTACCGAAAATTTATGGAAATTTTTGGTAGTGTAAAATATTAAATTTTTAAAAGTCCGGCCTCCACCGATTTGGATTTTGAGAGTCCTGCCTCCACTGAGCTTTCGTTCAAGCTCTACAACCGTAGGTATTCTCACCAACCATCCACGATATACTAGAAAAGGATTGTTCCATACACATCCTACTATGGTTTATGTCTTCTCATAGTAAATATCCAGAAGACATTCTCAGTTCTTAGCATCACTAATAGTGCTCACTCCATCGATGTTGCAGTGTTGTACATGTTGCGAGCTAGTTGGGGGTTCAAAACTTAAAATATTATGTGATCCAGTTGTTGAAACCAATTCAATCAAATCCGATTTAATCCGACTAGTAAGCACACAGGTTCAAACTATTTCAACTGATAAAACATTAAAATGTAAAGCTATAATAATTTAGGGTGAGGATCAAATAGAAAGTTTATTTTGGCTAGGAATGATAGGAAGCAATAGAATTATGACATGTGGCAAAATTTAAAATAAAGAGAATGGGTATTTTAGTCAATCGTATCCTTTCTTCTTCCTTCTTCTCCCCAGTAACTTCAAAACCCACCATTTTCAAAACCCACCATCTTCAACCTTTTTTTCACTTACTATCTTAATAATCACTACATTATAGTGCGATTTTCGTCACCAATCAATGATTCAAACACCCGATCAACGTGTTCTTCAGCTTTTTTGAATAAAACCCAGTTTAATTTCATACAAAATCTCGTTTTTTCCCATGATTTTGAAGATAATCACTCGATCCGTTCGATTCGATCGCTTATAAGTGTTTCTATCATTCAAATTTCGTCAATCGTTGAAGAATTCGATCCATGTAAGAAATTCTTTAATTTCATTTTTACGATCTGGGTTTTTGATTTAGTCATTGCATTTTACGATCTTGGCGGGGGTCCGGGGGCAGCGCCCCTGGTAGCAGGGTCCAAGGGGCAGAGCCCCTGGCTGGGGTCGAGCTGGAAAACTGCATTCGTAGACAGTTTTTGATCTCCTACTTCCTGGTTCAGACAATTCAAAGACAAAACTATTGTTCTAGTTCAATGCGTTTTAGAGAGAACACTTTATTTGGTGTTTTTAGGTCATTGCGTTTTAGAACTAAGATATTTTATGTGTTTTCTGGCCATTGCGTTTTATAAAACACATTTTTGAAGTGTTTTTAGTCATTGCGTTTTAGGTAAAACACATTTTTAGGTGTTTTCAGTCCATTGTTTTTTAGAGAGAACACTTTCTTTTGGTTTTTTAGGCCATTGCATTTTAGAAAGGAGATATTTTTAAGTCTTTTAAGGCCATTACGTTTTAAAAATATGACATTTCTTTGTGTTTTTGCTGCATTGCGTTTTAGGTAAAACACATTTTTATGTGTTTTCAGTCCATTGCGTTTTAGAAAACAGACATTTTAAGTGTTTTCTGGCCATTGCTTTTTAGAAATAAGACATTTCTTTGTGTTTTTGGAGCATTGCGTTTTAGAAAGTACACTTTCTTTTGTGTTTTTAGGCTATTGCGTTTATAAGACATTTCTTTGTGTTTTCTGGTCATTGCGTTTTACAAATAAGACATTACTTTGTGTTTTTTGTGCATTGCGTTTTAGAAAAATGTCATTTTTTAGGTTTTTTTCCATTGCGTTTTACGCAACTGGGTTTTCGAAAATATAGCAATTGTATACTCGTTTTAAAGATAAAAAATGCTCGTTTTTTGTTGCAGTTTTTATAAAAAAATAATGTCGTATGAAAGAGTTATCAACGTTTAAAAAATGGGGAGGGGGGGGATTGGAGGAGAAAGAAACTATTGACTTGGATTGACTAGAATGCCCCTAGACAAACCCACGCACCTCCTTTCTTTCTTTCAATTTCACCCATTTAATCTTAGCCCTTGATTAAATAAATAGATGATCAAGATTACTTCCTAGGCTTCCTACCCAAATAAACTTTCTATTATATCCTAACCCTAATAATTTAATCTATATTTAAAACTAACAAGCATGTATACTAATCACAAGATAAACAAATTGCGATAAGAATAAAAGGAAACTGATACAAACGATTATAATGGCGACTTGCTGGGGACTGTGGAAGGCACGAAACAAAAATATCTTTGAGGGGAAAAGGGTAAATATTGACGCAGTGTTTGGGGAAATGCAGGCGACTACATTCATGTGGATTAAAAGCTGGGGGAAAAAGGAGAATATGGAGTGGAGAGAATGGGTGCAGTTTGAAGTTGCAAGATAAAGAAATAAGTTTGGTTTTAATTAAGTTTGCTTCTTTATCAGTTTGTTTATGTATGTTAGGCGTTTGTTTATGTATGTTAGGCGATAATGTAAATTGGTGGTTGGCTTAGTTGCTTACTAACCATATAACTTTGTACAAAATTTGGTGATGAATGTGATTTGTTGTTCGCGTTAAAAAAAAAAAAAAAATTGCGATAGAATGGTCGGCAAGCACTAACAAATCAACCATAAAAAATAGGTATAATTAAGGGTCACGGGATTAATTTAAACCCACACATTAACTTAATCACCATATAATTAACACTTGTTTAAAAAAGAAACATGCACGTGTAGGGTCATGTTTGCGCGTGATACCAATAAATGCTGACGTGGGCCAATCATACGTTAGTAACAGATCGTCTGTCTCCTCCACGAATTGCTAGATACCCTCTTTACCCCCCGCCCCTCTTTTGATCTCCTTGCCACGTGTCACACGTTCGTTGTCCCTAACTTTTCCCCCAATTTTATTTTTTATTTTTATCATGATTAATGTTATTATTTTTCATTTTTTATTCACAGCGCACAAAGTCTGTGTTTCTCTCTCTCACACACACTCACACACGCAAAAACACACACAGTTTCTCTCTCTGTAGCTAATCGGCAAAACGTAACGAGATTTGTTAAGTTGTTATTGTGTAAGCGCGTGTTTCGGAAAGCTAGGGTTTACTGGAAGCGAGTGGTGAGTTTACGGCGGAATTCGGTGGAGATTTCGGATGATTTGTTGACTTTCCGGTGAGTTTTCGTGTAGATCTTACTTGATGTGGTGATTTTGTGGTTGTAATTTGATGTTTTTTTGGTTGAAATATGATTTGTTTGATTAGAGAAGCGATTGAGATTGTTTCGGTCACTTGATGTGGTGAATTGTTGTTATTTGATGTTTATTGGTTTGAAATATGAATTGTGTTGTTATTTTGATGTTTATTGATTGAAATATGAATTGTTTGGTTAGATAAGTGAGTGAGATTGTTTTGGTCACTTGATGTGGTGAATTGTTGTTGTTATTTGATGTTTTTTTGGTTGAAATATGATTTGGTTGATTAGATAAGCGACTTGAGTTTGTTTCGGTCACTTGATGCGGTGATTTGTTGTTGTTGTTTGATGTTTATTGGATTGAAGTATGATTTTGATGCTATCTGGTTTGATTGATTAGGTTAGTGAATGAGATTATTATAGTTATAGTTACTTGATGTGGTGATTGATTAGGTCTGCTTTTTCGTGTACTTACCTTGGGGCTAGTTATGAGTTTCGATCTTGACGTTTGCTTCATCATAAGTGCTGGATAGAAGATTTTGAAGGAATGTCTGACTTGTGTATGTATGAGGTAGGATCTTCAATGCTTTGTTTTAGCATAATTGCACAAGAATTGATGTATTGTTAGTTGACATTAAGTTTATCATGTTTAGTTGATCAACTGCAGCGAGTAGAAAATAGAAATGTTATTGTTTTATTGATATCTCATAGGAATCATAGCTGTTCTTTTTCATCTTAGTTTATGGAAGAACTTTTTTTGTTATGAAATCACGCGATGTCTTTTTCCCTGTAGCCAACTTCACCATGAAATATGATGGGAGTATAAAGCATTGAATTTTACTGCTTGCACATGTAAATGACATTTGACTTACCTTCTAGTAGTTGTGGGGAACTTCTTTTATGTCCCTTTTTTGAGTCGACTTGTATCCTTAGTTTCAGTTTTAAAAGCAACACAAGTGACAATTTCATGCAATAACGTGAAGCTTAATCACTTGTTGAGCAATAGATCATATCACCTGAACTATTTAACTCACCTTTGTCCGTGTTATCTTTAACTTCCTGGATGAACAAGAGTGTATAAATTATCAGGATTACGAGCTTTAAGCATTTACAAATTCATTAAAAAATTGAGTTGTACCTTTTAAAAGGCTCATCTGTTATAATGTCTAGAAGTTATTAATCCCTTCATGCACTTAAAATGTGAAAGAATATGTAGACTTATGAAGATTAAAAACTTCGTATTTGACTGAACTGGTGACTTTTGATGTAAATCAGAGTATGAAACGACAAGAATATTTAGAATTCAAACGAAACGAATAGGCTACAGGTCACTTGAGATACTTATTCACCACTCAAGATTCACATAAGGTGATTCCAAAGTCAATTCAAGATACAAATACACCACTTGAATCGATTTTGGTTCCAAAGATCACCACTCGATGTGCCAAAACCGAGCTAGCAAAGGCTGAATATTAACTCACCTAATTGAATTAACACACTTGAAAATAGCAAAAGTTAGCTCCTGCAGTTGATCTTGTAGTTCTCTTATTTGTTGTTCCATTGTACAGTTCTTGTGTTCCATCGCTTTTAAAAAAAGGCAGTAGGCTAGAAATAGATTGTTGGCTATGAAATGAAACAGAGTCGAAACTGAACGTGTTTTGCCTCTGATACCAAATGTCGTATAATTGAATAATATCATTGCAGTTTGTATAGAACTTAATAAAAGTTTTCGAAAACATGTATTACAGCTACTTTCTGACTATTTTTTGTAGCTTGAAGATATTATCTGGGATGAATTTGATGAGGTGATGACCATATAGTACTACACCCCACTAACGCTCGGTCTAGTAGAAATTCACCTGAACGAGACATCTGTAAAAAACTTTGACGTGAAACAACTCCCGTTTTGAGCAACACTTGCAACCTTGATGCTTCCCATACTATTAACCAACAAAAGGAAGAAAAAGATTATAATAAGCCATTGGACAAGAAAACGAAAATGATGGAAAAGGAATCATCATCTCATGCACCACACGGCGTATTTAACGGCTCGTGTGACGGTGAGATCGTAAAAGACATGCCTAATTTAGCATCTGACGACATTCGAATGCCTGATGATTGCTTCAAAAGCAGCTATGCCACATCAGCTACATGTGATAATAACTCGTACAGTTATGTTGACAATAATTGTCAGGATAAGGAATCAGGTGATCTCTTATACTACAGTTGGTCTGATATAGGAAACTTTGAGGATGTTGACAAGATGTTAAGGTAGGCCTTACTTTGAAACGATAAAAAACATGTTTTCGGAATTCCTTTTCATGTAAAGCAATAGTTTACCGTTTATGTATGCTTTGTTTGTCATATGCAGGAGTTGTGATTCGTCGTTTGGACTAGGTGTTACTGACAATAACGATGAACTTGGCTGGTTTACGTCGGATCGAATTGAGGGCACTGAAGAAGCGTTAAAGATGGATTTTAAATTCACGTGTCCTGAGCCAAGTGGTTTAAAGAATATATTACATCCGGATCATAGTTCTCCAGAATCGAATAATCACAGGTCTAGCTGTATCTCTGAAAGCAAAGATGAGCTTAATTTTAAAGATCAGGTTAGTACATTTTATTTCGAGTAAAATGCCAAAATCATCCCTGAGGTTTGGGCACTTTTGCTTGTTACATCCAAAATAAGAATTTTTTTGTAACTGGACCCCTAACGTTTCATTTTCGTAGCCATTTCCATCCAAATCACAAACCCAGTTAGAATGTATTGTTAACTTGATAAAGGTCATTCTTACCGGTTGACCGAATCCAAAGTTGTGTTACTCAGTTGTCCGATATATATTTTATAACTCCGTGTTTTGTTTACACTTAAGTTATATCTAACTTTGTACTTGTGGCAGATCACTATGCAGAAAAAGCCGTCAAAACATCATGATCAAACCGAAGGGAAAAAAGCAGGAAAAGGAGTAGGATCTGATAACGGTTCCTTTTATCAAATCAGTGACCCGAGAAGCAATGACAGCGGGCTGACTTCAAACAACAAACCCGACCAACTTTTCACCTCCGTAGGCAACCAGCAGCAGTATAGAAACCCGGAACTTAATTATTTTGGTCACATGCAGAGCGACACTAGTTATCTACCTCCAGATTATCTCCATCAAACTGCAGCTGTCCCGATGCTGTCTGGCATTAAAACCAAACACAAGGGTCTTAAGTCTTATTCTCCAGTGGGGTCGTCCTATGCATCTAACCAGAGTTTTGGTGATCCTTCATTTGAAGCGAATGCTGCTGAAATGGATGAGCGAAAACAATCACAAGGATTTCAGCCATTAGTTATTGAAAGCTCGAGACAGACGGGTATGATGTTTCAGTCTTCAAAAGATGTATCAGTTTCTGATGAGAATCGAGACGAACTATCAGTAAAGGAACATGATCAAAGGAATATGGGTTTATTAAATGTACAAGAAAGCTCCTCTGGTGGTTCTAAGTTGGATGAAATCTCACTTGAAGCTACTAGTTTCCGCCAGCTAAAACAGGTTATGGATCAGGTACACGACCTGTACGTTTTTCTGGGCTTACTTTAGCATTGCATAACATGCACCTTTTATTGTTTTCGCCAAATTTCTAAAGTTGTTTTATTTTTACATATGTGCTTTTCAGTTGGATTTGAGAACCAAGTTATGCATTAGGGACAGTCTGTATCGTTTGGCTAGAAGCGCAGAGCAACGGCATAATAATCCAAGTCTAAGTAGTGGTGCCACAGATGTTACTGATCTTGGTGGGCCTTTGATCTCTGAACGGACTAACAAGTACGGTTCAATTTCTTGTTATCCATTAATTCCGTTTGAGTTGACACTTCTTTTCCTGATCATTTTAATATTCTGATTATTGGTGCAGTGGATTCGTGGATATGGAAACCGATACAAATCCTATAGATCGGTCTGTAGCACATCTACTGTTTCATAGACCTATAGATCGGTCTGTAGCACATCTGGTAAAATATACATCCTTTCTAGCTCAACGTTTTTTTAGTTATATATTATATGCACCCGATTGTTGTAAAATTATCATTTCCATGATGAACAGAGCCATGGGTCTATTCCGGGGCGCGGGTGAATCAAATGACACTATGGGTGGTGAGCGAAATTAGGTCCGAGTTTTTGTTGATATAGTGTTGTGTTATATAATGTATAAAGTCATCCAAGAGGCTCGCCCTGGCCTGTCATTATTCACAAGGTATACGACGAGTCGGGCTTTTACAATTTCTTGGTGTATATCCTTTCGTCGTTTATAGAAACTGACCTCTTTATGATCTTGAACCTCCAAGATGATCCTGGGTTCTGCACGTTGTGAATGCGGGTGTTCTGTTGGTTCTGTAAGTAGTGTTGTAACTTGGGAAAAAGTCTTGTTACGCTCATGACGTGATGAAATAAGTTATGTATAGTTAGCGTGGTTTTAGCACGTTACGAAATTCATAGCAAGCTTCTTTTCTTTGATTTGTTTATGTTGAATGACATATTCTAGTTATCTAAACTTACGAATTAACTTTATAAAGTAACCAAAATACTGAATAAAGTGAATGGATCAATATATATCTATAATATTTTACATAAATTAATTTTGAAATTGAGAATTAATTAAGGTACAATAAGATGCCAAGGCCTTGTGTAATAGGTAGCGATTTGGGCATGAGTAGGTGTGAAACACCACCCCAAGAGATAGAGGCGCACAGATTTTATACAACCCATATAAACTCAAACGATGATCAAAACCGGATTGTGAAAATCCGGATAAAATTTTATCTGGTTCAAAGGTCCATAAAACTCGATTCTATACACCTAGAGCGGATTATCCAAACCGGATTTAGAAAAAAAAAATTAATATATAAACTAAAAATAATCACATATTATATATCTTTAAAAGTTGTATTATATAACATAAGTTCGCTAAAATGCATAGAAAAATTAATAGATATATAAAAAAATTCAGAGTTCATCTTTAAAGAGGGGCATAAAATGGGACAATGCATTACACACAGCCTAAAAGAGGATGTTAACAAAAAAATGTTGAAAGAAATAATGTTGTAAAAGGTTTATGAAGCATTCAAGTTTTAATTATTTTGCTGAAAAGTGTGGGAATAGAGTAAAATCATGTCATAGCTTACAAGGCCAATGGGACAATTAGGTTACAAAATAGTGCATGCAACAAACTCTTTATAATAAAAGTTCTAAACTCAAAAAGATCTCACTTCAATATAAAATAGATCATACATCACAAACCGACAGGCTCGAGAACTAACTTCTGTTAATCAAACTGTTGTCGAAGCTGCATTTCTGTTTCACTCTTCCATGTCGCGTGTGACGACTGGCCTTTCATTCGTTTATTCTTTTCCTTGTCTTTAATCATAGATCCTTTCTTCTTTGATTCGTCTGTCTCTTTGATTGGGCGGTCTCCACACACGGGGCACACCATCCCTCTTGCATTAGAAAATGTTTTCGGTATCCCACATTGCACACACATCCTGTAAAGAAAAACAATGTTGTACTGAGTAGAAATTATAAAACAACCTACTCTTTATCTGAAATAGAAAGTATTTTCAGACGTACCTCAAAAGATCTGCAGCATCCTCTGCATTCGGATTAGTTGCAGTCATGACACGTTTTGCAGATCCTACGGACTCGGTTGAAGTTGCATTAGAGGCATCACTGCTTACCCTATCACGAATTCCAACTAACTGAGCTTTAGCCTGCAATACAGCCCCTATAAAAAAAAACCATTTAAGAAATCTCATATTGTAATATGATCTAGTTATTTACAATATTTACCAATTTGCATAAAAAAGATTGTTGCAATGTTAAAAGAGAAATTACCTGCAGGCATGTCATTTTTATCTCTACGGTTTCTCCGATGACCATGCCGCCATAGTTGACCATCGTTATCTTTGTCTGCTGATGCCGATTCTCCAACAGAGTTGTTTAGAAACTGTGGTGGTCTTGAAATCTCCATTTATTCAAAAGAAAGTATGATAAGTTTTTATGTATTCAAAAGAAAGTATAATAAGTTTTTATGCGGAGGACATGGTAAAATACTCTATTTATGTAGATAAAGATTATAATAACGTCACGACGAGTTCTAAAAATGTGTAAACAAGTTATGATTACTTTTTCGTTTTTTTAATCATAGTAAACACCAAGGATCCACATCCTTTGCATAGACATAGAGATATAATATGAAGTTTCTGAAGTTTACGAAGTTACATCAACTTTGAAGTTAAAAAAACCTTTTAGGCTTCAACTCAAAGTGCACCGTTAATACAAAAAGAAAAAAAAAACTTACTACCTTCTATAAGATGGTAAAAGACTTGATTGATATTATATGAATAACTAAGCAGTTAAAGCGGTCCAAATCGAATAGCGGTCAAGGTCCGCTATATGATATATAGGTTATAGCGGTGGTATAGCGGTAATTTTTATACCATGCATAATTTATGTATTTTTATATATATTATATACATAGGGTAGGGATCCTAAGAGAAGTCCACCCTATTTGAGAAACTTGAGAAGCAATCTGGACCACACATTTTCCCTAAGCAAAAAATGCAAAAAAAAGGTGAAAAAAATGCACAAAATTTTTTTTTTTTTTTTGAAAAATCGCAGCTTTTTCTTTAAGGACTAAAAAAAAAAATTTAAAAAAAAAAATAAAAATTTTTTTTGGATTTATACACATGTGTATATTGTTAATCTTTTAACTATACATATATGTATATTGTCAATTATACATATATGTATATACATGTTTAAAATTGAAAAAATGTGTATATTGTTAATCTTAAACCATAAACACTAAAGCTAAACCTTAATGCTAAACCCTAAACTCTAAACCCTAAAGCTAAACCCTAAAGCTAAACCCTAATGCTAAACCCTAAAGCTAAACCCTAATTCTAAACCCTAAAGCTAAACCCTAATGCTAAACTCAAAAGCTAAAACTAAACACTAAAGCTAAACCCTTAATGCTAAACCCTAATACAAACCCTAAAGATAAAGCTAAACCCAAAAGTTAAAGCTAAACCCTAATGCTAAACCCTAAATACTATTGCTAAACCCTAATACTAAACCCTAATGTTAAACCCTAAAGCTAAACCCTAAACCATAAAGCTAAACCCTAAATCCTAATGCTAATGCTAAACCCTAAATAACACTTATTTTTCAATTTTAAACATGTATATACATATATGTATAATTGACAATATACATATATGTATAGTTAGAAGATTAACAATATACACATATGTATAAATCCAAAAAAAAAAAAAAATTTTTTTTAAAAATAAAATAAAAAATTAAATCCTTAAAGAAAAAGCTGCGATTTTTCCAAAAAAAAAAAAAAAAAAAAAAAAAAAAAAATTTGCATTTTTTTTACATTTTTTTTGTATTTTTTTGCTTAGGGAAAATGTGTGGTCCAGAATGCTTCTCAAGTTTCTCAAATAGCCTGCTACTTCTCACATGATCCTTATCCTATATACATATACAATTAATTTTATATTTTTTATATATAAATTCACAAGTATGAGGACTAAATATTAACTAATGAAGATGGAGGGGGGTTATATGTTAAAATACACAAACTTAAATAACCCTAATCATCCCCACTTTCATCATACGCCGTTTTCCCGCTCCCCTTCTCTTCTTCATCAGGCATAGTACCCAGTTATCTCTACAATGGTTCAAAATCATGGAGCAACAACTGATTTTTGTTCGAATTAAGGTAACAATTCGTTTCACTTAACCGATTTGATCAAATTTTGACTAATATCTGATCCAGTTTTGACCGATTTGGTCCGATTATAGGCAACTTTTGACCGATTTTTTCAAACTTTGACCTAATTTGACTTTGACCGCTATACAGGTTTCCAAATAGCGGCCAAATAGCGGGCTATAGTGCCGCTAATAGCGGAACCGCTATGAGCCACCGCTATTTGGACCGCTACAAACCCAGACGTCCGCTAACCGCTATAGCACCGCTATAGCGCCGCTATTAACTGCATAGATGAATAATGCATTACAATATATAGAGAAAGGATGCAAACCCTATATACCTAATGGCCCGTGGGCTCATAGTATAAACCTAATAATAATATAGTAGAATACCTTCGTTCTAAACAACTATCTTCATTCTGGTTCTTTTGTGTGAGAGCTAAGTTCTTTCTGATGCAAAATTTATATGATTATATGTAACAATGCTAGTAGTCCGATATATACAGTGAGCAACTATTCTAACATTTATTTTTTTTTACCCTGTAGCAACTTAAAGATCCTAAAGTATTGTATTTATGTTCCTGCCTTGTGGGACAGATGGATTACTGAGAACATCAATTAGCAACGCTGGAAATTTTATTGATACAACATCAGTATGCCAAAGATCTACATTAATATACTAAAGCAGTAATAGAATTGTTGCACTATCACTAGGCATACAGGTCACTGGCTTAAATGTCTCATCCACATGTCCCAAGCCCTACCAATTGTCATAATATATAAGGAACAGCAATAACTATTTGGAGTACCGAGTACATTATCATTAGGGCTTATTTTGTAAACATTTAAATCGCAAGTAGTAGTTAGTTCAGTACTAATAGCATCAATGTATCACACCAGAAGCACAACTTTAATCTGTTGATATCAAACCACAACCAAGCACATAGAAAAACTTTGCTAGGTGTTCCTAACCTCTATCATCATAATTGCACTGGTGATCAGCAAGCCAAGAAGCCCAGGGCTATGGCTGCATTAACACAGTGTGTGTGGCCATCAGCTTAAAAGTATTGCTAGTAGGCTCTATTGTCAATAAGACAATAACATATTGCAACAATTAGTAAGCCTATCATCATCAACTTGTAGAAGGCTGTTTTAAAAGTTGCGCTGATACCATGAATAATTGTATAGTTCTGTGCCTCTAAATATATAATACATGAGTGTATGCATAGTTATCAAGGGCGCTAGGCGCATAGGTCTTGCCTGGGGCCTAGGCGCAAAGCGCAAAAAAAGCGAGGGCCTGAGAAAAAAAAAGCGCACTTAAATGAAAAAGAAATATGTTACGTATTGAAAAAAAATATATATCTTGTAGGTATATAAAATTAATATTACTCTCAAAATATATTTATATAGCTAATATAACTACATATTAAAATCATCTAACTAGGTTAAAAAAAATTAAAATCTTTATAACTGAAAATATTTTGAAGTTAAAATTAGTTGAGTATTTGTTGTACTTGTAATAACTTGAAATATTTTGCAAGAAAAATGAATTTTTTAAAACTATGTGGTGTCACTGTTTGCGCACAGTCTTCTTTCTGCAAATCAATGCAGCTTTTCTAAAGGAAACACAATTAAAATGAGGGGCTGTTGGTTTACCTCTTAATGGGGCTCTTAATGGTTCAGGCCTCTTACTGATTCAACACTTAATGGTTCAGACTGTTTGTTTCACGAGCAGATGTCTGAATGGCTCAGACAATTGCCTCTGAATAGGTAAGCATTATACTGAGTCTGAATGGTTAAGACCTCTAATCTGAATTGGTCAGACATATGCCTCTGAACGGTTAAGCTTTATACTAGCTCTTAATGGTTTAGACCTCTTACTGGTTCAGCAATTAATGGTTCACACCTCTTACTGGTTCAGCACCTAACCATTCAGATGTTGCCAAACAACCCCTAATCTATTAAGCCAAGTCCATTGTTTTCTCATTTTCTCATCATCTTCTTCTCTCTTCTTCAATTTTCTGCTCACCAGTGATGCATCCACCAACGACAGATCAGTCCATACGAAACTTGGCACTAATTTGTAGAAGTTTGTTGGAAACTGGGGCTTGAATCTGGCCGGAAAAGTCACCGGAAAGTCGATTTTTGCCGGAAACTTACTGGAAGCGCGCCTTTGAAGAAACAGGGCGGTATGGTTGCGCCTCGCCTGAAAATTGCGCCTAGGCGCACCAGGCGAGCGCCTTTGATAACTATGAGTGTATGTATATATATATAGGGGAGGGTTATCTTGAGAACGCTAAATATTGCGAGAACCGTGAGAACAAATGAGAAAACCCATCAAACCAATTTTTTTAATACAAACCTCAATGTAATTAAAATACAACCAATGTTGTAGAAGGCGCTAGGCGCTAGTCGGGCGGTGAGGTACCGCCTAGGGATTAATCGGGATTAATCGGAATGGGATTGTTATATGTATTTTTTCAAAATTATATATATATACCCAATAATATAAAAATAATACTTCAAAATTCACATAAATACTTCAAGTTTCAGATAGTATGGTTCGATTTTGACCGATTTTGACTGATTCTGACCAATTTTGACCGCCTAGGACCGATTTTGACCGATTAATATAGTCCGATTAATCCGATTTTTTACCGCCTAGGACCGATTTTGACCGACTTTGACCGACTCCGATTAATTGACCGACTAGCTCAAAATTAGTCAGTAAGTAGCCGCCTAGCGCCTAGGCGCCGATTAATCGGCCGCCTAGGCCGATTTTTGCAACACTGAATACAACATCAAAAAGAATTTACAACATCAAATAATTCATTTCTTCTCTCAAAATCACTATTATTAAAATTTTTACACATATGTAAATTTGTTAAATACAACAAATTTACACATGTGTAAATGAGAAAACTTAGACATGTGTAAATTTTCAATATTTACGAATACATGTAAATTTAAACGAGTAAATTTAATTTCCAACATTGTATTCGAATAATAATGATAAGTGTAAAAAAAAATCGAATTTGAATTGTTTTAGACCAAGTTCTAGTGGTTTTTAAATTCATTCTCACGTTTTCGCAATATTTAGCGTTCTCATTTAAACCCTCACCTATATACACACACACACACACCATAGTTCTTAATGGCGAATAGCGACAAATAGCAATAAGGTACCTATATGCTACACAGCGAATAGCGATACACTAGAATTTTTTCTTTTAAATTTATATGTATATTATATCAAAATACCCTGGTAGATACGCTATTTTACATGTATATTTAACAAAAACCTAAAATCCAATCGCTATTTATATTAAAAAAAAACTGAAATCCCGCTATTACCCTATAGCGACTTTCGACCTATACGCTACGTTATTCACTATAGCGACCGCTATTGACAAGTATGATATATACAGACAATAATCTTACCCTAACTATAAAAGGCTTAACCTAATTAACTAACCTTAACCCTAATTTTCAATGTACATATTTAATTTAACAATCCCATGGTCTATAACAGTGTAAGAACAGTTGTATAAACTCCTTTTACTTTCTTCTCCTAACATTTACTCCATCAAATACACAAAAAATCAAACAATCACATTCTACTACTAATTATTAAATAAACCTAAACCTTGAAATTCAAATTAGTACTACTCAAAACACATAGCTATTTTCCACCTATGCTAACAATTCAATCATCCACACTAACTTAACTTCAAAACCACACAATTTCACTTGTAAAAATCAAATCTGACTCCACTAAAACAGAAAAATCCGTTTAAACTTGATTCAACAAATAAACTTATGAATTGAGAGGAGAGACAGAATGAAATATTACTTCAGAAAATGCATCGAGTGCAGAAGGAAGCGAAGAAGATGCGGAAGGATTGGGTGGATCGAACAAGGGCTTATTGAAATCGTTGCCGGTTGTACGGTCACCGTTAACGTGTTTGTTGGGGCTGTGTAGGTCTTCGTCTTCGTCTTCGTCGGAGGTGAGGTATGGTTGTTTATCTTGTTCTTCTTCTTCTGGAGATGAATAGCCCTGTAACAAAGACAAACTCATAGCTCCGAGATGATGAGGGTTTGTAGTTTCAAGTTTGAAGTTTCAAGTTTGGGTGAGAATGTTGTCGTTGCAAATGGGCTCTTTTTATGGGCTTTTGTGATGGACAATTATGCAAGTGGGCCGGTTTCTAGTGATGCAAATGTTTAATAAATAAAACCAAGGGTAAATTATACTTTTCGTCCTTTATGTTTATACCGGATTGCAATAGATGATATTTAACTTTAATAATTATAGTCACAGTCCTTTATTTGGAAAACTCATTACATATTTCATCCTTTATTACTAACCAGGTTAAAAATTTAAGTTAAGTCTGGTCATGTCCACTTCATGTGAGGGCGTTTCTGTCTTTTCAAGACTTTGTTTTTCTCCTTTATGAAACTACTCTTTCTCAAACTCAAACTCCTCAACTCAGACTCCTCTCTCTTTCTCAAAACAACCCTCACACAACTAGCATAGGCGGCGTACACCACCACTGCCATCCCCACCCTCACACAACTAGCACCTAGATCAGATCAAGCCCTAAACCCTACCATCTAGAAACCCTAAACCCGAATCTGAATGAAGAAAGCAAATTGAACCCATGTTTAACCTAAATCAGAACCATACCGTCAAATATGGGTCGCCTGAGAGCCTAAACCGGACTGAAGTCGTGGGATAGATACCAAATCGAGCACATGTTTAACCTAAATCAGAACAATAACTACCAAATCGGCCCATGATCTCGTTAGATAACCTAGATCAGTGAATTGGACTGAAGTCGCCGGATCTTGTATCCCCGGATCTGGAATGAAGTCGCTGGATTTTGGAGGATCGGCTACTTTAGGTACGATGTATGTACAATCAGAGTGTGTTGATTTTCCAGAGAAGTTCCGGTGAGTTGTTTTTGTGCGGTCGTGGGTTTTAGAGGGGTTTTTGTTTTTGTAATGTTTTCAAGCCATTTTCATGTAGATGCTTCTGTAGGTAAGAAAGAGGGTTCAAGTGCGATGGTGGGTTGGTGATACTGTGTAGGTGACGGTTAAGTGGTGGGGGTGTTGTTATTTGGTGTAGATGTATACAAAAAAGACAATGAGTGATTGTGTGTGATGAATTTGGATCTTCAAAGTTGCAGTAGTTCAGATCTTCAAAGTTGCAGGTGAAAAAGAAGTGAGAGGGGCTAGGTAGGTAGAGAGAGAGATGGGAAGAGAAGAGAGACTTTCTGTTTATGTTTTGTATAAATATATATTGTCAATATAATAGGTAAAATTACTAACATACCCTCTTGTGTTAGGCACATGTCATAATTAACATAAATTTTTAACCTGGTTAGTGTTAAAGGATGAAAGATGTAATAAGTTTTTCAAATAAAGGACTGTGGCTGTAATTATTGAAGTTAAAGGTCATCTATTGCAATCCGGTATAAACATAAAGGACGAAAAGTGTAATTTACCCTAAAACCAAAAAAAATTGCAAATACACATCATCTTTCTCAATTTCCTAACCCTAAAACCCTAACCACCACATCCTGCCGCCACCACCACCGTTGATAATTAATGAACCATCCATCCATATGTGCCCGTTGTGGTGATTTAAAGACGAACTCTGACTAAGCTGCTACAGTTTTTCAAGCTCTTTGGTACATGACCGGAGAGGTGATTGTCCCTCACAGTAAAATGTTTAAGAAGACCAGAGACACAGAATTTGGTAGGCAAAGGACCTGAGAGCATGTTGTAAGATACTGAGAACATTTCCTTCTTAGATTTATATCAGGAGGAATTGAATCTACAAGATTATTCATGAACAAGAATAATTTAGAAAAAAGGGTGTTCTCTTTCCGAATTCTGGTGGTATGGAGCCACTGAAATTGTTGTCACCCAAGTTCAACAATGTAATATGAGTGTAATTGGTAAAACAATACTGAATCGGCCTAGAAATGAAGTTATCGCTAAAGTACATCCCTTTTATCCTACTTAAATTTCGGAAAGTAATTGGAATGGTACATGTGATACGATTCTTTTACTTTAGATCACCTGTCAAATTTCTTTAAACTGAAAACATTCATTTAAATTTACTTCAATGTTTTTTTTACTTTATTCAACGAATGTGGTGGTGGTGGAAGGATGTGGTGGCGGCGGCAGGTAGGATGAGGGGGTTAGGGTTTTAGGGTTAGGAAATTGGGGAAGATGATATGTATATGTATTTTTTGGTTTTATTTATTAAACATTTAAATTAAAGCATGAATTGACCAAAATATCTTTAAGTGAATAAACTTAACTAAAAGTTTTAATCTGGTTAGTGTTAAAGGATGTAGAGTGTAACGGGTTTTGCAAATAAAGTACTGTGACTGTAATTATTGAAGTTAAAAGCTATCCATTGCAATCCGGTACAAACATAAAGGACAAAAAGGGTAATTTACGCTAAATACTATGAGTTTATGACTATACTAATATTGTGAAAAACTCTCGAGCAGATATAGTTATTTAGAAATAGGTAAGGTTCTTGATTGATGTAAAATACACTAGAGGATGCAGGAAAAACCAAAGGAGACGAGAAATCGTGGAAGCTTAAGCTTTACCAAGAAGTGAGATTTGAGAAAAATGCAGGCATAGGAGAAAAAGCTAGTCGGATGGATATGGGTGTTCACGATAAAAGACAATCCAGTTTTTATTTTTTGAACGATGGTGTGTTCGGGCTCAGTTGCATGCCTCTTCATAGCCTAAATATAAATCCACACCTTAGACGAAATTACAACCGTTTTTTACGGTCGAGGATGACGCCCAATAATTGCAGGAGGAAACCGATTGGCTCGTAAAACCCACTGACTTGCTTTCCAAGAGAAATTTGCAGACAATAAGATTTAAAATCGGGTATCCCCTTTGGGAGAAATAAGGAGTGCCGCTGAACTAAAAGGCCTTTGGCAAAAGACAATCTAGATGGATATGTTAAAAAATACAAGGCGCGACCTGTAACTAAAGGATATACTCAAACATATGAGATGGATCATGAGTGATCTTTTGACATGTAGCTAAACTTGATATGATCTATGTTACTTCTCTAGTATCAAATGAAGGTGCTGTTTGTTTTTGCAGACATAAACTGTCTGCAAGCTTATTTCATCTGTTTTCATGTCTACAACTGAAGATGTGGTCTGAAGCTCTGCAAGCTGAAAATATAAGACTATTTGTTTTTATAAATTGATAATGTCTGCACAAATACTTTCCCCTCATCCCTTTCATTTTATACCCTAGAAAAAACAAACAACCTCTTATCCTCTTCTCCCTTAATTAAATCGCAATCATCGATCCCCACTCACATCTTCTTCATAATATTCCACAAACCCTAATAATAACCTCTACACAAATCACAAAACACCACATGATGACAGAGTTCAAATAAAATGCATTAAATTTAGTTGTACCAATTTCATCAAAACACTACCTGATAATTTCCAAATACCCACCATGGGGTTTAACTGGAATAAAGTTCCAAGCAAGAACTCTGACTATTTGGCCGATGATTCGAAGATTGAAGTCGAGAATGTCGACCCCTGCCTACGCTGCCACGAGAACCACCACCATAACCACTGCTACCGACGAGAACCATCTTCGGTTGCCGGGATCCATCTCCGGTTGCCAGGATCCATCTCCAGTTGCCGGAGGTCAGACCAGAGGAGGGGATGGGTGTGCGAGGAAGATGGGTGTGCGGTTGAGAAACAAGGAGAGGAAGGACGGGAGGTGGTGGTGGTGCTGGGTTTTAAAGAGGGGGAGAGAGAGAGGGAGAGAGAGAGAGAGAGAGAAGGAGGAGGAAGATGGGTTTTGAAGATCGGATTGTTTGTGAAGATGTTAGATATAGGCTTTTTTTTTAAGCTAATAAAAGCACTTTTCAGATCTTCTTAAAAAAAAACAACAACTAGTCTTCAACATCTTATGTCTGCCCGCCTGAAGACATAGGCTCCTTGCAGATGTTTTAAGCAAAAACAAATAGCACCGAAGAGTAGTTGTTTCACCAAAGCCTTTAGGTTGTTGCAAACGCACTTCTTGTTCGATCTTGTCTAGGTGATTTTAGGTTTTCAGTGTATCGATTTAAAACTAGCTTCACAATTAAAATGTGTTAAAGTAAGTTTCTTTTCCATATCTCTAGTTGTGTGATTTGGTATCGATAGGTTGAGTTGTTTTAATGTAGCACTTCATTCACTATCTGGTTGCGCATCATAGATCAGTTTTTAGGCTTTTGTATGTGGGTCACATTCATCTTGTCTAATTACTATAGGATTTATAGTGAGGTAGTGTGCTTTTTCTAAATTATGCTGAAAATATATAAGAAAATGCAATAAGACACTCAAGATTTTTCCAAGGAAAGCCCTTGAAAATTGACGATCTCTAGCATAAAATCTCGGGCGCCGACTAAAATACAGTCACAAGTCCAGCAGTTACTCTCCCCTTGAAAGCTTTCCAAAGCAGCTGTCCCAACTACTGCTGTATCAGACTACTGCCTTCAAAGATTAGAGTACAGAAGAATAAGTGTTGATTGTCAAAGTGTTGGTCAACAAGTCAACAATCAAGTCAACCAAAGTCAAAAGCTGAAGACTAGAATACCAAGTCAACAAGTCAAAGACCGAAGTTCTGGATTTCTAGAAGTGCTAGTTCTCAACCAGCATTTTTGTGAAATCCAACTGTTCACACTAACTCATATCAAAAGCAATAGTTTAATGCAACAGTGTAACTATCTAGCAGTTTTCATAACTGTTGGCACTTACATCATTTAATAAAGTTGTTAAGGGTCTCTTTCATGATGACATCACCAATAGTTCACTCCTCCTATATATAGTTTTGTTTGTTCAATGTATTTGTTAACACTTAGAGCTGAAAGCAAAAAGACTAAGTAAGAGAGTGTTCGCCTGGTGAGGGGGAGTACAATTATACCTTGTGATTGCATTACATAATATGAATTTGATATGAATCATTTGCAATCATTCCTAAATCCAGTTGTGTTAGATTGATGTATTTGTTTATCACTATTTGATTGAATTTCCCAATTTAATTCACTGTTTTATCAAAAAACACACACTATACACACTCTCAGATAAAGTAACTCAAATTACCTGCTCTTCTTAAAAAGGATGGAAGAGAAAAAAACTTATCTAATCATATTACCTGCTCTTCTTAAAAAGGATGGAAGAGAAAAAAACTTATCTAATCATTTATGTAGATGACATGATCATTACAAAAAGGAAGCATCATCAGACATGGAGTGTCTTCCAAAAAGACCTTGAAGGTTATAGTATTTCCTTGGAATTGAAGTAATACATTTTACCAAGGAAATTTATATCTCATAAAGAAAATGCGTCATGGATTCATGGATCTTCTAGCATATTCAAGGCTTATGGATTGTAAACTAGTAGAAACCATGATTAAGATAAAATATGATATTCACAACAGTAAGAGTGTAAGACATATCTAGATGTCAAAGAAAGATACCAATGGCTAGTAGGAAAAGTAATATACCTAGCACATACATAACTACACATAGCTTATATAATGGGAATCACAAGCTAATATGCTCAGATGGACGCATCCTTGCACATAATAAGTTACCTAAAGCCTTGATAAGGGTTTTCTATTTGGTCGAAATTAATATCTTAATGTGTGGACACACACACTAGTGCATACTACGATAAAATACAAATCACTTGAATATCCTTATCAGGACACTTCACATTTGTAAGAGGTAACCTAATATCCTGGAGAAGAAGAAAACAAAAAGTTGTTGCACTACCAAGTGTTGAAGCTGAATCCCTGGACATTACAAAAGGTATAGTTGATCTCCTGTTAGATATAAAACTTTATGTCTTAGATAAAATTTTTCACCAAATGAAGCATTTAGACTTCTAGGTCCGTGTGAACATATCTTCTAACAAGAATCAGATAAACATAAACCTTGTAGACTTGCGGAATGGATTTGAGAAGGTTCTGGCACTCGAAATCGAATATAAAACGATCAACACATTATGAATTAAAAAAGCTTATGCAATCGGTAAACACAAAGAATCTAAATAATTTGCCTTTGATTTAATCCAGTAAGTGCAAGTACAAGTACAAGTTTTGTTACTATCACTCTCTGGAAATGAAAATTTTTCGCTACTATCACTCTCTAGAAATGAACTTGTTACAGAATTACATGCACTATTACCTCTTTATAGACCAATTGAATCAAGAACAAACATTTCACCATGTGGAAAATTTCACCTTTCACTCAACATAACATTTAGTTGGTCATGAGAAGTATTTCGCTACGCATCAAAAGTTAATCTTCAATCTTAAGTCAGTTCCATGATTTAATTGCTTCAACCCCACTTCAAAACCCTACAATCTCCCTTAGACGGATGCTTTGAAAATTACGTTTCTTGATGTTTTTCTTTAAACGACCACTAAAAACATTAATTTTTCGTGATGACACGTCAGCTAATACCGTATTAAAGTGCCCAGTCTTTCACAACACGTCTAAGCAAACAGAGTTAGAAATACCATTTTATAAGGAAATGATTACTCTTGAAGAATTTAACTTGGAATTATGCCATACACATAAACCAGCTTTTGATGTCCTTTCATAAGGATCTATATAGGCTAATGCACCATAATTAAGTTTGGAAAAAAAGATTGGTTTAGGGTTTTGGATCATGTGAAATGCCATATGAATAATTCTTGTAGAAGATGAAATTTTTGCATGGTTAACTAGTTTTCGCGTACTGTACATGCGAAAACTATTAGGGGCTTAAATCTGTTTTTAGGGTTTCTTGTATTTAAGTATAAACATCTATGTAATGTGTGTTAGAAGGTTAGATGTGATCATTTGTAACTTTGAACACCTTTCATAGAATACAACAACCTCTGTTATTTACCTTCTTGTGTTCAATACTAAATTCACATTCATTGTAGTTCAATTTGCTAATTTGTACTTCATCTGATGTTGTTCGAGCTTTTATATACCGATTCTGCCTTTATACAAAGTGTATATTGATCAAATTCATCATTATAGATCTTTGATTCATAAATCCAAACATGTGCATGATATATTGACCTGCCATAAGTTGTGACTGTAAACCTACTTCAGCCCTCATTGAAACTAGCCCGTCCCTTACTCGTGATGTCAAGGAGGAGGATCTTGATAACACTGTATCATGCTTTGATTGGACCCCTCATGTATCTTACATCAAGACGCCCTGATATAATGTTTTCTAGTATGTCTTTGTACTTGTCATCAAGGTAATATGAAATTTTCCCACTTCAGTGTTCTCAAGAGAATCTTTCAATATCTAAAGGGCTTTGGATCTAGGGGAATTTAGTTTACACACTTCTAAGATCTAAAGCTAGGGGTTCATTACAAAACTTTTTCAAGCTTCATCATCAATACAAGAATTGGATTGATATTTCGATCTTTTGTGTTCTTAATATCTTATACAACAAATCGAGATATTCCGCATCTCGATTTGTATCTAATAAATCTCGAGTTCGATTTTCACATCCTCACCATGGCATTATGAAGAAAAATTTTGTGTTCTTTAGACATAAAGTAGGAGTCAAAGTGGTTGAATTAGGGGAAGGTGTTGAAAATAATGCAAACATATAGCAAGTCGCCAATTGCTCAGTTAGGTTGCTAGCTTTCTTTTAGAACATCTATCAACTATCCCTTAGTCGAAGTAGTTGCGAACTGTACCTTATTTCATGTATTTGGTTGGGAGTACTTTTCTATTTGAAGTTTTTTACGTCTCTTTGTTTTGGAGATACAATAATATACTACATGTTATTTCATTACTTTGAGCATTTAATTGATTATATACCAATAAAATTAGAAGGTAATGTCTTTATATTCATCAAATGCTTATTATATCCATAGCTATCTATAACGTAACTCTAATTTTCACTTTTAACCAGAAGTAGGTATGCTTGTCCTAATTTTTTTTTGGTGCATAAAGTTTAAAAATATAATTATATGTTAATGAGTGTCACTAAATTGGTGAAAACTGCATGAACATATGGACGAACTTGATAACGAACTCATGGCATGACTTATTTGGAAAGGCATGTGTATTTGTGACAAAGTTTGTTCTAAGAGACATGAAGGTTGGGTTTGCTTCTTGGTTGGATGTTACTAGAGATGGGATTGTTCAAAGCATTGTTGGGGACATTGTGTTGAGTTTTAAGATTTGTGGGATGAATGGTTTCTTGTCAAGTGGTGATGTATTTTCTAGCTTTGATCCATCATATTAGAACTATAATATGTTTTCAATGTCATTTCTTCAAAGACTAGGTGATTCTTAAGATGGACAACTAAAGAAATTTATGTCAAACCACGGTTAGGAAGAGTTATATAGATATCACATGGGGAAATATTTTTTGCTAATAGGATTGTTAGTTTGAGCCATTTGTCGCGATGTAGAATGCCCAAATGGTCAAGCAACTGAATCAAACAAACGAACAAACACGAAGATATATACAGGTGGAAAACCATGAGCATTTTCTTATATTTTAATCAAATGAAAGAATGGAAACTTAGCATTCGTTCTTTCCATGTTCAACTTTAAAGCCACATTGCTACCTTCTTTCTCGACTTGCTTTTTCTCATCAACTCGTTCATGACCAATACTTTCATGAATTCCAGACAAATACTTTGGAATCACTCCAAACTGAATTTCCCTTAAATAAGAAGATTGGTTTTTAACATAGGTATGTAGAAAGCATCACAAAACGTTTTCTTTTTGCCATTCTTACTTACCATGGTTAAACTCATTTTACCTTTGATTTCAATTAGGGATCTATTACCAAAGTTTACTTGACCCGAAACTTGTTCATTCAAAGTAGTGAAGAATTCTTTCTTTTTAGACATGTGGTTATTTGCACCCTTGTCTAAGTACCAAGTTTCTTCTTATTTTCCATCCTTTTTAAATATTCCTGGGATAACCTATTCTTTATACAAACTTACTTTCTCAATGGAATAGGACACCATAAACAAGGAGGGATCACAATCATCTTCATCTTCCGTCTTTTTCACAATCACTTCTTCCTTCCCTTAGCTTGGTGCTTTGCACTCACTCGAGTAGTGCCCAATATTATCACAATTGTAGCATCTCAAAGTCTTCTGACTATCTTGCCATTCATCTGGGTTCTTTCTCCTTTTGTCTTGACCCTGTTCGCCTTGATCATTATCATGTTCATTATTCCATCTTGGACTCTCTCTCTCTCTCTTCCATTAGATCTTTCACATCCTCTACCACGTACTTGGTACTTATCAACTTTCATTTCAGATTTAGGAACAAGATCTGACTTTGGAATGAACTTTCATTCACAATCTTGAACTTATTTCTTTCTTCATATGCCTTTAATCTTCCAATCATGATCAACCTTCTATATCCATTTCTACGTACGAACGCAATTGAACTAAATTTGAACGAAAAACTTTACCGAATCGAAAAACCAACCACACAGGGACGTGTGTAGTCATATTCTGACCAGGACTTGAAAAACACTGAGGAGAGGGGCTACCAAGCGTTGATGAAAGGAGGTGCATCAAAAGCTTTAAACACAATTGTTTGAGCGAGTGTGGCGGTGGTGCAGTTACACTATGGTGGCGCTGTTGGTAAGGCAGTTTGGTAAAAGAAGACTTCAATAAAAGATTTCAATCCTGGCTCGCGTTTCGTTCTTAACCGTTTCTTGATCTTCACCGTCTGATATGAGCTACACCTTAGCTCCGATACTAGTTGTTGGCCCAGATTGTCAAACAAATGAATCAAATAAATGCACCAAAACAGAGATATGGGTTACTATTCTACAAAAGCTAATCCTATTTATATGACTATTTTAACTTGTTCTCAAAGAAACAACATACTCCTAAAATATGACTCATATATCTAAACAAAAGTAAATCAAATTTAAATATAATCAAAATAGATCCTAACTTTTATTTAATTCCAAGATTAGTTCTTTATAAAGGCGTATTCCATAGAGGGAAGGTTTGTTTGGTTTTATGTGGTTATTTTCGAGGACTTGTTCTTATATATGGTTTGAAACGTTGCAAAAACTGGGTTGTTGTGTTGCTAAGTGTGTGATTATCTAATATTCTAGAGGCCTGAAACGTTCCTACAACACGTATTATCGTTAGTCTCACTACAATATTAGTCTCGTGACTTGATTACATCATGAGATTAATATGTATAGTGTGTAGAGTGTTTAATTTCCCAAAGGTGTTACAAACATCTCCTTGGGATTATAATCCTCAATAAGGTTTTCCCTACCATCATAATCGGGACAAAATGATTTTGATGCCATTTCCCGAACCCTAGTACGAATCAGATTTATCTGCTTTATCCATGACAAGTTTATGAATTTGTTTTTCATTACCTGAGTGAAAACTTCCAAGGAGGTCATGCATAAACTATAAAGTTTCCTTCTCATCCATCACAAAAGTAATCGGGACAAAATGACTTTAGTGCCATTTGTAACTCCGAAACCCTGGTACAACCTGTTGGATATTTTAGTGTAATTTGAGATGTGTGACTTTCAAATAAGAGTGCACGCTTATTTGAATGTCATCGGGACTAACAGGGGATCCAAGGGGGTAGCGCCCCTTTGGCGGGGGTTCAGGGGCAGCACCCCTTAGAGAAGCGGGGTCCAAGGGGCAGAGCCCCTAGTTGGGGTCGAAAATGCAGAAGTCCTTTATCAAAAATGCATCAGAAATTCAATTTCGGGCTAAATATGCATTCTTGGAACTTGAGGGACTAAAGGTGTTTTGTTCAAAAGAATAAACCGCAAGCAGTTGTGGAAACAACTGAAAATACGCTCTCGCATATCAATTTTGAACTTTGGAAAATTCCTCAAAATCTCTCAATCAAAGTTTCATACAGAAATCTAGAATCAATTCTGATTTTTATCCGATCAAAGATTGGTAGCCACTCCAATTTTTTGATCTGAAAGTGATTACACGACTTCAGATTTATCCAAGCAATTTCGATTATCCCCAACAAAGATTAAAATATTCAGTGAAGATGACAAGCGGTGGTGAATATGTGAAGGACATGACGAACAAATTTGCGAAATTGGACAAGTTTGAAGGGTAAGATTTTCGTCGCTGGCAAAAGAAGATGCATTTTCTACTGACGACTTTGAAAGTGGTGTACGTTCTGAGTACCCTGATGCCCGAGGAAGTGACAGATGAGACGCTGGAACAAACTAGGAAGCGTGGAAAGTGGTTGAATGATGATTACATCTGTCGTGGGCATATTCTGAATGGTATGTGTGACTCTCTTTTCGATATTTATCAAAATGTTGAATCTGCAAAAGAACTGTGGGAATGACTAGAGGCCAAATACTTGGCTGAAGACACATCTAGTAAGAAATTCTTAGTCAGTGATTTTATGAATTATAAAATGGTTGATGGTAGACCCATCATAGAACAATACACTGAATGTCTAAGAATTTTGGGTCAATTCGAACAACATGGTTTAAAGATGGATGAAGCAATTTCTGTTCCATCTATCATTGATAAACTTCCTCCTTCGTGGAAAGATTTTAAACATACTTTAAAACATAAGAAGGAGGAAATGAATCTGGTTGAACTTGGAAGTTGTTTTTGAATTGAGGAGTCGTTGGGCAATGGAAAATGCCAACAAAGACAAAAACATTGGTGGGTCTTCTGTTAACATAGTGGAAGAAAGTGGTCCTACTTTCAAAAATTCTAACAAGGGAAACAACAAAAGAAAGTTTCAAAGTGGGTCTAACAACAAGAACAAGGCTGTGAAGTATGCAAAACAGACCAAGGATAAAGGCTGTTGGAAGTGTGGTAAACCAGGACACTTCAAGAGAGATTGTCGTGTTGGCAAAGCCAAGAATGAAACTGGTACTAGTGGATCCACTAAGGATCCAAAGCAACAAGGTTAGAAATTAAACTTTAATAATAATTCGGATGTGAATTATGTTTCACTAATTTCTGAAGCATTTTATGTGCAGGATGATTCTGTTGCTTGGTGGTATGACTCGGGAGCAACAAGTCATGTATGTAAGGATTGAAGATGGTTCAAGGACCTTACATTAATTGAAGATGGATCTATTTTAAGGATGAGAAATGTTGCAACCGAGCCAATCCACGGAATTGGAAGTGTAGTACTAGTATTTACTTCTGGAAAAACTCCAAGTTTAAGTAATGTATTGTCTGTACCTGGCATTCGGAAAAACTTGTTATCCGGTATTGTATTAAATAATTGTGGGTACAAACAAGTGTTAGAATGTGAAAAGTATATCTTGTCAAGACATGGTTCTTTTATCGGATTTGGTTATTTATGTAATGGTATGATTATGTTAAATCTAGAAGTGCCTTTTAGTAATAATTCCGTTTGCATGATTGATTCTACATCTAGTGTAAATTCGTTTAAATCTGAATTATGGCATGCAAGATTAGGACATGTACATTATAAACGACTTATGGAAATGTCTAAAATGAGTTTAATTCCGGCAGTTAATTTAACCAATGAAAAATGCCATATTTGCAAGTTGAATAAAATATCTAAAAAACCATTCATGCAACATGTTACTAGGGAAAGTAAACTGTTAGATTTGATATATAGTGATTTATGTGATTTTCAAGGTACACCATCATTAGGTAACAAGAAGTATGTTGTAACCTTTATAGATAATGCTACTAGATTCTGTTATGTTTACTTGTTACATGCAAAAGATGAAGCTCTGGAAAAGTTTAAAATCTATAAACAAGAAGTAGAGCTTCATCAAAGTGAATTGATCAAAACTCTACATACGGATAGAGGTGGTGAGTATTTTGATCCGGAATATTTCCAATCAACTGGAATAATACACCATACCACAGCTCCTTACACACCGGAACAAAATGGTGTGGTAGAAAGGAAGAATAGGACTCTAAAAGAGATGGTTAATACCATGTTGTCTCATTCGGGTCTAAATAATGGGTTTTGGGGAGAGGCTATGTTGATAGCCTGCTATTTGTTAAACATGGTTCCTAATAAAAGGAACAAAACAACCCCTTTTGAGCTTTGGTATAAAAAACCACCCGAGTTGCTAAAACTGAGAGTATGGGGTTGTAGAGCCGTGGTAAGGCTCACCGATCCTAAGATAAGAAACGTAGGGGAAAGAGGTATAAAATGCATTTTCATTGGATATGCTAAGCATTCATTCACTCACAGGTTTTATGTAATAGAACCAAATGACCACGTGTCAGTACATACAGTTATTGAGGCAAGAAGTGGAAATGTAGAATATGATGAAGAAAGATTCACATCTATACCTAGGCCAAAGGATATGAATCCTTCTTTGAAGATTTCGAGTGGAAAAGAAATTATGCCTTCAACTAGCACTGAACCAAGAAGGAGTTCAAGAGAAAGAAAGGCCAAGTCTTATGGTGACGATTTTCAACTTTACTTAGTTGAGGGATCTAGGATTGATATTAATTTTCAATATCAATATTGTTTCAATGTTGATGAGGATCCAAAGACATATAGTGAATCAATGGCTTTAAAGGATGTTTCCTTTTGGAAAGAAGCCATCCAAGATGAAATGGATTCTATCTTGCAAAATAACACTTGGAAATTGGTAGATTTACCTCGTGGTTGTAAACCATTGGGAAGTAAATGGATCTTCAAGAGGAAGATGAAGGTGGATGGTACTATTGATAAGTTCAAAGCCAGATTGGTAATCCAAGGATTTAGACAAAAGGAGGGTATTGACTTCTTTGATACATATGCTCCTGTAGCAAGGATATCCACCATTAGATTTTATTAGCACTTGATGCTATACATAATCTTGCAATTCACCAAATGGACGTGAAAACTGCATTTTTAAATGGTGAATTAGATGAGAAGATTTACATAAAACAACCAGAAGGTTTGTTATATCTGGAAGTGAAAACAAGGTGTGTAAACTAATTAAATCTCTTTATGGCTTGAAGCAAGCACCTAAACAGTGGCATCAAAAGTTTGATGAGATTGTATTGTCTAATGGTTTTGTTTTAAACCAAGAAGATAAATGTGTTTATAGCAAGTTTAATGCTTCTGGAAAAGGAGTCATGATCTGTTTGTATGTAGATGATATGTTGATTTTTGCCACTAACCAAGATCAAGTTGATAGAACAAAGGAATTTTTATCAGCTAAGTTTGCTATGAAAGATATGAGGGAGGCTGAGGTGATTTTAGGTATTAAAATCAAACGTGAGAACAGGGGCATTTCAATCTCTCAATCACACTACATTGAGAAGATCTTGAACAAGTTTAATTTCAAGGATTGTTCTCCCGCAAGTACTCCTATTGATCCTAGTTTGAAGTTATTGCCTACTAAAGGTATTATAGTATCTCCACTTGAGTACTCAAGAGCAATTGGATCACTTATGTATGCTATGATCAGTACCAGACCAGATATAGCATATGCTGTTGGAAAGCTTAGTAGATTTACTAGCAATCCTAGTACTCATCACTGGCAAGCATTAGGTCGAGTATTCAAATACTTGAAAGGAACCATTGATTATGGTTTGACTTACATTGGATTTCCTTCCGTGATCGAAGGATATTCAGATGCAAGTTGGATAAACAATAAGAAAGATCATTCTTCCACAAGTGGTAGGGAATTCCTATTTGGGGGAGGTGCTATTTCTTGGGCTTCAAAGAAACAGACTTGTATAACTAACTCAACTATGGAATCTGAGTTTGTAGCCTTAATTAGATGCAGCTGGTAAGGAAGCTGACTGGCTAAGAAACTTGGTTTATGAGATTCCATTGTGGCCAAAACCAATGTCTCCCATTTCTATAAGGTGTGATAGTGAAGCTACACTGGCTAAGGCATATAGTCAAGTGTATAATGACAAGTGTAGACACTTAGGTGTGAGACACAGCATGGTTCGTGAGCTCATCATGCATGGTGTGATTACGGTTGAGTATGTGAGAACTCAACAGAACTTAGCTGATCATTTAACCAAAGGGTTAACTAGAGATCTCGTGAAAGGATCAGCTGTGGGATTAGGGTTAAAGTCCATCTGAAAACTCTCATGTTAAGATACCCAATTCCCACCTAATATGACGTTAGGTGCAGAATTCAATGTGGAAAGCTTAACATCTAGAGTTTGGAACACAACATTAAAATTATCCCAAAAGGTATGTGTTTAGATCCGTAAGTTAAGGAAGGTTGAGGTATATCTTCTTAATAGCTCTTTTGAAAAATTGCATTTGCAGGTGCAAGAGTAAAAGAGCTACCTATAGTTTAGTTGAAGAAGCTTGGACTTGGCTTTGATATACTTATGAAGGATATGGACATAAGCTAGTAAAAGAGAGTGTCAAGTTAGATTTACGTATGTAAACTAATGTGTATATTATCTTCATGTATTCAGTATGAATATTAAGGGTTCAATCCTTAGAGATACCCTTAAATTCGAATATTTGGAATGTGTAATATACTAATATGAAATTCAATCGTCACGACATTTCATTTATGCATTAGTTTGTTTTGATTGCTGTGAATAAGTTAGTTAATCTATTATTACACTAAAATGGGGGAGGTATGTTGGATATTTAAGTGTAATTTGAGATTGCGTGTGACATTCAAATAAGAGTGCACGCTTATTTGAATGTCATCGGGACTAATGGGGGATCCAAGGGGGCAGCGCCCCCGAGAGAAGCGAGGTCAAAGGGGCGGCAGCCCCTGGCGGGGTCTAAGAGGCAGAGCCCCTGGCTGGGGTCGAAAATGCAGAAGTCCTTTACCGAAAATGCATCAGAAATTCAATTTCGGGCTAAATATGCATTCTTGGAACTTGAGGGACTAAAGGTGTTTTGTTCAAAAGAATAAACCGCAAGCAGTTGTGGAAACAACTGAAAATACGCTCTCACATATCAATTTCGAACTTTGGAAAATCCCTCAAAATCTCTCAATCAAAGTTTCATACAGAAATCTAGAATCAATTCTGATTTCTAAGTAGCACTGGAACAGGTACGGAATCGGGGTATGGGGACGATACGGGAACGAGGAACGGCAAAACTCAAAATTCCAAGATACGGGTACGGCAATAAAAAATATAAAAAAATAAAAATACATTAAACAAATTCCAAAAATACTACATCTTCCAAAGGTAATTAATTATCAACAATCAAATCATTTTCAAATTCCGGTTCATCTAGTGAGAGATCGGCAATCGATAGAGAATTAGAGATGATGGGACTTGCGAGTTTAGAGATTAGAGAAGCCGAATATGATAGGTCTATTTATTTAATGGCCGGTTGTGGAATTTGAAAGGGTAAAAACCCTAAAAATAAATGGAAACGGGCTGGATACTTCTACCAGATACGTCCCTGGCATTGGAAACGTTTAGGAAACGTCCCCGACGAGTACCCATGGTGTTTCCATCCCCGACAAGTACCCGACACGGGTACAGCCACATAAATGGAGTCCCCGTGCTACATAGTCTGATTTTATCCGATCAAAGATTCGTAGCCACTTCAATTGTTTGATCTGGAAGTGATTACAAGACTTCAGATTTATCCAAGCAATTCCGATTATCCCCAACACAACCTTGGTACGAATTAGATTTATCTATACGAATTTGTTTTTATTACTTGAGTGAAAACTTCCAAGGAGTTCATGCGACTGTCTTGCTCTCAGCCAAACACATTAAACTATAAAGTTTGCTTCACATTCATAACAAATTGTGGCCAAAACACTTGATAGTAGTTAATGTTGGACACTCCTAATTAATGACTCAATATCTGTTATGTGGACAAGCTATATATGTTTGCCTAAGGTGTTGCATTATTGGTGACAATGCATATCGATTTATGTCAACATATTCAATACCGAATCTGAGCACATGGTTTTGGTAAAAAAAAAAAAAACTCTTGAAGAAAATGTGTTCTAAAGTAGGTCAAGTTTAACTTTGAGTTAGTGTATATTAATCAAGGTTATTTGATGTTAGAAACATGATTACAAAGGTGACAAACACGTCTTTTATAATACTTTGGAACATACATATAATGTATAGAAATTAGGAGAAATTGAAACTTCGATAAATGTGGCAGCATTTTGGGTTAAACCAGGAACAATTTTTCTCAACAATATTGTATGAATACTCATTTAAGATTTTACATGAACTGTTCTGCATTTTTATCAAATTTGACACAAAATAGGGATTCGTGAAAAACCTTACATTTTTAAATCAAATTGGTTAAGTGTGGAGTAGTTAAGCAATCGCTTTTTAGTGACATTATTTAATCAACATTATCTATTTTTCAGCAAGACATTCCAGCTGTGATTGTACCAAACCCTATTTGATTATGCTTACTTATTTCACGGTTGTCCCCAGGGTCGGCTCAACAATTTTGGTGACTCAAAGCGAAATAGAAATTTGAGGCTTTTTTTTCCAAATTCCGTTGTTATAAACCCACCTACTTTATCCGAGTGACGACCAACTATAATAAACTAAAAAGAACTCGCAAAGCACCTAATTAATATACAAAATAATAAGGAATAAGCACCTAATAAAAAATTTAAGAAGAAAGAGTCTAGCAAAATGCTTAAAAGAAACAATTAACATACACTTTTTTTACTAAAAATGGGGGCCTTGTGTGGTTTGTGGCCCTAAGGCCGGTTCTGGTTGTCCTACATCGGAAAACTTCTTCGTTTTTAAAATTTCTGACTATACATTCAAACTAATTTGAAAATTTCTTAACCTTAAATAAAATCGAACAAGTCGGAGGCGGAAACATGTGTCGACCATATCAGACGATGGACTTTTACAATGATAAAATATTATTCTTTAAGTTGAATTTTATGAACATTCATAAAATATTTACGTCATGTTAGCTTTGGTGAGATACTATACTCGGTTTGACAATTTCAATCTAGTTAGTTAGATGTTATTGTTTTCTATTGGTATTTATTTTAACTTTTTATAACTTTAGTGCATTACAGTAAACATATCAGCATGGAATGGATGCAATATAGTAACTGATACACGTATGCTTTAAGATTATTACTATAAGTTGGTTGATAAATATATAGCAATAAGTTGGTTAAATAAATGTTTTCTTTTTACAAATATAACATCTAGCTGTCATAACGTAGTCTTTAATTAGGGCCATGGTTAACGTTGTTTATTAAGTAAACTAGGTTTATACATTCGCCGCATTGCGGCGTACCTCTTTTGTTATTTAATCTGTGGTTACATGTGTTTTAAAATCACTACGAGGGTGTTGCGCACGGAACCACTAACAAGAATAAAAAAATGTAGAAAAAAACACTAAAAAATAACCGAAAGAAAATCAACCAAAAAAGTTGTATGGTAATGATGTTGTTCGTATGAAACTCATGGTCAGAGATGAGCAAATGGTACTAGGTACCGCTACCGAATTTTCCGAACCGAAAGATCTTAAGTACTAATTCGGTACCAACTTTTGGCGTTCCTGGTACCGGTTCGCTACCGGTTTTTATCTTCATATACGTGTACCGTAACCGGTATTTTCGGTACCAGTACCGATTCGGTATCGGTTGACACCGAGCTCATCCGTACCTCTGAAACTAAAAAAAAAAAAGAAATCGTTAAAAGTTGAAGAAAATAAAAAAATTATGCTATATCGTTGTTCGTACGGTACCCGTGATCAGAGATGAGCAAATGGCACCGGGTAGCATTTATCCCAACCCGTGATAAAAAAATCATTTAATTTAAGAAAAATAATAAAGGAAATAATTATTATTATAATATTAGAATAATAATAAAAGTGTTAAAAAAAGCTATATATTATTATTATTATTATTATATCACTGGGTTTGTTTATTAATATATAGATAATTATAATAATAAAAACACTATTCATTGGGTTTGTTTATTAATATATAGATAATATATAGATAATGGGCTATATCGTTGTACCCGTGATCAGGGATGAGCAAATGATACCGGGTAACATTTATCCCAACCCGTGATTAAAAAATCATTAAAGTTAAGAAAAATAATAAAGGAAATAATTATTATTATAATATTAGAATAATAAAAGTATTAAAAAAGCTATATAGTATTATTATAATAAGAAAGACATTATTCATTGGGTTTGTTTATTAATATATAGATAATAGAGTAAACTGCAATTTTACCCCCTAGGGTTAGGGGTCATTGGCATGTCTACCCCCCTAAGGAAATAATTGCAATTTTACCCTCAACTGTTTGCTCTTATGTCGCAACCTTACCCCCCGGCGTCAAAGTCAATAACAGTCTTTAAATGGTCAAAGGGCATAAACGTAATTTCACCCTTTGGATCTTTATAAACCCCCTGTACTTCTCTTCCACCTTCACCCTTACCCCTTAAGTTTCACTCCACTCCACTCCTTCTTCTTCACCCTCCGGCGACTGCACCTCCACCTCCGGCGACTGCACTTCCAGCTTCCACCTCCAGCTCCGGCGACCACAACGTCAACACCCACCGGCTTCCACTTCACAATGAGTGAATCGCAGAACCCCATTCTTCCACCTCCACCTCCGGCGACCACAACGGCGACCACACCTCCGCCGATGCACCTGGCTGCCGGCGACAACCACCGATCCTCCCTGTTGTCTCTGATGTCAGGTATAAACATCGATCTTTCTGAACAAGTAAAAAACATGGGGTAATTGAAACATCGATCTTTTTGTGTTTGCAGTGGACATGAGGATTCGTTTTTCAGTCCGATCGATTGTGGTTTCCGTGGTTGTGAAAATGCGGGGCCGCCCTTTCCTGCACTTCCAGTTTCCCCCGCAGCAGGAAATGGTTGTGTAGTTGATGTTTAATATATTAGGATCTTTTGGTTTAATATATTAGGATCTTTTGGTTTAATACTTATCTAATTGTATATATATTAGGATCTTTTGATTTAATATAATGTGCCTAGTTATGACCAATGTTTACAGGTAATGTGTTATTGATAAGCCTTTTTTATACTCTCATGATGGTATATTGGTGTTCTTGATACAGGTTAGGATCAAAATGTGCCTAGTTATGACAGTTACATGATCATAGTTGATGACAGTTACATGTGCAGTTGTGATGTTTGATGTTTTGATAAGTTGATCATATAGGTTAGGATCAAAATGTGCCTAGTTATGACAGTTACATGATCTTACATGATCAAAATGTGCAGTTGTGAAAGTTTGATGTTTGATTAGGATATACATTTTGTGCATTTGATCAACAACCTGTTTAAAGTCTTTCAACTCAAAATGTGCAGCAATGAGTGTGCTTAATCAGTGAATGTGATAACAGATTCTAGAACACATTGTTGGTGCAACAGTGAATGTGAGTGTGCTTAATCAGATTCTAGAACACATTGTTAGTGCGGCAGTGGTTTGATACATTGTTAGTGCAACAGTGGTTTGATACATTGTTAGTGTAGCAGTGGTTTGATACATGGTCAGAGCAGCAGTGATTTGATACATGATCAGATACATTGAATGAAATTGTTAGTATAGAACACATTGCAGCATGTATGCTTTATTTTTTGAGTATACAACACATTGCAGCAGGTATGCTTGATTTTGAACATGTATGCTTGTTAGGTTTCAGATTTTTGAACAGGTTTCAGATTTTTGAACAGGTAATCTGATTTTGATTCTATAATAAAAAATCTTAGGGGGGTAGACATGATTCAGAAATCTTAATTAGGTTAGATGATTTAAGAAATAAAAAAAAATCACAGTGAATTGATTCAGAATTAGGTGTTTATATGATCAAAATCAGATTACGTGTTCAAATATCAGAATTAGGTTTCAGATCATAGAACAGGTTCAGATTTTTTATTATAGAATCATAGATCAGGTTTTTGATTTTGGCGGGAAGGGTTTTGGAAGTTGTAGGGGGTAATGTTGTGTATTAAAACAAAGTACAGGGGGTAATAACAAAGGACAAATTAGTAATTTACCAGTGGGGGGTAATTGTGCGACTTAACAGGAATGTTGGGGGGTAAAATGGAAGGGTAATATAGTCATTTCAACTTAGAGTTAACAGATCTGTTATTGACTTTGACGCCGGGGGGGGGGGGGTAAGGTTGCGACATAAGAGCAAACAGTGGGGAGTAAAATTGCAATTATTTCCTTAGGGGGGTAGACATGCCAATGACCCCTAACCTCAGGGGTAAATTGCAGTTTACTCTAGATAATATATAGATAATTTGATGATATTATATCTTAAGTTTTAGGGCAGCAAATTTAGGGGGTACTTTGTAAGTGCAAGACAAATATTCTTACATATTCTGCTAAAGTTTATTTATTGAAAATCATACGTTTGCTTTTGGAGTTAAGGATTGTTAGGTATATTTGAGGCTGATCTTAATCAAAGTATTACAACCTAACAAGTTGACACTGATGTACATATTCAAGACTGAAGATTTGTAAGAATATTTGTCTTGCACTTACAAAGTACCCCCTAAATTTGCTGCCCTAAAACTTAAGATATAATATCATCAAATTTATTAATATATATAGATCTGCTTTATCCATGATACGCATCAAGTTATCTGCTTTATCCATGATAAGCTTACTGATTTGTGTTTGATAACGTGAGTGAAAACAATTTTAATTAGAAGATCATGCATCCTGGGTTGCTCTTAATTCACTATGAATTTTTCTTCTAAATCACAACCAGTGTGGTCAAAACACGTTGATAGTAATCAACCTTGGACATTCATTATCTGTTTGCCTAGGGCACTGATTATTGGTGATAATGTGTATATATCGGATTATGTCATCGTATTCAATACCAAATTCCGATCACACATGGTTTTGGTAAGAAAACAGTTCTTGAAGAAACTGTTAGGTCAAGTTTAACTTTTAATATGTCATTATATATTAATCGAGGTTATTTGATGTTATAAACATGTTTACAAGGTGACAATTAAACATGTCTTTCAAAATATTTTCGAACACACATCTTATGTATAGAATTTTGAAGAAACTGAAACTTCACTAAATGTGGTAGCATTTTGAGTTAAACCAGGTACGTATTTGCTTAACAGTGCATGAATACCAATTGGTTAAGATTTTGCATGGACGGTATTGCATTTTTACCAAATTGAGGACACAAAATAGGGTTTCGTGAAAAACCTTACATGACATTTTATAAATGAAAGTGGTTAAGACTTTAGTGACATTAGTTAATCATCTATCTTTTAAACAAGACATTCCAGCTGTTATCATACCAAACACTATTTGATTATGCATATAGTTATTTCTCGCTTGTCTAACATCGGAGAACTATTCTTCTTTTGGAAAAATTCATACTCTTAAATAATATCGAACAAGTCGGAGACGAGGACATACATATGTCATATGTCGACCATATCAACTTAATTGCAACCGAACAATGACTTTTTACAATCATAAATAAAATACTACTAATTTCTGCAAGTTGGATTATGGACATTCATGAAATATCTACGTCACGTTAGATGGATTTGGTGAGATAATATACTCATTTTGACACTTGCAATCTAGTTCCATATTTTACATCGACCGACAACTTTCAATTTAGCTAGTAAATACGCCGTGTTATACTTGTTTTGACACTGCTAATAAGACACATCGTGCTAGTAAATACATTGTGTTCTACATGTCAAATGTCAATAACAGTTTTGATAATACCGATACTAGGAGCGATTTTGTACGGTTGATATCGGTTTGTCACGGTTCCAATACTGTACAGTTTTGATAATACCGATACCAGGAACGATTTTGTTATTATGTTCTATTTCATTTTCGAGCTTAAAAAACAATGGTGATTTGTACGTTTGAAATCTGGATATTCGTCTCCGGCGAACTTTCCAGCAATACTCCGACAGAGGCATTAGCGACGACATACTTATTAGCGATGACATTTTGCTCAATAGCTGCCGAGTATCATCGACAACCTCATTAGCGGCGACATATCGCTGCTAATGGCTATAGCGACGCCAAACCGGGCCTTTAGCGGCGATGTATGTCGCCGGTATTGCTACCTGTTTCTTGTAGTGGTAGTTAAAGAAGATGTTGGTATATCCACCATGTGAGAGGAAAAAACGGGTGAATGCACGCTGTATTCACGAGTTTTAATTTAACGAAGAAAAAGAGAGGATCTGGAATGATGTCAGAAAAGTCGTGTTTTAGATTTTTTTTAACCAAGGAAATTGAGAGAGAGAGAGAGGTAGAAGGAAAACTGATTCTTATTTCTTTCATTTTAAATCCTCTCAAATCAAAGAGATTTGGAAGGAAATGATTTTTGATACATAAAATTTTTACTTTTCTTTTCCTTTCTTTGTAACTCGGGAACATGATATATAGTTAACTAAATCTTTCATTTCCGTTCCCATTCTTTTCACTCCTTAATTCATTTTCACTTTTTTTCTTTGGTTTATTAAACTCAAGAAACACAACGGTAGAGAAAGAAGGGAGAAACATAATGGAATTAATCTTAGGGAAAAGAGAAAAGATCGATGAGGAGTAAACCTAGATTTTTGTGTGTATGTTGGGATACATTTAAGTTCATTCAGGAATTTTATATATAACTTTATAAGAATGAAAACCTAAGCTAGTAAACCGTTTAAAAAATACATATCTTTCATTAACTTAAGCAAAACTCAATAATAGACTTGTAATGTATCAATCAAGGCGTGTGGAAATTGTGTCCTCTCTAAGTTACATGTAACCTGTATATGTAATTAATGTTTTCTTAAAAAATTGAAAAAAAAACCCTTTAAACCGAACACAAAGTACATGCGTATGTAAGTCGATGTTTTTGATAGTATTAGGAATTTAAACTCTCCCTTAGAATTTGGTTTCAACATGATACTTCATGTACTAATTACACAGTAGTGGAGAATGAATCATTTATTCTTATTTGAATGTGTAAAATTATCGTTTTATTTCCACTTGTTTGGAGAAGTCAGAAGGTTTCATTTCACTATTTACTTGGTCCTCCATATTAAATTATTTGAGTTTTGAATCGATATACGGTTGACATTTGTCATTCCTCTAACGCCTATATATACCTCCCCTCCCGGCAATGTATACCATCATCTCACACACTAAAAAAATAACAATACTTTACATACAATTCTTTGAAACAAAAATATATCCATAAAAAATCTTTGGTTATGATGGAGGCTTCTTCCCTTAAAACAGGCATCTTGTTGGTTCTCCTGTCAGCCACACTCACAAACTTGGCAATCGTCCAAGGCTATCACGGTGGCGGTGGAGGCACTCGAGTTGGCTTCTACAAGTCCACCTGCCCTACGGTGGAGTCCGTAGTCCAATCTGCGGTTGAGTCTGCGGTACAAGCGAACCCAACAATCGCACCTGGTTTACTAAGGATGTTCTTCCATGACTGCTTTATCAATGGTTGTGATGCATCCATACTAATTAACGGATCCTCAACTGAGAAGTCAGCAGGCCCAAACGCTTTCTTGAGAGGCTTTGAAGTTATTGATGCTGCAAAGTCCCAGCTCGAAAAGGCCTGCCCTGGAGTGGTCTCTTGTTCCGATATTCTTGCCCTTGCTGCCCGTGATTCTGTGGTCCTGGTAATCAAATGCTTTCTTACATTTGTTCTAGTTTAAGAATATATAGTTAACTGCTTAATTATGTTGTTTTATCGTTAATTTTCACCCCATGACATCTTGCAGACCGGTGGGCATAGTTGGCAGGTGCCATTAGGACGTAGAGACGGATTGGTTTCTCGAGGTTCTGATACCGCAAACTTGCCCGCTTTTAACGACTCTATAAGTGTCCAAATCAAAAAGTTTGCGGATAAAGGTCTTGACATTCAAGATCTTGTTACTCTTGTTGGTAAGTAGAGCAAAATAACATTGCTACATGTAATTCAACGATGATGTTTCAACATTCAATAATCATAAGTTAAACTGTGTAACTTTTTGTATACAAGGTGGACACACAATTGGAACAGCAGCTTGTGCATTATTCAGCTATAGATTATACAACTTCAACAATACCAATAGACCCGACCCTGATATTAACTCATCATTCCTACCACAGCTCCGAGCACTTTGCCCCAATGGTGGTAATGCGTTGAGGCGTGTGGCGCTTGATACAGGTAGCGTTAATAGCTTTGGCGGGTCCTTCTACGCAAACTTAAAGGATGGACGCGGAGTTATTGAATCAGATGCAAAGCTATGGAGTGATCCAACAACACAAAGGTTTGTACAACGGTTCCTAGGATACAGGGGGCTACATGGATTGATATTCGATGTTGAGTTTGGAAGAGCCATGGTGAAGATGGGTAATGTTGAGGTGAAGACAGGAAAACAAGGTGAGATTCGTAGAATTTGTACGGCAACCAATTGATAAGGATATTGGTTGAACATGATTCATATGTGGTTTGAATTTATGGTTTGAAATTTTATAGTTTTCTTCAATATGGAATGATATCAAAGATTATACGATTAAATCTAAGGTTTCGTTGTTATATAATGTTTTCTATATGCATTGTGTTAATTATGACTTGATATTTATGAGCGGAAATAATGTTAACTCAATTAGACTCGTTTTTCTTTATTATTATTGTTATTACAATTATTATTATATATTTTAACTGTAACTTTTTAATGGCAAAAAGATTAGATAAAGGATGATGATTAGAAAAAGCCTACCAAACATCAATAAGAAATTACAAAACCAAGAGTTTAGTTTTCAACCACTCGATCCATGAAACTTTCACTTTATTGTTCCTATTTAGAATCCATAAATACGAAAATTGAAAAATTATATCAAAGTTGAGCTCTGTCTTCAAGTCATTTGCTTTGAAGATTGCATCAGTCCTAACTTTCCAACCAACGGCCCCAATAAGTAAATACGACGCCTTCATCATTACAAAAGATATTTAAACAAATATCACTTGATATAGATAGGAACAGTTTACGAAAAAGTTTTAGAAATGTCTCGTTTGTTCGTTTAATTAATGAGCGAAAATGAATAAGAAATTTCGTTCGATTAGTTAAATGAACAAACACCAACAAATGTCTCGTTCGTTCAATTGCATTCGTGAACGTTTGGTAATGTGTTGTTTACTAAAGATTTTTTTAGCATTTATTATTTTATCTAAACTAGGAATAAGACCCGCGCGCGTTGCCGCGTGGGTAAGTTGCAAACATCGAATGGATTAGCCCAAACGTTATGTGATGCGTTAATCATATGAAAGTGCGTGTTTCGACATTTCCGATTGAACTCAATGTAACCTATATAAGCATTGTGATAGGATCAAAACATAAAGTAAATCAAATTTATACCGTACAATCATAACGTATTATATGTGACCCGACTCATACATAGAAAATGTAACACATGTAACGGAAAAGTTGACACATATAATTAAAAAAGATTAATTAGAGCTTTTGAAAAAAAAAAAAACGGAAAAAAAGAAACTCTGATTTGACTCCACTCGATTCGAAACAAATTTTACAAAACATTCATAAAATAAGCACGAAAACATATTATATTTGACCTGACTTGTTTCCCAAAATAGTTTACGTCAAAAGATACACCAACTTGAATTTATACCGAAACGTACAAAAAAATATGTACCTAAAAATGGTTTTCTTATAGGAATACGTATTATATTTGACCTAGCTCGTTTTCAGAAAAAATTTACGTCGAAACGTAGAGCAAATTGAATTCATACCAACACATACATAAAAATATGTACGTAACAAATATTTTTTTAAGTAAAGGAGGTATAGAGGTAAACTCGAAACAAATTATTAATAGAAAGCTTAATTGGTTAAATAAGTTCGTAAAATCATGCCAAGTAGCACTAATGCCACACCATTGCCAGCAACCATCAACATCAGAAAAGCTCGTAAAAATAAAATAAATAAAAAAGGAATAAATAACATCGAACGAAAAACAAACGTAAAATTGTTGAACCACACACACCGATTGCGTCATGTTAATGCAAAAGTTAGACGTAATGTAAAACGTAGAAAAGAATAACTAAGTCTATCTGGGACCTCCCCGTTGCGATAAACTTGTCAAACGGAGAAATATAGACGTGTTGCGACGGGGCCTATCGAACTAAAAAAACAGACGAAAAAACATTGAACCCCCATGCACGTTGTGGCGCGTTGACTCGCAATAAAACGAAAAAACTCGTGAAAGATAAACGTATGAGGGACTAAAGTTGAACAAAAAAAAAATGTTTGTGTTAAATTGTAAAAGATGAAAAGTTTTAAGGTTAAAAGTAAAAAAATTCAAAAAGGTTAAAATGTAAAAGATAAAAAACTTATAGGTTGAAAGTGAAAAATTAAGTTTTTTTTGGAAACACCCTATGCATAGGGTACAAGCATATGAAGCAACAACATGTTGCTTATTTAGTGTGGTCATTTTTATATTCTTTGATTTTTATTTATCTCATTACCCAAACAAATAAAATAGGAAGCCCTATCTCCACCTTATTTATTGCACCGTTCCCTTTTCCTTCTCATTATTCACATTGAAAAATACTAACGACCTTCATACAACGATTAGGGCTTCAGGGTATAGCGTAGCTCCCTCTCGCCATCCACCTCTAGCCACAGCTGTTTTCGCCGATTGTATGTCTTCGTTTGTGTTCATGAACACGTTCATTTTCTGCACGAATATAAAATCTTGTTCCGTAAGTGTTCATGAACCGTTCGTGAACACATTATATTCTCAACGAACGAACACGAACAAAGGCTTGTTCATGTTCGTCCGGTTCATTTAGAGTCCTATATATAAGGGGTATTAAAAGAATAATTAAGAAGCCACTGTTGTAAAAGAAGATTTTAATACTTAACTAGGGTCGTAGTTACTCGTGCGTTGCGCAGAGATGCGGTTAGAATTCAGAATGTATTGCATACCATGACAACCGATAAATAAATTTGTAAAATTAATTAAAATGATATATTAATGGGTTATGCTATTTGCGCCATAACTCGGCTCTGAACATCAAAATAATAACCAAAGGTAAAATGATATAGTAAATAACAAAGGTAAAATTAAGGTAAATGAAAAAGAAAACGATAGAAACTTGGTCGTTTTTGGCGCGCTCGTTATAGCAAAGAAAAATAAGTTAAAAAACATGTTCAAAATAGTATCGACGTGTTCATTACAAAATATTAAACTAAAAAAATTATTGCCAAACTCGTTATAATAAAGGAAAAAAAATTAAAAAGTATTTCTAAAACTGCATTAACGTGTTTGTTAAAAAAAACTATTTACGGGTAGAAAAGTAATTTGGTTAGAGTTAAAGAAAAAAAAAAAACAACAGTTAAACTAACAGGCTGTAAATAAAAAAGTTTATACTAAATCACAAAATAGAATAAAGTACAAAAAAGTTGATAAACTTCTAAAACATACATTAGATGTTATTGAACACTTTTCATCTTTTCTTCTTTAATGTTATATATAATATCATGTGAAGAAGAAAATATAACATAGGCTATAACATATATACACAACCTTAATATATTGTGAAGAAGAAAATATAACATTGTATATATACAACAACAATATTTTCAAAGATGGGTGGAGCAAAGGGTTATAAGCAAGAAAAAATATCTCAACTAGGAATGAGCTTGGTACCAAAAAATCGGTATTAACTGGTACTGTTACCAAAAATACTGGTATTAAAAATCCCAAAAAATGGGCAACAGTACGGAAAATGCCCGGTACGGTATCGTTCGGTACCTGTACCGGTACCGGTACCGGTACGGGTATGAACAGGTATCTGAAGTTAAAATCCGGTACGGAAAACACAAAATGTCGGTACCGAAAATCGAGTTGGTTTGGGAAATTCAGTACCCTTCTTCTTCGTTAATGAGGCTTGTGATCTGGTTTTGATCTTTGATCTTGTGGGTGTTCTTGATTAAATTAGTGGTGTGAAACCTATTGGTACACTCATGGTATGTGACAACACATATAATAGTAGGGTTATCCCATTTTGGTAGATGTTGGCCTGCACGGTCTCTATGCTAGGGCTCAATGATAAACCAAAACTTTGTAATGCGACTTGTCTACCATGGTCTATATGTTAGGCTTGGCACAAACCAAGAGTTGGTGAGCCATGTTGAAATCTATAAGTCTTTATATATATATATATAGGACTAGGTTCAAACGTGAACAAAATCTCAAGAGTGAACTGCGTGAACTGATCTGAGCCCTTGATTTTTATGATCTTGAGATTAAAGTGAGTGGCATGATGGTAATTATTTGGTTAATTTTTTTCATTTAATTAAATACAAAAAGGGTATATGTGTAATTTCAATCTTAAATTAATTGCATAAATCTCTCACAAATCAAGTAATCAATTATCCTCTTAAATTGATTGCATAAATCTCTCACAAAGTAAATCAAGGATTAGGAAAGATGTAACTTAATTCAATTATTAAAATAATTATTTGTTTAAATGCGATGTACACATGTGTATTCTGATTTTGCCCTCTTTTTAATGCGATGTACACATGTGTATATCGTCTGTTTTTGTGATATCTCAGAATTTTTTTTGTATTGAATGTTGATGTACACCTGTGAATTACTGTACACCTGTGTACGATGCTGAGTACACATGCGTACTGTTCTATTTATATCCAAGTACACATGTGTATACCGTTGAAATATGAAGGTTACGTGGATCTTCAAAATCAAAATTTGAATTCTGATGATGAAATCTGAAATAAAAATTAAAATTGAAATCTGGTGATTTGTTGTTTGTTTTAATAATTATCTTACTAATAAATAAACATAATGTGGATAATGAATTTAAATTAGGAAATGTGTAACTTAATTCAATTATTAAAATAATGATATAAATCTAATTTTTTATATAATTACAATCCTACCCTTAACAACTAAAAAGGAAATCAAGGGTCCATATCTGTTCACGCAGTTCACTCTTGGGAGGTTGTTCAGGCTGGAACCCTACCCTATATATATATATATAGGAGAACGATCCGTTAGAAACCAACCTTTATTGCGAGAACCGTGAGAACCAGTGTGAACACAACAAAAAAATACCTAAACAAAATAAAAAAAAAATACTTAAATTATTTTTAATATTTAAAAAAAAAATCACCATATTTCGTCACTAAAAAAACCAAAAAAAAAAAAAAAAAATGAGTAACAATTATCTATGCGCATGTGCATACGTATTATTTCTTTGACAAATTCCGTAATACATTACTAATATCAGACAATTATACTTTCATTTACACTACCATTCATAATGCACTACTTTTTACATTAACAATATTAGAAATGCACATGTGCATCTATATATATAAACATGTTATAACGTGTTTTGGTACACCACTTTGAATACACTTTTCCTTTCATTTATCATACCATCCATAATACACTACCATTACCTCCTACCATCCGTAATACAATACCATTACCTCCTACCATCCGTAATACAATACCATTACCTCCTACCATCCATAATATAATACCATTACCAATATTTCATTTTATGACATGTATATCAACACCCTTTATATCATCCAAACAACATAGTACATCATCAAGTGACAAATATAATCAAACCATCAACCACTATATATAACTAACCAAAAAACATGTATATGGGCCTACTTCATCATTTAAAATCACAAACTTTTTGTACCAAAACACGTTATATTATGGTTATACATAATGATGCACATGTGCATTTTTAATATTGGTAATGTAAAAAGTAGTGTATTGCGGATGGTAATGTAAATGAAAGCGCATTTGTCTACTACTAGTAATATATTAAGGAATTTGTCCAAGAAATGACACATATGCACATGTGCATCCATAATTGTTACTTGAAATTTTTTTTTTTTTAACAAAATAAAGCGATTTAAAAAAAATATTAATTTTTTTTTTGTGATTTTTAGATTTTTTTTAGGTATTTTTTGTGTTCACATTGCTTCTCGCGGTTCTCGCAATAAAGGTGGTTCTCGCATGAATATTACGAGAACCGTGAGAACGAATAAAAAAACCAATCAAAACCATTTTTTTTAATAGAAACGTCAATATAATTAAAATAAATATATAAAAAAATTTACAACTTGAAGTAATTATTTTTCCTCTCAAAATCACTTTTATTAAATTTTTTACATATGTGTAAATTTGTTAAATACAATAAATTTACACATGTGTAAATGAGAAACTTACACATGTCTAAATTTTCAATATTTATGAATACCTGTAAATTTAAACGTGTAAATTTAATTTCTAACATTGTATTATAATAAGAATAATGATAAGTATAAAAAAATTTGAATTTAAATTGTTTTTGAACAAGTTCTTGCGGTTTTACATTCGTTCTTACGGCACAATATTTAGCGTTCTCATTTAAACCTCTCCCTATATATATATATGAGAATGATCCGTTAGTAACCACCCTTTATTGCGAGAGCCGTGAGAACTAGTGTGAACACAACCAAAAACACCTTAAAAATTTAAAAAACACTCAAATTTTTTTTTAATATATATTTAAAAAAAAATCGCTCTATTTCATCACTAAAAAAATCGAGTAACAATTATGCATGCACATGTGCATATCTATCATTTCTTTGACAATTTCCGTAATACATTACTAATACTAGACAATTGCACTTTCATTTACACTACCATTCATAATACACAACTTTTTACATTAACAATATTATAAACGCACATGTGCATCTATATATATGAACATGTTATAATGTGTTTTGGTACACCACTTTGAATACACTTTCACTTTCATCTATCATATCATCCATAATACACTGCCATCACCTCCTACCATCCGTAATACAATACCATTACCTCCTACTATCCATAATACAATATCATTACCAATATTTCATTTTATGACATGTACATCAACACCCTTTATATCATCCAAACAACATAGTACATTATCAAGTGACAAATATAATCAAACCATCAACCACTAGATATAACTAACCAAACGACATGTATATGAGCCTACTTCATCATTTAAAATAAAAAACTTTTTGTACCAAAACACGTTATATCATGGTTATACATATTGATGCACATGTGCATTTTTAATATCGGTAATGTAAAAAGTAGTGTATTATGGATGGTAGTGTAAATGAAAGTGCATTTGTCTATCGAGGGTAATATATTACGGAATTTGTCCAAGAAATGTTACATATGCACATGTGCATCGATAATTGTTACTCGAAAAAAAAAGTTTTTTTTTTTTGTAACGAAATATAGAGATTTTTTTAAAAAATATTAAAAAAAATTGTGTGTTTTTTAGATTTTTAGGTATTTTTTGTGTTTACATTGGTTATCGCGGTTCTCGCAATAAAGGTGGTTCTCGCATAAACCCTACCCTGTATAATGTACGCCCCGCTTGCGGTATGCGCATATAATGTATATATGTGGGCTATTGGGGAGCAAAAGTGAAAGTGCATCATGTGGTGGCATTGATAGCTGAAAGACAAAAGGGTACATGCACTAATCGGTCTTTGTCCCGATTGCTGAGTGTTATGTGCCTTATGTCCAAGGCTTGATGCAAAACTACTATCGAGCCGGGGTCTCACTGGAAGCAGCCTCTCTATTCCTATGGGGTAGAGGTAAGGCTGTCTACATCTTACCCTTCTCAGACCCTACCTTTGCTTTGTTATTAGTAGGATTTACTGAGTATGATATATATATATATATATATATATATATATATATATATATATATATATATATATATAGGGAGGGTTATCTTGAGAACGCTAAATATTGCGAGAACCATGAGAACGAATGAGAAAACCAATCAAAACCAAAGTTTTTCAATACAAACCTCATTCTAATTAAAATACAACATCAAAAAAGAATTCACAACATCAAATAATTTATTTATCCTCTCAAAATAACTCGTACTAGATTTTTTACACATGTGTAAATATAACAAATTTACAAATGTGTAAATGACAAACTTACACATGTGTAAATTTTCGTTATTTACGAATTCACGTAAATTTAAATGTGTAAATTTAATTTATAGCATTGTATTCGAATAATAATGATAAGTGTAAAAAGAAATTTTGAATTTGAATTGTTTTTGACCAAGTTCTCATGGTTTTTTCATTCGTTATCACGGTTCTCGCGAAATTTAGCGTTCTCATTTAAATCATCCCCTATATATATATATATATATATAAATATATATATATATATATATATATATATAGTGGAGGGTTCAAATGAGAAGAAGTTTTTTGTAAGAATAAAAAAGAAGAAATTTCAACCAATAAGAATCTTTCATTTTACTTTATTTAATTATTGTATTTAATATTAGTGTAAGGGTATATTGGTAAACTTAGATATATAATTAATGGGTAGTCTTCTTTTTTAATAGCTAACTACATTAAATTTGTAACTAGTTTTCAAAAAATATATTTTTTCAAAAAAGAAATATTATTAATTTAAAGTGTAGAATAAATTACGAGATGTGTAAAATGAATTACGAGCTGTGTAGGATAAATTTTAATATTTGAGGATAAATTTCAAAACGTTTAGGATAAATTTTGATGTATGTAGACAAAAAATTTAGTGTGAAGGATGATAGTCTTTATAACTAATTAATTAGTCAATTAATAATAAATGTGATGAGAAAAAAATATTTAATGTTTTACAATTGTACCATTTGTTCTTTTTTTTTCTCAATTTAATTTTCTTTTCAAATGAAACTCACCCTATATATATATATCTATACTATTATAAAAAGGAGAAGTAATGTACAAGATGGTAATTTTACTATGTGTGCAAATTTGGAAGCATAATGTACAAAGAATACAAGCCACTTTAAAGGAATATATAAAGAAAGTCCAAAAAATTTTAAGACGCGATAGGGTTAAGATAGGGATTTCGTCCACCGAATTTTTGGAAACCCTGAATTTATGTTGCGGCGTTTCATCTTTCATCTTTCATCGGCGTATATCTTCCTCTCAAAACCCTACAACCGCAAAACTGAAACAAGTGAGAAATCAATCGCCACTCCATTTGATCTAATCCATTTATTGACTGAAGAATACGGAGAGTGGGGAGCAGACACCAGCTTTGGAGGTCATTCAATCATTCAAATCAATAAGCATAATCTGAACTTAGTCGTGTTTTGTTTCTCCTTTATCATCTTCTATTAATGGTCATTTGTTTGGCCGATCATGGAGCGGTGAGGGTTTAATCGGAGCACCAAAGTCCGTCGGGTCAAGGATTTCTACCATGATATGACGAAAGGTCAGTGATGATGTTGTTTGGGGCGATGGCAGTGGTAGGTAGTGGAAAAATCGAAGCCTCAACAGTGGCGGGTTTAGGGTTCCTTCATGAGTCAGTCGGGTATTGTCTCTTCTCTCTTGAATTTTCATTCGTAGCCTTCATCCAGTTTCTGTCCGTCGATCAGGTACCCCTACAAAATCATATCGAAGCATTTTTATTCTATGTGTGTTTGTGATTTTGAGTTTAACCTAGATTTTACAAAGATGGGGAAGAAAGCTTCTGATTTTGAGGGCTTTGGGTGTATTTGCATTTGTTGATTTTGCGTGCAGTGGTCAATTAGACTTACATTGACATTCAGGCTGGTCGATTTCCACCCAAATTGCCATCTTGTGTATTAGCAGAAAGCCACCGTTTGTAAACTCGATTATCTTTCTCGTATCTGTGTTCTCTCGTTATTTTGATCTCTTTATTTAATCTTCTATTATTTTGGACTGCCAAATTATTTTGTAGATTATGAACCATTGCTTATATTTCAGGTACAGGGGACCATAGTTTTGTGCAAAGGTTGCGTCTTGGTGGGCCACTTTTGAAGGAAAATATAGCAACCATGGAGCTGAGGACATTTCGACTATTAAGACATTACTAGAGCATAATGCTGATTGTAGTCCCGAAGATAAGGTTTTTAATCATTCTTTTTAAAATTTGTTGTCATGTTAATAAAGGCTGGCATGATTATAATTTCTGTTGCTTTTGAAAGAAGGCATGCCCCCATGGGAAATCAAAGGTTACTGTCTTTCTTAAACGATGTTTATGTTGAAGTCGTTGATTCTTTTTGCTTTTTTTACAGATGTAAATAGTGAAATTTGATTGTAGCTGCGTTGTTTTTGAGATAATTTTGTTCGGTTCGAAACGGTACGGGTCAAAACGGCTCGCGTCGAAACGGTAAATTGCTTATTCTATGTAACATATGATCTTGTGATGCCTTTAAAGAGCTGAAATGTTTTAAATTTCTTTGAGTATAATGTGTGGTTTCTGAGCTTGAAATTTATTTTCAGTTTCGTTTCGTCTGGAATATTTAGCGATTCAAGGTGGAAGTTGAGGGACTTTTTTTTTCCAAATGTGATGGCGTTCCCTTGATTACTGAAAAGGAACTGGTGGAAACCTTTATGAATCAGTGATACACTTTGTGTAAACTTAGTGCATTAAATATCAAACCATACACAGAAAAAGAAACATATGCGAGTCCAACTTGTGTATTTACTGAATTGTATCAGCTGAAAAGTTCATACACAAGTGCTGTGCTGGTTTGCTTACCATGTGATTTTTTAGCTTGAACTAATCGATATGCAACCATGGCTTCATGTATATCTCATAGCTATAGGCGTAATTAATCTCTGACACGACTATAGAGGTATAACACACCCTAAAAAATGGCTACTTTCGTGATTTTCGTCATGACATTTTATCTAAATATTTGTGTATAGGTTTAAATGCAACTCCAGCTGATATTAAACAAGGGTTTAAAAGAGCCTTTTCTGCTCCATGGCCCGAAAAACTACGTTACCAGGTAACATTGTAATCTATTCTCCTTCTTTTACATAAGAGTAAAAAGTCGTTTTCGTCCTTGAGGTTTGACCATTTTGCGACTTTCGTTCAAAGGTCTGTTTTCGTCTGGAATATTTAGCGATTCAAGGTGGAAGTTGAGGGACTTTTTTTCCAAATGTGATGGCGTTCCCTTGATTAATGAAAAGGAACTGGTGGAAACCTTTATGAATCAGTGATAAACTTTGTGTAAACTTAGTGCATTAAATATCAAACCATACACAGAAAAAGAAACATACGTGCGAGTCCAACTTGTGTATTTACTGAATTGTATCAGCTGAAAAGTTCATACACAAGTGCTGTGCTGGTTTGCTTACCATGTGATTTTTTAGCTTGAACTAATAGATATGCAACCATGGCTTCATGTATATCTCATAGCTATAGGCGTAATTAATCTCTGACACGACTATAGAGGTATAACACACCCTAAAAAATGGCTACTTTCGTGATTTTCGTCATGACATTTTATCTAAATCTTTGTGTATAGGTTTAAATGCAACTCCAGCTGATATTAAACAAGGGTTTAAAAGAGCCTTTTCTGCTCCATGGCCCGAAAAACTACGTTACCAGGTAACATTGTAATCTATTCTCCTTCTTTTACATAAGAGTAAAAAGTCGTTTTCGTCCTTGAGGTTTGACCATTTTGCGACTTTCGTTCAAAGGTCTGTTTTTCCTCATTTAGATCCAAAAGATTTGAAATCTTGCCATTTTCATCCGGCTCGTTAACTCCATCAGTCCATCCATTTTTCTCCATTAAGTCTGGGGTGTTTTCGTCTTTTTTTGTTAACTTAAAGGGCAATTTGGTTTTTCACTTTATGTACAAGCATTTAGCAATTCCATCTTGTTGACTTAAAACAAAACAAGTAGGTAAAAAGACGAAAATACCCCTGACTTAACGGAGAAAAATGGATGGAGTTAATGAGCTGGATTAAAATGGCAAAATTTCATACCTTTTGGATCCAGATGTGGAAAAACAAACCTTTGGACGAAAGTCGCAAAACTGGCCAAACCTCAGGGATGAAAATGGCATTTTACTCTTTACATAATTATCCAAATCCTCCCAAACTTTTCGCTCGGTAGTGTAATATATGTGGTTTTCGTATAGAAATTTTTGGGTACATACGTTTTCGAAACCCCCCCCCCCCCCCCGTCGGAAATCTCAAGCTTCGCCACTGAAAAGAACCTTTTGACACTTTATTGTTTGCTATTATTTTCTTTTAACATTTTGTATCGGTATATAATTAATCTTGATATTCTTCATGTCTAACAGGGAGATGATTTTCGATCCATTTCCAAAGTTTTGAGGCAAACCATGATCTCTGTTTTAATCACGTAAGTGCTATTTAGGATGTTAAAACCATTTTGATTTTTGCAAAGTCAAAGTTAATTTGTTTTTTTGTTTGTGTGTTTCATTCAATTTTCGTAGAATGATGTACTGAAGGAGCTTTTTCAGTCAACTCGGGAATATTATTGGTAAATTTGTTATTGAGATCTGAACTTTGAAATATGTTAAGGCTTATTCTTATATTTTTGTTGCAATTAGAGGTTCTAGAGAAGGCGAAGACGTAGATTGATGTACTGAAGGAGCTTTTCAGTCAACTCGGAGAATATTACAGGTAACTGAAACAGTTTTGAGATGTATTTCACTTATTAATTTGCATTGCTATTTGCTTTTTTTTCAGGAATATTTACTCTGTTTACTGATAGGTATCATGGTGACAGGAAGACTGAGGCACAACAGGTGGAAAGAACAAGACAGAGGATGGTAAGCCCGAAAAGGTTACAAGTGACCCGTATGTGACGGTTTCGATCGCTAACGCTGTGATCGCAAGAACCTTTGTTATAAGTAACAACGAAAATCCTGTTTGGATGCAACATTTTCATGTTCCTGTAGCACATTATTCTGCTGAGGTGCAGTTTCTTGTTAAAGACAGTGATGTTGTCGGTTCTCAAATCATGGGTGCGGTTAGTGTGCCGGTCGAGCAGTTGGTTTTCGGGTCGCTTATTGAAGGTACCTTCCCAGTTTTAAACTAAAGTGGCAAACCGTGTAAACGCGGTGCCGTGTTGACCCTATCGGTTCAGTACATTCCCATGATGAAAGTGCCGCTTGATCTTAACTTTAACGGTGTTGCGGGTACCTATTTCCCGCTTAGGAGAGGTGGTAAGGTTACACTTTATCAAGATGCTCATGTTGATGATGGGTGCCTTCCGAACGTAACGAGCGGAAGTGAACTATTCACATAACTTGACCGGGGGTCTGCCAAACGTCAACTGCCGAGACTTTAGTAAATAAACAATCAAGGTTATCATTTTTCTGCAAGCTGTTTAAAATTTCACATTTCTTGTTAACAAAATCAACAACTTCAATGCCTCGAGAAGTTCTCTGATACTTTTATCAGCATGAATGATAAGGTATTTGCTTGATTTGTGTCACTACTCATATAACGCGTGTCCACAAATTAGTAATATCTGATCGTTTATATAATTTTATCATACAGGTTATCACTGGATTAAAGAAAAAAGTATCTGCATCAGGGTGTTTGTATATTTCTCATATTGAAGGCATGGAATATGTCGTACGTTTGCACAAAACAAGCGCTAATGGAAGTTTAGAGGATATTTTAGATCAATCTTCTTCTAATGCTCGTTGTGTTGAAAAAGTAAGTTTAAATAGTTGCTTAGTATTTTAATACATATAATTTGTTTCTAATATTGTTCTTTATATAATTTATTTGATGAGCTTCATGGCACTTTATCAACTCAGCAAGGAGAGATTGCAGTTTTTGCTAGAGAGCTTCGAAAGGTTTGCGTTTTTTTGTTTACATGAGAACTTATATGACATTTTTTAGTTTTTTTTACGTCTTTTTGGCTTACATGAGATCTTTCATTTTTTTAGTTTATGTTAATAAAATCTTGTTTTTTTTGTTTGCAGAGGTTTAATGATAGCATCCACCATACGACAAATATATCTGAGTTCATTAACGGTGTCTTTGATAAGCTGATGGAAGAATCCAAAGAGATCGGAAATCATGCTAATCAAGTTGACGAGATCCAGACGAAGAAATCAACGAATTTAAGAACGCCTTTGAGGTACATATCAGACCTTATAAAACAAAAAAAAAATATAGAAATAACAACGAATATTAACTTTTTAAATAATAAATTCTTTCAGGAGCAATCAAGATCTGATGCAGAGAAGCTTATTGCTGATGTCACAAGTTTATTCTCAAGCCATTTGAGTCGGCAAAAAGAGATGGTGGATGCACGTTTAGCTGGTATAAGAGAAACTTGATTAAAACAGTGACTCTACACGTCAAAACAGTGACTATTGTTAGAGACTTTTTTACTTAATCTGATGGCATAGCAACTTGAAACGCACCATTTTCTTAACAACCTTTTTAGTGGCTTTTTCTTGACTTTAGCGGGTGGAAAATTGTGTTTAGTTCAGGCGCACCCGCAGCAACGCGCGGGCATTCCCACTAGTATATGGAAAAAGGTAAAATGAGAACCACGTTAAGTTGTGAGAACCATGAGAACTAGGCCAAACTTCCGGGTGATGATCAAGCTCAGCGAAGAACCGAACACAACCCGAAGAACAAAATTTTCCCATACTATTAAATCTCTTTTGTAAACAATGTTATTATTAAATTTGTAAAACTTTTGAACGTTTGTGAAGTTAAACTGACTCGAAATTTTATATGAACTTGTATTTGCATTTTAAGTCCATCAATGCAAATAGTTAGTATTAAACTTACAGTTTTTGAGTTAGGGTTTTACAAGTTGGTAATTAGAGCTTAAGGTTAAAGATCAATGTGTTCGGTTTGAAGCTTGATCAAGACATCCGGTAAGAAACAGTTAAAGAACAAAATACAATGAAGTATAATAGGAAGAAAAGAGTGAAAGTGCATGGGAGGAGCATATTTATACACTTGAACCCGAGAAATGCACCAAGTATAAATGGTTAAGACAAGTCGTACATGTACTTGGTCTAATCAAACAATAACAATACATCACATGTAGTACTAAATGATGAAAATAGACTCACAAGTGATAATGTGGGAATAATAATAAAAATTGTATAACAATTGTTATGGACATTTCAGCTGAAGAAATGTCAGGAGGAAACGATGATGACACGGTACCCCTCATTAATGAGGCGATACATGAAAAGATTTCCGAGGAAGTCGTAAGGGCATTGGAAGCAACCTTACCCGAATTTATGGAAAGGTTGTAAACGACAACGTTCAGAATGATGGAAGAATAGATGATTGAGAAGAAAGAAAACCTTATTCAAGATCGAGATAAGGCTAAGGAAGTGAAGGTGTGTCCTCACAACAAATTTATGGCATGTAAACCTCCGATCTATGATTGGGAGGTTGATCCAATCGCATCCCAAAGATGGATAAGCGATATGGTAGGCGTATTTGAACGAACTCACTGTGATCCCATCGAGCTCTTGGCCTACGGGACTAGACAGTTAAGGGGACAAGCTCAAGATTGGTGGGACAATCTTAGAAACGAGAAAGGAGTTGAGGCTACCCAAAATATGTCTTGGGAGTAGTTTAAGGCATCTTTCCTTAAACATCATAGTCCCAAGGCGGTGATAAATAAAATTAAGGAGGAGTTCATGCAACTGAGGCACCGTGGTGAAACAATCGGCAAAATCACGGGAACCTTCCTGGATCTACTCAAGTTTTGTGGTGAACTTGTACAAACCGAATAGAAAAAGATTTACTACTACCACAACATGCTTAGCGCGGAATACAGGGAGTTTATAACTCCGTCAAATATTGCAGCCTTACCGAGATCATAAATGCCGCGTGGGAGCGCGAAATAGAATTGGACAAACAAGTTGAGAGAGGCAAACGAAGGGTATTGGATGCAAATCCAAGCCCTACTGATGTGTGTAAAATGCACCATTTAAATTACATCAAATGAGACGTAAAACTAACCCTTTTTAGTACTAATGTTGGAAAAAGTGTGCTTTTGTCATCCTTTTGTATTTTCAGGATTAAATGAGCGCAAATGAACAAAAGAAGCAAAAATACAGCTAAACCTAACATAAATACAAGAAAAGGAATAAACGTGGCATGCCCGACCCTTCGACAGCATCTTCCCAAGCAAAAACAAGATATCAGAAGGCTGAACACGCCCCGTGCCCAGCGGACACGGGGGCGTGCCCAACTGTCTGCAGAAAAGATAAAGTTATAGAAGCTTCTATGTCCCAACATGGGGGCGTGCCTAGCTCAACACGGTCGTGGTCAATGCTAAGATTCGCAGAGTCCAAGAAAATCTTGATTGTACAAATACGCTTCTGCACACGGGGCCGTGCCCAGCGGACACGGGGGCGTGGTCAACTAATGCAGACAAACTGCATTTAATGAAGAAAGAGAAAGTGGATGGACACGGGGCCGAGTCCGGGCTTCTATGCAGGCTATAAATAGAGGTGCTTGGTTCACTTCAAAGGCATCCCTTGGCAAACCACCTCTCTGACACTTCACCAACACTCCACCACCATCACAACCCACATACCACCATCATCCATCGTCCGTCATAGAGTGTGTGTAGTAGTCTTGTAACACCCAGAAAACGGGTTTGGTAGTCAAACCATGTGAGTGCTAAAAGACGGATAAAATACCGATAATGGTAAAACTAACCCGGCGAGTATTAGGACTTAAACAAATAATCCTAATATTAATTAAAAAGGAAAATAAATGCTTGAGGAAATAAAGTTACGAAAGGCCCGAGTTAACGGGACTTAAAAAAAAACATAACGGGTTATAACTTCCCGAACCCGCTAAAGTAACAAGGAATAATTAACCTAGTTAGTAGCATGTGATTAAGTGACTAATGGTGAGTTATAGCTTCATTTGATCAAAAGGAAACATGAGGGACTAATATTGTCAAGTGGGAAACTTGTTTTATTAAAACAAAAGTTAAACACCAAAACACACACTTAAAGTGTGTGTTCTGGTCGAGATATCCACAGGAGCCAAGAACATCTTGAGCTCAAAACCCTAACAAGCACAAATCAAGAAAATTGGAAGGGCAAATCAAACCCAAATCGAAATTCAAGCACATATTCGTGATCACCAAGTCAAGGGGATCTTAAGGTATGTCGAATTTCTAACATTCATGAAATTGTAAAAAGTTGATAATCATCCTAATCGCGAATTAGGCATGGGTTAGAGAAGATAGGGCTAGATTAGTGATGTATACTTGCTTAGGAACGAAACCCTAAGTGAAAATCATACATAACATGCTATGAATTGAATGATTTGATGAAATAACACACTTAGATAAGTGGGTTTTAATGTTATGATGATTTTGATGATATAACTATGCTTAGAATCGACATGCATGATAACAAATAGAAGGTGTTCGATTTAACCATGAATTTGGGTACTTGTTCATACATGATTGAAATGGATTTTGAATGATTTGATGAAATTAAAGTTGTATTGATGTGTATAAACATCATATTAGTTCATATGAATGAACTACTTAAACAAATTAGAGATTTTGTTAAGAGTTCATAAGTGATTAGAAGTGGGTTTTGAGACAAGAGTTAAACCCATGGTTATGATGGTCAAAATATATATGTGTATACAATGACTAAAATTACATGTTGATTTATGGTTACTTGAGGTATGAATTAGATAACATGTTAGTAGATGTAGCATCTCAAAAGATGATGCTCACTAAGTAGTTGACAATGTGCCTAAGTCGAGTCATGTGAACTTATTAGTGCATCCATATTTGTAAATTGGTGGTTTGACTTTTAAAAGTCAAACCGACCTATGATAAGGTTCATTAAGAATAGTGGTAAAAGATTTATAAGGTGTGAAGGTCATGATCTTGAATGACTAATCTAACCACCTTGTGAATGATGATGATAGTATGACGCTTGACAAGCTAGGTGGAGGCTTGGAAAGGTTGCGGGTCAAACGAAGCAACTATGAAGGAAAAGTGTAATTCGGATACAAGGTAAGTATATCTTACACTAGTCATATATTTTAGAATATTCTTTTGTCGTATTAATTACGTAAAAGACAAATACCTAATTGAGATATAGTGTTCCGGCGTGTAGTCGTAAGGAACAAGATAATCAAATATGATAAGAAAACATAGTGATGGCTAAAAATGAGTTAAATTGGTAATTCGATCATATTATGACGAATGAAATATGTACCTTTAATGGTTATCATATAAGTTAAATTATAATAACCATTAAGGGCAAAATAGTAATTTGACAATGGTAATTGGTCATTTAGACCAAACGGGTCGAAAGGTGAAATTATCACCCTTTGACAATATCGACTAATGGGTTGTCAAGTTCTATGATTTTAGGAAAATAAATAGCACATGGATGCTTACATCGCTATCACTTAGCAGCCACTAAGGAAAGGTATTGAAACGGGTCAATATATTGATCCGAGCCAGGTATGTATAATGATACAACTCATCATGTAGAATTTGGAGTTCTATAAGAGTTAGACAAGGTTAAAACATAGATATTTGGTTATCTTTTAGGTAAACTGAATAAATTTAGTTATGATTTTAATGTTTTAGAAACATAATGGTTTCTAAACAAGACTATAGTTAAAAAGTCGGATTTTTGGGTCAAACTTGTACTAAAAGTCCTTCGTCGTAAAAGAAGGACTAAAATTGACTAAAACGCCCTTGTAAGCGAAATTGAGCAAATGCACCATAAAGGTTGTTTGGAAATAAGTGATAGGATGAAATAAATACTTTGAATATGTATGAAAAGCGAAAGATGTAAAATATTGGTTCAATGACTCTATAAAGAGTCTTTGCCGTAAAATAATGATTTGAAGGGTAAAATTTGGAATATATGGATCACCACATTAAACCCACCATAAATACAGTTGTGGTGGGAGATTATAGGATAAGAAATGTGGTGATGAAATGCTAGAAACAATCGAAAGTGATTTTAGGCTCGAAAGTGCTTAAATACCCTTAACAGGTCAAAATAAGTATACGAGCGAAAATGGGTTTAAATTGTGTAATAAACTTGTGATTAGGACCTAAAATGGTAGATAACATTAATTTGAAAAAGTGTATGTGATATAGGAATCAAACAAATACGTTTGTTTGATAAAATGCATAAACGGGTTAAAATTCTGTAAAAAGGTAACGAATCGAAGGCTTAGAAGTCTCAAAATTTATTATATAGGATCTCGGATTTTAACTCCATATGATGGAGGATCATATTACAAACACGTAGGAAGAAACGGTAGGTCAAACGGACAAGCGGATTGAAAGATACGAAAGTTTTCGTGTCAAAAACGGCAAAATGGAAGAATCTGTCACAGAGGCCACCGTAACTTACGGTGGGCACCGTAAGTTACGGTGGAGCCTGAAAGTGTTACGCCAGTTCTCTACTGATTTACGGTGGAAACATAGTAAAACAGGGGCTACCGTAAATTACGGTATCCACCGTAATTTACGGTGGACCCTATACAAAAATGCATTTTAATTAATTTTGTTTTCCGGACTCGTTTAGATATGTTTTAAACCCCGTTCGACTAAAGCATTTCATGTTTATGAAATGTAGGTACTTTCTTGGATGCCGGAAGACGATCAAGCTCAACGAAGAACCGAACACGATAAAGATACATGCTTCCGCACATTGCATCGTCTTAAATTTTAAACGACGAATCTGATCACGTTATGTCGAATAACTTTTGATTTGCGAAAAGTTTTAATAAATCCATATTTTTATAGTATGTGTAGTCTTAACTACACATCTAATTGTTGGTATTTACATGTAAAACTGTTAAATAGTAACTAGGGTGTTACAAGTTGGTATCAGAGCCTTGGTTTAAGGGATTCAAGTATGGTGGGGAAAAACCATGCTTGGACTTAAACCTTATGCTCTTGACAAAGATTGGTGTTCGGTTCAAGGCTTGATCGCAAATCCGGTAAGTACAAGTATGTTAATGGTTTAGTATGATTAAAGTGTTGTGAACAACACATAGGGTATCGTGTAGTACACGTTACACCAACGAAAATGATTAGTATAGTTAACGAAATCACGTACAGTAAAAAGCATTGTATTACAATACGTGCATTTATTAATGTTTAAATTGCTAACCTTTGTGAATGTTTTAATGGAAGGACACTTGCATTTAAAGATGACAAGGGTTAAACAAATTACAGATATGATAGAGGAACGGTCCGAAGTATGACAAGAGGAGCATGCTCACCAAGGACTAAATCGCGTAACGACCGCGAACAAAGTTAGCGGCAAGAGAAGCCCGTTAGGACAAGCATTACCAGGTGCACGCTTTTAAATATAATCGCACAAATAGCAATATGCAATAAACATGTAGAGAATGATTGTTGCATATGTAAATTAGAAACTTGGAAAAACCTGAATAGAATACCTATCTAGGATATTACTTCCAAGAAAACTAAATAGAAGCGTTACTTACATAGGGCGTGATGTGAAAACTATAAAAAGGTCATGTGTGTCATGTGTTAATCGCTTACTCTGGCCAAGTAAGTAGTGGCATATGATACCATGAACTTCTTATAGCGGACACATTTACGTCCGATGTAGTAAGGATAGGGTAAATGGGACAAATTAAAAGTACCCAAATGAATCAAATGAGCAAAATATTTGATAATAATGTAAATGCACAGCTGATTGATGGAAGCGTATTACATTAGGATAATGAGCCCGAGTGAAGGGACAAAGAAACATGTAAAATGATTAAAGTACGCACTGGGAGGGGGTGTATTTACACCGGAACCCGGAGGATGCAAAACATGTGAAATGATTAAGATATGCATTGGGAGGGGATGTACTTACACTCGAACCCGGAAAATGCAAATATGTCCCTTAACGGGTCGTTTTTGTAAAACGTCAAACTTAAGGACAAAGTCGGAATATAAAAATGAAGCGAGGTCTTAATGCATACCGGGAGGGTTGCAATAATAACGACTTCGGTAAAACACCCGGTTGATGGGTAAGAATTAAACACATGCGTAAACCAAGAGACGTGAACGCGGATTGAAAAATTCAAAGGACGTGGATTATGAATTATGACTATAAAATTTCGTAAAAGAAATTTTGAATAAATATGTTCAACTAATTTAAAGTTGAACGGGTCGAATATAATATCATCCTGGACGACATGAGTAAACACAAGCAGGATAATGGTAGCATTAAAAGCAAAAGAATAATGAGCCCGGTAATGAGACATAATCAAATATGAATGTATGTAAACTGGATAATGGTGAGCATAAGATGAACCTACGCATAAATGACATGAGAAGTCATAAAGTCGGAAAATTTCGCCCGAAAATAAACAAATGAAGCCTTAGACTACGGTCAAGGTCAACTAAAGTTCAAAAACGAAAATTATACGATTCCAAACATAACAAGACATGCTTTGAAGCTATATATGTATATAAATACATTTGAATGTAGATACAAATAAAAAGATGAATCTGCGGGATCATCGTAACCTACGGGAATACGATCAGTGTTAAGGTCTATGGTTATCATATAAGTTAAATTATAATAACCATTAAGGGCAAAATAGTAACTTGACAACGGTAATTGGTCATTTAGACCAAACGGGTCAAAAGGTGAAATTATCACCCTTTGACAATATCGACTAATGGGTTGTCAAGTTGTATGATTTTAGGAAAATAAATAGCACATGGATGCTTACATCGCTATCAGTTAGCAGCCCCTAAGGAAAGGTATTGAAACGGGTCAATATATTGATCCGAGCCAGGTATGTATAATGATACAACTCATCATGTAGAATTTGGAGTTCTATAAGAGTTAGACAAGGTTAAAACATAGATATTTGGTTATCTTTTAGGTAAACCGAATAAATTTAGTTATGATTATAACGTTTTAGAAACATAATGGTTTCTAAACAAGACTATAGTTAAAAAGTCGGATTTTTGGGTCAAACTTGTACTAAAAGTCATTCGTCGTAAAAGAAGGACTAAAATTGACTAAAACGCACTTGTAAGCGAAATTGAGCAAATGCACCATAAAGGTTGTTTGGAAATAAGTGATAGGATGAAATAAATACTTTGAATATGTATGAAAAGCGAAAGATGTAAAATATTGGTTCAATGACTCTATAAAGAGTCTTTGCCGTAAAATAATGATTTGAAGGGTAAAATTTGGAATATATGGATCACCACATTAAACCCACCATAAATACAGTTGTGGTGGGAGATTATAGGATAAGAAATGTGGTGATGAAATGCTAGAAACAATCGAAAGTGATTTTAGGCTCGAAAGTGCTTAAATACCCTTAACAGGTCAAAATAAGTATACGAGCGAAAATGGGTTTAAATTGTGTAATAAACTTGTGATTAGGACCTAAAATGGTAGATAACATTAATTTGAAAAAGTGTATGTGATATAGGAATCAAACAAATACGTTTGTTTGATAAAATGCATAAACGGGTTAAAATTCTGTAAAAAGGTAACGAATCGAAGGCTTAGAAGTCTCAAAATTTATTATATAGGATCTTGGATTTTAACTCCATATGATGGAGGATCATATTACAAACACGTAGGAAGAAACGGTAGGTCAAACGGACAAGCGGATTGAAAGATACGAAAGTTTTCGTGTCAAAAACGGCAAAATGGAAGAATCTGTCACAGAGGCCACCGTAACTTACGGTGGGCACCGTAAGTTACGGTGGAGCCTGAAAGTGTTACGCCAGTTCTCTACTGATTTACGGTGGAAACATAGTAAAACAGGGGCTACCGTAAATTACGATATCCACCGTAATTTACGGTGGACCCTGTACAAAAATGCATTTTAATTAATTTTGTTTTCCGGACTCGTTTAGATATGTTTTAAACCCCGTTCGACTAAAGAATTTCATGTTTATGAAATGTAGGTACTTTCTTGGATGCCGGAAGACGATCAAGCTCAACGAAGAACCGAACACGATAAAGATACATGCTTCCGCACATTGCATCGTCTTAAATTTTAAACGAAGAATCTGATCACGTTATGTCGAATAACTTTTGATTTGCGAAAAGTTTTAATAAATCCATATTTTTATAGTATGTGTAGTCTTAACTACACATCTAATTGTTGGTATTTACATGTAAAACTGTTAAATAGTAACTAGGGTGTTACAAGTCTCGGGATCCAAGATTGATAGTAAGAGTTCTTGACAATCAAAGGCCATGTTTACCTAAGTCTCTTACATCACTTGGTGAAGACAAGCATTTAGTGTAATACTTTTGTTTTTTAATCTTTTCGCACTTTTTATTTGGTTTTGTATTAATGACTTTAATAACTAGTTTCTTATGTTGAAGGTGAAACATCCTTATCATTTGTCCGTGGTGTCTTGGCGTTATTTTACTGCCTATATAAAATAAAAGATTTACACCATTCATATCTCTACGGTCTATATAGAGATATGCTGGCTACCTGGTCGGGGGTTAAGGGAATGGTTTCGTAAGGTTCTTGCCTTGTTCAGTGTAAAGATCCTGCAAGGACCTGGGTCAAGCTTACTAGGACCTCCTTCAATACCCACTGGTATTGGATGGTAGGGGTGCGAATGGCTTGATCCCCTCATATGTAAACTACTATTAATACATTAACCCGACTACTTGGGATTGTATCCCTGCTGACTGAAACCACTTAGCCGAGGGTAACGTCACCTTCAAAAGAGGGGCCTACCACATTACGTATTAATAACTTAATTAATTATCTTTCAATAATCCAACCCTTTAGGATTGTATCCTTGCTGACTCAAACTACTGGGTTGAGGGTAACGTCACCTTCAAAAGAGGGGCCTACTACTATAACTAAGATAATCTCTTAAAAAGTTCAAAAGTGCGGAAGGCATCAAAGGTTACACTAAAGGCGAGTCGGATCCAAGTGATTCATGTGTTTATCTGTTTTTATTTTATTTTTATTTTCAGCATTTTTAGTTTTTATTTTCATGTTAAAACCTTTTTTCTAAATTTTTGATTTGATTAGACGTTGAGGATAAACTGGTATTAAAAGATCTTGTGTCCTTGGATGACCTCGGTATCTTACAAACGCTATACTATGCTCACGATGGGTGCACTTGCCCATATGTGTGTTTAGTGTTAGTAGAATATCGTGTTTTATAAATTTAAAACTTGACTAAAGTGTTAAAAAGGGCTAAAAATATACATAAAAATATACCACATACTAGACACGCATCAAGTTTTTGGCGCCATTTCCGAGGACACAAGGATTTTAAGAAAGCTTAAAATCGACGGCCTAATCAGTTTTTCAAAACCTTTTTAAAACGCGCGCACATTTTCTGCATTTTAGTTAGTTTTTGCATTTACAGTAGACTGAACACAACCCCGTGCTGCACAAAACCAGTCACTTTTATTAAAACGCCCAGATACAGAACCTGAATACGGGCCGTGCTCACTGAACACGGAGCCGTGTCCAGCCTCTGTTTCCGTTTTTATTTTTGTTTTCTGGTCCCGAGACTCTGTTGTGGTCTGCTGAGTGATTCTTATGGATCAATACTCAGGAGATTACAACTACCACTATGAGGAGGATGATTATAGGGAAGACTATTGCACCATTTGTGGTAACCCTCACTCGGTACAATATTGTGACCTCTTTGAACCATCCCCTTCATATACCTACTATGAGGAGCCCAGGTACGAGCCGTCCACTTCATACACACCCTATGAAGAACCAAGGTATGAACCTTCTCCCTCATACTCATATTTTGATGAACCAAGGTATGAGCCTTCATACTCATACTTTGAGGAACCAAGATACGAGCCTTCACCTTCATATGCTTACTATGAGGAATCATGGCGTGAACAACCCACGTCATATGAGTATTATGAAGAACCAAGTTACGACCCTTATTCATCATATACTTACAATGAGGAACAATGGTGTGAACCATCTACCTCATAGGAGTACTATGAGGAGCCGAGGATCGAACTTCCGAATTCAAGCTTTGATGATAATTATTCAACTCACTTTGACGAACCATCCACTATCTCACCCGTAGCCGAAAAGATAATAGAACACCTTAAAACTATCGAGCGCTATATAAAAGAAGCCCGCGCAAGGTAAGAGCAGTCCCGCGCAAGGGAAGAATTAACTTGTAATAAAGAAGAGATAGTTGAAGGTGTAAAAATGGAAGAACAAGTAAGTGAAAAACCAACACATGAGTTAAACAACGAAAAAGGTGAGTCTGACAACGTTAAAATTCAAGAAGAGTCTAATTTTAAAGAAATTAATCTCTTGTCACCTTCTTTCGAAACTCATTGTTTAGTACCCACTCATGCTAAGTTTTTAAAAGAGTTAAACACTAACACTAAAATTGACGAAACGGTAAGCATTAAGTTAACAAATGATCAAACTACACTAATAAAAGAAGATCCATTTGAAATTAACATTTACACCGGTTCCATGATTTTTTCAAAATTCCTTTATTAGTAATATTACAATTGATAAAGATCTTTGTGTTAATATAATGCCAAACTACATTTTCGAAAAATTAAGTATTGGTGATTTTTCTCCACTTCAAATACCCATTTTTCTATCTAATCGGAAAATAATAAAATCAATAGGGGTAGTTGAGGATGTCTTGGTCCAAACAAATCAAATGGTAATCCCAATCGACTTTGTCATCCTTGATGACGCTCCTCTAGTGTTGGGAGGACCTTTTGTAAAGACCCACGAAGCCTTGAAAAATCGAAAGTACAACAATTTATCTATTCAATTAGGGGCATTTAAAAAAAGTGTCGATCTTGAGCGTTCAATGAAATATCCATTCGGCAATAATGACCCCCTAATTGAAGATGAAGATGAACCACCCGATACAAGAAAAGAAATTGACCACTTTGTTGAAGAAGGGGTTGCCATAGAACAAACCTTTATGGTCCTTGATCAAAATGAGCAACCAAATAAGGAGTCTCCTAAAGACCCACCTCTTGAGCTCAAAGAACTTACAAAAGGTTTGGAATATGCTTTTCTAGACAATGGTGGTAAATCACCTGTAATTATTTCGTCAAAATTAACAAGTTTAGAAAAAGTAAAATTAATTACACTTTTGAAAAAACACAAAAACGCGATCGCTTGTAGATATTAAAGGAATAAGTCCTTCCATGTGCACGCACAAAATTTTAATGAATGATGACTATAAATCGGTAATACAATCACAACGTAGAGTAAATCCAAACGTTCAAGAAGTGGTTAAAAACGAAGTCATCAAGTTACTTGACGCCAGACTCATCTACCCAATTTCCGATAGTCCTTGGGTGAGTTTCGTCCAAGTAGTTCCAAAGAAAGGAGGTATGAAGGTAATAACTAACGAGAAAAATGAATTAATACCAACAAGATCCGTCACAGGATGGAGGGTATGTATAGATTATCGTAGATTAAATGAGGCAACAAGGAAAGACCACTTTCCTTTGCCTTTTATTGATCAGATGTTAGAAATATTATCTGGTCACAAATTTTATTGTTTCTTAGATGGTTTTTCAGGTTACTTTCAAATACCAATAGCACCCGAAGACCAAGAAAAGACAACATTCACATGTTCCTATGGAACTTTTGCTTATCGACGCATGGCTTTTGGTCTATGTAATGCCCCCACAACCTTTCAACGTTTCATGGTGGCCATCTTCCATTGCATGATAGAAAAGACAATGGAAGTCTTTATGGACGACTTTTCTATCTTTGGAGATTCATACGACCAATACCTTGATAACCTTGAACGAATGCTATCCCGATGTGAGGAAACTAACCTCGCCCTTAACTGGGAAAAATGCCATTTCATGGTAACGGAGGGAATAGTACTCGGTCACAAAATCTCAAGCGAAGGAATGGAGGTTGATCGAGCAAAAATAGACACTATTTCTCGATTACCACCCCCATCCTTCGTTAGAGCTATCAGAAGTTTCCTAGGGCATGCCGGATTTTATAGACGATTTATCAAAGACTTTTCTAAAATCTCAAGGCCTCTAACGAAATTACTTGAAAAATATGCCCCTTTCATCTTTGACAAGGATTGCAACCAAACATTTTTAACAATAAAAGAAATGCTAGTCAATGCACCTATCATGATAGCACCTGATTGGAAATTACCCTTCGAAATCATTTGTGATGCAAGTGACTTTGCAGTTGGAGCCATCTTGGGACAAAGAAAAGATAAGCATTTTCACCCAATTTATTACGCTAGTAAAACACTTAATGATGCACAAGAAAATTACACAACAACAGAAAAGGAATTACTAGCCGTGGTATTTACTTTTGATAAATTTCATTCTTATCTTGTTCTTTCTAAAATGATAGTTTATACAGATCATGTAGCCATTCGATATCGCTTTAAGAAACAGGATGCTAAACCGCGTTTGATTCGGTGGATTCTACTCCTCCAAGAATTTGACATTGAAATAAAAGACAAAAGTGGAGCAGAAAACACCGCAGAAGATCATCTTTCCCGCTTGGAAGACCCAGCTTTGGAGGCAACCAGGGATGAGCAAATCAATGAAAAGTTCCCAACGGAGTCCCTGGAAATGGTGGAATACCGAGAAGAGCCATGGTACGCTAACTATGCTAACTACCTAGCTAGCGGTATCGTCGCAAAAGGATGGCCACCTCATCAAGGAAAGAAATTCTTTGCCGAAGTAAAGCATTATTTTTGGGAAGATCCTTATCTTTTCAAAATGTGTGCCGATCAACTCATCCGTCGATGCGTACATGGTAGTGAAGCAAGAAGAATTCTCCGCCATTGTCATGAAGGTCCATACGGAGGACATCATGGTGCCACTAGTACCGCATGAAAGGTATTTGATTCAGGATTTTATTGGCCAACCATTTACAAAGACGCCAAAAGTCTTGTCAAGACATGTGACGCTTGCCAAAGATCAGGTAATATTTCTTCCAAAAACAAAAAGCCACAAAATGGCATTCTTGTTTGTGAAGTTTTTGATGTGTGGGGACTCGACTTTATGGGACCTTTCCCACCGTAAAAAGTAAACAAATATATACTTGTGGCGGTAGATTACTTGTCTAAATGGACCGAGGCCAAGGAATTTCCAACAAACGATGGAAGAGTCGTGGTAAGATTTCTGAAAAGATTATTCTCTCGTTTTGGAATACCAAAAGCATTAATAAGTGATAGAGGTACCCATTTTTGTAACCATCAACTTGAAATTTTTTTAACAAGGTATGTGGTCTATCACCGGGTCTCAACAGCATATCACCCTCAAACAAATGGACAAGCCGAAGTGACCAATCGAGGTTTAAAAAGAATACTTGAAAAAACCATATGATTAAATAAAAAAGAATGGGGCGATAAATTAGACGATGCTTTATGGGCTTTTCGAACAACATATAAAACAACAATAGGTACAACTCCATATAAGCTTGACTATGGAAAAAGTTGTCATTTGCTAGTAGAAATAGCACATAAGGCATACTTGGCAATTAAAAACGTAAACTTAGACTTAGAAATTGCAGGTAAAAATCGATTTTGCCAATTAAATGAATTAGACGAATTAAGGAATTACACATACTCTAACTCCGAAATTTATAAGGAAAGAATGAAAAATTTGCATGATAAACACATTAAACCTAATGAATTTCGGGTAGGGGATCAAGTTCTATTGTTTAATTCACGACTTCGATTATTTCCTGGTAAATTAAAGTCCAGGTGGTCAGGACCTTTTCCATTACCCATATTTTCCCACACGGTGCAATCGAAATTAAATCTCGGAATGGAATTCCATTCAAAGTCAATGGGCAACGGCTAAAGCTCTATCAAGGATTTATTGAGGATGAGGAAGAAGAAATCTCGCTACAAGCAGCCGAAGAATGAAACGAAGGTTTAAGCATCAACATCATACCTTGTAAGTTACTAACGTTGGGAAAACATCTAAATCGGTAAGATTTCTAAACCAAGTTTCGGGAAATAGGGGCACTCACACGAGCACTAATTTTTTTTTTAAATTTGCCCGCCCACGGGGCCGTGTCCGCGTGACTGTCGGGGATAAAACCCCTTTTTCTTTCACTTTCTCATTTCAACACGCCCCGTTTCCCCAAAAACTCTCTGGTTCCGGCGAAATTTTTCGCAGATTTCAACATTTCCCCTTCTTCTAACAACGTCAAGGTATGATTCTATCCTTATAATTAGTTAGTTTAAGTACTTGCATGTAGTTTAACATCAAAATTTGGGGAAAAATATAGGGTTCTTCAACTTGAACCGGATCAAAACCCCAAATTTTTGCTTAGATCTGTTAGCGTTAGTTTAGATATGTGTTATAGGAAGTAAATCAACTTATATTGTTTGTAGATTTTCCCGATTTCTCACAAAAACCTCAAACCCTTGTTTTTGAACCGAAAAAGATAAAATTGAAGGGGTAAACAGTTTGTTTTGGAAAAAACGCATTTGGGGTTTCATTTTCGGGGAAAACCGCCCCTACTGGACCAGAAATTTTCAAGTTTTCGGAACCGGGTCGAAAAATGGGAATTTTGGGAAACAGAAGCCTGGACACGGGGTCGTGCTCAGCGAGCACGGGGGCGTGTCCAGCTATTTTCAGGCTAACATGGGGCGTGTCCGCTGAACACGGGGTCGTGTTCAGCTGCTGTTTTAAATTTTCTTTGAAAATTTCACTGTTTCATGCTAATTGTTTGGTGTTTTCTTTCAGATGGCCAAGAAATTTACCAGATTCAACGCAAGTGAGTTGGCTGCACAGGCGCGGTATGAGGTGCTAAGAACTAGGCCCGAGGAATATCCCCGACAGGTGTGCATGGACACTCTTGAAGCAGTGAACCAAATAGACCGCTTCAACAACATTGTTACCGGCCTAGTACGAGAGGCTCTTTGCACTCAGCTTCACTCCGTGCATGAATACAACATGGAATTTTACAGCACGTTTGTCTTTAAGACAAGAGCAGATCCGTTTGACAATGAGGGGGTAGAGTTTTGTTGTGCAGGGACCATGTACTCGATCTCAATCGCACAATTTGGGGCAATTGTCGGGTTGTATTCGGAAGAGGATACTGGAGATGAAGAGAACACCGGCGGTCTTCGCGAGCTTCCAGAAAATCAACGCCAAGCTGCTTGGGCTCAGATCGGGGAGGGCAACTATAACCCAAGCCCAACTAAGAGCACAATGTTAAGGGACCCTCTCTACCGCTACATCCACAGGGTCCTCAGCTACTCTCTCTGCCAGAGACACGACAGTGGTGGTGTTGTAGGGTTGCGTGATCTGCTAGTCCTCCATTGCATTCACAACCATGTCAACCTTGATGTTCCATACCTACTGCTCCGCAACATGCACTTGAACCAACTTGCTACTCCCCCGACTCCTATCCTGTTTGGAGGGTGGATTTATCACCTTTTCAAACACTTTGTGCCAAGGATGCCAAGGTCCTTTCAAAAGGGACCATGGTCGGGAAAAGTAGACATGGTCATTTGCCGCTCCATGAACTTAATCAAGGAAGCTGATGACGGGACGGTCAGATTTAAAACAGTTCAAGGGCTTGCATGGAACCCTCAAGAAGCTCTCATCCTACATGCTCCACATATCCGTCCTCCTCCCCAGTACCACTACCAGCCCCATGGTGATCCGGGTTAATCCTCCTCTCAAGGAGGTGGTTTTCCTAACTTTCAGAGCTTACATGATTTATTGCAGGCAAATCTTATGTGCACCAGGAACACCTACAACATGGCCAGCAACACATTCGCCCGGGTCGGAGTGATAGAAAGAAATATCTCCGACATGCAGGATGATATTGGAAACATCCGGGAGTATATGGCAGGACACAGATGGGATGATGATGATGAAGATGAGGACATGGATTGAGCGGAAGGAGTTGGAGGTAGCATCAAACGGTTGAAGGTCTAACAGGTTAACCCTTATCTCTTATGAACAATTGCATGGCATCCGTGCCATTTGTTGAACAATTTACTTCTCTTAACACTTTTTAATTTTCTGCATTTCTTTTCTTTTTATGTTGTGATGTGGATGATGAAACTTTGTTAAATTAGGATGTTTGTTATTGCTTGGTGTGGTATTTATTAGTAAAACAAGTACCTACGAGGCTTAAAGCACTAAACATTAGTGCTACTATAGCCGGGACAACAGAACCGAAAGCAGAAACCTGTTTTAACTGTTTGCAGATTGTCCACACGGGGTCGTGCCCAGCCGACACTCCCCCATGCCCACCGCCCAGACCTGTTGTTTGTCTAATTTATGCAGATTTTTGCCCAACACGGGATCGTGTTCACCAGACACGCCCCCGTGTTCACCTTTTGTAAGTTCTCGTTACTGGCAATCTGACTACGGGGCCGTGCTCATCCTACACGGGGCCGTGTCCAGATGCCCAATAACATAAATTTTGTTTTTTACACACCTTTTTACACATTCAATCAACCTAAAAACTTATTTTTTGGACACATTGAGGACAATGTGTAATTTAAGTGGGGGGGATGCTAAAACCTTGAATTTTGCAAGTCCTAATTACAAGCCTTACACAAAACTCTATTGGAACCGCTAAACACCCCAAATTTTTTCAAAAACTTTTCATTTTTTACTTTTCTTGGTTTAAATTGGGAATAACAAGTTCTAAAAGGGTTATATTTTTACGAATTTATAACCGATAGAGTCGTGATAAAGAGAACCAACATAAGAAAATTATGAAACGGCATGACAAATCTAGTTAAAATTTGATTATATATACTTGATCACATTAAAAACCCCTCCCACAAAAAGTGAGTTTTGAGCCTTTAATTAAGCATATAAATACACAACTTTAAACTAAATGCTCATCTTTCGTTTCTTGTGTGAATAGCCGCTTGGTTTCTTACGACTCTAGAACTTGCCATGACGATACATTCCCGGTCCTTATCAACTTAAACCCAAGTAAGTAAATGATTGAGGCATTAGGTCTAACCTTTTTCTTTTCAGCACCATTATTTTTCAATTTTTTTCCACCTACCCCAAATCCCCCTAGTTAACCCCTTTGAGCCTAGACCTTTTCATTTCTAAACCCACAAAACAAACACCCTTTACCCACCAAAAACCCTTTTTCATTTTAAACCCTTTATTTTAGTAAAAAGCTCGGTCTTCATGTGACATTCCTTATCGAATATATATATATATAGCAATAAACAAAAAAGTTCCTCAAAACAAACTTTGTTTGAAAAATGCTTCGTTTGAATAAAAAGTCACAAAAATAAAAAGTTTTACAAAAACCGACACTTTTTACGTCTTTCGCCCTTTTCTACTAACCACTAACCCGAAAAGCACCTACCTTTAACCCAAGCCTAACCCTTCCCCAAGTCCTCTTGATATTTGCAAAGGTTTATAGTTAAAAAGGAGGAGGATTGATTGTTTGGCAAGCATATGGTAGAAGTAAGTTCCATGCCGGTCTCAAGTGTTTCACAAAAATACATCTTCGGCCGAGTGTTGAGTGAACTCCCGTGAGGTATGTGAACTTGTATACAAATGGAATTTTAAAGAGGCATGTTATGCCCAAATAAGTAATTTCTCTTATGAAATGTTCCAAGTAAATCATAACGAATAGGATTGTAAATAACATAAAAATAAAACCTAATAAAGATCTTGGAATCCGGACACTCAAGACAAGCCCAAAACTTCTCTTCTACCCATTCCATTTGGGTGTGTAAGCCACATTATAAAGAGTTTTGCTTGAGGACAAACAAAGATTCAAGTGTGGGGGTATTTGATGTGTGTAAAATGTAACATATAAATCACATCAAATAAGGCGTAAAACTAAGCCTTTTTTAGTACTAATGTTGGAAAAAGTGTGCTTTTGTCTTCCTTTTGTATTTTCAGGATTAAATGAGCGCAAATGAACAAAAGAAGCAAAAATACAGCTAAATCTAACATAAATACAAGAAAAGGAATAAAAGTGGCATGCCCGACCCCTCGACAGCATCTTCAAAAGCAAAAACAAGAGATCAGAAGGCTGAACACGCCCCATGCCCAGCGGACACGGGGGTGTGCCCAAGCGTCTGCAGAAAAGACAAAGTTGTAGAAGCTTCTATTTCCCAACACGGGGGCGTGCCTAGCTCAACACGACCGTGGTCAACGCTAAGATTCACAGAATCCAAGCAAATCTTGATAGTACAGATACGCTTCTGCACACGGGGCCGTGCCCAGCGGACACGAGGGCATGGTCAACTAATGCAGACAAACTGCATTTAATGAAGAAAGAGAAAGTGGATGGACACGGGGCCGTGCCCAATGGACACGGGGTGGTGTCCGGGCTTCTGTGTAGGCTAAAAATAGAGGTGCTTGGTTCACTTCAAAGGTATCCCTTGGTAAACCACCTCTCTCACACTTCACCCACACTCCACCACCATCACAACCCACATCCACCACCATCATCCATCGTCCATCATAGAGTGTGTGTAATAGTCTTGGGATCCAAAATTGATAGTAAGAGTTCTTGACAATCAAAGGCCATGTTTGCCTAAGTCTCTTACATCACTTGGTGAAGACAAGCATTTAGTGTAATACTTTTGTTTTTAATCTTTTCGCACTTTTTATTTGGTTTTGTATTAATGACTTTAATAACTAGTTTCTTATGTTGAAGGTGAAACTTCTTTATCATTTGTCCATGGTGTCTTGGCATTACTTTACTTTACTGTCTATATAAAGTAAAAGATTTTCACCATTCATATCTCTACGGTCTATATAGAGATATGTTGGCTACCTGGTCGGGGGTTAAGGGGATGGTTTAGTATGGTTCTTGCCTTGTTTAGTGTATAGATCCTGCAAGGACCTGGGTCAAGCTTACTAGGACCTCCTTCAATACCCACTGGTATTGGATGGCGGGGGTGCGAATGGCTTGATCCCCTCATATGTAAACTACTATTAATACATTAACCCGACTACTTGGTATTGTATACCTGCTGACTGAAACCACTTAGCCGAGGGTAACGTCACCTTCAAAAGAGGGGCCTACCACATTACGCATTAATAACTTAATTAATTATGTTTCAATAATCCAACCCTTTAGGATTGTATCCTTGCTGACTCAAACTACTGGGTTGAGGGTAACGTCACCTTCAAAAGAGGGGCCAACTACTATAACTAAGATAATCTCTTAAAAAGTGCAAAAGTGCGGAAGGCATCAAAGGTTACACTAAAGGCGAGTCGGATCCAAGTGATTCATCTTGTTTATCGGTTTTTATTTTATTTTTATTTTCAGCATTTTTAGTTTTTATTTTCATGTTAAAACCTTTTTTCTAAATTTTTGATTTGATCAGACGTTGAGGATAAACCGGTATTAAAAGCCCTTGTGTCCTTGGACGACCTCGGTATCTTACCAATGCTATACTACACTCACGATGGGTGCACTTGCCCATATGTGTGTTTAGTGTTAGTAGAATATCGTGTTTTATAAATTTAAAACTTGACTAAAGTGTTAAAAAGGGCTAAAAATATACATAAAAATATACCACGCACTAGACACGCATCACCTACAAAGAAACAAAAGGTGAACGAATCTCCAAAGAAAGGAAATGTGAAAGGAGGATCGCATAGTTGTAAGATTTGCGGACGCTCACATCAGGGTGAATGTTTCTACAAGAACAAACAATGTGTCATGTGTGGGAAGATGGGACAGACACCCTCAAATGCTTTAGATGTTACCAACCGGGTCATAAGAAATCCGAATGCACAGAGTTGGTAGGAAAAAAGGATGCAACCGATACCAAGAATGAAGCCCCGAAGACGCGGGCAAGATCATTCCACATAACCGCGGCGGAGGCCAAAAAAGAACCCGATGTGGTTTCAGGTACATTTACCATGAATTCTATCTCCGCATGTGTTTTATTTGATACGGGTGTGAATAAGTCTTTCGTTTCACATTGATTTATTCAACATCCTTCGTTTACATTAACGAAATTACCTATGCCTATGGAAGTAGAAGTAGGTAATAATAAGAGTTTTATTGTTTGTGATATGTGCCGAAATTGCAAATTACACATTGATGACAAGGATTTTGTGGTTGATTTGATACCCATGGCAATGGGGGAATTCCAAGTGGTGATAGGAATGGACTTGCTATCACGCCACCACGCCTGTGTGGTGTGTTACCGCAAGGAAATACAATTAACTTCCCCAAGTGGGAAGCAATTTACTATCTATGGGGAAAAGAATTGTAACCCCATAGTATGCTCGATGATGGAGGCTAACAGGCTTATTCAACATGGGTGCAAGGCTTACTTGAACTATATACTTGACACGGAAAAAGAGTAAGTAAGAATCGAAGACGTGCCAGTTGTGCGCGATTATGGAGATGTGTTTCCGTAAGACCTACCGGGAGTACCACCCAAGCGGGAGGTGGAATTTGGAATCGAGTTGGTTCCAGATGCAAAACCGGTGACCAAGACACCGTACAGGTTAGCACCGTCGAAACTCCAAGAATTGATGTCACAATTGCAAGATCTTTTGGACAAAGGTTTCATAAGGCCGAGTATCTCCCCGTGGGGTGCACCGATATTATACGTAAAGAAAAAGGACGGAAGCATGCACATGTGTATTGATTACCGAGAGTTAAACAAACTTACGGTAAAGAATCGATACCTACTTCTGAGAATCGACGACCTATTCGACCAACTACAAGGTGCGAGTTGGTTTATGAAAATCGACATGAGGTCGGGTTACCATCAATTGAATGCGAAAGAGGAAGATATACCCAAAACAGCTTTTCGTGCACAGTACAAGCATTTAGAATTCCCCGTGATGTCCTTCGGGCTAACAAATGCACCCGCGGCTCTCATGGACCTCACGAACCGGGTTTGCAAGCCCATATTGGACAAGTCGGTTTTAGTGTTCATCGATGACATTCTCGTATACTCAAAAAATGAGGCAGATCACACTCGTCATTTGCAAGAAGTGATGGAAACCCTTATACGAGAAAAACTTTACGCTACATTCTCAAAGAGCGCCTTTTGGCTTCGAGAAATGCAATTCCTCGGGCACATCATAAGTGTCGATGGAATATTAGTAGATCCGTCCAAAATTGAAGTAGTGTCAAAGTGGAACCCGCCGAGAAATCCCTTAGGGATTAGAAGCTTCTTAGGACTTGCGGGTTACTATAGGAGACTCATTCAAGACTTCTCCAAAATTGCGTCTCCATTGACTAAGTTAACCCGCTAGGATAAAAAGTTCATTTGGAAGGATGAGTATGATAGATCTTTTCAACGTCTAAAGGAAAAGTTGACCCGTGCCCCGGTATTGACTTTATCGGATGGCACCGAAGACATGGTCGTGTATTCTGATGCTTCCCATCTCGATATCGGATGCGTACTTATACAAAGGGGCAAAGTAATTGCTTATGGCTCGAGACAATTGAAAATGCATGAAACTAAGTACCCGACTCATGATCTTGAGTTGGCAGCGGTGGTATTTGCCTTAAAGATTGATGTGTGTAAAATGCAACATATAAATTACATTAAATGAGGCATAAAACTAACCCTTTTTTAGTACTAATGTTGGAAAAAGTGTGCTTTTGTCTTCCTTTTGTATTTTCAGGACCAAATGAGCTTATATGAACAAAAGGAACAAATATGCAGCAAAAACTAACGTAAATACAAAGAAAAGGAATAAACGTGGCATGCCGACCCCTCGACAGCATATTCCCAAGCAAAAACAAGAAACAGAAGGCTGACCACGGCCCCGTGCCCAGCGGACACGGGGCGTGGTCAGGTGTCTGCAGAAAATGACAAAGTTGTAGAAGCTTCTATTCCCAGCATGGGGGCGTGCCCAGCTCATCACGGGGCGTGGCCAACGCTAAGATTCGCACAATCTTGCAAACTTGATAGTATAGATACGCTTTTGCACACGGGGCCGTGCCCAGCGAACACTGGGGCATGTGGAGCCTAATGCAGACAATTGTAATTAATGAAGAAAAGGAAAGAGGATGGCCACGGGGCCGTGTCCAGCGGACACGAGGCCGTGTTCGGGCTTCTGTACAGGCTATAAATGAGGTGCTTGGTTCACTTCAAAGGCATCCCTTAGTAAACCACCTCTCTCCCACTTCACCACTACTACAACACCCACATCCACCACCATCATCCATCATCCACCTTAGAGTGTGTGTAGTAGTCTCGGGATCCAAGAATGATCGTAAGAGTTCTTGTCAATCAAAGGTCATATTTGGCTAAGTCTCTTACATCACTTGGTGAAGACAAGAATTTAATGTAATACTTTTGATTTTTAATATTTTCGCACTTTTTATTTGGTTTTGTATTAATGACTTTAATAACTAGTTTCTTATGTTGAAGGTGAAACTTCTTTATCATTTGTCTGTGGTGTCTTGGCATTACTTTACTGTCTATATAAAGTAAAAGATTTTCACCATTCATATCTCTACGGTCTATATAGAGATATGTTGGCTACCTGGTCGGGGGTTAAGGGGATGGTTTAGTAAGGTTCTTGCCTTGTTCAGTGTATAGATCCTGCAAGGACCTGGGTCAAGCTTACTAGGACCTCTGTCAATACCCACTGGTATTGGATGGCGGGGGTGCGAATGGCTTGATCCCCTCATATGTAAACTACTATTAATACATTAATCCATCTACTTGGGATTGTATCCCTGCGGACTCAAACCACTTAGCCGAGGGTAACGTCGCATTCAAAAGAGGGGCCTAACACTTTACGCATTAATAACTTAATTAATTATCTTTCAATATTCCGACCCTTTGGGATTGTATCCTTGCTGACTCAAACCACTGGGTTGAGGGTAACATCACCTTTAAAAGAGGGGCCTACTACTATAACTAAGATTATCTCTTAAAAAGTGCAAAAGTGCGGAAATCATCAAAGGTTTCATTAAAGGCAAGTCGGATCCAAGTGATTCATCTTGTCTATCTGTTTTATTTTATTTTTATTTTTCTGCATTTTAGTTTTTATTTTCATGTTTAAAACTTTTGCTAAAAATTTTGATTTGATTAGACATTGAGGATAAACCGGTACTAAAAGCTCTTGTGTCCTTGGAGGACCTCGGTATCTTACCAACGCTATACTACGCTCACGATGGGTGCACTTGCCCATGTGTGTGTTTAGTGTTAGTAGAATATCGTGTTTTATAAACTTAAAACTTGACCAATGTGTTAAAAAAAAGGCTTAAAATATAAATAAAAACATATCACTCCCGACACACACCAAGTTATTTTACGCCGTTGCCGGGGACACAAGGATTTTAAGAAAGTTAGGAATCAACGGCCTAATCATTTTTTCTTACTTTCCTATTTTTTTAGGATTTTTCTAGATTTTTCAGCTTCTGCAGAGCTCAGCACGGGGCCATGCCCGCTTAACACGCCCCCATGCCCAATCTTTGGTACTGGCAATCCTGTTTTCAGTCAGACAGTAGCTTAACACGGGGTCGTGCCTACTGAACACGCCCCAATGCCCAAGCTTCAGATACTGAAAACTTGTGAGGACTTGAATATCGTGTTTTATAAATTTATAACTTGACTAATGTGTTAAAAAAGGGCTTAAAATATAAATAAAAACATATCACACCCGACACACACCAAAGATCTGGAGGCATTATTTGTATGGGGTGAAATGCACTATTTTCATCGATCATAAAAGAATAAAGTGTTTTTTTTGAACAAAAGGAGTTAAATATGAGACAAAGATGTTGGTTAGAAACGAAGAAGGATTATGACTGCGAAACACATTATCACCCTGGAAAAGCTAACGTAGTGGCGGATGCCCTTAGCCGAAAGGGGGATTACGCTCTTATTCCGGTGCGATCAATGCAACTTGTGGTCACATCGGGGTTACTAGAACGAATCCGAGTGGCTCTAAGGGAAGCGGTAAGATAAGAGAATTAGAGGAAGGATCACGTGAAGGGATTAGTGAAATATATTGTAGCGGGAGAAAACGAGTTGAAATCCTGATTCAGTAGGATTTCGGTTCCAAACACTTGTGGTGTCAAGGACCTTCTGTCACACCCCGACCACGTAAAACAACAAATCATAGCGAAAACGTCGGGGAGTGTCGTAACAGAATCATTGTTTCACAACACATGGAATTTAGAATATTGTTTTATTACATAATAAGTTACATTGTCTTGGAGTTAGATCAACAAACAGTACAATTGCCGTTCATGTTTTTTTTTATAATTACTACTGCCCATGTCCATCCTATGTAAAGCAATCAACAGTCGTCACGAAATAAAACCTGAAACATATGTGAAAGTAAATACGTCAGCATAAAAATGCCTATGAGTAACATAGGTTTTGTGTTGAGGATTCATGACTTTGAATGTTTAAAGAAATGTTTAACAAAAGTAGTATGAGCCTTAAAATATTTTCTTTTATATTTCATACAAAAGTGATAAGAAATCAGATGATATAAAGAATAATGCAATAATGAAATGAATAACCAACTAAAAATGAGTTTGTAGCATATATAAAAATATACCTTGGTTTTAAGAAAGCCGGATAAGTAATATATTAAAATACATTTTAGTTTCAAAACAGTTAAACAGATAGTATGTCAAATATACTTTAGTTGTTAAAATAATAGTTTTCGGTAGTATATCATAAGTATACTTTGGTTTTGTAAATAACATATCAACTATGTTTTAGTAAATAACAAAATATATGTTGGATTTGTACATAGTATATCAAATTATACTTTGGTAAATAATATCACATATGAGAGCATATCAAACTATACTTTGGAAGTATATCAAAATATACAAATGAAAATGTGATTTAAAATTCATTCAAACCTTAGTGTATCAAACTACACCTTAGAGACTATAGAAATACCACAAAGGCAATTTCTATTTGGATAAAATTCGGTTTCTGACATTCCATACAACAAGAACGGGGTGTCTAGTCCTATAGCGCTATATCATACTACCAATCGGTTGGTGAATGTATAAAATAAGTACAACCCAACAATTAATTTTATAATCTTTGAATATTAGTGTTTGAACCATAGATAATCAATCAATTTGTCAAAAGATAAGTACTATCATGTATAATCATATAATTGAAATCATGAAAATATCGAATAGGTACACATGTTTCACCCCAAAACATTTGAAAGCAGTAAAAGAGGGGACCATGTACTCACCTTTGGGTGCGTTTTTATATGCTAACACAATCACTCAAATTGTTTATTCGTCCTAAATTAAATAAGAACGATTTAATAATCAAAACTCACAAAAATACCTAAGTTTCTCCGATACTTAGAATTTTCACATAAGTTTGAGATTTCTCGAAAAGTTATTATTTTTGATTATATTGGTGTATTTATATATATATGAGTTCATATATATTTTAAAAAAACTTTGCGACTTGAACGATTTTATTGGTGACCTTCATCATGTTATAAGCAATATATCTACGATTTGCGCGTCGTAATATATATACTTATTGTGACATAAAATAAATATCGTAATACACATACTCTTGTCAAGTATTAACATGTCATCATACACATATTATAAAACACATAACATATTATAACACATAAAATTTACCCATGAATCAACCCATTCTAGTGTACATTGAAAAACGCGTATTTTAGCGATTCGGTAACGTTTTTGGGCGTTGGAAGTCACGTATGACCAACCAAACACTAAGTAAACTTAATATAAGTTAAAATACTTATTTTTATATCAAAAAATATATCAGTTTACTTACTGATCTAAAATAGTTTTATAAAAATCCTTCGAAAAGCCGATTTTTAACCGTTTTACCGCATAGTTTTGCATCAAACTTTACCCTAACCATCCCAAATCGAAATGACTTGATATTTTAACATAACCCATGTTATTTACTGAATAAAATAGTGGTTATACTCATGATAGTGCAGGTCTCACATAAAGCACATAAATCATGCAAATTTCACATATTTTACCACTTTCTAAGCTATATGTACAACATGCAAAGCTATCAAACCTATGACAAAGTCTCATGCCATTATAATATACCAAATAACGTTATTTTTAGTGTTTATAATCTGTTCTAAATCATTTTTTTCATACAATCATTTTTTTTTATCATTTCTTGAGCTTTAAATCAACATGCTTTCTTATGTACTAGTGTCTAAAGCACACTATCATATCATCATCATTTCATATGAATTTAAATGCATCAAACATGTGATTTATTCATGTTTATTTACTGATTTAATTGAACATTCATCATATCATACACAAATCATCAAACAGTTGCATTTTAACTATCATTCAAGAACAAGCAACAACTTAAAAATTCTCAAATATGTCTAATAAATATTTGGCCATTTACATGTCAAAATACTAACATTATTTCAAAGTATAACTCATGATTCAATCACTCCTTTATATCTCTAAAATGTTTGTACATAATCTTGTTCATACAAGCAAACATCCTAGACAAGTATTTATCAAAAATCAACTCAACTCAAAACTCATATACACACATATATGTATGGTTATATACACACATATATACCACCATTTTTATTTTGTATCAAGACCCATTTCTTTTAGATTTCAAGTTTGTGAAAAATTCCAAGATTCAAGAGAAACTTCCAATCATCATGAACAACCAAGAATCAAGAGTATGATTTAAACATAAACTTTATACCTTCAAGATTCAAGTGAGTTTTTGGATGAGATTTTGATGATGTGGAGCTTGAAATCACTTTAAAACACCTTGGAAACTCCTTTGGATCTTCACACCAACTTGAAATTAGCTTGAAATGGGGTTGGATCTTGAAGAACAAAGTTGAAGAAGATGAAGATGGGAGGTGGTGGGGGGTTACGGTTATGGGGAGAGAAAGAGTGAGGAGATTGAGTGAAGATTGTGATCTTGGAAAGATATATGTAGAGATTTGGAAGATTTACGAAAGATCTCATGCATCAACAAGTGTCAAGGGGTAAGATAAGTGGCAAGAGGAGGGCGCCACCTCCATCCTCACTCACATACACATGTATAGTTTTGTATAGATATGTTATATGTAGGCTAAAACTGGTGTTTAACTGGATACCGGGTATTTTATCTAGCGTTTAAATCCCGGTTTATGGCGTTCTAAATTATTTTTATTATTCTATAAAAATAAACTCGCCAAAATATTACTGAAATAAATATCGGTTTCCGAGACTGGCTGCGTTGTCTGTGTTTTGCAGTAGAAGCACTGTGTTACGCAGTAACACGCGGTACGCGCTTAAACTTGAAAAATAACGTTTTTAAGCGTTTTAATTTATTTTTCAACACGAACATGATTAAAAATAAAATTTTAATCATAACAGCATATTTTTAGGATTTAAATATTATCCGAACGGTCACCAACGTTCGTTTCGCAGTTTTGTCGTAAATAGTCCCTGTAAGCGAATGAACTTGATTTCGACACACCAAACCATCTAAAACTTATTTCTAAGTTATGTAAAGGTTATTTAAGGTATGTTAAGGCTATGTCACTGTTCCGGAGTGTTTGTTGCATTAAACTGGTTATATTTACGCAACGGATTACGTATAACCTTCCAGAAAGCGATTTAAAGCTCGAAATCGAACAAGAATTGATATGTGCAAACGATACACATATTTATACAAATCCCAAGTATGAAATATAATATTTCATTGGTGTGGTATTTGTTTGATGGTTGAAGTGACACAGGTGTCACAGTCTCCCCTACTTTAGGAAATTTCGTCCCCAAATTTAATTTTAGAGGAAACTTGTGAAGATAACTGTGATGGTTTCGCTTTCGAATGAATTCCTCAAACCCTAAGTAAAACTCTAGGCTATGATTGGATTCTTAGCGAAATTGTCAACCATCAAAGTGAAGTCCTTGTAGTAACAAAACATGGAGTTTCGAACTACGGACAGAAGAACGTTTCTTATGAATACTTATCATAGGAAACTTGTGTGTGCTCGAAATCAGAGTCGGATAGTGAAAGATAAAATGACATTGGTCAAGGTCCAGGACTTCTAGTAACTTAAATAATGCTACGTTCGAAATGTAATAAGGAACACTTATATATAGGAAGTACCAGCGGCGTATCCACCATGACCCTTTCTACATTGTTCCCGTATCGTTATTCTTGTCACTATAGGTCTTAACACATGACAAAACTTGTTGTGGTTTCTGTGCACTGAATTCCATAATTATGTATGCATCCATAATTACGTAATTTCTTGCACAGTCCGCACAGTTCATTTCATAATGCGTAGGGGAAAGATCAATCGAATAAACATAATGTGACTTGATTAGACCACCAGAGGATCTTTTTAACTAGATCAACGAACGATCTTTTTAACTAGATCAACACATGATCTCCTTAACTAGACCGTCGTACGATCCCCTTAAATAGACCACTTAAGGGATCTTTTCAGCTATATCATCACATGATATTTCTAACCAGAATTTTGAATCAATCGTTTTAACTAGACCACTCAAGGGGTCCAATTATGGAGTAGTACTTCATAATCCAAGGGTCTTAACTATTACAAAGAAGCCCATTAAGGATTTAAAGTCGTACCTTTGGATATCCTACTATGAATCCCTCATATGAAGATATGGAAGATTCTATGAGGATTTGGATAATGACTATTCAGATCACACAATAACATAAAACATATAAGAAAGCACATAAGCATATAATCACATAATTGTTTGACTTGATTTTGTTAATTTGTTGTTGATTTGTGCACATGCATTTAAAGCACACTAGGAATCCAATTCGTGGATTTCATTTGGCACTTTAAACATCTTTAGGAATCTAACTATGAAGATATGAATATCTGAATAGGAATTCGGCTTTGTTTCTTAAAAGAAACGAGTGCTTAAGATTTTCGGGGAGATCATAAGTGATCATAGAAATGAAAGAACCACACGAGGGGTTTGTTTTATAAGGAACACAGTTCCTTGGTGTCGACATCGTAGGGTTGTATCAACCATACACACAAACGTAACAGTTTCGTAAGATAAAATTGAAACAACAAATTTTATTTATATATAACAGCTGAATTGTTCCAAACGTCAAAGGATAACAAACAAAGAAATACAAAAGACTAATTATTCACTGCTGGATTGTCGTTCACGTTTGCCTCGTTTATGTTGAACACTCGTCCACGCGCTGGATTTGCATTAACAAGTCTTGGGCAATTGTTTCGGTAGTAAGTAAGGTCACCACAGTTATAACACGACCCAGGTGGGAACTGTGCTTGAGCAGCAATAGGATTTGCAGCAGCTTGGTTAGCATAACGGCAGGTATTGACCAAATGTCCCAATCGCCCGCAGTGGGTACATTTGTGACACTGCACTTGCTCCAGATGATGACGGTTGCATTTGTTGCACAAAGGTGCGGTACCAACATAATTTTGCCTTTTACGAGTATGGGCTGGCTGGTTTGGTGCAACCTCATTGTTCTGAGCAGTTATGGCACAATTTTGAGAAGCCTTGCGCTTCTTCTTCTTGGGTGTCTCGGCCTGTTTTTCCTTCGGTTCATCTTGAGCAGTCTTGTCAGATGGTCTTGGGTCGCCCTTTCGAGAAAGCTTACCCTTCCTGATATGGGATTCAGTCAGGATGGCAGACAGTTCTATGGCCTGTCTGACGGTAGTAGGGTTGCTGCCAGTAACGATATCCTGAACTAAGTCAGGAAGACCATCAATGTACTTTTCAATCATCTTCTCCACAGGCGTAACCATAGCAGGACATAACAGGCTCAGCTCCTCATAACGATCAGTATAGGCTCGATGTTCACCACTGTCTTGCTTCAAATCGTCGAATTCTCTTTCCAACACTCTAAGCTCATGACGAGGACAAAACTCCTTCATCATTAGAGCTCGAAGCTCCTCCCAAGTTTGAGCTAGTGCCACATCGGCACCCCTATCACGCATCACCCGTTCCACCATGTAAGAGCACGCTTCTCAAACACACTAGATGCAAACTCAACCTTACGCTCATTCGGACATTGCACATGCCTGAATGTGCTCTCCAAACTTTCAAACCATTGCAGGAGCGTGGTTGCTCCTTGAGTCCCAGAAAACTTCAAAGGTTTAGCAGAGTTGAATGTCTTAAAGTTGCACAGAACAGGTGCGTTGTTGTTGTTGTTTGCTTGGTTTAACTGGGTAACTAGGTTCGGGAGTACAACAGCGATTTGCTGAGTGATCAAGGCTGCCATTGCGGCGTCCTGAGTTTGATCACGTCGAGGAGGCATCTAAAAGAAAAGGAACACAAGGAAATGTGTGAGATTGACAAAGAACAATCAAAAGGAGTATTGAAAACATCGACAAAACGAAGGAAGGTGGTCATTTGTTTGTTACTTAAATCAAACAAACAACATAGTGACTAATCAAAGTAAATAGGTCTACATAATGCATAATGAAGACATGCTTTAGCCTATAAGTGGACACTCACCCTAAGAGTTCCCATGTAAGAGTGACTGTTCCGATTATGTGGATTTGTATGAACACTCTAGCCTTAGACAGAAAACTCAGGGTACAGGCACCCACCCTTCCGGATTGCACGTGTTCACATTATTAAGACTCAAACTTTGACGAGATTTGAAAACTTTAAAGGCGTAAAGCCTAAAAACTAATCATCTACGGATAGATGATCGATTTTTAAATGGAATTGAGATTTGTGTACTTGTTTTGGTAATCACCTAAGGATAGGTGATTGTATTGTTTTAAGATCTAAACACAAGGTAACCTGTGTTAGGGTCCTAGAAAGGGTATAGACTAGGTCAAAATTTTACTAATAACCTAATTCCCTATAACCATGAGCTCCGATTCCAACTTTTCTGTCACACCCCGACCACGTAAAACAACAAATCGTGGCGGAAATGTCGGGGAGTGTCGTAACAGAATAATTATTTCACAACACATGGAATTTAGAATATTGTTTTATTACATAATAAGTTACATTGTCTTGGAGTTACATCAACAAACAGTACAATTGCCTTTCATGTTTTTTTTTATAATTACTAAGGCCCATGTCCATCCTATGTAAAGCAATCAACAGTCGTAACGAAATAAAACCTGAAATATATGTGAAAGTAAATACGTCAGCATAAAAATGCCTGTGAGTAACATAGGTTTTGTGTTGAGGATTCATGACTTTGAATGTTTAAATAAATGTTTAACAAAAGTAGTATGAGCCTTAAAATATTTTCTTTTATATTTCATACAAAAAGTGATAAGAAATCAGATGATATAAAAGAATAATGCAATAATGAAATGAATAACCAACTAAAAATGAGTTTGTAGCATATATAAAAATATACCTTGGTTTTAAGAAAGTCGGATAAGTAATATATTAAAATATATTTTAGTTTCAAAACAGTAAAACAGATAGTATGTCAAATATACTTTAGTTATTAAAATAATAGTTTTCGGTAGTATATCATAAGTATACTTTGGTTTTGTAAATAACATATCAACTATGTTTTAGTAAATAACAAAATATATGTTGGATTTGTACATAGTATATCAAATTATACTTTGGTAAATAATATCACATATGAGAGCATATCAAACTATACTTTGGAAGTATATCAAAATATACAAATGAAAATGTGATTTAGAATTCATTCAAACCTTAGTGTATCAAACTACACCTTATAGACTATAGAAATACCACAAAGGCAATTTCTATTTGGATAAAATTCGGTTTCTGACATTCCATACAACAGGAATGGGGTGTCTAGTCCTATAGCGCTATATCATACTACCAATCGGTTTGGTGAATGTATAAAATAAGTACAACCCAACAATTAATTTTATAATCTTTGAATATTAGTGTTTGAACCATAGATAATCAATCAATTTGTCAAAAGATAAGTACTATCATGTATAATAATTTAATTGAAATCATGAAAATATCGAATAGGTACACATGTTTCACCCCAAAACATTTGAAAGCAGTAAAAGAGGGGACTATGCACTCACTTTGGTGCGTTTTTATATGCTAACACAATCTCTCAAATTGTTTTTTCATCCTAAATTAAATAAGAACGATTTAATAATCAAAACTCACAAAAATACCTAAGTTTCTCCGATACTTAGAATTTTCACATAACTTTGAGATTTCTTGAAAAGTTATTATTTTTGATTATATTGGTGTATTTATATATATATGAGTTCATATATATTTTAAAAAAACTTTGCGACTTGAAAGATTTTATTGGTGACCCTCATCATGTTATAAGCAATATATCTACGACTTGCGCGTCGTAATATATATACTTATTGTGACATAAAATAAATATCGTAATACATATAATCTTGTCAAGTATTAACATGTCATCATACACATATTATAAAACACATAACACATTGTAACACATAAAATTTACCCATGAATCAACCCATTCTAGTGTACATTGAAAAACGCGTATTTTAGCGATTCGGTGACGTTTTTGGGCGTTGGAAGTCACGTATGACCAACCAAACACCAAGTAAACTTAATATAAGTTAAAATACTTATTTTTATATCAAAAAATATCAGTTTACTTACTGATTTAAAACAGTTTATAAAAATCCTCCGAAAAGCCGATTTTTAACCGTTTTACCGCGTAGTTTTGCATCAAACGTTACCCTAACCATCCCATATCGAAATGACTTGATATTTTAAGATAACCCATGTTATTTAATGAATAAAATAGTGGTTATACTCATGATAGTATAGGTCTCACATAAAGCACATAAATCATGCAAATTTCATATATTTTACCACTTTCTAAGCTATATGTACAACATGCAAAGCTATCAAACCTATGACAAAGTCTCATGCCATTATAGTATACCAAATAATGTTATTTTTAGTGTTTATAATTTTTTCTAAATCATTTTTGTCATACAATCATTTTTTTATCATTTCTTGAGCTTTAAATCAACATGCTTTCTTATGTACAAGTGTCTAAAACACACTATCATATCATCATCATTTCATATGAATTTAAATGAATCAAATATGTGATTTATTCATGTTTATTTACTGATTTAATTGAACATTCATCATATCATACACAAATCATCAAACACTTGCATTTTAACTATCATTCAAGAACAAGCAACAACTTAAAAATTCTCAAATATGTCTAATAAATTTTTGGCCATTTACATGTCAAAATACTAACATTATTTCAAAGTATAACTCATGATTCAATCACTCCTTTATATCTCTAACATGTTTGTACATAATCTTGTTCATACAAGCAAACATCCTAGACAAGTATTTATCAAAAATCAACTCAACTCAAAACTCATATACACACATATATGTACGGTTATATACACACATATATACGACCATTTTTATTTTGTATCAAGACCCATTTCATTTAGATTTCAAGTTTGTGAAAAATTCCAAGATTCAAGAGAAATTTCCAATCATCAAGAACAACCAATAATCAAGAGTATGATTTAAACATAAACTTTATACCTTCAAGATTCAAGTGAGTTTTTGGATGAGATTTTGATGATGTGGAGCTTGAAATCACTTGAAAACACCTTGGAAACTCCTTTGGATCTTCACACCAACTTGAAATTAGCTTGAAATGGGGTTGGATCTTGAAGAACAAAGTTGAAGAAGATGAAGATGGGAGGTGGTGGGGGGTTACGATTATGGGGAGAGAGAGAGTGAGGAGATTGAGTGAAGATTGTGATCTTGGAAAGATATATGTAGAGATTTGGAAGATTTAGGAAAGATCTCATGCATCAACAAGTGTCAAGGGGTAAGATAAGTGGCAAGAGGAGGCCGCCCCCTCCATCCTCACTCACATACACATGCATATTTTTGTATAGATATGTTATATGTAGGCTAAAACTGGTGTTTAACTGGATACCGAGTATTTTATCTAGCGTTTAAATCCCGGTTTATGGCTTTATAAATTATTTTTATTATTCTATAAAAATAAACTCGCCAAAATATTACTGAAATAAATTTCGGTTGCCGAGACTGGCTGCGTTGTCTGCGTTTTGCAGTAGAAGCACTGTGTTACGCAGTAACACGTGGTACGCGCTTAAACTTGAAAAATAACGTTTTTAAGCGTTTTAATTTATTTTTCAACACGAACATGATTAAAAATAAAATTTTAATCATAACAACATATTTTTAGGATTTAAATATTATCCGGACGGTCACCAACGTTCGTTTCGCAGTTTTGTCGTAAATAGTCCCTGTAAGCGAATAAACTTGATTTCGACACACCAAACCATCTAAAAATTATTTCTAAGTTATGTAAAGGTTATTTAAGGTATGTTAAGGCTATGTCACTGTTCCGGAGTGTTTGTTGTATTAAACTGGTTATATTTACACAACAGATTGCGTATAACCTTCCAGAAAGCGATTTAAAGCTCGAAATCGAACAAGAATTGATATGTGCAAACGATAAACATATTTATACAAATCCCAAGTATGAAATACAATATTTCATTGGTTTAGTATTTTTTTTGATGGTTGAAGTGACACAGGTGTCACACCTTCTACTAGATAAAGCTCACAAGTCACGTTATTCAGTTCACCTGGGAGTAACCAGAATATAACGAGATTTAAAAAAAAATTATTGGTGGCCCGGAATGAAACGTGACGTGGCCAAATATGTCGAAAAATGCTTGACTTGTCTACAAGTCAAAGCGGGGCATCAAAAGCCTTACAGAAAGCTCCAACCATTAGACATACCGCTTTGGAAATAGGAACATGCTACCATGGACCTGTTAACCAAGTTTCCTAGAATGACTCACGGGTTTGATTCCATATGGGTAGTTGTGGATAGGTTGACAAAAAGTGCTCATTTCATTCCTATCCGTGTGAACTATACTTTTGAAAAGATGTCGGAAGTGTATATGAACGAGATCGTAGCGTGCCACGGAGTGCCGATATCCATCATGTCCCGATAGAGATACCTGGTTCACTTCAAATTTCTAGCATGATTTTCAAGAACAGTTGGGTACCAAACTGTTGATCAGTATGGCATATCACCCATAGACCGATGAGCAAAGTGAGCGAACGATTCAAACATTAGAAGATATGATTCGGGCATGTACTATTGATTTTGGAGATAGTAGGGATGCTTACCTACCGTTAGTCGAATTTTCACACAACAATAGTTACCATTCAAGCATTGGTATGGCCCTGTATGAAATGCTCTATGGTTGGAAATGCCGAACCTATTATTTTGGGGTGAAGTGGGCCCGAGGGAACTCGCCCACAAGGATGTGGTTAGGGCCACTAATGAAAAGATTGATATGGTACGGGCCCATTTAAAAGCCGCCCAAGATCGAAAAAAGTCTTATGCAAATAAAAGATGAAGACCTATCAAATTTCAAATAGGCGATAGGGTAATGCTTAAAGTAACTCCGTGGAAGGGGATCATTCAATTTAGAAAGAGAGGAAAGTTGAGCCCGCGGTTTATTGGACCGTTCCAAATTATTGGTCGGATGGGCAAAGTGGCTTGCCGACTTAAGCTTCTAGACGAATTAAGCGGAATACATAACACTTTCCATATATCGCATATTCGGAAGTGTTTGGCGGATGAAACGGCTTATGTACCCCTTAATGATATCAAAGTTAATGATAAGCTTAGCTATGTAGCTAAGCCTATTGAAATTCTCGACCGAAAGGTCAAACGTTTAAGAAACAAGGAAATTGACCAAGTGAAGATCAAATGGGAGCATCGGAAGGGATCAGACACTACTTGGCAGTCCGAAGAAGAGATGACCAGATTATACCCTTCACTTTTTGGTATGTATTCAAGTTTCAAGGACGAAACCTCTTCAAGGGGGGTGGACTTGTAACACCCCGAAATTTATTAAGATGTTTAATATTAAATATTTCCTAAATGGTAATTAGTAGAAACATGTGACTAGGGAAATTAACCTAGTTAGTAAATATAATTAAAATTCTAACGGAATCTCAAGTTATATCCATTTAAAAATAAAACCCCAAACTTGAGGGACCAAAAGGGAAAATTTTGAATTAGTGGGTTTTAATGTGAAAAATAACACACAACACACACATTCAGTGTGTGTGTTGATCATAGCAGGAGAAAACAAGGGCAATCCCTTGTTCCTCATAAATCATCAAATTGGAGGAGAAATCGAGCCTCAAATTCCTACATGAATGTAATTTATTGATCACCTAGACTAGGGGATCACAAGTATGTTGAAAATTGATATTTGGTAATGTTATGAAAATTTATGAAATCCATGAATTTCCATTCTTGCATAAATTTTGGAAATTGATGGAAGTTATTAGATGTAAATGAACTTAGAAACAAACCCTAGATGAAAGATCATGAATCAAATGCTTAATTTTAGGTGCTTGAATGAAATACAACCTTTATGTTAGTGGGTTTTGATGAATGTGAAGAACACTTATGATGATGAAAATGTTGTAATGGGTGTTTGATACGTTGAGTTTTAGATGCAAATTGAACATGCCAACCATTTGATGTTATGAGAGGTGTAAACATGGTTAATTGTTGATTACAAAAGTTGACTATGTTAGTATGAAAATCTTGCACATAAGGTGTATGACAAAATGCTTAAATGTTGTTATGCATAACAATTATAAATGAGAGCATGTGGTTATGTGATTAAACAAATTACTTAGTTTAATTATGAACCAGAGGGTTCTAATGATGTTGGGTTATGCTTTTTAGGCAACTCGGGAGAGGCATCGAGACACCAAGCTGGGACGAATGCCCGATTGAAGGATAAACTTTAAGGTACACGGCTTTATGCTTCGTAGTATTTTGTTAAACTTATATGTTATTTATGTATGTTGAATGAGGAAGTAATACTCATGAAGTTCGGTTCGATCATAAGTGATCGATTTCATACAAACGAACCGAATGGATAAATAAAAAGGTGTTAAATCTGTTTTTTCTTAAGTGATGGACTTCATGCGAATAAACCAAATGGGTCGAATAAAAGAATAATAAGTTTGGTCGATCATAAGTGATGGATTTCAAACGAATGAACCAAACGGGTTAAATGAGTGTAAACCAAGTAACGGGAACGCGGATTATTATATGGCAAACTCGAGGAATGGGTCAAAATATAGAGGATGTGTATTCCTCGAAGTAAATTAAATTAAAATTTAAGTTTGGCTAAAAGTTAGCCAAACGGGTCAAACAAGTTTAAAACACAAACCGGGTAACGGGAGCATAAAACACAAGTCTAGTAATCCCGGATAATGAGTAAAGTCGTAAGGAATTAATCATTACCAAAAGATGTGGCTAATATAGGCTAAATGCTCAAGTAGGTCAAACAAGTCAAATAATTATGCACATAAACCGGGTAACTGTGGCGTAATTCATAAAAGTTATGAATCCGGGTTAAGGACTTTGGGTTAATTACGTAGGAAAATGTTTTATGGTTATTTAGAAAGAAGTTTGAAGCAAAAACAGATGAAAATTGGAGAAGTTATGTTGTAAGCTTGCAGCTCCTGGCTGCAAACTTTCTGAAATAAAGTGGCTCTCGCCACCAGCGACGGGCAACACCCACAGCGTCGTGCCCCGCGAGACACTCTCCACCCGCGAGGCTTATATCTCAACCTGTCGCGGTCTGAGAGAGGCTCTGGAACTGGCAAAATTGTTTATTTTATTTGTTTTGTCATACAGACTCACTTAGATATGTTATAAACTCCATATAACTAACGTTTTTATGATTTTTGAAATCTAGGTGGTTATTCCAAACTTCCGGGTGATGATTAAGCTCAGCGAAAAACTGAACACAACCCGAAGAACAAAATTTTCTGTGACTATTAAACCTCTTTTGTAAACAATGTTATTATTAAACTAGTAAAACTTTTGAACGTTCGTGAAGTTAAACTGACTCGAAATTTTGTTTGAACTTGTATTTGCATTTTAAGTTCATAAATGCAGATAGTTAGTATTAAACTTTTGGTTTTTGAGTTAGGGTTTTACACATCATCATACAGTCAATGCCCTCTACACCATAGGTGTAAAGAAGACAAATCCCGCCATAGCGGCACGTATCGGGACCACAAATATCGTGTGTATGAATGCACATGTTATGTACATGCATACAACAGTCATGTCATATTATTACAGTTTTGAACAAGCATGTTCACATTTGGAAAACATTCATAAAACTCACCCATGTAACAGTTGCTAGCACAATTAGGTAACAATTGCTAGTACAATCAGATAACAGTTGCTAACATAATCAAGCAATATCTCTGGGTCCTGATACAACGTAAGAAATCCTTAGTTAGGTTATGAAACATCTAACTACTTATTATCATGGTTAGATATTGGTTAACACTGCCTTGTTAAGTGTGGGTGATCAGCCATCCCTAACTAAGGGTAGGCTACCCAATACCCACACCTAATAATAATCATAATACCTAAAAGTAATAATACTAATACTATTAATATTAACTACTAAAAATAAATAAATAATAAATAAATAACTATACATTAACATAAAGAGGGCATACCTGAAAACTATGTACGGCAATTTCTACACTCCCTACTCGAGCTTCAAAAACGACTGCTAACAACAATCAACGAGGTATTGTATGTTCCAGATTCTATATACGCGTTCCCAAGAAAACTTATACTCACAATTTCTTCACGTGTGGTTCTATTTATAAAAAGAATAAGGTTACTTAATTCCTTAAGGTTTCAATGTCCTGCTAGCATGCTAGCTTACTTAACAACGTAGAATCAATTTTATATGTTTGATATTTATATTATTATAATTATTTTAGCTGCTTGATTCGTTTTTCTCGTATAACTCATAAAAGATTGCCTTTTATAAAACGTCGAATATGTCAATAGAAGAGCATATTTTTCTGTACGTTTCGACCTATGTTTCATTAGAAACGAAGTAGGGACGAAATATATATAATATATTTTATTGTTATTATTATACGATCTCTTATAATACTAAATACTCGTCTAGGTATCTCATATATTTTAAATGACCATCTTACTCATTACGTACTTGTTCGACAACATATGAAATATATAAGTTGTATATAATTTTATTTTAGTCTACAAAACCGGGTGTTACACCTCTACCCCATAGAAATAGAGAAGCTGCTTCTAGTGAGACCCTAACTCGATGGTAGTTTTTCATCTAGTCTTAGACATAAGGCATATAACACTCAACAACGGAGACAAAAACCGATTAATACATGTACCCTCTTGTCTTTCAGCTATCAATTCCACCACATAATGCATGATTAACTATACCCTCTTCAACATCATACTAGCATGAATGTGGGAGTCTTCTTGGAACACAATGTATTGATTCTCTATTTCATGCTATTTTGGGAATCGCTCTATTATCAAAACCAAATTGCACATTAATAAACCCAATTTACACATCCGTTCAGTGGTTTAGTTTGTTGCCTTGGACTTGGCTTGTTCTTTTTTATATAATAAATTTAACTTTCATACTTATTGGTGATATATACTTGGTCCATATATGCAATTTTAAAAGGAAATTGAAACCGTCTAAAGTATGGCTGTGTCCGTGATCCAACTTGCTCTTAAAAGTTTGAAGTTTCCCTACCATATATGGTTGACTTTCATTCTCCCACAAAGACTATAAATACCTACCCTCCACGCTAAGTATCAAAATCATCGTCTCATTTTCAAAATACATAACTTAACCTCAAAGAAAAAATTAATCTTTGACACACAATCACATCTAGGACTTTAGTTGTTAGTAATGGGGTTTTCTTCACTAAACAAAACAGTTGCCTGTTGGTTCTTCTCTTAGCCACATTTACAACCTTGTCACTAGGCCAAGGCAATCGTGGTGGTGGTGGAGGAGGCACTCAAGTTGGCTTCTACAGCTCAACCTGCCCTCGCGTGGAGTCCATAGTCCAGTCAGCGGTACAGTCTGCGGTTCAAGCCAACGCAACAATCGCACCTGGTTTATTAAGGATGTTCTTCCATGACTGCTTTATCAATGGTTGTGATGCATCTATACTAATTGACGGACCCACAACCGAGAAGTCAGCAGGCCCAAACTCTCTCTTGAGAGGCTTTGAAGTTATTGATGCTGCAAAGTCCCAGCTCGAAACCACCTGCCCTGGAGTGGTCTCATGTGCTGATATTGTTGCCCTAGCTGCCCGTGATTCTGTAGTCCTGGTAACTAGATGTTTATTTAACAACTTGTAGTTATAAGCTTAACAAGCTATGGTCGTTAATCATTTTTTGTGACATGTTGCAGACCGGTGGACGTAGTTGGCAGGTACGATTAGGACGTAGAGATGGATTGGTTACACAAGCATCGGATACTGCAAGCTTACCTGCCTTTAATGACCCTATTGGTGTCCAAATCAGTAAATTTGCTGATAAAGGCCTCAACACCCAAGATCTTGTTACTCTTGTGGGTAAGTAGAATAAAGTAATGTAGAAAAACTGCTAATGTATAGAATGTTATGGCCTTATTTATAATTTTTTTTTTGGCCAGGTGGACACACAATTGGAACAGCAGCCTGTGCATTATTTAGCTACAGGTTATACAACTTCAACAATACCAATGGACCCGACCCTGATATAAACCCAGCATTCCTACCACAGCTCCGAGCACTTTGCCCCAATGGTGGTGATGGGTCAAGGCGTGTGGCCCTTGATACAAGTAGCGAAACTAGTTTCGGCAATTCATTCTATGAAAACTTGAGGAATGGGCGTGGAGTTATTGAGTCCGATGCAAAACTATGGAGCGACCGGAGGACTCAGAGGTATGTACAAGGGTTCCTGGGGCAATCTGGATCCAGATTCGACGCCGAGTTTGGAAGAGCGATGGTAAAGATGGGTGATATTGAGGTGAAAACAGGGAGACAAGGTGAAATTCGTAGGGTATGTACTGCAACAAATTGATATGAATGTGAGTTTAACGTAATCTAGAAGTTGTTAATTGAAAATGAATTTGCAAAATATTCATTGAAAAATTGTATAATTTGTTTTATTTGGAATATGATAAATGGTTGAATTATATCGAGGATTCTTTATATTTTTACAATAATTTTCTTCTTCTTCTTGACATGAAATATGTATTTAATTTTCATGTTCAACAGATTCTATACCACTGAGTACAATATATTTCGAATTTGTTTCTGTAACCACACTGAAGGAAACCCTTAGATCGATAGTCCGTTCACGTTAGCTTGCATGGAACCTCGATCTTCAACGGGCCTCTCGCCCTTTCTTTCTCCCTTCTCACATTTCTCGCCATTACCTGCCCATCTCCAATGATTTTCCTCACCTCTCTCCTCGTTACGTTGAACTCATCCGTTGTTCTTTCTTCCGCATCGGACTAGCAGCCAAGAAGGTTGGCCATGATAAAGACAGTCTTACAGGAAAAATAGAATGGTTTAGAGTTCGTGGTGAAGAGTATGCGAATTATTGGATAAACTTTAGGGTGCACATGGTACACTATTTTTTTTGTAGAAGCTGAATTTGTTATAACAATAGAATTTGAAGAATTGAATATGGGATTGAAATTGTCCACAAAGATTTGAAACATAAAGAAATTGAAATATATAAATAATGTTGAATTATTAATGCATCCGGAATACACTGAAAAGTGTATTCGAAAACGGAGGATGAAAGAAGACGAGTATGTGGATCAGTTCGCACGAAGGATGGCCAACATGGACTCGAAGGCAACCTATTTTGGTCACAAGATTGATGAAAAAACTCTAGTTAGAAACCTAGTTCAAAGGTGTACCAGTTATATGACTCTCAATGCTAAAAAAAAAAAAAAAAAAAAAAAAAAAAAAAAAAAAAAAAAACAAGAAGATTGCATAAGTAGCAGAATGTTAAATTGGATGAAAAGAGAAAGTGGGAATGGAAAGATTAGGTTGAAAAATAGACAAGGCTGGGATAGTTTTGTGCTAAACATGAAAAGGATGGACTAAAGATGAAAATGTTGGGACTGCTAGATCATGATTTCAATGACTGGTATGATTTAAACACGTCACTGGGCCAATCTAACAGAAACAATGGTGACACCAAAATGCCGATATCTAACGAAAGTGATTCTAAACCAAGGGACAAATCAAAGTTCAACAAACTCATCAGCAAACGGTTCTTCTGAGGTATCATTCGATCACACCCCAACCAAAGGTTTTAGACCATTTGCTGTAAAAGTGTAGGTCCACTTGGAGGATCAAGATAACCTACTTCCTTGTTTGTTAACACAAAAACGAGTGCGGAATCCGCGTAGTTATGCAATCCAAAGCAAAGTAAAGCAAACACAAGTAACCAAAGTTTCACAAGCTTTGATTAAGTGAAGAGAATCAGTAGAACACATACACACAGTGCTTACAACTTCACAGGGACTCTCTTGCTGAAATGTGAAACAAGTGACTGTATTTATAGGTCCAACACCCAGTAACCCTACGAAGAAGGTTACAGGGCTCACGAACACTTATCAGGCCCACGAAGAAAATGGACTCTTCGTGGACTGTTCCAACGAACCATGAATCACCACGAAGAATCATTCTTCGTGGTGAACAATCCTTATAAAGCTCATTGTTCGTGAAACATATAATCCTACGAAGAATATGGAATCTTCGTAGGGAACCTATACACAGCGCAATCCCCGACCCCAGCCCCGGGAGGCGGGCAGCCACGAGCTCGCACATTCAGTGGTATCGGTGTTTATTTATTTGGCAGCGGAATTTACATCAGGACCGTAGTTAGAAAATATTTTTTTATCAAAGTAAAACATCCTTTTTTATAAATAATAAACACATGGGTAAAACCCAAGTTTCCATTCATCATATGTTTGTAGGGATAAACCCTAATTTATTGAAATAAAACTTCTTCTTTATTTAGGTAACTTTTATAGCCACTTTTCCAAGCATTCAGTGCTCTCCAGCTGGCTTCTATTTGGCTTTCACAATTTATTACATGAAACGCGTTTAAAACATTTTTGTCAGCGGAAAATACTGGTGAGTGAATCCCAGTTTAATCAAAACAAGTTTTATCCTTTTACAGCATTGAGGCCAATCCAGCAATTACATTTGTTTACATCTACTTTAATTACCACCCACGGTACTATCAACCCTAACTTGTAGTCATGTTTCTACTCACAGTGTAGGAACAAGTAATGTATACAAAGCCCCAACATACCGATGATAATTGTAGAATAACAAATACTCAATCACTGTTAATTATAATGTAAAACAATTGAGGTTTTGTAAAATCAGTTTACAAAAAGAAAGGATTACTGATGCGTGTTAAGTGTATATGTAGGTTTAAGTATATTTTAAGCCCTTTTACACTTTCTTTAGCCAAGTTTTAAATTTATAAAACACGATATTTACTAACACTAAACACACATATGGGCAAGTGCACCCATCGTGAGCGTAGAATAGTGTTGGTAAGATACTGAGGTCGTCCAAGGACACAAGAGCTTTTAGTACCGGTTTATCCTCAACGTCTAATCAAATCAAAAGTTTAGAAAAATGTTTTAAACTAAGAAAATAAAAACTAACTAAAATTGCTGAAAATAAAAATAAAAGAAAAACAGATAGACAAGATGAATCACTTGGCTCCGACTCGTGTTTAGTGTAACCTTTGATTATTTCCGCACTTTTGCACTATTTAAGAGATTATCTTGGTTATTGTAGTAGGCCCCTCTTTTGGAGGTGACGTTACCCTCAACCCAGTAGTTTGAGTCAGCAAGGATACAATCCTAAAGGGTCGGATTATTGAAAGATAATTAATTAAGTTATTAATGCAAATTATGGTAGGCCCCTCTTTTGAAGGTGACGTTACCCTCGGCTAAGTAGTCTGAGTCAGCAGGGATACAGTCCTAAATAGCCGGGTTATAGTATTAATAGTAGCTTACATATGAGGGGATCAAAGAGTTTGGACCCCCGCCATCCAATACCGTTAAGTATTGAAGGAGGTCCTACTAAATTTGACCCAGGTCCTTGCAGGATCTATACACGGAACAAGGTAAGACTTTTACCAAACCGTTCCCTTAACCCCCAACCAGGTAGCCAACATACCTCCATATAGACCGTGGAGATATGAATGGTGAAAATCTTTTATTTTATATAGACAGTAAAATAATGCCAAGACACCACGGACAAACGATAAGGAAAAATCACCTTCAACATAAGAAACTAGTTATTAAAGTCATTAATACAAAACCAAGTAAAAAGTGAGAAAAGATTAAAAATAAAAAGTATTACACTAACACTTTGTCTTCACCAAGTGATGTAAGAGACTTAGGCAAACATGGCCTTGATTGTCAAGAACTCTTACGATCAATCTTGGATCCCGAGACGACTCACACACTCTATGATGGACAATGGATGATGGTGGTGGATGATGGTGTTATGGTGGTGGGTGAAGTGTGAGAGAGGTGGTGTGCCAAGGGATGGTTTGAGCTTGAGCCAAACACTCCTATTTATAGGCTGAACAGAAGCCAGGACACGGCCCCGTGTCCGCTGGACACGCCCCGTGTCCACCCTTCTTCTCTTTCTTCATTAATTGCTCTTGTCTGCATTAGTTGACCACGGCCCCGTGTCCGCTAGGCACGACCCCGTGTGTAGAAGCGTATCTGTACTATCAAGATTTGCTTAGATTATGCGAATCTTTGAATTGACCACGGCCCCGTGTCCGCTGGGCACGCCCCCGTGGTGGGTGATAGAAGCTTCTACAACTTTGCCTTTTCTGCAGACACTTGAGCACGCCCCGTGTTCGCCGGACACGCCCCGTGTTCGCCGGACACGCCCCGTGTTCGCTGGACACGCCCCGTGTTGAGCAGTGCACTCCCCGTGTTCAGCTGGGCACAGCCCCATGCTCAGCTGGGCACAGCCCCATGCTCAGCTTTCTTCTTGTTTTTGGTTTGGGAGATGCTGTCGAGGAGTCGGGCATGCCACGTTTCTTCTTTTTCTTTGTATTTATTTTGGTTTTGGCTGTATATTTGTTCCTTTTGTTCGTTTAAGCTCATTTGATCCTGAAAATACAAAAGGAAGACAAAAGCACACTTTTTCCAACATTAGTACTAAAAAGGGTTAGTTTTATGCCTCATTTGATGTAATTTATATGTTGCATTTTCCACAAATCAAATACCCCCACACTTGAATCTTTGCTTGTCCTCAAGCAAAACTCTTTATAATGTGGCTTACACTCCCAAATGGAATGGGTAGAAGAGAAGGTTTTAGGGCTTGTCATAGAGTGTCGGGATTTCCAAGATTCTTTATTAGGTTTTATTTTTATTTATTTACAATCCTATTCGTCATGATTTATTTAAAACACTACATAAGATAAATTACTTATTAGGGCATAACATGCCTTTTTAAAATTCCATTTATATACAAGTTCACATACCTCACGGGGGATCACTCAACACTCGGCCGAAGATGTATTTTTTTGAAACACTCGAGAGCGGCATGGAACTTACTCCTACCATAAGCTTGCCAAACAATCAATCCTCCTCCTTTTTAACTATATACCTTTGTAAATATCAAGAAGACTTTTTTTTTTTTTTTTGGGGGGGGAAGGGTTAGGCTTGGGTTAAAGGTAGGTGGTTGGGTTAGTGGTTAGTAGAAAAGGGCGAAAGGCGTAAAAAACGTCGGTTTTCGTAAAACATTTTGTTTTTGTGACTTTTTATTTTAATGAAGCATTTATTCAAACAAGTCTTCTTTTGATGAGCTTTGTTTGTTTATTTCTAAGTTCATTTTTTTTCTCTTTTCTTTTTTTTTTTCTCTTTTTTTTTTTTTTTTTTTGGATAAAAGAAGTCACAAGAAAACCGAGCTTTGTTACTAAAATAAAGGGTTTAAAATGAAAAAGGGTTTTGGTGGGTAAAAGTGTGTTTGTTTTGGGTTAAGAAATGAAAAGGTTTAGGCTCAAAGGGGTTAACTAGGGGGATTTTGGGTAGGTAGTAAAAAAAAAAAATAACGGTGTAGAAATAAAAAGGGTTAGTCCTAATGCCTCCATCATTTACTTACTTGGGTTTAAGTTGGTAAGGACCGGGAATGTATCGTCGTGGCAAGTTCTAGAGTTGTAAGAACCAAGCGGCTATTCACACAAGAAACGAAAAATGAGCATTTACTTTAAAGATATGTATTTGTGTGCTCAATAAAGGCTCAAAACTCACTTTTGTGGGAATGGGTTTTTATGTGATCAAGTATATATAATTAAATTTTAACTAAGCTTGTCAGGCCTTTTCATAATTTTCTTATGTTGGTTCTTTTTATCACGACGCTATCGGTTGTAAATTTGTAAAAATATAACCTTTTTAGAATTTTGAAATTCCCAAATTAAACCTAGACAAGTAAAAAAAATGAAAATTTTTGAAAAAATTTGGGGTGATTAGCGGTTCCAATAGAGTTTTGTGTAAGGCTTGTTATTAGGACTTGCAAGATTCAAGGTTTTAGCATTCCCCCCACACTTAAATTACACATTGTCCTCAATGTGTCCCAAAAATAAATTTTTAGGTTGATTTAATGTGTAAAAGTGGGTTAAAAACAAGATTTTTTGGTACTGGGTAGCTGAACACGGGGTGGTGTTAGCTGAGCACGGCCCAGTGTCCAGACTGGCCAGTACCAAAAGTAAACAGAAGGCTGGGCACGGGGGCGTGTTCAGTGAGCACGGCCCCGTGTCTAGGTACCTGAACTGGGCATTTTCTACAGAACCTCGGGCACGGGGCATGTTGGGGTGAGCACGGCCCTGTGCTGAACTTGCTGTAATGAAGAAAAACTTACCGGGAGGCTCTGTTTTTGTGCATGGGTTGTTGGTTCAAGCTTCCCTTAGTATCCTTCAACATCCCGAGTGTGTTTTATTCCTGAAAATTAAAACTAAACTAGAAAATATAAAAGTTAAACTAATCTAAAACTAAGGATAGTTCCGCGGAATGCCTACGTGGTGCGCCACGTTTATAAGGGTCCTTGGCTAGACCCACCTTATCGGGTGGTTCTGGCTCATCTTCAATTAGGGGGTCGTCGTTGCCGATTGGATATTTCATTGACCGCTCAAGATCGACACTCTTTTTAAATGCCCCTAATTGAAGAGGTAGATTGTTGAACTTCCGGTTTTTCAAAGCTTCGTGAGTTTTTACAAAGGGTCGTCCCAACACTAGAGGAGCGTCATCGAGGATGACAAAGTCGGTTGGGATTACCATTTGATTTGTTTGAACCAAGACATCCTCAACTATACCGATTGATTTTAGTACTTTCCGATTAGATTGAAAAATGGGTATTTGAAGTGGAGAAAAATCACTAATACTTAATTTTTTGAAAATGTAGTTAGGCATTATGTTAACACAAAGATCTTTATCGATTGTGACATTACTAATAAACGAATTTTGAAAGAAACATGGAACCGGTGTAATGTTAATTTCAAATGAGTCTTCTTTTATTAGCGAGGTTTGATCATTAGTTAACTTAACACTTACCGTTTCGTCAATTTTAGTGTTAGTGTTTAACTCTTTTAAAAACTTAGCATGAGTTGGAACTAAACAATGATTTTCAAAAGAAGGTGACAAGAGATTAATTTCTTCAAAATTAGACTCTTCTTGAATTTTAGCGTTGTCGGACTCACCTTTTTCGTTGTTTAACTCATGTGTCGGTTTTTCACTTATTTGTTCTTCCATTTTAACACTTTCAGTTATCTCTTCTTTATTTAATTGTTCTCTTGCACGGGACTCCTCTTCCCTTGCGCGAGATTCTTTTATACAGCGATCGATAACTCTAAGGTGTTCTAATATCCTCTCGGTCACTTCGGTTATAGAGTAAGGATCGGGATTTTCAAAGCTTGAATCCGGTTGTTCGATCCTTTATTCCTCATAATACCCATATGAAGTAGATGGTTCACACCATTGTTCTTCATTGTAAGCATATGATGGATAAGGGTCGTAATTTTGTTCTTCATAATACGCATATGAGGTGGGTTGTTCACGCCATGGTTCCTCATAATAAGCATACGAATGTGGTGGCTCATATCTTGGTTCCTCAAAGTATGAGTAAGAAGGCTCATACCTTGGTTCATCAAAATATGAGTATGAGGGAGGAGGTTCATACCTTTGGTCTTCATAGGATGTGTATGAAGTTGATGGCTCGTACCTGGGTTCCTCATAGTAAGTGTATGAATTGGATGGTTGATATGAGTGACAATAATGAACCGAGTGCGGATTACTACAATTAGTGCGATAGTTACTCCTATAATCATCCTCCTCATAGGTGAAGTTGTAACCTCCTGAGTATTGATCCATAAGAATCACTCAGCAAACCACAACCAAGTCTCGAGATCAGAAAACAAAAATAAAAACGGAAACAGAGGCTGGACACGGCCCCGTGTTCAGTGGACACGGCCCCGTGTACAGAATCTGTATCTGGGCATTTTAATTAAAGTTACTTTTTTTTATTTCGTTGAGCACGGGGCGTGTTCAGTGAGCACGGCCCGTGTTCAAGCTACTGTTACTGGGTGTTTTATGAAAAATGTGCAGCACGGCCCCGTGTTCAGCGAGCACGGCCCGTGTTCAACCTACTGTAAATGCAAAACTAAACTAGAATGCAGAAAAAATGTGTGCGCGTTTTGAAAAAAATTTGAAAAACTGATTAGGCCGTCGATTTTAAGCATTCTTAAAATCCTTGTGTCCCCGGCAACGGCGCCAAAAACTTGATGCGTGTTAGGTGTATATGCAGGTTTAAGTATATTTTAAGCCCTTTTACACTTTCTTTAGCCAAGTTTTAAATTTATAAAACACGATATTTACTAACACTAAACACACATATGGGCAAGTGCACCCATCGTGAGCGTAGTATAGTGTTGGTAAGATACCGAGGTCGTCCAAGGACACAAGAGCTTTTAGTACCGGTTTATCCTCAACATCTAATCAAATCAAAAGTTTAGAAAAATGTTTTAAACTAAGAAAATAAAAACTAACTAAAAATGCTGAAAATAAAAATAAAAGAAAAGCAGATAGACAAGATGAATCACTTGGCTCCGACTCGTGTTTAGTGTAACCTTTGATTATTTCCGCACTTTTGCACTATTTAAGAGATTATCTTAGTTATTGTAGTAGGCCCCTCTTTTGGAGGTGACGTTACCCTCAACCCAGTAGTTTGAGTGAGCAAGGATACAATCCTAAAGGGTCGGATTATTGAAAGATAATTAATTAAGTTATTAATGCAAATTATGGTAGGCCCCTCTTTTGAAGGTGACGTTACCCTCGGCTAAGTAGTCTGAGTCAGCAGGGATACAGTCCTAAATAGCCGGGTTATAGTATTAATAGTAGCTTACATATGAGGGGATCAAAGAGTTTGGACCCCCGCCATCCAATACCGTTAAGTATTGAAGGAGGTCCTACTAAATTTGACCCAGGTCCTTGCAGGATCTATACACTGAACAAGGTTAGACTTTTACCAAACCGTTCCCTTAACCCCCGACCAGGTAGCCAACATACCTCCATATAGACCGTGGAGATATGAATGGTGAAAATCTTTTATTTTATATAGACAGTAAAATAATGCCAAGATACCACGGACAAACGATAAGGAAAAATCACCTTCAACATAAGAAACTAGTTATTAAAGGTATTAATACAAAACCAAGTAAAAAGTGCGAAAAGATTAAAAATAAAAAGTATTACACTAGACACTTTGTCTTCACCAAGTGATGTAAGAGACTTAGGCAAACATGGCCTTGATTGTCAAGAACTCTTACGATCAATCTTGGATCCCGAGACGACTCACACACTCTATGATGGACAATGGATGATGGTGGTGGATGATGGTGTTATGGTGGTGGTGGGTGAAGTGTGAGAGAGGTGGTGTGCCAAGGGATGGTTTGAACTTGACCCAAGCACTCCTATTTATAGGCTGAACAGAAGCCTGGACACGGCCCCGTGTCCGCTGGACACGCCCCGTGTCCACCCTTCTTCTCTTTCTTCATTAATTGCTCCTGTCTGCATTAGTTGACCACGGCCCCTTGTCCGCTAGGCACGACCCCGTGTGCAGAAGCGTATCTGTACTATCAAGATTTGCTCAGATTATGCGAATCTTTGAGTTGACCACGGCCCCGTGTCCGCTGGGCACGCCCCCGTGGTGGGTGATAGTAGCTTCTACAACTTTGTCTTTTCTGCAAACACTTGAGCACCCCCCGTGTTCGCTGGACACGCCCCATGTTCGCTGGACACGCCCCGTGTTGAGCTGAGCACTCCCCATGTTCAGCTGGGCATAGCCCCATGCTCAGCTGGGCACAGCCCCATGCTTAGCTTTCTTCTTGTTTTTGCTTTGGGAGATGCTGTCGAGGAGTCGGGCATGCCACGTTTCTTCCTTTTCTTTGTATTTATGTTGGTTTTGGCTGTATATTTGTTCAAATTGTTCGTTTAAGTTCATCTGATCCTGAATATACAAAACGAAGACAAAAGCACACTTTTTCCAACATTAGTACTAAAAAAAGGTTAGTTTTATGCCTCATTTGATGTAATTTATATGTTGCATTTTACACACATCAATTACTCACATTGCTAATTTAGGTATTTCTTTGTGACTTCCTGGTTATAATCTATTAATTTAAACATTGCACACGCGTTAGTATAATAACCCAATTTACATTAGCTATACCCCCCCCTCCCGAGACAGAACTCCAACGACGAAGTCAGGCAGAGCCTCGACATGTGTTACGGAGCACTAGATAAATCAGGCAGAGTAACTAATACGTAACCGGGGGTTATAATACTTACATCGAGGCAGAGCTTTGCTATTTTAGTGGGTATTATGCCCGGGAATTATAATTATTATTCAGAATTCAGGGAGAAAGATCGAGATTTGAACGATTTGGTAAATGAAGCCGATGGCTTCTATTTTTAGGGTCTGATCGACCCTTTCTCGCGCCCCGTGACAGAAACAAGAAAGGGCCTCGCGGCCCGCGAGCTAGGCTGGCTAGGGCCTAGCCTTGGCCAGTCACAAACTAGCTTTGACACGATACTCACACGTGGCAGCCTAGGGTGCGGCCTGGTGTCAGGAGGGTCGCGGCCCGCGACAGACTTCTATGTCCGTGTCGCGCCCCGCGAGCGGCTGGTAAAACTTATTTTAATTGATTTTTGTAAAATTTAAGGTATTTGGGGTCAACTTTTCGTATACGGGGTGTATTTTAGGACATTTGGGACATGTTGAAGGGTTTTGAGAGAGTTGTTATAACCTCCCCATCTTGTTTTAGAACTCATCCTCGAGGTCTACCGAAATTGGTGTGGATATTTCCTCTGCATCTCGGATTCAAGCTCCCAAGTGTTCTCTGGTCCTCTCTTGGAATCCCATTTTACTTTGACTAGAACTAATCTCTTGTGTTTGAGATTCTTGATCTCTCTATTTTCAATCTATAAAGGTCTCTCTACAAACTTAAGTTTCTTATTTACCTCTATGTCCTTAAGAGGTATTACTAATGATTCATCTGCTAAGCATTTCTTGAGATTACATACATGAAATACATCATGTATTCCTGCCATTTCCTCTGGTAGTTAAAGCTGGTAAGCTACAGATCCTATTGTTCTATTAATCTCAAAAGGTCCAACATACCTGGGGCTTAGCTTTCCTCTTTTGATGAATCTAACTATCCCTTTCCATGGAGAAACTTTTAATAATACTTTGTCTCCTACTTGAAATTCCAACGGTTTTCGCCTATTATCAACATAACTCTTTTGCCGATCGTGTGCTGCTTTTAATCTTTCATTGACTTGAATAATTTTGTTCGCTTTTTCTAGTACTATCTCTGGTCCAGATAGTTGCATTTCTCCAATTTCTTCCCAACAGACTGGAGTTCGGCACTTTTGTCCATACAGCGCTTTAAATGGTGTAGCATTGATACTGGTATGATAGCTTTTATTGTAGGAAAATTCTATTAATGTTAAATGATCGTCCCAATTTCCTCCGAAATCAATTACACAAGCTCTAAGCATATCTTCCATTGTCTGAATTGTCCTTTCGCTTTATCCGTCCGTTTGAGAATGATAAGATGTGCTTAGATTCAACTTGGTTCCCATTGCTTTTTGGAAACTAGTCCAAAAATGAGAAGTAAAACAGCTATCTCTATCAGACACAATAGATAAAGGAATTCCATGTAATGAAACTATTTCATTTACATATAACTTGGCTAATTGTTCCATACTGAAAGTTTCCTTCATCAGTAAGAACTGAGCAGACTTGGTTAATCTATCTACAATCACCCAGATTGTATCATTACCTTTTCTTATCTTGGGTAGTTTGGTAACAAAGTCCATTGTTATCAAATCCCATTTCCATACAGGCATTTCTAATTGCTGCAATAAACCTGAGGGTTTCTGATGTTCAGCTTTAACTTGTGAACATGTTAGACACTTGGCTACATAGGTTGCTATATCCTTTTTCATCCCTATCCACCAAAAATTCTTTCTTAAGTCTTGATACATTTTATCACTACCGGGATGTATCGTATACTTAGACTTATGGGCTTCTTCTAAAATTTGGTGGCGTAGGTTTCCTTGTTTAGGTATCCAAATTCTTTCCTTATGGAATCTCCAAATTCCATCTATTCCTTGTTCTAATTCCTTAATCATTCCTTTTAATTTCTCAGTATCGTCCTTGATTACTGATTCTTGTACTTTTCTAATTTGCTCGTTTAAATCTATCTGCAGATTTAATTTGAGAGAACATACTTTTCTTGGCTTATCATGATACTTTCGACTTAAAGCATCGGCTACTACATTAGCTTTTCCGGCATGATACTGGATACTACAGTCATCATCATTAAGAATTTCCATCCAACGTCTCTGTCTCATATTTAACTCCTTTTGCCCAAAAACATCTCTTAAACTCTTATGATCGGTGAAAATGGTAAACTTACTACCGTAAAGATAGTGTCTCCAAATTTTAAGGGCAAAAATTATGGCTCCTAACTCTAAATCATGGGTTGTATAATTCTCTTCATGATTCTTAAGTTGTCTAGAGGCATAGGCTATAACCTTCTGACGTTTCATCAACACACATCCATAACCTATCTTAGAAGCGTCACAATAGACTACAAAGTCTTCAGTTCCTTCTTGTAACGCTAGTATGGTTGCATTGGTTAATCTTTGCTTAAGGATTTTAAAGGATTCTTCCTGTTTTGGTCCCCATTCAAACTTATCTGATTTACAGGTTACTTTTGTCAAAGGAATGGCTATTCTAGAGAAATCACGAATAAATCGTCTATCATAACCTGCCAGTCCAAGAAAACTTCTCACCTCCGTTGGTGATTCAGAGACTTTCCGTTTAGTAATTGCTTCATTTTTTATGGGATCCACATGAATTCCTTCATGATTGACTAGATGTCCAAGGAATTGTACTTCTAGTAACCAAAATTCACATTTTAAAAATTTAGCATAAAGGTTTTCTTTTCTTAGCAAATTCAGAAGTGTATGCAGATGCGCTGCATTTTCTTCTTTACTCTTAGAGTAAATAAGAATATCATCTATAAAGACAATTATGAATCTATCCAGATATGGTTTACATATTCTGTTCATCATGTCCATAAATGCGGCTGGGCCATTGGTTAAACCAAATGGCATGACTGTAAATTCATAATGAGCATACCTTGTTCTGAAGGCAGTTTTAGGAATGTCCACTTCCTGTACTTTCAGTTGATGATATCCTTAGCGTAAATCGATCTTAGAAAAGAATCGAGCTCCTTGCAATTGATCAAACAGATCATCGATTCTCGGTAACGGGTACCGATTTTTAATCGTGACCTTGTTCAATTCTCGGTTATCGATGCACATACGCATTGATCCGTCCTTCTTCTTGACATACAAGATTGGTGCTCCCTAAGTTGATGAACTTGGCTGTATGAAACCTTTCTCCAAAAGTTCGTCCAACTGTTTCTTCAGTTCTTGCATTTCTGCTGGTGCCAAACGGTAAGGTGCCTTGGCAATTGGTGCTGTTCTTGGTAGTAGGTGAATTCTGAATTCGACTTCCCTATCCGGTGGTAGTCCGGGTAGCTCTTCAGGAAAAACATCTAAGAATTGGGATACTACGGGAATATCCTTTAATTCTTTTCCTTTAGTGTTAATAATTAAAGAAATTATATACACTAATGATCCTTTCCTTGCATAACTTGTTGTTTTCATCACATATATGAATTTCGTATATCTAGTTGGCTTATCTCCTTTAATTGTGATCTTTTCACCTTTTGGTGAATTTACTTGTATTGAGTTTTGATCACATAAAATACTGGCTTTATAGGTTTCTAACCAATAAATTCCTAATACAATATCAAACCCAGCTAGATTCATTGGGTAAAGGTTAGCAATAAAATTATGGTTTAGAATTTCTATTCTTGCTCCCTGCAAGATTTCAGTGGTCCTAACGGATTGTCCATTTGCTGTCTCCACTAGACATTCTTGTTGAAGTTTAGTTAATGGTTGATTAAGAATTTTTCGAAATGAAGTATTAATAAAACTTTGGTTTGCACCAGAGTCAAATAATACTTTAGCAAAAACATCATTAACTAAAAACATACCGGCAATCACATCCGGAATCATCTTGGCTTCTTCTGTAGTTAAAATAAAAGCTCTAGCATTCTTAGTAGTCTTGTTGTTCATTGCTGGAGCTAGTTCCGGATGGTTCGGTTTAATATGCCCCTTTTCTCCACAATTGAAGCATACTAAATTACTGGGTTTCTTCCTGCAGTCTTCTTCCTTGTGGCCCAGTATTTTGCAGAAGTTGCAGTCTGTGGAACATCTTCCTGAATGCTTCTTCTTGCAAGACTTAGAGTAAGGTGCAAAGGTTGAACCTATACTTTTCCCATGATAGTTATTTCCATAACGAAATTCTTGGGTAAGTTTATGAGCTAGGTTCTTTCTCTGATTTTCTTCTTGCGTACGTACCAATTCATCAGTCAAGGTATTTGCTAATTCTACAGCTTCTTCTATGGTTTGTGGTCTAGCTGCCTTGACTACATGTCTAATCTCACTAATTAATCCCCCGACGTAACGGGAGATTAATACTGGTTCTGGTGAGGCTAGGGTTGGCACTATTCTAGCATATTCGAAGAATACAGTAGTGTAACCCTTACAGTCTATTCCAGTCATTCTAAGGTTTAAGAATTTATTAGTAATTTGTTCTTTTTCATTGGGAGGACAAAATTTCCTTTCGACCATGTTTTTAAACTCAGTCCATTCCATATTATAGACTATGTCACTTCCCCCAGACTTGAGAATAGTATTCCATCATTCTAAGGCTGCATTCTTAAAAAAATTGGAAGCAAACAAGATTTATCTTCCTCTGTGCACTTGCTTATTTTTAAGACAGCCTCTGTCTTTTCTAACCAGCGTAGAGCTGCAATGGCTCCTTCATTGCCCGAGAATTCTATCGGTTTGCAAGACCAGAATTCCTTGTAAGAACAACCATAAGGCATGGTTCTTCTTCTTTTTGGAATAGGCATATGAAGTAACGATCCATTATTTACGCTGTGACTGGGTTCAGTAGGTGGTCGCTTACTCCACTATTACTTTTATAATTTTCCGCTTCTTTAACAGTTTGGATGATATATGCATAGCATCTCTAATTCCTTGGGTTACTGTGTGTTGAATGACACTGCTATTTATTTGGTTATCATTATTCTGGTTTTCCTGATTTCCTTCGTTGTCCATCAGGATTTACTATCAATTATTAGGTATTAATATCACAGAATAACATTTAATGCCAATAATTACACAAACAAACACAATGGTCAAAACCGTCGAGCATTGCGACATTTACTCTATTTTATATATATGCATCTATTACAAACCGTAACTGGAATTTAAAATATACTACTAGTTATGCATCAGTAAGTATTAGATTATCTATTTTAGTTTTTTTTTTCTACACATGTTTATATACATATATATATGTATATATATATATTATTACTACGGGTTAAACTGCATTTCCCGCTCGTCGTATTTCCACACGAGCTTTTCTCCTACCTCTTTTATCCTCTCTCATTCATCTATCAACTCCTCACCATATAGGTGGAGTTCCTGAACGTTCTCATCACTCATGGGTGGTCGTGGTGCGGGTACTGGGTCAGGATACATAGGTAATGGTTCTCCATATGGGTACGGGTTTTCTAGTATCTCCCGAACATATTGATCGCCATCCCAATATGGATCTAGAGGGTCAAGGTTAGGATATGGTGCTAAAGGGTTTGGCATGGGCTCCTCCTATGGGTAGAGTTCTCGATAATCCCTATGGTCATCATTCCATGGATCATATGCTATATGATTAGGTGCTGTAATTCTAGGTATTTCATCAGGGTTAAAAGCTAGTATGGGAACTGGTTCTTCTTGGTTGGGTTCTATTTTCATAGGTTGAGTTGGGAATAGTGGTAGTGGTTATGGTGCAATGATTTGTTCTAGGTTTGGGTCTGCGGTAGTAGTAGAAAATATGTGAGAGTTGGCCAATCGCCTATTGATTATGTCTTGGGTCTGGTGTTCATCTCCCTATTTGTTGCTGCTAAAGCTCTTTGCTGGTGCAACTTTCTCATTCTTTTCCTACGCTCATGTGCTCCCCGATTGAACCATCCTCTCTTTTTGGTAGGGAACGGTTATGCAGATTGTGCCTTAAATATGAATTTTCCCTCTTCAGTGTCAGCTGAATACTCCGAAGGAGTAGGCTGGGAGGAAGTTCCTTCATCTCTAGGAGAATTAGAGAGGTGACGATAGGCGTCAGATGGTCCTTGATCACTCATACTGTAAACTAACAGATTGTCAAATAACACAAAACAATAATATACAGATATGCACATAGTCACATAGATTATTTCCTAACAGAATTGACAAATTTTCATGCCAGGAGAACACTTCTGTGGCTCAAATCAGTGGCTGTAGCTCTGATACCACCTCCTGTCGCAACCCCCGACCCCTGCCCTGGGAGGCGGGTGGCCGCGAGCTCGTACATTCGGTGGTATCAGTGTTTATTTATTTGGCAGCGGAATTTATATCAGGACCGTAGTTAGGGATTATATTTTATCAGAGTAAAACACCTCATTTTATAAATAATAAACACATGGGTAAAACCCAAGTTTCCATTCATCATATGTTTGTAGGGATAAACCCTAATTTATTGAAATAAAACTTCTTCTTTATTTAGGTAACTTTTATAGCCACTTTTCCAAGCCTTCAGTGCTCTCCAGCTGGCTTCTATTTGGCTTTCACATTTTGTTACCTGAAACGCGTTTAAAACATATTTGTTAGTGGAGAATACTAGTGAGTGAATCCCAATTTAATCAAAACAAGTTTTATCCTTTTACAGCATTGAGGGCAATCCAGCAATTACATTTGTTTACATCTACTTTAATTACCACCTACGGTACTGTCAACCCTGACTTATGGTCATGCTACTACTTACAGTGTAGTAACAAGTAATGTTTACAAAACCCCAAAATACCCACGATAATTATAGAATTACAAATACTCAATCACTGTTAATTATAATGTAAGACAATTGAGGTTTTGTAAAACCAGTTTACAAAAAGAAAGGATTACTCACATTGCTAATTTAGGTATTTCTTTGTGACTTCCTGGTTATAATCTATTAATTTAAATAATGCACACGTGTTAGTATAATAACCCAATTTACATTACCTATATCCCCCACCCGAGACAGAACTCCAATGATGAAGTCAGGCAGAGCCTCGACATGCGTTACAGAGCAATAGATCAATCCGGCAGAGTAACTAATACATAATCCGGGGTTATAATACTTACATCGAGGCAGAGCTTCGCTATTTTAGTGGGTATCATGCCCGGGAATTATAATTATTATTCAAAATTTAGAGAGAAAGATCGAGATTTGAATGATTTGGCAAATGAAGCTGATGGCTTCTATTTATAGGGTCTGATCGACCCTTTCTCGCTCCCCACGACAGAAACAAGAAAGGTCCTCACGGCCCACGAGCTAGGCTGGCTAGGGCCTAGGCTTGGCCAGTCACAAACTAGCTTTGACATGATACAGACACGTGGCAGCCTAGGGTGTGGCCTGGTGTCCGGAGGGTCGCAGCCCGCAACAGACTTCTATGTCTGTGTCGCGCCCCGCAAGCGGCTGGTAAAACTTATTTTATTTGATTTTTGTAAAGTTTAAGGTATTTTTGGCCCACTTTTCGTATACAGGGTGTATTTTAGGACATTTGGGACATGTTTAATGGTTTCAGGAGAGTTGTTATAAGACAGTATAACAGTAAGATCAAAACACTAATAGTTGTATACAAGCAAACTGTTTTACAATGCTAACAAAGTAAACGTTGTGCTAAGTCAAGATAGGAGGATATCTTGACTTGGCCGACTCTACCAAAACTATGCAGACCGTAAATAAAGACTGTACAAATTACAACGTAATAAGAACAAGCAACAGACACATAACTGCACCAACAACCTCCCCCTTGTCTGTTGCTTGGTCTTCGATCTTCATCTCTTAGTGGCCTGTCTCAGACCACGAGCTTCCCGCGTGAATACCCCGATAGTAGAAAAAACAAGCGACGCGTTGAAATAGTAACGCTTGATGCGCGTCCTTGTCTTCAAGATATCGTGTTAAAAGAGGGTCTTGATGTCACCACCTGACATATTCACGATCCACATTGGATCAAGCATTCAAAAATTGTATTCGTCATTCTTGAACACGATGACCACTTCATGAGTGTCTGAATCATAACACCACAGCTTCATGTTTCCCAAAATGTCTTGTTTCATCGGTATGAGAGGTATCTTGTCCATAACCTTCACTGGCTGGTATACAAGCTTGTACCAAGCAGTGTTGGTGTCCGGATCCAGTGTATACTTTATCTGCTCATGCATTGGGAACTAAGGCTTGTACAGTTCATCCTTCCATCCCTTGCAACGCTCAATCTGTAGCTTCCTTGCGAACAGTGTTGCAAGTTCAAAGTTGGATATATTGATTAGGTTTAACTTCACCAATGCTGCAACATCATAGAAGGGCAAAGATAAGATGCTAAGGAGTGAGTTAAAGTATTGGATTCCGTTTTCACGTTTCACCACCACGCAGTGAATATCTTTAACAAACATCCAACTGAGGATTTTTCCTTGCGGTCTATCCTTCAGATACTTTAAATAGTCGACTTGCACAGGAGGAGGAGCTTGCTTTTGAAACTTCTCCAAGAACTATTTTCTCCACTCTTCAAAGGTATCAGTGGGAATTGCAGATGTGTCAGGACACTTCAGTCTTTCGTCGATCTCATCTACAGTCTCACGATGCTAGCCACCATCAAATGAATGAAATTTTGTACCATCTTTATGAACATAAGTTGACTTCGTTGCTTCTCCTTCAAACACGATTTCTTCCAAACCTTCCAAGTTCACTACCTCATGCTCACTAGGTATCTTGTCAATGGAAGCATCGTCCACTATCTTCATCTCATTCAACGCTAAAATCTGTTCACTTGAGAGTTCTTAAATAATCTCTCCTTCTTCTAATTCTTCAGCAGTTACAAGGTGACACACCTGTAACGCCAAATCTTCTAATCTTAAAACCCTTCACCACCTCCCGTTGAACTTTTCTCATTCCTTTTGAGTACCACCTGAGGCAACAGGAGCGGTCACGACCTGCTCAGAACTAGAACCACTGACAATTTGAGTTGTCATAGACCCCTCTGGTTGTGTAGATGCTGTAGGAAGATCAGGATTGCCAGGATCTTCACTATCGTGATCTCGTTTTTGTAACACTTCCTGAACTTTGCATCTTTCAGACCGAAGAATGTTAACTCACTTTCTGGTCATTTCATAACTGCTAGTCATTTGCTTTACATTGTCAGCTATGGTTTTATTCCTGGAATCGTACCATTTCGTTATCTCATCATACTTTCCAGACAACTTATCGGCAGTTTGTAAAATGATAGAGCTTCGTTCCTTCACTCGATTCATCTCAATTCCACGAGTATTGTCAGTTGCCCTCAACTGAGCATTTTCAGCTTGCAATTGCTCAATCTCTGCATGTTGTTTCTGCACAACTTCTTTCAATGTATTAATCTGTAATTGTTGAGCAATGTTAGTTTGGCGGTTTGATGACATGACTTCTGTATGTTGATTTATCTGAAGTGCTGCTGCTTGGAGTTGTGAGAATAAAAAATTTTACTTTCTCACTCCCGGACATACGCTCGAATGTCGAACCACGTCGTTCTGTACTTTCCTTTTAAACCCTTTCCTGAGCGGCTTGAGATGATGGCGTTGCATGTTGTGGTTGAACTGTAGGTGGTTAAACTGGGGGTGTCCCAACAGATGTGTTAGTAGGCGGTGGCTCTGAAGCTGTTGTGGGAGATGACATTAGTGCCTCGGTTTCTTCAGCAGTTAAGCCAGGATCAGTACCAACAACGGCTTCATGAACGGGTTCTGATGGCTGTGTGGAAGCAGGTTAAGATTGTGACGCACCAATCGATTTACGACTTTTCTTCTTGCGTTGAATTGCAACTCGCTTCTTTCTTGCCTTCTCAGACTAGGTATCAGATGGAACATAATCTTCATCTTGTTTTATTCGAATCCGTCTGATTTGTCTAACACCTTGTGCATCAACATAGCGCTCATATCCGGGATCAAGTGGATTATCATCAGAATCCAACTTGTTATCATCACCCGGTTTCTTGCTTTGATCTCCACCGGTAAAACCTGTGCCACTAGCACCAACAACTCCACTATCACCACCTTGGTCATCACCGTCACTACCTTCGTCATCACTGTCATCATCATCACCTTCACCCTTCTTACCAAATTTATCTTCGATCATCTTGTTCAACGTGGGCTCTTCATTGTCGGAATCACATTTATCATGTCGCCACTTGTCATTCTCGGGCGCTACATACGCGTTGCTATCTAAGAACCCGAATAACTTTCGTGGGGGATCGCTTTCCTTGTAGCTCTTAGCACCATATCCTCTAAAGATTTTCAATGAGATTTCTCTCATGACATCAATCTTCAAAACATCGTTGTCTTCTTTAGGGAGATCTGGATGTTGGACATTCATAATCATCTTAAGAAAACATGGATACATCCAAAACTTGCTACCTCCCGTAATACTCCCTGTTCTTCTCAAATTTTCTTTCATGTTAGCGAATATGTACTTTGAGATATTGAACGGTTTGTTCAATACTAAAGCCACCATTAAACAAACAAGATCAATGTCTGCCATATCGTATCCACTTCTACGATTACTAAAACACTGAATCAGAACATGAAGGAAGAACTTGTAATGGAGCGGTAACGATGACTTGTTCAGCTGATTCCCCAGAATATCTCCAACAAATTTCATACGTAGTAGACAACCTCTTTGACATTTCAATGACACCGAATATGAAGCATCAGGATCATCACCAAGTTGCAACACAGTGTTAAGAATCTCTATAGAGACAATAACGTCTAGATTGTTAACACGTCCTTGCATCACCTACTTGCCATCCACTTCAACTACTTCTGATGAATCCCAGAAAGCTTTTATCAATGATTTGTAAACGGTAGTCGCATGAGTTATAGCAAAGTTGATCCTCGATTCACGTAGCCACTTCGTAATCCCTTTGTATTCAATGAGCTTGTCTTCCGGATCTAAATAAGCAATCATGTTATGACGAGGTTCCGACATGATTTCCACTTCTGACTTATAAGTTCTTTTCGTTGCGGCTTTCCTTTTCTGTATTTTAGGAGCCATTCTGTACACAAGAAAACATCCACAATAAGGGAGTAAACAAGGATACTTCACAAACAATATGAACATGTGAATTAGAACAGTGGACTTAACACTTGGTGAGAAACCAAAATTTTGCTATGTATAAATCCCACGAAGAATCTATTTACACTGATGATAGAACTGCACGAAGAATCAACTCTTGGACGAAGAATACAGGACTGCAAAGAATCAAGGTCTACGAACAGTCAAGGTCAACGGACAATCAAGGTCAACGAAGAATGGATTCTTCGTTGACAACAATTCTTCGTCTACCCTTCTTGTTACTACGAAGAACCCTGGTCAACGAAGAATGGATTCTTCGTTGACTACAGTTCTTCTTCATTTATTCTTCGTCCCACATTCTTCGTCTGATTCTTCCTTGATTCTTCGCTGATTCTTCGTGGCAGTTAACAGAAAAACAACAAGTTTTAAATGTTGTCTGACAGGGTGAATCAAAACCCAGACAAGTTCACAGTCCATATCAGTTCATCTAGTTCATTCCAACACTAAAGTCTTTATACAATACCGAAAAGAACCCATTTAAAGGAAACAAACAAACCGAATCCAAGACAAACCAGATTTATAGAATCATTATAACAACCATCAACAATCAATTCTTATCATTTAAAAATAAACACATTTATGAATGTAACAGCCATCATCTAAAATCAAAACCCCTGATCTTCCGATTGGTAACATAACACTCAAAATAACTTCATATCTTTTACATATCTCTCAAGTGACACAAACGAGACAAAAACAATAACAAAGATATGAGAAGAAAGATTTGATATTTCAAATTTTATGTTAAAAGATCATCATCAATGAGCATATGTGTTAAGAACTTAGGGTTTCAATCCTTGGCTGTTTTTGATTTTGTTGTTAATCTATAGCACAGTGGTATGTAGACAACACAATACCTTAATGATTTGTAAACAAGGTTCAAACACAATGGTTGATTTTGAGATTTCCTTTTCGGTGAAGAAGATGAACGGTTGGGGGTTTCTTGTTTGGTGAGAGAAAGTGAAAAGTGAATTGTGATAAGTTTTAAACTGACAATAACCCCTTTTATACAGCCGGACCCTACGAATAATCCATGTTCGACGAAGAATGAAATGGGCCGACGAAGACTCAAGAATGGGCTAACACAGTTAAGCCCAAATCAAGGACCAACGAAGAATGAGATTGTTCGTCGATAGACCAACTCGCGAACAATCTGTCACAAAGAATGATTCTTCTTTGACTAGAGGCATTCTTCGTTGACTTTTGAATCTTCGTGAACCCTTTCATTCTTCATAAACCTTTTGGTTCTTGTGAACCTTTTCCAACACAGCAAACACCAACTTAGAAGTACCTTGAACAGATTTAAGCAAATTTTGCTTTCAAATTTACCAGATTTGCAAAATGGATTTTATGAAGTTGTGATATTAAAGATAAGTCGGCTTTGGGCTTTTTCTCGGTAGAAAAACATTCGAGTGACAACTTCGGCTAATCAAGAAAATAAAATTTCAAATATAAATAAATAAATAAAAGACCTAAAGTCGAAATGCAAAAAGGTAAACTAAAACAAACATCAACAACATTAACTACCTGTACACTAAGTTACCATCTTTTTCGAGTTTAAAGGTAAGAGAATCATACCAGCTTACGGTCTTGTCAAAAATGGATTTGTTTCTTGTAAAACTTACAATAAGCATTCTACCACAATTATCGGTTTTGTCGTCCACATAAGCTCAGCTTATCAGATGTAATCAAGATTAGGAGATACGCTTTAATGTATGATTTATACTACTCGACGGTGTTCATCCACTCTTACCGTTGAGGATACCGTTTATCATCTGTTTTCAACGTATAGATTGTGAGATACTCACTTATTCTTGATTAAAAACAATCCCCATGTGATTAAATCACTTATTGATGAGGAACTTGATTTTCAGATACATGAGGGCACAAGAGCAAGTCCGTGAACAGGTTAGTACCATCGTACCGACAAAGAGACGAACTTGACTCCCGGATAAATGTGATATTTTATCACTTATTCATTTTGGACATGTAATTGTTTATCACTTATTGAGGTCGTATGCATTATGTATACGTATGTATGGTATCATGGAAGCTCTTGACTTGCGTCCCCGTTATTTTTCGGTAAAAGATTCAACCATGATACCCAGATGATAAAACAGCATAAAGACCGCATATCTCAGAACCTCGGCATACTATCAAACGAAATTTCGATACCAAGACCATATGCCAATGAATGGTTCCCAGCTGGCTAGCAGTTCGTTATGTTTATATCAACCTGCACATTTTAATCTGATTGTGAGCCTACCGATACATCATTAGTAGAGCTGCTTATCGTTTGTCATTTTGCATTTTTAACCGTATTTGACCGACCACCACTGGTGCATCATCATCTTCTCTTATCTTTCCAAGAAACTCATTTTTTATTTTTGGATTTTTTAATGTTTTTGTGTTTTTGATATTTTTCAATGTTTTTGGTTTTTCTAAATTACTCCCCCTCAAATACAGAAAATAAATAACTAAAAGACATATTTTTGGATTTTTGAAATTTTCTGATGTTTTTGTATTTTCTTAAATTTTCTCCCCCTAAAATGCAAAAAGTAAATAACATGAAAATCTTTTTGTATTTTTAGATTTTAAGAAAATATTTACAAAAACGATTTGCCGAATATGATCTACTCGGGTTTCACCTTGATGCCATTAACCAAAAGAAGATAATCAAAATGTGATTTATCAAAAGCTTTTGTAAACAGGTCGGCACGTTGGTGATCCGTGTTGATTTTAAAAACATCGATAAGTTTCTTTTCATAACAATCTCGTATGAAATGATACTTAATCTCAATGTGTTTGGTCTTTGAGTGCTGTACAGGATTAAGAGTGATCTGTAAAGCAGCTTCATTATCAACATAAATAGCAGTAGTTAGGAATTCAAAACCGTAGTCGTGCATTTGCTGTTGGATCCATAAATCTTGGGAGCAGCAACTAGAAGCCGAAATGTACTCAGCCTCGCATGTTGAAGTGGCCACACAGGTCTGCTTTTTAAACTGCCACGTGACTTGGCGATTCCCTAAAAACTGACATCCCGCTGATGTTGACTTTGCATCAATCTTGCAGCCGCCATGATCAGAATCACCGAATGCAATCAAATCAAAGTTATCATCCTTAGGATACCAAAGATCGTTGTCTGGGCAACCCTTCAGATAACGAAAAATCCTTTTAACAGCCATCATATGAGAAACCTTCGGATTGGACTGGTAACGAGCAAGAAGACACGTTGGATACATAATATCAGGCATTGAAGCGGTAAGATACATGAGAGATCCGATCATAGCACGATAGAGAGAAGGTTCCACATGTTCACCAGTTCCGTCAGGAGTAATTCCATGATTATGAGCCAGAGGAGTTCTCGCATGCTTCAAGTCTTCCATCTGAAATCGCTTCAAGATATCCCAACGTACTTTGTCTGATGAATGAAGATCCCTTTCTCAGACTGATTAACCTGCAAACCCAAAACGAAATTCATTTCTCCCATAGCACTCATCTCGAACTTTTCTTGCATCACCCGCTCGAATTCCTTGCACATTTCATCGTTTATAGACCCGAAAATAATGTTATCCACATAGACTGTACCGGTTTTTGGTTTCCAATTTGTTAACGCTTACCAGATTGAAAATTATTACAGGTTTAGACACTTATGGTTTTAACACGTTTGATGAACTTGGTTCCTTTTCCACAACATCCGGTTTTAAAGCCTTCTCGATTACCTTAACATTTTTACATCTTTGTTTGGCTTCTTGTTCCTTAACAGTACGTTTGTCTTGTTTAGGTGACACAGAGCGACGTTGGTAATCCTTTTCATGAGGGGCTTTTTCAACAAACTTTTCTTTTGGTGGGTTTGTACAATTTCTAATTATATGACCAAATTCCCCACATTTAAAACAAGATCTCCTTTCAACAAATTTAAGGGATTCCATTTGACGTGCCGATGTTGAACTTGTAGGCCTTGAGGTACTTGTTTCATTATCACGCCCATTTGTATGTTGAGTGTAATTATTATCACTGTTACGTTTCAAAATTTTGACTTGTTGTACAAAACAAGTATTATATTTGTTTTCAAAAGTCTCAACTTTGTCAGTACCTCTTGAGGCCACAAATTTAACCTCCTTTCCCTTTTTCTTGTTTCGTGCTCCTTTTGGTTCTAATTTAGGTTTTTGAGCTCGGTTTTCCTCTTGTTTACCTTTAGGAGCGATTTGTTGTTCCTTAGTTGGTAATTTTTTATTTCCATATTGCTTTCTAACTTTAGATTTTGGAATAGGATCACATTGAGTTACTTTAACTCTCGGGATCGCCATACCCAAAAACTTACTAGTAGAATCTTCCAAAACTCTTTCAATCGTGGATGGATTAACAATTTTAATTGGGAAATCTTTGTTTGAGTAAAGTTTATCATCACCAATCAAAGTGTACAACACATTATCGCCCTTAAACATAGACACAGATTCATCCACAGATTTGATTGAATCAATCTCTTTTTTTGGTACTGATTGTGCAACGGGGGCAACCGGAGTAGGAGGATCACACAAGATATGATTCTCAACTGGAATTTCTACTCCTTTCTTCTTATCAAGAGATTGATCCTGATAGCTCTCATCTGATTCATCATCTGATTCATCGTCTGATGAAACATAATCCTCAATTATTGGAGGACTTTATTCCATAGTACAAGACACATTTTCTGTTTTTTTAGGTTCCTTTGTTGAATCATCCAGTTTGAACCCTAACCCTGCTGCAAACTCTTCAGGATTAAGAAGTACAGATGGTTCAAACCGTGGCATTTCTTCCTCATCAGGCAACTTGGTATAATTGTGTCTCAATAGAGCTGGACACGATTTATACCCAATGCACTTCACATCTCCTTTCAGCTTTTGCACCTCGATGATATGATCAAGCACATATCGGGAGTTTAGATAACTCTCCAACTTGAGCTTGATCGCATCATTCTCGCATTTGGCAATGGCTAACTCCTTCTTTAATTCTTCAATGATATTAATATAATTATTAATGCTCGTTTGCTTGTTCAAAACTGTAGGTCCCGATTTCTGAGGATCGATAACGAAACCAAATCTCTTGTTTATAACAAACACGGTCACGAGTGCGGAATCCCCGTGACTATGCCAAACCAAACATAGATAGTAACAACGCAACGGTAAACAATGAATCACAGTCAATTGATTAGATGAGAACACGGTTCAAACAGATACACACAAAGTTTGATGTAAGACTCTCAGGATATGCTCTCATGGTTTCAAAGTTAAACCATGTGTGGTTTATAAAGTAGCCCAGGCCCACAAGTGACGAAACATGGATTGGGCCCGGCGAAACTTCACTTGGGCCTGACGAAACTCTACAGTTGACGAAACTCTAGGAGTTTCGTCACTGTTCACGGCGAAACCTTGGGTTTTGACCATTTGAGGGTTTCGTCATGTAGTGCTCGACGAAACCTGAGAGTTTCGTCGAGGGCTGCAATTTGCTGATGTGCTGCAAACTGTTTTGACAGTTTGCAGGAAATAATACTAACACACAAACATAACATAATAAACACATATGCAACATGCATTCTTCTTTCAACATACATATCAAACGAGACAAACTAGTCGGACACAAGTAGGATAGGAGGATATCCGACTTGGTAGACGGCGAATTACAGACTCGATAATTATAAAAGACCGTATAAATTACAACGTTAATAAAGACAAGTTACAGACACCAAAATAATGCATCAACAAACTCCCCCTTGTCTGTTACTATCTTCGGTCTTCAATCATCCGTCTCTAGTGTTTCAGCGTCCAGGTGCTTCCAGCATGAATTCCTCGATAAAAGCAATAACAAGCGACGCGTTGAAACCGAAGCACTTGATGAGGGTCCCTGTCTTCGAAAAATATATCATGCCAAAATAGCTTGCTGATGTCGTTTGCTGACATATTAACAATCCACATCGGATCCAACATCCGAAAGTGATCACGATCACCTTTAAACACGATCACCGCTTCATGAGTATCTGAGTCGTAACACCACAACGCCATTTCTTCGAGAAAGTTTTGTTCCATTGGCATCAACGGTATCTTGTCCATAACCTTCGCGGGCTGATACACAAGCTTGTAATGCGCCGTGTTGGTCGCTGGATCTAAAGTGAACTTGATCTGCTGATAGATGGGGAACTGAGGCTTGTACGACTCGTCTTTCCAGCCTGTCCTTTTGTTAAACTTTATCTTTCGCTCGAACAATGTAGCTCCTTCGAAGTTTGAGCGATTAATGAGCTCAAGCTTCATCAAAACTTCAACATCGTAAAAAGGTAAGGACAATATGCTCAGCAACAATCGGAAATATTGAATACCAAATTCCCGCTTGATGGCCACGCAATGGATTTCCTTTATGAACATCCAGCAGAGAATTCTTCCATGCGGCTTCACTTTCTCAAACTAAAGAAAATCAACCTGTGCTACTGGCGGTGTAGGCTTTTCAACTCTGGACAAGAAACGTTTTCTCCATTCTTGGAATGCATCAGCCGGATTATCAGAAGACGTACGATTCTTCAACTGTTCATCAATGTCTTCCTGATTCTCTTGCATCCATTCTTCATCAAATGGATCAAACTCCGTTCCGTCAGCACGAACGTAAGTTGGTTTCTTCTCATTTCCTTCAAACACAATCTCTTCAATATTTTCAACATCGGCAGTTTCAGGCTCACTTGGCATTTTATCAATCTCAGCATCGTCAACTTCTTTCATTGCGTTCAGAGCAAGTAACTGTTCATGTGAAAGATCAGAAATAATCTCCCCTTCTTTTAGAAATTCTCTAGTGATAGGATGTACAACCTGCAATGCAAGATCAGTAGTGCTAGGAACAGAAGACGTACCAGGCAAAGATTCAAGTTGTTGTATTTCTTCAACTGTTCCACTGGAGGTTCCTTGAGCAGATTCGAGTTGCGAAGGTTTGAAAACAACAATCTGAGAAGAGGTAGCTGCTGGCGGTTGCTCTGATGTAGCAGAAGGGTCGGGTTCCCCTGATCCTCAGAATCATCATCCCTTTTCTTCATTACTTCTTGTTGCTTACGTCGATCATTCCACAGAGTATTGACCCGCTTTCTAAGAAACTCATAGCCTTCATTTATCTTCTTGACCCCATCAACTATCGTGGTGTTTCGAGAATCGTACCACTGCTTCACAAAGTCTTGTCTTTCTTTTAGACCTTTGGCCAACTTCTGAAGTATAGAGTTGCTTTCTTTCATGCGATTCATTTCAATATCGCGTGTATTATCCACCGCACGCATCTGTTGCAGTTGACGATCTCTAACTTCATCTGCAGCTTTCAAGCTAGCATTTTCAGCCTTTAATTGCTCTATCTCAGCCTGTTGACGAGTGATTTCTGCTTGTTATCGCCCAACAATAGCATTTAATGTGTTAATTTCCAACTATTACTTGATCATGTCAGCTCTTGTAGCTTTGATCACGTCCGTTTGGCGATTGATTTGACCTGCAGCAGATTGTAATTGAGAGAATAGAAAATCTACCTTCTCATCCTGCTGCATCTGTTCAAATATACTTTGTCTGCATTCTGCGGCAGGCTGCGAGGTCCTTGCACAAATGGATGATGCAATAGAGTGAGTAGGTGCCTGAGGAGTCACTGCAAGAGTTTCAGGTGTTGAACTCGCTACATGAGCTGGTTCTGTAGACCTCGGAGGAGATGGAATCATTTCAGAAGTTTCAGTGGCGGTGAATCCAAGATTAGGATCCATTTCCGCTTCTTGTGTAGGCTCTTGTGGAACTGATTGCTGTGCAGAAGAAGTACCAATGTACTTTCTTGCTCTCTTCTTGCAACGGACAACCGTTTGCTTCTTCTTTAAACGTTCCGCTTCGGTATCCGAAGGAACGTATTCAGGATCATTCTCTTGCCGAATCCTCCTGATCCTTTTAACACCTCGTTCATCGTAATAAACTTTGTATCCGGGCTCAGGTGGATTGTCGTCCGATTCAGTATGTCGTCACCGGCTGATGAACCACCAGTTGCACTAGCAGACGATGCACCAGCAGCACAAGATGCACCAACGGCACCAGCACCTACATCACCACCATCAACAGCATCATCATCATCACTTTCACTGTCAGATGAACCTGAATCCGTTCGACCAATCTTTTCAACCATCTTTTTCTTCAACTTCGGCTCTTCATTATCTGATTGGCTGTCATTGTGACGCCATTTGTCATCTGCCGGAGCAATGTAGTCTCGTTTACCAAGGGCACCTATCAACTTCCTAGGCGGCTTGCTTTCAGTGTATCTCTTTGCTGCAAGGCTCTTGAATATCCTTAAAGATTGCAAGATCATAGATTATATCTTCAGGATGTCGTTGTCGGCTTTTGGAAGATTAGGATGCTGGACGTTCATGATCATTTGAAGAAACCGAGGATACATCCAGAATTTGTTTCCAGATGTTTGACTACCAGTCCTCGTCATATTCTCTTTCATATTGGCAAAGATATACTTTGAGATGCTAAACGGTTTGTTAAGCACCAATGCCACCATGAGACCAACGAGATCGTTGCTTGCCATATCATATCCTACACGTCTGTTGCTGATACACTGAATAAGAACATGCAAGAGAAACTTGTAACGTAACGGCAAATCTCCCTTGTTAATCTGAGAACTGAAGATGTCACCAATACACTTCTACCGTAATAAACAGCCACGCGTACACATGATTGGTATAGAGGACGGAGCATCCGGAGCGTCTTGCAGCTCTAAGACAGTGTTCAAGATTTCTGGAGAGACAATCACGTTCAGATCATTAACTTGCCCCTGAATGACTTCGGTTCCATCAACTTGGACAACGCTTGCGGTATTCCAGAAAGCTTTAATGAGCGATTTGTAAACAGGCGTTGAAAAGGTGACAGCTTTGTTAATCCGCGACTCCCTAATCCACTGAGTAATCTCTTTCAGTTCAGTGATCTTTTCTTCCGGATCCAGAAAGGCAATTTGGATGTGACGCTTCTCTGACATCACTTCCTCTTCAGATTTATTTTCCTTCTTAGTCAGTGCCTTACGCTTTCTTTCTTTAGATGCCATCTGCATGTGTAAGGCATCCACAATAAGTTAAACATTTCATAATATGTGTAATAACATGTGTGTATACATGTTGATGTATGAATTGGACTTTGAACAAGAAAATACACATCTTCTGTGAAAAGCACCAAAGTTGAAAATTTACTAAGTCTTGGACGATGAAACTTCATCATCTCGACGAAACTTCCTTCTACACGACAAAACTCCCTTGGTCAAATAAAGTCAATCTTGACCGTTGACCAGTGAGGTTTCGTCGACATCCTTTTGACGAAACTTGTTCCATTTCAAAAGCGTTTCTTCACTTGGGTTTCATCGTCTACATTTTGAAGAAACTTAGGTTTCATCGTTCCAAGGGTTTCGTCAATTTGGGGGTTTCATCACAGTAAGGGTTTCGTCAAGGTTAGGGTTTCGTTGATTTGGGGGTTTTCAAATATCCAAAGGGGTTTGGTCGTTTGTTTGTTTAATCGACAGACGATTCACAAACATTCAACATTTGACACTTTGATTGAACCACAAATACACGAAACAAACCTATATGCAAAACCGACATGAATTTTGACCGGTAACCACCCAAAAAAGTTAATCATTCAAACAAATATCATCCCCTGTTTTTGTAAACCAAAACCCAACCCAAATGAACATTCAAATCTATACATAAACACTATGATTATCAGATTTAATAAAAAACACAAGCAATAATCAAAGGTTTATTTGCAGAAATCGAACATAAAGTGAGTCTGAAGATTTTTCGAATCAGTCAAGCAAAAACACAGGGTCCCTAAGGTTTGAAACACTTTAATGATCCTTCGTATACCTTCGATTTAAAAAAAATGGTGAAGAAAATGAGGGGTTTTGAAAGTCGATTAAAGGTATGGTGGTATGGGGTTTGGAGTGTTGGGAGAAGATGAACAGACTAGTGGGTTTGAAAAAGATGACTTCTCTGAAACAGGGACCCCTTTTATACTCATGACCTCGACGAAACCTCCATCTCGATGAAACTCTGCACGGGCTCGACAAAACCTTAAATTGGGCTTGGATTTGGGTTTGAACAGTTAGCCCATGATGAAAGGTAAAGGGCCAATGGAGTTCGTCGTAACCTCGACGAAACATGGGGTTTCGTCGTGAACCAAATTATTTTGACCAAGTTTGAAAGCAGTTGACTTTGACCATGGACTTTCGTCGACATAAAGGAGTTTCGTCAACACCCTTTTCTCAAAATTCACTAAGTCTTTTGAAATTTGAAATTTTGCACAATTGAAAAGATTTTGTTTATTTGAACACATTTCATTTTGATTGAGTGTAACAAATGCAAGGACATTTTTTTGAAGTAGGTTTCAGGCTTTCGGCAGAAAACACCAAGTTACAACTTCGGCTAATTCAAAAATGAACTTTACAACTATACTAAAAACATAATTTAAAGCACGGTAAACTAATAAAAAACTATAGAAAGCAATAAATAACTGTACAAATGCAATCTTTTTGAGAATTTCAAGGAAAAGGAATCATACCAGCTTATGGTCTTACTCAACATGATTTTTGTTCTGTTTAAGGCTCTGGATAAGTATACTACCTCGATTATCGGTATTGTTGTCCACATAAGCTCAGACTGATCAGATGTAATCATAATAAGGATATACGATTTACGGTAAGGATTATACTTACAAGTCGATGTTCATCCACTCATGACACATTCCCGTATCAAGGTATGCACGAGAGTTCATCTTACCGGTGAGTATACCGTTTATCATCTGTTTGACCATATAAAAGAATGTGAGATACTCACTTATTTTTGATTGAAAACAAGCCCTATGTGATAGAATCACTTATAGATGAGGAACTTGATTTTCGATGCATGAGGGCACATGAGCAAGTCCGTGAACAGGTCAGTACAATGTACAGCAAAGAGACGAACTTGACTCCCGGATAAATGTGATATTTTATCACTTATTTTGTTGGACATGTGATTGTTGATCACTTATTGAGGTTGAATGCAATATGTACACGTATGTATGGTATCATGGAAGATCTAGACTTCGTCTCCGTTATTTTTTTGGTAAAAGATACAACCATGATACCCAGATGACAACACAGCATAAAGACCGAATATCTCTGAACTTCGGCAATCTCTCAAACGAAATTTCGGTACCAAGACCATATGCCAATGAATGGTTCCCATCTGACTTGAAGTCTGTTAGGTTTATATCATCCTGCATATTTTAGTCTGATTGTGAGCCTACCGATACATCGTTAGTAGAGCTACTTATCATATTTCAATTTTTCTTTTTGTTTTACATTTTGAACACGTTGACCGACCACACCAGTGAATATCATCATCTTCCTTTTTCCAAGAAACTCATTTTTTATTTTCTAATTTTTTTTTGAATTTTTCAAACGGAAAGACAGAATGTAAAGACATCTTTTTTGATTTTTGAAATTTTCAGATGTTTTTGTATTTTCTTGAATTTACTCCCCCTAAAATGCCAAAAGGTGAAAATCTTTTTGAATTTTTAGAGTTTTTAAAGAAAATATTTACAAAAACGATTAGCCAAATAAGTTTTACTCGGGTATCACCTTAATGCCATTGACCAAAAGTAGATAATCAAAACGTGATTTATCAAAAGCTTTTGTGAAAAGGTCGGCACGTTGGTGATCGGTGTGAACTTTAACAACATCGATTAATATTTTGTCAAAACAATCACGTATGAAGTGATATTTAATTTCGATGTGTTTGGTCTTGGAATGCTGCACAGGATTTCTAGTGATCTGTAAGGAAGCATTGTTATCAACAAAAATAGGAGTAGATAGGAATTCAAAACCGTAGTCGCGCATTTGTTGTTGTATCCAAAGAACTTGGGAGCAACAACTAGAGGCAACAATGTATTCTGTTTCACAAGTTGATGTAGCAACACAGGTTTGCTTCTTTCACTGCCATGTGACCAGGCGATTTCCTAAGAATTGACATCCAACTGTTGTTGATTTGCCATCAATTTTGCAACCACCAAAATTAGAATCACTGTATGCAATCAAATCAAAGCTATCATCCCTAGGGAACCATAGACTGTTGTCCGGGCAACCCTTCAAAAAGCGAAAAATCCTTTTAACAGCAGATAGATGTGAGGCCTTCGGGTTGGCTTGATATCTTGCGAGCAGGCACGTTGGATACATGATGTCAGGCCTCGAGGCTGTGAGATACATTAGAGATCTGATCATAGTGCGATAGTATGAAGAGTTAACGCTTTCACCCTTCAAATCCGGAGTAATCCCGTGATTCTGCGATAGTGGGGTACCAATGGGCATTGCATTAGACATCTGGAATCGGCTCAAGATGTCACCAACATATTTAGTCTGATGGATGAATATCCCATACTCGGTTTGTTGAACTTGAAGGCCCAAGAAGAAATTCATTTCCCCCATTGCGCTCATCTCGAATTTTTCTTGCATCACACGCTTGAATTGCCTGCACAAAGAATCATTAGTTGAACCAAATATTATATCATCAACGTATACCTGCACCAGCAGAAGATCTCCATCTTGTTCCTTGATAAAGAGAGTGCAATCAATAAGACCTCGCCGAAATCCATTTTCCAGAAGATAGTTGGATAAGGCTGCGTACCAAGCCCTAGGTGCTTGATGTAAACCATAAAGAGATTTGTTGAGCAACCAAACCCGATCGGGGTGAATAGGATCTTCAAAACCAGGAGGTTGTTCGACGTGCACCTCTTCTTTAACCACACCGTATAAGAAAGCACTTTTGATGTCCATCTGGTAGACTTTGAATCCTTTTAATGAAGCATAAGCTAGAAAGATCCGAATAGCTTCCAGACGTGCAACAGGTGCATAAACTTCATTGTAGTCAATGCCTTCGATTTGACGAAATCCCTGAACAACTAATCTCGCCTTGTTTCGAATGACTACTCCACGATCGTCCTTCTTGCATTTGTAAACCCAGCGTGTGCCAATTTTCTTGTAGTTTTCCGGCCTTTCAACAAGCTTCCAAACACCTAACTTTTGAAATTGTTGCAGTTCATCCTGCATGGCTTCAACCCAAGAATTATCTTTTAAGGATTCCTTCCAAGATTTCGGTTCTTCTTGTGAAACGTAACACGCGAAGGACCTATCATTTTGAAGACCAGATTCTCTAATGGCTGAATACAAACCAGCATTCTGGTTGTTTCTCAGCTGATTAAGCATCTGCACACCGCGTTGGACATCTCCTATGATATTCTGCTGCGGATGGGTATCGTGAATCCTCATTTCAAGATTTTCAGGAACACGAGCATTAATACCCAAATTGTTAATATTAAGATCAACAACCAACTCTACACCAGGCATAGGCGTAGAAGTGGATGCATTCCCTTCAGCAGTATCAACATTCTGCACATGAGGAGTTTCTACAGAAGCACCTTGAACAGGAGCAACTGGAGCTGAAGTGCCTTCAGTAGCATCATGATATTCATCATCTTCTGATGACTCATTATAATCAGTAACATCTTCAAATACCTTATTTTGAACCGTATTGTTAACTGAATTAGAACCTTGGGGATTAACAATAACATGTGTAACCAATGGCAAGCCAGCAGCGTTGTCATTATCAAATAGTATTCCAGCAGCTGTAGGTGCTTCGTCAAAGGTTGGCAGATTAAAGGAGTCGAATAGTCCATCGTAATCGAACATCCAAGGATCACCCAGAGCTCTAACAGGATTTGTATACCTTTGAACCCTTACTTCACTCCATAGCTCAATCTCTTTGGTTGCCAGATTCCATACATGAAAATTCGGAGTAGCTTATCCAAGGAAGAAACCCTCGATAGCTTTTGCGCCAAACTTTCCATCCGGCTCAATCATAGTGCATGGACCGCCAAAAGGTTCTAGGTAAGAAAGATCCGGTTTCCTTTTATGTAGAAGTTTGAAACAAGTTTTGCCATGCCTCTTAACTGTGAGAACTCTGTTTAGCGTGTAGCAAGCAGTCAACACAGCCTCCCCCCCCAGAACTGAACATGAAGCTCCGACTCTACCAACATAGTTCTTGTAGTTTCAATTATCGTTCGATTCTTCCTCTCAGTGACACCGTTTTGTTGTGGAGTATAGCGGGAACTGTATTGATGAAGAATGCCCTTAGAAGTACAGAACTCATCCATTACATGGTTTTTGAACTCAGTTCTATTGTCGCTTCGGATCCTCTTCACTTTCAACGTGTATAAATTTTCCAGCATAGTAAGAAGATCCTTGAGGATTCCAGGAGTGTCACTCTTGTGTGCCATAAAAGCTACCCAAGAAAATCTAGAGTAGTCATCAGTAACTACCAGACAATAAGCATCGCCAAAGGTTGTCTTGTGTTTCATAGGTCCAAAGAGGTCCATATGAAGACGTTCGAGAGGCATGCTAACAGTGTTGATTTACTTAAGAGGGTGAGACTTCTTCGTTTGCTTCCCTTTCTGGCACGAAACACAGATATCTTGTAGATGAAAACTTCTCACAGGCACACCATTCACAAGATTGTTTTTCACCAAATGGTTCATTTTTCTTAAGTGAATGTGCCCCACTCGTCTGTGCCAAGATATAGACTCCTTCTCTGTGGCTTTTGAGACAAAACATGTTACTTGTGCAGATGTCGTAATCGCTTGGCTCATATCAAGAATATGAAGATCATTAACTCTTGGAGCCGATAAGAGAATCCATTCTTTTGGAATTTTGAAACCAGGTTTCAGTACATAACAACCGGCATCATCAAAATGCACGGTGAACTTCTTATCGCAGATTTGCGAAACACTCAGAAGATTATGATCAATTTGACGAACATAATTGATCTTATTGAAACATACAACACCATTGGAGATCATTCCCTCTCTCCAGTGATGTATCTGCCTTTGTCTCCAGCAAATGCGACATAGCCTCCTCTAATATTTCTCACATCACATAGAAGCCGTAAGTCGCTTGTCATGTGCCTAGATGCTCCACTGTCAACAATCCAATGACTGCTAACAGTTCCTCCTGGAACATCCTGCACATATCATCCAACGATCAGTTGAGGCTGGTGACCCAAGCCTTAGTGGTCTTGGGTCGTCCCTGAGCATCACGAAAAGTGATCTCGATTTCCTGATGATTTTGTAACACAACACCTCCCCCTGAACTTTCACCTGTCTTAGGTCTCCAAATTTGATTTTGTTTACAAGTTTGGTTTTTATTAAAAGATTTTAAAAAGTCTGGTTTTTACGATTTTGATGAACTTGGTTCCCTATTAACAGATTTGACTTCAGATTTTAACTCCTTTTCAACTGCTTTCACATTTTGACGTCGTTGTTTCATTTCTTGTTTTTTAACAGTTCTTTTATCATGTGTTGATGAAACGGGACGACGTTGAGGGTGAACCTTTTCAGGTGGTGCTTTCTCAAAAAATTTATCCTTGGGAGTGTTTGTACAATTTTTATTGATGTGTCCAAACTCCCTACACTTAAAACACGTTCTCCTTTCCACAAACTTAGGAGAATCTGATCGACGAACAGATGTCGAACCCGTAGAACCTGAGGTACTTGCTTTTTCATCACACTCGTTTGTATGTTGAGTGTAATTGTTTTGACTGTTACATTTTAAAATCTTGACTTGTTGGACAAAATCGGTGTTTGATTTGTTTTCGAAAGTCTCAATTCTATCCGTACCCTTCGATGCTACAAATTTGACATTACTGTTTTTTCTTCTGGTAACGAGCTCCTTTTGTTTCAAATTTTGATTGAGAAACATTAGGCTTTTGAGCTCGCATTTCTGGTTGTTTACCTTTAGAAGCAATAGGTTGTTGCTTTGTTGGTGGTTTCTGATTTCCAAATTGTTTTCTGATTTCAGTTTTTGGAATTGGGTCACATTGAGTTACCACAACTCCTGGGATCGTCTTTCCCAAAAATTTGCTTGTGTGATCTGCAAAAACTTTATCAATCGAAGATGGATTGACATTTTTGATTGGAAAATCGTTGTCTGAATAAATTTTAACATCCCGACCAAAGTATACAACACGTTATTGCTCTTAACAGCAGACACACATTCCTTGTCATCCTTGACATCTTTGACAGGATCTATTACTCGTTTGATAACTGGTTGAACAGCAGGAGTAGGAGGATCACAAAGAATGTAATTCTCAATTGGAATTTTTACTCCTTTCACTTTATCAAGTGATTTATCCTTATCACTTACATCTGATTCATCATCAGATGACTCATAGTCCTCAATAATTGGAGCACTTTGATGCGTCGATGTTGAAGTTTCAGTTTCATCAGATGAGGTACTCGAGGAACTGTCCGATTTGAACCCTAGGCCAGTAGTAACTTCCTCATAATCAAGAGGCACACTGGGTTCAAAACGTGGCATTGCTTCTTCATCGGGCATATGAGTATGGTTGTGTCTCAAAGGGGGCATACACTTCTTATACCCAACACCTTTCATGTTTCCCTTCAGTTGTTGAGCGTTAATGATGTGATCGAGCACATATCGGGAGTTAGAGTAACTCTCCAAGTTGAGCTTAATTGCATCATGCTCGCATTTGGAAATGGCTAGCTCCTTTTTGGTTTCCTCGATGATATTAATGTAATTGTTAATACCAATTTGTTTATTGAAAACAGTTTTGTCAATTCGGAAACACTTTTCTTTAAGGTTTCAATTACAGATTTAAAATCCTTTTCATTTCTAGCTAAAGCCATATTTGCCTCTTTGCACTTAAACAACTCAATAACCAAACTTTGATTATGACTATGAACCTTTTCAGATTCAAGCTTCAAATCGGCACAAACATTACAAACACTAGGAGTAGGAGTTTCAGATTTTACCTGACTAGTAGAGGCTGAGACATTTGCCATAAAGGCAGTCTGATAAGAAAAAGATCCGTCTTCAGAGAAGAACTTCTCCATTTCTTTTGATGCGACTCCAGCCTTCTTGATGAGAATAGATTTCTGACTCTTCAACTCCTCTGCTTCATTCAATAAATCATCAACATCCGAATTCCCTTCTTCTTTCACATCAGATTCCGATTTATAACCACCCGAATTAGAACTTTCTTCATCAGAACTCCCGGTATAACCTGAACTATCGTCACTTTCAGAAAATTCTTCCCTGTGAACGCGCTTGATGTGATTGATGATCTTTGCATAACACGCTGTTCCTCCTCCTTCTTGATCACCATCCCCAAATTGTACAGACCAATTACACCTTTCAACAGCTTGGACAACTAATGCTCTGGTGGTGTTTGAAGGTCCAGACTGGTTCTGGTTCTGGTTGTTGTTCACTGCTACCATCCTTCTTTCACGATTGTCTTGATTGGCATTGGAAGTACTCGTCTGATTTCCAAACAGATTCTGATTGCCTTGTTTGCTTGGTCGGGTACACTCACATTTGAAGTGACCCTTTTCACCACAATTGAAACATGTAACCGCATCGTTATCAAATCCGTACTTCGTATCCTTCTTGCTTTCCAAGGATGTTCTTCTAGTTCGACTCATGAAATCCTTTGCCCTTCTAACAGCACTTGCAAACGCCCACTTGATATCCTTAACTCCATTTCATCAAGGTCGATTTGTTTATAATCTTCATTGGTTATATTGATGTTTCCAATTTGACCTACGACCAATCCGCAGTATGCACTGACCATTGTGTTAATGAGTTCCATATGCTCCTTTGCTACTTCAATGCTAACTTTCGAGAGGTTTGAAGTATCAACTCTGACTATGTTGGGGTTTTGGGGTGGAGGGTTATTAGTGTAACATGCTTGCTGTTGCTGTTGTTGTTGTGGTTGGGTTTGTTGTTGAGATTGTGGAAGATAAGCACTTGGATCGAACTGAGGTTGAGTAGTGGAAACTTGAGGTGGAGGTTGGGGTTTTGGTAGCCATGCACTCGGATCTAATTGAGGTTTAGCAAAAGCATGAGCTTGAGCAATCATATGCGCTGGCGGATGATAAGCACTCGGATCGAAAACCTGAGGTGGAGCTGATTGTGGAAACGGAAAAGAGCTTGTATTTGACATAAACTTCATTTGAAGCTTCGGTTGCTGAACGGAGCTGGAACTAGCTGTAGGATTAAAACCTCCTAGATACATTTCCGTGTTTTGAGGAAGTGCTATATGTTTAGCTTTGCGGATTTCCGCGTCATTTTTATGCTCCAACTTTTGAACGAACTCATAGATACTAACAGCATCCAAGACGCCCGTATGCTTTAAAAGTTCAATGAAAGGACTCCACTTTGGAGGTAGAGCATCAGCAAACCGTGCAACCATCTCCTGTTGAGTTGCAAGAACAGCATAAGAATACATTTCACTAATCAAATGATAAAAACGAGTAGTCGTATCATTTAGGGTTTCATTCTCCAAGAACTGAAATGATTCAAATTCTTTCTTCAATAAATCATGGCGTGTCTTTCTTGTCGCCGCATTCCTTTCTCCTCTTGCTACCAAGGCATCCCATAAAGCTTTCGTGCTAGTACAGTAAGCGAATTGATGATAGAATTCTTTGTGTAGTGCTTGTGTAAGAATAGCAAACGCCTTCTTCTCCAAGTCATATGCCTTCTTGTCATCTTCAAACATATGAGCAAAACCCGCTGCACTTGATCCTGCTTCTTCAAGGGCAGTGTTGTATGGAGTAGTGAAACACGTCCATAGTTAAGTGTTTTGCCCTAGAACGTATGTGTGGAAACGACCCTTCCATGATGGATAGTCGTTCATGTGATTCAACTTTGGCAGGCGATTATTACTACCCGTTTCACTCTCACTAAGCAAAAGATTTTGAATGCTTTGATTTTGATTCGACACCAAAGCCCATCGACTTGCACTTATAGATTGTGGAGGCATGACATTCCTTAACCACGCGGCTGCCGAGATTTGATCTTGACCTGGTCGTGGGTCCGTACTCCAATCCCATGGACTTGTACTACTTATATTTGATATATGAATGATAATTCCTGATTACACACTTGAAAACACAATGTTAAATCACTTTTGTAAGTCCTCTGTTGAAATTGATAATGATCTCGATGAAACTCTCTCCACGAAACTCGATAAGTTTCTTCAAAGTACCTTTGACGAAACTCTAAGGGTTTCGTCGAAGTTCCTTATGGCGAAACTCAGGGGGTTTCGTCAGAATTCCTTGTGACGAAACTCAAGGAGGCTTCGTCAATTATGACTTTTGTCGAGAATGGTCACAGATAGTTGGTGGAAGTTGGTGAGATTTTCTTTGAAATCTTATCTTTTTACTGACACAGAACACTTGTTTTCAACTCACAACATACCTATTTTACCAACCAGTATGGTGTTAATATTTTAATCCAATTTCAATTTCTTTTTAATTTTAAATTCAAGAAATATTCAAGAACACTTTGAAGATATCTTGATGATATGAAGAACAAACTCAGATTTTATGAACTTTCCGGCAAGATTTCACCAGACAAATTTTCCGAAACAACAAGTCTGCTTAAAACTTTCACTAAAAACCCGGTTTTATCTTGTGAACAATCAAACTAACAAGGTTTTTGATAAAACTTTTTAGCAAACCAACAAGATCAACAGTTTTTAAGAAGATTTTTCCAAAAATGTATGAACTTTTCAAGAACAATTTTCAGAAAAAACAACAATAACCAGTTTCAACACTTGATAAAATCCGGACTATGTTTGATTTTAAACAAGGATAAGAGCCAATGCTCTGATACCACTTGTAGGTCCCGATTTCTGAGGACCGATAACGAAACCAAATCTCTTGCTTCTCACAAACACGATCACGAGTGCGGAATCCCCGTGACTATGCCAAACCAAACATAGATAGTAACAACGCAAGGGTAAGCAATGAATCACAGTCAATTGATTAGATGAGAACACGGTTCAAACTGATACACACAAAGTTTGAAGTAAGACTATCAGGATATGCTCTCATGGTTTCAAAGTGAAACCATGTGTGGTTTATATAGCAGCCCAGGCCCACAAGTGACGAAACATGGATTGGGCCCGACGAAACTTCACTTGGGCTGACGAAACCCTACAGTTGACGAAACTCTAGGAGTTTCATCGCTGTTCTCGGCGAAACTGTCACACCCCGACCACGTAAAGCAACAAATCGTGGCGGAAACATCGGGGAGTGTTGTAACAGAATTATTGTTTCACAACCATGGATACAAAAAGAGTTACGTTTTATTTATTCATTAAGTAATTTACATTGTTTTAACATGAAATAAACAAGTTACATATCGACTATCATTGTTATTATGTCAATAAGGCCTCGTCAAGATCCTATGTGACTCATGCATCCTAGCAATCAACATCAAGCAACAACACCTGAAACATATGTAAAAACAAAGTCAGCAAAGAAATGCTGGCGAGCACATAGGTTTTATAAGAGTGTCGGATTCATGGCTAGTTTACATGTTACAATACCTTAATAAAAACCTTGTTTTGAAATGTGTATAATATTGCAACATAATTTAACCAACTCAAATCAAGTGGGTTATAATTTATAAAACCTCGTAGCCATGATTCTTAACCCAAAAACATTTGTTTTAGTAAACCAAATTGTAAAACATCTCGTATTAACTCGTTAATTAAACTCGTATGGTTTATATCCTTTTGAAAACATCGTTATGTGACATTGTTTTAAAATCGTTTACCCAAGTGAACTAAATAACGTCACGGTGTGTAATATGTTGAAAACACTTATATATAAGAAGTACCAGCGGCGTATCTACCATGTTTTCACCACATTACACCCGTCCCGTTATATAAACACTTAACCAAAAACCAATCGTTTATCCAACTCGTTTAACTTGTTCAAATCATTTCAAAATCGTTAACTCGTTTAAATCGTTTCCAAATCGTTTAACTCGTTTAAGTCGTTTAAATCATCCTCGTTTTAATTGTGAAAACTATTTTTGGTCGTCTTGCTAATAACATTCAAACCTTCATGACTCGACTATCTCGCTTCTCGCATTAACAAACCACCAAAGGGTAAGTTAACAATCCCAGATTCAGTCGTTACCCACATAACCCACACATAACCATGGGAGCAGTCTGATAATGGGATTTGTCAGATCCTATGGTACCACAACCTAATACTGGTCGCTTCGGCCAAAATTAATGAATGTCATTTGTTATGTAACTACAATCAACAAGTTCGTTCACATTATCAAAATCGTTATTAGTTTAGTATAAACCATCTTAATCGTTTTTGAAACCATCGTTAAAATATCGAAATCGTTTTGATACATATGAATCACCCCAAAACAATTGAAAACAATAAAATAGGGGAACTATGTACTCACATGAAGTGCAAAGTATCCTCAATCAATAGAACTTTAACAAACTCAAGTAAACCAGAGAAATCAAGCAGCACCTAGTAATCGAATCACTAGTTAAACAATCGACACCTAAATCGGAAGATCGGACAGAATAAAGTCTTGTAAACCAAATGAGTGTTGGAATTCATGTGATATGGTTTAACAAAGCCTACATCCTAAATTGGAACCTAACCTAAGTGCTTTAGACCCGTCATGACCCATTAAGGTAGCTTACGCTACTTTAACGCGTCGTTCGCGCAAAGCGCGTTCGAGATGTCTAACTAGTCCTATGACAAGTATTATATGCCTAAACATGTTGCATAATCAATTAAGTGACAAAAGTTTATGTTACATTTGCTTAATTACCAATTATACATGAAAAGGGCATTTTGGTCATTTACCTAAGGCATATAAATTACCTATCATACAACTAATTAAACCTTTGTGACCATAAGGTATAACCTCGGAAGGTTATTCCCTATGCAACTATGGTCACAAAACATGTTTGGTCGGATCCCAATGATCGACCAAACGGGTCGAGTTCGAAAGTCTAAGCGGGTGTTTAGTCTGCTTGACTTACGACTCTACACAAGCACTAAACTAAAAGTGACGAGCTAAACATGTTAATACATGTTTAGTTTAGTTAGAAAACAGGTTTTGATATCAAAACAAAGTGTTTTGATACCCAAGAGTAGTTTGGTTACAAAATATGCATAAATACGCATTTTGGCCAAAACTACGACTCGTCACTACGCCTAGTCAACGTGGTAATCAGTAGGTATAGTCACAGGGGACTATAACCATCGTGATTACGCTCACGTTGCAAAGTTCAAATGAACTTCGTGTTGACCATTGACTGGTCAAAGCTGAAAGTCAAACACAGTTTGACTTTCATGCTTGAAATACAAGAACAAGCAAGAAGATGACTTACAAAGGGTCCAAGAAGGTGTTTTGATTCCAAATATTCTCAGGTATGAAGTGATAAACACCTCAACTTAGAGAAATTTCAGAATCAAGTGTGAAGAACCCAAATGAGGAAGCTTACTATTTATAGGAAGTTGAGATCAATAGGATCATTCCATGTGTTTAGAGGGTGTAATCTTGGCCATAAATGTGGGTACATGGTATTAGAATACAATGGGGGTCGAAAACCAACTTCAGGTATTGCAAAAGTTACAAAAAAGACCCCCAAGTTCAATCCCATTGCTGAAAAATGCTGAAAATCAATTTTTCAGCCCAGATAGGGCCGTGGCGTCGCGCCACGGCAAAGGGGGGGTACCCCATCGCATGACGCCACCACTCACTTTAACCAGAACTTTCAAAAACTGGCAGAAATGGTCCCAGCACATGTTTAAGGCCTATTTTGATGCGTTTAAACCCCGTTAACCCCATTTCAAGGCTCTAAAATGATGTTAAAGTATAGGGAACTCAAAACATGCTCAAAAATATCTCGGATGTCGGCTCGTTTGGTCATACGGTTGCATTATTCGGTAAATTATTACGGAAGTCGTAACGGACGCAAAAACGATCCAAATTAAGCGACGAATGGAATTTTATCAAGCCAATCACTAAAATAAAATATTTTAATGATTACATAAATTTTTGGATGTCCGGATATATTCAGAACGTAAGATATGCGCGAAAATGCAAACTTATGCACTTTTTGACGCTTTTAGTCCCTATTGATCAATAAAGTTTATTTTAGCATACCGAACCCCTCGAAGACTATTTATAAGCTATGTAAAGGATATTTAGGGTATGTTTAACTTATGATCAAGTTCCAGAATGTTCGTTACTATACAAATCGGTATAGTTTCGTAGTTTGACACAACCAGTCCCTGCGATCGATAAAACTTGATTTCAACACACCAAACCATCCAAAACTTATTTCTAAGTTATGTGGAGGTTATTTAAGGTATGTTAAGCCTATGTCACTATTACGGAGTGTTTGTTGCAATAAACTGACTGCGTTTACGCACCAGTTTGCATATAACCTTCCAGAAAGCGATTTAAAGCTTGAAATCGGAATCGAATCAAATTGTAAAATCATCAAACACAATTACACACATAATAACACCAAAACACATATAAAAACACCAAAGCACATTGTTTTATTGATTATTGACATTGTTTTACATTATACAATGATTGCAGAGCACAGTTGTCACTATCTCCCCTACTTTAGGAAATTTCGTCCCGAAATTTTAACTAGAGGAAGTTTGTGAAAACAATTGCGGATATTTCGTCTTCATCTGGTCCTCACGTTTCCACGTAAACTCTGGGCCACGTTAGGATTCCCAGCGAACTTTGACCAATCGAATCCGTTTGTTCTTCAACTGTTTGAATGCACGGTCCGTTATCTCTACAGGTTTCTCGACAAAGTACATCGTTTAATCGATTTGGATTTTGTCGAGTGGAATGTGAAGATCAGCGTCAGCTAAACACTTTCACAAATTAGACATGTGAAAAGTCGGATGAATATTTCCAAGCTCTGGAGGTAGCTCTAGTCGATAGGCAACCTTCCCAATCGTTTCCACAATCTTAAATGGTCCAACCTTCCCAAGTTTTCCTTTCTTTCCAAATCTCACCACTCCCTTTCAAGGTGACACCTTGAGTAGGACACGGTCTCCGATTTGAAATTCTAAGGGTTTGCGTCGCATATCCGCATAACTCTTTTGACGACTTTGAGGTGTCACAAGATTATCACGGATTTTCTTGATTTTGTCTATTGTTTCCAGAATGAGCTTAGGTCTAGTAAGCTGAGCTTCACCGATCTCATTCCAACAGACAGGTGAACGACATTTTCGACCGTAGAGAGCTTCAAATGGTGCCATATTAATACTAGCATAATAACTGTTGTTGTAAGAAAACTCGATCAGTGGAAGGTGAGAATCCCAATTACCACCAAAGTCTATCACGCATGCTCTAAGCATATCCTACAAAGTTTGAATCGTCCTCTCAGATTGTCCATCTGTTTGGGGATAATAAGCAGTGCTTATATTTAGTTGGGTTCCCAAAGCAGATTGCATGGTCTTCCAGAAATGAGATGAAAATCGAGCATCACGATCGGAAATGATATCCAAAGGAACACCATGTCGTGATACAATCTCATCAACATAAATCTTTGCAAGTTTATCAGCAGATATATCCTCATGAATCGGAATAAAATGAGCTGACTTCGTTAAACGATCGATATAACAACCCAAATTGCATCGTGACCTTTAGATGTACGTGGTAATTTAGTGATGAGATCCATCGCAATGTTCTCCCACTTCCAAACCGGTATCTCTGATTGTACAAGCAAACCAGATGGTCGTTGATGTTCGGCCTTGACTTTGAGACAAGTTAGGCATTTCGATACATACAAGGCAATATCCTTCTTCATACCAGACCACCAATACTGAGTACGAAGATCCTTGTACATTTTATCAGCACCAGGATGGATAGAATATCGAGACTTGTGAGATTCATCCATTACCAAGGTGCGAAGATCGTCTTGTTTCGAATCCACAAACGATCCTTGAAATATAGCAACCCATCGTCCTTCGTTTCGAGTTGAAACGGTAGCTCATATTTCAATAAGTCTTTGATCACACAAGATCGTTGAGCTTGAAGGACATGAGATTAAATATCAGATACAGTGCAAACAGAATGAAGCTTGACCCGCTCTTTTCGACTAAGCGCATCGGCCACGACATTCGCCTTACCAGGATGGTAGCGAATTTCGCAATCATAATTGTTTAGGAGCTCAACCCAACATCGTTGCCTCATGTTCAGCTCCTTCTGATTGAGAATATGCTGGAGACTTTTGTGGTCTGTGAAAACCACACACTTCGTGCCATAGAGGTAGTGTCTCCAGATTTTGAGAGCAAAAACCACATGTCCCAACTCAAGATCATGAGTTGTGTAGCTCTTCTCGTGAACTTTCAGCTGTCTTGACGCATAAGCTATAACTTTGCCTCGTTTCATAAGAACACACCCAAGGCCTATGTTGGACGCATCACAATAGACAACAAAATCATCGTTTCCCTTAGGCAGAGATAAAACAGGAGCATCACATAGCTTCCGTTTATGCGTTTGGAACGCTTCTTCTTGTTTAGGTCCCCACTCAAAAGGCTTATTCCTCTGAGTCAAAGCAGTGAGTGGAACCGCAATCTTCGAGAAGTTCGAAATAAAACGACGACAATAACCAGCAAGACCGAGAAAAGAACAAATTTCTGTAGGTGTCGTTGGTGTATTCCAATCCTTAATTGCAACAATTTTGGATGGATCCACATGAATACCCTGCTCGTTGACTATATGACCCAAAAACTGAACTTCTTTAAGCCAAAATTCACACTTGGAGAATTTAGCGAAAAGTTGTTCCTTCTTTAGGAGTTCCAGTGTCAAACGAAGGTGTTTCTCGTGATCGGCTCGAGACTTTGAATAAATAAGAATATCGTCGATGAACACAATGATGAACTTGTCTAAATAAGGTTTACAAACCCTATTCATTAAATCCATGAAGATAGCTAGGGCATTTGTCAAACCAAAAGGCATGACAGTGAACTCGTAGTGCCCATATCTCATACGGAATGCAGTTTCAGGAATATCTTCTTCGAGTACACGAAGTTGATGATACCCAGAACGTAGATCGATCTTGGAAAAACAGGTAGCACCTTGCAGCTGATCAAAGAGATCATCGATTCGAGGTAGGGGATATCGATTCTTGATGGTAAGCTTATTAAGCTCATGATAATCGATACACATTCGAAAAGATCCATCTTTCTTTTTCACAAAGAGGACAGGAGCTCCCCAAGGCGAAAAGCTTGAACGGATGAATCCTTTATCAGACAATTCTTGAAGCTGTTTTGATAACTCTTGCATCTCCGACGGTGTAAGACGATAAGGTGCTTTCACAATCGGATTGGCATTGGGTACAAAGTCAATATGAAACTCGACTTGACGAACTGGAGGCAAACCAGGCAGTTCATCAGGAAACACCTCTGGATAATCTCGAACAATCGGAATATCTTGAATGCGCTTACTCTTGCCTTTCTCCTCGATGACATGTGCCAGAAAAGCAACATATCCTTTTCTCAAATAACTTTGGGCTTTTGTACACGACATAAGCTTCAATCCACCTGAAGGTTTCTCGCCACGAACTTCCAGAACATTGCCAAACAGAAGAGGAATACGAACAATCTTATCGAAACAAACCACCTCAGCATGGTGTTTGGTTAACCAATCCATCCCAACGATAATATCGAAACTCCCAAGTTGCATCGGTGTGAGGTCAATAGGAAAAAGATGGTCATCAAGGTTCAACTGAAAATCACGAATAACAGAATCGAGAATAAGAGGTTTACCAGTAGGAACTTCGACAGATAAGGGTTTCCTCAGTTTAGTTCTAGGTATCGCAAGCAAAGGCTCAAATGATAATGAAACAAAACTTCTATCGGCACCAGAATCAAAAAGAATAGATGCAGGTTGATTGTTAACAAGAAACATACCATTGACAACCTCGTTGTCATCCCTCGCCTCGTTTGCATTCAGAATGTACGCTCGCCCACGAGCGGGATTCTCATTCGCATTGACATTCACGTTCGGATTCTCATTTGCATTCACCAACCTCAGGCAGTTGTAGCGGAAGTGACCAAACTCTCCACAATTGAAACACGAAACCGGTGGGAATCTCGCAACATTCCCTTAAACCTAAGCTGGAACCTGAGCAACCTGATTCTGACCTAGACGACAAATGTTGGCCAGATGCCCAAGTTTACCACACGTTGTACATTGCTTGCAAGCTTGTTGTGCAACATGATGACCGTTGCAGCGAGCACAATGAGGTGTGGTACCAGCATACACTTTCTTCGCAGGCGGTTGAGCCGGTGGGTTCTGAGCTGTTACTGCAAAATTCTGAGCACCCTTTCGCTTTCTCGACTTCTTCAATGACTCACCTTTCTTACTCTTACCCTTTTCCTTGACAGAATCGGTCAACTTCTTCTTATCACCCTTGCGGGTAAGTTTACCTTCCTGATTTGAGACTCAGTCAGGGTAGCAGACAACTCGATCACGTGACGAACAGTAGTAGGATTAATGCCGGTCACAATATCCTGTATGGAATCGGGTAAACCATTGATATATCTCTCGATTGCTTTCTCCAGTGGGGTAACCATAGTGGGACACAACAGACTGAGCTCCTCAAAACGATCTGTATACGCACGGTGTTTACCCCCATCTTGTTTCAGATCGTCAAACTCTCGTTCCAAAGCTCGAATTTCATGAAGGGATAAAACTCTTTCATCATGAGACCTCGAAGCTCTTCCCATGTTTGTGCCAATGCCACTTCGGCACCCCTATCGCGCATAACACCGTTCCACCACGTAAGAGCACGCTTCTTAAATACACTTTATGCAAATTCAACCTTTCGCTCATTGGGACATTGCACATGTCTGAATGTGCTCTCGATACTCTCGAACCACTGCAGGAGCGCAGTTGCTCCTTGCGACCCAGAAAATTTAGCGGCTTAGCAGAATTGAAATTCTTGAAATTACATAGAGCATTATTGTTGTTATTATTATTGTTGTTGTATAACTCATGGATCTGGGTCACTACACCTGAAAGTACAGCAGCCATTTGCTGAGTGACAAGGGCTGCGACTTCTTCAGTAGTAAAAGATTGAGCATCACGTCGAGGAGGCATTGTCTAACAAGGAAACAGGGGAATCGAGTGAGATCGACAATTGGAAAAAAAAGAGGTATTGAAAACATCGACAAAACACAAGGAAGGCGATCATTTGTTCGTTACCTCGAACAAACAAACGATACGCAGTGACTAATCAAAGTAAATGGGCCAAAATAATGTATCGCGAAGACATGCTCGCCTATAAGTGAACACTCACCCCAAGAGTTCCCAGGTAAGAGTGACTGGTCCGATTATGTGGATTTGTACGAACACTCTAGCCTTAGACAGAAAACTCAGGATACAGGCATTCACTCTTCCAGTTTGCACGTGTTCACATTATTTAGACCCAAACTTTGACGAGCTTTTGAAAACTCAAAAGGCACTAAGCCAAATATGAGTCAATCTGGAAGGGTTCAAAACCTAGTAATCAATTATCCTAGAACGGATGATTAATTTTCGATGCAGATTCGAAATTTGTGTTCTCGTTGTGGTTATCACCTAAGGGTAGGTGACGGTTTTGTTTTAAAAATCTAAACGCAAGAAAACTTGTGTTGGGGTCCTAGAAAGTTATAGTCTAGGTCAAAGCATTACTAATAACCTAATTCCCTATAACCATTGGCTGTGATACCAATCTTCTGTCACACCCTGACCACGTAAAGCAACAAATCGTGGCGGAAACATCGGGGAGTGTTGTAACAGAATTATTGTTTCACAACCATGGATACAAAAAGACTTTCGTTTTATTTATTCATTAAGTAATTTACATTGTTTTACATGAAATAAACAAGTTACATATCGACTATCACTGTTATTATGTCACTAAGGCCAAACAAAGTCAGCAAAGAAATGCTGGCGAGCACATAGGTTTTATAAGAGTGTCGGATTCATGGCTAGTTTACATGTTGAAATACCTTAATAAAAACCTTGTTTTGTAATGTGTATAATATTGCAACATAATTTAACCAACTCAAATCAAGTGGGTTATAATTTATAAAACCTCGTAGCCATGATTCTTAACCCAAAAACATTTGTTTTAGTAAACCAAATTGTAAAACATCTCGTATTAACTCATTAATAAAACTCGTATGGTTTATATCCATTCGAAAACATCGTTATGTGACATCGTTTTAAAATCGTTTACCCAAGTGAACTAAATAACGTCACGATATGTAATATGTTGAAAACACTTATATATAAGAAGTACCAGCGGCGTATCTACCATATTTTCACCACATTACACCCGTCCCGTTATCTAAACACTTAACCAAAACCCAATCGTTTATCCAACTCGTTTAACTTGTTCAAATCGTTTCAAAATCGTTAACTCGTTTAAATCATTTCCAAATCGTTTAACTCATTTAAGTCGTTTAAATCATCCTTGTTTTAATTGTGAAAACTATTTTTGGGCGTCTCGCTAATAACATTCAAACCTTCGTGACTCGACTATCTCGCTTCTCGCATTAATAAACCACCAAAGGGTAAGTTAAAAATCACAGATTCAGTCGTTACCCACATAACCCACACATAACCATGGGTGCAGTCTGATAACGGGATTTGTCAGATCCTATGGTACCATAACCTAATACTGGTCGGTTCGGCCAAAATTAATGAATGTCATTCGTTATGTAACTACAACCAACAAGTTCGTTCACATTATAGAAATCGTTATTAGTTTAGTATAAACCATCTTAATCGTTTTTGAAACTGTTGGTGCATACATCTGTCGACTTCGTCTTATATCAAGTCTTGGTTTCGTTGCGGATCTGAACAAGAATGATGTCATCATTCTTGATGATGACATCATAAAGATGACATCACAATATTACATCTTGATATTGCAACAGTACACGAAATTCAATGCACACACAAAACAAAAGTTAATTTCGTGTGAGATTATGTTATAATTTCGTGTGAAATGATGTATTGTAATTTCGCATGAACTGAATATGGGTAATTCCATACGAAATTACCTATCTATAAATAGGGGTGTCTTGTCTTCTCATTTGTAACAAAATTAGATTATGATACCGAGGTGCTGCCGGTTTGTCTACTGATTGTAAACAGTGTTATATCAATATACAAGACGTTTAAAGTGTGAATCAAGCTGTTTCTAAGTCTATACGTTTGTTTCCGCCTTTTGTATAGATAAGAACTCTTCTGAACGACTCATTTGGGTCACGATTCGATCCTACAAGTGGTATCAGAGCTCAGGACGAGGAGTTCATACCAAAACAACCTGCTTTCATCACAATTTCTGTCTTCTACACCTTCTTTTCAAAATTGAAGGGGTTTCTATGGTCCAAATCGGATGAGTTTTTGATATGTTGTGCGAAAACACCTAATCTACTACCCTACCAAGTTTCAGATCAGAATTCCTTGCCGTTTGAGAGAAATCTCGGATTTTGTGTTCGAAAACACGTGACGTCAGCTTAATTCCGCACGAAATAAGCTAATTCCGTTTGAAAATTTTTAATTCCGTTTGAAAGGTCCTTGATGTGTGTAAAATGCAACATATAAATTACATCAAATGAGGCATAAAACTAACCCTTTTTAAGTACTAATATTGGAAAAAGAGTGTTTTTGTCTTCCTTTTGTATTTTCAGGATTAAATGAGCTAAAAAACGCAAAAGAAGCAAAAAGACAGCTAAATCCAACATAAATACAAGAAAAGGAATATTAGTGGACTGTCCGAACCCTCAACGGCACCTTCCAAAGCAAAGTAGAGAAATCAGAAGACTGAACACGCCCCGTGCTCAGCCAGCACGGGGCCGTGCCCAAGAAGCAGCAGAAAAGACAAACCTATAGAAGCTTCTATTGCCCACCACGGGCCGTGCTCAGCGGACACGGGGGCGTGTCGAAAGTACAGCAGGCGCATTTATTGTAATTGCGAATTACAATTAATGAGGAGAGAGATTGTCAGACGGACACGGGGCCGTGCCCAGCGGACACGGGGCCGTGCCCAGCGGACACGGGGCCGTGTCCAGCTCTCTGTTCAGCTTATAAATAGGAGTGCTTGGATTCATTTCATCTCATCCCTTGGCACACCACCTCTCTCACACTTCATCCACCACCCACCACCATCACAACACCATCATCCACCACCATCATCCATTGTCCATCGTAGAGTGTGTGAGTCGTCTCGGGATCCAAGATTGATCGTAAGAGTTCTTGACAATCAAGGCCATGTTTGCCTAAGTCTCTTACATCACTTGGTGAAGACAAAGTGTCTAGTATAATACTTTTTATTTCTAATCTTTTGCACTTTTTATTTGGTTTTGTATTAATGACTTTAATAACTAGTTACTTATGTTGAAGGTGATCTTTCCTTATCGTTTGTCCGTGGTGTCTTGGCATTATTTTACTGTCTATATAAAATAAAGGATTTTCACCATTCATATCTCCACGGTCTATATGGAGATATGTTGGCTACCTGGTAGGGGGTTAAGGGAACGGTTTGGTAAAGGTCTTGCCATTGTTCAGCGTTTAGAGGTCCTGCAATGGACCTGGGTCAAATTTAGTAGGACCTCCTTCAATACTTCACGGTATTGGATGGCGGGGGTCCAAACTCTTTGATCCCCTCATAAGTTAACTACTATTAATACTATAACCCGGCTATTTAGGACTGTATCCCTGCTGACTCAGACTACTTAGCCGAGGGTAACGTCACCGCCAAAAGCGGGGCCTACCACAATACTGCATTAATAACTTAATTCATTATCTTCCAATAATCCACCCTTTTAGGATTGTATCCCTGCTGACTCAAACTACTGGGGTGAGGGTAACGTCGCCTTCAAAAGAGGGGCCTACTACAATAACTAAGATAATCTCTTAATTATGTGCAAAAGTGCGGAAATAATCAAAGGTTATACTAGATACGAGTCGGAACCAAGTGATTCATCTTGTCTATCTGTTTTTTCTTTTATTTTTATTTTCAGCATTTTAGTTAGTTTTATTTTTCTTAGTTTAAAACATTTTTCTAAACTTTTATTTTGGTTAGACGTTGAGGATAAACCGGTACTAAAAGCTCTTGTGTCCTTGGACGACCTCGGTATCTTACCAACGCTATACTACACTCAACGATGGGTGCACTTGTCCATATGTGTGTTTAGTGTTAGTGAAATATCGTGTTTTGTAAATTTAAAACTTGGCTAAAATAAGTGTTAAAAAGGGCTTAAAATATACACCTAAAATAAGTAACACTTCGCACGCATCAAGTTTTTGGCGCCGTTGCCGGGGACACAAGGATTTTAAGAAAGTTAGGAATCAACGGCCTAATCATCTTTTATTTTTCTTTTTATTTTTTTTAGGACTTTCTTAGTTTTTCAGCTTCTGCAGAGCTCAGCACGGGCCGTGCCCGCTGAACACGCCCCCGTGCTCAATCATTGGAACTGGCAATCCTGTTTTACATCAGACAGTAAGCTGAACACGGGGCCGTGCCCACTCAACACGCCCCCGTGCCCAAGTTTCAGTTACTGAAAACAGAACCGTTAGATCCCGGCGGTTGGTAATTTCTGACATAAACATGAGTGATAGTAATTATTTTTACTTTCGGCACTCTTATGGTACGTGGTGTCAATTATGTGGTGGCGAACATGAAGAAGTAAAATGCTACTTCCTAAATTATAGGCCCCACTACATGGACCCACCAACTTCTCACAACCTTAAGAGGGGCGAAAGTAAAAATAAGCACTATTTCTCCCTCGAATGCGCCCAGCCAGATATTCTAGGGGAAATGCTCCTTAGCGAGTTATTTCAACTAGAAGAGCTAATTCTGAAATGGTTAGAAGAGCTTGGGAAGCATTTTATTGATCCACCCCAAGACGATACCCATGAAGAAATGTTGGAACCGCATTCCGACAACCTCGTTGCTCCCGAAAATACCTTCGTACCTAGCAAAGACTTGGACGATAGTCGTCCCTGTGTCGATTGTGCCGTGAAGGACTCTCCATCGACTTCGTTCGGTGCATACATAGACCTGAGCGATTCGGCATACACCTTCTTTAACAAGAGCCCGGGAAAGGGTTGGACTTGTCCACCTAGAATGAAAATAGGAATTACCCTCACCGACAACCTCTTGCGTTCTCGCCTTAGTCTAGGACAATTAAGGTATATTAGGCACTTTGGGGTTGTTCCAACCAGTAAGGAACCACCCGATATCGATAAGATCCTTGAAGTAGCAAAACTCCATAAAGCAGCCTCCAGACACGGGGCCGTGTCCAGGTCAACACGCCCCTGTGCTCACTAAAAAAGATTCTCTGCTGATTTGGTCAGAATACGGACAAAATGTGTCAGGATTTCCTCTGAACATGGGGCCGTGTCCAGTCAACACGGGGCCGTGCCCAGTACGCTGTCGTTTTCTTTAAATGCAGCCTGATTCCTGCTCATTTTGACCACCTCAATTGACAGAGATCCCTGGGATTTTCACTCATACCATCCTAGGTAAGTGTTTAAAGAAGGTTCCAAGGGACCCTCTTGTCCCTTCCACTTTTATTCATTTCCTCCTCTTTCAAAATTTTTTCAAAATCTCCTCCATGGAAGCTTGGAAATCCCTTGATTCCAACCCTCTGTGTGAAGTTTGTAAGATTATTTGCTAAAGATTCTTGCTTAAAGTTAGTTGTATAACTTTGTTTTAAATTATCTGAGCTTAAAACCCAGATAGAAATCATAAAAATAATTTAAAACTCCAAGATTCTTTAGCCAAAAATCCTGCAGACAAATGGACACGGGGCCGTGCTCAACGAGCACGGGGCCGTGTCCAGGGGCTCTGTTTTGTAAAAATTTAGCTTTCTTCGGTTTCCTTTGCAGAAAATGTCAAGCAGAACAAGCGGATCATCTTCAAGAAATAACCGACAAGGGAGGAGATCTTCAACAGCAGAAGACTCTCTTGTAAACTATGTTTACGCTCTAAGGGAGGCTATTGATGAAATGACGGGAGTGGAAGAAGCATTGGTCGACCGTATCAACCATCTTACAGTAGGGCTGGAGGGCTGTCTCCATGAAGTAAACCTCTTGCACCAGAGGTTGAACCTTCTCGCCTCCCCGCCTTTGGTACCTATAATAACCCAAAGGGCGTGGAACATGGTGCCCGAAGTTGTCATTCCAGCCGAATGGTACGCCATGCACCAAGAGCTTCCGCGAAGAGTGGTGCAAGGAGTCCCGGTGAATGTTCCCCCTCAACCACCAGCAGCGGAGGAAAATGAAGCCGCATTCTTCCTTCCTAGGGAGATCGAAGAATGGCTTTAAACAACGCTTAGGGAAGAATTCGTTCGGCTAAAAGTCTTACTATATCGGGAAACCATTCTTGAAATTTTCTTAAAATAGTAGAACTCTTTATGATAACCTTGTGTACCTGCTGACCTATCTAGATAAGTTTTAGTTTTATTTTAATTTAGGATTATGTAAGTTCTCTCTATGATGAAATGAAATGATGGTTTTAAGGTTTGGATGGTTTGTAATGAATAAAACACACTCATGGTGGTAAAGGATGAAAATGGGAACGAGAAAAATGATCCCATGCACGAGAACAAGGCAACCCGACAATTCTCTCCATTTCAGAAAGTTCAACACGGGCCGTGCCCAACCAACACGGCCCCGTGCCGAACCACCTGCAGAAAAACGCCCAGTTCAGGTACCTGGACACGGGCCGTGTTCACCCAACACGCCCCCGTGTCCAGACTTCTGTTTCTCTTATTTTAATTTTGTTACTGGCACTTGAACACGGGGCCGTGCCCGGATAACACGGGGCCGTGTTCAGTGCCCAGTAACACAAATTTTTGCTTTTTAAACACTATTTTACACATCTAATCAACCTAAAAATTTATTTTTGGGACACATTGAGGACAATGTGTAATTTAAGTGTGGGGGGATGCTAAAACCTTGAATTTTGCAAGTCCTAAATACAAGCCTTACACAAAACTCTATTGGAACCGCTAATCACCCCAAATTTTTTTCAAAAATTTCATTTTGTTTACTTGTCTAGGTTTAACTCGGGAAATTCAAGTTCTCAAAAAGGTTATATTTTTACAAATTTACAACCGATAGCGTAGTGATAAAAAGAACCAACATAAGAAAATTATGAAAAGGCATAGCAAACTTATTTAAAATTTGATTATATATACTTGATCACATAAAAACCCATTCCCACAAAAGTGAGTTTTGAGCCTTTATTGAGCACACAATTACATATCATTTGACTAAATGCTCATTTTTCGTTTCTTGTGTGAATAGCCGCTTGGTTCTTACGACTCTAGAACTTGCCATGACAATACATTCCCGGTCCTTATCAACTTAAACCCGAGTAAGTAAATGATGGAGGCATTAGGACTAACCCTTTTTTATTTCTACACCATTATTTTTCTTTTTCTTTTACCACCTACCCAAAAATCCCCCTAGTTAGCCCCTTTGAGCCTAAACCTTTTCGTTTCATCACCCAAACAAAAACCCTTTTACCCACCAAAACCTTTTTCATTTTTAACCCTTTATTTTAGTAACAAGTTCGGTTCTTCGTGAAAAAAAAAAAAATATGTGTGATAATGATGAAGCAAAAAGAAAATAAACAAACAAGTTAATCAAAAATAACTTAGTTTGAATAAAAGCTTCATCAAAATAAAAAGTTGCAAAAATACGAAAACCGACACTTGTTACGCTTTTAGCCCTTTTTCTACTAACCACTAACCCAACCACCTACCTTTAACCCTCGCCTAACCCTTAACCCACAAAGTCCTCTTGATATCTACAAAGGTATAAAAGTTAAAAAGGAGGAGGATTGATTTCTTGGCAAGCCTATGGTAGGAATAAGTTCCATGCCGCTCTCGAGTGATTCACTAAAAATACACCTTCGGCCGAGTGTGAGTGATTTCCCCGTGAGGTATGTGAACTTGTATATAAATAGAATTTTAAAAAAAAGGCATGTTATGCCCAAATAAGTAATTTCTTTTATGAAAAGTTCTAAATAAATCATTACGAATAGGAGTGTAAATAAATAAAAATAAAACCCAAAAAGATCTTGGAAATCCCGACACTCTACGACAAGCCCAAAACCTTCTCTTCTACCTATTCCATTTGGGAGTGTAAGCCACATATTAAAGAGTTTTGCTTGAGGACAAGCAAAAGTTCAAGTGTGGGGGTATTTGATGTGTGTAAAATGCAACATATAAATTACATCAAATGAGGCATAAAACTAACCCTTTTTAAGTACTAATATTGGAAAAAGAGTGTTTTTGTCTTCCTTTTGTATTTTCAGGATTAAATGAGCTCAAAAACGCAAAAGAAGCAAAAAGACAGCTAAATCCAACATAAATACAAGAAAAGGAATATTAGTGGACTGCCCGAAACCTCAACGGCACCTTCCAAAGCAAAGTAGAGAAATCAGAAGACTGAACACGCCCCGTGCTCAGCCAGCACGGGGCCGTGCCCAAGAAGCAGCAGAAAAGACAAACCTATAGAAGCTTCTATTGCCCACCACGGGCCGTGCTCAGCGGACACGGGGGCGTGTAGAAAGTACAGCAGGCGCATTTATTGTAATTGCGAATTACAATTAATAAGGAGAGAGATTGTCAGACGGACACGGGGCCGTGCCCAGCGGACACGGGGCCGTGTCCAGCTCTCTGTTCAGCCTATAAATAGGAGTGCTTGGATTCATTTCATCTCATCCCTTGGCACACCACCTCTCTCACACTTCATCCACCACCCACCACCATCACAACACCATCATCCACCACCATCATCCATTGTCCATCGTAGAGTGTGTGAGTCGTCTCGGGATCCAAGATTGATCGTAAGAGTTCTTGACAATCAAGGCCATGTTTGCCTAAGTCTCTTACATCACTTGGTGAAGACAAAGTGTCTAGTATAATACTTTTTATTTCTAATCTTTTGCACTTTTTATTTGGTTTTGTATTAATGACTTTAATAACTAGTTACTTATGTTGAAGGTGATCTTTCCTTATCGTTTGTCCGTGGTGTCTTGGCATTATTTTACTGTCTATATAAAATAAAGGATTTTCACCATTCATATCTCCACGGTCTATATGGAGATATGTTGGCTACCTGGTAGGGGGTTAAGGGAACGGTTTGGTAAAGGTCTTGCCATTGTTCAGCGTTTAGAGGTCCTGCAATGGACCTGGGTCAAATTTAGTAGGACCTCCTTCAATACTTCACGGTATTGGATGGCGGGGGTCCAAACTCTTTGATCCCCTCATAAGTTAACTACTATTAATACTATAACCCGGCTATTTAGGACTGTATCCCTGCTGACTCAGACTACTTAGCCGAGGGTAACGTCACCGCCAAAAGCGGGGCCTACCACAATACTGCATTAATAACTTAATTCATTATCTTCCAATAATCCACCCTTTTAGGATTGTATCTCTGCTGACTCAAACTACTGGGGTGAGGGTAACGTCGCCTTCAAAAGAGGGGCCTACTACAATAACTATGATAATCTCTTAATTATGTGCAAAAGTGCGGAAATAATCAAAGGTTATACTAGATACGAGTCGGAACCAAGTGATTCATCTTGTCTATCTGTTTTTTCTTTTATTTTTATTTTCAGCATTTTAGTTAGTTTTATTTTTCTTAGTTTAAAACATTTTTCTAAACTTTTATTTTGGTTAGACGTTGAGGATAAACCGGTACTAAAAGCTCTTGTGTCCTTGGACGACCTCGGTATCTTACCAACGCTATACTACACTCAACGATGGGTGCACTTGCCCATATGTGTGTTTAGTGTTAGTGAAATATCGTGTTTTATAAATTTAAAACTTGGCTAAAATAAGTGTTAAAAAGGGCTTAAAATATACACCTAAAATAAGTAACACTTCGCACGCATCAGTCCTTAATCTCGTGCGGAATTACTGTGTTTTGTGTGAAAATACCTAATTTCGCGTGAAACATTTCATCGAACCATGTGTAATTGATTAATGTGTGTCAGTTAAGTGGATATTAAGGTCCAATTAAAATCTATCGATATTATAAAGTTGTCAGCCATTAAAAATTGTGCATGTGAAGAGTAATATTGACTGTCGATTATTGTCTAGAAAGTATCAGTTCACATGATTACAATTGATAATTGTCTGTCCATTTAATGATCATGTGCTGAATATTTGCGGCCCAATCAAAGTGTTGTGTGATTTTAAATTGTCGGGCATTTAAATAGTTACTAGTGATTAATGTGAGACGGCCCAATCATATCATCTTGATACTAGTAGTTGTCGGCCAGTTAATAATTGTTTTGTTCCAAAATTGTGTCGGTCCAATAGAATAGTGTTGTGGGATTCAAAGTTCTCGGCCCAATCAGATTATAAGATTCAAATTGATTGAAAAACTCATTTAAAATTTTGCACGAGAATTAAATAGAGCAGCCCATGTGACTTCATATGTGATCGGTCCAGTAAAATTGATTCATTATAAAATTGTGTCAGCCCACTATTTACATCGGCCCAATCTCAAAGCTCAAGTGTTAATTGTCAGTCCATTATCAAGCCCATTTATTCAGTGATTTCACTCGAACAACATTGGAACGAGTCCGCAAATCTTCGACACGAGTCTTAGATTGATTTCATCAACACACACTTTTACGTATTCAGTTCGTTTAAACTGATCATTCGTTTGTTTGTTTGTTTGCAGGTGTTTTACAAGGTGATACAGCTCGTTTGAGACCAATATTTTTGATACAAGAAAGTTTTTGTGTGTGAAGCTTTGAATTTGAAACATGGAAGTGGAATTCTACAATGCGTTTGCTACACCAGTTGCACCAGTTACAGCTACTGAAACATTGTACAGTGAGAACGAAACGGCAACTCACCAGAAACCGCCAAAACTTATGTACATTGAAGATTTTAAAGGATGGCAGAATCGATTTGAAAACTGGGTGCAAGCTTACAAGTTTGATGCATGGTGTGCGTTGGAAAAAGATTACGACAAACCGAAAAACAAACGTGGGCTTGAAAAGGGATTTTGTGATTTTACTAAAATTGATAAATTGAAATATACAAGTGAAAAAATGATGATCAGTATACTTCAGCAGGCGATTAAAGAAGACATCTTTGTTTTACTTCAGCATGAGGGTACTGCTAGATCGATTTGGAATGCATTAATTCAAAAATTCAAAGGAAGTGCAGATATGATTAAAAACAGAAAGGCATTGCTGAAGAAATCTTTTGATATGTTTGTAGCTTTTGATCATGAGACAACGAAGCAGACAATTGATAGATATTGTCATCTTGTTTTGGAAATGGGAAGATTGGATATAAAGAAAGATGATGAGGAATGGGTTGATACACTTGCTAATGCATTACCGCAGCAAAAGTGGGGAACTTATTTGATGATTGTGAAACACATGAGGAAGTCTGAGAATATGAATCTGGCACAATTTATTTAGAAAATTGAAGAGCACGAGTTAGATATTCAGAAAACAGCAATAATGAAGAATCCAAATGCTCAACAAGATGTCAGTTTGTATTACAGAGGGAACAAGTTTGAAGCTACCCCCAACCCTAGTCCAAAGATTCAAACTGGTTTTAGTGCTGACAGTTCATCTGGAACAAAGAGTAGTAATGTGACACAGAGTGGTGGATCTTCATCCTCGTATTCAAGCTTTGATCTAAATAATACAACATCAAGTCCTCAAAGACAGAACTCTACAAATTTGAAGTGCAATGTTACTTTGAACATTCAAAATGGTCAAAATCTGTCTCCGGAAATAGCAAAGCAACACATGGCATCACTTGTTGCTATGTTGGAATCTTATGAAAGTTTGATTGATGGCAAGATTGGAAATCCGATGCTTACAAAAGAAGATTATGACCAAATTGATGCAGAGGAACTTGAGTTGATGGATGTGAAGTGGTGCTTAGCTAGTACTTGGAGGAGCGCAGAAAAGTTTCAACAAATTACTGGAAGAGATGAGTTTCGAGGAATGGCTACTTCTCCATTAGGGTTTGACAAATCAAAAGTCACCTGTTTTCGTTGCAAAGGAAAAGGTCATTTTAAACGTGAATGCAAAAACAAAGAAGCAACGGGGAGACAAGATGGAAGAAATGGATATTATCATAAATCAATTTTTCATCAGATTGATCAACAACCTCAACAAAAGGATACAAAAACTGCTCATGGTAAAATGATCGAAGATGCAAATAAGAAAGCTTATTTTGGTATCATTGATCAAGATGATGAATTCATTGCTGAAGGATTTAGCTGGGATAAATACATTCCACCAGGATCAGGTCTTGTTGCTAGAATTCCGGGTGAAGATGGGACTAGTGAGAAAAGAATTCTGATTTTTCCAGATCTTGGAAGTGATATGGATACCGTTGATGAGGAAGAACATCTCAAAAAAGCTAGAAAAGGCATAGATCCTACTAGTTTTAATTTGTTTTTTGCAGATAAATTTGAGTTGCTGTATCAGAAGAAGATTGCCAGATTGAAAAAAAAAACTGGAAGCAGCAAAAATCCTTGCTGATGAAAAAGCCAAGACAGAATCTGGAGAAGCTAGTAGTGATCAAGTAATTGAGAAAGTTATAGAAAAGGTCGTTGAAGTGGATAAAGTGGTGGAGAAAATAGTTGAAGTCGAAAAAATAGTCGAAATTGAGAAACTTGTTGAAGTAGAGAAAATTGTTGAAATAGAGAAAATCGTTGAAGTAGAAAAAATTGTTGAAGTTGAGAAACTCGTTGAAGTTGAAAAGACTGTCGAGGTTGAAAAGATAATTGAAAAAGTGGTTGAAGTTGAAAAACCATGTTTGAAGTGTTTGGAATCTTGCAAAGTTTGTGAGGAGCAAGATAAGAAGATTGCTGAGTTAGAAAAAATGAAAGAAGATTTGTTATGTGATGTGAAGTATGTGAAGGAATCGTATGATGTTCTGAATAACACAGTAAATGGTTTGAAAAAGACAAACTCAGAGATTGAAGCTGCTATGACAAAGATGAACTCTACATTAATGTCGAAGCAAAAAGTCATTAATGAGTACATTGAAGATTGTGCACAGTTGAAGAAAGAAGTGGAACTTGAGAAGATTGAGAGTGAAAGAATTAAACGATTACTGTTGAGCTATACAACATGTGATTATTTGATTGATCGTGTGTATCCTACTGTTGCAGGTCTTGAAGCATTCATGGAGAAAAATACTGAAGATACTGATACTGGTAAGAAAAAAAGTGTCAAGTATAACAGATGTCCGCCTCCGATCCATGAAAGTTATTCTCCCAGGAATCCTAACGAGGAGCGTCTAAAAAAGGCAATCAACATCAAGTTAAAGTCTGAAATCATTGATGAATTACCAGACAATATTGATGTTACATTCACAGCGTCTGACACTGATCATGAGTCCGAGTTATTAAAAAGAGTGGTCGATCAGGTGTTAGATATGGATGAAGAGTCAAAGTTGGAGTCTAAGTCAGATAGTTTGAGTTCGTTTGAGAAGAGTCCGAGTTCACCGGTTAAGAGGGTTTACAATAAAGAATTCTTGTTATCAAAATCTAATTTGAATGATGGATCAATCAAAGTGGCTTATACTTTGAATGATTCAGACAAATTATATTCTGATGAGGAATTTCCAATAAGAAGTGTCAAAACGGAACCGATCAAACAGGGTTTCATTTTAACAGAAATTAATATTTCTGAAATAAAAGATTTAAATTTTCATGAAAAACCAAAAAAGTACACTTCAAGAGTTCAACAAAGATTGAACAAGAAAAAGGGTTACGGTTCTGGTTATGGTTCTCAAAAGAAACCAAACCATAACAGTAATTTCAAAAAGAAAGGTCTTGGTTTTAATTCTTCAGAAAATTATAAAAATGAGAAAAATTATAAACCAAAAACAACATTTGTTGCAGGAGGAAGTTCTGAAGATGAGCAGAAGAAACCATTCTGGAAACAGTCAAACCAAGAGTTTCTTGCTGAGGTAAAGAGGAATGTGAAGAAGTTTGCTCAAAGAGTTGACAGAAGAACTTACTTTAAGTGCCAAAAAGTTGGACATATTGCTTGGAATTGCCAACAGTCCAACAACACAAAATAGGAAGTTACTTCTAACTCAAAACTGAAAGAAAAACTTGTCTTTGAGAAGAAACAATCAACTGAGAAATCGAAAGGGTTTGAAAATTCAACTTCCGAAGAAGGTGAAAGTTCAAAACGTTTTTACAAAAGAAGAGTTGATTTAAACAAACAAAAATGGGTTGTAAAATCTGAAAGAAGTTCTGACAATGAATCTGATTCCATAAAATCAGAGGAGTCATGTGTTGAGAAAAAGGTTGATAATTCCGTTCCTGAGTTGAACGAGGAAAATTTTCCGCCATTGTCGAAAGATAATCTAAAATCAAAAGGTAGATTTGAGATATCAGGTCAATTCTTTGCTGATAAGAAAGAATTTGATGCTGAAAAGGTGTTTAATGGAAATGTTAAACATATTTTTGAAAACATGGTTGACAGGAAAGTGAAGGATGCTAAAGAATTTTACAAATCAAAATGTTGGTGGGACAGATGTTTGCCACCAAAATCACCCAAGGCTGGTCAGGCTTGGGTGACAGCATTTTCACCATAAATTCCTGACTTGCCGGAGCTCCCAGGTTGGTAAGGGTGGAGCAGGAATCGGCATCATTCTTAAAAGGTTTGGTTGGTAAAACTACTGGTGATATCTTTATATTGTTATACTTTGATGTACAAGTGATTTTGGTTGATAAGTGAACCTACAAGTGGTTGAGAAAGGTTTTCACTTTCAAGTGGTAAATCAAGGACATTAAGTTGTACTTGTTTTTACTACAAATGATTGAGACAATATGATGAACCCCTAACTTACAAGAGATAAAATCAACGAAACTTATTTTCCGGAAAAACCATTTGATTAAAACAAATTTAAGTGTTTTGAAATCACAATGGGAAAATGTTTTGTTGAGAGGGGGAGTTCTGATTGTTTATGCCAAGTGGATGGCAAATTGAAGTGATTTGATATCAGTTGTGACTTTATTGTACAGTTTGTTTTCAAATTTCCTTTAAATGTGTTTGCATTTTAGGGGGAGTAAAAATTTCAGAAAATCCAAAAACATTTGAAAATTTGAAAAAGTCAAAAACATGATAAAATCAAAAATGAGTTTTGTTGTATAAAAGAGGAAATGATAGTACATCAGTGGACGATCACGACATGCTAAAGAAATGGAAAGTTAAATAGTGATAAACGGTCTCACTGATGATGTGCCAGTAGGTTTTTACACATTCAGTAGATTGTATTCGAGATATAAACCTAAATTTCAAACTTGCTTAATTCGTGGGTAACATCTCTCGGATATATGGGTAACCCCCGAAATCTTGTTTGAAGGACCCCTCTTTCTGAGATACTAGGTCTTTATGCTTAGTGATATCTGGGGTATTATCCCGGGACTTCTGATAATGCGGAAGCAATGTCCTAGTCCCCGGAGAATACTTTACGCTTGCTTGAAATAAAAGCCTACCCTCGGCATAAAAAATGATGAAACATTGAAAAATGCTAATAATGTGCTGTTGTAAAAAAGATCCTCTAAAGGGGACCCACCAAAAGTCAAGCTGTCATCTCTCTGCTGAACGAAAGTTCTGACCTGAGCTCTCACGGTTTCGCATCTAACCCCTTACAGATATCATCTAGGTATACTCACCAGTAAGACTGAATGTTGGGATCTGGATACGGGAGTATATTCTGAGGTGGGACACGTGAATAAGTTTAAGTATCTTAAGACATTAATCTCGTATCTCGAAACAGTTGAACTTTGGGTGAAAATTTAAGTGGATCAGTATACTGACAATCTAAGTGAATTGTTTAGAACTTAAAATGTTTAAAGCTTAACGGTGTTGGTGATTTGTCTCATAAACTGATATGATCCTCTTACACAAACTTGCAAAAATATTGTTTGTAAATATTTCGTTACTGTATATCTTTCAAAACAAAATTCCAAAAAGGATTTTCAGTGTGTTTTAGCAAAAAAATTGAAAAATCCAAAAAGATTTTCAACAACTGATATTGAAGAGCTGATTTTCAAAATTACGAGTGCTGAACATGATGAACAGGTTTGGGAGAATGTGATTGAAAAGTTTTTAAGTGAAAATGACTCTTTTGAAAGTAAATTGTTCTGAAAATGAATAATGTTTTTACAAGTGGTAATCAAAGATTAAAATTTTATTATATTTGTAAATCATATTTTGAGGTTAAGGATGTGCAGGATAGCCTGGTTTCTGACCTTGAGCAGACAGAGAGTCAGGTCACGATCCTGATCCTGTGAAAGCCAGACTACGATCCCAGTACAAGTTGAGGGGGAGTTTGTTAGAGAAAGTTAATTTCGTGTGAGATTATGACATCACAATATTACATCTTGATATTGCAACAGTACACGAAATTCAATGCACACACAAAACAAAAGTTAATTTCGTGTGAGATTATGTTATAATTTCGTGTGAAATGATGTATTGTAATTTCGCATGAACTGAATATGGGTAATTCCATGCGAAATTACCTATCTATATATAGGGGTGTCTTGTCTTCTCATTTGTAACAAAATTAGATTGTGATACCGAGGTGCTGCCGGTTTGTCTACTGATTGTAAACAGTGTTATATCAATATACAAGACGTTTAAAGTGTGAATCAAGCTGTTTCTAAGTCTATACGTTTGTTTCCGCCTTTCGTATAGATAAGAACTCTTCTGAACGACTCATTTGGGTCACGATTCGATCCTACAGATGTCACACCCCTTTCTGCGGCGGAAGCACGAGGTGTGATCATGAAAGGTTCTCATTGCATACGAAGAGTAAACATGCTACATGCTCGTAAAATAACATCAAATACCAAGATTTGAAAACATAAGTTTAGCGTTTACATCGCTAGACAGCATAAAACATTGTCTAAAAAGTTTACAACTTTATTTAAAGTTAAACACAAGCGACATCCAAGAGCATGAGCAAGACCGCGCGCACATCCATCCTAGTTACCTGAAATACATGTGAGTTTTTGGAAAAACGTCAACATAATGTTGGTGTGAATTCATGCAGTTTTGTATTTCATGTTTGTATACTTTGTATGAAAACATAGTTGTGAATAAATCAAGTTTTTCTTGAGTACTCCACGTACTTCAAGTTATATATCACTTTTCTTGAGTACCCCACGTACGTCAAGTTTTATATCAATTTTCTTGAGTACCCCACGTACTTCAAGTTATATATCAATTTTCTTGAGTACCCCACGTACTTCAAGTTATATATCAATTCTAGTATGGTATGAATTTTATATAAATACAGTATTTCTGTAAATATCAGGATTGTTAATGGGTTGCAAAGCCATTAACATGTGACACGACATAGGAAGTCACCAAACCTAAGGCATTTAATTGGTATATTCTGAGACACAAAAGCACTACTCGATTCTCACCCTCACCGAGAGTGTGGCTGCCAGGCACCCGTTAGATCTAACCTTTTGTTCTGCGGTCCAAGTATATTGTTGATTAATGGTGCTTCTGTACCCTATTCGTGACACTATTTCTCATAACGCATCCTACTTGGTTCTCGTCCTCACCAAGCGCGTTTCTTTTTATCATTTCTCATAACGCATCCAACTTGGTTCTCATCCTCACCAAGCGCGTTTCTTTTTGTCATTTCTCATAACGCATCCAACTTAGTTCTCGTCCTCACCAAGCGCGTTTCTTATTATCTTATATTTCGTCACACTTGGTTCTCGTTCTCACCAAGTGTACTTCTTGTATTCTTATATTTCATCACACTTGATTCTCGTTCTCACCAAGTGTGCTTCTTATATTTATATCATACCAATTATAAATATTGTACATTTGTACATGTATTTCACCCCCGAAGTTATAAAAACTGAAAACAGTTAAAAGAAAAGGGGGAGCATGAGCTCACAACTTTGCGTTCCTTGCGTCGTAAACTTCACCGAATTTGCTTAATTAACGTCGTAACCTATACGCGTTTTCTTAACGTTAGTCACTAGACTTGCGTCGCACAAGTACAGTCACTCTCTTTTGTATATATTCTTGTGTTAAAAATATTCTATATTTTTAACTACGTATCTTACTTATATTATTTTCTCTAAAGTTAATATAAGTATCTCGTGTTTTGCACTTTGCACCCGAATTATGTATCTTGTATGTTGTATGTGTATTTTTTTGTTTATACTCCTCATGAGTATTTAGTGTATTTTTAAGTCTTAATACACTAGCACGTATAACACATACTATATACACTTAGCACAAAAGTTGGTGATAAAATAATATATATTTTTCTCTCAAAAATATATACATAATATCCATTTTTATTCTTGAAGAAATCCTTATTTCTTATCACCAAAAATTAGGGAAACCTTGGTAATACTTTAAATACATTTTTAGGGAATAAGTTTCCCAAAAACTTATATTTTTCTAAGTGTCAAAATTTATAAAAATTTCGACAGAGTTTCCCCTAAAAATGGAGGTTTCCCATGTTTTCAAAACATGTGTTTATTTTCGTTTAAATCGTCAACAACCATCAACAACAATTATCAACAATAATCACTAATTTCTCCATTTCATGAACTTGAATATTTACATAAATGTGTAGTAACTCACTAGCACATTTAGTAAGTCTTTCCATCTTTAAAAATAAAATCATTATCTCGAAAACTTTATTTTTAAAGAATATGAAGTTTTACAACTTCTAGTCGGTATTTACGAAAATATTTCTTGTTAAATTTTTCTTGTGACACAAGTGTTTACACACTTGTTTATTTATTAAAATGCTTTTAGTTTATGTAAAGTTCGGGTTTAAAACAAGACTTGTATATTTTACTTGGTTCTTCCGAAAAACCACTTGTAGATCTTTAGATCTACATGTTTAGAGTCTTATTTTACAAGAAAATTACTTTTACTCAAGTTCATGTCTTATGAATGGATGGATCCATCATCTTTTAACTTTCTAACTTTTACATCCTACTAGTTCATGCTCTCTAACATGGACTAGTATGTCTAGATGATGATCCATCTTGCTTTTACTAACAACAACATCAAATAATCATAACTAGACAAGTTTCACAAGATTTACACAACTAGTTTCTCTTTATCCAACTTATTCATCATATGACCAAGACTTTGTGTTATGTTCTTGTGTGTGTTTGATTTTTAACCATTAAATCATCTATTAACCATCATAAACAAGAACAAGAGGATGTTTTAGAACACTTACTACTAGCTCAAGGCTAGGGAAGTTCAAGAGGGCAAAAGAGGTGGATAAAAGCAAATGGTGAAGGTCCTTCAAGATCCGCTTGCACCGAGCTTCGTTAGTGACCTTCTTACACCTTCTCCTAGCCTTAGAATGGAAGGAAGTTGAATGAAAAAGGGTGGTGGTATGGTGGTGGATGGAGCCGTGAGCTCTAGGGAGGAGAAGGGAATGTTTGTTTAGTTTGTATGGTTGAGAAGATAATGAGCTAGGACTTATGGTTTATGTAAGTGTTCTTCCAACATGTGCTTACCCATTAGGTCTTATGTCTTCCCAAGTACAAGACACAATCACATAAAAAATCCAATAAAATCTTGAATTAGGCATGTGGGCCGATTTGTTTAGGATATGGGGAGGGGGTCTAAATGTAAGTATTAACCACATAGTTAGTTCATCATTCCAATCTAAGTGTAAGGTTACAAGTATTAGTTATTAGGTAATTTAGTGGGTGTTAGAGTGTTCGGGGGCCCTAACTAGCTTAGAAAAATAAAAACAATGCTTCTAGCATTATTTTGGTGTTCCGGGTAATATCCGGTTGTTCGGTTACATACCGATTCGTTAAAGTGCTAAATTACACTTTTTAGTGTCTTTTAAGTACCTTTCTTGTACTCTTTCAATTCCCAATACTTAGGGAAATATTCTGGATAATAAAACGACATTTCTGCATAATATTCATATGTTTAAATGCTGAATTATTGCTGAATTATATAAATTCTGCACTTAAAGTGCGTTTCGGGTGCTTTTTAGTGCTTATTTTTGCTTTCGTATTGCATATATATTAAACCCTTGTATGTACTCTTGGGTTTTAATGCATTCTTACTGTCGGACCTACACCTAGGCTCCAATTTTATTATCTGACTGCTTTCTGCAGTTCCGTTGACACATAGTGTCTTACCGGTGAGTTTACTTAGTATTTTTGACGCAACGCTCTCGTTTATGCATAAAGCAATATTTTGTAGTATACAACGTGCATGAATTCACTTGTTTAATCATGTGTTCAGACATTGCTGACAATTAAGCACATAATTGCAGTCATTAAATAATGATTAAAGTGTACGGAAATTACCGGTTTGGTGCCAGTTGTCACAACAGAAACCATCGTTAAAATATCGAAATCGTTTTGATACATATGAATCACCCCAAAACAATTTAAAACAGCAAAATAGGGGAACTATGTACTCACATGAAGTGCAACGTATCCTCAATCAATAGAACTTCAACAAACTCAAGTAAACAAGAGAAATCAAGCAGCACCTAGTAATCGAATCACTAGTCAAACAATCGACACCTAAATCGGAAGATCGAACATAATGAGGACTTGTAAACCAAATGAGTGTTGGAACTCATGTGATATGGTTTAACAAAGCCTACATCCTAAATCGGAACCTAACCTAAGTGCTTTCGACCCGTCACGACCCATTAAGGTAGCTTACGCTACGTTAATGCGTCGTTCGTGAAAAGCGCGTTCGAGAAGTCTAACTAGTCCTATGACAAGTATTATATGCCTAAACATGTTGCATAATCAATTAAGTGACAAAAGTTTATGTTACATATGCTTAATTACCAATTATGCATGAAAAGGGCATTTTGGTCATTTACCTAAGGCATATAAATTACCTATCATACAACTAATTATACCTAAGTGACCATAAGGTATAACCTCAGAAGGTTTTTCCCTATGCAACTATGGTCACTAAACATGTTTGGTCGGATCCCAATGATCGACCAAACGGGTCGAGTTCGAAAGTCTAAGCGGGTGTTCAGTCCGCTTGACTTACGACTCTACACAAGCACTAAACTAAAAGTGACGAGCTAAACATGTTAAGACATGTTTAGTTTAGTTAGAAAACAGGTTTTGATATCAAAACAAAGTGTTTTGATACCCAAGAGTAGTTTGGTTATAAAATACGCATAAATACGCATTTTGGCCGAAACTACGACTCGTCACTACGCCTAGTCAACGTGGTAATCAGTAGGTATAGTCACAAGGGACTATAACCATCGTGATTATTGTAGGATCGTTGTTGAACCTGAATGAGTCAATCAGAAGAGTTGTGAATCCGATTCAAAGGCGGAATCAGTGAAACGGACGCTCAAACTAATTATAATGCTTCTTTGATTGATTTAACAACGTTTACAACCTGAAAGCAATTTGGCAGCACTTCGTTACAAGTTCCAGATCCGTTGCCAAATGAACAAACAATGCACCTATATATAGTTGAGGTAGTTTCGCTTATATGGACATGTCCATATGAGCGAAACCTGTTGCTTGTAGTTTCGCTTTTATGGACAATGTCCATATGAGCGAAACCTCTTGCTTAATCACTAAACTTCGACTCTCGAACCTCGTGCACTGATTATTCTAAACTATCCTATTACATGACACAAGACGAAGTCAATAGACGTAATGCACTAACAGACTCCCCCTCGGATATTGACGAAGTCTTCAGTGACTAATCTTCACCATGACACCTCTTCAGTCTTGATCATTCTGCATCCTCACTCAGATTGTAACATTTAAAGCATCTTTCAATCTTTCTCTTTGATCAGCTTCTCTCTTTGACTCTTACACCAGGATCTCATCACTGGCTTTATCATTAACAGCATTATCATCAGCAGGCTCCCCCTTTCGTTAAGCTTTCGTGCTTTTAGGGATCGACACCTAGCTTTCCAGCTACAAGCTCCTCCTAACTTTCAGCTTGTCTTCAGACTCCCCCTTAGACTTCTGCTCTCGGAATCGTAGTCTGGACTTTTCCTCCAATCACTCATACAACTATAAGTAACAACATTTTAATCTTCCAGATATCGTAATCTAACAATTCAATCTCCTCAAAATCACTTCTCATAAATTTGGCAGTTTCATCGAATCGTATCGGAAACTAACTCTATAACAATATAAACATCCAAATCCCCCACAATTAATCATCCAAGTCCAAATTAATGACCTTGGAGATATCACAAACTGTTTTTTATTTTTGATTTTAAAACTTCAAGTTTCAAATTAATGAACTTGTTTTATTTTCAGAAACACAATCAGCTTACTTAGATTTTGAAACTCAGCATTTCAGATATCAGTTGTTGAAAATAAAGCAGAAATCAAAATCTTTTTGTATTTTCTGAAAACATAAAGCAGTAAAGAAATATGTACAAACATATTTACAGACAATATTTTTGTTTGAGTATGCGACAGAGGATCATATCAGTTTCTGACAAGTCACAAGTACCGTTGAGCTTATTTACACATTAAGAATTAAACAATTCACTTAGATTGTCGATATACTTGTCCACTTAAATTTTCATACAAATTTCAACTGATTCAGGATACAACTTAGGTGTTTTAAGAACTTGAACTCATTCATGTGTCCCACCTCTTGAATATACTCCCGTATCCAGAACCCAATATTCAGTCTTACAGGTGAGTATACCTAGATGATATCTGTAAGGGGAATAAATTATAATACGAAACCGTGAGAGCTTAGGTCAGAACTTCCGTTCAGCAGAGAGATGACGGCTTGACTTTTGGTGTGTCCCCTTTAGAGGATCTTTTCTTCAACAGCACATGATTAGCATTTTTCAATGTTTCATCATTTTTTATGCTAAGGGTAGGCTATATTTCAAGCAAGCGTAAAGTATTCTCCGGGGACTAGGCCATTGCTTCCGCAAAATCAGAAGTCCCGGGATAATACCCCAGATATCACTAAGCATAAAGACCTAGTATCTCAGAATAAGGGACCTTTCAAACGAGATTTCAGGGGTTACCTATATATCCAAGTAGTGTTCCCCACGAAATAAGCAAGTTTGAATTTATGTTTATATCCCGAAAAAGTTTACTAAATGTATAAAAACCTATCGGCATATCATCAGTGAGACTGTTTAACGCTATATAATCATTACATTTCTTTAGCATATTGTAACTGTCTACTGATGTACTATCATTTCCTCTTTTTACGCAAAAACTCAATTTTTGAATTTTATCATGTTTTTGGCTTTTTCAAAATTTTCTAATGTTTTTGTATTTTCTAACAATATTTCTCCCCCTAAAATGCAAAATCATTTAAAAAATTTGACAACACAATACTGATAGCTTTGTCTCGCCACCCATTTTCTGCTAAAAATGCTCTGATTTGCAGAAAATATAACGTACCCCCATGATTTACAACACATTGATATTTTACAGTTTGAAAACCGTTTTTCAATCTTGTGAAATTAATCATGTTTATTCAGCCGTGAGGGTTTCGACGTATTCAATCAACATTTATTCAAACAAAATTAAAACACACATATTTTTTGTTTTTAAATTTTTTCAAGTTTTTAGGGTTTTGAAAATATTGTTTATTTATGTACAGAAAACAATCCAACTAAACTCCCTGTTCAACCAAACCAGGGTCCTGCAACCTCTTCCTGTGCCAGGCTGCTCCAACTACCATTCTCACAATCTTCAGCTTCGTTGAGCAAATGCACATTCAAACTTTATCAATCATTTGAACAATTTAGCCCAGGTCTGTTGGACCTTAGGCATTTCAACAAAATAATGTTCATTTAATTTCGGAAACTCTTTGTCATTTAAAACTTTTTCAGCATTGACTTCAACTACCTCATCTTTTTCCGACGTCACTTGTTTCTTAGCACTCCACATTTGACCTTCCGGAGTACCTCTTTTGTAAAAGTTTGTCTCTTTTTGAACCTTTTGATTTTGAATAACATTTTTAGGTTTCCAAAACTCTTGAGGTTTTGTCATATCAACAGATGTTCTCCAACTCTGTGTTGTTCTGAATCTGGGTGTGTGAGAATTCCAGGTCTGTCTTGAATCGAACCTGTTCGGGTTTGATTTCCAATTTTGATTTGAAGCAAACTTGTTTGTATTGTACCTCCAAGTTTGTTTCGAATCAAATCTGGTTAACCTTTGTTTCACATTCTCAGATTGCTGTTTTTCAACATCAACAGGCTTTGGATTTGGACACTTTCGAGCAACATGTCCAATTTGATCACATTTAAAACACACTTTCTTTGAAACATCCTTGGCCTGTTGTTGTTTCTTTTTCATAGCATCAAACTCCTCATTAGACTGTTGTCCAAATTTGAGTTTTTCCTCTTCTTTCAAGTTTTTTCCTTGAACAAAATTCAATTTTTGTTGCAAATCCTGTTTTTCATTTTGTTTTCGATTCTATTTCTTTTTATAACCGAAACCAGCCTTCATGTTTTTCTTCTTAAAACCAGGTTTGTTATAAAAAGATTTATGACCTTTACCAGCAAACTTTGAAATTTCCGACTTCTCAATCTCAACCATTTTGAAAACTTTATCGACCTTCTCTAAAATCACATTCTGAATCGGGAATACAACATCTAAGAATAGTTTGTCCGATTCAATCATGGTATAGACCAATCCCTTTGAATCATCATCCAAATTTTTCTCGGATTTTGTGTTTTTCAGATAACCATCATGAAAATTTCCTTCATCTTCATCCTGTGATTCAGACTTACCTTTTGTAGACTCATCTTTCAAAACGCTTTCAACAACCTTACTTACCACCTCTGAATCATTAGCATCATCAGATTTGGAGTAAGTCACATCGATACTTTCAGGTAACTGGTCAGCTATGTTCAAACCCTTTGCCACCTTTTCCTCATCATAAAAAGTATAATTGTTTCTCAATGGTGGTGGTACCAGATGAAATTCTGAACCAATACCCTTTTTGCAATTGTCAGTATCTTTGTCATCTGGTGTGATGTTGAAAATGCGTTCAAGAATGTACGAAGAGTTATGATAACTTTGAAGTTTTGTAACAACCTTTTCTTTTTCAGCCAAGACTTGTTTAAGATCAGCAATTTCATCAACACATTTGTTTAATTCAATTTGCTTTTCTTTAAACTTTCTTTCATACATTTCTTTAGTTACTAAAGTTTCTGACAATCTTTGATCAAAACTTTTGACTTGGCTCTTCAAAGTATCATACGCTTCTTGTACTCTCTGACTCGACCACTTTAAAGAATCATACTGTTTTTGTAAATCTTGATATTTAGATTCTTTTTCAACATAATCAACACATTTTTGTAGAACACAGTTGTCTATAAACATCATTATCCTTTTCAAGACCTTGACATTTCTGTGTCAAATTTTCAACTTTTAGTTTCAAAATTTCTTCTTTTTCAATCATATCTTTACATTTTGTTGTGAAACCATTTTCAAGTTTGCTTAATTCATTATCTTTTGTTTTTATCAATTCATCTTTTTCAATACAGGCTTTGCACATTTCTATGCAATTCCTGCATTTGTTCTCATTTTTATCAACAATTTCAATATTCGACAAGTCAGAAGATTTATTTACCTCAGTCTCTTTCAGCACCGATTCTTCTGCTTCAGCTTTCTGATCTTGCTCTTTGTTCTCCTCTTTTTCTTCTTTCTGTACATCTTCTATCTTCTGTTCTTCTTCAACAGCAAGCTTCGCGACAGTTTTCACTTCCTCAATCATATTCTTCAATTCTTCTTCTTTTCTCTTTTTCATCTCTACCACCTTCGGTAGACTTGCTTCACAAACCTCTCTAATTTTCTTCTCCAAATCAGGCAAATAAGCTTTATCAGATAACCTTCGTGTGTTGAAAGTAGCTTGCCTTGGAATCAAATTTGTTACAGCTTCAAAATCCACTTTTGATGGGTCAGCAAATGGATTACCCCGTGGATCCATGTAACATTCCAACTCTTCATTCCATCTTTTTGCTCTCCGGGCTTCTTTGAATGGTTTGTTTAATTTTCTGATTTCCCATCTTGCATAATCTGCTTTCCACCATCTATCAGGATCAGCATCAGCCACAAATACATACCCAACTGCATCTTCTTCAGGGCATACTTGACTCCAGTCGTAACCTTCATCGTCATATATAACTGCAAGAGCCCTTGATTTTTCTTCTGACTGTTTCAATCTTGGTGGCTCAGACTTGTTCTGATGGTAAATCGCTTTCTTGTAATAATCTTCGTTGAACGGGTTTGCAGAATCATCATCAGCATAGGCATTTCTACACTCGCGCTTAAAGTGACCTTTTTGTTTACATTTGAAACATGTCACCTTTGATTTATCAAATCCCAGTTTGGTAGATGGTCCACCAATTGACTTCCTCCCCGTGATCTCCATGAACCGCTGTGCCCGACGAACCGCACTGGCCATGCACCATCTTATATCCATTAGTTCCATCTCCTCGGGGTCTAATTGGTCATAATCTTCTTTCGTCAAGTTGGTATTGCCAATCTTCCCTGCAACGAGGCTTTCATACGATTCAAGTACAGATGCCAAGAAAACCATCTGTTGTTTTGCCGATTCTTCGCTGAAATTCTGCCCATTCTTCAGATCCACTGCGATATTACACTGAAACAAATTCTTGGAAGCAGATTGGTTTGAAGCTGTTGAAGAAGATCCACCGTGAAAACCACTGTGAAGATTTTCATTGTTCACTGAATTTGAACTTTCTGCAGAAAATGTTGTTTTTGGAGATCCAGCCTGTGGTATATTTCCTCGGTAGTAAAGCTCTACATTCTGCTGATAAGCTGGATTGTTGACTTTAGATCTTTTTATCTCCAACTCATGACTTTCAAGTCTTTCAATCAGCAAATCCACTTTTAAATCTTCAGGCTTGATTGTATTTTTCAACATTAGAGCGAAGTATTGCCACTCTTGATCATTTGGCAATGAATCAAACAATTTATCCACCAGCTCCTCTTCAGAATATGTGATTTCATGTCTAGCCAACTCCATTTTTAGATGCCCAAATCTTTCGATCATTTTACAAATAGATTCATTTTTCATACAACTGAAAAGATCAAACTCTTTACGCAACAACTTCTTTTTATTTTTAACAATTTCATTACTTCCTACACACTTTCTCCCTAACGCTTCCCACAAACTTTTTGAAGTTTTCTCTTGTTCAAGTAACGAGATAATATCCTCTCTCACTGACTGTTTGATTAATGTGATCATCTTATATTCAGCCACAACATTTTTTATATCTATGTCTGAGAAATCTTTTGCATTTATTAACTCTCCTCCCTCTTTTACTGGTTCAGTGTATCCATTTGTCAGTTTTAACCAGCTTTCAGGAGCGAAAGCTTTTACCCAACCCTCAAATCTGTTTTTCCACCAGTGATAATCTTCAACTTTCATTAACTTTGGTGGCTTCTGTTGGCTTTCGTACATGTTTTCAAACTTCAAATTCTCCGAAATCTTTCTTGAATATTCTCTCATCTCAGATCTTCTATCTGACGATTCGGAAGTGAACGCATCGTAGAATGTGTTGTAGAATTCTTCACCGTTGCTTGACATCTTCAATCACCTGAAAGCAAACAAATTCAATCAATTAAAACAATATCAAATAATCTGAAATACACTGACACTTGGTTGTTGTGAAATGATCTTGACGCGAAAAAGTTCACTATCAAGCGAAAAATGACACTATGAGCGAAATGGCACACAAGGTACACTTTGAGCGAAATCAAGTTTCTTTGTGACACAAAAGCGAAACCACTTGTGAAACAAAACCGAAAACACTTGATGACTAATAAGCGAAACCCTTAGAATTTGTTCACAAGAGCGAAACCAGAATGATCAAATGAGCGAAACTATCTTGGACTTATGAGCGAAATTGTCTTGGACTGATAAGCGAAACAATCTTGGACTCTTGGAGCGAAATAGCATGTATCTTGGAGCGAAACCTCTAGTCAAAATGTCATAAGAGCGAAATACCACGAAATTTTGTTCACCGGAGCGAAACCATGTGGTCCTAAAAGTGAAACCATACAATGTCCGAATAAGCGAAATCACATCCGAAGGTAATTTGGTCCATTTTTAATCTGAATTTGGATGTGAAACTTTCAAGGCTTTGTTAATATTCACTAATACACACTCTGTGAAAAATTTGGCCGATTTTAACCGTGGAAACTTGTTCAGATCGAAAAAGAAGATGTAGAAGACAGAAAGCAGATTCAATTGAGCTAAACTCTTCCTCCTGAGCTCTGATACCACTTGTAGGATCGTTGTTGAACCCGAATGAGTCAATCAGAAGAGTTGTGAATCCGATTCAAAGGCGGAATCAGTGAAACGGACGCTCAAACTAATTATAATGCTTCTTTGATTGATTTAACAACGTTTACAACCTGAAAGCAATTTGGCAGCACTTCGTTACAAGTTCCAGATCCGTTGCCAAATGAACAAACAATGCACCTATATACAGTTGAGGTAGTTTCGCTTATATGGACATGTCCATATGAGCGAAACCTGTTGCTTGTAGTTTCGCTTTTATGGACAATGTCCATATGAGCGAAACCTCTTGCTTAATCACTAAACTTCGACTCTCGAACCTCGTGCACTGATTATTCTAAACTATCCTATTACATGATACAAGACGAAGTCAATAGATGTAATGCACTAACAATTATGCTCACGTTGCAAAGTTCAAATGAACTTTGTGTTGACCATTGACTGGTCAAAGCTGAAAGTCAAACACCGTTTGACTTTCATGCTTGAAATACAAGAACAAGCAAGAAGAGGACTTACAAAGGGTCCAAGAAGGTGTTTTGATTCCAAATATTCTCAGGTATGAAGTGATAAACACCTCAACTTAGAGAAATTTCAGAATCAAGTGTGAAGAACCCAAATGAGGAAGCTTGCTATTTATAGGAAGTTAAAATCAATAGGATCATTCCATGTGTTTAGAGGGTGTAATCTTGGCCATACATGTGGGTACATGGTATTAGAATACAATGGGGGTCGAAAACCAGCTCCAGGTAATGCAAAAGTTACAAAAAAGACCCCCAAGTTCAATCCCATTGCTGAAAAATGCTGAAAATCAATTTTTATGCCCAGATAGGGCCATGGCATCGCGCTATGGCATAGGGGGGTACCGCGTCGCGTGACGCCACCACTCACTTTAGCCAGAACTTTAAAAAACTGGCAGAAATGGTCCCTGCACATGTTTAAGGCCTATTTTGATGCGTTCAAACCCCGTTAACCCCATTTCAAGGCTCTAAAATGATGTTAAAGTATAGCGAACTCAAAACATGCTCAAAAATATCTCGGATGTTGGCGCGTTTGGTCGTACGGTTACGTTATTCGGTTAATTAAGATGGAAGTCGTAACGGACGCAAAAACGATCCAAATTAAGCGACAAATGGAATTTTATCAAGCCAGTCACTAAAATAAAATATTTTAATAATTACATAAATTTTTAAATGTCCGGATATATTCAGAACATAAGATATGCGCGAAAATGCAAACTTATGCACTTTTTGACGCTTTTAGTCCCTATTGATCAATAAAGTTTATTTTAGCATACCGAACCCCTCAAAGCCTATTTCTAAGCTATGTAAAGGATATTTAGGGTATGTTTAACTTATGATCAATTTCCAGAATGTTCGTTACTATACAAATCAGTATAGTTTCGTAGTTTGACACAACTAGTCCCTACGATCGAACAAACTTTATTTCAACACACCAAACCATCCAAAACTTATTTCTAAGTTATGTGGAGGTTATTTAAGGTATGTTAAGTCTATGTCACTATTCCGGAGTGTTTTTTGTGTTAAACTGACTGCGTTTATGCACCAGTTTGCGTATAACCTTCCAGAAAGCGATTGAAAGCTTGAAATCGGAATCGAATCAAATTGTAAAATCATCAAACACAATTACACACATAATAACACCAAAACACATATAATAACCCCAAAGCACATTGTTTTATTGATAATTGACATTGTTTTACATTATACAATGATTACAGAGCACAGTTGTCACAGAAACCATGGGTTTTGACCATTTGAGGGTTTCGTCATGTAGTGCTCGACGAAACCTGGGAGTTTCGTCGAGGGCTGCAATTTGCTGATGTGCTGCAAACTGTTTAGACAGTTTGCAGCAAATAATACAAACACACAAACATAACATAATAAACACATATGCAACATGCATTGTTCTTTGAACATACATATCAAACGAGACAAACTAGTCGGACACAAGTAGGATAGGAGGATATCCGACTTGGTCGACGGCGAATTACAGACTCGATAATTATAAAAGACCGTATAAATTACAACGTTAATAAAGACAAGTTACAGACACCAAAATAATGCATCAACAAAAACTGTTTTTGTTAATTCAGATACACTTTTCTTAAGCGTTTCAATAACATATTTGAAATCTTTTTCATTATGAGTTAAAGCCATGTTTGCCTCCTTGCATTTCGAAAGGTCAACTACCAATCCTTGATTGTGACTAGTAACAATTTCTAGCTTACGTTTCAATTCTACACAATCATTGCATACACTAGGAGTTTCGGTGTGTACCTTGCTAGTCGAAGCTGCAGCAGTTACCATAAAGCAATTTGGTAAGAGAAAGATCCATCCTCAGTGAAGAATTTTTCCATTTTATTCGATGTGACTTCAGATTTCCTTATCAGCACAGATTTCTGACTTTCAAGCTCTTCAGCTTCTTTCAGATCCTCAGCTTCTTTAAGCAAACTATCAACATCAACATCAAGATTTTCCTTTACATCTGAATCTGAACCATAACACCCGCATTGGAGCTTTCCACATCCGAGTTGCCGCTGTAACCAGAACTGTCATCATCCTTCGAGAACTCATCACTGTGTACATGCTTGATATACTTGATTGTTTTAGCATAACAAGCAGTTCCTCGATTTCCTTTCGTTCCCTGATTTCCCAGTTGAACTGACCAGTCACATCCATCATCTGCATGAACTACTAAAGCCCTGTTTGAATTGGAAGGCCCCGACTGGTTTGAGTTACCTGGGTTGTTGACTGCTACAATGCTCCTTTCATTGTTCACTTGATTTGCATTGGATGAGCTTGACTGGTTTCTGAAAGTTGATTTCCTTGTCTGCTGGGTTGAGTGAATTCCTGCTTGAAGTTACCTTTCTCACCACACTTGAAGCACGTAACTGCATCCTTGTCAAAACCATACTTAGTATCCCTTTTGCTCTCCAAACTTGTTCTACCCGTTCTTCTCATGTAGTCCTTAGCTCTTCTCACTGCACTTGCAAACGGCCACATAATATCCATCAGTTCCATTTCCTCCCTGTCTATTTGTTGATAGGCTTCATCTGTCAAATTAATGTCCCCAATTTGACTGGCGACTAATCCACAATAGGCACTCACCATTGTATTTAGAAGCTCTATATGTTCCCGAGCACCATCCACACTTACTTTGGTGAAGTTTGAGGTATCAAATCTGAAAGTGTTGGGGTTTGAAGATTGAGTGTTGTTGTTCCCATAAAAGGCTTGTTGAGGAGCTGGTTGACAAGGTTCTTGTAAACAAGGTTGTTGTAGAGTAGTTTGTGTGAATGGAGAGGGTTATTGTTGGGTTTGTTGAGGAGCAGCTTGTGAAAAAGGAAGATAGGCATTCGGATCGAATGGTCTTCCATAAGGATATGTGGGAGGACTAGGGGTTGTGCTGGTTTGGGTGGTGGTAGATAGGCACTTGGATCAAACAGTCTCCCATAAGGATCTGTAAGTGAACAAGACGATTGAACTGGTTGACCATAAGAGTTTGTACTTGATACAAATGCGGTTTGAAGCTTCTGTTGTTGTTGATTGGTACTAACTCCCATGTTAATACCTCCAAAGTATATCTCGGGGTTTTATGGAACTGGAAGTCGTTTAGCGTTTCAAATTTCCTCTTCATCCTTGTTCTCGAGCTTTTGTACAAATTCATAAAACTAACCGTATCTGAAACACCAGTATGCTTCAACAAGTCAATGAACTGACTCCACTTGGGTGGTAAAGCATCAGCAAAACGCATGACCATTTCTTGCTGTGTAGCAAAAACTTTGTATGAGTGCATATCACTAAGCAAGTGATAGTAGCCATCTCGTAGAGTGTTTCATTTTCCATGAACCGAAATCCTTCAAACTCCTTCTTCAACAAATCATGACGAATCTTCCTCGTTGCAGCATTTCCTTCACCTCTAGCTTCCAAGACGTCCCACAAATTCTTTGTACTTGTATAATACACAAATTGATGATAGATATCCTAATGAAGTGCTTGCGTACAGATAGCAAATGCTTTCTTCTTGAGATCGTAAGCCTTTTTATCATTTTCGCTCAATCCCGCCAAAGCTTGTGCATTGGAACCTGCTTCTTCGAGAGCTACATTGTACGGTGTGACAAAGCATGTCCATAATTCGGTGTTTTGCCCTAGAACATACGTATGAAAACGACTTTTCCATGATGAATAATCATTCATGTGTTTCAATTTTGGTGGACGATTGTTGCTTCCCATTTCACTGTCGCTTAAGAGAAGATTTTGAATGCTATTGCTTTGATTCGCAACACATGCCCATTGATGTTCGGTAATTTCCTTTTTGGGGATCAATCCCATGACCCATTGTGAAGGATCTTGTGGTGTACTTGAGTTATCACTCCAATTCAAAGGATTTGAACTCATTATGAAGTTTTATAAAAGACAATTTAAGTTAAAAGACTAATTTGTAAGTTTTGACAAAATTATAAACTCTCTGTGAAACAACACAAGGACCTATCCCACGAAGAGTGTGCTCCACGAAGACTACTCCACGAAGAGTAGTTCAACGAAAAATGGATTCTAGTCAATTCCAATGAAGAATGATTCTTCATTGAACAACAAGGAACCACGAAGACTCCTATTCTTCGTGAGATGAATTCCCACAAAGAGTGATTCTTCGTCCAAGAATTCTTCGTCTAGCAGACTCTTCGTCGAATGATTCTTCGTGAATGAGAGATTGTTCGTGATTTGGTTGGTGAGATTCCCCCTTTTACAGTAACTTTCTTTTTCTGATTTTAAGAAAGGTGGTAGCTGGTTATCCTAACATAGTTAAAAACAAACATTCGAAATCTTATCTTTTTTAGCAAATCTTTTTGAATCTTATCCCTACCAACCAAAATCCGGTGACTTTTCCAGTTAAACGACTTGCCAGAAAATTTGACGAACTCAAATTTTGCAAGAAATTTTAAGAAAAACCAAGTCCTAACAAGTCTCCATGTGTTTTAACTAGGTTTCTGTAAAAATTATCTTCCAACAACAAGTTTGAACTGAGTTTTTTTTTTAAACACTTTTTCTGGAAAAACTTAATTTTCTTGTTTTCAAGCTCAAAAACAACTTCAAGAAACTTCACAACTTGCTCAAACACAAGGTTTTGCTTGGTTTTAAACAAGGAAGAGAGCCAAAGCTCTGATACCACTTGTAGGTCCACTTGGAGGATCAAGATAACCTACTTCCTTGTTTGTTAACACAAAAACGAGTGCGGAATCCACGTAGTTATGAAAATCAAAGCAAAGTAAAGCAAACACAAGTAACCAAAGATTCACAAGCTTTGATTAAGTGAAGAGAATCAGTACAACACATACACACAGTGCTTACAACTTCACAGGGACTCTCTTGCTGAAATGTAAAACAAGTGACTGTATTTATATGCCCAACACCTAGTAACCCTACGAAGAAGGTTACTAGGCTCACGAACACTTATTAGGCCCACGAAGAATGGACTCTTCTTGGACTGTTCCAACGAACCATCAATCACCACGAAGAATCATTCTTCGTGGTGAACAATCCTTATAAAGCTTATTTTTCGTGAAACATATAATCCTACAAAGAATATGGATTCTTCGTAGGGAACCTATACACATACAGTTGCACACAAGCAAACTGTTTTACAATTCTAACAAAGTAAACGTCGTGCTAAGTCAAGATAGGAGGATATCTTGACTTGTCCGACTCGACCAAAACTATACAGACCGTAAATAAAGACCGTAAAAATTGTCACACCCCGAAATATCAGAGCATTGGCGTGACTGGTATCTTCATTGCACAGCGGAAGCAAATAAGCTAAGTCTTTCTAGAAATTGAACGCCCGCTAAGTACTCGACTCTTCATGGTTCTCCTATTCCAACCGTGCCTTGTCTTAGAACTGTAACCTGAGAAAGAAACATGCGAAAAAGTCAACATAAAGTTGAGCAAGTTCATAGTTTGTTCGTAAAAGATTTGAAATAAATCTTTTTGAATAACCGGTTTTTGAAGTATTGTTGTGAAAACGAATTTAAAATCATTTTCATATATAAATCAAGTTTTCATGTGTACCCCACGTACTCATGTATAATTCAAGTTTACTTGTGTACCCCACGTACTCAAGTATAAATCAAGTTTTCATATTTAAATCAAGTTTTCATGTGTACCCCACATACTCATGTATAATTCAAGTTTTTCTTGAGTACCCCACGTACTCAAGTATAGTTCCTGTTTTCTTGAGTACCCCACGTACTTCAAGTATAAATCAAGTTTAAGTATGGTATGAATTTTATGTAAATAAAGTATTCCTATAAGTATCAGGATTGTTAAAGGGTTGCAAAGCCATTAACATGTGACACGACATAGGAAGTCACCAAACCTTAGGCATTTTTCTTGTTGGCATATTCTGAGACACAAAAGCACTACTCGATACTCGCCCTCACCGAGAGTGTGGCTGCCCGGCACCCGTTAGATCTTACCTTTTGTTCTGCGGTCTAGGTATATAGTTGATTAATGGTGCTTATGTACCCTATTCGTGACATGATTTCTCGTATCATTTCTCATAACGCATCATACTTGGTACTCGTCCTCACCAAGTGTGCTTCTTGTATTCTTATATCTCATCACACTTGGTACTCGTCCTCACCAAGTGTGCTTCTTGTATTCTTATATCTCATCACACTTGGTACTCATCCTCACCAAGTGTGCTTCTTGTTATCATACCATTTGTAAACATAGTAATATTTGTACATGTAAACTCTTATATTTGTATTTTCCCATAGTTTAGAAAACTAGAACTCGTGTGTATGCATATTTCAAAAAAATACGCTTGTTTGAAAAACTGGTATAAAACATAAGCTTTTCGTAAACCATTTGTGTCAGTTACTTGCTTGTAAAATGGTTTAGAAATATGTAATTCTTGTATGCTTTGCAAAAAGTGCATGTCTTTCCACCCCAAAAACATTTATCAAAATGTAAAACCATAAAAGGTGAGGTTATGAACTCACCTGAATATTCCTGTGCAAAGCTAGCTTTATACGACTTCGTGATGTCGTTTCCAAGACGAGACTCTCTAGCGTGCATTCTACAATATTCCTAACACGGAATATCTAATAAGTTTCGAAATAATGCGGTAACTAATCTACGTGTCACCGAGCTTTACCGAATCGTTAACCGAACGATCAGTTGATATGTTGTTAACTTAATAAAATAATTAAGTTATACTTGTTAAGTTTCGTTTACTAAGTCTAGAAAGTACTTAGTTTTCGAGAAATTCGAATATATAAATATTTACACAAAATATAAATATAACGATAGGATAGTGTTTATCGTTTCGAGAGGTTGTACGCGTATGTAACGAATGTTTTATGAAAAGAATGTATAATAAACTCGTATTATATATCGTATGCCGTTTAGGCGTTTGAAATAAATATAACAACTTATATTTATTTAATAGCGTTTTCGTGTTGATGTCGTTTGAAATAAATATATATATAAAATATATTTATTTTATAAAAGAATTGTCGTTTTCGTATGTGATAAAGCGTCGTCGAAAGTGATGTACACATTTATATTAGTTCTCATAAAAGTCGCTTTTCAATGAAACATGTTTTGCTTTTACGGGTTTTCTCGAAAAACGGGCAGAGTTTCCTCTTTTTTTGGACGATCCCGACATCTCAGTGTCGCTATATTTTTCAAAATTCAACAATAGTCAATATCAATATTCTCAATATATATGATTTCGTCAAATGTATAACGATGCAAAGTATATTTAAATACATCGGTTCGAGCTCGATTTCGCGTATAATAATAACAATTGAACGTAAATAATAATCGTCATAAATCCTTTACCGAGTCTTCGTGTGTCGAAACATCGAATCATTTGACTGAGTTGACCGGGTCAACTGAGTTGACCGAGTCAGCTCTCGTTGACTGAGTTGAGCCAAGTCGACTCGCTGAGTTGACCGAGTCAACTCGAACCGCTTCTGTCACTAACAAATCTGACCGCACCGGACCCGATCTGAGCTGAACCCGAACCACACCAGGTCTGACCCATTGACCCGAGTTGACTGATTGTTGACCGAGTCGACTCGGTTTGACCGAGTCGAGCCGAACTTCACTGAGTCGAACCGAGTTGGACTGAGTCGATACCCGAACCGTCACGAAACTGCTGATTTGACTGGGTTTGACCGAACATCAAAATAAAACCCAAACCACATCTGAGATTAACTGAACCCGAACCAAGCACCATCTATGACCCGAACCTGCTGACTTGTTGACCCGAATCGCTTCTGTAACCAACCCGAACATAACCCGAACCAAAACTCGAAGCAAATCAGAATTCGAGCACGAAATTTAAGTCGAACTTGAACCAAACATTCTAACCTCCCCTGTCATTATCATCATCATCGTGAAAACTCGTCAGATAATGTCATGGACCACCGGACTTTAACATCGACCGCCGGTACGAGTCTTTGACCGCTGGTCCGAGTCTCAGATCATCATCAGCAACCATAGCGTCGTCTTCGGAAAAACGACCAGCACCGCCGCTGCCGTCATCATCTCCGGCGGCTACAGTCGCCGTCGAGATTCTTTGTCGGAAATCTACTGGCATCGCGTCACCACGAACCGGAGCTCCTTCTCTCTCTCTCCTCCCTCTCTCTCTCCCTACCTCTCACTCTTCCATCCCCGCGCCGCCACAGGCGGTGGTGGTGGTAGGTTGTTCATCGGGTTTGGGGGGGGGGGTTAGCGTACCAGGGTGAAAAGGAAGTGGGTGTGGAGGTTGCCGGTGATAACCGATCGCCGGAGGTAACTTTCCGGTCACCGGTGTCCAATCGAGAGGGAGACAGAGACAAAGCTTTGATGTTGTTTGGTTGAGAAAATGAATTTTATGTGTGTGTTTTCTGTATGCATAATCGAGAGAGAGAGTGGATAATGTATGAGAGTGTTTGGCTTTATGTTATGTCTGCACAATTGAAGGATAAGGGGAGGGGTTTTATCCTTGTTTTTGTGGGTAATAACTAATGTTATTTAGTTTTGTTTAGTGGTTCTTATAACAATTTATTAACCACAAGTCTCTATGTTTCAATCTTTAGAGACAAAATCTCTTGGAGAGATTTGTAGGGATTTTGGGGATCTTTTGTAATCCAAATAAATCTTTTGTACAGATTTTGTAGGATTTAGTATAGATTTGTCAAGATTTTAAGATCTTAAGAAAAGATCTAGTATTGTATGTGTAGGTTTAGGCTTGTGGGTGTTGGGCTTGGGCCCAGGGCCCACAAGCCCATATCGTGTGTAAGTGGTCCGTAATTCCTACGGGACCCGCTATCGCAACCCAAACTCCATAAGCATAAATATATTCGTGTAACATCCATATTTGTCGGCGTCGTCAGTATTTCGTACGGTTTCAGTCCGTTGTCATTTAATGTTTCGCAAATTCCACGCGAATCTTCATACGTATACTGTATAGCTGAACAAACGTTCCTGGGCACTCCAAGGGCCTGGTTAAGTTAATTAGCGTCGTAAACACTATTTATCATCACGTTAATCGCCTGCTAGCCACGTAATTAAGGGCGTAAATTACCGGTTGTCACATTCTCCCCCTGTTAATAAAATTTCGTCCTCGAAATTTAGACTACGTTAACTCCTTAGAATTACGTTATGCGTATAAAATACGAATAGTACCAAAGTGAACGATCATGAAATCGAATCAAGATTTATTCGAATGATGTGAATTCAAGGATGTATCGCAAGATGCAAATGAATTCTAGAAATGATCGCATCCAATAAATGAACTTAGATTCAACAAGCTCAAATGTAATAGTTTGCATGAAACGCTCGATCATGATCAGCCCAAGCTGCAAGTTCTACCGATGCCACAAGGTGTCGTAGTGAATGAAACAATTCAAATATAGCGGTGATAGAACAAGTATCACCTGTGTTTTGCATCGAATGTTCAATCGTAATTAGCCCAAGCTACAAGTTTATACTGACACCACAAGGTGTCGAAATCAACAAACGATTTAATGGAGTCGTAGACCAAACAAATCTACTACGACCCAGAACAATGAAACGCTTGTTAAAACGAATTTGAATATGATGTTTTCAATACATCATATGGTCTTGAATTGAATATGTGCAATGGACAAGTTCAAACAATTGAATTTGATTTCGGCGCAAGCCGACAATAAATACATGTATCGACAAGAAAACTTTCGGCATGGTCAGAACGAAAAACCATGTATGTAACTTGAAAATAAAAGAAATTTCAAGAAAGTGTGTTGACTTGATAACCAAGAAGCCAACCATTTCAATAATGCGGGTCATTCGAAACACAAGCGAAATAATATTTGAACTTTAATTAAACGCTTTATTCGAAACAAAGCCACATGCGTAACAAACGATGCATGCGTAACATATGAATTTTCAAGAAATGAAACAAATGAATATTCGCTATACTGAAAGAAATAGTTGTGACACAATGACCATTAAGAGGAGTAGATGTACGAAAATCTACTCAGTAAATGTGAAAGTCGACATTTCAATAAAAGAAATTTAAGGACTTTACCTGGGGTTGCATGTGATAACCAGTTGTTAGGTGACATTACCATAGCGTATTCGTCGTTAACAAGTTAGGGGGAATGCGGGGACATTTCAATTTCTACTCAGTAAGCTGTCACACCCTGGCTTTGCGAAAGCGTGGGTTTATTTGGTGTGACTTGTTAATACCATAGCTTAATCACAACAAAGCTATATGAAAATAAAACCGTGATAATCATCCATTGATTCAAGTTTTAAAAGTAAAATACTACAACATTGTTTTCAAACGTCGACACATGCAACGAAAATACAACACCACGAAATAAGATCTTGTTCAAAAGACACAACCACAAACATGAAATAAACACAGCTTAAGACTTGTGACTCGTCCAGGCAAAAGTCACAACCCCTAAACTTGGATGACACCACCCTTCTTACGCAGCTTGAAAACACAGCATACTTCTCCAGATCCCTAATTCCCTGAAATACATGTAAGTTGAAAAATCAACAAAAATGTTGAGCGAGTTCATGTAAATGTGAGTATGTAAAACCTTTGTAATACATTTGTATGCATGAAAAATCCCTAGTATGTAGCAAATAAGGAAAAAGAGATCACCATTGGGTTGCAAAGCCAATGATATGTGTGAAGTGCAGTAGGAAGACTCAAACCTAGCAGATTTTTGCGTCGGGTACAAAGTCACCCCGAGGTCCGTTCTGTTGGGCCTGGAGTTGGGCTCGCTACACCCAGATAGATCTACCGCTAATGACCCTCGGTCCTACAATGAGGATTAATGGCCTCCAGTTTCCGCCTACCCACTCACATGATCTAAGTAGTAACCCTCCTTACGCTAACCATACCATGTAAAAAGTATTCGTAATCATAGTAACATGTATTTCACCCCCGAAGTATAAAAACTGAAAACAGTTAAGAGAAAAGGGGGACATGAACTCACTGAAGTGCGTCTCGAAATAGTCAATCCCAAAATAACCTGCTGCGTGACGACCTACACGTACTAACTTCTATTAGACGGACGGTCGTGCCTTGGCTTAAGGTTTAACGTTTTGTTGGAGAAATAGTTAGGTAACTATTCCGTGTTTACACTTCTTAATTATTTAACAAGTATATTCCTTCCCAAGGATGAGGATATTAATACATGTGTGTTGTTATAATTCCAGAAAATATATTTTTAAGTCTCACTTAAAAAGTATATTTTAAATCATTTGTCTAAATTATTCTATTTCCAAAATATACATATTTTTCCCAAAAATATTATATTTTACTTCATACAATTTCCAAAATAATACTTTGTCAAAATACACATCTAAGAGTATTTTACGAAAATACATAAGTTACATTTTAAGGTTTGCGTTGTAATAATAATACCAGTGTAACTTAAATATTTGTTTGTGAGGGCGTTGGTATTATTTTGGAGTCGTATTTTCATAATATTTCAAGTAATATTATTTTTACTCTAAAAATAATATATCTCTAGTTCACAAAATAATCATATCATCACACAAGCGTTTTACTATGAAATATATATTCTAAATATATTTGACAAGTTTTATTTATGAAAATCCACCTCCGAATACTTGGTTATTTTATAATAAAAATCATGGCGAATTTTGTTTGGAAAAACAAGTTAAAAATATATTCATAACACTTGTCACCAAAAATATTTCCAAGTGTTATATTTCTGGAAAAATTTCGCCAGAGTTTCCTCTTTAACTGGAGGTGGCCACGCTTACTAGCGTATCATTTTCTTTTCAAAATTCAATCAACCACTTATCAATCATCAACATACAATATTCAAACATCAAACTAGTCAAAAATAAGTATAAATCGCAAACTCATGAACTTGTAAGTTGTGTAAAAATATGTAGTAACTTCCTAACATATTTAGTAGATCTTGTTGTCTTTAAAAATAAAATTTGTTTCTTGAAAACATTATTCATAAAGAATATGAAGTTTTACAACTTCTAGTCGATATTTACGAAAATATTTCTTTGTTAAATCTTTTGTTACACAAGTGTTTACACACTTGTTTAGTCACTAAAATACCTTTAGTTTATGAAAGATCCGGCTTTTAAACAAGACTTGTATTTTTCACTTGGTTCTTCCGAAAAACCACTTGTAGATCTTTAGATCTACTAGTTTAGAACTCTATTTTACAAGAAAAATCACTTTTACACAAGTTCATGTTTATGTGTGGAAAGGTTAACCATCTTACAACTTTTATACTTAACATATTACTAGTTCATGTTCCATGAACATGATCTAGCATGGTTAGATGACGATCCGTTCCACTACTAGCAACTAACAACATAAATTAATCATATCTAGCCAAGTTTCATAAGATTTACACCACTAGTTTTTCTTTAACCAGCTAGTTCATCATTCTTTCAATACTTTTAGTTTTGATTCTTGTGTGTTCTTGAGGTTTAACCGTTAAATCTCTTATTAACCACGTTAAACAAGAACAAGAGAGTGTTTAGAAGCACTTACAACTAGCTCGTGGCTAGGAAAGAATGAAAGCGTAAACAAGGTGGATAAAAGCAATGTAGAGAGGTTCTTGAGATTCCGAAAGCACCGAGCCTCCTTGAATGATCTCTTGCACCCTTATATGTATGAGGAATGATTGATCAAGACTTGAAAGTGGATGGTGGTGGTGCTAGTGTTCTCGGCCGAACACAAGCAAGAGAGAAAGAAAGAGTGAGTTGTTGTTGGTGATTGTTTGAAGTTAGAGAATCATAACCAAGGGGTTTACTTATAATCTAATTTGCTTATTAACCATCATACAATATGCCTTCAAGATACTAAACATGGTTAATATAATAATCAAGAAATGCATGGGTGTGTCCCCACCCATGGGAACCGTCGCAGGAGAGGAGGGGGGGGGGGTATGGGTTGGGTGGTGATGACATAGTTAGGTTCTAGTTAGTTTCAAATGAGATTAGTTGGTGTATAATGTGTGTTTAATAATATAACGGGTGTTAGGGTATTCGGGGACCCTAACTAGCTCAGAAAAGTCAAAACAATGTCATTGACAATATTTTTGTGTTCCGGGTAAAGTCTGGTTGTTCGGTTGGATATTGATCCGTTAAAGTGTCAAGTAAAGCTTTAAAGTGCCCTTTTGTAGTGTTTTTAGTGACACAATTAATCCCCGACACTTTGGAAAGTGTCTAGTATTATTTTACCAAGTTTTTCACTTTACTAGTTAAGTTAAATGCTGAATTTTTGTTTAAAGTGCAGAATTTTGCAATTAAAGTATATTTTAGGCACATCCAGTCACTATAACTATCACCTAGTGACACAGTTTAATGATTCTCACCTCCCTACACTCCCTACTAGTGTAGTAATCTACTCCCGGCTCATACTGGCCTCAGAACAATGTCTGTTTAGGTGTTGGCAATGTCAGCATGTTTACAGGGTTATTCGTATAGTGTGCTCACTGTGCTTTTGTGCATCAAGGTTGTCACTAATGTTTGTGTGTAAGTAATAGAGTGACAGTATAAAATGTGATGCATGAGTATGTATGTATCAGAATTCAAGAAGCAGTTTAACCACAGTTGTAAGCAAGCACAATAATTAAGCATTAATCAAATATTAATTAATTGTATGGATACCTGGTTTTGTGAGGGTTGTCACATTCTCCCCCCGTTAAATAAATTTCATCCCGAAATTTTAGGCTCTGCTTCTAGTTGCAGGAGTCTTAGGAAATAAATGGGGGTATTTCTCTTTCATACGATCCTCACGTTCCCACGTGAATTCAGGTCCATGCCTTGCATTCCATTGAACCTTGACGAGCTTGATACTACTCCTGCGTGTTTTGTTAACTTTCCAATCCGTAACCTCGACGGGTTCTTCGGTAAAGTGGAGCGTGTCGTCGATATGAACTTCGTCAGCGGGAATGATCACTGTCTCTTGTGTTGGACTCTTCCTCAAATTTGATACATGGAATGTATCGTGAACACCATTGAGTTCAGTAGGTAGGTCCAATTTGTAGGCTACAAGCCCAATCCTTTGCAGGATTCTGAACGGGCCAATGTAACGCGGATTCAACTTCCCACGCTTTCCAAAGCGTGCCACACCCTTCCAGTGTGAAACTTTCAACAGAACCATATCCCCAACTTGAAACTCCAAAGGTTTCCTCTTTGGATTTGCATAGGCTTTCTGTCGGTCGCGAGCCGCCTCGATGTGCTTTCGAATTTGTGCGATCTTGTCCGTTGTCTCTTGGACTATTTCAGGACCAACGAGTTGTCTATTACCTGCATCAGCCCAACATAAGGGTGATCGACATTTGCATCCATAAAGCGCTTCAAATGGCGCGGCTCCAATGCTTGTGTGGTAGCTGTTGTTGTATGAAAACTCGACCAATGGTAAATGATTATCCCAGCTACCACCTAGATCCATTACACATGCTCTCAGCATATCTTCCAATGTCTGAATAGTTCTTTCACTTTGGCCATCAGTTTGCGGATGAAATGCAGTACTTAAATTCAATTGTGAGCCAAGAGCTTCTTGGAAGGATTGCCAAATCCTTGATACAAATCTCCCATCTCTATCAGAGATAATCGAGAGAGGCACTCCATGACGTGCAACAATCTCTCGCATGTATATTTCCGCAAGTTTACTCGTTTTGTCTTTCTCTTTGATCGGCAAGAAGTGTGCAGACTTTGTTAAACGGTTTACTATTACCCAAATAGTATCATGGCCTCGGGGCGTCTTGGGCAATTTCGTAACGAAATCCATTGAAATCTGTTCGCATTTCCATTTGGGAATTTCAGGTTGCTGCAGAAGTCCTAAAGGCTTCTGGTATTCAGCTTTCACCTTGGCGCACGTTAAACACTTGCTAACATAAACAGCAACATCGCCTTTCATCCTAGGCCACCAATAATAATCCTTAAGATCTTGGTACATCTTATCCGCTCCTGGGTGGATAGAGTACCGTGATTTGTGAGCTTCATCAAGAATAACCTTCCTTAAACCACCAAACATAGGAACCCAAATCCGTTTCATGAAGCATAAAGTTCCTTCCTCGTTTGGCACCAACTGCTTCTCCATCCCACGGAGATACTCATCTTCAATGTTCCTTTCTTTCAAAGCTTCTCTCTGCGCGGCACGAATGCGTAGAGAGAGATCTGTCTGGACAATCATCTCCAAAGCCCTAACCCTTATGGGCTTGATCCTTTCCTTTCGACTCAGGGCATCAGCGACACATTCGCTTTCCCTGGATGATACTTGATCTCGCAATCATAATCATTCAAAAGCTCTACCCAGCGTCTTTGCCTCATGTTAAGCTCTTTCTGGTTGAATATGTGCTGTAAACTCTTGTGATCCGTGAAAATTGTACATCGCGTACCATACAGATAATGTCACCAGATTTTCCACACAAATACCACCGCGCCTAACTCCAAATCGTGCGTGGTATAATTCCTCTCGTGAACCTTCAACTGACGTGACGCGTAAGCTATAACCTTCTGGCGTTGCATCAGCACGCAACCCAAACCTTGATGTGAGGCGTCACAATATACCACGAAGTCATCCGTTCCTTCGGGTAGCGATAAAATCGGTGCGTCACAAAGCTTGTTCTTCAATAACTGAAACGCTTCTTCTTGTTTATCACTCCAATCGAACCTCTTGTCTTTCTGTGTGAGCGCGATCAGAGGTTGAGCGATTTTAGAAAAATCCTCAATGAACCTTCGATAATAACCAGCCAAACCCAAGAACTGTCGAATCTCGGTTGGCGTCTTTGGGGTCTCCCAACTCTTGATCGCCTCGATCTTTGTGGGGTCAACATGGATTCCATTTCCATTAACCACATGTCCAAGAAACTGGACTTCGCATAGCCAGAACTCACACTTCGAGAACTTGGCGTATAATTTCTCCTTCTTAAGTAGCTCTAGAATAGCTCTTAAGTGCTGTTCGTGCTCGTCCTTTGTCTTCGAGTAAATCAGAATATCGTCAATAAATACGATCACAAACTTGTCCAAGTACGGCTTGCAGACTCGGTTCATTAGGTCCATGAAAACTGCAGGTGTGTTCGTCAACCCAAACGGCATAACTAGGAACTCGTAATGTCCATAACGAGTCCTAAAGGCCGTCTTCGGGATGCTTTCCTCTTGTATCCTTAGTTGATGGTATCCAGATCGAAGATCGATCTTTGAATAAAAGCTTGAGCCTTGCAACTGGTCAAATAGATCATCGATTATCGGCAAAGGATATCTGTTCTTGATTGTCAACTTATTAAGCTCACGGTAGTCTATGCACATACAGAAACTACCATCCTTTTTCTTAACAAACAGAACCGGAGCTCCCCAAGGAGAGAAGCTTGGTCTGATGAATCCTTTGTCCAATAGCTCCTGGAGTTGTGTTGACAACTCCTGCATCTCTGAAGGTGCAAGTCTGTAGGGTGCCTTGGCTACAGGCGCGGCACCTGGAACTAAATCAATGTGGAACTCAACTTGCCTTTGAGGTGGTAATCCTGGCAAGTCTTCTGGAAAGACTTCCGGATATTCCTTGATGACTGGAATGTCTTCGATCTTTGGTTTAGCAACTTCCTTATCCAAGATGTGTGCTAAGAACGCAACACATCCCTTCTTCAAGCACTTTCTAGCTTTCAGACAGCTAATAATTCTTAGTGGCGTATCTCGCTTTTCTCCATGAACTACAATCGTTTCTTCATCCGTCAGTGGAATGTGGATGGTCTTCTCATGGCAAACGATCTCGGTTTGTTGCTCGATAGCCAATCCATTCCCACTACCACATCAAAGCTTCCCAACTCGACAGGTAGGAGGTCTAGTGTAAATTCGTGTCCTCCCAATTCAATTTCTAGAAAGACTTAGCTTATTTGAAAAATTGATTGCACAGCGGAAGCAAATAAGCTAAGTCTTTCTAGAAATTGAACACCCGCTAAGTACTCGACTCTTCATGGTTCTCCTATTCCAACCGTGCATTGTCTTAGAACTGTAACCTGAGAAAGAAACATGCGAAAAAGTCAACATAAAGTTGAGCGAGTTCATAGTTTGTTCGTAAAAGATTTGAAATAAATCTTTTGGAATAACCGGTTTTTGAAGTATTGTTGTGAAAACGAATTCAAAATCATTTTCATACATAAATCAAGTTTTCATGTGTACCCCACGTACTCATGTATAATTCAAGTTTACTTGTGTACCCCATGTACTCAAGTATAAATCAAGTTTTCATATTTAAATCAAGTTTTCATGTGTACCCCACGTACTCATGTATAATTCAAGTTTTTCTTGAGTACCCCACGTACTCAAGTATAGTTCCCGTTTTCTTGAGTACCCCACGTACTTCAAGTATAAATCAAGTTTTAGTATGGTATGAATTTTATGTAAATAAAGTATTCCTGTAAGTATCAGGATTGTTAATGGGTTGCAAAGCCATTAACATGTGACACGACATAGGAAGTCACCAAACCTTAGGCATTTTTCTAGTTGGCATATTCTGAGACACAAAAGCACTACTCGATACTCGCCCTCACCGAGAGTGTGGCTGCCCGGCACCCGTTAGATCTAACCTTTTGTTCTGCGGTCTAGGTATATAGTTGATTAATGGTGCTTATGTACCCTATTCGTGACACGATTTCTCGTATCATTTCTCATAATGCATCATACTTGGTACTCGTCCTCACCAAGTGCACTTCTTGTATTCTTATATCTCATCACACTTGGTACTCGTCCTCATCAAGTGTGCTTCTTGTATTCTTATATCTCATCACACTTGGTACTCGTCCTCACCAAGTGTGCTTCTTGCTATCATACCATTTGTAAACATAGTAATATTTGTACATGTAAACTCTTGTATTTGTATTTTCCCGTAGTTTAGAAAACTAGAACTCGTGTGTATGCATATTTCAAAAAAAATACGCTTGTTTGAAAAACCGGTATAATACATAAGCTTTTCGTAAACCATTTGTGTCAGTTAAAACTTGCTTGTAAAATGGTTTAGAAATATGTAATTCTTGTATGCTTTGCAAAAAGTGCATGTCTTTCCACCCCGAAAACATTTATCAAAATGTAAAACCATAAAAGGTGGGGTTATGAACTCACCTGAATATTCCTGTGCAAAGCTAGCTTTATACGACTTCGTGATGTCGTTTCCAAGACGAGACTCGCTAGCGTGCATTCTACAATATTTCTAACACGGAATATCTAATAAGTTTCGAAATAATGCGGTAACTAATCTACGTGTCACCGAGCTTTACCGAATCGTTAACCGAACGATCCGTTGATATGTTGTTAACTTAATAAAATAATTAAGTTATACTTGTTAAGTTTCGTTTACTAAGTCTAGAAAGTACTTAGTTTTCGAGAAATTCGAATATATAAATATTTACACAAAATATAAATATATCGATAGGATAGTGTTTATCGTTTCGAGAGGTCGTACGCGTATGTAACGAATGTTTTATGAAAAGAATGTATAATAAACTCGTATTATATATCGTATGCCGTTTAGGCGTTTGAAATAAATATAACAACTTATATTTATTTAATAGCGTTTTCGTGTTGAAGTCGTTTGAAATAAATATATATAAAATATATTTATTTTATAAAAGAATTGTCGTTTTCGTATGTGATAAAGCGTCGTCGAAAGTGATGTACACATTTATATTAGTTCTCATAAAAGTCGCTTTTCAATAAAACATGTTTTGCTTTTACGGGTTTTCTCGAAAAACTGGCAGAGTTTCCTGTGTTTTTGGACGATCCCGACATCTCAGTGTCGCTATATTTTTCAAAATTCAACAATAGTCAATATCAATATTCTCAATATATATGATTTCGTCAAATGTATAACGATGCAAAGTATATTTAAATAGATCGGTTCGAGCTCGATTTCGCGTATAATAATAACAATTGAATGTAAATAATAATCGTCATAAATCCTAATCCTTTACCGAGTCTTCGTGTGTCGAAACATCGAATCATCTGACTGAGTTGACCGGGTCAACTGAGTTGACCGAGTCAGCTCTCGTTGACTGAGTTGAGCCGAGTCGACTCGCTGAGTTGACCGAGTCAACTCGAACCGCTTCTGTCACTAACAAATCTGACCGCACCGGACCCGATCTGAGCTGAACCCAAACCACACCAGGTCTGACCCGTTGACCCGAGTTGACTGATTGTTGACCGAGTCAACTCGGTTTGACCGAGTCGAGCCGAACTTCACTGAGTCGAACCGAGTTGGACTGAGTCGATACCCAAACCGTCACGAAACTGCTGATTTGACTGGGTTTGACCGAACATCAAAATAAAACGCGAACCACATCTGAGATTAACTGAACCCGAACCAAGCACCATCTATGACCCGAACCTGCTGACTTGTTGACCCGAATCGCTGCTGTAACCAACCCGAACTAAACCCGAACCAAAACTCGAAGCAAATCAGAATTCGAGCACGAAATTTAAGTCGAACTTGAACCAAACATTCTAACCTTCACTGTCATTATCATCATCATAGTGAAAACTCGTCAGATAATGTCATGGACCACCTGACTTTAACATCGACCGCCGGTCCGAGTCTTTGACCGCTGGTCCGAGTCTCAGATCATCATCAGCAACCATAGCGTCGTCTCTGGAAAAACGACCAGCACCGCCGCTGCCGTCATCATCTCCGGCGGCTACAGTCGCCGTCGAGATTCTTTGTTGGAAATTTACTGGCATCGCGTCACCATGAACCGGAGCTCCTTCTCTCTCTCTCCTCACTCTCCCTCTCCCCGTCTCTCACTCTTCCATCACCGCGCCGCCGCAGACGGCGGTGGTGGTGGTAGGTTGTTCATCGGGTTTGGGGGGGGGGGGGGGTAGCGTACCAGCGGTGAAAAGGGAGTGGGTGTGGAGGTTGCCGGTGATAACCGATCGCCGGAGGTAACTTTCCGGTCGCCGGTGTCCAATCGAGAGGGAGACAGAGACAAAGCTTTGATGTTGTTTGTTTGAGAAAATGAATTTTATGTGTGTGTTTTCTGTATGCATAATTGAGAGAGATAGTGGATAATGTATGAGAGTGTTTGGCTTTATGTTATGTCTGCACAATTGAAGGATAAGGGGAGGGGTTTTATCCTTATTTTTGTGGGTAATAACTAATGTTATTTAGTTTTGTTTAGTGGTTCTTATAACAATTTATTAACCACAAGTCTCTATGTTTCAATCTTTAGAGACAAAATCTCTTGGAGAGATTTGTAGGGATTTTGGGGATCTTTTGTAATCCAAATAAATCTTTTGTACAGATTTTGTAGGATTTAGTATAGATTTGTCAAGATTTTAAGATCTTAAGAAAAGATCTAGTATTGTATGTGTAGGTTTAGGCTTGTGGGTGTTGGGCTTGGGCCCAGGGCCCACAAGCCCATATCGTGTGTAAGTGGTCCGTAATTCCTACGGGACCCGCTATCGCAACCCAAACTCCATAAGCATAAATATATTAGTGTAACATCCATATTTGTCGGCGTCGTCAGTATTTCGTACGGTTTCAGTCCGTTGTCATTTGATGTTTCGCAGATTCCACGCGAATCTTCATACGTATACTGTATAGCTGAACAAACGTTCCTGGGCACTCCAAGGGCCTGGTTAAGTTAATTAGCGTCGTAAACACTATTTATCATCACGTTAATCGCCTGCTAGCCACGTAATTAAGGGCGTAAATTACCGGTTGTCACAAAAATTACAACGTAATAAGAACAAGCTACAGACACAAAACTGCACCAACAAAAAGCATAATTGGGTGAGTAAGGTTCAGATTTGAAGGCTCCACCAGCAGCTATGTCAGTGTAATGATCATAACTCTGATCCTTACTACCACCAGATTCTTCTTGACCAAAAAGTGTTGTATTACCAAAGGTGTAATCATCAGCAACTTTCCCAGATTCCTGCAACTTCTTTTTCTGGTTCAGCTCCCTCTCATATATGAGAAGCCTACCATGAATTTGGGTCGGACTTAACTCTTTGAATCCAACAGAATTTCTGGTAACAAAAGCTATAGTGTCTCACTTGTCTGGTAATGATCTAAGAAACCTACTATTTAAAGTGGATTTGCAAATTCAACATTCACCAGTTTAAGTTCACTAATGAGACAACTAAAGCGTTCAAACTGTTGGGTTAGTGACTCTCCTTTGACGTGACAGAATGTTTCATATTGTTGGTTTAAAACCTCACTGTTGTTTTCTATAACCTCTTCTGTCCCACCGAACTGCTCTTTCAGTGCATCCCAAAGCTCTTTGGCACTGTTACAGTGTAACAGTCCAGCATATATGTCATTTGGAAGAGCTGAGGCCACAATATTAAAAACCTTTGCATCTAGTTCAATTTTTTGAAAATCCTTATCTGAATAATTTTCAAAGCTTTTAGGTACTTGGACCTTGGGATTCTCTGTGCTTGGCACCATTAGAACATGAGGTCCAAAGATGACAGACTTCCAGCAACCAGTGTTTTGTTGTGCTAATATATGGCCCATCCTACGTTGCCAGATATTATATTCGGATCTGACAAAAATAGGTGGCTTGAAAAGTGTACTGGTGTTGTGATGGTCCTGTGAATGTGAAGTCATTTTGGTTGTTTTACAGAAGTTTTTGAATAATCAACTTTTAATGTGATTAAATTTGTATTCTGTTTTTCAACTGATACGAACAACTTAGTATCAATGAATTTAAGCTGAACTTTTATTTCAAATTGATTGTTAGATCGAATTTGACTGTCCTATGCTCTGATACCTATTGTTAGGATCTGAGTTTGTTCTGATTTTGTTGTTTAACAAAATGATTAATGAAAGTAGAAATATCAGAGAACAATTGCAGCAGAAATGGAAAGTAAACTTTGTACGTCTCAACATCATCATCTCATTTTCAAAATACATAACTTAACCTCAAAGAAAAAGTAATCTTTAGCACTCTAGTTGTAATTAGTAATGGGGTTTTCTTCCCTAAACAAAACAATTGCTTTGTTGGTTCTTCTGTTAACCACATTTACAACCTTGTCACTAGGCCAAGGGAACGTGGTGGTGGAGGAGGCACTCACCTTGGCTTCTACCGCTCAACCTGCCCTCGTGTGGAGTCCATAGTCCAGTCAGCGGTTCAGTCTGCGGTCCAAGCCAACCCAACAATCGCACCTGGTTTATTAAGGATGTTCTTCCATGACTGCTTTATCAATGGTTGTGATGCATGATGGACCCACAACCGAGAAGTCAGCAGGCCCAAACTCTCTCTTGAGACGCTTTGAAGTTATTGATGCTGCAAAGTCCCAGCTCGAAACCACCTTCCCTGGAGTGGTCTCATGTGCTGATATTGTTTCCCTAGCTGCCCGTGATTCTGTAGTCCTAGTAACTAGATGTTTATTTAACAACTTGTAGTTGTAAGCTTAACTAGTTATGGTCGTTAATCATTTTTGTGACATGTTGCAGACCGGTGGACGTAGTTGGTAGGTACGATTAGGACGTAGAGATGGATTGGTTTCACAAGCATCCGATACTGCAAACTTACCTGCCTTTAATGACCCTATTGGTGTCCAAATCAGTAAATTTGCTGATAAAGGCCTCAACACCCAAGATCTTGTACCAAGCATCCGATACTGCAAACTTACCTGCCTTTAATGACCCTATTGGTGTCCAAATCAGTAAATTTGCTGATAAAGGCCTCAACACCCAAGATCTTGTTACTCTTGTGGGTAAGTAGAATAAATTAATGTAGAAAAACTGGTAATGTATAGAATGTTATGGCCTTATTTATAATTTTTTTTGTTCGCCAGGTGCACACAAATGGAACAACTGCCTGTGCATTACTCAGCTACACGTTATACAACTTCAACAATACCAATGGACCTGACCCTGATATAAACCCAGCATTCCTACCACAGCTCCGAGCACTTTGCCCCAATGGTGGTGATGGGTCAAGGCGTGTGGCTCTTGATACAAGTAGCAAAAATAGTTTCGGCAATTCATTCTATGAAAACTTGAGGAATGGGTGTGGAGTTATTGAGTCCGATGCAAAACTATGGAGCGAGCAGAGGACTCAGAGTATGTACAAGGGTTCCTAGGGCAAGCTAGTTCCAGATTCAACACAGAGTTTGGAAGAGCGATGGTGAAGATGGGTAATATTGAGGTGAAAACAGGGAGACAAGGCGAAATTCGTAGGGTATGTACCGCAACAAATTAATAAGAATGTGAGTTTAACACAATTTAGAAGTTGTTAATTGAAAATGAATTTCCAAAATATTCATTGAAAAATTGTATAATTTGTTTTATTTGGAATATGATAAAATGTTGAATTGTTTAATCGAGGATTCTTTATATTTTTATAATAATTTTCTTCTTCTTCTTAACATGAAATATATGTATTTAATTTTCATGTTCATATATTTCGAAGTGGTTTCTATATCCACTATGATGGAAACCCTTAGATCGATAATAACTTCACATTAGCTTGCATGGAACCTTGATCTTCAACGGGCCTCTCTCCCTTCTAAGACCTCGCCATACCTGCCCATCTCCAACGATTTTCCTCAACCTCTCTCCTCATTACGTCGAACTCATCTGTTGTTCTTTCTTCCACATCGGACTAGCAGCCAAGAAGGGTGGCCTTGATAAAGATAGTCTTACAGGAAAAATGGAATGGTTTAGAGTTAGACGACAATGCTCTTCATATGATCAATGAAACGCTTAGATCAATGTTGATGGTGAAGCGGTCAATATTGTTTTATGATATTTGGAGAGTATCAAAAGGCCTTAATTGTTAATAGTTTAATGGGTTGTTTAATGGGTTGCATAATGCTAGAGTGGCAAGATCGAGTATGTGAAACATCGGTTACGATTATAGTGATACTACTACGCTCTCTAAACTTTAGAGTGCATATGGTACACTATTTCTTTTGTTGAAGCAAAATCTGTTAAAACATTAATAGAATTTGAGGAATTGAATATGGGATTGAAATTGTGCACAAAGATTTAAAAATTAAAGAAATTGAAATCTATAAATAATGTTGAATTTTTAATGCATCCGGAATACACTGAAGAGTGAATTCCAAAACCTGGGAACAAAAGAAGACGAGTCAGTGGATCAGTTCGCACGAAGGAAGGCCAACATGGTCTCAAAGGCAACCTGTCTTGGTTACAAGAATGATGAAAAAACTCTTGTTAAGAAACCTAATTCAAAGGTGTACCGGTTATATGGCTCGATGCAAAAAAAGAGTTGATAACAGCCCGAATGTTAAATTCGATGAAAAGAGAAAGTGGGAATCGAACGATTAGGTAGAAAAATCGACAAGGTTAGGATAGTTTTGTGCTAAACATGAAAGGATCAGGAGATGAAAATGTTGGGACTGCTAGATCAAGATTTCAATGACCAGTATGATTTAAACACGTCACTAGGCTAATCCATCAGAAATAATGGTGACACCAAAATGTCGAAATCTATTGAAAGTGATTCTAAGCCAGAGACACTAGGGACAAATCATAGTTCCACAAACTCATTATCATACGCTTCTCGATTACACCACAACCAAAGGTTTTAGACCGTTGAATGGCGTCTATGTTAAAATGATACCAATTAAGATGAACTATCATGATGAATAATTATTATTGGCAATTCATGAGCCTAGTTCATATTTGCAAGCAGTGGGTAACTCAAATTGGGAAGAAGCTATGAGAAAAGAAATTGATTCCACAGAAAAAATAAACGTGGGAATTAACACAAATCTTGCTGCAAACTATAAATCCATTATGCTAAAGTGAGTTTAAAATATAAAACGATATACAGCGGGAAACAATCATGGAAATAGTCTGATTATTACTTGTGTTTGTTGCATACAAATTAGGGGGGGGGGGGTACATCACTAAGACGTGAAATCAGCTTTCCTACATGCCAAACTCAAGGAGCAAGTATATGTAAACCAACCCTAAGGATTCATGAAATAAGCTTTTCTATGGATTGAAGTAAGAATCAAGAGCAAGGAATACGGAAATTGATTACACTAAAAAACTCAGATTCACCGGATTTAAAAAAGTATGATCCTTGTACAAAAGGTGTGACTCAAAATCAATGTTGTTCGTTGGAGTTTACGTGGATGATTCAATTTTACAGAATGCCAAACTCAAGGAGCAGGTGTATGTAAACCAACCTGAGCTTTTCTATGGATTGAAGCAGGATCAAGAGCAAGGAATACGGAAATTGATTACACTAAAACAACTCAGATTCACCATATTTAAAAAAGTACAATCCTTGTAAAAAAGGAGTGACTCGAAATCAATGTTGTTCGTTGGAGTTTACATGGACGATTCAATTTTACAGAGGCGAACAATGAAGATGTTTATCAGTTCAAGAAGCAAATGGAAGGCAAATTCAAGATGAGCATATACTTTGGGTCTATGAGCATATTACTATTACATAGGGATAGAAGGGTAGCAAAGCGACAAAGGATAAAAATCAAGGAGGTCTGCTTTTGGTAAAAATAATCTTATTTGAAGTCGATTTAAATGATTGCAACTCGAAGAAGATACCGATGGACACAAGGTCGAAGTTGTCATAGGAAAGAAGGCAGAAAACATGTTAATCCCACTAACTACATGCAATTAATTAGTTGTCTTTGCTATTTGTTGCATACAAGACCTTATATTAGCTTTGTTGTTAGTTTGGCCAGTCGCTACATTCAGACATCCAATGGAAGTCACCTAACAACCATGAAAGACATCATGAGGTATGTTAAAGGAACCATTAATTTGTGATTAAATACAAAGGAAACAAAACCCGATGTTACTTGACTATACCAATAACAACTATGGGAAAATCAAAATGGCAGAAAGAGTACAATGGAGGTGGTATTCTATTTTGGGAGTTCACCGATGGCATGGAACACCAAAAAACAAGGAATTATTGTCTTATCATCAAGTGAGGTAGAATTTATGGCTTCCCTGATAGGGGCTTCTCAAATATTTTGTCTTAGATGATTACTTAGTTAATTAACATGTTGGAAGGAAGAAAAAGTAATACTAATGGTAGACAACAAGTCTACAACACTTAATGAAGAATCCAGTCTTCCATGGGCTAAGCAAGCATACTGACATCATAAACTACTTCATCCAAGAGTGTGTGATGCTGAACAAGTGAGCCGAGAAGAACAAAGAGTTGATCTTTTGTCAAAGGCATCAGAGATAAAAATTTGCCTTCTAGAAGTCTATCGGGTGATGGATGGGTTTTGGAATACGATTTATATGTGTTTAATGTCTAATCTTTTGCATATTTGATTGTTTATATGCGTGGAATTGGATAACTATGAGAAAATGATGTTTTCACAGGTTAAACACAGAGAGTGGATGTGTTTTGGAGAATACATATGGAGTGGAAGTAAAGATGTTAAAGTGTGATATGATAGAGAATTGAATTACCGGTACGCGAACATCAAAAATAGCGAAGAAAACAAAGTTGAAACGAAGTTTTAAAGAAAACAAGTTTGGCCAGAATCTTCCTAGATTAGGTTATGCTAGAAGCATAACCTATGCCGAGTTAAATATGGAAACCCCTAAAAACATATTTAGTAGGGTTTTCAGCCCAGTTCTCGAATTCATTCAATCTCGGATGACCTTGGAACTTATTGGGATAAATTTTGGAGTTCTTTCATCATTCCAATCCATTCAATTCATCCATAATATCCAACATGCAATTCAACACCGAAATTGAAGATCAAATCAAGAACATGAGCGGCTTATTGGTTTGTGGTTTCCTCCGGTAGAGGATTCTTGTAAGTGGATGATTTCTTTATTTCTTTATGTATTTGGATTGAGCAATCTAAGCATTCGATGTTTTTTGCTATTGAACTTATGTTTTTATTGTAAATTGTTGATTTTAATTAAAACCTTGTTCTTTATCTTTCAATTCCCGAGATTTCTAGAATTGGGATCTATTAGAGAAGGGTTTGGTTTGGTAACTTCAACTGATATTTGTTTAATAACCTCGTGTTGTTTTGCAACCTAGAGTAAATTGTCACCAAATTATCAAAACCAACTAATTAATCTAATTATCCAATTGAAACTAGTTGTTTGAATCTACTTTGAATCTTAAACTTAGGTGAATCGCCTTTTCTTGAATTGTCTACAACTTTCAGTTAATTTAATTCTTAAACAAACTCACAACCAATTGATTTTACTTTCAGTAATTAGTTAATCACATATAAATCCGAAAAACCGAAAAAAGCAAAAAAAAAAAAAAATACTTTCAACAATACTCTGGTATTAATCCTGACCCGGGCGAAAAACAACCGTGAAAAATTCAGGTTCAACTGTATTTTTATTCCATTGTCGGCCGCACTTTTCGTCACACTATACTATTCTATGAATACAGATCTTATTCTGAACTGGATTGTACATAAGAAAACATTTTAACCCATGTCTAGGTTTTAAACCGAAATAAACCATTGCAATTCTGATGTCATCAAGCTTATGCAGGTTAACTTTCGGTTATATCGAATAACCCATGCAACCGAATACCCGTAAATACTCAAAATCAAGTTTTTCTTTCAGCAATGCCTCGTATGGCATTTTTGAAATGACCTCTCTCGTTGGACTTGATTTAGAACATAAACTGCATGTCTTGCTGCCTCGCCCCAAAACCTTTGTAGAACACTTGTTTGTTTTAGCATACACCTTACAATACCTATTAATGTTCGGTTTCTTTGCTCAATGACCCCGTTTTGCTATGGTGAATATGGATCAGTAAGATCTCTTCAGATAGCTTGGGCTTCACACCAATCATTGAACTCGATTGATGTGAATTACCCTCCGCGTTCTATTTCTGCAATTTCAACAAATGAATCATCACTGCAACGTACCTTATCGTTTACTCGCTCATTTAGTTCTAAAAAATAATAATTTGATCCCGTCATGTCGTTCGATGCTCCATTATCTAAATACCACAGGTTCTCCTCCATGTACTTGGATTCAAACTTCTTGGGAATTACCTTATCTTCATTTTAGAAAATTGTGTCGCTTGTACATTCCAGCATAAAAAAGATTTGGATCCAACCTTGGTGAATCACCTTTTCTTCAATTGTCTAAACTTTTAGTTAATTTAGTTCTTAAACAAACTCACACCCAATTGATTTTACATTCAATAATTAGTTAATCATATATTAAACCGAAAAACCTGAAAATATAAAAAAAAACACTTTCACCAACAATACTTCTCATGGTTCGAAGCCTGACTTACTCTATCTAAAAGTGTAACAAAGGGACTAATTTAAACTTGTTTTTGATTTACCCTTTGACATCAGTCATTGGGGTCAAAGTGATTTATGACCTGCTACGAAATTAGAGGGATGAATGTTAGCGAAGATGCATATAGATCAAAAAAGTGAAAGAATCAAGAGATAGAGAAAAGAATTGTTTATTAGTTTTTTTAGTGATAGATAAATTAGTTTTGTTATTTGATTTTTTTGAAACCCAATCAGAGTCAGTTTAGGAACTCTGATTGCAAGCCAAGAGAGTCTCTAAGTATCGAGCAAATGTTATAAAGGTTTTATATGAATTTCCTTATTAAATGTTGAGGCAAGTTATTTCTTAATGATCTTGTTCTTGGGTGAGGGTAGTCAGAGTGGGAGCTAGGGAGGGCTCGGTGAGAGCCGACCCAGGCCAGGGACACCAGCCCCCAGTCCCAGGAGTTTTTTTGTTACCTAAATTAGGTGACTCGCCAAACAAACGAACACATATACAAAAGTCTATATATACTCACACACATACAACACATATATATAGATACACACACATATATACACATATGTAAGTGGTGAAAAGTTCAAATTAGAAGAAATTTTTTTTAAGAAGAAAAAAGAAAAAATTTCAACAAATAAAAATGCTTTATTTTACATGATTTAATATAAGTATTTAATGTTACTATAAAGGTACATTGGTAAATCTACATAGGTCATTAATTTATAGTTTTCCTCTTTAATAGCTAACTACATTAAATAATTTGTAACTTATCTTCAAAATATATTTTTTTTTCAAAAAAATAAAATAAACAAATTTAAAGTGTAGGATAAATTACAAGTTGTGTAGGATAAATTTCAACATGTAGGAAGAATTTCAAAATACGTAGGATAACTTTTGATGTGTGTAGGCAAAAAAGGTTAATGTGGATGATATAGTCTTTATGACTAATTAATTAGTCAAAAATAATAATAAATGAGACTGATAGCGAAACAAGAAGAACATTGAATATTCAACCTCAATTAATCTGTTGAGATGCTTTGCCTGTGAATTGATCCTTCTGTCGGAGACTATCAACTTTAGCAAATTACACGCTTTATTTGCCTGTGAATTGATCCCTCTTTCTGTATATTATTTTTTTTCTGGACTTCACAGTAATATACAAAATGTTTTCAAAAAAATTAATTAAAAGAGTTTTCCAACATCCTATCATGAACGTGGGCGGTTGTTCTTCAAGTAACCCTTCTTTGAATACAAGAGTCTTTACTTTATTATTTAGTGTTACCTAAACAATTTAAACATTAATTCTTTCTATTTATTGGTGTGTTCCTCTTTGACTTGGCTTGCTTTGGTGAAAGTCAAACTTTTCTATTCATCAAATCACATTTGATGCTTTAAGATGATATACTTGGTACTCCATACATGAAATGTGCAATTTTAAAAAAAATGGTTTTCATATAAAGATCGAGTATTAATTTATTGAATATTGAAACTGTCAAGTATTACTACTCGGTCTCCTTGATTAAGATCCAGCTTCTTTTTTTTGAAGTATGTAGTTAATCTTTCTCCTTGCTTCCTTGCACCTCCATATATGGTTGACTTTCATCCCCCACAAACACTATATATACCAACCCTCCATGCAATGTCTCAACATCATCATCTCATTTACGAAATACATTACTTAACAAGTAGCTTGTTGCCCGTCTACCTTCTGTTTTGATGTAACTTAACAAGTTTTCTGGTTATTCTGAGATATATATTACTTAACCTCAAAGACAAATCTTTGACACACAAATCTTTGTTACTAATGGGGATTTCTTCCTTAAGCAAAACGGTTCCTTTGTTGGTTCTTCTGTTAGCCACACTCACAACCTTGTCACTAGGTCAAGGCAACCGCGGTAGTGGCAGCGGCACCCGTCTTGGTTATTACAGGTCCTCCTGCCCTAGGGCCGAATCCATAGTTCAGTCTGCTGTTCGGTCTGCTGTCCAAGCCAACCCAACAATCGCACCTGGTTTACTAAGGATGTTCTTCCATGACTGCTTTGTCAATGGTTGTGATGCATCTATACTAATTGACGGACCCACAACTGAGAAGTCAGCAGGCCCAAACTCTCTCTTGAGAGGCTTTGAAGTTATTGATGCTGCAAAGTCCCAGCTCGAAACAGCCTGCCCAGGAGTGGTCTCATGTTCGGATATCGTTGCTCTTGCTGCACGTGATTCTGTGGTCTTGGTAATTAGATATTTCCTTAACAGTTAACCCTAGCTTCTCATGCTGTTTGTACATTAAAAACTTGTAGTTATATAAGCTTATTGCTTAATCATTTTTTTGATGTATTATTGCAGACCGGTGGACGTAGTTGGCAGGTACGATTAGGACGTAGAGATGGATTGGTTTCACAAGCATCGGATACTGCAAACTTGCCTGCCTTTAATGATCCTATTAGTGTCCAAATCAGAAAGTTTGCTGATAAAGGCCTCAACACCCAAGATCTTGTTACTCTTGTCGGTAAGTAGAGCAAAAAAAAAGTATAGCAACTACTGCACATATAGAATGTTATGGCTATAAAAAAAATTAAACATTGTGACTTATTTTTATTTAAAGGTGGACACACTATTGGAACAGCAGCATGTGCATTCTTCAGCTATAGATTATACAACTTCAACAATACCAATGGACCTGACCCGGATATAAACACAGCATTCCTACCACAACTCCGAGCACTTTGCCCCAACGGTGGTGATGCATTAAGACGTGTGGCCCTTGATACAGGTAGCGATAATAGCTTCGGCAATTCATTCTATGAAAACTTGAGGAATGGAAGGGGAGTTATTGAATCAGATGCAAAGCTATGGAGTGACCGCAGGACTCAGAGGTTTGTACAACGGTATTTGGGGGGGCAAACTGGATCGAGATTTAACGCAGAGTTTGGAAGAGCAATGGTGAAGATGGGTAATATTGAGGTGAAAACAGGGACACAAGGTGAAATTCGTAGAGTGTGTACTGCAACAAATTGATAAGATTTATAAGAATGTGAGTTTAACACAATCCAGAAGTTGTTAATAGAAAGAACATTCAAAACATTCATTGAAAATTGTATTGATTTGTTTTACTTGGAATAAGATCAAAGATTGAATTGTTTAATCAAGAATTTTTCTTTTCTACTTGTTAGATGAATTTCTCCTAGACGTGAAAGATATTCTTAAAAGTGTAGTTCAATATATTCAAATCAACATTTATCGCCTTTACCCAAATTGGACTCACGGATTTCTCTTGGTTCCACATCCAACAAATGGCCATGAAGGCTGACCGCAATGGAAATAGTTTCCTTTATTTCAAAGGGAAAATAGAAAGGCAAATAGTTTGTGGAATTCAAATACACTAGATATGCCCCAATGAAACCCTTAGATTGCTGGTGAGGCAGGCAATATAATGTTTTATGATATTTGTAGAGAATCATAAGGACTAAATTGTTGCGGTTTTAAGGATTACATAATGCTAGGGTGGCATGAGCGCAGTGGTGGATCTACGGGTTTGAAGGGGTGCCCAGGATACCCTTCAACCTTTTTGGGAAAGTGTAATTTTTTTTCTTCTCATTTTATATATAACATGGCGCCTCCAATGAACTGTTCCGTGTGAAGTTCGGATTACCTCTCCTTTAATATGATATTCTTTTTGCTCTCTTGGTCTTCGAACTATTCATTAATGACCTGCTTCCTTGGTTTCTTTTGGGTACGCGTTGCAAATACTTTCACTTAAAGTCTACTAAGTGAGAAGGCAACCTACTGTTGCTCTTGCCACTTTCACTTAAAGTCTACGAGTGTCATTAATTCCAATTTCAAATCATTATCAACCAAACATATTAAGAATGGAATTTGGATTACAATTCCAACTAATTCTACCGTAGAGATAATATTTTGGCAAAAGCATCAAGGTTGACTATCGTGTGTTAATATACAAATTGCGCGGAAAACCTCTAGGTTAATTGTTCATGCGAAACTAGGCGGGGTATGTTTTTATCGATCTGCATGTCTCGTGATATAAATTGATGTTATGTGTAATTGTTATAACTATTAGAATATTGTCATATTTATTAGAATATTGTCATATTCACACAAAGCATATTGGTATTTATTGTAAATAGCACAATATAGTGAGCTGCCGAGTATTTATTGTAGATAGGACATTTATGATGGGTTGCCAAAAAGGAATCCACTTGTATTATTTATTGTAAACTTTTGGAGAAAGGAAAGGACAGGAGATTTTACCAAACTAACATGGTATCAGCCTAGAAACTTCGATCCTCCTTCTCTCCTTTTCACCTTTGCACAGGCAGCCATATTCCCCCTTCTGATCCTTTCTTTTTTCATCTGTTTCCTCATGGATCCTAAAAATTACCCAGCCATAACTGTCAACAATATCAAGAACTTCATCCCCATTACCCTAGAGGTTGAAACCAGCCAATTTGCTTCTTGGGATGAACTTTTCAAAATCCATTGCCGCGCCTTTGAAGTCCTCGACCATCTCGCTCCACGGGACCAAACCACACCAGCCGCTGCCTCTGCTGAAGCGGACAAAGATAAACAGAAAGCTCCCGTCGTTGCCGATGATGTTTGGAAGAGACTCGACGCCATAGTCCTACAATGGATCTATGGAACTATCTCCAATGATCTTCTGTGCACGATCATACGCCCTGATTCTACGGCTCATTACGCATGGACTGCTTTGAAAAGTATTTTTCATGATAACCAAGCAACCCGGGCAGTCCTACTGCAACAAAAGTTTGCAAACCTGAAGCTCGATTCCTTTCCCTCCATGTCGGCTTATGTTCAAGAGGTAAAGGTTTTATCAGATCAATTGGCTAATGTTGGTTCCCCGGTTCCTGAACGAACCCTTGTTATTCAACTTCTCACCGGTCTGAACGAGGCTTACGGTGGTATCGCCTCTATTTTACAAAACACTAAACCGTTTCCCACCTTTTATGAAGCCCGATCCCAATTAATACTCGAAGAAACCACTAAAGCAAACCGTGTCTCCACCGATACCGCTCTACACACCTCCCACTCATCGGCTGCTACCACCACCACTCACCTTTCCGCTCCCTCCACACCACACCAACCCCCGTCGAACCAAACCCGTGGTCGTGGCCGAGGCCGTGGTAGGGGCCGCGGCCGTGGCAGAAACCAAACCCAATCTTGGAGTCCTTCTCAAAACCAACAATGGCCTCCATATCAGTGGGCTCCTGCTTCATCAGCCCACACCAGCCGCCCTCCATCTCCTTGGGCTCCCTACTACTGGGCCGGACCCCCTTGTCCCTACCCCACCGCCCCATCCAACAGGCCCCCTAATCCGAACCAGCAACCGGGTCTCTTAGGCCCACGGCCACAACAATCACAAGCATATGCTGCCTCTGAAGCTAGCTACACACCAACGGAACTTGATCAAGCTTTCAACACCCTTTCATTGCATCCGCCGGACAACACTTGGTACATGGATACCGGTGCTACAGGTATTATGACACACAACCCTACTAATCTTACTTCTTGTTTTATTAAGGTTAATACTCGAAACATTACCGTCGGTGATGGCACTCAAATTCCAGTCCATGCAATTGGAAATCACACCCTACCATACCCTTTTCCAAATTTCAAACTTAACAACATTCTTTACGCACCTAAACTTGTTAAAAACTTAATTTCCGTCCGTCGTTTCACCACCGACAACAATGTTTCCATTGAGTTTGATCCTTTTGGTTTTTATGTGAAGGATCTCCACACACGGATGCCACTCCTCCGATGTAATAGCAATAGTGACCTCTATCCACTCACACTACCTTCAAGCCTACAAGCCCAACTCTCAAATAATCAAGTCTCTACTTTCCTTGCCGTGTCACAAGATACTTGGCATCGCCGTCTTGGACACCCCTCTATTACTATTTTACGTTGTTTGAAACCTTGTTTATCTTCCTTTACTAATAATATTACGCTTTCTCGTACTTGTGAACCATGCATTTTTGGCAAACATATTAAGTTTCCTTTTTATAGTTCTAATTCTTGCACCACTTTGCCTTTTGATATAATACATAGTGACTTGTGGACTTCTCCAGTTTTATCATCTACCGGGTGTCGTTACTACATTTTATTTTTAGATGACAAAACTAATTTCTTATGGACATACGCATTAGCTTCCAAGTCTCAAGTTTTCTCAAAATTTCAAGAATTTCATAAACTTATCTCCACTCAATTTCACACCTCAATAAAAAGTTTCCAATGTGATAATGGGAGAGAATACAACAATTCCTCTTTCCATAAATTTTGTGCTATCAATGGCATGACATTCCGTTTCTCTTGCCCATACACTTCTTCTCAAAATGGAAAAGCCGAAAGAAAAATTCGTTCAATCAATAACATTATGCGTACCATTCTTTCTCAATCCTCCACCCCTCACAATTTTTGGCCTCATGCCCTCGAGCATGCCACATACTTACTAAACATTCTACCTACCAAAGTCCTAAACAACTCTACACCCACCTTCTCCCTATATAATCTACATCCTACTTACACTCATTTACGCACCTTTGGGTGCCTTTGTTACCCACTTATCCCCTCCTCTACTATTCATAAATTAGCGGATAGATCCACCCCCTGCGTTTTTCTTGGTCATCCATCCAACCATCGGGGATATAAATGCTACAACCTTAAAACCAAGCAAATAAATATTTCCCGAGATGTCATTTTTGACGAAAATATTTTTCCCTTCTCAACCATCTCAACACCCACCAAATCATATGATTTCTTAACCAGTGACTCTCACCCTCTCATGTGGCATTCATCACCTGAAAACACGCCCACTGTTCACAATTCATCCACTACTATTTCGCCCCCTAGCCCAATTTCCTCGCCTGGCCCAACAACCCACTCGACTTCTGACCCATCACCACCTACTCAATCCCATTCCAGCCCAGCGCCATCTTCTGCTACTGGCCCAATTCAGAACCCGCGATCCACCACCGGCCCGCCTTCACCTATCCTTTCTGGCCCAACCTTCTCTTATCCAATTCCACCACCTCCTTCAACCACCCTTCTCCAAACTGAACCTGTCCCCATTCCGCCTCCTGTCACTCCACAAAACACACGTACTATTCATACTCGATCAATGTCCGGAATTTCTGAACCAAAAGTTCACTTCAATCTCAATACTCTCACATCAAATACTATTTCTCCTCTTCCCAAAAACCCAACCGAAGCCCTTTCCAATTCGGACTGGAAGAGTGCCATGCTCGACGAATATCGAGCCCTTATTAATAACCGGACGTGGGTATTAGTTCCCAAACAACCCGATATGAACATTGTGCGGAGCATGTGGATTTTTAGACATAAGAAGAAGGCAGATGGAACTCTTGAAAGGTATAAAGCCCGCCTTGTATGTGATGGCCGTTCCCAACAAATTGGAGTCGATTGTGGGGAAACTTTTAGTCCCGTTGTGAAACCAACCACCATCCGAACAGTGCTTTCTTTAGCTTTATCTAACTCGTGGCCGATTCATCAACTTGATGTAAAGAACGCTTTTCTTCACGGCCATCTTAACGAGATTGTTTACATGCACCAACCCATGGGTTTCCGTGATCCCCAATATCCGAACCATGTTTGTCTTCTCAAGAAATCTCTATATGGTCTTAAACAGGCACCGCGAGCATGGTACCAACGCTTCGCCGATTATGTCTCGACTTTGGGTTTTAAGCACAGCCAATGTGACCACTCACTTTTCATTTTTAAAGATGGCACTCACATGGCTTTCATATTGCTATACGTGGATGACATTCTTCTAATCACTTCCTCGGATAGTTTACGGAACCGGTTTATGGCTCTCCTCTCTCAAGAATTCGCCATGAAAGACCTTGGTCCTCTTACCTACTTTCTTGGCATAGCGGTTACAAGGAATGCAGATTCAATGTTTCTTTCTCAGGAAAAATATGCTCGTGAAATTCTCCAAAAAGCCGGCCTTTCAGAATGCAATCCAGCCGCTACGCCTGTAGATACTCAACAAAAATTGAGTAAAAACTCGGGCACTCCTTGGGACAACATCACAGAATATAGAAGTCTTGCGGGGGCACTTCAATACTTAACATTTACACGCCCCGATATTTCTTACGCCGTCCAACAAATTTGTTTACATATGCATTCCCCAATGACATCTCACATGAATGCTTTGAAACGAATCCTGTGGTACATAAAAGGTACCTTGAATTTCGGGTTACATCTTCACAATTGCTCACCTGCCTCCCTCGTTGCCTACACAGACGCCGACTGGGGCGGGTGCCCCGATACACGTCGATCTACCTCTGGCTACTGTGTTTACATGGGTAATAACCTCTTATCTTGGTCATCAAAGAGACAACCGACTCTATCCCGCTCGAGTGCGGAAGCCGAATATCGCGGCGTTGCAAATGTTGTTTCTGAAGTTTGTTGGATCCGCAATCTTCTTCTCGAATTGCACAATGCTCCACAACATGCTACTTTGGTCAAATGTGATAATGTGAGTGCTATTTATTTGGCCGGAAACCCCGTACAACATCAACGAACAAAACACACAGAAATGGACATTCATTTTGTTCGTGAAAAAATTGCCAAAGGTCAAATTCGAGTTATGCATGTTCCTTCGCGATATCAGATAGCGGACATCTTCACCAAAGGTTTACCTAAAGTTCTTTTTGACGACTTTCGTTCCAGTCTCAACATTCGGGAACCGTCCATTTCGACTGCGGGGGAGTATTAGAATATTGTCATATTTATTAGAATATTGTCATATTCACACAAAGCATATTGGTATTTATTGTAAATAGCACAATATAGTGAGCTGCCGAGTATTTATTGTAGATAGGACATTTATGGTGGGTTGCCAAAAAGGAATCCACTTGTATTATTTATTGTAAACTTTTGGAGAAAGGAAAGGACAGGAGATTTTACCAAACTAACAATAACAATAGAACCGTTAGAACATCATTTTGTATGAACACAAGTTTAAATGAAAACAATAAGCAAAGTTATCTAGATCTTTATTGTTATAGTGTTCAACTTCTTCAACGTGATTTACTATTGGTTCAATAGCTGTAATGGAAGTTGATTTAAACCAATTACACCGGTGTTAATCAGCTTGCGATCCAAAATCATTTGTTTTGAGATAGTTTCGTCCCCTACAATTGGTGTGAGAGCAAATAATTTGAGAAATGGAATACAATTCCGTTAAATTCCACAAAACAAACGCACTATATTGACAGTTTGAACATGTTTTAATCTGAATGTGTTTTTCAACCACCAAAAACTTTCAGTGGGTTATAAACACGAGTGCCTGGATCTTGGTGTAAGTTAGGAATAGAATTCTAAAACATAAACCATGATGTTGAGGATATATGGAAGAAATGGTCATATAACCATATATGATCTTATTAATGAGAAAAAATAGATTTAGGTTATGAAATAATTATATGTATATATTGATGAGTACTTTTTCTTGTCTAGTTACAAGTTTCGGATTCGGCGGGTTTAGACGGAAGTTAAGATAGGATAAAGCTAATTCGGTAGAAGTCTCATAAGAATAGTCATACGTAAAAATCTTCCATTAATACCGAAATAGCATACATCATTGACCGGCTGGAGAGAGCATCAGCAATATCTCCAGCCAAACTCACAAAACTTAGTAACTAACGAACACACGACACTATATATATACATGAGGTTGGGACGGACAAGCACTTCCGTGTGGATGAGCTTGTCTGTGCGGATATAGTTACATCCGCACGAATGAGTTAAATTTTCGCACGAATGTGTTACAATCGTACGAAGTTACATCCGTACGAACCTCTCTCGTCCTCTCCAAAGTCATGTGTTCGTATCTCAAGTATACAATATTCAACACACGCTATATTTAGTCTATTCGCACAGTGTAAGACATACATAATACGCACTAACAAATTCCCCCTTGGACATCATTGTCGAAACTTGATCTTTGAATATGAGAGTTGTGTTTGAATATTTGCAACTTCAATCAAGCATTTGATATCTTCTGATAATTCCCCCTTGATTGATGATTCGGGCTTGCATTATCTTAAATACGTTCCCCTTAAAATAAATCTTCAGGTCTTTGTTTGCATGATTCCCGACCTCCTCTGATTTGCTTAACTGTAATCCTCACAAATAATCATCAACGAAACTAATTGATGCAGCATCTCTATTTCAACGTTAATCACATCCGTATTCAGTTTTTGATTTACCACTTCAGCTCAATCTCTTAATCTTCAAAAACCCAACCGGTAATTGATAGAAACTTCGAATCACCACACTGGTAAATTTCAAGTCTATGAATATCCACGAAAATCTAAAATCTCATTTTCCATAATCATCTTTAAGCACACTCCTGAATGATTAATAAGTGTATAGGTAATCTCCACAATCAGCAAATCTTCATCAGATCAAATCATCTGGTAACATATTCAGATCTTAGAAACATTCTTCCACGATCAGATTCACATTCTTCCTCTTCAGTCACGATAACAAATATATAGTCTTCTCCGTTAGACCCGACAAAAACTTAATTAACAAACATCATCATTCCCCGGCGGTTAGTCCGAAAAACAATTCCTCTGCTCGAAGATTAACCATTCTGACACTTTAGACTATCCCAGAATTATCAATTCCGATATATCTTTTAAGTATCGACAATACTAATGCATCCTTTGACACTAATCTTGCCGACCGGCTTGATGAAGACTCGGGACTCAAATCCTAAGACATCAATCTGACCACGATCTGAAGAATCTGAACTTCCTATGATCATGAACTAACAAATCTAGATTTATGCATCCCTGGACAATCTGAAGTCGAAACCACCCGAATGCTGTTGCACGTCTGAATTTCAAAAAATGCCGGAATTTCAATATATTCTAATGAATGTTTTATTCCCCCTCACTTTTGCAAATTCTGACCTCTCTAAAATTTATCACTGAATTCCCCCTCAAAAATGGCAAATTAAGTCCTCTCTGTTCATAGAAAAACTCAACTATGTGGAAAATATGTCATTTTAATCCACAAAAGTGCGTTTTTAATGCGGATTTTTTCTTGTTGGCCCATTAATAGTCACTATACCAAATGATAAACAGTCTGCATAGGTATCACTTAGTAACCCCACTATCTTCAAAACTGGGTGATCTCATCATCATATCTATTCTCTGAAGCCCTTAACGGTGTCCCCGAATAGCCTGTATTTGTCATTAAAATCTCGAAAAAATTTCTAGTAACCAAATTTTTGTAGACACTCGTCTCGTCACTACGATCAAAAAAAGCCTTTTTAGGCATTTTAGGTACAATCGTACGGATGAAAAGTTTACATTCATGCAGATGTATCCTTTCATGCGAATGAGCTGATTTTGGAATGAATAAGTACTTTCGTGCGGATATACTACATTCGTGCGAATGAAGTACTTTTGTGCGGATGTAGTTCCTCCGTTCTGTCACACCCCGATATTTCCACGTATTACCGGTGGGCCCGGTGGGGAGTATCGTGACGTAGTTGATATCATCATAGTCAACAACACAAATTTAAATGCACAGCGGAAGCAAAAGATAGATTTATTTCAACTGAATAAATTGTAATATTAAGTATCACAAAGTAGTTGAAACAGATCCACAGGCGGATCAAATAAAAAGGAAATATAGTTTATCAGATTTAACTGCATCCAAGCTTGCGAGACTCTTATTGATGCTAAGGAGATGCCAGCCTATTTCGAGTAGTACCTGCACTTAGTCTTTTTGGGAAAATACGTCAGTTTACACTGGTAAATACAATTAACTGACTCATTTTGAAAAGGTTTAGAAAATTGATTTGAATGCACGTGGCACAAAACATTTTATAACTTGGGATAATTATTTATATATAAACTTGTAAAAGAATTACATGTTTCTTATGCGTTCAGTAGCCCGATTTTGACACCAGGTTAAAGATTAATTGACACACCACATTAATTATTTATGCACTGACGGGTGTACGCCTACACCCCGTGCTTAGGTCGTGGCCATTTCGTAAAATGATGCCAAGGATATCCGGGACATGGTCATTAACCCCCCAAAGGCTTTAAGCAAACAAAACATTTTTCAACGGGACATTTCAACGATTTAACTTCATATAATTAAAGATGCAATGTCCGACCAAGCGGTACTTTATATACCGTACCCCAAGCCCGTATAGGGAAAATAAGTTAAAAGTATTTACCTTTGCAAGTATTAAATACAAATAGCAAGTGCGGGTAGCTTTTACCGGGTCTCCTAATCTGGAACAAAGTTTTTAATAACCTATTAGATTCCTAACTGGTCTTTTATTAAGCCTAAAGTTAGACCGATTAGTTTTAAAGGAAAAAAATACGGTTCAACCGCACGATTAAGCGAAGACCGGAATAGAACGTGATTTAAACCCGACAAGTTTGAAGACTTGTATAATATGGGTAAACTAAACACATTCTGTATCTTGAGACAAAAATTATAAGGTTTGACTCGTTTCGGTTAATTTATGCAAACTAGTTACATAAACCGAACCGAACGCGCAAGATGCATAACGGGTAACCATATGAGTCATATACAGGTTTCCTAAGTTAATATGCATTAAATATGTTGTGATATCAGTAAGATATCTTCTATTATGCCCAAAATGGATTTAAACTCAAATTATGCCCTGTAGGGGTATTTTGGTCATTTTAAAGGTTATAAAAGAGTTTAAATGTAAAATTGAGTTACAGGTCTGATTTAATCAGTAAAAATATTTATTTTTATAAGTCTTAACAGTAGGGTATTACATATATGTGAATTTTATCATTTAAAACCATACTATGCACCTTAGGGGCATTTTGGTAATTTCACATAGGCTTAAAAGGTTAAAAGTGGAAATCTGAGTTTAAAACTTTAGCTTACTGTTAGAATATGTAAATTTACTAAAAATATCAGTAGGCATCAAACTCATATGTTCAAAATAGTTTTAGTACATACTATGCGTTGAAAACGCTTAAAAAGGCGATTTAGAGCCATTTCAGGGTTTTTAAAGGAAGGCTGACATTTTTATTATTCTAGAAGGCTTAAAATATTGTGTTTATGATATTAGATCAGTAGAAAAAGGTTTGGTATCAAAATAATTTGTAAAACTCATTTTATAGCCCAAAAGGGAAAAACCGGTAATAACCGAATCAAGCTTAGAACTCTATGTTATGCTCAGCCTAAAATTAAATAAAAATCTTCAAAAATCCCAAAATATTATTTTATAATAGTAGGTAAAAAGTTTGATATCAAAAATTGGGTTTAGATAGGCTATATGCTAATTATGCCCTTTAGTTAATAAAAAGCTTTCTAATTACGCTAATGAGCATAACTCCTAATCTAGACCTCAAACTGATGTCAAATTTTAGGGACAACTTTATAAATCAGTGACTAAGGTTTCTACTCTTTTGTATTTACAAGAATCACGTTTTAAGGTCATATGGGCATAGTAGTCAACATATAAGCAATTAACGAGAACATGCATATGAATCGGATAACTAGTGAGCCAAGTTGTATAATCACAGAGGGTTATACTAACATGAAACTTGGTCCAAATAAGGCTCTAAGGAATTTCTAAAACATGCTTAAACGGGTCAGAACTGAGAGTCAAAGTAAACGGTTCCGAACCGAGCCTAAACTAAAAATTATCGGGTTGAACATGTTTAGACATGTTCTTACATTAATTACCAAGTTATATTAATGATAAAACAGGTTGCATGGCTCCTACATTGCTAATTATGCATTAATTTGAAAATAAGCTTTCTGTTGACTTTTTAAGATTAACTTTGACCCGACAATTGACCTAGTTAGAGTGGGAATCAGAGGGTGCCCTTTTAAGGGTTTATTACCCACATAATTACCAACTCATAGGTACTTTCAATTGGTGATTTGACTGGACAATTATTGATTAATCACGAAGTCATACTCTAATTACGAAGGTTTGACTTTAAGTTAATTAACTAAGCTAAACGAAATTAGGAAGGGTTAAGGACACTTACAAAGGTCCTATGCACGATTAGGAAGCCTAAGGAATCTTGGTTGTTGGCCAGAGAGCTCCAGAAGTGAACTTGTGAAAGTTTGCAAATGAATGGCATAAGAGTTGCAACATTGAAGCTCCTTATATATGCATTTTGATCACTTAGGATCATGCCAAGGAAGTCTATGAGTGTTTCCAGATCAAGACAAGTGCCCTCTATGCATTAAATACCATTGGGACAGCCCCTGGTATGCAAAACAAGCGAGTTAAGTCGGTTAACAGGCTGTAACTGGCACTCTATCGCAGGCCGCGTAAGCCCCAAGGGCATTCTTACGCGGGCCGCCTGGCCCTTCAGAACCAGCCAAACAAGTTTTGATTAATTACAATTCAGTCCCTGGTCCTTTTATACGTGGTTTTAACTTCTTTTCTTGCAATTTCACCCCTTAACCTGACTTTTAAGGACACCATGAGGTAGCCAAACATTCTTGAGTCCTTGGTTAACTTTGTGCTCACCCGAAAAGTCACAAATTTCAACGTTGACGCTTTTAACCCCTCGTATACGAATATTGTCATAACTTTATCATATTTTAACGAAACCTTGTAAAATTTTTACCATATATTCTAGTGAGTATAATTTATCATTACAATGCTTCGGGTTTGATAAAAGGTCACTCAGAGGTATACTTTAAACATGTTGACACATTTAACCCCTGTAGTTTGAAATTCCTCACTTTCTTTCATGATTAGGTTCGTATGATCCATGATTTATTCGTTTAAGGGTATAAACATCGTGTAGGGTTATTGAAAAGCATACTTATCCATTGTTGACATTTTGAACCCTTATATTCACTTACTTTCTTTGTTTGTCAACTTTAGTCCCTCTAAAGTAATCTTTTACACGTTTAAAGCTTATGACACGTGTCAATACATTATTGGACATAAATTTTCGAGGTGTTACATCCTCACCCCCTTAAAAGAAATCTCGACCTCGAGATTTACTAAAACAAATAAGGGTATTTTTTTTTCATTGTGGATTCTACCTCCCACGTATACTCGGGACCTCTACGGGCATCCCATTTAACCTTTACAATTGGCACATGCTTCCTTCGAAGCTTCTTAACCTGTTGATCCTCAATCGACAAAGGTTTCTCCACAAATTTCAAACTCTCATCTATGTGCACATCCGTATGTGGTATGACTAGTGACTCATCAGCTAGACATTTCTTTAGATTGCAGATGTGGAATAGATTGTGAATACCACTGAGCTCTTCAGGTAAGTTTAAATTATAAGCCACTGCTCCTACACATTCGATGATCTCGAATGGTCCTATATACCTTGGGCTTAACTTATCTTTCTTACCGAATCATATCACTCCCTTCCAGGGTGATACTTTAAGTAAAACTTTATCACCAACCTCGAATTTCAGAGGTTTACGCTTTAAATCTGCGTAGCTTTTCTGCCTATCTCTGGCAGCTTTCAGGCGGTCACGAATCTGGACAATCTTGTCCGTCATTTCAAAGACCAAGTCAGGTCCTGATAATTGAACTTCCCCTACTTCCGCCCAACGGATAGGCGTTCTGCATTTCCTACCATATAGTGCCTCGAAAGGCGCGGCCTTAATGCTTGTATGGTAGATATTGTTATAGGAGAACTCAATCAATAGCAGGTGATTATCCCAACTACCACCTAAGTCAATCACACATGCACGAAGCATGTCTTCCAGAGTTTGGATGGTACGCTCACTCTGCCCGTCCGTCTGAGGATGGTAAGCCGTACTGAAATTTAAGAGTGTGCCCAAAGACTGTTGGAAACTTTTCCAAAAATGTGATGTGTATCTGGTATCTCTGTCAGAGATAATTGACACTGGTACGCCATGCAGAGACACAATCTTATCTACGTACAATTGGGCTAACATGTCGGAGCTATAAGTCTCATTAATGGGTAGGAAATGTGCTGACTTAGTCAGTCTATCTACTATCACCCATATAGTATCATTTCCTTTCTTTGTCTTTGGTAACTTGGTGATGAAATCCATTGTCACCATCTCCCACTTCCAGGTGGGAAGTTCAGGCTGTTGTAGCAAACCTGACGGCTTCTGATGTTCAGCTTTGACTTGCGCACATGTCAAGCATTTAGCTACATAGGCAGCTATAGACTTCTTCAAGCCTATCCACCAATAGTCCGCCTTCAGATCCTGGTACATCTTATCAGCTCCAGGATGAATGGAGTACTTAGAACTGTGGGCTTCCTGGAGGATTACATTCCTAAGTCCTCCATAAACTGGAACCCAAATTCGTCCATTTAATCTCAGAATTCCGTCCTTATCATAGGATAACTGCTCTTCAGTTACTCCCAGCTTTTCATCAGGATAGTTAGCTTCCAATACAGCTTCCTTCTACGCAGCTAACAACCTTTCATTCAAACTATTCTTTATTTCAATGCTCTTGGCATTGATTCTTATAGGCTTCACCCTTTCCTTTCGACTTAAGGCATCGGCAACCACATTTGCCTTGCCTGGATGGTATCTTATCTCACAGTCATAATCATTCAAAGTTTCCATCCAACGTCGCTGTCTCATGTTCAAGTCCTTCTGATTGAACAGATGTTGAAGGCTCTTGTGATCAGAATAGATCACACACTTGGTTCCATATAAGTAATGTATCCACAGTTTTAGTGCAAATACAAAGGCACCCAATTCCAAGTCATGGGTGGTGTAATTTTTCTCGTGCACTTTTAACTATCGTGAAGCATAGGCAATGACTTTGCCTTTCTGCATAAGCACACATCCCATTCCTATGTGCGATGCATCACAATATACTACAAATTCCTCTATTCCATTAGGTAATGTCAATACTGGAGCATTGCTCAACTTCTGCTTAAGAATGTCAAAGGATTCCTGCTTCTTAGGACCCTAGTCAAACTTAATATTCTTACGTATCAACGAAGTTAGGGGTGCAGCAATCCTTGAGAAATTTTTAATAAAACGCCTATAATACCCTGCTAAACCTAGAAAGCTACGAATATCTGTAGGCATCTTTGGCTCTTGCCAATTCATAACAGCTTCAACCTTAGCGGGATCTACTTGGATACCACGCTTACTAACAACATGTCCAACGAATTGGACTTCTCGAAGCCAAAATTCACATTTTGAAAATTTGGCATAGAGCTTCTCCTGTTGAAGTAGTTTCAGAATGCATCGATGATGCTTCTCATGGTCGGCCTGATTCTTTGAAAAAATTAGAATGTCGTTAATGAAGACGATAATAAATTTGTCCAAGTATGGCTTGCAGACACGGTTCATGAGATCCATGCACGTTGCTGGTGCATTAGTGAGCCCGAAAGGCATCACTAAGAACTCGTAGTGACCATAACGAGTCTTAAATGCAGTCTTGTGTATATCTTCATCTTTAACCCTCAGTTGATGATAGCCTGACCTCAAGTCGATCTTAGAGAAGCAACTTGCCCCTTGTAACTGATCGAACAGATCGTCGATCCTGGGCAAAGGATACTTATTCTTGATAGTAACCTTGTTGAGCTCACGATAACCGATGCATAGACGCATCGACCCATCCTTCTTTTTCACAAACAGGATTGGTGCTCCCCAAGGAGATGAGCTAGGGCAAATGAAACCTTTTGCCAACAATTCATCTAGCTGAGTCCTCAACTCTTTCATCTCTGTTGGTGCCAACCTGTAAGGTGCCCTTGCAACAGGTGCTGCTCCTGGAATAATGTCAATTCTGAATTCTACTTGCCTATCTGGTGGCAAACCAAGTAGTTCTTCAGGAAATGCCTCGGGATATTCAGAAATGACGGGGATATATCAATCTTAGGCTTGGGCTCATCAATAGTCACTTGTGCCATGTAAATGACACAACCCTTCTTCATACACCTTGATGCCTTGAGCATAGACACTTGCTCAGGCAGTCCATACTGGGTATCTCCTTGAATGGTAAGTGGTTCACCAGATGGAGTCTTGATCACCACTTGCTTCTTGTTGCGAACGATCTAGGCTTGGTTATGAGATAACCAATCCATGCCTATGACTATGTCAAAACCGGCTAACTTCAAAGGAAGTAAGGACAAAGGAAAAGAGTGGTTCCTAATGGATATGACACATCCATCTAACACGGTTGATGCGGTTTCTATGGTGCCATCGGCTAATTCAACCTCATACTTTATGCTTAAGGTTCTAACAGGTAGGTTCAACAACTTTCAAAACTTATTATCAACAAATGACTTATCTGCTCCAGAATCAAATAGTACTCTAGCATAAACGTCATTTATAAGGAAGGTACCTGTTATGACATTATCATTCTGGATCGCCTCCTGTGCGTTCATCTAGAAGACCCTAGCATTGGCCTTCTTTCCGTCTTCAACTTTCTTGGCAAGCTTTGGGCAATTGGACCTAATGTGCCCTTTCTCATTACAGCTATAGCATGTCGCATCCTTGATTTTCCTACAATCTAGTGTCTTGTGCTCAGAGGATTTATAAATCCCACAAGGTCGTGGTTGCGATTGGGATTTCGACTCGAGTCTGCACCTCCCGAAATGGTGCTTCTTACAGACTTTACACTTGGGCTTATCACCTGATTGTTGACCATCCTTTTTCATTCCAGAACTCTTCTTGTGGTCATTGTTTCCCTTATGCTTCTTGTCTGACCGTCGTGAGTTGTCATCCTCACGCTTCCTCTTTTCAGTGTCTGTGTTTCTCAGCGATCTCTGCCTGACCGTGTCCAAAGTGAGAGACAATGATATATCAGCTGCAGACTGAAAGGTAGCTGGTCTGAAAGCCTTCACGCTGGCCTTGATCTCTGCGGCTAAATCCCCGATAAAACGAGCTATTCTCTTGGGTTCTGGTGTCACAAGGTATGGAACCAACCTTGACATTGTGTTGACGCTTGTAAGGTAGGCTTGGCAGTCTAGATTTTTCATAACCAATGATAAGAAATCAGACTCAATCTTTTCGACCTCATGCTGAGGGCAGTAGTTCTCCTTAATCAATGTCACAAACTGTTCCCAGGACAGATTGTACAATGGGATTTTCCTAGTGGCTTGGATCAAAGATCTCCACCAGGCTAGTGCCTCACCCTTGAACGACTGGGATACAAACTTTACCACATCCTTATTAGCACAACCACTGATATCAACTACGGTGTCCATCTCATCTAACCATGACATGCAGTCAACTGCTCCTTTCTCCACAGTAAAATCCCTGGGTTTGCAGGAAACAAAGTACTTATAGGTGCAACCTTTAGCACGCGGTTCTTGATTTAACACAATTCTCTTAGATGGAACACTTCTCTGATTTGTTGAGTGATGAGAATCACTTTTGTGAGCGGTATGAGTTCTAGAGGGTGGTTTAGAGTGTGTCTCAGACTGGGTTCTTACATGGGTACCACTGGATTCATTGAACTGTCTCTCCAAAGCTCGCGTAACAGCATTGTCTATCAATGCCTGCAATTCTGCTCCTGCTATGTTGACTCTGGAGGTGTCATGATTTTCTCTGGGGTGACTGTTTGCTTCGTCTGACCCGGCCATGTAGCTTGTTTGCTATATAAAATAATGATTTTTGATTTATTCAGAGGTCTATAACAGTTTTATCATTCTAGATGATCTATTAATCATGGTATTTAAGAACCATATATATATATTCAGGAATTTATAAAAATCCTTAGTTAGAATTTAAAATATTTTATTGGCAAAAAGGCCTAGTCACGTGGATGGTTTTTAAATCTTTAATCATGATCTTATAAGGTCATGGTATTGAGGTTTTAATTATAATTCATTACCTCTTCTTAACAGGGGGTCGAAGTCCACAACTGTCTTTTATCTTATATGACAATGAATATAGCCCGTGGGCATTATATCCCTAGTGGATGTTTATTATAACAAAAGAAATTAAAAAAAATCTAATATAAGGATGACTTATGCGATTTTATCGAATCACATTTTGTCAGGAATGTTAACGTGTTTAAAGATGTTAACAAGAATTTGAATCTTTTAATTAGGTCTTACCATTTTGGCCATATATAGAATGACATGTGGCTAGGTTTTACCTTTTAAGATTCTTATTATAAAATGGTAGGTTTTATAAAATGAATGTTATATTTTCATTTATTTCATATATTATATTTATGCATGTAATTTAATCAAAATGAAAATTTAAATTCAACGATTCCATTACAAAAATTTAAACTAGTACAAGTTTGCCCTAAACGGGACTTCTACAAAAATAACATGCCCGCGCAGGGGCTAAACAACCTAACATAACCACGCATGGGTCAACAGAAAATCATGCTCACGCAGGGGCAGAATACAAAAAGACATGCCCTCGCAGGGGCAGAATACTGAAACAAATGTCCACGCAGGGACATGACTACAACACCAATAACAAACAAACAAAGAAAGGATTTAGTGATCCTTCTTGCTTTTTCCCTTGATTAAATTCACCAAATTCTTGAACATCCCTCGGTTATGCCTACGGTCTTCCCGCACCTCCTGTCGCACCTCATTTATCCTTTGAAGGATTTTTTGATGTTGTGGTGGTGACATTACTGGCGGCTGCGGGGGTTGTTGATAAAGCGGAGGTTACGGAGGAGGCGGTTGCTGATACCCATATGGTGGGTATCCATAGGTCGGGTATCCCGTCGTCCAGGGACCTCCATAGGGACCTTCCGGATGGAGAGCATTATAGTTCGTAGCTACCAAGTAAGGGTCGGCCTCGGCATAGTTGTAATGAGTGTGGACTGGCTGCTCAAAGGGATTATACGCCGCCGTGCCAGTGTATGTAGGAATTGGGTCTCCAAAACCCAATGGTGGTGGCGCGTCAGGCGTAGAGTTTACTTCCGAGACGGGGTTTGAAGGTGCTCCCATCTCCGGTTCTTCGTGAAGTGGCGAGTAGCGGCTGTCACTTGAAAGTGGAGGGGTGTTGATACGCACTCCTCCTCGCGCGGACATCCGTGCGTTCGATCTTCTTCGCCTCGGTGGCTCCGGAGGCTGTTGCTGGACTGGTGGTGGCGGCGGAGTAACCGCGACAAATCGAGAATCCTCAGAAGGATCCTGCTGCTGCTGCAGAGAGTTGTGGTAACTGGGGGTAAACACCCAGTCTAACAGTCTGAACCTCTCCTCATAGCTGCCGGGACCATTATAAGATGATCCCACAAAAGGTGACCCATCAGAAATTTCGATGGGGTGGTTAGGGGTTCCGTACGGTGGTTCTGCGGGATCGGTGTCCTCATCTATATTCATCGTATTGCCACCAGAAAAATGGTCTTCAGGTCCTAGTGGGTTAAAACCCACTGGTTCTCCTAGGTAATCAGCTGGGTTGAACTGGCCCTGGAAGACAGGCGACAGGTGGTCGAAAGGTGAGTTGTGACCTTGGAGAGGTATATAGGATTGGTGGGAATTGTGGGGCTCATTTTCAGAATGAGGCCCAAAAGAGTGTTGAAAAGAAGGGGAGGTACTCAGCGAAACTGAGCACCTTGCTGGTTCAATATAGGTCCTCCAGGGATCTTGAGGACTCGGGTTATGAGAATCTAACGGTGTTCGCTGGTGCGACGGTCCGGCCTCATGATCATTTGGGGCGACGAGTGGCCCCTTTCCTCTTCCTCTTCCTCTCATTCTTGGTGGCATTTTGTCAACCTGTCAAAAACAAACAAGTGATACAACAAAGAAATATAAAAGACAAAGTTAGAAATAAAACAAATTTGGATAATTCCTAAGTTCTTTGTCTAGACTCGAGAATCGAGGAATGTGCAATTGTGTGACTGAGATTAAACACAAAAGGCTAGTGTTTAACTCACTCAGCGTTGGCTCTGATACCAACCTGTCACACCCCGATATTTCCACGTATTACCGGTGGGCCCGGTGGGGAGTATCGTGACGTAGTTGATATCATCATAGTCAACAACACAAATTTAAATGCACAGCGGAAGCAAAAGATAGATTTATTTCAACTGAATAAATTGTAATATTAAGTATCACAAAGTAGTTGAAACAGATCCACAGGCGGATCAAATAAAAAGGAAATATAGTTCATCAGATTTAACTGCATCCAAGCTTGCGAGACTCTTATTGATGCTAAGGAGATGCAGCCTATTTCGAGTAGTACCTGCACTTAGTCTTTTTGGGAAAATACGTCAGTTTACACTGGTAAATACAATTAACTGACTCATTTTGAAAAGGTTTAGAAAATTGATTTGAATGCACGTGGCACAAAACATTTTATAACATGGGATAATTATTTATATATAAACTTGTAAAAGAATTACATGTTTCTTATGCGTTCAGTAGCCCGGTTTTGACACCGGGTTAAAGATTAATTGACACACCACATTAATTATTTATGCACTGACGGGTGTACGCCTACACCCCGTGCTTAGGTCGTGGCCATTTCGTAAAATGATGCCAAGGATATCCGGGACATGGTCATTAACCCCCCAAAGGCTTTAAGCAAACAAAACATTTTTCAACGGGACATTTCAATGATTTAACTTCATATAATTAAAGATGCAATGCCCGACCAAGCGGTACTTTATATACCGTACCCCAAGCCCATATAGGGAAAATACGTTAAAAGTATTTACCTTTGCAAGTATTAATCACAAATAGCAAGTGCGGGTAGCTTTTACCGGGTCTCCTAATCTGGAAGAAAGGTTTTTAATAACCTATTAGATTCCTAACTGGTCTTTTATTAAGCCTAAACTTAGACCGATTAGTTTTAAAGGAAAAAAATACGGTTCAACCGCACGATTAAGCGAAGACCGGAATAGAACGTGATTTAAACCCGACAAGTTTGAAGACTTGTATAATATGGGTAAACTAAACACATTCTGTATCTTGAGACAAAAATGATAAGGTTTGACCCGTTTCGGTTAATTTATGCAAACTAGTTACATAAACCGAACCGAACGCGCAAGATGCATAATGGGTAACCATATGAGTCATATACAGGTTTCCTAAGTTAATATACATTAAATATGTTGTGATATAAGTAAGATATCTTCTATTATGCCCAAAATGGATTTAAACTCAAATTATGCCATGTAGGGGTATTTTGGTCATTTTAAAGGTTATAAAAGAGTTTAAATGTAAAATTGAGTTACAGGTCTGACTTAATCAGTAAAAATATTTATTTTTATAAGTCTTAACAGTAGGGTATTACATATATGTGAATTTTATCATTTAAAACCATACTATGCACCTTAGGGGCATTTTGGTAATTTCACATAGGCTTAAAAGGTCAAAACTGGAAATCAAAGTTTAAAACTTTAGCTTATTGTTAGAATATGTAAATTTACTAAAAATATCAGTAGGCATCAAACCTCATATGTTCAAAATTGTTTTAGTACATACTATGCGTTGAAAACGCTTAAAAAGTCGATTTGTAGCCATTTCCGGGTTTTTAAAGGAAGGCTAACATTTTTATTATTCCAGAAGGCTCAAAATATTGTATTTATCATATTAGATCAGTAGAAAAAGGTTTGGTATCAAAATAATTTGTAAAACTCATTTTATAGCCCAAAAGGGAAAAACCGGTAATTACCGAATCAAGCTTAGAACTCTATGTTATGCTCAGCCTAAAATTAAATAAAAATCTTCAAAAATCCCAAAATATTATTTTATAATACTAGGTAAAAATTTTGATATAAAAAATTGGGTTTAGATAGGCTATATGCTAATTATGCCGTTTAGTTAATAAAAAGCTTTCTAATTACGCTAATGAGCATAACTCCTAATCTAGACCTCAAACTGATGTCAAATTTTAGGGACAACTTTATAAATCAGTGACTAAGGTTTCTACTCTTTTATATTTTCAAGAATCACGTTTTAAGGTCATATGGGCATAATAGTCAACATATAAGCAATTAACGAGAATATGCATATGAATCGGATAGCTATTGAGCCAAGTTGTATAATCACAGTGGGTTATACTAACATGAAACTTGGTCCAAATAAGGCTCTAAGTCATTTCTAAAACATGCTTAAACGGGTCAGAACTGAGAGTCAAAGTAAAAGTCAAATTATGCGACTTTCGGTTCCGAACCGAGCCTAAACTAAAAATTGTCGGGCTGAACATGTTTAGACATGTTCTTACATTAATTACCAAGTTATATTAATGATAAAACAGGTTGCATGGCTCCTACATTGCTAATTATACATTAATTTGAAAATAAGCTTTCTATTGACTTTTTAAGATTAACTTTGACCCGACAATTGACCTAGTTAGAGTGGGAATCACAGGGTGCCCTTTTAAGGGTTTATTACCCACATAATTACCAACTCATAGGTACTTTCAATTCGTGATTTGAGTGGACAATTATTGATTAATCACGAAGTCAAACACTAATTACGATGGTTTGACTTTAAGTTAATTAACTAAGCTAAACTAAATTAGGAAGGGTTAAGGACACTTACAAAGGTCCTATGCACGATTAGGAAGCCTAAGGAATCTTGGTTGTTGGCCAGAGAGCTCCAGAAGTGAACTTGTGAAAGTTTGCAAATGAATGGCACAAGAGTTACAACATTGAAGCTCCTTATATATGCATTTTGATCACTTAGGATCATGCCAAGGAAGTCTATGAGTGTTTCCAGATCAAGACAAGTGCCCTCTATGCATGAAATACCATTGAGGCAGCCCCTGGTATGCAAAACAAGCGAGTTAAGTCGGTTAACAGGCTGTAACTGGCACCTGTGCTCGTTTTCTGATGCTGGCACTCTCTCGCGGGCCACGTAAGCCCCAAGGGCATTCTTACGCGGGCCGCCTGGCCCTTCAGAACCAGCCAAACAAGTTTTGATTAATTACAATTCAGTCCCTGGTCTTTTTATACGTGGTTTTAACTTCTTTTCTTGTAATTTCACCCCCCTTAACCTGACTTTTAAGGACTCCATGAGGTAGCCAAACATTCTTGAGTCCTTGGTTAACTTTGTGCTCACCCGAAAAGTCATAAATTTCAACGTTGACGCTTTTAACCCCTCGTATACGAATATCGTCATAACTTTCTCATATTTTAACGAAACCTTGTGAAATTTTTACCATATATTCTAGTGAGTATAATTTATCATTACAAAGCTTCAGGATTGCTAAAAGGTCACTCAGAGGTATACTTTAAACATGTTGACACATTTAACCCCTTTAGTTTGAAATTCCTCACTTTCTTTCACGATTAGGTTCGTATGATCCATGATTTATTCGTTTAAGGGTATAAACATCGTGTAGGGTTATTGAAAAGCATACTTATCCATTGTTGACATTTTGAACCCTTATATTCACATACTTTCTTTGTTTGTCAACTTTAGTCCCTCTAAAGTAATCTTTTACACGTTTAAAGCTTATGACATGTGTCAATACATTATTGGACATAAATTTTCGAGGTGTTACACGTTCGAACATTGTTGATTCAATTTTGTGATCCAAAATCTTTATTTCTTTGAATTTCATGATGATTCTTTCACAAACTAGGTCGAAATTCAATATTAATCAATCTTATTGTCTCAATTTTGCTTTTTGTCCGTGAATTGACCATTTATTTGATGTTTTACGTCTAAAATCCCATAAAATTCCATAATTCATGAGCGTAGGTAATTCAATCAGCTGTTAGATTGATTAAATTAGTACCGTAGTGTAGGTCCTTTTTTCTCAGAGGATCCAATACGTAACCTATCCTTGTTTATCACAAACACTATCACGGGTGCGGAATCCCCGTAAAGGTGCAAACCAAACAAATGTAAAGAGTATAACACAAACAAATAATCAACGATTCACTTAGATTAACAGGATGAGAACAAACTGCAAACACATACACACAATGCTTGACGATAAACTCTCAGTTTCTCTCTATGCTCTCATGGAGTCTCACAATAATCTCATGGAGTTTCACAGTGCTCTCATAGACTAAACTGTGAAACAACTTAGCTATTTATACTGACCAATGACGAAAACCCATGCGACGAAAACCATGTGTGACGAAATCAGGGATTTCGCCACACACACATAATAACGAAAACAGGGGATTTCGCCATATCAATATTGACGAAATCACAATGTTCGTCATGTATAGAATATGAAGTCTTCATATGATCATGATGACATCATCATGGTGATGTCATGGATGATGTGTCTGCGGGACGGTTCGCGGCTTTTTGTGCTTTGCGTGTCGATCTCTGGGGCGCACGACGGAGGAATGTCGCGACGTCGGACTTGAGCCGGACCTAACCGTGTCGAACCAAACCGAGTCGAAGGCTCTCCGTGCTTCGCATGTCGATCTCTAGGGCGCACGACGGAGGAATGTCGCTATGTCGGGCTTGAGCCGAACCTAACCGAGTCGAACCGAACCGAGCCGAGTCGTGTCCACATAAAGTGTACCAACACGTAGCTCTGATACCAATTGTGAGGATCCGATTTGGCGGCTTTAGACAGAAGTTTGGATAGGATAAAGCTAATCGGTAGAAGTCTCGTAAGAATAGTCATAAGTAGAAAGCTTCCATTAATACCGAAAGTGCATACATCGTTGACCGGCTGGAGAGAGCATCAGCAATCTCTCCAGCCAAACTCCCAAAACTTAACAACTTTTGAACACAGGACACTATATATATACATGAGGATGGGACGAAAGAGCACTTCTGTGCGGACAATCTTGTCCATGCGGATGTAGTTACATCTGTACGAATGAGTTACATTCGCACGAATGTGTTACATCCTCGTACGAACCTCTCTCGTCCTCTCCAAAGTCATGTGTTCATATCTCAACTATTCAATATTCAACACATGCTCTATCTAGTGTATTCACAGAGTGTCGGATATACATAATATGTACAAACACTAGTTATTTGTAGGAGCAAGATTCAACACCGAGTTTGTCAAAACTGAATATCACTCATAACCACAATGATCAGGGGAGATTGGATTGGTTATATAGTGGTAGAAATCCTAATTGAAACACAATCCTAATTCTAGTTAAACATAAACATCCTTTTCTAGATCTAACTAAAAATAAGAAATCTAATAAGTATCACTAACACCAATAATTATCCTAAGTTAAGATTACTTTTAATATTAACATTAAGCACCCATGTTCCTTTAGAGACGTTCATGTTTGGCCCACAGTAGCTCGGGTTCGAGTATTATGTGATATGGTCCAACAATCACCCCTGTAATACCCGAACCAGGCTCGGGAAGCCTTCGACTCCAAGTAACTCTCGCATTTCAATAAACTTCATCGGGAGTGCCCTTTGCTCTTCTCTGCTTACATACTCGATCTCCACCAAATCATCTGCAACACATTTATGAAAGAAATGGTCTCGCGTATCAATATTTTTGCTCCGACCATGGAAAACTAGATTTTTCATATCAATGCTATGATTGATTTATTATTCACCCGGATAACTATCTTTTGCATCTCTCCACCAACAACTTCATTGTCCGAAGCCAAATTGCTTGACAAGTTGTTGAAGTTGCCACCATAAACTCTACTTTACAAGATGATAAAGCAGTCGCATTTTATTTCTGAGAACACCAAGAAACATGTGTTTACCAGAATAAAATACATGCCATGTAGTACTCCTTCCATCGTCCGCATTAGTATTATGGCTACTATCACTGTAACCTGTAATCTTGTGACATCCACCTCGTTTGTACCCTAACTCATAACTCGTAGTACTGGCAATATATCGAAGAATTTGTTTAACTACAACTAAGTGAGATACCATATGAGTTTGCATGTACGTTCTCACATTCCCCACTTTGATAATTTGTTGTATCAACCGGCTTACCTTTCTCGTCTTTTGTTAGTTTTAATCTTAGATACATAGAATACTTTGCTGGATTACACCCTAACAAACTTATTTCCTTTAAATTTTTCTTGGTGTATCCCTCCTGTTTGATATATGTTAGCAGTGTCTGGTTCATCCAGATCCATGTGGTTTTCTTCAACCCTCGTGATATAAGTTCCTCTTCCAAGAACACATCTCTACGTTTTGTGGAAACCCAATTTTTAGTAGGATTATGGAAATAGTATCCAAGTGTTCTATGGTATCCGTCAAAAACAACCTTATCACCACGAGAATTAAGTTTATATGACTCGTAACGTAATCATTACATCCTCATACCCTAAGGTCGAACACTTTGGGTTTCTTCCCAGGCGATATCTCATAAGGCATTTTGTCCACCTCCTTTCTTTGAGCTATAATGACTATTCTTATAGCAATTTTAAGAGCGAAACTCCAAAAGGTATGTGGGAGGTTTGTACGACACATCATAGATCGAACTATATCCATAAAGTTTGACTTTTTTACTCTAACACACCATTAAGTTGTTGTGTTCTAGACAAAGTGAGTTGAGAAATGATCCCACGTTTCTTCAAATGCTCATCAAACTCTTGACTAAGATATTCACCTCTTCAATTTGATTGAAGTATCTTAATCGTCCTTACAGATGATTTGGTATTGTTTGAACATTTCAATTTCATGATTAGTCTTCGTAAAATAAACATAATCGTCTGAAATCATCAATAAATGTACCAGAGTATCTCTCTCCATTTCTACCCAATGTTCTAAAAGACCGCATACATCAGTATGTATCAATCCTAATAGATCCTTTGCCCTTTCACCGATATTCGAAAACAATGCTTTGGTTAACTTGCTAGTCAAACATCATGCAAACTAGTCAAAGGACTCTTTACTATTGGAATCTATTCAATCGGTTTGTATTTTCTTTATGAGGTTCTTGTTGATGTGTCCAAGTCTATAATGCCATAAATTTGTATCTTTTAAATCTAATTTCTTACTCTTGGAGGTATGTATAATATGTTGGTGTTATGGATCTCTATCTCTTAGATTCCATTATGAGGCTTTGCATTGAAATAAAACATGTCAGTAAGATATGAAAAAATATAATCACCATTAAAAATGTAAGGCCATATAATTGTGTAGGTTTACGCTTATCTTTATCAAACACAAGTATAGGCTATTGGGCTTAGCTTTGTAGTGGGTTAGATTATATTTGGATAACCCATGTGGGCTAATTGAGTGATTTGGGCTTGTTTAGTTAAGAATGTGCATATGGGCTTGTCCCAACGTAATAGGGCTTCCTATGCTAGTATAAATAGGAGGTTCCTAAACTAGTTTTTGGTTGTTGATTCTTGAACAAATTTGTGACTTTGTGCGATATCAAGTACCAAGCGATCTCTAGATCATGTGCTTATTTTGATTTGAATCAATACATTTGCTATTCAATCTTCTACATCTTGCTTGTAATTCCGCTACTTGTTTGGTGTTTGTGTCAAGCCCCGGCTGCGTAAAACAACGAACCACGGCGGAAACGTCGGGGAGTGTCATAACAGAATCAGTGTTTCACAACACATGGTGAATGAAGTTTTGTTTTATTCCATTAATGAACTTATTGTTTTAATACAAACCAGATAAATACAAATAATTGTCTTTCAAGTTTTAAAGTCGCTAAGGCACAAGACCATCCTATGTGTAGAATGCATCAACAATCATCACATAGTAGCACCTGAAACATATGTGAAAATAAAACGTTAACATAAAAATGTCTGTGAGTAACATAGGTTTTGTGAATTAGATTCATGGCTTTGGTTAACATAAGAAAAAGATTTTATGTTTACAAGAGTAGCCATGAATCCTTGTAAAAAGTTTGGGTTCTCAAACACATTGCTTTGATAAAAAGGTTTGTAGTATATGCAAAAATATACTTTGGTTTTGAAATAATTGGATAAGTAGTATATCAAAATATACTTTAGTTTTGAAATAGTTAAATAGATAGTATATCAAAATATACTTTGGTTTAAGAATGAAAGCATCGGTAGTATATCAAATTATACTTTGGTTTGAAAATAGCGTATCAAACTATCCTTTGGTTTGAAAATAGTATATCAACTATGCTTTGGTAGTATATCAAAATATACTTTAGTTTTTAAAATAAAAGAGTCGGTAGTATATCAAACTATACTTTGGTTTTCTAAATAACATATCAAACTATGCTTTGGTAAACAATATCACATTGTGAGCATATCAACTATGCTTTGGAAGTATATTTAAATTGTGATTTGGTAGTATATCAAACAATACTTTAGTAAAACAGTATCACGTTGGTAGCATATAAAAATATGCTTTGGTAGTATATCGAAATATACCTACATCGTGATTTGGTAGTATATCAAACTATACTTTAGTAAACAATATCATATCAAACTATGCTTTGGTTTTGGAAACAACATAAGATAAGATTTTATGGCTTAATTAGAAAACATTTGCAATCTATACATTGGTTAACTAATAATATCATGTTGGCAGCATATCGAAATATGCCTTAGTAGTATACCGAAGTATACCATATATCGTGATTTGGTAATACATTCAAACCTAGTGTATCAAACTACACTTTGGAGACTATAGAAATACCACAAAGGCAAATCTATTTGGTTTAAACTATGGTTTCTGACATTCCATACAACAGGAATGGGGTGTCTAGTCCTATAGCGTTATATCGTACTACCAATCGGCCTGATCATTGTTAATGAATGTATAAGTAAAATATGAACCAACAATTAGTCTCACAAACTTTGAAAATCAGTATTTAAGCTATGGACATCAGTTTAAGTTTGTCACAGGATAAGTACTAAGCATGTGTAAACATACAGTTTGAAATCACGAAAATAGAGAATAGGCACATATGAATCACCCCAAAACATTTGAAAACGTAAAAGAGGGGACTATGTACTTACTTGAAATTCCAAGTATCCTTGATTTAGTGTCCTAACGAAGCTCGGGAAATCAAGGAATCAAGTGGCACCTAGTATCAGATCATTATGTTAATAATCGGGACCTAAATCGGGAGATCAGGTAGAATGATGTCTTGTAAACCAAATGAGTGTTGGAACTCATATAATATGGTTAACAAAGCCTACATTATGATTTGGAACCTATCCTAAGTGCATATGAGCCGTTATGGCCCGTTAAGGTAGTCTACGCTACTTTAACGCGTCAATTGCGCAAAAACGCAAACGAGTAGTCTAATTAGTCCTATGACAAGTATTATATGCCCTACCATGTTTAAATATGTTTCATAATCAGTTTAAGTGTCAAAAATTTAGTTACATATGCTTAAATTCAAATTATGCATGAAAAGGGCATTTTGGTCATTTTCCTAAGGAATATAAACTACCTATCATACAACTAATTAAACTAAGTGACCATAAGGTATAACCTCAGAAGGTTATTCCCTATGCAACTATGGTCATAAAATATGTTTGGTCGGATCCTAATGATCGACCAAACGGGTCGGGTTTGAAAGTCAAAGCGGTTGTTTAGATCGCTTGACTTATGACCCTAAACAAGCACTAAACTAAAAGTGACGAGTTAAACATGTTAAAACATGTTTAACTAAGTTAGAAAACTGATTTGATATCAAAACAAAGTGTTTTGATACCCGAAAATAGTTTCGTCACAAAATGCACATAATCGTGCATTTTGACCGAAACTTTGACTCGTCACTTCGACTAGTCAATGTGGTAATCAGTAGGTATAATCACAAAGGATTATAACCATCGTGATTACGCTAATGTTGCAAAGTTCAATTGAACTTTGTCTTGACCAAATCATGGTCAAAGCAGAAAGTCAAACACTGTTTGACTTTCTTGCTTGAAATACATAACCAAGCATGAAAGATGTGACACCTGGGGAAAATCCGCAACAATATTGATTTACCAATTGGGGATGATGTGACAACCCGAATCACATGTGATGACACTGATCACAGATCATATGTGATGTAGTTAAATGAGCCGTTCAATTTAATGTTCACATGTGTAACTTTGATATAATTGGACCAAATAGGTTTTAGTGGGTTGTCAACAGTTGGCTTCTAACAATCTAATTGGGCCGAACAATTCAAAAAATAATGGGTCGATGACTGTTTGTTTCACGTGAATTGATTAAAAGCTGGCAAATTTTATTAAACCTCAAACTGTTATCACATGCAATATATCAGATATATTATGAATGTTATAAACTTAATTGGGCCGCCACCACTTGTAAAAGATTTCGGCCCAACCTCGACCTCCTTAAACTATTTTTCGGGCTTACCACCCTTCGGCCCAATCCCCTAATTTAATCAGACTTGGCCAGCCTTCTTATTGTGTACGTAAATCATGATTCCCATTATTTAACCTATTACTCTAAACCCTATGTTTCCCAAAAACCAACGACGGCAATAGATCTTGTTCAAGCATCACCTTCTCTAGTCAACCCCCTTGGTTAGTAGTTTTATATTCATTGAAATTCTTATTTGTTTAATATTGATTTTGTGTGAATTAATTGATAAACGTGGCATGTGTATGTTAAATAAATTGGGTGATCATGTGATTGTTATAAAGAACTGGGCACGGTTTGAGACCAAGGGTGAGCCAATTGTATGTAGGTTGTGTATGAGATTTCATTAATGTTAGTATTATTGGTTAATGTTATGGAACATTATGTTATGGAATTGGTGAGATTTGTTAATAAAAAATGGTAACAGTAGGTTTAGATTAACAAATGCATAAGGATTGTATTGGATTAATTGTGATTATAGTTGATACCTAGTATGTTGATAAATGCCTATACGCTTCCAGAAGTCGTGTAATCAGCTAGGAAATTCATAAGGGTTGATAATCTATGATATTGGGATTGGGCTTTGTACGGCAATTGGGCTACATAAACAAATAGAGAAAACAATAAGTTATTTTGGGCCGGATAGGGGGGTTTGGGTTAGGTGTTGGGTAGTCCGTGTATGTCTGATTGGGCCCGAGTGGTCATTTATAATTGTAATACTAATATGGTAATTGTGATAATCATAGTCTAATAACTGTTAGATTGTGGATTGTTACCTGTTATTATATGGGCCGCACATATTTAATTCGAAGTTGGGCCACACGCATTAGCCCACAAACACTAATGAGGAGTTATTAACTGAGAAGTTGTTTACTGAATGGACAAATGGTAATCGGTTTAAATGATTGAACAGAAAGGTTATTGGGCTGTTATATGGGTTTAATAAATGCACATTAGATGTGGGCTGGGTTGGGTAGACATAAAAAGCCCTACATTTATGACCCGCCACGCACAAATGAAGTATCTGGGCCGAACTTAGATGGGTCGAGCTAGGGGACATTGGGCCGAAGCCTAGTGGGCCGTACAGTCTAAAGTATTAAGTTAGAGTTTACATTGGGCCTAGTACACGTGTATGTTACAAATTGATTTATATTGGATAACCTAACAGCTTGTATGGTATTGTTTCGGTGCTATTTATGAAATAGGGTGTACTAGATATATAATGTTTCGCGTGATTAGATGAGCAACATTTAAATACGTTATGAGTAATACACGATTCCTAGATGCTATGTGTTATGTAATTGTGAATGTGACAATACTTGAATACGAGCCTGATGTTAAATGGAATCAATAATAGCGCGTGGTTGGTCTTAATAACTAAAACAAGTGAACCACTCTGCCGAGCAATCCAAGGTGAGTTCATCTCTTGAGCATGCGTCCCGGTGGTTAGGACAGTCAGTGGGTATCCCGGGGAGGGATAAGCCTTTTGGGTAAAAACGGGAATGTTGGATAATATACTCTTCCTATCACCTTTAAAGTCCCTCCGTGTTGTTTGGTTACCGGGGAGGTAACATGGTATTAGTTAGTAGTGCTACTTAGGTTTGGCAACCTCACCCCGTACCTGGGAGGACGGGTGTTGAACTAATGACCTAGTCATGACCAATGCTTTGATAGGAGCATTGGAGAAAGGGCAAAATAATCAGAAGCCGTCTTGTATTCGGGGTATTATCAACATCACTTTCGGAATTAAATTCAATGGATTAACTAAACACTTGGTAACCAACGTTTGTGTAAAACTATGAACTCACCAGCGTTGTCTGATACACTTGTTGCATGCTCGTAGGTTGTTAGTTATCTTGGATTTGGGAACTTGCTGTCTGGAGTAGCAGGAGTGGTCATGGGTCGTACTAGATGGATTCATGTGATCGAATTATGGATAGCTTACATTGGTTTTGAAACGGTTTAACTTTGGTTTACTATTTGCTTCCGCTGAACATGTTGGGTTTTAATTAAACTTATTGTTGAAACTTTTATTTAATAAGTGATGATTTCATTTGGAAACTTGTATGCGTTCAATGTAATTAGTGGCTCGTTATTGGTATGCCACACGCCTAGCAGGGACATTCCCTAGGTGGTATTTTGGGGGTGTGATAAAAGAAACTTACAAGAGTCCAAGCTTGGAAAAAAGATCAAAGAAAACTGAAGTAGGAGGCCTTCAACAGGTGTGAGAGCCTCTCCAAGAGCAGGTATGAAGAAGAGAATGGATGAGCAAGGAAATGAGCAAAAATGCTTGCTATTTATAGATTTTCATGAACCATTTGATCAATGAAAAGTGTAATTGAGTGAAGCAAAGCATGATCCTTGCCCTACACATGGTACACACTGATTTGGGGACTTGGGGAGCACTTAAACAAGCCCATGCTATCCAAAAACTAAGTTTAAAAACCCAGAATAGCAACTGTTTTGAAGGAAACTAGTTTCTGCCTAGCTATGGGCTGTCGTGCCCCTCATAAGAGTCAGCTTAGGCTTACGCTCCCCGCGACCTAGTGCAGGCAGAAGTTTCTGTTTTGGGCAGAAACAGCCCCTGCAGCCCAAAAACTTGTTTTTTGATGTATTTAACCCCCGTTAACCCTATTTCAAGGCCCTACAAGGATGTTAAAGCATAGGGAACATGAAATATGCTTGAAAATATCAAGGATGTCAGTTCGTTTGGTCGTATGGTCGCGTTATTCAGTTAATTACGACGAAAACTCGAATGGACGTGAAAACGATCCAAATTACGCGACGAATGGTATTTTTGCATTCCAATAAATAAAATAAATATTTTAATGATTAAAATTTTTTTTGGATGTCCGGATATGATCAGAACGTAAGATATGCGCATAAATGTAAACTTATGTACTTTTTGACGCTTTTAGTCCCTATTGATCAAATAAGTATATTTTCGCATACCGAACCCTCCAAAGCTTATTTCTAAGCTATGTAAAGGATATTTAGGGTATGTTTAGCTTATAATATTGTTCCGCAATGTTTGTTGCTATACGAATCGGCAGACTTTCGCAGTTTGTGGCAAATAGTCCCTGTGATCGAATAAACTTATTTTTGACACACCAAACCCTCCAAAACTTATTTCTAACTTATGCAAAGGTTATTTAAGGTATGTAAAGCCTATGTCACTGTTCTGGAGTGTACGTTTTGTTAAACTGATTACATTTACGTAATAGTTTACGTAAAACTTCCAGAAAAGCTTCTTGAGAGTTCGAAATCATACTAGATTGGATATGTGAAATGTTATATGTATTTGTACAACTCCCGAGAATGAAACATAAGATATCATTGGATTCGTATTTGTATGATGGTTTTAGAGGAACAAATGTCACAGTCTCCCCTACTTTAGGAAATTTTATCCCGAAATTTAATTTTAGAGGAAACTTGTGAAACCAGACGTGATTGTTTCGCTTTCGAATGAATCCACCAATCCCTTAGTAAAACTCTGGGCCACGTTTGCATTTCTAGTGAATTTGTTAATTGTACTACTCTGTTGTTTATAAGGATGAGTTGAGATCCGAAGATTTAAACTTCACTCCATATAATAGATGTATGATCATACCGAAACTCAAGAGCGCCATGTTAATATCAAAGTGATGTCCTTGTTGTAGCAAAATAGTATGAACTTTGGAGTTTCGAACAATGGATGGGAGAATGTTTCCTATGAAGACTATTATAGGAAACTTGTGTGTGTTCGAAATTGGAGTCGGGGAGTGTAAGATAAAATAATATTGGTCAAGGTTCAGGACTTCTAGTAACTTAAATAACGCTACGCTCGCAATGTGATAAGGAACACTTATATATAGCAAGTACCAGCGGCGTATCCACCATGCCTTTTTTACATTGCTCCCGTTTCGTTATTCTTATCACTATAGGTCTTAACACATGACAAAACTTGCGGTGGTTTCTGAGCACTGAATTCCATAATTATGTATGCACTCATAATTACGTAATTCCTTGCGCAGTCCGCACAGTTCATTTTATAATGTGTAGGGGAAAAAATCAATCGAACAAACATGTAATGACTTGACTAGACCACCAAAGGATCTCTTTAACTAGATAAACGAACTATCTTTTTAACTAGATCAACACATGATCTTTTTAACTAGATCAACGTATGATCTCTTTAAATAGATCACCAAAGGATCTCTTTAACTTTGAATTAAATAATTGTTTTGAAATAGCACTTTGGAATCCAAGGGTCTTACTATTTGCATAGAAAAACCCCTTAAGGATTTAAGATAGTACTTTGAGTATTCTTCTGAGAATCTAACATATGAAAAATATGGAAGATTCTACAAGGATTTAGATGGCGAGCATTAGAATTACACATAAAAACATAATCACATAATTGTATAGTCGTCAAGCTGGTTATTAGCTCGTTCATTAACTTGTATATATGCATTTAATACCAGAAATCCAATCAAGGACTTCAATTGGTACTTTAAACATCCCCAAGAATCTAACTATGAAAATAGGAAGATCTTGTAAGGATTTGGTTTTGCTTTATCGAATAATAACATACGTATTAAAGCACGAAAAGAATCCAATTATGGACTTTTGATTTTGTGCTTTAAACATCCATAAGGATCTAACTATAAAGATAGGGAGATCCTATAAGGATTTGGAATTTGTGTGGTGAAAATGTTTTGAAATCCATGTACTAGGTATGTTAGGTCAACATACGGAGTGAAGTGTTCCTGAAATCAAGGTGCTAGATATGCTAAGTCAGCATATGATGCAAAAGGGTCCTTGAAATCAATGTGCTAGGCATGTTAAGTCAACACATGAAGCAAAAATGTTCTTGATAATAGTGTTCATAGTCATATAGAATAGGTCCAATTAAGGACTTATGGAAGTATCTTTAGATATCAAATCAAGGATTTGAAATGGTACTTCAAGTATCTGTTTAAAAGTTTATAACTTCTACTGTGTTTCTTTAGAAGAAACGAGTACTTAGGATTTGTGTGGTGATCGTGAGCGATCATGGGTGAAACTAAGAGAGTAGTTTAATTTACAAGAAATATGGTTCCTTACTGTTGGTATTGTAGGGGTATGTCACACATACACGCAATCACATTAGTTTTGTAAATAAAATTGAAACAACAATTTATTTATATACCAACTGAATTGTTTCAAGTGTCATAGGTAATAACAAGGAAAATACAAAAGTCTAATTGTTCACTGCTGCATTGTCATTTGTGTTTGCCTCGTTTATGTTAAATGCTCGTCCACATGCTAGATTTGCATTAACAAGCCTTGGGCAATTGTTCTGATAGTGAGTAAGATCACCACAGTTGTAGCACGATCCAGGTGGATATGGTGCATGAGCAGCAGCAGGATTTGCAGCAACATGGTTTTGGATAACAAGACGGCTTGTATTGACCAAATGTCCCAATCGCCCACAGTGGGTACATTTGTGACACAGTGTTTGATCCAGATGATGACGGTTGCATTTGTTGCACAAAGGTGCAGTACCAACATAGTTTTTCCTAGCACGAGGTTGTGCTAGCTTGTTGGGGCAACCTGGTTTTTTCTGAGCCACTACAGCGAAGTTTTGTGAAGGCTTACGCTTCTTCGACCTCTTGGAGGACTCAGTCTGTTTATCCTTTGGTTTTTCTTGTACAGTCTTGTCTGATGGTGTCTTGTCGCCTGTTCGGAAAAGTTTACCCTTCCTGATCTGAGACTCTGTCAGGGTAGCAGATAACTCAATAGTCTGCCTAACTATGGTAGGGTTACTACCAGTAACAATGTCCTGAACTGGGTCAGGGAGGCCATCAATGTACTTTTCAATCTCCTTATCCAAAGGCGTAACCTTAGTATGACATAACAGACTTAATTCCTCATAACAATCTGTGTAGGCTCGATGTTCACCGATGTCTTGTTTAAGATCATCAAATTCTCTTTCCAATGCCCTAAGTTCATGACGAGGACAAAATTCCTTCATCATTGGAGCTCGAACCTCTTCCCAGGGTTGTGCCATTGCCACATCGGCACCCCTATCCCTCATTACACCGTTCCACCATGTGAGTGCTCTTTTCTAGAATACACTCGCTGCTGTGACCACCTGAGTTTTCAAGGCCTTTCCTTGACACGTTACTTGTTTCACAATGTGTTTTCATAATGTGCATAGTTTGATGTATGATTAAGGTTGTGTTATGTGTGATTGCTAATGAAATTTACTTAGGCATAGTTTATAGTTCATGTCCTCGAAAACTCCCCTGTGATGAAACTCTTTTCGACGAAGTATATCTTCATCACAACTACTGTTCGGCGAAATATAAGTTTCGTCGTCAACCATAGTTGACGAGGAATGGGTTTTTCGTCACCAAAAGGGCCTACGGCCCAAGTAAAGCCCAGCTCAGCCAAAAGAGGCCCGACCGCCCCTAACCACTATTATATTTTGTACGTATTATTTTTTTCATAACACAATTACAAAACAAAACCCTACCCTCCTCCAAAGTGTGTGTGCGGCAGTAGAAGACCCCCCCCCCCATCAAAGCTCTTCTATTTTTGAAGCATCACCTCTCGTGTCCTTGCATTGATCGGTATGTGAGTTTATTATTTTAGGTGTTTTCATGTTATGCGTATACATACTATTGAATATATGTGTTGTGAATGGTTGAAGCATGAATTAGGGTAATGTTTGTGAATCATAGCAGGCATAATTAAATTGTTGACATGTCGAAACAACTATCATGGGTGATTAATATGTTTAATATGTGAAAGATGTTATGCGATGATGAATGGGTTCAAGTATTGTGTGTGTAATCGGCTGTATTATGATTTGATTTATAGTATTATATAAATGCTTGTTAACTTTGATCATAAAGAGGTCTAGATCCTTACACGAAAACCCAGTTTGTGGATTATGTATGCATGAAATTGCTAAATGGTAACTCATTATTGCTTGAATATATGAATGCATGATAAAAAAAATGTTAAATGAATATGAGGTGCATGTTATGTATTAGCCGATCCGTTAGAGTAATTGGAGTTTCAATAGTGAGTCATCAATGGTGTCCTTGGGTGCATCAATGAAAGTGGATCCATGTGAAACGTGTCTTATAGCTAGGCTTTGCTTGTTAGGGTAAGAGTTGAAGGTATCTATGTGATGACTACATGATTAGTAAAAAGCAGAATCTAGATATCATGTGCTCTAGGATATTTATTAAATCATAATACAATATAAGTCAAACTAATGTTGAAATATATGTTGCTTACTGGCCGAACCAGAAGTTAGAGGGGCCATGATTATCTGTTAATGTGCATAACTATATGAAAAAGAGAAACTATGAACACATGTTTAGGTATTGGGTAAATTTTAACTGAGTAAATTTACATGACTTTGAAACTATGGCCGCACATTTACTATTCTCGCACACTATCTTGAGTTTAACATTGTAGTTGGGCCATTATGATTGTTGGGCCGTGCAAGCCAGTAGCTGCACACTCGGTGTGGGCCACCCCACTCTAATGGGCCGCACATTCCCTTCGGATCATAAAGGGTCGGGTAATCTACGAACCGTACACTTCATGGTTGTTTCCGGTTGCTCAGTAAACCGCAAACCAGGAACGTAGTCGCACACTTAAATGATCAATGTACTGACTATTAAGTGGTCTCGAGTGCGTGAACATGCATGCTTGCTTGAATGAAAACCAAACTGCTTGATATGAATCATTGTGAAATACGAACTTGTAACGTAAGTATACTTATGGCTTGAACACTTGCTGTAACTTGGGTGATGATATGTGCCTTACTTTCTCGCTACTTGTGCAATGTGTACGGAAAATATGTGATTTATGTGTATATGAAACTGAATGTTATTCGTAACCATATTAGGATTTGGTTGCCCAACTGTAAACAAGTAACTAACCTTTTCGAGCAAAACCAAGGTGAGTTCATTCCTCTTGAGCATGCCTCCCGGTGGTTGGGACAGTCATTGGGTATCCCTGAGAGGGATAGGTTGTGGGTAAATCAATTTGGCTATTCCTGAGAGGAATACGTTTGTGGGTAAAATCAGGAATGTTGTATAATACACTCATCCTATCACCCTTAAGTCCCATCTGGTTTGTTACCTGAGAGGTAACGGAGTATTAGTTGGTAGCGCTATCTAGGTTTGGCACCCTCACCCCGTACCTGAGAGGACGGGTGTGAACTAATGACTCAGTCATGCCCAATGCTTTGATAGGAGCATTGGGGAACGGGCAAAATAAATCTTGAGCCGTCTTGTATTCGGGGTATTATCAACATTGTAATCAATGAACGGAATTAAAACACTTGGTAACTAACGTTTTCGTAAAACTATGAACTCACCAGCGTTGTCTGATACACATGTGTGCATGCTCGCAGGTTCTAGGTATATGTGGATGTGGAACTTGCTGTCTGGGATGCTGGAGTAGTCATGGGTCGAGATACATGGAATCGCGAGACGAGTCTAATGGTTATCGTACATATGGTTTATGAAACACTTAACTAACGATTTATGCTTCCGCTGAATACGATGATTTGTAATTATTGTTTTTGTAACACTTTATATTAATGAATGAAAGTTTCATTTAAATTCATGTGTTAGTTCAATGTGATTGGTGGCTAGATCCTGGTACGTCACACGCCTCGCGGGGGTTTCCGCTTGGGGTATTTATGGAGGTGTGACAGTTTGGTATCAGAGCCACTGGTTATAGTGAACTTGGTTTTAAAAACGTTTTATAAAACCAGACTATAACTGAACAGTTCTGAAAACGAGAATACGACCATGACACTTAGCTCCAGATTGCAAGGTTCGTCTTTTTCACCTGTTGTATACATTACATGGCTAGTGTACACTTGTTTATGATGTAGCATACAAACACACACTCGTCACTATAGCATGATGGCATGGATTGCTTGCTTACTTTATGATGCGTTGATAGTATGCCATAGTCCTTAGATTCTTGTAATCTTATCATTTTAATAACCTCTGTTTGGCATTCGAGTTTGAGGAACCATTTGACATGAGTTAGGAGGAACTGAGATGAGCATGCAAATCGTAATATTATTGTGGGTGCACACATAATAATAATGTGGGGTGCATGCGAGTCCCAGTGAGGCTTAACAAGTGAAAAAAGGGGTTCCGTTCCGTTATTTGATCGATGTGAAATACAACAGTCTATAGGAGTCGTAGCAGTGATTGCCTCCTACTCGAACGTGATCTCTTTACTCCTCTCTGAACCCTTTCGAATCTCGATGCTATCGAGTGTTACCTAAACACCCATCTGAACGCCTAGCGAACTGTGTAGAAAGCTAGGTGCTAGTACGAACGTCCCTGGGTTGGATGTCGTGGCATCGAATGATTGGTTTATACTATTCTCACTTTTCTTCATTTGCTTGAATTTAACGTATTGACGCCTTAGATCCCGAAGTGTGATCACTTCTGCAACTCTCTCACAACATACCGTGTATTACTCAATCAACTTGCTAGATCGATGGACTAGAGGATGAGCGTAGTACTTTACCGACTTTAGTATTTGGACGACCGTGATTACCAGCAACGAACATCAGCAATTTGACTCTAATCGAATCTTTAACCTGGGTCAGCGACTTATGGGAGTCAACTCTTTCAAGTTAATCGGGACATAAACGATGACAATTGACTATGGTATGGAATGTGTAACTGCCAGCACATTGAGGACGCGACTCGGAATGTGAAAACATGGACCCTGATGGTGAAAGATCGTAGGGCTCCATTTCAAGCAACGACATTAGAGGCAACAGTCATGACAACATCAAGGTACTTGTAATCATAGCCTACAGTATGGAAGATGGAGGTGCCTACGACATGGATCGGCCGTTGTTAGAATGAACACGACAACAACCAAGGGAATGAAGACAATAACAACACTAGAAATGATGCTTGTGGAAGGGCATTTAGGATTGGCATAGGTGACGCCAGGCATAATAGCAACATGGTAGCTGGGATGGGTAGCTATTCGCTTCGTCTCTATTCTGTTTGACCCCGATGCTTCTTGAAACTGAACCTGATGTGGAATCGGCTGATGGCAAGTCAAATGAAATCTCATATGTTCGTTGGGATGCAAACTCGACCTTGTGGGACAAGTGTTCGACATCGACCTTCCTTCTACTATCCTTGATGGTTGCAATGCGGTAGTTAGTGTGGATTGGTTATCCAGAAATCACGCAGATATACCCTGTGAGGAGAAGATTTTGTGTGGAGAATCGTTAATTGTTCTAAAGCGTCAGAGTGGTGTAAAGGTTAGCTTCATTTCAGCAATGAAAGCCTAGAAGAGTCTACGGAGGGATTACCCTGCTATATTGGCAATCGTTACTAACGTTTGGGCTAAGGAAAGAGAATCGAGGATCCACCAATTGTTCGTGAATCCACTCAGTGGGCTACTTGAGGAACTTTCAGGCTTACTTCCACAACTGTTAGGCAGAATCTCAATTTGATCTCACGCCAGAGGCAGCCCTGATTACTCGTACTTCATACCGTCTTGTACCAGGAGGGTTGCAAGAACTATCTAATCAACTACAGGAACTACTGAACAGGAGTTTTGTTGGACATAGTTTTTTTCGCTTTGGGGAGCCCCGGTTATATTCGGGAAGATAAAGCCTTTTCGTATGTGTACTGATTATCCATGATTCAGCAAGGTGACAGTCAAGAACCGTTTGCCTCGACTATGTATTGACAACCTGTTGACCAGCGGCGAGGGTCAAGCTCCCATTCGAGGATTGGCGAACGAACGACCTATCGTCAGATGGAAGTCCAAGGGGTGGATGTTCTTAAAACGGCATATCAGACGCAATGCGGCCATTACAACTTTGTATTCCATGACCTTTGGGTTAACCAACACACCACCAGCTTTATGGATCACATGAACCGACCGTGTTTATTGTCGATGTTCTGAATCACTTTCAAGAGAAAGGAACATGATGGGTGGCTTTGTATCTTAATTTAGAGCTCCTAACGGAGGAGCCACACCGCGCGAAGTCTTGATAAATGTGACTTCTGACTTCGAGAGGTACATTTTTGGCCATGAAATCAGCGAAGTGGAATACATGTGGATCACGCTGAGATCCATTCTGTTAGAAACCGATTGGCACCAAAGATTCTTTCAGGGATACAACAATTTCTTAGTTTCACGAGATGCTATCGCAGATTCGTCTCGGAATTTTCGAAGATTGCGTAGCTTTAACCTCTTTCGCATAGCAGGGTGCTGTGAACTCTTGGGAGACAAAACAGGAGAATGTCTTTTCAGCTTCTGAAATTCAACTCTACAATGCACTGAGCATCACCTTTACCTGAGGGTACGGGTGATCTAGTGGTATACCTTAAGGGTTCGAATCAGAGTCCCAGTTACACATCGATACAACACGAGAAAGTGATGTCTTACGTAGTGGATTTACAAGAAGAGTTGCACAAGTCACAACCTGTGGTGGAAACCATGGTCTTTGAATTTAAGTTGGAGGCATTACTTGGGCGGTACCAAATGCATTACTTAGACCGATCAAAAGGGCCTCCCGTGTGCCGTTGTATCGAAAGAGCTAAAAGATGTAATGACATCGCTGGATGGAACCTTTGAATGATTTTGGCTGTGAAACCTAGACGTATACGAGCCTCACAGCACACCATCAGCTCTAACCTACCTGATCATATTTGCCCTGCTCAAATCGAAGCACTGAAGGAAGAGAATTTTCGGGTGGTGTCCATGCGGGGCATGGAGAAGTGACTTTTGGCAAGTCGGACGATATTCGCTACTTCATGGAACGAATATGGATCCCACTGTACAGCAATCCAAGGGAACTTGTGTTGAGCGAAGCACACCAGCCTCGACATTCTAGTCATCTGGATTTTGATTGAATATATTAGGATCTAAGGATCTTGTACTGGCGACCGAACTTGAACGCCTACACAGCGAAACATGTGAACGACGTTTGACTTATGCGAAAGCCAAGGTGGAACATCAGAAACCTTCTGGTTTGTGTCAGTAATAGAAACACCCATTTGGAAATTGGAACAGACTGCCACGGATTTTGTCACAGGAAACAGTATCACCTGGGTGATCGGTGATTGTCTCATGTAACCAGTACAACCTCTTGCAATCAAGGAAGCTGACGAGTCTTCACAGCTTGTGAATATTCCTCAGAGAGAGGCGGCTTTTTAGGCACGAGGTGCCAACTCCTGTTATCTCTGATTTTGATCTATACCTGATTTATGACAGGCATTACACAACACCCCTGGCTCACGTCTAGACATGAGCATTACTTAGGACAAAAGGTCTGAGTACATAAACCATCTTGACACTCGAAGACATGCTGTGAGCATGTGTGTATGATTGGCTTTAGTAAAGATTGGAAAGACACTTACCTTGGGATGAGTCCTACTGCAGCAGATACCATTCAGGTATTCAGACAGCTCTGATGAGGCATTGCATGGACGACAATGCCAATCTCCTTGATAGACTAAGGTAGGTGACAACTTGTACTCGAAACTCTTGGGAAAATTGTTTAGATCAGAAGTTGTTTGGCGGCAACGCGTGACCATCAGGAAAGCTGATAAGCTTAGGAAACATTGGGAATTCGCTGCAGGCGGACGTGTCATGATTGAAAGACTCACCCTGGGAGGGTGTGGTATGCTTGGGAAGCGTGGCAAGCTTAATTTACATCACGTTGAGCCATTCAAAATTTTGGAAAGAATCAGGGGCATGGCCTTCAAACTCGAGTTACCCGACGAATTGGGTAACGTGCACAAGGTCATTTAAGTCTCGAATCTAAGGCAGTGGTTGTCCGATGAAACGTTTGTGATACCTTTGTTAGACAAGTTGCAGGGGTCAAGGAGTCTATCGAAGCATGGACCAGGAAGTCAAGGTTCGTTAGCATAGTCGCATGACAATCGTGAGAGTTCGTTAGAACTCAAGACGTGGACCGGAGTTCACGTGGGAACATAAAGATTTGATAAAGCTCTAATATCCTCAATTGTTCAGTTGGTTGAACCAACTTTTGTTGTCATTGGCGAATTTCAGGACGAAATTCCCTTTCAAGTTGGGGATGATGTGGTACCTGCGGAAAATCCATAGTCATCCTGATTTAACACCTTGCCGCTTTGGATTACTTGTTAAATTTCGGGACGAAATTTTTTTCAAGTTGGGGATGATGTGACAACCCGAGTTTTCAAGGCCTTTCCTCGACACGTTACTTGTTTCACAATGTGTTTTCATAATGTGCATAGTTTGAAGTATGATCAAGGTTATGTTATGTAAGATTGCTAATGAAATTTACTTAGGAATAGTTTATAGTTCATGTCCTCGACAACTCCCCTGCGAAGAAACTCTTCTCGACGAAGTATATCTTCGTCACAACTACTATTCGGAGAAATATAAGTTTCATCGTCAACCATACTTGACGAGGAATGGGTTTTTTGTCGCCAAAAGGGCCTACGGCCCAAGTAAAGCCCAGCTCGGCCAAGAGAGGCCCGACCGCCCCAAACCTCTATTATATTTTGTACGTATTATTTTTTTCATAACACAGTTACAAAACAAAACCCTACCCTCCTCCCAAGTGTGCGTGCGGCTGTAGAAGACCCCCCCCCCCCTATTGAAGCTCTTCTATTTTCAAAGCATCACCTCTCGTGTCCTTGCATTGATCGGTATATGAGTTTATTATTTTAGGTGGTTTCATGTTATGCGTATACATACTATTGAATATACGTGTCGTAAATGGTTGAAGCATGAATTAGGGTAATGTTTGTGAATCGTAGTAGGCATAATTAAACTGTTGACATGTCGAAACAACTATCATGGGTGATTAATATGTGAAAGATGTTATGCGATGATGAATGGGTTCGAGTATTGTGTGTGTAATCGGCTGTATTATGATTTGATTTAGAGTATTATATAAATGCTTGTTAACTTTGATCATAAAGAGGTCTAGATCCTTACACAAAAACCCAGTTTCTGGATTATGTATGCATGAAATTGCTAAATGGTAACTCATTATTGCTTGAATATATGAATGCATGATAAAAAAAATGTTAAATGAATATGAGGTGCATGTTATGTATTAGCCGATCGGTTAGAGTAATTGGAGTTTCAATAGTGAGTCATCAATGGTGTCCTTGGGTGCATCAATGGTGTCCTTGGGTGCATCAATGAAAGTGGATCCATGTGAAACATGTCTTATAGCTAGGCTTTGCATGTTAGGGTAAGAGTTGAAGGTATCTATGTGATGACTACATGATTAGTAAAAAGCAGAATCTAGATATCATGTGCTCTAGGATATTTATTAAATCATAACACAATATAAGTCAAACCAATGTTGAAATACATGTTGCTTACTGGCCGAACCAGAAGTTAGAGGGGCCATGATTATATGTTAATGTGCATAACTATATGAAAAAGAGAAACTATAAACACGTGTTTAGGTATTGGGTAAATTATAACTAAGTAAATTTACATGACTTTGAAACTATGGCCGCACATTTTACTGTTGTCACACACTATCTTAAGTTTCACATTGTAGTTGGGCCATTATGATTGTTGGTCCGTGCAAGCCAGTAGCTGCACACTAGGTGTGGGCCGCCCCACTCTAATGGGCCGCACATTCCCTTCGAATCATAAAGGGCCGGGTAATCTACGAACCGTACACTTCATGGTTGTGTCTAGTTGCTCAGTAAACCGCAAACCAGGAACGTAGTCGCACACTTGAATGATCAATCTACTGACTATTAAGTGGTCACGAGTGCGTGAACATGCATGCTTGCTTGAATGAAAACCAAACTTCTTGATATGAATCATTGTGAAATACGAACTTGTAACGTAAGTATACTTATGGCTTGAACACTTGCTGTAACTTGGGTGATGATATGTGCCTTACTTGCTCGCTACTTGTGCAATGTGTATGGAAAATAGGTGATTTATGTGTATACGAAACTGACTGTTATTCATAACCATATTAGGATTTGGTTGCCCAACTATAAACAAGTAACTAACCTTTCCGAGCAAAACCAAGGTGAGTTAATTCCTCTTGAGCATGCGTCCCGGTGGTTGGGACAGTCATTGGGTATTCCTGAGAGGGATAGGTTGTGGGTAAATCAATTTGGGATTCCTGAGAGGAATACGTTTGTGGGTAAAATCGGGAATGTTGGATAATACAATCATCCTATCACCCTTAAGCCCCATCTGGTTTGTTACCTGAGAGGTAACGGAGTATTAGTTGGTAGCGCTCTCTAGGTTTGGCACCCTCACCCCGTACCTGAGAGGACGGGTGTGAACTAATGACTCAGTCATGCCCAATGCTTTGATAGGAGCATTGGGGAACGGGCAAAATAAATCTGGAGCCGTCTTGTATTCGGGGTATTATCAACATTGTAATCAATGAACGGAATTAAAACACTTGGTAACTAACTTTTTCGTAAAACTATGAACTCACCAGCGTTGTCTGATACATGTGTGTGCATGCTCGAAGGTTCTAGGTATATGTTGATGTGGAACTTGCTGTCTGGGATGCTGGAGTGGTCTTGGGTCGAGGTACATGGAATCGCGAGATGAGTCTAATGGTTATCATACATCTGGTTTATGAAACACTTAACTAACGATTTATGCTTCCGCTGAATACGATGATTTGTAATTACTGTTTTTGTAACACTTTATATTAATGTATGAAAGTTTCATTTAAATTCATGTGTTAGTTCAATGTGATTGGTGGCTAGATCCAGGTACGTCACACGTCTCGCGGGGGTTTCCGCTTGGGGTATTTTTGGGGGTGTGACAGATGAAAACTCAACCTTTCGCTTTTTTGGGCAATGTACATGACAAAACATGCTTTCGAGACTCTCAAACCACTGTAGGACCCCTGTAGCTCCTTCAGACCCAGTAAATGTAAGTGACTTAGCTAAGTTGAATGTCTTATAGTTGCACTGAACATTGTTATTATTATAGTTGTTGTTCGCTTGATTTATCTGGGTAATAAGGTTCGGGAGTACATCAGCAATTTGATGAGTGATTAAGGATGCCATGGTGGCATCCTGAGTTTGATCACGTCGAGGAGGCATTCTGAAAAAGTAAAGAAACATGAGGGGAAACGAGTGAGATTATATTGGGTAGTCAAAATTGAATGCTTGAAAGGATATCGACAAAGCATGAAGATTGTGATTATTTGTTCGTTACCTAAAACAAACAAACGACACCGTGACTAATCAAAGTAAATGGGTCATATTAATGTATCGTGAAGACATGCTTTAGCCTATAAGTGGACACTCACCCCAAGAGTCCCCAGGTAAGAGTTAGTGGTTCGATACTGCGGATTTATACGAACACTCTAGCCTTAGACAGAAAACTCGAGGTACAGGCACCCACTCTTCCAGATTGCACGTGTTCACATTATGAAGACCCAAAATTTGACTAGATTTTGAAAACTTTGAAGGTATGAAGCCTAAAAGAAT